>CM053791.1:270184167-272859167 GCA_028749045.1 Cupressus sempervirens | reverse complement strand
ATATATATATGTATACATATATACATATATATATATATATATATATATATATATGTATATATATGTATATATATGTATATATATTTATATATATATATTGATGACTAAAATGTGAGCACACTTCTATGAATCATTATATTCAAGATTACTCAAGAATGAGGTCTCAAATGACGACTCATAGCTCTCTAGTCATGGAGTGCAAGGGTTTTGCAATGGAGGCCCTCAGTTTGACCTAGTTCATGCCCATGCAAGTACACCATGAAATGAGAGATTCAAAGATCCAATATGCATGCAAATGGAGATGAAAACTAATCTATATGATAATAATGCAAGAACAATGCAAAATCTAATCTATGAAAGCAAGATCTAATCTTATGAAAGCAAATATGACTCTAAACTAACATGCAAATGCAATGATAAAAGCCCATGATGAAAGCCATGGGTGCAAGAGAGAATGAGACAAGAAGATAGAAGTTCTCCACAAAAAGCTTTAGCATTCAAAAACTCCTTCTTCAAAAATTGCTCTCCAAACCTGCAGCATAACAATAACATCATCTGTCCCTAAAATGAGGAGAGGGCTCTCCCTTATAAAGGAAATTATGGAGGTGAGAGGCTTCTCACAACCAATATGGGATAATAGAGTTTGATCCATGTGAGACGAAATTCCACCAATGAGAAAAGAGGAGTGATTGAGAAGAAAGTGAAAAGATAAGTCCCACTTAGAAATATGTGCATTTAAGTGTAGAAATTAAATAAAAGAATTTCTTTTCTTTTCTTTTCATCAACAAGAGATATTTAAGTGGGATTTTTATTTAATTAAAAGGGAGCAAGTTCTTTTAATTAAATAGGAGATATTTAATTAAATTAAAAGAGGGGCTTTTCTCTTAATTAATTAAATGCGGATGAATTATTTAATTAAAAGAGAGGTTTCCCTTTAATTAAATGGGGACTTATTTTATTTAATTAAAAGAGGAGATTTTCTTTTAATTAAATAAGACTTAGGATAAAATGATCAACCTTAGAAATAAAATAATCGAATTTGATCAAGGAAATTGATTTGAATTTATTTAATAAAATATTGCAAACTATTGATTCAAGAAATTTGATAAATTGATAAATTGAATAATGAGGGCCCATAGTCTAGGAAACCATTTTAGGGTGTATACATTTTCCCCTCTTTGAATAATGTGTGATCGATTTGGGAACATATGTAGTCAAAGAAAGAAATTGAATCAAAGATTGAAGTTAATAATTATTGCCCCCTCATGATCGAAATTGAAATGAGATAGAGGAGAGACAACAAATTGATAAATTTGATCAAATCGAACAAAAGATAAGGTTCTTGATGTAAGATGAAAGATATAAGAATCATTGAACCAAGGTAGATCATCAAGCATGAAATATTATGCCCCAAAGGTGATTTTAGAAGAAAATAAGTGGGGGATAAAGAAAATGGAAGATAGGAGTTTGAAATATATGGAAAGAAAATAGAAAGATGAAAAGAAAATGCCCCAAAATTAATCAACTTTTTAAGATAGAAATTTTGATTGAGATCATGAAAGAAGATAACGAAATGAAGATCAAAGCATGACCATAGTTGATTAAAATTCCACAATAAAGATGAAGGGGGAACCCTCTCAAATTCATAATGTAGCCTAAAAATGCAAACTAACATGAAGTCTAATAATGCAAGCTACATAAAAATGCAATGGTGTACTTGGAAAAGAGCAACTATAACATAGGATTTTGTGTTCATCATTCATTAGAGAATGTAAAGAACTTATTTTTATCATTGGGCCATTATTAACGGACATCAAAAAAATAATCACTAGTCACAAGTGCAACTATGAAGATACCTTTCTCATTTAATTAAATAATTACATTTAATTAATCAAGACAAGCGTATTTATTAAAAGTGATTTAATTTAAGGATTGGTTCCAAAGTTGATGATACGAAGACCAATTGCTAAGCTTTCAAGGACTATCTCTAGACCAGAGCTTAATCCCAAGGAATCTAGGCAGAGCACCTAGATACCTAAGATCGAAAGCATTTAGAAGATTATCTCCAGAATGGAGCTTAACCTTCAAGGATCTAGATAGAACACCCAAATACCTGAAATTGAAAGAATTTAGAAGATTATCTCCAGAACGGAGCTTAACCTTCAAGGATCTAGATAGAACACCTAGATACCTAAGATTAAAAGCATTTAGAAGATTATCTCCAGAATGGAGCTTAATCTTCAAGGATCTAGATAGAACACCTAGATACCTGAGATTGAAAGCATTTAGAAGATTATCTCCAGAACGGAGCTTAACCTTCAAGGATCTAGATAGAACACCTAGATACCTGAGATTGAAAGCATTTAGAAGATTATCTATAGAATAGAGCTTAACCTTCAAGGATCCAAATAGAACACCTAGATACTTGAGATAGAAAGCATTTAGAAGATTATCTCCAGAATGGAGCTTAACCTTCAAGGATCCAAATAGAACACCTAGATACCAGAGATTGAAAGCATTTAGAAGATTATCTCTAGAACAGAGCTTAACCTTCAAGGATCCAGATAGAACACCTAGATACCTGAAATTGCTAAAAGATAATAAAGTCTAATCATGAGTCGTAGGATCATCCCCAGAATGAGGCTTGATCCTCAGGAGTCAGGGTTTAGACTGTCCCAATACCTGTCCATCGAACTCTGAGAGGAGCTATTATAAGGTTGATCAATTGATGAAAAAAAAAGAAAAAAAAGATAGATAGCAAAGATGCTACATAGAAGGGAATACAATGCCCCGAGTGATGAGATGCCCCAAGTGATGAGGACATAAGATGGGAACGAGATGCCCCAATCAATAAGTACTCAATGATGTAATCATCCTGCCCCCTTGGGAGAAAAATCGAAAGATGACACACCAGAAATATGATGTGAAGTAGTATATCAATTTTGAGATTCAACAGAATGTAGAAGAGATCAGAACGATCTAAAGAAAAGATGAGGAGATCATAATGATCAGAATAAATTGAAGGGATCAGAATGATCTAAAGAAATGTGGAAGTTGATCTGAAGTGATTTTGAGGTCCAAAAGTCCAAGTTTGAGTTGAAAAGATTCCAAGAATTGCAAAGTATCAAAATAATTTGGATTGCCCAAAATTCTAAAATGCATTTTTGAGCCACTTAAGTGTGTTAGATTTTGAATTCAATCCCGAAAAAAATGGGTTCTAAGTAGCCAAAGTAGCCAAAAGAGTGATTACTTGATCATATGTGCAATCGTGAAGAACATGATACCTTGAAGAGATCAACAATCCCTCATCAAAGAAGGTGAAAGTAGATTCACAATTGAATCGCATGCTTATACAAGTGAAGTATTCAATGTGAGACTATGTTAAATGCAACCCTAAGTCTCGTTACCAAGCCTCAATATTTAATCATCACCAGATATAGAACAAAGCTTGTAGGTCATACAATTCCCACTAACATTGCAATCATGGAAATATAAATATAACATACCTTATTGGTTTGTCGGGATTAAATGTAAGAATTCGAGGTACAAGAAGCCAGAATGACCAGAACATTTGTCCCTTTTAATGTAGCAAGTTAACATAAGCATCAAAGCATAAATGCTAGGATGACCAGAATGTTGCTTGCATGATAGGCACACCAAACACACGGGAGATCCCTCTTATGCTAAGTATTCAGTATTCATTCTGTTTGTAACCTGAGACAGAAGTGTGCTAGATATACTCGCAGTGCCCCATACATTCACTTAGTAGGACAAGTATCAGTAAGTACTATAGCATGAAGAGTTCACTCTAATAACCAAGGAGAAGAACCAACATTATTGGTGTATTCATATAAAAGAAGTCGAGGTACACACGACCATCCAATATGAGATGGAGGCTCTTATAGTAGACACCCCTCTTATAGGAATGTATCAACTTATTGGAACTAAACTGCAAATAGAAAGAAAAGAAAAGGATCATGCCCCCAGTCATTACTTCCCTAGTCGAAGATGACATCATCGAGTTGCTCAAGGAGATATGATAAAGAAAAGACAAAGCAAATAAAGGAAGAGCTCAGCATATCCAAACAAGATATCATTTTTGAATTCAGTGTTTTGGGATTGATGTCAAGTGCTAATGTCTAGAATAGATTCAAAAGAAATCTCTTTAGTAGGGTGACAGTAGTAGGTAGACGCAGTCAGAACGATTGGTGACTGATGTCAAAGAGGAATCTTCATGATGAAGAACCTAAAGAGGACTAGGCGACAGTGGATAGACACAACCAGAATGATCGGTGACTAACACAATAGAGATGAAGCTAGAGACGTGACCTAAGCAATAGTAGGCAAACACAGCTGAAACAACTGGTGACTATTGCGAAAGAGATTCTATGAGAAGAATCTTGAAAAGCGTGACACTAGTGATAGTAGGAAGACGCAGTTTAAAACAACTGATGACTATCACAAAAGAGATTCTATGAGGAGAACCTCAAAAAGAGTGACACTAGCGATAGTAGGTAGATGCAGTTGAAACAACTAGTAGCTATCGCGAAAGAGATTCTATGAGGAGAACCTCGAAAAGAGTGACACTAAGGGGGGATGCCTTGAGCTATAACAAGACTCAATCCATGGATACATGAGTAGGAAAAGTAGGAAATAAAAAGCGTGAAAGTGACTGTACAGAATAGCCAGAAGATGTGCTGCAAGATGGAGCATTGGGAACAAGAGGCGCCTATTTACCAGGTTTTCACCTTCTTGGCAAGATTTTTTTTGTTGCTACCATGATGCCTATTTCCAGGTTTTCACCAATGGCACTTTTCTATTTTTCAATTTTTTTTTGTATTTTTCTCTTTTTTTGATTTTTTCGTATTTTTTTGAGATCTTTCAATTTTTTTTAGTGTTACCAAGGCACCTATTGCTAGGTTTTCACCAGGGTAACAAATTTTTTTTCAGGACTTTTTTGCAATTTTTAGATTTTTTTCAGGACATATAGATATGTACAAAGAGCTTGCTAAGATTAAATCAACTGTAAAACTGCTTCAAGTGGAGAGTGTTGATAGGTTCTTTAAACACTTCTCCTTCGGTTGTGGAAAGCTAATAGGCACCAGATCTATATACTGTAGTAATGATGTAAGGACCCAGCTAGTTTGGTTCAAACTTTCCCCTTTGTACTCGCTATTGTTGATTCTTGGGGTTCTCTCTTAGGACGAGATCACCTAGCTGGAAGTCACGTGGCCTAACCCTCCAATTATAGCTTCTTGCCATTCTTTGTTGATATGCTTGTAGATGATCACATGCCACTTGGTGTCATTCATCCAATAATACAAGCTCTTGAAGCTGAGCTATCCTATAGTCATCATTAGTGATAAGGCCCTTCATAGAGATTCTCAAGGTAGGAATCTCAACCTCTATTGGAAGCACAACATATGTCCCATACACCAACACAAAGGGGGTTGTGCCCATTGGAGTCTTGATGCTTGTCCTATATGCCCACAGGGCTGGATTGATCTGGAGATGCCAGTCTCTCCCTAACTTACTAACTGTGCGATGAAAATTTTTGAAGATTGCCTTATTGGATGCCTCAGCTTAACCATTACCTTGGGGGTAATAAATGGAAGACCAATGTTATTTAATCTTAAATTTCTTGCACAATTCCTTAAGGTCTTTATTTTTTAATTGTCCTCCATTATTAGTAATGATTGAGGATGGTACACCATATCTGCAGATGATGTAGTTTGTGATGAAAAGTGCTATAGTTTTGCCATCAGCAACTGTGAGAGGTACTACCTCTACCCATTTAGTGAAATAATTTGTAGCTGTGATAATGAACTTATGTCCATTAGAAGAGGTTGGGTGAATCTGCCTCACCAAGTTGAAGGCCCACTATTGAAATGGCCATGTTGTAGTAGAGGGAATCAGCTCTCTGGCTAAAGCATGAATGAGATTTTCGTGTAGCTGACACTGCTTGTAGGACCTAGCATACTTGATGGCTTCTTGCTCCATTTTAGGCCAGTAGTAACCAGCACAAAGGAGTTTGTGATCTAGGGTGAGGCCATTAGAATGAGATCCACAAATGCCCTCGTGAACATCAATTAGTGTGTGTTTGGACTCTTCGGGTTCTAAACACCTAAGGAGTGTTCCATCGAGACCTCTCTTATATAGATCATCAACAATAATGACATAATGTGAAGCATTATAGATTAGGTAATGTTTATCATTCTAAGTTAGACCTTTAGAATGGTTTGATTACAAAGGTAGGAATAAATGTGATGGTAGCAGGATGATTCTTGTCCTATAACAGAATAGATCATCCTAGAATCAGGGGTGTAATAGGCTAGGTAGTGTAACGCTTCGACCAAGAACTCATATCAGAGATCATTTTTAGGCATTTGTAGTAGGGAGGCTAGAGTAGCCATGGCATCAGCTGCCTTATTACCTACTCAGAGAACTTGCTGGAAGGTGATGTGTGCAAAATACCTCTTCAAGTCATCAACCATGCACTTGTAAGGAATTAGTTTCTCATCCTTTGTTTGATACACATCATTTACTTGGTTGATAACAAGCTGAGAGTCACTAAAGATGTCTAACTGATCCACCCTCCATTCAGCTACAATTTTCATGCCATTGATCAAAGCCTCATATTCAGCAATGTTATTTGTACAAGGAAATAAAATCTTGTATGCTTTGGGCAATTAAGATCTTTGTGGTGTAATAAAAAGTAAGCCAACACCTAATCCTTGTTGAGTGAAAGACCCATCAAAGAACATAACCCACATATGATGTGTGAGTGTCAGAATCGACTCATCTAGAAAATCAAAGTTCATGGGTAGAAGACTCTGTATGGGTGCATTAGCTAGCTAATCTGCAATTGTCTACCCCTTTATAGCCTTGCGTTCAACATAGTGGATGTCAAACCCACTGAGTATCATGACCCATTTAGCTAGTCTTCCTATGAGAGTTGCCTTACTGAGCAAGTACTTTAGGGGATCTATTTTAGCCATGAGCCATGTAGTGTGGGCAAGCATGTAGTGTCAAAGACAATTGCTAAGCAAGCTTTCTCAATAATGCTATAGTTCTTCTCATAAGAGACTAGTGTCCGGCTCAAGTAATAAATAGCTCTTTCTTTGTTGTCATTGTCTTCCTGAGCCAACAGGATTCCTAGATATGTGTCAGTGGCTGAAATGTATAAAAGTAGAGGCTTCCCATGAATAGGAGGCCTCAGGATTGGAGGATTAACAAGATATTGTTTGATTTGTTTTAAGCTTTGCTCACAATCCTGGCTCCAATTGAATTTCACACCCTTATGTAAGATCTTTGTGAAGGGTTGTGATCTATCTGCCAATTGTGAAATAAACCTACGAATAGATTGAAGCCTTCTCTGTAGTCCTCTCATCTGACTGATGTTTCGAGGTGGTGGCATGTCCATTATTGCTTGTACTTTCTTTAGATCTACTTCAATTCCTTTTGTAGAGATGATATATCCTAACAACTTTCCTGATGTGACACCAAATGTGCATTTCTTAGGATTGAGTCAAAGGCTGAATTTTTCCATACGATCTAGGATGGGGCCCAAATCTTTTAGATGAGTAGTGCATTTAGCACTTTTGACCAAGGTATCGTCAACATAGTCCTCCATGGTTTTATGCATCATGTCATGGAAAATTGTGGTAACAGCCCGCTGGTATGTGGCACCAACATTATTTAAGCCAAATGGCATCACATTCCAACAAAAGGTTCCCCATGCACATGTGAAAGCCATTTTCTCTTGGTCTTCTGGGGAAATTTTTATCTGATTGTATCTAGAAAAATCATCCATAAGTGAATACATCTCATAGACAGTCGTCATGTCCATGATCATATCAATATTAGGGAGCGAAAAGTCATCTTTAGGACATGCCAAGTTAAGATCACAAAAGTCTGTACAAACCATGATAGATTTATCATGCTTGGAAATAGGAACAATATTGGATATTCATTCAACATAATCAATTGCATGAATAAAACTAGCTTTTAGAAGTTTTTCCAATTCTGCTTTGATGAGCAAAGCAACATGAGGATGCATTTTTTGAAGCTTCTATTTAACTGGTTTAATGTCTGGTGCTATGGAAAAATGATGCATGATAAGATCAGGATCCAATCCTGGCATGTTAGAATATGTCCAAGAAAAATTTATTTTCTTTTCCTTGAAAAAGGCAATGAATTCTTCCTTCTCTTCATGTTCTGTTGTGCCTAGATTAATTGGCTATGTCAGCTCTATTAACACTGATGATCTCTCCTAAAAGTGAGTGGTAAGGACATCAAATATCCCATCCGCAGGCACCTCAAAGAGGTTTTCACCCTTGGATACGTCTTTTATTTTTACTTTTTTGGGATCCGATACTACCACAATGTGGTTTTCACCATCGAACCTCTTGCATTTTTTCTTTTTAATTGTGTGACTAAGATATTTGATATCGGCCTCAGTCATGTTGACACTCTGCTCATTGGTGGAAGATGTTACATGTTTGATAGCGTTAAGGTAGCAGGCAAGAGCATAGTCATTTTGGAACATGTGGACTTCATTAGATGTATTGGGGTTCTAGTCTATAAGCTCAGGATGTGTGAGTGAGAGAGTAGTGGCTGGTTCAATTGCGTTCATAGTATAGTCATTAAGTGTGTGGACCAGCAATTTGAGACCTATAGTGACTTCATCCATAGGTGTGTTCAAATGCCTCGAAGTACAAACATTAGTAATTAATGACTCTAGGACATTAGTTGGATCAAACTCCCATGACCTAACCCTAGACGTTTCATCCACTTTGATTTGATTTTCATAGACATGCACTTGGTCAATGTCTTTATCAGTAATAGCTTTTGAAAGAGATTCAAATTCATATTCATGAGAATCGGTGCTACATGGCGAGAGATTATAGAGCTCCCCAACAGTGATAGGGACATACTTTCCTTCATCCTTTGGATTCTTACACAAATACTCAATACGGCATGATCGATTAGATTCTCCCTTTTCTGAATGATATTTGAGTTGTTTAGTATCATCCTTAGAAGAGTTACTAGTATCATCCATAGTGCTAACACGTGGCACAAAGTCATCTGGCTCAGTAAAGAATTTAGCGAGATCATAAGGAATAGGATGAGGGTAGGAATCCTCATCATTAGATTCTTCCTCTTGAGTACCTAACTCAAATTGTGACTCATTTTTAGATGAAATCTTAGGTACATGTATGAATTTGTTTGATCCCAAATGGAAATGGACTTTGTTAAACCCTAGACCAGTTTTATCACTGTTGTGTTGAGTGCTTGCTTTGATAGGATCGATCAAGCCACTATTATTGCACCCAATAGGGCTAGTTCCCTTGTAACCAAAATGCTTCATAAGCCTAAGGCTAGGCCCATTTTTTTGAGAAGTAATTTCTTGAACTTGTTCTATTAGGTCCACAGGAGCCTCTTCTTTGTAAATCCATGCAGCAATGGCTTTGTTTTCACTTTCATCCTCTAAGGAAATTGTAGCCTTGAAAAAAGTGCCATTATACTTGGTCTGAGGTGTTAGCACGAAGGGCTTCTTTGCTTCTAAAGGTCTCCCATAATGTCGAGGAGACTCTAGGAGAGATGTCAATGACAGCACTGGTTCAATGTGGTACTCTCCCATGCCAATTTCTTTTAGTTTGAATGATTACTCAATTTGTTTTAGGTTATTGTCATGATAATCAGTGGACTCGTGGTTGGTAGGGACAAAAGTTTCAGCAGCTTTGAGCATATTGCAGGTATAGCTAGTGGTGGCAGGAATAGTAACTTCAGAGTTGTGAAATGGGAACTTGATGCATTGGTGGTATGTGGATGGTATAGTGCACATCTCATGTATCCATGGCCATCCTAATAGAATGTTGTAGGCCAAGGGAATGTCAAGCACTTGACAGGTGACATCCCTTTCGATAGGACTGACGCAGATTGGTAAAACCACAAGACCAAGAGACTTTCATTCGACCCCATCATACACTTTGATAGTGATCTTTTGTCGAGGATCAATAGAGTCTTTAGAATAATTCAATTTTCTAACAAGAGCAACAGAGACAATATTTAGGCCAGCGCCATTATCAATGAGTACCCGACGAACACATGTTTGGTGGATCATAACCTCGATGTGTAGAGGTTGATTGTGTGGGTGATTCAACGAGTTGTCATCCTCCTCAGAGAAGGTCATAAGATAAAGTGAGGTCAGGTGACCTACCATGGATTGAAATTTCTCAAGATCAAGATCTTGAGGAACATTTGCCTCAGTGAGGGCTTTGTCTAGAATCTGCCTGTGAGCAAGTGAGATTTTAAGCAACTCAAATATGGAAATCTGAGCATTAGTTCATTTCAGCTGATTGAGAACACTATAACTAGTTGCGGTCAAGTTCATTTTGGGTTTTGCACCTTTATCGGATGGACCATCAAGGGCTTTGTCTTTGTATTGTTCAGGATTTGAAGTAGGAGGTGCAGGGCCTTTAAGCACCAACTTAGCATGAGAGCGAGTAACAACGTTAGCACAGTGTTGTGAGGGTGCATTATCCATTGCATTGGAAGTAGGGCCCCTCAAGACAAATGGTGTCTTGGGTTTGTCGTTATCTTGCTTGCCCTTAATGGTAATAACATTGCAATATTCAGGATCCATAGGTTCAACCATATGAATGACATTGTCATCATTGGGATAGGTATAGTTGACCTTTTTGTAGGGTTCTGGCTTCGAAGTCTCTCCCTTTTCATAAGATGGGAAAGGTTCTTTGAATGCCCTGTGGTCTAAGTTTTTATTATGTCCATCTACCACAAGATCACCAGCATCAATCATGTCTTGGACTTTATGGCGCAAGTTTATATAGTTGATAGTTTTGTGTCCCTTGTTTCAGTGATATTCACAGAAAGAGGTCTCATTCCACCATGGTGGACTTGGATTGGATCATAGGGACGAGGGTTGTCCATTGGTGAAATAAGCTTGTGTTGTAGCAATGTTTTGTAAACCACATCCAAAGGTTCCCCCAAAGGCATATACTCTCGCTTGGGGCGTTTTGTCCACGAGTTTCTCGGTTTGTTCTCAGACGTCTTATTGTCAAGGGGAGGTTTCTCAACATTTTTGGCCACTTTAAGACCATCTTTAAGATTAAATGTAGCCTTAACAGGTTTGGGCGTGACATTGTCAACAACTCCATCATGTACAATTTCTCAATTCTTGTTGACGTGTTTGGTTTTATCCCTTTTGGAAGTGGAACCTTGTTTTGTGTCTCTCTAAAGAGTGAGTTCACCCTTCTTGACCATAAATTCCTCAATACAGATAGCCTATGTAATCATGTCTTCAAAGGTACGTGGACCTTGAAGTTGGACTCTGTATTCGAAATCAGGTAAGAGGTTATCAGTGAAAATGTCAAGCTTCTCTGTTTCTAGAATTTTATGAGAATACTTAGTGTATAGTTGTCTCCACCGTTGGAGGAATGTGAGAAAAGGCTCACCAACCTTCTATTTAAGTTGCATAGATCTTGAATGTTGATAGGGTGTTGAATGTTATGAGAATATTGCTAAACAAAGAGATTGGCAATTTCGTCAAACATCTTGATACCAAGAGGTAAATGTGAGAACCACTCCAAAGCCTGACCACCTAGGCTCCTAGGGAATAAATGCATGAGGTATGTGTGATCATGCATAAACTCCATGGAAAAAGCACCAAACTCCCACAAGTGATCTTGGGGATTAGTAGTACCAAAGTACTTGTCATATTTGGGTAGCTCTATGCCTCATGGGAAAGGCGACATGTTTATGTTCCTGTCAAATGGAAATGGACAAAGAGCATCCAATGTATATGTCTTTATAGGTTTCTCTTTCTCATGCATCATCTGAGCCAATTGGTCTTGCATAATTTTCAGTTGTTTTTGGAGCTTAGAAGTCTCAATTTCTTCCTTAGGCATGATAATGGTTTCCACATTGAAATGAGAGGGCAGTTTAGCTCCCTCTTGGGCAAGTTTGAGAAAGTATTTTTCTTTCTCTTCCTTGAGTAGGATTTCCATGACCTTTTGGAAGTTTTTGTCTCTTTGACATTTTGCTATGTGTTCAGGGAGTATTTCCACCTTTTCCTATTCCTCATTAGTGTTATGATCTTTCTCTTTCTCTTTGTCATGCGTTGGTGTTACTTGATGTCTACTATGACTAACATGTTCAGGTTCACGATTAGTCATTATAGGAATGTGTTTTGTTTCAGTGTGTTGTATTTCAAAAGGCTCTCTGAAAAAGAAATTTGACATTGTGTTTGGTAATGTAGGACCTCTATTTGTCTCAATATCCTCTTGGTACAAAGGATTCCTAGTTTGTTGCAGGTTTATGGAAAATATTTGTTGAGCTTGAGGTGACCTAGTAGATGAGGGGGATCGTGAAGATGCCTCACTAGCTGAACTAGGTACAGATTGTGTAGCGAAAGGTAAGCAACCTCTTCCGTGATTATGACCCCTGACACAACCACGTCTAAGGTTATAAGGATAAAACACATTGCTGCTTCTGGTTGCACCAGTCATAGACAAGGACAAAAAGCTAAAACTTGGACAAGGACCACACTAAGACTGAGTCTCAAAAAGGATGAGATAATAACAAAAATGTTGTCCACCTAGGCACAAATAATCTGATTTAAAGGCTAGAATAGCTAGAGATTATGACCAATGTGACACAAGGTATGACAAACATTAAGAAATGAAGACCAAAGGTAACTTAAGAGACAAGACTAGTCAAAGTTCAAGACACAAGTCTTCAGCTAAGCGACGTGCCACTGTTTCAGGACTATTTATAGATAGAGGGAAGATTTCAATCATTTTGAGCAAGCAAGAAGATAAACAAGCACGTAGAACAACAAGCAGGTGATATCAAGCACATCTGAAAACAATGAGCAAGGGCAAAAGCAACCTTGCGCATGAACAATCAAGTGACTTAGTTTGTGCTAATCCCTAAGAGAGCTAATTGTGTATGTTTTCAAAGATTTTTTCAATCATTGCACACATTCCTAGAAAATGAAAATTTTTGGCCTCTCTAAGGTTTTTAGTAATGGTTTGACTCTACAACTTTTATGACTCGCAGGGGTGACCTCCAATCCCAGCACACCAAGGTTTTGACACAGTCCAAGAACTTAATCTTCAAGAGCTGCTGGGGAGATCTGACAACCCACAATGAACCACACCCGTGGAGATTTCTTCCACAAGGACATTTATATAGTGGTTGTCACTACCATGGCAAAAATGGCTATTACCGCTTGAGGTTCTGTCAATGCAGTTTTCCCTATAGAGGGATTGTCTACTACGGTTAACCCTCTCTAAAGGTGACCAACTCACAATAGTGTACCACAAGGGGACTTAGCTTCCAAATCCAAGGTTTTGACACCTTTTCACTTTTAGCCCAATCAAAGCAGACAAATTAATCTGACACGCTAAACTAAGAGTATCTCTTAAAGATCTATGATATCAACTCCCAGTGATCTATCAACCTCTCCGAAGAAAGGATGCCTCAATCAACAAGTTGAAGATTCATCTATCTGCGAGATGCTCAAAGTATCCTCCCCACCTACAAGGAATCCATCATAGAGAGGAGTTTCACTAGGAACCCACTCTCTCAAGATCCACAAATAGTTTTCATGAGGCCTAATTACTATGTGTGTACAGATGTTAATTTTTGAAAGAAAATCTATCCAAAAACAACCAAAGAGCACAAGGTGGTACACTTAACACTTTAACTAATGCGAGGTGAGTCCAAAGATGTGGAACATTTAACCCCTCACACAAGTCAAAATGAGTCCACAACTCAGAAACTAGTGAGTTCTAAAAAGCACAAAAGGGTTGCCTAGTGGAACATTTAATGCTTCTGTCCTATAGACCCCTCCCCTTTTAACGCAGTGCTAAGCTTGCAACCATAGGGTGGAATGAGGGGCTGGTAGATTAGCGATTCCAATAACCCAAGATAGCTAATTATATCTATCACAAGCAACTAAGCATGCTAAATGAAAACTAATGGAGATCACAACCTAGTATCAAATTATGCATGTGTTGTAAAATAAGAACATGGAAGGAAACACACACAAGCTTGACATGAGAGATGTTCATTTTAGGTCCAAATGAAGTGTTATCAGTCAAAGAAAATTATTTGGTAATCCTCACAATGCATCTTTTCTTTGTTGTACCTTTTTTTTACACTTGATTGCTCGCTCGTAATGAACAACGAAACAAACTCATGAATGCAATATATGTCAACTCATCCAAAACCAAGGTTAGATCTGAAAATCTGATTTTTAAGAGTGATAATAATCAGTAAGTAACCCAAATGAAAACCCACATCATGCATTGACTCATTGTAAAAAATGAAATGCAAACTATTCATTAAATGCCCTTTTTTTTTTCAATTGATTTTTGACTTAGTCATAAAGATAGGATCTACATGATATGAATTCGGATCCAAAACTCAAAATATAAAAAAGTAACCCCTATTAAAAATTAGAGAGCTTTTCAAAAATGCAAAATTTTTGAAAAGATCTTTTAATTTGTGCCCTAGGGAGTTGTTTTGTCAAAACAAACTAGTTTTATTGACCCATAATATGACCTCTAAAATTGAAACACAAAGAACCAACTCTATTTAAAATTCCAAGAGCTTTTTGAAACCATAAATTTTTCCAAAAAATGTGCTGATTTATGCCTGAAAATGATTTTTTATGAAAAATGAAGAAAATATCATAAAAGTTTGAAAATGTTTCAAAAAAGTCTGAAAATTGGACCAAAGCTTCTTGGGTATATCACCGCCCTAAACAAAAAATTTCATATCAAAATACGCATCCATTTGAAAGATATGAGAAAATATTTCAAATTCAGGGTTTCTTTGAGTCTACAAACAAATCTACACAAAAACCAGACAGCAAAGGTGGGTTGCCCCACGGTGGGCGCCAAAAATGTATGCCTAAAATGTGAGTACACTTCTATGAATCATTATATTCAAGATTACTCAAGAATGAGGTCTCAAATGGTGACTCATAGCTCTCTATTCATGGAGTGCAAGGGTTTTGCAATGGAGGCCCTCAGTTTGACCTAGTTCATGCCCATGCAAGTACACCATGAAATGATAGATTCTACATGGAAATAAAAACTAATCTATATGATGACAATGCAAGAACAATGCAAAATCTAATCTATGAAAGCAAGATCTAATCTTATGAAAGCAAATATGACTCTAAACTAACATGAAAATGCAATGATAATCAACTATGGAAGGACAGATGGGAGACATCCCTAACAAACTTAACAACTATGAGAAGAACCTCACAATGTTAATCAACGAGAGTAGCACTAAAATGGAACAGGTCACCTCGAGTATTTGGGCAGCCGCTACTAACCTGGGCAAAAGGGCGAATGAAGATATCATTTCGGCTGAGGGTTTGAGCAAAAGAACTAGGCAGAGCTTGAGGAAGAGTGCTATAAAAGCTGCTGCTACTATGGATGTTGTTTCTACTCAAGGGACTATTGCTATTGGTAAGGAAGTAGCTAAAATGATCCTGGAGCTGCAATAGTGGCACTGGGGTGGGTTCTCTAGATTGGTGCCTATCTGGTTTTGGTTGCTGGTTGGGGTCTTTGGTCCTGATTTCTGGTTTTTTATAGTTTAGACTATTTGTGGTTCCAGTTCCCTTTAAAACCTGGGTTAGTTTATTTTTGGACTTTTCTAGTGGTTTCAAGTCCCTGTAAAACCTGATTTTGATACTGTTCTTCAGTTTGTTGCAAGTTTTTTCCTGGTTGGACTGTATTGCTTTATCTCTCTATTTTTTGTTAAAGGGTTTCCTTCAAACCCTACTTTTATCATAATCTAAAACATGCAAATGCAATGATAAAAGCCCATGATGAAATCCATGGGTGCAAGAGAGAATGAGACAAGAAGATAGAAGTTCTCCACAAAAAGCTTTAGCATTCAAAAACTCTTTCTTCAAAAATTGCTCTCCAAACTTGCAACATAACAATAACATCATCCATCCCTAAAATGAGGAGAGGGCTCTCCCTTATAGAGAAAATTATGGAGGTGAGAGGCTTCTCACAACCAATATGGGATAATAGAGTTTGATCCATGTGAGACAAAATTCCACCAATGAGAAAAGAGGAGTGGTTGAGAAGAAAGTAAAAAGATAAGTCCCACTTAGAAATATGTGCATTTAAGTGTAGAAATTAAATAAAAGAATTTATTTTATTTCCCTTTCATCAACAAGAGATGTTTAAGTGGGATTTTTATTTAATTAAAAGGGAGCAAGTTCTTTTAATTAAATAGGAGATATTTAATTAAATTAAAAGAGGGGTTTTTCTCTTAATTAATTAAATGCGGATAAATTATTTAATTAAAAGAGAGGTTTCCTTTTAATTAAATGGGGACTTATTTTATTTAATTAAAAGAGGAGATTTTCTTTTAATTAAATAAGACTTAGGATAAAATGATCAACCTTAGAAATAAAATAATCGAATTTGATCAAGGAAATTGATTTGAATTGATTTAATAAAATATTGCAAACCATTGATTCAAGAAATTTGATAAATTGATAAATTGAATAATGAGGGCCCATAGTCTAGGTGACCATTTTAGGGTGTGTATATATATATATATATATATATATATATATATATATATATATATATATATATATTGTTGTGTGTGTGTGTGTGTGTGTGTGTGTGTGTGTGTATAAAATATATGTATCAACATATATGTATTTCCTTATAAATAGATTGTTAGAATTGAAATATAAATATATAATATATATATATATATATATATATATATATATATATATATATATATATATATATATATATATATATATATATATATATATATATATATATAATCATGAGGGATCTGTGGTTACTTGTTTTCTGAAATGAAAAAAAAAATCCTTTCTTTGTTAACAGTTAAATGTTAAAAATATAGTTAATGTGTTATTGAAAAGTTTGCTTTCTTATGGGAATATAAAAGGGGCAAGGCTGCATTTGATACTTTGAAATATGGATTGCTTTTGGAAAATTGCAATTATGGTTTTGTTTGGTAATCTAATAAGTGATTACATTGGAAAGATTGGAAGTTTGGAGTTAAAATGATAATTTCTGGTTGCTGTTTCAATTGTTAAATTGAAGCAAAAGAAATACTTTATTAATTGAAATTGAATAATTAAATTTTAATTTTCTTCTAATTAGTAAAACTAGAATTGTGTGTGTATTAGATTATGCAAGTATGATCTTTTAGATTGGGTGGCTGTCATAAAGCAAGTAACTTGTAGTGATGGAATTATTTTTCCGGATGCCCTTTGACACTAGTCTAGATCCTTATGGAAAAGTTTATGACATTTATTTAATCAATTGGTAATATCTAAAATTCATGGCTTGGGTTACATATAACAAGATAAGAACATTATGGATTCACCTAACATATAGAATCCTACGAATGGATGAATGTAGATTCTTGTGTTAACACCCATGAACTACTGGATCATTACCTTGGCATATTTTGTGCAAGTTTCTTTCTGCATATCTATTTGTAGGAAAATTATGTACTTCCTTTAAATTTGGTTGTGAAAAGAAAAATTGAACTTTCAGATAATCCGTTATTTGGATACATGTATTTCATGCTATTATTAATCTAACATGCAGGTTTACTGGAGAACTCATTAGCTTATTTAGTGTGACTAAGCCCTATTTGTGTTTTTCAGTTATGTTTGTTTTGATTTCAAGTTTGATATAGGATTTTTTTATGGTCTTGGAAGTGGAAACTACTGCCTAATAATTAAGGACTGATTGTAGTTCAACTAATGGTTACGAATAACTCAGGATCTGATTATGATCAGTGTCAATCTGAAATTAATTGTATTATTGATTGTATTTAAAATAAGAGTATATTTATATACTTAGATGTTATGATAAAAAATGTTATAATGTTGTTAAAAGTACACTTCAGTACCGGGTTGTAAAAGTTATATTGTAATGGTAATATGATTAGTAAAAAAAAAATTGTTCGGGTTTTATATTTGTATCTATGTATGGAATTATTGTTATTGTGTTGTTTTCTTTTGTTTTTGGTTGGGGTGTTACATTTTATCACCATAGAATATCTAAAAGGAATCCTTTGTTTCCCTCATTCCATAGTAGTAGATGTAGTAAATAAATTTATAGGGGAAGAATACTTCAAGAATGTAGATAGAACAAGAGTGCATTCTAACTAGCTACCATGTTTATGGCATTAGCTATGTTCCTGGAAATAGATAAACAAAGAGTTAGGAATTTGTGTTGGAACATCTTTTATAAGAAATATTTGATGAAACTTGACATTGTCCTTAAAAAAATTGACAACAATCTTACTAATAAAAAAATGAGGAACTCTAACAAGGAGTATATTGATGGGAAGTCAATTAAAAAATAGTTGATTCTCTAGGAAGAATATATGGGATTCTTTCATTGAGAAGGCAAAGGTGAGAATTTGCAATCTTATTTTTCTTATGAGGTTCTTTCATGTCACACAACATTTATAACTAAAATACTTTCCAAATACCTAATGATGAAGGGAATTGAAGGTTATGAAGAAATCATGGCCTATTCTAATGTTGTGTACTTGGATTTAGATGAAGATACAAAGGAGGGGGTTGAAGATTGGGAGCCAAAAAATAAATGAAAAAGGAAGGACACAGAAGCTGGTTCAAGTTTGGAGGTGATTTATTGAAAAGGGAAAGATTTGGATGTCTAAGTTACTCAGGAAAGTCAATTATTTTTGGTTTTGATAGAATTTCTACATTAGTTTAGTATAGATAGATTAGTTGTAAAGTAAAGGAAAAAATAGAGTATAGAGGAAAGTGGACCTAAATAATTCAGACAAGCAGATAATCATTATGTGTAGACCTTAGCTCCTTTATTACCCTTGAAATCACTCTTTTTATTTGATACATTAACATATATATAAGATAACAAGCTATTAGTGTTAGTATTTTTCTCATTTTGCAAAAATAAATAAAATTTAAGTATTATCTAAGATAATTTGTTGAAGATAGATTGTACATATTATCTAATGAATGACTACAATTTTTAATAGTTATCTTATATGAATTGCATCTCTATATGGATATTTTACAATTTTTCCTCAAAAGTTTGAATTATGAGTCTATATATCATGTTTAAATGATGTGTTAAGATTTTCTTTGCTTGAGATAGATTCCATTATAAGATTGTTAGTAGTTAGCACTAGTTTCATTAACAATCTATTCATGGATTTTGCTTTATTTTATCTTCCTTGATTTTTGAATGAGATTCCCTTTAGTAGGATAGCTCTATCATTCAACCTATTTTTATCATGTCTGGTATATCATTCCTCTATTTTTGTCTAGAGCCAATAGATGGGGTTCTCTTTCCCCCCTTCTTCTTCTCTTTTTATTCTTTCTCATCTTTTAAGCCACTCTGCTCTCTCTCTCTCTCTCTTCTATTCATTTTTGGTACTTCATTGTTGGTTTTTTGTTATGTTGAAACTCAACATAGCATAGTTTAAAACATACAAAATTCCCACCCCTGAATGAAAAATCACTTCTTTTTTGGCTCTTTTTCTTACATCATTTCCTTTTATACGTTGTCCTCCAAACCTCTTTTGCATTAGGTTGGGTCTTTTCTCCTATTATTTTCTATAGAATTTGGGTTAAGGTTCCCTTCTTTTATTTTTTATCTTGGATAATCTTGCATTATATATCTCCCAAAATTATCAAGCTTCAAGAATTAAGATCTAAACCCTCATGTCCCCTATTCACATATTGGGATTGTATGCATTTTTTTTTTCTCTTTTTTTCATTTTTTCTTCACATCATGTCTTCAATTCTCTTTTTGTCTTAGGAGTCTACGGTTCTTTTCATGTTCTCACTTTTGAGCTCCTAGTAATTAATATCGATTCCATGTTGTAAATGTCATATGCAAAAGATAATTTTCTAAATACTTTTTGACTGTGTTGCTAATTATTATATTTTTTAGGACTAATATATCATTTAATCTTCACCTTTTAGATCCTCCTTTATCTCTTTCTTTGTCAGTCTCTTCTTTTATTTTCTTGTGATTTATATTCATTCATTTTAGATTTTTTATGGCTATATATAGGGCCTTTTCCTTTTAATCTCTTAATCTTAGATTGCTTTTGTCTCTCTAGAATCTTAACCATTTGTCTTTCATTTCATATTATGCATCTAGCCTTCACATTGTATATATTGATCAATACATATTCAAGTTTGCTAAGGTCCCTAATGCAAAACATTATTAAACTCTATGGACCATTCCCTCAAATATAATTTGATGGCCCCATTATTGTTCCCTACTTGAAGGAGATCCTTCTCTCTATTCACTTCTTAGTTATTAGGGTTGTTTACTCAATTATTAGAAAATAATTCATTCTCAGCACTGATAGATAGATATCAAGTCTTTATTGACATATTTAATGTTTTTGGATATGGTTTATATGGTTTAAATTCATAAATTCTCCATACCCACCCTTTATAAGAGATTATTCAAGCAAGAATATTTAGGGGGTTTGGAAAATGTCTTATCCAATATCAATCAAGATCATCTCATTCCTTGTCCCTATAACTATGATGTTAATGTTAACAATGGTAAGAAAATTCCTTTTTTTCCTATTTTGTTCACTCTAAATTCTCATAGAATTAGAAGATGGCTTCCAAACATTAAAATAAATATTGATTTTCTATTCCAATTCTTTTTTTTCAAATTTTCTCCCCTTCCATTGATTGGATATATTGATTCATGGTAGAAGATTACATTGTTACTTGGGGAAATGTCAACAATATAAGTGTAGATTTGTTTGATCCTTGTGATCCCTATGATGAAATTTCTAAGCGTGATAGAGAATTTTCTTCTTAATTATGTTCTCTTTTTTCATTGGGATGTATTAAGGCTTCCTTCCTTTCTTAAAATATTATCAATAAAATAGTTCTAGTTATTAGTTCAACTAATAAAATAGTAATATTTCAATTGATGTTGATCTCAAATTAAATATTCGATTAGTTTTACTATGCCATCATTCTATTTACATATAGCTAATGGATGATCTTATATATATAATAAAAGTGACATAATAATTAATCTTTTATAAATTGATACTTTAGTCATTCATTTCTCATACATTGAAGGTTTAAGAACTAATATAATACTAATTAAGTTAAATAAAGAAAATATTTTATTTATTACATGATCACTAATGTTCCTCCCAAGAGGTGTTTACCATGGTTATGTGAAAAAAACTAAGGAATCAAGCTTACAGTTGTGTTTCTTCACCTCACATAATACATATAAGAATAAATAAGCTGAATAAAGCATCTATAATATTTAATTATTAATACTATTAGAGGATGATACATATGAAACAAATTAAAAAAAATTTAAGGCTATAAAATAGAGTAATTTTCAACATATAATGAATAGGGCTTGAACCTTTAATCTATAAAAGAAATTTAATTTTTTTTAATATCTAGATATCCCCAACTTCATATTAAAGGGAACATTTCTAAATCTTCATTTAAGACATAGTATGGATATTATGAACTTGTTTTCCTACCTTTTGATCTAGTGAATGCTCCAATAATTTCATAAAATTTGATGAATAGTATTTTTATAGATCATCTAGATAAATTTGTTAGAATATATATTGATGATATATTGATCTGTTTGAGTTATGCATAAAAGCATGAAGAAAATTTTCATATAGTCGTACTATATCTGAGAGATGAGAAGTTTTATGCTATGATGTCTAAGTGTTCTTTCTATCAAATAGAGATACATAATATGGATCACATCATCTCTATAGAAGGTATTATAATAGACCCTACTAAAATAATGGCTATTGTAGAATGGGTATATTATCATAATGTGATGGAAGTTAGAACTTTTATGGGACTTGTTGGTTATTATAGGAAATTTGTGGAGGTTTTTACCAAGATTTAAATACCTATTATATCTCTTTTGATGAAAGGAAGAGATATGATTAAATTGATGAATGTGATAATATGTTTCATCCTTTAAAATAGAAACTCACACCATTCACTATCTTTTTTATACCCTATCTTGATGGATAGTTTATTGTGATTACAAATTCATTAGGTGAAGGTCTATGAAATGTATTGATGTAGAATAATAAAAGTAGTGGCTTATCAGTCTATGAAGTTGAAAAAAATTAATTCAGCTATGCACCTCATCATTTGGAATTGGTTGTGACTATACATGCTTTAAAAGTATAGATGAATTACCTATTGGATAAGCCATTTGAATTGAAAATGGATCACATGAGACTAAGCTATATTTTCACATGACTCAATCCCAATGCTAGATATATATGAATGTTAGAGTTTCCAAGTGAGTATACCTTTTTTTAAGAGTTTATTAAAGAGAAAGAGAGTAGCATAATAGATGCCCTCTAGAGAAGAAGAAACATGTTTTCTATCCTTACTACTAGGACATGCCTGAAGAAGAAGATAATACATAACATTGTATGTGATAACCATTATGAGTTGTTCAAATCAGCCTTGGAGGTTGATCCATTTGATTATCATTTTGACAACTACACATATGATGATAATGACATAGATTATAAGGTATAGACATAAGATCTAAATTATTGACCACGAAGGGTTGGAAAGTTTCTACTCAATGAGATGCAATGTACTCTATTTTTATGGAATCTTAGTGTAAACAAGATGATTAATTATTTGAGGACACTATACTTTTGGTAATGATTAAGTGTGATGTGACAAGTTACATAACCTAGTGTTTAGAATTTTAGTGACTAATTACTAAAATCATCTTAATAAATTAAAAATAACATAACAATTCAACCTCTAACTCTAATAACTATTTACTAAAACTAATTTTAACAATGCTAATCATAATCTAATGTTAATTTTAAAACAAAATCCTAACTTGAATACTAACTAACCAAACAAAACATGCTTTAAAAATAACAATACTAGCTAAAAACATTATCAATAATAAAAATTAATAAAATCTAATAGTAAGCTACTCCCACTAACTCCCACCTAACAATTTACCATAACCCATCTTCCCCACCTAACCCATCCTACATCTCCCATCTTAACACACCCACCTAACCCTAGCTTCCCAAGACATTATGTGGCCAAGGGTTTGAAGTTTCCAAGAACCCGCATGAGCCTAGGTAGCAAGAAGTACGCATGTATGGAGGGAGATGGGATTTTTTTGAAAAGGCAGCCAAGGAACATGTAAAATACATGATTTAATTTAAACCCTTTTCACCCTTCCCAAGCATGCAGTGACCAACATGGAAGAGCAAGGAAATGATGTCATGATAAGGGGGAATTTAAGTTATAAAGTTTAGTAGTTGGATAGGAAAGATATTAGTTTTAGATATATATATATATATATATAATTTAATTTTCATGATATTAATTTACTTAAGCAAAGGATTTTTTAAGAGAATAAAAATAGAATATTCCCTATTACCACAAAAGAATTTAATTTTCTTCTCATGCAAAAACAAGAGAGTTTTTTGCTTTAGGGAGGTTGAATTTTTTTTCAAGTCCATTTTATTTCTAAGTACAAATTTTCAGTGCAATTTCTATTTGCATGACAAGTGGAGTAATTTTTTTCCTAGATTCAATTATAGAATTGGGTTTAATAATTTGTTTAAACAATAACATAAGATTATTTTACTTCTAATAATCATGAAAATACAATGAAGTCCTGATCATAACATCAATTTTTTAGAACATATTTTGAACTTAAATTGTATAATTATATTTCATCATTTTATCTAATTAACCTTAATCAAATGAGTGCAATGTCAAAGTATATAAATATAATAGTAAGATAAAACATCCTCACATCAAATTTCAAGCAAACATTTGCAAAAATCGAATATACTAGAAATATGATATGCAAGAATAATACTCAATTTTTATCAATATACATGGACCAACCACTTCTCATTTATTTTATTGAACCACCTAATTCAAAGGCTCTATTAGGAAAGAACCAGGAAGAAAACCTAACATTGTGGCCATTCCAACAATAAGTTAAAAATAACATTTTTACACAGGATTACTATCCTGAGGAGAAATCTCCCAACATATTTAAATTTAAATAACAACTTTGAATTTCTTGCTTGGCTCCACAATTGGGTAGCCATTACAAAATCTACAACACATCAAGGTATTCATGGAGAGAATGAAACTGATCAAGAGACAAACAATTTTATCATGAGGAAAAATTCAAACATTTACCCCCATCTAGGTTTGCACAATAGGTTCATCATTGAACCTCAATCACAACACCATAAGAGGTGCCCTTTCATGGCTATAATCATAAGAACTTCTATTCTTCCATTTCTCAAATTCTAAAACTAAAAACATGGTTTATACTGATGACTAGGGGCCTATAACACCCTACTCTCTCTCCCTCTCCTTCTCCTAAGGAAAGATTGTGCACTTTTGAAGTCCAACTAAAGACTTCCTCCTATACATGGCCACTTTTTCCTTATGTGAGGATGAGTAATGCCAATACAACCCATAGAATCGCTTCAAAAATCAAAAGTTAAAAAAAGCTAACAAAAAACACTTAAAGAAAACCCATTTCAATCCCTCCCAAAATTGTCCATCAAACACATGAACATACATATGCAAAGAAAACTACTTAAGAATGAAACACAACATGGACACATGCGCTTGAAGGGTTTCTACCTTCACAATAAGTTGATGGCATCTAAAATTTGGGATGAGCTTCCCTTCCTTTTTCTTCAATCTAGAATTGCTCTCTAGAACTAGAGGTTGGGTGAACACTCTTCCTCTCTCAAATCTACCTCTAAATAGGATCCCAACTTAACCACCTCCAAAAAGAAATAACTCTCCCACTTATCCAAAGGCTTCTAGAGTCTTCTAACTCAATCTTGTCATGAGGATAACCTCAAGGTGGAGTTTAACTTATCCAAATCATGGTGAAATTTCAATTTTCTCAATAAAGAAAAAATGGGATATTTGGGTGACCATAAAAAGCCAACAAAGGGGTCTAGAAGGGTGGAAAATGCCCCCAACCCATACCTATACACCTTAGGTACTTATTTTTCATGATGTTGGCCTCTAGGACTATTTAGCGACCTATCAAAATACTTGAAAATATTGGACATTCTAACAACTCACAAAATGCAAATATTATCACTAATCTTGATTACTAACTAATTAGTAAAGAGGTCACTAACCTAGTCCAACTTAGATCTTTAGGTTAATTGGTTAACCCTAAGTATCATGCTAAAATACATATATGAGTCACAAGTGTCAAATGACACTATAAAATCAATGTCACAAAACATTAACACTTATTGAATATAGAATGATACATTCATTCAATTCATGATACAAATAAAATACGAATAACAAGGTCTGCATCTTTTATTAGACTCAACCCTACTTTTTAAAAATAGTACATAGGGTTTAGTTCTATTTCTTCATTAAATTTCCTAGCTAAAATATCCTGCGCACTCATTGCACACATCAATAGCTCAATAAAATCACATGGATAGATATATAACTCATCAAGATAATCACATAACTCAAGACATAAATCTTTCAATTAATTAACTACTTATGTCATTTTTGCTTATATACTTAACCACTAAAATTCCATAATCAAAGTGTTAATCATAGTCCTCTAAGAACTAAAATGTGAAATGCATCATGGATGCATGATAGGCTATGTGGCAGAGCTAGATAGTATGCAACTAGTCCTATCCTCTCTAGGATCTCAAATGGTCCAAAACACTAGGTTGCCAATTTAGAGCCCTTTTTGAATTGAATTGGACTCTTGTGTGGTTTTACCCTCAAGAAGACTCTATCTCCAACCTAATACTCTTGATCTATCCTCTTTACATCAGCATACTTCTTCTATCTATCATGTGCCTCTCTTAGATGTTGTCTAAGTAGGGTCACCTATTGTTCCATCTCTTTGACTAATTCAGGGCCAATAGATATTCAATCCTCGATTCTATCCCAACTCAAGGGCATTCTACAAGGTCTTCCATACAAGGCCTCATAAGTTGACATGCATATGGAGAAATGATGCCCATTGTTATAGAAAAACTTGATAAGATGCAAGTACTCTTCCCATTTGACTTGATGCTCCATTACATACATATATAACATGTCCTCCAAAACTTGATTCATTCACTTGGTCTAAATGTTAGTTTAAGGATGGTACATTGTACTAAAATTAAGCCTAGTGCCCAATGCTACCTATAGCTCTCTCCAAAAGGATGAAGTGAATAGAGAGTCCCTATCTGAGATGATATTATAGGGAATACCATGAAGTTTGACAATATCCCATAAAAAAACCTAATCTATGACTTTTGTTGTGTATTTAGTATACACAATTGAGAAGTGGGCAACCTTGTTCAATGTGTCAACCATCACCAAAATGGCATCATGGTGGCAAGAAGACATGGGAAGACCAACAGTAAAACCCATGGATATAGCATCCCACTTCCACTCTCCAATCTCATGAGGTTGAAGAAGTCCACCAGGATGACACTGTTCTACCTTTAACCTCTAACACTTGAGGCATCTCTCAACAATGCTAGCAATTTGCATTCTCATGCCTAGCCAATGATACAACTATCTTAGATCTACATGCAACTTCTTAACATCAAGATGCACTGCATAAGGTTCTCTATGAGCCTCAAGTATAATGAGCTCATGTAAGCCCCCAATGGAAGGTACATACATATGTCCTCTATGACACAAGAGTCCATTGAACTCCAAAGAATACTCTAAATACTTCCCTTCCAAGGGTCTTTGAGAATTCACGATCTAACTAACTTTCACATAAAGCTCATCCACTGGCAAAAGTTGTAGGATCCGTTCTCTCAAGTCAGTGCAAGTAGTCAGAGATGAAAGCTCATGGAACCTTCTACTTAAGGCATCTACAACCACATTCTCCTTTCCATTGATTTAGAGAACATCAAAATCACACTCACAAAGAAACTCCATACACCTTTTTCTAGCATTAAGGTTTTGCTAAGTAAATATGTACTACAAGCTTTGGTGGTTGGAATGAAGTTTGAATCTATGACCTAGAAGGAAGTGTCACTACTTCACTAAATCATGAACCACTGTTACAAGCTCTACGTCTTGAGTAGGGTAATTGAGTTCATGAGCCTTCAATTTCCTAAACTCAAAGGAAATAAGTCATCCCACATGCATAAGGATTGCTCCTATACATCCAAAGATGCATCTGTGCACACCATAATATCTACAAATGGATTTGACACTACAAGAATTAGTGCACTCATGAGGGCTATCTTGAGCTTTTGAAAAGCTCTATCACACTTCTTTGTCCACTCATACTTCTTCCCCATTTTTTGAAGAGATGTGATTGGGTGTGCCAATCTAGAGAATCCTGCAATAAAATGCCGGTAATATTATGTTAGTCTCATAAAGCTCCTCACTTTAGTGACACTAGTGGGTGTTGGCCAATGTACTATGTCCCTAATCTTTGATGGGTCTACTAAGACTCTATCACTTGATATAACATGACCCAAATAATGTATCTCAAGTCTATAGAATGCACACTTTGACAAGCTACCATACAACTAATTCTCTCTCAACTTCTGCAACACTTGTCTCAAGTGATCTTCATGCTCTTTCTCATTACAAGAATAAATTAGAATTTCATCAAGGAATATGACCACAAACTTATCCAGAAAGGTACATAATACTCCACTCATTAGGCTCATTAATATAGCTAGAGAATTTGTGAGGCCAAATGGTACCACATTGAACTTGTAGTGACCATACCTTATACAAAATGCAGCCTTGGAGATATTACTATCTACAATCCTCAACTAATGATACCCAACTTCACATCAATCTTTGAAAATACTTGGGCACCCTATAACTGATTGAAGAGATCATCAATCCTAGGAAGAGGATATTGTTCTTGATGGTTACTTTGTTCAATTGTTAATAATCAATACACAACCTAAGGGATCCATCCTTCTTTATGAAGATCACTAGTGCACCCCAAGGTGACACACTAGGTTGAATATGCCCTTTCTCCATGAGTTCCTCCAACTAAGTATTTAGTTAACTAAGCTTATGAGTTTTCATCCTATATGGTGCCCTCAATACTAGCTCAAATCCTGGCAAAAGATCTATACGAAAGTCCACTGCTCTAGGTTGAGGCATTCTAGAGAGCTTTGAAGGAAACACATCTGCAAACTCCTATAGGATTGGAAAATCAACTTGGGATGGCTCTCCCTTTGAATCTTCCTCTCTATCACTAAGGGTGATAGTAAACAACTGACATCCATTTTGCATGCACCATCTAAGATACATAGTAGAAATCATGTGAAGGAATACTAGTCTCTTTACTCTAAAGATCACTCATGAGATCCCATACTCATCCACACATTCTACCCTCTTCTATCAACAATCCATCTTGGCTTTATGGGCATAAAGCCAATCCATGCCAAGGACAACATCATAAGATCCTAGAGGGGTAATGCATAGATCAGACATCATGGTCATGTCTCCAATATGAAGCTAGCAATTATGCACCAAGGAACTAAATAACACTCTAGCTCTTGAGGCTAACTCTACTTCCCAACTAAAATCCTTTCTAATTGCCACTAGCCCATAATTCTTGACTACATATGGAGATATAAAAAAGTCATTAGCTCTAGAATCAAATAAAAAAGCAACCATACAACCCTATATCATACTTGTGTCTTTGATAGTTGTGGCTTGATGCTTAGCTTGAAAATTGTCAACCACTACAAAAACTCTATGGGATCTACCCATATCACTCACTATTAGCTCTAAAATGGCCCCTCTTTAACCACTAGATGATTTTCTCTATGCACACTCTTTAGCTATCTGACCCATACCACCACAAGTGTAGTACAATCCTTGAGTATAATAATTTACACCTTGTGATCTAGACTATTGTAGAACCGTTGACCTACTAGATCCACTGTACCCATCCTTGGAAGACTATTAAGTCTTCTCTAATTGTGATTGTGGGGCTTGTACCTTTTGATCCTATTTGGGACCTTGTGATTGTCACTACTTATTCTTGGAGCTTTGATAACCGTGTGAGGGTTTCTATTGTTGTTGCTACTATGATTTTTGTTGTTGAGACTATTACTCCTTAGAGGACCCTACTATATAATTTTGATTCCCTTTCCAAGGGGGTTTTGGTTGGGTAGAGTTTTGGTTTTGAGACTGATCTCGTGATTCCTATCTACCCTGAGTATCGTCAATAACTAATGCTATCTCAACTACCTATCTAAAGGTGGTAGGGAAGGCCAAATATACTACACTATGGAGTGAGAAATTTAGGCCCATGATGAAGCAATGCACTCACAATTTTTCATCCTTTATGTATTCAACATAAGGAAGGAGCTTGAGAAACCTACTCTCATATTGATCTACTAAGAGGCCCCTTTTATGTAGGGAATGAAACTCCTCTATCTATTTTTGTCTAAAGTGCTCAGATAGGTACCTCTCTCAGAATTTAAGCAAGAATGTCTCCCATGTGAGGGTATCCATCATTAGTCCTCCTATAGTTTCCTCCTGATACCACCAATTGGAGGGATCTCCCCTCAACTGATGGACTGCTAGATATGCCTTCAAATTACTCCCATAAAGACATAATCCAAAGCACCACTATAGAATCTATAACTAAGCCTCTACTATTATGCCATCAATGGAAACAATAAATAATGGTGGTTGGATTTGAATCAACTCCTTAATCTCATCTCCTACATGTGTAGGAGCTCAACCAGGTGGTGGTCCTCTCTGATGTATCAACTCACCCGCATGCTTACTCTATCACATTGGGGGACACCTACTCCTCTCTCTACCACCAGGCATGCCTCCTTCAGGACCCTATGCTTCCTCTTTTGGAATCTGTTCCCTTGGTTTTACTATAGGTGGTAGTCCATATTGGACTACTCCAATTAGTGTCTGGAGGGCATCCAAGATGTCCTAATTTGGGTTCAGTGGTGGTGGCGGTGGTGGAGGTGGAGATGGTGGTCCATCCTCCTATTCCACTCTACCACCTCTCACCTTATGACCTCTACCTAGTTAGTTGCTTCATATAATGGGAGGCATCCTACAAAAATTGAAGTTTGGATTAAGTTGAAGTGTAATGGTTTTAGGTTCCTAGTATTGAAACATGGGCTCTAACACCAAAATGTCATGCCCAAAATAAGTGGCAAAAAATATGCGTAAATATTTTTTTAAAAGTTAAATAAAACTACTTTGTTGATATATGGTTGACCACAACTTACATGACACATAGGTTTGATAAATGTTAAATTTTTTTTCTAAAGTTAAACTACGATAGGTTGAAAAGAAGATATGGGTTCTCCTAACAATAACACTCCCTCTAACCATCTTTACTAACTCATTCTTTATAAGGTATTCCACAATATTAATATTAATAAAATTAATGTCGACAATCGTAACTTAAGCATTACCAATACTAATTAAATACTAAATGATAAAAATAATATATGTTTAACTTAAATTTAAATCAATCTAAAACAATATTAATTTTATTTACTTTTAAAATTACAACAACCACAAAACAATATCCTACTACACGTACTAGAAAGATAATTTACAACTACTTTAAATGAATATTAACATGAACCATTATAACATTATTAATAAAAATATTAATAACAATTTAAATAAATATAACTCTAACCATTCAAATTATTGAACTCAAAAGAACTAACTAACTAAAATAACATCCAACATACAAATAATTTAAACTTTATTTGAAGCTAACAAATAAAACATCACTTAATATATCTATTACTAGTCTAATTATATTAAAAATATTTAAAATTTAATTAAAATCATAAATACCACTACTAACATAATAATTCTAAAATAATAAATTACTAAAATCATCTTAATAAATTAAAAATAACATAACAATTTAACCTGTAACTCTAATAACTGTCTTACTAAAACTAACTTTAATCATGCTAATCATAATCTAACTTTAATTTTAAAACAAAATCCTATCTTTAATACTAACTAACAAAAAAAAACATATTTAAAAAGAAAAAAATACTAGCTAAAAATATTATCAATAATAAAAAATTTTAAAAATCTAATACTAACCTACTCCCACTAACTCCCACCTAACACTTTACCCTAACCCATCTTCTCCACCTAACCCATCCTACATCACCCATCTTAACACCCCCCTAAACCCCCACCTAACACTAGTTTCCAAGCCATTACATGGCCAAGGGCTTGCCGCTTCCAAGACCCCATGTGAGCCTAGGCAACAAGAAGTATGTCTGTATGGAGGGAGATGGGATTTGTTTGAAAAGGCAGCCAAGCAACATTAAAAACACATGATTTGACTTGAAACCTTTTCACCCTTCCCAAGCATGTAGTGACCAACTTGGAAGAGCAGGGAAATGACATCATGATAAGGGGGAATTTAAGTTACAAACTTTGGTAGTTGGATAGGAAAGATACTAGTTTTAGAGATTTATTATATATTTATTTTTTAAATTTATTTTCATGATATTAATTTATTTAAGAAAAGGTTTTTTCAAGAGAATATAAACAAAATATTCCTTGTTACCACAAAGGGATTTAATTTTCTTTTCATGCAAAATCCAATGGAGGTTGAATTTTTTTTTCAAGTCCATTTTATTTCTAACTATAGATTTTAAATATAATTTCTATTTGCATGACAAGGGTAGTAATTTTTTTCCTAGACTTGATTATAGCATTGGGTTCAATAATTTATTTAAACAATAATGTAAAATTATTTTACTTCTTAATAATCACAAAAATACAATAAAATCCCAATCATAACATCAAATTTTATTTAACATATTTTTAACTTAAATTGCATAATTATATTTCATCATTTTATCTAATTAACCTTAATCAAATCAGTGCAATGTCAAAGTATATAAATGCCATAGTAAGATAAAACATCCTCACATCAAATTTCAAGTAAACATATGCAAAAACTGAATATACCAAAAATATCATATGGAAGAATACTACTCAATTTTTATCAATATACATGGACCAGCCACTTCTCATTTATTTTATTGAGCCACTTGATTCAAAGGCTCTGCCAGGAAAGAACTAGGAAGAAAACTTGACATTGTGGCCATTTCAACAATAAGTTAAAATAACATTTTTACACAAGATTACTATCTCGAGTAGAGATCTCCCAACATATTTGAATTTAAATAACAACTCTAAAATTCTTGCTTGGATCAACAATTGGGTAGCCATTATGAAATCTACAACACATCAAGGTATTTATCTAGAGAATGAAACTAACTAGGAGATAAACAATTTTAACATGAAGATGAATTCAAACAATTACCCCCATCCAGATTTGCACAATAGGTTCATCATTGAACTAGACTATGGAGAAGGTGGATTTTTCCAATAGGAGACATTGGTCACAACACCATAATAGATGCCTTTTTGGGGCTATAATCACAAGAACTTCCATTCTTCTATTTCTCTAATTCCAAAACTCAAAACATGGTTTGTACTAACAAGTAGAGGTCCATAACACCCTACTCTCTCTCCCTCTCCTTGTCTTGAGGAGAGACTCTATACTGCTAGATTCCAACTAAAGACCTCTTTCTATACATGAAAACTTTTGGCCCTATCCAAAGGTGAGTAATGCCAATACAACCCATGCAATCCCTTCAAAAATCAAAAGTTCAAAAAAGAAAAAAAAAAAAATTTTTAAAAAAATTTTAAAAATAACTATAGAAAAATATTTAACGAAAATCCATTTTAGTCCCCCCTCAAACATGTTCATCAAACACACGAACATACATATGCAAAGAAAACTACTTAAGAATGAAACACAACATGGACACATGAGCTTGAAGGGTTCCTACCTTCACAATAAGGTGATGGCAACTAAAATATGAGATGAGTGTCCCTTCCTTCTCCTTCAACCTATGTTTCTCTTTAAAACTAGAGGTTGGGTGAACAATCTTCCTCTCTCAAATCTTCCTCTAAATAGGATCCCAACTCAACCACCTCCAAAAAGAAATAACTCTCTCACTTTCCTAAAGGCTTCTAGAGTCTTCTAACTCAATCTTGGATTAATGCTAACCTCAAGGTGGAGTTTAACTTATCCAACTCATGGTGAACTTTCAATTTTCGTAACAAAGCAAAAATAGGATATTTGGGAGACCACAAAAGTCAACAAAAGGGTCTAGAGGGGTGGGAAATGCCCCCAACCCATTTCTATACCCCTTAGGTACTTAGTTTTGATGATTTTTGACCTCTAGGACTATTTAGGGACCTATCAAAATACTTGAAAATATTGGACATTTTAATAACTCACAAAATGCAAATATTATCACTAATCCTGATTAGGGTAATTAATCTTGATTATTAACTAATTAGTAAAAAGGTCACTAACCTAGTCCAACTTAGATCTTTAGGTTACTTGGTTAACCCTAACTATCAATTTGAAATGCATATATGAGTCATGAGTGTCAAGCAACACTATAAAATCACTGCTACAAAACAATAATACTTATTGATTGCATAATGATACATTCATTCAATTCATGATACAAATAAAATATGAACAATGGGGTCTACATCTTATATTAGACCCAACCCTAGTTTCCACAAATGGTACATAGGATTTTGTTCCAATTCTCCAAGGTTTCCTGGCTAAAATATCTTGCACACTCATTACACACATTAGTAGCTCAAGAAAATCACACCCACACACACACACACAACTCATTAGGATAATCACATAACTCAAGACATATATGATAAATCTTTCAATTAATTAACTATTTATCTTGTTTTTGCTCATATACTTAACAACTAAAATTGCATAATCAAAGTGTTAATAATAGTCCTAATTTTGCATTCACTTTTTGCACCACATCATCAGTATACATGTTAATAAAACATTAAATAACATAATTAAACATATGAAAGTAAAACATCACACAATATAGAGTAACATAATAATGTCCAGTGTATCCAATAATGTCTCAACATATCAAGTCATTAGTATCAAAATAATTATGTATCAACTATGTTATGATGGGTATAACCAAGGCCCCAAAACAAAATAATAGTTAGAGATACCAACATGGATGACATCAAGGTTTTTGAAAACCTTAAATGCTCCCTTAGCAGCATGACAAAAAATAGTACTACCTATCATCCTGAGATACTAGATGGGAAAATAGAGAGTGAATCAAGTGATAGAGGGCTTTCTCTAGATGTACTACATGGGTCATAAGTACAAGTGGGAAGAGTATCTTCCCTCGGTAGAGGTTTCATTAAAAAATTATTATTATTGTTCTATAGGTATGTCACCATTTGAGTCACTTTATGGGCACAAGTTTCATTCACTTGTTAGTTGCAAAAAGGTTAAGGATAGGCTTGTGATAGGTCTTGATATGTTGGGAGAAAGATAGTACCAAATGAAATTGATCCAAAGTTAGGTAAAGGAGACATCTAATTGCAAAAAGAGTTATATAGATAAGGACCACACTTTAAGAATTTTTAAGAAGGTGATAATGTTCTCTTGCATGTTAGACCTCAAAAAAGCTCAATTTTATTCTAAAAGTTCTCATAAATTACACCAAGATATGTGGGGTCCTTTCATGTGCTTGAGGTTATCACCCCGGTTATATACCAACTTTCCCTACCACCCTCTCTAGCCTAAACTCATGATGTATTACATGTTTCTTTTCTTAAGCCTTATCATCTACATTCATCTCATATCTTGAATTGACATGTATTGTAGTTTCATGAGTTGAGGGTGGTGTTAGTGAATCCTACCTACATCATTAATCAATACAGCATATGGATATAAAAAATATATATTATATTATAAGGTCTGATGAGACTAACTCTCTATTAAAAGTTCCACCTAGGAGAGTGCATGAGATATATACTAATCATTTAGACCCCAATTATTTTCATTGACTTTTGTATATTTTACTAAACTATGTATATATTTGTGTGTGTGATGTGATATTTTGACGTACTTCACATGACATTGGGTTTAAGCCTCCTAATAGTGAGGATAGATGCTATGAACTCAAACTTTATGTTCCTACTTTCTAGGATCCATGTATTCTATTTAGACTTATTTTTAACTTAGAATATAGTTTCAATATAATGTAATCAATCATGTTTTTATGTCTTTGAAACCTTGACTTATGATTTTATTTTTACAACTATATGATAGTGACTTCTCATTTCAGCTTAGCATACTCATGGGTTATGATCTTTATTTTGATGCCTTGATTTACTTATGATGATCATATTAGTGGAATTTAACATATTTTTGAAATGGAAAACGTAATTTTTAATGTGATTTTCATCATTATTAGTATTTTGATAGATAATAGATTATAGCCTTGAAATTTTATTTTATTAAAATTAAAAGAATTACACCATTCTCAAGTGTAAGCATTGGGGGAAATAATAGGGAAGAAAACTCCCAGTGTATCTTGAGATAGAGTCTAGGAAAAATAATATATACATAAAAAACTAATCATCTTGGAATAATAGAAATCTAAAACATATTTTTATCTTTCATTAAATGTCTAATTTAATAGAATGCATCTTTACTGTATACAAAGTTATGATGAAGGATTATACTTTTACAAATTACATGAGTTGGTTTGAACTTTTTCTTTAGTGACAAGATCTTTTGAGAAGATCATCCTATTCTTTGATCTTTCCTTCCTAGTTTCTTTCAATGGGGACCATATATCCATTGAAAAATTAAACAAAAGATTTCTTCTTACAACTAAAATCATTATAATCTTAGTTATCAAAGAAAACTCTATAGTGGAACAAGTTTGGAGATACATTGAAAGGAATATATATTTTTCTAAGAAACTTGTAAATAATTTGAGAGGATGATAACCATTTTTTTAATCATTGAAGAAGAAAATAGTATCAAGGTTATATATACTTGCTTTTTCATAGAAGGATGCTTTTATCCATTCACATAGAAAAAAACTTGAGATACCAAATACTTCCCATTTTACATACAATCCATTATTTTTTCTTTATTCTCTAACACCTTCAGAATACTTATTGCTAATAGTCATGGTCTTTTTGGATTTATTGGTGGTGGAGTACTTACTATTATGGGCATTAACCAGATGCCCTAAATTTTTCCTTTCTTTTGAATTGTTGATAGGCCAAACTAGTACAACTTATAGATTCTTTATCTTAGGATTTGTATTCATGGTATGATAAAATAGAGGAATAGCTTCCATTGAATAAAAAATTGTATTACTATGGTTCTCCAGAGCTATCTTGTTTATACTAGTAACAAAGTGAAGTATTAAGATAATAATGGGTATATATCATAAACCTCATCATTTTTCCTAGATTATGGCAAAAAGCCTTTGCAAAAGAAACTTGTGTCCTTCGACCATGCACCATAGACCAATAATTGGTCAATTTTATAGGACCATGTTTATAAAATCTTGAGAGGTAAGCTTCCTTATTTGAATGTGGAAGTATTGTATTTATAATGCTGGGAGTTGAATAACCCAGAGTTGAGGAAATTTTTGTTTGATGAGCATGAGCATTAGACCACCATTGAGTCACAATAATATTTAATGAAGTTTACTTAACTTTTTGAATATAGATAAGAGAAGAAAATGAATTAGAAGTATTAATGCCAGATTGGGATAGCCCATATATAGTTTTCTTGAAAAAAAGAGTTGTCTATTTGATATTTTATTGTGTGGAGAAAATTTTGGATTGCAATCCATTTTTTCTCATAATTTGTATTAAAAATCATTGTGTTGTTGGAAATCTTTAGAATAAATGGGAGTAGGGTGAATTAGTTATCCAAGGTCCATATGTACAAATAAAAAATTTCAATTCTTAGTAGACACATGTCCATAAAACCTTATCATGCATGCATCCATTAGATCATACAATAAATAAATTTTTTAGGTTACTTTCCTAGGTCAAAACAACTTTGGAAGAATGTAAACATGAAACATAATAGTTTCAATAATACATTTGACACAAGGATTTTACATGGAAGCCCAATTAGGAAAAACCACCAATGACATGTTACTTATTCTCACTCTTCTGAAGTGATGCCCTGTGAAAGGCCAACCCTATTAAAGGTTACAATACACACTATTAAATGTGACTTGGTCAAAGGATTTTAATCACCTTGTTAGGAGTGAGCCTTATTAGAGGAATTTAGACCATTCCATTGGAATGTCGCTTGATGAAATGATTTATAAATGACTATTAGGTCAACCTTAATCCAAAGGATTTACCCTAGACTGATACAATGATTAGAAAGTAATAGTAAGGCTTGATCTAATAACAAATTAAAACTCACTTGAATATTACAAATCTCTATTTTAGTCCTCCATTCTCCTTGGCTTTCACACACTTAACTCTAATAGCTTGTTCGCCCTTAAAAAATTCATACTCTTAAGCCTTCTTTCTTTGCATGCCAATTGCAATCACTTATGTTTGACCACTTAATGAAGCAATACACTAGACTCCTTGTCTTCCTTAAGTTCTTGCACATGACAACCTTTGCTTCTAAGAAAATATCTCTATGAATAGAAAATGAAGATCTTTTTATACTTAACCAATATCATCTATTTTAGGGTTAGGTAGGATACAATGAATCTATCCACTTTTCCATTTGGTTCCTCTAGAAACTTCTTCTACAATCTTCCTTGAATTTCCCTCAAAGAGGTTTGCCTTTAATTCTAAGTCACCAGTTCATCATAGTTATCTTCCACACAATTCAAGAAAACAAAATAGTCAGCTCAGATTCACCAAATCTTTGATTTAATACAATTACTGGCACTCGACATCAATATGCTTAGATTTGTCAAATTTTTGATTTAATACAATTACTAGCACATAACATCAATATTTTTTCACTCGGTATCTATACTATCCATACACTTAGCCAAAATTAGTTTACTTGGAAATCACTAAAGTTTATTGATGCTTGACATCAACTAAACTTTACTCGGCATGTACTAAAAATCACTCAACTTGCACTATTTTTCATCTTTTCTCAACACCTTTCTTTTCACTCATATTCCACTATTTTCTACATGACTTGCACTGACTACTTGGAAAGACTTGGTAAACACTTTTCATACTTGATCTTCTTCTAGTCTTAGCTTGAGTAATCATTCATTTAAAACTTTAAGTAGATAAGCAATACACTATAGTATCAATATCTTACTTGGTCGTTGTGCTTCCTTTACAAACCAAATAACTCAACCTTTCTCTAGGTGCTATTGTTATCTCCTCTTTTCAAATCCTCTTCATCAGTCAACTAAATGACATCTTTCAAACCAAAAAGCAATTATCTCACTAGCAAGTAGCATGTGTGACATCATTGAAAAAATAATAATTGTTCCATTATAGGTTATTTACTTCAAAAAAATCTTATATCAAAACAAGTTTCATAAAATAAATTAATTTAAATTGGTAAGAGATCGAACCCAAGTTTCATTATTATTATATGGTTTATTATTTTTTATTAAGCTTGTGTAGATTCAAACCCAAAACCTCTCCGATAGGAGGCTTACAATTTATTGTTGTATTGTAGGCTCTTGCCTACAAGTTTCATCATTATTGAGTACATGAAAAGGTTATATATAGTTTACATTAGATGTAGTTGAAACAAAATAATATGTATATCATGTTCTTGATTATGATGCATGGTTAGTGATCTCTTGATCTAATATTGAGTGTTAGTGTTTTGGTAGGATGAAAGTGAGGGTGTGACCAATGTAGAAGAGGTTATCTCTTTGATAGTGGTGAGTTTGGATGATCTAGAATGAACACCATGGATAGGATTATAATTTTTTATATTTTAGATTATACAGTGGTATTTTTAATTCTACCTAGATTTAACTTATGTGCTTGATAATGACATTATTTGAATTTTGGTTAACAAAAAGTGGATTTTTTTTTTATATGGCTATATTAATAAAAAAAAATGGGACATAGAATTCACCTATAAACCCAAAAAAGTGGGAATTTTATAATTTGTTGAACAAAAGGATTTATTATATTTTAATTTCCTCCCCCAAATGTGATATAAATGGGTGAAGAAAACTTACTAAATTAATTGGTAAATTTATAATAACAAAATTGAAGTGTGCTTCATTCTCTCTTATAATGCTAAAATAATTGCAAGTAATATGTTATTGAAAATTAGTAATTCAAAATATATAGTTATAGAATATATTCTCTATAGATAGGGAAAACAATTATAAGAAGAGGAGTCAACGATAGATAAGAATTACCAATTCTTGTGAAATATATGAGAGAAGTTGAAGAAGTATTTCTGAGAAAGAACAATCATAGAAAATGAGAATTCTATCTTGGAATAAAATTTCAGCCTATAGATTAGTGGTAGAAAATGGGTAACTAGATTCTAAAATCTTTTTCTAAGCCTAAAATCACAATGGAGTCATATATTGAAAGAAAGAGGAGATTCTAGGTATAGACATGTTGGTAGCAGCACACTATTTATAATTTTTTTACCAAGTTTCCATCCTTTCATAAAATCTCTAAAAATATTCATTGAATTCATGCATATAAATATGAACTATGGAAATTTTTGTAGATGCTTAAATGTAACACATAATTTCTAGACTTTTATGACTTCTGTGATTACTTGTTATATATAAAAATAGAAGGTAAGGATAAATCTCCATTATTCTAGAAATAAATAGTGTTAATTCTTACGGCTTAGAAAACTAGATAAATGTATAGTAGTGTGACATGTATTAATGCTATTCATTTTGCATAAATTTACATTGTACATTAAATATGTCTATGCATTCTTTCAACCCTATAGAGTTAAGTACATACTAATTTTATATTCATGTTCATTTCTTTTTAGAGATAACCAATACACAACTACAACACAATCTTTTAATAATATGCATCCCTTGAAGGAAACTTAGGCTCAACCATTCCAAATACACCCAACTCTCGATTGTCTTCTCTATCATTTCTAAGATGTGCAGTCTATATTAAAATATTTTCTGGCATACACATACTTTTATATCAATCTTGAATTAGATACCATTACCTATTTGTCTTCACCATCTTCCCTAGGAATTAGTTGCATCACCTTTTAGGATAGCTATGTGAATTAAATAAAAACTTGATACTCCAATAAGTGTACCATATTTATTTAAATATTAAAATATATGAATAGGAAATCTAAATTAGGTAGTGTATGTTGGTTAATTGACTTAAACCATACCTTGGTTAAATATTTCCTACCAAGTTCAAAATACCTTGTATATAATCCTAAGAATAGTTTCCTGACTATCATTTAAGTAAAAATTTTCATAAATTTTTTTGATTAAGTAAAACAAATTTTTTTATAGGGGTACCTAAAACCCACCAGTTAATAACATAAAATAAACTTATAGTTTTGTTCTAGCAACTAAACAATAGAAAAAACAATAGGCCAAGCCTAGCCAACAAATGAAAGAAAAAATGAAAAGGTTGAAAGCTTGGAAAATAGTAGAAACCAAGAAGAGCAATCAGGGAATGAGATCTTTGGCCATCTCCTATTTCTTTAACTTTGTCTCTTCCTTGGCCTTTGCCTTGTCAATCTTTGAGTGACTATTGTCTTGAGAAGCCAACTCTTCCTGCTTTCTTTTTTCCACTCTACTCTTTTTGCTTAGGCTCTCCTCCTATAGGAATTCCTCTTCCTCAGTCATCCTAGTTTCATTGATGTCATTTTCTTCCTTACCCTTTTTATTCTCCTCCATCATCTCATGCAGCTAAATGATGTTATCATTTAGACCTTTTATAATGTGAAGGCTCTAATTAGTCAAGCTATGAAGCATGGTCTCCATCCTTTCCACCCTTTTTTCAATCTCAAAAACCCTAGCTTCCAGTTTCTCAAATTTTACATTCTCTCTTACCCCTTCTGGCCTATCTTTACCCTACAATATATAGTTTATTTCCTCAATTTCATGAAATATTCATTTGAAGAATCAAAAATTATCCATGACACTACTTCTAGCATTGTTCAAGAAATTCATACCCGTCTCTTGCACATAATCACTTAGAATAACCAAGCCAAGATCAATAAGCTCTTTTAGCTAAATTGTACCATCCCTCCCCTTGAGAACCTTTAGGTTCATATGTTCTCTAAAAAACCCATCTTGGCTATACCTATATGGAAATTCCTCCAAACAATTTTTTTGTCCTTTTCATCTAGAGAAACTATTGTTTTAACCATGCCCTCTTCCTCCTTCCTTTCACCTTGACCTTTAGAAAAACTCTCCTTACCCTTTCCCTAAGCCCTCTCAACCTCATTTTCCCCCCTCTTTTCCTCTTGACTAAGCTTGCCTCTTTCCTACCTTCCTAAGACTTGCTAGGTCCAAGCTCTCTCACATTTCCATCCCTTTTTGAGTCCATCCCCTCTTCCTTATCATTATATCTTCTTGACTCATCCTCCTATTTTTTCCTTTTCTTTGAGCTTCTCCCTAGCTTCTTTTTATTCTTCTTACCCATATCCTACATAATTTTTGCCACCTCCTCTTCTTCTTTCAAGTGCATTCCTGCACTATCCTCTGTGTTTGACATGAGGTAAGAGCTCTATGTTTCCTTAGAAGAAAAATTCCTTCTAGGCAACATCCCTTCCACAAGTTTGAGCTATAAAATGATCATATATAAGTAGTAAAAAACTCTTGTGGAAGGTGTGGTTAGAGTAAACTTTATTTTTAAAGTCCATTATACCCTTATTAGCAGAGAAAAACAAATAGTAGGGAATGGAAATCTTGGTCTCATACTTGAAATGATTAAGGATAACAAAATAGTGGGTTTGAATCCTGTCAAACCTGGTGTTGAGCATGACATAGGATATAATTTCCCTAAGGACAAATTGCCATATCTTCTTAGTTGATGCAGTGATGCAAGAGCTTTTAGTGGCTTTCTAAGTAGGAGCTTTTAGTAGTCTTTTAGAGCTTTGAATGTTTTTCTTAGTTTTTAGAAAGTTGGTTTTTATTAATAACCTCAAAATATTACTTCCAATTTCAAATGCTAGTTGACAGTTCATCTTATCTCAGTTGTAAAAGCTTTATGAAAAAAATCAACTTTTTTTGAGTTGTTTTAAAAATTACCAAAAATGGCAAAAAAAATAGTTTTATAAAATAACTACCAAAAAATGGTAATTTTGGATTTGTATTTAAAATTGTAATTTCTCTTAGTATAGAAGAAGAGGAGGAGGATTTGGAAGAATAATAAAGAAGAATTTGAAGTTCTAATATTTATTTTTGTGTTCTTTCTATCTTTTATTTCTATTAATTGTTTAAGGAATTTTGGGTGCATCATTTGGTAACAGAGCACAGAAGGTTTGGGAAAAGGATTTTTTTGTTGTTGTGTGGTTTTGAGTTTATGTCTATAGAGGTTGCAAGGAGGAACTAGTTTCTTGAAGACTAGGTAGAGAAGATAAAATACCCAAGTTGAGGTAAAGGCAAAGCAGAAGAAAGGTTAATGGACTCATTTGAAGAACTAGATTTATTGATGAAGTATCTCGATACGAGGAGAGAAGAAAATAAAATAAAAGAGAAAGAAAGCAAGAGGAAGGAGGAAGAGATGAGGTGATTAGAGTTGAAAGAAATGTTGAGAAAATTATAAGAAAGTTGACAACAATTGAGAAAGCTAATGGAATTAGAAAAAAAATTTGGCACCTACCAGTCAAGAAGAAGATTGCATGGCCTATTAAAAAGATTTTTTAGAAGAGGAAAATGCAAGAAAGGAAAAATAAAATATTGTAGGAGGAAGAGGTAGAAAATGAAATGGAAAGTATACCTATGATTGTTTCGACATCAAGCACTAAAGAAGACATGGTAAACATAGTCATAGAAGAGTGTTTTTATCATTCTCAAGTATTTGAATATTATGTTCAGAATGAAAATGTGGAAGTGCATGTTTATAAGAAGGTTTCTAATGATGATGTTTTAGATTTTTTTTAAAATATGGAATATACATATTTTCAAGGATATTATGAAAATTGTGGTAATGGAGAATGTGTTGATATATTATGTGTTTAAGACATAAATGATTATGGTGCAAGGGTTTATCCAGAAGAAATGAAATTTTGGATTTTAAACATTGAGAAGATGTTGCATAGAATATGGGTTAAGAAAAATAAGAGAAAGAGGGATCTTGTGACAGATGCAAAGACAAATGATAAATGTCAAAAACTTGGAAGACCAAGAAGAAGAAATAAACTTCCATTCCTCTAAGTCAATAAAATCAATGTTTGATACGATGCAAGGAAAAGTTCTAGAAGTGAAACTATGCACATTCAAAAACAACTTACAAGAGTTGTGTTCTTTCAACCAGAGGAGGATGATGTAGGAACTTTTAGTGGCTTTCTAAGTAGGAGCTTTTAGTAGTTTTTAAGAGCTTTGAATGTTTTTCTTAGTTTTTAGAAAGTTGATTTTTATTAATAACATTGAAATATTGCTTCCAATTTCAAATTTTAGTTGGCAGTTCATCTTATCTCAGTTTTAGGAAGCTTCATGAAAAAAACCAGCATTTTTTTAGTTGTTTTAAAAATTACCAAAAATGCCAAAAAAAATAGTTTTATAAAAAAAATTGCCAAAAATGGTAATTTTGGATTTGTATTTAAAATTGTAATTTCTCTCATTGTAGAAGAAGAGGAGGATTTGGAAGAATAATAAAGAAGAATTTTAAGTTCTAATATTTATTTTTTTGTTCTTTCTATCTTATATTTCTATTAAATGTTTGAGGAATTTTGGATGCATCATGTAGGGTCGTAATAGGCACCCGTCTTCACAAGCTCATTCATTTCCTTATAATCCCTAGCAAAATCCTTAACCAGATTTAGGCAAATTTTCTTGTCCCTATAGAATTTAATTCCCTAATTTGGGGAGTTAATCACCTTAGAAATAACCTCTTCATTGATCTAAAAATCCACCTCATCAATTTTTACCTTCCCCTCTCTCCATGTCTTCACTATTAAATCAGTGATCTTTAGGTCTTAGCCATGAGGTCTTTTTGATGAAGGGTGAGATGCCTCCTTCCTTCAATTTTTCCCATACCTTTGATCACCTCTTCCATTTCTTTTCTTACCCATTCATCTCCCTTCTATGTTTCTCTCCTACCATGTTGTTGCAAATAAAAAAGCAACACCTTTGTGTTTTCTGGTTGTCTTGAATTGAAAATTAGTTTAACTCTCCAAACCTATACTTTGTCCTCTGAAAAGAAAATAATATAGTAATTACCAAAAAACCTTAAGATCACCCATAAAATATGCCAGCAAATTCTCCAATAATGAAGCCTCCAGATTGGCTTATGTTAATCTCTCTGTACAAAATACAATATATAAACAACTTTAATTATCATTATTACCCTTAATGTTGCCTATTTTCCCCTGAATCCTTTCCCTTATTCTCATAAATGTTAATTGTAGTTGAAAACCTACATTAATAATAATTAGCCAAGAGAAAATCCTTAGTTGAGAATTAAATGAAGCTTAGAGGGTAAATGCATAAACTCGTGTCACCTTTTATAAAGAAAAAGGATCTTAGAATGCAAATTGTTCAACTTTAATGACATAAAATGGTATATGTGTTTTGAATATGAAGATGATATAAATTGATGAAATGTGCAAAATTGGATGAATTTATGCCTATAATTTTTTTTAAAAAATGAATAAGAATTTTTTCATTTTTTCTAATTTTTAAGTTCTTTTTTAACTAGGAAAAATATAGGGTGTAGTTCCTGGGAAACAAGTATATGCAAATCATCTTTTTTTGGTCTAATTAAAAATTATTTTATAGATGACATGTATATCTAGAATACAAAATATAAATGTTGGTTTTTAATGTATATTTTCTTTGTTATAAATACTCAAGATTGACGTTATCATAACCAAATAATTTTTTCCTCCCATCAAAACTTCTATATCAAATCTACAACTTTTTGAATAAAAATTATGTATTCTTGAATAACACTCTCTTCTAGGGCTAAATATAAATTTTAAATTTTTCTAATATAATTTACTATTTTTTTTCTTTTATGAAGGAGCATCTTCTCAAATGTTAAAATATGTACTTATACAAATAACATTATAACATATTATAACTAATCAAAACATTATAAAATTATTTAATGATGATATCGACTCCAAGATCTATAAAAGGGTATTTTTTATTTTTGAAAAAAGTTGAGTTTTGATAGAGAAATGAGATTTAACCAAAACAAGTTTAGAGGTCCTAAAAGGTGACATAGCTATGTGGTTTTACCCTAGAGAATTCAAATATCCATCATCCTAAATTAAACTATAAGTTTTTTTTTATAAGAAAATTTGTATAGAATATATTGTACACAAGAAAACATATGAAAATTAATAAAATTTTTTAATTTTGAAAGAAAAGGTAACTTAAAATTATGTAGCTTTGATAAAATATAAATTGATACAAGAATGGTTTTTATTATATTTTTTATATATAATGATGTTAAAGAGAATCAAGTAGCTTTTTCCATCATTGTGTAGTGTTTTAAAAAAAAATTGAACAATAGTTTTGGGAAGACATTTTTTTTCAACGAACCCTTATATTAAAACCAATTAAAAACATTAGACTTCATCCCTATAAATGGTCTTGGACTTATAAGAAAAATAAAATGGAAATTTAAATTATGGCATTTAAATAGAAATATTTTTTCTTAAATAAATTCAATTATTTATTCATATATAATATGACATTCTGTAATGAAGGAAGGAAAATAGGTATCATGGAGGTTTGTTTGTTATGTGTTATCTTATGCATATTATACTAGTTAGCTCAAGATAACTTACTATATGTGTTTTGAATCAATTGTGATTGATTTATTAAAAAAGTAAGACTTATATGTGTAAGTTCTCTTTGTTTTCTACAATTGAATATTGATGTGCTTAATAACTTTTAAAATTAGTTGTAATAAAAGTATTATGCTTTTATATCAATAATATTTTTGGTTGTTGCATTAAGGAAAAGAAAATAGGGTGATAATTCTTGTATATGTAAGTTATTACATGTATTTCTAGACAAAAAAATTATTTTTTTAAAAATATGTTTTGACATGATTGTAGTATTTTTATTTCATGTATGACTTGAAAAATGCATGGAAAAGTATTAAATATAGGTAAACAATGAATGGTACAAATGAAGTTTTTTTTATATATTCTATCTACTAGTAGAAACTGGTTAAAATTTTACTTTGGCCAAAGTTTATATATATATATATAAAAGTTGCTATATGATTCATCCCCTTGTCACATCATTGTTATGTTACTACATAATTTTTTTTTTTTATGTAGTTTAGATCATTGATACACCATATCCATATAATCCACTAGTTTTAGGTTGCTAGGTTTCCCAAGAAGAGTTGTCATGCTCTACATGTCAAGTTGAGCCCTATGGGAGCTAGCAACTTTGTAGTAGGGCAAAAAAAGAACATGGATGAGACTTCCCTCTCTAGATAGTAGATGGAAAGTTTTTTTATGGCTTAGGAGATAGTTATTTATCATTTGCATTCTTTTATCATGTATGCATGATTGACCTTCATGGTCTATTGTATTAAATAATTTATTTCATCATGTTTATTTGATGTAAATGAAATTAGAACTTGATGTACTTGATGTTCAATATGTGTGCTAACATCTCTTGATTTAATTTATCAATAATTATTTACATGGTTTTATGCAATAATGGTGTATTTGACGGATTGGTTGACACCTCTTTCATTTATGATATCATCTATTTGTATATATCTTTTGAAAAGTTGATTGAATCTTGTACTTTCCTTGTGAATTGAAATGGAAAATTATTTAGCTTTCTTATATCATCTTATCTTTTTCAAATGTAACAATAAGATGATTAAAGAAATATGTAACGCTAAAGTTAAATAAAATTTCCTAATTTAAACAATATATATCACACTTTGACTTTATTATATATTAACTTCCATTTTGTCTTCAAGGGAAAAAAAGTTAATGAAATATTAGTAATAATAAATTAGAACACCTAGAATATTTATATAAAAAAATATTATTTTAAATTTAATATATAATGTTAAAGATAGTTTTCCAAATTTATTACTACTTATTTTGATAACAAGGTCCCCTATTTAAACATGAAAGATTCATGTACATAATTTTTTTAGAAGTGGACATTTTAAAAAATTCACCTCCTTTAGTGTGTGGATGATAATTTCACAATTAGATGCAAAGTCATTGTAGTGGAATACTAAATTAGGATTAGATTGTTGGACTACTCTTTGAGTAATGGGACATTCAATATCTTTAGTGGGATATCACACTCAAAGTCAAGTCATTCATTTTGGAAGGTCTTTACACTCATTAAATTTTAGAACAATGTATGCACCATTATTAAGAGATTTAGAAGTACAAGGTTTATAACTTGTTACATAGTCACCACACCATTCATTATAGTAGTTGAAATAGTGTATATATCATTACTAATATATAGATATTTAGGTAATATAATTATTAAGAAAATAGCATTATATTAATATGATATGTTAGTTTTATCTTTTGATTTTGAATAATAATAAATGAAGTTTAAAAATAATGTATATATTGTCATTAAGGAATAGATGTTACATTTGAATTAATATATACATTATTAAGAGATAAAAATTTATTTATTTATTTATTTATTTAATATATTAATTTTATCTTTTTTTTAAGAGATAGGAATAAGATCACTATTAATAAATAGATATTATTTTGAAACAATGTGTGTATTATTACTAAAAAATAGTGTTAATACATGTATTTGGTATATCAACTTCATTACTATATAATTATGAGGTAGGTCTAAGGTTTTTAAAAATTGCTTTTAATCATGAAGAAAAAAATAGATTAGGCATGAAATAATGTATGTGTCATTATTAAGAGATAAGTGATAGTGTAGTCATTTGGTATATTATTTTTGTTGCTTTATTTTTAAAATATTTGTATGAGGTTTGAATAGGATGTATGCACTAGTAGTGATAAATGGATATTAAGTTTAAGATAATGTATACATTATCGTTACAAGATACTTATTAGTTCTCAGTCCACTTTTTTAGGTATGAGCATGAGATTTGAAAACAATGTACAAATATCCTTGCCTAAAAAGATATTATATTTTTGATAATATATTCATTCTTACTAAGAGAAGTACTAACCTTTGTAGTTACTATGGTACATATATTACTTCATTATAATTAAAACTAATTTATATATTTGAAGAAGGAAAATACTATAAATTTGATTTATGTTAATCAAATGAAATGCACAAACATGAAAATCATTAATTTATATTAACTAAATTGATAGTTGAGAGAATAATAATTAGACAAAAATATGTTTTGTTTAAAAATATTAATAAAAGTTTGAAGTTGATTAATTAAAAAAAGGAAAAGAAAATTGTCTACTTTGTATTATTTTTAATTATTGTTAAACTCTACAAGAAGTTGTTTTCCATATATGAGTCATTTTATGATTGTGAATTTGATATGATAAAATGTGATAGAAAAAATATATTTAGCATAGAAATATTAATATGATTTTGAAATTGATTAAACTTAAATTAGAAGTGAATTCTTGTTGTTTGTATTTTTTTTCAAATTTTAATTAGTCTTTTAACTCTACTATATGTTGATTCTACATATAGAGGTAATTTTAATAACTTTGATTTTACTATGGTAAATTGAGTAATTTTATTTTCCAACTCACTTTTAAGTTTTTCCTTCACAAATGCTTTTGATATAAAGGTAGCCAAAACTAAGAGGTTGGCCCATTACAACAGTGGTGGCATGACTAATAGAAAGCTAGCCAACAACTAGTAGACAACCACACACAACACCCTTAATGATTTACATCAAAAATGAAAGTAGTAGAATAATGGTAATTAAAAGTTCTAGGGATCCAACCCTTAGGACCAACAAAGTTTAATAGTTTAAAAAACATATAGGTTCTCATCGCATCTTACCACCTATAGCCCAAAAAAAAAAAAAACCATCAACAAAGGATGGAGAGTGAGAACTAGTAGAGTACCACACACAACATAAAACAAAAGGCCAGTTTGTGACATCTTTTTTCTTTCCTTTTCCAGCCAAGAGCACCTTGGCCTAGTCTTCAACAAGGAATCCATAGAGAAGCTTCAAGCCCTCCTTCCCCAAGTTTTCCTCCTCATATGCATCAGCCAGCAACTACAAGGTAGTAACAGCTACATGAGTCACCTTAAGGGTGAACTTTGAGAACAGGGAGAAGCCCCCCTCCACCATGTTGCACCTATCTTTGAGCTCCTAGAGATCCTTCCAAGTAACATCCTCTTTCTCCTCTACTTCTAACTTTAATGCCTTGTAGTTGACTAGATTTTTGTTGATATGCTACACCACAAGATTTTCAATGGGGGCATTTAGGTTAACCAGACCCATATTTTTTGCGAAGAAGGATATGGTGTCAAGGGAGTAAATCAAGGTTTTGGAGTTCCCCTAGTTATTAGTAGGAGGCTGGGTGATGGTGGTAGAGACATGGGTGGGGTCAAGGGAGGGGTCCTTGATGGGATTGTCCACCTCAAAATCCCAAGTTTCATCCAGCATATCATCCCACTTCTTCACCTTTTTCTATGTTTCATCATTCCCCTTCTCTTGGTTGTCCCCCAAGTTGTTTTCATTCTCCTCAGTGTCATTGTCATCTTCTTCATCCTCTTGAGAACAACAAGCCAGTTACTTAAATCTTCCACAGGTTTTAGAAATTCTTTCTAACCTCCTTCTACCCTCACCAACTTCCTCGTTAAAATCCACAATTTCCACCTCCACTCTTTTTCCCATTTTAATTCTCTTATTAGAATTTTGTTCCAGGGCCAACATGTTCTTCCTAGCCTTAATAGGGGGTTTGGCTAAGGGAAGCCTGAGGGGTGGGGGCATAACTACCACCTACAAATTCCAAGCACAAGGGAGCCCTTGAGGGGAGGACATTATCAAAAGCAATCACACAGATGGGCAAAGGCTAAGTGGAATTGGAAAAGGTGAAACATGAGCCCTTGGTGAAGGATGGTGAAGTTGGTTCCTTTCTTCCTTTTTTCTCTAACATCCATCATAGTTTCTTCAAGTGTGTGCATTAAAAAGAAAGGAATGCAAACAAGCTCCCTATTACAAAAATGGTTAAGAAGCAATAAGTGATAAAAGTAATACACACTATGCTTTCATTCCAACATTAGGTATTTCATGATCATCAAACAAACATCATCCTAGGTTTTTGGCAGTTTGTCCCTCCTAAAACCACCATGGTAATGGTTTGGGGCCTCATTGCTTCTGAATAAACTATTCATACTTGCCTAATCCACCACCTTCATAATTTTTTTCCATTTCCACCCAATAATGTCCATTCCTATTGCCATGGCAATAGAATCCTCATTCACCTAAAATGTAAAGCCATTAATGGTCACATGGCTATCCTTCTAGCTAGCAAAAAATTGTTGCAAATAGTTCTCATCATAGCCTACAATAGCTTGCATGTAGGGTACAAAACCTCCCTTCTTGAGTAGAATCCAAGTGGCTTGTCTTTTGGAGAAGTCACCCACTTTAGTGGGCTCCAACTTTTCTAGATCCTGACCCATATGATTAGCTTCCTCAATGATATCCCACTCCTCAATCTTAGTAATTCTCATTTGGACATAGAAAATTGCAAAGGCAAGGTGAGAAATGTAGCAAACAATGGTAAAAGAACTATCTTTCTTATTCATATCATCAATTCTTCTAATTTCTAGACCCCCTTATCTTTAAGTTTACACATAATCTCCCAATTTATGAGGCTCCATTTGTCTCTTTCGTCCATGCCAGACCAAAGGAAGTTCCTTTGTAGTTTTTCAAGTTTATCTTCCATATTCCAATTTATCTAGAAAATTGAGAGGAAGTATATTGGTATTCCTTGAAGATCCACCACTAGGAGTTGAAGTTTACTGACATTACTTAATAATTTTCCTTTCCACCCAGCTAGTTTGTTTTGCATTCTCTCCAAAATAGAGTTCCAAAAGGTTGTACAAACTTCCTTGGTAGTTAGAGGAAAACCAAGGTAGGTATCTAGGAGGTTGTTTGACTAGCAACTGAGTATACTTTTAACTTTCACTTGCAAAACCTTAGGTGTAGTAAAAAAAAAAATCTTACTTTTCACTAGGTTAATTTGTTGACTTGAGCAATTCTCATAGTTGGTGAGGAGGGTCCTCCAAGCATTGGGTTCCTACAAAGAGGACTCTCCAAAAAGAAAAGTTTCATCCAAAAATTGTTTGATAACCTTAGGTGTCAGAGTAGTAGCTTGCTTTATACCTTTCAAGCTACCCATGTTAGTTTGAGGTGACTGATTAGGGAAGCATTGTACATAGTTCATAATTCTTTGGGGTTTAGGGCCTATTTTATCACAAATATCTTATCTATAATTTTGGGCCAACATATTGTAATTAACTATAACCCTAAAGTGGAAAAAATACTTGTATAAAAGGGCTTAGGGTTAGGGATTTTTTCCATAAGGTGTGATGTGAAATTTCTTTTGTGGTGGTATTGAGTTGTAAGGGATTATGAATTGTAATAAGGTTGTAATCACTAGATTGTAATAATAGTGGACTTGTTGTTTGGTGGACATAGCCTAGGGTTTGGGAAAACCACATTAAATCTTGGTGTATTGTGTTCTCTTCTTGTGATCTATTATTTTCTAATATTGTTTATATTTGCATGTAATTGTTATTTATGTCTGAGGTTAATCCTAATAGCTTGAGCTAGCCAACCTGGTAACTAGCCTCCCTAACACTTCAACCACCATAATGAAAAGGTAAGGGGAAAGAGGATCACCTTGTCTTAGCCTCTACTAGCTTCAAGGTTATGCCAGGGAGTCCCATTAAGCAACAAGTCAAATTGGATGGTTTCCACCATAGTTTTTATGATATTTACTATGCTCTTACTAAACCCCACTTGTTCTAGGACATCATAGAGGATGGACCAATTGACTCTATCATAGGCCTTGAAGATGTCCAGTTTGAGGCCAATACCTAGTCTTTGAATTTTCTCCATAGAGTGGATGATTTCATGTGTGGCAATCACAACATCCATGATTTGACATCTCAGGACAAACCCCTTTTGAGGGATCCCAATAATCATTTCTAGGAAAGTTTTAATCATTTTAACACTGACCTTATAGATGGAATTATAGAGGTTGATTGGCCTAAAATCCCTTATAGTTCTAGATTTTAGGTACAAGGAAAATAAAGTTTTTATTGATCCTACTTAGCATCTTCTAGTTCTAATCATATCCCTAGTGACCCAAATAAGTTCATTTTTTATCACTTCCCAAAAGTGTTTGGAGAAGACAGGAGGGAAGCCATTCGAGCCCATAGCCTTATAGGCTTTCATGGAGAACACAACATTCTTAGCCTCCACTTCTAAGAATTTCTCCTTGAGCTTATCATTTTCTTTACCCCCTAGGATAGTTTAGATATTGTTGAGCATACTTCTACTACTTAGATTGTTTCTCCACTCATTTTCCCTTTTATAAGCTTTTGTGAAGAACTCCACCACATGTCTTCCCATATCTTCTTGTTCCTTTGAGTTCCTCCCTCCTCCCTCCTCCAGAGAGGTAATGGTGATTTTTTTAATAATTTGAAGCAAATCTATGGAATAAGGAAGTATCTATATCACATTCAATCAGCCAAGGAATGTGATACCTTTTCTTCTAAAAGATTTCATCCCTGCTAATAGTGTCCTTCCACTTCTTTCTATTTTTCTCCTCATCAAGAGTGGTAGCCTCAATGAAATCTCCTACTACCATGGATGATTATAGCCTTTTAAGCTCCTCCTCAAGCTCATTTTTTATTTTAAACACATACTCAAAGGATCTTTTGGCCCAATCCTTAACATTCCTTCTAACGTTATCCAATTTATAAGTCAATCAACACATAGCAGTCTCATCCACTCTAATGTTCCACTAATCTTCCACTTTATTCCTAAAATTAGGATGAGAGTACCACATGATTTCATATCTAAAGGGTTTAGGACCACTCACAATCACATCCTTCCAAATGAACAAAATTGGGGAGTGGTTGTAAATAGTCCTTGAGAGGTTGAGTAGGGATGAGGGGATGATATGGGGCCAATCTCTAGAAACTAGGAGTCGGTCCAACTTAACTTGGATCAATTCATTGCCTTTCCTATTTTTGGACCAATTAAAGGGGTTTTCCTATAGGTCCACATCTATAATATCACAAGTGTTAATGAAATCCAAAATATCCTACATACTCTCAGAGAAGTCATTAGTCCCCCAAAAAATTTCCAAAGGGTAAAGTAGGGAGTTGAAGTCCCCCATACACATCAAACTTTTGTCCTTCAATTTCTACACCTTTCTTCCAACCTTTTTCTAGATTTCCCTTCTACCTACCCTAGTATTTGGGGCATAAATGTTTACTGAATTCCACACCATTATACCATTACTAAACTTAGTAATCATGTAGTTTTTTCTTTATGGATCTCACTATTGTTTATGACATTGGGGTTGTTGGTGCTTTGAAACATCATGGTTTCAAATTATCACAATGAGAACAAGATACATCTAGGGGTAGCTACTTCCCTTCTACAAGATACACTTTTAGACACTGGGCCAACTAAGGCTAGACCCTTCTTCTACTTTAGGATCTACAAAACTGACATAGGTGGACCTATAGATTCTTTATATGGTACCAATATTCAAAGCATGCATTGAATCTAAAACAAATAAAATAGAACCCCTATATCTTCTATACTTATGCAAAGATCATAGACATCAAATAACTAATGACATGACCTAAGACATTGATAAGCTAAGTGAGGGCATCATTTTCAATTCCTTCAACATGAAAGGAAAAATATATTTGATTAATGATGTTAATCTCAACAAAACCAAGATATGAATGACATAACACTTTGATCATGTAGCTGACCAGTTCTTTATCTATTGGGCAATCCCACAAACCCCTAACACACATCCACGAAAGTCATTGTCATATCCTATACATTAGAAGCTTCTTGATTTTTTTATTCACCTTTTGAATCAAATGTCTACATCTTCCTAAACCTCATACTTGACCTATCCCTTCATGAGATCCACAATCCTTTGATGATAAACCAAGTACTTACATGACTCCTTGAGTCATAAGAAAAATAAATCAACATATACAACTTGGAATAGATTGAAACTAAGTTTCATACTCTTTTTTTACAAAACATAAAAGATCATAAAAAACATGAATGGGAGAGAAGATATCAAAATGAAGGTTAACTTGTTGCTGCATTTTTATTCATTTCTTTGAAATAAATACAATAAGATGCATGAAATTGAAACATAGAAATGTCTAATAGATTAGAACTATTTGTATTCTTAGTACATGTTGTTTATTATAAGAGAAATGTTGAAGAAGAATGGTTTCACAGTAGTGAAAAGTATCAAAACTGGAACCCTAGTCTAACAATACTAAGAAAAAACTCAAGATTGGAACCCTTACAATGGATGAAAAAGAGAGAGATAAAGGAAAAGAATGAAATCCTAGATCTAATCTAGAAGTGACATGTATCCACTTGAATCTTCATTCTTTGCTATTATAAAATGTTTCTCTTCTTTCTATAACTAAAATTTGATATGATTCTCATCATTTTCTATAACAAACCTAGAAATATCTCTTCCCTAATGATGAAAATCCTTACTTTGACAAAATATCTAAAATGCATCTAAAATGTAGATAATAACTTCATCAAACTGATTTGGAAGTGAGAACAACTGCTCCTAACTACATTTTTACTACCTCTAGCATTCACCCAATTTATCATTTCATCATACATCAAAACTCAATTACCCCAACTAAATAAAATTGAAAAATGGGTATCCGAGACAAAACCTTACATAACTTGAACTAGTGGCTTCCTGTGTAGGAACAAACTCCAAAAATGCAAAGTTCATTCTCTCCCAATTTTGGCAATATATAATAGCTCTATATCTTCTTCCTAGAAACATCCAAAATCTACAAATGAATTTCAAGGCCCTAGCATGGCTTTGTGACTACATTTTTAGCAAATATTCAATGTTATCATAAAATCATTAGATTAAGTCATCAAGTTTATTCAAAATACCTTGTTGACATGATTTTTTGGAGGAAATAATAAAATATTTAAATTTCTATATTTTTTGATTTTTACCTCATTTTCCATCAAGGTCAATTGGGTTTGACCATCCTATGACATGTGTTAGCACACCATTGGTTAGTTATGCACTATCATCTAACACTTACCACTTAGGCACCATGTGTCACATTACTACTGGTCCCTGTCCTACCATGTCTTTTTGGTCCCTCTTCCATGTGGCAACCTCTAATTGGGTCACCATGTCATTAACCTAGTTAGCATGGTGCCACATCATCATGAAATAGTGATGTTGCAACATGTGGCACCTCAGTCCACATCATCTACCTCATCTACCTCATCATAACCTCATCATTATGCCTCATCATCATGGCCACATCATCGACCCTACCACATGGTGGCTTGTTGCTATGTCACTATGCAAGCTTAGCACTACCATGTCAATAGCAACATAGCAACCTTGCACTACATGTCACTATCTCCCACATCAACATCTCAGGAATCATGCCAAGCTCAGAAGCCTCTACCATGTTTCCTTCTATGGTTTTTCAAATTGGTGCCACATGTCATGATTCATTTGGTCTATACACATTGCCACATCATTTCTTACATCTACACTTCCTATCAAAATTTTCTCTTGGCCACAATCTGGTTAGCTGGGGTCCACCATGAGCTAGTCTCATTTTTCATAAAGTGTGGAGCTTTCGATGAGTTACATTAATGTGTTTGGACTTATAAAAATCCAAAATAACATTTGCCAATGAATGTGGGACTAAACCTTGAGCATTTTTCCTCTATTTTCTTCCATTTCTCAACACTAGACCTGTAATCATAGCTTTACCTTGTTCACAAATGGACTTAACAAATGAAAGAGGAATCCCCAAAAGTAGATATTTCTTCTCCCTCTTGTGGTGCACACACCTCCTTTATCTGCCTCTTTCAAACAATGATATTGCCTTTATAACCATGAACATGTCTTTCAAACAAAGCCAAACCATCTTGGATGCAGCGACCTACTTGTATAACCGCAAGTATCCATTGGTGAGACTAGCAAAATTGGATCTTTGATCATGGCCAAGGTTATACTCTAACCAAAATTCACATGATATGAAAACTACTTCACTTCACAACTTCACTTTAGCATAGTTACTCCTCACAACACCTTCATCGTGGTTGATTTTGCATGAGATTGGAGTAAGCCGAACTCACCCAATGTGTTGATATAAAATTTCGAACTACACATATCATGACTACCATGGCTTTGTGTACTGATAAGGCCTTTCATGGTCAATGTTTCTTGCATCCACACTAATGGCATCTTAATCATGATGGCATCTCTTTCCTTTTAGTTGCTTCATTGCTAATAATGCACATGATTGTCAACAAAATTTGCCTTGCAATTGTGAAAAGGGGAGTTTAAGATGGAAACATTGACACATAACCAATATTGCATTAAAATAAAACACATAAGTCTCCTCAAACCTTTTTGAGTTCACTTCAAAACACATCACATTTCATTTCTCTTCACACTCAACATGTGATGTCTAGCAATGATTGTTTTCCTAAAGAAAAGGCAAAATTGCAAAGTGGTTAGTTTGTAGCATATGCTGGGTCATTCCAATATAGTTTTCACATGTTCAACATCCTATTTAGTAACGATTAATTCTTTTCATTTTTTTTCTATTCTCCAATCAAAACTTAAGTATCATTAGGGTATGCCTCACTTGATTAATGAAAAATTTTGTCTGCCATTTCAAGCAGGGACTGCTATTTCAAAGGTCATGCCAAGTAAGGAATTTTTTTGCTAAGTTCCCTCTGGACTACATGATCATCAACTCATCTCTTCTCTTGAAAGTTGTCCCAACAATGAGTCATGATATAAATAAAATGAAGGTTACGAGAAAACTCTTCTAAAGGTCATCCTCATCTCCAATGTAAAACCCTTCATTCACACATTGATTCTTGTTGCCTTCTTGTCACTTTGTACAAAGATTCTTGCATGAGGTTTGAGTTACAAAAATTTTATATTTGATATTTCTCATAGGAAATTACTTTAAAAATTTCTAGCACAAGCTATAAACACAATCCAATAGTTGATATTTGAATATTTCAAAATCGCATTCCTTGCAACATCAATACAACATTATCCATGTCAACATCAATATCCTAAGGAAAAAACCTTTTAAATACAATTTTTTAAAAAAAGATCCAACTCATCCCACTTTATTAAAGCACAATCATTCCCCACATGCCAATCTGAGGGACAAAGTGATCATTATTATAAGCTATCTTGAAAATTCTCAAATTCCACAATGTTTATCAAGCTACTGAATTCAATTGGATCCCAAAGGGGATCTGACTTTAAAAAAAATTGAACCAAAACACCTAACTACTAAAAATGATCAAATGAATTTACCTCACTAACTAGTCAATTCGCTATAGTTATTCAACCTTCATTTTTTAACTCTCCTATAAACTGAATTGTTCATGCCAAGGAGTCCTCTAATTGGCCTTAAAAACTGACTAAAACACTTGATCAGGCCTTGAAATCAAAAATTTTGATTCTTTTTTCAACAATACATTACCCTATTATATTTTGTCTCATGAAAACTTCAGGGTCAAAAGATATTGATTGCCAAAGTTGCCTTCTTAGAACTGCCCACAAGAAAACATGTCAGAAATGCATTCGGATTTGGCTTTGAAAATAGGTCAAGCTAACACTTGGGAACACAAAAAATAGGGCATTAGTTTACTATCATGAGGAGAATATAAATCTACAATTTGTGCTCATGATGAATAACCAAGTGCATTTGGCAAGCAGTCAAAGTGGGCTACTCAAATTTGTAGGACTGGAAACACTGGCAAAAAAGTGATTTTCTCAAATGGAATGGACTTAGAAAAGTGTGAAAATGAATTCATCAAGACTTAAAAATTGGCATACTTAATAAAATTTTAGAGTAGAACATAGTGATATAATCCATTTGATCTCACCTATCATGAACTCAAAGTTATGACATCCCAAAGAGGGGTACTGACCAATCTACACTTCTTCACACCACTAAAACTTTATGAATTGCATATAGAATCATGTTTGAAAACTAATCAATTTTTTTTTCATAACCTCAAAATTGAAACACAACAAGTTTATAACCTCTAGAATATGATAAAAAGGGAATTATCTGATTTTGGTCAAATGGGTCAAAGTTACAACAAGTCAAATAGGGCCTTCTAGAATTCTAAACAATTAGCATCAACATAACAATAGTAAACCACCGACTTTGAGGGATGCAAAACCTAGTCAAAACATGCCCAAATGGCTTGAAATCTGAAACATGGGTTCTTTTGTAAGTATTCCCAAAGCTGTGAGCCATGAAACATAACCAAGTGCAAGTTATTTAATTGCAAACAAGGCCTCCTATCATTGTTTGACACTTAGGCAAAAATTTAGATTTGGACATTGCTCAAAATGGAACTTCACAAAATGACTCAAAATGGCAATTTATGTTCATGGGACAAGTGGATATACTGAATGCAAGGTGTTAGAAACATTAAATACCTCTTAGGCCTCAAAAGGATAGCTAGGTACACATGCATTAAATGCACTTTAAAGGGTTCAAAAGCTTGGAAGGGTACTCAAATGAAGAAGGTAATTTTGAGTCCCAACAGGGGTTCCACATAGTAGCTAGGCTCCCTGAGGCTCCTTCCACCTCCAAATAGAAGAAAGTCACCCCAAGCCATATCTTATCAGCCAACTTAGAAAAAAATTTATTGGTCATCTTAGTTTTCTAAATGAGGATGTAGTCAATCCTTTTCAAGAGGATACATTGTCCAAGAGCATACTATTTCTAGGTATCATTCAACCTCCTAATATTCCATGAGAGGAATTTCATTTCTTACCTTTCTTAATTATCCCCAATGTACATTTTCTTCCACTAGCTATCTCCCATGTAGCTTACTTTGTACAAGTTGTTATGTTGTTAAGATGACCCACTCAAGTAGCGACCCCCACATCTAGTTTCTTGCCACCCCTAGTTTTCCTTTTTTGGAATTCTCACTCACCTATAACACTTGTTTAGGGATAGGATGGGCCTAAGAGAGCCATCTTTCCCTCAACCACCTTAATGTTTCTCATGCCTTTATCCTCTGCAACTTATGGAGACACCAATTTGAGTCTTGTCATGGTGAATATCGCCCATTTTCCCATTGTATCAAGATCCCCATTATTAGCCCCCACCTTACACACTAAGAGTGGTAGGGAACTCTTGGTAGGAGTCACCAACATTATGGTCTAAAACATTGCCAAGGGATGTGAGGTTCCTATAGGCTTTCTAACCGAGCTCACATGATCCCCAATCAAAGCACTACCAACAAGGACTATCTCCTTGTGGTCCTTAACCAACACCATAATATCACCCCTAGGGGGTCTAATTTTACCTTCCTCTAGGGCATGGTTGATAGTAACCTCTCCTAGAATGGTGGAATTTAGTAAATCATCTATCTCATTCCTGAACATGTATTCCTCCATATCTATTCCTTTCTTCACTTCTTCACTTGATACTTTAATAAAATTATCAGCAACCTTGACCATGCCATTCCTAAGGCATGTCATTATTGACTTCCCACTTGAGTTTTTCATCAAGCCTTTAGTAAAATTTGAAGGTTCTCCTAGTATAGTAGAGTCATTAATAATTCTAGGAGAGTCCACCTTTTGTTTTTCCTTTAGAGCATTGCATGTCATTAGCACATGGCCAAAGCACCCATATTTTTGGTAGTACAGGCCAAAATTATCATATTCAATTGGCTAGACCTACTTATCCCATTTAGAGGACAACTTATCATGGTTGGGAGAGTCCTATTAATGGTAACATTAAGAGAAAATCTAGAAAATACAAGTCTTGATCTAAGTAGGGCTACTTGTTCTACTACAACAAAATGACCAAAGGTGTTTCCAATGCATCTCAATATCTTCTCATCTCAAAATTCCAATGGAAGGCTAGGCAAGCAGACCCACACTGAGGCTAGGCTTTGAAACTCCAAACTCTCATCAAAACTAGGATGCCATTTCACCAGGGCTAGATAGTATTTACCATAGCACTAGGTCCCTGAGAGGATAGCTGTTAGATCCTTAATGGCCATGAAGTGGAAGTAGAAGAGGCCACTGGACATGACTAAGACACTAACACTTCCTTTCACAGACTGTTTCTGTGCCACCCACTTCCTATTTATCTCAATCGATGGCCTAAAGGAGATGAAACAATCCACTACATAATGTTTGAGGGAGACACCAACATTGTCCACAATACTATTAGGGAAAGAAATTTATGGTCATGTGATACCATGGGTAACCTTGGGATCCTCAAGCTTATTTTTCCCCCCTTATAACCAACTAGAACATCTTTCCACCCTCCCTTGGGGGGGAAGTAGTGGACCCAACCTCATGTGCAAAGTTAGCACTAGAACCTAACAAATGGGGTTCAAAAGTGTTGGACAGACCCAACTACAAACTTGATAAAGTGAGAGAATATTCCCTATGAAAATCCAACACAATAAGCAAGTTCAGGCACACTTGGGCCTTCTGCATTCCTGGGCCCTCCAAAGCCATGGCAGTTCAAAATTCAAAATGTGGAAAGAGCACACAAATTTGCAAAGTATAGAGCACTCTCTATTTTCCCTCACAAATGTTAAGGGTTGATAGTATTTAGAAATTTCTATTAGAGATTCCTACTTTGCAAGAGTCATGTTCTACTAAATTGATTGCTTTTATAAGATTAGCTTTATAGTAGTGCTTAAGTATTCAAGGTCAACAATATCCCTTCATATATGTATACTACAATGATTATTCGAACTCAATTTTATTTTAGTGTTCCAATTCAAGTGTTCCTAGCATGATTATAAGGCCATTGTGTTTTGACTCTTGTTCACTCTTTATAAACACTATGCTAAATTAAAATGTCTATTTTGTGTTGATTATGGTAATCTATCACATTTTCCAAGTCATGTGGCCTATTAGTGTCAAACACTTAGTCATTTCCTAGGCAAATTTGGTTAATCATCATTGCAACCAAGCCATCCAATGAAGGCCCAATGATTTTGAACTTGTTCACATTTTAATTTTAGTTGAGAAAGTCTTAGGTTGTCAAGCACCCCACTATGTTCGGCGTGCCACTTTATGTTGACTAACGATAAAAGTTAGCAAACATTGAGCTAAATAAAGCTAGTTTATATTGAGTCACATAGTTAGTACCAAATATAGAGAATTTGGGGGACAACATGAGTATTAGTTGTGACCAAGCATCAGAGTATTCAACTGCAAAGTAAACTAGTTTTGGTATATGTTTTTGAAAGGACACAAACACTTATGTAAACCATTTTGGTTGACTTCTACACATGATTTAATGATTGTGGAGAAAAAAAAGGTGTTCTTTATATATTTTTTAGAGGTCATCAATCCCTATGAAGGTAGTGTAACAAATCAAAATAATGGAAGGATAAAGAAGTAAAAGGGAGAAATCTAGATCATTGATTATGATCTAGAACCTTCTCTAGATGGTTATTTAAGGAGGATCCAAACCCTAAATCAATGAATATACAAGAGAGACAAAGGAGAGATTGAAGAGACAAGTGTATAATAAAAGAAAGGCTATATTTGATGTTTAGGAGTAGAGGTCAAATAGATAAACCTAGCAGTAAACGACATAACAAAGTTTATCAAATAAGGATATCAAATCAGAATTAGAAAGAGGATATCTATGATCTAGCATCAAAGTGCTAACCAAAGGATCAAAATTTGGTAAATTCTACTAGGTAAATTAGGGTAAATCTCTTAATAGAGGTTTCCTAACAAACCTATTCAAATCTCCTAATAGAATTCTTAGTTGTAATTTTAAATCATTTAATCAAGGTAGACTAGATAAGTATTGTAAGCTCTTAGCAAGGTAGACACCTCACAAGGTAGATCACTAGAAGTGATAAAATATTGTAGCCTAATAGGCACAATTTATTGCTCCACTAAAGATTTTTGGGTGTCATCCTCACCCTAGTTTTACCTTCAACTTAGAGGGTTTCTAGATAACAAAATCTTTTGTGTTATATGTTTACATTTACTTTCATGTTTTATGCATGTGATGGATAGTTAAATCTATTTAATTTTATGGTTAAATGATTCATGAGATGGGTTAATGTGAATGCATTTGATTTGTTTCAAAGAGTTAAAAAAAATTAGACTAGATTCATATTGAACCCTATTAAGTCATCAACCTTTTCTTTAGATTGTATTGAACCATACACCCATATCCACATTAATGCCAACATTAGCTTTCATGAGCTAGACTAGGAAATCATTTGGGATCATAACACTCTAGTTGAGTATATACCAATTTTAAAACTAGATGAATGGGAAGCATATGATTGGAAGGTAGATCCATTTAGTAGCTTAGAGCTAGTAGAGCTTAGAAACTACATCATCCATGAGGAGCCTATTGTTATAAAGGGAGAAAAATTATATTATGAACAACAACAAGATGAGTTGTGGACTCTATTATTTGATGATGCTAGAAGAAAGGTTAGTGCTAGAGGAAGTTATGTTTTGGTGTTCATCAAAGTTGAGAGGTATTTTTGTGCCTTACATTTTTATTTTAGCCATACAAACAATACTGCAAAATAGGAGACATTAATTCATGCTCTAGAATGAGCTAGGAAGAAAAAAGTTAAGTATTTGAAGGTTCTTGGAGATAGTCAGCTAGCAGTTAATTAGGAACAAAATATTAATGTCACCAAGAATGAGTTTTTAAAGTTATATAAGCATAGAGTTTGGGATAGAATTGAAGAGTTTGAAGCTTTTAATTTTTTGTCTATTCCTAGAAATTAGAATTAATAAGATGATAAATTAGATACATTAGGATCAATGTTCAATATCCAAACTAATGTTAAGCATGTTAATTTACAACACTATGTAAAGGTGGTTGGAAGGCCTTTACTTTCAGATAAAAATGTTCATTGACAAGTTTTTGATAGTGATGAACATATTGCTAGCTTTTTGATTGAAGGGGTAGAATTTTCAAATGGAAATCAAAGAATGTTACAACAACAATATGGAGATGAGATCCTATAGCTAAAGACTAATAATCTACCTAAGGGGTTGGTGACCTTAGAATTATTTTTAAAAAAATTATGACTAGATGAAAAGGGATAAATCCAATGTGATTACAAAAGAAGAGAACTATGAATTAGTTAGAATTCTAAAGGGTAATATTCTGAAAGTTGGTATGTACCCAACAAGAAAGAGATGAGTTTATTTCACTTAGAAAATAATTTAAAGATATTTTTGCATGGGAATATGATGATTTAAAAGGGTTCAATCCTAGTTTAGCACATCATACTGTAGAGATGACCCTAGGAATTAAACTATTTGGACAAAATAAAATACCTCTAAATCCCAAATTAGAACATTTAATGAATGATGAACTAAGAAAGTTGATCCAAAGAAACATGAGTTTTCCTATTAAGTAGACATCATAGGTATCTAATCTACTAGTAAGAAATAAAAATGGAGAGATCAGTCTATGTGTGGATTTTAAAGATCTTAATAGAGCATCACTTAATGATCAGTACCCATTACCCAACATGGAACAAGTTTTGCAAACAATATCTAGTTCTAATAGATTTTCTTTATTAGATGGTTTTTCAAAATAGGACCAGGTATTAATAAAAGAAGAAGACCAATATAAAATAACTATCACTAGTAAGTGAGGAAGTATGACATATAGGAATATTCCATTTAAATTGTGAAATATTGTTGTAATATTTGAGAAAGCTATGGAAATGGCTTTCCATGGATTATTAAACAAGTTTTAACCTGTTTATCTATATGACATAACAAAATTTTCAAGGAATGTTAATGAATATTTCAGCCACTTGAAGCAAATTTTAAAGAGATATAGGGAGTTTAGAGTTTTATTGAACCCTAAAAGATTTATCTTTATTGTTCATGAAAGTAAGCTTCTAGGCCATATTATTTCTAAACATGGAGTAAGTATAGATAAAAAGATAATTAATACAATAAAAGCATCACCCTTGCCAGCTCATAAGAGATCTCTTCAAAGTTTTTTAGGGAAGATTAATTTTAAGGATACCTTTATCAAATATTCCTATCTTGATGCCACCTCTTGTTAGCTCCAACTAAAATTACAATAGGTAATGTTATGAATGTATCTACAAGATTCATATAAGTTGTTATATTTTCATTGATTTCAAAGTCTTAGTTGGCTAGACATTATATTAACTCAAAAGAGTACCAAATCATTAAATTAATGAAGATGATTTAAAGAAAGTATGATAAAGACATAAGATATATGTAAGGTATTCAATGGGTACTTGAATCAGTTGGATAGTGATAATTTATTATTGGTTTGAGTGTTTTATAGTCATGTATTATTGCAATGTATTGAACAACATGAGCCTAATTGATAGATAAGGTTAATGAAGATTGTATCCACTAAATGACTATGCTATTGCCTGAGTGATTGGTATAGAAAAAGGAAAACACATTGTTCCTTGAGTAAGTCAGTAATAACTAATTTTTATATTACTCAAGTAAATGTTATGTTCACTAGTAACAACTAGATGAACAAGTTTGGAGAACTAGAATTTAAGGCTAACTTTTGATGGAAATTTGAAAAATTTGAGATGGTCCCAAGAACGAGTCAAATTTTGTTACTAGATCAATGACTAAGAAAATTTTCAAGATGAATTTGATGATGGAAATTGATGAAGGATAAGGAAGGATACAAAGTTCTATACAAGTTATATTTTTTGAGTGTCTAGATTCATTGTATGAAGTTTAAAATGTGAAAATTTGGTATGACCCTAAGATCAACAATTGTGATTTAGTGGAAAAAGATGGAAGGATCTTGAATCCTAGAGATGAATATTTAAGGAGGAAGTCAAGATAATTTTAGGATGTTGGTTGTTGTGTTTGTTTCTAGTCATATTATTGGAGTGTAAAGTTGTTGTGAATTTGAAGTTGAAGAAGGTAAAAGAAGATTGTTTAGCCAGGTGAACCGAGTAGTGCTAGAGAAAGAGAAGGTGTTAATTAGCCAAGTCAAAAGTACAGAGTGAAAGGAGATTCAAGAAAGATATTAGACATAGAAAGAGAAAATAATAGAGATCTGAAGAAGCAAAGGTAGTTGCCATTCTTAACAAAAAAATTTTATACCATTACTATTTTACCATTGTAGTAGAAAATATCAAAAGTACCAGTTGGACCTAACAAGTCTATGAAATTCTAGATGGTAACATCAATTAATGGTTTTTGTAGGTCCTTAGGCCACTCTTTAGTTAGGAACAAGGAGTGATAAGGTCTAGATGGTCTTTCTATAAAATCTTCTAACAAGGTTATATTAAAAATGTATATGTAACCTTTAATAAGGTTGGCTCCTAGTAAAACTTACTTCAGAAGAATATTTTTCTTTGGATTATTGGCCCTAGGTGATTTTTCCCTTCATAGGGTTTCCAAGTTAAAATATTGGTGTCAATTGTGCGAATTTTATTTATGTTGTAATTTGTTTTACATGTTTTATAGTTTACTACAACTCCATAATAACTAAGTTTATGGTTGGTAATCACTAATTAATTTTAATGACAATTGATAATGTAAAGAATAGTAAGTTTTCATTTTGGAATAGAGTGATTGAAAGAGTTAAATGACAAGTTGAATTGTTACACTATATGATTTTCGTTAAATTTTATGAAGTTATATTTGTATTGATATGGTTTGAAGGGACTATATGATAAGTGGACATAACTGATTCACATCAAATATGACTTCTTAGAAAAAATAAGTTTAAAGGAACATGAGATAAAGATCAAAGATATATAAGAGAGAGGTACCCAGATTGAACAAGGAGAACTTTTCATCATGAAAAGACCAAATGAAGCTGCATCTTTCTAGCACTAGAGACAATGTCACACATCTGTTGGAACATGAATATACTACACCTACTAGTCCCTTGATTGTGGAGAAAATAAATGAGAAAAGAATTCATAATAGTGTGATGATTGAGATTGTATATGTACTCAGTGATGCTAAGTTTGGTGATATCAAGAATTGAACCAATGATAAACAAATATGAGATGAAATGAAAATTGTACATGGTGGAGATAATAATGTGAGAAGAGACAAAGCTGAAATTTTTAGAGGTAAGTACGATAAAATGAGAATGAAAGAGGGTGAGAATAATGCATTATATGTAAACTAAATAAAGGATGTTGTAAGTACAATCAACGATATTGGACATGTACTATCATTTATTCTAAAATTACAAGTAGAGTACTTAAAACTCTTTTATTTTTTTATGCTATTAATTTTTTTTCAATCCAAGAAGTAAAAGATGTGCCTTGAAATGACCTAACACTTAATAGTCTAGTTTGTTAATTGACTACATTTGAGTTGAGAAACTATGAAAATAGTATGGTTATAATGGAAAATTTAGAGAAAGAGAAGAAAAGTAAAGAAGAAAGTGAGTCTAAAACTGAAGATGATATGGATGAGGTTGAAGAATTTCTTGCAAGAAGTTTGTCAAGAGGTAAAGATAAAGACAAAGGTAAAATACTCTTGACCTTTTTCAAATATAACGAGTTTGGTCATTTTCTACCAAATGTCCTAATAGAAATAAGTCTAAAAGAAATAACAAAAAATATTTCTAGTACAAGAGGAACATGGACTACAAAGACAAAATAAATAAGTTATCTTACATTAATGAGGAAGAGCATACCAAGTCTAGTTCTGATGATGAAAATGCAGTAGTTGAGATAGTTTATGTTGTAATCTATTGAGTTGTCATTTTGCATGATGTTTAATGATAGGAATCCTTTCGAAATCCTCTCTTGAAAAGTTAATCTAGGATTAACTCCAAGGTTCTAGGTGATCTTGTGACCTACTAGAATCTGCTTAGTAGAAGATAAATTTGAGTGTTCATGAGGGGGCTTTTTCTAATTCTCACCAATTTTTGATAAGATGTTGAATCTGCTTGCTATCTCAAAAGAAGTAACCACACAAAAAGAAATATATTTTTGTATTTTCTATTTATAATGAATGCAATTTTAACTATGCAACTATATGAATTCCTAAATTATCAAAGTATTTTTAAAAGAAATTATTGAAGAGAAGGTAACAAGAAGTTTAAGAAAATCACTTGAAAAGTAAATTCCTAATGAACATAAGCCATGGGAATAACACATCTATGAGTTAAGCCTTTGAAAAGATTGGTAAGTAAGTAATGAAAATAGGAGAAGGGCTTCCTTAATTCCACAAATGCAATTGTCAATGGGAATTTAGTAACCATAAGATATTTCACTTTTAATCAGATCTCAAGGCCATAGAAAACACACTCATGTGAGACAAAAAGCTATGCAGGAACAATATGGTGATCTCTTCTCCAACTAAGTATTATAATACCCCAAAATTGGCTCATTGCCATGATCACCAATTCTAGTCTATTATGACCAATCCTAAGACCTATTCTAATAGGTAATTCTCATTTTGATTGTCGCTACTTGACTTAATTGTTAGATGCAAAAAACCCTAATCGGCATTCATCATATTTCTTATTTAATCCCTATAGTACTCACTCATATTAGCCACATTAAACCTATTTGATTTAAATTTAATTTAATCTAAAGTATTCATACTTTATTAAATTAAATTATCTTGTAAGGCTAATGTACTAGGGGGTTAAATTTATTTAATTTAATAAATATGCTTATTTTAATTAATTAAATGAAATTATTTAATTAAATAGGAAGTCATTCCTAACTAATTAAATAAAATTATTCAATTAAATAGAAAAGGTATTTATGAGAGCATATTTTATTTTATTAAATTAAATATTCTTGCTAAATCTCCTCTTTAGTTCAAAAATGTAAACTCTGAGTGAACTATCTCTCAAATTAGAATCAATCTAGTTAACTTGTTTTCTCACTCATGGCAAGTTCAATTGACTGCTCATCACACTCAAATCAGAAATAATTCACTTCACCTACACAAGGAAGCTTCCATCCTAACTAAATCTTTGCTTCAATCCTGATCGTTGATCTGAGTTGATCTTACCCATTGATAGATTCTAGGAATTCTATTTAAAGAACTCATAATTCCTCATTACAGAGGTTGATTTGAATTGATATCAAATTGCTATTACATCTCATACTCACTTAGCTCACATATTTGCACACATTTATATTCCTAGCTTAATCTCATTTAGTTTAATTATGCATATGCTTAGTCTAGTTCATTTTAGATGTTCTTACCTTAATTATGTAACACATTCAGAATATTTTGCACATTCATCTAGACTAGCTACATTTTTTTAAATCCTTCATTCTTAGAGGGTCTAGTTGCTTACACCTCGAATCTAAGGATATCTAGTAATCAAAATCCCTTTAGATAGAATGAAATAGGTTGCCTTTCCAAACTATTTTTAGGTGAACAATCTCATGTTCATTTCAAGATGAATCTACAAATAAGGACCATGTTGAAGTGTGTGTGTGTGTTAACAAAGGCCACATTTTATGCATACATTTCTAGCACCCACCATGGGGCCGAGAAAATCAATTTCTTAGGCCTTCTCTACATTTCTTTATTAGTTTTCAAGCTCTTTGTTTGTATAGTTTCGTACAAATTCAAGAATCTTCAAGCTAGATAATTCATTTTCTCATGAGGATTCAAAATTTTCATGCAAAGATTATTTTTAGTTCGCGCAAGAAAGTTCCTGAGCATGCAAGTCTTCATGCAGCACCTTATTTCTTTGTGCAAGCCATAAAAGGATTTTGCATGGCTATGCTAGAGATCTCACATGAGATCTTGGAATAGTAGCTTCTATTTCAAGCATTTTTACATTGCAATTTACTCAATTTCCTTAATGTACTTTTGTTGGAATCTGTGTTGCTTTATTTCTCTAATTCTTTGCAACTTAACTTGTTGAAGATTCCTTATACAACCCACTTAAACATGGACTAATGGTTTGCTTTCAAGACACTATCAAAGATACATTTGTTGAAGATCAACATTAAAACCCACTAAACAATGTGTCTTCTTTCTTATTTTCAAAACATAGTCTAATTAGGGGCTTGTGAACTTCCTAGGGTGCAAGATAGAAGAATAAGGGATTATGCTCTTCACCAGTTGGAGGTCATGACCAAGGGTGAATTAGAAACCTAGATGCTTCTAAAAGACAACATTCATAAGAAGGCAAGCAGCTTAGTGGTTCTCTAGTGCTAATTCTTCTCTATGATGAGATGATGGCTTCCTTTTGAGGGAATCAAAATTGTTAGGAAGAATGAGTCTAGATTGATTAAGCTAAGTTGGTAATTAACCTATTTTGTGTGTTTGGGCAAGAAATTAAGGTAGAGGAGTATGCTCTTTTCCCTTGGGGGAAATCAAAAACTTTGACCCTTGTGATCAAACCACCAGTCTAAGTCAATCCTTTAGAGGGCTTGTTGGAGTGATCCAACCTCTGAGAATGACCCAAGTGAGCACACTCCTTTCACTAAAGATTCCAACTCACTATAATCAAGATTCTTTGTCGAGTGAAAGACTCCAAAGCTAGATGAATTTCTTTCCCTTGATTCTTCATATCACATATCAAGGGGAAGCTCTATTTGTGAGCTAGTCGATGCTTGCCCCTAGCTTGCTAAGCAAGTGGTGTGCACTTTCAGATGTTGGTGTGGGTTGCTGGTCTCAACTCTTCTTGTGAAGACACTAGGAATTAATAAAAATAGAAGTCAAGTAAAAACCTTGTAGATAGAAGCCACCCAATTCACCTCCAAAAGGAGGCATAATCTTTGTGCAAGGAGGGGGAAAATTCTCTCCTATAGAACTCACCATAGGCATGCTACTAGAAATTTGAAGGTGGTATACATGCTCATCCCTTGCCACAAGGGCACTCATTCAACATATAGTATTGAGTTCTTTGAATATACCAAAAACATGGGTGCCCTCTAGGGGCGACATGGTTGTGTGAGGTACATGCATGCGCATAAGATGTGGGACAAAGGTTTTGCCTTCTCTACCAATTTTTGTTTTTAGGGATAAAAGCATGTTTATTATTGAGTCATAAATAAGCCCAAAACCATCTACAATAAACAAAGGTCAAGATTCCCCTATCCTATCGAGTTGCTTTGCCCTCGGCAAGACAATTTTCAACTACTGTTTGCTTCCAACTATCTTGTTCAAACACATTGCTTTGATTGAATCCTAAAAGATTATCCAAATGTCTTATTGAGTTAACTTGGTCCACTATCTATCTAATCAAATTTGTCTAAAAAATCTATCCAAATTGTTCAAATAGTTTGAAAATCTCTTCAAAATCCAATGTTGTTGTTAATTTGGTCCTAATTTTCACACATAGACGTGTACTTTCTCACACTAGAACTCATCCTTTTGTGCAAGCTAGTTTAGGTCTTCATGCAAGATCTTGCATATACCCATGTGAGATCTTACCACTATCTTAGTTATCCTACCACTTATTCATGTGAGCCATAGAAAGTCTTTGTGTGAAATTAAATTACTATCATGAGTCTTCGCGTGGCCTGTTGAACTTCCTCACACAGTTTAGAAAGAGTTTTCGTGCTAAATCCTACTCTGAAATTGTCAAATTAGTTTGTTTAACCAATCTACAATCTCTGTCCAGTTAGTTTTCTACATTAAGTTGTCTCTTATCTATCTGTACATAGTCGTGGATAGTGGCATTTAGCCTAACCAAACATTTGTGATCCACATTTTGACTAGTCTTACCTTTTACTTCTCTAGATTTGTGTTCCTTAATGCTTTTAATACTCTATGTTATGATAGTCATAATCTTTGGCTATTCTAGCCTTCAAATTAGACTACTCATGCATTAGTATATAGCATTCTTGTCTTACCCTATTGAGACTTAGTCTTAGTGTAGTCCTTGTCCAAGTTCTTGCTTGTTGTCCTTGTCTATGACTATTGCAACCAAGAGCATCAATGTGATTTATCCTCTTAGACTTAGTCAATGTTGTCTTAGGGGTTGTAATCATGATAGAGGTCACTTACCTTTTGTTAAACAATCTGTATCTAATTTTGCTAGTGAGGCATCTTCATGATCTCCCTCACCTGCCAGGTCACCTCGAATTCAGCAAATATTTTCCATAAACTTGCAAAAAATTAGGAATCCTTTGTATGAAGAAGATACTATGATAGGTAGAGGTCCTATATCACCAAACATGATGTTTGACTCCTTTTTCAAAGGACCTTTTAAAACACAACACACTGAAATTGAACACATTTCTACAATGGCTAATCGTGACCTTGAACATGGTAGTCATAGTAGACATCAAGAACCACCTAGAAATGACAAAGAGAAAGAGAAAAATAATGATACTAATGAGGAATAGGCAGAGGTGGAAATACTCCCTGAACACATAGAAAAATTTTGAAGAGATGAAAACTTTCAAAAGGTCATAGGAATCCTACTCAATGAAGAGAAAGAAAAGTATCTTCTCAAACTTACCCAAGAGGAAGTAAAGTTGCCCTCTCATTTCACTGTGGAAACTATTATCATGCCTGAAGAAGAAATTGAGACTTGTAAACTCCAAAAGCAATTGAAAATTATGCAAGACCAATTGGCTCAAATGATGCATGAGAAAGAGAAACCTACAAAAACATATACATTGGATGCTCTTTGCCCATTTTTATTTGACAAAAGTGTTGACATGCCACCTTTTCCATGAGGTGTAGAGCTACCCAAGTATGACAAGTACTTTGGTACCACTGATCCCCAAGATCACTTGCAAAAATTTGGTGCTTTGTCTATGGATTTTATACATGATCAAACATAGCTCATGCATTTATTCCCAAGAAGCCTAGGTGCTCAGGCTTTAGAGTGGTTTTCACATTTACCTCCCAATATTAAGACATTTGATGAAATTGCTAACCTATTTGTTCAAAAATATTCTCATAACATTCAACATCCTATCAACATTCAAGATTTATGCAACCTTAAATAGAAAGTTGGAGAACCTTTTCTCACATTCCTCCAATGGTGGAGACAATTGTACACTAAGTATTCTTGCAAAATTCCAGAAGTAGAGAAGCTTGACATTTTCACTACTAACCTCCTACCTAATTTTAGATATAGAGTCCAACTTCAAGGTCCACATACCTTTGAAGACATGATCACATAGGCTACATGCATTGAGGAATTTATGGTCAATAAAGGTGAACTCACTCTTCAGAGGGACATAAAACAAGGTTCCACTTCTAACAGGGATAAAATCAAACATGTCAACAAGAATCAAGAAATCATACATGATGGAGTCATTGACAATGTCACACCCAAACCTACTAAAGTGGCATTTAATCTCATAGATAGCCTCAAAGTAGCCAAAAATATTGAGAAACCTCCTCTTGACAACAAGCCATCTGGGAACAAACCAAGAAACTCATGGGCAACATGCCCCAAATGAGAGTATACACCGTTGGGAGAACCTTTGGGTGTGGTTTACAAAACATTGCTAAAAAATAAGCTTATTTCACCAATGGACAATCCTCATCCCTATGATCTACAACCACATCCTCCATGGTGGAATGAAACCTCATTCTATGAGTATCACCAAAATAAGGGACACAAAACTAGCAATTGCATAAACTTGCTTCATAAATTCTAGGACATGATTGATGCTAGTGATCTTGTGGTAGATGAACATAAAAAAACTTAGATCACAAGGAATTCAAAGAACTTTTCCCAGCTTATGAAAAAGGAGAGACTTTGAAACCACAACCCAACAACAAGATCAACTATGCATATTCCAATGATGACAATGTCATTCACATGGTTGAACCTGTGGATTCTAAATAGTACAATGTTATTACCATTAAGGACAAACAAAATAATGACAAATCCAAGACACTATTTATCTTGATGGGCCCTACTCTCAATGCAATGGATAATACACTCTCGCAACACTGTGCTAATCCTGTCACTCATTCACACCAAGTTGGTGCTCAAAGGCCCTGTGCCTCCTACTTTCAATCTTGAACAACACAAAGACAAAGCCCTTGCTAGTCCATCTAGCAAAGGTGCAAAACCCACAATGAACTTGACAGCAACTAGCTATAGTGTTCTTGATCAATTGAAATGAACTAATGCTCAAATTTCCATCTTTGAGCTACTTAAAATCTTGCCTGCTCATAGGTAGATTCTAGACAAAGCCCTCGCTAAGGCAAATTTTCCTCAAGATCTTGATCTTGAGTAATTTTAATCCATGGTAGGTCACCTAGCCTCACCTTATCTTATGACCTTCTTCGAGGAGGATGTTAACTAACTAAGTCACCCACAAAATCAACCGCTACACATCGAGGTTAGGATCCATTAGACACATGTTCATTGAGTACTCATCAATAATGGTGTTGCCTTGAATATTGTATCTATTTCTCTCCTTGGACAATTGAATTATTCTAAGGACTCTATTGACCCTCAACATAAGATCACTATCAAAGCGTATGACAAGGTAGAACAAAAGTCTCTAGGCCTTATGGTTTTACCCATTCACATTGCTCCTGTAGAAAGGGATGTCACCTATCAGGTGTTTGACATTCCCTTGGCATATGACATTCTATTAGGATGGCCATGGATACATGAGATGCATGTTGTGCTATCCACATACCACCAATGTTGATGCAGGAGCATCCAGAGGTATAAGGGCAATCCTGTGTCACCCAAAAAAAAAATGTACTTAGACTTAGTTTTTGTTTCATGTGTTTTCATTTTTGGATACCCATTTGGGTCAAATAAAGGTTCCAACCCTCATAGTTCCACTATCAGTGTTCTAGGTTAGAGTATTTGAGCCCCTTGGGGATACATAAAAAGTCAAAAAAATAGGAGTATGTAATTGAGCCACCATTTTGGTGAACTAGGAGGTGTAAATGAGTTAGATGATTCTAATTATAATTTAGAGCATTCTAGAAAAAAAATCAGGTCAAAAGTCTTTACTGTTTGAAAGTTATTACAGTTTTTCAATTTTTGGAGACCTCCTAAGAATGCTTCAAAGTTAGACTTAGTGCATTAAATGACCTTGTACAGGGCCAAAAAATGGGGGATGAGTGAAGCTATCCATAGGGCTATAGAGGGTTTCGAGAGCTTTTCAAAAATGTAAATGGTTCGTCAATCAAAGCTACAGTTCAAAAGTTATACCTCACAAAAGTTTGGTTACCATTTTTGGACTCTTCTAGTTTTGCATCGACTTCTAACGTAGCTTCTAGAACCTTCTATTTGGTCAGTGGATGCCAACTAGCACTTTCTAGAATGTATTCCTAATATTTAACCCTTTAGGGTCTATTTAAGGACATTTCGAGCATTGTAAAAGGCAGTTCGAAGTGGAGTTTGAGAGGAGGTACCAAAAGGAGAAATTATCTCCAGATTTATGCTATTGTAAGCCCATAGGGCATGTGTGGAAGTCTATTTTCTCTGTATTGAATTATTAGCATATTTCCATAGTCAATGAAATTTTCCCTTTCCTATTGTGTCCATTCTGTACTTGGGTTTTGTCCCCATCAAGTGGTATCAGAGCGAGTTTTCCTGAGTGTGTAGACAAAGTGCCGACTGTGAGGTAGTTTGCACTAGGACTGTGTGGTTTTAGTTTTGAATTAAGAAGATTCCTCTACAATAAGAGTGTGGTGGAAGAGCTAGAGTTATTAATCCTAAGGAGGTTAGAGCCCTCCAAAGGCAAGTCCAAACATTACAGGAGGAGCTCTGTAGGGGAGCAAATGTTGCTGCAGGTGATGAAAGTGAGGATGACAATGAAGAAGAATTTGGACCAAAAGGGGAAGTTGATGGGGAAGTTCTGAATCAGGAAGAGGAAATGATTTTTAGTGCCATTACTAAGATTAGAAAAAGACCTACAATTGATGTGGGTGTATTTTCAAGAAATCTAAAACCAGATGAGTTGATCAACTGGATCAATGAACTAGAAGAGTACTTTGAATATGAGGATATCAGGGATCCAGATAGGGTTAAGTTTGCAAAGGCCAAACTAAAAGGCCATGCCAAGATCTAGTGGCAAGAGGTTCAATTGGAAAGGAATAGAAGAGGAAATGATAAGATCACAAGGTGGGATCGTATGGTTGACAAATTGAAGAAGCAGTTCACTCCTGTTGACTATGAGCTTGATTTGTTTAAGAAGATGCATGGGTTAAAGCAAGTAGGAAGATCATTCCAGGAATATACAGAGGAGTTTTACTAATTTTTGATAAGAGTTGGGCATGCAGAAGCAAATAAGGAGAAGGTTTCTCATTATATCAGTGGGTTGCGACCTAGCATCCAGGAGGAATTAAGTCTGGTAAGAATGACCAGTGTTGAAGAAGCATACCAATTTGCACTATGAGTTGAATAAAAGCTAAATAAAAGGTTTGAAGGGAGACAAAGAGGGTGTGGTCAAGGAGGAAGGGGTAGTGGTAGGTCATCTGGAGGTCGAAATGAGACCCAAAAGAAAAATAAAGATGTGGGTACTAGCAGGAACCAGAGGAATGAGGGTTTCAACCACTTCCATGATCAAGACTTTGAAAATCAGAGAGGAAGAGGTAGAGGACATGGACAAGGAAGAGGAGGCTTCTGTGGTACCTATTTCCATTGTAATGAAGAAGGTCATTGAGACTTTGAATGCCCTCAATGTTAAGGAAGTATAGATAGGAGAGTTGAAGGCCAAGCTAGGGTTGCCCATGTGGATGAGGATGCACAGTCATCACATTCAGAGGATGCAGAAATAGGAGAGACTTTAGTAAATGAAAGGGTCCTACTAAGTGGTGAGATTGAACTAGGACAAAGGAGGAGTCTATTCCGTACCAGGTGCAAGTGTGAGGATAAATTGTGTGATGTGATCAGTGATGGTGGTAGCACTGATAACTTGGTATCAGAGGGGATGGTCTCTAAGCTGAAGCTCAAGAGGGAGAAACACCCCCAACCCTATCGAATCACTTGGGTGAAGGATGATCATAAGGTCTTGGTAAGTGAACAATGTTTGGTGAATTTCAAAATTGGGACTTACCATGATGAAGTTCTCTGTGATATTATTCCAATGGATGTTTGACATCTATTGTTGGGTAGACCGTGCCAGTTTGATAGGCATGCAGTACATGATGGTCATGCAAACACATACTCTCTAACAAAGGATGGAGTTCACCACAAACTGAAGACCATGAAGAAGGAAGGTGAAAAGGTATGTAACAGTGCTAGGATTTGTCTTGTTGATGGAAGGAAGTTTTTAGATGGCATGAAACATCAGTGCATGTGTTATTCTTTGATTCGTAGAAAAGATAAGGAAAGTAGAAAGATAAGGAAGGTATTAGTGAAATACCATTTGAAGTTTCAGATTTATTAGGTGAGTTTGGAGATGTCATTTTTGATAATGTTCCAAAAGGATTGCCACTGGTAAGGCAAATCAATCATCAGATAGATTTAATCCCAGGAGCTAGTTTGCCTAACAAGGTTGCTCATAGCATGAATCCTACTAAAATTGAGGAGCTAAATAGACAAGTTTAACAGCTATTGAGGAAGGGTTTGATTCAGGAGAGCCTGAGTCCATGTGCAGTACCTACAGTACTGGCACGAAAGAAGGATGGAAAGTGGAGAATGTGTATAGACTCTCGAGCTATAAATAGGATAACCATCAAGTATCGGTTTCCTTTGCCAAGGATGGATGATATTATGGACTATTTGAGTGGATCTCAGTACTTCACAAAGATAGATCTCAAGAGTGGCTATCACCAAAAATGGATATGAGAAGGAGATGAGTGGAAAACTACCTTCAAGACATTTATGAGTGGTTAGTCATGCCCTTTGGATTGACGAATGCCCCAAGCACCTTCATGCAGCTTATGAATGAGGTACTCAAGAAGTTCTTAGGTAATTTTGTTATTGTCTATTTGGATGATATTTTAATTTTCAGCAAGACTTTGGAAGAACATTTATTTCACATTCGAAGTGTCCTTGAAAGGTTAAGGGAAGAGAAATTGTTAATTAATCTGAAGAAGTGTATCTTTGCAAAAAGGGAATTAGTCTACTTGGGCTTTGTCATATCACCTGAAGGTCTTAAAATGGATCTAGAGAAGGTAAAAGCCATCTTGGAATGGTTTACTCCAAGGTCTGCTACTAAGGTGAGATCATTTCATGGACTGGTTAGTTTCTACAAGAAATTCATTAAGAATTTCAGTGGGATATGTGCACCCCTGACTGACACAATAAGAGGGGATAGAAAAGAGTTCAAGTGGACTACAGTAGCTACGAGAAGTTTTGAATTGCTGAAGAAGAAGGTGACAGAACAACCTATGTTGGCACTTCCAAATTTTAGAAAGGTGTTCCAGGTGGATTGTGGTGCTAGTGGCAGTGCTATTGGAGTTGTATTGAGCCAAGGAGGTAAGCCTATTGTAAATTTTAGTGAAAAATTAAATGATGTGAAGAAGAAGTATTCTATTTATGATCAAGAGTTCTATGCAATAGTTTAGGCCTTAAAGAAATGGAGACATTATTTATTACCAAAGGAATTTGTTTTATATACTAATCACCAAGAATTACAGTACCTAAATAGCCAAAGTAAATTGAACTAGAGGCATATAAACTGGGTAGAGTTCTTGCAGAGCTGTACATTTGTGTTGAAGCATAGAAGTGGAAAATCTAACAGGGTTGCAAATGCATTAAGCAGGAGGTAGTTGTTGCTTACAGTAATGAAGGTTGAAGTAGTTGGGTTTGATGAACTCAAGAATCTATACCCTAAGGATCCTAATTTTTTTGAATCAAAGAAAGCTTGTAAAGAGCTTGTTGCTGTAGACAGAACCAAGTGGCTAGACTATTTGATTCAGGATGGTATGTTTTTCAAGGGCAGTCAATTATGCAGTCCAACGAGTTCCATGATGGAAAATTTGATTAAGGAGAAGCATAGTGGAGGGATGGAAGGACATTTTGGTTGAGACAAGACCATTGTTATTCTTAGAGAACATTATTTTTGACCTCAGATATCACAGGATGTGAAGAATTTTGTACAAAGTTGTCAGGTTTTTCAAGTGGCCAAGGGATTTAGTCACAATACTGGACTATATCAACCATTGCCTATTCCATCAAAGCCATGGGAGGATATAAGTATGGATTTTTTTCTTATATTTTTGAGGACACAAAGGGGTAATGACTCAGTATTTGTGGTGGTTGATAGGTTGTCCAAAATGGCACATTTTATTCCTTGCCACAAAACTCATGATGCTGTCCATATTGCAGACTTGTTTTTCAGAGAGGTAGTGAGACTACATGGTCTCCCAAGAAGTATAGTTTCTGATAGAGATACTAAATTTGTGGGGTATTTCTGGAGGACATTGTGGAAGAAGTTGAGAATAGACTTGAAATTTAGTTCCACACATCACTCGTAGACTAATGGTCAAACTGAAGTGGTAAATAGAAGTTTGGGCAGTTTGTTGAGATGTTTAGTTGGGGATAAGCCCAAGGGATGGGATTTGATTCTACCACAAGTGAAATTTTCTTACAATAACTCTATAAATAGGAGTACTAGAAAATCACCATTCCAAATTGTATATGGAAATAGCCCAAGGATTGCACCAGAATGGAGGAAGATGGAGCAAGGGGAAAGGACGAGTGTTGAACCAAAAGAATTTGCTGAACATATCAAGCACCTACATGAGGAAGTCCAGGCACACATTACCAAGATGAATCAACAGTATAAAGTTAGGGCTGATCAAAGGAGAAGACATAAGGAGTTCCAAGTAGGGGATCTAGTCGTGGTACACTTAACAAAAGGAAGATTTCTAGTAGGTACTTACAACAAGCTAAAGATGAAAAAAATTTTCCCCTATAAAATTTTGAAGAAACATGACTCAGGAAATGCATATGAGGTGGAGCTACCAGATGGAATTCACATTTCTCCTATCTTCAACATTGCAGACTTAACAAAGTATTGTGATGATGGTGCAGATGAGGAGTTGATGTTAGAGCCATGTATGATTCCTACTTCTAAGAAGGAGGAGATAGAAGACATTCTAGATCATTGTGTGGGAAGGAGTACCAAAAATAGGTAGTATGAAGAGTATTTGGTTAAGTGGAAAGGTTGACTGATCGAGGACTGAACTTGGATATCAGCAGCTGAGGTTTCCCATTTCAGATTTCCTCTACCATCCATAAAGTGATAGGGTCACTTTTCAATTTACCTTGGGTGTTTGATGCAGGAGCATCCAGAGGTATAAGGGCAATCCTATGCCACCCAAAAAAAACTGTACTTAGACTTAGTTTATGTTTCATGTATTTTCATTTCTGGATACCCATTTGGGTCAAATAAAGGTTCTAGCCCTCATAGTTCCACTATCAGTGTTCTAGGTTAGAGTATTTGAGCCCCTTGGGGATACATGAAAAGCTAAAAAAAATAGGAGTATGTAATTGAGCCATCATTTTGGTGAACTAGGAGGTGTAAATGGGTTAGATTATTTTAATTGTAATTTAGAGCATTCCAAAAAAAGAATCAGGTCAAAAGTCTTTACGGTTTGAAAGTTATTGCAGTTCAAAAGTTATGCCTCCCAGAAGTTCGATTACCATTTTTGGATTCTTCTAGTTTTGTGCCAACTTCTAACGCAACTTCTAAAACCTTCTATTTGGTTGGTGGATGCCAACTAGAACTTTCTAGAATGTATTCCTAATCCTTAACCCTTTGGGGTCTATTTAAGGACATTTTGGGCATTGTAAAAGGCAGTTCAAAATGGAGTTTGAGAGGAGGTACTGAAAGGAGAAATTATCTCCAAATTTATGCTATTGTAAGCCCATAGGGCATGTGTGGAAGTATATTTTCTCTGTATTGAATGTATTAGCATATTTCCATAGTTAATGAAATTTTTCCTTTCCTATTGTGTCCATTCTGTACTTGGGTTTTGTCCCCATCAAATGCATCAAGTTCCCATTTCATGGTTTTGAAGTTACTATTCCTACCACTACTAGCTACACCTACATTATGCTCAAGGCTACTGAAGCTTTTATCCCTGCTAATCATGAATCCACTGATTATCATGACAATAAACTAAAAAAAATTTAAGTGTTCATTCAAACTAAAAGAGACTATCATGGGAGAGTATCACATTGAACCAATGTTGTCATTAACATCTCTTCCAGAATCTCTTCATCATTATGGGAGACCCTCAGAGGCAAAGAAGTCATTCATATTGACACCTCTGAACAAGTATGATGGCACTTTTCTTAGGGCTACAATGTCCTTAGAGGATGAAAGTGAAAATAGAGCCATTTCAGCATGGCTTTATAGAGAAGAGGCTCCAATGGACCTAACACAGCAAGCTTGAGAAATCACTCCTAAGAAATATGGGCCTAGTCTTAGGCTTATGAAGCATCTTGGTTATAAGGGAATTAACCCTATTGGGTTTAATAATAATGGCCCAATTGATCCTATCAAAGTAACAACTTGAAGCAACAATGATATGAATGGCCTAGGATTTAAGAAGGTTCCCTTTCATTTGGGACCAAATAAATTTACACTAACACTTGAGAGTTCATCTAAAAACAAGTCACAAGCTAGGTCCAATACATGAGAGGAAGAATTTGATGATGAGGACTCCTATCCCCATCCTATTCCTCATGATCTCACTAAATTATTTGCTGAGCTAGATGACTTTTTGACATGTGTTAGCATTGTCGATGATACTAGTGACTCTTTTGAGGACAATACTGAGCAACTCAAATATCATTCAAAAAAGGGAGAATCTAGTCAGTCATTCCATATCAATTATTTGTGTAAGAATCGAGAGGATGAAGGCAAGTATGTCCCTATCACTATTGGGGAGTTCTATGGTCTCTCTCCATGTAGTACTGATTCTAAAGAATATGAGTTTGATTGTATTTTAGAAGTGACTATTGATAAAGACATTGACCAAGTACATGTGTATGAAAACCAAATCAAAGTAGGCAAAACATCTAGGGGTAGGTCACATGGGTCTAATCCAACTAATTTCCTAGAGTCATCAATTACTAATGTTTGTACTTAGAGGCATTTGAATACACCTATGGATGAGGTTTTCATAGGTCTCAAATTGTTGGTCCAAGCACTTAATGACTATACTTTGAATGCAATTAAACTAGCCACTACTCTCTCACTCACACATCCTGAGCTTATAGACTGGAACCCTAATGCATCTAGCAAAGTCCCCATGTTCCAGAATGACTATGCTCTTGCCCTTTACCTAAATGCTATTGAACCTATAACGTCTTCCACCAATGAGTAAAGTGTCAACATGACTGAGGCTGACATCAAATATCTCAGTCATACAATTAAAAAGAAAAAATGCAAAAGGTCTGATGGTGAGAACAACATTGTGGCAGTGTCAAAACCCAAAAAAGTAAAAACAAAAGACATATCCAAGGGTGAAAACCTCTATGAGGCACTCAGGATGAGATATTTGATGTGCTTCCTAGTCACTTTTAGGAGAGATTATCAGTGTTAATAGAGCCAATGTAGCCAATTAACCTAGGCACAGAAGAGCATCCTCATATGATACATCTGGCACAGTTGCTGTCACCTGAAGAGAAGGAAGAATTCATTTCCTTTTTAAAAGAAAAGAAAATAAATTTTTCTTGGACATACTCTGACATGCCAGGACTGGATCTCAATCTTATCATGCATCACTTGTCCATAGCACTAGGCATCAAACTAGTTAAATAGAAGCTTCAAAAAATTCATCCTTACGTTGCATTACTCGTCAAAGTAGAACTAGAGAAACTTCTAAAAGCTGATTTCATCTGCAAAATTGATTATGTTGAATGGATATCCAATATTATTCTAGTTTCCAAGCACAATAAATCTATTAGGGTTTGTATAGACTTCCGTGATCTTAACTTGGATGGTCCTAAAGATGAATTTCTACTCCCTAATATTGATATGATCATGGACATGATGGCTGGCTATGAGATGTACTCACTTATGGATGGTTTTTCTGGATGCAATCAAATAAAAATTATGCCAGAAGACCAGGAGAAAATGGCTTTCACATGTGCATGGGGAACCTTTTGTTGGAATGTAATACAATTTAGCTTGAAAAATGCTGGTGCTACCTATCAACAAGTTGTTACTACAATTTTCCATGACATGATGCATAAGACCATGGAGGACTATGTTGATGACACCATGGTCAAAAGTACTAAATACAATACTCATCTGCAAGATTTGAGGCCCATCCTAGATCGTATGGAAAAATTCAGTCTTTGACTCAATCCTAAGAAATGTGCATTTGGTGTCACATCAGGGAAGTTGCTAGGATGCATCATTTCTACAAAAGGAATTGAGGTATATCTAAAGAAAGTATAAGCAATATTGGACATGCCACAACCTCAAAACATTAGTCAGATGAGAGGACTATAAGGACAGCTCCAATCTATTCATAGGTTTATCTCACAATTGGCAGATAGATCACAACCCTTCACAAAAACTTTACATAAGGGGGTGAAACTCAATTGGAGCCAAGATTGTGAGCAAAGCTTAACATAGATCAAGAAATATCTTGTCAATCCACCAATCCTAATTCCTCCCATCCATGGGAAGCCTTTTCTTTTATACATCTTAGCAACTGAAACATCTCTAGGAATCCTACTAGCTCAGGAAGAGAATAACAAAAAAGAAAGGGCTATTTATTACTTTATCCAAATATTGATCTCTTATGAGAAAAACTATAGAATTATTGAGAAAGCTTGCTTGGCAGTTGTCTTTGCTTCCCAGAAGTTGAGACACTACATGCTTGCCCACACTATGTGGCTCATGGCTAAAATATACCCATTCAAGTACTTGCTCAATAAGGCAACTCTCACAAGAAGATTGGCTAAATGGGTTATGATACTCAGTGAGTCTGACATCCAATACATTAAATACAATGCCATGAAAGGGAAGGCAATTGCAGATCAACTGGCTTATGCACCCATACACTATCTTCTACCAATGAACATTGATTTCCTAGATGAGTCAATTCTGACACTCACGCACCACACATGGGTTATGTTCTTTGATGGCTCCTTCACACAACAAGGATCAGGAGTTGGATTACTCTTTATTACACCATAGAGATACTCCTTGCCCAAAGCATACAAGATTATGTTCCCTTGTACAAACAACATTGTTGAATACAAGGCTTTGATCAATGGCATGAAGATTGTGGCCGAATGGAGAGTGGATCAACTAGACATATTTGGTGACTCTTAGCTTGTCATCAACTAGGTTAATGATGTGTACCAAACAAAGGATGAGAAATTGATTCCCTATAAGCACATGGTTGATGACTTAAAGAAGTATTTTGCACACATCACCTTCTAGAAAGTTCTGAGAGTAGATAATAAAGCAGTTGATGCCATGGCTACTTTGGCCTCCTTTCTACAAAGACTTGAAAATGACCTCTAACATGAATTCTTGGTGGAAGCATTACACTACCTAACCTATGACACCCCTAATTCTAGGATGATCTATTCTATTGTTGGAAAAGAATCATGCCGCTACCATCATATTTATTCCTATCTCTACAGTCAAACCATTTTGGAATGTCTAACTTAGAATGAGAAATGTTACCTAATCCACAATGCTTCACACTATGTCATTGTTGCTAACGATCTATATAGGAGAGGTCTTGATAGAACACTCCTTAGGTGTTTAGAACCCAAAGAGTCCAAACACACACTAATTGGCATTCATGAGGGCATTTGCAGATCTCACTCCAATGGCCTGACACTAGCTTGTAAACTCTTTAGAATTGGTTACTATTGGCCTAAAATGGAGCAAGAAGCTATCAAGTATGCCAGATCCTACAAGCAATATTAGCTACAAGGGAATTTGAGCCATGCTCCAACTAGAGATTTGATTCCCTCTATTACAATATGGCTATTTCAGCAATAGGCCTTTAACTTGGTGGGATAGATCCACCCAACCTCCTCTAATGGACATAAGTTCATTATATGGCTATAGATTACTTCATAAAGTGGGTAGAGGTAGTAGCTCTCATAGTTGGTGATGGAAAAACTATAGCACTTTTTATCACAAATTACATCAGATACAGATATGGTGTACCATCCTCAATCATTACTAGCAATGGAGGACAATTCAAGAACAAAGACCTTAAGGAACTATGCAAGAAATTCAAAATTACACAACATTGGTCTTCCATTTATTACCCCTAGGGTAATAGCCAAGATGAGACATACAATAAGGTGATCCTCAAAATTTTTCATTACATAGTTAGCAAATTGGGGAGAGATTGGCATCTCCAGATTAATCTAGCCCTATGGGCATATAGGACAACCATCAGAACTACAACAAGCATGACTCTATTTGCTTTGGCATATGGAGTAGATGCCATGCTTCTAATAAAGGTCAAGATTCCTACCTTGAGAATCTCTATGAAGGGCCTTATTACTAATGATGACTATAGGATAGCTCAGCTTCAAGAGCTTGTGTTATTGGATAAATGTCAACAAGTGGCATGTGACCATCTACGAGCATATCAACAATGAATGTCAAGAAGCTACAATTGGAGGGTCAAGCCATGTCACTTTTAGCTGGGTGATCTCATCTTGAGAGAGAGCCCTGAGAATCAACAATAATGAGTCCAAAAAGGAAAGTTTGAACCAAACTAGCTTGGTCCTTACATCATTACTATTGTATATGGATCTAGTGCCTATTAGCTTTCCACAACCAAGGGAGAAGTGCTAAAGGAGCCTATGAACACTCCACCTAAAGTGGTTTTACAGTTGATCTGATAAGTAGTAGCTCTTTGTACATATGTATATGTCCTGATAAAAAATCCTAAAAATCAAAAAATTCCTGATAAAAATTGTTACCCTGGTGAAAACCTAGTAATAGGTGCCTTGGTAACACCAAAAAAATTGAAAAAAAAGTCAAAAAATAAAAACACCAAAAAAATTGAAAAAAAAATAAAAAATACATTAAAAAAAATCAAAAAAGAAAAATACCAAAAAAATTGAAAAACAAAAAAAAAGTGCCATTGGTGAAAACCTAGAAATAGGCATCATGGTAGTAAAAAAATTAAATCCTACCAAGAAGGTGAAAACCTAGTAAATAGCCACCTCTTGTTCCCAATGCTCCATCTTGTAGTGCATCTTCTAGCTATTCTATATAGTCACTTTCATGCTTCCACTTTCCTTATTTTCCTACTTTCTACTCATGTATCCATGGATTGAGTCTTGTCATAGCTCGGGGCCATTCCCCTTTAGTGTCACCCCTTTCGAGATTCTCCTCATAGAATCTCCTTCATGACAGTGACTAGTGGTCCTCATTGCATCTTCCTACTATCACCAGTGTCATTCCTTTCAAGATTCTCCTCATAGAATCTCCTTTGGGACAGTCACTAGTGGTCCTCATTATGTTTTCTTACTGTTGCCAATGCCATTCCTTTCAAGATTTTCCTCATAGAATCTCCTTCATAATAGTCACCAATGGTCCTCACTGTGTCTGCCTATTGTTGCTTGGGTCACATCTCCAGATTCCTTTATGGAAGATCTCTTAGTCACCAGTCATTCTGGCTATGTCTATCTACTATCACTTAGTCCTCTTTATGTTCTTCATCTTGAAATTTCCTCTTTGACCTCAATCACCAGTCATTTTGATTGCATCTACCTATTATTGTCACCCTACTGAAGAGATTTCTTTGAAACATATTTTGGACACTGACACCTGACATCAATCCCCTAACAAATAATATTTTCAATGACATACTTGTTTGGATACATTGAGATTTTTCTTTGTGATGTAGGAGCATCCAAAGGTATAAGGGCAATCCTGTGTCACCCAAAAAAATGTACTTAGACTTAGTTTCTGTTTCATGTGTTTTCATTTTTTGACACCCATTTGGGTCAAATAAAGGTTCCAACTCTCACAGTTCCACTATTAGTGTGCTAGAAAATCCTAAAAAAATAGGAGCATGTAATTGGGCCATCATTTTCGTAAACTAGAAGGTGTGAATTGGCTATATGAATGTAATTGTGATTTAGAGAATTCCAAAAAAAGAATCAGGTCAAAAGGCCCCACGGTTTGAAAGTTATTATAGTTTTTCAAGTTTTGGAGACCTCCTAAGAATGCTTCAAAGTTAGGCTAGGGGCATTAAATGATCTTGAAAAGGGCCAAAAAATGGGGGACAAGCAAAGCTCATCCATAGGGCTATAGAGCACTTCGAGAGCTTTCCAAAAATGTAAACAGTTCATCAATCGGAGCTACGGTTCAGAAGTTACGCCTCCCAAAAGTTCAATTACCATTTCTGGATTCTTCTAGATTTGTGCCGACTTCTAACGTAGCTTCTAGAGCCTTCTATTTGGTCATTGGATGCCTACTATCACCTTCTAGAATGTATTCCTATTCCTTAACCCTTTGGGGTCTATTTAAGGAGATTCCCAGCATTGTAAAAGGCAGTTCGGAGTGGAGTTTGAGAGGAGGTACTAAAAGGATAAATTATCTCCACATTTATGCTATTGTAAGCCCTTAGGGCATGTTTTGAAGTTTATTTTCTCTATATTGAATGTACTAGCTTATTTTTTAGTTAATACAATTTGCCTTTTCTGTTGTTTCCATTCTGTTCTTGGGTTGTGTCCCCATCACTTTGTTTACTTTGTTTTTGCTTTATCACGTCTCCTTGAGCAACTCGATGATGTCATTTCCAATTAGAGAAGTAATGACTGGGAGCATGATCTTTTCTTTACTTTCTATTTTTGGTTTAGTTCCAGTTAGTTAACATATTCATATGAAAGGGTTGTCCACTATAAGAGTCTCCATCTTGCATTGAATGGTTGGGTGTATCTCGACTCCTTTTATATGAGTACATCAATAACATTGGTGCTTCTCCTTGTCTGTTGGAGTGAACTCTTCATGCTACATTAATATGTAATACTCATCCTACTAAGTGAACATATGGGTCATTATGAGTACAAATTATGAACGTTGTCCTAGGATACAGATGCAAGGGCCATTGTGGACATACTATTTATTGATTACTAAGCATAAAAGGGATCTTCCATGTGTTTGGTGTGCCTATAATGCAAACAACATTCTGATCATCTTAGCATTTATGCTTTGATGCTTATGTTAACTTGCTATATTAAAAGGGACAAATGTTCTAGTCATTCTAGCTTTTTGTGCCTCGAATGCTTACATTTCATCCCGAAAAACCTATAACATATGCTCTATTTATATTCTCATGAATGCAATGTTAGTGGAAATTGTATAACATACGAGCTTTATTCTATATCTAGTGATGATCAATTGTCAAGGCTTGGTAACCAGACCTAGGGTTGCATTTAACATAAGTCTTGCATTACAAGCTTCACTTGCATAAGCACTCAATTTGGTTGTGATTCTATTTTTTCCCCTGTGTGATGAAGGATTGGAGGCATCTTCAAGCATATCAAGTTTCTTCATAGCTGCACAAGCATTTGGTTCGTTGATTCACACTCCTCAATCTAATACCTATCATTGTCAAGCAAAATACATAACACTACATGAGATGTCAATCCATTTCCATATGCATTGCATCCATATACTCATAATATCTACTCTACATGCTCATAATCATGTCATATCAAAGTAAAACATACATCTCATAATCATCATATTAACATCTCATGTACATCAAAGTGAAGTAGACATAGACAATGAAATGTTCACAATGATACTCGGCTCAACATCTCATATGTATATCTATGAAAAAAATGGGTTAGTACAAAAATGGGCACTACTCAAGTGTTATCGGTCAACATGATACAAAATGGTGCTGGCACACCAATTAATACATAGCTAGAGATCAAAATCAAGAGCTAGGTACATAGCATCTAACTCTGTCCTATACTCTCATCTCTAGGAAGAGCAGGAGTAGGAGCAGCAGGTGGAGGAGGAGGTGGTGGCATGTTTAACCTTGCAGGAGGTCATGTCCCTCTAGACTCTCATGCATATGGAGAAAATCACTACACCTACAGAGCCTCATCAAGCACCACTATCAAATATGCAACAAAATAGTATGTTGCCTGGGCTGAATATAAGTGGACATTATTCTACAGTGTCTCTGCTCTCTGCTTAGCAGTCTTAGCATGCTCTATCCATCGATTGATCTCCCACTATCACTCCACCAACTATGCATCATGGATAGCTACCTATATCTGCAACTCTCCCAACAGTCAGGAGGCCTAATGAATCCACTCTTGATAGTGTTGCACTATGTCCTATGTCCAGGAGCAAGCTGATCAACCATATCCTCATCCAGCATCTCAGGTGCTTGCTGCTATGATGGAACCTGCTACTACAGTGGTGCTTGCTACTATGATGGTACCTCTTGTGGTGGTGCCTACTCCTCTATCCTTAACCTTTGTAACTGACCTTATGATGTGCCACTACCACTTGGACCTATGTTTGATCCCATCTAATATGGGAGAATTTTTACCTACTGTACTTAGTGCCAAACCTCTAGTTGTGGTTGCTCCTACTAATGAGGTACTTCCTACTATGGAGGTGCCTACCTCTGATTCTGCCCTACTCTCCCCACTGGGTCTGTGAAAAATGGGAATGGATGACTGATCGAATATGCTTGGTATGTAGGCATCATCCTCACATCAGCAATCTTAGGGAGATAGTCCCACTGTGTCACAACCAACTTGCACACATCGATCATGGATCAACTTAGGTCTAGTCATGGGGGCCACCCTCACTCTACATCCTTTGCCAATCTAGCATAGGTGTAGTACTCTTGTGAGATGTCTTGTGGTCAACCATACTTCTACCACACCTATGAAATCAAAAATTGCTCTATAATCTATGATGTCTAACTCAAAAATGGTTGTGAACAAAACATCCAACCTAGCTCCCTTGGGGAATCATCCCAATCCTCCGTCTCTCATGAGGGCCACCATTCAACAAAGACTAGGTCATCGAGACAATTCTGCCAGTGCTCTGTCTTACCCAAGTAGACCTAGGTAATGTAACCCTGATGCCTGTAGATATATGGCTCCATAGGCTCTAAGGCCTCCTCATAAATGGGTCTACATACAGGAATATGCTTCCATGCCCAGATCTATAAAATTTAGACTCCTGCTACCATACTCTTCTTCCCATGAAAGACTATCTCATGCATCTCATGGAACATATGGGCCAGCATGCACTAACCCCACCCAAAAATCTTAGGGGCCTCTACCATCCAGTGAAGCATGACCCCCCAACCACACTCTAATCCATGTTTCCCCATATTTTGCACTAAAAAGAAACTTGAGAATATCGCCAACACTACTACCAATCTGTCATGTCCCCTTTTCAACTAATTAAAAATAATAATCTTTTCTACGGCAAGCGGGCCCAAAAAGGTGAAGTTTCAAAAAAAGGGGATAATCTTTGGAAGATAATGGACTAATAAATTAAAATTATTATTAAAATATGTTTTATTAACCCCTCCTGGATGTGAGTTAGGGTTATGCCCTCTTTTAAGGAGTTTGGAGGCATTTTGGGCTCATTCCAGAACTTGATTTTCGCTCATTTCTTTGTTGTTCTTCAGAGGCTGCCAAACCTGTGGAGAAGGAGACCCAATAATGGGAGTTTGTAGGTTTATAGGAAGGCTAAGGATGGGATTTTGAAGCCATTCCATGTGCATGCTCATACAGAGTATGCCTTTGTGCTGAATAGTGCAGATTTGTGAGTTTTCGAGTGTGTTTTTTTGTAAGAGTTTGGTATTTTCGGTTGAGTATTTCATATCAGTTTGGGTTGCTGCTAGATTTCAGGATTTAAGATGTTAAAATAGAGCTGAATATACGTATTGGGATGTGGTTCAACTTCTAAGATATTTTATTAGTGTTTTTGTGGTGTTTCTGGGCATTTTTGTGTTATTTTGGGAGCCCGATGAGCATAGTTTTTGTCCTACGTTTGTGAGCTATTGTGTAGATGCTATACAGATCTAGGAATGTCATTTTGTAGGATTTTATGCTGCTGAAATTTCTATAAAAATTTTTATTTTCAGATTTATTAATAATATGTGAAGTTGTGAAGTTTTTGGCACTATTTCAGACATACCCGATTTGGGGTTTATTGAGAAATTGGTGGATCTTTGTAATATTGGTTGTTTGATTTTGAAAATCTGATTAGAGGCTTGAAATATCATAGGAAATCAGAAAAAAGGGACATTTCAATGGTATCAGAGCTATGATCTTGCTAGCTTGAGGGTTTGTAGAAGTTTGCATGTTAGTTTTGACAACTACCCAAATCTTGCATGTCATAATTTATGGTTGCATGTTGCTTCTAATCAGTTGCATGTCAAAATTTATGGTTGCATGCTACTTCTAATCATTTTCATGTTAGTTCTTGGTGAATTTGGTGGCTGCATGTTACTTCTAATCAGCTGCATGTCAAAATCTATGGTTGCATGCTACTTCTAATCATTTGCATGTTAGTTCTTGGTGAATTTGGTGGTTGCATGTTGCTTCTAATCAGCTGCATGTCAAAATCTATCATTGCATGCTACTTCTAATCATTTGCATGTTAGTTCTTGGTGTTTGAAAAAGTTATAACCTATTGGGGTTACAATCTACTTTATCCAAAATGGACAGGTATAGTACAGAGTCTCAAAGGACACGATTTTGGACAATTGATATCCATAGTCAAAATAGTAGAAAGGATGGTTATTTAGACATTCGAGATAAACTTAGGAAAATAAGCCATGACATGTCTAAATAGTTGGTTGAGCACCAACGTATGATGAATGACATGTTGTCTGACCCAACTAAGGTGGATAAGTTGACCAAATTTCTATTTGGCAGATTTTTCTCATAGGGCAGGTGACACAATTACGAAGAACTTGCATGAGGAGTTTCAGAAACTAACTTATAGCCAGGTAGAGGTCTCAGATTCTACTCTGCCACAGGAGGTAATGAGAAAGGATATTATGCAGATTGATAGTAATGGTCAACTTGATACTCAAATTGAGACAATTGTATACAGGTTGTTAAAAGGTGATATCATAGGTATTCAGGATGGTATAGTTACAACAGGTAGTGACTACAGCGTAGTGGGTTCAAATGATGATTATGAGGATGTTGTTGTGCATGATGGTAAGATACCTGATAGAGATGAGTAGACATTGAGCATTCATAACTTTGCTAAGAAAGAGTACCAGGCACAGTTAGATGCTTCGTCACATGAGGTTGAGGCTGGTAGTACTTCACACGATTTGTCCAGCCAGCTGAAAGTGAACAAAGGCAGTATTGTGACTTCATTATCTCATCATGACAGGTATGTGGAGTTAGTTGGTATTGGTCATATTACTCAAGTGAGTATTTTTCTTGAGTTACCAGCTGATTCTAGTTTACAGATATGGACTCAAGATTTTTATATTGGCATTTGGGATTCAGCTGATTGGAGATCTTTAACACTTTTTGGTAGCAGTGTTTTTTTGGGTGCTATCATGGATTTGATTAGCAGATTGTGCGGTGTTGTCTTTTCTTGTGCTAGCAGCTTGTCCGATGTTGGTATTAGTTTTTATACTTCGATGTTGGGCTTTGTTCATATATCCAGTTGACCATACTTGCTGGAATGTGTTGATGACCTTTCATATTTGGCAGTGTGTATAGATGAGTCCCAGGATCATATTGGCATTGATGAAATCCAGGAGGATGCAGTGGGTAGTTTTGAAGACTTAGTTTCCTTGGGTACAAAGGAGTTGGACAATAGTGCTACAATTTTTGATACTCTGTATGTTGATATGAGCTTTAGAGTTGATTCACAGGATATGGATGGTAATACTCTAGAGATTAGTAACTTTGAGGATACTCCTTTAGATAGTGCATCAGAGGAGGTTTGTAGGAGATAGTCAAGCCAGTGCCATCATGTGTCTAATCAGTTGAGAGTTAGTGAGCGAGACATTGCTATTGCTTGCCAACATTTTGATGCTACTCATCAATTGTTAGCAATTTATGGATGGGGTTCTCCTACTAGTGATGAGCAAGGAGGCAGTTATCTTTCCTTGATAGAGTTCCACTCTTTATGGGAGGCTATCCAGATTCTGAGATAGGATTATATGCAATTGGTAGCCAACATAGATTATCTTATGGAGTGGGGCAGTATAGCATATGATGCATTATTGGCCAAGGAAGATGAGGTGAGTGAGCTTACTCAGCAGATTGAGGTGACTTCTGAGATTCTTGAGAGTACACAGTTGGCTTTCAAGGAGTCACAATTTCATTTGGCTAAGGTGACCATGGAGTTAGAGAAACTGCAATCTTTATTAGATTCTGTACAGTCACAAGCTATGGTGTCTGATCATCTAAGGATGTCCATGGTTGAGATTGTCAAAGATAGTGGAGATGGGGGATGCATCCATCCTTGATACTAACATTGGCATATCGAGTTCATCCCCACTAGAGTCAAGTTTAGTTGAGTTGGGTGTTGTAGTAGATTGTTGTGGTATGCCTGACATGGTGGTGACCTCTAGCACTAATGGCACGAAGACTAGAGATTCTGTATCAAAGACCATGTGTGATGTTGGTGAGCTGATAGTTGGCATGGTTTCTGTTAGTAATACTACTCCCTTGGCAATGTCTTTAGAGGTAGTAGTAAGTTCCAACTTGGTTAGTGATTGATTGCAGTTAGTTACATCTAGAATGCAGTCTAAGCCACTGACTGAGATTGGCACATTCTATCAGCATTACATTGTGAGGTATGCTCATCAATTTACCTTTGATGACCATGTTGATGAGATGATGATACAGAGATGTACTTTGGTTCCTAGTGCTTATCATCAGTTATGGGATAGTTTGATGCCTTGGGATGAGAGTTGTGATGGGCACAACATGGCAATAGGTTATGCAGTTGACAGCTTGATAATACGTGACTTAGAGTAGGAGTTTCAAAATCATGCTTCAGCGGGTGTTGTTATTGATTCTACTCCTTTGGCTATGACATCTCCTAACTTAGCTGGTGATCAGTCATAGTGGGTTGTATCACTTGTTCATGGTGAGCTATTGACTGAGGTTGGTTTTTTTTATCAATGTTATATTGCAAGGTATGTACATCAATTAGCATTTGATCCTTGTGTTGAGGAGTTGATGGCAGGCAAATTTGGTTTGGATTCCAATTCTTGCTATTTATCTCGTGATGGCTTTTCACCATCAAGGGTGCATGTGAGTTATGGTTATAAGATAGTGGTCGGTGATCTACAGAGTTGTGTTGACTGTAGGAGTTGTACAGTGTGTGGATTCTCCATACTTGGTACAATTTCATTCGGGAGCATTCACCATTGTTGCAAAGTTGGATTGTACATTCTGTATAGGCCAGTGGAATGCATTGATGGTATTTACTATGTTGGTAGTTTTATTTGTCCACTTTACTTGGGTTTTGATGTTCTAATAGTTTGTGTCTCATGGGTTTCTGACTGTGGAAGTTGTGACTTTGGAGTTTGGTTGGGCAGTAATTATTAGTTTGATTATGGATTCCTCTTGGTTATATTGCAGAGGATATTGCAGGAGCCTATGTTAATTGACAATAGTATAGTTCATGACTACATTTGGGATCCAGGTGGATTGATTGGTTTATTTTTCAGCCATTGCTTGAGGACAAGCAATATTTTGAAGGGGAGGACTTGTCATGTCATCTTTTCAACTAATTAAAAATAATAATCTTTTCTAAGGCAGGCAGGCCCAAAAAGGTGAAGTTTCAGAAAAAGGGGATAATATTTGGAAGCTAATAGACTAATAAATGAAAATTATTATTAAAATATGTTTTATTAACCCCTCTTGGACATGAGTTAGGGTTATGCCCTCTTTTAAGGAGTTTGGAGGCATTTTGGGCTCATTCCAAAACTTGATTTTTGCTCATTTCTTTGTTGTTCTTCAGAGGCTGCCAAACCTATGGAGAAGGAGACCCAAGAATAGGAGTTTTCAGGTTTATAGGAAGGCTAAGGATGGTATTTTGAAGCCATTCCATGTGTATGCTCATACAGAGTATGCCTTTGTGCTGAACAATGCAGATTTGTGGGTTTTCGAGTGTGTTTTTTTTTTAAGAGTTTGGTGTTTTCGATTGAGTATTTCATATCAATTTGGGTTGCTACTGTATTTCAGAATTTAAGATGTTAAAATAGAGCTGAATATATGTATTGGGACATGGTTCAACTTCTGAGATATTTTATTAGTGTTTTTGTGGTGTTTCTGGGCATTTTTGTGTTATTTCGGGAGCCCGATGAGCATAGTTTTTGTCCTACATTTGTGAGCTGTTGTGTAGATGCTATAAAGATCTGGGAATTTCATTTTTTAGGCTGTTATTCTGCTGAAATTTCTGTAAAATTTTTCATTTTCAGATTTATTAATAATATGTGAAGTTGTGAAGTTTTTGGCACTATTTCGAACATACCCGATTTGGGGTTTATTGAGAAATTGGTGGACCTTTGTAATATTGGTTGTTTGATTTTGAAAATCTGATTAGAGGCTTGAAATATCATAGGAAATCAGAAAAAAGGGACATTTCACAATCTATGTGTTCACCCATAAGTGTGCACAATCTCATCCCAACTGATAGCTCGACCCCTCTATAGCTCTCTCTCGAACACAATAGATAGTTCCTCTGTACTTGCTCAGGGCACCACATCATATATCATACGTGCTCCATGGAATGGGATCCTTAGTATCCTTCATATGTCATTCAAGGTGATAGTCATCTCCCCCACTAGCAAGTGAAAGGTGTTAGTCTCTGAATGGAGATGCTCCACCAAGGCTATGAGCAAGTAATGATTCACTAGCACTACTGGGATTTGGCATAGAGAAGATAAGCCCAATCGAGTGATACGTGCCCAATCAGCATCATTGAGAATCCACAACAAATGTCCATATGGTGGATAATGTGATCTGAATGAGGCATCATCAAAGGCCTCCTACACACACACAAACAACAATGACAAACAAATGATCATTACTAAGTCAAAACGAAAAAATAATGAAGAGAAAAATGCAAATTTCACACATGAAAATGAAAATTAAAAACTCCACTGTCATGGATTTTTGCGTGAAGATCTCAAGATCTCTTGCGAAGATATCAAGATCTCATGCGAATTTTTATTTTTTGGCACGAGAAATCTCTTCATCGTGCAAAGAATGATAGTCTTCCGCATGAAGATCGAGCAAGATTTCTCATTCTTCACATGAGAGGTGGGTATCTCCCACACAAGAAAACCCACTAACATGCACAAAGAAATATAGGATGTTGTTTCTTCACATGAGAATATAATGTCTTTGCGTGAGAAAAGATGGTCTTGCATGAAGATCGATTTGACCTTCCTAAAACATGCTAAAAAATGCAATGAATGACATCAAAATGCATGAAAATGGAAGTACGAAGCTAGGATATCAATGACTCACTTGAGGTCCATAGTCTGTCGCTTGGTTGTGTCATCAAGAGCGCTCAAATGATGATCTCGTATGTTCACTACCATCTTCCTCTCAGAGCTACTATTCACAAAAGACAAAATGCGCAAATGATTTGAAAATGACCCCTTGGGCTCTTATATAAATGTTGACCTAATTTTACAAAGTGCTTCAATTTGTGCAAAAATCACCTCCTAGCTTATTTGACCATTTTGAATCGATTTTTGGGATCAAAATCAAAATCTGACACATCTAAGTGCCTCAAAAATGCATTTTAAAATTTTGGGGACCGACATGATCGAATGCTTATGAAGCCCAAATCTTTTTGATACTTTTTGATTACTAGAATCTTGTCAACTCAGAGTTCTTCATACTTTCAAAATCCATTTTGGAAATGGTCAACTCAAGTCAACATGCCCAATTCTAGTCAACTATTGGTCAAACTTGGTCTTTTGGACCTTGAAATCTCTTTGAATTGACTTCCAATATTCTTTAGATCATTCTAATCTCTTTTGATCATCTTGATCCTTTCTACACTCTACTACATATTGGATTTCTTCTGTATCTTTTTGTATACTACTTTACATCATATTTTTAGTGTGTCATCTTTCAATTTTGCTCCTGAGGGGGTAGGATGGTTACATCATTGAACTTGAATTGCAAATCAATTTGAATCTTCATCGCTTTGGGCATCTTGTTCCTATCTTATGTCCTTGTCACTTGGGGCATCTTATCACTCAGGACATCTTGCTCCCTTCTATCTAGCATCTTTTGCTATCCATCTTATCTTTTCATCAATTGATCAATCTTATAAAAAATCTTCTCAGAGTTTGATGGACAGGTATTGGGACAATCTAAACCCTGACTCCTGAGGATAAAGCCTCATTCTGGGGATGATTATATGACATATAATTCGATCTTTCCATCTTTTATCAATCTTAGGTATCTGGGTGTTCTATCTGGATCCTTAAAGATTACACTCCATTCTAGTGAGAATCTTTTAAATTCTTATCAATTTTAGGTATCTAGGTGTTCTATCTGGATCCTTAAATATCAAGCTTTGTTCTAGAGACAATCTTTTAAATGCTATTTCTCTCAGGTATCTAGACGTTCTATTTGGATCCTCAAAGATTAATCTCCCTTCTAGAGACAATCTTTTAAATGCTACTGATCTTAGGTATCTAGACAATCTATTTGGATCCTTAAAGGTTAAGCTTCGTTCAAGAAATAATATTTTAAATGCTTACCACTCTCAAGTATCTAGGTGTTTTATCTAGATCCTTAAAGATTAAGCTCTATTTTGGAGATAATCTTTTAAATGATTATCAATTTTGGGTATCTAGGTATTCTGCTTGGATTCCTTGGGATTAAGCTTCGTTCTGGAGATGGTCCTTAAAAGCTTGTCAATTGATCTTTGTATCATCAATTTCAGAACCAATCTCATTTCTTGATCCTCGCATCATGCTTTCTAATTTTTTTTGAATTGAACATGTTGCTTGCACATTCATTCAAAGAGGGGCAAAATGTAATACCCCAAAATTGGCTCATTGCCATGATCACCAATTCTAGTCTATTATGACCAATCCTAACACCTATTCCAATAGGTAATTCTTGTTCTGATTGTCGCTACTTGACTTAATTGTCAGATGCAGAAAACCCTAATCTAAATTCATCATATTTTTTATTTAATCCCTATAGTACTCACTCATATTAGCCACATTAAACCTATTTGATTTAAATTTAATTTAATCTAAAGTATTCATACTTTATTAAATTAAATTATCTTCTAAGGCTAATGTACTATGGGGTTAAATTTATTTAATTTAATAAATATGCTTATTTTAATTAATTAAACAAAATTATTTAATTAAATAGGAAGTCATTCCTAACTAATTAAATAAAATTATTTAATTAAAAAGAAAAGGTATTTATGAGAGCATATCTCATTTTATTAAATTAAATATTCTTCCTAAATCTCCTCTTTAGTTCCAAAATGGAAAGTCTGAGTGAACTATCTCTCAAATTAGAATCAATCTAGTTAACTTGTTCTCTCACTCATGGAAAGTTCAGTTGACTACTCATCGCACTCAAATAAAAAATAGCTCACTTCACCTGCACAAGGAAGTTTCCATCCTAACTGAATCTTTGCTTCAATCCTAACTGTCAATCTAAGTTGATCTCACCCATTGATAGATTCTAGAAATTCTATTTAAGGAACTCATAATTCATCATTACAAAAGTTGATTTGAATTGATATTGAATTGCTACTAAATTTCATACTCACTTAGCTCACATATTTGCACACATTTATATTCCTAGCTTAATCTCATTTAGTTTAATTATGCATATGCTTAGTCTAGTTCATTTTACATTTTCTTAGCTTAATTACGTAACACATTTAGAATACTTTGCACATTCATCTAGACTAGCTGTATTTCTTTAAATCCTTCATTCTTAGAGGGTCTAGTTGCTTACACCTCAAATCTAAGGATATCTAATAAGAAAAATCCCTTTAGATAGAAGGTAATAGGTCACCTTTCCAGACTATTCTTGGGTGAACAATCTCATGTTCATTTCAAGATGAATCTGAAACTAAAGACTATGTTGAAGTGTGTGTGTTAACAGAGGACACATTTCACACATACAAGTACATCAATAGAATTTGTAAACACATAGCAAAAACCAGAATTAAAAGATCACTCAATCAAAATGAAATAATAAAACTATTGGCTCCATTACACTCCATGAACATAAATTCACAAAATGTAACACACTCAAAAAAGAATAACTACACTCTGAATGAGAACACCAATAGCATATATTATTGCATCAAAATAATGGCTTGGAATACATATTACATTCCTAAATTTATAGGAAATCTTCTCCTCAATTTATGTTGAGAGTGAGAGATTCCTTCATGAAAATATATGGTTAAAACTAATAAAATAAATCTATTTATGTACAAACTAACTCTCTAACTAGTGCTAAGTAGGACTCCGCCCCTGTTTATATCATTTAATGGGTGCATGAGCCTTTACATGTCTCAAAACAAAAAAAGCATGAGAAAATAAGAAGAAGAAAGCCATTAGATGATGTTGGAGTCTCCAAAGATGCCAAAAATAGAAGCTCCACCTTCTTTGGATTTTTATAGGAGTTAAACTAATATCAGAAAGCATTTTTAATGCATGAAAAGCTCTAAATTTAGCATTGTCAGTTAACTGTTAGTACTCCTTTGATTCTTCAAAATCTTATAGCACACCTTTGGAGAAGTGCTCCTTGGGAGAATTATACATTGTGCACCTTGCAAGAAATGCACCTTTGGAGTTAGGTTCAAAAAATGCAAAATTTTACCAAGTCTCAAAACTAAAATTATAGCTTCTAGGTTTTCTTCCCCTTTATACTAGAGCTATGTTTGGGTATTTTCTCTTGAATTTCTCTATGATATTCATCACTTGGGTTGCATCCAAGAAATATAAAGCTTCATATTTATCCTTTACCTTTTGTCAATAATTTCCCACCTCTATGCGAGTCTCTGCAAAATCTCCTAATTTCACATCTAATTCTAGCAATGCCTCTTCGGTCTTAAATGCTTATCTAGTATCCTCATCAATGGAGGCTTCTTCAAAATTATTCTAGAATTTTTCTACAATTTCTTGCATAGTCATAAGTCTATCCATTGACTCATCTTCAAAATTTTCCAAGCAAGCATTGCTATAATGTCTCTCTGCTTCCAAAATCTGCTCTTGGGTTTGATCCTTGAGCTTATGAATATCTACATGTAATGTCTCCATTAATTTATTACCATTTGGAATCTTCTCAAGCCAAACATCTACCTTATCTAACTCATCTAACATATATACATCCATTAGCATCTAATAACTTTGACCTTTCATTAACTGCAATGCTCAAAGGTTATTTCCCCAAGTATGTACTTCATCCATTAACCCAAAATCTTAGCTCAATATAGCAACCAGCTTATCTAAATTATTCTACATGTGGTATAGTAGCTTAATATTTCCTTGTATGGTTTTCACACCTTTCTCTTCAAAAATTTCCTACTGTTGATGACAAGCCTTCAAAAATGGATCCAATTGTATAGTCTCCTTGTCCCTCTTATCAAGTGCCACACCTAAAGTCACCTTGGGATTTTCAAGATCCAATAGGCCAAACACTTTATTGAAATAGCCTCTATTGATTTCATTCTACTTCTAGAGTTTTAAAATTTTAGACTCATCCCATTCTAAGTGCCTAAACACTTCTTTGATTCTTGTAGTGATCATCAATTTGGTAGTATGCATAATGGGTTTTCCAAGAAAAACCTCTTTGATTTGAAAATATTTTGGGGTCAAGTTCTCAATATTTTCATGTAGAGGAGGGATAGCAACATGGGTGAATAGGTCTTGATTTTTATTACTCATAATGAAGGCCAATGTTCATGCACCACCAATGGGTGGCTCAAGTTTCTTGAGAGCTTTAAATAATTCTCTCATTCCATCTTCCCCAGTTCAATATAGCCACCTTTTGGGTCTAACTATCACCTCTTTTCATAACCATCTTAGAGTATCTTCCATCAGAGACTTATCCTTATATGAAGAAGGAGCTTGTACTACTAGGCCTTTTCCCTTATCACTCCTCTCTGAAGTCTTCTGCTTTGGTGAGAGATCCACATCAGGCATCTTTCTATCTATTGAGTCCATAGTCCTCACCTCTATATCTTGGAAACTCTATTGAGGTACCTCATTTATTTTCCCCTCCTTTGATAGTTCATCAATAGGTATTTTTTGTGGCTCTTCTACCTATTCAACTTGCACCTATTCTTCATTATCCAAAGGGAGAGAGGTGGCTGAACCTTTATCCATACAAGATAAATCTTAACTTGGTGATGGTGGATCAATTAAAGGTCCTTGTGGCTAAGGAAGCAATTGACTCCAATCCACTTATTAAGATTAATTTTTCAGTGTGTCCCTTATCTAATGTCCTACAAGTTTAGTGCCTATAGGCATGAAATCAAAATATGACATCTTAAAATATCTGCCACTTGGTCCTCTTGCTCATCAATCCATTGTTGTAACTCATCCTCCAAATTTGTAACCTAAATAGGTTGTGTAGAAATGGATGGTGGTGTTATGGTAGAGGTCCTTCTCCATTCTACCTTAGTAGCCCTAGAAAGATGAGTCATTTGACTCAATGGAAGGTTCTCCTCTTCATCTTCATCATCTTGTTCTTCTTCCTTTGAAATAAATTTTAGGACTGATAGAAAAGGAATAACCTTTCTTATCACCTTATGTCTCCTTGTCCTTTTAACCAAAGATTTCATCTTTCTTTTCTTGGGAGCCAATGGAGAGGCTTCTTCTTCTTGAGTAGTTAGAGACACTACCTATGCTTCTTGTTCAGCTTCTTGCCCTTATTCTGGTGGTGACACTAGTAGATTATCCTAAATTTGAGGGGCTTCTACATTCTCTACCTCTTGGCTCTTAGGTGCTTGAGTAGCCTCCTCTTCAAGCTTAGCTTACTGAGGAGAAACTCTTTTCCTCTTATTTGTACCCTTTTGTGCCCTGAAGTATCCAACTTCTCTATCAAGTTGATGCACCATTTTTTGCCTTATTGGAGACCAAGTTGTGAATGTTGGCACTATCACTTTCACTCCTTTACATTTCATTAGGCAAGCTATAGCTTGGAAAACTATTTTTTGTGGAATCATATCTAGCTTGAATGGTCTCTTAATCCATTCCTTAGTTAACTAGAAGATATACATCACCCTATGATTGATATTTGCATTTTCCTCTCTATCAATCTTTGTATTCATTATAGGTTAACCATCTATCTTATCTCTGTTATATAGGGGATCTAAGACATCTTCAGTGTCTTGCTACACAATCTTCAATGGGACCTTCATTTTCAAGGCATTGTCTACCAAATAAAGAGTCATCCCACAATAATCCCTTATTCAGATCTTGTAGTCATCTACTACATTCATCGAATGACCCTCTATGGCATCTTCATGTTGGAACTATTTTCCTACCAAGTACTAAACTATTCCAATGTTATCAAAATAGGGATGAGGTGAGTTATAATCCTCCAAGGGATATTGATCTCATTTAGACTCAAAAATCATGATATCTTGCTTTTTCTTGACACCAAATGGACCTATAGTGATGGGTCATACCCAGGTCTTCTTATGTTGCTTCCTTACTTTTTCATATGCAAATGAGAGTTATCATGAAATCACTAGTAATATAAGTATATCACATGGATACCCAATGAGTTTCTTTGGATTTATAGTTGTACCTACAACCCTCAAATAAGTGGATGTCTTAAACTAGATGCAGTACGCACCTATTTCTTTAATCTTTTTTACTCCCTCTTTTGACATCCTTTTCACATAATCCCCTTGAATGAACTAGATGATTACAAAAATGAAGGCATCATTCACTATTCTATATTCCTTGATGTAATCTAAGAGATTTTTCCTCACCAGCTGGGGGTATGCCACATAAGACCCTACTTTAGCATCTTGTAAGTTTCCCCTTTTGAACAACCCTAGATAATCTGTTGCTCTTGTAGTTAATAGATACACCAAATAAAATTTCATATAGAACCTTTGATTACTTTTGACTACCACCAACTGTTCATCTAATTTCTCACTGACAAATGAGGCCTAGTCAATTGGCATCTTTTTCATTCTAATGGTTTTAATGAAGTGTACCATCCATATGTTTAAGTGTCCCACTGCTAGTAATCCCATGATTCAAATTAGGAGCACTATGGAATGTCGAATATCATCTTTCATATAACCTCTTTTCATATCTACTTTCCCTACTTTTTTCCCAAGAGGAGTCTTATCAATGAGATACAAGGATTGAATAATTTCTTAAGCTAACTATTCATGCTCTCTATACCAACTTTCTACTTGATGGTATGTTGACCTAATGTACTAATCTTCCCTTGGAAAATGGAAAAATTTCTCTATATTCTTAGGCCTTAGATCTAGAATGATCTCTCTAGTTATTATTTTTAAAACTATCTCCTTTGAAACATAATTTTCTACCAATGCTATGATCAACTCGAAAGACTGTACTAAAACTGAGTGTGAAGCTATGTTCACTAACCCTAACCTAATGAGTGTAGATACTATTGGAGGCCTCTTAGTTGGTTTCTTGTATAGGAATAAGAATGTGTTCTAATCAATATGGCCTAACTCAATGTCTCAGATCTCCGAATGAGCATCCTAGAAGCATGACTTTCATGGAACACCTTGAAATTTGAAGACCACTAGTTTTAGAGTCATCTTTATAGAGAGGGAGGATGAGGAGGAAGCCATTTTATCTACCCAAAATAGACATCCATTAGTCTAAAAGGTGGAAAAAATTAATTTAAATAAACCCTAATTAATAAAAGAATGACCCAAAACATTAAAAAACTATTAAAACACCTAAAAACCAAATTTATACTCTAATGAGAAAAATTTGGTGCACCTTGTGCACCTTAAGGGTGAGCTAGGTGCCTATTCCTAAGCAACCCTTTAAAACTAAGGATGCACACCTAGCACACCTTTAGGGGTGTGCTAAAAGCGCACCCTTGTAGTGCAAAGTTTCATTTTTAAAAATAAAAATGGTGCACACATAGTGCACCTTGTGGGGTGCACTATATGCACACCCTTTACTTTGAATGTTGGGGAGACTTTGCTTTTGTAAAGGTACACATGTGTGCACCTTGGATAGGTGTGCACATGTGCACCTTTCCCTTGGGTGAAGTTAGCTTAGTTTTTAAGTTTTATTAAATGTTTTGGGAGAAAAGGTGCACACCTTATAGCATAATGTTTGTGTGTATGTAGGTTCAAAGGAGATTTAGTAGACCTCAGAAACTTTAGAGGTGCACTTGCCCAAAGATGGAGGAAGGAAATGAAATAACAAAAGGGGGTGGCATCTCTAGCTTTATAGGCCCAAGATGGAGCAGACCTTTGGAAGTACACACCCACACATATGTATAGGTGTGGACTTCCAATGGGAATTCATTTGTAGGTGTGTAATTCCAACCCATAATCGTGCCTTTAGTGCACTAGTGCACCTTGAAGGGTGCGCTAGGTGTGCTAAGTGTGCCAGTGTGCCTTTCTACATAAAATTTCATTTTTTCTCCTCAAAATCTCTAGTTCCAAGCGAAATGGGTTTTCTGGTAGAGATCCAAGCTAGGAATAAATGCCAAGTAGAGCCCTTAAAAAACTTAGACCCCAGACTGGGGATCTAGAAAATAAAAAATTATACTAAGGGGTCTCCATTTCTTCTAGAAATGGGGCATGCATTGTGAAACCACAACATAATAAAGGAAGATCCAAATGGTGAAAGGTATGAGAATGAAACTATCCTAATTTCACATGTAGTAAGAATGACTCAAGGATTATTGATAGTGGTTTTTCACATCACATGACTAGTGATCTAAGTAAGTTTGAAAATTTTGAATAAATTGATGCTGGTGGAACTATTAAGCTTGATAATGATGTTTCATTCCTGGTGAAAGGTAAAGGATCACTAATGGTATATGATAAGATTAGTTGTGGTGACACATATTGGGTTCAATGAATTAAATATAATCTATTGTGTGTTACATCGTTGAATAACTTAGGTCACAAGATAGAATTTGAGAAAAGGAAGATCAAAACCTTTGTTGGTGAAGGAAATCTAATTGGAATAAGAATGCAAACAAAAGATAACTTATTCAATCTTTATCCTATAGTTGAGACATGCTTATTTTCTAGAATTGATAATGCATGGTTATGACATAAGAGGTTTTGTCATGTAAAATTTGAGAACATGGTGAAAATTAGTAGAAAGAAAAGAGTGAGAGGTTTATTTAATCTATGAAAACCAAAAAATGCTATGTGTAAAGATTGCTAGCTTTGTAAGATGAAAAAGTCTAGTTTTTCTAGAAAGATACATGCTTCAAATGATATCTTGGAACTAGTGCATACTAATCCATGTGGTCTAATTGATGTTGACAGTTACTATGGTGACAAATATTTCATATTGTTTGTTGATGATTATTCAAGGATGATGACTTTAATTTTCATGAGGGTGAAATCACATGCTTTTGATATGTTCAAATCATATAAAGCTAGAGTTGAAAAGGAAACTAGAAAATCTTTGACATATTTAAGATATGATAGAGGTGGTGAGTTTATGTATGCTAAATTCACTAAATGTTTTGCTAAGAATGGTATTAAAATACAACCATCTACATCAAGGACATCCCAAAAAAATGGTGTTTCTAAAAGAAGAAATGGATTAACTATGGCTTATGCAAGGATACTAATGATCAAGAAGGAGGTTTCTTAGATACTCTAGAGAGACACAATTAGTATTGTTATTTACACTTGTGACTAAGTTCAATTAAAGAAAGGAACAAATAATACTTTGAATGAACAATGGTATGGTCATACATCTAATGTAAGTTTTTTCAAAATCTTTGGAAGTAGATGTTATATTCACTAAGATGAAAGTAATGGTAAACCTAATGTTAAATGAGATGAAGGTATATATTTCTTGGTTATCCATCTAAGGTTTCAACCTATAAATACTTGAAAAAACTACTAACGAGATGATTGAAAGTGAAAATGTGAGAGTTGATGAGTTTGTAGAGAGGATTATTGTGGAAATCAAGAAGGAATCCAAAGATTACAAAAAGTGTTTTTATGTTAATGAAGAGACATCTGATACTCTACCTAAGTTACAACATGGAGCTACCAAGAATTAGATAATGATAACTGAATCATAAAATACTATACTTGAGTACCATACAATTCAACTTGAGCAAGAAGCAAAGCCTTTATTGGGTGAAGGAAATACTAAAAATCAAAGAAATGAACCTGTGTTGGCCAAATATGTGAGGAAAAATCATTCACCTAAATACATATTTTGAGATGGAAGGGTTGGAGTACAAACAAGAAGAAACTTAAGAAAAGGTGCATGTTTAATAGATTATTTTGAACAAAGAATAGTAAAAGTTGCATTAGGTTATGAATATTGGGTTAATGCTATGAATGAGGGGATTGATTAGATTGAGAAGAAAAATACCTGGACACTACTACCAAGACCTATTGATGAAAATATAATTGGAAAAAATTGATTTTCAAAAAAAGGTTGAATAAGAATGGAGAAGTGGTAAGGAACAAGGAAAGTTTGGTTTGCAAAGGATATGCACAAGAAGGAATAGACTATGGTAAAAGTTTTTCACTTTTGGTAAGATTGGAAGGAGTAAGAACATTGCTAGCCTATGATATATACAAGAAGTTTTAAGTACATAAAATGGATGTCAAATTTGCATTTCTAAATGGATAATTGAGGAGGAAGTGTATATTGAAAAGCCTAAAGGATTCATTCAACCTCAAAAGAAAAATATGGTTTGCAAGGTAAACAAATCATTGTATAGATTGAAACAAGCCCCTAAAGCATGGTATGAAAGATTACACTCTTATTTGATTAAGACTAGATTTGCAATAAAAAAAAAGTAAAAATATAATCTATATTTGAAAAATAAATTTTGAGATATGGTGTTTATTTTTGAAATATTTGTTGATGACATAATATTTGGAGGAAATGACATGTTGAGTAAGACATTTTCTAAACAAATGAGTACTGAAATTGAAATTTCTATGTTTGGAGAGATTAAAAACTTCATTGGGTTACAAGTCTATCAAACAAAGAAAGGTATCTATTTTACTTAGTTTAAGTATGTGAAAGAAATCTTGAAAACATTTGAGATGAACAAGTCCAAACTAGTTGGTACACCTATGGTGACTAGAGTGAAATTATCAAAAGAAACACTATTGCTAAGGCAAATCAAATACTATAGAGATGTATGATTAGAAAGATATAATATGTTGTACATAGTAGATCAAATATTGTACTAGATATTGGAATTATTTCAAGGTTTTAATCTAATCCAAATGAGACTCATATGACTACTAGGAAAATAATATTAAGATATCTCAAAGGAAATTAAGATTATGGCCTATGGTATAAACAAGAGAATGACTTTAATATTAAACTCTACACAAATGTTGATTGGCCTAGAAATATTGATGATAGAAAAGGCACAAGTGGTGGAGCTTTCTTTTTACAAGAAAGCTTGATAACATGGATAAGAAAGAAATAGAGTTGTATTTTAGAATCTACTATTGAAATTAAATATGTTGTTGTTAAAATCAGATGTTTAAATGTTTTATGGATTAAGATACTATTGGAAGGTATGCAAGAAGAGGTAATACAAACTATTGCTATTTATTGTGATAATAAAAATTTCAAAGAATCCAGTGTTGCATGAAAAAATAAATAACATATCAATCTTATATCATAATTTGAGGGAAAAAGTTCAAGAGAAATAAGTGAGGCTTGAGTATGTGAAGTTTATGGAATTTTTTTTTGATATATTTACTAAGCCACTACCTAAGGATGATTTTGTCATGCCAAAAACTCAGGGTAAAAATACACCAAAATTTTTTTAGGGAAAATAACAACTATGTTTAATACATACTAACATTAAATGCATTTTGGAAATATGACAACATGGTAAAGTTGAGTTTAAGTCTTGAGGTTGCAAGATTAGTTTACTAGAGTTTCTAGGGTTTTCAATTTCTAGTTAAAAAATTGATTAGGGTAGAGGTAAGTAGGTGTGGTTAAAGTACACATAAAAGAGTTAATTCTTGTTTCAAGGTTTAGGAAAAAAATTAAAATTTTTAATACATTTCACAAAGGTGCGGCGTCAATATCACAACATATTGCACTAGTTCAAAACCATAAGTTATTGTACTACATGAACACTTAGCATAGGTTGATTAGGTTTGATTGGTTAAACTATAGATTCATGATTATTAAAACTTCTTAAATTGAATTTGAGTTAGGTAGGTATAATTTAGTGAAGCTAGGTTCACAAGTTTCACCTTCCAACATGAGGATGGCAACACACCTCAACATTGTCAAATTTGTGTTAACCCTAATTAATGACTTAATTAACCTTACTTAACTATATTAAATTACACATTATTTTTTTTTGAAAATATCATGGATTTCATTAGGTCTTATTTGATACCATATACTTATTGCATTCGACTAGAACAAACCCCTTGACAACTAACTTTGCACTAAATAGGTTTCATGAAAACTAACTGTGCCAAGTCCCATTTCCCCAAACTTGGGTGCTACCCAAGGCCATAACCATGCTGACCACAGAGATTTCATGCTCCTATAACTTGGGCATCATTAAATTCTTTAGAAGTATGATTGGTTGTGTAAATAAGGTGATGGGAAGTGGAGAAAAGATAAGGGGTAAAAGGTAAGAGTTTTAGATTAGTTTAATGATATTGTTTTTGAAATTTTCATGCATATTTCAAAACCAATGTGGGTTGTGGAATATTTAGGGTGATGAGAGAGTTGTTGGATAATGTTTTCCTTGATGTCACGCAAATGTCATATCAGTCATTAGTCTCAAGTTCACCGAGCTCAGACAGTCTGCAATGCAATTTACAGTGCCAACTGAGCTCACTCGGTCATCAAAGGAAATGTGGAAGATAGTATTAACCAAGCTAACTCAATCAATGAAGGAAATTTGAAAAGCCAGTGTTAACCAAGATTCACTCAGTCTCCAAAGGTTAGTTTCCACTGACCTCACTCAGTCATCAAATGAATTATGGAAAAGTCAGTGTTAACCGAGATTCACTCGGTCTCCAAAGGTTAGTTTCCATCGAGCTCACTTGGTCATCAAATGAATCATGAAGAATTCATTGTTAATAGAGCTTCACTCAGTCTTCAAAGGGTAGTTTCCACCGAGCTTACTTAGTTATCTCAGGAAACTCAGTACTTACCGAGTTCTCCCAGCGACTGAAGGATTGTCACGAAGTTCGCTGTATACACCAAGCTCAGTCGGTTAACACAAGAATTATTTTTTGAACAAAGTTTTCTATGTAGGGTCAGCCAGTATTAGGATGTGCAAATTAATTACTTCTAGCTAACTATTGTAATTGTTTGAATAGTCAGTAATTCGAGCCAACCTAGATAATCTAAAAGGTATATATGGTCATTCAAGTTATGGATTAAAGTGTGTAATTGTAAAAGAGAAGTTATGAATGCAAATTATAGTATGAAGAGGCGAATGTTGAGAAAAGTATGATGAAGGATCAGATGTGTTGAAGGAGCTGCAAAGTTGTATTTGATCAGTAAGGATCCAGTCAAGCATAACAGAGATCTGCAATCAGCAAAGATAAGTTGCAGATTATATCAGGTCATTTAATTGTTGCTTTCTAACCATTGTAACAGTGTATTCAAAATCTCTTAATAGAGTTGGTTTAATAGCCATTCAATAAATCCTCTAACAAGGTGACAGTTCAATTGAATTGATCTAAATACCTCTAGCAAGGCCACTCCTAACAGGGTGATTAAATCCTTTAACAGGGTCACATGTAACAGTGTGTTTTTGTAACCTTTAACAGGGTTGGCTCCTAACAGGGCTCACTTCAAAAGAGTGAAAAAGTTACAATGGTGGTTTTTCCCATATTGGGTTTCCACATTAAAACTAGTGTCTCATGTGTTCTTAATTACTGAATTACTTTGTGCATGATAACATATCAGTTCTTAATATTTATCATTTGCTGCATTATCAAGTTTCAGCATTTTATTAATCAGATCAAGGGTATATTTAGACATCTTAGGGACTGTGGAAAGTTTTTGGAATAACTGATTCATCCCCTCCCCCTCTCAGTTACTCTATTCTCATTTCCAAAAATTGGTATCAGAGCTTTTGGTGCTTGCAAGAAAAGATTTCAAGGATCTAAGCCAAAGATCAAGATGTCTTACAAAAGAGAAATTTCAAAACTCAATAGAGATAACTTCTCCGCATGGCAAGGATTGATGAGACTTCATCTGGCTACTGTTGGTGATACTAGACTAAAATACCTTGAAGAAAAATATGAAGAACCTCTTGGCACATTGTCTATCAATGACATTGCTTAAAAGAAGACTCACAACAATATGATGATAGACATAGCATCCGTTCTTAGTTATGAAGAATTTGATGACATTAAGGACTGCACAACTGCCTTTGAGATGTGGAACAAGCTAAAAGAGATCTATGGAGGAGATGATAATGTAAGAAGAGCAAAAGAAAAAAGTCTAAGAGGACAATTTGATCAGATGAGGATGAAAGAGGATGAAAACATTGCAAAGTATGTTGAAAGAGTTAAAGCATGTGTGAGTGCAATCAAAGCATCTGGAGGTGATATCAAAGGAGAAACAGTTATAAGAAAAGTTCTCAGAACCTTGCTTCCCATTTATGCAATTGGAGTTTTTGCATTTCGGGAAAGAAGGTGTGAAGCAAATCATCAGATAAATCTTGAGGCCATAGGTTGAAGACTAACTGCATTTGAACTAGATAACTTTGATAACCATGTTCCAGCCTCAAAAAACATTGAATCAGCATTTCAAGCCAAGCTCTCACTCAAAGGGAAAAATAAAAAGGAGAAGGAATCTCAATCAGAAAGTCAAGATGAATCAAGCCAAAGTTCATACAATGACCTCGAAGTGATTGAAGCTCTAATAGCAAGGAAATACTCTAGAGGCAAAGGAAAATACAAAGGTAAAGTTCCCCTAATCTATTTTTCTTGTGAAGAAATTGGTCATATTGCAGCAAGGTGTCCAAACAAGCAAAACCATGACGAAAAGAAATGGAATGGCAAGAAAGACTTCAAAACATCCAAGAACAAAGGTAAGAAATCATGCTTCATGGCTGAAAATTCTAAAGATTCTGATAATAGTGAGGATGAAATTGTTTATATTGCTGTTAAAGATGATTCTAACAGTGATGAAGAAGATAAAATGGCACTTGTTTCTCATATAAGTAAGAATGATACATGGATTATAGACATTGGTTGCTCACATCATATGACTAGTGATAAACCTAAGTTTGATCAGTTTGAGGACTATGATGGTGGCAGTGTAAGGTTTGGTAATAATGAACCTTGTTTCATAAAAGGAAGAGGAAGAATTTGTTTAACCAAAGAACTTGTATGTAATAATGCCTATTGGGTTGAAGGTCTTAAACATAATTTGCTAAGCATGGCATAGTTACTCAATACTAGATTCAAGGTGGAATTCATCCATGGAAAGGCAAGATTGTTGAATGAGCAAGGAAAGATGATAGGATCTGGCATCCAAACTAAAGGTAACTTGTTCTATCTAGAACTTGGTGAATGCTCATGTTTTATTGCTCAAATTGAAGAAAGTGGGTTATGGCATAAAAGGTTGTGTCATGTCAATTTTGATAACCTGGTAAAAATAAGCAAATTCAAGAAAGTAAGAGGCATTAAGAAACTTGAGGTTGGACTATGCAAGAATTGTCATATTGGTAAAATGGGAAAGACTAGTTTTAAAAGTAAGAACTATCAGTCTGAAGATATATTAGAAATTGTGCATACTAATTTATGTGGACCCATTGGAATAGAAAGCTATACTGGAGAAAAAATTTCATTCTTTTTGTTGATGACTACTCAAGAATGATGATTGTCATGTATCTAAGGAATAAATCAGAAGCATTTGAGAAATTCAAATGGTATTTGGCAAGAGTAGAAAAAGAAATAGGAAAAAGACTAAAATGCTTAAGGTCAGATAGAGGTGGTGAATTCATCTCACATGAATTCAACAACTTCTGCAATGAAAAAGGTATTAAAAGACAAGACTTAGCACCAGGAACTCCTGAACAAAATGAAATAGCTAAAAGAAGAAACAGATCCATCATGGATTGTGCAAGAACCTTGATTATAGAAAAGAAGGTTGCTATCAAATACTAGAAGGAAGCCATCAGCATTTTAGTTCATACCTTAAACTGAGTACAGTTGAAGAATGACTCATTCAAAACTCCCTATGAATTATGGTATGGTTACAAACCCAATGTAAGTTATCTGAAAATATTTGGAAGCAAATGTTATATTTTGAAAGAATCTAGAAAAGGAAAATTTGATGAAAAAGATGATGAAGGAATTTTTTAGGATATTCTTGCAAAAGCAAAGCATATAGATGTTTGAATCTATCCACTCACAAAGTCATAGAAAGTGCACATGTGAAAGTTGATGAGTTTGCAAAAAAATCTGAAGAAGAAAGCAAAAAGATACCTGAAGATTATAGAAGATTTGTTTACATTGAACCAGATACTATACAAAGAATTTCATTCACTCAAGAATCCTCAACTCCAGAATCATCAGTGACCAAGTTGCAAATAGTTCAAACCGAGACACAACAACATTCAGTATCTACCGAGTCTGAAGCGCCCAAGCCAATTCTTACCAAATCAGAATAGCCTAAACATGAAATTGAAGCACAAGGAGATAGCAATGAAACTCATTTAAGAGTCAAAGAACCTGTATTAGCTAAATATGTCAGAAGACATCATGCACCAGATCAGATCATTGGAGACAAATCTTAAGGAACCTTGACAAGAAGCAAGCTGAAAAATACCTGCTTACTTGCTGATTTTGAACCTAGAAGCATTAAAGATGCATTGGCAAATGATAGATGGATTGAGGCAATGAATGAAGAAATAGAACAGATAGAGAAGAACAAGACATGGACTCTTGTACCGAGGCCTAAAAATAAGAATGTAATTGAAACCAAGTGGGTATTTAGAAACAAGTTGACTGAAGATGGTAAAGTATCCAGAAACAAAGCCATATTGGTATGCAAATGATACTCTCAAGAAGAAGGCATAGATTATGGAGAAATCTTTGCTCTTGTTGCAAGATTGGAAGGAGTCAGAACCTTACTTGCATATGCTGCTCACAAATGATTCAAAGTTTATCAGATGGATGTCAAGTCAGCATTTCTCAATGGAATATTGGATGAAGAGGTTTACATTGAACAACCTGAAGGCTTTGTTGATCCAGATAAAAAGGGCATGGTCTGCAAATTACACAAGGCACTATATGGTCTAAAACAAGCCCCTAGAGCATGGTATGAAAGATTGCATAACTATCTTATTCAGATTGGTTTTCAAAGAACTAATGATAATAGTAGCTTATATATAAAGGAGTGACCAGATAATAAGATTGTCTTGGCAGAAATATTTGTAGATGATACTGTTTTCACAAGGCATGATGATCTTTGCAAAGAATTTTTAGAACAAATGAACAAGGAATTTGAAATGTCTATGTTTGGTGAAATAAAATTCTTTGTTGGTCTTCAAATTAAACAAAATAAGAATGGCATCTACATCACTCAATCAAAATACATCAAGGAGACATTGAAAAAGTTTGGTATGGAGGACTGTAAACATGTTGGAACTCCTATGTGTACTGGATTGAAAGTTACCAAAGATGATGAATCCAAAGAGGTAGATCAAACATTGTATAGATCTATGATTGGAAAATTGCAATACGTAGTTCATACTAGGCCAGATATTGCCGTTGCAGTTGGTATTGTTGCAAGATTTTCAACAAAGCCAAGAGAAACTCACCTGATGGGAATCAAAAGAATAATGAGATATTTGAAAGGAACTGAAAATTATGGCTTATGGTACAAATTTGGAGGTAATTTGGATTTAAAAGTGTTTACTGATGCTGATTGGGTAGGAAACCTTGATCACAGAAAAAACACAAGTGGAGGAGCATTCTTTCTTGGAAAAAGATTGGTTTCCTGGACAAGCAAAAAGCAGAATTGTACATCCCAATCTACAGCAGAGGTAGAGTATGTTGTTGTAGCAATAAACTGTTCAAATATTGTTTGGTTTAAGCAGTTATTGCAAGGAATGAAGATGGAAATCAAAGAATCAATTGTCATGTTCTCTGACAATACTAGTGCAATCAACATATCTAAGAATCCAGTGATGCATTCCAAGACCAAGCATATTGCAATAAAATATCATTTTGTCAAAGAATTGGTGCAAGACAAGGAGATCAGATTGGAATATGTCCATACAAAAGAACAAATTGCTGACATATTCACAAAGCCTTTACCTAAGGATGCATTTTTGTATCTCAGAGGTAAGTTAGGGGTCATTCCCCTATCTAAAGTCCACTAAAATAATTTCTAGTGATGCATCAACGCATACAAGATTGAAGATCTATCTGTTGATGTAGTTTTATCAGAAATCATTGCATATGAATCAGTACTAAAGCTACATTATAATTCACTTAACTTCTATTGTCTTTGGCATGTGTTGTCAAAGAGGGAGAGATTTTACTGTCATATCCTTCTGAAATTTGTGAAGATCTAAAAAGTTTACTATGAAGTCTCTTAATAGAGGGAGACCATTGAAAGAGGGAGAAGTCTGTTATCTTGTTGAACTTGTTTTCAAAATTTCATTTCTGTTATGGCATATTGTGTTGCCATAAATGCCAAAGTGGGAGATTGTTGGATAATGTTGTCCTTGATGTCACGCAAATGTCATATCAGTCATTAGTCTCAAGTTCACTAAGCTCAGACAGTTTGCAATGTAATTTACAGTGCCAACCAAGCTCACTCGATCATCGAAGGAAATGTGGAAGACAGTGTTAACCGAGCTAACTCGGTCAACAAAGGAAATGTGAACAGCCAATGTTAACTGAGATTCACTCGGTCTCCAAAGATTAGTTTCCACCGAGCTCACTCAATCATCAAATGAATTATGGAAAAGTCAGTGTTAATCGAGATTCACTCAATCTCCAAAGGTTAGTTTCCACCGAGCTCACTCGATCATCAAATGAATCATGAAGAAGTCAGTGGTAATCGAGCTTCACTTGATCTCCAAAGGGTAGTTTCCATCGAGCTTACTCGGTTATCTCAGGAAACTCAGTACTTATCGAGTTCTCCTAGCGACTGAAGGATTGTCACGAAGTTCGCTATATACACCAAGCTCAGTCAGTTAACATAAGAATTATTTTCTGAACAAAGTTTTCCATGCAGGGTCGCCCGGTATTAGGATGTGCAAATTAATTACTTCTAGCTGACTATTGTAATTGTTTGAATAGTCAGTAATTCGAGCCAACTTAGATAATTTAAAAGATATATATGGTCATTCAAGTTATGGATTAAAGTGTGTAATTGTAAAAGAGAAGTTATGAATGTGAATTATAGTATGAAGAGGCAAATGTTGAGAAAAGTGTGATGAAGGATCAGATGTGTTGAAGGAGCTACAAAGTTGTATTTGATTAGTAAGGATCTAGTTAAGCATAATAGAGATCTGCAATTAGCAAAGATAAGTTTCACATTATATCAGGTCATTTCATTGTTGCTTTCTAACCATTGTAACAGTGTATTCAAAATTTCTTAACAGAGTTGATTTAACAGCCATTCAATAAATCCTCTAACAAGGTGACAGTTCAGTTGAATTGTTCTAAAGACCTCTAGCAAGGCCACTCCTAACAGGGTGATTAAATCCTTTAACAGGGTCACACCTAACAGTGTGTTTTTGTAACCTTTAATAGGGTTGGCTCCTAACAGGGCTCAATTCAAAAGAGTGAAAAAGTTACATTGGTGGTTTTTCCCATATTGGGTTTCAACATTAAAACTAGTGTCTCATGTGTTCTTAATTACAGAATTACTTTGTGCATGATAACATATCAGTTCTTAATATTTATCATTTGCTGTATTATCAAGTTTCAACATTTTATTAATTATATTAATTGTATATTTAGACATCTTAGGGACTGTGGAAAGTTTTTGGAATAATTGATCCACCCCCTCCCCCTCTTAGTTACTCTATTCTCATTTCCAAAAATTGGTATTAGAGCTTTTGGTGCTTGCAAGAAAAGATTTCAAGGATCTAAGCCAAAGATCAAGATGTCTTACAAAAGAGAAATTTCAAAACTCAACAGAGATAACTTCTTCACATGGCAAGGATTGATGAGACTTCATCTGGCTACTGTTGGTGATACTAGACTAAAATACCTTGAAGAAAAATATGAAGAACCTCCTGGCACATTGTCTATCAATGAAATTGCTAAAAAGAAGAATCACAACAATATGATGATAGATGTAGCATCCACTCTCAGTTATGAAGAATTTGATGACATTAAGGACTACACAACTGCCTTTGAGATGTGGAACAAGCTAAAAGAGATCTATGGAGGAGATGATAATGTAAGAAGAGCAAAAGCAAAAAGTCTAAGCGGAAAATTTGATCAAATGAGGATGAAAGAGGATGAAAACATTGCAAAGTATGTTGAAAGAGTTAAAGCATGTGTGAGTGCAATCAGAGCATCTGGAGGTGATATCAAAGGAGAAACAGTTTTAAGAAAAGTTCTCAGAACCTTGCTTCCCATTTATGCAATCAAAGTTTTTGCACTTCAGGAAAGAAGGTATGAAGAAAATCATTAGATAAATCTTGAGGCCATAGTTGGAAGACTAATTGCATTTGAACTAGATAAATTTGATAACAATGTTCCAGCCTCAAAAACCATTGAATCAGCATTTCAAGCCAAGCTCTCACTCAAAGGGAAAAACAAAAAGGAGAAGGAATCTCAATCAGAAAGTCAAAATGAATCAAGCCAAAGTTCATACAATGACCTCGAAGTGATTGAAGCTCTACTAGCAAGGAAATACTCTAGAGGCAGAGGAAAATACAAAGGTAAAGTTCCTCTAATCTATTTTTCTTGTGAAGAAATTGGTCATATTGCAGCAAGGTGTCCAAACAAGTAAAACCATGATGAAAAGAAATGGAATGGCAAGAAAGACTTCAAAACATCCAAGAACAAAGGTAAGAAATCATGCTTCATGGCTGAAAATTTTAAAGATTCTGATAATAGTGAGGATGAAATTGTTTATATTGTTGTTAAAGATGATTTTGACAGTGATGAAGAAGATAAAATGGCACTTGTTTCTCATATAAGTAAGAATGATACATAGATTATAGACAGTGGTTGCTCACATCATATGACTGGTGATAAAACTAAGTTTGATCAGTTTGAGGACTATGATGGTGGCAGTGTAAGGTTTGGTAATAATGAACCTTGTTTCATAAAAGGAAGAGGAAGAATCTGTCTAACCAAAGAACTTGTATGTAATAATGCCTATTGGGTTGAAGGTCTTAAACATAATTTGCTAAGCGTGGCATAGTTACTCAATACTAGATTCAAGGTGGAATTCATGCATGGAAAGGCAAGATTGTTGAATGAGAAAGGAAAGCTGATAGGATCTAGCACCCAAACTAAACGTAACTTGTTCTATCTAGAACTTGGTGAATGCTCATGTTTTAATGCTCAAATTGAAGAAAGTTGGTTATGGCATAAAAGGTTGTTTCATGTCAATTTTGATAACCTGGTAAAAATAAGCAAATTCAAGAAAGTAAGAGGCATTCCTAACATTAAGAAACCTGAGGTTGGACTATGCAAGAATCGTTAGATTGGTAAAATGGGAAAGACTAGTTTTAAAAGTAAGAACTATCAGTCTGAAGATATATTAGAAATTGTGCATACTGATTTATGTGGACCCATTGGAATAGAAAGCTATACTGGAGAAAATTTTTTCATTCTTTTTGTTGATGACTAATCAAGAATGATGATTGTCATGTATCTAAGGAATAAATCAGAAGCATTTGAGAAATTCCAATCGTATTTGGCAAGAGTAGAAAAAGAAACAGGAAAAAGACTAAAATGCTTAAGGTCAGATAGAGGTGGTGAATTCATCTCACATGAATTCAACAACTTCTACAATGAAAAAGGTATTAAAAGACAAGTCTCAGCACCAGGAACTCCTGAACAAAATGGAATAACTAAAATAAGAAAGAGATCCATCATGGATTGTGCAAGAACCCTGATGATAGAAAAGGAGGTTGCTATCAAATACTAGAAGGAAGCCATTAGCATTATAGTTCATACCTTAAACTGAGTACAATTGAAGAAGGACTCATTCAAAACTCCCTATGAATTATGGTATAGTTACAAACCCAATGTAAGTTATCTGAAAATATTTGGAAGCAAATGTTATATTTTGAAAGAATCTAGAAAAGGAAAATTTGATGAAAATGGTGATGAAGGAATATTTTTAGGATATTCTTGCAAAAGAAAAGCATATAGATGTTTGAATCTATCCACTCACAAAGTCATAGAAAGTGCACATGTGAAAGTTGATGAGTTTGCAGACAAATTTAAAGAAGAAAGCAAAAAGATACCTGAAGATTATAGAAGATTTGTTTACATTGAACCAGATACTATACCAAGCATTTCATTCACTCAAGAATCCTCAACTCCAGAATCATCAGTAACCAAGTTGCAAATAGTTCAAACCGAGACACAACAACATTCAGTATCTATCGAGTCTGAAGTGCCCGAGCCAATTCTTACCAAATCAAAATAGCCTGAACATGAAATTGAAGCACAAGGAGATAGTAATGAAACTCATTCAAGAGGCAAAGAACCTGTATTAGCTAAATATGTGAGAAGACATCATGCACCAGATCAGATCATTGGAGAGAAATTTGAAGGAACCTTGACAAGAAGCAAGCTGAAAAATACCTGCTTACTTGCTTATTTTGAACCTAGAAGCATTAAAGATGCATTGGCAAATGATAGCTGGATTGAGGCAATGAACGAAGAAATAGAATAGATAGAGAAGAACAAGAAATGGAATCTTGTACCAAGGCCTAAAAATAAGAATGTAATTGGAACCAAGTGTGTATTTAGAAACAAGTTGACTGAAGATGGTAAAGTATCCAGAAACAAAGCCATATTGTTATGCAAAGGATACTCTCAAGAAGAAGGCATAGATTATGGAGAAACCTTTGCTCCTGTTGCAAGATTGGAAGGAGTCAGAACCTTACTTGCATATGCTACTCACAAAGGATTCAGAGTTTATTAGATGGATGTCAAGTCAGCATTTCTCAATGGAATATTGGATGAAGAGGTTTACATTGAAGAACCTGAAGGCTTTGTTGATCTAGATAAAAAGGACATGGTCTGCAAATTACACAAAGAACTACATGGTCTAAAACAAGCCCCTAGAGTATGGTATGAAAGATTGCATAACTATCTTATTCAGATTGGTTTTCAAAGAACTAATGATAATAGTAGCTTATATATAAAGGAAGGACCAGATAATAAGATTGTCTTGGCAGAAATATTTGTAGATGATACTGTTTTCACAGGGCATGATGATCTTTGCAAAGAATTTTTAGAACAAATGAACAAGGAATTTGAAATGTCTATGTTTGGTGAAATAAAATTCTTTGTTGGTATTCAAATTCAACAAAATAAGAATGGCATCTACATCACTCAATCAAAATACATCAAGGAGATATTGAAAAAGTTTGGTATGGAGGACTGTAAAACTGTTGAAACTCCTGTGTGTACTGGATTGAAACTTACCAAAGATGATGAATCCAAAGAGGTAGATCAAACATTGTATAGATCTATGATTGGAAAATTGCAATACGTAGTTCATACCAGGCTAGATATTGCCCTTGCAGTTGGTATTGTTGCAAGATTTTCAGCAAAGCCAAGAGAAACTCACCTGATGGGAATCAAAAGAATAATGAGATATTTGAAAGGAACTAAAGATTATGGCTTATGGTACAAATTTGGAGGTAATTTGGATTTGAAACTGTTTACTGATGCTAATTGGGCAGGAAACCTTGATGATAGAAAAAGCACAAGTGGAGGAGCATTCATTCTTGGAAAAAGATTGGTTTCTTGGACAAGCAAAAAGTAGAATTGTACATCCCAATCTACAGCAGAGGTAGAGTATGTTGTTGTAGCAATAAACTGTTCAAATATTGTTTGGTTTAAGCAGTTATTGCAAGGAATGAAGATGGAAATCGAAGAATCAATTTTTATGTTCTCTGACAATACTAGTGCAATCAACATATCTAAGAATCCAGTGATGCATTCCAAGACCAAGCATATTGCAATAAAATATCATTTTGTCAGAGAATTGGTGCAAGACAAGGAGATCAGATTGGAATATGTCCATACAAAAGAACAAATTGCTGACATATTCACAAAGCTTTTACCTAAAGATGCATTTTTGTATCTCAGAGGTAAGTTAGGGGTCATTCCCCTATCTAAAGTCCACTAAAATAAGTTCTAGTGATGCATCAACGCATACGGGATTGAAGATCTATCTGTTGATGCAGTTTTATCAGAAATCATTGCATATGAATCAGTACTAAAGGTACATTATAATTCACTTAACTTCTATTGTCTTTGGCATTTGTTGTCAAAGAGGGATAGATTTTACTGTCATATCCTTCTGAAATTTGTGAAGATTTGAAAATTTTTCTATGAAGTCTCTTAACAGAGGGAGACTATTGAAAGAGGGAGAAGTTTGTTATCTTGTTGAACTTATTTTCAAAATTTCATTTCTTTTATGACATATTGTGTTGCCATCAATGCCAAACGGGGAGATTGTTGGATAATGTTGTCCTTGATGTCATGCAAATGTCATATCAGTCATTAGTCTCAAGTTCACCGAGCTCAGACAGTCTGCAATGCAATTTATACTGCCAACCGAGCTCACTCGATCATCGAAGGAAATGTGGAAGATAGTGTTAACCGAGCTAACTCGGTCAACGAAGGAAATGTGAAAAGCCAATGTTAACCGAGATTCACTCAGTCTCCAAAGGTTAGTTTCCATTGAGCTCACTCAATCATCAAATAAATTATGGAAAACTCAGTGTTAACCGAGATTCACTTAGTCTCCAAAGGTTAGTTTCCATCATCAAATGAATCATGAATAAGTCAGTGTTAACCGAGCTTCACTCGGTCTCCAAAGGGTAGTTTCCACCAAGCTTACTCGATTATATCAAGAAACTCAATACTTACTGAGTTCTCCCGGCGACTGAAGGATTGTCATGAAGTTCGTTGTATACACCGGGCTCAGTCAGTTAACACAGGAATTATTTTTTGAACAAATTTTTCCATCTAGGGTCGGCCAGTATTAGGATGTACAAAATAATTACTTCTAGCCGATTGTTGTAATTGTTTGAATAGTCCATAATTCGAGCTGACTTAGATAATCTAAAAGATATATATGGTCATTCAAGTTATGGATTAAAGTGTGTAATTGTAAAAGAGAAGTTATGAATGCGAATTATAGTATGAAGAGGCAAATGTTGAGAAAAGTCTTATGAAGGATCAGATGTGTTGACGGAGCTACAAAGTTCTATTTGATCAGTAAGGATCCAGTCAAGCATAACAGAGATCTACAATCAGAAAAGATAAGTTTCACATTATATCAGGTCATTTCATTGTTGCTTTCTAACCATTGTAACAGTGTATTCAAAATCTCTTAACAGAGTTGGTTTAACAGCCATTCAATAAATCCTCTAACAAGGTGATAGTTCAATTGAATTGTTCTAAAGACCTCTGGCAAGGCCACTCCTAACAAGGTGATTAAATCCTTTAATAGGGTCACACCTAATAGTGTGTTTTTGTAACCTTGAATAGGGTTGGCTCCTAATAGGGCTCACTTCAAAAGAGTGAAAAAGTTACATTGGTGGTTTTTCCCATATTGGGTTTCCACGTTAAAACTAGTGTCTCATGTGTTCTTAATTACTGGATTACTTTGTGCATGATAACATATCAGTTCTTAATATTTATCATTTACTGCATTATCAAGTTTTAGCATTTTATGAATCAGAGCAAGGGTATATTTAGACATCTTAGAGACTGTGGAAAGTTTTTGGAATAACTGATTCACCCCCTCCCCCTCTCAGTTACTCTATTCTCATTTCCAACAAGATTGTGGGTCTTTGAGACTAACAATGATCTATAGAATGATGTGCAATTTTTTACCAAAGAGGGGAACATATATCTAGAACAAGAGAAGAGATAAGAGTTGAGTTAGCAACTCCTACCTATAATAGGAACTTGATAAAGAATCACCCACTAGAGAAAATAATTGGAAGCAAAGGCAAAGTATTCAAGGAATCCAAGAGAATAGATGAAGCATTTAAATATGATAATTAGATTCAAGAAATGAAGGAAGAATTAGATTAGATTGTGAAGAATAACACATGGGAATTAGTTCTAAGACCCAGAGACAAGAATGTCATAGGAACCAAATGGGTATTTAGAAACAAGATAAATGGGAAAGGTGAAGTTGTAAGGAAAAAATATAGACTTTTCTATAAAAGACATTCATATCAAGAAGGAATATTCTATGAGGAGACATATGCCCCTATAGCTAGAATGGAAGTAGTAAGAATGTTCTTGGCTTATGTAGCAAACAAAAAATTTAAAGTTTATTAGATGGATGTCAAATCAAATTTTCTAAATAGATAACTTAAGGAAGATGTTTATATTGAGTAGCCTAAAGGTTTCCCTCTAATATAAGATAAAATATATTATGTAGATTGAAAAAATATTTGTATGGTGTAAAGAAAGCACTTAGATCCTGGTATGCAAGGTTGGACAAGTATCTAGCAAAACTTTGATTTGCTAAAGGTATGATAGGTAATAACTTTTATTTGAAAGAAATTGAGAATGGTTTTTTGATAATAGTAATATTTGTTGATGACATAATTTTTGGAGGCAATGATGAAGAAATTGATAAGTTTTCTAAAGAAATGAAGAATGAGTTTGAAATGAGTATGGTAGGAGAGATGAAGTTCTTTCTAGGTTTGCAAATTGTGCAAGATAATGATGGCATTTTCATTCCAAAAGCTAATTATTTGAAAGACTTGTTGAAGATATTTTGCTTTAAAATTTGTGAGCCTATTGGTACACCAATGATAACTGGTCACAAGTTATTTAGTAAAGATGAGACACCTATAGTTGAGAAAAAGAAGTACAAATTCATGATTCAAAGTTTGCAATATCTAACTCACACTAGACTAGATATAGAAAATGTAGTTGCAATTGTAGAAAAATTTCAAGATGATCCTAAGAAAAATCATTATGTAACATTAAAGAGGATACTCAAATATTTGAAAGAAATGTCTTATTATGGGATATGATATGAGAAATCAAGTAGTTTTACTCTATGCGCTTATACTAATGTGGATTAGGTAGGCCATATGGATGATAGAAAAAGTACTAGTGGTGGAGCATTCTTTCTTGGAAGAACATTGGTTTCTTTGTTAAGTAAGAAACATGATTTTATTTTGCAAAGTACACCTGAGGTAGAGTATGTAGCTACAACATATAATTGTAATCAAGTCATATGAATGAAGTAGATGCTGAAGAATATTGGGATAGAATTCTCAGAACCTATTGTCATATATTATGATAAAACATTTATGGTAAGTATTTTAAGAATCTTCTATCGCATTCTAAAAATAAGCATATATCTATTAAGTATCTTGTTTTGAGAGATAAGGTAGCAAAAAAATAAATTAGATTTTAGTATGTTAGTACTAAAGAACATATTATAGATATCTTTAGTAAGCCCTTACCTAATTATGCATTTGAGTACTTGAGAGGTATGCTTGGGATTATGCCTCTACCTACTTCAGAGTAGATGATGTAGAGATTGCATTAGTCTAGTGGTACAAAGTGCTATTGTTTGATTGGATTGAAAGCTTATGCTTCCTATATGAGGGAGTATCTACGATGAGAAGATTCATCAAAGACTCTTGGTAATTAGTCTTGTAACAATGTCTTTAGACACTTGAGCTAGTTGAATAATTGGAGTAGAGAATTGATATAATGAGGCCTTTGTCATTTATGTCAATGAGGGATATATGTACATAAAAAACATCTATCTCTACTTTATTAGAGAGATTTAGAAATATTTGTGTAAGGAGAAGGAATATATCTATGTGGAGATTTACAATATGAAGATTCTTGATGTGTGGAGGAGAAGTTGAGAGTTGTTTAGTGTTTGAAAAATTGATGCTAATTGTTGAAGATGTCGAACAGAGTAGTGTTTGAGAGGATTTTAGATTTGATTGATGAAGAGGATTTGAAAAGATGAGAGAAGAAAAAATGATAGAGTATTATTTGGTATTCTTGGAACCTAGATGTTTTTTATTTATGTTTCCATAAATTTCAAAGGGGGAGATTGTTAGCATAAATGCTAATGGTATTACTTTGGGGGAGTATCCTAAGCATTGCAAGAAAAAATGGAGAGATTGTTAGTATGATTGACATGTTACATTTATGAATTTATTTTTCATTGATGTCAACATAGGAGTAATTTTATTAAGACTAGTAGAGTAGAAGATAGAGCTTATGGTCATATGAACAATGTTTTAATTATCTAGAGATGTGTAGTTGAGGACATACTCCATATTGTGTCTTGATAGCAAGGTCAAGTGTGCATAATCTAAGTCAAAGATATATGGAAGCTATATGTTATTTACAAATAGTAGTGTAGAGACAGAGTGTTTACAAAGAAGTTTATGATGATCCTATTATATTTAATAATAGAAATATAATATGGAGATGTGTGGTTATACAATGATAAAGGACAACCTAATGATGGCATCAATATGTCCACAAGTCCTAGAGTCACATGTATGAGAATTTGTATAGACTATGAGCCGAAAGTGCTATATGGTTTCAAAATAATTAATTCTCTTATTATAGATCTATTATATTTAATTAGGAAAGCCTCAAGACTGACTCAAGGAATTATTTTGAGGACTTGGTATAAAGGAAAGAATTTTCTTTATTTGAAATGATGATGTTGTATGTGAATTGATCAAAGAAGTGAAAATAAGAGTAGGGTATTTGGTAAATGTGAGTAAGAGATCTAAGGGATTATTGGATGTAAAGTTTGTGATCTAGTATTGAGATCAAAAGGAGCAAAGTTTTGGTTGATAGGATAGAGAAAGAGGAATGAGTAGTACAATACAATTCTATTTTTTTCAAGGAATAATACAAAGATCATTTGGAAAGTTGGTTCATTGGTCTTGCCCTTGAATCTATTTGGATAGTAGGTCCATCTTCCTTCCACAACTGATAACTAGGTTGGCACAACTCCTAACAAGGTTGTCACAACTCCTAATAGGGTTGGAATCTCCTAATAGGGACTAATATGGATTGAATGTTGTAATAGAATCCTAACATGCTTCATCCTCTAATAAGGAATATTTATATTAGTTCATCATCTTGTTGATACCATCCCCACTGGGGTCTTTTTCTCTAATCAAGGGTTTTCTTAGTTAACACATTTGGTGTTATTATGCATGAGTATCTTGTTGTGATTTTTTTTATATTGCTCATATGGTTAAGATTTAATAAGACTGATAATAGTGATAATAGTTGGATAACTTATTCACCACCCCCCCCCCCCCCCCCCCCCCAAAGTTATATTGGTGGACTATATATTATAACACAATTACATGAAAATACAACCAATATCAAAAAATAATAAATCACACAGAAGAGAACACAAGACACCAAGATTTAATGTGGTTCACCCAATCCCTAGGCTATGTCAACAACACAATGAATCCAATATTATTACTGTCTAGTGATTACAACCTAATTACAATATGTAATCCCTTACAACTCAATACCACCATAATAAGTAATTATTGCATCACACCTTATGGAAAATCCCTAACTCTAAGCCATTTTATACAAGTGATTTTGCCACTTTAGAGTTAAAATAAGTTACAACATGTCAAACCAAAACTATTGATAGTTATGGAGTATGTATAGTACTTTCCTGATTAGTTACCACAAACTAATAATCTCCCACATGGGGACTAATCATGATCCACACTAGACAACAACCTCCCACGTGGAGACTAGTCTTGTATAAATGTTGCTACTCCATGAGGCTCACACTAGATTAAACCACCATGAATTCTACTATCCTTTTATTTTATTTAGTTGAGAAGGCCAACTAAAGATGAAGAGGAGTTCATCTTCTCCCTTGACACTACCTTTTTAAACATATCTACTTGATTGTCATATGTATGTATCTTGTCTAGCTTTAACTGACTAAATGAAATGGTACCACAATCGTATGTGTTTTTTCTTTGAATGCAAAGTAGAATTATTTGCAACATGAATGTCAATATAACTATCTAGAAAATAATAGCTATCTTTCTATGGGTGTTGCAATTCTTCTAAGAAGAATTGAAGCCATATCATCTCCTTGGCTACCTCTGTAGTGGATAAAGTGTTCACCTTCTATAACCTAGAAACCCAACTCACTACTGCCCCACCAATAATAAATACATAACTTGTAGTACATTGTCTAGTATCAATATCCCCTACCAAATCTAAGTCAACATAGCCATGTAAGTTAGCAGTACAGCCCCCAAAGTGTAAACACTTAGTAGATATTCCTCTCAAATATTTGAGAATCCATTTGACTGCATTCTAATGCTCAATTTATGGATGACTAATATACCTACTAATAAATCCCACTACATGTACAATATATGGCCTTATACATACCATAGCATACATCAAGCTTCTTGAAGTTGAAGCATAAGGTACCTTGGACATCTTATCCTCCTCTTCTTGTGTCTTTGGACACATCTCTTTAGTCAACTTTAAATGACTAGGTAAAGGTGTGCTGAAAACTTTAGTATTCTCCATAGAGAAACATTGCAACACCTTCTCAATATAATCAGCCTTAGATATTGTCAATTTTTTGTTCTTCCTATATCTGCAAATCTTCATACCAAGGATTTTTTTGTTGCCCCCAAATTCCTCATAGAAAATGAATGTGCTAAAAATCATTTCAACCCCTTAATGTGATCCATGTTAGACCCAACTACAAGCATATCATAAACATATAAACATAAAATAATGTAGTTGTCAACCATCTAACCTCTTAAAATAAACATAATGATTAGATGAAACCTACTATATCCATGCTCATGTATAAAATTGTCAAATTTTGGATACCATTGCCAAGGTGCTTTCTTCAAGCCATATAAACTTTTCTACAATTTGCACACTAAGTTCTTCTTACCTTTGACCTAAAATCCCTATGGTTGTACCATATATATTTCTTCATCCAAATCACCATGAAGAAAGGTTATTTTAACATCAAGCTACTCTAAATTCAAATCTTCATTAGCCACAATACTTAAAATAATGCAAATAGAAATCATTTTAACAATAGGAGAAAATAGCTCATCAAAATCAATGCCCTTTTTTTGTACAAATCCTTTTACAACTCACCTACCTTTAAATCTTTTCTTGCCTCCACACTACTACATTTGGGCCCAAATTGTGATTATAGGCCATTGCAATTATGATAGTAACTATCACCTAATTGACATTAGTTAGAATTGACTACCATTGGACTTTTTTCTATCGTAAGTTGCAATGACAAGGGTTATTGTCACAATTGAGACTGTTATAGGTGTTTTAAATTGGGCTACCATTCTAGGAAACCATTCATTTTCACTATAAGAATTGCAATGCACATGTGATAAAAATGTTATGGGTCCCAAGGCAAGCCGTCAAAAACCTCCATCGCAATTGGGATGGGCATGTGGTTGGAATGTTATAGGATCGATCGCCAGCCATTGCAATTGGGATGACATGTTGTATTAAAAAAAAACATTGGTGTCAAATGTTGAATAGCTATGATGCAATCATTGGTTAATATTGAGCTTCACTTGGTTTCAAGAATAGTTTAATATTTTCTACTTACATACATATATACATATATATATATATATATATATATATATATATATATACATGTATGTATTTATGTATATAAAAAGAGATCTTTCTTAAGGTGCTAAGTGACTCACCTCAAGATCCTCCACAAAAATAATGTAGACTAGGAAAAATGGGCAGAGTCCATAAGAAATTTTACAAAAATTCATCATAGTAGATATATTTAGAAAGAAACAAGGCATAACCTAGTTAAATGGGTCTAGTTACTGATTAGTTAGGTTGATATATATATATTTAGCTAGGTTATGGCTTCTGCAAGGGAACGAACCTTATGATTATGGTATTTACATAGAAGCAGAACTTGCTTCTTCAACTTCTTACACTCAACTCTTCATTGAAGTTATTCTTCTAGTAGTGAGAATAGTTTCTACAAATTCTTTGGAACTAAGGGACCCTAAACCCATGCTACATTTTCTTGATGCAAGAGCATCTTGAGTGTAAGGGCAATCTTGCATCACCCAAAAATATTTTATTTTTAGTCTTTTCTATTTTAATAAGGACTAATAGATAGGGTAGTTACTATTTATGGGAACTTATTATTTTTAGTGAATTTTCAATATGAGCTCAAAATGTTCTCATTTTCTACAAGAAGGTTCATTTTATATTTGTAAGCCTACCATAAAAATCTCATTTCTCAAGCATAAGTATCAGAGAATTTATTGCAAACTTTCAATGGAAAAATTTGTAAAAAAATCTTCAAGCTCACTGTTGGAGGCCTTAGAGTGCCCGGTTGAGGTCTCAAAACTTGATAAAGGGTGCTAGCACAATTCCAAGCATATATATATTAGGATTTGACATTTTAAAAAGTGATTATAATATCCAATAAGAGAAATGGTTCATGAGTTATGGCCTTTCAAAGTTGGGCTATCCAAAATATCTAAAATAACTATCAAAGATGTATTTGGCAAACTCTATATGTATTGTTAGGGTCTGTTGGCCCTAGATATTAAGTTTCAATGTCTAGAACCTTCCTGGGTGGTATAAAATTATTTATTTAAGAAAGGCCTAAACATTGTCTAGGGAGCTCTAGGTGATATTTCACAACACTATCTTACATATTACTATAATGAAAGCACCCATTTGGGTTAGCATATTGTAATTTAGAATTCTATAATTCTACATTTCTTGCAATAATAAGAAGTCCATATTTTGTTCTCACATTTGTTGTTGTTTCTTTGTTTCTGTTATAAATTTATGGTATTAAGGGTAGTCCCCTACATCATTTCTGGAGACACAGGAGAAGTTACTACCAACTTTAGTACTTCATAACATTCTAGATCATATAGTGATGCCAAAATTAACAATAGTAGTAGATACTTGGGATGCAGAGATTACAAGGACACAAAAAAAATTCATATAGAACTATCATCATATTAGGTACAATGAAATGAACAAGATGCAAAGATTAGAAGGGCATGACAATGAGATGTAGAGATCACAAGGGCACAACAACAAAATGCAACAATCACAAGGACATGACAATCAAATCCTAGATCTCCACATGATACATACATACATGCATGCATACATATATATACATACATACATACATATACATACATACATATATATATGTGCATACATATACTCATATGTATGTATGTATGTATGTATATAAAGAGATCTTTTTTAAGGTGCTTATTACATCTTAGCACAACAACAAAATTGAGCTAGATGCATACATACTCTAGAATCCAAATAATTAAACAATAACCCTCACTCAACCCATACTAAGTGACTTAGCCTGAGATCCTGCATAAAGTAATGATGACTATTCCTTTTATTCTACCTAATTTGATGACAATTCTACATAAATTCATAATCAACCCAAGTAATTAGCAACAAGACTCTTAACTAAATTTATTCTTCTAGGAGTGAGAATAGCTTTGCTACAAATTCTTGGGAGCCAAGAGACCCTGAACCTATGCTACATTTTTTGGAGATATGGAAAAATTCACCACCGACTTTAGTACTTCATTACATTCTAGATTATATAGTGATGCCCAAATTAACAATAAAATTAGATACTTGAGATCCTCATAGGCAGAGTGTGCCAATACATGCATGGTTACATCCTTGGCTTCCATTTTTGGGCCAACATATGGATCCTTTAAATCCAACTATTCTTTATAAATTGGGTAATGTGCTTCATGTTTGGCATTCAAATGATGCATTTGCATATGCCATTTCTACATCTTGGAAGATTGTATTTGATCATACTATATGGGAACAATTGATTGTTCATTTTATTGTACCTAATTTGATGACAGTTCTATATGAATTCATGATCAACCCAACTAATCAACAACTAGACCAAATTAATAATAGTAGTAGATACTTGGGATCCTCACAGGGAGAGCATTCTAATACAATTCAAAACCTACTAAATTTAAATCAAGTTATTTATCTACAATTCTTTTAAACTTTTAATAAGATAGGCATAAAATACTAAGTCTGGTAGATCTAGACATTCTAGTTAAATTTACTAGAAAACATAGAAAAAATAATACCATAGTCTGCTAAGTTTTCCAACATGTTCCTAAATTCTTAATACCCCATCTTAGCTAATTTTCTTGAGTATAATTGAAGTCAAATTAGAATTTCAGAAACTAGAATTTCTTGGGCATATAGAAAACATAGTTATAATTAAGGGGCATAGACAAGTAAACATATTTAAAACCCCATTGCAAAAGAAAGCAATAATTAAATATGAATACTCTTTAAAAATCTGAACAAATTTTCCCTTAACATAATTAGATATATTCTATTATTTTTATAAAATATTTCAGCAATATTTTCTTGTTAGAAATCATGGCATTTAGGAAAAAAGAAACATAGATTTGAAATAAAATTTTGTATTACCCAAAATCAACTCAATTTTTCCACACCATTGAAAATATCATTTGTTCCAACACTTTCAAAACTTTGACTTAGCTTAGTAGGCAACAAATTATCTAATGGGGTTTTTTCTTTAGAAGAAAATTAGATGCATCTTAACAAAGCATTCAAATTGATATTGTCAAAAGTCTTATACTATGCATATAATTGGTAGAAAACAAGAGGGAATGAAAAAAGTTCTTGTTTTCGGCTAGGAAAGTGGTTTTCAATGCTACTAAATTAAATGGGCATCAAAAATTAGAATGTGGATAAAATATTGATGATTCATTTCACTTAATCCAGATTGATTGACACTGTACGAGATCAAAAACATCTAAAATTTCTTAATTCATCTTTATGTTCTTCTTTATATCTAAGCTCCTATAATCTTAATTTTGTAATGCAGGAGCATCCTAGGTGAAAGAGAAATCTTGCATCACCCAAAAATATTTTCTTTTCAATCTTTTTTATTTTAATAAGGACTAGTAGGCAAGGTGGTTACTATTTATGGGAGCTTCCTATTTTTAGTAAGTTTTTCATACAAGCTTAGAATATTCTCATTTTCTACATGAAGGTTCATTTTAGAGTTATAAGCCCACCATACAAAATTCATTGCTCCAACTTAAGTATTGGAGAAGTTATTGCAAATTTTTGGTGGAAAATTTTGTACAAAAATTTTTAGGCTCACCATTGGAGGCCTTAGAGTGCTCGAATGAGGTCCAAAAACTCAACAAATGGGCACTTGCATAGTTTGAGCCTATAGATTAGGAGCTAGCATTTCTAAAAAGTGGTTATAATAGCCAATTGGAGAAATGGTTCAATATTTATGGCCTTCTAAAGTTGGGCTACCCAAAATATATAAAATAATTGTCAAAGATGTATTTGGATAACTCTATATCTATTGTTAAGGTCTCTTGGCCCTAGGCATTAACTTTCATTGTCTAGAACTTTCCCAAGTAGCATAGACTTGCCTATTTAAGAAAGGTCCAAACATTGTCTAGAATAGCTTTGGGTGATAGTTCATAGCTTGTCTTGCAAATTATTATAATGAAGGCACCTATGTGGGTTAGCATATTGTGCTTGTGAATTATGTAATTTTACATTTGTGGTGCAAATAAGAAGTCCATATTTTGTCTAACATTTTCTATTATTTCTTTCTTTTTTTTTGTTATGGTTTATGGTATTAAGGGGAGCACCCTTCATGAAGTGGTATCAGAGCTAGAGTACCTGAGTGTGTGGATAGATTGCTAGCTATGAGGGTGTTTGCACTAGGACCGTAGTTTGGGCCAATCAAGTAGATAGATTGCTGATTGTGAGGTAGTGTATACTATAGTTTTAGTAGAAGCATGAACATGCCTCCATGAAGAGTCAATAGTGTTACACCTGAGAATTTTAGAACCCTCTAGAGGCAAATGCAAGTGATGCAAGAACACATTTGTAGAGAAATGAATCTTGCAATAGCAAATGATGAAAGTGAGAATGAAAGAGAAGAAGAAGGAAATGTGGACCCAAATGTGGTAGAGGAAGTTCTTAACCTAGAGGAGGCAAATCTTTTTAGGGCCATTTGGAAAAAGACCTAAGTTTGATGTTCCCAAATTTTCAAAAAATATAAAATTAGAGGAATTGATCGACTAAATCAATGAATTGGAAGAGTACTTTGAATATGAAGATATTAAAGATTTGGATAGGGTCAAGTTTATCAAGGCCAAACTGAAGAGCCATGCAAAGATTTGGTGGCAGGAGATCCAGTTGGATCAAAATAAAAGAGGAAAGGACAAAATCACTAGGCGGGATCAAATGGTAGCTAAAATAAAGTGGCAGTTCATTCTCATGGATTATGAGCTTGATCTATTGAATAAAATGCAAGGGTTGAAGCAAGTAGGAAAATTTGTTCAAGAGTATATTGAAGAGTTCTACCAAGTTCTCATTAGAACTAGCCATGTAGAAGCTAATAAGGAGAAAGTCATTCATTATCTTAATGAGTTACGACCAAGCATTCAGGATGAGATGAGTCTTGTTCAAGTGACTAGTATTGAGAAGGCATACCAATTTTTCCTAAGAGTTGAGGAGAAACTAAGCAAGAAGTTTGATAACAAGAATAGTGGAAGAGGTCACAGTGGAAGATCTGGCAGATGATCTTATGGAGGTTGTAACAATGAATAGAAGAATAAGGATGAGGCTAGAAATAGCAATCAAAACTAGAGGGGAAACAATTCCAACCATTTCCATGATCAGAACAATGGATATCAAAGAAGAAGAGGTAGAGGACAAGGATCTAGAAAAGGAGGCTTCTATGGGGAATGTTTTCATTGTGAAGAAGAAGGGCATAGAGCATTTGAATGTACCCAGTACCAAGGAAGGATGAATCAAAGAATAGAAGGCCAAGCCAAAGTTACACATGTTGATGAAGATGCCAGATTATTACATTCTAAATATGTTGAAAGAGGAGAGGTCCCAGTTAATAGAAGATTCCTATTGAGTGGTAAGAATGAAGCTAGTCAAAGAAGAAGCTTCTTTCACACAAGGTGTAGATCTAAAGATAAGTGTTGTGATGTGATCATTGATAGTGGAAGTACTAACAATCTGGTGTCAGAAATTATGGTCACAAAGTTGAAGCTAAAAAGGAAAAAACATCTATGTCCATACCATATTTCTTGGGTGCAAGATGACCACAAAATCATGGTCAATGTGTAGTGCTCAATGAAGTTCAAGATTGGAAGCTACTAAGATGAGGTACTATGTGACATCATACCTATGGATATATTTCATATGTTTTTGGGTAGGTCATGGTAGTTTGATAGGCATGGTGTACACAATGGGCAAGAAAATACCTACACTCTAGCCAAGAATGGAGTGAAACATAATTTGAAGCCATTGAAGGATAAAGAAGAAAAGGTATGTATTATTGCTAGAATATGTTTTGTTGATGGAAAAGAGTTTCTCAAAGGTATGAAGTGTGAGCATGTGTGTTTTTCTATAATTCCAAAAGATAATAAAAAAGAAGTAGAGGAGGTTCCTACAAAAGTTATAGATATGTTGGGAGAGTTTTCTAATATTATATTAGATAATGTACCTAATGGATTTCATTCTCAAAGTCAATTTTTCAAATAAGGCAGCACACAAAATGACACTAGTAGAAAGTGAAGAGTTGAATTGAAAAGTTCATGAGTTGTTGTACAAGGGGTTTATTTGAGAGAGTTTGAGTCCATGTGCAACACTAGTTGTATTAGTACCAAACAAGAATGGAGAATGGAGGATGTGCATGGATTCTCATTCTATCAATAAGATCACAATCAAGTACATATCTCCATTGCCAAGGATGGACAATACTATGGACTATTTGAATGGAGCTAAGTATTTCATAAAGATAGATCTAAAGAGTGGGTACCATCATATTCATATAAGATAAGTTGATGAGCGAAAGACTATTTTCAAGTCAAGGGAAGGACTATATGAGTGGTTAGTCATGCCTTTTGGGCTAACAAATGCACTAAGCACTTTCATGCAACTCATGAATGAGTTACTAAAGGAGTTTCTAGGTAGATGTGTCATTGTTTACCTAGATGAAATCTTTATCTTTAGTAAGACATTGGAGGAGAATTTGATCTATATTTGCAAGGTGTTTCATAAATTAAGGGAAGAAAAGTTGCTAATAAAACTCAAAAAATGGGTTTTGTAAAGTAGTTGGTATACCTAGGATTTCTAGTCTCAACAAAAGGTCTAAAAATGGATCTAGAGAAAGTGAAGGCTATCCTTGAATAGCCTACTCCAAGGAGTGCAATAGAGGTAAGATCCTTTCATGGACTGACTAGTTTTTATAGAAATTCCATGAGAGGTTTTAGTAGTATTTGTGGACCCTTAACTAAAACAATGAGAGGTGATAGGAAAGAATTTAAGTGGATTGTAGAAGTAGATAAGAGTTTTAATCTATATAAATAGAAATTTACTAAGCAGCCTATTTTAGCACTTCTTGATTTTAACAAGGTGTTTCAAGTAGACTCTTATGCTAGTGGTACTACAATAGGAGCTATTATGAGCTAAGAAGGTAGACCTATTGCTTATTTTAGTGAGAAGTTGAATAATGCAAAAATAAAATATTCTATCTATGATCAGAAATTTTATGCTACAGTCCAAGCATTGAAGAAGTGTAGACACTATCTTCTTCCTAAGGAGTTTGTTTTGTATACTAATCATCAAGTTTTGAAATATTTGAATAGTCAAGGATGCTTAAACCAAAGGAATTTGAAGTGGGTTGAGTTTTCTTAGAGTTATACATTTGTTTTGAAACATAGGAATTGGAAGTCTAATAGAGTTGTAGATGCTCTTAGTAGAAGACAACTTTTGTTGATAGAAATGTAGATAGTGGTGGTTGGGTTCAAGGAACTTAGTACTTTGTAACCAAATGATCCTAATTTTGGTGAAGCATGAAAGGCTTGTATAGAAGCTATTACACTTGATAAGATAAAGTCGTTGGATTTCATGATCTAGGATAGTATGTTGCTCAAATGAAGCTAGTTGTGCATTCCAAGAAGTTAAATGAGGGAGAACCTTATCAAGGACAAGCATAGTGGAGGATTGGTTGGACATTTTGACAGAGATAAAACCATAGTTTTGGTTTTTGAGAATTATTACTGGCCACAATTGTAGCAACATGTGAAGAAGTTTGTATAGAGGGTCAGAGTATGTCAAATAGAGAAAAGGGTGAAGTAGAATATAGGGTTGTATCAGCTATTACCTATACCAGAGAAGCCATGGGAGGATGTCAGCATGGATTTTGTTCTTGGATTACGAAAACCTCTACATGGGTATGATTCTATTTTTGTGGTGGTTAGGTTTTTAAAGATGCCATTTTATTCCTTGCAAGAAGACTAGTGATATTGTTCATGTCGTAGAGTTGTTTTTTAGAGAAGTGGTGAGACTACATGGTCCACCAAAGAGTATAGTTTTAGATTGAGATACCAAATTTGTTGGGTATTTATAGCATACATTATGGAAGAAGTTGAAGATGGAGTTGACATTCAATTCATTGCATCATCTACAGGCTGATGGACAAACATAAGTGGTGAATACAAGTTTGCCAAATTTGCTGAGATGTTTGGTTGGAGATAAGCCAAAAGGATGGGATATGATTTTACCATAGGTAGAATTTTCATTTAATAATTTTTATATGAAAGTATTCCCATAAATACTTTTGAATTATGGAAATTGTATAAAGGAGAGATAAGTAGTGCTAAAGCAAAAGAATTTGTTGATAATTTGAAGAACATCCATAAGGAGGTGAGGAAGCACATCATAAAGATCAATACATGATACAAGGCTAAGGTAGATGTGAAAAGGAAGTATAAGGAATTTTAGGTTGGATATAAAGTCATGTTTCATTTGAGAAAGGAGCATTTTCCAATGGGTACCAATAATAAGTTGAAGATGCAAAAGTTTGGACCGTGCAAGATATTGAAAAAGCATGATTCCAAAAATGCTTATGAAGTGGAGTTGCCTGACAAATTGAATATTTCACTACTATTTAATATTTTAGATTTGAAAAATTATTATGAAGGAGGTGATGGAGATGAAGTTGCAAAAGCACAGTGGAGTATTCTAGTAGCTAGTTTGGCTACAAAGGAGAGTGAGGAGATACTAGACAGTCGTATTGAGAAAAGTACAAGGAACAAAACTTATGAGGAATACCTAGTCAAATAAAAAGGGAGGCCATTAGAGGATTCATCATGGATAGCAAGGGATGAGCTTAACCATCTTGGTTTTCCTCTGAACACCTGAGACTTGATAGAGTCACTTCTAAAATTCCCTGGGTCTCTGATGTAGAAGCATCTTGGGTGTAAGAGAAATCTTGCATCACCCAAAAATATTTTCTTTTTAGTCTTTTCTTTTTTAATAAGGACTCGTAGACATGTTGGTTACTATTTATGGGAGCTTTCTATTTTAAGTAAGTTTGTCATACGAGCATGGAATATTCTTTTTTTTTACATGAAGGTTCATTTTAGAGTTATAAGCCTACCATAAAAATCTCATTGCTCTAGCTTAAGTACCTATTGGTGTAAATAAGTATTTACTTATTACACTTACTTAAGTTTACTTAGGTTAATGTGTTATTTAATTATTTTGCATTATTTTGTTATTTATTTAGGTGAGACACTTAGGAGTTTGTGTCCTCTCATAAAAGTGCACAACTCTAATTATGCACATGGTGTCTACAAAACTTTTTTTTTACTTCATTCACTGAGTTGTCATTTAGAAAACATAGTTATCCACACGCCCAATTTAGCATATGTTGTCTACACCACTGATTTTCATGCTACACCATTGTAGGCTTATCCGCATATCATCACACTTACATCTATGCTTAACAGAGGATAACCCATATCTAGTGGAAATGTGCCTGGTTGTATGACTTATCATGATGATGAATTCTATGCATTCTAGAAGCTCTCCTAAGGCCTTTATATAAAGGACTTCTAGTGTACTCTTGATATGGCTAAGATGGTTGTATGGCATATTGAATGAATATATCATCATTCTGATCATACTCTCTATTTTGGTCTACTATTGTGCTTGTGTCTGAGTTCCTTGGTCTTGGGTGAATTTTAGCCTATGCCAAATTCTTACATGGTATTAGATCTAAGGTAGATTCTCTACACATAGCCATTTGAGACTATTCATGCTTCAACACCTCAACCTAAATCTAGAGGATCTACAAAAATTAGGAGTGTCTAGAGCTAGATCTAACCTTGTCATTACATCTAGAGCATCAATTTAATGAAGATCGACTATAAATTTTCTTATGCTAGGTAAAATTTGATTGTGAGGCTAAAAAAATTTGCAAATTAGAACCCAAAGGCCTCAATTTGTAGTATGGGTATGATCATTTTTAGATCTAATTAATTGGTTTTTAAGAACTAAATATTATTGTCTATATGGAATTTATTTTCCTAGCTGGGTATTTTTTGAATTTTATTTTCAAAATTAGTAGGTCAAGCAGAGAATTTTTTTTAGCCAAACTGGGTAGTGATGTCGCAGCTTGGTTTTAATTTTCGTAAAATTTTGGATTTCTTTTTGCAAGGAAAATTATTTAATTTATTTTTGTCCTCATCAATTCCACTAGTCAATAGGCTCATTATTTATTTTTTGGCCTTATCGAGGCCTATGATGGCTAAACTAAATTGAGCAGCCAACTTTCTTGATAACCCCTCACCTTGCACCCACCATGTGGGCTCATTTGTTAAATAACTGTGGAGGTTAAATAACTGTGGAGGTTTCATTTTTAAAATGTTTGCAGACTAATAACCCATGAATATGGGATAATTCAAAAGCAAAGATATCGGTGATCATGAAGAAGATACCTGGCAAGGAATATTTTAACTAAAACATATATTCTAGCATCCACAAGTACAACTCTAGCAACTGTTAAAATAGCTCCTATCGACAGTTTTTTCTGGTCCATAGAAGAATATACCCTTGGCATCTTGAGTTCTCTAGCTAACAAAGTTTTTGGCATTTTTAGTGTGCATTCTAGAATTGAAAAGTAATCTCTAGTAGATGTAATAGTCCTGACAATGTGTAGGGTTTCCTCCTTGCCATGTCTTTAGTCTTTCCCTCCTGTGACCATGCTACGTGGCACTGAACTCTGGACACACATTCTTTAAATTTTTTCCAACTTAGTGAGCTTGCATCAAATATGCACTTGACACATGCACCAATAAGTGAGAGACATGTGTACATATTAACAAGTCAGCATCCATGCAAATGAACCTGATAGCATCTAGCCAATGCATGTTAGTAACATGTGGCATCTATACCTACTTGTGTCAATAGCCATATCATTGTACAATTTTTCCAATGTCACCCATCATTACAAGTCATATGACTGATATCATTGATGATGTTATCACTAGGCTTGGAGGCACTGACATCATCTAGTTCTTGAGCCTAAATTTGATATTCATCTAATTGTCATTCCTAGCCAAATTAGAATTGCAGCAACGATTGTATGATCGTCAAATTTAATCCCATCATTCACTAATGCAACCCCTCTCTAGATTGATTTTAGTTTTTGCAATGTGACTTCAAGAGGCCATAACTTGGACATCTAGACTCCAAATTAAGTGCAATTATTTTGAAATTAGGTACTATTTCCTAAACTTTTTATTGGTATAGCTCTTTTCTAGTTTTGGACATAGATTATTTAGACTTTTCATTTTTTGGCGACTATACTTACATAATCCTACATTTTGTAACTTCAAACACTCCATACGGGCACATTTGGAGTCAAAAATAGGATCTATTTTTTTGAAAGTACATTATTTTATGTCTACTTTCTAGATGTACTATTATATTGTAAGGCTATGTGGACAGAAGTGTCACTTTTAGCAATAGGACCTTTCCTTATTTTGTAATGCTTTAGAATTGTAGCACATTGTAAAGTTCCAAATTTGTAATTCACATAGAGCTTGTAATAAGTAAAATTAGAAGTTCACAAAGGCCAAAATTGGCAAGTGGCCATTTGTAATCACACTACTAATAAAGTGCCCAAAGCATCTATTTTGGGAGGGTTTCTTGATTTAGTGAAAAGGGGTGGTGTTCTTGGTGTTGTGTTCTCTCTTTTCTACACTTTTCTTTCATTTTATATATTATGAGAAACTTTAAGTTTCCTAAATTAACTTCTCATAATATGCTACATGGTCCATAAAAATGTGGTATCACTTAATGCATAATGAAGTTTCATAATATGTAGATGGTACTCTTCCTAAACTAGTAGATGATAATGTATCAACAAGTGATATTTCAGCTTGGGTAGCAATGGATAGTAAAGCCCTAGATGATATTATTTTGAGGGTAGATGATAAGATCATGTATCAAATCAAGAAGTGTTCTACATCCAAGGAAGCTTGGGATACCCTCAAAAACCTTTATGGTAAAGTGTCTAAAGAGGATATGTTCAAAATCAAAGATGAGCTTGTCTCCTTAGATCCTAATTCATATTATTCTATACAAGATTTCATCATCAAGATGAATAAACTAAGGAGAAAGCTTACTAATTATGGAACTCCTATCAAAGATGACATATTGATCTATCTTATACATAACAAGCTACCATCAAAGTATTCAACATTCATTTCTTTTTTTAACACATCTAAGACTACCTTAAGGTCTACCTATAAGAAAGTGACTTTTGATGAATATGTTGATCTATTGGATACTGAAGAAAGAAGTTGAAATCAATGGGGATTCTCAAATCACCTACATCTAAAGCATTGGTGGCCAATGAGGGTTCTCAAAATTTAGCTGGATAGTCTTCAAATAAAGGAAAGGGTAAGAAGAATGGAAGAATAAATTAGAGGATGTAGAAAAGACAACACCACGATCCAATCAACAAGGCAAGTCCTCAAATTCTAACAAGAAGGGGGAAAATAATAAGGAGAAGAATAAGTGTGCTTATTGCAAGAAATTGGGTCATGAAGAGCATGAGTGTTATCTCAAGAAGATTGATAAGTTGACCAACATCATGAAGAGACATAATGTTCCATTTCCTAATGCTTACAAGGAGAAAGGATATTCTTTAGATTCATAGGCCAAAGGGCAAGCACTCATGGCTAATTCAAACTCTTCAAAGGAATGGTTATTTGACTCAGGTGCCTCATACCACATGGGTTCTTCAAAGGAGGATTGTTCTTCAATGAAATAGTCCAAGGTACCATACATCTTCATGGGGAATAATAGCAAAATGGAAGTTAAAGGAAAAGGAAATGTGGAGATGAAAAATTTAGAGTTTCAAAATGTTCTCTATGTTCCAAACCTAAGCTCAAATCTCCTATCAATCTACCAAATCACTCACCTTGAAGATGGACATAGAGTTGAGTTCCTTTCAAAATTAGTAAATGTGCACAATCTAAAAGACGACTCCTTGGTTGCAATGGGGAGAGTGAATCATAATGAAAGGTTGTACTCTTTCTCTCATTTTTTTCCCAAGTCTCCTTCAAAGGCCTTGTTAACACAATCAAATTCTCAAATGCAATTATGGCATCAATAGTATGGTGATCTTGACTACTACTACCTTCAACAACTTTGCACAAATCAAATGGTCAAAGGTCTACCTCAAATCAACTTTTTTAAGGATGAATGTTCAAAAAAATTAGTGGATATGCATCTAGAGGGGAAGTTATAGAGAGGGAAGTCTTCAAGAGCACCAAGTGCTCTATAGATGGTTCACCTGGTATTACCAAGTCCTTTTGCATTCATCTAGGGTCACTACATACTAAACTTTGTTGATGACTTTTCAAGATACACTTGGGTCTACTTTCTTCACAAGAAGAATTAAGTGTTGGAAAATTTTCCAACCTTCAAGACACATGTAGAATAGAAATCAAGGAAATCCATCAAAGTTTTTTGAATGGACAATGGAAGCATGTACATGAATAGAAGACTCGAGGACTTTTGTAGACTCAAGGGCATTGATCTTTAGACTCCTCCATCATTCAATTTTCATAAGATAGATGTTGTAGCATTGAGGATTAGAAATCTTAAGTCTATGGAAAGTTGCATGATACAAGCCAAGTCTCTAGATCCTTCATCAGAAGTCGAAGCAATCTCTAGTACCACTCACATTCTTAATCATTCTCTTCATCCAGCCTTAGATGGAAAAACTCCTTTTGAGGCATGGTGAAGCATAAAATCTATTATGATACACTTTAGAGTCTTTGGTTGTCCTACATGGGCAAATAGATCTTCCAAGGGATGCAAGGTACAATCATCTTAGCCTTGTGCTTTCATTGGTTATAAAGACAGTATGAAGGCATATAGACTATTGGATCCTGAAAGACATCAAATTTTTGTGGAAAAGGATGTATACTTTGAAGAAAGTTCACCTATCTTTTCCTTTACTCCTCTTCACACATCATATAGGGTGGAAATTGATAGTGACACCAACAATAGTGCTTCAATAGACTTAGACATGTGGGTTTCTATTGACAGTTGTAGCAAGAGGTCACTATATTAGTTTAGTCCACATGCATATATAGCCACAGTGATAGGTCCAACACAGTAGGGTACATCCAATCTTTTAGATATATGCTCACTGATAGATTTGGGTGATAGTATTGATGATCTACCTCTTCTTCTTGATGCAATAACACCTTCTTTAGTTGTCATAGGGGCTCTATCTAACTCTCTTGTTCATTCTCTACATGATCAATCATCACAGGTTGAAGTTATTGTGGATACTTATGATCAGTAGTTGCAGAAGTGTTCTTCATTAGTTGCAGAGATAGATAGTTCTTTGAGATAGGTTCTTTAGTTAGTTGAATAGGTTTTAGAGACATCAATTATCCATGGAATTCTTTCCACAAACAGTAAAAGCATCTCATTTGTACCTTTGACATTGTTTATTCCTAAGGGGAGGAACACCATTATGTAGTCTTGGATCAACTTCTTCATCGGAGTAGTCACTGTTCAGCATTCTTCTTTGGAGGAGGAGCCTATCTTGTCTCTCTTCCTCTTCTCATCATTCTCTTATGTATATACTAGATGTATGTCATAATTGTGGGGGGGGGGGGGGGGGGGGGGTCTTGATTACTCCATCCATCCATACATCATTTAATCTCTCTTTTTGGGGGAGGGTTTTTCCCATGAGGTTTCCCTCTTTCTCTTCTTTATGAGAGATTTCATATCATTATGTACATGGGTACCTAACATGGCCTAGTAGCTAGGATCCATCATGCATTTCATCCTAGATTTTGTAAGCTTAAGGGAATTCCCTTAAGTTGCACTTAAAGGGGGTGTTGGTGTAAATAAGTATTTACTTATTACACTTACTTAAGTTTACTTAGGTTAATGCATTATTTTATTATTTATTTAGGTGAGACACTTAGGAGTTTGTGTACTCTCATAGAAGTGCACAACTCTAATTATGCACATGGTGTCTACAACATAGGAGTTCACTTCATTCACTAAGTTCTCATGTAGACAACACAGTTATCTGCACTCTAATTTAGCACATGTTGTCTACACCACTAATTTGTGTGCTTCACCATTGTAGGCTTATCCTTACATCATCACACTTACATGTGTGGTTAATGGAGGATAACCCATATCTGGTGGACATGTGCCTAGTTGTATGACTTATCATGATGCTGACTTCTATGCATTCTAGAAGCTCTCCTAAGGCATTTATATACAGGTATTACTAGTGTACTCTTGATATGGCTAAGATAGTTGTATGATATATTGAATGAATATATCATCATTATAATCATACTCTCTATTTTGGTCTACTATTGTGCTTGTGTTTGAATTCCTTGGTCTTGGGTGAATTCTAGCCTAAACCAAATTCTTAAAATATCAAAGAAGTTATTACAAATTTTTTGTTAAAAATTTTGTAGAAAAAGCTTCAAGCTCATCATTGGAGGCCTTAGAGTGCCTAGATGAGGTCAAAAAACATGATGAAATGGTGCTTGGATGTTTCAAGCCTATAGATCAAGAGTTTGCATTTCAAAAAAGTGGTTATAATAGCCAATCAGAGCAATAATTTGAGAGTTATGGCCTTCTAAAGTTGGGCTACCTGAAACATCTAAAATAATTTTCAAAGATGTATTTGGCCAACTCTATATGTATTATTAGGGTCTATCAACCCTAGGTATTAAGTTTCATTATCTAGAACCTTCCTAGGTGGCATAAAATTGCCTATTTAAGAAAGGCCTAAACATTGTCTAGAACAGCTCTAGGTGATAGTTATTAGCTTGTCTTGGAAATTTTTGTAATGAAGGTGCCCATGTGGGTTAGCATATTGTACTTGTGAATTCTATAATTCTTCATTTGTGGTGCAAAAGAGAAGTCCATATTTTTTCCACACATTTTTTATTGTTTCTTTATTTTTTGTTATGGTTTATGGTATTAAGGGGAGCACCCTTCATCATTTTGATAAGGTAGTTGTTTATAATTTGGATAATCTTTTCTCCTTCAAATAGTTGATTATTGTCAACTTGCAATTCACATTCATAATGAAATATGTTGATTAATCTCTTAAGTCATGGCATTCTAGGGGTAAGAAATGTCAATTTAGGAATCTCTTTGGTCATAATGTCAAATACTTCTAGAAGATTTCATAATGCACTTGGGCCAAGAAAGATTACATGCATGAATTCTCTCTATGATATACTTGCATTTAATAATAAAAAATTCAATATAGAATTATAATCTAGGTTTTTCTATAATTATTATTAAATAAAGAAATAAGTCTTATCACAAGACAAGTAAATAGCTCAATTATCTATGGACAAGGGAGTAAATTGATTAAGTGGAGAATCCTAGCAGACTTGCTATCTGGAAACTTCTTATGAAGGATTTGTCCAAAATTTCCAAGGATGTTGATATTCATGATGTTTCTATAATTACTACCTATAAATTTTATAGCTCTGAAAGACTTACCTTCCCCCTTGTTGAAACATCTAAATAGAGGGAATGCACTTAAGAACTAGTACAATGGCCTAGAAAGAGTACCTAATAAGAGATGGATCTCACATTCATTGAATAATAAAATATAGAATTTATTCATTATCACATGAAGTAAAACACAATTATGAGCATCCATACTATAATCTCATAATGTCCAAAGCTAACATCTAACATTAGTTCATCCTTTAAAATTCATTAACAGTAGCACATAAACACATAGCATTCAATAACATGTGAAATAAGGTATTTAAACATGCCTCAACCAATTATGATTTAATTTTGGATCACCTACTTGATTACTTTGGAATTTTGTTCTCACCAAAAGTCATAAAATGTAAGAACAATTGTGCCAAAAAGAGAGTAAAAAGATTATTATCATGTACCAATCATATTTTTTAGCACTTTTGGCATAATCATTCTTATAATTTTTTGACTCAATCTCTAACTGGATAGTATATTTTTTGAAAAATTATTGTTGGACTATGAGTCAGGAAAAAGAGAAATATCAAACTTGAAAAAGATGTGCATAAATGCAATTAATTTTTAAATTTGAATTTTATAAACTTACAAAGGGAACCATACAATTATAAGAAACTATTATGGTGTGTACTATTTGAAGCTTATAGTTACAAATGATAAAGTTATATACCTTTGATTCAGAGAGCACAAATAATGAAAATGAAGTATTGAAGTATTTGCAGAAGGTGCAAGCTCAACTCCCCCCCCCCCCATATGGATGGAACTATTAAGTAGATAATAGCTACATCCGTGCATACAATACATACATAGTTAAGTGTTACCTAAATATGTCCAAGGCATCTACACAGTGGAGGCATAGTTCACCTACCAGGCTACCTACATACCCATATCCATGGGATCAAGGCCCTTAAACCACTCACTCTATCAAATATGTAGTTCTTGTTTCTAATTTTTTTGATGTAGTTGTATTCCTATAACCATTGTTGAACTTTACTCACCTAATACAACTCTTCACCATCATACACCCACTTGGGAAAATTAGCTAGTTTTTTATAATTACTAAGTTGTAAATACCCTAGTGCAACTTTTGTGTTGTAGTTTATAGTTAATGCAAGGTTAACCTATATACATCCTAACTCACTCCTTATATAGTTATGTTTAAAAGCTTGTAACAATACCTGTGGTCATTCCACCTATTGAATGAGTTTTTTTTTTTTTGTTGCACCAAGATCTCTCTATTTACATACATACATACATCTACATATGCAATTTTATCACCTTGGAAAACTATATTTGATCCTACTATATGGGAACAATTGATTATTCTTTTTATTGTACTTAATCTGATGACATTTCTAAAAGAATTTGTAATCAACCCAACTAATTAGAAACTAGAATATGGGCTTTGTTTTATCATTGACTTTATCCAAGTCCTTATTTTGATGAAGTAAAAAAGTGGGTTTTAGGGTGGAAAGAACTATATAATGAAGAGGAAACTTGAAACTTGAATGTTGAAATGTTGAAATGAAAGCTAGCAAGGATAAAACACCTATGGAAGAGTTACAACATAATATGAAGTTGATTATATATATATATATATATATATATATATATATATATTGTTGGATACAATTATTAATTGTGTATTATTTTTGATGTTACACAAATGTCATATCAGTCATTAGACAGAGTCTACCGAGCTCAGATGGTTAGCAAAGAAATTTATAGTGACTACCAAGCGTTCTTGAACATTACACAGTAAGTTAGCTCTTACCGAGCTCACTCAGGCATCAAAAGATTTTGTAGCAGAAAGTTAATGTTAACTGAGCTTCCAAGGTTAACAAAGGGAAATTCAATATCTACCGAGTTCACTCGGTCATCAAAGAAAAAGTTAGCTTTTACCGAGCTCACTCGATAAGTGAAGGAAGGTCAGTGTTTATCGAGTTAACTTGGTCTTCGAAGGAAGTTGCAAGGTTTGAGTGTTTATCGAGCTTCACTTGGTTAACACTGGAGAAACCATTCTAGAGAAACAATCACCGAGCTGGGTCGGGCAGCGAAGAATTTTATCATTCTAAAGAATTAAGTTTAATTGTTTTGTGCAATGTTTGCAGCCGACTGATTTAATATTTTTAGTTGTTATAACTTATAATTGAGCTGACTTGACAATCTGCAAGGTATATATGAAAGGTCAAGTTGTGAATTCAAAAAATGGAAGAATGTGGGTGCATAAGAGTGCAAATTTATGAATGTAAATGGAATAAGTGAATATTGAAGATATGAGTGAATGTTAAAGGATTAGATATCCTTAAGGAGTTGCAAAGTTGTACTTGATCAGTGAGGATCTAGTGAAGTAAAACAGAGATCTGTATTAAGCAAAGATAAGTTGCATATATTTCAAATCGCTTCATTCTTGCTTTGTAATCATTGTAATAGTGATTCAAATCTCTTAACAGAGTTGGTTGAATAGCCATTTTGTAAATCTTCTAACAAGGTGACAATTTAGTTGAATTGTTCTTAAGACCTCCAACAAGGCCACTCCTTACAAGGTGATTAAATCCTCTAACAGGGTCACACCTAACAGTGTGTTTTGTAACCTTTAACAGGGTTGGCTCCTAATAGGGCTCACCTCAAAAGAGTAAAAATTGGTAACTAGTTACTTGGTGGTTTTTCCCAAATTGGGTTTCAACGTTAAATCTGGTGTCTCTTGTGTTCATGTTATTTCTTTTATGCATGCATGTTAATCACTTTAAATGCTAAATAAGTTAACAGAACATCTATCAAGTTTCAACATTTATTTGTATGGTTACTGAGTACCAGCAGCAACTATATTTTAAGACATCTAAGGATCTATGGATTTATTTTTGTGGTAACTGATTCACCCCTCCCCTCTCAATTACTCCATCTCTATTTCCAACAATTGGTATCAAAGCTTTTGGTGCTTGCAGGATAAGATTTCAAATATCTAAGCTAAAGATCAAGATGTCTTATAAGAGGGATTTTCCAAGACTTAATAGGGACAACTTCTCAGCATGGCAAAGGTTGATGAGACTTCATCTAGCTTCTATTGTCTTGATAAAAAAATATGCAGAACCAGCTGGTACACTATCTATCAATGATATTGCTAAAAAGAAAACCCACAACATTATGATGATAGATATAGCATCTGCTCTAAGTTATGAAGAATTTGATGATATCAAGGACTGCAAATCTGCTTTTGAAATGTGGGAAAAGCTAAAAGAGATCTATGGAGGAGATGATAATGTTAGAAGAGCCAAAGTAGAAAGTCTGAGAGGACAATTTGATCAAATGAGGATGAGAGAGGATGAAAACATTGCAAAATATGTTGAAAGAGTCAAAGCATGTGTCATTGTAATTAAAGCATCTGGAGGAGATATCAAGGAAGAGACAATTATAAGTAAAGTTCTCAGAACTCTACTTCCCATTTATGCAATCAGAGTTTCTGCAATTCAAGAAAGAATATGTGAAGCAAATCATAAGATAAATCTAGAGGCTATAGTTGGAAGATTGACTAAATTTGAACTAGACAACTTTGATAACTATGTTCCAGCTTCCAAGAACATTAATTATCATTTGAAGCCAAGCTTTCACTCAAGGAGAAAGACAAAAAAGAAAAAGAATCCTAGTCAGCTAGTGAAGATGAATCAAACCAAAGTTTAGACAGTGATCTTGAAGTAATAGAAGCCCTTCTAGCAAGGAAATACTCTAGAGGCAGAGGAAAATACAAAGGTAAAGTACCTCTAATCTATTTTTCATGTGAAGAAGTTGGTCATATTGTTGCTAGGTGTCCAAAAAAGCATAATAAAGATGAGAAGAAAGGATACAAGTTCAATGTCAAGAAAGACTTTAGATCATTCAAGGATAAAGGTAAGAAAACATGTTTTATGGCTAAAGATTTTAATGATTCTAATGATGAAGAAGAAGATGAAATTGTCTACATTGTTGTGAAAGATGAATCTGATAATGATGAGGAAATGGCACTCATTTCTCATCTGAGCAAAAATGATACATGGATCATAGATAGTGGTTGTTCTCATTACATGATTGGTGACAAAACTAAGTTTGAATACTTTGAAGCCTATGATGGTGGTAGTGTAATATTTGGTAACAATGAACCTTGTTGTATAAAAGGAAGAGGGAGAATCTCTCTAACCAAAGAACTTATATGTGATAATACCTATTGGCTAGAAGGACTAAAGCATAATTTTTTAAGTGTGGCATAGCTACTCAATAATAGATTCCAAGTAGAATTCATGCATGGTAAAGCAAGACTGCTAGATGGCAAAGGAAAGTTGATTGGATTAGGTACTCAAACTAAAGGTAACTTGTTCTATCTTGAACTAGATGAATGCTCATGTTTCATTGCTCAAGTTGAAGAAAGTTGGTTATGGCATAAAAGGTTGTGTCATGTAAATTTAGATAATTTGGTAAAGATAAGAAAATTCAAGAAAGTAAGAGGGATTCTTAACATAAAGAAACCTGAGGTCGGTCTATGCAAAAATTGTCAGATTAGTAAAATGGAAAAAACTAATTTTAAAAGTAAAAACTATCAGTCTGAAGATATATTACAAATTGTGCATACTGATTTATGTGGACCTATTGGAATTGAAAGCTATACTAGAGAAAAGTTCTTCATTCTTTTTGTCGATGATTACTCAAGAATGATGACAGTCATGTATCTAAGAAAAAAATCAGAAGTATTTAAAAAGTTCAAATTGTATTTGGCCAGAGTAGAAAAGGAAATAAGGAAAAGATTAAAATGCTTGAGGTTAGACAGAGGTGGAGAATTCATTTCACATGAGTTTAATAACTTTTTCATTGAAAGAGGAATCAAAAGATAGGTATCAACCCCTGGAACGCCCCAACAAAATGGAATAGCTAAAAGAAGGAACAGATCCATCATGGATTGTGCAACAACTTTAATGATTGAAAAGAGCATTGCTATCAAATATTGGAAGGAAGCTATCAGCACTGCAGTACATACCCTGAACCGAGTATAGCTAAAGAAAGACTCATTCAAAACTCCCTATGAGTTATGGTATGGCTATAAACCTAATTTAAGTTACCTTAAAGTATTTGGAAGTAAATGTTACATTTTTAAATAATGGGAACACAAGCCAAGAACAGAATGGACACAATAGAAAAGGGAAATTGTATTAACTGAAAAATAAGCTAGTACATTTAGTACAGAGAAAATAAACTTCAAAACATGCCCTAAGGGCTTACAATAGCATAAATGTGGAGATAATTTCTCCTTTCAGTACCTCCTCTCAAACTCCACTCTGAACTGCCTTCTACAATGCCAAGAATCTCCTTAAATAGATGCTGGAGGGTTAAGGACTAGGAATACATTCTACAAAGTGCTAGTAGGCATCCACCGACCAAATAGAAGGCTTTAGAAGCTACGTTAGAAGTCGGCACAAATCTAGAAGAATCCAGAAATGGTAACTGAACTTTCCGGAAGCATAACTTTTGAACTGTAGCTTCGATTGATAAACTGTTTACATTTTTGGAAAGCTCTCAAAGTGCTCTATAGCCCTATGGACAAGCTCTACTCATATCCCATTTTTTGGCCCTTTTGGAGGTCATTTAATGCCCCTAATCTGACTTTGAAGCATTCTTAGGAGGTCTCCAAAACTTGAAAAACTACAATAACTTTCAAACCGTGGGGCCTTTTGACCTGATTCTTTTTTTGGAATGCTCTAAATCACAATTACATTCATCTAGCCAATTCACACCTTCTAGTTTACCAAAATGATGGCCCAATTACATACTCCTTTTTTTTTTGGGATTTACTAGCACACTGATAGTGGAACTATGAGAGTTGGAACCTTTATTTGACCCAAATGGGTATCCAAAAATGAAAACACATGAAATAGAAACTAAGTCTAAGTACATTTTTTTTGGGTAACACAGGATTGCCCTTATACCTCTGGATGCTCCTACATCAAACACCCAGGGTAGATTGAAAAGTGATCCTATCACTTTATGAATGGTAGAGGAAATCCCAAATGAGAAACCTCAGCTACTGAAATCCAAGTTGAGTCCTCGATCAGTCATCCTTTCCAATTGACCAAATACTCTTCATACTGCTTGTTTCTGGTACTCCTACCCACACGAGGATCTAGAATGTCTTCTATCTCCTCCTTCTTAGAAGCAGGAATTGGACATGGCTCTAACACAAGTTCCTCATCTGTACCATCATCATGATACTCTGTTAAATTTGCAATGTTGAAAATGAGAGAAATGTGAATACCATCTGGTAGCTCCACCTCATATGCATTTCTTGAGTCATGTTTCTTCAAAATTTTGCAAGGGCCAAATTTCTTCATTTTTAGCTTGTTGTAAGTATCGGCTGAAAATCTTTCTTTTCGTAAGTGCACCATGACTAGATCCCCTACTTGGAATTCCTTATGTCTTCCCCTTTGATCATCCCTAGCTTTATACTCTTGATTCATCTTGGTAATGTGTGCTTGAACCTCCTCATGTAGATGCTTGATATGTTCAACAAATTCCTCAGCTTCAGCACTTGTCCTCTCCCCTGGTTCTATCTTCCTCAATTCTGGTGCAGTCCTTGGGCTATTCCCATATACAATTTGGAATGGTGATTTTCCAGTACTCCTATTTATAGAGTTATTGTAAGCAAACTCTACTTGTGGTAGAATCAAATCCCATCCCTTGGGCTTATCCCCAACTAAACATCTGAAAAAAATTGCCTAGACTTCTATTTACCACTTATGTTTGGCCGTCAGTCTGTGAGTGATGCGTGGAACTAAATTTTAGGTTTGTTCTCAAGTTCTTCCATAATGTCCTCCAAAAATACCCCACAAATTTAGTATCTCTATCAAAAATTATACTCCTTGGAAGACCATGTAGTCTTACCACCTCTTTGAAAAACAAGTCTGCAATATGGACAGCATCATGAGTTTTGTGGCATGGAATGAAATGTGCCATTTTGGAGAACCTATCAACCACCACGAATACTGAGTCATTACCCCTTTTTGTCCTTGCCAATCCAAGAACAAAATCCATACTTATTTCCTCCCATGGATTTGGTGGAATAGGAAATGGCCGATATAGTCTAGTATTGTGGCTAAATCCCTTAGCAACTTGATAAACTTGACAACTCTGTACAAACCTTTTCACATCCTGTGACATTTGAGGCTAAAAATAATGTTCTCTCAGAATGGAAATGGTCTTATCTCGACCAAAATGTCCTGCCATCCCTCTGCTATGTTTCTCCTTAATCATATTTTCCCTCATGGAACTCCTTGGAATGCACAATTGACTACCCTTGAACAATATGCCATCCTGAATCAAATAGTCTAACCACTTGGTTCTATCTAGAGCAACAGGCTCTTTACAAGCTTTCCATGCTTCAGAAAAATCAAGATCCTTAGGGTACAAATTCTTGAGTTCATCAAACCCAACTACTTCAACCTGCATTATTGTAAGCAACAACTATCTCCTACTTAGTGCATCTACAACCCTGTTAGATTTTCCAGTTCTATGCTTCAACACAAATGTATAACTCTGCAAGAACTCTACCCACTTCATATGCCTCTGATTCAATTTACCTTGGCTATTTAGGTACTGTAATGCATGCTTATCAGTATACAAAACAAATTCCTTTGGCAATAAATAATGCCTCCATTTCTTTAAGGCCTAAACTATTGCATAGAACTCTTGATCATAAACAGAATACTTCTTCTTTGCATCATTCAATTTTTCAATAAAATATGCAATAGGCTTACCTTCTTGGCTTAATACATCCCCAATAGCACTGCCACTAGCATCACAATCCACCTAGAACACCTTTCTGAAATCTGGAAGTGCCAACACAGGTTGTTCTGTCACCTTCTTCTTCAGCAATTCAAAACTTCTTGCAGCTGCTGCAGTCCATTTGAACTCTTTTCTATCCCCTCTGATTGTGTCAGTTAGGGGTGCACATATGCCACTAAAATTCTTAATAAACTTCTTGTAAAAACTAACCAGACCATGAAATGATCTTACCTCAGTAGAAGACCTTGGAGTAGGCCATTCCAAGATCTCTTTTACCTTCTCTGGATCCATTTTGAGACCTTTAGGTGATATAACAAACCCCAAATAGATTAACTCCCTTTTTACAAAGATAGACTTCTTCAGATTAATTAACAATTTTTCTTCCCTTAGCCTTTCAAGGACACTATGAATATGCTATAAATATTCTTCCAAAGTCTTTCTGAAAATTAAAATATCATCCAAATAGACAATAACAAATTTTCCCAAGAACTTCTTAAGTACCTCATTCATGAGCCGCATGAAGGTGCTTTGGGCGTTCATCAATCCAAAGGGCATGACTAACCACTCATAAAGACCCTCCTTGGTCTTGAAGGTTGTTTTCCACTCATCTCCTTCTTGAATCTGTATCTAATGATAGCCACTCTTGAGATCTATCTTTGTGAAGTACTGAGCTCCACTCAAGTAGACCATAAGATCATTCATCCTTGGCAAAGGAAACCAATACTTGATGGTTATCCTATTTATAGCTCGAGAATCTGCACACATCCTCCACTCTCCATCCTTCTTTGGTGTGAGTATTGTAGGTACTACACATGGACTCAAGCTCTCTCGAATCAAGCCCTTCCTCAATAGCTCTTGAACCTCTCTATTTAGCTCCTCTATTTTAGTAGGAGTCATCCTATGAGCAGTCTTGTTAGGCAAACTAGCTCCTACAATCAGATCTATCTGATGACTTATTTTCCTTACTAGTGGCAATCCATCTGGAACATTATTAGAGATAATATCTCCAAATTCCCCTAGTAAATCTAAAACTTCAAGTGTTATTTCACTACTACCTTCTTTATCTTTCCTAGGAATCAAAGCATAGCACATATGCTAATGTTTCATGCCATCTAAAAACATCCTTCTATCAACAAGACAAATCCTAGCACTGCTACATACCTTTTCACCTTCCTTTTTCATGGGCTTCAATTTGTGGCAAACTCCATCCTTTGTCAGAGAGTATGTGTTTGCATGCCCATCATGTACTGCATGTCCATCAAACTGCCATGGTCTACCCAACAATAGATGGCAAACATCCATCAGAATAACATCACAGAGAACTTCATCATGGTAACTCCCAATTTTGAATTTCACTAAACATTGTTCACTTACCAAGACCTTATGATCATCTTTTACCCAAGAAATCTAATAGGGATGGGGATGTTTCTCCCTCTTGAGCTTCAGCTTAGAGACCATCTCTTTTGATACCAAGTTATCAGTGCTACCACCATCAATGATCACATCACAACATTTATCCTCACACTTGCATCTGGTACAGAACAAATTCCTCCATTGTCCTGGTTCAATCTCACCACTTAGTAGGACTCTTTCATTTACCAAGGTCTCTCCTCTTTTTGCATCCTCTGAATGTGATGATTGTGCATCCTCATCCACATGAGCAACCCTAGCTTGGCCCTCAGCTCTCCTATTTGTCCTTCCTTGTCATTGAGTGCATTCAAAGGCACGATGACCTTCTTCATTGAAATGGAAATACATACCACAAAAGCCTCCTCTTCCTTGTCCACATCCTCTACCTCTTCCTCTCTAATTTCCAAAGTTTTGGTCATAGGATCAGTTGAAACCCTCATTCCTTTGGTTCCTACTAGTACGCTCATCTTAATTTTTCTTTTGGGTTTCATTGCGGCCTCCAGATGACCTATCACTTCCCCTTCCTCCTTGACCGCACCCTCTTTGTCTTGCTCCAAACCTTTTATTTAGCTTCTTTTCAACTTGTAGGGCAAACTGGTATGCCTCTTCAACGCTGGTCATTCTTACCAGACTTAATTCCTCTTGGATACTAGGTCGCAACCCACTGATATAACGAGCAATCTTCTCCTTATTTGCTTCTACATGCCCCACTCTAATCAAGATTCAGTAAAATTCCTCTATATATTCTTGGACTGATCTTCCTACTTGCTTTAACCCATGCATCTTCTTAAACAAATCAAGCTCGTAGTCCACAGGAATGAATAGCTTCTTCAATTTGTCCACCATTCGATCCCATCTTGTGATCTTCTCCTTTCTTCTTCTATTTCTTTCCAATTGAACCTCTTGCCACCAAATTTTTGCATGGCCTTTTAGTTTGGCCTTTTCAAACTTAACCCTATCTGGGTCCCTGATATCCTCATACTCAAAGTATTCTTCCAGTTCATTGATCCAATCGATCAACTCATCTAGTTTCAAATTTCTTGAAAATACACCCACTTCAATTGTAGGTCTTTTCCCAAACTTAGTAGTGGCCCTAAAAATACTTTCCTCTGCATGATTTAGAACTTCCCTATCAAATTCCCCTTCTGGTCCCATTTCTTCTTCTTCATTTTCATCTTCACTTTCATCACCTGCAGCCACAGTTGCTCCTCTACGGAGCTCCTCCTGCAATGCTTGTACCTGCCTTTGGAGGGCTCTAACCTCCTCAAGATTAATAGCTCTGGCCCTTCCACCATGCTCTCTTCATGGAGGCATCTTCTAACTCAAACCCACAACCACACAGTCCTGGTGCAAACTACCTCACAGTCGGCGCTCTATCTACACACTCAGGAAAACCAACTCTGATACCACTTGATGGGAACACAACCCAAGAACAGAATGGACACAATAAAAAAGGGAAATTTTATTAACTAAAAAATAAGCTAGTACATTTAGTACAGATAAAATAAACTTCAAAACATGCCCTAAGGGCTTACAATAGCATTAATGTGGAGATAATTTCTCCTTTCAGTACCTCCTCTCAAACTCCACTCTGAACTGCCTTCTACAATGCCAGGAATCTCCTTAAATAGATGTCGAAGGGTTAAGGATAAGGAATACATTTTAGAAAGTGCTAGTAGGCATCCAAAAACCAAATAGAAGGCTCTAGAAGTTGCGTTAGAAGTTGGCGCAAATCTAGAAGAATCTAGAAACAGTAATCGAACTTTCGAGAGGAATAACTTTTGAACCATAGCTTCGATCGATGAACTGTTTACATTTTTGGAAAGCTCTTGAAGTGCTCTATAGCCCTATTGACCAACTTCACTCGTCCCCCATTTTTTGGCCCTTTTTGAGGTCATTTAATGCCCCTAATCTAACTTTGAAGCATTCTTAGGAGGTCTCCAAAACCCAAAAAACTACAATAACTTTCAAACCGTGGGGCCTTTTGACCTGATTCTTTTTCTGGAATGCTCTAAATCACAATTACATTCATCTAGCCAATTCACACCTTCTAGTTTACCAAAATGATGGCCCAATTACATACTCTTATTTTTTTCAAGATTTACTAGCACACTGATAGTGGAACTATGAGAGTTGGAACCTTTATTTGACCCAAATGGGTGTCCAAAAATGAAAACACATGAAACAAAAACTAAGTCTAAGTACATTTTTTTTGGGTGACACAGGATTGCCCTTATACCTCTAGATGCTCCTACATCATTAAAGAATCTACAAAAGGAAAATTTGATATGAAAGGTGACAAAGGTATATTCTTTGGATACTCATGCAAAAGTAAGGCATATAGATGTTTGAACTTGTCTACTCACAAAGTCATAGAAAGTGCACATGTGAAAGTTGATGAGTTTGTAGAAAAGACTGAAGAAGAAAGCAAAAGGAAACTAGAAGATTATAAAAGGTTTGTCTCTATTGAACCTGATACAGTACTAGTTACATCAAAGAATCAAGAATCTTCTACTCCCAAGTCATCTGTAACCAACTTACAAGAAGTTCAAATCAAGCCACAACAAATTGAATTAAATTTAGTGTCTATCAAGAAAGTGTCTACCGAGTCTAAAGGACTTGAGCCAACATCAACCAGGAAAATATCTACCGAGCCAGAACAGACAGAACTTGAAGTTGAAATGCAAGATGATAATAATGAAATTCATTCAAAAGGCAAGGAACCTGTATTAGCTAAGTATGTCAGGAGACATAATTCAGTAGATCAGATCATTGGAGATAAATCTGAAGGAACCATGACAAGAAATAAGTTGAAAGGTACTTGTTTACTTGCTGATTTTGAACTTAGAAATATCAAAGATGCATTGGGAAATGATAGTTGGATTGAGGCTATGAATGAAGAGATAGTGCAAATAGAAAAAAACAAGACATGGACTCTTGTACCTAGACCTAAAGACAAAAATGTGACTGGAACTAAGTGGATATTCAGAAACAAGTTGGATGAAGATGGTAAGGTATCAAGAAACAAAGCTAGACTAGTATGAAAAGGATATGCTCAAGAAGAAGGAATAGACTATGGAGAAACTTTTTCTCCTCTTGCAAGTTTGGAAGGAGTCAGAACCTTACTTGCATATGTTACATTCAAAGGATACAAAGTTTATCAGATGGATGTCAAGTCAGCATTTCTCAATGGTATACTAGATGAAGAAGTTTACGTTAAACAATATGAAGGTTTTGTTGATCCAGATAAGAAGAACATGGTCTGCAAATTACACAAGGCATTGTATGGTCTGAAACAAGCCCCTAGAGCAGGGTATGAAAGATTGCATAACTATCTTATTTAGATTGGTTTTCAAAGAACTAATGATAACATTAGCTTGTATATAAAGGAAGGACCAAATAATAAGATTGTCCTGGCAGAAATATTTGTAGATGATACTATTTTCACAGGGAATGATGATCTTTGCAAAGAATTCTCAAAATAAATGAACAAGGAATTTGAAATGTCTATGTTTGGAGAGATCAAATTCTTTGTTAGTCTTCAAATTCAATAGAGTAAAAATGGTATCTACATCACTCAATCAAAATACATCAAGGAGATATTGAAAAAGTTTAGAATGGAAGATTGTAAACTAGTTGGGACTCCTATGTGTACCAGATTAAAACTTACCAAGGAAGATGAATCAAAAGAAGTAGATCAAACATTGTATAGATCCATGATTGGAAAGTTACAGTATGTAGTTTATACTAGGCCAGATATTGCCCTTGTAGTTAGTATTGTAGCAAGATTTGTAGAAAAACCAAGAGAAAATCACATTATGGCAATCAAAAGAATGATGAGATATTTGAAAGGAACTGAAGAGTATGGCTTATGGTACAAATTTGGAGGTAATCTAGATTTGAAAGTGTTTACTAATGCTGATTGGGCAAGAAACCTTGAAGACAAAAAAAGTACAAGTGGAGGTGCATTCTTTCTTGAAAAGAGATTGGTTTCTTGGACAAGAAAAAAGTAGAATTGTACATCCCAATCTATAGCAGAGGTAGAGTATGCTGCTGCAACAGTAAACTGTTCTAATATTGTTTGATTTAAACAGTTGTTGGAAGGCGTGAAGGTGTAAATCAAAGAACCAGTTGTTATGTTCTATGATAATACAAGTGCAATCAACATATCTAAGAATCTAGTGATGCATTCCAAAACCAAACACATTGCAATAAAATATCATTTTGATAGAGAATTGGTGCAAGATAAGGAGATCAGATTGGAATATGTTCATACAAAGGAACAAATTGCTGACATATTCACAAAACCATTACCTAAGGATGCATTCTTGTATCTAAGAGGTAAGTTAGGGGTCACTCCCCTATCTAAAGTTCACTAAAATGAAGTTTTAGTAATGCATCAACTCATACCAGGTTGAAGATCTATCAGTTGATGCAACATAATCAAAAAATATCGCATATGAATTAGTACTAAAGGTACACTAAAATTCATTTGACTTGAGTTGTCTTTGGCATGTGTTGTCAAAGAGGGAGAGTTTTACTGTCATATCTCTTTAAAATTTGTTTAAGATAAAAAGTTTGCTATGTAATTCCTTCACAGAGGGAGATTACTATAAGATGGAGAGTTTTCTATCTTAGAGAGAGAATTTTTATGTTGACATATTGTGTTGCCATATAAGAGATAGACTTGTTTTCAAATTTCATTCTGATATGACATGTTGTGTTGCCATCAATGCCAAAGAGGGAGATTGTTGGATATAATTATTAATTGTGTATTGTCTTTGATGTTACACAAATGTCATATCAGCCATTAGATAGAGTCTACCAAGCTCATATGGTTAGCAAAGCAATTTATAGTGACTACCGAGCGTTCCTAAACATTACATAGTAATTTAGCTCTTACCGAGCTCACTCGGGCATCAAAGGATTTTGTAGCAGAAAGTTAATGTTAACCGAGCTCCCAAGGCTAACAAAGGGAAAGTCAATATCTACCGAGTTCACTCGGTCATCATAGAAAAAGTTAGCTTTTACCGAGCTCACTCGGTAAGTGAAGGAATGTCAGTGTTTACCGAGTTAACTGAGTCTCCGAAGGAAGTTGCAAGGTTTGCAGTGTTTACCGAGCTTCACTTGGTTAACACTTGGGAAACCATTCTAGAGCAGTGGTCACCGAGCTGGGTCGAGTAGCGAAGAATTTTATTAATCTAAAGAATTAAGTTTAATTATTTTGTGCAATGTTTTCAGCCGACTAATTTAATATTTTCAGTTGTTGTAACTTATAATTGAGCCGACTTGACAATCTGCAAGGTATATATGAAAGGTCAAGTCATGAATTCAAAAAATGGAAGAGTGTGGATGCATAAGAGTGCGAATGTATGAATGTAAATGGAATAAGTGAATATTGAAGATATGAGTGAATGTTAAAGGATTAGATATCCTTAAGGAGTTGCAAAGTTGTATTTGATCAGTGAGGATCTAGTGAAGTAGAAAAAAAATTTGTATTCAGCAAAGATAAGTTGCATATATTTTAGATCACTTCATTCTTGCTTTCTAATCATTGTAACAGTGATTCAAATCTCTTAATAGAGTTGGTTTAATAGCCATTTTGTAAATCCTCTAACAAGGTGACAATTTAGTTGAATTATTCTTAAGACCTCCAACAAGGCCACTCCTTATAGGGTGATTAAATCCTCTAATAGGGTCGCACCTAATAGTGTATTTTGTAACCTTTAACAGGGTTGGCTCCTAATAGGGCTCACTTCAGAAGAGTGAAAATAGGTAACTAGTTACTTGGTGGTTTTTCCCAAATTGGGTTTCCATGTTTAATCTGGTGTCTCTTGTGTTCATGTTACTCCATTATCAGTTACATGTTTCTCAGTTACTCCATCTCTCTATTAAATCATTCCTAATTTGTTTTGATTGTGGAGAGATGTGTGCGAAAGAATATGGAGAGATTTGAATGAGGTTGGAGAGATTTTAATGTTGGTGGAAATTTTATTATTGTGCCTTTATGACCACTACATTTTTTTGTTGTTCCCTTGTGATTGTTGCATTTCATTGTCATGCCCTTATGATCTTTGCATTTCATTTTTGTGCTCTTGGTAAAGATTAGTGGAGATCTAGGATTTTGTTGTCATGCCCTTATGATCTCTATGCCCTTGCTCTATGACTTTATTATCATGTCATGCCCTTGTGTTCTTTGTGCCCTTTGCAACACTACAACATTTGGGGTCAAATTGCAATAACAAATTGCGATTGTGGTGTAATTTATGGTGTTTGAGCCCAAATGTAGTAGTGCTTGCTCTATGATTTTCTTCAAGGAGAGAAGAGGTACTTATGTAAATATTCTTTTCTTTTTCTTCTAAATATGTATCTCTTTATATTTCCCCCATTAGGTGATTAGAGAACCTTCTCTTTATGTATATGTATGTGTATATATATATACATACATACACATACATATTTATGTATGTGTGTATGTATAACATACATATATAGATATCACAAGGGCATGAAAACAAGATGCAGAGATACATATATACATACATACATACATACATCTACATGTGCAATTTTATCACCTTGGAAAATTGTATTTGATCTTTACTCAATCACCAAGAGATAATACAATTTGTAACTACAAATTTCTACACAATTAGTTTGGTATGAATAGTTTTGATTGAATTCATTTGAGGAGAGTGAGTCTACTTATAATGATAATGGCTCCATGTATTAGGTCTTTAGAGGATAGAGAGTTATAGAAGATTAGATGTTGTTTGTGGATATGGGATGATTCATTAGTGTGAATGGTTGATTGGGCAAGTTGAAAAAAATTAGGGTGTCAGTTACAAGTAGTTTCATTAATTAGATAACAGAATCATCTTTGAAAGTGGGATGATCAAAATTGTCATGTCCATCCTTATGATAGATGTCTCTAACTCATAATAGAAAATTACCTCAAATGACAAGCGAAAAATTAATAAATATATGAAAAATTTGAATAGCATTCACCTATAATATTTTTGAAGGAAAAAAATATAATAAAAATATAATTTGGTGGAAAAAGCCATGAACTATGTGGCTATTCCACTGTCCATTAGTGCAAACTCTTCACATTAAATATGAAGATCTTGAAATTAAAAAAGACAACTATCAAAGATCTATATTTGTGTTTTAGTGATAACAAATATATAGTCTAATTTTAAGAAAATTAATAGTCTTAGATTTTTATGATTAAATAAAATAAACAAGAGTACTAGTTGTAGCTATATAATTCTAGTATTACTGATTATGTCAAACAAAATGTTCAATAAAAAAAGTATGAATTAACATAAATGGGTCATCTTCTTGATCCTATTATGACTTAAAATGAATGCATCCAATCATTACTTGGATTATATTATGCATGAGATCTTTACTCAATCACCAAGAGATGATATAATCTATAAGTATAGTTTTTTTGCATACTTAGTTTGGTATGAATAAATTTAATTGAATGCAAGGATAATTGCTTCTATGAATTCAAGACATAAATTATTCATTTAATTTAGCACAAGTACTATTCAATTGTATATGTATTCATGTAAAGTAGTTCGCATAGTGAACTAATTTACATACATACAAGAACATATGCATACAATTATCATAATTAGTTATCCTTGAATCTAACCAAAGCTATTATATATGAACAAGAGATACATGTTTAGAAAGAAAAAAAAAGAACATTTACATATGTACCTCTTCTCATCTTGAAGAAAATCATAGAGAAAGGGCACAAAGATCACAAGGGAATGACCAAAAATCCTAGATCTCCACTGATTTCCACCAACATTCAGATCTCTCCAAACTTGTTCAGAGCTTTCCACCCTCTTTTGTGCATATCTCTCTATAATCAATCAAAATAAATGGGGAATGATAAATGTCATGTTTTATTTTCTTTTTTTGTTTATAATCCATAATCCACAATCCATAAGATCTCTCAATATATATACATACATAGACACATACATACATATATACATACACACATATATACCCACACATACATATATACATTCATGCATGAAAACAATAATGCACTTTCGAAGAGTTTACAATTATTTAACAAAATTAATGCTTTACAAGAAAATGCATCTAAAGAACTATTAGCTTAGAAGAAAGAACATGGTGTTGAAATAGTTCAAAAGTGCTTGACATGAGAAGTTTGCGAGTGAAGGTATTGACCAATCTTGAAAATTTGAATGCAGAAATGAAAAATATCAATAATCAAATACCTATTCTAGAGTTACAATACACTATGAAGTTGATTTTAGATAAGGTAGAGGTAGATATTCAAAATTTTGATAATAAAAATTTAAGGAACAAGAGAAAAGGAGAAAGATCAGCCTTAGAAAGAGAACGAGGATTGGCTTTAGAAAGAGACTACATGGTAGAAACAACAACTAGACAACATAGAGGATATTATAAGATCCACTGGATAGAATCTAGGAAAGTATTATAGTATGTAATATGACATTAGAATAACTTCTAAGTTTCTTTGAGAATTTATAGTCCAAATATCAAATGCTTATAAGAGTGTTTCAAGTATTGGCACAATCTCCCTACAATGATCCCAAGTATCAAATGCTTATAAGAGTGTTTCAAGGTTGGGAACCACTTCAACACCCTTTGCATGGTTTAGAGGTAATACCATTGTGGTAGAGGCTTCTGTAAGGGAATGAACCTCATTATTATGGAATTTACACAAAAGGACAACTTTCTTCTTCAACTCCTTACACTCAACTCTTCACTGAAATTATTCTTCAATTCCTTGCATATGCAATTTTATCATCTTGGAAAACTGTATTTTATCGTGCTAGCTAAAAATAGTTGATTGTTTATTTTATTATACCTAATCTAATGAAAATTATAAAGGAATTTTTAATCAACCCATCTAATCAACAACTCGATCAATTTAACTAGTTATGGCTAGTTTCTTTCTAAAAATATTTGCTATGATATGTTTTTGTAAAATTTCTTGCGAGCTCTTCCCATTTTTCATGGTTTACATTATTTTTGTGGAGAAACTTGAGGTAAGTCACTTAGCATGGGCTTATTGAGTTTGGATTTTGGAATATGTATGTAGTTGGATCAATTTTTTTTGTTGTGTAGCTAAGATTTAATAAGCACCTTAAAAAAGATCTCTAAATATACATGTTCAAAAGGAGATATAAAGAGATATTTGTTTACAAGGAAAAGAAACTAACATTTATATACCCTTGAAGAAAATTGTAGAGCTAGGGCATGAAAACAAAATTATAGAGAAAGGGCACAACATTACAATGAAATTGTAGAGCAAGGGCACTATTGGAAATATTCAAGACTAAGCTAAGTTACTAAAAGGGGAAGGGTGAATTAGTAACTTCTAAAACTTCTACCAATTTCAATTCTTAATCTAATAAGCCATTTAGCATTTAATTCATCACATATGATTTAATTGCATGCATGAGAAACTAAAAATATAAAAGCATCCACAACACTTGAACACAAAGACTTGGTGACCCAAACCTTCCAAATAGAAAGTAAAACTAGGGTGTGAATGATACCCTCAAACTTTAGTAATTTAGCATAAATTTGGCTTGTTAAGACTTACATTGATCACTTCTAATGATCAGCCCTTTTAGGAGCAAATAGAACTGCTAGGTCCACCTTGTGAGAGGATTTATAAATATGCAATGAAGTATGCACTCGGTAAAGAGATTTAGAAAAGACTGTTAGGTCTACCTTGTTTGAGGATTTTGACTAGATCACATATTAGGATGAAGCAATAGATCTCTATTTTGTAACTAAGTTTTTTGATAGAGATTCCTTAGTGTACTGATCACCTTCTATGATAGATTTGTCACTACTACTCCTTATACTAGTATGGCCTTTATAATTCTTTATCTACTATATTCATATACATATGCTTATATTTGCATTCTTGCACTTTTTTTGTCTTCTTTATATTGATCATTCATTGGATATGATACAATACATTACATATATATACCAATTCAATTTATAAAATTACAAGGTCAGCCATGACACAAGTTAACACAAATATTACAAAGTTGGCCTACATGAAGATACTCGGGTTCTAAAGATTGACTCGATAAGGTTTTGATACTTAGCATCCACTATCACTGCTTGGCATCATCATGCTCTTGGTAGACATAGAAGCTTGGTCTAGACTAATCACTTTCAAGTATTCTTGAACTCAGTCTAGACTGGTGACTCAGTAGATATTGTGCAACTTGGAAAATGTTGAATTTCTTAGTTGAAACTATCTTCACATTGTATGAATTGAGAACTTAGTAGACACTACAATGATAGATAACTACTGGCTTCAAATCACATGAACTCCAAACTTGACAATCACTGATAAATTTGGTATGAGTTAAACTACTTAGTTTGAACTGTTGAACTTCACACTAACTAAACCTGCTCGATAACCACTAGAGTTAGTCAAAAGGACTTAGTAGCAACTGTAGAAGCTTGGTGGCTACTAAATTACATGGAAAACATTGTAAACTATTTAATGAGATCAGTAGCTATACAAAATCTGAATAAGTGTGTGTCACTAATAAAAAACTTGACTAATATGTCAACAATATCCCACTTTGGCATTAGTAACAAAAGAACTTATTAGCCCAAAATTGAATACCTTTTATTCATCACCATGTGATACTAGCTTAGTCCATTTTGAGATTTTTCAAAATTGATCTTTGTAAGATATATACAAAGTATATCTACATCATAGCATATATCTCTCACATACTATGTGATCTATTATGTATATATAACTTTTCTCTTAGATACATATCTCCCGTTGTAACTCTTCTCTTCTCATATCTCATCTCCCCCTTTAACTCTACTCTTCTCCCCCTTTTTGATAGTAATGCCAAAGATTTATTCTAACATATTTATATGGAGACACCAAGATGAGATAAGAATTCAAAGTGTACCTTGAGGGTAATTGCCAATTTTTTATCCCAGTTCTCTTGAAGAAACTTACATGTATAAATGTCAATTTGTACTTTAGTTGATAATTCAATCATGTGATCAGCAATAGAGAAGTTGTGATCTTGGATCAAATTCTTTAAATATACAATGCATTTTTGCATAAAATCCATGATAGGAAGGATCATATTTTGTATATCAACTCATGTGGAGCAGATCCTTGCTTTTTCTCTTAACAACTCTACTTGCATGTCTATCAAAAATTTGATTTACTTAAAATGAACTAGGGTCAAGTTACAATTGTTGAACACTTGCCTTAAGATTAGTATCAATTTTGGACAATTTTTCCTTAAATTCTTTTGCATAATTAGTGACATCACATAGATTTGCAAAAAATGATGACACATTGGAATAGGACACCTCAAGATTGACCAAAATTGTTGAAAGCTCAACTTGATTAATAGCAATGTGCTCCTGCACTTTATTATTGAATTTCTTTTCTACCTTTTCAACCAAATTCTCTTGTCCTTTATTTCCTCTTTAAACTTTTGGATTGCCTCTTCAAGGTAAAACAAAATAGGTTGAGAAGAATCAACTTCAATTCCAATAGCCTCAGACAAAATTATTTTGGCATCATCTAAAATATTTTACTCTCTATCTCTTTCTTCTCTCAATCTTTGCTACTTGGCCTTTTTTTTAAGTTCACCAACTATATGCATTTGATCTGCAAAAAGATTGTAGGAATCTGATTTGGGAGTTTCTATTTCCTCATCCAAATCTATATCTTTCTCTATCTCCTTTCCTTCCAAAATTTTTGTACTCAGTTGAACTTTAGGTTCAACTTTCCTTGCACTTATTTCTTTTGTACCTAGAATGGAAACACTAGTAGATATACTGAGGCTTGTAGTAAAAACTAATATAGCACTGACTAGTGGAATACTTATAGAGATGCTAGAAGAGTCCAAAATCAATGAAGTCAAAATTGTGGAATCCAAAACTGAAGTATAGAAAATTGGAGTACTTTCCATGGATGACCTCAAAATTGAAGAAGTAAAAATTGGAGAGGTGGTGACTAAAGAAAATAAATCAATAGATGAAGAGGGAGTCTATAGCTTGGTTGATGAAGTGGAAGTCACTTCTATCATTGATAGGCTGAGTTGTGTTGGGGCAAAGAGTGATTGGACATTTGATGTATTTGTAGTAGTCACAACCAAACTTGCTGAAGCTATCTCCAAACTAGATGTTGTCAAGGGTTTACTCAAGGAGTGAGGAAGTGAGGAAATGACTGTAGTTGTTGTCTTTATTGGGTCAGTCTCCTTGTCATTTTCCTTATCTTCCTTGGTAGCTTCTACACCTTGATCCTCTTCATCTTCCTTTGCTTTAGCTTCTTTCTCCTTATACTCTTCATAATCAATGGTAACATAATAAGTTAATCCTTCATCATCCTCTTCATCCTTACCTTCTTCTTCTTCATCATCCTTTACATCCACTAGGAAATCACTTAGTTTATGTAGCAAATAAATATACTTCCAAGTGTTAATGACATTTCTCAACATGCTCTATATCCTTAATCAAAACTAAATAGGTATTAAATCTTAGAGTTAGTTTTTCTTCATTTTTCTTTAAATACCATTTAACCTCAACATCTATTATGCTCAGTAGTAATTACCTCAGGGTTTGTGCATATATTTCTTTTGTTGTTTGCATTGAAAAATCCTATCTTGAGTTAATTTTCTCCAATAATTCATTAGAGATTTGAGAGGCGATTTGGTCTAGTGAATACTTCCATTTGCCCATTTTGGTCAACACCAACTCTTCAACTTTTTTTCTACTCTACCTCCATCCTTGTCTCATACTTCAAAGATTTGAAATTTTTTATACTAGCACCTTCTTTCATTTCATTTAACTTTTCTTGAAAGGTGGGAGGAGGTCTGTTGAGTACAATATCACTTCCTTTCTTCTGAGACATCCTTGTGAAGACTGTAGTGGATGCCTTTGCAAGCTTGGTGATGATCATGTTTCCCTTTTTCTTCAAAGGTTCTTCTTCTTCTATTTCTTCTTCATCCTTTGCCTACTCTTCATCTTCACATTTACCCTTAGTTAACATGAGAGGTGCACTAGATTTTAGTTTGACTATCCTCCTCTTTCCTTTTTTAACCAACTAAGGGAGTTTTATTTCTAGCTCTATTCTTGCCTTTGCCTCTTCATAAGTACTAAAGTAAGGGCCTTCATATCCATAGGTTCATTGACAAGGGCTTGAATGATATCTTTGGTCTCATCAATGTTTACCTCACAACCAAGAGGCTTGATCCACACAACTCTAGGCTTGACTACCTGAATGCATCCCTTGTCACAATCAACCATGAAGTACACATCATCCTTGTAGTCCTTAACCAACTTCTTAGGTATCCTAAACCTATTATTCATTTTTTCTTTAAACACATCAAATTAGTTGTCCTTGATGCTACCGTAGTTTTCTCACATTTCTATAATGTATCCATTTATTTGGTACAATACTAGCACATCCTTTCTCCATACTATTGTGCCTTTGGAAGGGAAGAACTTCTAAACATAGAAGAATAAACATGTTAACAAAGAATTTAATTTGAATGGCTTATTCTTGGAAGTCCTAATACTTTCCATATTCTTATTGAATTGCCTCAATAACAACTCGGCGAGGTCATAAGCCAAGTTATTCTTCACCACTTTGTATACCAAGTCCATAGCTTCACATGATACACTATCGAGATGACTTGAACTATATATCTTGTGAGCTATAACATGAATATCAAACTTTAGTTATGCATCTATAACACTACTTATTTTCATGCCTCTTCCATCCCACTTAGCTAGGGTTTTCTTTTCCATTTCAGCTCGACCTAAGTTTTTGGTGGTTTTGTCCTTAGCAAGTATGGGAAGGACAATGATTCGATGAATCATTTTTTTCATTATCAATATTGGTTGCTCCAACCATAGGTGTCCATTTTGCACCCAACTAAGGATATACCTAATCCATTTTATTTGAAACTCTTAAGGCATATGGGGAATATGAGTTAAACCTTTTATTTCCAAATATTGATGCTCAAGTTTTAGGGTTCCATCAACACACAACTAAGCTAGGGTATCATCCATCTCAAAAGTACCAATTTCTTGACTTATGCATTTAAAATGAGTTCTAATTTCATTAACAAGAAGTACCTTGTGAGGGATTTGTGATTGAGCTTCACTAGGGTCTAAGGTTTCTGCAATTGTAGGTACGAGCTTGAAGTCTAGTGCCTTCCATTCAACTCCATGAACCAACATATTAGAACCTTTATTTTCCTTGTTGCTACTACTGGATGTAATTTTTTTAAGTATCTTGAGAGAACTTCAAAAAAATTTGCAGAAAATTTGCTCGAGTTGCTTGATCACATGGAAAATAGCTCTTTGCAATACCACTTTGAAAATTCATGGTGAAAAATGAATTCACTTCCATATCTTTTGCCAAAAAAAAAATCGTGATGTGAATATCAGGATTTAACTGTGTGATTTTGAGTCAAACTCGATGACCCATGTTTCATGAGTAGTGATTCAACATGAATCTATCTCTCATGAGAATAAATGGAACACTTAGCACTCATTGGATCTAGGTGATGCTCACAGGGGTGAAGCACCGGGACTTCTCGGGAGGTCACCCATCCCAGTACTACTCCAGCCTGAGCGCGCTTAACTACGGAGTTTCCTCCACAGTTAAACCCAAAGCTTGCAACCCCATTTGCAAGCTTTGGGTTTAACTGTGGAGGAAACTCCGTAGTTAAGCGCGCTCAGGCTGGAGTAGTACTGGGATGGGTGACCTCCCGGGAAGTCCCGGTGCTTCACCCCTGTGAGCATCACCTAGATCCAATGAGTGCTAAGTGTTCCATTTATTCTCATGAGAGATAGATTCATGTTGAATCACTACTCATGAAACATGGGTCATCGAGTTTGACTCAAAATCACACAGTTAAATCCTGATATTCACATCACAATTTGACTAGCTGTGGAAATCATCTCCTACTTATCAAAAAAAAAATCATTAATGCTTAGTATGAAGGTAGATGAGTTACCATTATGCTTGATAAACTATTATCTACTATTTTATATTGATCACTTGGTGAAGTCTTCATGACTTGGTAACTATAACTACCTTTTTTACTCTTGACCTTGCTTGGTAGTGTCTATGACCCAACCTTGCTCAATAGAGAAGGAAACTTGGTAATGACTAATACAAATCTTGCTCAATGATACCTCTATATCTTGCATATAGATTTGGATCTTTGTCACCTTTCAACTGGAACTAATTTTGATGTCTTCTTTGATAGCTTGGTTCTAGTTCTTCCTTGAGAACTTAATTAGAAATCGTAGAGTCACTCAATTCTTGATTGACTTGATCATCATTGCTCAGACCAATATTCTTGGTAGACTTAGGAATCCATTTCTATCTCATTTTCTTTCAAATGTTATTAGCTTTTTCTTTCTTCTCATCTTCAATCTTACCAATATTCATACAATTTTGGTAATATGGCCACGTTTTGTACAAATGTAACATCTTATAGTGGTATTTCTTTTCCTCATATGATGTTTAAAACAATTCATACTATTGTGTCCAAATTCTCCATAGGATGCAATGTCTTTGTTTTGCATTATGATGCCTTGTGTCCATGTTTCTTAAATTTATGATAGTTGCTTTCAATTTTTGTTTTCTCTTTTCATTCATTAGCATTATGACCATATTGATTACAATTTTAGCATTTACCATTGAATTTTTCTTTTCCATTACTCAACATTTGTTAGATGTGTGACCTATCTTACCACATTGATTGCAAGTAGGTCTTTGATTCCTTTGAGCACCTTTTTTGGAGGATTCACCTTCTTCTTTGTATCCAATTCCTACTTTTTCTTTTTTCCTATAGAAGTTTTGCTCATTCAATTGAACCATGTCTGCTTGAGATGTCATCATTCTTTCATTGATTTTCTTCTCAGTGTTTAAGTCGTTTTTCAATCTTTCACTACTTTGCTTTTCAAATCTCAGCTCATTTCTTATTCTTTCATTTATTTTTATTTCAAAATGTAGATCATTTCTTAATCTTTCATTGATTTGTCTTTGGCTTGTGATTTCCTCATTTGCATTGGAGATTTGGTCCATGAGGTTTGTATTATGAAGGGATTGGTTCTGAATCTCATTGTTCCTTCCATCCATCTCTTCTTTTATCTTATTTCTCTATTCCAAGACTTCACATAGCCTTACTGACTGAATTTCTTGTTCTCTTTTTACCTTTCTTACTTCTTCTTGTAGGGAACCATTCTTCTTTAGGAGTTCTTTGATTGCATCATTTGCTTTATCTAAACTTCCCTAAGGGAAAAATCTTCAATTCTTTCTTCAATGTAGAGATGATCATTTATTTTATTTTCAAATTCCTTTCTTCTTTTTAGGGATTAGGAAACTTGCTCCTTAGCTTTCTTGAGTTGAGAAATGTCCATTTCCATTACCGATTTTTCATTTTCAATAGCTTTATCAAGTCTAAATATCTCCATATCCTTGATTTTTTCTCAAGTTGTTAAACTTTCTCCTAAGAACCACAAAGCTTTAATACCAATTGCTGGAAATATTCAATACTAAGCTAAGTTATTGAGAGGGGAGTAGTAAAATAGTAACTTCTTAAACTTCTACAAATTTCAATTCTTAATCTAATAAACCATTTAGCATTTAATTCATCACATATGATCTAACTGAATGCATGAGAAACTAAAAATTTAAAAGAATCCACAACACTTCAACATAAAGATTTGGTGACCTGGGAACCTTCCAAATAGAAAGTAAAACTAGGGTGGGGATGATACCCAAAAACTTTAGTACTGCAACATAAATTTGGTTTGTTAAGGCTTACATTGATCACTTTTGATTATCTTCCTTGTTAGGATCAAATAAGACTACTAGGTTCACCTTGTGAGAGGATTTACAAACATACAGTGAACTATGCACTTGGTAAAGAGATTTAGAAAAGATTGTTAGGTCTACCTTGTTAGAGGATTTTGACTGGTTCACCTATTTGGATGAAGTAGTAGATTCCTGGTTTGCAACTAAGTTTTTTGATAGAGATTCCTTAGTGTACTAATCACCTTTTGTTATAGATTTTTCATTGCTACTCCTTGTACTTATATGGACTTTATAATTCTTTATCTATTGTATTCATAATACATATGCTTACATTCATATTCTTGCACTTTTTTCTCTTCCTTACATTGATCATTCATTGGATATGATATAGTACATCACATGTATATACTAATCCAATTTACAAAATTACAAAGTTGACCATGACACAAGTTAACAAAAATATTACAAAGTTGGCCCACATGAAGATACTCAGGTTCTAAAGATTGACTTGGTGAGGTTCTGATACTTCGCATCCACTATTATTGTTGGGCATCGTCATGCTCTTGGTAGATGTAGAAGTTTGATCCATATTAATCACTTTCAAGTAGTCTTGAACACAATCTATAATAGTGACTCAGTAGATATTGTGTAACTTAGAAAACATTGAACTACTTGGTTACCATGGAGTGGCTTGGTTAACACTATCTTCACATCACATGAACTAAGAACTCAGTAGACACTACAATGCTTAGTAACCACTCTCTTCACATTATAGGAGCTACAAACTTGGTAACCACTAGAGTTAGTCTGAAGGACTCAGTAGCAATTGTAGAAGCTCAATGGCTACAAAATTACATGGTAAACACTATAAACTATTCAGTGAGCTCAATAGTTGCATAGAATTTGAATAAATGTGTATCACTAATAAAAAATTTGACTAATATGTCAATAGGCACAACATGGGAAAAAAATTGCAAATCAATGGCATTACACCAAAATCACAGTGCAAGGGCATGACAATGAAACAAAAAGCTCAGAAGGGAATGGAAAAAAAATTGTAGAGGAAGGGCACAACAACAAAATAGAGAGATATTTCATAGGAACAAAATGTGCCAAGCACATATGCATAATCACAAGGCTCATTCCCTTGTATGTCACGCCTAAACTATCTTGAACAAGACACACACACACACATACAATAATAACATTCAATTTTATTTCTTGGAAAACCATTTAAGAATTTTTTCAAAACATATATAAATTCATAGTACTAAAAATTTCTTTCAAATATTACAATCATAATTGGATCCTTATGTCAATTTACAAATCACATGAAGATCTACGGTTGATATTTTACATCACACAACTTTTAAAAATGTGCATAAATGAATCATCTTCAAATCTTTAGCAAAAAGTGAAAATATTCCAAGATTTTCTTCAACATGTATCCATTTAGAAAACCTATAGAAAAAAACCCTATATACCATGGAGAGCTCACCTCCTAGCCTAGGTCTCTAAGAGACAACCCACCAAGCTTGGAGAATCAAGACCAATTGGGTAACCTTCAATCATAGACATATAAATCAACAATATAGGATACAAAATTTGACACCCTTTTTGAGCATACATAGTAGGCTACCAGAGGAACCAATAGAATGGGTGAAGGTATGCCTAAAACCCTTAGGAGAAGCCAAATACAAAAAACCCAATCTAGCTTCACAAGGCATACAAAATAAATATCTTCTCTCACAAACTTTCTCCCCTTATCACCCCCAAAGTGCATAACAAAGTACTAGCACATGTAGCCCATACTATATTCATATCCCTCTTCCTTCCAAGGAAGAAACTCTACACTCAGGGGATAGGCCCAACTAACCCCTTCACCCTGAAGGCCACTTCTCCCCTCCTAAGGGTGAGTGATGTCCTTCCACACCTATAACAACACACTCTCAAAATAAAATGAAAATAAGATAATAGAAATTCATCCACACCCAAAAATACCATAGGGACAATGAGCAACACACATTTGCATCTATAGAAAAATTTATACATCTTTTATTTAGAAAGAAAAGAAACAACACAAGACATAATTTCCAAAAAAAAATGGCAAAATATCCAACCTTTCTCCAAGCTATGGTAAATGACCCAATTTGAGAAGAGCCCTCTATCCTTCCTTAATCCAATCTCCAAAAACCAAAAAATCTCTAAAAACTAGAGAGTGGATGAATACCAACTCTATTTTCCAATTTCCCTCTAAAATAAGAACATTCCTAATTTTTCTCCATCATAAAAGAGAACAAACACTTCAACTCCACCTAAGTTTTCCTATTTGGTTGGAATTATCAACTCACTAGAGATAAGGTAGGAATTTTGGGTAAGACTTCTTCCATTTTTGCAATACTAAGAAATGGGATTTTACAAGTGTTGGAAAAGAGATTTTAACTCTAGTAAAGCCAAAATTTAAGCCCTAACATATAGTACTAACATGTAGGTAACTTAATTTCACTAAAGAACACTCTAAGACTCAAACAAATCCCTCTAAAGTCACCCTAAACTTGAAATCCGAAATTTAATTTAATCAAAATCTTCATAAGATATTTTATGCAAGGGGATGAAAACTTAAACATTTATAACTAGTTAGGAATAAGGTTGGGTCTCTTTTGCCAATGACTCAACCTGACTTGCCATTTAAACACATAACAACACAGGTGTCAAGTGACACTATAAAATATATATTTAACATTGCGAGTGGCAAATCAATTTTCACAAAAAAATAAATCCAATGTAAAACATCCATTCACATTATCTCTACAAAGTAAAATACTTAACAATGAGGTTAAGATCTTTTCAATAGATCTAACCTTGGCAATCTCAATTAATACAAAGGTATAATCTTGGTTCTCCATTTTACCATGGTTATTTCCTTTACACTCAAACTGCATATTAGTAGTCCAAGATAAATAAATCACATTCATATCCTAAATAAATTCTATATTCATAATTGAATCAAAACATAAATATTTTCCATTTCCAAACCATTGTTCATATATAATGCTTGCATAATCAAACTAAAAATGATATAACCATTTAATTAAATCATCTTCAAATATATAATCCATATAAACTTTTCATTCAAACATAATTCTGTACTCTTTAATAAAATAATCAGCCAAGTACATGAATACAAATAATCATCAAGCATCATCAATAAGTTCTAACATAATAATAATCACTATAAAAATAAAGTGTCCCATAGTATTGAGTAGTCTGAATAATAGTCCAAAATAAGTCCAACATATAAAAAGGTGTCAAGATATAGAGTATTTGAAATTTAATAAAAGCATTATACTATGCTATGATGGGCCATGGTGAGGCCTCACATTGTAGAAGTCATGACCTATTTAAATATATGTATATACCAACCCAGCTAATCAACAACTAGACCCATTTAACTGGTTATGTCTTGTTTCACTCTAAAATTATCTGCTATGATATGTTTTTGTAAAATTTCTTGCAAACTTGGCCCATTTTTTGTGGTTTGCATTATTTTTATGTAGGATCTTGAGGCAAGTCACTTGGTAGGGGTTGAGTGAGTTTTATTGTTTTATTATTTGGATTCTAGAATATGTATGCAGTTGGATCATATATGTAATAAGAATCTTGAAAAATATCTCTATGAATATATAAAGAGATACATGTTTACAAGAAAATATAAAGATATACATATTTACAAAGAAAAGAAAAGAAAAATTACATATGTACCTCTTCTCACCATTGAAGATAATCATAGAGGTATGGCACATAGATCACAAGGGTATGACATGATAATGAAATTTTAGAGCAAGGGCATGACACAACAATGAAATTGCAAAGCAAGGGCACAAAAATGAAATGTAGAGATCACAAGGGCACAACAACCAAATGCACCAATCACAAGGGCCATCACAATGTTCACAACTCTCCACCCTCATTCAAAGCTCTCCACCTCTTTCATGTGTAGCTCTCGAGGATCAAAACAAATGGAAAATTATTATCATGTTTTATACTCACAATAGCATCACAATTATGACTCTGACATTAGTATTATGATGGCTCTAGGGATAATTACAAAAAATGAAAATAACCACAAATTACACTGTTGTTGCAAATTGTCATCGCAATTTGACCCCAAATATACTAGTGCCATCTTATTCTTTCAACCTATAAACCCATTTATTCTATAAAGTCCTTTTACCTCCAAGAAACTTACATAAATCCTAAGTCTTATTTTTCATAAAGGAGTCCATTTATTCTTCCATCACATACTCCCATTGAATCTTAGCATCCACCTAGACAACTTCATCATAATATTAAGGCTCACAAGTATTAGTTAGTAAAATAGAGTACAAAGAGGGACAAAAACTTCTTGGGGATCTACTTAGTCTTGTTGACCATATAATATTCACTAGGGTGTGTGGTATTTTTTGTTGTGGTTGTTGCAGATCATAAGGAACTATTAGAACATCATCTTTTGGAATATCATCCAACACTACATAATCATTTTTTTTCTTTTCATGTGCTACAATAGATCTTTGTACAACACTTTCTCATTGAATATGGCATCCCTACTTCTTATAATCTTAAAATTTTCAAACTCCTAAAGCCTATAACCAAATCCATCAATGCTATATCCAACAAATGTATATTTCTTTGACTTAGCTTCTAGCTTGGTTCTATTTTTAGAATCTATATGTGCAAATACTTCACAATCAAAGGCTTTGAGAAAATAATAACTCACCTTCTTACCATTCCATGCTTCCTCTAGAATACCACAACTCAAAGGAGTATAGGGAAGTCTATCATTGAAATGTACAATAGTATTGATAGGCTCAATCCACATGTTTAAGGGCAACCCAACATGCAACCTCATGCTCCTTGCATGCTTCATTATTGTCCTATTCATGTGTTTAAGAACTCCATTTTCATGTGAAGTGCTTGGAATAGTTTTCTATCTATGAATAACATTAGTGGAGAAATAATCTTTAGATTCTTGGTTGCAGTACTCACTACGATTACCATATCTAAGACATTTAAATCTCTTACCAGTCTCATTTTCAACCAAGCATTTCCATTTCTTAAAAGTTTGAAATACATTATATTTAGGTCTAAGGAAATAAACCTATACTTTTCAAGTAGCATCATTGATAAATGTAACATAATAATGAGAGCCACCAAGGGAAGATACCTAACCGAGTTCCCATACATTTGTATGCACAAGCTCTAATTTCTCATTTTTCTTTTCCTTCTCACTCTTTGCAAAACTCACTCTCTTTTATTTTCCATACACACAACTTTCAAATAAATCCATATTGACATATTTAGAACCTAGTAAAATTTTTTTTTAATTAATTAATTTCATACCTTTCTCACTCATGTGCCCAAGTTTTTTGTGCCATAGGTTTATATTAGAATCTACAACAATTAATTGTTCCCCCTACTCAATTGCAATAACTATTCTTGAACATTCATTTTTCTCTAAAATAATTAAAGTAGAAGGAACAACATGACCTATACAAAGATATAAGGTGCCTAATTTCACACTTTTTTCTACTACAAGGTAACCTTTTGAAACCTTCCATTTTTTTAATTAAAAGTAACTACAAAACCCTCATCACCAAGTTTTCCTACTGAAATTAAATTCATACTCTACCTTGGAACATGTCTTACCTCATGTAGTAGCCAATGATTACCATTCTACAACTTGATCTTAACTTTTTCCCTTTCCATAAATATGATAAGGTTCATTATCCCTCAAACAATCAAGCCCAAAATTCCCTCAGACATAATAAATAAAATAACCTCTATGAGGTGTAACATGAAATGAAGCCCCAAAATCTAAAACCCAAGAATCATCAAGACTTTGTAAAGAAAGAAGAAAAGAAACCTTCTTAGATTTTTTACTTGCCACATTTGCCTCCTTTCTCCCTTCTAGTTTATCTCCTTCATTGTTCTTTTGAGTTGAACAATCTTTCTTCTTATGCCTTGACTTCCCACAGTACCAAAAATCTCTTGGTACTCTAGATTGAGACCTCTTCCCCTTTGATTTTCCTCTTGATTTTCCATAATTTCTAGGATTACTTCCTCTCTCATTCATTCGGCCTCTACTTTGTATGTTTAAAGAACACCTAAGGTTTTTCTACGAGTTTCCTCACTCAGAATAACACAAATCGCATCATCAAATTTTAGGTTATTAGATCTTGAAACAAAATTACTCATAGCCATTACCATGCTATTTCATCTTTCATGAAAAAACACAAAATTTGGATAGCCCTAGTTTCTACATAAAAAATTGACAATCACAAAAGATAAATAACAAGTAATAGTATCACACTCATTTAAATGATTTGCAATAGATCCACCTTTTGCCATCTTCATATTAAATAAATGCTTCATGACAAATACCATATTTGAAGCAGAGGGATTTTCATATAATTTTTCTAGGGTTTGTATCAACTCTTCTATCATCTTCTCTTTTTTAATGTTAAATATCCTTGATGGTGCCAAGCATAATCAAATTATTCCAAGTGGCTTTCTATCTAAAACCTCCTAGTCCTTATTTGTCATAGTTCCTTGTTTCTTGGTTTTTCCTTCCAATGGCTTTTATAAATCATTTTGATAAAGATAGTCCTCAATTTTTATTTTCCATAACTAAAAGCTCTTCTAATTAATATTCTCCACCTTCAGCTTACCCTCATCTAGACTTTCTCCCTCTCAACCATGACACTCCTACTCAATTGTGAGACTCTCCTGTAGAGGATAACTAAAAAACAACCTTTCTCTGATACCACTTGTTAAGATTAACCATGGATACAAAAAAAAAAATTATGAAAATATAACCAATATCAAAAGATAATAAATCACATAGAAGGAAACACAAGACTCCAAGATTTAACATGGTTCACCCAATCCCTGGGCTACATCCACCAAACATTGAGTCCAATATTATTAGTATCTAATGATTAGATCCTCATTACAATCTATAATCCCTTGCATCTCATTACTACTGCAATAACATGGAATATCAATAACCCTAAGCTATTTTATATAAATATTTTTTCCTCTTTAGGGTTAAAATTAGTTACAACATTTCGGCCCAAATGTGCCAATAAAATAGCCCCCCAAAATAAAATCTTGGCCTCGCTGAGGAATTATGGAGTATGTATAGTACTTCCCAAATCAATCATCACAAACTAACAATTTATCCTTATCTCCCCCACTGCCAAGATCAATATGCATTTGCAAGCAAGGGCTCATACACCTTGTATTTTTTCTCTTCTTTCCATGACAAGAGACTCTACACTTTCATGGAATCAAACTAACCCCTTCCCTGACACATGGAAACTTCTTCCCTACCTGAGGGTGAGTAATTTCATCACTTTCTTCACAATTCCCTCAAACAAAAATCAAAGAGATGAACATAAACAAGAATTAAATCAAAGCCAAAATTGCATCCCTCATATTTCAATACCACAAAATATACAATGCACATATGCAAGAGATTTACAAGAACATACTAATACATTGAAAAACAAGAACAAGTATCCATAGAAATGGGTATCATCAACTTTCACAATGTTTTTTGGAAAAATGATTTTTGAGAAGAGCCCTAATCCCTTTTCTTGCTCCAATTCCAAAACCCCAATGTCTGTAAAGATAGAGAGTGGGTGAACACCCACTAACCTATTTCAAGGCCTCTAAAAAGGACTCCAAATTTCACCCACCTACTAAAAGTAAATTTAGAATTGGCCCTAAGTCCTTTGGTCATCAACTTATCCCCTATCATAAATGCAATATTGGGAAGGAGTGTTTGGGAAAGGTAAAGAGCTCACTCAATTTTCGCAACATGTGGAAAATGAAATATTTAGAGGGTCATGAAAGCTACTAGGAGGTTCTAGTAGTGTTAAAATGGTCCCCAACCCATACCCCGAACACTTAGGCACTTAGATTTCACTAAATTTGGCCCGTAAGACTATTTTTTGGCCTCTATAAGTGACTATAAATTTTGAATTCAAAACCTTAATTCATATACATCATCAAAATCATCTAAGTCCATTTCTTTTCCATCACCTAGGTATGTAGATGTATCCTAGGGAACACATGAAATATTTATGATTTAAACCATAATTTTTGAACAACCAAATAACTCATCTCAATATAGAAGTATAACCTTGTGTACATGATACACCAACAACCTTAACACATCATAATATAATTTTAATATTTAATATTAGGCTACCTTAAGGGAACTTCTAGTGAGTTGATAATATTTATCTTTTAGTTTTCCACTATTTATTAAGATGGTAAGTATTAAATTATATTATTGTAATAACCATCAAATAATTATACATAAGATAACTAGAATTTATCATAATTCCCTCAACATGGTTTCTAGAAAGAACCATAATAATGTCCCATACCATCACCTTTCCATGCTCATATATCCTTTCAAATATCCTATAGGATTTAATAGTAGAATTCATATTTAATAAGTTCATGCAATGCGGATTCTTACAACTTTTGTTTATCTAATAGGTAAACTAGGGATTCTACCCCTATCCAAAATTTAGTACAGGAAGAGGCATGTTGCATCAATTCATGGATGAATTGTAATATCTTTATGGAGTTGATCCATAAGTGTTCACACTTTAGAAGCATCTTTAAAGTTGTGAAGTTGACTATGATGAAACTAATGTAATCAACACATGTAAGGTACAAGGATAGCTATAAGGTTTTATAATTTTTATGATAAAATTTATAATGACCTTTGGCATTTCTCTAAAAGGGGGAGAAGATTATTGAAAAGAGATGACTACTAAAAAGGGATCACTCAAAAGGGGAGAGAACATAATGAGAGCAAGATACTAAAAAGATAAATATGAAAATAAATGATAATCATAACCTAAGGGGGAAATATGATTCTGATGATTTTTTTTGGTACTGAAGTTACATACTGAGTTAGATAGTTTTTGTTGGATACAATTGTTCAATTGTGTGTTGTCTTTGATGCTACATAAATGTCATATCAATTATTAGTTAGATTCTACTAAGCTCAATTGGTCAGCAAGGAAAAAGATAGAGTCTACTAAGCTTAGAAGGTTAGAAAAGCAAATTATGAAGTCTACTGAGCATTTCTAGAGGTTACACTGTGAAGATGGTTTCTACCGAGCTCACTCAAGCACTAAAGGTTTCTATTATAGAAGTTAGTTTCTACTAAGCTCAAAAGGTCAGTAAAGGAAAGTTAGTTCTTACCAAGTTCACTCAGTCTCCAAAGGATTTTCTAGAATTTGTAGTGTTTACCAAGCTTCACTTGGTTAACATTCCAAATCATTTTTTAGAGTAGTATTTACCAAGCAAGGTCAGCCAATGAAGGATTTCATTATTTTTGGAAATAAAGTTTATTTGTTTCATGTAATATTTGTAGCCAACTGATGTATTGTTTATTGATAAATGTAACTTGTAAATGAGCTGAATTGACAATTTGTAATGTATAAATAAAAGGTCAAGTTGTGATTTCAAATGTATGGATGGATTTATGAATGAGGGAGTATACAAGTGAATTGATTGTGTGAAGAGTAAGTGTGAGTGAATTTTGAAGAAGGATCAGATATCCTTGAGAAGCAGTAAAGCTGTACTCAATCAGAGAGGATCTATTGAAGAAAAGTAGAGATCTATATTAGAAAATTTTAGTTGCATCTCATTTAGGTCACTTATTGTTACTTTCTCACCATTGTATTAGTAATTCCTAAATATCTTAATAGAGTTGGTCTAATAGCCATTTTGTAAATCCTCTAACAAGGTGGATAGTTCTACTGAATTGATCTAAAGTCCTCTAGCAAGGCCACTCCTAGAAAGGTGATTAAATCCTCTAACAAGATCACACCTAATAGTGTGTTTTGTAACCTTTAATAGGGTTGGCTCCTAATAGGGCTCACTTCAGAAAAGTAAAAATTGGTAGCTAGTTACTGGGTGGTTTTTTCCATATTGAGTTTTCACGTTAAATCTGGTGTCTCTTGTGTTCATGTTATTTTCTTTTGCATGCATGTTTATAATTGTGAATGCTTAAAGATCAATAATGAGTTAATATATAGTTCATCAATTGAGTTATAAAACTTTTCTATGTGGCTATTAAGTGACAGTAGTAATTAAATTTTAAGACATCTAAGGGATCTCTGGATTTATTTTTGTGGTAATTAATTTACCCCCCCCCCCCTCAATTACTCCATCTATATTTGCAACAATTGGTATTAGAGCTTTTGGTGCTTGCAAGAAGAATTTCAAGGATCTAAGCTAATGATCAGGATGTCTTACAGGAGAGAAATTCCAAGGCTTAATAGGGATAACTTTTCAGCATGGCAAGGTCTCATGAGACTCCATCTAGCTTCCATTGGAGATACGATATTGAAATATCTAGATGAAGCATATGTAACTCCTTCTAGTACATTATCTATGAATGACATTGCTGAGAAGAAGACTCACAACACCATGATGATAAACATTGCATCTACTCTAAGCTCTACATAATTTAATGATGTCAAGGACTGGAGAACTACCTTTGAAATGTGGAACAAGTTGAAAGATATCTATGGAGGTGATGATAATGTGAGAAGAGCCAAAGAAGAAAGTCTAAGAGGATAATTTGATCAAATGATGATGAGAGAGGATGAAAACATTACAAAATATTTTGAAAGAGTCAAAGCAAGTGTTAGGGCAATCAAAGCTTCTGGAGGAGATATCAAGGAGGAAATAGTTATAACTAAAGTTCTTAGAACATTACTTCCCATTTATGCAATTATATTTTTTGCAACTCAAGAAAGAAGGTGTGAAGAAAATCATAAGATAAATTTAGAGGCCATAGTTGGAAGATTTACTACATTTGAGTTAGGCAACTATGATAACTATGTTCCAGCTACCAAGAACATTGAATTAGCATTTGAAGCTAAGATTTCACTCAAGGAGAAAGGAAAGAAGATAAAGGATTCTCAGTCAAGAAGTCAAGAAGAATCAGAATAGAGTTCTGATAGTGATCTTGGGGTAGTTGAAGCCCTACTAGCAAGGAAATATTCTAGAGGCAAAGGGAAATACAAAGGTAAGGTTCCTCTAATATGTTTTTCATGTGAGAAAATTGGACATATTGTAGTCGGGTGCCCAAATAAGTACAACAAGGATGAGAAGAACGGTCACAAGTACAATGGCAAGAAAGACTTCAAATCATTCAAAGACAAAGGTAAGAAAACATGTTTTATGGCTAAGGATTCTAATGATTCTGATGATGAAGAAGAAGATGAAATTTTGTACATTGCTATGAAAGATGAGTCTAACAATGATGAGGAAATGGAACTTATTTCTCATGTGAGAAAAAATGATACATGGACCATAGATAGTGGTTGCTCTCATCATATGATAGGTGATAAAATAAATTTTGAACATTTTGAAGACCATAATGGTGGTAGTGTGAGGTTTGGTAATAATAAACTTTGTTGCATAAAAGGAAGAGAAAGAATCTCATTAACCAAAGAGCTTATATGTGATAATTCATATTGAGTGTAGCACAACTGCTCAATAATGGATTCAAAGTGGAATTCATGCATGGAAAAGAAAGACTACTAGATGAAAAAGGAAAGCTGACTAGATCAGGCACACAGACAAAAGGTAACTTGTTCTATCTTGAACTTGGTGAATGTTCATGTTTTATTGCTCGAGTTGAAGAAAGTTGGTTATGGCATAGGAGGTTGTGTCATGTGAATTTTGATAGCTTGGTGAAAATAAGTAAATTTAGGAAAGTAAGAGGCATTCCTAATATAAAGAAACCTGAGTTTGGTCTATGCAAGAATTGTCAATTTGGCAAGATAGAAAAGACTAGCTTTAAAAGTAAAAACTATCAATCTGAGGAAGTTTTAGAAATTGTGCATATTGATTTATGTGGACCTATTAGAATTGAAATCTATACTAGAGAAAAGTTATTCATTATTTTTGTTGATGATTACACAAGAATAATGATTGTCATATACCTAAAAGAGAAATCAGAAGCATTTGAGAAGTTCAAATGGTATTTGGACAGAGTTGAGGAGAAAATAGGAAAAAGACTAAAATATTTGAGGTTAGATAGAGGTGGTGAGTTCATCTCCCATGAGTTCAATAACTTTTGCATTGAAAGGGGAATTAAAAGACAAGTACTAGCCCCTAAAACTTTTGAGCAAAATGAAATATCTAAAAAGAGGAACAGATCTATCATGGATTGTAAAGAGCATTGCTATCAAATACTGGAAGGAAGCTATTAGCACTACAATTCATACCTTGAATCAAGTATAGCTAAAGAAGGACTCATTCAAAACCCCCTATGAGTTATGGTATGGATATATACCTAATGTAAGTTGCCTAAAAGTATTTGGAAGCAATGTTACATATTGAAAGAATCTAGAAAAAAAAATTGATGTGAAGGGTGATGAAGGAATATTTTTGGGTTATTCTTGCAAAAGTAAAGCATGTAGATGTTTGAACTTGTCTACTCCCAAAGTCATAGAAAGTGCACATGTGAAAGTTGATAAGTTTGTAAAAAGAACTAAAGAAGAAAGCAATAGGGAACTAGAACACTATAGTAGATTTGTTTTCATTGAACCTAATATAGTGCTAGATACACCTATCAATCAGGAATCTTCTATTCTTGAGTCTTTAGTAACCAAGTTGCAAGAAGTTCAAACTGAGCTAAAGGAAATTGAGTCACATTCTAATGCTACTGAGTCAATGCCTACCAAGTTTAAAGGACCTGAGTAGTAGACAAAATAGCTAGAACCTAAAACTAAAGTGCAAGTAGATGAAAATGCAATGCATTCAAAAGGTAAGGAACCTATATTAGCCAAGTATGTTAGGGGACATCATACACTAGATCAAATCATTGGAGACTAATCTGAAGGAACTATGACAAGAAGTAAGTTGAAAGGTACTTGTTTACTTGCTGATTTTTAACCTAGAAATGTCAAAGATGCATTAGAAAATGAAAGTTGGATTGAGGCTATGAATGAAGAGATGGAGCAGATAGAGAACAACAAACATGAACTTTTGTACCCAGTCCTAAAGATAAAAATGTGATTGGTACTAAGTGGTATTTAGAAATAAGTTGAATGAAAATGTTAAGGTATCAAGCAACAAAGCTAGACTACTATTCAAAGGATACTCTTAAGAAGAAGGAATAGACTATGGAGAGACTCTTACTTCTATTTCAAGATTGGAAGGTGTCAAGACCTAACTTGCATATGCTGCATACAAATAATTTAAGGTTTATTAGATGGATGCAAGTCAGTATTTCTCAATGGTATACTTGATAAAGAAGTCTACATTGAATAGCCTAAAAGTTTTGTTGATCTAGACAAGAAGGACATAATCTAAAAATTACACAAAGCATTATATGGCCTGAAACAAGCCCCTAGAGCATGGTATCAAAGATTGCATAGCTATCTTATTCAAATTGGTTTTCAAAGAACTAATGATAATAGTAGCTTGTAAATCAAGGAAGGACCAGATAATAAGATTTTTTTGGGAAAAATATTTCTGGATGATACTTTGTTCACAAGGAAGGATGATCTTTGCACAGAATTTTCAAAACAAATGAACAAGGAGTTTGAGATGTCAATGTTTGGAGAAATCAAATTCTTTGTTGGTCTTCAAATTCAGCAGAGTAAGAATGGCATCTACACCACTCAATCTAAATATATTAAGGAGATACTAAAAATTTTTGACATGGAAGATTGTAAACTAGTTGGGAATCCTATCTGTACTGGATTGAAACTTACAAAGGATGATGAATCAAAAGAGGTAGATCAGACATTGTATATATCTATGATTGGAAAGTTGTAGTATGTAGTACATACAAGGCCAGATATTTTCCTTGCAGTTGGTATTGTAGCAATATTTTTAGCAAAATGAAGAGAAAATCACATGATGGTAACCAAAAGGATCATGAGATATTTAAAAGGCACTGAAGATTATGGATTATGGTACAACTTTGGAGGTAATTTGGATTTGAAAGTGTTTACTGATGTAGATTGGGTAGGAAACATTGATGACAAAAATAGTGCAAGTGGAGAAGCTTTCTTTCTTGGAAAAAGGTTGGATTCTTGGACTAGTAAAAAGAAAAATTGTACATCCCAATCCACAACTAAAGTAGAGTATGTTGTAGTAGCAATAAACTATTCTAATATTGTTTGGTTCAAACAATTACTAGAAGGCATGAAGGATGAAATCAAAGAACCTATTGTTATATTTTGTGACAATACAAGTGCAATTAACATATCTAAAAATCTAGTGATGCATTCAAAAATCAAGCACATTACAATAAAGTATCACTTTATTAGAGAATTGGTGCAAAATAAAGAGATCAGATTGGAATATGTCCATACTAAAGAATAAATTATTGACATATTCACCAAGCCTTTACCTAAGGACGCATTCTTGTATCTAAGAGGTAAATTAGGAGTCATTCCCCTATCTTAAGCTCACTAAAATAAAGTTTTAGTGATGCATCAATAGGTACCAAATTGAAGATCTTTTAGTTGATGCAAAATAATCATGGAAATATTGCATATGAATCAGTACATAAGGTACATTGCTATTCATTTGGTTTGTGTTGTCTTTGGCATGTGTTGTCAAAGAGGGAGAGTATACTATCGTATCTTTCTAAAATTTGAATTTTTTTATGAAGAGTTTGATGTTTGAATAGAAGCTATGTAATTCTTTCACAGAGGGAGATTATTGTATTTGAGAAGTTTTTGGAATGAAATGTAAGAGGGAGAAATATTCTATCAAGAAAAGACTTATTTTCAAATTTCATTCTGCTATGACATGTTGTGTTGGTATCAATGCCAAAGAGGGAGATTGTTGGATACAATTGTTCAATTGTGTGTTGTCTTTGATGTTACACAAATGTCATATTAGTTATCAATCAAAGTCTACCAAGCTCAATTGGTCAGCAAGGAAAAAGATAGAGTCTACCAAGCATTTTTGGAGGTTACCCTGTGAAGATAGTTTCTACCAAGCTCACTCGAGCACTGAAGGTTTCTATGTCAGAAGTCAATTTTTACCGAGCTCACAAGGTTATCAAAGGAAAGTTAGTTCTTATCAAGTTCACTTAGTCTCCAAAGGATTTTTTAGAATTTGCAGTGTTTATTGAGCTTCACTTAGTTAACACTAGAAGTCATTTTTTGGAGCATAATTGACCAATGAAGGATTTTATTATTTGGGGAAATAAAGTTTATTTGTTTCATGTAATCTTTTTAGCTGACTGATGTATTATTTATTGGTAAATGTAACTTGTAAATGAGCCAAATTGATAATTTGTAATGTATAGATAAAAGGTCAAGTTGTGATTTCAAATGTATGGATGGATGTATGAATGAGTGAACATGCAAGTGAATTGATTGTGTGAAGAGGAAGTGTGAGAAAATTTTGAAGAAGGATCAAATATCCTTGAGAAGTAGCAAAGTTGTACTTGATTAGAGAGGATCTATTGAAGCAAAGAAGAGATCTATATTAGCAAAGTTCAATTGCATCTCGTTCAAGTCACTTATAATTACTTTCTCACCATTGAGGGAGAGTATATTGTCATATCTTTCTAAAATTTGAATGTATTTATGAAGAGTTTGATGTTTGAATAGAAGCTATGTAATTCCTTCATAGAGGGAGATTATTGTATTTGAGAAGTTTGTGGAATGAAATGTAAGAGGGAGAAATATTCTATCAGAAAAAGACTTATTTTCAAATTTTATTTTTCTATGACATGATGTGTTGCCATCAATGCCAACGAGGGAGATTGTTGGATACAATTGTTCAATTGTGTGTTGTCTTTGATGTTACACAAATCTCATATTAGTTATTAGTTAGATTCTACTTAGATCAGTTGGTTAGCAAGGCAAAAGATAGATTCTATCAAGCTCAGAAGGTTAGCAAAGTGAATTATAGAGTCTATTGAGTGCTTCTAGAGGTTATACTGTGAAGATAGTTTCTACCGAGCTCACTTGAGCACTAAAGGTTTCTGTGGTAGAAGTCAGTTTCTACTGAGCTCACAAGGTTAGCGAAGGAAAGTTAGTTCTTACTAAATTCACTCAATATCCAAAAGATTTTGTAGAATTCATAATGTTTACTAAGCTTCACTTGGTTAACACTAGAAATCATTTTCTGGAGTAGTATTTATCGAGCATGGTCAACTAATGAAGGATTTTATTATTTTTGGATATAAAGTTTATTTGCTTCATGTAATGTTTGTAGCCAACTGATGTTATTTTTTATTGGTAAATGTAAATTGTAAATGAGCCAACTTGACAATTTGTAATGTATAAATAAAAGATCAAGTTGTGATTTCAATTGTATGGACAGATGTATGAATGTGTGAGCATGCAAGTGAATTGATTGTGTAAAGAGGAAGTGTGAGAAATTTTTGAAGAAGGATTAGATATCCTTGAGAAGTAGCAAAGTTATATTCGATCAGAGAGGATCTATTGAAGTAAAGTAGAGATCTATATTAGCAAAGTTCAGTTGCATCTCATTCAGGTCACTTGTTGTTACTTTCTCACCATTGTAGTAGTAATTCTTAAATCTCTTAATAGAGTTGGTCTAATAGTAATTTTGTAAATCCTCTAACAAGGTGGATAGTTCTATTGAATTTTTCTAAAGTCCTCTAGCAAGGCCACTCCTAGCAAGGTTATTAAATCTTCTAACAAGGTCACACCTAACAGTGTGTTTTGTAACCTTTAATGGGGTTGGCTCCTAACAAGGCTCCCTTCATAAGAGTAAAAATTGGTAGTTAGTTAGTTAGTGGTTTTTCCCATACTATATTTCCATTTTAAATTTGGTTTCTCTTGTGTTCATGTTATTTTCTTTTGCATGCATGTTTATAATTGTGAATGCTTAAAGATCAGTAATGAGTTAACATACAGTTCATCAACTAAGTTACAACACTTTTCTATGTGACTACCAAGTGACAGCAATAATTAATTTTTAAGACATATAAGGGATCTATGGATTTGTTTTTGTGGTAACTGATTCACCCTCACCCCCCTACCCCCCCTCAATTACTCCATCTATATTTTTGACATTTTTTGCAATTGAAGTCAAGAGCTACAAAGTTGTATTTTTGTCAATGCATACATTTGATTAACTTATGTAATGTTATGTAATGTTATATAATGTAAAATCATATATTGTGTGTTTTCATCAATGCAAAAGGGGGAGATTGTTAGCCCCAATTTATATTGTAATAGGTAATTCTATGAATGTGTGTAAAAGAGTCATATCAATTTTTATATTTTTATTGATGTCAAAATATTAGTTGGCTAGATATTATGCTAACTTAATAGAGTACCATATCATTAAATTGATGAAGAGGATTTGAAGAAAATATGATGAAGAAAAAAGTAATATGTAAGTTATTCAATGGGTACTTGAATGAGTTGGGGAGTGATATTATATTATTGATTTGATTTTTTTTACAATCATGTATTGTTGCAATGTATTGAAAAATACAAGCATAACCCAGTGACAAGATTAATGAAGGGAGACTATATTCATCGAGTGACTATAGTATTTCCTTAGAGATTGGTAAAGGAAAAAAATATAGTGTTTCTTGATTGAGTAATTAATAACCAAGCTCTATATTACATGATTAAATGATATGTTTACTAAGTTATAGTTGGATGAAAAAGTTTGGAGAATTGGAATCTAAGGTCAACTTTTGATGTAAATTTGGAAAGTTTGAGATGATCTAAGGAATGAGTCAAAGTTTGCTACAAGATAAATGACCGATAAAATTAAAGAAGAATCTGATGATGGAGATTGAAGAAGGATAATGATGGACACAAATTTCTACACAAGTTATTTTTTTAAATGTCTAGATTCATTGTATGAAGTTTCAAATTTGGAAATTTGGTATGAACCTAAGATTGACAACTATGATTAAGTCAGAAAAGATGGAATGATCTGGAATCTTGGAGTTGACTATTTGAGGAGGAAGTCAAGATAGTTTTAGGTTGAAGGTTGTTGTGTTTATTGTTTGTCATATTATTGGAGTGTAAATTCGTTGTCAATACAAAGTTGAAGAAGGTGAAAGAAGATTTTTGAGAAAAGTGAACTTAGGAGAATTGGAGAGAGAAGGTGTTAATCAACCAATTTGAATGTACAGAGTGAAAGGATATCCAAGAGAGAGATCAAACAAAGAAAGAGTAAGGAACAAATATTTGAACAGGAGAAGGTAGTTTTTATTCTTAACATATCAATTTTATATTGTTACTATTTAACCATTGTAGAATAAAATATCAGAAGTATTGAGTGGACCTTACAAGTTTGTGAAATCCTATATGGTAACATCGATTAATGGTGTTTATAATTCCTTTAAATTAGGCCACTCTTTAGTCAAGAATAAGGAGTAATAAGGTCTAGATGATCTTTTGCTAAAATCCTCCAACAAGGTCACATTAACAATGTGTATGTAATCTTTAACAAGGTTGTCTCCTGGGAAAGCTCACTTTAGAAGAGTGAAATTTTTAGGGTTTTTGGTCCTAGGTGTTTTTTCCCTTCACAAGGTTTCCATGTTAAAATATGGTGTCAAATCTATGAATGTTATTTGTTCTGCAAGTTTTTTTACATGTTTTATAGTTTACTGCAACTTGGTAGTAACTAAGTTTATGGTTAGTAATCACTTAATAATTTTTCTAACAATTGGCAATGAAAATATAGTAATTTTATAGTTTGGAATAAAGTGATTGAAAGAGGTAAATTATAAGTTCAATTGTTGCATCAAGTGATTTTTGTTAAATTTCATGAGTTTCTACTAGTTCATAACTGATTCAACCCCTCCTAGTTATCTAACACCCCTAACCTCCATATGAAGGAAAAATATGAGTTTTAGATAGACTGAGGAGAGAAAGAAGAGATTTAAATAAATTAAATAAGCTATAGTTGCAACACCCACCCTCATAAATCCCAACTACAACAAGGATTCCATTTTGTATGCATTTGGTAGTATGGAGATATTTTAGCCATAGTAGCACAAAAAAGGAAGGAAGGTAATGAATAGCATATTGTGTTTTTCAATCAAGTTCTTTAAGATTATGAGATTAACTACTTATTTTTTTAGAAACTTGTGTTAGTTTTAGTTCAAAGATTAAAAATATTTGGATACATATTTTTGAATAACAATATATACTTGATGGTTACACACCACATAGTTAGAGAGTTTCTATTAAATGAAGTTATAGCTCATAGAGTATGATATGGAGGTTGTTGGGACTCAAAATTACAGAAGGATTTTGAGTATTGTATTTGAAAACTTTGTAAAATTACCCCATATAAAAAAAAATGTGTGCATATATACCCACATTGCCATTTTGAGTTGTATGATGTATTTCAGGTGTTCCATGCATTGCATTCAGTATATGCAGGAATCTCAAGTTTTTACATTGAAATTTTGAATCAGTTTGTGAGATGTCATTTGATAATAAAATTTCATTTTTACCAAAGTGTCAAACAATATTTGGAGGGCTATAGTTTGCATTTAAATATCTTGCACCTAGCAAAGTTTTATAATCCAAAACTTTTTGAATTTTTAGCATGCATGTCAAAGAGACTATGTTTCACATTTAAATTCATTTTGAATTCCTTTTATAGGGATTTGAATTTCCCAAATTTAATTGTTAATCATTGTCTTGTTGGTGCACTTTGTTTAGAAATCTAGGAATCCCTTCTTGACCAAATGTAACTTTGACCTAGTTGACCCTATGGAAGAAATTTTTTTTCTAATGCATTCTAGGGGTCAAATAAATTTTATTTTCTAGATTTGAGCTTATGATGAATCCTTATGTCTTATTTTCAAACATTATTTCATTTGTAATTTTTAAAGTTTTACTAATGATCAAATTTGCAAATTAATTGGTAGGCCTATTTGTGATGTTATAAGTTTGAATTGGTGAGAGATGAAAACCAAAAAAATTTACCCCTATATTTTACATGGAAAATGATTCTATTATGCCAATTTTCAAATCTTCATTAATTCATTTATACACTTTTCCAGTTCCATTTCATTTGCCAAAAAAATCAGTTTCACTAGTAATCCATTTTTGCAAGTTTTGGAAACCAACTTTAGAGATTTTCCAAATGCATCATGTTTTTTATCATGAGCCAAAACTATAATAATATACTTTCTATATAAAAGTGTATCTATGCCGAATGTTGCACATTCCTAAGTGACAATTTTACTTATTTTTAAAGTCAAAACTAAATATAATTATCTATATTTAACATGTTTACTTGCATGACAATTTGAAGTGACAAATTTGATAGTTAATATCTTTTGATAGGTTAATAATCATAAGGCCATGTTTTGCAAACTAAAAGAGTATATGTCAGATAGCATGAATGCAAAGTATCAGGCCTTAGTTGCTTTATTTTTAAAAATTTTAAGGCTAGTTTAAGACCTCTCAAAATAAAATTTATACTTCTTAGAAAGGGATATAAATGAGTCTTAATTGATCAACTTGTGATTAATTTTGAATCCAATCAAAAAGAAATGAGCTTAGTGGATTGGTTTGATGGTTTAGGTGTTTGAAATCATTATTTTTAGTTGGGCCTCCTTGTGACCTAACTTTCCTCATCAAGATAGTATGTTTTAAGTTGATGAAACATTGTGGTTATTTGATATCAATTTGAACTCTTTATATGTATTAAGAATTGAAGATATGATAAGGAATTCTTGCATGTTGAAAAGGCATATTTTTATATGATTGGATTATCATAATGGAAAAATGAATGTATGAAGAATTATTTTTTATGACTATTTATTGAGGATCAAAAAAATGTCTCCTAGAAGAATTTAATAGTAAATGTGAAAAGATTTATCTAGCCACTTAAATAAGAATGAGAGTGTTGACTCCATATACTCTTATTTAATCAAGAAGGCAATTGGATTGTTTCAATAGTCTCCAAGGTATTACCAAACACCTGTTCAACTTTTTATGTTTTGATATGAGTATTATGGGGTGTGTTCTATTGACTACTCATATGGTCTCCATGAGTTGAGAGAAAATAACCAAAACATAATATAGAGTTTCTCATCTTGGCCTACTAATAAATGAAAATAAATTCAAGTTCCACGTTAACATGATATTTGTCTTTACAACATGTATTTGATGGAGACGTCTATTCACAAGGAGGAGCCACAAATCACCCTCATTTTGAATGTCATCAAAGTTAATAGGTGCCCAACATTTTCATCAAATTTCTTCTAATTCTACCACAAAGAACCCACAAACAAATGGATGTTTCAACCAATCTTCTACAGTTTCTTCTATTCATGCATTGAGAGGGCTAAAAGAAAAGATCAATATTGGTAGATCATATTTATAGTCTAGGATAGATTCTCTCAACTAAATGAATACATGTGTAAGAGAATATCACCTTAGACAAGTTATGGATAATGTTTTCTTACACTGATCAGAATAAGGATTGGGTTGTTGTTCAAAATCAGCTACAAAGGGATTTGGTGCATGCATGTATGGATTACTAGTTGTACATTTAGCCCTTTACTAAATCTATTTTTTTTTTTGGGAATATGTTATTTTAATCCTTACAAGGTGCATTGGAAATTAAAAAACACAATTAAATGTGTACGAACAGACATAGATCAAAGATTAATAAACATGATTCCTTCAACCAAGATGAGTACAAATGATGTTGATTATTGGAAGAGGCACAAAATAAGCATGAATATGTACTTATCATGTCGCTAATTTGAAGCTAATTCTTTCATAAAAATGGGTATATGTGTAAGAAAATTTTCATCATAGGTATCCACGAGAGCCCACACTATACTAATTATACTCAGATTTAGATGTACTAATTATAATTTTGAATACTTCAAACAACTTAGATTTATTCATTAAATATCTCAGTCTCTATAGAAACTTATTACACAATAACATGCAACTTACTATCCCTATAGTAACTAACTTGCAGAATGTAAAACGTATCAAACAAAATTCACACAAGTATGACACCTGGATTTAATATTGAAACCCAATTTGGAAAAAACCATAGTAATATCGTACTGAATTTCCACTCTTCTAAAGTAAACTCTACAACAATGTTAAAGGATTTAATCACCTTATTAAGAGTGGCCATTTTAGAGGACATAAGAAAATTCCATTAAAATATCACCTTGATGAAAGGATTTACAAATGAATGTTAGGTAAACTTTGACTAAATGATTTAAACTTATATAATGGTTACAAAGTAACACTAGTATGATCTGATAAATACAACTTACTTTGATAATACAAATCACAATATAGCTCATCTTCTAATTCATTGACTTGAATACATTCATGTCTCCATTTCTAATCTCTAATCTTCTTAGAAAATCCTTCGAGAAATCACTCTTCACCTCTTCTCTACTCATTTTTTACAATATTTTGTTCAAGTTCACTAGTTAATAAATCAGCGACTACTAACCTCTTTAGGCTAATCATCATGCCTCCTTAAATAGGCAGCTTTGATCTTTTTCTTCTTAAACATCACCATTGATCTTAGGGTTAGGTCATATTCATCAAATCCTTCCATCATTTCATTTCTTTGTTCTCCTTCTAGATAGTTCTCAAAAATTCTCTTTTAATCCATGCCTAAGAATGCTCAAACATGGGTTCTCAAGCATTAAACGCTCCATCTCATCAATCATTATTCTTCATGCACTTTGGCTAATCTAAAAATTCAAGTAGGTTAGCTAGGAATCTCAATTCCTTCACAAAATATCACATATTGAGACTTAGTGTTCCTTGACCTCGACCATCACCAGATAACTTAGTCAATACTAACTATCTTACTTGGCTTATGCTATCTTCACTCACTCTAAATTTTTTGATACTCATTCTTCACTGATTCTTGGTTAACACTATATTTTCTTGGTCTTTACTATTCACTTAGTCTACACTATCACAACTCAAATTTAACTATAAGTTCCTTTATCTTCTACTATATAGCTTGGTTTAGCCTATGCATTTTGTCTTCTATTGATTATCTCTACTAGGATTTAACTCAACTATCTTCTCTACTTAGTTTTATAATTAAACAATACATTATCTTATCAAATTCCAACTGATCAAGTGCCCATTATAGTTCCACATAGCTCAACTTTTCCACTAGGTCTTCTTTTTATCTCTTCTTCTCAAATCCTCTTCATGAATCAAATGATATAACATCCTACTTAGGTAGAAACTATCTCACCAATGAGGTGTGAAATTAATTGCAACAGTACAATTATTTTAATTGAAACTTCCAACAATCTCTCTCTTTGGAATTGATATAAATGCCTCTAGTTACCATGAAATAAAAAATACTTTACTTTCTTCAATTAACTCCCTCTATTTTCAATAAAAAATGGTTATCAATATCCTTAGTCTCATTCTGATTCTCACTCTAATATGTAACACCTCTAGACATTAATTATAACATCTCACAAGTTCTTCTATCATTTTAGAACATGAACTCCCTCTTTTATATATATCTTCTTATATGGTGATTGCCTTACAATCTCTCGCTTTTTCTTATTATTGATGGTAAGTGCACAGATGTTTGATAATATCTCCTTCTTTGACAATAATTCCAAAGACACTTCAACATCTTTATTTGACTATGTCTCATACATCTTCAACATGTAGATATCTTCTTTTTAGTTCTGTGAACTAGGTTCTCCTTTTGTCATCTTTCTTATGACTATAGTTCTATTAACTTTGTAGCTCAAACTCCTCACAATCTTTTCTTAAACTTTAGGCAAGTCCTAAAGCATGACCTTTTGCATTAATTTGTAAGATATTCTTATCAAAAAATTTGATGCAAAGCTCCATCTTATCTTAATTATCTTTAGTTAGGAAAATCACCTCCAATTTACCTCTTACATATTTACGATCATCCTTAGGTAAATATTTTGTGAATATATTAGTTATCTATTCCTTTGTATTTGCATACTCCAATCTGACTTCTTTGTCTTGTACCAACTCTCTTAAACAATGATACTTGATATCAATGTACTTCACTTGGTGTACATGACAAGAATTTTTGATATGTTTATAGCACTTGTGTTATCTTTGAATATAACAACTAGTTCAGTGATCTCTTCCTTCCTTCTTTTCAATAAACTTGATCCACACTATGTTATAACAATTAACTATTGTAATTACATATTCAATTTCTATTGTAGATTGGGAAATGTAATTATGCTTCTTGTTTATCCATGAAACTAGTCTCCTTCCTAGAAAGAAATCTCCACCTCTTGTACTCTTCTTATCATCAACATTTCTAGCCCAATCTGCATCAATATATTCTTTTAGATAACTTATCATTCTCTTTGTAATACAATCCATAATCCTCTATTCCTTTCAGATATTTTGGTATTTTTTTCACAATCATCATATGATTTTCCTTAAGATTTTTAGAAAATCTAGCAACTATCCCAACTACTAGTGTAATATCTCACCTTCCATGAACAATGTATTGTAGTTTTCCAATCATTGATTTATATAAAGTTTGATTCACATCAGCATAATCATCTTTCTTTGAAATTTTATGTCCATAATCGATGGGTGTTCTAATTGGTCTTGAATCTTCCATTTCAAAGGTCTTCAATATCTCCTCGATGTACTTGGATTCAATAATGTATATCCCTTTCTTCATTTAATGCATTTGCAAACCAAAAAAGAATTTGATCTCTCCAAACATAGACATCTCAAATTATTTCTTCATTTCTTTAGTAAATGATTGACAAAATGAGTGTTTTCCTCCAAATATGATATCATCCATAAATATCTCATCTTATAGTATCCCTTTTTTAGATTTAGTCGTCAAGTATAGATTACAATTATCATTTGTCCTTGTAAAACCAATCCTTACCAAATATGTGTTCAACCTTTCATACCATTCTCTAGGGGTTTGTTTCAATCCATATAATACTTTATGCATCTTACATACCATATTCCTCTTTCTTGAATTAAAAAATCCTTTAGGTTGTTCAATATAGACTTCTTCTTCTAGAAATCCATTTAGAAATGAAGACTTTACATCCATTCAATACACCGTGAATCCTTTGTAAGAAGTATATGCAAGAAAAGTCCTCACTCCTACTATTACAAAAAGGGAAAATATCTCCCCATATAAAATTCTTTCTTCTTGTGCATATACCTTACAAACTTGTCTTTCTTTGTTTCTTGTGACTTCACCTTTCTTGTTCAGCTTGTTTTTGAAAACCCACTTTATTCCAAAAGCATTCTTGTCCTTTGGTCTAGGTACTAGCAACCGAGTTTTTTTCTTCTCTATATGCTCAATCTCTTCACTCATTTCTTAAATCTAGTGTTCATTATCCAAAGAATTCTTTACTGATTTAGGCTCAAATTCACATAGTAGGCATGTTTGGTTCATCAACTTGTTCCTTTTTGTAACTCCATAATCTTTGTCTCCAATAATTTGATTAGGTTTATGATGTCTTCTCACATATTTTTCTAGCATAGGTTCTTATCTTCTTACTTCTTTACGTTTATCTTGTAGATTCATTTTACGAAACACTTCATGTATCTCACCTTTTTCTTCTAGTTGTTTAGAAACTAATATTTGATGCTTGACATGCTCTTCTTTATGCTTGACATGTTGTTGTTGTAACTTAGCATGTAATAGGTGCTACTACTTGGAATCTTTCTTCTCAAGTTTGGTTGAAGTGTTGGGATCTACTTCATTAATACATGTAAAATTTCTATTATATTTAGGCTCCTAATTGCATTCTTTTCCATTCTTCTCTTCATTTCATCAACTTTTAGATTTGTACTTTTGACAATTTTATTATTGTTATAATTCAAACATTTATATGCTTTCCTTTTTGTGGAATATCCTAGGAATATACCTTCATCACTTTTTGCATCAAGTTTTTCACATCTATTATCTTTCATTAAATAGCATTTTATTCCAACTAATTTGAAATATTTCTCATTAGATGCATATCCATATGATAACTCAAAGGGTTTGATATTTGTACCTTTCTTGACTTGTACTCTATTCAAGGTATAAACTACAATACTTTCAAATTCTCTCTAGTAGTTTGGTGCAATATTCTTCTACATCATTAATGTTCTAGAATAGTCCATACTTGTTTTGTTCCTCCTTTTAGCTATACTATTTTGTGGAGGGGTCCTTGGTGAAGAAATGTATCTCTTGATTCCTTTATCATTATAGAATGTGTTGAATTCCTCAAATATGAATTCACCTCCTCTATTAGATCTTAGGCACTTCAATATTTTACCTATTTGCTTTTCAAATATATCCAAATACCACTTAAAAGTTTCAAATGCATCATATTTTTCCTTAATAAACATCATAGTCATCATTCTAGAGTAGTAATCATCAAATATAATAAAATATTTGTCACCGCAGTAGCTTTGCAATCCAATAGGTCCATAAAGGTCAACATGAACCAACTCTAAAATAACATTAGAAGTATACATCTTTCTTTTGAAACTAGACTTTGTCATTTTTCTCAATTGACATTATTTAAACATCATATTATTAGGTTCCTCCAATCTTGGTAATCCTTTCACTCCTTTCATTGTAGGAGTTGAGAATCCGACTTCGATAACGTGCCAAGATCACCTACAATGCAAATAGCTTGCTAAAGAGAAACCTAGGGAGCAAAGAGCTTGAAGCAAATACCACACAAGAATATTTCACAATAGGAAATTAGAATTACTATGTGAAAATGGAATGAATTTACAATGAGTGAGAGACTAAATAAAAAGGCCTCATGGAAGCTTGTAGAACAAGCTGAAATGAGGTAGGATATAAGGTTGAAAACTAAGCACACATCCACAAAAGGTGGAAAGATAACTATGCTAAAGGGAACAAACTCCTATGTTATCAAAAACTAATGTCAACTACATGCATTAACCTAAGTAAGCTTAAGTGATAGAATAAATAATTAAAAATTAATTATTTATTTGCTCTAACACCCCCCCTTAAGTGCAACTTAGGGGAATGCCTTAAGCTCACAAAACAAAGGAAAAAATGCAAAATAGGTCTTGGAAATGAGGCCATTTTAGGTACCCAAGTACAATGTAACTAAATGCAACCTCTATAAAATGGAGAAAGAGGGAAAATCCTATGGGAAAAACCCTCCTCCAAAAAGAGGTAAAACAACATGCTAAAAAAAACAAGAAGTGAAGGAAGGATGGCCTCAACCAATCCCCCCAAGGACAACTTTTGTAACTCCAAGCATTGACCGTAGCTGAAGAAAGTGTGGTGAAGCAAAAGGTTTAGTGAAGATGTTTGCAACTTGACCAGTGGTAGGAATGTACTCCAATGCAATAACACAATCCTAGATCAACTGACAGATGAAATGCATGTGAAACTCAATGTGATTGGTACATTGATGTTCCATTGGGTTGTGAGAAATGTGGATGGAACTCTGATTATCACACCACAAAATAGTGGTACAATCAGGAAGAAATCCAAACTCAATCATCAACTAACAAAGCTATAAAGCCTCCTGACTAGCAAGAACTACAGCCTTGTATTCAGCCTCTATAGATGAAAGTGCTTGAGCATGTTGCTTCTTGTAGGACCATGTGATAGGACCTAAGCCAAGGCAAAAAAAAAAGCCAGAAGTAGACTTTTGATCATCAACATCACCGACCCAATCTGAGTCAATGTAGCCAACAATGTGTGGAGTCCCCAAAGTGTAGTGAATTCCATACATGAGTGTGCCCTAAATTTAGTGTAGAATATGCCTAGCAGCTTGCCAATGATTCTCATGAGGGTCCTGAGAAAATCAAGAGACTAGGCCAACCGTAAAAGAAAGATCAAGGTGGGTGTGTGTCAGGTACAATAGGCTACCAACCAACTATCGATACAAAGTAGCATCCACTATAGGTGAGGAGTAGGAGGTAGACAAAGTAATACCTGACTAAAATGGTGTAGGAGTAGCCTTGCAATCAAGAATGTGAAAGAAAAAAATCATGTCAAGAGCATACTTCTGCTGATACACAAAAATGCCAGTAGGAGATTGATGAATCTGAAGACCAATAAAGTAGTCCAGCAAACCAGGATTAGTCATCTCAAATTGGTCCATCATTGCATGCTTAACATCCTGGAGCATGGATGATGAACTACCTGTAAGGATAAGATCATCAACATACAAAATAAGAATTAGAATCTCATCACCAAGACACTAAATGTACATTGTGGGATCGAAATGGCAGCGAGTGAAGCCTATAGACAGCAGAAATGAGTCCATCTTCTCATACCAAGCCCATAGAGCTTGCTTGAGACAATAAATTAATGTCAAAGCCTATAAACCAAGGTGGGATCTTGCACAAAACTTGGAGGCTACTCCATATAAATCTCCTCTATGATATCACCATGAAGGAAGGCACTTTTCACATCCATCTGATAAACTAGCCATCCCTATGAAGCTATGAGGGATAAGACAAGGCAAACATAATTCATCTTGGCAACAGGGGAAAATGTCTCGAAGTAATCAACACCCTTGACTTGCGAAAAACCCTTCGCAACAAGATGAACCTTATGCTTATCAATAGAACCATCAGCAGCATACTTAGTGTGATAAATCCACTTACAACGCACTAGCTTTCTCCCCTTGGGAAGAGGACAAAGATCTCATGTGTGGTTCTTCATCAAAGAAGAATATTCCTCCTCCATTGCACTATCCCATTCTGAATGTCCTATTGCCTCTATAAATGTCTGAGGATTAGTACTAACAACATGACTAAGTAGACTGGAACCTATAGTGTGAGAATGGGTGCGACACGATGTGGATGGGTCACCAGCTAGAGATCTTGCAGCCTCAATAGTAGCTCAAGCCCATTTAGGCATCTGGGGAGGATCCTATGGTGGAGGTATATCAAGATAACCATGATCATCATCCTCATCATCCATGAAACAAAGTGGAGATGAAGAGGGAGTAGTGGGAGTTGGAGGAGGCGCTTGAGGCAAGGAATGAACTACAGGAGGGCTCTCATCAAACTGGACATCCCATCAAAATAGGACCTCTGTGGAATTAGGATCAAATAATCCATAAGCCTTTACATCCTCATAGTAGCCAACAAAAATCAATGGTTGGCTCTTTGGTTCCATTGCTTTCCTCTAAGCATTAGGTACAAATGCATATGTTGTACTCCCAAAAACTTTGAATGATGACACATCAGGCTTGACATGGGACCAAGCCTCCTTAGGAGTCATATGTCAAAGTGCCTTGTGAGGTATCTAATTCTGAATGTAGTTGGCACAATTGATTTCCTCTACCTAAAAACATGAATCCATGGACCTTGATTGAATCATGCAATTTGCCATCTCCCGAAGGGTTCTGTTCTTCCTCTCAGCCACACTATTTTGTTGAGGAGTCTAGGGCACTAAAAGCTGATGCTGAAGACCATGCTCAGAGTAGAAATCTTTGAAGGCCTGGTTCACATACTCCCCCCCATAATCCATGTGTATGCACTGAATAGAAAGCCCAGACTGCTTCTCTACAAATGTCTTGAAAACTTGAAATGAGTCAAAGACATTAGACATGTACTTAAGAAAGTACACCTATGTGCGTCTGGAGAAGTCATCAATGAATATTAGCACATATATAGCACCCAAAAAAGGAGTGGGAAATGACATGAGGTCACTATGAATCAACTCCAAAGGTGCTAAAGCACAAGTGGCTCATTCATGTGGAAAAGAATCCCTATGTTTCTTGCCAAGTGCATATCCCTAACAAACACCATCTGGATAGGAAATCTGGGGAAGTTCAAGAACAAGTCCCTATGTGCTCATCTGCAAAAGATATCTATAATTGACATGTCCAAAATGTTCATGCCAAATTTTTCTTACTAAATCTACATGTGCAACTAAGCATGAACCTATTTCATTAGAAGACACAAATCAATCAAATCTATAGAGGCAAGATGTAGAGTCAACACTCCTAGTAGCCACAATCATCTCTGGATCATGCAAGTCTCGAATAACCACATCATGTGGTGAGAACTCAACTATCTTCCCAAAGCTAGAGTGGTAAATCATAGATAGAAGGTTCATCGAAATATCAAGACCACAAAGTAAATCCTATAGAGAGCCCTCGACCAAAACAATAGTATTGAAACCTAAAACTAAAAGTTGTGAAGAGTTCCCAACTGCAATCTATGTGGTGACACAAGGATCAACTGAAGTAAGAAACTTAGGAGTGTTTGTTATGTGGTGAGAAGCCCCAGAATCAAGAATCCATGTAGGTGTTGAAGTTGTAGCTCGTGCAGAAAGAGCATGACCTTTTCCTATAGGTGGAGATGTAGGCTAAGGAGATGAAATGTGATGCTCCTTCATGGCTTCCTCTAAAGCCTCTAGTCATTTCCAACACCTAGAAATTGAATGTCCATCTTTCCCACAAAAATTGCAATTCTCACTTGATTTCTTCTTGATCTTGGAGGTAAACTCACCCAAATTTGAAGAAAATTTACCCTTGGGAGGGTTTGCTAGAGGATTAGTTGGAGGCTTAGGATTAGATTTTGATGAGTATTTCTTCAATTTTCCTTTCTTCTTTGATTTCTCCATAGAATTTTGAGCAACCAATGCTTGGCTGGAAGAGCCAGAGCCATCCACCTATTGGATTTTTTCTTGTTCTCAAGTCAACTTGCCACAAAATGTCTCAAATGTAGGCATCCTATGTTTGTCTCCAAGGGCATCCATGGTGGAGTAGAAAGTAGAAGAAAAGACCTAATACTGCCCCTTCAGCTTTGAGAGTATCAAAAATATTCACTCATCATCAGTTTTGTTCTTCCCACATCCCTGTAAAATTGCCCATAGGGATTTGAACTTCATCAGAAAGTCCTCGATGGTGGGAAAGTTTCTTGGTGATAAAGAAGTCAATTTTGTATCAAACTAAAGTGCTTGAAACTCATTCACCTATCTGAACAAAGTCTAATTTTTTTGCTAATAAGCCCATGGAGTAGTCAAACCATCTAGATGAAATAGCAGACTATCTGAAATGTTGAGTGTAATCAATCTCATGGATTCATCCATTTTGTTCCTATCCTATAGAACCTCAAAAGGTCATGTAAGAGCAGGCTAATTTGCATATAGACAAGACCATAGACCTCTTGACATGAGAAGCCTAGTCATTTGTGCCTTCCAAGTGTGATAGTTGTGTGGAGTAAGACGGGTCACAGATGCATCCACCATTGAGAGAAAGAAAAAGATGCAAGTAGAAGGGTCTTAATTAAAGAAAATTATAGAAAAGAAAGAGACCCCCCCCCCCCCCACAAACGTATAAGAATATCCCTCAAATACCACAAAAACAACTATGAAAAGGAAAAAATTAGAAAAGAACCTAGATTTGTTGATGTTGAATAGGAGGAAACACAAGCCTCTACTTTGACACCAAAAATGGGAGCTCAAATGAACTCAAAATCTTACAAAACTAGCACCAACGTCTCAATCTTTGAGTCAACTTTTTGACACTTCTTTTGAATCGGAAAAAGACCTCTGTATGCCCAAGTTATGGCCAAAAAACTAACTTCTACTCCAAAAATGCACCTTGCTAGAAAATTACAGATACTGGATTAAATTTGATGTGTAGTGCCTCTCCCATTTGAATTTTGTAAGTCATCTTGATGGATGCACCCTTCCTGATCTTTTGTTGTGATGGATCATGATTGTGACCCTGAGTGGTCTACACCGTTAAGGTGTTTGGATTTATGTTTCTGTATCAGTTGCTTTGATTATGCTTTTGATTGATCTTTGAGATTATGATGTGATTTTTAGTTCACTAAGGTTTGTGCTAGTGGTTACCAAGATTGATGTGGTATCATGAGGTTGTTCCGTGACTACCCTGAGATGTGTGCAGAGATTGCACTATGTTCTTTTACCAGGCTACACTGGACTAGGTTCCTGTAGCAGTGGTTAGTCATGTTTATGACTGTGTTTGCTTATGTGTTTTAAATGCCTTTTTATGTAGAGTAATCAATCATTATTAAATGCGTAAGTAATTGAATGGATTGTTCATGTGAGATTATTTAGTTATGTGCTGCGGACATTTACCTTGTTTTATTTTGATCTGAGAGATATTTGTTCTTATGTGATGTTTTACATTTGAGAGGACCTGAGGGTCAGATGTTAAACTTTGATTCCAGTATCATGGATTTTAGACTACTATGTTGTTCATTTAATCATATTGCATGATGATGCCATTTTGAGATGACAGTGTGTTTTATGTTGATATTTGGTTACTTGGTATTTGGACATATCTCTGATTATGTTGTATGATGGGTTTAATACTATGGTTATTTACTTCATTCTTGCATTATTATGCTTTATGTGAACGTGAGTGATGTAAATAGATTATTTTAATCTAATTAAATAAATGGTTAAATTAGGTGATTTAATGCATTATTTTTTCGGCTATGTTATTATATGCAATTGCACTTGATCGTGTTGTTTAGTGTGCAGGATTTATATCCCTGGCAATGGCACATGGAGTTAGTGATTTAGCCATTCATATTTTACCAATGTCATCCTTATATGGTCGACGTATCCTTTATTAAATGTTTAATTTAAACCTTTCAGTGATTATTAAATCCAAACTCATTTGCAGTATGTGATTAGACTAGTAAGCGTGTCTGTGCATTTAGACTTTCGCTTTGTCACGAAAGTTGTTTAGGAGATTTATGTGTTTTTGGGTTTTTGGGCTTTTTAATTGATTTATTTTAATTTCTGGTAACTTTGCCAGAGATGAATTCCTATTTATAGGAATAGCCTATTTTTGTTTGGGTCAATTCGGGGTTTAACTAGATTGGCTGGTTAAATGCGCTAATCGATTATTCACTTGAAAACTGAATATGTATCCAGAGAGGAATTTAATTCCTCACTTCTCACTTTCAAATTGGAAAGTTGGAGAGTAAAATCCAAAATCATCTTCATGAGGATTTACTATTTTTTTCATTGTGGGAGCTACGGGCGTGGGATCGTCGCGAGGTTGGGCTCGTTGGATCCAACTCGGGGAAACTTTGGATTGCTGCGATTTTCAGCTACTTCTGCGGGATATTTATTTTATGGTTCAGATTTCCATTTTTCCCTTTTGGCTGTGAGGTAGGGCTTTCCTGTTTTATTGTTTCTACTCTGTTTCTACTTCTATTTTTTGTAGTCGTTTGTTTGGAGGCTGAGAAGTAGTGTTCCCCTCCGTTTCTATATGCTAGTTCTACCCGGTTGGGCAGGTATGAACATTTCCCTATTTTTTGGGATGAGGGTTTGGAATTTTATGTCGTTATGCTGGCCATTTTTACATACGATGTCTGATTCCATTTATTTTTGGATTTTTGGGGTTTTTGAACCCAAAGGCTAAATGGGTTTTAATTTTGAAGTTTTTCCAAAATTTGGGATTTTTACCTCATTTTACGTGTTGCCCTGTTTTCTCAAGTTTTCTTGGCACAATTTGGGTCATTGACTTGGATGATCTGTTTGGATATCAGTTAGACCACTTTTGCACTTTTATGTTACATTAGGATGCGTGTTGCATCCGTACTCCCAACATTGTGTTCGATTGAGTGATTTTATACTTGTTGTTATTGTTTCTTTTAGACCTTTGCTTTTGTTTCGTGAATGCTAGGATTTGTGTAGAATCGATACTCTCGGATTGAGGTCGGTTGAGTGAGTTCATGATGTTTGGTCTTGTTACATCATTGGGATTCATGTAGAATCCATACTCTTGGATTGAGTCTGGTTGAGTGATTTCATGATGTATGATTTTATTGGCTTTGGGATTCATGTAGAATTCATCCTCTTGAGTTTCTTTCAGTTGGGTGTTTTGTTTTGCATTGTGTTCTCATTCCTATCCTTGTGTTATGATCTTTGTGATGGTGGTGCGCCACACATGAGTACGTACACGTACATTTGTTGGGTGACTTGCGAGGCCCGATCTTCCGTGGATTTGTCAAAAGTTATGATCATTGGGGTTGGGATGGGAGTATGCATGCCCACGGGCACTTGTCATAGGATGAGCATGGGTAGGGTAGGGTAGCATATGGAGGGGGCTTTTATCTCATAGCCTGGTGACCTTAGTCCCATAGGGTTGGTAGAGGAAGTTTTAAATAAGTGATAATTAAAGAAAATGTGTGACTGTTTATAAAACTTAAGATAATAAAATGTGTGTGTGGGGCCCTCCGTTGAGGAGTTGAAACGCACGATTCAAGCTTGGGCTTGTCAATGCCAAGTGACTCTCCATGATGTCAGCCCCTACTTAGTAGCCTTTTGAGTGTCTGACTAGGACCTGTACTCCTTGCATTGTCTTAGGTTCTTGGTTGCAGCCATCATACTGTCTAGCGTGAGTGTTAGCCATGGATGTTGTGTTTTATGTGTGTTTTTGGTTGGATCATTATCTCCATCAGCATGATAGGTGTGGACCTATGGGTGCCACGTGGTTGGGAGGCATAGCTACCTTCACCACTATTAGGGATTGGTGTACAGAGATGATCTTTGTCCTAGTGCGACAGTTGCTGGATGTTTTCACTTGGTACTTCGAGTTTCAGAGTATGCTTTCTTGTGATTTATGCTTTCATTGGGATGCTTGTATATCATGTTAGATGATGTTATTTTATTTGACGCATTCCCTTATTATGATTTTTAGCATATGATTAGATGATGTGATTTGCTTTAGTAGTATATCTGTTGCTTACTATTGTTTAGCATGTGATAGGTGATGTTATCTACTGTAGAATTATCTTATGCCTTATCACTAGCATGTTAGATTTTCTTATGCTGTTATTATTGCATGTTTTTAGTAGTGACGTCCCTATTACGACAGTACCGATGATCTGGTCGGTGGCTTGGGATGTTATGCGCAGGGGATGGCTAGGACCCCTAATGGTCTTATGATGCTATTGATGGTTGGGAGGAACTGCGTACTTAGTTTGGTTGTTTTGTTCCTGAGATTTATTTATGTACATTGCGATGTTTCTTTTGTTCTCTACGATGTTTATATTCAGTGTGTTCTTTGCTGCTATAGTTTAAATGGTTTGATGTTCTTCATTCTGTGTTGTTCTTGCACTCGAGTGTTCATTCCTCGAGCCTTTGTGGATCCAGTACTCCCTGGTGTGGAGGTTCTTTTCTCTATTTTTGGTCCTTTGTGTTTTTGGAAGTGTTTCTGTGTTTCTATGGGAGACATTTGTTCAGCATTGTGCGACATAAAATGTATCACACGCCCATACAAACTATGTCGTACGACACTGTAAAGTGTCACACGCCTTCTCGATAAATGTCGTACAACACTGGAAAAGTGTCACACGCCTTCTTGAGAAATGTCACATGAGACTATGAAGTGTCGCACACCTTGAAAAATGTCATACGACACTGGAAGAGTTTCGCACACCTTAAGGAGAAGTGTCGCCCTCTCTTAGTAAGAAGTGTCGCACAGTTTTTTGTAAAAACTTGCGCGGGCAGACAGCGAACACTTTTCTTCGTGATCCGATCCTTTTGAGAGTGGTTTTGGATACCCTTTTGGGCGTTCTTCGACCCTATGCTATTGCATTTTGAATTCTATCGATTTCTCTTGAAATCGAGTTTTTGTGTTTCTATTTTAGTCTCTTGGGGTTTAAAATATAACATTTAAGTATAAGTTGACGTATATTTAATTTCTTATACTTAAGATATATTTTAATATATGCAACAAATTTTTTGAGATAGGTTTCAGACCTCTCGAAGATAAGTTATGGATTTTAGGAAATTTCAGGGCTTCAGAAATCCAAACTTAGCCAATTTTCAGGGCTTTAGGATTTCAGGCTTAGCCAAATTTTGAAATTTTTCATTTTACCCCAGCTTGGTGTTTTGTTGATGAGTGGTCTTTTCTTGTGCCCTCATCTTGTTGTGGTGGTTTTTGGCTTTTGTTTGGGTGTGTTAGTTGGGTAGTGGCATTTGGAGATTCGTTGGTTGCCAAGATTGTGTTGAAGTCTTCTGTTGCGATCTTGGTGATCCCTGTATGATGTTGTCTTGTGCATTCATAAATGTAAAAAAAAAATATCTTGGCTTGATTTGAATCCTTGTTTCCAAGGATCTTCGGGCGGGGCATTACATGATGCCTGTATGGCCATCACAGGACATCACCAAAATGATGACATTAGCCATTGAAATGATGACATCATTTGTTGGAAAAATGATGTCAGCTAACAGAAAATGATGTCAGCAAAAATTGCCAAAAAAGTGACATAATCGATCAGAATGATGATGTCAGTATGCTTGAAAATGATGTTAGTGGCTGAAATGATGACATCACACCCAGAGTGGCCACAGGGCGGCAGAACAAAAAAAAATTTCGATGGTGGTAGTGCTCTAGAGGAAAACCTAGTGTCGTCGTTGGCAGTGGTGGTCTCCGGGTTGCACGCTGGCGGTGCAGGGCTTTCGGTGGTGCTGTGTTGGGAGCTGCCAGTAGAGCAGGGAGCTGGTGGAATGGGGGTGGCCCCATAGTGGTGTGTGAGCACTGTTGTGACAATGCCCACATTTTTTAAATTTTATTTTATTTTTTTTGCTCTGTTCATCTATACGGCTACCTGGGAGGCCAAAAAAATTCTAGAAAAATGCCTGAATCCAAAAATGAAAAGTTTTATATGAATCTTAGCTATAAACAGCATTTTAGATCCAATGGCAACGTTTGTTTGGGCTAAAAGTGCTTTAGAAATTTTCTCTAAAACTAATTTGAAGAAAAATTGCACAAACAAACTAGGGTTTGTGGCTCCAAATTACGGCTTCAAAAATCCTTTGAACAAGAAGCAGCAGGGAGGCTCTGATACCATGTAGGAGTTGAGAATTTGACTTTGATAATGCACCAAGATCACCTGCAATGCAAATAGCTTGCTGAAGAGAAACCTAGGGAGCAAAGGGCTTGAAGCAAATAGTGCACAAGAATATTTCATAATAGAAAATTAGAATTACTATGTGAAAATGGAATGAATTTACAATGAGTGAGAGACCAAATAAAAAGGCCTCATGGAAGCTTGTAGAACAAGCTAGAATGAGGTAGGAGATAAGGTTGACAACTAAGCGCACATCCACAAAAGGTGGAAAGATAAGTATGCTAAAGGGAACAAACTCCTGTGTTGTCAACAACTAACCTCAACTAAATGCATTAACCTAAGTAAGCTTAAGTAATAGAATAAATAATTAACAATTAATTAATTATTTACTCTAATATTCATCTTTCTAACGCTTACCAAATTGTCAAACTTAACAATACATAGCCTATTATTCCATAACCAAATGTCATCACATTATGCAAATAACCATGCATCATCGGATAGGTCTAGATAGAACAAGTTACTTTTTGTTCAATCACCACTTCCAATCAACTCACTAGAACCACTGTAGATCTTAGCCTTCTTGTGCTGAAATTCAACTATGTAGTCTAAATTATTCAACTATGTTATGCTCAACAAATTTTAGTCAAGTCCTTCAACCCAATAAGAATGATCACATATGATCTTATCAATCAATCTTATTCACCCTTTATCTTTCACAAGACATGGAGCATCATTACCAAACTTAACACAACTTTCTTTCTAATATTCTAAGGTTTCAAAATTAATTTTATCACCATTCATGTTATGTAAGCAACCATTATCAATTATCCATTTATCACCTTTACTCACATATGAAATAATTTTAGTTTTATCATCTTCATCAAAATCATCTTTTATAGTAATAAAAATAACTTCACCATGACTATCAGAATCAATATCAATCTCTTCTTCAACAATATAACAAGATTTATTACCTTTACCTTTGTAGCATTTGTATCCTTTATTGTCTCTTCTATCTTTCTTCCTTTGAACTATATATCTTTCCTTTCATCCTTGTCAACCCTGTCATGACATCTTGTAGCAATATGGCCAACTAATTTATTGCATTAAAGACAAATTATAGGAAGTTTATCTTTGAATTTTTCTTTTCCACTTGGTAAGCTTCTAGCCATTAATGCTTCAAGATCCTCAAGATCATCATTAGAAGATTCACTCTCACTAACCTTATGTTTTTCTTGCTTCTTCTTATACTTATGTAAAACCAATTGTGACTTTAAAGTGGGGTCAATGGCATGGGAAGTAAAATTATCAATATTTGACAATTCAAAAGTAGCGAGTCTACCACCTAGACTATCCAAGATTAGACCATTACTAGAAGTACATCTCAAATCATGTATTTCAAAAAATCTTATAGCATAAATAGGAAGTAAAGTTGTCAATACCTTTTTAATCACACTCTCATCACTAATATTACCTTCAACTCCTCTAATAACATTCACAACTTCTTTAATTCTTCCAACATGTTGAGAAATGTTCTCACCTTATACCATCTTCATGTCATTAAACTTTCCTCTCAAGCTTTCTTATTTGGCTCTTAGTACATTCTTATCTCCTCCATGGATCTTTTCTAGTTTTTCCCACATTTTCTTTCTAGTAGTGCATTCCTCTATATCATCAAACTCTAAGTACCTTAGGGTAGATGAAATCTTCAATATTACATGATTGTATTGTTTGTTCTCCTTTATCTATTAGGTTGTTAGAGGTGATGATACTTAAATATAGCTATGATCTAGGAAGTATATGTTAGAAATAATAATCCACCAAGATAATTCAGAGGGGGGAATGAATTAGTTATCCAATAATTAAAATATTTATTAACCTTAAACAATATTATCCATTTAACCAAAGTAAATAGTAACCATAACGAGATGCGCATAGAAAATTACACAAGATATGTTAGCTAGGGAAACCCTTGATCAGAGGAAAAACCCCAGTGAAAATGATGCCCACAAGATGATGTACTTATATAAATATTCCTTGTTAGAGGATGGAACTTGTTAGGAGTCTATTACAAAATTTAGTACATATAAGTTCCTCTTAGGAGACTTTGAATCCTTGTTAGAAAATTCCAACCCTTTTAGGAGTTGTAGAAGATAGAAAAACCCACTGTCTAAATAGCTTTTGGGGCAAGACCACTAAATTCATTGTCCAACTAATCTCTTAAGTATTGCTTGCAAAATAATTGTGCATACTATACGTTAACTTCTTTCCTCTATCCTGACAATGAGACCAATCATTGTTAGACCTTTTAGACTAGGTCACAAACCACAGATCCAAGTATCAAACTTTGGATCACACAATAAAACATTGGCAATGAAGTTTCCTTCACTTCCTCTTTGCTATGCTTATCTTTGTATTCTACTCTTTTGCTTCTTATAATCATTTGTATTCATCCATACATACTTCTTGTTGGAAATTATTGAAATGATCATAAGAAAAAGTGTTGGAATAATATATGGAACTGGTAAAAAATGTCCTCAATCATTGTTTTGTCATTGATGTCAAACTTGCTACTTGCAGGGATGACAATTGCTTTAGTGATCCAAATACTATCAATTAGTTGATTGTCAAGGTGGAGGAAATCAATAAGATGTAACTAGAACACCTAGAAAAAGGTTGAAGTTATGATGTTGTAATGAAGTACAAGGATCAGCTACGCCATTGATGAAAAAGTGTATTGGATGACATACTAAAAGATACGAAGAATGAGCACACTGAAACATATCAAAGATCTAAGGTTTTAGCTAAGTCTTTTGTAAAGATCAAACTAAGTTCATTAGAGAGAAGGAGCCGAGCAAGCTAGTAAGAGCTAAGCAAATTCCTATTTAAGTGTCAAGCAAGTTCAAGTGCCGAGCAGAACCAAGTGCCGAGCAAAATCAAGTGTCGAGCAGAATCAAGTGCCGAGCAAAACCAAGTGCTAAGCAGAATCAAGTGCCAAGTAGAACCAAGTGTCAAGTAGGTATAGGTGCCAAGTAACACAGAGGTGTCGAGCACCAGTAACTCAATAATGTCGAGTTGTTGCATTATTTTGGAAATCGAAGATTCGTCAGATCTAAGCTGACAAAGTTGTTATCTAGAAATTTGTGAATTAAAAAGAAGATAAGAATGATGAGTTGGTGGCATAGAACACCATGTAGAATGTTTTTAAGATACAACTGGCGAAGTTTCTAGAAGAGAACAAGATATGGGGTAGATACATTGTATCCTACTGAATCCAGTTTGAAACACTAAAATTGGAGAGGGAGAATTGAGCGGCAAAAAGAAAATCAGACTTCTATATAAGAAGACATAAGTTAATGAAGAAAAAGAGTGTGTGAAAAGAGGGGATAGTGAGAGAGAGAGCTGTGGTCAAGCATAAAAGCATGAAGTTCTATAGAATGTGGTAAGGAGAAGAAAGCACAGGAACTTTGTTTAAATAGATGACCACAAGAATGATTGCATTGGTAGAATGAGTAATAAGACTCAAGGAGATGAAGCTTGAGAGGGAGACAAGCAGTCAGAGCTGAAGTGATTGAAGCCAAGCATAAAGATTGAATTGAAAGAGTGATCTGAAATCTGCAAAGTATGTTGTAAGTTATATCAGATCAAAAGACCATTATCATTACTTTCTAGCAATTGTAACAGTAAGATAAATCCTATGGACTTAGGTTGGCTTAACAGCCATTAGATAAATCCTTTAACAGGGTGACATTCCAAGTGAATGTTCTAAAGACCTTTAACCAGGCCCATTCCTAACAATTTGGTGAAATCCTCTAACAGGGTCACATTTAACAGTGTGTTGTAAGCCTTTAACAAGGTAGGCTTTTAACAGGGCATCACTTCTGTAATGACAAAGGAATCAAATGAAAAATGTCAACTCCTAGAACTCCACCACAGAATGGAATTGCTGAAAGAAGAAACAGATCTATAATTGACTATGCTAGAACATTAATGATGGAAAATAATGTTTCTCTAAAATACTGGAGAGAAGCTGTAAGTGTAGCTGTTCATACATTGAACCAAGTACAAGTCAAGAAAGGTACAAATACAACACCTTTTGAATTATGGTATGGTTACTCACCAAATGTAAAACATTTCAAAGTGTTTGGTTACAAATGTTTTATCCTTAAAGATGTTAGAAATGGAAAATTTGATGCAAAAAGTGATGAAGGTATATTTCTTGGTTACTCCACTAGAAGTAAAGCATATAAGTGTTTGAATATTAACACTAACAAAATTGTGAAAAGTGAAAATATAAATTTTGATGAGCACACAGAAGTCCAAGCTAAAATACCAAAGAAAATGGAAGAGTACAGAACCTTTGTGTATTCTTATGATGGAATGATTGATAAGAATGATGTCAATCAAATTGGAAATCAACAACAGGTATCAATTTCAGCTGAATCACAACCAGTAAATGTTGAGTTGCATTCAGAAGCCGAGTTGCAGAATGAAGAAAATGCATAATCTGATTCTAAAGATATCATACATAATGAAGAACAACCTGACAACGAAGTGCATAGTAATCTTGAATCTGAAAGATCAAACATGGAAACAAGGACAGAGCCAAGATTATCCAAATATGTAAAAAGACATCACCCTGCTGAACAAATAATTGGTGACAAAGATGCAAGACCAATGACAAGGAACAGACTAAGACATGAATCATGTATGATTAGCCAATCTGAACCCAAGACAATACATGGTGCATTACAAGATGATGACTGGTATAAAGCTATGGAAGAGGAAATTGATCAAATAAGAAAAAATAAAACTTGGAGTTTGGTTCCCAGACCAACTGACAAGAATGTGATTGGCACCAAATGGGTATTCAAAAACAAACTAAATGAGAATGGTGAGATTACTAGAAACAAAGCCAGATTAGTATGCAAGGATTATGCTTAAGAAGAAGGAATAGACTATGGAGAAACATTTGCTCCTATTGCTAGAATGGAAGGAGTAAGAACTTTTCTTGCATATGCTACCTACAAATATTTTAAAGTCTATCAGATGGATGTAAAATCTGCCTTCTTAAATGGTATACTAGAAGAAGTCTACATTGAACAATCGGAAGGATTTGTTGATGAAAACAATAGGGATATGGTGTGTAAGTTACATAAAGCACTCTATGGTTTGAAACAAGCACCTAGAGCATGGTATGAGAGACTTTAGAAGTATCTAGTGCAAATTGGATTTGAAAGAACTGATGATAACAACATGTACATCAAAGATGAAGAAGGTAAAGACATTATTGTATCTAAAATTTTTGTGGATGACATAGTATTTGGTGGTAAGGAAGTACTTTGCAAAGGCTTTGCTGACAAAATGAAACATGAATTTGAGATGTCTATGTTTGGAGAAATCAAATTTTTTGTTGGATTGCAAGTACATCAACTCAAACATGGAATATTTATTATGCAATCAAAATACATCAAAGAAATTCTTAAAACATTTGGATTGGAGGAATCCAAACTAGTCAGCACACCAATGGCCACAGGAAATAAGCTATCCAAAAATGATGAGTCAGCTAAAGTCAATCAAACAATGTACAGATCCATGATTGGAAAACTACAATATGTTGTACATGGTAGACCAGACATAGCATTAGCAGTTGGAATAGTGGCTAGGTTCTCTGCTAATCCTAAAGAAAATCATCTCGTAGCAGTAAAAAGAATAATGAGATATCTCAAAGGGACTGATGAATTTGGTCTATACTACAAAAAGAATGGAAAATTTGAACTCAATGCATATACAGATGTAGACTGGGGAGGAAACATTGATGACAGAAAAAGCACAAGTGGAGGTGCATTATTTCTAGGCAAAAGGCTGGTTACCTGGACTAGCAAGAAACAAACATGTATATCGCAGTCCACTGCAGAATCAGAATATGTGGCAGCTACAGTCAATTGTACAAACATTGTATGGCTCACACATCTATTGAATGGAATGAAAGAAGAAGTAACAAAACCGGTGATATTGTATTGTGATAATACAAGTGCTATAAACATATCCAAAAATCTAGTGATGCATGCAAAAACTAAGCATATTGTAATCAAGTATCATTATTTCAGAGAATTGGTAGAAGACAAACAAGTGAAGTTGGAATACATTCACACAAAGGAACAAACTATAGATATCTTCACCAAACCGTTGCCCAAGGATGCCTATGAATATCTTAGAGGAAAGTTGGGGGTTATACCCCTAAGTCAAGCAGTTTAAGGCAACAAGGAAGCTGCCTTGCATCAACAAGAATAAATCATTGAAATATTAACAGGTTGATGCAAAGGATGACAGCAGGAACAGAAACTCCAAATCAGTCACAAGCATGGTGACAGAGGGAGAAAAACAACAAGAAGCCAAAGCTTATATTTTGCATGATAAAGATGCTACATCTTTGGCATTTATGTCAAAGAGGGAGAAATATGCAAAAAATTGATCAATGCAAAGAAAGAGGGAGATATATATGAAAGAGGGAGATATATGAGATCAGTAGTGAAAATGCAGCAAGGTAACGTATACAATCTTGGTGGTAACTGAATTGATTACTTGATTAGTTTGGTTTTCCATCAATGCCAAAGAGGGAGATTGTTGGAAATGATTGAAATGATCATAAGAAAAATTGTTGGAATAATATATGGAACTGGTAAAGAATGTCCTCAATCATTGTCTTGTCATTGATGTCAAACTTGCTACTTGCAGGGATGACAATTGCTTTAGTGATCCAAATACTATCAATTAGTTGATTGTCAAGGTGGAGGCAATCAATAAGATGTAACTAGAACACCTAGAGAAAGGTTGAAGTTATGATGTTGTAATGAAGTACAATGATCAGCTAAGCCATTGATGAAAAAGTGTATTGGATGACATACTAAAAGATACGAAGAATGAGCACACTAAAACATATCAAAGATCTAAGGTTTTAGCTAAGTCTTTTGTAAAGCTCAAACTAAGTTCATTAGAGAGAAGGAGCTGAGCAAGCTAGTAAGAGCCGAGAAAATTCCTATTTAAGTGCTGAGCAAGTTCAAGTGTCGAGCAGAATCAAGTGCCAAGCAGAATCAAGTGCCGAGCAGAATCAAGTGCTGAGCAAAACCAAGCACCGAGCAGAATCAAGTGTCGAGCAGAACCAAGTGCCAAGTAGGTATAGGTGCCAAGTAACATAGAGGTGCCGAGCACCAGTAACTCAATAATGTTGAGTAGTTGCATTATTTTGCAAATCGAAGATTCATCAGATCTAAGCCGACAAAGTTGTTATCTAGAAATCTGTGAATGATGAGTTGGTGGCATAGAACACCATGTAGAATGTTTTTAAGATACAATTGACAAAGTTTCTAGAAGAGAACAAGATATGGGATAGATACATTGTATCCTACCTAATCCATTTTGAAACCCTAAAATTGGAGAGAGAGAATTGAGCGGCAAAAAGAAAATCAGACTTCTATATAAGAAGACATAAGTTAATGAAGAAAAAGAGTGAGTGAAAAGAGGGGATAGTGAGAGAGAGAGTTGTGGTCAAGCATAAAAGCATGAAGTGTTGTAGAATGTGCTAAGGAGAAGAAAGCACAAGAACTTTGTTTAAATAGATGACCACAAGAATGATTGCATTGGCAGAATGAGTAATAAGACTCAAAGAGATGAAGCTTGAGAGGGAGACAAGCAGTCAGAGCTGAAGTGATTGAAGCCAAGCATAAGGATTGAATTGAAAGAGTGATCTAAGATCTGAAAAGTATGTTGTAAGTTATATTAGATCAAAAGACCATTATCATTACTTTCTAGCAATTGTAACAGTAAGATAAATCCTATGGACTTAGGTTGGCTTAATAGCCATTAGATAAATCCTTTAACAAGGTGACATTCCAAGTGAATGTTCTAAAGACCTTTAACCAGGCCCATTCCTAACAGTTTGGTGAAATCTTCTAACAGGGTCACATTTAACAATTTGTTGTAAGCCTTTAACAAGACAGGCTTTTAACAGGGCATCACTTCAGAAGAGTGAGAATCAAGTAGCATGTTACTGGTGGTTTTTCCCAAATTGGGTTTCCACGTAAATCATTGTGTCATGTGTTGATCTTGAATGTTTTATCTTTGCATGTTGATTTACAATAATTTGCTTATATGACTGATTTAAGTTTGAACAGATGAAAAGGGTATGGATTCATTAAAAAGTATTAAAAAGGTATTAATAGGGCATTTGGACCTTGAATAACTGATTCACCCCCCCTCTTAGTTATTCTAAAGAAATCTAACACTTCTCTAATGATAAATGAAAATGTCCTTCCTTTATATCAAATTCATAAAACAATTCCTTGAGTCAGTTGTTATATCTTCTCAATTAATTATTATAGGACTACATTAAGAACATGTTACACTTAGTGATAATATTAATCTTTTTCATTGCAACTTGAATAACTTTTTGTACATGTAACTTTATGATAAGTGATCATGTCCATGTCATCTCCTACATGTCTTCTTCAAATTTTTGACTTTGGCTTATTAGAATAATAACTCTACTAAGAGATATAACAAGTTTAATAGAACATGCCTTTGTAAACTCTATCTCATAATAGTCTTCACTAAAACTTGCATAAGTTCTTCTAGACTTAATACCCTATTCTTTCGAGGTTAGCTACATATACTAGACACATAGTATAATCTCCCTTTAACTTTACTACTAAAAGTACTCAACAATCTATCTATAACAACTTGATCTTTACCATTGTCCTTTTGTCAGCTACCACAAAAAATTGTTATGCTGGCATTAATGATAGATACAATTATGAATGTAACATATCATCATGATAATGATCTAATCATGTTTCTATCATATTCCCCCATAGGAATATCACCATCATTCATGCTTCCAACAATCTCCCCTTTTGGTATTGATGGCAACATAGACGAAAAACATCTAGTTCCAAGAATACCTATTGCAAAAGATGGTTAACCTTTCTTTTCAAATCCTCTTCATCAATCATTCTCCCCCATTGATATACCTCAATGTGCTTTACATTAAACTTTGTTTCCATGTTATACTTACTCTTACTTTGTTTTCATGTTGTACTTCCCCCCCATTGACATCAATGTCAAAGGTTTTAGCATGTAGTTTCTACCCTTGTTCACATTCTTCTAGATACATTGTTGCTATCATGGTCAAACTTTATTAGACTAGATTATGTTGATGGTTAATAGCATTGTTTTAAGACTATCAAATATTGTGCTATGGATTCAGTTAATATGTGATGAGATTATTTAGACTCTAAATTTCATATATGCATTATGATTATTACATTACTTTTAGTTATTGATGATGATTAGTTAGATGGTTTATTATCACATGTGTTTTCTTATGGATACTTACCTCATACTTGCATTTGTATGCTGTGCATGTTTGTTTCTTATGTTTGAGATTTCTGATGTGGTTAAGGAAGGGAGTCGTAGTCACCTGCTAGTCAGGATCTACATGATGCACCACTTTCTACCATTTTCTATTTAGCTTAGCATATATATATATATATATATATTTTATGTACATGCATGGTTTTTATGCAGGTTGCAGGTACCAGTTATCGACTTCCCTGAATTGCCAAGATGAGAGTACTCTATCACACTATCTCAATGGAAAGAGAGGGCAGATAAATTCTCAAGTCCAAATCCTAAACCCTTAAACCATTTGTCCTAGAAAGGTAGGACAAGTATCTGAGATATTTTACCTTCTGAATGTGTTGGATGACATAATTTGTGATTTTAACCCTTTAGACTGATTTTGCATGGATTGTTCTATGATGGGTTTTCATATTTTATTTTGGAGATCTATGGTGAATATTTTATTAATTAAGTCTAAAATTAAAAGATTTAATTAATAATTTAATTATTTTGAAAAAAAAATAATATATTGTCATGATCACTAGATATTTTGATTTTAATTAATTAAATGGGAATTAATTGAGAAAAAGAATTAAATAAAAGAAATTAATAATAATAATAACATAATAAATAAATAATAATAATAGAAATAATAAAAGAATTAAAATAAAAGTTATAAGTCTATCTAGGAGTAAACGCACCTCTTGAATGCACATATGTCAACAACACAGGAGTTAGCGCAAAAATTAAGCACATGGTGTCTACAACCTTGTGACTCATCTAGAAGGTTGGAAAAGACTTGTGCTTAGTTGTCAACATTTTCTGTTTATTTCTAGAGACATTCTAGGTGCTTCCTGAGAGTTATTTATATTCAGGCACTCCTAGAAGCTTGGGAGTGTGTTTTGGAGGACCCGAGAACATTGGAGTAGGAAGGAGTTTGCTCTGCCGATTCTGAGGAGAAGTGAATTAGCATCACTGTCCAGGTAGACACTTTTGATTTTGGCTTATAATATTTCACTTCTTGCACTTCCTGTCTTCTTCGTGTCTTTTGAATGCTTTCTAAGGATTCCATATGTTGAAAATCTTGGTTATATGTATTCTTGTTATGGGTAGTTAAATTCTATATGAGAAAATTCCTCATGCATAGATCTGAGAATTCTATGGGCTAGGGTTTAAAATTTTATAGGCAAACCTATTAGAAGGATTAATAGGTAAATCTAGAGATCAATCAATATAGAGAGAATTCTTAATTTATAAAATTGAAAAGCTCTATTTATTTGAAAATTACGTTTATGATCACAAGCAATATTGTAAATGTTCTCTTTTAGAAAAAAAAAAAAAAAAAATGTATACATATATGTTGCAAATCTGTGTGTGTGTATATACATACATACATACATACATACATACATACATACATACATACATATATATATATATTGAAACGTTGTTGGAAAAATGTTATTAAAGAATCGAATTCGTTTGGGGAAAAATGTTTTAATAGAAATGTTTGTATATATATGAAAAAATAAAATAAATACAAAATGAATTGGGGAGGGGCAGGTTTACCCACCCCTTGCCCCCACCTACCTTCATAACTTTGGCACCGGTGGTCACCTATACCCACTATCGCAGGTACTGTAACTACCATCGAAGGCCCTTCGATAGGGGTAGGGCCACACAACACATTAGAAACATTAGTGCATGGCACTGTCACGTAATAGCAACTTCAAACATGTGGTCTTAGAAATATATAATGTGCTTTCCTTTTAAAATATGGACAATGGTTAAAATATGATTCGAGTTTTGTAATTCATTTTCATATGTTATTAATAATGTTATATGTTAATTACTATATAAATAAATATATGCAGATATATATATGTATGTATATATATATATATATATGTATATATATATATATGTATATATATATATATGTATATATATATCTAAAATATTAATGACATTTTTATATTCAAGTTAATTAAATTTTAAATAAATAATTTAGTTTTAATTTAATCATTTTACTTAATTAGAATCATAATTAATGAGAATGTTATAAATGAAATATTTAAGTTATTATTTTGGGGTTCTCAAGAGTGGAAATTGAGTTATTTGAAAACAACAATTCATTACTAAATAATGCATATTCCTAGAATATTTAGAAAATTAAATTCTAAGAGTTATAGGGAGAAAACATTTATCCATCAAAACAAATACATGGGTTTGTGAAAATGTAAACATTCCCTCATTTGATATCTAAATCCAAAATAAACTCTAGAACCCCATATTCCATTCAATTAAGTTAATTTAAACCCAAACATGTGCTTGTATTTGTGTTTTCTCTATGCTTCTTGTTTTGGGTTTTTGGGTTGACTAGTTTGTTGACCAGTTGTAGGATGTCTACTAGAGGCTCGAGGGTTATGATTGCAATGTCATGATGATGTATTTGATATCAATATTGTAAATGCAACTATGGTTATGTGATAGCATGTTGATTGATATTGTTTTCAATCTTCTTGTCTAAGTTGCGATTTATGTAACCTTTTTATGAGTTCTCGATCAGTTATATTGGATTACTTTCCAGTTACTTGATGGGATTGAATTGTTCTCTGAAATTGATGATGTCATGTTGTGACATGTCTTGACTCAACTATTTTGGAATCTTCGATCAGTATTATTTTGAGATACTTTTTGGTTGCTTATTGAAGAACCAATGGATATTATGATTATCAGTGATACCTTCAGTTGCCAATATAGAATTGTTGTGGTCATGATTATCTATAGATGATTTTGAGTTGACTCATGGATATTTTATGTTTATATTGTGGATTATCTTTTGGTATTTTTTGATTTATGATTCCATGAGCCTAGGGTAGGTTATCTACTTGTAGTGTTAGGAAGTGGCTTGCAATGGGGGTCGTGGCCCTAAGAGGCTGCCAAGGTAACTCATTGTAAGTCATTTTAATAAGTGAAAACATTACACCTAATACTGACTTAAATGAACCTAATAAGATTTTTTTTGTTCTTGCCCATGCCTTGAGTGCTAGTACAGACTAGGATGGGAGTAGAGAGAACACTTGGTTGCGACCTTGCATTCTATAGTATGCCTCATCTGTATGGGAGGATACTAGTGGTTGCATAGGGATCACTAGGGGGCTGGGGTCTATTGGGAGACTACCATGGTAACTCTAGCGTGATCTATGCGATGACACTTTCCCACTTGCAGAGTAGGTTTCCTACATGTCTTTGTTGTGCCTCCAAGATTAGTTGTCAGTTTTGTGTTGGAACCTTTGAGTTAGTATACTTTTAGGATTCCTAGAATTAGAGAGTAATTGTGCTATGTGATTTGATAACCTATTTGGGACTTGAGATTATCTCCTTAGCGTGGTGGGAGTGGACCATTTAGGTTCCATGCAGTTAGGTGGTAGTGCTTTTCACTCTTATCATTTGAGATCCATTTGAGACACCGTGGCTGATACATTCTTTGATTATGATGGTGGACATGTATCCTTATATTTGATGATTAGCATATGATAGATGATGTTTCTATTTACTTGTCTTATGCTTTATTTTACATGATTAGATTTCTTTCTGCATATGATGTAGTATATTTAGAAGTGACATTCCTACTATGTTAATACTGATGATCTCTTCAGTGATTTGGAATGTTACACATAGAGGGATGGCTAGGGCCCACGATGGCCTAATGATGCTATTTACAATTGGGAGGAACCATGCACTTAGTTAGTTATGTTTGATGATTTATGATTATCTATTATGATGATGTATCATGTATGATTTGTGGTTTCACTTATGATATCACATCATGGATTAGAATTAGGATGATGATGTACTTTATTTTCACATATGTATATTCTTTTATGCCTTTCATACCCTATGACATGTATAGTGGATGATTGAGCATTCTGAAATTTAAATGTACTAAGGGACATTTGGAACAAGTATATTGTTTTGAGAACGTTGAACTTATCATTATTATTTTACTAGAATGTAATGTTAGATGAAATCATTAATAGTTAATTTAGTTGTGATTCAATGTTAAGGGATCCATGAAGAATGTAACATGTTATGTTTGCCATGTTTACTTTTACATGAATTGTTGCTATTGCTTTCATTACTTTGTATAAGTTGTAAATGGTTTACTTTCATGTTTCAAAAAAAAAAATGCTACCAAACTTACTGAAATTTTAGGTTGATTCTTTGGATCCTTTGGTGGGGCATTACATAGCAACCATCAAACTCTACAACAACTATTTCTTACTTAGCTCAAGTGTCCAAAGACACTATTCAAAAGTAACGTCCAACAAGATTCCTAGATGACTCTATCCATCATAGATACTCCATTATATAGGAATAATTAGCACTCAGTCTAGACAAACAATAGTGCTCAATTACACTTGACTGATGCATTCTTCCATCTTCTTCTCTGATGTAGGAAAGGGCATAACCCCTACCATACCTCACAAATACTCAAAAGTCTCTTTGGGAAGAGGCTTAATGAAAATATCTACAATCTTCTCTTTAGTGCTCACATATTCCAATCTAATTTTCTTTTCTAAAACTTTCTCTCTCAACATGTGATACTTGATAGAAATGTGCTTGGTCTTACAATGCAACATTGGATTCTTAGACATGTTTACTATGCTTGTGTTGTCAAAATGTATGACAATAGGTTCATTGAATTCTATCATTATATCCTTCAGCATCTACTTCATCCAAAAAACTTGATTACAATTATTTGTTGTGAAAACATATTATGCTTTTATTGTAATTTGTGAGGTACAATTATGCTTCTTGCTTAACCAAGAAACTAATCTTCCTCCAAGAAAGAAGGCTCCACCACAAATTCTCTTTCTATCATCCATATTGCCTACCCAATCAGCATCAGCACAAGTATATAGAGTAAAATCATTAGATTTATCATACCACAATTTGAACTAAAGTTTTCCTATTAGGTATCTAAATATCATTTTAACTACTGCATAATGTTCTTATTTAAGATTAGCTTGTAATCTTGCAACAATTCCAACTACCTTTTCTATATCTAGCCTTGTGTGGGTTAGATATTGTAAACCTCTAATGATATATTTGTACATCTTCTACTCAACTATAGGTTTCTCATCCTTTGTAGATAACTTGTGTCTAGTTACCATAAGTGTTCCTGGTGTAGGATCTCATCTGCAATAGAAATTCTAGTGGTGACAGGAAGATGGCATGTTGTATTACTAATGCAAAATTTTATTGTGACAGGAAGTTAGGTGGTGACAAGAAGATAACATATAAAATTATTAATGTAGAATTTATTATAGAAGGAAGTTTATTGGTGACATGAAGGAAACATGCACAAAATGAGAAAAATGCACAATTTTTTTGATAGGAAGTCTAACAATGATAGGAGGACAACATATTAAAAGGCAGAAGTTTATTTCATGTTGAAAATATTTATAAATTTAAGAAAGAAATCTACACCATAGATGTGCCAAATGTAATGAAAAATCTTTGGTAACTGAAACAAAATCCAAAGAGTCATGCAACTAAAAAGAATATGAATAGTCATTTTTAATTGTCTAAAGTAATTACAAAGGGCATGATTGATAGAGAGAAATAAGATAGTTCAGAGGGAAGAGAAAAAATGTAAAATTTATCCCACCCTTTGGTTGTCAATAGTCATGGTGATAGCTGTAGTTTTTTTTTTTTTTAAGTATATTTAATAAATTTTAAAGTTCTATATTATTTCATTCTCTATTTTTGTTATACTCTCTGTGGTTCATGTTCTTAGTTTACATTTGAAGTTGGTTTATGTTCTCCATAGATTTAAATTTATGTAAGGAAGAATCTAGTTAGTTTAAGTTAAATTTGTACAAGAAATTCAATATCGCAATAGGAAGTTGAATGAGATCCTATCACATCTCTACACATTTGTTAGTATTAAAAGGGTAGAATAACATAAATCTAAGTTAAGAAGAATAATCAATCCTGAAGGTGTATGAACCTCTCAATGTAGACTTAGTTGAGTGATTTATTTCCTCCTAATTTTTCCAAGGTGAGGCTCTACATTAACTTCTAAATGACATGGTCTACTAAAATTTAATTTTAATTGAATTTTATTCTAGGGAAAATGTAGAAGGTGTGATACTAGATGAAGATAATATGATTAAGGGTCAAAATTTATGCATAGTGAACTAATAGGATGGTTAGGTTGTTATTGTCATGCATTTTCAGGTTCTAGATGCCAAAGATCTCAATGAATCTTAGGTCTTTATAGAAGGTGCAATGATGAGGTCTTCAACTCCTAATTCAATTAATATGGCCTCAATTTATTGGAAGAGTAAAAAAAATTCTCCTACTTTAGACCTATAATAGAAATGATTTAAAAAGAATCCTTTAGATAAATATTCAAGGTTTATATGAAATAATGATAAGGAGAAGTTCAATATTAATGGAGATATATTATTTGACTTGAGTTCTATGAAACCCATTGATTTACACTTCTCCCAAACCTTCGATATGATTTTTAATCATGGAATGTGAGAGGGTTGAACAAAATCTTGAGGAAAAAGGTTGTTAAAGATTCTATTGCTTCTCATTTCCCTAATATTATACTCCTTTAGGAAATTAGGTAAATAATTGAAGCCACAAAGAATAAGATTCTATCATTTGGTCTTGTAGTATGTGCTAGAATTTAGGTGACCAAGGAAATTTAGGTAGATTGGATCTCTTGTCGGATCCTATAAGCGTTGTCCCTTATGGTATATTTGAATTTGGTCCTCTCTCTCCATGGTTTCCACTAGTTCAAATTTAGGTGAAACTTGTATTTTCATTGATTTATTATGCTCCCACTTATATTATCAAAGACATATTTACATTGTATTCTTATCAAATTTATTTTTGTTTAGTGAGACAATGAAAGTGTTAATAATATAGGTAAACATAAGATTTCCACTTGCACTAACACTCAAATACAACCAAAAAGAGCTTCCAAATATAAATAAAGTTAGATAAGGAAAACCCAAATAAGATGAATGTATGCCAATACCAAACCAAAATTATACTAAATAAGTATACAAAAAAGTCCTTTTCTATGCAACATTAATTAACCTTAAGATATATGTTGTGAATGTAAATTAAACTAATTGATTAAATGACAAAGATAAAATAGATCTAGGAGCAATATTTATGAAATTGTTGTAGCCTCACAATGCACACCTCATTTTGAGTCACAAAATGGGGACCCCTAGTTAAAAAATTTCCTATAAGGCATCTAGTCTAAAGCCTCAGTCATTTTGGACCCTCCCCTAGATCTAGGTCAAACCTCAATTTTTGACTAGGAAGGATTGGGTAGTCAAAAAGAAAAAATAAATAAAGAAATTGACCTCATAGCACATGAACTGCATGCGCGTGCACATGTGCATGTGTGCAAGTGCACACAAGTGCAATTCACCTTGCTCTAGGGATGCACATGTGTGCACATTCACATGTGTGCAACCCTTAGAGGTATGCACAAGGCTTCCCCTTGAAGCTTATAAACCCCTCTCCCCCTTTTTTTGTATAGATGCACTAGTGAGCATGTGTGCACATGTGCACCATGCACACCTTTCCAATGTGTACCTAATTTGAACCTATGCACAAAACCATTTAAAAGGAAAAATGTATGCATTAATGCACCCTATGCACTTGCATAGGTGTGCTAGTGCACAAAACTAGCTTTTGAGAAAAAATCCACTTTGTTCTATGTCCTAGACATTTTTTGATCATTTTTTTTGTCAGTCTAAGTCCTATTGAGTCTCATTTTTGTCTTTTATCTCTAGTATAATAATGTTTATATTTTTTACAGGTTATTGTGGCACCCTCATCATCCATAGCACAAAAAAATTACCATAGTATTACATGTGCATTTTCAAAATAGGCATCTTGGGATTTTAGATAGAAGAAGCAGAAGGATTTTGGACTTTTGGATCCTATCACCAAGGTGTACAAGTGTGAATGTGCGTAGGTGCGTAGGTGTAAAGGTGCATAGGTTTGAAGGTGCATAGGTGCACAAGTGCACTTTTCTCAAAGGTGCACCAATAGTTAACCACTAGTTCCTATTTTAGAGCATTCCATGCATTAGAAATACATTTTGATAGTAGTTCAGCTCCCAGAGACATCTAAAGAAGGTCAAGCTTCCATTTTTAGAGCTCCCAAAGACTCCTAGATCATCTTATGGCTTCTATCTTCTTATCTTCTCATGATTTTATTGATTTAAGTCATGTAAAGGCTCATGCACCTAGTTTTTGGTATAAAAAATGGTGGAGACCTACTTAGCACCATTTAGAAAGTCCACTTGTATATAATTAGATTTTATTAATTAATTTTTACCATGTGTTTTCATTTTAATATCTCTCACTCTCAACACCAAAAGAGGAGATGATTTATTATAAATACATGGATGTAATATGTACTCTTGGCAATTATTTTAATGTAATAATATATTTTTGGTGCTCTCATTCTTAGTGTAGTTATTCTTGCTAGAGTGTGTTATTTTTGTGAATGCAAGTTCATGAATAATAATGGATTTGATGGCATTTTTTTGTTGATTTGATTGTGTAACCTTTTAATTTTGGTATTTGCCTCATGTTAATGAAGTCCACTAACATATCGAGCTGGAGAAAAGATCACCTATTATTCCTATATAGCTTCTTTTGCATGAGCACACTTTCTATGGCCTTTCTATTCAATGAGAAGTGAAACATCTTTTAGCTATTCTTGAGTTCTCATCAATGATTGCATCAATGGAATTGAGGAAGCATTGCTCCTATTTTCATTGGTTTCCTACCCAATATTTTCAACAATTAAACTTGCAGATCTATTGTTACCATGGTTTATGTCCATTAGTAATTTCCCTTTCAAGTTATTTACTTCAATTTATCATTAATGACAATTTTTTCATATCTTGAGTTATTCTTAAGTTTATACGAGTAAATTGTATTATTTTCAAGGAAGATTAATAAAAAGGAAGGTTCCATAATATCAGTGTCTCTAAATTTTGTCTCCATTTCTATATTTCTATAGTTTTGAGATTGAAACGAACAAGGTTGTTCACTTTAATCCAACTTGGATGAGTTATATATCTTTTCAATGATTAATTTTAATTCAAGGAGTTAAGTAAATTCTTTCATGGATTGATAGGGTTTCTAGATGTATGGAAGGGATATTATTTGAATGAAATTAATGGTTAACTATTGATAAATTTAATTGTAAGGAAATTAAAAAGCTAAAGTTTGTTGGGCAGACTTTTTGTAACAATGGATAAGGTATTGATCATCAGTTTAGATGCAAATTGAAAAATTCATGTGGTTTCACAATGCACAATTTAAATCAAATCAAATTTTACTTTTCTATATGAAGAATCAACTACTAGTCATCACTTTTTTGTAATAGTATTTCTTTGAATTATAGTTAGCTTCTATAATTAGGAATTTATTGCAAATCCAAGAATAATTATGACCATTATTTTCTATAAGGGACAGATTTGAAGAGAAGAGTAAAATTGAATGAGTTCTAAAGAAAATTTCTAGTCATTTCATCCCTAGTGTGCATCTACCTTGGCCCTGTAGAACCTAAAGTGTAGATAGTGCTTGTGATTATGTTTAAGTTGGTCTAGATATGAAGAAAATCTTGCTAAATATGGGATCTAGCTAGTCCTTAGGCTCATTTTTGTCTTTTGCATCCTGGTATTGGGTCATTTGCAACCTAGTAGTGTTAAAACACCAATAGAAGCAAAGGATGAGAGAAGCAAAAGAAAGTACAAAGGAAAATGAGATGACTGAGAAAATAGAAGAAACAAGGACTAGAAAGACAAAGATAAGAAATCTTGTTATATTGCTGAAGAAGAAACTGATAATAAGTCTCATAGTAATGATGAAGAATTTGTCTATGTTTCTATAGAAGAAGATTATGATGAAGATGAGAAAATTGCATTAATTTCATAGTTGAGTTAATGTGATAGATGGATAATTGATAGTGGTTTCTCTCATCACATGACTGATGATAAAAGTAAGTTTGAAATCATGGAATAATATAAAGGTAGTTGTGCTAAGTTTGGTAATGACATACTATGTCTTGTGCAAGGTAAAGGATCAATATAATTGACTAATAAGATCAAGTTTGATAATTTTAATTGAGTTCAAGGACTTAACTATAATTTTTTGAGTGTTTTACAATTGAAAAAATTGGGATACAGAGTTGAATTTCATCATAGGAAGGCCAAGATATTTGATGCTACTAGTGAACTAATTGGAAGTGGAGAACATACAATAGGTAACTTGTTCTATCTAGATTTATATGATGAGACATTCTTGTTTGCTCAATATGATGATATATGGTTACAACATAAGAGGTTGTTTCATGTGAGCTTTGATAATTTGGTAAGTATTATTAAGATGAAAAGAGCAAGAGGATTACCAATATTTAAGGAACCTAATAATGCCATCTATAAACAATGTCTATTGGGAAAAATGACAAAGTCTAGTTTCAAGAGAAATACATATACATCTAATGGAATTTGTTCATACTAACCTTTGTAGACCTATTGTAGTGGAAATCTATTGTGGAGATAAATATTTCATTCTTTTTTTTGATGACTATTCTAGAATGATGACTGCAATATTCGTTAAAGGAAAATATGATGTTGTTCAATTGTTTAAGTGGTATTTGGAATGGGTTGAAAAGGAAATACATAAAAGTATGAAGTGCTTGAGATATGATAGAGGAGGAGAGTTTACCTCTAATGAACTCAATATATTTTTCAATGATAGAGGAATCTAAAGGTAGATATCAACAACTAGGACCCCTCCCCAAAAAGGAATAGCTAAAAGGAGGAACATATCAATCATGGATTATGCTATAACATTAATGATGGAGAAGAATGTGTCACTAAAATAGTGGAGAGAAGTTTTAAGTACAACAATTTATACCTTGAACTGAGTACAAGTCAATAAAGGCACAAACATTACATCCTCTAAGTTATGGTATGGGTATGCACCTAATGTGAAATATTTTAAAGTCTTTGGGAGAAAATGTTATATACTAAAGGGAAATAGAAATAGAAAACTTGATGCTAAAAGAAATGAAGGCATATTCCTAGGATATAACACTAAGAGAAAATCTTGTAAGTGCTTGAACTCTAACACTAATAAAGTTGTGGAAAGTGCAAATGTGAAAGTTGATGAATATGTAGAAAGGAATGAAATTGAATACAAGGAAAAACCTAAATTTTACAACACATTCATATATGTCAATGAAGGTGTATCCTACACCTTGATCTAGAGAATAAGTTTATCAAGAAATAACAAACTGTGAATGCCTAACCACAACATCAGGCTACCAAGAAACAAACTATAGGTGCTAGGCATAAGTAGAATAATATTGAGATACATGAAGAAGCTATTGAACACTGGGAAGACAATGCTAAGAAACCAAAACCACAAGAAAAACTAGAAGCATAAATACAAAATGAACTTGACATTAATTTTTAGTATGAACTTGTACAAGAAGAAGAAGAAATAAACTACACAAGAAAAGTATGTGAGAAGATAGCATGCACCTAAACTAATTATCAGAAATAAAGACTCTAGAGTTATGATGAGGAAAAGACTTAAAAGTGATACATGTTTATTTTGCGAGTTTGAGCCTAAATCGGTAAAGGATGCTTTGGATAATGAAGATTTGATCCAAGTAATGAATGAAGAAACTAAACAAATAGATAAGAACAAAACCTAGTAGCTAGTTACTAGTACCTAGACCCTAGAACAAGAATGTTATTGGAACCAAGTAGGTAGTCAAGAATAAGTTGAATTAAAAAGGATAAGTCGCAAGGAATAAAGTTAGATTGGTATGCAAAGGATATGCACAAGAAGAAGGTATTGCCTATGGGAAAATGCTTGCCCCAATTGCAAGATTGAAATGAGTTAGAACATTACTTGTATATTATACTTTAAAATGATTTAAATTATATGAAATGGATGTCAAATTTACATTTTTGAATGGAATACTAGAAGAAGAGGTTTACATTGAACAACTAGAAGGATTTATTGGTCCTAGAAAAAAGAATATGGTATGTAAACTAAACAAAGAACTGTATGGATTGAAACAAGCTCCTAGATAATGGTATGAAAGGTTGCACAATTATTTGGTAAAGATTAATTTTTCCAGAACTGATGATGATAGTAATTTTTACTTGAAGACTAAAGGTGGTAAAGAGATGGTGATAGCTAAAATATTTATTGATGATATCATATTTGGAGGACAAGATGCATTATGCAAGTCATTTGTAGATGAGATGTAGAAGAAATTTGAAATGTCTATGTTTGGAGAATCAAAATCTTTGTTGGTTTACAAGTATATTAGATGAAGCAAGTTATCTACATTACTCAATTAAAATACATCAAGGAGATACTGTATCTTTTTGGTATGGAAGAATCAAGACCAGTCAACTCATGTATAGCTGCAAGACATAAGCTATCTAAGAATGATGATTCTATTAATATAAACTAGACAACATATAGATCAATGATTGGAAAACTACAACATTTTGTTCATAACATACCTACTATTGCACTAGTAGTTGGAATTGTTACAAGATTTTATGAAAATCCTAAGGAGAATCACATGATGGTAGTGAAGAGAATATTGAGATACCTAAAAAGAACAAAGGACTATGGCTTATATTATAAGAAGAATAACAAGTTTGAGCTAAAAGTGTATACAGATGTAGATTGGCTAGGAAATTTTGATGATAAAAAAATAAAAGTGGTGAAGCTTTCTTTCTAGGAAAGAGACTAGTTTCTTGGACAAGCAACAAGCATAATTGCATTTCACAATCAACAACAGAAGCTGAATATGTGGTAGAAGCATTAAACTATCCCAACATTCTATTGATTAAGAAATTGTTGAAAGGGATGAAGGAAGAGATCACTGATCCTATTTTTATCTATTGTGACAAGTGCTATAAATATATCAAAGAAACTTGTAATGCATCAAATGAGTTGATTATAATATCATACAAGTTATTGTAGAAAGTTATAGTTTAGGAATTTTTAAAAGTAGTAAAATGAGAAGAAGAAAATGGTGTACCGGTCATAAGAACATATGATAGATGGTGAATAGATTAAGAAATATTGATATGAAGATATGAATATGGTGAAGATGTATGAGAAAGATGAAGTGTCTTTGACATTGTTTTCATTTGTTAGGTCAATCTACTTTTACTTTCTAGCCATTGTATTAGTATTAAAATCCTTTAATTAAGGTTGACCTAACAGTAGTATGCAAATCCTTTAATCAAGGTGATATTCTAATGGAATAATCTTAAGCCCTCTAACAAGGCCACTCCTAATAGGGTGATTAAATCCTTTAACAAGGTCACATTTAACATTGTATTTTGTAACCCTTTAACAGGGTTGGCTCCTTATAGAGCTCACTTTAGAAGAGTGAAAAATTGATGACATGATATTCATGGGTTTTCCCAAATTAGGTTTCCATGTTAAATCATAGTGTCATACTTTTTTGGATGTTATTTGAGATGTTTTATTGTTAATGTTTTACGTTTTGCTAGTTTGTTACTATTAGGATAGTAGACATCAAGTTTACATTATTGATTATTTTCTATAGAGATTGAGCTATTAAATGTTTCGATCTAAAGTATTAGAAGTGATTGAAAATTCAATTGTTACATTAGGACCCAAGGATAACTTATTCACCCCCTTCCAAGTTATTCTAAATCATTCCAAGTATCATAATTGTGAATTTGGATCTAGAAACTAACACTTGGGAGTATCAAGAAAAAGCTTGGTTGACTTTATTTTTATACTTTAAGAACATTTTTGTAAACCTTCAAACCTAGTAGTAGATATCAACCAAATTGACATGTACCTAGAGATCTAGGATTTTCAAGGGTTTCTATTTTGATATTAGATCTGAAATTAGAGTTGTTGTAGCAATTTAAGGTCCACAATTTTTTGAGTAGAAAGGAACTTTTCTTGGCACATTTCAAGGACAAATTTATCCCTTCTTGTTATGTCATATTATATATATTCCTTTATACTTTAATTGGAGTAATTTCATATATATAGCCCCTAGATCTAGTTCATATTTTTCATTTAATAAGTTGGTTCACTTTATATTCATATCACACATTTAGAAGTTAATGAACATTGCATGAAATGGGAATTGATTTCATACTTCCTTAGTGTGATTTAGGTTCAATATTGGCATCCCTTGATCCAATTTGGGTTGTTGTAATCTAACTTGAATCACACTGAGATTTATGTGTAGAAGCCCCTCTTTCTCTTATATTGAATGACTTAGTGTGAAAGTGTTTAACCAATAAATCCATCTCACCTATTTTACATTGCTAAACTCATTTATTTGATTTATCCCCTAAATAAAAAGCCTCTTCTTGACTACGTTCTAAGGAGAGCCCCTGGCCTCAAATTATTTGAGCAATAGAATTAAGTCAAGATTATGTTTCCATTTTTATAAAGTGAATATTTCAAAAATTATGTCTATTATATATATTTTATTATACTTAACATGTTTTATTAACTTGATAAAATTATACATAGTTATGCCTTGAAAGGACTACCCTTCATACCACTAGTTAATCATTAAATCCTGGAGAGGAGGATCCCACAAATAGATAAGCTAATTGAAAAAGGGACTCTTTAAAATATTTGATCCTAGCATAGAGATCTTGATAAATCATTTATTAGACCCTCTCCATTCTATTATCTCTAAACTAGTGTCCCATATATCACTCAACCAGAAGTAAGAGACAAGAAATCTATCCAATCTCTTAGAAATTTATTTCACTACCCTCTCATATTATTCCAAGTGTACATATAATTAATCTTTTTCATGTCAATCATATTTAAGAACTCTATATTCCCATTAAGATGAGAGATTGATAGATAGTTATAACCTCTCATTTCTCATCCAAACTAGAAAATTCATTGAAATATCCAACAATAACCCAAAGAAGAAAGGCTAACTAATAACAAACTGTACTAACTAAAAATGTAAGCACTTCATTTTAAGAACTTTTAGCCCTCCTTAGTGTGGTTTTGGGTATCTCTTTCATCTTCTTATCCTACTCAAATTTCTAGGTCATCTTGTTGATCTCTTTAGTTTTATTGGCTATTAGTGTCAAGCACTTAGTCATATAAAAGGTAGAGTTGGTTGGTCATCATTGTGACTAAGTCACTATATTTGGGAAGATTTATGTATTTGTTAGAATTGTAAATAATCTTGTGTATATTGAGCTCTATATGAGCTGAGCAAGTCTATGACCACTGAGTATCCCTATGGAAGCCAATTTTAGTGAATTCTAAGTAAAGAAGAGTGAGTTAATTTTGAGTCATACAAAAGGAACCAAGATAATTGAGGCTAAGCATTGATAGGTAGAACAATTATGACTAAGAATAAGAAATAGAATGTGTTGAGTAACACTATTTGATCAAGAATATTTGGAATGACACAAACTTTGAGGTAAACCATTTTGAGTAGACATATAAACAACATTTAATGATTGTCGAGTTTGTTATGTATTTTGACATGGATCATAGATACCTATGAAGGAAATTTAACAAATTAGATTAAGAGAGAAAAAAGGGAAGCATCTAGATCATTGATTTTATTCTAGAGGACTCTACATGTGTCTATTTTAGGGCAGATCCAAACCTTATTCTGAAAGGATGTGAAGTGTTATGAATGCTTATGTAAAGGAATTGTGTTTTGGAAGCTATAAGTGAAGTTGTGAAGTAAAAAATTATAGTGTCAAGTGAAGTAGTGAAGAGAAAAGTAAATATATATCAGATAGGATATTAGATAATATAGTGGAAAGAGGAGATCTATAATCAAAATTGTAAGTGGAAACTGAAGGATTAGGTACTAATACATTTTGGCTAGTGAGTCAGGGTAAATCTCTTAATAGAGTTGTCATAACATGCCTAAGTAAATCTTTTAATAGATTGCTTACTTCATTGTAAATTTTTAATCCTTTAATAAGGGTAGACCTAACAGTCTTGTAAAAATCTTAACATTTTAGACCCCTCATAGGGTAGATCATCAAAAGTGATCACATTTGTATCCCTAATAGGAAAACTTTGTTACTATAGCAGTGAAGATTTGTGGGTGTCATCTCCACCCTAGTTTTACCTTCACCTTGGAGGATTTCTAGGTAACCAAAATATTTTTTGTTATGTGTTAATCTTTAAGCTTATGGATGTAATGAATAGTTAGATTTATTTTAGCATCTCAAGTTTAAATTTATGCTCTTCATGATATAGATATGAAATGGATTAAGTGGTGAATATAGTTAAGTTGTTTTGGAGGATAAAAGTTGAAGTGATCTTGATTCACCCCTACCCCCTCTCAATATTTCACCTTCCCAATAAATTTTCAAAATTTGGTATCAGAGCCTTGTTCTCTTAGAATAAGTTTAACCACTTGAGAGTTGGGATGTTGGAGATGGAGGCTTACAAATTTGGAAAGACTATTGAGAATTATATTATTGACATCGAGATCACATTGTAACAACTTGAAGCAACAATAGAGGAATTGAAGAAGTCCTTAAACAAAAGAAGAGAGATGGCTATCCAATAGAATGACACTCTTTATCAAGATGTACACACCAAGGGAATATTTTAAAATGGGAATTTCAGTGAAAGTGATGCATCTATAGAATACCTATTGGAGAAGAACAACATTCTGAATGAAAAAGTCAAAGGATTAAAGAGACAACATGGAATCCAATCAGGAAGGATATGTGAAGTGATTGAATAGAAAAAGAAAGCTAAAGAAGAAAAAATCATGGCAAGAGAAGACAAAAGAAAAATGGCTACAAGATTTTAACAAAGGTCATCTAATGTACAAAAGATTACAAACACTCAGTTAGACATGATGAATCAATTGCTACTTGCAAATGAAGATCTAAATAGAAAAGACATAGAGATTGGAAATCTCAAATCATAGAATGATCAACTAAGGAATGAGTTAAGATCTTAGAAGGAACTCTTGGAAAGAAAAAAAAATCCTATTGAAGCTATAAGATACTTTGAAGAACTAATGGGATTACCAAGGTCATCTAGTGATACCTCTAGATTAGGACATATCAAGCACTACTCATCTACTGAAGGAGAATCCTCCAGGAGTGGAGAGAAAAGAAATGAAAATCCAATGAACTAACCTACATTCTATCATTGTGAAAAACTTGGACACACAACAAACATCTACAAAAGTAATAATGGTAAGAAAAACCTTAAACCTAAGTTTCCTAGTAGCTATTTTAATTGCAAGAGACAAGATCACCAAGCACATGAATGTAGATCAAAGGTTAGTAATACACCTATTGTACCTAGATTTGAAGGATATTTCTACAATTTTCAAAAGTATGGACATAGATCACAAGAATGAAGATCATAGGCAAAATCTGACTAGACACCCAAATGACAAGAACATGCACCGAATAATGGTAACTCCTACAATTAGAATTACAACAAATGACATAGTTGTCGTTATTATGGAGAATATGGTTACATCCCAAAAAATTGAATAAGAACACATTTCAAAGATAATTATAATAAATGGTTGAATGGAAGCATAGTTTTTTTTAGTTGTCACAAGACTAGACATGTGAGCAAGAACTACACGACCCAAGCACTAGCTTCAACCAATGAACACATCAAGGGAAAAGGAAACTTGGATGTAGAAATAAGAAATAAGGAGATGAATCTAACCTAGAAGAAGAAGGCAGAAGGTAAAAGTAGTGGAAAAAGTGAAGTCAAGATCACCCAATCCAATGGAGAAGGTGATCACACTACATCAAATTGATCAAGAAAGGTATGTAAGTGTTGGAAACTTACAATTGGAAAAATTATCGTTTTGTTATTGATGTCAAATCCATGGATGAGACATATTTTTACCTAATTTGAATGTCATATCTATTTGATTAATGAAGAGGATTTTAGAGTTACTCATAACTATAGCACCTAGAGGAAAGGTTGAAGTTATGAAAAGGAGTTACAACGGACATTTGATTAGATAGAATTTGACAAAGAAAAATACTTTTTTATGTCAACAAAGCTAAACCTAAGTGAGCTAAAGATTATAATACTAAGGAGTGCAAAGTAATGCTAGTGTCAACCGAGCCACAATTAGTGTCAAGAAAATCTAGTGTTGACCAAGCATTAGCATTAGTTGAGTAAGTTAGTTGAGGCTGAGCCATAAAGCTTAAAAAATGACTAAGTATTTTAGTATTGACAGAGTGTTGGAATTTAGTGTTTGCCGAGTGATAGTAAAAGATCAAATTCAAAGAAATCATAAGATCAAGTTGACTTAGTTGATTTCTTGGGAGATGTAAAATGTGTTGAAGGTAAGATTAATGAGTTGGATCATCAAATTTAAGGAAATGATTAGGTAAAGACCTAACCAAAGGATTCTAAAATAATTTTCTAGAGGATGATTAAGAAGATGTTCAGATACAATGAATTGAGTTGAATTTGATTATAAACCCTAAGATCTCTAGTGGATGTAGAAAATGGTAAAGTACATATTGCCTATTTAAGGTGATACATAACTAAAAAATTAGTGCCCAATCCAGCCCTAGCTAGTGTGTGTACGATTTTGTATGTGAAGGAAGTCATACAGAGAAAGGTTTATTAGATACACACAAGTGAGTGGATGTGAGGTTAAAAAAGAAAATCTTTTAGATGTGATTCTTTTGTTGATAAGTGAATTTGAGAAAAAGGCTTATGTGTTTATGAAGAGTGGATTTATTTCCTAAAGGGTGTCCAAGTATATCAAGATTAGAGATGATAGTGAAAGACTTATCAATGAACCAAAATAAGGACGAAATAGAGATTTGAACCAGAAAAAAGTGAGTTGTAATCACATAGATCAAAACCTACTATTTTCTTTGTTATCATTTGAAACAATTTGTATCAAAATCCTTTTAATAGAGGTTGACCTAATAGTCATTTGAAGACTTAATAGTCTGTATAAATCCTTTAACTAGGTGACATTCTAAATGGAATGATCAAAGTCCTCTTACAAGGCCACTCCTAAATGGGTGATTAAATCCTCTAACTAGGTCATATTTAAAAGTGTGCATTGTAACCATTAATCGTGTTCACTCCTAATAGAGATCACTTTGAAAGAGTGAAAAAGAGTGACATGTTGTTGGTGGTTTTTTCCAAATTGGGTTTCCACATAAAATTCTAGTGTCAAACTATAATGAATGTCTTATGAATGTTTTACATGTGATGATATTTTTATTATGCAATGCAAGTTAATTTTATGATGCAAGTTAATTTTATGATAGTTTTAAAGTAGAGACCAAGAAACAAAAAGATATGTAGGATAAAAAGAACAATGACGTGTTTAATGTATAAATTTTCAAGTGGTACATATAGACCTTGAGTAATTGATTCACACCCCCTTCAATTAGCCTAAACATTTCTAAAAATTGGCATCAGAGCTAACTACTTATAGAGAAAATTTTTAAGGTACTTAAAGCTAAAGATCATGAAAAATAAGAGAGATATAGCCAAGCTGAATAAGGAAAACTTTCCTACATGGAAAACCCTGATGAAGCTGCACATATCTAGTATCACTGATTTTGCTATCAATTTTCTGAGCAATGAATATGTAGAGGTAACAATTACTCCTCTAATTGTTGAAGAACTAAGAAAAAATTTAGATCACAACTGAACAATGTTGGAGATTGCCTCAGCTCTAAGATATGTCAAGTTTGATGACCTAAAAGATTGCAATACTACAAAGAAGATGTGGGACAGATTGAAGACCATATATGGAGGTGATGACAATGTACTAAGAGCCAAAGCAGAAAGGTTAAGAGGTAAATGATGAGGCATATTAATGTCTAAATTTTGATATAGTTTTCATAGTCTGGACTTACTCTTTATGCTTTGTCAAAAAAATTTCCAAAACATTTGTGTAAATATATTGTGAACCTATGCCAAAGACAACTAGAACTTACTAAACCTATGGGTAGTCTGTATGACACACTTTGCTTAATATTATACATAGAATGCAGTATTTCATATAAATATATTAATCTATGTTTTAATATATGAATAAGAGTAGGAATATTATCTTGCATATATGTTATGGATGTTTCTAACTTCTAGGAAAATGAAGAGAGACACATGAATAAGCTACACCTACAAATGAGTTACTATTCCAAAATATATAGGAGACACAACTTGTTACATTTCCTACAAGTTGTTATTATGTTGCTTAGTAATAAATCTACTATGTCATGGTTGATCTTCCATCTTCTTTTTTGGCAATGTTTGTTCAGGACTTTTATGTCATTTTTTTAATAAGAATGCAATCCTCTATATAATGGATTTAGATTGTCTCAGTAAGGGGATAATGAGAAAATAGACAATGCTAGTTTAAGATTCAAAAGCTACTCTTTTTCTATTCATGAATTATTTAATTGATGTAATCAAAGAAGAATTTTAATGAAAGAGTGATTTTGGAATTTTTTTTGTGTTCATAGTTATTTGAAACCAACCAAGGGGGCCCACTTCGGAGGTGGAATAGATTTAGGTAGAGTATATTTATTCTTTGCAATTTCCTATTTTCAAGATAGATTTATTGTATTAGTCTTGCAGCATTTGTCATGCCCAAACTACGAGGCAAAAACACACAATTTTTTTAAAAAAAATTTAATAATTAAAATGCTCTAAGTTTTAATCTGATTTCTTGCAAGATAAGAGAAGGTTCACAACAATTCATTTTAAGTTTAAAACTCTAGAGGATTATTACATTGTTAAGATTTTGAAACTTTCATTATTAGATTGATATCGATCATTAGATTACATTCTTACATTTCTTATACAACATTATAGTTAAAATTATTTTAATATTAATGTAGATGACTTTGAGTTAGTTGGAGTTTTCTTGAAAAATCTAAGCAAATAGAGTCTACCTTTAAACTTGTTTTAAATATCCAATAACCTTTAAATTAAAATGAATTAATACTTGAAAAATCAGATTAACTTTAATACTAAAACTATCTAAACTTTCAACTAATCAGAAAATTTAATTTTCTAAGTTAATTAAATAACTTAATTAAAATCTTAATATTAAACTAGTCATAATACTAAATTTAATTACATAATTTAATCATAAATTTAAACTATCTTCACTAAAACTTAAAACTAAACTAAATTACATGTCAAAATTAAACATCCTATAAAAAAAAAAAACTACTAAAAACTATTAACAAAAAAAAACACAAAGTAAAAGAAACTAACTAACATATTAAACTAACATAACATAATAAATTAAATACTAAACTAACCTACTTACTAATTAACACCTAAACTAACCTAGACTAACCCCTACAACACCTACCCCCCCTACACCCCCTACATCTCCTACTCCCCCTACTCCAAGGGTCAAATCGACCCTACCTCCCAAAAACCCAACACATAGCATGTTGCGCTTCCCAAGTGTTATACTTGGGACAGCGCATTACTAGTGGGGGTACGTGCTGACAGCACTCCATCCCCCCCAAAACACATGCATCCAAGAAGGTAAAGGGTGGAAGAAAAGCAAGGAAAAAATACTTTCTAACTTTGTTTTAAAATAAATACAAACTTAAATGCTTTCCTTCCAAGTTGAGCGCTTAAACTGGTGAGGGAGATGGGGATGGGACAGGGTGGTAGGTTGACGTCACCCTCCCATCAAGACAACCTTGACCATGATTGGACATACATTTCCTTTTAAATCCAATCCAAACTGACGTCCACCATGGCCAAAGGGTATGTAATAAACTCAAAAAGTTTTATAGGTGAGAAGGAGATATTTAGGATAAGTTGTTAAAAGATTTTTTTTTTTTTGAATGTTAAAAGTCTATTTTGAAGTTTTTACACCTATTTATAAATTGATTAAACTATATTTATATTTCTCAAACAGAATATTAAAGGAATCCTTAAAAGATTCTCTGTTGCCCAAGACCAATTAATTGTTTCTCCCATACAAAAGACAGAGAGTTTTTACTCTCTTGAAACATTTTTTTTTTATCATATTTTTCTAAGTATGGATTTTGAAACTTGATTAATCTACCAAGAGAGGATAATTTTTTTTTCAAAGCAAATTTAAAAGGATTGTTACAACTTAATATACCAAGGATTTGAATTATCCATTTAATTCAATAATGCAAGAATTATTTGTTTTTGATAATCATGAAAGTTGAATCTACATCCATAATATGATTTCTTTTTTTTTTTTGATGGATTTAAAACATAGGTTTAATCATTGTGACACATTCATACAAGATTCATTGATATCTCAAACAACTTAAATTGAACCATCAACCATAATCATTTTTTCTTTCCTCAACATAGTTTTCATATTTAACATATATGGAAACTTAAAAATTTTGCTTAATTAAACCATCACCATAACATCTTATTTCTAATGTGCGACCATCTAACTAAAAATTATGATTAAATCACATGATAAGAAATTATACTCAATCACCATTTTTCTATTGGCAAACCTAATTCAAAGGCTCAGTCGAGAAAGAAACAACAAGAAAACCTGGCTTCGTTGCCATTACAACAAGGTTTTGAAATATAGATTTCATAAGATTCCAATCTCGAATTACAACAATTTAATTGAATTTTCTTCATGACCCTCATCAAGGGATTCATAACAATTTCTGCAATACATTTCTAGAACCATGGAGAGAATAGAATATGATCAAGTGACAAAAAGCATGACCAAGAAAAAATCAAACATGCATATTCATACAAGGTTATCACAATAGGATTCACAATGAATCAAAACTAGGGAAAGGTGGATTCTTCCAATAGGAGAAGTCAAGCACAACACCAAAATAGATGCCCAATCAAGGCTATAAACCAAGAACTTCCATTCTTCCATTTTAACATGCCATACTCATACGAGGTTTGTGCTGATAGGTAGGGGCCCATAACACCCTACCCTCTCTCCCTCTTCTCATCTTGAGAAGAGACTCTACACTGGTTGGAGTCCAACTAAAAAGACCTTTCCCAAAATTGGTCACTTTTGCCCTATCCAAGGGTGAGTAAGACCAAAATACCCATACAAGAAAATCTCAAAATTTAAACATAAACATGAAAGGAAAACATTCAAAAAAACATGTTTTCAAATCTTCCTAACATACCCACAATCATACAAGCATCCAAAACATAACACCATAGAAAAGCATGAAACAAGCATGAAAATCTAAACAAGGGAGATGAGAATTCCTACCTTCACAAAGAGGTAATGGAAATGAACAAGTTTGAGTAGAGCTTTTCCCTTCCTTGCTTCAATCTTCCATGACTCCTCTCTAAATGTAGAGATTGGGTAACAACCTCTACTACTCCAAGAAGGGCCTCTAAATAAGCCTCAAACTCAACCACCAAAAGGATCAACAACTTCACCCACCCACCTACAAATCTAGAAGCTCCTAACTCAACCCACACTATGGTTAATCACTAAGTGGAGGTGAGGTGATGCAACTCATGGTAGCCATAGTCAATTTTTGCACAAAGGCAAAAAGAGACTTTTTGATTGACCTCAAAAGTCAATAAAAAGGACTTAGGGGTTGGAAAAGACCCCCAACCCATACCCATACCCCTAGGGTATAAATATTTCATGTTTTAAAGCCTTAGGAATAGGTTTAGAGCCAAACAAAAGCTAGGAAATAAATAGGACCAACTAACAACTCTAAAAAGCAGATTACGCACTAATTTGGATTAAGGATGACTAATCTCGATTAAGAACCAATTTAGCAAAAGATACTAACTTAAACCAACTTAGGTCCAAAGGTTACACAGCTAACCCTAATCAGCACACTGAAGAACATAAATAATTCACGAGTGTCAAGCGACACTAAAAGAACATAGTTACGAACATTAACATTTACTGAACACAGAAAGATACATACATACATCTCATAATACAATACTAGAATTATGAACAACAAGGTTTCCAAAATTAGCACATAGGGATCAGTTCTATTCCTTCGTTAATTTTCTCAGCTAAAATATCTGCACACTCATTGCACACATCAGTAGTCTCGTAAAATCACATGTACATATGTATATACATATCAAAAATTCACTTTAATTGGAACATACATCAATCAAGGTTTCTTTCATCCTACTTATATCCTTAATCATTTAAAATATCTTAAACCAAAATGTCAATCCTACCTTTTGCTTAATTCATCAACATACATATACATAAAACATTAAATGACGAACATCAAATATCTGAAAATAACATCACACAACATGAAATAATATAGTATGTTCTAAGCATCAGATAATGTCTTGACATCTCGAGTCATGAATATCAAAATAATAGTAATGTATCACTATGCTACGATGGGTCGGGTCGAGGCCTCATAGCATTGTTACTGTGAAAGTTCTTGTAGCACTTGCAGAAAATGATCATGGTGGATGTTTTGAGTTGTTAACTAGTATAGGTTTATTTTCCAAAGCTTTCTATAGTTATCTTTTGTTAGCCGAATTGTGTTTACTATTTTCTAATAGTAGTATAGATTTTTTTCATGTATTTTACTTTCCTGCAACATAGGTGTTAAGACTCTTAAAAGAACTTAGTGCACATACCATGCTAACCCATTTCAAGTCTTACATCCCTCAATTAACAATTGCAGTGTATTTCATGATGGAATAGGTAGTGTTTAGAATAGATATAATATCCTTGAGAGAGACAATGGTGTTTCTTTTATACAATACAGAAGAACCGCCAACATGTACTGGTGGAGGATTCATAGAAACTAGTCTTCTTGAGAGGGGTAAATGATAATTGTCTAGAAGCACTAGACCTAATGGCTAGTGGTGATGTATATCAATCCTCTTGGTATGACCTCAAGAAAAATTTTCTTAACTACTCAAGGTCAACTATGTAGAAAGGGAGAGGATACTAGTCCAAATCCATTAAAGGGATTAGTCAGGGTATTTCAAAGCTTGAGATATCTAATCTACTCTTAGATTTCAACCAAGACATCATAAATGATGTTGCTACATGTCTTGACATAATGACTACAAAGAAGAAGCATGCAACGGCTAAGGTGTAGTTAGCTGAGTACTATCCACACTATAAGAAGTAGAAGAAAGATTGTCAATGCAAATTGGTCACTAGTTTGGAGAACCAACATCTTCCAACTAAGTACCTCAAGATAGAAGGAGAGGATGAGCAATTATTCTTCATTTCTTAATGCTGAACATGGGCCCTATGTCAAGGTATGCCTCAAGACCCTTTACAAAATTCAAATCCATATGGTAATCAATGGAAATATTGTAGTATCCAAGGTCCTCCTCAATATAGTCAACCTAATTGGAATAGTGTCTAGCAAAATAATCCATAATAACCTCAATGGCCATAGTTCCCAAACCAATGGAAACCACCCCAAGGGAATCAATAGTATAAAAACCAATGGAGAGGACCTCTACAATGGCCTAACAATGCTAGATGCCCACCTTTACCACCTCTAGCAAATCCTCCTACACTAATGCCACCACCTACAAGTTTTTGACCTCAAAAGTAGACTTAGTTGCATTCACAAGCTTAGCCAAATCCAAATAACCAATAGCCACAAAAACTCATGTATTCTATTGATGCTCAATAATAACCTACTTATGTTCTAAATTTTGTAGATATACATTTGAGATCTGGTACAAACCTACTAATGCATAAGCTAACTCTCATAACTAAAATACTAGATACTCATGTAGCATCAATACCAACAACTTCTCTACCACAAATGGCTGACCCAACCAATGTAGCTAGTTCAACTCAAACTCAAATAGTTTTTGAACCTCCTTTTCCACAAAGACTCATACAAATTAAACTTGCACAATGAAAAGAGCAATCCTTTGACATCATTGATTAGGTAAAGAACATGCATGTCAAGATTCCTTTGTTCCAAGCTATTAAAGATGTTCCTATCTATGGCATAGCCATCAAAGAAGTTTGTCTAAAAAATCCTAGGAGAAAGAAAAAGGACCCAACCATGGTCCACATTATTGGACAATTGGCTGATATTATGTTAGGAAAATTAGTTATTCCTAGATATTGTGATATAGGAAGTCTAATTGTGAATGTGATTATAAATAGTCAGTCTGTTAAAAATTCCTTGATTGATGTTGTTAGTGCTATAAATGTTATGACCAAGGATATTATGAAAAATTTGAATATAGAAGGATTAAGAGCTACCCCAACAATTTTGCAACTTGCAGATAGTTCTATTCTCACTCTTGATGGGATGATAGAAGACATAGTAGTAACCCTAGACTCTCTAGAGTACCCTATAGATTTCATGACTATGTCCCTAAAAGTCAAATTAGCTAGTTAAAAAAATCATTTTAGGATGATCATGGTTAGCTACAATCAATGAAAATATAAGTTTTAAGTCAAGGAGGATGACCATATTAGATGAATAGGAAACAAATAAATTTTTCCTATATCCTTAGCACAACCTCAACCAAATTTAAGCACACTTGTATGGCCAGACTTAGGGGATGGAGAGGAAGAGTGAAACTTTATAGCATAGCTTATAATGTTACATAGATAATCTTTTCAAAGTTTTAGGAGGACGATTTAGTAATTCAGAGTATTCTTAATAATACTTTTTTGGTAGAAAAGGATGTATTTGATAGTTCTATGTTGGAACTAACTACATATGAGGAATGTAATGAGAATAGTTTTCTGCCCAAGCAACCAGATATTATCCATCAACTTTTACCATATAAACTAGATATAAGTCCAATCTTTTGAAGCTACTATGGTTGATCTCACAACTACTATTGAGTTGTCAAAAGGTCATAATCTCCATGTCAATAAAAAATTGCCTCCTAAATAGATGAAACAATTAATAGAACTTCTTCAAAAACATGAAAAGGCTTTTGCATGGGACTATGGGGATACGAAAGGGTTAAGTCATACATTATGCACTCATATAATATATAACAATGAAGGGTGCCTACCACTTTGTCAACCCCAAAGGTGGATTAATCTAGCACTCAAAGAAATAGTTGAAATTGAACTGTAAAAATCACTTGATGCTAGTTTTATATACCCTATATCTAATAGTAGATGGGTCTCACCTCTAGTTATAGTACCTAAAAATGGAGGGAAATGGTGGATTGTGTAGATTATAGATAATTTAATAAGGTAGCCAAGAGGGATCACTTTCCATTACTCTTTATTGATCAAGTTTTGGACACTCTAGCTGGTAAGAAATATTTTTCTTTTCTTGATGGGTATAGTGGTTATAATCAAACAAGTGTAGCTCTACAGAATCAGGATAAAACCACATTTACATGCCCATGGGGTACTTTTGTATATTTTGTCTTGCCATTTGGCTTTTTTAATGCTCCTACAACATTTCAAAGCACTGTAATCAATATTTTTGCTTAAATATCACATGACTACATGGAAATATCCATGGATGATTTCACAATGCTTGATGTCACCTTTGAGGAAGCCTTGATGAATCATGAAAGGTTTCTTATTTGATATAGAGAACATAATCTATCACTCAATAGTGAGAAATGTTTCAAGCTTATGTAGGAAGGAGTTGTTCTTGGTCATTTTATATCAGTTGTAGGGATACAAGTGGACCCAGCTAAGATAGAGGTAATTCTAATATTGCCCATACCTACAAAACCAAAGGATGTAAGATCTTTTTTAGTTCATGCTAGCTATTATAGGTGTTTCATTAAATATTTTAGTAAAAAAGCTAGTCCTTTGTATACACTATTGACTAAAGAAGCTGAATTAATTTGGGCACCCACATGTAATGAAGCCTTCCTATAGCTTAAGAAACTCCTCAGCATAGCACTAGTTCTGAAGGGACCAAATTGGTCAATTTCATTTCATATCCATACTGATGCATCAAACTATGTTATAGGTGTTGTATTAGGACAAAAGCCTACTAACCTTGAAAATGCAATCTACTATACTAGTAAAAGCCTCCATGGTCCTAAACTAAACTACACAATAACTGAGAAAGAACTTTTAGCTATAGTTTATGCATTCAACAAATTTAGACATTACGTAACTAGATATCCTATTTTTGTTCATACTGACCACTTAGCTATAAAGTACTTAATATACAAACCTATTGTAACTAGTAGATTGGCAAGATGGCTCTTATTTTTGCAGGAGTTTGATATTACCATTGTTGATAAGCCAAGAAAGTCCAACATAGATGTTGAGTATATGTCTAGACTACACATTGTTGATGAAGATCTGATTTCATTTGAAGTGTTTAATTTTGATAACTAAACACCTACTACCTTTGAATATTATTTTAAGTGATATTTGATTCTTAGCAAGAAGAAAGGAAAACATGTCAAGAGTGAAAGTGATAGTTCTTACGATGAGATTGATGAACTTGAAGCCCTCATTGTAAAAAGGATTGGAAGAGGAAGAAGTAAATACAAAGGATTTCTTATCATTTATTTTTCATGCAACAAATTTGGTCATACTACTACTAGATGTCTTGAAAAAGAAGACAATAATGATAAGAAGGAAAGCAAGTACAAAGGAAGAAAAGATGACAAAGACTACAAAAGAAGAAAGAATGACAAAGGTAAGAAATCTTGTTATTTTGCTAAAGAAAGGACTGATAATAAATCTGAGAGTAATGATGATGAAGTTGTCTATGTTATTATGAAAGAAGAGTTTAATGATGATGAGAAAACTTCATTATTTTCTTATGTGAACAAAAGTGATAGATGGATAATTGATAGTGGAATTAAAATATAGATATCAACACCAAGGACCCCTCCTCAAAATGGGATAGATGAAAGAAGAAACATATCAATAATGGACTATGCAGGAACACTAATGATGGAGGAAGGCATATCATAAAAATATTGGAGAGAAGTAGTCAGTACTACTATCTATACCCTGAATAGAGTTTAGGTAGATGATATATATTGGAAGCTAAGAGGAATGGAAAACTTGATGCAAAGAGTGATGAAGGAATATTAGTAGGCTATTCCACAAAAAGAAAATTTATAAGTGCTTAAATTCTAACATTAACAAAGTTGTGGAAAGTATAAATGTGAGAGTTGATGAGTTTTTAGAAAAAGGTGATGCTTCATGTAATGAATAACTTGGAGACTATAGTACATTCATCTATGTGGATGATGATGCTCCCAATACTCAAAATAAATAGACAAGTCAAGTTGCAAGTACCCATCAGATAGAAAATGATGAAGTGCAAATGAAAATTATCAAACAATAGAGAGTGGGTTCTGAGCAATAGACTAAAGATGTTGAGTCATAGACTTTTCCAACCATCAAACAGTGAATGTTGAGCATTTAGAACCTAAACAAGAAAGAGGAAATGAGGTAGAGATTATTTTTCCAAATGAAGCTAAAGAAGACCCAAGAAGAAAGATAGCTATATTAGAAAAATATGTGAGAAGACATCATAAACTTGATCAAATCATTAGAAATTTTGAATCAAGTGTGATGACAAGGAGAAAACTCAAAGGTGACACATGCTTATTATATGAGTTTGAGCCTAAAATAATAAAAAAATTCTTTCAAAAATGAATATTGGATACAAGCTATGAATCAAGAAATTGACTAGAATGAGAAGAACAATACTTTGACCTTAGTGCCAAGACCTAAAGACAAAAATATTATTGGGACAAAGTGGGTTTTTAGGAACAAGCTCAATAAAAATGGTAAAGCAACAATAGAATAGAAAGATTGGTATACAAGGGTTATGCATAAGAAGAAGGAGTTGACTATGGAGAAACTTTTACTCCTATGGCCAAACTTGAAGGAGTTAGAACTCAGCTTGCATACTCATCTTACAATAATTTCAAGGTATATCAAATGGATGTCAAAAATGCATTCTTAAATGGTATATTGGAGGAAGAAATATACATTGAACAACCTAAAGGATTTTTAGACCCAATCAAGAGTAACATAGTATGTAAACTAAACAAATCCCTTTATGGATTGAAACAAGCACCAAGAGCATGGTATGAAAGGTTACATAACTATTTAGGGAAAACTAGTTTTGAGAGGACAAATGATAACAACAATCTATATTTGAAGAATGATAAGAACAATGAAATATTTTTATCTAAGATATTTTTTTATGATAGCATATTTGGAGGAAGAGAAGCATTATGTAAATCATTTTTCACTAAAATGAAAAAGAAATTTGAAATGTCTATGTTTGGTGAAATCAATTTCTTTGTTGGATTGTAAATATGTCAAATGAAGTTTGGTATTTTCATTTCACAAACCAAATACATCAAGGAACAATTGAAGGTTTTTGGTATGGAATATTCAAGGCCATTGATCACACCCACATCTACAAGACATAAGCTATCTAAGAATGATGATTCTACTAATGTGAACTAGACCCTATATAGATCTATGATGGGAAAATTGCAATATGTTGTTCAAAACAAACTAGATATTGAATTGGTATTTGGGATAGTTGCTATATTTTCAAAAAATCCTAAAGAGAATCACATGGTGGATGTAAAGAGGATAATGAGATATCTGAAAGGTACAAATGACTATGGATTATACTACAAGAGAAGTGATAGATTTGAACTGAAGGTTTTTCACTGCCTCGGATTGGGAAGGAAATATTGATGACATGAAAAGAACTAGTAGAGGTATATTATTTCTAGGAAAGAGATTGGTGTCATGGACAAGAAAGAAACATAATTTTATTTCCATTCAACAGTTGAAGTTGAGTATGTGGAAACTGCAATGAATTGTTCAAATATAATATGGATTAAGAAATTGTTGAAAGGCCTACAAGAAGATATTATATATCCAATAGTTATCTATTGTCATAATACAAGTGCTATTAACATTTCATATAATCCAATGATGAATACTAAGAAAAACCAAATTGTTATCAAGTATCACTACTTTAGAGAATTAGTTCAATACAAAGAAGTGAAGCTAGAATATGTGAATACAAAGGAACAAATTGCTGACATATTCACAAAACCATTACCCAAAGATGCCAATGAATATCTTAGAGGAAAATTAGGGGTTTTTTCCCTAACTAAGGCTAATGAAGAAGCCAAGGTGCACTACATCACATGTGCTAAAAGGAACATTCTACACAGTGGTGCAATACAACTCTACTTTGGAACATGCCTAAGGTAGAATACTTAAATACAACATAAAAGATCAATCATAGATAGATGACATGTATCATCCAAACATGCAAAATATACATAATTTAGGTGTATGAATAATTTGAAGTTAAGACAACTACGCATCTTTGGAATTGTTCTCAAAGAGGTAGAAATTATTATAGAAAAATATATTGAAGAAGAAAGAGGGAGACATTACTGAAAGAAGATTATACATGCAATCATAGGGTATCACACATTTGATAAGAAGAAGACCATGAGATGCCAAAGAAAATATGATGTTGATACAAACACCAAGGCCAAGTGGAATGGACATGGCATGTCAATTTCAAGCATCATAGATCCATGATAGACTTTTCTATACATGTGATTGAACACAAATTTTACTAGTCAAGCTAACTAGACAATGTGTCATGTATAGTAGTATCCAAGCTTGGAAGATTATGATGAAAGATCAAGAGTATGATCTTGTTGAGCTTCAATGGTTACAATTGGTAGAGAATCTTCTATCAATCGGGAAAGAAAGAATTTAATGTGTAAGTTTGGATTATTGATAATGTGAATCTTGTTTATATTCATAATTATTTTCTAACTGTTGAAAATGTTGTTTGGGAGATAGGAAAACCTACTACTAGGTAGATAAGTGAATATATTGCAAATCTAGGAGATAATTTTGAAAATATATTGGATGGATATTTTGACAAGTTTAAATAGAAGATGAGAAGAAGATCAAGGATTTCGACATCCTTAGTAGAGAAATACTATACTATGTTGGAATTCTTTAGAATAATCAAGAGTGGGGGTGAATAAGTTATCCAAGGTCCAAATGTCTAAATAAAACTTTCCATAGCTTAGTGAACCCATAAAACATTTATCATCATGCATGCATCCATAAGATTACGCAATCACTTAAAAACTTGTAGATTACTGTAAAATCAATTTGTATAAATGTAAACATGAAACATAATAGATCTAGCAACACACTTGACACAATAATTTATATTGAAACACAATTTGGGAAAAACCATCAATAACATGCTACTCTTTTTCACTCTTTTGAAGTGATGCCCTGTGAAAGGGCAACCCTATCAATAGTTACAATAAACACTATTAGATGTGACCCTATTAAAGGATTTTAGGCACCCTATTAGGAGTGAGCCTTGTTAGAGGACTTTAGACCATTCACTTGGAATGTCACCCAGTTAAAGGATTTACAAATGACTTTTAAGTCAACCTTAATCCAAAGGATTTACCCTAGACTGATACAATTATTAGAGAGTAACAATAAGGCTTGATTTGATAAAAACTTACAACTCTATTTATAGATTATAGATCTCTATTTTAGTCCTCCATTCTAATTGACTTTCATACATTTTAGCTCTAATAGCTTGTTCACCCTTCAAGAATCCATACCCTTAAGCCTTCTTTCTTAACATGCCAATGCAGTCTCTTCTCTTAGGTCACTAAATGAAGAAATAACCTTGATTCCATTTCTTCCTTAGGTTCTCACACATGACAACCTTTGCTTCTAACCAACCATTCATTTAAATAAGAAATTAAGATCTTTTGTCATTCATTCTTTGTCGTCCAATTTAAGAGTATGATAGATTTGTTAAGATTCAATGAATCTACCCCATATTTCATATCTCTTCTAGAAACTTCTCCATCAATCTTCTTTGAATTTTCCTTTAAATAGTTTACCATTAATTCTATGCCACTAGCTCATTAATCTTATCTTCCACCTAATTTACACAATCCAAGAAAAAAAACTTGTTAGCTTAGATCCATCACATTCATGATCTTTCAAATAATACTAACACTTGACATTAACTTGCTTCTAATGCTTGACATGTACTACATTTCTCTAAATCCTCTATAAAATCACTCGGCATGAACTAAAGTTTACTAGTGCTTGACATCAACTAGACTTTACTTGGCATTCACTATTTGCTCGACATACTCTAAAATATACTTTTACTCGACTCCAACTAATTTTCTTCTTGGCTTGCACTAACTTTTCTTGGTACCTACTATCAACTTAGTCAAGCTTTATAGAAAAACTTTGTTTAACTTATTCTTTTAAACTTTCTTAGTGTAACCAACCTTTGCAACCTTAAGTATATTATTGATACACCATGTTATCACTATCTTACATGATTCTTGTACTCTTTTACATGACATAACTCAATGTTTCCTCTAGGTTCTATTGTTACATCTTTTGATCAAATCCTCTTCATCAATCAAATAAGTGATAGTACACTTGAATCATATAAGTAGTTGTCTTACCAAAAAATAGCAAGTTTGACATTAGTGACAAAGAAATGATTGAAACATATTTATGATACTTGTATCTATTAATTCTCAATAATCTGCTTCTTCAACATAATGATGTGTGTTTTCTAGCTGATATTGATTACACATATGTTTAGGTAGTTAAGCCATGGGTAGCTTGGCTTAAACCATTTGTTTATGAAATTTATATTGATGATGTGAGTGTAGAAATCACTATATTTCCTTTTGAGGAAATTTATGCAAAGGCTGAGCCTCTTGGAAATTTTGAGGAAGCAAAGGAAAGAATAATAGATATTAAGATTACTTCATCTAACAAGAAAAGGAAGAAGATGATTAAATACCTAGAAGAGAAACTAGGCATGGGATGAAGGTGAAGGACCTCTAATGATTATAAAAGGTCTTGCAGAAGAAAAAGATAATGATGATGATGATGCAGAGGAAGAGGAAGAGGAAGAAAGTGTAGAGAAGAAGGATAAAGCCCTAGCACTTGTCTCACCACAAGAAAAGAAGGAAAATAAAGTCACAATAATAGAGTATAGGGTGAAGAAATAAATAAAGAAAATCCTCTCTCTCCTCCACAAATTAGATTGAGAACTAGGATAGCTACAACACCAAGTGTTGAACCACCATTGAGAAAGGGTGTTGCAAGAATTATTAAACCTGGTGAAGGTTCAAGTGGCACAAGTAGTGCAAAGAGAAAATTGTTAGCCACCAAAGGTTAGCAAAGGAGAAGAAAATTGATTACACAAAAGGATGATGATGAGGAAGATGTAGAGAAGACAAAATTTGATGATCCTAGTCATTGCTAAGTAGTTATACATACAAAGAAAAAATCATTTAATGAGGTATGTGGCAATATTAGGAACTTTGTAGGCTTATCTGGATTTATGTTTATAAATTTTCGTACATTGAGTGCAACAAATAAGACTAAAGTAGAAGAAGCCATGTTAGATATGATGGCTAAGTTTAAGACTATAACTATAGAGATAAGTAATACCATTTGTAATGAGATGTATAATAGAATTGATGCTAGGTGGTAACATGCAATAAAGACTAAAAGGAAAATTAGAGAAGGAGCATTAGAAAATATAATTCTTGAGCTAACAAATAAGAGAATTACAAAAAAAAAAAATAGAAGTATAGGAATATATTTGTTCCTAAGTATAGAGCATTTATGGTCCTGCAACATAAAATTGAGGATATTGTAAAACAAAGTGAATTGTTATAGAAGAGTATTTTTGGACTAACCATTGAAAAAAAGACTAAAAAGGATGATATGGGTAAGGGTATTGGAGATGTAGAATTGGATAATGAGAAAGATGTATACAATGACCTTGATACACTTGAAGAATCTATCATACAAAAGGTCAAGGAGAGTGAAAAAGATAATGTAATAATAGAGGATGTTCATACTGATGTAGAAGACACAGGTGTGCCAAGATCACACGAATGGGGTAATGTATCCCCTCTTCATTCAACCACACCTAATACTCTAGTATTATAGAAAATAAAGGACTATCCTAAGATAGGAGAGATACCAGTTCTAGTTTTTGACTCTACTACATAGATCACACAACCATCTTAGACATAGATAGGTGCTAAGGAGCTACTAAAGGAAAATAGATCCACAAAGGCATCAGGAGAACAAAATAAGAAATACAAAGAACCAAAGGTAGACTAGTCTACTATAGTTTAGAGAGGACCACAAGTCTCAGGACCTCTATCAGAGGAAAACAAGGAGGCTGAGCCACAAGCAAAGGAGAAGGAAGAAAATAAGATAATGTATCATAGACAAAGCTAAGTATGAGAGCCCATACTCCACCCACAACTACTTTAGATTCCACATCTATATAATAGATGCATGTCCCTACAATACAAATAATGCTAAGTGCTATTGTTACTACATTTGACACTATTATTCAAGATATATCAAGTGGTAAAACCCCTTCACCTACTCTAGCCTTAGCTATGCCAAGCAACAACACACCCAAAAAGAGAAAGGGGAAGAAGATAAAGATAAGTTCTCTAGATAAATATGTTAGCTTGGATGAAGTGACTGAATGACCATATTGGGATTTGAAGAATCTGTCATTTGAGACAATTTGACACAAGATATGGTAACCCAAAAACCCTCCAAGTAGAAGGTAAAACTAGGGTGGGGATGACACCCACAATGTTTGGATACTGCAATAATAAAGTTGGCCTATTAAGACTTACAATTGTTCACTTTTGGTGATCTACTCTATTTAGAGTATGAAGGACTATTAGGTCCACCTTATGAAAGAATTTACATAATACAATTAAGTATGCACTCAATTAGAGGATTTTACAAGAACTGTTAGGTACATCTTGTTAGAGGATTTAAGAGTAATGTACCTGTTAGGATGAATTGGTAGGACAATATTTGTTATGCAAATTTTTTTGCTAATGAATATCTTTGAATAATATATTCATCACCTATTTGTGATAGATGACTCTTTTCTTTTCCTTTGTACTACTTGATAGCCTCCCAATGAATCTTCTCTTCCAATCACTTGTGATAATAAATGTAACTCCATTCTATATCCTTAGATAGAACAAAGTGTATTCCTTATATATTAATCCAAATAGTAACTCTAATTAGGTTGGCTATAATAGAGATTTAGTAGTTTCAAAAAAAATTACCAAGTCAACAAAATGTTGATACTCAGGTCTAATAGCTTACTTAGGTGATATGGAGACACTCAAGAAACACTGTCAACTTGGCTAACTTTGGAACTCATTTCACTCAAGATGCCCAATTCACATTGATCGCTTGACAAAATTAGCTAGCTTGGTTCACACTATTCTTCCTACTCAATTCTCATTCCAAAACTGAAATATTAAACTAACTTGGTTTGCATTAGAGCTTGGTTGATACTATTTGTTTGGTTCATGCATGAGCTCAGCTAACACTTGTCTATTTGGTAGCTTGGGCTATACTCACTTTTCATGATGACTAATTTTTTTGACACTAATTGATAATATGTCTTTCCATAAGGTCAATAATCTCCCCCTTTGGTATTAGTAAAAAAAACATTTGTCATTCTCAAAATCTAAAATCTTTCAGTCAAACTCCCCCTTCGTATGTACTCTATTCTACAACTCAAGTTGAACTAAAAAATCTACAAATCAATTTGAATTTAAAACTCTATTTTTATTTTTTCAATTTTTTTTTGTTTATCTTATTTTTACATATCTTTTATACAATTCTTATGTTGTACATATTTCCTCTATATATATATATTCCCCCTTGTTTTTGTTACAAAGGCCAAAAATTACAAGGTTATGCCAAAATGACAAAGCAAATCATGATGTGCCTTCAAAATTAAAGACATGGTCTATTGACATGAAGGTCAAGTTTTTTTATTAGTGACTCATACTTAGTCAATTGATTAAGATGCTACCAATCTCATCTTTAATTTTGTAGTGTTAACTGAGTGCTATAGTTACTATCGATTCAAGTAGTATGTATATAGTTGCTATCAAGTTTTAGAATCTACATTCACTTTATGTCAAGCATTATCTATCGAGTTGATCAGTGATAGTGCTAACTAAGATTCATAGTATTAACTAAGTTGCATAGTGTCAACCATGTTGTCTAGTGTCTAATGAGCTAGTAGTGTCAATGATGTGAATTTAGTGTTGATCGAGCCAAGGAGTGTCAACCAAGTGATTTAGTTTATACTGAGCTTGTAGTGCTAGTGTTGATCAAGTGATTCAATTTACATGTCAATATTTACAATTTTCATTGAGTCACACAAATGTTGACTGTGTTCAAGCTACTTGCAAGTGATTAGTATGAACTGATCTTCTACATCTACCAAGTCATGATGATGCCAAATGTTGAGAATGGTTTTTGAGTATCAAAACCTCACTGAGTTTTTCTTTAGAACCCAAGTGCCAATAGTTGAGCTGACTTTGTGATCTTTGATGGAATTCTATGTTGTAGCCAACCTTGATGATTTATGATTTGGATGAATATATAAGTAATGACTTCTATCATACACAAAAGAAGTAATGAAGTAGTTATGATGTAAATATAATGAGAAGCAGTGTAAATTGAGAAGGCTAAAACTAATAAAAGGTATAATAAATATTTATCTATCAAAATAATGTGATCTTCACATTTCAAAGGAATCTCAACTAGAAAATTAGAAGGATAGATCAAAGATCAACTACTACTTCATCCTAACAAGTGTATCAGCTAAATCCTTTAATAGGGTAGACTTAATAGTCTTTGTAAAATATCTTTACTAAGTGCATACTTCATTGTATTATTGCAAGCATGAAAGCTAATGATATTCTTATGGGAGAGTATTATAGATATGCTACTATGATGATATGTTAGATTCATGACTAAGTTTGTCATTGATGTTAATATAGCAATTTTCTATAGTATCTAATAGAAGAACAAAGGAAAGATCAAGTTGGTACATGTGATTAGTTCAGTATTCTAAATATTCAAGGGTATGAGAGATACATCTAAGTATCTAGCATATGCAACTAATGTTAGAAGAAGAAAAGATAAGTCTGGAAGAAGTTATGTAAGTTTTGGTGATGTCTATTCTAAGATAGAGTTTACAAAGGCATGTTCTGGTAAACTAATTATATCTCTTCCCAAAGTTGTTATTCTAAGAATTGAGGTTGAAGATATGAATAAGACATGTTGGTGATGATGTGGCCAAGATCACTCATCATAATATTGCTTGTATAGAAAGTTATTCAAATTGCAAGGTAGAAGATTAATGTTATCGCTAAGTGTAACATGTTCTTAATGTGGTCCTATAATGGCTAATTGAGAAGGTCTAATAATTGACTCAAGGAATTCTTTTATGGACTCCATATAAAGGAAGGACATTTTCCTTTATCTAGTATAGAGTAGATGGTATGGTTTTGATTGATGATAAGTAGCAGTAAAAGTGGAATGCAAAGTTGAGTATTGAAAAATGAAAGTGAAGGAAACTTCATTACTAAGGTCTTACTGAGTGATCTGAGGTTTGATATTTAGATCTAAGGTTCATGACCTAGTCTAAAAATTCTGATAGTGATTGGTTTGGTTGATAATAAAAAGGAAAGAAGAACATAACAATAAATTGCATGTTTGAGTAGTGAGCTCTTCTTGTAGTTGAAATTTCATGTTTGGGCAGTGGGATTTTCTTGCATACATTGTACTACAACTCCTAACAAGGTTGGTACAACTCATAATAGGGTTGGAATCTAGGGTTGGAATATCCTAACAAGGATTCAAAGTCTCTTAATAGGGACTCTATGTACTAAATGTTGTAATAGACTCCTAACAGGGTCCATCCTCTAACAAAGAATATTTATATTAGTACATCATCTTGTGGGCATCATTCCCACTGGGATTTTCCCTTTGATCAAGGGTTTTCCTAGTAAATATATCTGGTGTAATTGTCTAAGTGCATATTATTATGGTTTCTATTTACTTTGGTTGAATGGTTAATTTTGTTTAAAGAAGATAAATGTTTTAATTATTAGATAACTCATTCACCCCCTTCCTCTCAACTATCTAGGTGGACTATTATCTCTAACATGTATGTTTTGTAAATCCTTTAACAAGGTGGACGTAACAGTCCTTATTGCTCTAATAGGGTAGATCATCAGAAGTGATGAATTGTGAGCCTTAACTAGCCAACTTTATACTATAGTACTAAAGCCTGTGGGTATCATCCCCACCCCATATTTACTTTCTATTTGGAAGGTTTTTGGGTCACCATATCTTGTGTCAAAGTGTTATGAATGTTTTACTACTTTCATTCTTTCATGCATGCAATTAGATCATAATATTAATGAAGGACTAAATGGTAAAGTAAGTTGAAGTTTTATTGGTTCCTAATTCACCCCTTCCCTCTCAGTAACCTAGCCTATCCTATATTCCAATAATTAGTATCAGAGCTGCACTTGTAGACATCCAAGTAATGATTCTTGTGAACATGGATGAATTGCAAAAATACATTGCACATGCCAAGACAATCATCCATGCCAATAAATTCTCCATTTCTAATCACATGATGGAGTTATCAACAGAAGTACATATTGCATTGCCTGCAAGCAAGGTGTTACATGAAAATTGGGACAAGATAATGGCAATAATTTTAAAGGTACATTATGATTTCTTATCATATTTTGGTATCAACATGTAGTATACGCCTTTGGCATTTATGTCAAAAATGGGGAGAACTATAATATAAGATGAATATGTGTGTGTGTGTGTGTATGTATGTATATATGAAGAGTATTCTAGAGAAGTATAATATATATGTGATATATGTATGGGGGAGCAACATATTATTATACAAATACATGTACAATTAAATACAAAACATCTTTTACAAAAGAAATTTTGAAAAATATCAAGAAAGCATGAATCAGATGAATGAGCAAAGTCAGTATAGACACAAAGGCAAAGCAAGAATAGGATACACAGAAGAAGGTGAATCATCCAAGCAACGATCTCAAAAGAATCAAAGGCCTACTTGCAATCATATTGGTAAGTTAGGTCATTTATCAAAAAAAATTTGAAGTAATGGTAAAGCAAAATTCAATCAAAAGTGTTTCAATTTCACTAAGCATGGTTATAGAGCAAGTGAATGTAAGGAGAAACCTAAGTTTGAAGGCAAATTTCACAATTTCAAGAAACAAGGACACAAATATTCTAAATGCAAAACCAAGATATTGAATCCAACATAAGGAATTGTAAAAGCCATATTTGGATGGGACTACAACACATGGTGTAGATGCCAATACTATGGAGAATTTGGGCACATTGAAGAAAATTGTGTGAAACATAACATGAGGAAAAGAGACACCACTAGAAGATGTTTTATTTGTATAAAACTTGGACATCTTGCTAAGAATTGTATGAATTATAGAAGAGTTGAAGATGAAAAGAAAGCCAAAGCTAATGAAGCATCAATAGATTCCAAAATCTTCTAAGAATGTAATTCTAAGTCATGAAGCACATGTCACTCAAGAGTTGGTTGACTCAAGCATCTCAACTTGAATTCCTATGGAATTACTAGAACTCGGACTCTGAAGCACACATCTCACATCAATTTCAGCCAGGAAGAAGAACAAATCCACATTAGAATTCAAGATTCAAAGGGATCATTGAGTGATTATTAAAATTCAAAACCTTACAAAGCTAGGTCAAGTCACAAGAGCCTGTCGAACAAGGTTGGGATATACTAAAACATTATGTAGACACCAAGTAATGATGATTTCACCAAGATATGAATGACTCTACCAAGCATTAAGGTTGAACTAAGTGGAAGACATTTTTTCATTGAATGAGCAAATGTACCAAGCATTTATGGCATTTGAAAAATTTAAAAAGGAAGGAAATTGAATTCATTTTTCACTATGAATTTTTAGAGCTATTTGCAAAGGGTAATTTTTGTGCTTCCAAGTGATCTGTGTGTTTTTTGTTGAATATTTTCATAAACCCTACCAAGCATGGTGTCTTCCAATATAAAAACCATAGATGTTGGTTTGAGGAGTCAATTGCAAGGCACCAAACTTCAAGTTGAGTCTAGCCATTGTAGAAATGCTTGACCCAACTAGAGCTCAATCATTGTGATATTCTTTCATATTTTCATGGTTTGATATAAGAACTTGGAACCCTAGAGATGGATGAGACTATAGAAAATTTATGTATGAATGGTTTGTTGAAACTCGAGCATCAACATTTAGAGACCAAAGGTTTAACACACATTTTGCATATGGCCCAAGATTTTCAAATAAAATGGATAAGGTTTATCCTCATCTATGTACATAATAGGTAGTAATGTTTGGAGTAACCTATTCAAATCACAAAGAAAATAATTCATAGAATCATAGGGCTCCCAATGTTGAACAAAGCCAAAACTACCAAAACCCTATGTCAGGTAGAACTAGAAAACAAGACTCTTGCCAAGTGGGATGGAAGAGGAATGAAGATAAACAATGTCACAAACATGGAACTAAAGTTTGGAATTCATGTGATAGATCATAAAATCTACAACTCCAATTGTCTCAATAGTGTGTCATGTGAGGTAGTTGATCTGGCTCTTAAGGTAGTGAAGAACAACCTATCCTTCAACCTTGGTAAGTTAATGATGAATCAGTTCAACAAAAACATGGAAAGCATTAGAACTTCTAAACACAATATGTGTATGTTTGATTCATTCTTAACTTGTTTATTCTTCTATGTGCAAAAATTCTTCCCTTCTAAAGGCTTAGTTAAATGGAGAAAAGATGTATCAGTTTTGTATCAGATCAATGAATATATAGTAGAGATGGGTAAAAACTTTGTTAGTGTCATGGACAACTATTTTGATTCATTCAAGGAAAAGATGGATAACAGATATAGAACACCAAATAAACTTGTTGAAGACTACAAGGATGATTTTTTTTTATGGTGGACTATGACAAAGTTTACATTCAAGTAGTTAGACCTAGAGTGTGTGGGTTAAGCCTCTAAGCTATGAGGTTAACATTGATGGCACCAAGGACATCATTAAGGCACTATTGAATGAACCTATAGATCCCAAGGCACCATATTTTTGTACTTATGAAGAAGCCAAGGTGAGGATAGATCTTGAAATTAAGCTTCCTTAAGAAGTTAACAAAGGAAAGAAGAGGATAGAAAAATTAAGGCAAGAAAGATCTATTCTCCTATTAACTGAAGGAAAAGGAGATGACATGGAACAAGATGAAGCAAAAGAAACAAAGTATAAGGAACCAGAGCCTATAAGAAAGAAAGGGAAGGTTGTCATAACCAAACCTACTAAGTCATCTACAACAATATTCACAAGAAGGACATCAAGTTAAAGGAAGAAATTGAAGTTAGGTGAGGAGGATGTCAAGGAAATTATTTTCAAAAAGCCTCCACCTACATTTCAAGAAAAATTAAAGGAAATAGAAGGAGGAGCTAGAATGGAAAACTTCAAACCTCTCAAATATGAGACTAGAAATTTAGATGAGAAAAAGAAAGTTGAAGACATGATGATAAAAAAATTGAGTAAATGGAAATACTCTCTTGATCAACTTGTACATCAAATTCCTAATGAGCTTATGCAAGCAATCAAGCCTAGATGGGAGCATGCTAAGAAGACTATTAAAGATATATTTGAACAAACTCTAAGGCAACTCATGTGGAGTCATACTAATAAAGAGATGAAAGATTCCATGAAGAAAAATGAGAAAAATTTCACTCTTAATTTCAACACATGCAAGATTTTGGTAAATGACATTGAACATGTGGTGAAGACAACTAAAACTACATGGAAAAATATTTACAAACTTTATCAACTACATGATTTTGTTGTTCATGTTAGTGACAAGGATGATGAAGATGATGAAGAAGATGATGACAATTATGATGAATAATATGTAGAAATAAAAGGTGTAAATTTGTTTGATGAGGAGGAAGAACTATAAGCTATAGAGGAGAATCTCCCTAAGATACAAATTATTGAGGAAATTGACCTAGAGAAGATTGCAGCAATAGTAATGGCCTCATTTCCTCATTCTCAAAGAAAATATTTAATGCCATCAAGCTATGAGAAAGCTTCTTCCAAGTTGGTTGTGGAAACAACTAAATCATCAAGCACCCAACCTATCTTTGCACCTATTCAACTCAGTACCATATTGACTAAAGTGATCAACACTTCATCTACTAAGTAGCAAGTGCCACCATCATTAGATTTGGCTATATAGCAACAAGGTATTTCTACTATTAGTACAATATCTAGGTTTGTTGTTAGCCCCTCTATTTATACTATTTTTACAATTCCAAATGTGTTAGTAGAAAGTATAATGACAATTGAGTACAAGTCTCAACCGAGTACAAAAGTTTCAAATAAAGTTAAAGGTAAAGGAGAAGATATTGATCTAGATGAGGATATAGTTATCCTAAATTGGGATATCTCTACTCTGAATCATGATCAAATGAACATTATTGGTTAATTATTGCAAAAGAGAGCTAAGAAACAAAAGCTTAGAGAAGAGAAAAGCAGAGAAAACCAAGTGCTTTAAGATGTAAAGAACATATTTGTAGATGCAACAAGTATTGAGGTTGATAGTTCACAACCTATTTTGATTCAATTAGTAGAAGTTGTCTAAAAATTCATTGAAGATCTTAATGGACAAGAATAATTGCTACTAAGAGCATAAAATAAATTTGAGAACAAGGTATTTGAACAAGTAGCACAAAAAATTGTAATACGTCAAGTAGAATTTGTTGGCTACAATTTATTAATTTTGTATTATCTTTAATGTTACACAAATTTCATATCATTATTATTCAGTGCATTTCAAGATCACTCAGGCAATGAAGACAATTTTCTATGTCTACCAAGCATTCTTGTATTTGCCTAGTTTAGATGGTAGTGTCTATTGAGTTCACTCAAGCACCAAAGGAAAGTCTACAAAAGATGAGTGTTAATCAAGCTCACTTGGTTAATAAAGGAAAAGGTGGATAGAAATAGTGTTTACCAAGCCCACTCGGTTACCAAAGGATCTTTGCAAGTTTGTAATGTTAACCAAGTTTATGTTGGTTAACACAAGAAATCATTTTTGAGTTAGTATCTATCAAGATGGGTCAGCTAATGAAGGGTTTCTGAGTTAGTATCTACCAAGATGGGTTGGCTAACAAAGGATTTTCTTATTTTGGAATATTAAGCTTTATTTATTTATCTGATGGTTCCAACTGACTAAGAAGATTAATATGAGTTATTCTAAGTTGTACATGAGCTGACTTGATGATATGAAAGATATAAGTATAAGGCCAAGTTATGGGTTCAAAGTGTGAGAATTTGTGAATGTGTTTGAATATTTAATGATGAAGAGAGGAAGAAAATTTTAATGGATAAGCATAATATCCTTATGGAGCTAAAAAAATATATTTGATCAAAAAGGATCAAGTAAAGCCAGAATCAAGATTTGTATTCAGCAATTTAGTTTCATTAAAATTAGGTCATCTCATTGTTACTCTCTAAACATTGTAGTAGTGGTCTAAATCTCTTAACAAAGTTGGCTTAATAGCTATTTGTAAATTCTCTAACAAGGTGGCAGTTCTATTGAATTGTCTTAAGACCTCTAACAAGGCCACTCCTAACTGGGTGATTAAATCCTCTAATAGGGTCACACCTAATAGTATTTTTTGCAACCTTTAATAGAGTTGGCTCCTAATAGGTCTCACTTCAAAAGAGTGAAAATTGTAACTAGTTACAATTGGTGGTTTTTCCCAAATTAGGTTTCCATGTTAAATCCTAGTGTTAGATGTGTTCATGCTATTTTATTTATGTGTTTTGAAAACTAAGTTAAGTAATGGTAATCTCAAATAACATATAAAAATTTGCATGTTAAGTACTTACAAAGCATATTCAGTATTTACTGAGTTACAACGTTTTATGTGTGTTTATCAAGCATCAACAGTGTTCAATTCTCAGAGTTTTATTTTGTACTAACATCTAAGGTATCTAGGAATTATTTAGTGGTAACTAAGTCACCCCTCCCCTCTCAGTTACTCCTCTTATATTTCCAATAGAATTTTCTTCTATTCTCATTTCATTGGAGACATCTACAAATAATGTAAATTCATTATTTAGTAAGTTGTGTAATACATCTATCTTCACCTAGGTAATCAAAGAAAAATTATCTAAGATAGATGTAGAGTTAAAGGCAAGTGCATACTAGTTTTCACTTGACCCAAGCTATAGTTCTTCTCACTATTCAAATATTAGATATCTGACAAATTTGTAAGTAGAATTGTTAAGTGAACAAGCTAGGATCAGGGTCACACTTGTAGACATCCAAGGCATGATTCTTCCAAACATGGATCCATTGTAGAAACACATTACACATGCCAAGACACTCATCCAAGATAATAACTTCTTCATTGCTGATCACATGATGGATTTATCAATAGAAGTACAATTTGCATTGTATGCAAGAAAGGTGTTATAGGAAAATTGGGATAAGACAATGGCAATAATTTTGAAGGTATATTTTCTTTTCTTGTCATATTTCGGTATCACCATGTAGTATAAACCTTTGGCATTTATGTCAAAAAGGAGGAGAAATATAATATAAGATGAATATAAGATGAATGTATATATGTATATATGAAGAGTGTTGAGGAGAAGTATAATATATATGTGATATATGTATTGGGGAGCAACATAGTATTATACAAATACATGTATAGATAAACAAAAAACATCTTTTACAAAAGAAATTTTCAAAATTATCAAAAATAGACTATGTTACTGAGTTGAAGATAACAAGAATGTTTTCACCTAAAAATTTTGAGTATACAGTTTTGGATTGATAAGTGTTTTTGCCACTAATGCCAAAGTGGGAGATTATTGACATGAAGATCAAGTTTTTTTATTAGTGACTCACACTTAGTTAATTGGTTAAGCTACTACCGAGCTTACCTTTCTAATTTTAGTATTAACCAAGTTACATAGTTATGACTGAGCCATTTAGTCTATATATAGTTTCTACCAAGTTCTATAGTTGCTACTAAGTTTTAGAATCTACATTTAGTTCATGCCAACTAGTATCTACTGAGTTGATTAGTGACAGTACTAACTGAGCTTCATAGTATTAACCAAGTTTCACAATCTCAATCATGTTCTCCATTGTCTGCTAACCTTGTAGTGTTAGTGATGTGAATCTAGTGTTGATGAGCCAAGGAGTGTCAACTAAGTGATTCACTTTATACCAAGCTTGCAACGTTAGTGTTAACTAAGCAATGAAGTTTCAATCAAGTGGTTTAGTTTATATGTTGAGTTTCATAGTGTTCATAGAGTTACACAAATGCTAACTAAGTTCAAGCTACTTGGAAGTGATTAGTATGAATCGAGCTTCTATCTCTACTAAGTGCATGATGATGGCGAGTGTTGACAATGGTTGTTGAGTATTAGAACATCACAAGTTTGACTTTAGAACTTGAGTACCAATAGTTGAGCCAACTTTGTGATCTTTGATGTAAATCTATGTTGTAGCCAACTTTGATGATTTATGATTTGGATTGATATATAAGTAATGACTTGTAACATATCCAAAAGAAGCAATGAAGTAGGTATGATATGAATATAATGAGTAGAAGTGTGAATTAAGAAGGTGACAAATAGTATAAGGGACAACAAATATTTATCTATCACAACAAGGTGATCTTCACATTTCAAAGGAATCTCAACTAACAAATCAAAGTTTTAGATCAACGATCAACCACTAGTTCATCCTAATAGGTGTATTAGCTAAATCCTTAACAGGGTAGACTTAACAATCTTTGTAAAATATCTTCATTGAGTGCATACTTCATTGTATGTTTTGTAAATCCTTTAACAAGGTGGACCTAGTAGTCCTTATTGCTCCTAACAAGAAAGATCATTAGAAGTGATCAATTGTAAGCCTCAATTGGCCAACTTTATACTGTAGTACTAAAGCTTATGGGTATCATCCCCACCCTAGTTTTACTTTCTATTTAGAAGGTTTCTAGGTCACCATATCTTGTGTCAAAGTGTTATGGATTTTTTACTACTTTCATTCTTTCATGCATGCAATTAGATCAAAATTTTAATGAAGAACTAATTAGTGAAGTAAGTTGAAGTTTTATTGGTTCCTAATTCAGCCCTCCCCTCTCAGTGACCTAATCTATCCTATATTTCAACATGGTCTTATCCTATTTATCTTGCAATACCTTTAAGATGTGTAGATTTATCTAAATCTCAATTGAGAACATCATATGCTCTGCCACATAAAGGTTTGCACCTTTGACTAGTGTCTTTGCATGTTCAATTCTCTTCTGCCTAATATCCATATGGGAAGCATCATCCTCTAAATGTATATCAAGCTTTCTATTATTCTTTCCTTTTCTCTTAATAATTCTACCTGAAGATATGTCAAAAATTTGACTTTCTCAAAATGAGTTAAACTGAAACTTGGGTTAAGTGCAAACTAACTAGCACTAGCCTTCAATTCCATATCAATCTTAGCCATTTTATTATTTTTTTCCTTGGTAAAGTTTGTTGTATCATTGAATTTGACAAATAAGGATCCTAAATTATTTATAACATTCTCTAATGTAGCAATAAGAGTGGATAACTCTACTTGATCAATAGTAATTTTCTATGCTACATTTTCTAGCACTTTTCTTCCAAACTTCCTTTAATTCTTTCTAAGAAGTTTGTCCTTACCATCTACACCTTCATTAAACTTATGTACAATATCAATTAGTTTTTGAATGATGGGGACCTTTTCATTTACCTCTATGGAAAATGTATCCAAAAAGATGTCTTTGATATCCTCAAAGACTTTGCTTCTATCCCTTTTTGCTGTCAACATTTTCTGCTTGGCTCTTTTCTTCCAAAGTTCACCCAATATGTCCATTTTCTTGAAAAAAAGGTTAGATTGATCTTGATGTGGAAACATAGTCTCTTAATCAATGTCAATATCATTAATAATCTTTTACTTTCCTTTGGCCTTGATAGCTAATGAAGGCATGTTTTCTTTCCCTTTTTCTCCATCACTCTTTTCTACAATACTCAATTGAAGCTTACCTTCCTTATATCCTTTTTCAACTATATCCTTATCCTTGATAGGTTGTTTCTCAATTAGGATTTCCCTACGATAAGTTAGAGCCTATTTCTTGGTTACTACTATGATGGATGAGGTATTTTCTATCATTTCTTTACCATTCAGTTGAACTATGTTTAACTCTTTAGAATGTAGCTTGGGTGTTGACTTGTTTAACTCAAAGCTTAATGGATTGGTTGGAAGAGATGCCATGGCCTCTACTGTAATCATCTTAGGACCAAAATCTTCAATAGTCTAAACCTTTGGTATATTTTTCTTTTCTTTTAGATCAAAAATATTTTTCCACAAATTGGATGTGGACTAAACAACATCTTCAATTTTATTAGACAAAATACAAAAAGCTTTTAGTCTAGGAGATTGGCTTTCTTTATACTTTAACATTGCCTCCTTTTATTTCCTTCTTAGAGAGATTTGGCATCATCTTCTTCAAAGTATGTTCTCTGATGTCTTTCTCTATTTTAGCTACATTATCTCACTAGTGAGAAATAAACTTTAGTAGGGCTTTAAGAGAATGCCCTTTGAGTTCATTGGGGTCAGACTTCCATTTTTCTATTTTCTCCACCAATGCATCTTCAATATATTTTTGCTCATCCTTGCTTTTGGTTTCATATTTGAAGTGTTGGAATATTCAAATGTGGAAAGAGTACTTATGAGGGGGGGGGGAGGGGGGGTTGAATCAGAAGTACTAAAATTTTTCCTATAAAACTTTTATGTGGAAATAAATTGCATGCATGTAAATACATTAAGTAAACATGAAACTAACACATGCATCAATAAAACATAACACCTGAAATTGGTAACCCAGAAACCCTCCAGGTATAAGAAGGTAAAACTGGGGTGGGGATGATACCCACAAAAATTACTGTAGCAATATTTTTTAACCACTTCTGATGGTTTGCCCTGTTAAAGGCTTTACCCTGTGTCAATAGTGACCTGGTTAGAGGATTTACAAACACTTAACATGAAGTGTCACCCTGTTAAAGGATTTAATCACCTATCTCTAGGATCAATGAAATAGTTGTTAAGCTAACCTATCACCATAGGATTTCCATGCTAATACAATGGCTAGAAAGTATTAGGTAAAATGAACCTGATAGTTTACAATCCTTGATTGCTGAATGCTGGCTCTGTTCTGCTTCGTCTGATGTTGATCCTTTGTGATCTGATATCTTTCGCTTTTGAAAATAGTATATCAACCACTCTATATCTTCTCCTCTATATCATCATCTTCATCATCTCCTTCTCTATCATATCTTCTCTATGAGATATCATCTTCCTTATAAAGACAATCGAGGATTTAGGGTTAGGTCTGGATCTACGATCCATATTCAATCTTCATTTCCGCTTAATACTTATCTTTTTCTAATTGGTTGCATGCCTTTATCATTTTTCTTATTGGCTGCATGCAAATTACATAGGAAATATAAAAGATTTGATCTGATCATTAAATCCTTCGAGATTTCCTTATGTCGGCTGTAAAGACTGTTTTCATCATAGTTTGTGTGATTCCAAACTCTTATGATGATATCCTAGATTAGTTGGCTCCTAAAATATTTTTGTTACTCGGCACATGTTGTTCTACTGATTTACTTGGCACTTACACAAAACTGTGTTACTCAGAATCTAAACTTTACTCGGCACCTAATCTTCAGTTGGCATTTACACTTTACTCGGCACCTACACTTTACTCAGCATTTACACTTTACTTGGCACCTACACTTTACTTGGCACCTGAAGATTACTCAGCATCTATTGCACTCGGCACCTATTCTTGATCTTGGTTAAGTGTATTGACACTCAGTTGTCAAATTTATTCTTTAAGCTAACATGAAGTACTTGAAATCAGCCATGCTAATTTCTTCCTTTAATAATTTTAACATTTTTCCAAAAGTAGGTGGGGGTTTCTTAAGTGAGATGATTATAGTTTTATGTTCATCATCATCCATACTCAATCTCGTTCTTGGCTTCTTGGGCTTAGTGGAAGAAATCATAGGAGTAGAAGACTTTGTTGATTTTCTTGATGGTTTCTTTGCCTTCTTCTTTGGAGGTTCCTCTTCATTTTCTTCTTCCTCTGATACATCATCATATTTTTCCTTGGTAATCATGAGAGGGGAATTAGATTTAGAAAATTTCTTCTCAAGGTTTTCCACTCTTTTCTTTCCTCTCTTCAGGATTTGAGGAATCTAAATCTGAAGTGAGATTCTGGTCTTGGCTTCTTCATAATTTACAAAAAAGTAGCCTTAGGATACACTAGTTCATTGACAAGAGATTCAATGATGTCTCTAGTGTCATCAATGTTAACTTCATAATTCAATGGCCTCACCCATGCAATCCTAGGTTTGACTACTTGAATATGAACTTTGTCATAGTCAACTAGGAAATATCTTTCTTAGAATCATCTAACAATTGTTTAGGGATCCTAAACCTATTTTTCATCTTCTCCTTGAAATTCTAAAAATATACATCCATGATGCCATCAAAATTCTCACCCATTTCATCATTGAAATCACTGATCAAATATAGCATAGGTGTGTCCTTCTTCCATACAACATTTCCTTTGGATTAAAAGAATTTTCGTACATATAAAAATAAACACATTAGAAGAGAGCCAAACTTACATGATTTTTTCTTTAAAGCTCATATTCTCTTCATGTTCTTAATTAAATACACTATAGCTTGGCAAGATCAAATGAAAAGTTCTTCTTTACCACCTTGTATGCTAGGACAACTACTTCACAAGGAATGTTGTTGGGTCAACTTGAACTGTAGATCTTGTGAGCTATAACATGAATTCCAAACTTGGTTTCCATATTAGTAACATTATTCAACTTCGTACCTTTGCCATCCTATTCATCTAGGGTTAGCTTAGACATTTCTCATCATGCTAGGATTTTAGTTGCCTTGGACTTTTCCATCATTGGATAACCAATAATTTAATGGATCATCTTCTTAGTGATTATGACTGATTGCTTGAGCTAGAAGGTCATGTTGTGTTTGAGTTTCAATGCTCCATTCTCACACAACACACTATATGCCTGATCTAGCTCAAAATTACCCAACTCTTGAATTGAATAGTGGTAAAATGTTCTTACATCATGACGTATGTGTACATTCAAAGGAATGGTTGAGTGTGATCCTTTGGGATCCCTCTCTTCAACAATTGTAGGGTATAATTTGAGGTTAGGTGCTTTGGAATCTACATTCTTGACCAATATTTCATAACCCTTCCTTACCTTTTTGCTTGATGAGGTTTCCATAATGCTTGGTTGATGAATAGCTCTAGACGGTAAACTTTACTACAAACTTTGTTGATAAAAATATTTTCTCAAGATTGCTCAAGGACTTGAAGAGTGCTCTACATAGTTTGATCTCTAAATTCATGATCAAAGAATAAACCTTTGATTTCACCTTTTATAAGAATTTCAACTTTTAGGGACCCGTTAATGCTTTGTACTATGGTAGGTGAACTAATCTTGGTTAAGTCTTCAAACTTAAATACATTGTGAAGCTCAATTAGAACTAGCATCCAACCCAACTTCACTCAGTTAAGCCAAATGACTCAGTAAAGTGTGATAAATTGGTTATAACTGAGACTTGATTTGGTTAAAACATGATTCTTGAATTTTTCCTAGTGCTTTTGATATGTTGATTAGGACTTTCTTTCTTTCTTTACTAGAACTGATGTAGGTAATTATTTTGTTCATAGCTTCAGTGATCTCCTTGTATGCGTACGCGAAGGTGATTGAGTCACCCAACTCATTTACTTAGGTGTCAATGACTTTAGAGTTTTGACTTGAGTTTTCTAGAGATTTCCTTACACATTACTACTTCCTTTGAGTCTTGATATCATCAATCTTGGTCTTTCCTTTATTTTCTTTATTAGTACTTAGTGTAGCTTTGTTCATGTTTTTTCTTGCTAAATGACCAATTTCTTTGGATACATAACATCTTTTGGTAGAATTCCTTTTTCTAGAGTGAGTCCTCATATAGTTTACTCCAATGTGTCCATACTTTCCACATAGATAATAACTATACCAAGTGGTGTAATCCAACTGATAAATACTCCTAGTCTTGATCCAATGTTCCATTGCTTTGTTCTACACTCTAAGGATTTATGACCTTTCTTGTTTCATGTAAAGCACTTTCCTTCAAACTTTGGTTTGTCTTTACATTTACTTGCTCTATAAATAGATTTATTGTAATTGTAACAATTTTCATTAAATTTTGACTTTCCATTACTCTAGAATTTTTTTGATGAGTGTCCTAACTTTCCACAATGGTTTCATGTAGGCCTCTTGTTATTTTGAGCTCCTTGCTATGATGATTCTCCTTGTTCAGTGTAATCCAATCCTACTTTCCCTTTGTGTCTATTCTGAGATAGCCAACTGATTCATCCTTTCTTGTGATCTCATCATTGTTTTAATGGTTTCATTTTCTTCTCTAAGATCATTCTTGAGTCTATCACTTTTTGTCCTTAAATTGATGACTTCTTGATTTGCACCATTTAATTAATTTATCATATATGCCTGATGTAGTGAAAGCTAGTGGATTTCATTATCATTTTCTTCTAGTCTAGTGTTGAGTAATATTTTTTCTACATTTATCTTCTCTTTATCATTTTTAGCTTTTTTCTTTTGTTCCATGACTCCACATATCCTAACTGAATGAATTTCTCATTCTCTTTTCAATTTTTTAACTTCTTCTTGTAGACAGAGGTTCCTTCCAAATAGATCTTCTATAGTTTCATCTACTTCTTCTAAACTTTTTTTCCTATAAATATATTCAATTCTTTCTTCTATGTATATATTTTCATTGATTTCTACTGATAACTCTTTTCTTCTTTTCAGGAATTGAGAGAGTTGATTCTTTAGTTTCTTGATTTGTTTCATAGCTAGTTGTAGATCTAGTTTGTCATTCTCCATAATTCTCTCTAGCTTGTACACTTCCATTGCTTTTGATCCTTTTTGTTAAGATGTTAAACTTCTAGTACGAGAACCTCTTTGATACCATTTTTTATAAATGTAATGATGAGCAAGTGAGTAAGAGGGGTGGGGGGAGAATCAGGAACCACTTAAAACCCTATTCTCTTAATCCCACTTTATAAGATTATCTAATCTACTTGCATGCATGGAACATAAAGTAATAAGAGTAGCAAAACTATAAAACTTTGACACAAGATATGGTAACCTAGAAACCCTCCAAGTAGAAGGTAAAAATGGGATGGGGATGACACCCACAATGCTTCACTATAGCAGTAATAAAGTTGGCATATTAAGGCTTACAATTGATCACTTCTAGTGATCTACTAGATTAAGAGTAAGAAGGACTATTAGGTCAACCTTTTGAAAGGATTTATATAATTCAATTAATTATGCACTTAGTTAGGATATTTTGCAAGAACTAAAAGGTCCACCTTGTTAGAGGACTTAAGATTGATGCACATGTTAGGCTGAATCAATAGGATGATCTTTGTTATGTAACTTTGTTTGTTGATGAAGATCTTTGAATAATATATTGATCACCTATCTATGATAGATGACTCTCTTCTTTTCCTTTTTACTACTTAATAGACTCCTAATAAATCTTCTCTTCCATTTTCTTGTGATAATAAATGTAACTCCATTCTATATCATTGGATGAAACAAAGTGACTTCATTATATATCGATCCAAATAGTAACTCTAATTAAGCTATCTATAATAGCAATTTAGTAGTTCCAAAAACAATTACCAAGTTGACTCAATGCTAATACTTGGGTCTAATAGCCTACTTAGGTGATATGGAGACACTTGGAAAACACTATCAACTTAGCTTACTCTGGCACTTGGTTAACTTAGGATGCTCAATTCACATTAATCACTCAATAAACTTAACTAGCTTACTTCAAACTACTCTATCTACTTGGTTCTCATTCTAAAACTAAAATTTTGAACTAACCCAATTTGTAGTAGATCTCGATTGACATTATAGCTTTGTTAACACTCATTTGTCTCATAGCTTGGACTATACTTACTTCACATGATGACTAAGTGTTTTGGCACTAATTGACAATATGTCTTTCCATAGGATCAACAATCTAGGAAAGAAAGAAAAGATAGGAAGGAATGAGAAAAGAGAAAAAATAGATACAAGTGTTGCATGATACCAAAGATATATTTGTTGATACATTTCACATTCATCACATTAATGAACAAGATCCTATTATCTCTTGGTGCAAATTATTGAAAAATTAAACAATGAGGATATAAAGACAAATGAAAAATTGATGGCTTGGTTTGAAAAGAAGTTTGAGAAGAAGGAACTTGAAAAATTCCTTACTATTATTGTATTGAGGAAATTTGAACTATCAACACTTGTACAAAATCTAGAAGAACTTGTGAAGAAAATACAACATCTATACAATATTCTTTGTGATGTGCCTAGATTCACTAATAATTTTCCAGCTAGTATTCAAAAGATTGAGGCTGATTTATAATCTTCATGAAGCTCTATCTATTAATCTATTGGATCAAGTTCAATGCATTATAATAGACTATTGTTTGAACAAGGGAGGCTATTCGAGATACACATACTAGATAGTCTAATGAGGGATAAACTTGTCCCTATAAAATCTATCTTAATAGCTCATTTTGAGGTAATGCAATGTGAGTTAGCTTCAACAAAGGTTCTAGTACAATCAAATCATAATATTTCTATTGTTGATAGCTTTATTGACTTGGTTGCAAATTTTGAGATCAAGATTCAAGTCTTGGAATCATTTAGAACCAATTGGGATCATGCTTTTTCCATGATCATTTAAACTCACAAGCCATTTAAGTATAAGTGTGGTTTTCTTCTATCCTCCCAAACCCAACATCAAAAATGAGTGACAAAATCAAGAGGGATAGAAGAAGATTTCAACAAGATTATCTAGAATGGAAAAATTTTTGAGGTAAACTATTTTGAGCTAACATGTAAACTACATTTAATGATTTTAGATTTTGTTGCAGATGTTTTTCCACATTTTGATGTGGATCATAGATTCCTGTGAATGAAAGTTAACCAAATAGATTAAGTGGAAAAAAGGGAAGCATCTAGATCATTAATTTTCTCTAGAAGACTCCAAAAATGTCTATTTTATGGTAGATACAAACCTATTCCTAAAGAATGTGAAGTGTTGTAAATGCTTATGTGAAGGAATTGTGTTTTGGAGGTTGCAAGAAAAGTTGTGAAGTATAGAGTATAACGATTGAGTGAAGCAGTGAAGAGTAGAGTAAAGATATATTAAATAGGAGATTGGACTATAGAGTGAAAAAGAAGATTCTAAGTTTGCATTCTAAGTGCAAACTGAAGGATCACATACTAATACATTTTGGCGAGTGAATTAGGGTAAATCTCTTAATAGAGTGGTCCTAACAGGCCTAAGTAAATTTCTTAACAAAGCAGTTACTTAATTTTAATTTTTATCCTTTAATCAAGGTATACCTAAAATACTTGTAAAGTTCTTAATAGGTGAGACCCCTCATAGGGTAGATCATCAAAAGTGATCACATTTATAGCCCTAACAAACAAACGTTTCTACTGTAGTATTGAAGATTTGTGGGTGTCATTCCCCCCTAGGTTTACCTTCACCTTGGAGGGTTTTTGGGTAACCAAAATATTTTGTGTTATGTATTTATACTTAAGCTTATGGATGTGATGAATAGTTAGATTGTTTTTAGCATTTTAAGTTTAAGGTTATGCTATTCATGATCTAGATATAAGATGGATTAAATGGTGAATAAATTTAAATTTTTTTGAAGGATAAAAGTTTAAGTGATCCCAAATCATTCCCTCCCCCCTCTTAGTATTTCACCTTCACAATAAACTTCTGACACATCTATCATTTCTATGAATGGCCCTTTAGGTGCTATTTTATTACCTTTTTGGTCATATTTCCCCATAGTTTCATTATTTCTTAAATCTTTCTATACTTTATCCTAGCCCTTGGGGTCAACTTTCCTTAAGACACCCTCAAGTATAGGTGAAAATTATTGACCTTTACCCAAAGGGATTTATATCTTGGTGCCTAAAGTGTCTCAGGTGTTAAAATTATTTTATTGTGCTCCTAGCTCTTGCTTTCTTTTAAACCTAAAAACTTGTATATAAGGGGGCTTGGGCATATTAATTTCACCCTTTATCCACACACAAGAAATCAAGAGAAAGCATACACACATACATCACACATCAAAAAAGTATTTTGAAGTATCTATATAAATCATTCCTTCAAGTGTTCTTCAAGATCTAGCATTTCCTTCTTGCATCAAGCTTCTTCATTCAAGGTGATAGAAAAAAATTTCTTTCAAGGAGGATATCTTCCATCAAATCATTCAAGTTCTACTCTTCATGAAGGAATTTCACAAACATTCTCAGTAATGAGGTTTTGACTTCTATAGTTTCCTTTTTGTTTCATTGATTCAAGGTCTTTACATTTGCATACATGATTATATTCTTAATTCAATTGCATCTACATAGGTATTGTATTTCTTATCATTGATTCAACTCCACCACATGCTAGAACTTCCTTTATTATTATATATGGTTATATTTTAGGGTTGATTTCGTAATCTATGGCTTGAACAAGGAAATCCCTCATCCAACAAAATGAAACCCATTTTTCTTGTTTGGGGAACAAGTTATCAAAATTATGAATTTGGATTTTAAAAATAGCAATCAAGGGCTATAGGAAAAATTTGGATCAAGTTTGTTTTTTTTTTTTTTTTTTTTTTCCTCTAGGAATATGTTTGTCATCCCATAAACCTATCGATATGCCACACATATTGACCTGTACCTAGAGATCTAGGATTTTCAGAATTTTTTTAATTATGATTGTAGATCTACAGTTAGATTCTCATTCATAATTTTATCATTATGATATTTGGATCATAAAAGAACTTCCCTCTACATATTTTAAGGTCAAAATTATACCCTTTCTTTTGTCTCTTATCATAGACCTATTTTCATATTTTAATTGGGTTGATTTCTATCAAGCTATCATTTTGCACGATGCTTAATGACAAGAACCCTTTCAAACTCCTCTCTTGAAAAGATAATCTAGGATCAACTCCAAGGTTTTGGCAATCTTATGACCTAATGGAATCCACTCAATTGAAGATAAATGTGTATGTTTATGAGAAGTCATTTTCTAGTTTGATCAATTTCAAATAAGAAGTTTGATCTACTATTTAAAAAGTAACTAGAAAAGAGATATATTTTGACATTTTTTGTTATATGATGAAAGCAATTTATCAATGCAACTATATGAATTCCTATTTTAACCAAGTGTTAGCAAAGAAAATAAAAAATATAAGGTAATGAGAAATTAAATTAAATAAGTTGAAAGGGAAATTCCTAACGGACATAAACTATGGTAACAAAATGTTTGAACTAAATCATTGAAATGATCGGGTAGGAAACTAATGAAAATAGGAGCAATGCTTCCTCAATTCCACTAATTCAATCATTGATGAGAACTCAATAATAATTGAAAGATGTTTCAATTTTCATCAAATTGAAAGGTCATGGAAAGTGTGCTCATGTGAGACAAGAAGCTATGTAGGAACAATAGGTGATCTTTTCTCCAATTTAATATGTTAGTAGAATTCATTAACACAAGGAAAACACTAGAACTAAAGGGTTGCACAATCAAATCAACACAACAAGTCCATTGGATCCATTATTATTCATGAATATGAATTTTAAAAAATAAAACACTTTGACAAGAATAACTACACTTAGAATGAGAGCACCAATAGCATATATTATTGCATCAAAATAATGGCCAGAGTACATATTATATCCATGTATTTATACGAAACTATCTCCTCTTTTTTGTGTTGAGAGTGAGACATCTTAAAATGAAAACACATGCTAAAAAATAAATAAAATTGTCTAATTATATACAAACTAGCTTTTTAAATGGTGCTAAGTAGATCTCCACCCTTGTTTATATCAATTAATGGGTGCATGAGCCTTTACATGACTTAAAACAATAAAATAAAATAAGAAGATAGAAGCCATAATATGATTTATGAGTCTTTGGGATCTCTAAAAATGGAAGGTCAACCTTCCTTAGGTGTCTTTGGGAGTTGAATTGCTGTCAAAATGCATTTTTGATGCATGTAATGCTCTAAAATATGAATTGGCAGTTAACTATCAGTGCACTAGTTCTTCTTTGAAACCATCAGTGCACCTATGAGAAAATCACACCTACACACTTGTGCACCTTCACAAATATGCACCTTAGTGAAAGGATCCAAAAATCCAAAAAAAATTCTAAGTGTCAAAACTTGATTTCCAACATTTGGGTTTTCTTCCCCTTTATACCAAAATGATGTTTGAATGAACCCCTTTAAACTTTTAGATAGTAGAGGTGATTCATCAAGGAGATAAAATGTCTAAAGCTTCATACTTTTCCATCACTTTCCTATGGAAATCATGAAGTATGACTTCTTATGAATTTTGTGGAACTTGAAAGTCATGGGTTTGAGTGTGATCTTAATTGTTGTAGAAGACAAGGAAGCCATGGTAATGTTCAAGATCCTAGGGGGCCTCTAGATGTTTTAGATATGTGTACCTACACACCTTAAGAGAGAATTCATTCACTAAATATTTAAATGGGGAACCTACACACTTGTGCACATTCAAGGAATTTATGCAAAGTACTCAATTCACCAAAAAATCAAAGTTTTTAGTTTTGAAAATGGATTCTGGGTTTTTCTCAGATGAGGTCTAGGAGCACACTAGTGTAGTTATTTTTTCCCTTTTTGATGATTTATACCCTCTTTATATCCAAACATTTTCATAGACTTGAACTCCTTCTGCATCTTTTATTTGAAATCCCAAGGTTCCTATTTTGAAAATGTGCATGCAATACCATGGTAATTGTTTTATGCTATGGATGATGAGGGTGCCACAATAACCTATACAAATAAACATTAGTATACTAGTTCTATAAGACAAAAATGAGATTCAGTAGGACTCAGATTGATGAAAACAAATGATTAAAAATTTATTAGGATAGAGAAGAAAGTGGATTATTTTCTCAAAAGTTAGTTTTTCACTCTAGCACACATGTGCATTGTGCACTAGTACCCACATTTTATGTTTTAAATGGCTTAGTGCATAGGTTCACACTAGTGCACTTGTGCCAAAAAAAGAGGGGAGGGGTAGGAGGGTTTATAGGCTTTGGGGGAAGCCTTGTACGCACCTCTGAGGGTGCATAGATGTGCATGTGCACAAGTGCACATCCCTAGAGCAGGATGAAGTGTACTTGTGTACACTTGGCACACATGCACATGTGCATATGCACACTTCATGCACTATGAGGTCTATTTCTCTTTTTTTTTTTTTCTTTGACTGCCCGATGCTTTCCAATTAGAAACTGGGGTTTGACCTAGATTGAGGGGAGGGTCTAAAATGACCAAGGCTTTAGACTAGATACCTCATAGGAAATTTTGAAACTAGGGGGTCCCCATTTCATGACACAAAATGGGGTGTGTCTTGTGAGACCACAAAAAATAGCCCTAAAAAAAGGGAAGAAATGAAAAAGGCATTTCTTCATCAGCAAGCATTCTTTTTATATGTTTCAAATGATGACTAAAGTTTGAACACTTCAAGTAGCTTTCGAGTTCTTTGATAGTCAAAACTTTAGAATCTTGAATCTTCAAGCTCAATGTGTGCTCGGTGTATTCATTTCCTTCAACTTCTTGAGGTGTATTTTATCATGAGTATTTATTAACTTGGAGAAAATCTTTTTCTCCAATGGTTCATTCATCAGGAATCCTCATATATCAAACACTTATCTAACTAGATGAGAGAATATGTTTTGAGGGCTCTTGGTGAGTTATCATTTCTTTCCATTTTTAATTGTTAGGTAATCTTCATTAATTTTCTTCATGGAGCTCACATGTTTCCATTTGATTCTTCCTTGAAGTGTTTTTGCATAGAATAGGATAGCCCTTCTGGAATGCATATCCCCTTTTATCCAATTACCCTTTTGAATTGTCTAAGATCTTTAGATGTAACACATTTGTGATTATTTTTTCTCTTATTTTTTACACTGACCTTTCTTATACTATGTGACCAAGGAATTGGTTTTGTTTTCTAGATATGTAGTATAGTTGATAACTCTTGCATTCCTCTTTGGATGAACTTTTAGGAAACTATAATGCCCAATAGTCAAGAATAGTTGGGATGGATGGACCACATGTTGGGAACAACCCTAAAAAAACACACTAAATCCCTAACTCAAGGACTAAAAATAAATAAGAAGAAGAAAAGAAAACCAAACAAAATAGACTCAACACAAAGAAAACTAACACCTAACTAAAAAGACTAAAAAAAAAAAAAAATTAAAAAAACAAAAAACATATATGCAAAAAAATCTAAATAAAAAGAATGTGGGGTGGTTGTCAGTAGATTTCTCATTATGTGTATTAGTAATAAACCACCATGTATAGTTCTAAAAAATGTTGACTTGTCTTTGTACTCAGGAAAATAAAATTTGGACAATCTTGATTCAAATTTTTGGTACAATTCACACAAAACCAAGAATCATGGTAACTCTCCATGGCCATGATTAATCCACAAACAATTTCTCTTACCTTTAGCATCATATTCAAATTGAAAATCATCAAATTCAAAGGGATAAAGTAAAGGTATCACCTAATCTAATGAATCCCCTACCATAGGGGTACACTTACACATTGTAATTTCTCCTTCTCGTAGTCTTATCTCATAATATGCAACTCCACATACACATAGAAATAGTAGCATCAACGATGTAATATAGTTATCAAAATAAGACCTAAAAGATTGAACATTGTGTTTATGGTCCTTATTATCGCCATCATTAGCCTTAAACCATGAATTGTCACCTTTAGGCTCCTTGGGACTAGAAAACTCAATCATTAGCCTTCCTTTTGAATTAAAAAATTCATTGATGTCATTAATAAATGTGTTTCCTCCCTTATGTCCCAAAGAAGCATGATCAAAATCATACTTACCATCCATTGCAATCTCCCAAACTGATAAGAAATCAAGACACTTACTTCTTAATGGAACCCAAATGGATGGATTCTAGATGACTTAGTTATTGCATAGCCTGATATATGTGTAGAATACCCACAAAATGGCATTTCCTTGGTCAAGATTGAGACCAAACTAAGCATTCTATTCATCTCTTCTCATGACATCTTTTTTTGAGAAAGGTATCTTATCATTAGCCAATGGGGAATCAATATCACAATAGAAAGCATTAGTATCTTCATGTTGATGACTTCCCAATTCAAAAATCTCAGCAACCTTAGAATCTTCTACATTTCCATCATCTTTTGCAACTTTGAGAATTTTTGCAACTCCATGGAGTTTTGGAACTTCAAAATTTTTTGCATCCTCAAAATTTTTTGGGATATCCACACTTATTGCAACATAAAAACTTGAAACAATTTCATTACTTCCAACAAGTTCATAGGTTAATATGTCTATGCTAACACATTAGATGTTGCATCTTGGCAACTAGAACATTCCAACTCTGAATGAATCCTTTGATGGAGTTGAAAATAGTTAGGAAGAAAAAGGATGTTTGGATTTTGGACTTCTCCAAGATACTTAAATTTCTTGTTATGTTATTCAAAAAACCTTTCAAAACCTCATCCTTTACATATAATTCCTTTTGAACTGTCAAGGTAATGTTGGTTGGAGCTTCAAAATGAGTTGGAGTATTATAGACTTGAATGCCTGGAGGAGTAGGATGCAACCATAAAGAGACATCATCCATTAGAGACTTTTCTCTACTTTTCAAACTTTGTGTGTTCATATTATTGCCACAATAAACATGTATCCAGAGGGTGCATGTTATTTCTCTTTGTTGAATGGGAACACAAACTCCTCTTGATCATCTTTATCATTTTGTCCTCCTTTAGATTTATCATATGATTCAAACACCATTGCACTAAACTAAAAAGGTTGTTCCTCCATAATTTGGGGTGGCTGATCTAAAACATCATTGTACCCATATCCATTTTCACTTGGACCCATACCTATAATACCATTATTCTCACTGTAATGTTATAATAGGGGCCATAATTTTTGCTCTGATTTTGAGAATAATTTTTGGGCAACAAGTTTTCTTGGATAATTGCCTTGGTTTCTTGAGGAATTAAACTTCATTTTTATGATTTCATTGGATAAAAGAGACATCATCTCCTTCATGTTCTTAACCTCACTAGCCATATTATTCTTGAGACTAATAGGTGGAGAAGTCTTTTTCTCAAAGAATACAGTCCTTTGGGGCTCATATCCTAAATATTTAATTGGTGGCATTAGAGCACTAGTAACTTGTTGTAGTATAGGTACTAAATTCAACATGGGCATTTGATTGGACATTGTAGATGATCCTAGAATAAATGGTGGTATGGTTGTATTATCCAAAGTGAAGTAAGGCACAAAGTTCCCTCCACCATGGGTATCTACCTACTTTGTGAATATAATAGCTTCTTTGAAGACCTTTCCAATGCTATCAATGTCTCTAGTTGGGAGCCTTTTAGTAAAATAAAAGTTAATGAATTCATTGTTCCCATATAGATCTGGGTGGTAGTCTCTTGTATAGTGTAAGGAAACTTCATTCTTTGATACATCCTATATAAGTGATGATTAAACTTTGAAATAGTCTTGTAGGGATCCCTCTTAATTGAGATGAATTGATGACATATGATAGTTGGATCAATATAGACCTTGAATTGTGCCAAAAACTTATTGATGTTGGTGGTAGATTGAGGTACCAACTAAATGTCATTTCTCCCAACGTGTAAGGAAACATTTGATAGACCATGTCCATATTTAGTTTTGTATGCAAGGTTTTGTATTCCCCAATTAAGCTTTATTCATGGATAGGAGTATGTTGTAAGACTGGAATTAAATGAATATGTTGTAAGACTAGAATTAAATTATGTTTTGTAATAGTTAGAAGTTAATCTTCAATCAATTCAATGTTTTCATGTGTTGTTGAGAAAGTTTTAGAGTTGGGAATTGGTCTATGAAGTGTATTCTCTTTTCAAGATGTTGGTGATGTACAAGTTTTTCATATTGAAAGTTTAGTTCAAAATTTACAATTGGTAAATTGTTTCAAATCATTTCTCACAAAGTGTGAGTGGTGACTCTAGTCTAAATCTTTGTACTAGTGCATGTTTTATTTTAATACTAGAGGCTTTCAGTATTTGTGTGTAGATCTAGTTTGTTGAGATAGAGGAAGTATAATTTCCTTGATTGATAGTTTGTGTGGTTGTTTGTATCTATTAAAGTAATTGATTTCAAAAGGTGAATCATTGTTTTGATTTCATTTTCCTCTTCAAGTAGGTGGTGGCTTTACAAAGATTTTATCTATGATGTGAAGAATTTCATGTTTACACAATACCAATCAGTAGATCAAAGGTTTCATGCAGCAACACATAAAGGTATTTTTAATTTTCATGTATTTGTCTCTCACGAAAGTTGAATGGTAGAAATGGATGCCTCCATCTAGTGGTTTCAACACTAAGAAAATAGAGGTAGAAGTTAAAACTTTTAAAAGATGGATTCAGAGTCTAGGTCTAAAAGTGATGTGCCAACTCTTCAAAGTTTTTTTGCAAATATTGCTAGGATAAAAAGAGAGATTCATAGTAAGACCATCATTGGCATAAGAAATATAATTGGTAATATTAAGGGTCTTAGTGGATTTCAAATTTACATGAAGTTTAAATCAGTAGTTATGAATCTTGATGGGTCTTTCAAATTGAGAAATCTTCAAGGCCAATGGTACTCTTAGAATTTTTTATGCCACATTCAACTGATTGGTCAGCAAAGTCAAGATAAGAAAATATTATTGAATTCCAAGATTTTATCATGGAGATTGAAAGTGATTTGAATGCTAATGAATGCAATGATAATAGAAATGAATATGCTACAAATGATTATGAATGCAATGATTCCATTAAGAATGGTGTTGAAGATGAAGAGTTTTAGATTTATGAATTAGAGGACAATGATCAACAATTTGATGATAGGTGTAATGTGGATTCATCCTGTTATGATGATGATTGTAAAGAAGAGGAAAAGTGTAACAGTAGTAAGAATATTTCTTCTAGTGATGAATATGAATGTGTTAAGATATCAATTGTTGAGGTATTGAATAAAGAAGAAGATGTATATGATGATCAAAACTCTAGTTTTTCAAAATGTATTACTAATGATTCTACTATTGTAAGTGTGTCAAGCTATCTGGATAATAATCATAGCCAAGGAGAATAAAATAGTAATGGATTCTTGTTAAATGTTGATGAGATTTTAGATTTTTTGGCTCATGGTTTTGAAAGGTATGAAAATATATCCATGGATGCTTGTTCTTTTCCATGTTTTTCCTTTTCATATGATGAAGTAATTTCCCCTAAATTTGATGTTGAAGAAGATATAGTTTCAGAATATGCTATGTCAAGTTTTGGAGGTGTATGTGATGGTAGTTTATACATCAACACACATGATGACTTCTATGTTGAGAAGGAAGATGTAGAGATAAGGTCTATTTTTGGTTCATTTTCTTCTTGTTTTCATGAGGCTAAGATACATTTTGATTGTTCATATGATGAGGAAAGTAACAGTAATGAAGTGGTTCACTCTAGTGAGTTCAAAAAAGAAAACATTGATACGGATCAGCATATTGTGAAAATGCAATTTCATGATGATTCTTGTGATTTAGTGTCTAATCTGTTGTTTGACTGTGAAGAGGTTTTAGTTAGATATAAATCTAATTAGATAAGTAATATGATTGCAAGTAGGTAGTGATTAGATTTCACATACTCCAAATACACAAGGTGAGTTGCAAAATTTTGACACATGTAACTTTTTGAACAAAGCAGAATATGATTCATTTTTGCTTTTGGTGGATAGCATGAAATAGTCATATGTAGATGATAGTTTTCAGTTTGATCCTAGTTTACATGAGCATCCTGATCTGTATTTTCATAGTGAGCATGATGTAGAAGTTAATGCTGATTTTTATATGCACTGTGAAAGTGATGATGATAGTTTTGTTTTTCCTAATGAAGTCATTGAAAGTGGTGATGTTTTGGGTGAAACAAAGGAGAATGAGAATATCAATTTACCTCAAGAATATGTTAATGAGAATTAGGTATATGACATAGGTAAGAAGCTTTGAAAACTTTCTGGTGGCCCAAAGCCATCATTTGTACATAGTAGGAGTAGATTTCTTACTTTCAATAAAGTTGCTCAAGAGGATTTTTTTGCTATCAGGTGTGTGGTCTACTTCTTCCAAAGATACAAATCCTTTCCATGCCTACAAAGGACATGCATCCCCAAAAAAAGCCACTATTGAGACTCAAAATTGAAGCTTTGATTTTGAGTATCATCCAAAAAATTAGCCTTACTAGTGATTTTTAATGCATGTCTACCTGATTGTACTTGTGAGGCCTAAGAGGTGCTTAATGTTTCTAACACCTTGCATTCAATATGTCTATATGTTCCATAAAATCAAATTTCCATTTTGAGTCATTTTGTGAAGTCCCATTTTGAGCAATGTCCAAATCTGCATTTTTGCCTATGTTAGATAGCAACAGAAGGCCTTGTTTGCATTTAAATATCTTGCACCCAGTAATGTTTCATGACTTACCACTTTGGGAGTGTTTGGTGTCCATAGTAGAGAGTCTATGTTTCATATTTTGAGTTATTTCAATATGTTTTGACTAGGCTTTTAATCCCTCAAAGTTGATTGTTTATTGTTGTCATGCTGATACAAATTGTTCAAAATTCTGGGAGGCCCTGTTTGACTTGTTATAAATTTGATGAAGTTGACCAAAATGAAAAAATTCCTTTTGCATTGCATTTTAGAGGTCAAAGAATTGATATTTTTCAATTTTGAGCTTATGATGAATCCATCTAATCAGTTTTCAAATGTAATTCCAAATGCAATTTATGATGTTCTACTGGTGTCAAGAAATGTAGATTGGTTGGTACCCCCATTCATGATGTCATATCTCTAAACCCATGATAAGTGAGATCAAATGTATTGTACCATTGCATTCTACTCTAAAAATACTTTAAGTGTGCCAATTTTCAAATATTGACAAATTGGTCTACATACTTTTTCCAGGTCCATTTTGTTTGCAAAAACCACTTTTCTGCCATTTTTTCCTGTCTGCAAATTTGAGTAGCCCACTTTGGCCTCTCACTATTTTTGTCCTTTTATTTTTCATGAGCGCTAATCAAAGATTCATACTTTCCTTGTGACAGTGAACCAATGCCCCAGTTTTTGTGCCCCCAAGTGTCAGTTTACCTAGTTTTGAAAGCCAAAAATGAATGTGTTTTATGGTTTTCTAACATGTTTTCTCATAGGTAATTCCAAGAGAAAAACTTTGACAATCGACATCTTTTGACTGAGAACTTTTCATGACATGAGATTTGATAGGGTGCAATAATGTGAAATAGAGAATTGGTAGGTTTGATTTCAGAGCATGGTCAGGTGGTTGGATCAATTTTTAAACCCAATTAGAGGACTTTCTAGCACAAAGTTGACAAGTTGCAAAAAGAGGTGAATTGAATTTCAAAAGTTGAATCAACATTGATCAAATGGTTTTTCAGTCAATGTTAGATGTTAATTAGATTAGTTTGGAATGTTAGGTGTTTGAAAACAAAACAAAAATTAGCCAGACCCACTTTGGGGCCTGACTAACTACAATGAATATTGATCAAATGGTTTTTCAGTCAATGTTAGATGTTCATCAGATTAGTTTGGAATGTTAGGTGTTTGAAAACAAAACAAAAATTAGCCAGACCCACTTTGGGGCCTGACTAACTACACTAGATTGATAAGATGTGAAATTGAAAATATTCAGAGACTAAAATGATATTCCAAGACATACATTGTGATATGTGTTGTTATTTAGTATTGTTGAGAGTTGGCAAAATCTCTACTCTTATCTCAATATTTGCACATGGATTGATGTCCTGATGGATAATTAACCATAACTAGATATGTCTGTTGGATATTAGCAATTCATCATCATATGTATATGAATGGCTCTATAATTTCATTCTAGCATTGTGATTAGGAAATTCAATAATTGACATCCATCAATAGCCAACAATTCTAATGATCAATAAAATTCATGACTTACTCTATTGGGGTGATTATTGACCTATCAAATGATGCTTTAAGGGCCTATTTGATTGTTGGAATAAAACCAAAATAGGAAGAGAAAAATCATCTTGGCATCTTCTCATGACTTGCATAGCATTTGTATTTTTGCTAAGCATGTGGATAAGGGAGTGTGGTAGGATTGGTCATGTTGCAGGAATCCTGGGACCATGTAAACCTGCAACCACCCTCATAGTTTGAATTGCAATTATGAACCATGCCCTTCAAAGATCTAATTTGGATCATCAATAAAGTGTCTACCCTATAAGTGTCATTATTATTGTTCATGCATTTGGAAATGATGCTTTTGATTTCAGCATTAGGGATACAGAATGGTTGGCATTCAGATACTATCAACACCCATTATTGCACTAGATTTTTTGCGTAACATAAAGTACTTGCAGATGTAATTATAACCCAAATTTAAGTGGAAAATCCCATGAATGCAATCATGATCATGGTTTGAACTACTGCAAATCAAGAAGAGAGGCCCAAAATAATAGGGTAAACTCACACCACTCATACTAAATTGGTTTGAGATGGAGGAGGGTCTTCTAAATGCGATGGGGGTAGAAAAAGTAATGGATATTTATTAAGCTAGAGGTAGCTATTAAATTTTGGAGGTGGAATGACTCAGTGTCTAGGTGTGATGAAGATCATGACCCCCAACCCCTTTTCAATATCAATATCATAGATGCCTCTCCAGGCATATCAAGAATCCCAATGATGTTGGTGAGATGAGCATTACATGGGGGATTTTTATGAGTAGAGCATTTAACATAAATAGATCCATGTAGATTGGAAAGGAGTAGAGGAAGTTGGATCACATAATAACAACCAAAGTAGAGGCCCATAACTGTAGCATATAAAGGAAAACTTGGTAGGGAGGCAAGAAAACATTGTAGACCACATGGAACTCAACCAACGGTAGTAGGGGAAATGTGTAGAAGGGTGCAAGAGCTCTTACATCTAGAGAAAAAATGAGGGCATTAGGATACTCATGACATTGGAGGATCTTCAACAATCTTTAATTTGTATGAGGACAACTGTAGAGATGGAACAACATTGCCCATGGCATGAGACCTAGCTTTCCATGTGAGGATTAAAACTAAGCTTTCATGGTAGAAAATGATTGTGATCACTGTGCTGAATCAAAAAATTGCAAGAAATGTGAGGAGTGTCCATGATTTTGAAAGAATAACATATAGGAGACCACCACATTCATTTTCCAAAGGAGACTTCATAGATACAAGGGAGATCCACGTATGTAAAGGAAGCAATCCACTCAACTTCACATCCAATGAAGAGATAACATTCATGACAGGGGAGGTCCATGGTTGGAGGTAGGCATAGGAGATGCAGAGGCCCATGAAGACTAATGGAGAAAGCATGCAAAGAGAAGAACTCTAGAGGAAAAAGGTTTGGGGAATTGAGAGCCTAAAAAAATCTACATAGTGTATTTTGGCACAATTTGGAGTGCATATTTACAATATCCCACATGGGGCACAAATCAACCAATAATATATTTAACAATCACATTGCTCATTTATTGAAATTTCTTGAAGGACATGTTGCACTTTGAAGCACAAGATCACATGGTGGAGCCCACCCTGCTAGGTGGAAACAAAGTCAAACAAATTTTGACTTGCATGCTAGATTTATTATAGGTTTTTGGTGGTCACATATTGCCACCAAAAATTGTCAAAAAAAAAATTGATAGTGACATGGTGACCTCCCATGAATTAAAAACATGGTAGGAAATGTTTCATAGAGCATAATGTTTTGTGGGACCCACTAGTGGTCAAGGGGGGCCTATCATCTTTCAAAATGCGGCATTGTTTGAATGGCTAAGGAAGGTATAAGGAGATATATTGAAATAATTAATATTTTAATTCCATTTTTTAAGCGTTTAATCTCCAAGTTGAAAAAATTGTTTTAAATGATGAATTTTCTATAGTTTGGACTATACAGATATTTTAAGAAATTCAAATTTATTCATTTAAACTGTCCATTTTATAGCCCTAGGCTAGTTCTTAATGGCTTCTAGAGGGGAGAGACTAAACCAAAATATGGACTCCAATATACCGTTTGAATTAGTAAGAGATGAGCTATCCATTTTTGGAGCTAGTTTTTACACAGGTATTAAGGGATCATTTTTACAAGGGGTTTTGTATTTTCAGTAGGATGCTTAGTTCCAGGAAATGTTTCACTAATGCAGTTATATAATTCAGTTATGATACACTTGATATGTTTGGTTAGCTTAGTATGTTTTAAATTTGGTGTATAATGATGTATTTTGCCTCTAGTATTTCACAATTTGCATGCTTTTTGATGGAACTTTTTCAGACATTTTTTTCTTTTGCAAGCAATTATTGTTCCATTAAATGTCTATGATATTTTATGCTTTTGGGAGGCAAAATGAGTGAGGATTTGATTTTCTAGTTTTTGGGAGAGATTAGAGAGATGTTTTTAACTTCTTGGGGAAGTTTTCCAAGTGGACACATGGCAGTTGCAAAGCAGATCTAGGAATTCATTCCTTCTATACCTTACTTTCTCTCATTCATTGTAAGGGTTGTTGGTAGTTTGCTCTATGAAACTAGTAGGTTTTCAATTTTTACTATGAGACTAGGTTGTTGGTTGGTTTTACTTCCTATTGGTTGGTTTTACTTCCTATTTCTTGAGCAGAGCTCTAACTATGAAGGCCAAACATCCATTCTTGTGCAAGTTTCTAGTTTTATTTAATGTCTTGTGCAAGATATGAAATAAAACTAGAAACCTACACAAGAATGGATGTGTGGCCCCACTTCTATTGAGTTGTCATGTTGCAAGATTGCTTGCTTGCTTGGAACAAAATATACTTTTCATCATTTACAACTATATTAAGCCTAATGCTCATTAATTCATTCAATTCTTTAGCCCATTCCTCCTTTTCTCTTATCTGGCATATACCTTGGAGAGCATGTGGAAAGTGATCAAAAATTTTACTAAGGTATTTCAAGAAAAAATTATTTGTTTTTCTCTACAACAAATTTCTCTTATAATCAAAATCTAAGAGATTAGTGTTAGAAACAATAGTCCACTAGGATAACTAAGAGAAGGTGGTGAATCAATTATCCAACAATTAAAACATTTATCTTTTGTAAAAAAACTTAACCAATCAACCAAAGTAAGCAACAACCATAATAAAATGCACATAGACAACTACACTAGATATGTTAACTAGGGAAACCCTTGATCAGAGGGAAAACTCTGGTGGGAATGATGCCCACAAGATTATGTATAAATATAAATATTTCTTGTTAGAGGATGGGCCCTATTAGGACATTACAACATTTAGTGCATAGAGTCCTTTTTAAGAGACTTTTAATCCCTAGTAAGAGATTCCAACCCTATTAGGAGTTGTAGTATAATGTATGCATGAAGAGCCCACTACCCAAATATGCAATTTCAACTACAAGAAGAGCTCACTACTCAAACATGAAATTTATTGTTATCTTCTTCTTTCCTTTGTTCTATCAACTAAACCAATCACTATCAAACCTTGTAGACCAGGTCACAAACCTCAGATACAAAAACTCAGCAAAACCTCAACAATGAAGTTTCCTTCACTTTCGCTCTACTCTGCTCAACTTTACATTCAACTCTTTGTTTCTTACAATTACTTCTCCATGTAATATCATATATCCATGATAAAGTAAAATATCCTTTATACTGAGTCCATAAAAAATTTCCTTGATTTAGCTATTAGACCTTCTTAGTTAATCATTACAGGACCACATTAAGAACATGTTACACGTAGTGATAACATTAATCTTCCACCTTGCAACTTGAACAACTTTTTGTATAAAAAATATTATGACGAGAAAACTTACCCACGTCATCATCAAAATATATTATACGCATCCTCAACATTGATTCTCAAAATAACAATTCTTCTAAGACATATAACAAGTTTACCAAAACATACCTCTATAAACTCTATCTCAATACAAACATCACCAAAACTTACATAACTTCCTCTAGACTTAAAGTTTATTCTTCTGTAATGCCCCGCCAAGGGATCCAAAGAATTTTACTAAGTTTGCCAAACAATTTTTTTTTTTTAAATATGAAAGATAAAACCATTCATAACATTTGCGGAAGCAATAGCAACAATTCAAATAAAAATAAACATAACATATATACATAGCAGGCTACATTCTTTAAAGATCCCTTAACGTTGTATCACATCTATATTAACTATTCATCTAACATCCCATCCTTATGAAATAAAAATGATACATCCAATGTACTTAAACAATATACAAGTGTCCTTTTGTAATTATATTTTAGTTTAGCTCAATCATCCACTGTACATATCACAGGGTATGAAAAGCTTAAAAGAATAAACATCCAAGTAAATAAATTACATCATCATCATCTAATATTAATCCATGATGCAATAACATAAATGAAACCACATATCATACATGATACATCATCACAAAAGATAACCATATATCACAAACATAAATAACTAAGTGCACGGTTCCTCCCAACTATAAATAGCATCATTAGACCATCATGGATCCTAGCCATCCCTCCGTGCGTAACATTCCAAAGCACTGAAGAGATCATCGATATTAACATAGTAGGAATGTCACTCCTAAAGCATCCTACTAACATGCAAAGTAAAGCATAATAAATCATCAACTAACATATGCAAAGTAAAGAAAATCATCAATATAAGAAACATACTAGTAAATACATCCATCATAAGGTATATTATCTATCATAATGCTCCAAGAACATAATGAAGAATAAATACCAACCAAGGATACTCCAGCCACAGTGTCTCGGAAGGATCTCAAATGATAAGAGTAAAAATACACTACCACCCGACCGCGTGGAACCTAAGTGGTCCACTCCCACCATGCTGAGGAGATAATCTCAAGTCCCAAATAGGATATCAATACACATAGCATAAAAAGTTCAGGAATCTTAAAAGTATACTAACTCAAAGGTTCCATCACACAAAATCAACATCTAATTCTCAGAGGCACACAATGACATGTAGGAAACCTACTCTACAAGCAGAAAAGTGTCATCGCAATTATCATATACAAGTTACCCTGGCAGTTAACTAAACTCCACGGGTCCATACTGATCTTATGCGGCTACTAGTATCCTCTCATACTGACAAGACATACTACAGAATGCACGGTCACAACCATGCGTTCTCACTACTCCCATCCTAGCCTGTACAAGCACTCAAGGCATGGGCAAGAATATCAAAACAATTATCTTTTTAGGTTCATTTAATCCCCATTTAGTGTGTAAATGTTATCACTTATTAACCAAACTTACAATGAGTTACCCTGGTAGCCACTTAGGGCCCCGACCCCCATTGCAAGCCACTTCCCGACACTACAAGTAGATTACCTACCCTAAGCTCATGGAATCGTAAATCTCAAAATCATAAAAGATAATCCATAATAAAATCATCAAATATGCATAAAAGCATCAAATATCCATAATAAGAATCATCAAATCTCCAAGATAAGAATCATGAAATCTCCATGAGCATCTGAAAAAGCATCCATAAAAAATCATGACCACAACAGTTCTTTATTGGCAACTGAAGGCATCACTGATAATCATAAGTATCAATTGGTTCTTAATAACCAAAATAGATCTCAAGATAAATGGTTCTCAACAAGCAACCAAGAATATCTCAAAATCATACTAATCGAAGACTCCAAAATGGTTGAGTCAAACATGCCACAACATGACATCATCAAGAAATAAACCCATATTTTAGTCCCATCATGGAGACTAGAAAATAATCCAAGGATAACTAACCGATGACTCAAAAATGATTAGCTCAAGTGTCTCATACACATACCTCTCAGCTTCACACATGAAGACTGATGAACAATAACAATCAGTAAATACAAACATTTCATAGAGCATACAATCACATTACCATGGTTGGGCTTATAAAGATTGAGACCAAATAAGATCAACATGCCATGATATCTCATAACCTTCGAGCCTCTGGTAACATCCTAGGACTGATCAACACTAGTCAACTCAAAATCCAAAACAAGAAGCATATAGAATACACAATGCAAACACATGTTTTGGTTTACTAAATTCACATGTTGAATAATGTGTAGGGGTTTCCAATTTTCTATTTTCAAGTATACTTCAAGAGTTTTAAGTTTCATCATTTGACCTACAAGTCAACCCAATTGTTCCCTGATAGCATTACCCTTCCATTATTAAGAATTACATTCTAAGAATAACTTAATGATAAATATTCACTAAACTAATCATCATTGACCTTTAATTAAATTTCTTTCTTTATTTAACTAAGATCCATATTCTAATTGATTAACTCTCCTTCATAAATCAAGGATCATTATTCATTTATAAAAGAACCAATTATCAAACTAAGAAGAATTATAACTTTATTAAAATGATCAATTAAATCAAACAATTAACATAGGTACACCATCCATGACCTATTAACATCTAATAGTTTTCAATTCAATAATACTAAGTCTCACCATTAAAACATCTAAGGTCCTTATTCAAGTTATGAGAGTACGACTTATCAACTTCGATGTAAATACTTCACAACTTTGCTAGAGGAATCGATATTAGCATATCAATTAAAACACTATTACATAACTTGATTATTGATTAAATCTAATTAACTTTAGTTAATTGATTTAATTAATAATTTCACAACTAGACCATCAACCCAATGAATATTTAGTTGACTAATAACTAAAAGTCAACCATACACAAATGTTCATATTCATAGTTCAATAATAATAACTTGCTAATATTTAATGACAAACTATATTGGAAATCTTATTAATAAATCTATAATGACCACATTCGTCATGTTCCCATTTTTATTTTAATAATAACAAGTTATAATAAATCTCCAATACCAAGTATTATTATCTCAAATAAGTTTTTCCTATGTACGATAATTCAATTAATTAATATTCCAAATTATTAACCAATTCAATTTGATTAATATCTTTTACAGTATTTCAATCATTAACTAATCTCTTCTAGATTAACTCTGATCGTATTAATTGATAATTATTTAAACTATTTAAACTATTATTTATTAATAGTTTTTTAGACCCAACAAACATTAATAAATAATAAACTCATCAAAACTATTATTAATCGATCTAGAGAACTTTACATAAGCTTCATTAGTTAACTCTTAGTACCATTAAGGTATATTAATAATTTAGTTAATAATGTATAACGTATTAATAATACCATAGTAATTCAAATTATAACAATGTTATAACAGTGACTCCATGTCAATTAAATCTTAATCCATTATCATTAAAGTGTCCTCATTTAAAAACGTAATATAAAATTACCATCTCTAAATTATTTAATATATATTAAATAGTATTTAATATACATTACAAAAAGTCCACTATATAAACTATATTAAAAATCTCTTTTCTTTTAATTTTCTCATTTAAAAATCTATTTACTTAGATTGACTAATAAATAATTACACTTCTTCTACTATTAACTAATCTTAATTAAATTTGATTTAATTAGATTAGATAATAAACCATATAAAACTAATGCATATTAATAAGATTCTAATAAGGGAAGATTTCAGTAATTTCTTAAATTCTTTCCATGCTTTGATATATCATTTTTGTGAAGTTTAAGCATAAAGAACTCTTGGTTATGGGAAATGGAGAAATATCTGTCCTTGAATAAAATAGTCTCAGTACGATGGTCATATCTCCCTAATGAACTGTTGGATTGGGCTGAAATTTAAATATGTTGGAGAGGGCCAAGTTGCGCCAATTTTGACTAGAGCGATCGAATAAATTCAATCCTGATAAAAAGTTATGAATGACTGAGTTTAGATCTATCCAAGGGGCAGCGACAGGACAATTTGTGATGAATTAAGAATTTCCTCTTAAAATGTAATTGTTCTCTAAATTTACCCATTCATCCATCTAATAGGTTTGTCCATACGCATTTGAAAATATAATTTGATAAAAAGATTACATCTAATCATACGAATTTTCAACTTAGAATTTCTATTTTAATTTCAAATCTTGTCTATCTAATTTCACAATATAAATTCGAACCCAAACCCGATTAAGATCTAATTATTTCTCCTTAATTGGATCTAAGATTTTTCTATTATTTTCTTCTCATCCAAATAAAATATCTAGATTCCAATTTCAAATATAGAGAGTATTCAGACACATAAAATAGATATGATGAAGACAGGAAGAGAAAGAGTGCAAAGGGAATATGAGAATATCACGAGTGCATCTGGACACTAATGCTAATTTTTCATGCCTCAGAAGTCCATAGAAAATCCCTTCCTTCTTCATCGTTCACAATTCTTCCAAGAATCCAAGCCAATCAAATCCTCCAAGTGATTAGAAGAGCTAGAAGGAGCATAGAAGCAAATAGAAAATATATGAGCATATGAATCTTCTCTCATGCATGTAAGCTTTGAAGTTTCTATTTTATTTATTTTTAGCTTGTAGCTCTCATTAAGCTTTTCATTTAAGCTTCTATGAATGCTTGAATATCAAGAGCTCTCAAGAAACCTTTGGATTGCTTCTTGAAACCGCTGAAAGGTGTCACCAACTAAGCATGGGTCTTTTCCAATTCTTTTTGATGAGTCATAGAATTGTAAACACTTTGTGCTTAATTGATGCACTAACCCCCGTGTTGTTGACACATGTTAATTCTCATGCAAGCTTATAACTCCAATTTACTTTTTAAATAATCTCTATTTAAATTTTATAACTTTCATTTTAATTTTTATAACTTTTATTATTATTATTTTATTTATTACTTTATTATTATTTTATAATTATTATTAATTTTAATTTCTAGTTTTCTTTTATTTAATTCATTTTCCCCAATAATTCACATGTAATTAATTACAATAAAAATATCAAAGATCATGATATTTTATTAATTTTCTCAAATAAATAATTTATTAATTAAATCTATTTATTAAGACTTAATTAATGAAAAATTCACCATAGACCTCCAAGATAAAATATGAAAACCCATCATAGAACAAATCATACAAAATAAATTTAAAGGGTTAAAAATCATGAAATATGTCATCCGACACATTTGGTGGGTATTCAACTCAGATACTTGTCCTAATTTTTCATTTAGGACAAATGGCTCAAAGGGGTGGGATTTGGACTTGAGAATTTATCTCCCCTCTCTTATCATTGAGATAATGTGATAGGGTACGCTCATCCTGGAAATTTAGGGAAGTCGATACTCAGTACCTACAACTTGCATAAAAATCATGCATGTACAAACACAATATATACTAAACTAAACAGACAATGGTAGAAAGTGGTGCATCATGTAGAACCTGACTAGCAGGTGACTATGACTCCCTTCCTTAACCACATCAGACACGCCATACAAAAGCAAACACGCAAGGCAAACATGCACATCATACACATGCAAGTATGGGGTAAGTGTCCATAAGAAAGCACATATGATAATAAATCATCTTACTAATCATCATTAATAATTGAAAGCAATGTAATAATCATCATCAATAATTGTGAACACTAAAAATAATCATCATACATACATAAAATGTAGAGTCTAAGTAATCTCATCACATAATAAACTAAATCCATAGCACAATATCTGATAATCTCAAAAGAATACTGCTAACCAACAACATAAAACTAGTTCTAAAAGAGTTCAACAATGATAACAAAATGTGAATGAGGGGTAGGCACTATATCTTTTGATGTTAACTGCATATACTAGATACTCAGACATATCTCTCATACCCTCAAATAGTTAGAATACTCAACTAGCCATCTACATCAACTTGGATCTTTCCACTGTTCTTGTGTCAGATACCATAGAAAACTACTATGTTGACATCAATGAAAAAATCAGTCATGAATGTAATATATTATCATAGTAACATATCTACAATACTCCCCCATAGGAATATCATTAGCATTCATACTTCCAACAATCTCACAATAATCTCCCCCTTTGGCATTGATGGCACCTTAGATGAAAAACATCTAGTTCCAAGAATACCAACAAAAGACTATTCATCTTTCTTTTTAAAATCCTCTTCATCAATCATTCTCCCCCCATTGATATACCTCAATATTCTTTACATCAAACTAAAATTTCATGCTATACATATGATGTGGTGCTTCTCCTCAACATATTTTTATCATGATGTTTTTCATGTCAAACTTCTCCCTCATTGACATTAATGTCAAAGGTTTCAGCAACCATCTTCACTACATCAAACTTTACAATAATTGATTCTTACTAGCTCAAGTGTCCAAAGACACTATTTAACAACAATATCCAACAAGAATCCTAGATGAATCTGCCCATCACAAATATTCCCCCATATAGGAAGCATTAGCATTTAGTCTAGACAACAATGGTACTTTGTTACATTGGACTAATGCACTCTTGCATCTTCTACTCTGATGTAGGAAGGGGCATAACCCCTAGCATACCTCACAAATATGTAAAAATCTCTTTGAGAAGAGGCTTAGTGAATATATCTACAATATTCTCTTTAGTGCTCACATACTCCAATCTAATTTCCTTACCTGCAACTTTCTCTTTCAACATGTGATACTTAATAAAAATGTACTTAGTCTTTGAATGCAACACTAAATTCATAAACATATTTAATGTGTTTGTGTTGTCACAATGTATGATAATAGGTTTACTAATTTCTATCCTTATATCCTTTAGCATCTACTTCATCCAAACAACTTGATTGCAATTATTTTTTGTTGCAACATATTATACTTCTATTGTACTTTGTGATGTATAATCCTACTTCTTTCTCAGCCAAGAAACCAATCATCCTCCAAGAAAGAAGGCTCCACCACTAGTGATTTTTTTGTCATCCATATTTTCTGCCCAATCAGCATCAGTATAAGCACTTAGAGTAAAAGAATTAGACCTATTATACCACAATCCAAACTCAGATGTTCCTTTCAGATATCAAAATATCCTTTTAACTTCTGTATAATGTGCTTCTTTGGGATCAGCCTGGAATCTTGCAACAATTCCAACTATGTTTGCTATATATGGCCTTGTGTGAGTCAGATATTGCAAACCTCCAATCATAGATCTGTACTTCTTCTTGTCAATAGTAGGTGTCTAATCATTTGTAGATAACTTGTGTCTAGTTACCATAGGTGTTCCAATGGGTTTACATGTTTCCAAACCAAACCTTTTTAGTAAATCCTTCAAGTACTTAGTTTGAGAAATAAAGATTCCTTCTTTATTCTATACAATCTATAATCTTAGAAAATATTTCATTTCTCCTATCATACTCATCTCAAATTTTTTCTTCATCTATTCTACAAACTTCTCACTTTCCTCATCATTTCCTCCAAATATGATATCATCAACAAATGTTACCAAAATCATCAAACCATTATCAATTTCTTTCTAGTATAGATTACTATCTTCCATACCTTTGTTATATCCAAGCTTTGTAAAATGCTTGTCCAACCTTGCATATTAGGTTCTCAGTGCTTGCTTCAAGTCATACAATGCTTTTTTTAGTCTACATACTATGTCCTTATCATCTATCTAAGGACATCCTTCAGGTTGTTCAATGTATACCTTTTCTTCAAGTTCTCCATTCAGAAATGCTAACTTGACATCCATCTGATATACTTTGAATTTCTTTTGTGCTGCATAGGCTAAGAATAATCTTACTACTTCTATTCTAGCCACTAGAGCATAGATCTCATCATAGTATATTCCTTTTTTTTATGAGTAACCTTTACATACCAATCTTGCCTTGTTCCTTACAACTTCACCTTGTTCATTCATCTTGTTCCTAAATATCCATTTAGTTCCTATGACATTCTTGTCTACTAATCTAGGTACCAATTCCATGTCTCATTCTTTACTATCTGATCCAATTCCTCTTTCATAGCTTGTTTCCAATAATCAAATTTACATGCTTCATCTACATTCTTAGGTTCAACTTGAGATATCAAATATAGTTCTTCATTGACTTCACTTCTTGTCATCACACCTTTATCTTTTTTTCTAATGATCTAATCAGATGGGTGATTCTTTATCGTATTCTTTCCCAAAGTAGGAGTTACTATCTCAACTCTTGGCTCTACTAAAGGTTCCAAGTTTTGTTCCTACCTTGGCTTTCCTTCATTTTGCAAATCAATGTTAGTCTCAAGAAATATTTCATCATTCCTTGGCTTAGTAATAACATCATCATCTAAATTGTAAGCAACTAATTTTTCTTGTATCCTGAATTTCTCATCAATTCTCACATTTGAACTTTCTATAATAGTTACCAAAGTTGTCTCTTTCATTACTTCCTTTTCATTAATCAATCTAGCCTCATTATCATAGTCTTTCAAGGATCTTTCCATACTTCCTCTAAATTCTTCAACTTGATCAAAAAGTAAACTCTTTCAAGATTTCCTTAATCTCCTAGGACATTTGGATGAAAAATGACCAAATTCTTTACATATCTAACAAATAAAAAATTTCATACCTTCTAGTTCTCTTTTTGTAAGTAGATCAATACCTTCCTCTATCTTTATGTCTTCTCCAAATCTAGATCTATCTTTGCTTGAGCTACAATTCTTATATATACAATAGAAGGATTCTAGATCTAAACACTCATTACTCTGCTCTTTACACAAATCTGATAGCTCACCAAGAATATCCACCATCTGGGTGTCAAAATTTCCTCTGCTAGATGTAGTACTATCTTTCCTAAATATGCTTTCCATGGATCTCCCGAAGTTGTTTAACTTTATCTTCGAGGACCTAATGCTCTGATACCAATTGTTAGAAATAATAGTCCACCAAGATAACCGAGGGGGAGGGGTGAATTAGTTCTCCAATAATTAAAACATTTATATTCTGTAAAAAAACTTAACCATTCAACCAAAGTAAATAGCAACCAAAATAAGATGCATATAGGCAATTACACTGGATATGTTAACTAGGGAAATCATTGATCAAAGGGAAAACCCTAGTGGGAATGATGCCCACAAGATGATGTACTAATATAAATATTCCTTATTAGAGGATGGACCCTATTAGGAGTCTATTACAAAATTTAGTACATAGATTCCCTATTAGGAGACTTTGAATCCCTATTAGGATATTCCAACCCTATTAGGAGTTGTAGTACAATGTATGCAAGAAGAGCCCACTGCTCAAACATGCAATTTACTATTATGTTCTTCTTTGATTTTTTCTATCAAAAAAACCAATCACTATGACACCTTGTAGACTAGGTCATGAACCTTGGATCCAAATATCAAACCTTGGATCACTCAACAAAACCTTCGCAATGAAGTTTCCTTTACTTTTTCTCTACTCTGCTAAAATTTGCATTCCGCTCTTTGCTTCTTATAATTACTTCTCCATGTCATCTCATATATCCATGATGAAGGAAAATTTCCTTCCTTTATACTAAGTCCATAAAACAATTCCATGAGTCAATTGTTAGACCTTCTCAATTAATCATTATAGGACCACATTAAGAGCATGTTACACTTAGCAATAACATTAATCTTCTTCCTTGTAAATTGAATAACTTTCCATACATGCAATATTATGATGAAAAAACTTAGCCATGTCATCTCCAACATGTCTTCTACACATCCTCTACCTTAATTCTTAGAATAACAATTTTTCTAAGAGATATAACAAGTTTACCAGAACATGCCTCTATAAATTCTATCTCAAAACAAACATCACCAAAACTTACATAACTTCTTCTAGACTTAACATTCTTCCTTCTACCATTAATTACATATGCTTGATACTCAAACATATCTCCCATAACCTCAAACAGTTAGAATAATCAACTAGCCATCCATACCAACTTGATCTTTTTTTGTTCTTCTATCAGATACCACAAAAAATTGCTATGTTGACATCAATGACAAACTTAGTCATGAATGTAACATATCATTAGAGTAACATATCTACAATACTCCACCATATGAATATCATCAGCATTCATGCTTCCAACAATCTTGCAATAATTAGTAGCTTGTTCAAAAGTTCTTTCCACCAGTTCATCAAAAAAATCAATAATGTGACAATAAAGGGTTGTAATGGCATCATCCCTACTAATCCATTTGTCCAAAATTGGCCTTAAGGTTGCCTCATTATTTATTAACTAATTCCATATCTCTACTAATTTTGATAATTCTAAATAAAATGAGGGCCAACCTACTCTATCTACTAGATACAAAATTGTATCTCTAATTCAATCTTCATGCTTAATGCCCAATTCTACATGTAATGATCATATTTTTGCCTTCTCCTCATCAATCTCCTCTTTTGTATACATTTGCAGCTCTTAAAGTGCCAAGAGTTTCTATAATTGTAATGATATTAAAAGGTGGTACTAGAGGAGGAGAAGGAGAAATCCTAAGCTAACTAGATGGTGTGCCTTCCTTTCTTTTTCCAAACTATCTCTCCATTTGAGCAATTTTATTTTTTATTTGGTAAATTTTCCTCCCTCTTTCTTCATAGGCTTCCAAAACCTTCTCAAATTTATCATTTAATTCAAAGAATTTATTTTTGTCCTTGGCAGCAACCACAACTCCAAAATCAACCATTTCTTTGGTCATTTGAGCCACTTTATCACTATCTACCTCTTCAAATCTATAGACCATAAGACTACCTATATGCTTAGAGTATGAGATCTCTTGAATCCTAGCCTTGTCTCTCTTTTAGATGGACCATATGACTAGAGCTTGATGATCATCATAGTATTTGATCCCCTTATGGGCTTGTAAAACCTCATCCTTAGTCTTAAACTAAGTAACATATCTAAAATACTCCCTCATAGGAATATCACCAGCATTAATGCTTCCAAAAATCTTGCAATAATCAGTAGCTTGGTCAAAAGCTCTTTCCACCGGTTCATCAAAAAAATCAATAATGTGATAACAGAGGGTTGTAATGGCATCATCCCTGCTAATCCATTTGTCCAAAATTGGCCTTAAGGTTCTCTCATTATTTATTAAATCATTCAATAGCTCTACTAATTTTGACAAGTATAAATAAAATGATGGCCAGTCTACTCTATCCACTAGATACAAAATTGTATCTCTAATTCAATCTTCATGCTTAATACCCAATTCTACATGTAATGACCATATTTTTTCCTTCTCCTCATCAATCTCCTCTTTTGTATAAATTTATGGCTCTTGAGGAGTACTAGGAGTTTCTATAATTAGAACGGTATTAAAAGGTGGTACTAGAAGAGGAGGAGGAGAAATCCTAAGCTGACCAGATGGCGTGCCTACCTTTCTTTTTCCAAATTATCTCTCCATTTGAGAAATTTTATTTTCTAATGGTAAACTTTCCTCCCTCTTTCTTCATAGGCTTCTAGAACCTTCTCAAATTTATCATTTAATTCTAAGAATTTATTTTTTTTCCTTGGAAGCAACCACAACTCCAAAATCAACCATTTCTTTGGTCATTCGAGCCACTTTATCACTATCTACCTCTTCAGCTCTATATACCATAAGACTACCAGCTCTATATACCATAAGACTACCTATGTGCTTAGAATCTGAGATCTCTTGAATCATGGCCTTGTCTCTCTTCTAGATTGACCATATGATCAGAGCTTGATGATCATCATATTATTTAATCCCCTTACGAGCTTGTAAAACCTCACCCTCAGTTTTAAGTCGAGTTTCCTTTTCTTTCATGACTACATCAAAAACCACTGCATTAGCAATGTCCCATTTAGCTAATATCATGATCCCTGAGTCTTTTAATAGTTTCCTTCCCTCCTTAGGGTTTATTTTCTCAAACTCTTCCATGATTCTAGTCTTGACCTCCTCCTCAATTTTAAAGTCATGCTTATCAAGTTGCTCTAGTTTAATCTTCTTACATCTTACTCAAAATTGCTTATGTTATTTCTTCACAAAATTTGAATGAAATCCCTAGAATTAACAAAATTTCATCATCTATGATTTTCTTAGATGCCTGTTCCACCATAGGGTCAATTTCTCTCCCCTTAAAATATCCTATAGTAAGAGCTAAAGATGACATTGGGGGTTCTATAGGAACTCCTTCCTCTATCTCTGATATAGTTATGACAATATTCTCTTCACTATCCATCTATTTTAATTTATCCCTCAAGGAGTCTTCATCATCTATGTGGATAGGGGTTTGTAAAGGAAAATATTATTCAACCTTGGAAGAGGAACCCTATTCTAGTTTCTACTTCTTTGTAACATGTGCAGTAAGTGGCCTCTCTAAAAGTTGTCTCTTATATAGAGGCATAGGTTGTATAATTCTTGCAACAACATAACCAACCCTTTTCTACAATGTGTATACTAGCCTGGGTTTATGACTACTCTGCTAGCCAACCTATTTTCTACCTCAATAGCCTTATCTGGATATGCTTGAGTCAAAATTATTTTATTTTCATTTAGGGTTTGCATAAACCCAACAAAATTGTTCATAAGCATGTCTACTTAGCACCCCAATATTTCTTATTAGCAAAGGGATCAGCTCAAAAGCATTAACAAATTCAAGCACCCTATATACACTTTCCACTTCTCTTTTCTGACCTCCTACTATTGTAGTGAAAATTGATTCCTACCTTTATCCTCAAGAAAGTAAACCACATATTCATACAATTTAGCTTTTGTTTTCTCCTTATACAAATCATAGAAGCCTTTAGGATCAATAAATCAGGAATGGGATTGGGCCATCTAGTACTTGTACAAAAAAAATTTAATTTCCTCTAACCCTTCTTAATAAAAATAAAATTATAGACAACAGTAAATTGAGGGAAGAAAGTACCTTTAGATCTGCCTAATAGTTCCTTTTCTTCTAACTCTCCCACTTGCCACAAAAATTTTGCAATCCCAACTTTCAAAGGTAGTTGATACAAAAATAAATCTGGTTTCCCTAAGAAACCATATACTCTAATCATAGTAGAAAATAAATATGAGATGATGTCTCCCTAGTTGTGACTCATCTTTAGTCTTTTGCCATGATCCTTAGGTTTAATCAATTCTAGCAAGGATTGAGGTATTCTAGGGTTATCTCCAATTAGTAGAAGCCTTAGCTTGGAAGAAAAATATTTTTCAAATCTAACAAAACTAGCATCAGTGACTTCCCAAGTCATGTCTACAATCCACAACTAAACAAGTAATTTTTCTCCATCTTTTTCTAATCCCAATTTCATCTCTTTCGCGAAGAAGGAAACACCCTTGTACAAACATATGTACATCGACATTGAGTATCAGTAGAGTAGTTTTACAACTTTATCCTTGTTTATACCTATTAATCCATGATGGATTTCTTCTACTAAATATGTGGTGAAATAAAAAATTGAGCTCACACCATATTATAGTGTTTGGGAAATGATAATAGCAATGGACCCTTGGATGTGATCCTATCATCCATCCCAAAAAGTCTATAGAGAGAAAAGTATAATATTTGAGCCCTAGGATTGAAATATTTCCTTAATAGTGGCTCTGGGGTATTTATAGTCACCAATGTAAATTGACCTATTTTAACAAACTATTCTTGCAATGGCCTACTCCTCAAGTGCACTCTTTGAGCATTATGCCTAGCCTACAAATCTTCTAAATCAATTTTCTCATGCATTGCGTGATTAGGGTTTAATCTAAAAACTTCCCTAATTAACTCTAACAAAACCTTTAAAAGATTATCTCCACTATGATTTTTTACCATCCTTGATACTAGGTCATATCTCTTTGTTGTCATTGCCAGTAAGTCATCATCGAAGAAAACAACCAAGACAACTAGCTTACCAATGTCAAACTCCCATACATTGTTTAGAGGAGTATCATGTTTTCTCTCTAAAAACTATTTTTGAAATAGCTCTAAACCCCTAGTGGATGGTTTGGCATCTCTTAACCAATGGGCCTTATCATAAAAACCCTCACTAACTAATAACCTAGGGTTTTTTGGAACTAATTCTTTTACTTTAGCAGCCTTATTAGTGGATTGTGGTAATTGTTTTAGAAAATCATCATGTGCAGCTCTTAATTGATAATCTTCCTTCCTTGAGAAATCTCTTCATGGAGGCATGTTGTCTATATTATCATGATTACAACTACAATTTCTCAACTAACTAGATGTTTTTAGTACTTACCCAAACAAACTATTTTCTTCACTAAAAATTTTGTCTATAATAATTCATAGCTTTGAGAAAATGTAATGTGAACTCTGACTATTTCTACTATCTAAAATCTCTATTGCCTTGTACTTGATAATGAGAGGAATCACAAATTTTATTATCTCTACACAAAATCACATTGAATAGAATTAATGTTTTAATAGTGATAATTCAAGCTACCCTACAAAATTTGAAACCTAGCTATCGATTTATGCCAAATCAAATGATTCTATTTTAAAAATCTAATAGTTGCATTACATTTTTGAAAATTTAGACATGTGTCAATGCATTTCTTCTACACTTTGGTTAAAGTTTGATCATCTTCAAAATATGGGGAAGCGATGTTCATCGATCATCATTTGATTGACAATCAGGAATGACTCCAACTATTACTATGTTCACTTTAAAAACATTTTTAATTTAAAAACATTTTGCCCATTGATCCAACTCAACATCCACCTTCATTTATACATTGCATCTTTGGAAAATCAAGATAAAATATTTAGCATACTATCCAACTCAGTAGTGTTTGGCAATTCATAAAAGGCTAACCCCACCATTTCCACATCTCATAACCTCACTTTCTTGCATTTGTTAAACTTCAAACACCTTTAGAATGTAGGCATGCGACAAGAATTGATCTTCATCTAATTGATGACTCCATTAAACTAACCTTCCACTATCCTAGTCAGCAACTTTAACCAATCAGAACATGCCAATCTATCACTTGCTCTAATAGATCTTATTAACAGCTCATCAACTGAATTTGGTCCCACTTTATCCTTGTGGTAGCTCTTTGCTTCCTCACTTTGGTTTTACTTTATACATCTTAATAATTTGGGGAAGGAACAATCATCGATCATCATTTGATCGAGGACCAAGAACCTGCATGATCTACACTACTTTAAAACCAAAGAAAGGTGACCCCTAGGGATAGGTGTCACAAGGTTTCATCCCTACTTTGTTTAAACTTTGTGCAACATTAGAATGTGGGGATACACCCCTCGTCAATCTTCACTTGATCGACGATCAATATAATAAACTCTCCATGAGTTAGGAGTTTCAAAATAAATGCTATACAAATGACCCATGGAAAACCTAGGGTTAAAGAGGAATTACATGCTAGGTTAATAGGTTTTCATGAAAATAACAAAAGAACACGTGAAAGCCATGCCATAAAAGGGTTTTTCCAAAGGTTTTAGGGCTTTATAAAGACTTCTCGTGCATATTAAAAAATGTGAACAATGTTAACCCATTTTTAGGAAACTAGGGCATAAAACATTAGGACAACAAAGTTTAGGGATTTTCTCTAGGGCACAACCCCAATTTCAAAGTAATAATGAGCTTTTCACTATAATTTTGCAAAATTCTTAAATGTAAAAAACTAGGCCAACACCTTCTCCATTAGGACAACTTGTAGCAAAATGACCAACTTTGTTACATGCAAAATATATTATAGGAAGTTTACCTTTGTATTTTCCTCTACCTCTTGGAAGTCTTCTATCCATTAATGCTTCAAGCTCATCAAAGTCATCATCAAATACATCACTATCACTATTCACATGTTTTCCTTTTCCTTTCTTATTAAGAACAAATTGAGATTTTAAAGAAAATTTAATATATAAGTAGGAGTAAAATTATCAAAGTTTTATAATTTAAAAGTAGTAAGTCTACCAACTAATCCTTCCAAAGTCATATTATTACCAAGTGTACATCTTAGTTCTTGTATTGCAAAGACTTTAATAGAATTTACCACTTTTTTGACTCATTCACAATCTTGAGAAATAGTCTCACCTTCTATCATTCTCATCTTGATAATAAAATCTTCCTCTAAAACTTTTTTATTTTTCTCTAAAAACATTTCTATCTCCTCCATAGATAGTTTGTAATGTATCCCAAATTCACTTAGCAGTTGTGCACTCCTTTATGTCATCAAACTCATTGTACCTTAGGGTTGATGTAATCTCCAATATAGTCTTATTGCATTCTTTCTTCTATTTCATGTGTTTAGTTGTCAGAGGTATTGGTATCTCCACATAATGTATGGAACCTTCTCTAATTCCTACCTAATGCAACTTCATTAAATTCTATCATGCAAGGAAGTTCTCCTTGTTTAGTCTTAGCACTTCCTTTTTGTACATCTTGATCTTTAGCTTCAAGTAAATTCAAAAAAATTTCTACAAGCACCAATGCTTTGATACCAATTGTTAGAATGATTTAGAATAACTAAGAAGGGGAATAAATCAATTATCCTTAGGTCCTGATGTACCAATTGAAATTTAATCACTTATTATACTTCAAATCTAAACATTTAATAGCTCAGTCTCTATAGAAATAATTAGTAACGTAAACTTGCAATCCACTATCCTAATAGTAACAAACTTGCAAAATATAAAACATCTCAGATAACATCCACACAAGTATGACACTAAGATTTAATGTGGAAACTCAATTTGGGAAATACTAGTAGTAATATGTCACCAATTTTTCACTATTCTAGAGTGAGCTCTATTAGGAGCCAACCCTAATGTGACCTTATTAAAGGATTTATATATGATTTTTAGGTTAACATTGATTAAAGTATTTCAATATTGATACAATGGTTAGAAAGCAACAGTAGGTTGATCTAACAAATACAACTCACTTTGCAAATATAGATCATAATTTGGTCCAATAGTTGACTCATTGACTAGCCTCTATTAACATTTACATCATGGGTTTTCTTGGAAATCCTTCAAGAAATCACTCTTCACCTCAACACTTCACTATTTAGCCTTTGGCCCATGTTTGCTAATCAACAAAATCAACAACTACTCCAACTTTGTTAAGATCTTCACTAGCTCTACTAACCTATTTTAATTTAGCCCTTATACCTCCTTAAAAAGGATATTCTGATCTTTGTCACTTAAACATCATCATAGATTGTAGGACTAAGTTAGATTCATCAAATCCTTTCATCATTTCATCTCCTCTTTTCTCTTCTAGAAACTTCTCCAAATATCTCCTTAAATCCATCCATAGAAATTTCCAAACATGGTTTTCCTTGAATTAAATTCTCTAGGTCATATGTCCTTATCTTCAACACACTTTCCATATTCCAAGAATTTAATTGTGTTAGCTAGAAATTAAGATTTCCTCATAATCTATCAAATGTTGTCGCTTAACCAACACCAAGTTCTGAAACTCGATCATCATTGAATTACTCGATCACTGCTAATTATTTTGTCTAACATATTTTATGATACTAAGTCAATATTAATGCTCATTCAATACTATATTTTCTCAACTTATACTATCGCTTAGTCTACTCTAGCATCACTCGACATAAACTTCAAGTTCCTTAATATTTTTCTATTTTTCTAAGCCAAGCCTATGCATTTGGTCCTTCTTTGATTACTTCTTCTATTTTTCAATATAACTATCTTCTCCACTTATTTTATGATTAAACAATCATATTATCTTCTCAAGATTTAGCTAAACAAGTGCCCATTGTAGTTCCTCATAAGTCAACCTTTCCTCTAGGTCCTTTTTTATGTCCTCAAATTCTCTTCATCAATCATCTTGATATGGCACTCTACTCAAATAGAAATAGTCTTACCAATAAGATTTGGGATCAATGACAACATAAAAATTGCTCCAATTGTAGTTTTAAATGGATACCTTATTCCTGCACAAAAGAAATAATTATTTTTGTTGGGGAGCGAATTTCCATGGTCAAGCCCTCATTTAGGAACTAACCTTTAACAAGACAAGTAGGAAAAAGCATCAATGACAACATAACAATTGCTCCAATTGTAGTTTTCAATGGATACCTTATTCCTACACAAAATAAATAATTATTTTTGTTGGGGAGAGGATTTCCATGGTCAAGCCCCCATTTAGGAACTAACCTTTAACAAGACAAGTATGAAAAAGCATGTAAAAAAGTAAGGAAATTTAAATATTCACCTTACTTAATGAAAAGCTTCTCAATAAGGATTTTGCAATGTAAAATGTTGTTGATGTTAAATCTTCAATGAAGGATGTAGGAAACCTCCACAAATGCAATGGATCTAATCAAATACCCAAGCAAGGATCCATAAATGTAGATATGGATAAAGGAAAAATAAGATAAAGTCCACAATTTAGATTGCTTCCTTGATGGCCAACAAAATACTAGATCTTGAAGAAAAAATGCTCACAAAGGATCCTTGAACCTTGAGAACACCTTAAATTATTTATAAATTACCTTGATGACTGCCTTGAAATGTGTTATTTATAGTGTCCTTAATAGTTGTATAGATGTCCTTTGATGTAAAATAAAATTCCCAAGCTTCCTTATATACTAGTTTTTGGGATTAAAAATAAAGCAAGATGATAAGGTCACCCAATTTTCAAAGTTAAATCCTCAAAAAAATTAGCCTCGGGACCAAATTTTCTTGGCATATAGGTTGAGATAGCCAACCTATACTAGCATGGGTCAACTAGATCAACCTATACCAAGTATAGGTCAACTAGGTTGACTAGTACCAGGGTTATCTCATGAAGGGATAGCCATGAGGTCTCAAAAACTACATAGAAATAATCAAAAAAGAGGAAGAAGTGCAAGAAAAATATCTATTTGAGCACAAATGCATCCATGGTCCATTAAATCACTAAAGGGTAGGAGATAAAATGTCTTAAATAATGACTACTTCCATTTTAATCTGGTACATTTATCCCCCACTTTAGCAAGAGTGTGATCCTAATTCATGCTCATGATAAAGTAGATCAAATGTGAGAGCTAATTTCATCACTACTAAGTAGAGAAAGAAACTACCAAACTATCAACATAATTGAGTCTTTTCTAATTCTAAAATCATAATAAGTAAGATTCTACAAAAAAGAAAAAAAGAGGGAGAGAGAAAGTGTGGTCAACTCACCCAATAATATTTGTGTTCCTTATTATGAACCACACCAAAGGGATGGTTGAATAGTCTAATAGGTTTGTATTCCTAGTAGTCAATTGCATAAAAACAAAAATAAAGGGTAGGATCAAATGGTCTAGCAAGTTTGTGAGCCCAATAGTTAATTCAAAGAACTTGTGGCTTTTGATGATTTTTCATGTGTAGACCCCCATGACATGGTACTCCTATACCATGAGAATGGATTGTGTATGTTTCAAAACATCTTGAATGGACTAGCCATTTGGTGTGACATGCTAGTCAATGAGTCCAATATATGTATAAAAAGGAGAATAATTGGACCTATCAAGTTGTGTTATGCAAGTGTAATCTATATGTCATTCTTGAAATGAAAAATAAATACAAAAATAAGGGGATGAGATTTTACACCTCCCTTATGATGCAAAAATAAGTGTTTATTTTGGAATCTTAAGGAAGTCATGAATAAGGATGAATTAGTTTACGAAATCAAGATAATATCCATAAGCAACACCTAGTCTAAGACAAAGAGGTCCTAACTCCTATGAGTCCATAGAAGGGGATAATACAACAAGATACCATGTAAAAATTACAAAAGGAAATCCTTGTAAAGGACAACACACTATTGGGAGGCTCTAAGATAATTTATTTATCTACCATGAAGATCCAACAAAAAATGATGTACGATTGAATGTTCCATGATAAACAAATAAAAACCAAGGGAAAATTGGTGTTGGTGTTTTGAAACAATGTGGTTCCAAATTACCCTGATGAGAACAAAATAAATCTAGGGGTAGCTACTTCCCATCCTTAACATATCCTTTCAAACAGAGGGCCAATTATAAGGCTAGACCCTTCTTCTACTTTAGGATCTGCAAAACCTAGGTGGGTGTACCTTAGATTCACTTATATGATATTAGTGCCAAACATACTCTTGAATCTATTAACAACAAATAAAAACCCTAAATCTTCTAACACTTATGCAAGGATCTCCAACATGGAATAGCTAATAACATGACCAAAGAACTTGATAAGCTAAGTGATGGCATCACATTTCAGTTCTTCAACATTAAAGGGAAAGTAATTGATTAATGATGTTGATTTTTAGCAAAACATGACATGAACAACATAATGCTATGATCCTTCAAAATTATCAATGCCTTATCTATTGGGTAGTCACACAAACCCCTAATACACATCCCTGAAAATTCATTGACATATCTCATACATTAGGACTTCTTGATCTATCTATTCACCTTGTGAACTAGACTATACATCTTTTTGAACCTCATACTTGACCTATCCCTTCATGAGTTCTATAATCTGATGATAATGAATCAAGAATTTACATAAATTTTTGAGTCATAAGCAAAATATATCAACATATACAACCAAAAAATTGCAACTAAGTTTCATAATCTTTGTTTACAAAACACAAAAGATCACAAACATCATGAATGGGAGACAAGATATCAGAATGAAGACTAACTTGTTGTTTCCTCTTCATTCATTTCTTTGAAAAAAATACAATAAAATGCATCAAATTGAAATGCAAAACTACCTAACAAATCAAAACTATCTATATTCTCATTTCTTGTTGTTCATTAAAAGAGAAATTGCTAAAGGAAATGGTATCAAAGTCATGGAAAAATATATAAAGAACTGGAACCAACCAGTTTCATAGCGAAAAATTGGAACCCCTACAAAGAATGAGAGAAAGAAAGATATAGAAGAGGATGAATTCATAGATCTATTATGAGTCTGACATGTGTCCACTTAGAAAACCTCCTCAAGAAGTTAAAATAATCTCTCTAATCTCTCCCCTCAACTGGTAAATCAAATCCTCTATCATTTGGCCTCCCAAAGCATAAAATATCTCATATATCTAATGGAACAATAACTACTTTGATGCTAGATCTGAAATCAAGGCCAAGGTAAAAAATTGGTCTAAATGATCTCTAGAGGCAAGAAAACTTTTTCAAAATTCATTTAGGCTTCAACAAACTTCAATATTTTCCCTCCAACCAATTTTGATGCTCAATGATGAATTATGCCTATCTTGTTGATAATTTCCCAAAAAATACAAATCTACCTATAGAATGAACTATTGAACATCTATACAAAATCTAACCCCATATTCAAAAAATTGATTTCCTCCCAATTCTAACAGTATATTGGAGTGCATATTTTGGACAAAAAATACCCCTCTGGCAACCATTTGAAAATCAAGCTCCTTCTATAGCCTTGCATAGCAATATTGCAAAAATTTGACTTTTTCAAAAGTTTAAAACTATAGAATAATTCAAACCTTATCTAAAATGAGTAGGTTTTCTCAACCAATGGAAAAACATTAAAATATTAACTTTTCAAACCCTTTGATTTTTTCTCTCAAATCTCATTTAGGTCAAACCTAGTTAACCAACCTTGACATGTGTCATCACTAGATTGGCTCATTTCCTACAAAATCACCTAAGAACCTCCATTTGGGTGCCACATGGTACCATCACATTGGCCACCATATTTTCCACATCATCATAGCTCATCATCATGCCACATCACTGCTCACTATGTCACTTGATGAGTCAGCATCATGCCACGTTATTGCGACATAGTGACATGTGTCACCTTCAACCACCTCAGCACCTAGTCACCTATCCACCTTACCTCACCACATCAGCACCACCTCAAGGTCTAATCATCACCAACTCAACTAGTCTCTATGTCACATACTTAGCATTCAAGCATCTTTCCTTTGGCGACATAGCGACCACCATCAGATCTGCCACATGTCACCATCTAGTACATCCAGTCATTTGATGCCATGTCATCTGTCAAGTCATGCAACCTATCACAATGTTTTGCCAAATTTTTTTATTTTTTCAAAAGGTCACAATGTCACTTGCTGGAAAACCTCCCATTCTTTGATGGTGACATGGTTACCACAAAAATTTGGTGACCTTCTCTGGAAGGCTTCCACGTCATACCTCCTATCCAACATTTATTACCTTCTTCCTCTAGCCAATTGGGGCCCACATGTATGGTTCAAGCTTCAAAGCCTTGTGTCTTAAAGACACTTAGTTATAGTGTGTTATTAGATTTAAACATTAAAATGTTTTCTTGCATGGGTGATGTGAGATAAATCATTTCAACTATTCCTCCTTGGCATCTACTCCTTTATCTGTGGCTTCGTGATTAAACATGGCTCAAAGGCCTTTCTTCAAAGTGGATCCCTTTGACAGATTTTTTGGCTTCTCTTAACTAGCTTAGTCTTAAAAAACCTATGACTTTGAGACCCCTTTACACATTGAAAATGATGGTTGTGATTTTTATTGCCCCTTTATGCTTTGGCTTGGACTTTTCAAGATGTCGAGAACAAATTAGACTCCAAATGCAATTCATTTTCCCTTCTCTTTATAGCCCTTGAATGCTCCTTCTTTTTCTTAATGCTAAGTGATAGTTTCCTTCCAATCTCACCTACGTGCCAAGAGCAAGCACCCAAAGGTCTTCAAGCACATTGTTGGCTTCTTTATTATGGGCTTTATGCTAGCGGCTACATACTCCTATCCCTCCTAATTTGCTCCCATTGCTTTGGACTCTTCCAAATGCATTTTTTGTAAAACATCATAAATCATTGAAGAAAATTCACCAGCTTTGTAATGAACTACAATCACCCAGCATTTTTGCTCAAATAAATTTTGGTGTTGCCTTGTTCGATTAATTCCTTAGCCTTTACAATGCAACTGCATTTAGCTAACCAAAGGGTTTATGGAGTCTCCTCTAACATCAATTTGTTCTACAGTGAGAAAATGTATCAATGAGCTTCATGAACTTTCAGTCAGTCATGGCTTGAGAAAATTCCTAAAAGTACAATGATAAGCCCTACACCTCATAATTATTATTGATGTATAAATTCTTGGCTATTGTATCATCATTCATACAATTTTAGTTTGTGGCAATCCCACTTTTTTGCATCCATCCGTGATTATTAAATAAACTAGGAAGTAAGTGTGGAGTCAGGCATCAAATAATATGCCATTTTGTATACATTTGATCCTCTTCAAATGGTTTTGAAACATAACCATCCACTCCCATCTTAAGCACTTCTCATGAGTTTCCTGGATTACATCAACTATCATTGCTAGTATGGGAACATGTCATTTATCAATATTCTAATATTCTTCTCCAGAGGTGGCTCTTTTTGCTGACTCCTTAACTCATCTTACAACCACTTTATGTTTTACATAGCTGGCTAATTACGTTTTAGAGTAAAAATTTGAATAATAATAAAAGAAACAATTGGAAACCATCCCTTTTAGTGGGGAAAAACAAATAGTGTGACACCATTTACAAGCATTGGTGCCTTAAGAATGTCCTCTAAAAACCCTCTCTTATTATTCATTGCTTGTTTATGGTTGAATAGCCATTTGACCTTCAATTGGTGATATGTATATGGTGAATTTTTAACAATTAGAATCGTTACAATCTCCTTTTCAAATCTCCAAATTGCACACATTGTATTAGTCTGATGGAATCAATTGGGCACCAAGGCGGATTTGACTTAAAAAAAATCATTTTTGAAAAATTGAATTTTCAAATTGATCCACTAAACTCAAGTTACTGCATGAAGTCAATTTGCACCACTAATTCAATCATTAAAACTAACTTTTAACCTTTTGTTCAAACTATCAACTTTGTGCCACGAGTCCTTTGATTGGCTTTTAAAATTGACCCAAAAAGATAATTGGGATTTGAAACCAAACCTACTAATTCTTTGTTCCACATACTCCTACCCTGTCAAATTTTGTCTCATGACAAATTCTCAATCAAAAGATATTGACTATCAAAGTTGCATTCTTAGAATTGCTTGTAAGAAAACATGGTAGAAAATAATAAATCACATTTGAATTTACTTCTAAAAATAGGGAAAACTGACACTTGGGGGCACAAAAATTGGGGAATTGGTTCATTTTTATGAGGACAATATGAATCTACAATTAGGGCTCATGACAAATAACTAGGCACAAATGGTGAGTGGTCAAAATAGGCTCCTCAGAATTTGTAGACTAAAACACTAGCAGAAAAGTATTTTTTTGCAAATAGAATGGACATCAAAAATTGTGCAGACGAATTGTCAAGTTTTAAAAATTGGCACACTTCAATTATTTTCAAAAGAGAACACATTAGTACAATCCATTTGATCTCACCTATCATGGATTTTGAGATATGGCATCATAAACAAGGGTACTGACCAATCTTCCTTTCTTGACACCAATAAAAATTATAAATTGCATTTGGAATCGCATTTGAAAACTGATCAAATGGATTTTTCATAAGCTCAAAAGTGAAATACTGTAAGTATCTGACCATTAGAATGCAATATAAAAATAATTTTCTCATTTTAGTCAACTGGGTCAAGGTTATAACAAGTCAAATAGGGCTTCACAGAATTTAGAACAATTCACATCAGCATGACAACAATAAATGACCAACTTTGAGGGACTCAAAACCTAGTCAAACGGATCCAAAATGACTCAAAATATAAAACATAGGTTCTTTGATATGGAAACTAAATACTCCCAAAGTGGTGAGTCATGAAATGTTACTAGGTGTGAGATATTCAATTGCAAACACAACCTCATGTCGTTGTTTGACATAGGCAAAACTACAGATTTGGACATTGCTCAAAACGAGACTTCATGGAATGGCTTGAAATGTCAATTTATCTTTATGGAACACATAGGTATACTAAATGTAAGGTATTAGAAACATTAAACACCTCTTAGGCCTCACAAGTACAATCAGGTACACATGCATCAAAATATGCTTTTGGAGCTCGATTTCTCAATAGTCTCAAAATCAAGGCTTCAATTTTGAGTCCTAATAGTGGCTCTATTTGGGGATGCATGTCCCTTGTAGGTATGGAAAGGATTTAGATCTCTAGAAGAAGTAGACCACACATCTGATAGCAAAAGCTTCTCTTGAATAGCTTTATTGAAAGCAAAAACAACTACTCCTACTATGTACAAATAATGGCCCTAGGCCATCGAGCTTCAACAAAAAAATTTACCTCTATCATATATCTAATTTTCATCTGAACTTTCATGAGGTAAGCTAGAAATATTATTTTGATCAATTTCACCAATCAGATTGGCATTATGAATCAACTCACTTGGCAAAACTGAAACTATACCTTCACTTTCATAATGCACATAAAAACTAGATTCATTCTCAACAAATTGCTCATTATGAAAATTCTAATAAACATGCTCAAAAACATCAAACTCAAACTAAAAATCTTCTCCAACAAATAAATCATGCATATTATTAGTTTTGAATATGAAAGCTCCATACTTAACTTGGGGAAAGGGATCACACATACCTTGAAATTGTGTATTCTTATGCATAACTGGATGGTACTCAAATGAGCAATCAGACTTATACTCACAAATTTCATCAATGTCAGAATCTAAAACTAATTTGAAATCTTCAAGTGGTCCTTTGAAGTCAGAAAATGGATTAGTCATCATGTTAGAGTATTCATCATAAAACTCATGACAAGGTGCATAGTGATTTTCATTAATAACTTCATCAAAGACCTTGTTATCCATATCATGAGATGCAACATCATCATCATTATCACTACTATCACATCCAAAAGAATAACAATCTAGTCTCTTATAGTAGTAGGATAATGTATCATCATTGAACTCATCCTCAACCAAATCTTAACATTCTATGTCTTCTTCAAACAGTGGATTGATAACCCCATGTAATGATCATCTTTGAACATTTTGACAAAAGATGGGTGATCATCATCAAAATCTTCATCATATAAAGTGCTAGTATACACTTTAAATTCACTACCCATTTCATCTTCATGAAGACTCTTAGCATATGAAGAAAAATTAGAACTATATGAAGACTCACCATCTACTCCATCAATGAAGCATGTAGAATAAAGATCAATATTACTTGCATTGTCTTCATGAAGGTGATTAAAATGTCTTACAAACCAATCATCTTTCATTTTATCCATAAGTGTTGATGCATTAACCTCAAAATCATTTTCATATTGCTAGTTACTGCATACATCTTCAAGACACTCATCTACACAATTGAGTAATCTGTCCTTATAAATAATCTCCTTGTCCTCGTATTGTATAAAAAAATCTTCTTCACAACTTTCAACTCAAGCTGATTTAGATAACCCTGAAATGGAACTTCATTTTAAAATTTAGAAAAAGAACTCATACCTTTATTAGCATAAGAGTACTCACTTCTATCATTTCTTTCTTCTTCCCAATTTGCATCAGATTCACATGAAGATGAACATGTACTACCACTATCCTCTTCTTGACTTGAGGAACAACTCTCATCATGGTGTTCAAATAATTCTTCTTCATAATACATCAAATCAACAACTTCACCTTCATCACTTGAAACATGACTTCTAGCTTCTTCGTCCTCATATTGAGATGAATACCTTTCCTCTTCATGACTAGTTATGTTTTCAACATAAAGCAAATCATCAATAGGAGAAGAAACCATTGAATTTATATCTTGCATATCTAACTAATCAAGTGAACTAACTTTTTCATTTGTTGTGGTAATATCACAAACATGTGTGTTATATTCAACAAGAACAAACTCAGCTCCTTTTTGCAACAAAGATATTTCATGTTCACATGTTTTTACTTCTAAATTTTCAACAAAATTTTTTACAATAGTATTAGTACATGTTTTCTGATCTAAAATCACTCTTTATGACATTGATTTTTCCTTTGAACCACATCTTGCTAGCAAACATTCCTAGAGAAGTGACTCCTAGTTAAGCCATATTTTATATTGTTTTCAATCTCTATTGCCATCATGAATGCCTAATGCAAAGTCTCAAGCTCTTTATCTCTTAATAGATAACTTGTCTTTTTATCAAATGCATCAAGATAAACCACTGAACATGCTTGATCATTTAGCTTATAACATTTAGGAATCTCATTCAAAACTTTTGCAAATCTGATATTAAATTTAGGAACTAACTCAACATTCCTAATTTGAATCTTCAGGAACTTGTCAAAATAATTAGAGATGCTTACTCTTTCCCTAAATTGCTTCATGAAGGCTAAAATTAATTCATCCCGAGATGAAATAGAGCATGTTGGTAGAAAGGAAAACCAATCCCTAGCATTGCCTTCTAAAGTTTGAACAAACAACTTCATATAAATGTCTTCATGGGAAATTTCAAAATCATGAATCAAATCACTGAACAGCTGAACATGATGACTAGCTAAATTTTCATGTTTCTCACTAAACTTAGGCAAATAATTTCTAAGATTATACAGTACAGAGTTTGGGAAACCATGAATGTCATCAAAATGTAATGGCATATATCTCCTGGCAAAAACACATCTACAAGTTTTATGCATGGACTGCATACTAGGTGAAGGGAAATTTAACATTTCTCACAAACTTAAAACTCATTCACCATAATCACTTTCAAAAATTGTAACTTGCAATAGATCTGAAATTTTCTACTAATCAAATCTTTGAACATACTTCAAAATGCAAAAACACTTTTTCTAAATCTATCTCTCACAAAGTACGTTGAAATGTACCAAACCAATCTCCTACTTAGTGTTGAAAATACCACTTGATGGAGAAACTTTGTAAAGCTTACTTTCACGTAAATGAAATCACATGAAAGTGGAAAATACCTTAAATGTTGATGCTAAAAGCATTGATCTATTGATTGGCATAGGTGTTGATTTCAATTCTTCACACCACTGATCAAATCCTTGTAGTGCCGCTATCTCCTTGAGGAGAACCAAATGAAATCATTACTGTGATTCATTTTAACATTCAAATTTCTTATGAAAGAAGATCCAACATAACACTTCAAAACTCATTAGTCAAGAATTTATATATTCTCTCTTCTTCCTTACAACTTTTTATAACTTTTAGATCTGCACAAGTTAGTTGAAAGGTCTTGAAAACATTTATATATAACCAATCTACACTAGTACAATGATCTTTTAGAGAGTCGCCACTCACAACCATGAGAAAGATTTACAACACAACAAATCTAAACTGGATCTTTCAAATTATGGGATTGCAAATCATCAAACACTTAAAAGAAATGAATCATTTTTAAACAATTCTGACTCTAAATTTACAACAACACTTTGAAAACCAAATTGGCTAAATTGATAGAAATTGAACTTAGTAGCAACACAATCTACATTCAATCCTTCAAAGCTACTATTGCCCATGCATAAAGCTTAAATGGGGAACACAAAACCTTGCATACAAAGTTGAATATGCAAAATATATCAGAGGTTTCTAACTCCATAATTCAGTTATTTATTGGTGACTTAGATGGGCAAAACTATACTAAAAAAAGGACTAAAGTATTCAATTAACACTAGAGATTTTTGTCCTTTTAAAAAGGTTTATTGCCATCTTATCTCCCCAACAAACTTGCCATTTTTTTGGTGTTTTGAAACAATGTGGTTCCAAATTATCCTAATGAGAAAAAAATACATCTAGAGGTAGCTACTTCCCATCCTTAACATATCCTTTTCAGACACTAGACCAACTATAAGCCTAGACCCTTCTTCTACTTTAGGCTCTACAAACCCTAGGCAAGTGTACCTTAGATTCACTTATATGGTACTAGTGCTAAGCATATTCTTGAATCTATTAATAGTAGATAAAAACCCTAAATCTTCTAACACTTATGCAAGGATCTCCAACATGGAATAGCTAATAGCATGACCAAATAACTTGATAAGCTAAGTGAGGGCATCACATTTTGGTTCTTCAACATTAAAGGGAAAGTACTTGATTAATGATGTTGATTTTTAGCAAAACGTAACATGAACAACATAACCCTATGATCCTTAAAAATGATCAGTGCCTTATCTATTGGGTACTCACACAAACCCCTAACACACATCCCTAAAAAATCATTGAATATCCAATACATCAGGACTTCCTAATCTATCTATTCACCTTGTGAACTAGACATATGCATCTTTTTGGACCTCATACTTGACCTATCCCTTCATGAGATATGCAATCCTATGATGATAAATCAAGCATTTACATAACTCCTTGAGTCATAAGCAAAATATATCAACATATACAACCAACAAATTGCAACTGAGTTTCATAATCTTTGTTTACAAAATAAAAAAGATCACAAATAGCATGAATGAGAGACAAGATATCAGAATGGAGACTAACTTTCTACTACCCTTTCATTCATTTCTTTGAAACAAATACAATAAGATGCATCAAATTGAAATGAAAAACTACCTAACAAGTTAGAACTATCTGTATTCTCATTTCTTTCTATTTATTACAAGAGAAATTGCTGAAGGAAATGGTATCACAGTCATGAAAAAAAATATCAAGAACTAGAACCAACCAATTTCATAGTGAAAAACTAGAACCCCTACAAAGAATGAGAGAAAGAAAGATATAGAAGAGGATGAATTCCTAAATTTGTTCTATGTTTGAGATGTGTCCACTTAGAAAACCTCCTCAAAAAGTTAAAACCATCTCTCTAATCTCTCCCCTCAACTAGTAAATCAAATCCTCTATCATTTGGCCTCCCAAAAGCATAAAATATCTTAGATATTTGATGGAATAATAACTGCTTTTGATGCCAGATATAAAATCAAGGCGAAGATAAAAAATTGGTTGAAATGATCTTAGGAGGCAAGAAAACATTTTCAAATATCATTTAGGCTTGAACAAACTTCAATATTTTCCCTCCAACCAATTTTGATGTTCAACAATGAATTTTGGCCATTCTATTAAGAATGCCCAAGAAAATAAAAATCTACTTACAAAATGAACCACTAAACATTTGTGCAAAATCTAACCCATATTTAAAAAATTCATATCCTCCTAGTTCCAACAGTATATTGGAGTGCTTATTTTGGACAAAAAATGCCCCTCTAGCAACCATTTGAAAATTAGGCTCCTTCTATAGCCTTGCACAACATTATTGCAAAAAATTGACTTTTTCAAAAGTTTAAAACTATAGAATAATTCAAACTTTATTTTAAATGAATAGGTACACTTAGCTAATGGAAAAGCATTAAAATATTAAATTTTTAAACCCTTTGATTTTTTCTCTCAAATCTCATTCAGGTCAAACCTAGTTGACCAACCCTGACACATGTCATCACCAGATTGGCTCATTTCCTACATAGTCACCTAACAACATCCATTTGGGTGCCACATGGAACCATCTCATTGGCCACCAACTTTGCCACATCATTGTGCCTTACCACTGGTCACTATGTCGCTTGATGAGTTAGCATCGTGTCATGTCATTGTGACATAGTGACCACATGACATGTGTCACCTTTAGCCACATCAACACCCAATCACCTATCCACCTTAGCTCACCACATCAGCACCACCTTAGCATCAAGTCATTGCAACTCAGCTAGTTGTTATGTCACATACTTAACATCTGAGCATCTTTCCTTTGGTGACATAATGACCACCATCAAATCTACCACATGTCACTATCTGGTGCATTTGGTCATTTGATGCCACATCATCTATCAGGTCTCGCAACCTATCACAACCTTTCACCAAATTTTTCAAGTTTTTTGAGAGGTCAAAATGTCACTTTCCAAAAAACCTCCCATTTTCTAGTGACAACATGGCGACCACTAGAATCTAGTGACCTTCTCTAGTAGGCTTCCATGTCATACCTCCTATCCAAAATTTATTACATTTTTCCTCTAACCATCTAGGACCCATGTGCATAGTTCAAGCTTCAAAAACCTTGCACCTTAAAGACACTTAGTTATAGTGTTTTATTAGATTTAAACATTACAAAGTTTTCTTGCATGTGCAATGTGGGACTAATCATTTCAACTATTCCTCATTGGCATCTATGGCTTCATGATTAAACATGGCTCAAAGGCGTTTCTTAAAAGTGGATCACTTTGATAGATTTGTCAACTTCTCTTAACTAGCTCAACCTTCAAAAACATGTGGCTTTGAGACCCTTTTACACATTGAAAATGATGGCTATGAGTTTTATTTCCCCCTTATGCTTTGGCTTGGACTTTTCAAGATGCTGAGAACAAATTAGACTCCAAATGCAATTCATTTTCCCTTCTCTTTATGGCCCACAGATGCTCCTCCTTTTTCTTAGTTTTGAGCGGTATTTTCCTTCTTATCTTTCCTATGTGCCAAGATTAAGTGACCAAAGGTCTTCAAGCATGTTGGTGGCTTCTCTGTTATGGGCTTTATGCTAGTGGTTGCATACTCCTATCCCTCCTGCTTTGCTCCTGCCACCTTGGACTCTTCCAAACACATTATTTGTAAAACATTGTGAATCATTGAAGAAAATTCACTGGCTCTGTAATGAACTATAGTCACCTAGCACTTTTGCTCAAATAAAATTTGGCATTGCCTTGTTTGATCAATTCCTTTGCCTTTACAATGGAGCTATGGTTAGCTAACCACAAGGTCTATGGAGTCTCCTCTAACATCAATTTGTTCTACAGTGAGAAAACATATCAATGAGCTTCATGAACTTTTAATCAATGGTGGCTTTAGAAAATTCCTAAAAGTACAATGATAGGCCTACAACTCATAAGGATTATTGATGTATAAATTTCTAGCTATTTTCATCGTCATTCATACACTTTTGGTTTGTGGCAATCCTGCTTTTTTGCATCCATCCATGATTATTAAATAAACTAGGAAGTAAGTGTTGAGTTAGGCTTCAAATAATAGGCCATGTTATATACATTTGATCCTCTTCAAGTGGTTTTGAAACATAACCATCCATCCCCTATCTTAAGAACTTCTTGTGAGTTGCCTAGATTACATCAGCTATCATTGCCAGTATGGGAACATGCCATTTATCAATATTCTAATATTCTTCTCTAGAGGTGGCTCTTTTTATTGACTCCTTAACTCATCTCATAGCTACTTTATGTTTTACATAGTTGGCTAATTAAGTTTTAGAGTAAAAATTTTAATAATAATATTAGAAACAATTGGAAACCATCCCTTTTGGTAGGGAAAAACAAATAGCATAAGACCATTTATGAGCATTGGAACCTTAAGAATTTCCTCCAAAAACCATCTCTTATTATTCATCTCTTGTATATAGTTTAATAGCCATTTGACTTTTAGTTGGTGATATGCACATGGTGAGAATTTGTAACAATCAGAATCATTACAATCTCCTTTTCAAATCTCCAAATTGCACACATTGTATCAGTCTAATGGAATCAGTTGGGCCCCAAGTTAGATCCAACTAAAAAAAATCATTTTTGAAAAATTTAATTTTCAAATTGATCCACCGAAATCAAGTTATTGCATGAAGTCAACTTGCACCACTAATTATATCATTAAAACTGACTTTTAACCTTTTGTGCAAATTGTCAAATTTCTGCCACAGGTCCTTTGACTAGCTTTTAAAACTGACCCAAAAAGATAACTAGGTTCTAAAATAAAAAATAATGATTCTTTCTTCCACATACTCCTACCCTACCAAATTTCATCTCATGAAAAATTCTCAATCAAAAGATATTGACTGTCAAAGTTGCCTTCTCAGAATTGCCTGCAAGAAAACATGTTAGAAAATAATAAATTGCATTTGGAATTGGTTCTAAAAATAGGGCAAGCTAACACTTAGGGGCATTAAACTGGGGTATTAGTTCATTTTCATGAGGAAAATATGAATCTACAATTAGGGCTCATGATGAATAACTAGGTGCAAATGACAAGTGGTCAAAATAGGCTACTCAAAATTTGCAGACTAAAACACTAGCAGAAAAGCAATTTTTTGCAAATGGAATGGACTTGGGAAAGTGTGCAGATGGATTTGTCAAGTTTTAAAAATTGGCACATTTAAATTATTTTTATAGAACACAATAGTACAATCCATTTGATCTCACCTATCACAGATTTCAAGATATGACATCACGAATAGGGGTACTGACCAATCTGCCTTTCTTGACACCGGTAAAAGTTATAAATTGCATTAGGAATCACATTCGAAAACTAATAAAATAGATTCTTCATAAGCTCAAAATTGAAACATAGTAAGTATTTGACGCCTAGAATGTAATGTAAAACAAATTTTCTCATTTTAGTCAACTAGGTCAAAGTTATAGCAAGTCAAATAGGGCTTCCTAGAATTCAAAACAATTCACATCAGCATGACAACAATAAATGACCAACTTTGAGGGATTCAAAACCTTGTCAAACAAATTTAAAATGACTAAAAATCTGAAACATAGGTTCTCTAATATGGATGCTAAACACTCCCAAAGTAGTGAGTCATGAAATGTTATTGAGTGCAAGATATTCAATTGCAAACATAGCCTCCTATCATTGTTTTACACTTAGGCAAAAATGCAAATTTGGACATTGCTCAAAATGTCAATTTATCTTTATGAAACACTTAGATCTACTAAATTCAAGGTGTTAGAAACATTAAAAACCTCTTTGGCCTCACAAGTACAACTGGGTATACGTGCATCAAAAAGTTCTTATAGGGCTTGATTTTCTCAATGGTACTCAAAATTAGGGCTTCAATTTTGAGTCCCAACAATTGGATCCTTGGGAGAATGAGAAAGGTGGATAGGATTCCATTTCCCACAAGTATAGGGACAAAATAAAAGAGGACCTATTATGCTAGTCACAAAGTAGACTGTTCATAATAATGATCCCCCAGTGAATAGGCTAAAAATATTACATGGCATGAAGAAACATAATAGGGACTTATATGTTATTTAAGGAAATTGGGATTGAAATAGGCCACATTGTGAGGAGATATGTAAATAACCTCATTATCATTGAGTTATTGAATCTTGTAATATAAATCTTGATAATCATTAGTAGGGTAATCATGATAGCGAGGACACCTACAAAATGGAAGATTCGAAAGTTTTTTTGGTTACGATTATATTTTCATTTAGGTCTAGTAATCACCTTAGAATTAATAATTTTAGGAAAAAATATTTCATGATTAATGTTATATGATGAAGAAGAGGATGTAGAGAAAGAATTAGATTCAAAGCTTTATTGTACAAATCCTTGATTATGATTGACAATGTTGTTGATAACTTATAGCTTATATGGATTGAATCTTATCCCATAGGAATGCTCGTGCCCCTTATTTCCTTATGGAACTTTATTTCCATGTTGTTATTTACCATATCCATTCCCATTAAATCCATATTTTTCTAATAAATGATAACAAGGATCATAACAAGAAGCCATATCAAAAGGAGATAATCAAGCTTGCTTAGTCACTATCTTACCAAAAGTAGGTTTGATAGATTAATCATGGGTGGAAGAAATGACAAAGTTATTAGAAATATGGGTTATTTTAGAATTATTATTGAAAGGTTAGAAACTCTATACTCTCCTGTAAGAGTTGGTGTGAAATATAAGGATCCCCAATCATCTTCTCAAAGAAAAACTGTAGAAGGGGGACCATTATTAAATTCTTGAGTTTATTTTTCCTCAATATTCATTCACTATTGATTGTATCATTTAAATGAAGAGTTTACATCATATTATCATAGATAAACTTGACATTTCAATTAAAATTTAAATGAATAGCATTCACATTATGTAACCGATATTTACCCAAAAGAAGATTGTAGTTAAAAGGTCCAGACATGACATAAATCAGATTATCCAAAATAATTATACCTACTTTAATAGGTAAACTGATGATGCCAAAGGATTTCTTAGAAATATTATAAAATCCATGTATAGGCACATTGTTAGGTTGGGTATTTGAAATTTTGGCTTTAATCGCTTTGAGCATGCTCATACTACAAGCATTAATCCTAAACTCATTATTTATTAAGTTTCTACATATGAGATTAGAACTGATGAGGGAAACTACCATAAGAGTGTTATATAAATATTTAATTCATTTAGGAAAAACATCATCTTGACTAAATACAAAATGAAGAGTTTACATCATATTATCATAGATAAACTTGAAATTTCATTTAAAATTTAAAGGAATAGCATTCATATTATGTAACCAATATCTACCCAAAAGAAGATTGTAATTAAGACATCCAAACATGACATAAATGGGATTCTCCAAAATAATCATACCTACTTTAATAGTTAAATTAATGATGCCAAAGGATTTCTTAGAAATATTATAAAATCCATGTATAGGCACATTGTTAGGTTGGGTATTTGAAAGATTGGCTTGAATCGCTTTGAGCATGCTCATACTACAACCATTAATCCTAAATTCATTATCAATTAAGTTTCTATAGATGATATTACCATTGATGAGGGAAAATACCATAAGAGTGTTATATAAATATTTAATTCATTTAGGAAAAATATCATCTTGACTAAATACAAAATGAGGTAAAACAAGTGGACTATTTATGGAATACAAAAAGGCATTGATATTATCTTGATTAGGAGGTGTAGTTGGAAGAGTGGTTAAACCTTTTTGCAAGGCTTAATGATATGTATGGATGTTTGAAGAAGTACCAAAAGATAAATATTGGTAGAGGTATTACATAATTTCACTACCAAATCATATTTCATTCCACGATCTTGAGGAATCTAGGGTGGTGGAGGAAGAATAGGTTGGGAAGGTTGAAAAGAAAAGGTGTCAATCATCATGTTATCTTTTTCATAAGAGAGAGAGTAGTGAATCCTATCATCTAGAGGTTCATACTAGATAATGATATTATCAATGGAAGGAACATCTCTATCAAGAAATTACACTATATTAGAGGACTAGTCATGACATAAAGTGAAATGCATAAAGGAGTTGGATTGAAATAAATTATAGCAGCACCATCAACCAATGTTTCCCCATACACAAGGCCTATATTAGAAAAATATGTGACATCATCCCCCATTCATGCCCATGAAAAGGAAAATAATTAAAAGAATCATTTACATCATCACAATTATTAATTTGATTATTTTGAGTGGTAGCATATTGTAAAGGTAAATTGATAGAAGGATGGTGTTTTATGCCAAATAAAATGGGATTATGTTAGGGAATTATTTTAATAATTTGTTTTGTATGAGAAACATATAAGTGCATATAGAGTAGATCTAACTAAATATATTCTAATTGAACTATATGCAAGATTCAATAAACCATTCAAAGTGAAAGCATGAAAAGTACATACACAATGATATAAATGTAATGAAAAGGTGATCTAGCTAAGAAGATATAAATACTAAAAAGATAATAAAAAGTAGATCTAGATGCACAAAGAAGAAATCTAGCTCCACAATCAAATAAAGGAGGGAAAGTATTAGGTTCACCAAAAATTTTGGGTGAAATTGATACAAAATAACTGATATCAAGAGATCTAACACCTAAATAAAAAAAGAGGAGACGTGTTGGGTTTACAAAAATGGTTGGGGGGAGGAATAGAAGCAATAAGTTTTAAAATGTAAACTAGATGATATGAATACATTACTTAAAACTTTCACCCTAAGAAATTTAATATTGTTGGATACAATTATTCAATTGTACATTGTCTTTGATGTTACACAAATGTCAAATATATGATGAGCAAACCAATGTATGTCAAGCTCACTCAAGAATCAAAGGAAGTCTCATTGTTAACCAACTTCAAATCAAGTGTCTACTGAGCTCACTAGAGTGTCAAAAGAAAGTCTACATCGAACAAGTGTTAACTGAGCTCTCTCAATTACCAAAGGGAATATGCAGAAAGAAAGTGTTTTTTGAGTTTACTTGGTAGCTAAAGGAAAGTTGGATTGAGCGAGTGTTAACCAAGCTCACTCAACTACCAAAGGAATTTTGAAGCAATTCTTTTATGTGTTAGTATTGACCGAGTTGGGTTAGCTAATGAAGGATTTTCTTCTATCAGCATATTGAGTGTTTTGGATTATTTTATTGATTCTAGATGACTCAAGGGTTGATTATTAAATGTTTATAAGTGTATTCAAGTGAACTTGACAAGGTAAATCATATAAGGTCAAGTTGAGGATTGAATAAAATATGTGTGAAATAGAAGAAGATGAATAAAGGAAGTGAATTGGAAGGATAATAGAGTATCCTAAGTTGACTAAGCTAAAAAGTTTTATCTAATCAATGAGGATCAAGTATTCAAGCAAGAATTGAGATCTGTGTAAATATAGTTACATCAGCAATCATTTCATATCATTGCTACTTTCTAACAATTGTAGCAGTGAATCAAATCTCTTAACAGAGTTAGCTTAATAGCTCTTTTGCAAATCCTCTAACAAGGTGGCATTTCTAGATTGAAGTGCCTAAAGACCTCTCTAAGGCAACTTCTAGAAAGGTGAACTAAATCCTTTAATAGAGTCACACCAAACAGTGTGTTTTGTAACCTTTAATAGGGTTGGTTCCTAATGTGGCTCACTTTAAAAGAGTGAAAAATAGTAACTAGTTGCATTTGGTGATTTTCCCAAATTGGGTTTCCATGTTAAATCTGTGTGTCATTTGTTTTCATGTTATTTTCTTTATATTTTTGCAGCAAACTTAATTATGGTTAAAAACACTAAACATCTTAAGAAGTAATTCTTAGTGTTTTTCAAGTGACAATAATTCTCAGTGCTAACTAAGTTATAACAATAATAAAGTTTCAACAGAGTTTGGTTTTGATTTAATATTGACATCTAAGGGATCTAGGAAATATATTTGTAGTAACCAATTTTCCCCTTCTCTCTCAGTTACTCCTCTTATATTTCCAATAATTTATATCAGAGCTTTTAGTGCTTACAAAGAAGGTTTCAAGGGCCTAAGCTAAAGATCAAGATGTCTTACAAAAGGGAAATTCCTAAGATGAGCAAAGATAACTTCAAGGCATGGAAGAAACTCGTGAGACTACATTTGGAAACCATTGAAGACTCAAGCCTAAAGTACCTAGACACCAAGTGGGTGATACCTATTGGAACTATGATTGTTGAAGAGATTACAGAAAAGAAGAATTATAATCTTATGATTATTGATATTGGCTCAACTCTCAACTATGTTGAATTTGATGAAGTTAAAGACTATGGTACTACTTATGAGATGTGGATCAAGTTGAAAGACATCTATGGAGGAGATGAAAATGTGAGGAGAGCTAAAGTTGAAAGTCTCAAGGGTCAGTTTGAGAAAATAAAGATGAGAGAAGATGAAAATATTACAAAATACAATGAAATGATCAAAGCTAGTATATGCAACCAGAACCTTAGGAGGAAAGATAGAAGATGAGGTAGTGATAAGAAAGGTACTCGAGACACTTCTTCCTATTTATGTTGTTAGAGTTTTAGAAATTCAGGAGATGGGATGCAATCCCAAAATGATATAACCCTAGATTCACTATTGGGAAGGTTGACAATATTTAAGCTAGATAACTATGTTCCTAATTCTAGCAACATTGAGTCTACATTTCAAGCCAAGCTATCACTCAAGAAGAAAGTTGTAAAGTATAAAAGTAGGAAATTTGATAGTGAAGATGAAGATGGTTTTGATGATGATCTTAAATTCATTGAAGCATTACTTGCAAGAAGATTCCCCAAAGGAAAAGGAAATTACAAATGAAAAAATCCTCTGATCTATTTTTTCTGTGAAGAAGTTGGTCACATTTTTGCAAGGTGTCCAAACAAAGAGTGTAAAGAAGAAAAGAAACATGAAAATTACAAGGGAAAGAAATATTTTAAGAGCTACAAGGACTACAAGGTAAAAGGTAAGAAATCATGTTACATTACTCAAGATTTTGATAGTAGTGATGAGGATGAAATAGTCTATATTACTATTAAAGATGAATCAGATGATAAAAATGATAAGATGGTCTATATCTCACATGTTAGTAAGAATTACACATGTATCATTGATAGTGGTTGTTCTCACCACATGACTAGTGATAAATTTGAGAATTCAATACATTATGATGGTGGAAGTGTTAGATTTGGCAATGATGAACCATGTTTTGTGAAGGGGAAAGGTTGTAATGCACTAACCAATGATCTCCAGTGTGATAATGCTTATTGGGTTGAAGGACTAAAACATAATCTACTTAGTGTGACTCAATTGAACAACACTGGATTTAAGGTAGAATTCATGAATGAGAAGGCCAATCTTCTAGATGAGAAATGAAATCTAGTTGGGACTGAAAATCAATCAAAAGGTAACCTATTCTATCTAGATCTAAATGAAAGTTCATAATTCCTAGCTCAAGTAAAAGAAATTTGGTTATGACATAAAAGGTTGTGTCATGTGGACTTTGATAACCTGATATGGGCAAGTGCAAGAATTTCCAAATTGGTAAGATGGGAAAGACAAGTTTTAACAGAATGAATTATCTTTATGAAGAAGTATTGGAGTAGGTTCATATAGACCTTTATAGACCTATTAGCACAGAAATCTATTGTGGAGATAAGCACTTTATTTTATTTGTTGATGATTATTCTAGAATGATGACAATGTATTTGAAGGATAAATAAGAAGCTTTTCAAAAGTTCAAATGGTATCTAGCTAGAATGGAGAAAGAAATAGGAAAGAAATAGAAATGTTTAGGATCATATAGAGGGTGAATTCATCTCTAATGACTTCAATGAATTCTACAATAAAAGAGGAATCAAAAGGAAATTTCCCACACCTGGTAAACCCTAGCAAAATAGCATAGCTAAAAGAAGGAATAGATCAATCATGGATTGTATAAGGACCCTAATGATAGAGAAGAACATTGCTATCAAATACTAGAAGGAAGAAATTGGCACTGCAATTCATACCTTGAACTGAGTTCAGTTGAAAATAGATTCAAAGAAAAAACCTTTTGAATTATAGTATGGTTATAAACCTAATAATTGTTATTTCAAAGTAATTGGAAGTAAATGTTATATTCTAAAGGAGTCAAGAAAAGGAAATTTTGATGTGAAAAGTGATGAAGGCATATTTCTAGGATACTCAAATCAGAAAAAAAATCATACATATGTTTCAATATATATACTCACAAAGTTATAGAAAGTGCATATGTAAAGATTGATGAGTTTGTAGAAAAGAGTGAAGAATAAACCAGAAAGGAACCTAAAAACTACAAAAACTTTGTTTACTATGAGCTTGATACTTTACCTAATGTAATTGGGAATCAACAGTCTTCACCACCCAAGTCGCTAAAATCTCCAGTTCAATCCGAGTTGTCATTAGAAATAAGTCAAAAAGCACAATGAAAAGAAATAAATTGAAATGTACATGTTTTCTTGCTAAATTTGAACCTATAATAGTTAAAGATGCATTAGAAAAAAGAAATATTGAAGCAATGAATGAAGAGATTGATCATATTGAAAGGAATAAGACTTGGACTCTTGTTCCTAGACCCAAGGACAAGAATGTAATTGGCACAAAATGGGTATTTGAAAATAAGTTGAATGATAATAGAGGAGTTTCAATAAATAAGGCAAGGCTAGTATGCAATGGTTATGCTCAAGAGGAAGGTACTATGGAGGAACCTTTGCTCATGTTGCTAGAATAGAAGGTGTTAGAATACTCTTGCATATGTTGCACATAAAGGATTCAAAGTATATCAAATGGATGTGAAATCAATATTCTTGAATGGAATCCTAGAAGAGGAAGTCTACATTGAGCTATTGGAAATGTAAGATTAACTAAGGGGGGAGGGGTGAATTAGTTACTACAAAAATAAATCCTGGATCCCTTAGATGTTAGTACAAAATAAACTCTAATAACTAAATATGGTTGATGCTTGGCAAGCATACATAAAATGTTGTAACTCAATAAAAATTGAATATGTAGATCTTTAAAAGTTATATGTGATTACCATTACTTTTACTTAGTTGAAAACACATAAAAGAAAATAGCATGAGCACATTTGACACTAGGATTTTAACGTGGAAATTCAATTTGGGAAAAACCACCAATTGTAACTAGTTATTATGTTCACTCTTTTGAAGTGAGCCCTATTAGGAGCCAACCCTATTAAAAGTTACAAAATACACTATTAGGCATGACCCTATTAGAAGATTTAATCACCCTATTAAGAGTGGCCTTGTTAGAGATCTTTGGACAGTTCAATAGAACTGCCACCTTGTTAGAGGATTTACAAATAGTTGTTAAGCCAAATCCATTAAGAGATTTAGATCACTATTAGAATGGTTAGAGAGGAACAATGAGATGACCTAATTTCTGATGCAACTGAATTGTTGATTACAAATCTCTGTTCTAGCTTGTATACTTGATCCTTTCTGATTGAATATATATTTTTAGCTCCACAAAGATATTCTTCTTATCCTTCAAATTCCCTTCGTCTCTTTATCATTAAATCTTTAATAAATTCATAAATTTTCACACACTTTAACCCATAACTTGACCTTATACTTATATCATCCATATTGTCAAGTCAACTAAAATACAACTTAGAATAAATTATATTCATCTTCTTAGTCTACTAGAACCAATGGATAAATAAATTAAATTCAAAATGCCAAAACAAAAAAATCCTTCATTAGCCAACCCTACTTGGTAGACATTAACTCAAAAATGATTTTCCTATGTTAACCAAGTGAACTTGATTAACATTACATAATCACAAAGTTCCTTTGGTAACTAAGTGAGCTTGGTTAACATTGGTTCCATCCAAAATTTCCTTCATTAATTGAGTGAGCTTGGTTAACACACATCTTCTGCATACTTTCCTTTGGCACCTAAGTGAACTTAGTAGATACTGCCATCTAAACTAGGAAAACACAAGAATGCTTAATAGACACAAAAAACTCTCTTCACTACCTAAGTGATCTTAGCATGCACTGACTAAAAATGATATGACATTTGTGTAACATCAAAGACAATACACAATTAATCAATTATATCCAAAAATCTCCCTCTTTGGCATTGATGCCAACACAACATGTCATAACACAATGAAATTTTTGGAACAAGAATAAAGTAAGGAACATATCATTTTTTTTGTACTAATACACATCTATAAGAACTTCCTCTATCATTGTGAACTTCATCTGCCTTTAGTATCTCCCTCTATCAAAAAAAAAATTGTCTGCAATTGATGGGGACACAACCCAAGCACAGAATGGACACAACAAAAAAAGGGAAATTGTATTAACTGTGAAAATAAGCTAGTACATTCAGTATAGAGAAAATAGACTTCATAACATGCCCTATGGGCTTACAATAACATAAATCTAGAGATAATTTCTCCTTTTAGTACCTCCTCTCAAACTCCACTCCGAACTGCCTTTTGCAATGCTAGAAATGTCCTTAAATAGACCCCGGAGGGTTAAGGATTAGGAATACATTCTACAAAGTGCTAGTAGGCATCCACTGACCAAGTAGAAGGCTCCAGAAGCTGCGTTAGAAGTTGGTGCAAATCTAGAAGAATCCCAAAATGGTAATTGAACTTTTGGGAGGCATAACTTTTGAACCGTAGCTCGGATTGATGAACCGTTTACATTTTTGGAAAGCTCTCAAAGTGCTCTATAGCCCTATGGAGGAGCTTTTATCATCCCCCATTTTTTGGCCCTTTTTGAATTCATTTAATGCCCCTAACATAACTTTGAAGCATTCTTAGGAGGTCTCCAAAACTCAAAAAACTGTGATAACTTTCAAACCATAGAGCCTTTTGACCTGATTCATTTTTTGGAATGCTCTAAATTACAATTACATTCATCTAGCCAATTTACACCTCCTAGTTCACCAAAATGATGGCTCAATTACATACTCTTATTTTTTTGGCATTTACACGTATCCCAAGGTGTTCAAATACTCTATCCTAGAACATGATAGTGGAACTGTGAGAGTTGAAACCTTTTTTTGACCCAAATGGGTATCCAGAAATGAAAACACATGAAATAGAAACTAAGTCTAAGTACATTTTTTTTTTGGTGACACAGGATTGCCCTTATACCTCTGGATGCTCCTACATCAAACACCCAAGGTAGATTGAAAAGTGACCCTGTCACTTTATGAATGGTAGAGGAAATCTCAAATGGAAAACCTCAGTTGCTGAAATCTAGGTTGAGTCCTCTATCGACCGTCCTTTCCACTTGACCAAATACTCTTCATACTGCCTGTTTCTGGTACTTCTACCAACATGATGATCTAGAATGTCTTCTATCTCCTCCTCCTTAGAAGTGAGAATTGGACATTTCTCTAACACCAGCTCCTCATCTGCACCATCATCATGATACTTTGTTAATTCTGCAATTTTGAAAATAGGAGAAATGTGAACACCATCCGGCAGCTCCACCTCATATGCATTTCCTGAGTCATGTTTCTTCAGAATTTTGCAGGGGCCAAATTTCTTCATTTTTAACTTGTTGTAAGTACCGGCTGGAAATATTTCTTTTCGTAAGTGTACCATGACTAGATCCCCTACTTGGAATTCCTTATGTCTTATCCTTTGATCAGCCCTAGCTTTATACCCTTGATTCATCTTGGTAATGTGTGCTTGAACCTCCTCATGTAGACGCTTGATATATTCAGCAAATTCTTCAGCTTTAGCACTTGTCCTCTCCCCTTGCTCTATCTTCCTCAATTCTGGTGTAGTCCTTGGGCTACTTCCATATATAATTTGGAATTGTAATTTTCCAGTACTCCTATTTATAGAGTTATTGTAAGCAAACGCTGCTTGTGGTAGAATCAAATCCCATCCCTTGGGCTTATCCCCAACTAAACATCTTAGCAAATTTCCCAGACTTCTATTTACCACTTCTGTTTGGCCGTCAGTTTGTGGGTGATGTGTGGAACTGAATTTCAAGTCTATTCTAAACTTCTTCCACAATGTCCTCCAGAAATACTGCACAAATTTAGTATCTCTATCAGAAACTATACTCCTTGGAAGAACATGTAGTCTTACCACCTCTCTGAAAAACAAGTCAGCAATATGGACAGCATCATGAGTTTTGTGGCATGGAATGAAATGTGCCATTTTGGAGAACCTATCAACCACCACAAATACTGAATCATTACCGCGTTGTGTCCTTGGCAATCCAAGAACAAAATCCATACTTATGTCCTCCCATGGCCTTGATGGAACAGGCAATGGCTAATATAGTCCAGTATTGTGACTAAATCCCTTGGCAACTTGAAAAACCTAGCAACTCTATACAAACTTCTTCACATCCTGTGAAATCTGAGGCCAAAAATAATGTTCTCTAAGAATGGCAATGATCTTATCTTGACCAAAATGTCCTGCCATCCCTCTGCTATGTTTCTCCTTAATCATATTTTCCCTCATGGAACTCCTTGGAATCCACAATTGACTACCCTTGAACAACATGCCATCCTGAATCAAATAGTCTAACCACTTGGTTCTATCTATAGCAACAGGCTCTTTACAAGCTTTCCATGCTTCAGAAAAATCAAGAACGTCAGGGCACAAATTCTTGAGTTCATCAAACCCAACTACTTCAACCTGCATTACTGTAAGCAAAAACTGTCTCCTACTTAGTGCATCTACAACCCTGTTAGATTTTCCAGTTCTATGCTTCAACACAAATGTATAACTCTGCAAGAGCTCTACCCACTTTATATGCCTCTGATTCAATTTACCTTGGCTATTTAGGTATTGTAATGCATGCTTATTAGTATACAAAACAAATTCCTTTAGCAATAAATAATGCCTCCATTTCTTTAATGCCTGAACTATTGCATAGAACTCTTGATCATAAATAGAATACTGCTTCTTTGCATCATTCAATTTTTCAATAAAATATGCAATAGGCTTACCTTCTTAGCTTAATACAGCCCCAAGAGCACTGCCACTAGAATCATAATCCACCTAGAACACCTTTCTAAAATCTGCAAGTGCCAACACAGGTTGTTCTGTTACCTTCTTCTTCAGCAATTCAAAACTTCTCGCAGCTGCTGCAGTCCATTTGAACTCTTTTCTATCCCCTTTGATTGTGTCAGTTAGGGGTGCACATATGCCACTAAAATTCTTAATAAACTTCCTATAAAAACTAACCAGACCATGAAATGATCTTACCTCAATAGCAGACCTTGGAGTAGGCCATTCCAAGATCGCTTTTACCTTCTCTGGATCCATTTTGAGACCTTCAGGTGATATAACAAACCCCAAAAAGACTAACTCCCTTTTTGCAAAGATACACTTCTTCAAATTAATTAACAGTTTCTCTTCCCTTAACCTTTCAAGGACACTACGAATATGCAATAAATATTCTTCCAAAGTCTTGCTGAAAATTAAAATATCATCCAAATAGACAATAACAAATTTTCCCAAGAACTTCTTAAGTACCTCATTCATAAGCCGCATGAAGGTGCTTGGGGCATTTGTCAATCCAAAGGGAATGACTAACTACTCATAAAGACCCTCCTTGGTCTTGAAGGCTATTTTCCACTCATCTCCTTCTCATATCTGTATCTGATGATAGCCACTCTTGAGATCTATCTTTGTGAAGTACTGAGCTCCACTTAAGAAGTCCATAAGATCATCCTTACTTGGAAAAGGAAATCGGTATTTGATGGTTATCCTATTTATAGCTCGAGAATATGTACACATCCTCCACTCTCCATCCTTCTTTGGTGTCAATAATGTAGGTACTCCACATGGACTTAGGCTCTCCTGAATCAAGCCCTTCCTCAACAGCTCCTGAACCTTTCTGTTTAGCTCCTCTGTTTCAGTAGGAGTCATCCTGTGAGTAGCCTTGTTAGGAAAACTTGCTCTTGGAATCAAATCTATCTGATGACAGATTTGCCTTAATGGTGGTAATCCTTCTAGAACATTATCAGAGATAATATCTCCAAATTCACTCAAAAAATTTGAAACTTCAAGTGGTATTTCACTACTACCTTCTTTATCTTTCCTAGGAATCAAAGCATAGCACATACACTGATGTTTCATTCCATCTAAAAACTTCCTTCCATCAAAAAGACAAATCCTAGCACTACTACATACCTTTTCACCTTCCTTTTTCATGGGCTTCAGTTTGTGGCAAACTCCATCCTTTGTTAGAGAATATGTGTTTGCATGACCATCATGTACTGCATGTCTATCAAACTACCATGGTCTACCCAAAAATAGATGGCAAATATCCATTGGAATAACATCACAGAGAACTTCATCATGGTAACTCCCAATTTTGAATTTCATGAGACATTGTTCACTTACCAGGACCTTATGATCATCTTTCACCCAAGCAATCTGATAGGGCTGAGGATGTCTCTCCCTCTTGAGCTTCAGCTTAGAGACCATCTCTTCTAATACTAAGTTATCAGTGCTACCACCATCAATGATCACATCACAACATTTATCCTCACACTTACATCTGGTACGGAACAAACTCCTCCTTTATTCTGGTTCAATCTCACTAATTTGTAGGACCCTTTCATTCACCAAGGTCCCTCCACTTTTTTCATCCTTTGAATGTGATGATTGTGCATCCTCATCCACATGAGCAACCCTAGCTTCACCCTCAGCTCTCCTATATGTCCTTCCTTGTCATTTATGGCATTCAAAGGCATGATGACCTTCTTCATTACAATGGAAATAGGTACCACGAAAGCCTCCTCTTCCTTTTCCATGTCCTCTACCTCTTCCATTCTGATTTCCAAAGTCTTGATCATGGGAGTAGTTGAAACCCTCATTCCTCTGGTTCCTGCTAGTACCCACATCTTCATTTTTTTTTTGGGTTTCATTTCGACCTCCAGATGACCTACCACTTTCCCTTCCTCCTTGACCATGCCCTCTTTGTCTCCCTTCAAACCTCTTATTCAGCTTCTCTTCAACTCGTAGGGCAAACTGGTATGCCTCTTCAACGCTGGTCATTCTTACCAGACTTAATTCCTCTTGGATGCTAGGTTGCAACCCACTGATATAATGAGCAACCTTCTCCTTATTTGCTTCTTCATGCCCTGTTCTAATCAAAAGTTGATAAAACTCCTCTGTATATTCTTGGACTGATCTTCTTTCTTGCTTTATCCCATGCATCTTCTTAAACAAATCAAGCTCTTAGTCCACAGGAATGAACTGCTTCTTCAATTTGTCCACCATGTGATCCCACCTTGTGATCTTCTCCTTTCCTCTTCTGTTTCTTTCCAATTGAACCTCTTGCCACCAAATTTTGGCATGGCCTTTCAGTTTTTCCTTTGCAAACTTAACCCTATCTGGGTCCCTGATATCCTCATACTCAAAGTATTCTTCTAGTTCATTGATCCAATCGATCAACTCATATGGTTTCAGATTTCTTGAAAATACACCCACATCAATTGTAGGTCTTTTTCCAAATTTAGTTTGGCCCTAAAAAGCCTTTCCTCCACCTGATTTAGAACTTCCCCATCAAATTCCCCTTCTGGTCCAATTTCTTCTTCTTCATTGTTATCCTCACTATCGTCACCTATGACAACATTTGTTCCTCTACGGAGCTCCTCCTACAATGCTTGTACCTGCCTTTGGAGGCTCTAACCTCCTCAGGATTAATAGCTCTGGCCCTTCCACCATGCTCTCTTCATGGAGGCATCTTCTTAACTCAAACCCACAACCACACAGTCCTAATGCAAACTACCTCACAGTCGGTGCTTTGTCTACACACTCAGGAAAACTAGCTCTGATACCACTTGATGGGGACACAACAAGAAAAAGAAAATTGTATTAACTATGAAAATAAGCTAGTACATTTAGTACAGAGAAAATAGACTTCATAACATGCCCTATGGGCTTACAATAACATAAATTTGGAGATAATTTCTCCTTTTAGTACCTCCTCTCAAACTCCACTCTGAACTGCCTTTTACAATGCCAGAAATGTTCTTAAATAGACCCTGAAGGGTTAAGGACTAGGAATACATTCTAGAAAGTGCTAGTAGGCATCCACGGACCAAGTAGAAGGCTCCAGAAGCCACGTTAGAAGTTGGTGTAAATCTAGAAGAATCCAAAAATGATAACCAAACTTCTGGGAGGCATAACTTTTGAACCATAGCTCCAATTGATGAACCGTTTACATTTTTGGAAAGCTCTCAAAGTGCTCTATAGCCCTACAGATGAGATTTTCTCATCCCCCATTTTTTGGCCCTTTTCAAGGTCATTTAATTCCCCTAACCTAACTTCAAAGAATTCTTAGGAGGTCTCCAAAACTTGAAAAACTACGATAACTTTCAAACCGTGGGGCCTTTTGACCTGATTCTTTTTCTAGAATGCTCTAAATTACAATTACATTCATCTAGCCAATTTACACCTCCTATTTCACCAAAATGATGGCTCAATTACATACTCCTATTTTTTCAGCATTTACACATCTCCCAAGGTGTTCAAATACTCTATCCTAGAACACTGATAATGGAACTGTGAGAGTTGAAACTTTTATTTGACCCAAATGGGTATCCAGAAATGAAAACACATGAAACAGAAACTAAGTCTAAGTACTTTTTTTTTTTGGTGACACAGGATTTCCCTTATACCTCTGGATTCTCCTGCATCAGCAATAACTTCTACCAAGTTTATTCTCCCTCTTAGATATCTCTATGATAGAATACTTCTCCCTCTTACAAAAAACTTGTTCTTCTTTAAAATTTCTTATAAGATATGATAGTAAACTTCTCCTTCTTTAACAAAACATGTCAAAGACAACAACTCTATTAATATCAATGAACCTTAAGTACTAATTCATTTTCAATATGCCCTTTCTCAATTTTGAACCAACTGATTGATCTTCAATTTTCTTTGGTTAATGCATCACTAAACTTCATTTGGTGAGATTCAGATAGGGGAATTACCCCTAGCTTACCTCTTAGATATATAAATGCATCCTTATGTAATGGCTTGGTACATATGTTTATAATCTATTCTTTTATATTTACATATTCCAATTTGACTTCTTTATCCCGCACCAAGTCTCTTAAATGTGATATTTTATAGCAATGTTCTTTGCTTTGGTATGCATCACTAGACTCTTTGGTATATTGATTGCACTAGTGTTATCACAGTATATGACTACTAGATCTTTGATCCCTATCTTTATTCCTTCCAACAATTGTTTGAACCAAATAATGTTAGAATAATTAACTCTTGCTGCCACATATTATGCTTCTATTATGGATTGAGAGATACAATTTTGTTTCTTACTTGTCCAAGACACTAGTATTTTACCAAGAATGACTACTCCACCATGAAGACTTCCTATCCAATCAGCATCAGTAAACACCTTCAAGTCCAAATTGCCTCCAAGTTTATACCACAAGCCATAGTCTTCAGTACCTTTCAGATATCTCATGATTCTCTTGATTGCCATCATGTGATTTTTTCTAGGATTTGTTGAGAATCTTGCCACCATACCAATTGCTAATGCAATATTAGGCCTTGTATGCACTACATATTGGAATTTTCCAATCATCGATCTATATGTGGTCTGATCTACTTCTTTGAAATCATCATTCTTGGAAAGCTTATGTCCAATAGAAATAGGGGTTCCAACTTTTCTAGACTTCTTTAGTATCTCCTTGATATACTTAGATTGAGTGATGTAGATACCATCTTTCTTCTGCTAAATCTACAATCCAATAAAGAATTTTATCTCACCAAACATGGACATTTCAAATTCTTTATTCACTTCTTAAAATATTTTTCACAAGTCATCATTTCCTGTGAATAGAGTCTCATCAACAAATATTTTTACCAATACAATCTTCTTCTTATCTAGTCCTCCTTTGATATACAGACTACTGTTATCATTTTTTCTTTGAAAGCTAATCTATATCACTTAGTAATTATGAAGTCTTTCATACCAAGCTCTAGGAGCTTTCTTGGGACCATATAATGCCTTGTATAACTTGCAAACCATGTCTATTTTGCTAGGATCTACAAAACCTTTTGGTTTTTCAATGTAGACTTCCTCATCAAGAATATAGATTTAACATCCATTTGATCCACTTTAAATCCTCTGTGTGTTGCATATGCTACTAGAGTTCTAACATCTTCTAATCTTGTAATAGGAGAAAAAGTTTCACAATAATCAATACCTTCTTCTTGAGAATAGCCTTTACACACCAATCTTGTTGTGTTTCTAGAAACTTCTCCATCTTTATTTAGCTTGTTTCTAAACACCCACTTTGTGCCAATTACATTTTTATTCTTGGGTCAAGGAAACTCTATCTATTCTATTTCTTAATTCATTGCTTCAACTCAACTTTCATTATCTAATGCATCTTTAATATTTCTTGGTTCAAATTTAGCAAGTAAACATGTACATTTTAATTTGTTCATTATTCCACTATATTTGTCTCCAATGATCTGATCAGGTACATGATGCCTTCTAACATATCTTGCTAACATAGGTTCTTTGGATTTGGAATGAGTTCCACTATTTTCATCATGAACTTTAGTATCAAGCTTGGGTCCCACTATCTATAACTCAGGTCCATCAATCTTAGTTTGAACTATCTTGGTAGCTTCTAACTGTGACTTGAGTCCTTTAAACTATGACTCATGTTGCATTGTTTGCAACTTAGTAACTATTGAAGATTTTGGGGACTCAAGAGGTGAAACGTCCTTTCTTTTAGATAGGTTTGGCATGGTATCAAGTTCATAGTAAACAAATCTTCTATAATCTACTAGCTCTTTGTTGTTTTCTTCTTCACTCCTTTTTGCAAACTCATCAATTCTCACATGTGCACTTTCTATGATTTTATGAGTAGAAAAATTCAAACATTTGTATGCTTTACCTCTATAGGAGTATCCTAGAAATATGCCTTCATCACTTTTGACATCAAATTTTCCTTTTCTAGATTCTTTCAAAATATAACATTTGCTACCAAATACTTTCAAGTAACTCACATTAGGTTTGTAGCCATACCATAGTTCATAAGGAGTTTCATTTGAATCTTTCTTCAATTGTACTCTATTCAAGGTATGAACTATACTGCTGATAGCTTCCTTCCAGTATTTGATTGCAACATTCTTTACAATCATCAATGTTCTTGCACAATCCATGATCGATCTATTCCTTCTTTCAGCTATACCATTCTGTTGAAGTGTACCAGGGGTTGATACTTGTCTTTTAATTCCTCTTTCAATGTATAAACTATTGAATTCATTGGAGATGAATTCACCACCTCTGTCTAATCTTAAACATTTCAATCTCTTTCCAATTTCTTTTTCTACTCTTTCTAGATACCACTTTAAATTTTGAAAAGATTATTTTCTCCACTGTAACTCTATATTCCAATAGGTCCACATAAGTCAATGTGTACAATTTCTAAAACTTCTTCTGACTAATATTTCTTGCTTTTGAAACTAGTCTTTCCCATTTTACCAATTTGGCAATTCTTGCATAAGCCTATATCAAGTTTCTTCAAACTAGGAATACAATTTACTCTTCTATGTTTTCTTTTCTTAACTAGATTATCAAAGTTTACATGACATATTCTTTTGTGCCATAATAGCTTTCTTTTACTTGAGCAATAAAACATGAACTTTCACTGAGATCAAGATAAAATAGATTACCTTTGGTTTGCTTGCCAAATCCAACCAAATTTATTTTTCCATCCAGTAGTTTGGCATGTCCATCCATGAATTCTACATTGAATCCAATTTTATTCAAATGTTTCACACTCAATAGATTATTCTTTAATCCTTCAATCCAATAAGCATTATCACATACAAGTTCCTTAGTCAAATAAATACATCCTTTTTCTTTTATGTTATAAGGTTCATTATTTCCAAATCTTACACTACCTCCATCATAATATTTCATGTGCTCAAATTTTTTATTATCTCCAGTGATATGATGTGAATAGCCACTATCAATAATCCAAGTATCATTTTTTCTAACATGAGAGATAAGTACCATCTTACCTCCTTCATCATCAGATTCATCCTTTACAACAATATATATGATTTCATCTTCACTGTTATCAGGATCTTTAGCCATAAAACAAGATTTATTACCTTTTTCCTTGAAGTTCTTTTAGTTATTGAAATCCTTCTTGCCTTTGTGCTTATTTCTTTTCTTTTCATCTTTGTTTTCTCTATTTGGAAACCTTGTCGCAATGTGACCAACTTCTTCACAAGGAAAACATATCAGAGGAACTTTACCTTTGTACTTTCCTCTACCTTTGGAATACTTCCTTGCAAGTAGGGTTTCAACAACTTCAAGATTATTGTCTAATCACTCTTCCAATTCTTCTTCTTCACTTTTTGATTGACTAGACTTTGATTTCCTACTCTTTTTCTTGAGAGAGAGTTTAGCTTCAAATGTAGACTCAATAACTTTTGAACTAGGAACATAGTTATCAAAGTTATTTAACTCAAAAGTTTTCAACCTTCCAACTAGAGCATCCAAAGATATTTTATTATTTGAATCATATCTCATCTCTTGAATAGTAGACACTCTAATTGCATAAATAGGAAGAATATTTCTAAGTATCTTTCTTATAACTCTTTTGTCTTCAATGTCTCCTCCAAATTCTTTGATTGCACTTGCACTTGCTCTGATTCTTTCCACATATTTTGCAATGTGCTCATCTTCTCTTATTTTCATCTGATCAAAATGACCTTTACACTTTTAGCCTTAGCTCTTCTTACATTTTCATCTCCTCCCATAAATTTATTTTAGTTTGGTCCACATTTTATGAGCTATTTTGCAGTCTTTAACTTCATCAAATTCAACATAACTGAGAGTAGATGCAATATCAATCAACATGATGTTTTGATAAGTAGGAGATAATTTCCACAGCAAGTCAAATTGTGATGTGAATATCAGGATTTAACTATGTGTTTTTGAGTCAAACTCATTGACCCATGTTTCATGAGTAGCAATTCAACATGAATCCATCTCTCATGAGAATAAATGGAACACTTAGCACTCATTGGATCTAGGTGATGCTCACAGGGGTGAAGCACTGGGACTTCCCGGGAGGTCACCCATCCTGGTACATTATGATTCATCTTTTTAGCAATATCTTCAAATGATAATGTTCCAGTGAGAGTCTTGTATTCATCATCAAGATATTTACACCCTAAATCACTGATAGTAGCTAAGTGTAACCTCATAGGTCCTTGCCATGCTACAAAATTATCTCTGTTCAACTTGGGAATCTCTCTCCTGTAAGACATCCTGATCTTTAGCTTAGGCCCTTGAAACCTTTTTTGTAATCATCAAAAGCTCTGATGCCAATTGTTGGAAATATAAGAGGAGTAACTAAGAGGGAAGGGGTGAATTAGTTACTACAAAAATAAATCCCAAATCCCTTAGATGTTAGTACAAAATAAATTCTGATAACTAAATATTGTTGATGCTAAAAAAAACACATAAAATATTGTAACTTGATAAATACTAAATATGAAAGTCTTTAAATGTTATCTATGATTTCTATTACTTTAACTTAGTTGCAAACACAAAATAAAATAGCATGAACACATTTGACACCAAGATTTTAATGTGGAAACCCAATTTGGGTAAAACCACCAATTGCAACTAGTTATTGTTTTCACTCTTTTGAAGTGAGCCTTATTAGGAGCCAACCCTATTAAAGGTTACAAAACATGCTATTAGGTGTGACCTTGTTAGAGGATTTAATCACTTTATTAGGAGTAGCCTTTTTAGATTTCTTTAGACAATTCAATAGGAAATCCACCTTGTTAGAGGATTTACAAATAGTTGTTAAGAGATTTAGATCACTGCTACAATGGTTAGAGAGTAACAATGAGATGACCTGATTTATGATGCAACTAAATTGTTGATTATTGATCTTTATTCTAGCTTGTATACTTGATCCTTTCTAGTCAAATATATCTTTTTAGCTCCACAACAATATTCTACTTATCCTTGAAATTTGCTTCCTCTCTTCATCATTAGATCTTCAAAACATTCACAACTTATCACACACTTTAACCAATAACTTGACCTTATACTTATATCATCCATATTGTCAAGTTGGCTAAAATACAATTTAGAATAACTTATATTTATCTTCTTAGTCAGCTAGAACCAATAGATAAATCAATTAAATTAAATATGCCAAAAAAAGAAAATTCTTCATTAGCCAACCCTGCTTGGTAGACACTAACTCAAAAATGATTTTCCTATGTTAACCTAGTGAAGTCAGTTAACACTACATATTCACAAAGTTTCTTTGGTAACTGAGTGAGCTTGGTTAACATTGGTTCCATTCAACATTTTCTTCATTAACTGAGTGAGCTTGGTTAACACTCATCTTATGCAGACTTGCCTTTGGTGTTCGAGTGAACTCAATAGACACTGCCATCTAAACTAGGCAAACATAAGAATGCTTGGTAGATAAAAAAAATCTATCTTCACTACCCAAGTGAGTTCGACATGCACTGACTGATAATGATATAACATTTTTGTAACATCAAAGATAATACACAATTAATCAATTTTATCCAACATGAGAAACTAGAAGGTTTCATTGATCCTAGCAAAAAGGATATGGTCTACAAATTAAACAAGGCTTTGTATGGTCTCAAACAAGCCCCCAGAGCTTGGTATGAGAGATTGCATAATTATCTCACTAAGATTGGTTTTCAAATAGCTAATGATAACATCTGCCTATACATAAAAAAAGGACCAGATAATAAGATTATGTTGGCAAAAAACTTTGTGGATGATACATTGTTTACTGGACATGATGATTTGTGTAAATTATTTTGTATGGAAATGAGTAAGGAATTTGAAATGTCAATGTTTGGAGAGATCAAATTATTTTTCAGCCTATAGATTCAATAGATGAAATATGGTATCTATATTACTCAACCAAAGTACATCAAGGAGATAGTAAAGAAGTTTGGAACGGAGGATTCTAGACCAGTTGGAACACCTATGTCTACTAGACATAAGCTTTCCAAAAATGATGATTCTATAGAGGTAGATCAGATTACATATATATCAATGATTAGAAAACTTTAGTATGTGGTGCATACAAGACCTGATATAGCATTAGCAGTTGGATGGTGGCTAGATTCTTTCCTAATCCAAAAGAAAACCATATGGTGTCAATCAAAAGAATCATGAGGTATCTAAAGGGTACTGAAGATTATGGTTTGTGGTATAAGAAAGGAGGAAACTTTGAATTGAAAGCATTCACTAATGCAGATTGGACAAGTAGTATTGATGGTAGAAAGAGCACTAGTGGTGGAGCATTCTTTCTAGGAAAGAGCCTAGTGCCATGGACAAGCAAGAAGAAAAATTGTATATCTCATTCTACAGTAGAAACAGAATATGTTGAAGTAGCAATTAATTGTTCAGTTATTGTTTGGTTCAAACAACTATTGACAAGTATGAAGAAATCAAGGATCCAGTATTTTTTTTATGTGATAACACTAGGGAATTTAACATTTCCAAGAATCCTGTGATGCATACCAAAACCAAGCACATTGTAATTAAATATCATTTCTTAAGAGAAGTGGTGCAAGACAAGGAGGTAAGATTGGAATATGTAAATATAAAAGAATAGGTTGCAGACATATTCACCAAGCCATTACCTAAGGATGTATTTTTGTATCTAAGAGGTAAGTTAGGGATCATTCTCATATCTAAAGCTCACTAATTAGATTTTAGTGATGCATCAACCAAGCATGTTCAAGATCAATCAAGTTGATCCAATATTGTAAAGAGCAGATTGCATATGAATCAGTACATTAGGTACATAGAAACTACACTAAATTCTATCTTTGGCATAAGATGTCAAAGAGGGAGAGTTGGTTGTCAATATCAAGAAATTCTATGATTTTTTATGGTTTTTTTGCTTGGGATGTAAAAAAAGAAGAGTTTTTTGTCAAGTCAGATAAAGAGAAAAGAGGGAGAGTTTGTTGACAAAGGGATAAATTGCAATTAGAGCAACCAAAGAATCATTCCAAAGGGGGAGTTTTATGATAGAGGGAGTTCACAATAATAGAGGGATTTCTGATGGAAAAGAATCAAAATGAAATTAAGGATATTATCCTTACTTCTATTATTTCTCTAGAATTTTATTTATTATGACATGTTGTCTTTCAGTCAATGCCAAAGAGGGAGACTGTTGAATACAATCATTCAATTGTATGTTATCTTTGATGTTACACAAATGTCAAATATATGATGAGAAAATTAGTGTATGTCAAGCTCACTCAAGAGTCAAAGGAAATCCCAATGTTAACCAACTTCATATCAAGTGTCTATTGAGCTCACTTGGGCATCAAAGGAAAGTATGCATGGAATAAATGTTAACCGAACTCACTTGATTACCAAAGAGAATATGTAGAAAGATAGTACCTACTGAGTTCACTTGGAAACCAAAGGAAATTTGGATGGAGTGAGTGTTAACTAAGCTCACTCAGCAACCAAAGGAAGTCTAAAGAAAGTCTTTTCTATATTGGTATTGACCAAGTTGGGTTGACTAACGAAGGATTTTCTTGTATCAACATATTGAGTTTGTTGGATTATTTTGTTAATTTTAGCTGAGTCAAGGGTTGATTATTGAATGTTTATAAGTGTATTCAAGTTGACTTGACAAGGTAAATCATATAAGTATAAGGTCAAGTTGAGGATTAAAGAAAATATGTGTGGAATAGAAGAAGATGAATAAAGGAAGCAAATTGGAAGGATAACAGAGTATCCTGAGTTGAGTGAGATGCAAAGTTTTATCTGATTAAGAAGGATCAGGTATTCAAGCCAGAATTGAGATATGAAATCAAAAAATATAGTTTCATCAACAATTAGGTCATATCATTATTACTCTCTAAAAATTATAATAGTGAATCAAATCTCTTAATAGAGTTAGCTTAATGCTATTTTCCAAATCCTTTAACAAGGTAGCATTTCTAGATTGAAGTGTCTAAAGACCTCTAACAAGACCACTCCTAACTGGGTGAACTAAATCCTTTGATAGAATCACACCTAACAATATGTTTTATAACCCTTAATAGGGTTGGCACCTAACAGGGCCCACTTTAGAAGACTAAAAATAGTAACTAGTTGCAATTGGTGGTTTTCCCAAATTAGGTTTCCATGTTAAATCTTTGTGTCACTTATTTTCATGTTATTTTCTTTATGTTTATGCAACTAGGTTAATTATGGTTAATAACACTAAACATCTTAAGAAGTAATTCTTAGTGCTTTTCAAGTGACAATAATTCTTAATGTTTGTTGAGTGACAATAACTCTCAGTGCTAACTGAGTGACAATAATAATAAAGTTTTAGCATATTTTGGTTTTTGATTTATTAATGATATCTAAGTGATCTAGGAAATATTTTGTAGTAACTAATTCATCCCTCCCCTCTCAATTACTCCTCTTATATTTCCCACAAATACAAGATAAAGAGATGCTTCCAAGCATAACTCTCAATGCAATTGAAGTTAGATTGACAAAACCCAAATAGGACCAAGGGATGTCAATATTAAAATGAAATCAAACTAAGGAAGTGTGAAAATAATACATCTTTCATGCATGTTCATTAGCTTTAAATTTGCAATGTGAATGTAAAATAAATCAATTGATTAAATGACAAAGATGAACTTGATATAGGAGCTCTATTGATGGAAGAGCATCCTAGTGTATGAGCAATCTTGCATCACCCAAAAAAAAATTCCTTTCAGTTGTTTGAATAAGGGTTGTCTTAATGTAGAGTTGTTGTCTATAGAGGCTTACTACTCAATAACTCAATCATACAAGCTCAAAATGTCCTAATTTCAAAGATAGAGGTTTATCTTAGTCATATCAACTTGCTAATTGAGTCTCAATGCCATACCATAAGTATTGGTGAAGCTATTGTGGATTTTTGGTATAAGTTTTTGGTACAAAAAAATTTGGGCTCAGTTTTGAAGGCCTAAACATGCCCAAATGATGCCCAAAAACTTGACAAATGGGTGTTTGCACAAATTCAAGCATGTAGATCAAAAGCTAAGGATTCTAAAAAGTGGTTATAATAACCAATCAGAGCAATGGTTCGAAAGTTATGGCCTTCTAATGTTTGGTTAACAAAAATTTCCAAAATCAATGTCAAAGGTGTAGTTGGCTAACTCTATATGTATTGTTAGGGTATGTCAGCCCTAGGTATTAAGTTTGAGTGTCTAGAACCTTTTTGGGCAGCATAAAATTGCCTATTTAAGAAATGCCTATAGATTGTCTAAGATAGCTTTGGGTGATAGTTCGCAGCTTTGTCTTGTTGATTATTGTAATGAAGGCACCCATATGAGTTAGAATATTGTAATTCTAAATTATATAATTCCACATATGTAGTGATGTAATTCCACATGTGTAGTGATAATAAGAAGCCCATATTATGTTCTTGCAAATTGTTGTTATTTCTTTGTTTCTATTATGTGTTTATGGTATTAAGGGAAGCACCCTTCATCATATATAAATATAATCAGTATGATTGTTAGTTTCCAAATCTAAATTCATAATTTTGATAACATTTTCCTATGTGCAAGAAAAAATATGTTTTTTTAGGAGGAGGGTCTTGCCTTGGTCAAGACCCCATTTACAAATTAAACTTGAAAGAGGTCCAAATATGAAAAAAATTGTTAAGAACTAGGAAAAATGTAAATATTCATCTTAGTTGATGAAACACTTGTTAATAAGGATTTTGAAATGTTTGAATTTTTTTGATGTTAAATCTCCAATAAGGATATTGGAAATATCCACCAATGCAATGGATCTAATCAATGTTGAACCATGGATCCATGGATGTAGATGTGCACAGAGGAAAAAGAAGGAAAATGCCATAATGTAGATCTCCTCCCATGATGGCCAACAAAATGCTAGATATTTTTCAAAATTTGGCTAGGTTAGAAATTTTGATTTTATCATTTATGTAAACATATCAAGCATATGAAATGAGCAGAACATGAAGATGAAGATGTGACATTTATACTTGTCTAAGTGTTGAATAGTTTATCAAGAAGAACAGATAGAGGTTTGATTGGCAAGCTTCATCGACACATTAATGAAATGTACAAAGTTACATAGGGTTGCTTGATATTATGATTATGTTGTATGTGAGTGTGCACGATAGTGTGAACTATACAGATAGAGTTATGATGATTCTACTAGTCACAACAATATATAGGCAAAATAGAGCATTATGAGGAAATGGATATTTTGGGTTGAGAAAATATTTTCTTACAAAATAATTAATTAATTAGGGGAAACATCCCCTAAGTGGGGAAAATTTTACTTTTTTATTTTGCTAAAGTGTATAAAGGCATGAAGTTTGACTAGGAAGATATTTGACAATTAACAAGGTATAAAGGAAGATTTCCAAATGCAAAGTGATGTGTGTTATAATGTGATATTCATGTAATGTTTTGTGATGTGAATCATTATATATTGCATGTTGGATAGTGGGCTTATCTTGCACATATCTTGTAATTGTATATTAAAAATAGTAATAGGGTTGAGGCTTCTAACAAGGCTTAGTCCTCTAATAAGGATCAAGCCACTATACAAATGCAATAGACTCCTAAAAGGGTGAATATCTTTCAAAAAAATACTTCTTGATTAGTGGATTATTTTGTGGGTACCATCCCCACCAGGGTTTTCCCTTGTCCAATAATTCCATAGTTAACAAAATATGATGTTATGAGTTTCTTTATTGCATGGTTGTGTTTACTATTCAATATAGCTAGTTTGCTTTCTAAAGAAAGTTATAAATTTGTTAAAAATATCTAACTTTAAGCTAAATTTTGAAAAATATTGATTCACTCCCATGACCTCCTCTAATAATTGATATCAAAGAATATTTACTCAAAAGAGGCTTTACAGCTTGAGTAAGATCCCTATGGATATGGAACAGTTACAAAAGAACCTAGAAGAAGCTCTTGAGAATATTGATATTCTTACTAAAGAAATAGATGCTTTGAAAGAAAGATATGCACATGCTAAAGATTACATTGTAAAGTTTAAAAATAAGATAGATCATCTCAAATTTAGGAAAGAGACTAAAGATTAGATCAAGGAAAGTGATGAAGTTTCAAGACTAGGGAAAGAAAATGAGATCTTGAAGCATGAACTTAAGATTATAGATCTAAAGTTGATTTGGAAGAATGATACTAGTAAAGTTGAATTAGATTTGAAGTCTAAGAATGAAGATCTGATATCCATCTTTACCAAAGTGACATCAGAGATTGAGTCTACCAAGTTGCAGTCATGGTAAACTTTAAAAAAGCCACATCCAAAAAAAGATATAAAATATTAGCAAATATTTCATTATTTTTTTAAAAGAAATTCTATTGGCAATCACACAATTTTTTATTCTAAATATGATTAATATTGGTGATTATTTTTGAATCATAATTTTTTTTAATAAAATATTGGTTAATCTCATTAATAATAGGAAGTTCATTAATCACCATGGAATATTACAAATCAAAATTGAACATTTTTTTACCTTGTGGGATATTATGAGGCTTGTTACATATACTTTAAATCAATAGTGAAAACTAAATATTGGTGATATATCCCTAAAGTAACTAATAATTATGATACTTATTGTTCAATTCTATTTAATTTCTCCAATAATATAGTATATTTAGGTGACTCAAATCTAATCATCTAACAAATATTGTGGCAAATATTTGAGTTTAAAATTTTCAATAAAATAAATTATTGAACAATTTTAAATATTCTAGAACTAAATTTTATAAAACTATGGCAATTTAGGTTGTATCAAATCTTAAATTACTAGCCAAATTAGTAGCCAAAAAATTCTAAAATTAGCCAATTTGTGAATATTAGCCACTAAAAAATACCTTGGTTGCAGTATGAAGACCTTTAAAAGTATAACACTATTATAAAAGGAGAGTTAACCCAGTCTAAGCAACAACTTGAGAAACTATATTCTAGCAATGAGAAGCTTGATGAACAAATGTCCTTTTTAGAGACCTTCTTATGATAAGATTGGTCTTTGATATTTCATTGGAGAAAATTCAACTAAGAAATTTGAAGGAAGAAAGGAACTAGATCCTAAAAATCATCAACCTGTGCAAGAAAAATGAGACCTAAACAACATTGAGTCAAATCAATTTGATGATATACCTAACGAGGTTGAGCAAGCTAAGAAACTTGAGCAAGTTGATGAACCTAAGAAACCTAAGAAAATTGAATCACCTAAAGAATTGGGATATGAATTCAAAGGTAGATGTTATGCATGTAATGGTTTTCGTTGTAGAGTAGTTCATTGTAAGAAACCTAAATTTGATAATAGTAATAGAAATAGTATAATGGAATGAGAAGTAGCATTATGTGTTACAAGTGCAACAACTTTGGACATATTGCTAGAGATTGTAGAGCACCTATTAACCAGTCTAGACCTAGATTTGGAAATGATGCACCAATATGCTAGTTATGTAACAACTTTGATCATATAGAAAGATTTTATAGAATAAACATACGGAACAACTCGAGGGATCCAAATTTTAGAAGGAACATGACCAAGAATGTTAGAACAAATGATAGCACCAATGATACCCATAAAGACATTATAAGAGAACATATAGAAAAATTAAAATTTATTAATCTATCAAAGCCAAAGATCCATCAAGTTCACATGTGGTTTTGGAAGAGAAGTCATATGAAGCACCTAAAGGCAGATTGAAGTCAATAGTGGTGTTTGATTCATCCTACTTGGATTAAATACTCTTATAAAAGAATGAGCATCATAAAGGTAGAAGAAATGTTAAAGAAAGACTTAAGGTATGCACAATTAGTATGAGGTAGAATATGATGTGTAGAAGCCATGTTTAAGTGGATTTGGAGTTCATATGTGAGTTTGCAAAAGAAAACAAGTCTCCTAGTAATCAAAAACAACTTTTTTTTATTGCATACTTACATAATTAATGCAAAGATGAATTAGATGTGATTTAAAAGTCAAAATTGAGTTATTGAGCATCATTCAATCATGCAAGTGTTAAAGGAGATATTTGGAGTGAATTAAAGGTGAAAATGAAGAGTATTTGATAGCAAACCCTATTTTCACAAACAATTGAGGGATATTGTGATTTATGAAGGTCAATTTTTTGAAAATTAAGTTTGGATTTCTCAGTTAAAATGGATATGTCTTTAATTAATAATGTGGAAGTTGAACTGAGACCTAAGATGAAAGTTAACCCTATATAACCCCTGGAAGATAATCTCATAGTTGCATTTTCAAAAATACCATATGAAGTTTTATATTTGGAAGATATTGGTAGGTATGTTTTAAAAAAAACCTTGAGTTTGTAGGAGAGTGAAGCATAGCAAATGAGTTTGAAATCGTATATAATAAGGACATGGGTCTCAAAGATGAATTCAAACACCTAGAACATAATGACCTAGTTAATTACCTATTCTCTAATGAGTTTGACAATGAGGATTGGACTAAGATCATACTAAGTAGAATTCATGATGGAAATTTTTAGTTAGGAGGTAATGTCATAGAGATCTTAGCTAACCTTATTCATAAGGTCACTGGTCTGTGTAATGAAGGAACTATACCTATAAATGAAAACAATGTAAAGAAAGTTGTTTTGGAAAACACTAAATCTATACATAATGGGAGAGGAATTGTCATCAATAAGATCAAACAAGATGATGCTAGGTTTGTGAGTAGAATCATGGCCACTAAGATTCATTCTATCTCTAGGGAAGATGACATGGCAATAGGATTCATACATGTAGCCTACAAAATGTGCATTGAAAGAGAAAATGTTAAAATAGGTGAGATTTTGAGATCGCAGTTGGCAGAAAAACTAGAGAGAATAAAGAAAATTAGAAATAGCTAGTTTAGATTCTCATCATTAATTACACACTTTTTCCACCTAATCAAAAGATTCTCATTTATGCCTATATTAGAACTCCTGAATAGTGATAAGAGTACCATAGAGAAAATAATTGATCTTCATAGAAGGCATCCAAATGATAAGATTCACAACAATGTAGATCTTATTGTGAGTACATTTCAGAATGAGATGAAACAAATGTATAGAATTCCACCATATGTGTTTGAATTTTTTTAAGATGGAATTTGCTTCATGTTATATATAGACTTTACCTACATAGAAGTAGTCAAACCAAGGATGTTCTTGTTAGACTAATCACCAACATTCCCCTTTGGGATTCATGATATGGCTTAACCACCTCCTATTTTCTATAAGTCTAGTGGTTGTATTGGGCATTAACAAGTCAATCTCTTGGTGTAATGGAAACCCTAGCTTGTAACAAGTGGTATCAGAGCTTGGTCATAGGTTCAAATCTCTTCAGGTAATGTTGGGGGGTTTGTTGGACTAACCACCAATGTTCCCATTTGGGATTTGTGACATGGATTAACTGTGTCCTATTTTTTATAATCTAATGGTTATATTGGGCATTAACAGATCCATCTTTTGATGCAACAACAACCCTAGCTTGTAATAGTTGTCAATTGAGCCACTTGGTTATGAGATTACAGATACATAAATTGAACAATATTATCAAACTATTCTTGAATATAATAATGATGAAGAGTTTAGTAGATTTGGAACTTATGGTGAAATAAAGGAAATGGCCTATCAAGTTAAACTTGGAAAGTCTTCAAAGAAGAAGGTAGAGCCAATAATAAAGAAAGTAATGGAAGAATCACATATGACAACAAAAGAAGTCAGTGTAGTGAGACAAACCATTTTAGGCATGAATAAAAATGGATAGCAAGGAATAATGTATGTACCACATTTAGCAACAATAGAACCATTAGAAGGAGTTATAGTTGTAGTACCATCTACATAAACACATATTTCACCCTATGCAACAGTATCCTAGGTACAGACACAAGCTACATTAGTTATTTCACATGTGTAGCCATCAAAATAAGAAGAAGAAACATAAGTTGGTGAGGTGAAGAGAAAGTTAGCTAGATTATTTGAGGTAAAACAAGAACCTATTGATGCACCTAGGAAGAAAAGGATTAAGGCTATGCCAACCAATCCTAGAAAGAGGCACAAAGAGTTAATGACATTTGAAACTAAGAAGAAGATGAGAGGTCAAGTAAACATTCTCAAGGATACTGAGAGAGAAAAGAAAGAATAAGAACAATCAGAGATTGTGAGAAAATGAAGAACGGTTTAGAATCCTAAAATTGAGAGATTAAATTGCACTATTATTGATGAAGGAAATTTTGTACAACTGAAGAAATATTATCACTTATACATAGGTATTGACAAGTTACAGCTAGAGAATGTGGTTATTATAGATATGATGTTGTCTAATAATAGATTTGAAGACATTCAAGGTCAAATCCCCAAAGACCTTTATGATAGACTAATAAACCAAAAGAGAAGAGTAAGTGATGAGGACACAAGTATAAGAGAAAACCAAGTAAGAAAATTATGTGAAGTAAGGAATGATGACCACCTTGAAAGTATAATGTGTTAGCTTATGGTGATTGATCAGGAAAGTATTGTACATACTTCTTAAGCTCTTTGGGGTTTGAGGCATCGCCCCAAAAAACAATTTTGGGCTATGGCCGATGTTGTAGCTGACATATGGAAGACATGTTGTAACCCTAAAATGGCATAAAATACTTCTATAAATAGGGTTTAGGGTTAGGTATTTTCATTATGTTGTGATGCAAAATTACTTCTTGCAGTGGTATTGAGCTATAAGGGATTGCGGATTGTAATCAGATTGTAATAATATTGGACTTGCAGTTTGGTGGATGTAGCCTAGGGATTGGGTGAACCACATTAAATCTTGGTGCCTTGTGTTCATTTCTATGTGATCTATTATTATTTTTATTGGTTATATTTGCAAGTAGTTTTTATTTAAATTGTTCATGGTCTTATCCTAACAAGTGGTATCAGAGCGAGGTTTTCTTTCAGTTATCCTCTATAGGAAAGTCTCATGGTTAAGTGGGAGTCTCATGGTTGAGTGGGAGCGATGGAAAATGAGGGTAAGTTGAGGGTTGATAGCTTTAATGGGCAGAACTCCTAGTTATAGAAGATGTAAATGGAAGACTATCTTTATCAGAAGGATTTATGGAAATTGTTGGAAGGCAAAGCAAAGAATCAGGGATTTATGTCAAATGATGATTGGGATCTTTTGGATAGTAAAGCACTTGGAAGCATTCAGTTATGCCTGGCACCATCAGTGGCATTTAATATTACAAAAGTGAAGATGAAAAAAGAATTGAAGAAAACCCTAGCGACATTATATGAAAAGCCCTCTACTTCAAATAAGGTATTTCTCATGAAGCATTTAATTAATATGAAAATGGAAAAAGGTGGATCTATTGCAAATTATTTAAATGAGTTTAATACTATTAGTAGTTAGTTATCTTCTATGGGTATCAATTTTGATGAATAAATTTTGGCTCTCTTGATTTTGTGTTCTTTGCCTGAATGCTAGAATGGCTTGGTAATGGCAATGAGTAATTTTGTTCCTGGATCTAGTACCCTAAAATATGATGATGTGATCAGTGTTTTTTTAAGTGAGGAAACTCATAGGAAATCCTCTGGTGGATCTAAATTAGGAAGTGCTTTGAATGCACAAAGCAAGGGCAAAATGACTGAGAGAGGAAGTAACTTTGGAAATTGTGGGAAATCAAGAGGAAAGTCAAAGGGGAAGAGGTCTCAATTGAGAGGACCGAACAACTACTGGTACTATGGGAAACCAAGTCATAAAAATAAAGATTGCTATAATCAAAAGAAAAATGAAGGAGATAAATTAGATGGAGACAAGGAGGCAAATGTGGTAAGTAACAAATTTAAAGAGGATGCTTCGCTTGCGTCTTTAGAAATTGTTGATGATTCATGGGTTTTAGATTCTGGTGCTTCATTTCATGCTACACCTCATAGAGGTTATTTCATTGATTATGTCCAAGGGGATTTTGGGCATGTTTATTTGGGGGATAATGAACCCTGTCAGATTGTTGGAAAGGGAAAAATTAAGATTAAGTTGTAGAATGGGAATCATTGGCAACTACATGAGGTAAGACATGTTCCAAGGCTGAGTAGGAATTTAATTTCAGCAAAGCAACTGGGTGATGAGGGTTGTGTAGTTACTTTTAATGATAAAAATTGGAAGGTTTCAAAAGGTTCCCTTGTAGTAGCAAAAGGTGTGAAAGTAGGCACCTTATATCTTTGTACAGGTCATATTTTTCCTTCTACTTTGATTGTTTTAGAGAAAAATGAATGTTTAGGAGTAATTGTTGCAGTTGAGCATGGAGAACAAATAGCTACTACAGATTCTGATACAGTGTTGTGGCACTACAGACTTGGGCACATGAGTGAGAAAGGTATGAAAGTACTTCATTCAAAGAAAGTTTTACCAGGTCTAAAATGTGTTAATATGGATTTCTATGAAAGTTGTGTGTATGGAAAAAAAAAGAGAGTGAGTTTTGTAAAGACTGGAAAGGAAAACCAAAAGGAGAAATTAGAGTTTGTGCATATAGATGTATGGAGACTGACTCAAGTATCTTTCCTTAGTGTTTCTCATTATTATATTACATTTATTGATGACACAACTAGAAAAGTATGGGTTTATTCCCTTAGACATAAATTTGATGTATTTCAAACTTTTAAGAAATGGAAATGCTTGGTTGAAAATGAGACTGGTAAGAAATTAAAATGTTTGAGATCTGATAATGGTGTTGAGTATTGCAGTCATGAATTTGAAGATTATTTCTCTACTAATGGTATTCATAGATAGAAAATTGTTCCGAGGACTCCATAGGAAAATGGAGTGGGTGAACACGTGAACAAGACTATAATGGAGAGCACAAGGAGCATGAGGTTGCATGCTGGGTTGCCCTTACACATGTGAGCAGAGGCTGTCAATACTACTATAAATTTGATTAATAGAGGGCCATCTACTCCTTTGGGCTATGGTATTCCAAAGGAGGCATGGACTGATAAGAAGGTGAGTTATTCTTTTCTCAAGACCTTCAGTTGTGAAGCCTTTTCTCATATAGACTCTAAAAATAGAACCAAGCTAGCTAAATCAAAGAAATGTGTCATTTCTGGATATGGCATTAATGAATTTGGTTATAGGCTTTGGGACTTTGAAAATCATAAAATTTTAAGAAGTCAAGATGTCATATTCAATGAGAAAGTGTTGTACAAAGATTTTTTGCAACAACATCAAAAGAAAGAAGATGATTATGTAGTGCTGGATGATACTCCAAAAGCTTATGTTCCAACCATTCCTCATGATGTGCAACAACTGCAACAACAAATACCACACACACTAGTGAATGTTAGATGGTCAACAAGGAAAATTAGACCTCCACAAAGATTTTCTCCCTCTTTGTATTCTATTTTACTTACTGATGCTAGTGAACCTAAAAGTTGTGATGAAGTTGTGCAGGTGGATACTAAGATTCAGTGGGAGTCTGCAATGAAAGATGAAATGGACTCTTTGCTGAAGAATAAGACATGGGATTTGTGTAAGTTGCCTATAGGAAAAAGAGATTTATAGAATAAGTGGGTTTATAGGTTGAAAGAAGAGGAAGGAGGTAAGAAAAGATTTAAATATAGGTTAGTTGCAGAAGGATTTGCATAGAAAAAGGGAATTGATTTTGATGAGATGTTTTCTCCTGTTGTTAAAATGACTTATATCCATACTGTGTTGAGCCTTGTCGCTACTAAATATTTTCATTTAGAGTAGCTTCATGTTAAAATAGCCTTCCTTCATGGTGATTTGGATGAAGAAATATATATGGCTCAGCTACAGGGTTTTGAGGTCAAAGGTAAGGAGAACTTAGTGTGCAAATTGAAGAAAAGTTTATATGGCTTGAAGCAAGCACCTCAGCAATGGTATCTAAAATTTAATATTTTTATGTATGAGCATGGATATAATAGGTGTTATTCAGATTACTGTGTTTATTTTAAGATTTTGGATGATGATAGCTACATTATTTTATGCTTATATGTTGATGATATGCTTGTAGCTAGGTCTAACATGGATCATATTAAGGGGCTAAAATGCCAGTTAGCACATGCATTTTCTATGAAGGATTTGGGGGAAGCAAAACAAATGCTTGGTATGAAGATTTGCAAAGATAGGAAGAATACAACATTGACACTATCTTAGGTTGATTATGTTGAGAAGGTGTTGCAACATTTCTCTATGGAGAATGCTAAAGCTGTCAGCACACCTTTACCTGGTCATTTGAAGTTGACTAAGGAGATGTGTCCCAAGACACAAGAAGAGGAGAATAATATGTGAAAGGTACCCTATGCTTCAGCTATAGGAAGCTTGATGTATGCTATGGTATGCACTAGGCCAAATATTGGACATGCAGTGGGAGTCGTTAACAGGTATATGAGTCATCCAGGAACTGAGCAATGGAATGTAGTCAAATGGATTCTCAGATATTTGAGAGGCACATTCAATAAGTGTTTACACTTTGGGAGCTCTACTACTAATTTACAGGGCTATGTTGACTCAGATTTGATAGGAGATATTGATACCAAGTGGAGTACTATAGGTTATGTCTTTACTATTGGTGGGGTAGCCATGAGCTAGGTTTCTAGGTTATAGAAGATTAATGCTCTATCCATGACAGAGGTAGAGTATGTTGCTATTACAAATGCAACCAAGGAGATGATATGGCTTTAGTTCTTTTTAGAAGAATTGGGACATCCTTAGAAGGCTAATTATTTGTTCATAGATAGTCAGAGTGACATTCATCTTGCAAAGGATTTAGCTCTACATTCTAAGACCAAGCACATACAATTGCGGTACCATTTCATTTAGTCAATTTTGGAGGATGGACAATTAAAGTTAGAGAAGATACATACACATGAAAATCTAGTAGATATGTTGACAAAGGTTGTAACAAGGGAGAAGTTGAACTCCTCTTCAGCTTTGGTTGGTCTTCTAGATTGAACATGAATAAAAGAATAGTAGATTCCAAGGTGGTTTGATCTAGTGGGAGCCCCATGTGGTAGTGGTATTGCTATAGGATCATTCTCCAAGTGGGAGATTTTTGTTTAGTGTGGAGCCTGATCAGTCCCCAAGTGGGAGATTGTTATCTTAATCATCATTCACTATGGCCTATCCACCTAATACTACTTGTGCAACAATTGTCGTATAATATTTACATTATGTCGAGCTCTACCAAGTAGGCCTTTATCTAAATTAATATCGATTTATGTCTATAATTATTATTAATACTCACAAGGGATGGTGTTAGTTCATCTTTTCACCTTGGTCTCTTAAAACAACTATCCTAATAGATCATAACATACTATGAACCCATCGGAATAGTTTTCTAAGTTATAATATCTCAAGTCTTTATTCTATAGTGTCTTAGCTCACCAACTTGATAAAATTTTGAATACAATACTTATGACAATAATGACTACAATGTAAATTAGTTCTACTAAGATCTTAGGTCCAATATTAATAAGAAGGATGTCAATCATGACATAGCTAAATCCCAAAACCTTATTATCATCATTTTATCATAAGGTGTATGGTAAAAATCTGTAATTCACATACCTTGCATGAGAGACAAAGACATGACATCTCGCCTCCTTATGTTTCCTAGTTCTGACCATCTGTGTGTTATTTAGGGTTTATAATATGGTACTTGGGAAGGGGCCTTACAACATCATTCCCTCTTGTACACATTTTCTAGTTTTAATGATGTTGATCCAAATCCCTGAATTAATAGAAATGTTATTATTGTAGAGGGCTTGATTATATAGTTTCCCTTGTAAGTATTTGGCACACATAATTCTACACCAGCTAGCCAAGTCATGTGCTAGAGTCCAACCAGTCTTAATCATTAGGGCCTTATTTACATCCATTATTCTTCTTAGATTTAACCCCCCTGAGACTTAGGCATTCATAATTTCTCCCATCTAACAAGACATAGTTTTTCTCCTATGTTCCTAACCATAAAAAGTTCCTCTATAATTTTTCCAAGATGTCTCAGGTATAACTAGATATTTTAAATAAAGAAAAAAAATAGAGAGGGATTCCATGTAAGGTGGCCACAATAAATTGCAATTTCCCCATATGACTAAGTACCTTACCTTTCCAACTTGCAAGCCTTTTCTGCATTCTCTACACCATAGTATTCCAAAATTGAGAGGTAACTACCTTCATAGTGAGAGATAAACCCTTGTAGGTGTCATGGAGGCTCACCACCCTACAATTTATCTCCTTGATAAATCCTTTTTGTAGTATCAAGCCTAGGTTAAAGAAGTAAATTTTACTTTTCTAATAATTTATATGTCCTCCTAAGACATTGGCCTACTTGGTACCTTCTACAATGGGGCATAACCCATAGAGGAAGGTGTCATCAATCTCATTGTGCATAAGTCCCCAATTTAGGACAATCTATATCTCTATCAAATTTGAGTGTGATATTCACATATCCTTCAATTATATCTTCACTCATTTCATAACCCATGGGGTCTATGAACTTGACACTTAGTTCAACTACATCCATATAGGGAACATTTATTTAAACAATAAAAAATATGTCATACTTGTACTTCTCAACCAATGAAGGTGGGATCTTAAATCTTTGCCTCATTGAAAACTCAAATCTCTTCATCATTCAAGAAATATCTTTATTTATCTTCTCTTTCTGACTGTCTTCTATAGTGCTTGGTTATCAACCTCATTATGCATTGTTCTCTAACCCATTCTTGTTTTGACATACCACAAAACTATCTAACCACTTGAAAGATCAGGTGTGTTGGTAGTGATTCAAATCTAAACATAGCTTTCTTTATTATCTTTAGTTTGTTAATATTGTCTAATAACTATTATCTAATGACCTTGCACATATTTATTTTCTCCTTCATTACAACCATTAAGTAGGCTACCTAGATGAATCCAATGGGTATTGAATTGATTCTCAAAATTTGGTTCATCTTGTAACCAATGCTCTTTCTTATCACTTTGACATGTGTCTCATTTATCAAGTCTATTTTCATATTTCTTCCATCAGACTTGGTCTTTAGATTTGTCTCCACAAGTTTCTTTACATTCTTGACATTGATAACATTACAACCCTCATTGCATAGGCTAGTTATCTTATGAATCATGTAATTATCAATCAACATGGGAATGTCTCAAACTAATAGCATCCCTTCATGATGAAACTTTGTATAAAGAATATATACTTATAATGTTTAGGTCATTTAGTTATGTGAACTCCTATTTTAGTTATAGATCTCCATTGCACAAAAGGTATAAGTTTTTTTGAATGTCATTATCACCAATGCTTTCAAATTTGCAATGTATATACAATCTTATACCTTGAATATGCAAAACATTGTGTGGAACTTGTGAAAATGATCCTAGAGGATCATCTATCAAGAATAAAAATGGGTGATTCTTAAATTTGTGTTAGATTGTGGTGATTGATCAGGAAAGTACTGTACATACTTCATAAATAGTGGGGTTCGGGGCATCGCCCCGAAAAAAAAAAAAATTGGAAGTAGCGGACATGGTAGCCGACATGGTAGCCGACATATTATGGCCGACATATGGCCGACATGTTATAACCCTAAAGCAGTTTAATACTTGTATAAAAAGGGCTTAGGGTTGGGTATTTTTATATATGTGGTGATACAAAATTGGTTCTTGCGGCAGTATTGAGCTGTAAGGGATTACGGATTGTAATCAGGTTGTAATCACTGGATTGTAATAAGATCGGACTTGCTTTTTTGTGGACGTAGCCCAGGGATTGGGTGAACCACGTTAAATCTTGGTGCCTTGTGTTCATTTTTGTGTGTTCTATTATTTTCTATTATTGGTTATATTTGCATGTAGTTTTTTATTTTTGTCTGTGGTTTATCCTAACAAGTGGTATCAGAGCCTAGTTGTTTTTTAGTTATCCTCTGTAGGAAAGTCTCATGATTAAGTGGGAGTCTCACGGTTGAGTGGGAGCAATGGCAGATGAGGGTAAGGTGAGGGTTGATAGGTTTAATGGGTAGAACTTCCAGTTATGGAAGATGCAAATGGAAGACTATTTATATCAGAAGGATTTATGGAAGCCGTTGGAAGGAAAAGCCAAGAATCAGGGAACTATGTCAGAGGCTGAATGGGATCTTTTGGACAGAAAGGCACTCGAAAGCATTTGGTTATGCTTGGCACCATCGGTGGCATTTAATATTACAAAAGCAAAGACGACAGAAGATTTGATGAAAACCCTAGCGACACTATGAAAAGCCCTCTGCTTCAAATAAGGTATTTCTCATGAAGCGTTTATTTAATATGAAAATGGCAGAAGGTGGATCTGTTGCAGATCATTTAAATGAGTTTAATACTATTACTAGTCAATTATCTTCTGTGGGTATCAATTTTGATGAAGGAATTAGGGCTCTCTTGATTTTGTGTTCTTTGCCTGAAAGCTGGAATGGCTTGGTAATGGCGGTGAGTAATTCTATTCCTGGATCAAGTACCCTAAAATATGATGATGTGATCGATGTTATTTTAAGTGAGGAAACTCGTAGAAAATCCTCAAGTGGATCTACATCAGGAAGTGCTTTAAATGCACAAAGCAGGGGCAGAACGACTGAAAGATGAAGTAACTCTAGAAATCATGGGAAATCAAGAGGAAAGTCAAAGGGGAGGAGGTCTCAATCGAGAGGACCAAATGATTGCTGGTATTGTGGGAAACCAGGGCACAAAAAGAAAGATTGCTGGACTTGAAAGAAAAATGAAGGAGATAAATCAGATGGAGACAAAGAGGCAAATGTCGTAAGTAACAAATCCGAAGAGGATGCTTTGCTTCTATCTTTAGAGAGTGTTGATGATTCATGGGTTTTAGATTCTGGTGCTTCTTTTCATGCTACACCTCATAGAGGTTATTTCATTGATTATGTCCAAGGGGATTTTGGGCTTGTTTATTTGGGGGATAATGAACCCTGTCAAATTGTTGGAAAGGGAAAAATTAAGATTAAGTTGCAGAATGGGAATCATTGGCTACTACATGAGGTAAGACATGTTCCAAAGCTGAGTAGGAATTTAATTTCAGCAGGGCAACTCGGTGATGAGGGTTGTGTAGTTACTTTTAATGATAAAAATTGGAAGGTTTCAAAAGGTTCCCTTGTAGTAACAAAAGGTGTGAAAGTAGGCACCTTATATCTTTGTACAGGTCATATTGTTCCTTCTACTTTGATTGTTTTAGAGAAAAATGAATGTTTAGGAGTAATTGTTGCAGTTGAGCATGGAGAACAAATAGCTACTATAGATTCTGATACAGTGTTGTGGCACTACAGACTTGGGCACATGAGTGAGAAAGGTATGAAAGTACTTAATTCAAAGAAAGTTTTACCAGGTCTAAAATGTGTTAATATGGATTTCTATGAAAGTTGTGTGTATGGAAAATAAAAGAGAGTGAGTTTTGTAAAGACTAGAAAGGAAAACCAAAAGGAGAAATTAGAGTTTGTGCATATAGATGTATGGAGACTGACTCAAGTATCTTCCCTTAGTGTTTTTCATTATTATATTACATTTATTGATGACACAACTAGAAAAGTATGGGTTTATTCCCTTAGACATAAATTTGATGTATTTCAAACTTTTAAGAAATGGAAATGCTTGGTTGAAAATGAGACTGGTAAGAAATTAAAATGTTTGAGATCTGATAATGGTGCTGAGTATTGCAGTCATGAATTTGAAGATTATTTCTCTACTAATGGTATTCATAGATAGAAAATTGTTTCGAGGACTCCATAGGAAAATGGAGTGGTTGAACACGTGAACAAGACTATAATGGAGAGCACAAGGAGCATGAGTTTGCATGCTGGGTTGCCCTTACACATGTAAGCAGAGGCTGTCAATACTACTATAAATTTGATTAATAGAGGGCCATCTACTCCTTTGGGCTATGGTATTCCAAAGGAGGCATGGACTGATAAGAAGGTGAGTTATTCTTTTCTCAAGACCTTCGGTTGTGAAGCCTTTTCTCATATAGACTCTAAAAATAGAACCAAGCTAGCTAAATCAAAGAAATGTGTCATTTTTGGATATGGCATTAATGAATTTGGTTATAGGCTTTGGGACTTTGAAAATCATAAAATTTTAAGAAGTCAAGATGTCATATTCAATGAGAAAGTGTTGTACAAAGATTTTTTGCAACAACATCAAAAGAAAGAAGATGATTATGTAGTGTTGGATGATACTCCAAAAGCTTATGTTCCAGCCATTCCTCATGATGTGCAACAACTGCAACAACAAATACCACACACACTAGTGAATGTTAGATGGTCAACAAGGAAAATTAGACCTCCACAAAGATTTTCTCCCTCTTTGTATTCTATTTTACTTACTGATGCTAGTGAACTTAAAAGCTGTGATGAAGTTGTGCAGGTGGATACTAAGATTCAATGGGAGTCTGCAATGAAAGATGAAATGGACTCTTTGCTGAAAAATAAGACATGGGATTTGTGTAAGTTGCCTATAGGTAAAAGAGATTTATAGAATAAGTGGGTTTATAGGTTGAAAGAAGAGGAAGGAGGTAAGAAAAGATTTAAATATAGGTTAGTTGCAAAAGGATTTGCATAGAAAAAGGGAATTGATTTTGATGAGATGTTTTCTCCTGTTGTTAAAATGACTTATATCCATACTGTGTTGAGTCTTGTGGCTACTAAATATTTGCATTTAGAGTAGCTTCATGTTAAAATAGCCTTCCTTCATGGTGATTTGGATGAAGAAATATATATGGCTCAGCTACAGGGTTTTGAGGTCAAAGGTAAGGAGAACTTAGTGTGCAAATTGAAGAAAAGTTTATATGGCTTGAAGCAAGCACCTCAGCAATGGTATCTAAAATTTAATATTTTTATGTATGAGCATGGATATAATAGGTGTTATTCAGATTACTGTGTTTATTTTAAGATTTTGGATGATGATAGCTACATTATTTTATGCTTATATGTTGATGATATGCTTGTAGCTAGGTCTAACATGGATCATATTAAGGGGCTAAAATGCCAGTTAGCACATGCATTTTCTATGAAGGATTTGGGGGAAGCAAAACAAATGCTTGGTATGAAGATTTGCAAAGATAGGAAGAATACAACATTGACACTATCTTAGGTTGATTATGTTGAGAAGGTGTTGCAACATTTCTCTATGGAGAATGCTAAAGCTGTCAGCACACCTTTACCTGGTCATTTGAAGTTGACTAAGGAGATGTGTCCCAAGACACAAGAAGAGGAGAATAATATGTGAAAGGTACCCTATGCTTCAGCTATAGGAAGCTTGATGTATGCTATGGTATGCACTAGGCCAAATATTGGACATGCAGTGGGAGTCGTTAACAGGTATATGAGTCATCCAGGAACTGAGCAATGGAATGTAGTCAAATGGATTCTCAGATATTTGAGAGGCACATTCAATAAGTGTTTACACTTTGGGAGCTCTACTACTAATTTACAGGGCTATGTTGACTCAGATTTGATAGGAGATATTGATACCAAGTGGAGTACTATAGGTTATGTCTTTACTATTGGTGGGGTAGCCATGAGCTAGGTTTCTAGGTTATAGAAGATTAATGCTCTATCCATGACAGAGGTAGAGTATGTTGCTATTACAAATGCAACCAAGGAGATGATATGGCTTTAGTTCTTTTTAGAAGAATTGGGACATCCTTAGAAGGCTAATTATTTGTTCATAGATAGTCAGAGTGACATTCATCTTGCAAAGGATTTAGCTCTACATTCTAAGACCAAGCACATACAATTGCGGTACCATTTCATTTAGTCAATTTTGGAGGATGGACAATTAAAGTTAGAGAAGATACATACACATGAAAATCTAGTAGATATGTTGACAAAGGTTGTAACAAGGGAGAAGTTGAACTCCTCTTCAGCTTTGGTTGGTCTTCTAGATTGAACATGAATAAAAGAATAGTAGATTCCAAGGTGGTTTGATCTAGTGGGAGCCCCATGTGGTAGTGGTATTGCTATAGGATCATTCTCCAAGTGGGAGATTTTTGTTTAGTGTGGAGCCTGATCAGTCCCCAAGTGGGAGATTGTTAGCTTGTGGTGACTGATTAGGAAAGTATTGTACATACTTCATAAATTCTTTGGGGTTTAGGGCATCACCCTGAAAAAAAATTTTGGGTCATGGCTAACATCGTAGCCAACATATGACCGACATATGGCTGACATGTTGTAAGCCTAAAATAGCATAAAATACTTGTATAATAGGGTTTAGGGTTAGGTATTTTCATTATGTTGTGATGCAAAATTGCTTCTTGCAGCGATATTGATCTATAAGGGATTACGAATTATAATCAGGTTGTAATCACTGGATTGTAATTATATCAAACTTGTAGTTTGGTGGACATAGCCCAGGGATTGGGTGAACCACATTAAATCTTGGTGTCTGGTGTTCATTTTTGTGTGATCTATTATTTCTTATTAATTGTTATATTTGCATGTAGTTTTTATTTTCTATCCATGGTTTTATCCTAACATAATAAAGGGTATTGAACCCCATTTAGAAACAAAAGAAGGGAAATATTATTGATGAGAGAAAATCATGAGAAGGTAAATAAGGAAATAGAGCCAACAATTCTAAAATTTATGACCTCAACATCTAGACAAGAATAGGGAAGCAAAGACTTAGGCAACCTAATCCCTATAATTATAGAACCATTAGAGGAAAGGGATGAGGAGACACCATCAATTGAGACACTTGCAGCAGCAACAACCTTGTTAGAGGCAAGATATGCAAAAGTTAGAAAAGACATAGTGATGATTGATTCTACACTACAGGTAACTATTGGTAGTGATACAATGGAAGGGGATAGTACAAGAATTACCTTAGATGTGGAAAAAGAAGATCCTTTAAGGATTTTGGGCCATCCATTGTTGACAATTTGGTTATCTATACTAGTTCAAACAATGAGGAAGATGAAAAGAAAAAAGCTAAGAAAGAGAGGAAAGAAGAAAAGAAGAATAAGGTAGAAGAAGAGAAGAGAAAGAAAGAAAAGGAAGAGATGGAAAAGAAAGAGAAACAAGAAGAAAGGAAGGAGGAAGAAAGGAAGAGAAGAGAAGAAGAGGTAAAGAAGAAAGGAAGAAGGAAGAAGAAAATGATAAGAAGATAGCAGAAGAAAAGAAAAAAGTGGAAGAAGAGAAGAAAAAGAGGAAGGAGAAAAGAAGAAAAAGGAGGAAGAAGAAAAGAAGAAAAAAGAGGAAGTAGAAAAGAAGGAAAGTATATCTAGTTCTTCTAGGATTCCCCTTGAATAGGCATTGCTAACAAGATTAGATGATGACGATCAAATAGAGTTGATCTAATCACTTGGCAAGATTATAGAAAATAACATAAAGGTGAAGAGTCTTCAAAGTTCACTAATGGATGTAGCAGACAAACCTCAGAGCACCATATCAATAAGGATGATAGAATCAGATCTACAAGATAGAGAAAAAGTTATAATTCAAGCTTTTGACATAGAGTTTACTAACTTATCTGATACATCCACTTTGAAGGCATGGACTATTGGAACTACAATTGGAATAATTGTTATGTTGTCATTGATGTCAAACCTTATTGGTAAGACATTTTCTATCTAAGAGAGTTTCATATCAAGATGATTGATGAAGATGATTTGAGAAGAAGAGATAACAAAAGGGCCTAGAGGAGAGGTTGAGTTATGTGAAACTACAATGGACACTTAATTAAATAGACCTTGACAAGATAATATGATTATTTAATCATAACCTAACTGGAGAAGAAGTTTTATTGAAGCTCAAAAGGAATGATCAAAGGAAGACCAAATGCATAGGCTTGATCGAGAAAAGAGCAGAAGACTAAGGAACTAGAACCATATGCCAAGTGATGCTAGTGTTGACCCACTGACACTATAAGCTAAGAAGAATATAGTGTCAAGTGAGAATTAGTATCGACCAAGTATCAAAAAGTATGTTGAATAGAATAGTTAGTATGTACCAAGTAATTTAGTGATGAAAAAGTGTCTAAAGATAGTGTTGGCCGAGTGTCAACATTTGACAGTTTGTGAGGAAATCTTGATTTCTAGCCAATGCAATTGAATTCTTGGATTATGTAAAATGTGTTTAAGATAAGGATGGATGACTTGGAGCATTTAATATAAGGGAAATCATGTTTGAGCATATCTAAAAGGGGAGAAGGAGACCAAAATGGTGGAATGATTCAATGAATTTGATCAAACCCTAAGATCTACTATGGTGTTTAGTGGAAAAAGATCCCAACTACCTATTTAGGGATTCATAAGGGTAACCTAATCAAGGTTGAAAAGTAGATATTTATTGATAATATTGACTAGAAAACTTAAGCAAGATTCCAAGAAGAGCTATTGAAACTGAACTATGATCATTTGAAGGATTGCCAAGACAATTAGAGGTAGAGATGATAATGGAGGTAAGTCAGCGAATCAGCATAAGAGTTACATTGTGATCTATATTTGCAAAGTAGTTGTAGTCATTAGATCAACCTGATGTTACTTTGTAACCATTATATTAGTACTAAAATCCTTTAATCAAGGTTGACCTAACAATCATTTGTAAATCCTTTAATCAAGGTGATATTCTAATGGAATGTTCTATAGCCCTCTACTAAACCACTCCTAATAGGGTGATTAAACCCTTTAACAAGGTCACATTTAATAGTATATTTTGCAACCTTTAATAAGGTTGTCTCCTAATAGAGCTCACTTTAGAAGACTAAAACATTCATAGCATGTTACTAGTAGTATTTTCCAAATTGGGTTTCCATGTTCAATTCTAGTGTCATACCTGTGTGGATGTTATTTGAGATGTTTTATTGTTAAATATTTACATTCTTCAAAGTTTTTTACTACTAGGATAGTGAACTACAAGTTTTATGTTACTGATTATTTGATATAGATTCCAAGCTACTTAATGATTAGATCTAAAGTATTTGAAGTGATTAAAAGTTGAATTGGTATGCCTGGACATGAAGATAACTGATTAACACCCGCCCTCCCACACCGCTACACAAGTTATTCTAAATTATTCTAAAATGATCTTTGCATGATGCAAATATATTTAGAAAATTTTATGACAACATTAGAGGTGACTTGAAAAATCTTGATGAAAAGATCAAGGAATTAACAATGTTTGGTAGAAGGGAAGACTACTTATTGCAAGTGTGTTGGAGCACACACATTAATTAGAGATATTTTAGATGAGCTAAGAAATAAACTCAAAGAGTTAGAGGTACCTATAAATGAAGTGTTTAATCCTTTAGTTTAGATTGTTGTTCGAGAAAGGGGAATCAAAAAAATAAATAATGCAATTGGGCTTTTAGAGCTACAAAAGGAGATGATACTAAAGATATTTTCATTATTAATGGAACACCTTTCTTTGAAAATTGATCTTGTATAGAGACAGTTAGAAGAATGCATGTCAATTAAGGCATCATATGAAAAATTTGCCTATACAAATATGGATATAGTAGAGATTGCTTCTTATGTTTTATGTGCAATATTGAGTATTATAGATGCAATAAAGGACAAATGGTACATGGAGTTCTCCATCTTGAAAAATAACTTTGATGATTACATCTCACAAGATTACCAGTCAATGGCAACCTTGAAGGTAAGGACAACAAACTTCGACTTGTACATAAGTTTTGACACCTTGCCATTGATGTCAAAGGGGGAGAGATAAAGAAAATTTTGTGTGTGTGTAAGGAAGAGATGAGTAGAATTATGAGTAAGAGGGAGTTATAATGTAATTATGAGATATAAGGAAAATATTGTAAATGTAATGGTCTACAATTTCTTTTTTATGAATAATCCCTTCCTTATATTAAAAATAATAATACAATAAAGTTACATATTCACAAAAAAAAGGGCTAGGGGATATAGAATCACCCCACAAGTTCATACAGCCACTGGCTAGAAATTAGATATTCATCAAAAAAACTTTAGAAAATAATAGAAAACAAAGAAATCCTCATGCTGCCAATGTAGTGCCAACCAAGGAAGGAGGATCCTTATCATTAGAGCCCCACCCAAAATTGGGGTGAGTAGTTGGCTTAGGGGGAGCCCAACCATCATCAGCAGTAGTAACATTATCTTCATCTTTCTCTCCCTCAAACCTAGGAGGAGAAATAGCTAAGTCCAGCCGAGGAAACACCCACTTGGGGTCCAAGTCAGCAAAGGGCCAACTAGTAGCAAGATTAGCAGGAGGATCCATTGGGGACCACCCAGAGCCAGACCTCTGGGGAGGCGAGGCTGAGTGATATCAACCACCAAAAGTGCAGCACTAACCAAAAGCACCACCACTAAGAGAGTGGCACTGTTGAGAGTGAGGTGTGTACAAGTGGTGAGTAGAACTACTACATCCTTGATGGTGACCACAAGGAGGGGTACGGTCAGTGGAGGCCAAATCTAGTAGAAAACAAGCAACCATACAAGGGGTGTTTCCCCAATGAGCCAAAAGCTCTTGTAAGTGTGCCACCTCCAAAGACACTTTATATGTTTGTACTTGAATCTGCAACATGACATTGTTATAAATACATGCTTTAGAGTACATAGCCACATTAATTTCAAGTGTGTTGTGAGTATAAATGACTACATTGTGATCTTTCCAAATGGTAAATAAGATATCCAATCTAAAAGCATGTCATATATGGGCATATTTGAAGGGGATCAAGGTATTATCACCTAGAAGAACCATAGAGCCAATCTACAGAACTAAAAAAATTGCAAAAAGGACTCTGGTTGATGACAAAAAGGGCAACGGGGATCAAGAACTTCCAAATGTCATAGCTAAGAGCCCAAAAGAAATCCCTAGAAAATAATACAGTAGGCAAAATGTAAAATTTTGGGTTCAGTAATGGTGTGCCACATAGTGGACAACCTATGACTCCAAGTGCGATGTGAGGATTGCAAATGCCAACATTTGTTGAGTACATCAACCATGGGTAGGTGAGGAACTAGCCATTAGTAACCCAGCCTAGGTTTATAGCTAGTAACCAGAGTGTATGGATAACACTTCTAGTCTTTCCCCCAAGGGTGAGAAGACTGAATGCCCACTTTGTGTAACAAATGTGAAGGCACCATAGAAACTAGAAAATCAAAAGTCTACTGATCTGGACGAGTGAGCCAAAACCATACTCCATGTCTTCTCATGACTGCAAGCTCATTGTAGCTCTAGAGAAAAAATCTTTAGGGGTCCTTATGCCACATTTAAAAAAATGCATAGCACTAACCTTGTGCACCTTAGCTAGGGGAACATCTTGAATAGTAAATAAAGGTGACCACCAGAGATTATGTTGGTTCAAGGAAAGCCCTCTTCTAAAACCATTACTAACCCAGTGAAGCCAAGGCTTAACTACTTCCTAGGCTTTCCAAATACTCTTGGCAAGAAAAGTACCCTGAAGTTGAATAGGTTCAGGGGTAATCAGAAGGATTTGAAACCCAATCCCCTTCTAGGCTGGTTGATGAACTAGAAAGCCTAAAGAAATGCAATGCCTTAATAGAATCTTCTAGGCTTCATTGCCAGAAAGAGCTTGAATCATCCATTTGGCACATAAAGTAGTACCTTTCTTCTAGCTAGATAGCAAGCCAAGGCCACCAGACTCCTTGGGAAGACAAAAAAAATCCCAGGAAACTCTATGAAAGCCCTGGTGAGAAGCATCTAAATCCCAAAGGAAGTCGCGTAAAAGGCATTCAAGTTTCAGGTATGAGGCCTTTGATGGAGCCCAACAGGAAGAATAATAAACATGGGTGGTGGCCAACACTTTGGAACAAATCTAGAATTTTCCTGCTAGTGAAAGAGGTTTGGTGATCCAATAATCTAGCTTCTTCTCTATTCTAGCAAGAACCACATTCCAAAGCTCAACAACTAAGGCTCGGAAGGCAAATGGGATACCTAGAAAATGAAAATTTTCCCCATGTTGAACCCATTTCCACTAGTATTGCTCAAACCAAGTAGTATAAGGAAGGTAAGACTATTTGTAACAAAGGTTTTTGTGCCACTGAATGGTAAACCTTGAAGCAAGACAAAATGTGTCAAGACATTGCAAAGTGGAGGCAATATTCTCTTCATCCTTAATGAGAGTGAGGAAAGAGTCATCTACAAAATGACCATTAAGAAGCTAATCAAGGGAATTTAGAAGGGAAATACCTCAGAGCCTTCTTTGGGAGATGGCATTTGTGAGAAAACACCCAAAACCTTCTGCTACCAAAACATACAATAAGGGTGCCAACAAGAAGCCTTGGCAAATTGAACAATAAAGCCCAAAAGTTGAGACTAATAGCCATTAATGTAGATGCATGTAGAGACATCTCCAAAGATAATTTGGAGTGACTAAAAAAAAGTAGGGCCAAACCCAAGATCCTGAAGCATGGCTAGAATGAAAGGCCACTCAATCCTATCATAAGCCTTTGTAAAATCAATTTTGAGAAAGATGGCTTGTTGCTTGGAATGATGAGCCCATTCCATCCCTTCCCACATATAAATTATATTGTCCAAGATATAATGGGACTTGATAAAACCTATTTGCCTAGGGTGAATTATCTGAGGAAGAAGATGATGGATTTTGAGCAAGAGAGCCTTGGCAATGATCTTATAGGAAACATTCAACAATGTGATAGGCCTCCAATTGCAAATGTTTTCAGGGTCACCCACCTTAGGTATGAACTTAATATTCCCTTTGTTAATAAGATTACCCAGAGAATAAGAATTGTATGCCTCAATATAAACCTTATGCAGGTCTAGACCAATCTCATCCCAAAATGCTTTGTTAAATTCACAAGGGAAGCTATCATAACCAAAGGCCTTATCATCTTCCATGGAAAAGATAGCTTCCTTGAGGCCCTCCAAAGTGAGCTTCTACTCATAGAACATATATTATTTTGAGCAAGTTTTTTAGGTGCGATAGCCAAACAAGCCTACAAGGCTTGGTCCCTAGCGAACGAGGGACCCTAAGCTATGAAAACTTTTTCATAGTGGCAAACAAAGGCTTGAGGAATATCAGGAAGCTCACAAAGGGTATGTTGACCCTCTCAAATGTGCTTGATCCCCACCATAGAGTGGCATGCCCTCAATGCATTAAAGAATTCCTTGGAAGCTTGATCACCAACCTCTAGCTAGTGAAGGCAAGCTTTGAGTTGAGCTCCCCAAGCAGCATAATTGTGTGCAACTTGTTTCTAATGGTGAAGGTTGGCAAGTTGAACCTAGAGATTTGTATCAAATGGATTCATGGAAAGAGCTTTAGTGGCCTCACGAAGATATTTGATAGTGGCCTCATAGGATCTATTACAATATGTGGCCAATTTCCTCCCATAAATGTGAAAAAACCTTGCAGTACGGGTGATAGTATCATTCCACCACTAGATCCACCTAGAGGATGAGTGGGGCCTAGATTCAAGGTTCAAATTTTGTAAAATATGGGTGGTGGTGGGCGGATGGGAAAGCATGAAAGTATTAAGGTAAATTTGAGTTTTACAATTACAAGGAGGGGCAGAATGGTAGGTAAAGGAGAAATGGATGGGAAAATGGTCTAAAAGAGTCACGTTAGGGAGCGAAGTGACAAGTAGTACACTCATGTGACAAAAATTTAAAAAAGGATTGAACAAAAATCATAGCATGCTATAACCTTTTAAGGACCCTATCAACTCCCTCTTGAAATTTGGACCATGTGTACCAGACACCATCAAGCTGGCGGGGATGAACATTGGGACAAAAAATAGCCAACTTGTTTTGCATGTAGAACCACATGTGTCACTCACCAGTTGACCATCAAAAAGGTAGAAGGCCCACTTTATCAATAGCTAACTCAACCATATTAAAATCCTCGCAGAATAACCAAGTGGAAAGTGACAAAGAATCAGCCAGCCACCTCTACAAGTGTGAGTGCTCAATCACATCATTAGGGGCCTAGATATTGACAATGCCAAAAGAATGATTTTGAAAAGACAATAAAATCCAAACTACTCTCTGCATGGGATCAGAACCATGGTAAATAACAAAAGGAGAAAGCCAAGGGGAGAGGAGAGTGACTACACCTCGACCAGCTTCATGCTGAGAAGAAAAACTAACACCATCCAACCATATCACATGGCAAGCTAAGTTGAGAAGAAACCCAGAGACTTTAACTTCTTGCAAACACAAAACATCAATATTTCAAAGCCTACACTTGGTATCACAAACATAATACTTTCTAGGGAGGTCTATTAGCCCTCGTACATTCCATGAGGAAAAATTCATCATAAACCAACTTGCATTTTCTCCTTGTCCTCAAGTGAGGAAAAATTATTATGCAAGAAAGTGAAGGGTTCAAATGAAGAGTCACCAAAGTGATGGCTCTTCACTTATTGCCTTCAAGGCTGAGAGAGAATGATGAGATGAAGAAGAAATCATAGAAGCTGCTTGAGGCACCCAAACCGAGGTAGCTCAAACCTTTGGCTTAGTTGTTCCCTACGATGCAGGGTTTGAAATGGGTGACAGTGTCACAACTAAAGGAGCTTATGGTGCCGAGGGCATAAGAGGAGCTACACTAGAACTAGGATAGCTAGGTTCTTGAGAAATAGGGTTTGGCTTAGTGGTGCCCTTGCCTTTCTTGACAACCGTTGTCCACTCATCTTTTTTAACAGTCAGAACTAGCTTGGGTTCCTATACCAGAGACTAATTGTGCCCAAGAAGAGGACAATCCTTGATCTTATGACTTGTAGATTGATAGTGAAAATAAGTATTTTGGATATTTAAGCAAAGAAAATTTTGAGAAAAGGTGGTAGCACCAATCTAAATTTCCATAGTCTCTTTAAGGTCCCTAGAAAGGTTGAACTCAACACAGACCCTCCACTAAGGATGGGCATTAAAAAAATTTGTCTGATTCCATGCAAATGACTTTACCCATAGTTTGGGCAATTTTAGTGAGAAAATACTAGTAACGGATGGGAAACCCAATGAACTCTACCCAAACTAGAACCCTAAGTTTGCAATTATTTGAGATGCAGAAGTCTCAAGACTGTCTTTGGAAAATAAGTAGAGACAAGCAAACTATGCCCATGGCTAAAAATACTCTCAGCCTGGGAGGGGTTACCAAAATGAAACAAGAAAAAACCCTTGGTGAGGCTTTGAATTGCTTCAAGGTGAATACCCTAAGGAGACCAAGTTTTGGATACCCATTCATGCAGTGTGCTTTCAGATGGAGTGGAACCCACAAAATACCCAATAAGAGTTTGGGTTTCTAGCCATTGGCAAGACGATTCAAAAGTAGAAATATTCAAAAACAATTTGGGAGAGGAATTACCTCATGAAATACCTTGGGCACAAATTTGCGCGGGCATTTTCTCAATGAGGCCATTATCTCATGTAGTAGCAACTCCAACACCAATAGTAATTGTTGGGCTAGAGAGGGCCAAGACCATTATAAGATAAAATAAACCCTACACTAAATGTGAAATGATAGATAGTAATGTAGAAAGGGCTCAAACATAGACTATACAAACCCTAGTATAGCTCATTGCACGCTTCTCTGAACTACAATTTTTGAAATTTTCTAAAGGCCAAGTTTTGTAAAGTTTTTTAAGTTTTGTTTTAGGACATAACCAATTTTCCCATATATTGTCATCAATGCCAAAGGGGGAGATTGTTGGAAATTTGGCTAGGTTAGACATTTTAATGTTGTCATTTATGGAAACATATTAGACATATGAAATGGGAAGAACATGAAGATGAAGAGATGATAGTTTTACTTAGAAAATTATTTAAGTATTGTGCAGTTTATCAAGAAGAATGGATAGATTTTTGATTGGCAAGGTTCATGGGAACACTATCAACATGTGTGGAGTCAAGTACGACATCCTAAGATTAAGATGATGACATATGTGAGTGCACATGACTATACAAATTATATGGACAAAGTTATGATGATTTTACCATTCATAATGGTATACAGGCATTACATAGCATGATGAGGAAATAGATAATTTGGGTTAAGGAATTATTTTTTTTGCACAATAATTACTTAACTAATTAGGGATGGCATCCTAGATGTTAAACCTAAGTGGGAAAAAGTTAATTTTTTATTTTGGTAAAGTGTATAAAGGCATGAAGGCTAACTAGGTTGATATTTGACAATTAGCAAGCATAAAGGAAGATTGTTAAATGCAAAGTGATGTGTGGTATAATTTAATATTGATGTAAAATTTGCTAATGAAAATTCTAATATATGATTAGAGGAATGTGAATTAAGATAAAGCCTTGAAGTGAAGAATATATGATTAGAGGAAATGTCAAATATTGAAGATATCAAGAGTAGTGTAAAGAGGTTTTTGTATCTGTCTCTTTATAATGAACAACTATATTGTGCATTGCATATTTGGGTAGTGGGATCATTTTTCATACATATTTTAATTGTAAATAAAAATTCTTAATGAGGTTGAGGCTTCTTAAAAAGCATAGTCCTATAACAAGGACTGAGACACTATATAGATGTAATAGACTCCTAACATGGTTAATATCTTCCACAAGATACTTTTTAATTAGTGGATCATTTTATGGGTACCATCCCCACTGGGGCTTTCCCTTGGCCAAGGTTTTCCTAGATAAAAAAATATGGTGTTATGAGTTTCTTTATTGCATGGTTGTGTTTATTGTTCAACATAGTTAGTTTTGTTTCTTATGCAAGTTATAAAGCTATTAAAAATATCTAGTTTTGGGCTAGAGTTTGTGAATATTTATTCACCCCGACCCCCCACCCCCCCCCCAGTAAATTCTCACAAAGGACCCTTGAATCTTGAGAACACCTTCAATGCTTGATAACTTGCATTGATAACTTGATTAATAACTTCAAATCATATCCTTTGTACATTTGTGTGTGTGTGTGTGTGTGTGTGTGTGTGTGTGTGTGTAAAAATAAAGTTCTGAAGCTTTCTTATATAATAGTTTTTACAATTAAAAATAAAGAATTCTGATGGGGCCACTTGATTTTTAAAATTAAATCCTTAAGACAAAAGTGGCCCCAAAAATAGAAAAATGTTTGAGGTACTAATCTATCTATCTGACCTATGTTGGTATAGGTAGACTAGATCAACCTATGCCAAGGTTATCCCAAAAGGGTTAACCTTGAAGTCTTAGAAACTGCACACATAGAATTAAAGAAAAAGGAAAAGGAGTTGGAGAAAACATCATTTGAGCACAAATGCATACATGGTCCGTAAGGTCACTAAAGGACATGACCTAAAAGGTCTTAAATGACGGTGCTTCCATTTTAAGATGCTATAATTGGATAAATAAAGGAGAGAAAAACATTTCTTTATTTGATAACTTTATTAGGGTTAAAAGAAATTAAAATCTCATTATCCCTCTAGTTTCTTTAAAATGGGCTCAACTTTCTTCATTGGGTGAAATATTGAGGTAGATTTTCAATTTTTATCTTCCCTATTTATATAAGAATCCCTTCTTTCTCAAGAGGATGAACTCTCTATGATTAGTTTCATTCCTCAATTCATTTACAATGAAATTAATATTGCTCTTACTCTCCCTATCCCATTACAAGAAGTGGAAGATGTCATATTTCTCATGAAAAAGGGTAAATCTCTAGGCCTTCATGGCTTCTTGATTGAAATTTTTCAAGATTTTTTTGGAAATTATTAAGTTTTATCTTCTTGCAATTTTTTAAGAGCCTCATAAGAACAAGTACATGTTAAGATCTATGAATGATACTTTCATAAATTTGATCCTCAAAAAGGAGAATGCAAGCATATTAGATTAATTTAGACCCATTATACTATGTAATGTGATTTAAAATATTATCACTAAATTTATTTCTAAGAGACTCAAGTGGTCCCTTAGAGATATAATTTCTAATTAGTAGGGAATTTTTTTATGGGCAAAAAATTTCTCGACGAAATAGTGATTGCAATTCAAGAAAATTGTTTATGGAAATTTCCAAAGAGAACTCAATATTTATCAAATTAGAAATGGAAAAATTTTATGATAGAGTTAGATGACCCTTCTTATAGAAAATTATTTTATGTTTTATATTTTATGGAAATGAGTGGATTGGTTCATGAGATGTGTCTCTTCTATCTCCTTTTTAGTTCTTGTCAATGAAGATTCTTAATAGTTTTTTTTAGGATTTTAGGGGTATTTATTAGGGGGTCTTACCTCTCCTTTTTTTCATCATCATGATTGAGGTGCTTGAAAAATTTATTAAAGATGAAGTTATAAAAGACTTTGGTAGGATCAAACAACACTGAGAAGGGGGGTCATACGTGGATAGGGGCAGGGAGTGAACTAGTGTTGCAACACTTTCAAACTAATTCAATGCCTTAAAATGTAACCATAGCAATTCATAAATCATAACACATAAAAGTAAAGCATACAAAAAAGAGACCTCATTGCACCATGATTTTGTTCTTGAGAAAACCTTAGCCAAGGAGAAACCCTAGTGGGGATTAAATCTACAAGATGATGCACTAATATGAAAATATCTATGTTAGGATATCTAACCTTGTTAGGAGTCTTTACATAGAATTTAGTATATTAGTACCTATTAAAGGACAAGATCTTATTGGAGGTATGCAACCCAATTAGGATTTGAGAGAAAAAAGAGACCACACTTACTCAAGGATTAAGGTTAAATCCTCCTTCAGGACTCATCATCATATTGTAATGAAAATCTTTACATATAATGAACTGTATACGAAATCACAATGTAAATTTTTTCCAAATGAAGCTTGAATCTATTATGATCCAACAATAAGGCTCACATATCATATATCACATACATCTTACATCATAATCCCATGCTCACATACCAAATAAGTTCTTTCTTTATACCCTTTAGAATGTTTTATTCAGTCAGCTTACAAAAACTTTACTAAAAGTGTCCACAGAAATACCAATAAGAAAAATATTGAACCATTCTATCCAAGATTTAATCCCATTTATGTCATCCCTACATTTAGGCAATTGAATTATCCAAAAAATTCAATTACCTAGGCCAAAGCACCCAATCTCATAATTTATCTTGTAATATTTCTATAATAAGCCAATTATATTTTGTACCACCAAAACTTATGCAATTAATATAGGTATGGTAAAGGAACCAATTATAGTCTCCTAACACCTTTCCAAGAGTACACATTGAAACAGACACATATACAGTAGAAAAGAACCAACTTTACTCATGAACAAATATTTATTGATTAGACAAATCCCATGATAAAGTATGTATACCAAGATATAAGGCCTTCTTGGTTGTAGCCAGTACAATGAATTACAACATTAGAGCCCCAAGATCGCAATCTTGAGACTCTCTTCGAATTCTCTATCTACCAACTTCTAGACTACCAAAATATTATTTTCCTACATGTAATACAAGCTCATATATAGCCAACCAGACCACAAGTCATCTTATCAGTCATTTCATTACAAAATAGGTCTTACCCTAGAGAAGAATAAAATAAATAACAAAATGGCCAAAAGAGAATCTACAATCTTAAGGATAATTCTACACATGATCCAAGAGATGTTCTTCAACCATGCAATATGCCATGTCATCAGAGGAAACTATGTAGAAAGAAACTCCATGGTATGTTGGTTTGAACAAGCAATGACAAGTGAGTAGAGAAAGATGCACAAAATTTCAATCACAAAGAATATTATATTCCATGAATTTATGGCAAGGATCAACAATGAGTCAACATTAAGATGCCAACTATCCACAACTTCCAACCATGAGCAACAATGACTACTCCTCGAACATCAAATTGATACAAAAAATGTAGTATTTTTGGTTGATGCAAGATTTCTCTTTGACCCAAGATTAACATAGATATAAGATACTATACTATAATTACATACTCAATGTATATATTAATATCCCAAAGTTATAGTAATATTTGGTAACTCTATTATTTTTATTGACCAAAACTACTTGACCCTATCTTGTCTATCACCTCTAGAGTTAGGAACTTTTCATGTACAACCTTTACCAAAGATGATCATTAATTAAAGTGACCATGAAAATAAGATATATTTCCATAAATAATAATGCATAATCAATCTTTTAGTAATAATTTTCCAACAATCTTCCCCTTTAGCATTTATGGAAATACTTAATGAAAAATGAACAAGTGTCAATGCAAATAACAAAATGCTCATAATAGCTTGATCTATCATTTCAAACTTGGAGTATAATCTCCCTTAAAATATATTTTTTATGCTTCATTTTCATGCTATCACTCCCCCCTTTGATATTAATGGTAAAAATGAGATATTAAAGCTTATATGCAATGAACATTTTTTTCGCATCTAGGAAAATTGTATGTACATAAACCTCAAAAGGTCTGCAAAATTGACTTTCAAAGCTTGAAATTTTGTGTCCCAAGTCTTCTCTAATCTCTTTTTAACTTGAATTTCTCCACATAAAGCGTAATCTTCTACCTTAGTTTCCTCTAGGTTGGTAGGTCTAAAAAATTGCATCTCAAGTTACTCCAACTCCTTTTGCATTATGTCAATCTCGGAAGTAACTCTGAAAATATTCTTGTCACTTTGTCCTTCTCTTTTAGAATAATAGTAATCTTTTCCATAACCTTACTCACTATTTATAAAAATTAGTCATTGCTTAACTATATTTCTCATACATAGTAGCCAATTTATCTAAACATTATTATTCTTCCTTAATTGTTCTCTCAACATCAACTACATACTTAGATGATCTAATGCATTACGTATATATATATTTGTTCCCTAAAAAATAGAAGTCATAAATTCATTTATATGTGCATCAACTAGCTTAATGTCACTATAAATGGAGGCACATACCTTATTAAAACTCTTTGTTTTGTATTCCTCACTTGTCTTTACCTCAACTTTTTGCTTCAATGACTAAAAGTGAGTATCAAACTCATCGAGTACTCTCTCCATATTGTCCATAAAATTTATTTCTTGAAATGTTAAAGGAATATGAAAATTCTTGTTAAAACTATCGAGTGATCTACTTACCCTCTATCTTTCTTCTCAGTCTTCCTTTAATATCTCTCTTTGTCTTAGCAATATCCATCATAGATATGTCCATAAGTTCATCCTCATAAAAGGTCTCTAATTTTTCATCCTTGTCCACAATCACAAATATTTTTCTAAGATCACTTACCAATTAATGAAGGCATATCTAAAGTAGTGGGAGTCCCCATGAGACTTTCTACTTTATCAACTATTATTTCATTATCCTCAACAATATTACCCCTATCAATTAGGTTAATGCTACATTTGACATGTTGTGGAGATGAGTGTTATAACCAAGTACTATCCTTATATGCTTTATTAGTTGTTGTCATTGAAGGTTTACCTTCAATGTCACCCCTCTGACCTTACTTCAATTATTATGTCCTCTTTTTCTTTATTCTCCTTCTCTCTTTTTTGTGTTCCAATTCTTTTACTTCCTCACCTACATCTTGGGCTTCAAGAATAATTTTATTAATTTCTTCATTGAAAATAAATTTTTTTATGAAAGTATTATTTTCCTATTCTTCCTTAGAAGGTTCTAAGGTAATTGGCACACCTAAAACAAAAAAATTTGGTTGTTTCATTATGTTGAAAAAATGATTAAGATCATTTATATCATATGTATCTTCATTCATAGGTACAATTTCTTTATCTTTAATTGTGGTCTCGAAAGACCTAGGTGAAGGTGTTTGAATGCCCTTATAATCAATCTCCATCAGTACCTTAGAGATTTCCTTCTCTATATATTCTCAAATCTCATCATACACACCGATCATAATCTTGAAAATCCTCATTTTAGATCTCATCTTATCCTTTTCCTTTTTAAAAAATGATATGCATTTCATCATAGGTAATTAGAGAGCACAAATCATAAAAGTATTTTCTCTCTAATTATTTGGTCTTCCTCTAATGCTCCTTGCCACTTAATATCTAACTTATCAAAAAACTCATTAGGGATTCTTCCCTAAATTTCTATCAAAATCTCTTCAAATTCAATAAATAAGTAATAACATAGTCCTCTAAAAAAAATTGGTCTTCAGGTTCATACCTATCATAATATTTATTTAGTTGACTAATTAGACCATCATTTTAATCCTTTATGTTACTCTTTTCATATTAAGTTTTGATTTATTATTTTCATCATCTTTCATTGCCTCTTACTGGGCTTTTGATTCTAATGGTACCTTGTTCTTTCCTTGATATCATAAACTTGAGGTGTATCCATGCTTAATAACTTCCAAATAAAGCCCACAAGACTAGATTAAATACCTTTACATTGTTGAAGTAGGATTTGCAAGAAATTATTTTGAAAACCTTTCCTCAATTACTCAAACCTCCTTCAATTTTCTCAAGATCTAGAAAAGTAAATATTGATAATTGAATCCAACTTTCCCATTAAATCACAAAAAATTTCTCTACAATTAATGTGTTAGGTCACATCCTAGAAAAGATGCTACAAAGATACTAGCCATGAAAACTCACAATAATTTCTTAAATCAATACATCTAGGCCTTAGATCAAAGATATTGCATCTTTCATCCTTGATCTTCCTTAATCCATGCTCGAACATCTTAACTTTACAAATTTGGGGTCAAGATATTATATTCTCAACAACTCCACCTAAGGAAATGTTAGCCAATTTAGGTTGATGTAGAGGGCTCAATGCTTAGCACCAAATTTCCCTTATCTAATGACACATTTTGATCCTCTTATTTCAAGCATTTTTATTTCCACTCTTAGTTTTCTTTATAAATGTCTTATTTATTGAAATTGAAAGACTATTAGGAGACTATTGGCATTATTTATTAGAGATAGTAAAACAAGATTGGAGAATTATATGGTTCTCATTTATAGAAAACCATAGTATCCATAGTATATCAGTTAGAAATTAGTTTGCATATCCCAATAGATTAATTAGAGAAGGCACATGATGATCAGTAAATGAAGGACACCTATGACCATAAATGATCACTAAGTGATGATTGAAGAACATAAGACAATGTGTAAAATAATTACAATCAATCAAGGAAGAAGCCAAATATAGGAAGGAGATCACATTGGATTGTGTGAAATAATTCTAAAGAAAAGATGTAAGGTTACATTAGGAGAGGTAACACACTTGGACTAGTATGGGTAGAGTACTAGTAAAATAAGATTAAGATGAAGAGCCAATTTCACAAAGGAAGTTTCTAGGAAGAATAAATATGATAGTGAAAAGAGGAGGAAGAAGAAAGAAAAAAGAATAGAGTTTGATAAACAAAAAGTTTTAGAATTAAGGAAGAGAGGAGTGCAAAGAAAAGCACCTACAATTGAAGATTTTTTCAAAAGTAAAGTGGAGTTAGGTGGACTAGTAGTAGCGAAGAGAAGATAAAATCTTTCAAATGAGGGAAATAAGAAGAAAATTGGTGCAGAGCACAAAGCTTGGTATTGGAGGAATGGATAAAACTCCATCTTGTCTTCATTCTTCATCTTGTCAAGGGCCATGATGGTTACAATGATAGTTTCAGTTGATTGTGCTTCATTTTGGTTGTTCTTGGTATTACTTGTTATGGTTCCACATGGCCTAACTTGGCATGTAATAGCATGTAATGGAAATACTCATTGGTTTTACATGGGAGATCCTTCCTCATACCTCTTTGGATGTAATTAGAGGTTTCATGAAGTTTTATGAAAGGTTTGAATAAGTATGAGCCCATTTGTGTAGGCACTTCATCCTATTTGGTGACCCTCTAAACCAAGGATGTAAGTAGCCTATAGGGTATATATGTTTTAGGTGTTTAGGAGGGTGTCATATGGCCTAAATAGCCATGATGCTCAATAATATAAAGTTTAGAATGTGTTTTGAAGTCTTCAAATGAAAAGTTGCTCATATCGGCAGTTTTGCAAAAAGTTGCTGACAACTTTTGCAAAAAACTGTGCAACTTTTGCAAATTAGTTGCATTCGACCTCTAACTGCCTTGGAGGTAAGTTTTTAGGTGTCATTAGGCTATAAATACATTGATCCTCTTCCCAAAAGAACAGAGGAACTTCATTGTACGGATTTTTCATTGAATGAATAAAGAACTCCCTATTTTTCTATTTAATTCGTTGCTTTCAGAGGTTGCACGTGTGGTACGGACGTGAGACTAGAAGTTTAATGGTGGATTTGCAGAGTTTCATGTCCCACTGACTCATTGCATTTTATTTGGAGTGATTTGAAGGAGTTTGGACAAAGTTAGAGCAAATTGGGTGAAACCAGTCCCAAACCCTCCTTAAAATCAGGGTTTTGTGCAAATGAGCCATTAGAGTGCACCTAATTGGCCTCAGGGGTACAAAACCCAATAATCTGAGAGAAGACATGTACCATTTGTTGATTCTAGGAGTAGGAGTAGTTTCTATGGTGGGATTCCAAGTTTCAATGATGCCCTAGTTCAAGTTAGGCATAGAATTTGAACTAGGAATTCAGATTTGGAAGTAGAATTGTGAAGTTTGGTTGATTGGAGTGCAACCAAGGGTTGAATTGGAAGTCTTAGACCTTCCCTAACACCATCCAAGTTAGTATCTTATTCTGTGTACCCATTTCCTTGCACTTTCTTAACAAACCAAGCCTAATTAGGCCTATTAGGTCTGCGTGTTTTGCATAGGTTGGGATATGCTGGAGTGGAGTGAGATTTTAAGATTTGGAGGTCTTTAAGGGGAGTCAAAAGGGTATCTGAAACTCTAGTTTATTTGCCAAGTCGTTTGGGGAAATCAAAAGATATTGCTGAATTTCAGGTTTTGCTGATCTACTAGGATTCACTAGGTAGGTATTGGTTGGGTGTATTACAGAAGTGTGGGAATCTGAAAAGTTGTTGATTCAGAGTACATTGGGATATGTGAAGGTGTGTTGATCATCAGATCAAGTGGTTGAGAGGCCTAAGGCATAGATCCTTGTTTTGGCCTAGTTGAGGGATACTATTCCTAAAGACAAATTGGGAGCAGACTTTGCTTACCTATTCCTTGCATTGAGAAGGTTGTCAAACCTTGTGAGAAGGTTATTTACCAAGAGTGGAAGGTCCTTTAAGGATTCCCTAAGGCTAGAAGCAAGTTTGGCTTGTTTGAAGGGTCTAAGTGCAATCTAGACCAAGAGTACACTTCCGGTGTGTAACTCTGCATCAAGGTGGTATCAGAGAAGGCGAAGACCTGTTTTCATCATGTCTGAAGGAGAAGATGGACCAGAGAGGGTTCTCCCTCTAAGGGTCACAAATGCAGAACTAGCCAAGATAGTACAAGAACAAATGGCTGAAACTAGGGCCTTTAGAGAAGAGAACAGAGTAGTCAAGAGAGAGTTGGAGAGACTCAAGGGCAAGTTGAAGAGAGGAGAAAACTATGAATCAGAAAATGAAGAGGTGGAGCAAGATGACAATGCAGTAGTAGTACCACCTGATCAAAGGCCTCTCTTGCAAGCACTAGAAAGGATGGGAGTCAAGGGTGGAGAGATCCCTACATTTCAAGGAAAACTCAATCCTGATGAATGCATTGATTGGCTTGAAGCCATGGACAATCACTTTGAAGGTGACCACATTCCACCAAGCCAAAAAGTGAAGATTTCCAAGACTAAGTTGAAGGGTGCAGCACTAAGCTGGTGGAATTTTGTTCAGAATGAGAGGGCTGAGGATGGCAAGGAGCCCATAACTACTTGGAAAAGAATGAGAGCAGAGATCAAGAGGCAGTTTGTGCCCGAGGATTATGAAATCCTTGTGAACCAAAGGTTGCATAACCTTAAACAAAGGGATCTTGATGTGAGCACATACACACAAGAGTTCCATAACTTGACATTGAGAGCCAAGGTCAATGAGACAAATAAACAAAAACTAGCCAGATATGTAAGTGGCTTGAAGTATTCTATTCAAGATGAATTGACATTGGTGAATTTGGAGTCTATACACCAGTGTTTTAATCTTGCATTGAAGATTGAAGAGAAGCATAAGAGGAGAGGTGATTCAAACACCAACAGAAGAGGAGGTAGCAATAATTTTAGAGGAAGAGGGGGCAGATTTCAAGGCAGAGGCTCTGGTTTCAGAGATGAAAATCAGAATCAGAATATTGATACCAGTCAAAGAGGATCTTTTAGAGGCAGAGGCAATAATGGCAATAGAGGAAGGAATGGCAACAGGAGCAGAGGAGGCCAGGTCTTCACTGGCAGGTGTTTTATTTGCAATCAGACAGGGCATCAATCCTTTAGATGTCCCCAAAAAGGAGGAGTCAGCAGCAGACCCGGAGATAGGAGAATTAATCTATTGCAAGAAGAAGAAGAGGATGGGCAAAGCATCTCATCCTATCACACCACAACCTCCAGACTTGCTGATCCTAAAACTGGAGAGTGCCTCATGATGCAAAGGACACTTTTGAAGGTACCACAACCTGCAGAACCACCTCAGAGAAAAACATTGTTCAGGACACATTGCAAGGTGAAAGGAAAGGTATGTAAGTTAATTGTGGATTCAGGATCAACTGACAATATAGCATCTAAAGAAATGGTGGATAAATTAAAGTTGCCTAGGATACCACACCCATACCCTTATAAAGCTTCTTGGTTAACAAAAGACAAACAAACATTGGTAAATGAACAAGTTTGGGTGGAGTTCACATTAGGAGAGTATTCTGATAAAGTTTTGTGTGATGTCACTGAGATGGATGCATGTCACCTCTTATTAGGGAGGCCATGGCAGTTTGATGTAAAATCAAGGCATGATGGAGAAACCAACATTTATACAATAACTAAGGGAGGTGTTAAGTATACAATGAGGCCATTGCCTGATGATAGAAAATCAGACCATATAGTTAGTAGTGTGGCTTTAGTAGGGGAGAAGGAATTCCTCAAAACTATAAAAGAAAAGGACACACCCTGCTTTGCAATAGTGGTAAGACCAAAACAAGAATCAAGGAACCTAGTCAAGCCTAGAGAAGATTTGAAAAAAGATGATGTAGGACCCAAGGAGGTTAGGGATTTGCTAAACAAGTATCATGGGATTGTGGCAGGGAGTGTACCATCTACTTTACCACCAGAGAGAGAGGTGAGTCATTGTATAGACCTCATACCAGGGGCCACTTTACCAAATAAGGCTGCATACAAGTTGACTCCAGAACAGAATGAGGAGATAGCAAAACAAATAGAAGAGTTGTTGTCTAAGGGTCTGATTAGGAAGAGTGTGAGTCCATGTGCAGTACCTGCAGTACTTGCACCTAAAAAGGAAGGAACATGGAGGCTATGTACGGACTCAAGGGCTATAAACAAGATAACCATCCGGTATAGGTTTCCCATGCCAAGAATGGAAGATTTTTTGGATTGTTTAGGAGGGGTTAAAATTTACTCCAAGGTAGACTTAAAAAGTGGATACCATCAGATAAGGATCAGAAAAGGGGATGAGTGGAAAACAACATTTAAAACAACTGAGGGTCTTTATGAGTGGCTTGTGATGCCATTTGGGCTATCAAATGCCCCAAGTACCTTCATGAGATTGATGAATGAGGTACTTAAGCCTTTCCTTAACAAGTTTGTTGTGGTATACCTAGATGACATACTAGTGTTTAGCAAGGATGAAGAGGAACACTTCAAACATCTAGATTTGGTCCTAAAAAGATTGCATGAGGAAGATCTCAAGATCAATTTGGAAAAGTGTATATTTGTGAAGGATGAACTGATATTTCTTGGTTTCGTTATTTCTAAGGACTCTTTGAAAATGGATCCATCCAAAGTAGAAGCTATAATAAATTGGCCATCTCCTACCACTGCTAGTGAGGTTAAAAGTTTCCATGGTTTATGTAATTTTTATAGAAAATTCATAAGGAATTTTAGTGGGATATCTGCTCCAATGGTGGATACCATTAAGGGGGGCAAGAAATGTCATTTTGTATGGACTAATGCTGCAGAAGAATCTTTCCAAATGCTGAAGCAGAAGATAGCACAAGAACCAGTCCTAAAGTTCCCTGATTTCAACAAAGTATTTGTCATAGAATGTGATGCAAGCACTAAAGCTATTGGTGGTGTATTGAGTCAAGAGGGCAGACCAATAGCCTTCTTTAGTGAGAAGTTAAATGAAGCAAAGCAGAAATATTCAGTATATGATCTAGAGTTGTATGCTATGGTCCAATCCTTAAAAAGATGGAGGCATTATTTACTTCCCAAGGAGTTTATTTTTTTTACTGATAATCAGGCTTTGAGCTTTCTTAACAGGCAGGAAAAATTGAATCAAAGGCACATGAAGTGGATGGAGTTCATCCAAGCATATACTTTCTCAATCAAGCACAAGAAAGGGATCACAAAAAAAGTTGCTGATGCCCTAAGCAGAAGAAACCTCCTAGTTCAATCAATTGAACTTGAAACTGTTGGCATAGAAGGTATGAAGGAACTATACAGCCAAGATGAGGATTTCAAAGAGATTTATAAAGTTTTCCAAAGAATGGAAGGCAGGTATCACACAGAGTTCTCTGATTTTTTAATTCAAGATGGTTTATTGTTTAAGGGGGGACAATTATGTGTTCCTAGGGGATCATATAGAGAGAATATAATCAAAGAAAAACATAGTGGGGGCATGTCTGGTCATTTTGGATTAGACAAAACACTTGAGCAAGTTAGGAGATTCTACCATTGGCCAAAAATGCAGACCGATGTAAGAAAGTTTGTGGAATCTTGTATAATTTGTCAAAAGGCTAAAGGGCACTCATCAAATGCAGGGCTTTATACTCCTCTACCTATCCCTGACAAACCATGGGATTCAATAAGCATGGATTTTGTATTGGGATTACCAAAAACTAAGGCAGGAAATGATAGTGTGTTTGTGGTTGTTGACAGATTTTCCAAAATGTCTCACTTTATCCCTTGCAAAACTACACATGATGCTTCAAACATTGCAGGTCTATTCTTCAAAGAAGTGGTAAGACTCCATGGTTTACCAAGGTCTATTGTTTCAGATAGAGACTCCAAGTTCCTAGGACATTTTTGGAGGACTCTTTGGAAAAGACTTGGAACAAACCTTAATTTTTCTTCTGCCTATCACCCTCAATCAGATGGGCAGACTGAGGTAACAAATAGGTCACTAGGGAACCTACTAAGATGCTTGGCACAACAATATGGTGGATCATGGGATAACATATTACCACAAGCTGAATATGCATACAATGATTCAGTAAACAGAAGTACTGGTTTGACACCATTCCAAATTGTTTATGGTGAACACCCAAGGGGAGTACTAGAGTTAAGGGATGTCAGTTAGATGGAGAGGAGAAGTTCCCAAGCTCAAGACTTTGCACAAGTGATGAAGGAGGTACAACACCAAGTGAAAGACAGACTGTCTAAATCTGCAGACAAGTACAGAGAACATGCCAACAAGAAAAGAAGGGATTTGCAGTTCAAGGTTGGAGACCTTGTCATGGTCCATTTGAAGAAGGAGAGGATGCCAAAGGGACAGCATACCAAGTTGATGGCAAAGAAAATTGGTCCATTTAAGATCCTACAAAAATGTGGGAACAATGCATACAAAATTGAATTGCCACCGGATGTTGGATTGTCACCAATCTTTAATATCTCTGATTTGTTTGCTTTCAAAGAACCTAATGATATTGTGGATGCAGGTACAAGTCTGGAAGAGCAGGTTACTGATGTTGCATTGCCAAAGACACATAAACTCCAAATTGAGTGCATATTGGACAAGAGAGTTTCTATGAAGACACGAAGAGGCACATACTATACCTACCTGGTCAAATGGGTTGGGTTACCTGAGGAGGATGCAACATGGATGACTCAAGCAGAGATAGAGAAAGCAGGCTATCAATTTAACACCATTCCCAACTCAAGGGACTTGAGTTCTTTTGGAGAGGGGTAGTATGGTGCAGAGCACAAAGCTTGGTATTGGAGGAATGGATAAAACTCCATCTTGTCTTCATTCTTCATCTTGTCAAGGGCCATGATGGTTACAATGATAGTTTCAGTTGATTGTGCTTCATTTTGGTTGTTCTTGGTATTACTTGTTATGGTTCCACATGGCCTAACTTGGCATGTAATAGCATGTAATGGAAATACTCATTGGTTTTACATGGGAGATCCTTCCTCATACCTCTTTGGATGTAATTAGAGGTTTCATGAAGTTTTATGAAAGGTTTGAATAAGTATGAGCCCATTTGTGTAGGCACTTCATCCTATTTGGTGACCCTATAAACCAAGGATGTAAGTAGCCTATAGGGTATATATGTTTTAGGTGTTTAGGAGGGTTTCATATGGCCTAAATAGCCATGATGCTCAATAATATCAAGTTTAGAATGTGTTTTGAAGTCTTCAAATGAAAAGTTGCTCATATCGGCAGTTTTGCAAAAAGTTGCTGACAACATTTGCAAAAAACTGTACAACTTTTGCAAATTAGTTGCATTCGACCTCTAACTGCCTTGGAGGTCGGTTTTTAGGTGTCATTAGACTATAAATACATTGATCCTCTTCCCAAAAGAACAGAGGAACTTCATTGTACGGATTTTTCATTGAATGAATAAAGAACTCCCTATTTTTCTGTTTAATTCGCTGCTTTCAGAGGTTGCACGTGTGGTACGGACGTGAGACTAGAAGTTTAATGGTGGATTTGCAGAGTTTCATGTCCCACTGACTCATTGCATTTTATTTGGAGTGATTTGAAGGAGTTTGGACAAAGTTAGAGCAAATTGGGTGAAACCAGTCCCAAACCCTCCTTAAAATCAGGGTTTTGTGCAAATGAGCCATTAGAGTGCACCTAATTGGCCTCAGGGGTACAAAACCCAATAATCTGAGAGAAGACATGTACCATTTGTTGATTCTAGGAGTAGGAGTAGTTTCTATGGTGGGAGTCCAAGTTTCAATGATGCCCTAGTTCAAGTTAGGCATAGAATTTGAACTAGGAATTCAGATTTGGAAGTAGAATTGTGAAGTTTGGTTGATTGGAGTGCAACCAAGGGTTGAATTGGAAGTCTTAGACCTTCCCTAACACCATCCAAGTCAGTATCTTATTCTGTGTACCCATTTCCTTGCACTTGCTTAACAAACCAAGCCTAATTAGGCCTATTAGGTCTGCGTGTTTTGCATAGGTTGGGATATGCTGGAGTGGAGTGAGATTTTAAGATTTGGAGGTCTTTAAGGGGAGTCAAAAGGGTATCTGAAACTCTAGTTTATTTGCCAAGTCGTTTGGGGAAATCAAAAGATATTGCTGAATTTCAGGTTTTGCTGATCTACTAGGATTCACTAGGTAGGTATTGGTTGGGTGTATTACAGAAGTGTGGGAATCTGAAAAGTTGTTGATTCAGAGTACATTGGGATATGTGAAGGTGTGTTGATCATCAGATCAAGTGGTTGAGAGGCCTAAGGCATAGATCCTTGTTTTGGCCTAGTTGAGGGATACTATTCCTAAAGACAAATTGGGAGCAGACTTTGCTTACCTATTCCTTGCATTGAGAAGGTTGTCAAACCTTGTGAGAAGGTTATTTGCCAAGAGTGGAAGGTCCTTTAAGGATTCCCTAAGGCTAGAATCAAGTTTGGCTTGTTTGAAGGGTCTAAGTGCAATCTAGACCAAGAGTACACTTCCGGTGTGTAACTCTGCATCAGGAAGAAATTATTCAACATATGCATAGATACATGAGCTACAATAACTTATTGATGCAAGGTGGTCATCTATCCCAGGTGTAAATGGTCAAAGGCATGATTGAGAAACTCTACTAGAAGCTCAACTAGACTTGAGTCCTGGAAAAAAGATTGTATAAAGACTACAAGAAAAATTTTGGAGTAAAGGAAAGGGAAACAAAAATTATTGTTGAATATACTAAGAGATTGCATGATGAAATTATTGATATGTGGAGAAAGATTCTAAAGATTGACAGAGAAACACAAGGACACTCATCACCCATTTAAGTTAATGATGCCTTTAGAGTTGAAGAGATAATTAGCAATATGGTACAAGACATTCCTAAACATGTATAAGAGCTAGAAGCACAACAAGTGAAATCACCAACTAGTGAGGCCAAGATGTTGACGTAACTAGTCAACCAGAATTATCTAAAGGACAAATAGAGGTACTTGCACTTGAATAGAAAGACCAAATGATTGAATAAATTTGGAAAGAAGTAAAATAATAAAATATTGAAGAAGAATATCAAGTGTGAAGAAAGCTAAGTCTTTGGTCAAGCAAATTAAAAAAACAAAAACTAGTAAAACTTATAATAGAGGAAGAAATTGAATACTTAGGTGATGATAGAATCATTACTACACATACATATGTTGACAAGTTGAAGCACAAGAAATTAATGAATTATTCATAAAAGGTGAAGAGAAAGATAATCAGAAACAAGAAGAAGAGGAAACAAGTATTGAGACATACCAAAAACATCTTAGCTAAGTTAGTAGCTGAAGTAAAATACATCAGGGTTGATCTAGTAATTAATCAATTGGATACCCTAATAAAAGCATTGTGCAATCAACATATGGACTTGTTAGATAAATAAGAGGGGCAGGGGTGAATTAGTTATATCCAGTTATATCATAGGTCTTAAAAAAAATTCAGCACCAATTCAACTTTATATACTTTCAAATCATAAGCTCAGAAACCACATTCAACATTTCATCTTTCACTTATAAATATTCACTTCAAACTATTATCTCACTATTTATGACTATACCAAGTACTAGAGTAACTATTTACCTTATACTAAGTTGTGATATGAAACATAAAACATAAAATAAACTTTGCAACACGTAAGAAATCACACAATTGAACACATAATTTTAACATGGAAACCTTGTAAAAGAAAAAAACCACTTGGGATCGACAACCCCAAATAATTCACTTTTCTACTAGGGGTCAACCTTGTAAAATGTTTACATGCAAATTTTTAGTATGACTTGATTAGAGGATTTTAAGCAAAGATCATCTAATCCTTATTCACTCCTTGACATTTCTAGAGAGCAGCCTGCTTTAAAGGACTTACAAAAATTAGTAGTCGATGTTACCATATAGGATTGCATAGACTAGTTAGGTACACTCAATTAAGAAATTTTCTTTGCTATAATGGAAATATAGTAACATTCAAATGATATGTTTAGGTTTAGAACTACTTTGCTTATTTAGATCTCTGCTTCACTCTGTCTTCTTCCTTCTAATCTCCTGTAGATGATTACACTCTTTCTCTTTCACCTTGAACTTCCTATTCTTGATCTATCTTCCTTTGTTCTACTGGGTTCACCTTGTTCTTCTTTCTCCTTCAATATTTTGCACTTTTTCTACAATATTAGCAAATAATCAGTAGCAAAAAATGGTCTCAATCATCTCCTTAAATAGTTAACTTATGCCTTCTAGATCCTTCCAAATTGTTTTTCTTAATTACATTCACATATCTTCATTTGGTTTAGGTTCAATGCATTTAGTCATTTGGTCCTCAAATTTTGTGCTCATTCTGAAAGCAAATCTTCTCCATATGATCATCTTTGAATTATTCCAGTCGTAGATCTCATAAAAAACTTTTTCCTTATCCTTTATGATTCTCAAACATTCTTAATTCTCATAATTTTCTAGAATCATGTCTCATCTTTCTATTTTCTTCCACTTGGTGAACATTACCACTTCACTCAATCTTGACACTGTGCTCAGTTAACACTAAGATTACTAGGTTAAGACTAAACTCCATCTTTACTTTTTGGGTGCTCTATTATTACTTTAGTAGCTTGGAAAATAGTGTATTCCTACATTTACCTTGTTCATTTAGTGTAACTTGAAATTTATGTATCTTTGAAATAATCAAATTGACATAACACTATCAGGGTCCAATTCATTCAAGTGCCCATTGAATACCAGTACTTATCAATTATGTCATCATCATACTTTCTTCAAATCCTCTTCATCAATCAAATGATATAGCACTCTACTAAATTAGCATTATGTCTAACCAACTAAGGCTTGACATCAATGACCACATAATAATAGATATGACTCTTTCACATACAATAATATCATTCTTAGTTATATTATCAATTGGAGTTGAATCTTCACTTGGTTTTCTTCCTTCTAATCTCATATGGATCATTACACTCTTTCTCTTTCACCTTGAACTTTCTCTGTTTGATCTTTTTGCCTCTATTCTGCTTGGTTCACCTTTTTCTTCTTTCTCCTTCAATAGTCTGCACTTTTTTAGTCACATTAGCAAATAATTGGCAACAAAACAATGTCTCAATCATCTCCTTAAATAGTTGACTTATGCCTTCAAGATCCTTCCATATTTCTTTTCTTAATTTTAAATTCGCAAATCTTCATTTTGGTTCAAATTCAACTCATCTAGTCATTTGGCCCTCAAATTTTGTGCTCATCCTAAAAGAAAATTGTCTCCATAAAATCATCTTTGAATTATTCCAGTCATAGATCTCATAATAAACTTTCTCCTTATCCTTTATGCTTCTCAAACATTCTTAATTCTCATAATTTGTCAAAATCATATCTCATCTTTCTATTTGCTTCCACTTGGTGAACATTACCACTTCACTCTAGCTTGACACTATGCTCGGTTAACACTAAGATTACTATGTTAAGACTAAACTCCATCTTTACTTTGTCAGGTGTTCCATTATTACTTTAGTAGCTTGGGAATTATTGGGGTCCAATTCATTCAAGGGCCCATTGAATACCAATACTTATCAATTCTATCATCATCATACTTACTTCAGATGTTGTTCATCAATCAAATGATATGGCACTCTAGTGAATTAGCATAATGTCTAACCAACTAAGGCTTGACATCAATGACCATATAATAATAGATATGACTCTTTCATGTACAATAATAAAATTCTCAGTTATATTATCAATTGGGGCTAACAAGACTTACTATTGGCAGCAATGAGTATGGTTGAAGGAAACACAAAAAATAAGATGGCAAGTAAATTAATAGAAAAAGTAACAAAAATAAGAAATAAGGTGTCAAACTTAATGAAGAATGTAAAAGAAACACTAACAAATATAGGAAACACTTTTACCAATTTATCAAACTAATCATAGTTGGTGGAGGACTTGGAGTGATAGAAAGATGAAGCACAAAAATTATTGGACAATTGAGGCTATCAACTTGATCCAATATCAAGTTCAATTACTATTTATAGTGATGAATTGAAGATAATTTTAAACAAAATGATGCAACTACATGTAAAGAAAGATAGTAGAATGATGAATATACTAGAAATGCAAACACTCATGTCCCCTATACTAGAGGCTATGCAAAGGAACTTGAAGATAATAGATGAAGCACTGGATTACATAGTGTAGGTTTAATTAACAGATTGGATGAGATTGGAAGTACAAAGATCAAAATCAAGATCATATTTGGGGAGAAGTTCAAGGAGGAGAATTCAAAGATTAGATAGGAAAAATTCAGAAGATAACACAATTAGTACTCAAAGGGGGTACAAAATCTCAAAGATATCTATTTCCATGGATGCCAAGGGGGAGATTTTTGGCATTGGAAGACTATTAGGATATTAGTGGCATCACCCATTGGAGATAACACTATATGATTGAAGAATAATATGGTTTTCATTTATAGCAATTCATAGTATCCATAATATTGATCAATGAGAACTAAGTTTGCACATCCCAATAGGTTAGTTGGAGAAGGCACACAATGATTATTAAATGAAGGAAACTTATGATAATCACTGAACATAAGACAATGTGTAAAGGAATTGCAACTAGTCAAGGAAGAAGTCAAATCTAAGAAGGAAATCACAGTGGAAAGTGTGAAATTGTTATAAAGAAAAGAAGTAAGGCTAGATTGAGAGAAGCAAGACATTTGGACTAATCCAGGAAAGGTAAATCAAGATGAAGGTTGGCCCAATTAGGTTAACTCATTGAGATATGAGTAATGCATGAGAAGATAGAGAGAGAAATGTAAAGTTTAAATAAAGGGTTAGGATTAAGAAGGAAAAGAGAAAGGTTATTAAAAGATAGGTTCTATAATAGAATTATGTTGGTGTAAATAAGTATTCACTATTTACAACTTGCTTAAGTTTACTTAGGTCAATACATTATTTTGTTATTTATTAGCTTGACACTTAGGATTTTGTGTAGTTTTATGAGTTGTCATGTTGACGGCACAAAAATAAGCAACTCTAATTCAGCACATGGTGTCTACAACACTGGAGTTTTCATAATTAACTAAATTTTCATGTAGAAAACATAGTTATTTGCACTCTTAGTTAAGCACATGGCATCTACAATATTATTTTTCATGCTATACCTTTCTAGGCTTATTCTCTCCTCATTGCACTTACTTATGTGTTTAATGGAGGATAATCCACTCCTGGTGGACATGTGCTTCTTTGTAAGACTTATCAGTATGCTAACTCCTAGAGTTTCTAGAAGCATTCTAGAAGCCTTTATATATAGGCACTCCTAGTGTACTTGTACATAAATTGAATACTATATTGTTATTCTGATCATACTTTGGTCTATTCTATGCTTGTGCTTGAATTCTTTGATCTTGGGTGATTTTTCCCTAAGGAAAATTCTTACATGGTATTAGAGCTAAGGGAGATTCTCTTCACATAGCCATTGGAGACCTTGTTGCTTCATCTCTCAGAGGGACTCGATTCAAATATAGAGTATCGACAATCATTGGGAGCTTCTAGAGCTAAAGTGGACCTCGTCATTACGTCTAGAGCATGATTCAATAAAAATTAACTATAAAATATTGTGCCATACTCGATTTTGAGGAAAAAAATTTTGCAAACCAACACCCAAAGGTCCAATTTGCAAATCTGGTATGGTCATTTATGAGACCTATTAATTTATTTTCTAGATGTGTATTCTTCTCTACATTTTTGAATTCCTATTTTCAGAAAATATTTTTAGGCTAGTAGGGCTTGCAGAGAAAATTTATTTTGCAAGAACTGGGCAGTGAAACCCCAGCCCCTACAGAGAATATTCTCATAACATTCTTTATAAATCTGGCAAGCTCCTCAAACCGTAGTGGTCATCAACTATTCATGACATGGGCATTCACATTCTAGCTTCCACACATATAACCAACAACTCCACATAATCGGCATACTAGTGGCCGAATCACCCAACACACCGGCAGGTATCAACTTTGTTTTATATAACATAGTTCTTTTTTTTTAAATAACAAAGAACCATGTTCTCACATGTATGTGGGACTAAGTTGTCCCACACACTCACTGCTTGTTATTTGTCATTAGAATTCAACTACTCCCCATTGGCGAATTCCCAAACCCTTCGGCTGTCGGCAAACAAACCCAGGCACCATATTGGAAAATATTTTCATCATCTAAAGAACTCCATGACTTTACATAGTGCACTACCAACATGAATCCACTCTGAAGCTACCACATGGCACTTTCTGAACTCATCCACTTGTGGAGTACAACACAGCTTCTGGTGACACAAGACGATAGGTCAACAAGATGAGTCAAACCCTCCACATTAGCAAAGTGATACATGACCTTGCCACCTTAGACTGATGTGCTACCACATCACACTTGCACACGTAAGTTATTCTATACCATTCGTATAGTTTGTATAGGACCCATTAGTAGTGACGTTAGCTAGGGGCAAAGTTTTCACTAACATCATCATTTTTGTTGTCTTAAATTTGACAGTCATTTGGCCATCATCTAAAAGAAAATTTGAACTATTGTGACAGTCATTTGATCATCAAATTTAACACTGTGTTTTCCCCTCCAAACCCCTCTCTAGATTCAATTTTGATTTGACAGTTTGAATTTGAGAGGCCATAACTCAGTCATTCGGACTCCAAATCAGGTGTAATTTTTTTTTTTTTTAGGTAGAATTTTCTAAAAAATTTAGTGGTGTAGTTCTTTTCTAGTTTTGGTGCACGAATTTATTAGAAATATCAGTTTTTGGTGACCGTACCTATCTAATCCTGCATTTTGCAAATTCAAATGCTCTATACGGGTTCATCTAAACTCCAAAATAGGTTTCATTTTTTTTGAAAGTGCATTTTTTTTTTCTACTTTCCATATCTACAATTAGATTATAGGCTTGTGTGGACAAAAATACCATTTTCAGAAATAGGTGCTATTTTGCATTATATTGCTTCAAAATTGTTGTATTTCTAAGCTACATTGTAAAGTTCTAGAGTTAAACGCCAAGAGGAGGTTGTAAAAAGAAAAATTAGAAGTCCACTTTGTCCATTTCGACAAGTGAACTATTGTAAACGCACTACATATAAAGTGCCAAAATCTTTCATTTGCAAGGTGGGGGGAATTTTTTGATTGAGTGAAAAGGGGGGTGTGTATTGTGTTTTGTGTCTCATTAATTTTGTGCTCTTTCATTATTGGTTCTTCTTCAAAATTAACTCCACATAATTATGCTACTTAGAAAGAAAACATAAAGGAACCATTGGTTGAAAAAGGTTTATTGCATTATGTAACTAGTGTAGCAAAGAAACCTCCTGCTGATGCTGATGAGGCTCAAAAAAGAGACTGGGAATCCATACAAGAAATGGCCCTAGGAACCTTGCTCAAGAATATCTCAAATCTTGTCAATATCATGTTAGGAAACTTACCGATCCAATAGAAGTTTGGGCTAAAATTGAAGCATTATATGGGACTGTAGATGAAGACATGGCCTACACTATTGAGGAGAAACTTTTGAAGTTGGATCATAGGAATTTTGACACCATCAAAGATTATCTTACCCAGGAAGAGATGTATAGGACACAACTTAAGGATTGTGGTGAACCCATCAAGGATGGAAAGATGATCAAACATATAATGACTCATCTTCCACTTGAATATTCACCTTTTGTTTCCAATTATAATACTCACAAATTAATGATGGGTAGTGCCTACAATAAGCCTTCATTTGAGAAATTTTCAAAAATGTTGGTCTTAGAACATGACAATTTAGTGATTATGGGAATTCTCAAGTCTTCCAAGACCAAAGCCTTGGTAGCTAATGAAGGGAATTCAAGTGGTAAAAATTCCAACAAGAAGCAGAAGCAATCAAAGGCTAAGCCACAAGATGACACACAACAATCCTCCTCCAAACAACAATCTTCCTCACATCAATCTTCTTCCACTCAAAAATATTCCTCACAACAAGGTAGGTCTTTTTCCAAAAATAATCAAAAGGGGAACAACTCCAACAAAAGGGAGAAGAAAACTTGTGCCTATTGTAAGAAGAATGGTCATGATGAACATGATTGTAGGGATAAGAAAATTGATGAATTTGGTAAACCTAATGAGGAAACACAAAATTTATGTACCAAATGCCTATAAGGATAAGGGATCTTCAACCGCTTCAAAAGATAAGGGACAAGCTTTGGTAGCAAGTACAAACAATGATGAGGAATGGGTTCTTGATTTAAGAGCTACACATCATATGGGTGCTTCAAGGGAGCATTTTTCCTCTTTGAAACCATCAAATGTACCTTACATCTATGTGGAAAATGATACTCAAGTGGAAGTTGAAGGAAAATGGAATGTTGAGTTGGACAATTGCATCTTCAAGGATATTCTTCATGTTCCTAAACTTAGCACCAACCTTGTTTCCATCTACCAAATAACTCACTATGGGTGTGGCAACAAAGTGGAGTTCCTCCGTAATATAATTGTGGTGAAAAATCTCAAGGATGATTCTATGGTGGGGGTTGGAAAGGCTAATCATGAGACAAGACTTTACTCTTTTTCTCATTTTGTGCCTAAGTCCACTTCCTTTGCCTTGTTGACTCATTCAAATTCACAAAGTAAACTATGGCATGAGAGATTTGGACATCTCAATTATCACTACCTTCAACAACTTAGTAGCAAGGATATGGTCATTGGTCTACCTCAAGTCAAGTATTCAGAGGGTGTATGTCCAGGTTGTGAAGCAAGCAAGCATCCTAAAGATAAATATGACAAGGGAAAGACTTGGAAGGCTACTATTATTCTTGAATTGGTTCATAGTGATGTAGCTAGCCCATTTCTAGTACCATCATTTGGAAAGTCTCACTATGTTCTCACCTTTATTGATGACTTTTCATGCTACACTTAGGTCTTCTTTCTTTCTCATAAGAGTGAAGTATTTGATAAATTTATCACCTTCAAAGCTCAAGCTGAGAAGTAATCAAGGAAAGCCATCAAGATTCTATGAATAGATAATGGTAGGAAATATGTCAACTCTAGGCTTATAGACTTTTGCACTCATGAGGGTATTGATCTTCAACATTCAATTGCATATATGCCACAACAGAATGGTGTCGCTGAAAGGAAGAATATAATGCTTAAGGAGATGACCACTTGTATGCTTCAACATAAGTCTCTAGATCAAGTGTTTTGGGTAGAAGCCATGTGTTGTGCCAATTACATCCAAAATAGAAGTCCACATAAGGCCTTAGATGGAATTACACCCTTTGAGGCTTGGTGTGGTAGAAAACCAAGTGTAAAGCACTTTAAAGTTTTTGGTTGTCTAGCATGGGTAAAAATGAAAGGCATTGGAACCTCAAAGCAAACATTGTATATTTGTTGGATATCCTGACCATCTTAAGTCATACAAACTCATGGATCTAGAGACACATGAAATATTTTTTGAGAGGAGTGTTCACTTTGAAGAAACTTGTCCAAGTTTGGCTTCTTCAACTCCTCCTTATTCCTCCTTTGTGAAAAGTGATAATAGTGATGATAGTGACTCAGAAGATGAGAGTCCTTCAACTTTGACTTGCAAGACACCACCTTTGTAGGGTCCACAAATAGTTGAGGACATTCCTTCTTCTTCCACTAAACCTTGTTGGGCACAACAAACCCTTGATTTAGCAAGTTCAGCTGTGGGGAATCCTTTAGATGCTTAGAGGACAAGATCACAACACAAATCATTTCCACATGCTTATATTGTCATTGCTTTAGATCCACAATAATTTAAGGAAGCATCAAGGATTCTAGAATGGGACAAGGCCATGGAGGAAGAATATAACTCTTTGATGAAAAAAAACACTTGGGACTTAGTTCCCTTTCGTAAGGGAAGAAAGTTAGTTCAATGTAAGTGGATCTATTGAACCAAATTTTTAGTGGATGGAAGTGTGGATAAGCATAAGGCTAGACTAGTTACCAAAGGTTTCTCACAAGTTCTAAGTATTGATTATATAGAGACTTTTGCACTAGTCACCAAGATGAACTCCATTTACTTAACACTAGCTATTGCTATAGTTCATGGTTGGGTTGTACATCAAATGGATGTAAAGAGTGCCTTTTTGAATGGTGATCTTCATAAGGAGATTTATATGGAGCAACCACAAGGGTTCATATAAGATTCTACTATGGTTTGCATATTGGAGAAGTCTATCTATGGTCTTAAGTAGGCTCTTTAGGCTTGGTATGCCAAGATGGATTTCTTTGTACTCTTAGCAGGATTCATTAGGTGTCCTTCTGATTTGAATGTATGCATTCTTCAATGGGATGACTCACACTTGATACTCATGCTTTATGTAGATGACTTGATCATTATAGGACATACTTCATCCATCATTGCCAGTGTCAAGACCTCTTTATAGGAAAAATTTGCTATGATAGACTTGGGTTTACTACACTATTTCCTTGGTATTAAGATCACACAGTCTTTTGCAAGGATCACATTTTCTCAACCCAAGTATGCTCTTGACTTGCTTTCTTGATTTCACATGAGTGACTACAAACCTGCTCCTACTCCCTTTTCTTTCAAGTGTCAAGTTAGAGGCCAAGTGTACCACTCCACTTGTTGATGCTATAGGCAGTTAGTTGGGAGTCTCATCTACTTGACACATACACACCCTAATATAGCTTTTTCTGGTGGCATAGTTTCTCACTTCATGCAAGAGCCACATGAGCTTCATTGGAAGGCTGCCAAATGCATCTTGCACTACATACAGGGTACACATACACATGGGATACACTATGTAATAGGTACAAAACTTCAACTAGTTAGATATATAGACTCAAACTATGGAGGGGACCTTGATTCTTGCAAGTCTACTTTAGGTTACATGTTTCACCTTGGTTCCAACCCTATTTGTTGGTAGAGTAAGAAGCAAAATAAAATTGCTCTTTCTTCAACTGAGGCTCAGTATTGAGGAGTTGTCAATGTAGCTATAGAGGCTCTTTGGTTACAACACATCCTAGAGGAGTTTGGATTTGATCTACTTAAACCTATATTCATACATTGTGACAATCAAAGTGCTATTGAGATCTCAGAAGATCCAATTCAGCATCAGTGAACCAAACACATTAAGATTCATATGCACTACATTAGAGAGCTAATCCATGAGTAGATCATTGCATTAGAACATTTTCCTATAGTAGAGTAGGTTGTATATATCCTCACCAAACCCTTCACTAAGGTCAAGTATCTTCATTTGCAAGATCTCTTGGGGGTGCAAGATGTTGCAGAAAGGAGAGTCCCTTTACTTCTCTCTTCTTTCTTCTAGGAGGGATATTTTGCTCCTCTGAGGTCTTCTTCTCTCTCATCTTCTTTATTGTACTTATCTCTCTTTTTGGAGGAGGATTTTTCCCATGAGGTTTTCCATATTTCTCCACCTTGTGAGAGATTGCATCCCATCATATTGTATGTAGAGCATTACTTTTGTAAATGGGTACCTAGCATGGCCTTGTTTCCAAGACCCATCATGCATTTGTGAGCTTAAGTGCATTCCCCTAAGTTGCACTTAAGGGGGTGCATTGGTGTAAATAAGTATTCACTATTTACACTTTACTTAATTTTACTTAGGTCAATGCATTATTTTATTATTTATTAGGTTGACACTTAGGAGTTTATGAGTTATCATGTTGACAACACAGAAGTAAGCAACTCTAACTCAACACATGGTGTCTACAATATTATTTTTCATGCTACACTTTTCTAGGCTTATCCTCTCATCATCACACTTACTTTGTGCTTAATGGAGGATAATCCAGTCCTGGTGGACATGTGCTTGGTTGTAAGACTTATTAGTATGCTGACTCCTAGAATCATTCTAGAGGCCTTTATATATAGGTACTCCTAGTGTACTTGTACATCAATTGAATACTATATTGTTATTCTAATCATACTATGGTCTATTACGTGCTTGTGCTTGAGTTCCTTGATCTTGGTTGATTTTTCCCTAAGGAAAATTCTTAAAATTATGTCAATTAATTAGTCAAAAAGAAAAAGAGAATGAATGGTGAAAGAAGGTGAAGTAGTAAGAAAGGAAAGCTTGCAAAGAATCACAATGGTCAAGAAATACATGTCAAGGTACAAAGGAGAGAAGTTCTCAATACAATGGAATCATATTAGAGAGAAAATTGGATCTAACAAGAAATGAGTACTATAACCAGATCAAATATTTAGTTATTTCCTAATAATCATAATAGGTAAATCCCTAAATTAGGTGGACCCTAACAAGTTCTAGTTGTAAATCCCTTAACAGGGTAGAATCATAAAAGAGTTTTGAAAATCCTTTAGTAAGGTAGATCACAGAAGATCTATTAGTACTTCTAACAAGGTGCAAAGTCACTCCTAATAGGGTGAAGCCCCAAAATGGGTAATTGTATGCTCTTGATAGGGAAACTCATTTATTGTAGTACTAAGCTTTGTGGTACCATCTCCATTGTAGTTTTTACCTTCTAATAAGGTTTTTTTCTTAACCAAATCACTATGTCATGTGTTGTGTGTGTGGTGATTTGATATTATTATACTTTATTTGTTGATGCTAGTTATATGTTTTACAATTTAGAAATTAGCAAGTTTTATAGACCAATGGTCAAAGTTTGTAGAAATATGATTGTATTGATTCACCCCATCCCACCCCCTCCCCCACCATCTTAGAACCTTAAAACCTAACATTATTGATGTTCTAATAATTAATTTAAATTAATCCATTGTTCCTTCTTCCACTGTGGTATTTTCCTTCTAACATTATGAAGTCTACCATTTTAACAAACTAATTAATTCTATAATATCTAGTAGTATGCCCTAGATTATTACACTTGAAAAATGTAACAATTGATTTTTCATACCTTGGTCCATTCTGATTCACTTGCAATCTATAAACTTTAGCCATGTCCAAAATTGTTGCATTTGTAACATGTACCTCCAATTTATATATATAGCATTTTTACTTCCAGTAGGTCTTCTAGCATTAGATCTAGGGTTAGGTTTCTCATTTATCATCTAATTAAATTTATCTTTATATTTATGTGATTTATGCCTATAAAGACAAAAATTGAAATAACAACCAAAAAAAGCTTAATATTAGTATTACCTTTACAATCTTTCTTCGTCTGTCCATACTTGTTGCATGCATAGTAACTTCCTTTGATCTTCTTAGTCCACTCTTTAGTTTCATTAACAGGATCTTCTATTGGTATCTCCTCTTTTGCCTTAGAACTTTCAAATTCATATTAACCAATTCTAGTCATGTCTCCCTTAGGTTTCTATTAAATTGCAATTGCACATCAAGTTTATCACTACTTGAATAAATTTTCTCAAGTTGTAACTTTTCTTCCACAAGATCACCCTTAACAATATTAGTATACTTCTCAAGTTCCTAATTATTAGATCTGGAATCTTCAAGTTCCAATTTCAATTGTCCAAGTTGAGTACTCAAATCATGACATTCACGTGTTTTCTTCCTTATATCTGCTTCAAGCTTTTCCTTTTTCTCTTTCCCATCTTCAATTGTTTTGGCCATATGAAGAGTAGTGATCTAAAATACATGTCTAAGTTGTTCTTTCTTCTTCTAAAGTTTCTCAACTAGATTTGATTCATCATTATTTGACTTAGGCTCATTGATTTACTCAACAATTTCCTTTCTCTTCACTGTTGAAATATCAATATGCTCTTTGAGTTTTCTAATATAATGTTCTACATCTTTAAGCTTCATTTTCAACCTTCCCTTATCTACATTTTCTTTATGTAGATTCTCAAGTGATAGATCAAAATTACTTTGTAAACTAATTTTATCCATTAGGATCCTCCTCAAATTGAAATACTTCTACCAAGGAACAAATCTCTAATACCAATTGTTAGGATCAACCAACACTGGGTGGGGGAGGGGGGAGGGTAAATAAATTTTGCAACACTTTTAAACCAATACAATACTTTAAAACTTAACCATAAGAATCCACAAATCACAATGCATAAAAATAAAGCATACAAAAAAAGAGAACTCGTAACACCGTGAATTTATTCTTGAGGTAACATTGTCCAAGGGAAAACCCTAATGTGATTGAACCCACAAGATGATGAACTAATCTAAAAATATCTTTGTTAGGAGATATGACCTTGCTAGGATTTTTTACATGACATTTAGTACATTGTTCCTTGTTAAAGGACAAGGTCATGTTATAGGTTTGCAACCTTGATAGGAGTTGAGAACAAAAAGAGAGCACACTTGCTCAAGGATGAAGGTTAAATCCACCTTCTGGACTTAGTGTCTGATTAGAATTAAGGTTTTACAACTATAATGAGTTTTAGATGACACCACAATGTCATATTAGTCCCAATTAATCTTGCATTTGTTCTAATCCAGATCAAGGCTCACACATCATATGTCCTATGCTCACATGCCAAATAAGTTCTTCCTTTACACCCTTGAGAATAATTTGTTCATTTCATTTACATAATACTTTATGGAATGTGTTTACACAAATACCATAAGAAAAATAAAACCATGCTATCAAAGATTTAACTCCTTGGATTTTGTCCCTCCATTTCCTTGATCAATTGAATTGTCCCAACAATTCAATTAGCTAGGCCAAACTGCCTAATCTTATAATCTTCCTTGTAAAACTACTATAATGAGCCAATTATACTTCATATCACCAAAACTCATGCTATCCATTACATAAACACAAGCGACAATACTAGAAGCATAAATATATCATTTTCCCAAATTTATAGTCATATATAATATTTCTACTATCATCGCTAACTAAAATTGTCCAACTATATCATCTCTGGACTTAGGCATTTTTCATGTACAACCTTTAGCAAAACTAATTGTTGATCAAAATAACCATGCAAATGAGATATGTTGCCATCAATAACACCTGATCACTCACTTAGAACACATTAGCTAACAAACTTGATTCAGGGATGAAGTTAGGGCTATAACCTACCTCCTTTTTTCATCTCTATTTTTGTAATGACACTATTGGCATGGGGAAAACTAGAATTATGGAAGCTATTAATTTTAGGAGAACCTTGCATACTTATTTGAATACTTCAAGACAAAAGACCATTGAGGAAAAGTCTTCTATTTTTTTCTTCAATGCTCCTTTGGTTATTTAGAACAAGATTGCTTGAATTCTTATATTTTTGATTGGGCCTCTTCCTCTAATGTATCTTGGGACTCCTCTTAATATAGGACCTCAATTGAGTGAGTTTTGGTAGGATACTCTAGACAACTACTAGAAAATGCACAATTAATGGACATGTAGATGGTTTTTATATACTGGCATATTGACTCTTTTGAAGTTGGTAATTCATGGTCTTCCCATTTACAAATATTTTGTACAAAACCCTTCCATATTTGTGAAAGAGTTTGATGCTCTCTCACATCAATTTCAAAGGTTAGGAATTTTTCTTGATTCTAAATGGAGTCTAGTCAAATGAGACTTAGTTTGTATACCACATAAAAAGGGAGGTCTTGGTCTTAGGCTTGCTTGTATGATTGGAAAAGTGTTGGCTATAAAGTTTTACTTGAGATGATATACATGATAGGATCAATATTGGATACAAATTATCTCCCAAAAATATCTTAAGGGATCTAATAATGTAAATGTCCCCTAGTGTAATTTATGGCTCCATGATTTGTGATACTCTTAAAAGAGGTTTAAAACTCATCAAAGAGGACCTCTTATAGATCTACAACAAAGGTATAGATGCTCATTTTTGGTATGATTCTTGAGATGACCACCCATCGATCATTTTTTAATATGCTTATCTTCAATCCCTATGCAAGTGTTTAAGTGAGGCTAGTTGGAATAGGGTACAATATTTCAAAACCATAAAACTCATGGTATAGTTGGAAGATACTTAGTCAAAATATCCTCATGAATGGCCTATGAGGGGCTCCAAGGAAAATCATTAGGAGTTAGCTAAGGTTTTAGTTGGAAAACTTTGTATCCCTTTATTACAAAGATGTTTTGGCTTGGAGTCTTAGATCAAAGGGATAGTTTTCAGTTGCTTATGGTTACCATTCTTTGTATGGTAAACTCCATGGTTAGGGATGTGTTTCCTCATGGAAATGAGTTTGGAATAGTTTTTTCTTGACCTAAGTGCAATTTATTTCTTTAGCCAGTTGCTCAAAATATATGCCTCACTTGGGAGAATTCAAGGAAGAGAGGCTTCCAAGGATCATTTGTTTGTGCTCTTTGTAGAGATACTAAATAAACTAATTCTGATTTTTACTTCCATTGTTCTTATTTAAGGAAGATCTAAAATCTATGATAGTGAGTTTGAAACCATGCTTGTGTTCATTCTACCTATTCAGTGGAATTTTTGGAGAGCCTAGTTTGACCTCCAACAAAGACTACTTTTCTTCAGATTTCTTGGGTTCTTGTCCCAATTGATGGGTAGAAAGGAGTAGGAGAATCTTCAAATGTTAAAAAATTGGGAGCTTCCAACTATAAATAAAGATTATCAGTAGACTTCAAGAGACCATTTCTACAAAGGGTGATTTATGTAGGATTTGAGCAAAAGCACATAACAAATCCATGAAGCCCAAGAAATCCTGCATGTAGAAAACTTGTCATGGAGAAGAAAAAGACAAGAAGAGGCAAGGGTTTGATCTAAAAAACTCAGACAAAGAAGAAAAATATTATTCAACGGATTCTTGATTTACAAAGAGATCAATCCTTATAAAGGAGATTGAAACCTGAAAAGGGTAACCTAAAAGCCTAAAAAAGCTAGGGTTGCACATTATAATTAATAATATATTAATTATATGTACCTACAAGATAGCTTAAGCAAACTAGAGTAATAGGAAACTTAATTAATTAAATCAAAGTGATTTAATTAATAAGTGAAAAAAACTAATTACTCTAACACCCCCCCCCCGCCCTTAAGTGAAGCTCAGGAGGTAAGCTAACCTAGCATAGTTATGAAAGCAAAAAAATGGGTCCCGATAACAAGGCCTGATCAGGTACCCAATACAAGGAAATCTCTGTAAATTGGAGAAATAGAGAAAACCACATGGGGAAGACCCTACTCCAAAAAGAGATAGGAAAGAATGTTCCAAAAGAAGGAACAAAGAGAGATAATGAAGAGAACCACTGAAGCATGAAAAGTTGCAAAACTTTGTCAAAAGGTGCTGATCTATAGAACCTCCATGGAAATAGAAGGCACAAACCATGTGTGTCTATATGGTAAATGATCCATCTCACCAAAATGCATAGGTAGTCAGCCACTGCAATCACCTAGTATGTAGGATCAGGTACTAAATACATAGCTCACACTAACGAACCATCAAACCAAGGAAGTATTAGACCAACAATATAAACCCCCCTTAATGCAGATGGGGTGAGGTGATAGGCAACTGAAAAGATGGTCCAAAAATATCCTACAACATAGGAACTAGACACATCGAGAGTGAGGTACAGACACCTATAAAGGCACGTGTCACTGACACTGCATGAGGCAAAAGAGGAAGAGGGCACAAAATCGGTAAACAACTATCCCCCCATGGCACTTTATAAAATAGTGTGAGTACAATGAATCACAATGATGAAAAGGATCCTAAAACACAAGAGTGGCACTTTATCTTAGTGTGTTTGCATAAATATGCTTACAATTAATATCAACAATGATTAAAAAAAGCATAAGGCTAATACAACAGAAGGTACAGCCCAAAACAAAGCATCTGAAGCAACAAAATCGATCCCCGAACTTGAAACAACAAAGATATCCACCAGAATGCAAAAATGCATAAGACTAAATAAAAAGTTCCTAGAGAAAAATCTGAAACAACAACTAGGATCACTAGAAAGAGCATGGAAATAGCTTTCCAACGATATAAAAAAGTCTAAAAATAGAGATCGAATGCTCAAGATATGCCTCCTAGAGTGCAAAATAGAACATCTAGCTTTGATTACCAAAACAAGCAACCAAACTATATCAAAATCAAAAACACCTACACAAATATCTTCGTCCCAAAACTAGCTTTTTGGCGTATTTTTTAGATCGAAAAAATACGTTCATATGCTCAAGTTACGAAGAAAAAACCAACAAGCCCTCTGAAATGCATGAAAATTTATTATTTTTAATTAAAAATTAATAAAATAAAATAAAAAACACCACCACTCATGAGCGGAGCGAAGGTGGGAAAAGGAGCTGATGCTGAGTGGGGCCGCAATAGTGTCACAGTGGAGTCGCCAGTAGAGCCGTTGTGGGCCACTGCAGGTTGTTGGACAGTGACTATAGTAGTAACCGCCTGCGATTTTGCTACGGTTAGTAAACCGCCATAGTGTTTTAACCGTGGTATCTGGATCTGATACCATGTAGGATTTGAGAAAAAGCACATAAGAAATCCATGAAGCCCAAGAAAACCTACATGTAGAAAACCTGTCACGGAGAAGAAAAAGACAAGAAGAGGCAAGGGTTTGATCTGAAAAACTTAGACGAAGAAGAAAAATATTATTCAACGAATTCTTGATTTACAAAGAGATCAATCCTTATAAAGGAGATCGAAACTTGAAAAAGGTAACCTAAAAGCCTAAAAAAGCTAGGGTTGCACATTATAATTAATAAAATATTAATTATATGTACCTACAAGATAGCTTAAGAAAACTAGAGTAATAGGCAACTTAATTAATTAAATCAAAGTGATTTAATTAATAAGTGAAAACAACTAATTACTCTAACAATTTGTCTTCTCATGTGGAGGTTTGCCTCGCTATAGTAAGGAGCCTTAATTTAGTTGATAATAGGATTACTTTTTCTCATGGGAAGAGAATGAGACATTCTAATAAAAAAAATCATAGAGAGGGAAAATACGCCCTCCTCATGAGGGAGCCTTGAAGATTAATATTGATGAATTGTCTAGAGGGAGTCTTAGTCATACAATAATTAGTGGTATTGGTAGGAATAATGATAGAATGCTATGTTCTTTTTCTCCATTTATAAAGGACAACATTCCAATAATTTGATGGAGACCCTAGCTATTTTAAAAGGTATTGAGAAAGGGCACTCTTTAGGTTGGAGAATGATTATTTGTGAGTTTGATTTATAGATTGTGGTTGATATGTTGAATAATTATTAGTTGGATGGAGCTTCTTAGTAGTTAGCCTTAATGACTATGCAAATCTTGAATCTTTGAGTATCTTAGATTTAGTTTACTTTTGTCATATTCTTAAGGAGTGGAATAAAGTAGCTTAATGCTTGGCTAAATGGGCTTCAAAGAGCTTAGAAGGATGAGAGGTGGATAACTAGGAGGTTATTCCTCTAGATTATTCAAAGACTTTGATAAAGTTGATTAGGGATAATGGAAACTTGTAACCACTCTCTTTTGTTCTGTTCTTTTAAGAATTTGTTATAATGGCCTTATTTTAAAGGTTTTGGTGGGCTTGAGGTCTTTTTCTCTACAATTATCAACTTCACTTGTATAATTCTTTACCTCCTTTTTATTAAAAATAATTTGTCCAATTTAATTAATAACACTAAATTAAATTAAATAATATAATTGATAATTTTTTGTAATTAACTATTTTTTTAATTAGAAAACTTAATTTTATTTATTTATCAAAAGAAAAATAAAATGTTATAAGATCATTTTGTAAAAGTAAAAATAGATTAATCCAATTACATGTTTTGGATTAAGGACCAAAATAGGTTTTGAAGGGACCTAAAACCCTTTACACCAAAAGACTCTTAAAACTTGGCAATTTAGAAAATTTCTTACATGAAACTTTTACCCAAACTAAGGGTAATACCACAAAACAACAACTAACTATCAACTACAACATAGAACAGGAAAATAAACACTACACAAAAACCTAGACAAGAACCTTTGACTAGATGCAAGAACATTAACACCATGTCCTTTTCCAACCTCTCAATTTTCTTCATGGTTTCATTGAAGGTATCCTCCTTCAACTCTTCCACCTTGGCAACCACCATTTTATCTTGAAGCTTTTTGTCATCCTTTTGCTAGGCCCCTCCTCCATCTCAACCTTTGTACCATCATCCCTTTCTAGATTGATGACATTATGACTTTGCAAAAAGTCACATAGACATTGTTGGTTCATCCTCAAAGCCTTTAGTCCTTCCTAGCTATGGAGCAAAATAGTAGTCAAAATGGTTTCATTTTTCTTGCTTCATTTTAGTATTCATCTCCTCTTGGTAGTTCCCAACCTTACTAGCTTCATTATCATTCTGGAAGCCTTCCAGTTTCATCCTAACATCTTGCAACCCTTCATGGATTTTATTTATTCTTTCACTATCCATTTGTAAAATTGAAAGGAATGGCTATATCTAGCTTTAGAAATTTGGAGGATATTCATTTCTATATTAGCATTAGCTCCTTTGGTATTCTGAAATTTTCTATTTTCTTCCTAGGCCTAATCATCTCTAGTTTTATTGTCTTTCTAGTTCCCTTCTTCATCATCTTTGTCCACTTTCCTCAAATCATCCTTGAAGTTTGGATGAGGGGTATCAACACACTAATTATCCTTTCTTTTATTACCATCCCAATTACTCCAATTACATGTTAAAATAGGTTAAATATAGCTTTCTTTTTGTATTAGATTAATTTATATATTAATTATAAAATGCTATATAATCTACTATTTTAAAATCAATTGAAACATATTAAACAACAATCAAAAGTATTCGTTGTAGTTGGAAGATAGGTGGTAAGAGAAAGAGGGTTGAGCTTGCAAGTTGCAAGGAATGGAAGCAAAAGACTAAAATTTGGGATATTTTAGAATAGGGGCAATTTACGAGCTTCATGGAGAAGTTAAAGGGTAGTAATCTGGCCATAACCTATCAATTTATCAAGACATGTAAGAATGAAAGCATCTTGGTGGGAAACCAAAGAATGGAAGTCACAAAGGACATTATAGCTAAAGCCATTGGTCTCAAGCTAGATGAGATTAATTTATATAGGGATAGGAAGCTGTCTGATCATTTTGTTGATGAGTTTGTGGAGGCACCCAAGGAGAGAAATAGGTTGGTGAAAATGGCAATTCCTATTTTAATCCTCACTCCATTTTCAGACCTTGGAGGTTTGTGATGTTTGTTGTGATTGAATACCTAACCCTTGATGGCCATTTACCAAGATTTTTGGGCACCATTTTATGCTATTAAATTATTTCAGGCTTATGGTTAGAATTAGTTTCCCTTTTTACCTGAGGTAGTTGTTGGATAATACCATTCTTTCTATTCAAAATGACCTCAAGGGGGATCATGCTTGCTATGAAGGTTTGATGGTGTTGATCATGAATCTTCTTAAAGCCAAAAAAGTGGACAGGCCTCATATTAGTAAAAAAATGTTGGAGTGCAATGCTGAGGGGAGTGATCAAGATGAGGTTTATGAAGAAATGAAGGACAAAGATGAGGAGATGGTCCATAAAAAGAGAAAAACCTCTCACTTGGGAGCTCATCTGTTAAGAAAAGTAAGGGTAAGGAGGTGGATTATGAGATGGAGATGGATTATGAGCAAGATCTTGAGAAGGTTATAACGAAGAAAAACAAATGCAAAACTGGTATTGTTACCAAAACCAAGGGGAAGAAGACTGACATAGCCTTGAACATTCCCTCTGATGATAAGCCTCTTATTCATAAGATGGTGTTGAGAAGTAAGAAAGTGCATTCTCAAGGGAAGACTAGTGACATTAGCATCAAGGATGTGGATACTAAAAGAAACACTATGGATATGGATGAGGAAAACCTTAATCAGAGAAAGGACTATGATGAAAAGGGGTATATGAAGGGGACCATTAGAAACATAGGTGTGATGAAAAGGGATATAACCAATATGAAGGAACAAATGTAGGATATCATGAGGGATTTTGAGCAGCTAAGTAGGACTATTAGAGGGGAGAGGACTTTTGGTCAGCATCTAAACAAACTCTCTGGGGTTATTGGTAATGCAGAATAAGTTAGAAATTTAATAAAGAGAGTCCCAACTCTGAAAGTGAAGAATAGAGCTAATGAAAAAATGATGAAGGAGATGCAAAAAAAGATGGATGCCATGGGAAATAGAGTTGAAAACATGGAAAAGGCTATTAAAAAACTTGCTAACCAGAATTGCTCCATAATGAAGATTGTTGCAAACAACATCAAAACTCTATTCGACAAATTGGATTAGGGGAGAATTCATGGGTCTAAGGATATGATTGAGGATCAAGGCCTTGGTAAACACACCAGAGCTAATTCAAAGAAAATAGAGGTTGTGGAAGACAAATAAATTGATGAGTTGAAGGCCTCTATAGTGAATATGAATATCCTTGCAGATCAGGTTGTAAATTTACTAAAGGCCCTATAGCTATCCTAGTGCTAGCTTTTTGTTGGCTTTTTGTTATTTTTTTCTTGTTTGTTGTTTTAAGGCTTTGGTCTTAGTATATTTTGTTTTATGGTGCTGATGCAAAGTTCCTCATGGGTTTTCGTAGCTACTTCTATCTAATACTTTGTAAAAGGTTTCAAGTCCTTTAAAACCTATTTTTACTTAATCAAAACAATCAAAAGTATTGTTTTGTTCTAAATTTAATTAATAAAACCATTTATTATATACCCAAAAAAATGAATCCATTAATCCATTCATTATATACATGAAGTAATGAGTTTGACTCAAAATGTGAAAAAATAACTCCTACTTATCAATTGATGAACCTAAGGAGCTTTCTAATAAATGGTTCTTAAGGCACAACACGTGAAGGTTTTGCAAATGGAGTTGCAAGTAGAGTGGATTTAACTATAGAGGAAACTTTGTAGTGAAGTGCACTCATGTTGGAGTAGTACTAGAATGGGTGACCTCCTAGAAAGTCTTGATGCTTCACCTCTATGAGCACGACCTAGATCGAATGAGTGCTAGGTGTTTCATTTATTGTAAAGAGAGAAGGATTCATGTGAATCATTACTCATGAAACATAAGTCTATTAATTTGACTTAAAAACTATAGAATTAAATCCTAATAACAATAGCATAATTTAACTTGCTCTTAAAAAATAACTCCTACTTCTCAAAATAAATTTGTTGTAATCCTCATAAATTTCAAACCAATCAAAACATATTAAAAAACAATTTAAAATAACATCTTTCAAGAGAAGTATTGGGTCAAAACTAAACTACAAGACATAAATGAGCACATTATTCTACATGGGATGGATAATGCAACCTTTCTATCCCAAAAAGAGTTACAAAATGAATGGGAAGAATTATGTAAAAGAGAAGAAGTGTATTGGAGACAAAAGTCACACGAACTTTGGCTCAAAGATGGGGATAAAAATACGAAATTCTTCCATGCTTCTACAAAATTAAGACAAGCTACCAACACCATCTTCTCTATTCAAGAAGTTGATTCTAGTAATCTAATTTTAGATCTAGTTGGCATCCAACATGAGGGCATTAGATTCTTTAAAAAAATTCTTGATCCCCCTCCACAACAACCCCCAGTCCAATCACAAACTAAGGATCTTGATATCCTCGATAATATCCCCAAGCTTATTTCTTGTCAAGATAACTTTTTCACTCATGGCCCCTTTCAGTATGGATGAGATTAAACATGTGGTCTTTTTCCTTCTGTTTGATAAGGCCACAAGACCTGATGGTTTTATGACCCTCTTCTATTAGAAATTTTTGGATGTTATTACAAAGGATTTAGTGTCAGTAGTGGAAGAGACTAGAAAAGGAAAGGCTATGTTGAGAAATTTCAACACTACAAATATTGCTCTCATTCCTAAAGTCAAGAATCCTAGTACTTTTGCTGACTTTTGGCCAATCTCATTGTGTAATACAATCTAAAAAATATTTACGAAGGCTATTTACTTGGGATTGCAGTGATTGGTTCCCAACATCATATTTGTAGAGCAAGGTGGTTTTGTTCTAGGAAGAGAAACAATGGAAGGTGCCTTGGTTGTGCATGAGGTTTTGCACTCTACGCATAGTAGCAAATAAACCCTTTTTGTTATACAACTTGATATGATGAAGGCCTACAACAAAGTTAATTGGGACATTTTATTCAGAGTTTTAGAAAAACTTGGCTTCTTAAAAAATCGGTGTAAATGGGTAAGGGCATGCATATTTGGTGCTTGGTTCTCAATCATTATCAATGCTGCTTCTATTGGCTTATTCCCCTCTTCTCAGGGGGTTAGGCAGGGGAGACCTATTGTCTCAAATTCTTTTTGTTATCATGGCTGAGGCTCTCAATCACACTATCATAAAACAACATGAGTAGGGTTGTGGAAAGGGGCCTAAATTGTTGGCACAAATATATCGGTTGTGCACTCTATTTGCTGATGACACACTATTTTTTGGTAAGGCTTCCCTCTTTGGAGCAAGGAAAATTAAGAGGACATTGGATTCATGCACTTTGGCTTCTGGGCAGCAAGTAAATGTTCAAAAATCCAAAATTTATTTGCTGAATGTAAATGATGCCCTTGCTACTCAAATTGTTAGTATCTTGGGCTTTACTGTTGACCATTTACCTTAAAGCTATTTGGGAATTCTATTTTTTGTTGGGGAAAATAAGCCTTCTTATTGTTCTGTAGTCATTGAAAGAATTAAGAATAGAATCTCGGCATGGAAAGCTAGGTGGTTGTCCTTATCTAGCAAAATATTCTTGATCAAATTAGTCTTAGCTTCAATCTCTAATTATTATCTTATTGTTCTGAAAGCTTTCATTAAAGTGATTGATCAAATTGGAAAACTAATTAGAGATTTCTTATGGAAAGGTAACCTTTTAGAGGAAAAAAAGATTTGTCTTATTTCCTTAAAAGGCATATCTAATCCTAAGGCTTTAGGGGGTGTGGGTCTTCATGATTTGAGTAAAAGGAACAAGGCATTTGGAGGAAAAATAGACTAGAAATTATATTTAAAACCAAACAACAAATGGTGTTAGATGTTGCAGCAAAAATACTTAGATAATGGAGACCCTAAGTGTTTTTTCAAAATCATTGATCCTCCCAAGAGGTCCACAATTTGGAACTTCATGATGTCTTCTTGTGATGTAGTTTCAAAGTATATTACATGGGAAGTGCATAATAGATTCAAGGTTCTATTTTAGAAGGATTCTTGGAATGGAAAACCTCCTTTAGCACAAATGCCTTCATTTCAAGATATTATGAATATTACTAAGATAACTTGGGGGGATAAATTGATTCATTATGTTAGCATTGTTGATCTTTTCTCAGGGAAAGTCACTTGCAAGGATCCTTCTAACCTTCCTCTGGATGAGCAACAAAGGGTTCGCTTTCAACAGCTTCTTGCTGATTGTGAGGTAATCTTCTCAAAGAAGGCGAATGTCCTTAGATGGGCCCCAGCAAAGAATTACCAGTACAATATCAAAGATGGTTATGTTGCTATGCAACATATTGAGAATTTGAGGCTAACATCTAGAGCTTTCACCATGTGTTGGAACAATATTATGCTACCCAAAGCTGGGTGTTTTACTTGGTTAGCATTAAGGAAGTGTATTCTTATGAGTGATAGAATTTCTATGCTTCAAATTACACAACCTATCAATTGTGTTCTCTATGGTGAAGGAATTGAATCTATTGATCACCTTTGTTGAAATGCTACTTTGACACACAATGTTGACAATTTGTTCTTTCAAAATTGGGCTTCTCAATGTCTCTTCCTAATACCTTATGGGCTCTTTTTTAATCTTAGCTAGCTTTGTTTTGAGAATCCCTATTTTTCATGCCCAAACTTATAGGGAAAAACATAACCACAATTTTAAAAAATAAAAATAAAAATACTTAGAAATCAAACATTCATATAACGAATTATATTTGAATGGTTCCATTATAGACACCTACTCCCATATTTCTACAAATTTCATAGCCCTCCTTCTTCCAAATTCAAATGCATAAGCATCAGTCATGAGTTTACTTAACCCTCTCCCCAAGGACATTGATAAATTGCATTCTGCACTTTTTCAAACAAAAGAGATGTGGCAACAAGGTCTTATCATATATATCTTGCCTTGGAACACACACCCACATTTACTTGCTTCTCCCCTTCTCCCAAGTGGATAGGTTCACTTTTTTTTAGGCATGTGGAGGCTAGAAAAGGTAAATCTATTCACCTTGCATCAAATTCTACATTCCTAATTGGCTCTTCCTAAAGTTTAGCGCTTAAAACAAGCAGGGCCCTTTTACATAGCCCAAGGTAGATGTGATTGGGGATTGGGGATCTGACATCATGTCAAATTTTTCCCCATCCCATAATTTAATTTCTACCTTCGCCCAAGTCAAGGCAAGTGCTTGGATGATGCATAAATTTATTTAATATTAGAATGCACTTTATTATTTTGTGGGAACATATATATGTGTTTTTTTTCTAGGTTTTTCTTTTTTTTGATATTGACATAAACTAATTTTGTTTATATACATGTTGTTTTATTTATTATTATTATTTATGTACTAGGTCCTATCATGATCTAAAGACATCAACTGAAGGCTGACACCATGTTAATGTGTATTGCAGGGGGGGGTTTAAAAACTATTTATTTCTATCTTATAAATTTTCAAGATATTCTTATATTATTCAAGCCTGTTATTTTATTGTTCTGTATTGGCAAGAGACATTATTTCCACTTCCTCCATACAATTTCCAGAGAGTAAAATGAGCACCTACATCAAGTTAATTCTTATGTTCTTAACATTCTATATCATCTAGTGATTTTCTTCTTTTATAGCCTAGGGTACTCATAACAGGTTATTGCAATAATACGTTAAGGGTTACTAGATATGTTATGATAGTCTATATTAATGAGCTTATTGATTCATTTCGATGATATCTCAATACAAAATCACATATAGAAAACATGACAAAAGTCTTATATGAACAAAATGATTATTCTTATATTGCAAATAATGAAATTTGGTAAACCATTTGCTCAAGATCTAACATTGTATTCACATACAAGGATCCAATTCAATGATGCATATAAAATTTTTATTCAAGAGATTTGAAATGATAATATCATTCCATGAAACTAATTCTCCTAATATGGCTATTCTTCCATGATAGCTAAATCCAATCTTGCAATCTGCATAGAAGTAAAGGAGCTCAATAACTTTAAGAACCAAGATAACTTATCTTCCTACACACAATACATGCTTCCTCCAATAATTCTTACAATGCAAAACAAGTGGTGAAATCTTCATAGTATGACAACACAACGAAAATGCAATTCACTAAGCATAGATGTTTCACCAAATCTCCTTGTCAAACTAACACTACTCTTGCAATACATTTAAATGCCCATATCAAGAAAGAGTTTTTTCATAGGCTCAACTCAAATACAACAAAAAATGTCTTCATCTCCTATGCACATGGAAAGACAATAAGAGCTCCAAGTTTTCAAGATGATCCAATAAGGACCTACAAATGAGAGATAAAAATGATGAACCATGGAAGCTGACCTCCCAACCTAGGCCTTAAGAAGACCACCCATACGCCAGGGGAAACAAGGCTCAACCAGGATACATTCAAACAACATCACAATAACAAGAACGAACATGAATACCACATTTTAACAACATATTTACAATCCCCAACCAAGACTTGCACAATGATTCATAGATGAAATCATAAACATTGGGTGAAGGTGGGGCTCTACAAGGAGGATAATGCCATATCATTGTGAAACAACAAATCTCACAATTGTAATATTTCAATAAGGCTTCCAAGAAACATGTCACAACAAGGCTATCAATAACACATGCCTCAACAAGGCTATCAACACTTACTCCTCTTCACATATCCTCACTTATGCCTCCCATGGAACAATAGAAAGGCATATGGCTTCAATGGAGCCCATACTTCATGAAAACTATCCCCTTTCCAAGAGAAGGATTTCTCAACTCCAATGTAAAGCCCAACTAACCCCTTCACCCCAAGGCTTCTCTTCCCTCCCAAGGGTGAGTGAAGCCTTCACACCCAATACAACATTCAATCCACCAAAACAAATTCAAGAACAAGATCAAATGCAAGTAAATCCAATAATGCTCATTTCCATACATAACAACAACTACTGCATACACCACATGCAACAAATAAACCTTACAAGAACACTTTCGCAATCTCCATTATTCAACTCTCAAGAGATAAGAAAATGAAGCACTAACCTCCTTCCAAGCTAATGGCTATGAAGTGGTGATGAAGAGCTTCCCTCTCTTGGCTCTCATGTTTTCTCATCCAAAACCCTAGTTGTCTACAATTAGAGAGTGGGTGGACAACCTCTAGGTTCTACACAAGCTCCCTAAAAGACCTCCACTTCCATCCACACTTACCCCTCTTACACCCTTGTACCTTTCTACCAATAGGAATTTAACCAAGTGGTGGGATGAGGGAAGAAGTCATGTGACACTCTGATTTTCGAATTGGCTTGAAAATGACTAGTTTAGAGGGTCTCCTAAGTCCCCTAGGCCAACTTATGGTTATATTTTGACCCCCAACCTATACGACTGCCATGTGAGTAACTTATTTTCACCAAAATAACACTTAGGAACCACTTTTAGGCTCTCTAAAGTTCCTATCAAATTCAATTTGAATTCCATCATGAAGGCAACTCATCCTAACACTCTCCAAGGTGGGTTAACTTAATTTCATAATAGGATTAAGTTTAGGTTAAGTGACTTCATGCACAAAAATCCTATATGACATGTCTTTTACACATAGACAACACAAGTGTCAAATGACACACACACATTAAAACACTTACACATCATGATGATATGTCTCTAAAAAATATCACGATCTTTAAACTTACAACACCCATGCACAATCGCATTACGAAACAAACACAATACAACGAGGTTTTGAATCTTCCAAAGATTCACATTGGCTTTACCATGTTCACATAGGTTTGAACCCTATTTCCCTGAATAATTTCCATGGTTCAACTTTCCTACACACTCAACTTAAACATCAGTAACCCAGTGAAAAAATATAGATATACATATAGATAAGTGCAAAATAATCCAATATCACATAATTCGCATTAACATATACAATTAACTTTCATCTAATCATTTCCATAAAATATCCAAAACTTTGAAATATCAAATATGTGTATCAATAGTTATCTTTCTTAACATAACTACTATCATTCTACATATTATCACAAATCATTTCCAACATAACAATGATACTCTAAGGTCCTCTTTACTAAATCATGAAAACATATAAAATGGATCTTAGCATATATCTCCTAAGTGAAAATCACTAATATGCAAACTTTTTAACTAGTATCCTTCAAATCAAGTTAAGCATTGCAACATTCCTAGAAATATCCCTTTATCACATTATGAGGGGTTTGAGTTTGAGTTTCTAGGGTTAGTTCCTCAAACTATTAGAATGTTTCCATAATTATGTCATAATAGTTTTAAACCAATTTCTAAATGTAGCCATACGTCTTGTTGTCATAATAACCTGCATTCATTGTTGTTCTCACTAGAGTGAATGTTAATTTATCTTTCCTAATTGCCTTGTGGATCATACCTTAAATCTCATGACCAGGTTCTTAACTAAAACATATTGAGTCTCATTTTCATGTGGTCTTATCTTTTCAACCTAATGCTATTGAATAGGTATTAGACTTATATTAACTGAAATCTACATCAATCTCTAATAGGATCTCATAAATCATCATTAGTAACAAAAATGTCAATCATGACCTAATTTAGCTCCTAACCACATTCATTCCTTAAGATTTATAATAGGGTACGAGTATGGGCCTTATATCCTCCCTTCCTAGCTATCGACTTCCTCCTAGAAGTCTTCTACAATTAGGGACACAACACTCATATGGAGGACTTATCTTTATTCGACATAAGTGTCCCACTCAAGGGCCTTGCCTTAAGATCCACTGACATTCATAATAGTTTTATATAAAATAAAATAGACTTATAAAATTTGTCCCATAACTCATAGAGGGATAATTCTTCTTAAAATTGATTATCTCACCATTGATTCATTCAATTATCCTCCCAAGTTAGGGTACCTACCAATATATTTGTGCTAACTTCTTTCTAGATGGATAGGTCTTTGTCATTTATATCTAGAATGTTTTGGCTCACTGCAACATTACCAGTCTCTTGGTAGTTAAAAATGGTTTATCACGAATAATGTATTCAATAGCTATTGTTGTAATTATATCTCTTAGGTTGTTAGGTTAGTCCTTTTTGTGGCGTAGTCTCATTACCTTTGTTAATTTGTTTAATTAGTGTCATTTCCGTCTATAGGTTGGTGTTATTGATCTACTTATCTCCTCCTATGTTGTACCTTAGTTGACATACTTACTTGATTTCCTCTCTCTCACTTGGTTATTCTTATTTTAGGGTTTTCTTTCTATGTTGGTAGCTTGTGATCTTATATACTATGTCTTATTTGGGTAACTATTCATTTACCAATGTCATCATATTCTTCATTAGTTCTTATCAACTATCTTACTCCCTATTAGTTTTCGAGTCACTCACTCACCTTAGCATTGATAAGGTCTATGATGATAGTCCAAGATCAACTTATTGGTGAAGGGTTCATATCTTTTGTAAAAGCTCCAAGAATTCATTGGTTTTAGCTTAACATCAAAATCCACTTACAAGTCCTCAATTGTAGACACTCAGTGGTTACAATGTTCTTTGGTTACGTCTTAATTGAAAAATCTAGCCATTACACTATTGGTTTGATATACTTATTAGATATTAGGTAAAAATAGCATTGTGTATCCTTCAGCCTTCATCCTTGATAGTCTTATCACTTTCAGTATATTTACCTAAGGTCCTTAGCATGGTGTAAAATTGAGGTCTATTCATTTGAGGGTTAAGGTATTTCCATGTTTATAGAGTTAACTGAAATCGTATCTTATGATAAGGGAAAGGGTGGTATTCAAATTTCTTCATGATGGTTGTCTAGAATTCTCCTTGATATGACCAACATATAAATCATAATATAATGCACTTATAGAAAAATGCGTCCTAAAATAACTTAAAACAAAACAAAATCACCAATTAAACATAAGTGTGGCAACAATGGTAAATCTTTCATTAAAACAAGTCATGTCTCAAGGCAAAGGGAACCATACCAAGAAATCATCATGAATGAATGTTCCACAAAGTTACCAAAATATGCAAAAATAAAAAACAACAACAATAATTCATAACAATTCAAATTCCCAAAAGCATTGTGGCTGTACTAGGGTCTTACTGATGGAAAGAAGAGAAAAGGGTTGTCTTAGAGTTACATTGTAAATTAATGGTACGCAAAAATGATTTCCTTGTGTTTTTTGGTCCTTCCTAAGAATAGGTAATGAGAGTGATTTACACCCTTATTGCTTATGGTTTATCAAGTCGTAGAAATTCATTCTTCAATTGCATATGTTTCCTTACCTACCTGTCCATTACTGTCAAGAATTGTCAGATGCAATCTAGGGCTAGGGTTTCCACCCAAATTACACTGGTGACCCTTTAGATAAGTATGAGATTATGACTAATGTGCTTACCTTTAAATATAATAAGCTACTATTAGAAAGATCACTGGGGTATCACTTGTACTCTGGTCAAACCTTCCTTCAAGCATCATTCAAGTGTATCAATAACTTTTTTAGAAGAATTCTACCATCTGATCTCGTGATAAACTAGAATTCTTAAGTATTTATTGATATAGTGAGAACCATTCAATTTTTACGAAGCTTCCATTACTTCAAGCTATAGTGCAAACCGAGCAAGAAGTCGATGCTCATGCTATAGTTCATCACCGAGTTGCAAAGTGTTGTTGAATAGCAACAATGTTTGAACAAAATTTGGCTTGTAAGTTTCATTGGTCAACATTGAAAAACCTTAATGTTTTCATGGATTACCCTAGCCAGTAAATGTATATGGTCATGTTGTCCACACAAATATAACGGTGTCATAGGTGGTGAAGGGTCCTCCTTGGTTGAGGAAGTTTATTCTACAATGAAATTGATGTACCATGTTATACTTGACGCTATCTGCCCCAATGCATGTTGTTCTTTCTGTTATTTGCATATTGTTCCTTATTGTCCCCCTATAGGTTTAGTATGAGACTTATCTTTATCAGGAATCACTTCAAATGGGATTCTTCACGTGTGATTTCTATCACTTAAACTATAGGGTTTGTATCAAGATAATCAAGGCGTAAGACTTTACCTTATTGTATATCATATTAATCCTTACTCTATTATACTACATCGTGGGGGTTTCCTATCACAATTATATAAGTTACCATTCTTATCATTCTCATTACCCTAATTAAGAGCATTTTCCCAAAAGATTCCAAATCCACATTTTACAAGGGTTTTTGAGTTCTTACCAATACCTAAACATCATCAAGATGAGCTACCACCCATTCAGTCCTGAATGTTGGTATGGTTTAAGAAGAAATAATTTCGTGTGTGCCAAGATCTGGAATCATTAAGTATCACAACTTTCGAGAGGGGGTTACGTAAAGTTCCTTTTAAATCTGAACTTCCACAAGGTCAAGATAATATCCTATCATATCTTAATCCTTAGTAGTTTTAAATTGTTACCAGGACTAATTAGTGTTGTTTGTTCAGAGTGTTTAATTCCTTTGCCAAATAGGTAATAGTACTTATAACAAGTCGATATCCTAGGAGGCCTATCTCTTTTGCAATATGATATATGATATTACGACAACTTGCAATTGTACCTTCATTTGTGGGTTCTTTAATGCCCAATGTTGTATAACCTAGTGCTCTGATATTAGAATGTCATGCCCAAACTTAAAGGGCAAAACATAACCACAATTTTTTTTTTTTTTTAAATTAATACTTAGAAATCAAGCATCTTAAGGAATGAATTTGGTTAGGAGTTAAATTCATTCATGATTGACATTTTTGTTACTAATGATGATTTATGAGATCCTATTAGAGACTGATGCAGATCTTGGTTATTATAAGTCTAATACCTTTTTAATAGCATTAGGTTGAAAAGATAAGAACGCATGAAAACGAGACTCAATATGTTCTAGCTAAGAACCTAGTAACGACTTTCAAGGTATGATCCACAAGGCAATTACGAAAGATAAATTAACATTCACTCTAGTGAGAACAACAATGAATGTCGGTTATTATGATAACAAGACATATGGCTACATTCAGAAATTGGTTTAAAACTATTATGACATAATTATGGAAACATTCTAATAGTTTGAGGAATTAACCCTAGAAACTCACACACAAACCCCTCGTAATGGGATAAAGGGATATTGCTAGGAATCTCACTATGCTTAACTTGATTTCAAGGATACTAGTTAACAAGTCTGCATATTAGTGATTTTCAATTAGGACATATATGCTAAGATCCATTTTATATGTTTTCATGATTTAGTAAAAAGGACCTTAGAGTTTCATTGTTATGTTGGAAAGTTGTGATAATATTTAGAATGATAATTGGTTATGTTAAGAAAGATAACTGTTGATACACATATTTGATATTTCAATGTTTTGGATATTTTATGAAAATGATTAGATGAAAGTTAATTGTATATGTTAATGCAAATTATGCGATATTGGATTATTCTGCACTTATTTGTATGTATTTCTATATTATTTCATTGGGCTACCGATGTTTAAGTTGAGTGTGTAAGAAAGTTGAACCATGGAAATTATTCGGGGAAACAAGGTTCAAACCTATGTGAATACGGTAAAGACAAGGTGAATCTTTGGAAGATTCAAAACCTCATTGTATTGTGTTTGTTTCGTAATGTGATTGTGCATGGGTGTTATAAGTTTAAAGATCGTGATTTTTTTTAGAGACATATCATCGTGATGTGTAAGTGTTTTAATGTGTGTGTGTCATTTGACACTTGTGTTGTCTATGTGTAAAACATGTGTCATATAGCATTTTTGGGCATGAAGTCACTTAACCTAAACTTAATCTCATTATGCAATTAAGTTAACCCACCTTGGAGAGTTTTAAGATGAGTCACCTTCATGATGAAATTCAAATTAAATTTGATAGGAACTTTAGAGAGCCTAAAAGTGGTTCCTAGGTGTTATTTTGGTGAAAATAAGTCACTCACATGGTAGTAGTATAGGTTGGGGGTCAAAATATAACCATAAGTTGGCCTAGGGGACTTAGGAGACCCTCTAAACTAGTCATTTTCAAGCCAATTCGAAAATCAAAGTGTCACATGACTTCTTCCCTCATCCCACCACTTGGTTAAATTCCTATTAGTAGAAAGGTACAAGGGTATAAGAGGGGTAAGTGGGGATGGAAGTGGAGGTCTTTTAGGGAGGTTGTGCAAAACTTAGGGGTTGTCCACCCACTCTCTAATTGTAGACACAACTAGGGTTTTGGACGAGAAAACATGGGAGCCAAGGGAGGGAAGCTCTTCATCACCACTTCATGGCCATTAGCTTGGAAGGAGGTTAGTGCTTCATTTTCTTATCTCTTAAGAGTTGAATAATGGAGATTGCAAAAGCGTTCTTGTAAGGTTTATTTGTTGCATGTGTTGTATATGGTAGTTGTTGTGTATGGAAATGAGCATGATTGGATTTACTTGCATTTGATCTTGTTCTTGAATTTGTTATGGTGGATTGAATGTTGTGTTGGGTGTGAAGGCTTCACTCACCCTTGGGAGGGAAGAGAAGCCTTGGGGTGAAGGAGTTAGTTGGGCTTTACATTGGAGTTGAGAAATCCTTCTCTTGGAGAGGGAATAGTTTTCATAGAGTATGGGCTCCATTGAAGTCATATGCCTTTCTATTGTTCTATGGAAGGTATAAGTGAGGATATGTGAAGAGGAGTAAGTGTTGATAGCCTTGTTGAGGCATGTGTTATTGATAGCCTTGTTGAGGCATGTGTTATTGATAGCCTTGTTGTGGCATGTTTCTTGGAAGCCTTATTGAAATATTACAATTGTAAGATTTGTTGTTTCACAAGGATATGGCATTCTCCTCCTTATAGAGTCCACCTTCACCCAATGTTTATGATTCCATCTATGAATCATTGTGCAAGCCTTGGTTGGGGATTGTAAATGTGTTGTTAAATTGTGGTATTCATGTTGGTTCTTATTACTATGATGTTGTTTGAATGTATCCCGGTTGAGCCTTGTTTTCCCTGGCACAGGGGTGGTCTCCTTGAGGCCTAGGTTGGGAGGTCAGCCTCCATGGTTCATCATTTTTATCTCTCATTTGCAAGTCCTTATTGGATGGTCTTGAAAACTTGGAGCTCTTATTGTCTTTCCATGTGCATAGGTGATGAAGACATTCTTTGTTGTATTCGAGTTGAGGCTATGAGCAAACTCCATCTTGTTGTGGGCATTTAAATGTATTGCAAGAGTAGTGTTATTGTTTCTCATTGACAAGGAGATTTGGCGAAACATCTATGCTTAATAAATAACATTTCCATTGTGTTGTCATACTATGAAGATTTCACCACCTTTTGTGCATTGTAAGAATTATTGGAGGAAGCATGTATTGTGTGTAGGAAGATAAGTTATCTTGGTTCTTAAAGTTATTGAGCTCCTTTACTTCTATGTAGATTGCAAGATTGAATTCAACTATCATGGAAGAATAGCCATATTAGTAGAATTAGTTTCATGGAATGATATTATCATTTCAACTCTCCCTAATAATAAGTTTATATGCATCATTGAATTGGATCCTTGCATGTGAATACAATGTTAGATCTTGAGTAGATGGTTTACCAAATTTCATTATTCGCAAGATAAGAATAATCATTTTGTTCATATAAGACTTCTGTCATGTTTTCTATGTGTGCTTTTGTATTGAGATATTGTCTAAATGAATCAATAAGTTCATTAATATAGACTATCATAACATATCTAGTAATCCCTAATGTATTATTGCAATAACCTATTATGAGTACCCTAGGCTATAGAAGAAGAAAATCAATAGATGATATAGAATGTTAAGAACATAAGAATTAACTTGCTATAGGTGCTCATTTCACTCTCTGGAAATTGTATGGAGGAAGTGGAAATAATGTCTCTTGCCAATACAGAAAAATAAAATAATAGGCTTGAATAATATAAGAATATCTTGAAAATTTATAAGATAGAAATAAATAGTTTACCCCCCCCCCAAATTAATATGGTGTCAGCCTTGAGTTGATGTCCTTAGATCGTGATAGAACCTAGTACATAAATAATAATAAAAAATAAAACAACATGCATATAAACATAATTAGTTTATGTCAATATCAAAAAAAAGACAAATCTAGAAAGAAAGCACATATCTATGTTCCCACCAAATAATAAAGTGCATTCTATTATAAAATACATTTATGCATCATCCAAGTGCTTGCCTTGACTTGGGCGTAGGTAGAAATTAAATTATGGGATGGGAACAAATCTAACATGATGTCAAACCCCCAATCCCCAATCACATCTACCTCGGGCTATGTAAAAGGGCCTTGCTTGTTTTAAGTGCTAAACTTGAGGAAGAGCCAATTAGGAATGCAAAATTTGATGCAAGGTAAAGAGATTTACATTTTCCAGCCTCCACATGCCTAAAAAAAAAGTGAACCCATGCACTTGGGAGAAGGGGAGAAGCAAGTAAATGTGGGTGTATGTTCCAAGGCAAGATATATATGATAAGACCTTGCTGCCACATTTCTTTTGTTTGAAAAAGTGCAGAATGTAATTTATCAACATCCTTGGGAAGAGGGTTAAGTAAACTCATGACCCATGCCTATGCATTCAAATTTGGAAGAAGAAGGGCTATGAAATTTGTAGAAATATGGGAGTAGGTGTGCAGGAGTAGTTAGTAAATGATGGGTGTTTATATATATATATATATAAAATTTTGAAGGGAGAGGAGTTTGATAAGATATTAAGAAGTATAAAGTAGTATAGAAGTATTATTAAAATATTGAGATATATAGATTGTAATTTCTATAGAATTAATAAACTTGAGTCAGTAAAAATGAAAATAAAACAAAATAAACTAGGCTAAGCCAAATATGAATGTTGCTTTTTTGTATCACTTGAAGCTAATATGGGTTAAGAAAATTAAGTACGAGTTAGAGATTGACTAGGTAGTATTAGAAGCATAGTTGGCATTAGCAAAATTAAATGTATTTGATTATTAAAATATAAGATTTGTATTTAATTGTTTCTCCTTATAAATTTTTGTAATAAACTCAACTTTAGGTATGGTTGATGTTAAACAACTTAGGGAGATATTTTGAGGATACTAGGGATAGATAGCAGGTTAGTATTATTATTTTTTTTTTAAAAAAAAGGAAAAAGACATATATTTGTTTAAAGATAGGTTACTTGTATTAAATAGTTTATACATATAATTCATGCATCTAATGAATACGTATAGAAACCTTATATAATTAATTCTTCCTATAATTTTAGCAACACTCATTTCATGTAGGGTGTATTGGAAGTCCATTACCAACATAAGTAATGAGTGATCATTGAATGTATAATATTTATGCGATGGTTGATACATCACGAATAATTATCAAACGTAACTATAAACATAAAAACATGACATCCAATAGAATCGTTTAGAAAACATCTTATTGTTAAGTAGTATGATATTTAGCCCCCACCCGATGCACATACTAGGTACAACATATCATATATATGTCGAAGAGATCAAAGTTGTTATACTCAAAATATACATAATATACTATCACTATGAAATTTAATGGGTATGTACTATCTCAATCTCTATTGGAAATGGGTATTGATAAGTGACTTCATACATAAAACTTCCACTATTCAGGATGCACCTTTCATTTGACCATTTTAACTAACCAGTAATATCTATGAAATCTTATCTCATCTTACAAACATCTGGACCTAAATTACATTTATCGATAACACCTAGGACTTAGTTGTTTTAGTGGATGTAAGCATGACAACAAACTCGACTAGGTGTGTTGAACTTCTATAATGCAACCATTCAAATATAATTCGTAATATCAATGTTTGATTTCTAAGTATTTTTTTTAATAAAAAAAATTATGGTTATGTTTTGCCTTGTAGGTTTGGGCATGACACTATTTCATAGCATGTGGAAATGTGCTCCTGCAACTGTTGCATGGGCTTTCTAGTGGGAGCATAATAGGTGCATTTTCATAAATGAATCCACTTCTTTGAGCCATGTTCTTGGTCGTCTTGAGGCACATATTGTTGAGATAGTAAATGCTAACTTGATTAACAACATATGCAGCTATTATTTTTCTTCTTGGGATGCAAAAATGTTGAAATCTTGGAAAGGGCTGAATATCCCAATGAACACAATTCCTAATGCTAATGGTCATCAGGTTGTTGATAGAGCTGCTATTAAATGGATCCCTCCTAAACAAGGTTTTTGTAAAGTTAACTTTGATGGCTCTTCGTGTGGTAATCCAGGACAATCTGGGATTGGGGTTTGCATAAAGGATCATGATGGGCAACTGTTAGCTGTCAAGACTTGCCCAATTCCACCTGGTACAAATAATGTTGCTGAGGTGCAAATGCTAGTTGATGGAGTGACTTCAACAAAACTTTGTGGTTTCACAAAAGTGCATATTGAGGGTGATTTTTTGGTTATTATTTATGGTTCCATTACCAAAAAACTAAATATTGGAGGATTGCATACATTTTGGATCGTATTTGGCAGCTTATTGACTTCTTTAGTGATTGTAGAATATCACATGTCTACCGTGAAGGTAACAAGCTTGCTGACTATATTGCAAATTTAGGGTGTGATGGTGTTAGTATTTGCTCTTTCAACTCGATAGTAGACTGTAATTTATATCCTACCATTTGTGATTTGGCAAGTGTGGAAAAACATGGGTGATTTTGTATATGGGTTATATGCCCAGTTTGTTGTGTTTATGGTTGGCTGAATGTTTGCAGTCAAAAGATTTGATGGATGTTTCCCCAGCTGGAACTTATGGCTGTTCTGGGAAATTCTTGTATGGCTAATCTTACATTTGGATGTGGCCTTGTCCAAATTTGCTTTTATTGTATTTGAATGATGATATAAGGTTTTCTTACTAGTTGTTTCGCTATGAAGTTCTCAAACTAGCTTTTATATTAATAAATAATTATCCAATGGCCCCGCCCACTTTTACCCCAAAACAAAAAAAACAAAAAAAACATAAAAACATTTTAGAAGTACCTGTTTCTTTCTTTAATCCAATTAGAAACGTGAATCTCACTTGAATCATATTTTAATGGACCTTAGCGACCTTACTGGCTACTGTCTAGGGTTTAGGGGTACCTTCAGGGTTTAATAAATAGCTAAAAACATTGAAGGGAAAGAAGACTGGTATCAACCCATATGTAGATCCATTTCCTCAATAGACTCATATCAAACAAATTCCAGTTTAGTGTAACGCAGAAACAGCAATTCGACTAATGAAGTATGCGATAACATTGCTTTTAATCACATAGGATAGCAGAAAAAAAACCCTAGATACAGGTGAATCATGAGTCTCATGCAATCTGGTGCTGCCCTTTCAGCGCACATTCTGAAGGCTCTTTGTAAGAATATCCATAGATGCGAGAAAGTAAGAAAGGTTCCAGGTCAGTCAATTCCTAATCAACTGCCAAGAACCTATTTCAGTTATTCTTCAATTTTTTATGTTAATTCAAGGAAGTATTCAACGGAAGCTTCTGAAAAACAGAAAACATCAGCAGACAGTAATAATAACAATAATCCTTTTGTCTCTGATGCATCCGTTCCTCCTAGTGAAAGGGTTTTAAGGCTTGTAGATGATATTGCTGGCCTCACATTGAATGAAGTAACTGACCTCACTGATGTTCTTAGGACGAAGTTGGATATTAAAGAAATGCCCCTTATGACCATGATGATGCCGGGGATGGGAATGCCACTAATGCCTGGGGATGGTGCCAAGGCAGGAGCCGAAGCCAAGGCTGAAGAGAAGCAGGCTGCCAAGAACTTTTTTGATTTGAAGCTTGAAAGTTTTGAAGCAGCTTCTAAGATCAAGATTATTAAGGAAGTTAGGACGTTTACTGATTTGGGGCTCAAGGAAGCCAAAGAATTGGTGGAAAAAACCCCTGGGCTTTTGAAGAAAGGGGTTCCCAAAGAAGAGGCCGAGCAGATAATTGCAAAAATGAAGGATTTGGGTGCCAAAGTTGTTATGGAATAGTTCTAGTCGTTTCCCTAATTGAACAGAAACAGGTCGTGGCTTGTTTGGGCAGGAAGCGTATTGACTTAATTGGATTAGATTTGCTTCTGCACGTTTTTAACAATCCTTTTTAATAATTTCAATTGGCATGGTTTTAAGAGCAAGTTTCTTTCGTGATTATGAATTGTGTATTTGTTGTTCTAGCACGTTTCTGTTTTTTGATTAATTTAAGGTTAAGATGCCTACGATCAACATCAAAATTTCCATCAAATAGCAAATACTTGTAGTGCTTATTGTCAGACTTCTACCAGATTTGCATATATTCATTTAGATAAGACATATGGTTACTTGCAATCCTGTGCTTTCTAAGTTGTCATTATGAGAGAAACAATTATGTGAACAGATTCTGCTATGCAAATTTATGTAGTTGTTTCTTGTTTTTTAACCCATTTCACTGGAAAAAGCGATGGCATTGCAATTTGTTCAATGGAGGACCTGTTGCAGATATTCTTCAAGATTCTCATGATTCTGGAGCTTTATTTAAAGTATTTGGGTGAGAAGACTAATGAATGCATGCGTGAGATTTTCATGATTCCAGAGTTTTATTTAAAGAATTTGGGCGAGAAGACTAATAAATGCATGCGTGGTTTCTCTAAATTTGTTATGAAGATCATCCGACACTGTTGAGAATGAAAAATATATAGTGTGTTGATGCCAAATGGTCTCGTATGGTCTCTTTCTACACAGAAGACATTTGCTTCTACTGCGTTTGTTTTACCTTTGATATTTAGTGCTATGAATTTTTCATATTTTGCGAGTTCAATATTTTATCATTTTACAGTAAATACAACATGTTGTGATTGAATTGTTACTTGACAATTTTCAGTGTCTTCCGACTACTGGAAAATAGTGAATAAACAATTCAATTACAACATTTTACAAATGTGTTTGATCAATTGAGAGCTTTCATTCAATATATCTTTCAGACTCCTCAATTTGACTTAGAAACTTTATTTCTTCATTAGTTGTCACCGCATCTCAAAATCATTTTTGACAATTCTAGTTACCTTTCTTTAATTGTAGCTCATCATGTTTCAGCATTGTTTTTATATTAACAGATAAAAGTATCAGAGCCCTACATTATATTTTGAATTTTCTTTTGAAATCATGTTATCTGAACTGGCTGTGGTATTTTCAATGCACGGTGTGAGATGATATCTATTTAGTGGAGCAAGGATATTGCATCTTAAGTGGCATGATCTAACCTTTAAAAGAATTTGGAATTGATTTTCTAAGCTAAATATTCATTCACATGCCTCAAAAAGGTAAGTAGAATTCTAAGAGCATTGTTTTAGCAAAATCATGTTGTCAATGAGCACTCGGCTGTTAGAGTAGATTTGAAATCTTATGCTTAATAAGAGAATGATATAATCTTTAAATTTTAGGATACTTGGGAATTTGTATTGTTTCTAACAAAGTACGCCTATAATAATAAAAACATGATTTCATCATATGTATATTCTATGATCTATCCAGGCTGCAGCAAAAAGGAATAAAGCAAATAAAACAAATAAAGGAAGCAAAGGACTATATTTGTTCTTAAGAATTAAGCATGTAAATATACAATTAAAGGTTGGATATATGTTTAGAAGAGTAATGCAAATGTTAAACACATTGTTTGAAATGTTTGTTAAGCTCGGGAGAGATTCTTTTAGATTCTCGGCCAAGTGCAACAGCCATACAGTCTTGGGGACTTTGGACCTGAGACGGTGTCCAGATCTTTAAACAATTTTCTTGCCCTATGTATTAATGGAAATTAGCATGTGTCTTTTCATTAGACATGCTGACTTCTGATGGTCTAAAATATTTGAATTTCTGTTTTAATTTGTTAGGAGAGATAATTTCAAAATTTCAGATTCATGTTTGGTTTCAGTTGCAGATTGCAGTTTAGACTGTAGAAGTAGTTTTAGAGTACTTTCATGGCTTTGTGGTGGGATAGCTGCAATGACTTATTAGCATCTACTAAAGCAAAGGAAAATTGAAATTGGAGATAACAGTATCCATGGAGGAGGCTATCAAATATACAAAATTGGGACTGTGAAAAGGATGAGCAGAATGGTGGATACAATGTTTTAACTTTTTATCAATTAAAGGGGGAGGGAGTAATTAAAATGATATAGAAGAAAAGGATCAACATAAACCACGGAATCTAAGAGGTTGAGATAGCATGGCCGCATGGGTATTTAGAAAAGCCTTTTTCAAGGAATGAGATATTAATAAGCTGCAAGAGAAATAGGTACTCAAAATTTCTGGTTTGAATCAAATGTAGATTGACTGGATTCACCAGAATTTGATTGGTGGCAGATGGTTGAACATGGATGGAGGAGAATGAGGATGTTGGGCAACTGAACATAACCAGCTAGAAAGAGCTTTTAAACAGCATAGTGCCTTAGAAGATTGTTTCCTGGACTTCAAAAAAATCAAAGAAGGCACAATGGTTTAATGTACAAGGGAAATTCATGAAGCAAGGTTGTGGGTACAGAAGATCTATCGATGGCATGTAGTTGCTATGAATGTTTAACAGGTTTTATCAAAACTTAAATGAGTTCAATTTTGAAATTTGAGATGAGGATCTCATGGAGATGGAAGGTGACCCATAAGATTCAGCTGGAGAGGAAGAAGTATAAATTCTGAAGGCCCTCACCAATAAGATACTCTTGCAGTTCTCCTTAATGCCTTTAAGTTTCCTAGGTTCTTCACAGCATCAAATTCTGAGGGAGGCAAAAGATTAAAGGCAAAACAACTGTAGCTCTTATTAACAGTGACTGCAGTTGTAAATTTATTGATAAGAAATTATTGAGTTCTTTGAATATAAAGGTTGCATGCTTGTAGAATTTTTATGTATTAATGGTGAATACCACTATGATGGAATGCCAAGAAATGGTTGGATTATGATGAGCTCAGTTGTGATTTTAATTTGGTAGCTATTCGAGAAGCACATGTGGTCATAGGAGTTCATTGGCTGAAAACATTTAATGAGCATTGTATCAACTACAGTGATGTTCTGGAAGTTTGGAAAGACCACATTTTCCAGTATGGTGAAAACAAATTTAGTCCACCCCTTAAGATATCTAAACAAATTGGTAACAATGAGCTGCAGTTTATATTTGAGTGCAATACAATGAAAAGTTTGTATGTTAAAACTGTGGAAAATCAATTCTTAAGATGTTGAGAGGTACAGCAGTTGATTGATAAACTTGACATTTTGAAGACATCTTTGAAAATTTATGGATTGCAGCAAAAAGAGGTTTAAATCACATTATTGAGTTGGAGATATGGTTAAACCAACAATTATTTCTCTGTATTTCTATCTAATTTTTTAAAGAAGAAATTGAGAAAGTAGCCAAGGACTTGCTAGAGTTAGGATTTATTGTGCTTGTCAAGAATCCTTTTGCATTGCTACTCATCTTGCTGAAGAAGAATGAATAATTTTGCATGGGCATAGATCTCTGGGAATTCAATAAAAGGAATGTAAGGTAGTGGTACCCTATGACATGCATTGATAAGCTATTGCTATGTTCCATACAGATGCATTCCAGTTTTGAATTTGGCACCCACATCCCTAAGGACTTTTCCAAGATGACAGGATGGCAGGGGAAATACCCTGGCCGTCCCCAAACTTTTACAATATGTGAGGACTCAGAATGTCTTTGGGACATGTATGGAAAAGTCAGAATGCCAAGGTGACATTTGACCTCCACTGGGACAGCTGGGGATGACTTAGATGTTCTTGTCTGTCTTGGGCATGTCCAGATGTTGCCAGCACAAAAACTGAGAAACCTGCTTTTTTGAATTTCCATTACAAAAGGAATGTTCCATCTGCCATTTGAAGTCAAATAAGTCCTGTGTGGCAATATGGTTAGGGGGATTCTGCCAATTGCTCCAACATATCGAAGAGCAGGTACAAGTCCTCAGTCTTGATCTCTTTTTAGTACTGCCATGATCAGAAATGCTGTGTGATGAATGCTGCCCATGTCAAAATATGTCTGGTTAAGTCCCGAAACCTTTATTATTGTTGGCTTAGGGAGAAGAACTGTATCCTTGTTTGCTGTTAGTTTTTATTATGGTATGCTAATCTGGTTACAATTCTCCCTTCAAAATCCAACATATGCAATTGGTTCACCCATTTCAGTTACCTTATATGGTTTTCTTTATTCGGAAACTATGTTACCAAAAGTAAAAGACTATTTTGGATTCAAGAATTAGAGCAGACCCGAGGAAACTATTCAATCTGCTTCCAACAGCATTATTTATTGCGACTTTAAACTAGTTTAAATCTGGGTGCCCTAAGTTATGCTTAAATCTGTGCTCATTAATTGTAAATGTGTTTCCATAATCCATAGTATTCATTTTTATTAAATTAAATGTGGTTCAGCTCGAATTTCATATAAATGGTATATTATTATATGAATGCTTAAAAACACAGACACACACACATGTATGTAGGTGATGTTCCTGCTGTTCCCCCAAAATGGCTTTCAGTCTGCCATCACGGTCCCCTAAATGCCATGGGCATAGGCAATATATACAATGTATAAACTGCCATCCTTACATCTCCAAAGAACTGCCCTAATGACTGCCATCCCTCAACCCTCAAGTGCATCCCCTGCAATCCTGCTGTCCCCATCCCTGACATACCATGGAACATAGTTAATTGGATGCACATAATCAGGCCACCACATTCACAGACTGATTCACATTTTAAGGCATCCCTAAATCAGGGTAAGAGAAAGTCACCAGTACAAGGCATCCATCAAAACTCATTATGGCCACTTTAAATTCAAAGTAATGCCTTCTGTGCTTTCCAATTCCCCAGCAACCTTCCAAGGTATTGTAAATTGAATTTTCAATTAATTTGTTGGAGTGTAATATATTGATCTACAACACTGGTATATGGAACATAGACATCATTTAACATCATTTGTAGAAGGTTTTAAAGCTGTTACAAAGCTCACTTTTTGGTCAACTGTCAAAATTTGACCTCCGAAAAAGTGAATTTGTCCCTTGCCCATATTATTAGTAAAGAGTGATGAAAGTGGAGCTGGCAAAGATTTAAGTAATTTTTGATTGGCCAGAACACCTGAAAATGCAACTTAATTGAGATGACTCGAACTTTGTGTAATTTCTTCAGGAATTTTATAATAGGTCTGGGGTACTTGTGGCCCTACTTACCCGTCTAAAACAAAAAGGATCAGTCCTATTGGACAGAGACAACAAATGTTTCTCTTTCTATCATGGTAATGGTAATCATATCCAATCTAATTTTACAATGTTACATTTTTTTTAATAAATTTCTGTTGTTGCAAATTTTAATGTGATGTAGATCAGGAACAGGCACTGGGGCATTTCTTATGCAGAAGGGGTGGCCTATTGCCTTTGAAAGCAGGAATCTCACAAAACCAGAAAAACTTGAGTCTTTATGATAAGTAAGCCTTGGCTCTTTCGCATGGAGCCAAAAATTTGAAGCACTAAATGACAGGCAAGTACTTCATTATCAAGATGAAAGATCATACCTAAGTATGTTGCAAAGACACAGTGTTTACTGTTTTGTTGTCATTGATGTCAAACTTGCTACTACTTTTAGTATCAGTGGATATCTCGTCTCCAAGAGGGGTTGCAGTATCTGTTAGTTTTGTCTTGGAGTTTTTCCAGAAGTAATATAATATCAGGAACTCACATGTATATCCTCAAAGGTATGTGGAGATTACTGGAGAATATGCAAATAGTATACCTGGCTCTTCCACAATACCTCCGGAATTTTGGAATTGATTTCTCACATATATAGTTGTGTATATAACTGTTCTTGTAAACAGTCTTTCAGGCTTAGTTTTGGTCTGTTGCTCTACATCCCAGCTAATCAGTATATTTTGGCTTCTGATTGAAGTATAATGTGGATAATTGATAGAAGATACTGTTTCAAAGTTTTGGTGATTCAGTTTATACTAGATGATGAAGTTATTGTAAACAGTCTTTCAGACTAAGTTTTGGTCTCTTGCTCTGCATCCCAGCTAATCAGTATATTTTGGCCTGTGATTGAATTATGATGTAGATAATTGATAGAAGATGCTGTCTCAAAGTTTTGGTGATTCAGTTTATACTAGATGATGAAGTCATTGTGTTCTTTTCATTGGATTGACATGAAAACAGAGTAACAGTTCAATGCATCACATTCCTCTTTGAGAGGTATTTTGGTGTTGCTTTATCATTAAATGCTTGTATATTGATTTAGTGATGACACATTTTGCTTTTGCAACAAGTTTTGAGATCTGTGTTTCACCCTAGCTGATCTAATCGTCAAGTTCATTGTTTGGGCCAACTCAATGCTTCTTTGTTCTTGAGATAACATGCGATGTATATGGTGAAGATGTAGGATCTTGAAGAAGGTGTTCATGCATGTTAAAATGCTTCACAAGTTTTCATCAAGGCTTCACATGCATTCAAAATTAATTTTTTGGCGGCTGTCATCGGATAACACACTACATTATGTTTTGCCAACTTGATGGATGATTTTGTTTTGCAATGGGTATATATTGGGAGGTCTTCTTTGGAGATGATATGAAATACTCTAAGGTGTGAATAAGGTGTATATTGCAGTGATTAAGATATTGCGAAGTTTGGCTAAGACTGTTTAGAGATGAAAACAGCATCAGATTTAGAAAAGTGAACTGCAATCATCATTTTGGAGAATTCGTTTCTATCATTTGCCATTGTTCAATTTTTGTAACCAAATTCTAAAAGTATTTTTGTTTCTTGGGGAGCAGTATGTTTCTATGATAGTGTGAGTAAAACAAGTTTTGTAATAAACTGCTTATCATATAGTGAGTGTGATTCTCACTCTGGTATTTTCCATTTGGGTTTTCCACATAAAATTATGATGTCATGTGTTGTGATCTTTTGGTTTTCATTTATTTTCTTTTGCATATATTATGACTGAAATGAGTGGATAATGGATTGTTAATTTTTAGTATATGTTGATTCATCCCCCCTCTCAGCATCCAGAGGTGTTCCACAAAGTACTTCCAAAATGCTTTATCATAGTGTTAAGCCAAGTTTATTGATGAGTTACAAAGTTCTGATTTGGTATCAATTATGAGAAATGGATAAGAATATTGAAAATATTACAATGTTCCATGGAGTTTTGGGAACAATAGGGAATTTTTATATAGAGAGAAATTTTAAATATGCATATCTTAACATGGATAAAGCATTCATGCATATTTTTCTTCTCCTTTTGCTCTTGCATCTTGATGATGGATTGTTTAGTGTGATCCAAAATGTTAATGACAAAAAGAACTCCTACACAGTCAAATCCAGAAATTGTCACGATAGTATTGATAAAACCTTCATCATAGACATTTTACAAGCTTAATACATAGCATTAGATTTGAATTGAGATTTCACACATGAATTGATAAGCAAATTAATAAAATTCAAATGCTTTCATTGTCAATATATGGCATACATATAGCAAAAATGACCAAAGGCTCCAAGTTTCAACGATGCAATGCCATAAAATTTTTAAATGTAAATACTATATTTAAACTACTAAAGAGTATACATAGAAGACCGTAATAATCTACAACTGTCCATAATTAGTCCATAATTAGTAGATGGTAGGTCTAAGAGTCTAAATAAGGTAGATTTGAAGAATTAAACGATATAATGAAATCTTTCAATGGTTGTTTACTACTTGACCTACCGCTCCTCTTCTGTTCTCTTTTGCCAATGTGACGATGAATCTCTTTTTTCCCTTTTTGGTTATTTAATGCTTAAATTAGGCTTTAGCATTGTTAAATGTGGTTTGGGTGTCCTTGTAGTCCAACTAGTCTTTGTTTCAAATTGAAAAATGTGTTATTTATTAACACTGGCCGTTCACAAATGTTTTGGGTCATAGGAGACGGCCAAAGGTCCTCGGCAGATAGGGGACTTCTAGTCGTCTACTATCTCCTCAACCACTCTCAGAGCCTTTTTGGGGACAGTTTCTAAGTATTGCAGAAAAGGATACATCGTATCAGGGCGGGATAGAAAGCTTATTTCTTTGGCTGAGTCAGGTTGGAAAGAGGAGATATTGACATAATATGCTTAGAATCAAAATTCTGCTTCAATTTTACAAGTTCCAGAAGCTATGTCGTTAGAGGGCAATTGTGTCATTTAAGTTGATCCGATTTAGGCACCTAGTTCTAAATGTTGAAGAAGCTAACGTAAAAATAGGCTACTGAAAGAATGGCATTCCCGACTTGTTGCTAGTTACGTTGTCATCCTTTTGTATCCTAGGCAATAATTTTTATTCAGAATAGGCCGTGAGGTGCAAAATATTTCTGGTTTCTTTTGAAACTTACCAAAAAAATATAATATATAAGAATGAGTCGTCCAAATTTTTGCTTCTGTGGTACAAGACCCAGAAACTATGCAATTAGAAAGCAAGCATATTATTTGAGACAATCTGATTTATGCACCTAATTCTAAATTTAAGAAGCTACCAAAAGAATGGAATTCCTAATTTGTTGCTAGTCACATTGTTATAATTGCGTAACGTTAGCTAGCTACCAAGATCTAATATTCATGGTTGATCTCGTTTAGGAGCTGTTTAAATTTATTGGGCCAAATCAACCCAAGTTTACAGGTATCATTTTCAAATAGATAAACAAAAAATGTTAATAAACATCTAGAAAGGTATATGATGAATTATGTTGCCTACCAATAAAGCTCACAACCAAATGATTGCTTTTGACAAAGTTGGTCTAACACTATCTATCAGAGTTGGAACAGAACAATATTGCAGAGAGTTATTACAGTACATTATAGAAGCTTAATACTATTGCATGCTACCATTCAATAACTTATATAATTATGACTATCCATTATTGATTTATTTGATCATTGAAGACACAAGAATACTGATTGTGCTTGGCATCCTCAAAGAAAAACAACAGATATTGACACAACGAAAGAGGAATGTGAAGTAACGTGGATAAGATGCAAGCTTAAGAAAAGCACCACTGAGAGTTTGAGTTAGGAGATTAGATCTTCTTTAGGTTATAGCACTAAATGTGCTTGACATCCTCAAAGAGAAGTGATAGCTAGCGAGACAAGTGAAGAGGAACCTGAAGTGGCCCAGATAAGATGCAATCTCAATAAAACTAACACCAATTGAGTGTTTGACGTATTAATTGCATTTTCTTATGTTCGGAGTCATGTAAAGGACCAGAGAAACTGAGGCCTCAATACTTCTAGTAATACTGGCATGAGTGGGCATGAGTGGGTTGCATAAACTTTTAAGACACCAAGATCTGGAGTTCACTTTGCTTCCCGCATTTTCGAAGGAATTGTAGTTCTACCAAGTTGCTATTGTAGATTGTCTGCACATTGCTTTTCATATAAAAAAAACAAACCGGGAGACGGTAGCATATGAAAACTAGGAACTATTGGAACGTTTAGTCATTCTCTTCAATTCTGAGTTTTATCCTCCAATTTTTACAAATTTTCTGATTACTAATTGTCAGGGTACCTCATAATGTATGTATGTGTTCCACAATTTTATTATATTTTCAAAATTATATATTTTAATTTTTAACTATCCCTAACTCTACTGTGGATCACGTGTTCCTACATATGTCTCATCCTTGTTGTATTGCTTTATAATCATTTTATGCAGTTGAATTTTTTGAATGCTGTTGAAAAATTCAATTGGATAAAATGATATGTCTCATCCTCGTTGTATTGCTTTATAATCATTTTATGCAATTGAATTTTTTGAATGCTGTTGAAAAATTCAATTGGATAAAATGATATTATAAAGTCATATCCAACTTCACCCCTTTTATATTGCTTTGTTGCATTTCCCAAATCATTTCTTACTTTCTTGAACCTTTAGTTGCCACCATTGGATTGAGAAGCCAAGTGATCCTGACACGAATGAATGAGAGCATTTCCAACTTTAGGGCAATTAGAGCAAACTAGGGAGGAGCTTGAGTGTGGCTAACTTGCTCCCAAACCCCTAGCCTAGAGTGAAGTATTGCAATTTGTGCGGATAACATAAAATCTAGCGAAGACCAACCATTTCATTTCCTTTCTAACTTTATCAATAACTGGAAGAGAACCAAGGCCATTTTTCATACCACTTAGGATCTCATATTCACAATGTTCGAGAGGGAGTGCTAGGAATGTAGCCCTGGGGAGCTTGTTATGAATTTACTTAGCAACATCAAAACAAGAGGTCCATTTTTTCAAGAGAAGGATAAATTTACCCTTTTAAAATTTACTTACTTCAACTTAAGGGATTGGAAGTGGAATAGAAATATACTATTGAACATTGAAACCACTTGAACTAGACCAATAACTTAGCATCTTTTCTAGCCTAGTTATGAACAATGTCAACATTCAAATGAGAGATAGAGAACCTACCAACAAGAGCATTAACCAAGTAGGTGAAGCTTTGTCGACTAGGGCATCTGGAATCCTAAACAAGAGGCAAGGTCTAGCTTAGGCTTAAGGCACATCAATAACTAGCAACATAATCACAACCAATATAATTTTGGACATGGAGACACATAGACTATCAGATAGAGACTTGGTAGGCTTAGGCTTGAACATGCATCAATAGCTAGCAGCATAATCATGATTCACAACTAGTATTACCCCATCATTCTTGAGCATCAAAAGACCCAACTTGCAAATGCCAATAGAGGAAGGGGCGCAATGAGAAAACATTATCCATATTGCATCCTTACAAACTTCTTGCATTGAGATGATTTACCTACAAAGAGGAAGAAGAAAACCCTTCAGTAGCACCAAATTAGAGCCCCCATGGGACCATTAGACTTAATTAACATAGCCTCTTGATGCACTTGTATTAGCCCTTGCAAACAAGTGACAACACCCCCAACTCTCATCCTCAAAATCTGTGTTGTGGGCCTAGTCATAAGGGAATGTGTCTAGGACAACTTCCCTCTTCAAATGTTTGTCATTAGAATTTCTTAGATAGTTGGTCTTGTGGATTTCATTAAAATTCTTTGATTAAAGATAGTTGATTTCGTGAGTTTCAATAAATATTCCTTCATTCATTTTATGTGTTAGTGAACTATTTTTCCTCTTCACTGATGTACATTTTGACAACAAGAAAAACCAATTCACAGCAAATGAGTTTTCCAATTCTAACTCTATGTTTATAGGCACAACTCCCTCCAAGATAAGTTTAGCAATAAGTTCTTTTATTTCAAAAGAATAAAATGAAATCTACCCTTTTAACCAGAATGAATGAAAGGCATTCAAAATACTTTTCTATAAACGTGTAAAAGCATCACTAATGATGAGACAATTTCCACGAATGAGCCTTAAGACTCATAGAGAAATGAATCACATAAACTAATCAATCTTACTAAACATAACCAATTTGAATACAATTCATAGAGATAATAAGAAATCAATTACCACAATCAAGACAATATTCCTTATGAAATCAATCAAGATTACTGAAAACCATAAGATTTCTCAATGATAACACTAAGATTTCAAGTCAATGATAACACCATATGAGGAGCCAACATATTCATCACTATCTTTTATCAACTCATGAAAAATAACACTAGTCAAGATGTCTTCTCCAAAAAAGTATTATAATTGTCTTAAAAAATTATGTCCAAAGAATTGACCCTCAATTTATAAAATAAAACAACAAATATAGCCACATAGGGCTTTCAAAAGTAGTTTTAAAAACCAACTCCGCATGGAGTTATTAACTAAAAAAGGGTTTGAAAAATTTAAGCCTAAACATAGTTAATCAACAATTAGAAACAACTATTGGCTGAAGGCCCCTAATTTTGATTTAACTACCAGCTATGTTGCTTGCATCAATTTGATGTCCTTTGTCTATGGGCTCATTTTTGCCTACTTCCTTCTATTCCTTGTAGATGACTTCAAACTTGATGATTTCCTTCCATTGTGGGATGCCCAATTCCCTATTCTTAATTGCCAAATAGTAATCACTCTACGAGTGTGCTCTAGCTTCTTGTCTTGAATTGTTAGGTGACTGTCACAAATTATTATGATGGAATCTTCCTAAGTCGTGATGATGAAATTCACAACAAAGACCACCTCAGTTTCTTTCATGGCCTTTAACTTATCTTGGCAGGCAACACCTATGTCTTTTAAATCTTAATTTTGTTGATCCTTATTCCCCATGATCTCAACATTGATGGATTTGATGTCATTATCTAGAATTTGTTTTAGACACTCCAATTCTTTGATCAACTCTGAACAATCATCCAAGCACTGTTCAATAACCATATTCCTCCATTCTAGATTAGTCCTAGATACGTACATGAAATCAACATTTATGATGGAGTTTGGTTTCTTTGCCATAAATTTATCTATTCCATAGTCCTGAACTTTGGTCATATGGATGATAACTTCATCCCATTTCTCCTTCTCTACTTCCCAAGCACTCAACTTCGATTCTAGATCTATCACCATCTGATCAGCTTTTGTTTTTGACTCAACAAGGCAGGAGATGTAGTTGACTTTACAAGAGATTACTGATTCAATCCATTCATCAAATGCATGGGAGATTGACCTGTCTCTCTTCACCTGGTCAATAAAATGTTGATTTACATGGGAAGTGATGTCAACCATAGAAATGGCATTGGGTTGTGCTTCAACTTCAACATTCTGCAATATATGGATGTATTTTGCTAACAACCAAATAGATTGTTTTAGTTCTTTCTTTTCCTTCCAATCTTTCCATATTCGGCTCGTGACTCTTGCATGACCAACATCAAGGATTTTCATATCAATGGCTGTGGATGCTAGTTCAATAACAATCTTTTCCATAGTATAATCCTAGGCTGTAATATAAATCAAGGGTTTTATCCACAAAGGGCTTATACACATCAACCACCCAATTTCTTGATTTTCTCATCCACTTCTAATAGGGTTTCTATCTTGGGCCTTTTTCTCTTAGGAATTTTGCCTAGGCATTTTCCAACCATGTCTTCTACTGAAACATTTACAGGAACCATGCTTCTTTTCTTGCTTACAGATAGGTCAAACTAATTTGGTGTGGAAGAACCACTCTTAGGTGGAGGGGTCTGAAGAACATGAGAAGTTCCAATAGCTAAAGAGTTCAAGGTGTTAGCTCCATCTATGGCTTGCTCATTGCTTTGCTCCATGCTTTCAATCGAATTAACAACATATTCACCCATGACTTCAATATAAATTGGTTCTATGCTAGCATTAGTCATTGTAGCTTGTTGAGATTTTTTCCTTTGAGTGCGTAAACGGGTCCACATGGTTGAAGATAAAGGTTGAATTGAACTTCAAACAATAGATTCAAATTCAGGGATAAGTTTAAGAAACCCCACTTTAGAAAAAAAGTATAAAATTTTGGCGAATTGAACATTAGTTCAAGGGAAAAAAAAAATTCTATTGCCGAATTTTTATTTTTAAGTAGGAATTTTTGAAGTTTTATTAGTGATTATTTTTCAATCATATGAAAATTCTATAAAATCCTGGCAAATCCTTCATTATTGATAAAAATCATGGAAAAAAGTACACATACATAGAAATAATAATAATAATAATAATTATTATTATTATTATATAGAGCCTAATTGATTATCAAACTGTTGCCCCACTTTTTATCCTGTACCCATTTTGCAAAGTGGAAAATGATCTTGTGTCTTAGTTTGGTCTGGGTATGTCCAAGTCTAGTTCTTTCCCCTCAAGTGAAAAGTTTCTCCATCGCGATTTTCACCTTTTCTTTTCTCCCACATTACATAATCGAGTGGGTTTTCCTTATTGTCATGAGTTTGTGGGTAGTCTAGAATCTAATTTGATGGAGATTCTTGTGTCATATAATGATTTTCACAAAGTTATTTCCGAGGATGAGCTTGTTCGTGGCTTATCATAGTTTGCACATAAAGAAAATGGAGCTTCCAAAGAATCCAACATTGCCTTCTCCTGGGCAGATTTTCAACTTGTGAAGGCAATTTTCCATAGAGATCAACAAATGAGGTTTACAGGCTAAAGCAAGAAGGAAATGAGTTGTTTTATGGATAGATTATCCCTACATTATAGCATTCTGCCTTGGGAGTCACTCGAGATTCATTATAGTGCTCAGAATCACATTTAGCAAAAAACTTTGAAGTAACTTCTCCACGGTAGGCTTTCGACCCATTAAGTTAGTTTTTTGATAAAGGCATTTGTGAGAGAGAAAAAGAAGTAAGTGGATTTTTTTTAAAAAAACTTTTGCAGCCCTTTTGAGATTTTCTGCAACCCTGGAAGGCAATTTTTCACATCTATTGAAAAATTAATTCTGCAGGCATGTCGAGCACATAAATTTATCACAAGATACTTAAAAATGGTAATGGAAACAAGTTAATCACATTTGGCAAGGTATCTTGAGTAGAATCTGGCTGAGTGGATATTTCCTTACGAAGTACTTCGTTCTTAATTCTTTGAAACTTGGTGAAAAATGAGAAAGTATGTAATAAAAGAAAGTTACTGTTGGGCCAACGAAAATAGTGAAAAGACATGAAAAAATCCATTAGAAACCCTTGCATTTACTAATCTAACGGATTCACTTGTGTGGCATGGATCTTGAAGATTAACAGGTGAATTAGGATTTCTATATAGAGATGAACATAACAAATTTTCAAATTACCACTTTCTTTATTGAACTGTTATGTTGTTGAATTGAATAGCATTTTTAAAGCTCTTATACTTGCAAAGTTCTACTCTCTACGCTACTTCCAATTTTAAGGTTTCAATTCATCTCTATCCCAGATAAAATGGCAACTAGATTCGCTGGTTTCGATGGGCTGAATGGAATTAAGTCAACATTGCAAAATGTTATAGACACCTCACTCTGTTTCTTTGACATGCAAGATTTTCAAAGGAGGCTAAGGAAGGATCCAATTCACCCTATAACAGAGAAACTTTGAGGAAGTGAGCTAGTGGAAGTAGCTGGATTTCCAGTGGCAGTTCAAGCAACCGAACTAATTATCGAATGTATAAATCACTACAACCTGGACACCAAACAAATTTTATTCCCTGACCATATAGTTTTAATCTCGATTGATAGGAAAACTAAAGTAAATTACTTTCAGGTTTTAGAGCGAGAAGAATTTTTTGAGTTAATAGTAGGAGGAGCCATGTCCGAGTTCTCTTTGAAGAAAATGGTGTGGCGAAAGGAAATTATGAGGTCTTGGTTGCAAAAGCCATGGGGAGCTAAAAGTAAGGTTCCTAAGACTCTATTCAACACTGATCTCAAGCCTGAGATCATAGACATTTTGGTTCTTTTATAAGGTCTTGGTTCCAAAAGCCATAAGGAGCTAAAAGTAAGGTTCCTCAACACTGATCTCAAGCCTGAGATCATACACATTCTAGTTCTTTTAAATTGATTGAAAGGTGAGGTAGAAGCACTCAATTTTGTTGAATAGTATTTATTTTTCATACAAATCATCTGTTCATATACACATTATGTTGATTGGGCATATGAGGTAAGTGAGCACCTGTCTAGAGCCCTCAGTGCTGCAAAGTTTTACAATACCTTCTACATGTCTTCTTTCTTGATTTATATGTTAACTTCTCTACAATTATGGCAAGGCCTTCCCAGAATAGAGAACTTCCCTGATGATGTGAAAAGTTATGAATTTTATCCATGCTTACAATTACAAAATAGCTATGCAGAATATGTCAGAGTTAATGACTTGTTTACAATGAGGATTTGTAGGGAACTCCAAGGATGCCTAGAGAGGAGGTTCATCTTGAAAGCAATGGTAGCCATCAGTCAGTTTGGTAGCTATTTTATTTAGTTCTAATCCTTTTCATATTTGCATCTTGCAACTTTCAACGGATTTCCTCTGAAGTTGCCCAGATACCCAAGTGATTTGATTGTGCTGATAGAGATCATGAGGCAAGCAATCCAGGTGAACATGCTAAGCGTAAGCTTGAAGAAGAAGGGTATGAATTCCCTATGAAGGTAGGAGCTTACAATTGCGAGTCTCGATTTGATGCCAAAAACATGCTTAAGGCATTTGAGACTAAGTACAAGTTAGAAGAATATGAGGTTGTGAAACCCATGTTTGATCCAAATGGATATGCAAGAGAGGTGCTACAAATTGGGAGTGTGATCAAGCATGTCACCACTATAGAGAATTATTGGGTAGATTGCAAGGATGAGTTAGAGAGTTGAGATCATGCTTTCACCAGACTCATGGTGGAACAAGTAAAGACATATGATATTGATCTCAATGTTGAAGGATTAGAGGATGATGGTCAAAATATCTATACCAATACCTATTTGACTAAGGGGGATTCCCATCAATTTTGAGCCATATGTAGATGTGGAAGAGAATCTTGATATCATGATGGCTAGGATCATCAAGAGAATAGGAAAATGGGTTACGTGGAAAACCAGGAAGAGCTAGAGAAAAAGTGTAGCCACCCAAGCTTCTCCAGCAGTTGCAACACTTACTTCATCTTAGAGTGCTACACTAGGTGTGACCATAGCTTCCACTCAAGGGCTAGCTCAACCTTCAAGAGGAGGTGATCAAGCTCCGAAAAAGAATGTCCCTATAGCTATGACTTGTCATGATGGTTCTCTCCCATTCATAGGAACCTAGGCTGGTACTGAAGAGAAGAAGATGGAAGAGCCAAAGTATAGTGCCTCCACTCCAATCCCATCCCCTCATACTACTCCAATTCCATCTTCTCACACTACTTTGGTTCCTTCCCCTCATACCACTCCAATTCCATTTCCTCATCATAGCCTTGTTCCATTAGTGAGTGGTTCACTTATGAGGCCAAGTGGTTCCCCTATATAGGTAGTAGACTTAGGGGATGGAAAGAGTAGCACCAGAGAGTCTATTGAGTTAGATGAGGTGGCAAAGAAAACTTCTGAAGTGGAGAAAGGCCATACTTCTTCTAGGTTCATTCTAAAGATTCAAAAAATCCTTTCTCTTCAACTACTGTAACAATAACTCCAATTAAGAAAAAAATGTTTAGAATTGAATCACTTGGAATGGCTTCCAAAGTAATAGGAACAGATTCTTGGTTGGAAGATACTTTGGAAAGGAAGAGAAAGAGAAAGGATGAAAGTGTTTCCACAAAAGATATTGTATCTCTCATAGTTCATTCCGAGATTGCATTGAAAAAAGTTAAGAAGCAAAAGACTTTGTCAATACATGGGCAAGATCAAGAAACAAGGCACTTGAGAATGGAAATAGCCAAGCCAAACAAAGGAGGGAGAATCGAGGACATGACGCTTGATGATTTCACTCTGCATTTAAAAAATCTTGGAGAGGCCATACATGACACAAAATTTGGCTTGTGGAGGTCAAGTAATGAAGTAATAGAAGGATAATTAGAAAGTCTTTGAGTTATCAAAGATTAGGATGAAAGCCGAGACAAAAGAATTGAACAAATTCATCAGGCAACTAGTCACTCCGCTAGCAACTATCTCTGGTGTGTCTGTGACACAGATTCCTACTACAACTGAACTGCAAGCCCTCATTTCCTAGCTCTAAGAAGATAGGAATTATGGCCAAATTGGTAAGGAATGGATTGATAAACTCAAATCAGAAGGAGTCACAATCGTGGAGTAGACTGGTAATGTTATCTTAAGATTGGAAACAAAAAAAGATAACATTATATCAAATAGCAACACTCTGGCTGGAGAAAGGGTGAAATGTGAAGATTGCATCTCCCTCTTGAAGATGATCATCCAAATGAAAGCCAAAGAAGCAATGGAAGCTAAAATCTTACCAAAGGGAGATGAGCCTCTGTTTGAGTGGCTTCAAAGCATGCAATTTAAAACTGAAATGATATAATCTACAGAAAAAGGGCTCAGAGAAACAGAGGAAAAGGTGAAGAAGACACAGGACAAAGGATTTCAACTTATGAGTGGATTACATATAGACTCTCAAACTAGTAGCCAAGGGAAATCACTTATTGGAGTCAATGTCATGAAGGAGAACTTTTCTAGATTCCTGGATAGTTTGTTAGACATAAACTTCTATAGTCAAGGCAGGATTATTGAACTAAAGGCACTTAGTGGATGTATACATATGGCCAGAGAGGAACTGCCAAATTAGTCCAATGCTATGAAGGAATTGGCTAGAGAGCATTCTAACTGGCTCTTATGGTATACCAATATCCATGTACCTAGGCATTAAGAGGTAATTCCAATAATAGTTGCTGCTAAGGGATATAGGGCGAAAACAGAAAAGGGGAAGAAGTATAAATGATTCATATTATACTCCATTTTCATTTTCTTTTGTAATTTTGTAATACAAAAAATTGGCATCTTGCCATTTGCCATTTTCAAAAGATGAACCAATTAAGCTTCCATTGTAACAGTCATCTCAAAACTCTATATGTATGAAATTGAAAGATTAATGAAAAGGTCGACAAATTTTTGGTGTGAAGTATTTTTTGTTGTAGAGACAATTGAATGGTATTTTATGTCAATCATTTTCTATTCCAATTGTTGTTATATTTAGTTTACATTTTTTCTTTTGTTTGAGTTGGAATGAGGGAAAAATAGAGTTTCACCTCCCTTGTTTTGAAGCAACAAATGAATGTAATAGGTGTTGTTATTGTTCATTCAAAGAGAAATCCCTTTAGCATTTTTCAATTTATTAATCACAATTCATATTCAAATTCGCTTAGTTTAGTATTAGCTATTATTTGGATAAGTTTTATGAATTCATAAGATGTGTGAATGCATAAAACCATTTTGGTATTTAGAAACTTCTATTCACCTGAGTTAGATTCTATTTAGGTCTAACTTGGTTATACCTTTTCTATTCTCAGGTCAAGAACATACCCCCAAATTAATTTAGGAAGAAAACATAATTCATTACAAATCTGTTTTAGGGAACTATACCTACCAATTCAGAGAGAAGCCAACTTATCCACAAGTGGCTTTTCGACTGTTTATAATAAGATATTGTTCCAAGTTGGGCATTTAAGAGTTATAATTTGAAAGAAAAAATCTATTTACCAACACAAACATAAAGGTTAAATTTAACCCACTTTTATTATTATAGTTTCCCTCCAAATTATTGAATGGTGGTTTGGGGGAAGCACCCCTACTATTTTTAATCGTTTGATGATCCTAAATCAATGGCCTAAATCCTATTTCAAGACAAAATTTTAAAAGGATACCAAGTTTTAAAGAAAGTTCCCAAAGTAAAGACACATGTCCCCAATCAAATCTATTCGCGAAAAAGTGAGAAAGGATAAAAAGAATCATGAAAAGTCTTTAGAATAGAGACACATGTCAAATCTACATACTTAATATGTAGAGTAACTTAATCTTTTACCAAATATTGACAAATATGACCATCAATTAAGACAAGCCTTGAAAATTGTAGGCAAAAATATTTAATTTACTATGTAGAAAAATTAGATTCCATTGGCGAAGTTATCACTAAAATATAAATATTTTTGTATTAGTATTGGCAATTAGCCTAAGCATGGGACCCAATTTTGGTAAAATGTAGGTGACATAGATGCCCCAAAAGTGCAAAAAAAAAGTCAAATCCATGGTCCCCAATTAGAGAGATTAGCCAATTGGTGATTATTAGCCACTAAAGTTATCCTTGGATTCAATTTTACGTTCATGTTTCAAGCAACCTACAGAGGAACATGTGACAACTTTATCAATACATTGAATAGGTAGTTCTGACTTGGAATTGGTAGAGCCTTTTTGCAGATATAACTCATCCTATTCTAGCTTGGACTTCCTTTTATTTTCCATCTAGTTCTTGGTTCTTTTATTGACAGGGAGAGTTCTAGCTTAAAGATCATCTTCTTTAAGAAAATCCCAGTCCAACTCAGGTAGGGGAAAAGCCTCAACTTGAGCAACACAGAAGGGATCCACTACCTCCTAATTTTCATATTCTTCAACACCCTTTATATTCATATGCAATTTTAATTCTTTGATTTTCTGCAAAGTAAACCTGGACTACCACCTTTTTCTTACTTCATAATCTTCTTCATAATCTGCCTAGAAATCTTCCATTTGAGGGATGTGAGAAAAAGATAGGTGCAATTTAAATTGAGCTTGCACAAGTCCTTTGTTATCAAATCCAAAGTGAGAAGGGTAGGCAACTGAGCTCATGGTCTTTAGTTCAAAGTCTGACTCAAAAGCATCTTGAATGGTTTTGCACCAATAATGACCAAGTTTAACAGGAAAGGTGAAACTATAACCTTTCCTAGCTTTGCAATTTTTATCCATCTTTGTCACCAATTTGTAAACTTTGATCAAAACATAGAGGTCTAAAAAATTTCTAGGTAGCTTCAAGGGTTTACCTTCATATTCACCAACTCTTATATATGTGAATTTGGAGAATTGAGTGAAAAAGCCACCATAGATAGTAATGAACTGGGTTGTTTCTTCAATCAACCTCCTATGCTCTTTACCTTGGAGTTCAAAAACCATTTTGGCAAGAAATATATCCTATACCCTCTTGAAGTCTCCAGGGTTCTCCTTCTATAGGGAAGTAATCATAGATAACCATGTTATTTACCCAATCTTGGTGAGGCAAGCCCTCCCACTCTTTGCAACATGCTAGAATATAAAATAGGTAAGAAGCCATATAAAAACTGAAAACCACAGACACCTATGAAAGTAATTCATGTAATTTATCTTCTATAATCTTAGCCCAATTAATATATTTCCCTTCACTTAGAATGGTCTGAACAAAAAAATACATCCAATTTTCCTAGAAAAAGGCATTCTTGTTTCCCTTGACTATGCTTAGGAGAGTAATTATGTTTTTAATATTGAGAATCATATGTTCCATCATTAGAAATTTTTATCAATGACATTATTAAATTTGTTGGTATCAACGACAAACCAGGAATCAAATAGGCTGATGGTCTAGGCTTTGTATTCCTCACATGGAGGGATTCTTAGTGCATCCATGATCATAACTCTATTTACATACACCAAGACTTCCCCTATATGCATTCTAATGCACCTTTTGGTGCCATCATACTTGTTTCTACACTCTAAAACTAGTTTTGATAGTACAACATTTGGGGTCAAATTGCGACAGCAGTGTAATTTGTGGTCATTTTCATGTTTTGTTTTTGCAATTGTCCCTAAAGAAATTGCAATACTAATGTTTGCATTTTAATTGCAATGCCCTCATGAGGAAAAAACAAAAAAAAGAAACATGACAATCATTTTCCATTTGTTTTGATTTTGAAGAGAGCTGTGCGCGAAAGAGGTGGAGAGGTATGAACATTGTCATGAAATCCTTGTGATTGATGCATTCGGTTGTTGTTCCCTTGTGATATTTGCATTTCATTGTCGTGCCCTTGCTTTATGATTTTATTGTTGTGCCCTTGCTCTATGATTTTATTGTCGTGTTGTGCCTTTGCTTTGTGATTTCATTGTTGTGTCATGCCCTTGCTCTGTGATTTCATTGTTGTGTCATGCCCTTGTGATCTATGTTCCCTAGCTCTATGATTTTATTCAAGGGTGAGAAGGGGTACGTATGTAAATTATTTTTTCTTTTACTTGTAAACATGTATGTCTTTATATTTCCTTCTAAACATGTAACTCTTTATATATTTAGAGAGACCTTTTTCAACGTGCTTATTACATATATGATCCAACTACACACATATTCCAGAATCCAAATAATAAAACAATAAAAATCACTCAACTCATGCTAAGTGACTCACCTCAAGATCCTACATAGAAACAATGCAGACCATGAAAAATGGGTTGAGTTCGCAAGAAATTTTACAAAAACATATCATAGCAGATATTTTTAGAAATAAACAAGCCATAACCAATTAAATGGGTCTAGTTGTTGATTAACTAGGTTGATATATACATATATTTAACTAGGTTATCGCATCTGCAAGGGAAGGAGCCTTATGATTATGCATGTGTTTGGTGCATTTCTTTCCTGTGATATATATCTTTGCATATCATTGTTGTGCCCTTGCTTTGTGATTTGGTTTCCATGCCCTTGTGATCTCTATGTTTCATTTTCATCTCCTTTCTTTTTGATTTCAGTATCATGCCCTTGCTCTATGATTCCGTTGTCATGTCATGCTCTTGCTCTACAATTTTTTTGCCATGCCCTAGCTCTGCATTTTCTTTTAAGGTTATGTAAATGTTGTTTTCTTTTCCTTCTAAACAAGTATCTCTTTATATATCCTTTTGAACATGTATATCTAGAGATCTTTTTTAAGGTGCTAATTACATATTAGCTACACAAGAGAAAAATTGATCTAGCTACAAAAATATTCTAGAATCCAAATAATAAAACAATAAACCTCACTCAACCCGTGTTAAGTGACTTACCTCAAGATCCTCCACAAAAATAATGTAGACTAGGAGAAATGTGTAGCTTTTGCAAGAAATTTTACAAAAACATATCATAGCAGATATTTTTAGAAAGAGGCTAGTCATAACCAGTTAAATGGATCTAGTTGCTGATTTGGTGGGTTGATTACAAATTCCTTTAGAGCTATCATCAAATTAGGTACAATAAAATGAATAATTAGTTGTTTCTAGCTAGCAGGATCAAATACAATTTTCTAAGGTGATAAAATTGCATATGCAAGGAATTGAAGAATAACTTCAATGGAGAGTTCAGTGTAAGAAGTTGAAGAAGCAAGTTCTACTTCTATATAAATACCATAATCACAAGGCTTATTCACTTGCAGAAGCCTCTAGCACAATGACATTACCTCTAAACCATGCAAAGGATGTTGAAGTGGTTCCCAACCTTGAAAAAATCTTATAAGCATTTGATATTTGGACTGTAAATTCTCAAAGACACTTGCAAGTGATTCCAGTGTCATAGTACCTACCACAACACTTTCCTGGATTCTATCTAGTGGCTCCCATAATATCCTCTATGTTGTCTACCTATTGTTTCTGCCACACAATCTCTTTCTAAAGCCACTCCTTCTCCTTTGCTCTCGTTACTTAAATTTTGATTATCAAACTTTTGAACATCTACCTCTACCTTATCTAAAATGAACTTCACATTGTGTTGTAACTCTAACATAGGTGTTTGATCATCGATAGCTTCCATTTTAGCATTCAAGTTTTCAAGATTGGTCAACATCCTCACTTGCGGACCTCTCATGTCAAGCACTTTCTATATTGTTTCAACACCATGTTCTAGCTTCTAAGCTAGCAGTTCTTCAGGTGTATTTTCTTGTAAAATATTAATTTTGTTGAAAAAATGTAAACTCTTAGAAAGTGCATTGTTGTTTTCATGTATGTATGTATATATAATAATGAATAATAATAATATTTTCATGTATGTCAAAATAATAACTAACATTACCGTTGAATCATATAATAATGAAGTAATCAACCTAGTTAATCAACAACTACACCAATTTAACTGTTGTTTCCAATGTTATAGTAGCTTTAGATGCATTTTCTTGTAGAACATTAATTTTGTTGAACAATTGTAAACTCTTAGAAAGTGCATTGTTGTTTTCATGTATGTATGTATGCATGCATCTATGAATATATATAGAGAGATCTTGTGGATTGTGGATTATGGATTATAAACAAAAAAGAAAAAAAATATGACATTGATCATTCCCCATTTGTTTTGATTGATTTTGGAGAACCACGCGTGAAAGAGGGTAGAAAGCTCCAAACAAGGGTGGAGAGCTCTGAACGTTGGAAGAGATAAGTGGAGATCTAAGATTTTGTTGTAGTTCCCTTGTGATCTCCATGCCCTTGCTCTACGATTTTCAAGGGGAGAAGAGGTACCTATGTAAATGTTGTTTTCTTTCCTTCTAAACATGTATCTCTTGTTCATATATAACAACTTTGGTCAAATTCAAGGATAACTAATTATTATGATTGTATGCATATGCGCATGTATGTAAATCAATTCACTATGTGAACTCCTTTACATGCATACACACACTTGCCTAATATTTGTGCTAAATTAAATTAATCATTCATGTCTTCAATTCACATATGAAATTATCCTTGCATTCAATCGAATTTATTCATGTCAAATTAAGCATGCATAAATCTACACTTACAAATTATATTATCTCTTGGTGATTGAGTAAAGATCTCGTGCATAATATCGTCTAGGTAATGATCATATTCATTCACATTAAGTCATAGTAGGATTGAGTAGATGATCTATTTATGTTGCTTCATACTTGTTTTATTGAACAATTTTGTTTAACATACTCAGTAATACTAGAAATATATAGGTAAAACTAGTACTCTTGTTTATTTTATTTAATCATATACATTTAAGACTATTATTTTTCTTAAAATTAGACTGTATATTTTTTATCACTAAAACACAAATATAGATCTCTGATAGTTATCTTTTTAAAATTTTAAGATCTTCATATTTAATGTGAAGAGTTTCCACTACTGGACAGTGGAATAGCCATAATGAGAAGCCATGTAGCTCATGGCTCTTTCCACCAAATTATATTTTTATTCTATTTTTGTCCTTCAAAAATATTATAGGTGAATGTTCTTATGATTTTTCATATTGTAAGAATTTTCCTAAGGGAAAAAATCACCCAAGAACTAAGAACTCAAACACAAGCACAACTGTAGACCAAAAATGGATATGATCAATTAATCAGAGTATGTTCGAATACATTGCTCTGTTTAGAATGTGATATGATATGCTCAACACACTAGGAGTGCCTATATATAAAGGCCTCAAGAGAGCTTCTAGAATGCATAGAAGTTAGCACCATGAAAAGTCATACAACCAAGCACATGTCCACCAGATATGGATTATCCTCCATTAAGCACGAAAGTAAGTGCGGTGATGAGAGGATAAGTCTACAAGGGTGGGACATGCAAAACAGTGTTGTAGACACCATGTGCTGAAATAGAGGTGCGTACTCCTGTGTTGTCAACATGACAACTCACAAGGCGTGCAAAATCCCAAGTGTCTCACAAATAAAAATAATAAAATAATAAAAAATAATTAAATAATGGATTAACCTAAGTTAACTTAAGTAAAGTGTAAATAGTAAATACCTATTTACACCAACACCCCCCTTTAAGTGCAACTTAGGGGAATGCACTTAAGCTCACTAATGCATAATGGGTCCTAGCTACTAGGCCATGTTAGGTACCCATGTACAAAAGAAATGCTAAAATGATACAATGCAATCTCTCATAAAGAAAAGAAAGAGGGAAAACCTCATGGGAAAAACCCTCCTCCAAAAAGAGAGAAAAGTATAATAGAGAATAGGAGAGAGAAGAAGACCCAAAGAAGGAAATTATCCCCCCCCCCCAAAGAGGAGAAGAAGGAGATGAGGTAGTCCCCCCCCCCAAAAGAAGTGTGCCAAGCAGTGAGAAAGGCTTCGATGAAGAAGCTAATCCATGAACTTTGAATGATTTTCCTCCCCTTTGGAAGAAACAATGGCAAGGGTACCGATGAGAAGCGTCCCTTGGATGGAGAAGGAATCTCTATGATGACCGGTATCTCTGAAACCTGTGTCAGAACACCAAAAATCTTCTCGAATGTGAGAGAGATCACCTGCAGATGTTGGAAATAAGTATCCACAATCACACCAACTTGAAATGATTGATCATGTAGAGAATGTACAATAACTGTAGAAGAATCATTCTCAACAAAGAGAAGTGACAAGTCATCATGAAAGTCTCCCATGTCTGCTGTGTGTGACTCCAAGAATAAAGTTGAAATGTCTGGCAAGAAATCATCACCTAGAAGACCATGAGTACCCCGCAGTGCTAAAGTACATGAATCAGTCACTGTGGCAAAAGATGGAGTATCCACCTCAAAGAGAAGACAGATGTCATCAATGATGTCTCCCACATCTTCAATGTGAGACTCCACAAACAACTGTTTGATGTCTGAAAGGAAGTCTTTGCATGAAGGTAGTGTAGGAAGACATGAAGTGTCCTGCTGCACTGGATCCAAAGCATTTGTGGCTGGAATAGGATCAGTAGGAGCAGCAGGAGCTGGAGGCGTGATCTCATCTAGAGTTGAAGAAACTAGAGCTGGAGTGACTAGGGGTAGGTAGTCTTCTGGAGATGGAGGATCACATGGATCTCCATATGCTTCCCAAATAGACCACCAAATGTCAGCTGGAAAATGTGCCAATTGAAGGGTTTCCCTACTCTAATTGTTATGCAAAAATTGATTAAGTCTAGAAATATATGTCCAATCAATATTGAGTGATAGGAAATAGAGATAAGGAAGCATTCCTAGATGTTCTCTTAGATGGTCCATTATCATAATCCTCCATTGGTAATAGTTCCTAGGTGTCAACTTTGGTCTATTACCGAACTTACAAATGTGACAAGACTCCATGAGATCAATCAATGAACCCCCAAAGAATCAAAGAAAATCAAAGAAACCTCCCCTGAAAAAGATGCTATTGGCACTTGAAAGCCACTTGCCAATTTAGGGCCTATTTCTAAAAGTAGTATTTCTATCTACAAAACCTATAATGTGATTGTAGATCTAGAAAGTAGACAAAAAAAATGCACTTTCAAAATGGAACCTAATTTGGAGTCCAGATGAGCCTGTACCAAGAATTTTAAGTGGCAAAAATTGAGATTTTAGAGTTTTAGAAAAATGTAGAAATAGAGATCTCAAACCACTTGCACCAATGTGTAGATTACGAAATCCTACCCCAAAACAAAAAAAAATTGCTCGCAAAAAGGAGTCCGTATGAGGAAGATATCACTGTTTGAAAATCGTTGCTGCTGTTATTTTTTTTGAATCGTCGCTGCACCTCCAAAAAATAAATCGCTCTAGATTTTTCCTTAGATGTTCGATTTGGATGAAAAAAAATCTGATCTGGGGGTTTTTGGACCTTCTAAATGTGATGCAAATATCAGATTTGCACCAACAAGCTTCAATCTTCACCTACAAAAAATCTCTCCTATGGCCCCATGGCCAAAAAATTTCTGAAAAATAATGCAGATCCAAAAAAAAAGTAGAGATGCAGATGAAAAAATAAATGTAGATCTAAGAATTAAATGTACAGATCTAAAATGATCATACCAATTCTGCAAATCGGTCCTTAGGGTGCCGGTTTGCAAAAAAAAAAAAAAATTGCCTCACAATCGACTTTGGCCTAGGGTAGGCAACTTTGTAGCCGATTTTCACCAATTCAACATTTTGGATGCTATGGTAAGGTCAGATCTAATGCTAGACACTCCCAATTTCTATGATACTCCAGAGTCAGGCTACAATGATGAAGCAAGATGATGGTCTCGAAACGGCTATGTGATGAGAAAATATCCAAGTTGCTTTGATACCATGTAAGAATTTTCCTAAGGGAAAAATTCACCCAAGAAATAAGAACTCAAACACAAGCACAACTGTAGACCAAAAATGGATATGATCAATTAATCAGAGTATGTCCGAATACATTGCTCTGTTCAGAATGTGATATGATATGCTCAACACACTAGGAGTGCCTGTATATAAAGGCCTCAAGAGAGCTTCTAGAATGCATAGAAGTTAGCACCATGAAGTGTCATACAACCAAGAACATGTCCACCAGATATGGATTATCCTCTATTAAGCACGAAAGTAAGTGCGATGATGAGAGGATAAGTCTACAAGGGTGGGACACGCAAAATAGTGTTGTAGACACCATGCACTAAAATAGAGGTGCGTACTCCTGTGTTGTCAACATGACAACTCACAAGGTGTGCAAACTCCCAAGTGTCTCACAAATAAAAATAATAAAATAATGCAAAATAATTAAATAATGGATTAACCTAAGTTAACTTAAGTAAAGTGTAAATAGTAAATACCTATTTACACCAACACATATATTCTATAATTTGTTGCTTTTGTTTGACGTAGTTCTCTATTATGAGATAGAGACATCTATCATAAGGATGGACATGCCAATTTTGATCATCCCTCTTTCAAAGATGATTCCCTTATCAAATTAATGAAACTACTTGTAACTGACACCTTGATTTTTTTCAACTTTCCCAATGAACCATTCACACAACCATCTTCCTCCTACCCCACCATATAATCTTCTATAAGTCTCTCTCCTCTAAAGACCCAATACATGGAGCTATTATCATCATGAGTAGACTCACTCTCCTCAGATGAATTCAATCAAAACTATTCATACCAAACTAAGTATGCATAAATTTGTACATACAAATTATATTATCTCTTGGTGATTATATAAATATCAAATACAATTTTCCAAAGTGATAAAATTGCATATGCAGATCTATGTATGTGTGTATGTATGTAAATATGTGTATATGTATGTATGTATGTATGTATGTATATGTATGTATGCATTTATATATGTATCTGTGCATCTTGTTGCCATGCCCTTGTGATCAACTTCTAGAGGAAATATAAAGAGATACATGTTTACAAGGAAAAGAAAAGAAAATTTGCATAGGTACCTCTTCTCCCCTTGAAGAAAATTATAGAGCAAGCACTACTACATTTGGGCTTGAACAACACAAATTGCACTACCATCGCAAATTTCTGTCACAATTTGGTCCCAAATGTTGTAGTGAGTTGCAAAGGGCATAAAGATCACAAGGGCACAACATGACAACAGAAGCATAGAGCAAGGGCAAGGAGATCACAAGGACACACCAACAACATGCATAGATCACAAGGGCATGACAACGAAATCTTGGATCTCCATTGATCTCCACCAAGGGCACGATAACAAAATGCAGAGATTATAAGGGAACGACAACCAAATGTAGTGATCACAAGGGCATGACAATGAAATATCCACCAACGTTCAAAGCTCTCCACCATCTTTCGTACACAACTCTCCACAATCAAAACAAATGGGGAATGATTTATGTAATTTTTTTCTTTTTTCTTTTTTCATTTTTATCTAAAATCAACTTTACATTGTTTGTAACTCTTTCATAGGTGTTTGATCCTTGATAGCTTTCATTTTAGCATTTCAACATTCAAGCTTCCATGTTTTCTCTTCATTATATAGTCCTTTCCACCCTAGAAACCACTTTGTTACTTCATTAAAATCAAGACTTGAACAAAGCCCATATTCCAAAATCCAAATTATAAAACAATAAAACTCACTCAACTCGTGCTGAGTAACTTAGCTTAAGATCTTACACAAGAATAATGAAGACCAAGAAAAATGGGCAGAGTTCACAAGAAGTTTTAGAAAAACATATCATAGTAGATATTTTTAGAAAGAAACAAGTCATAACTTAGTTAAATTGGTCTAGTTGTTGATTAGTTGGGTTGATTACAAATTCCTCTAGAACTGTCATCAAATTAGGTACAATAAAATGAACAATCAACTATTCCCAGATAGCAGGATCAAATACAATTTTCCAATGTGATAAAATTGCATATGTAGATGTATGTATGTATGTATGTATGTATGTATGTATGTATGTATGTATGTATGTATGTATATGTATGTATGTATATATGTATGTATGTATATCTAAATAGGGATCTTGTGGATTGTGGAGATTAGTGGAGATCTAGGATTTTGTTGATGTGCCTTTGTGATTGATTCATTTTGTTGCCACACCCTTGTGATCTTTGCATCTTGTCGTCATGCCCTTGTGATCTATGTATATGTATGTATATATGTATATGTATATATATATGTATATGTATATATATATATATGCATATATATATGTATATATATATATACATATGTATATATATATATACATATGTATATATATATATACATATGTATATGTATATATATGTGTATATGTATGTATATAAATAGAGGGATCTTGGCACAATAGAAAAATAATAAAACTCACTCAATAGGTAGTATGGCCATGGGTATTGTCACTAGTGGTTTGAGTAAAGTCCCTTGGCTCCCAGGAATATGTAGCATAGGTTCAGGGTAGTAACTCCCTACACTCAACTCTTCATTGAAGTTATTGTCACTACTACAATGACATTATGTTCTAAACCATGCAAATTACCTCTAAATCACAATGACATTACCTCTAAACATGAGAAATTACCTCTAAAACACAATGAAATTACCTCTAAACATGACATTACCTAGTGTACCTGGCTATTGAAAATAGAAGGCTAAACTTTGCATTTCAGCATTAACTTGACTAGTCTATTTAAATTTTAGACCCATTGATTATTGTCACAAGATTTTAAACATAACTAGATAAGCAATGATTTAGGACATACATAGGTTAACCTTACATAAACTTTAAACTACAAGACGAAGGTTGCACCAGGGTATTATAGTATTATAATTATAGAAAATTGCATAATTTTCTCAAGTGGGTGTATGATGGTGAAGAGTTGTATTAGGTGAGTAAAGCTCACTAGTGGTTATAGGAATATAGCTACATCAAAACAATTAGAAACCAAAACTACATATTCATTAGAGTGAGTAGTTTAAGGGTCTTGATCTCGTGGCTATGAGTATGTAGGAAACCTAGTAGGCAAAGTATGCCTCTAGTGTGCAGACACCTTGGACATTATAGTTAGGTAGTTGAGCTTACACCTTCTGCAATACTTCATTTGACATGAAACTAATCTTGATAATAGACCAAATTCTTAGATTGACCTCTTTGAAAATGATATATATGAAAGAGATTAATACGGCATTCTTCAATGTTTGAGGGGATTATTTTTTATTTCATTATTATACAAATATGATTATTCATGAATCATGTGTGATTTTGATTATTATTTGTTGTAATTAATATATGTTTTTATTCAATACTCTTTTCATTCCTTTTGTTCAGCAATGTTTGTATATCCTCACTCATTAGCTGAGTAGATATAGTTTTACTAATAAGAATTCATTATTTGGTGACTACATTCTCTTTGTATCAGATTGGCTTTAAAAATCATGTTCACTATATATAAAATTCCAATGGTTGTGTGTCACAATCCCTGAGAGTCTTTTCCCTATTTTCTCTTACAAATAAATTTTGATGTCTTCAATACTCTATGCTCTTCTTTTTATTGTTTTCAACTATCCTAATATCTTCCCTACAGATGTATCATTTGAGTTAAGATTTAACCTTCACTTGTTGATTCTTACAAACTCTTTGACTGGAGATTTTGTGTGCGGTGAGTTGGAATTGAATATATCTTTTATTTGATATTTGAATTTGATTATAATACTTATTTATTATTATTGTTATTTATTAAATTTAGTCTTAGAAATAGATATTATTATTTATTTAATTTTATCAAAATCAATTACAATTAAACCAAATTATATTTATTTATTCCTTTTAGTAACTCTATTATTAAAATTGATCTTGGAAATGGGGACATTACAGTTTGCCCTTCCCAAAATTGCTTGCCTCAAGCAATTTATTACTATCTCCTTATAAATTGGTCAACAATCCTGCAACAACAATTTTATTTTGGGATTAGATAGTTAAAAAATATAAATTTAAATATCACAAGATTAGATTTTAAATTACTAAGATAAATTTTAAAAGAGGAACTTATCTTTATATGCTTTTCAATCCTTCCTTTTCCTTTCTTTGACCCATGGCAAGTCTTGATTAGTAATCCTCATAAGTATTGGCAGAGACTTTATCTCAAATCACCTTCAGTCTTTTGATAATTTCTAGCTCCACATATTTTTTGAGAGGGTAATAGGGCTGTTGACTTCCTAGAAAATGTGCGGATTGATTAAAATGATGACACAAATTTGATGAGTGGAGATCGCATTCCATAGAGTTTTCTATATAATCTGTCAGAAGATATGCAGATGTTTTTCAGTAAAGGCATTGGTTAAAACTTGAAAGAATCCCCTTATATATGGTCAATGGTGTTCTCATGAATTGTTGGTGCTGTTACTAATATCCTTCAATTTGAATAATCTTTCTCTCAACTCTTTTGCAGTATTCTGTCAGTACTGCTTAGACTGACAGAATCATCTAATCTCTCCCAAAAGATAAAATAAATAGGAAAACCAGTTATATTGGTAATAGTGTTGCAATGTCTTGATAATTTTTGTAACCAAAGTTGAATTTTAGAAATAGATTTTTTAGGAAAGTGCACTCTCCAATGTCACACATTCTATATTTTTTTTCCTACCATGCAGTTGTGGCAACTCCGATAGCTAGCCATCGGTTCCACATCTTTCCTGCCACCTATCTGTCACTATTGCAACAGACAAGTATGATGGCTAGTCGTTGGATTCACAACATTTTTTTTCCTAGATGTTTCACATGTGACAGGGCCTCTGATGATGTATTTCCTCTTGTGGATTCAATTTACGACAGCTTGGGGCATCATAATTGTGACAGGAGACCTTATCATCGCAACTTCTGATAGCAAAAGTATGACGCCTATTCGACAAGAGCCAATTCCTTGTGGAGTCACTTAGGCAATGGGTGACCATTGCTATTGCAATGTCCCACCATCATGAATTGGGTCCAAATGTATTAGTATGGACAAGGAACCACCTTGGGAAAATTCCCATCCTACAACAATCCACTCATGACTACCTTCTCTGTAATCAACCCAAGTTTAGGTTTTGAGAATCTTGCCATTAGTTTTCCAATATTCTCATTAGCAAGAAATTTATTTCCTAGTTCAGGTAAGAAGAAACTGGTAAGGGGGGTGGTCTTTATTTATTTAGGAAATTGAGGGTGAAAAGTAGCTATGATAGAATGAAATAGTTCAATTTTATCTACAAGGAAAAGATAAAATAAAAGAGGACCAACCAATTTTATATTTACCTTTAAGTAGGAGAAAAGAGTAGGTGATGAGGAAAGAGAATGAAACTCACTGGGAGGAATACACAATAAATCTCCTAATGAAATATTATGAAGTGGCTACTTGCATCTCCTAGAAAAATCAAAACTCTTACCTCATTTGGTGATGATAGAATAAGCAAAAAGGAAAACTTTGAACAATTTAAGAAGGAGAATACATCATGAATAAATGATGGAAGTATTGATTTGATACGATTTCTTAATCATTAATGATAATTTTTTAGCTCCCCACATAACAATCAATCTACCTGCACCTTCACATCAATTAATAATTAATGCATGTATTTTTTGCCTTCTTGGAAAATATTTGACAATCTTTGTATTGCCACTTATCATTGTCCACACATCTTTCAAATCGGTGAACCTTGAACTCTTGAACCATGAGAGAGGTTCAAGGTTTGAGCTTGATAGTCTTAATATGTGGGGATATGATGCTCATATATTTACCTATCATGACGAGAAAAATATGGCTATTACAAACTTGAACTTGAACCACTTGACAGTTCAACAGTCAACTTCAAGGACAACACTGAAATCCAACGATACCATAGGTGTTGTCGAGATTTAAACATAATGCAAGTTGAACTAATGAAGTTTGAAATTTTAACCAATAAATTCAAGAGTTCAAGTTCATGGTTCAGGTTCATGGAAAAAATAATAATGCACGACCATAGATGTCCTGACAAGACCAAGGCAACTTGAACCTTGAACCTAGAACTAATTGGTTCAAGGGTTCAAGTTCAAGGTTCAGATCAGGATGAAGAACATCATGAAAAATTAAAATTAAAACACAAGGGTGAAAGGTTAAGACCAAAACATGGGTAACATCATGCATTAGTTTTCCCTAATCTCTTAATTTATGAGAATTATATTTTTCTTTATTGCCAAAAAAACTATCACCATCATTGTCCTCATTGTTGGAAGTATGGAGCCCAATCATTCTTTGTAACACTTATTAATTGGGATTTTCATTATAAGACATGCACACCCAATGTTCTAGCAGAAATAAATTTCCCGAACCATTCTTGTTGTGAAGGAAAAAATCTTGATCTTCCACATTCTATTTATGGAATATTGACCATCATGTTCAAAATGATTTCTCTTTATTTGGTTGTGTTATTGTATTATCTTGAGAGAATTAATACAACCAAGAATCCTAACTTAAAAGTGAATGTAGCTTGAAAAGGTGAACCCCTATAAAGTTTGTCTTCTATCTTTGTTCTTTTGTATGTTATTTCTGATTTTATTTTACATTATTTTTTGTATTTCATTTGAGCTCTAAATCAACACTAATCTCCCTCTTCGTACTTTACTAGAGAACTTGAATGTTTTTCTCTGGCTCCCCATTATCACAATTTCTATGGGTTTATTGGTTTGTTAAAAAATAAATATTTGTTGGAGTGTTTGTATTTATGAGTTGTTTAGACAAATCATCTGTATAGAAATCAATTATATAATAGATTTCCTATCATTTTGGAGATATCAACTTGTATAAATTTCTTAATCTTTTTGAATGATATGGATAGAAATATAAGAATATTTGTATGCCAAGCTTACTCTAGAATTTGTCATGATATTAGAATGATTTGATTATTAGCTCACTCATTAAATCTTAGATTCATAACTTGAATTGTTGCTCTTGTATGAACAATGCCCATTCTTTAAAATGAGGGGCAAGCTTGTCTACCATAGTTGTGCTCTTGTAAGTGGTAGAGGCCATGATATTTTTATAGATAAATATTTTGAGACATAATGAAAACATGAATATGATACTAAAGAGTGTTGGAATTGTGTGAGTTTTGCAATGCTACTAAAGTCCAAATTTGTAGTACATTTCAAGTCTTGGTTGTATCTAGCATTTACTCATGCCCAAATAGCTATACCTCATGCTAGTAAAATTAAGCATTTTAATGGCCTCTCTCATATTAGAGGTTAATGAGTAGGGTGGTGATAGAGAAGATCACATTGTACATTGTTCTTGTTCTTAATACTAAGAACCACATCAATGAATTCACATAAATTATTGGGACATTTCAAACCACTCTCTTTATAATTTCAAACCAGAGTTATATAAAGGCCCAATTAGAGATATAGCTCTATTTAGATCAACATTGGAAGATCAATTGAAATTGTTACCCATAACTACTATCTTTAGAGACCCTTAGATCAATAATGTCTCCTCTAAACCCTTAGGGGGTTTTATTATAATGAACTAGGACCTTCAACCCAAAAACTAGTTTGTCAATTTCTCTCCCATACAAAACTTTCAACTAAGCCACCTATGAATCACAACAACCAAAATCCTTTATTTTTGGTGGGATCTACTCTTGTCAAGATAGATCCTCCCAATTATGAATAATTAGAAGAAGGTTAAATTGTGGAGTGAGGCCTAGATATAGATAATAGTAGGAGATTAAAATCTCCTACCAAGGAATCACCATTTCACTTTGGCATAATGGTCATTAAGGAGAGGACTCATCTCTTGAGAATAAAGTAAAAAAAAAAATAATGAAAAAATTTGGTAAAAATAGTCCTATTCAAAATAGTTAAAGGGTGTCTTTTAATCCAATATAATTTATTTTGATAGAGTCACAATCATGAATGAAGTAGGGGTTTCTAAAGATAATTCAGAAGAGGCTACACAAAAGTTGGGTAACAATATTTTAGAATCAATGGTAGAAACCATAATGAAAGATAATTCTATTATGCAATGTGAGAAACAACCCATCTAATTTGGGAAGGACATAGAAATATTGAATAATAAGGAGTTGTAAGTACATCTCAATATTAAGGACAACTATTTGGCATAGGCTTAAATAGTCAAGGATATTAAGCTCAAAATAAAAACATATTTATGGGAAGCCTAATGATAGACTTTCACTCCACTAATAATGAGATAAGAGATCTCCTCATCAAGTGGCACAAGATGGAGGATTCCATAGATCAAATATTTCCATACATTAAGCCCATGTCTTGTGTTAGTCCTATTCAAGGCAATATTACAAAACTTTGCAGTTTAACAAAGAGCATCGACTAGATAGAAAATAGTAACAAGATTTTTATCCCAGTTAAGGTAGCTTTATTTAATGAGTATATGGGTGTTTATCACCTAGAGGATTGTGTAACAATTGGAAAGAATTTTGGAAGGAGCTTATGTCAAATCTTACAGGTGATGGTGATTGTAGTGAGGAAGTTGGAGTAAAGTAGGCTGAAATTTCTTTAGATTCCCTCTCAAGAAGGTATTGGGTATGCATCTCCCAATAGAAGATACAATACATAGACTAATTTCTAACAAAATTGTGAATGGAGAAAAGACAGGTCATGAAGATAAGCTTTTACCAAAATAACTGAATGCCATCACTAACCAAGTGTAGGTTGGGATAGCTATGAATGTTGATGATATTTCTCATCCTGTCTATGGAAAATCAACTAAGAAGAGGGGTAGGAAATTACTTTCAAAACTTACACTGATGGATGGCTCTATTGAAAACCAAAAAAAGATTACTAGTCTACTAAATTTAGGGAAGGGGAAGTTCCTTCCCAAGGAGAAATGAGGCTCACCTCATGGAATGTTAGGGGCTTAATTGCTCCCAACAAACCACATCTCTTAAAGACCAGTCTATTAACTTTTGAATTAGAAATCATAATAATTCAAGAAACTAAACTATGTAAGGATGAATGCGATTAGCTAAAGAAAAACTAGGGCTTTGGAAAGTTGAGATGGTTGCTTCAATGAGTACCTAATAAAAAATAGCAATTCTTTGGGATTCAAGAAAAGTTGATTTCTCTTTAAATGTGTCCCAACTTAACTATATGTGTGATAAAGTTTGCAATATAAAAGTGCTCTATTCTTCTCTCTTACCAATGTGTATGGTCCTACTTTAATAACACATAAGAAGGCCAATATGGGTTAACATCAATAATCATCTTAAAAGTAATCCTTTGAAACAATTTTTTATAGGTGGGATTTCAATGGTATGTTGGATCCTAAAGTAAAGTTTGGAGGCAGTCGATTTATTTCTCCATCTACGATGGACTTCAAACAATGGTTTTATGACAATGACTTACTCGGTATTCCTGCAACAAATGGTACTTTTACTTGGAATAATAGAAGAATTGGTTTTAGCCATATTGTAGAGAGACTAGATAGGTCTATATTCGAAGGGGCATTTCTCTCTCTAATCACTCCTTTTCCACTACACTCCCAAAAATAGGATTTGACCATTTTTCAATTAGATTGGAAATTCAGGAGACTCGTAAACCTTCGAGGAATCCTTTTAAAATAGAAAAACTATGGTTCTTAAATCATTTTTTTTTAAAAATAAGCTAGAAGTCTAGTGGAGAGAGCAACGTATTAAAGAATACAAAATATTTTGCTTCATTTCTAAGATGAAGGCCATAAAATATAATATGCTTAAGTAGAACAAACCAAATTTTAAAAATATTTTTGAAGAAAAAATTAACATTGAAAAAAATATTACAGATTTAATAATGAGGTAATTAGTGAAGGTATGGATAATGTAAAATACATCAAAGAAAAAGATTTGCTAGCTACACACAAAAATATATTAACTAAAGAATTATTAATTTGGAAGCAAAAATCAAGGGAAACCTAGTTGTCTAAAGGTGATCAAAATACTACATTTTTTCATAGTAGCTCAATAAATAGAAGAAATATAAATACAATTGTTGAAATTAAGTCAGTTGAGGACTCCTTAACTAATAATCCTATAGATTTAGATATTTAGATAGCAGGCTTTTAATCTTATAACCAAACAAAAAATCTTAAGAACAATCCTTAAAATAATAATTAAGGAAGACAATAAAATATTGAATAAAAGTTTCACCATGGAGGAAAAAGAAACATCCCTCTTTCAACTAAATCTTGATAAATCTCAAGGGTCAGATGGGTTTCAAGCTTTGTTTTATAAAAACAAATTGGCACTTTTTTATGTCAAGATCTATGAAAACCTATTGAGGCTACTAGTAATTTTGGTAATCTTTTATTTGAAAATAACCAATACCTTCATAACATTGATCCCCAAGAAAACCAATTATGAAGAAATGGGATATTTTAAGCCTATCATGTTATGTAATATGATTTATAAAATCCTTTCTAAAGAACTAGTTAATAGAATGAAAAACCTTTTACCAAAAATTATCATTGAAGAGAAAACAAGGTTTTCTCTTGATCGATCCATTTTTGATGGTATAATTATAGTCCAAGAGTTAATTCATTTTGGTCAAATTAACAAGGATCCATGTATGCTTATGAAATTAGACATTCAGAAAGCTTGTGATGAAGTGGATTGGAGATTTTTATGTAAATGCTTTTAAGTCTTCAAATTTTCTAGGCAATGGATAAATTTAATATTTAATTGTATAACTATGCCCAAAATATCTATTCTTATTAATGGATCCAAAGAGTGTTTCTTTAGCATTTCTCGAGGACTTAGACAAGTGGATCCCATACCCCCTTTTCTATTCATCATTATGATTGAAGCCTTTGGTAGATCTATTTAGGAAACCAATTTTGAAGGAGAAATTCAAGGAGTTTGAGTGACAAAAAATATTCTAGACATTTCATATCAATAATTTGCTTTGTTGATGATACCTTTCTCCTTAGGAAAAGTTTAAAAAAGGAAGATCCTAACTTCAAAAAAGTAACAAATTTATATCTCCAAGAATCAAGAAAAAAGTTCAATGCTTTTAAATCTGAGATTGTTTTCCTAAACACCCTTTAAGAACTGGAAGATAAAATCTGTAACATTGTGGTGTACCAAAAAGGTCTGCTTCCATGTAAATATTTATAGATAACTTTGGATAAAGGTGTGAAAGTAGGTAAACTCTGTGACAATGTACATTCTAAATTAGACCAAAAAATAGAATGTTGGAAAGGGAAATGGCTAACGAATAAGGGTAGAAACATGATGATTAAATCAATGTTAATTCCATTCCCACCTATTAGATGGCCTGGCTTCCCCTGTCACAAGGGCTAAGTTATAAACCACATAGAAAATTAAGAAAATTATTTTGGAAAGGAATCTCAAGGGGAAAAAAATAACTTTGATTAAATGGGATTGTTGATCCCTAATTCATGTTGTCCATTTGTGTCAAAAACTTAGTCATATATTGGGAAGAGTTGGGTGGTCATCATTGTGACTAAGCCATCCTATATATGTTGAGCATTGTAATTAGACTTGTATAAATTTCAATTACAAACCGAGCAGAAGTGATTGCCAAGAAAGTTTGCGGTCACTGAGTACTCCAGTTCATGGTGAGTCATCTAGAAGATATTTCATGCCAAATGTACAAATGTCAAGTCACATAGTATGAGTTGAGAAAATAGAGGCTTAGTGACAACATTGAAGAAAAGTTATGACTGAGCCTCATAATGTTTAACTGTCGAGTAAACTAGTTTTGATATAGTTGTTTGGAATGGCACAAACATTGAAGTAAACAATTTTTCCTGATATGGAGATGTATGTTTTTGTTTAAGGAGTCAATTATGGAGGTCATCACACATTTTGTGATGGATCATCAATCTGTATGCAAGAGGATTAGCCAATCATAAAAATAGGACTAAGAAGAAAAAAAAAGAGATCTAGATCATTGATCTTGATCTAGAACCTTCCATAGATGGTTATAAAAGGAGAACCCAAACTCTATCTTAAAGTGTGTGTACTAGAGAAGAAAATTTTGGATGCCATAAGTGAGGTGTGAAGGTTAACCAAATAAAGTGACCGAGTAGAGAAGTGACTTAAAAACCTTTAGAAAATCAAATACCCAACTTTAAGCTTCACATGCATGTGTGTAGATTTAATCAAATGCATAGAAATTTAATGAAATGAGGGTCAACACATGATTGTGTTGCCCATTCAAATATGCATTACAACTTAGCTTTCCTGCAACATAGTATGGGGAAATAATATAGAAACAAAGAAATGTATGAAAATAAAGAGGATCCTCCAGTGGTCGACAAAGACCATTAAAGGTCCTTTAAAACTTTTTCATGTAAAAGCCACTCTGAAAACAACAGAGAGTTCCACTTGATAGGAAATGAAAGAAAAGGAAATGCTAAGCTATTGAGATCTAATTTTCAGATTTCTTCCAAAAGAAAGATCTAAATACAAACAAAAAAATGCATGTAGAATACTACATAATCACAACCATATAACATAGGAAACTCTAGAAAATTATAAGAAAACTCAACGACTTCATTCTATTAACTTTCTCCCAAAATCTCCCCTACAATATGCAGCCATCTCTCCTTTTGAAAAACCCTTCTAATGTAACTCCCAAGAAGTCATCATAACTTTCTTGTTGCAGTTATATTTTGAATGCTAACACATGATGCTTTAGGAATATTCACCATTTTCTTCATTTTGATTTTTTTCCATAAAACATTTTTGAAAACTAAACACTTTTAGCATACCAAAAACAAATTAAAATAAACTCATACGAAGTCCTAAGTGGATAATTTGTGGTAGGCTTACAAGAATGCCACCTAAACATTTTTACCACATGAAAAAAGAAGTTTTATTTTAAAACATAAAACTCTAAACACACACACACACACACATTTCAAATTCTAGATTTTAAATTCAAATATGCTTGATATTTGCTTTGTGCCCTTGCACCATGAGCATAATACAAATCTATCAAATAGGAGATTAGATTAGAGATTGTAAAGTGGAGACTTGTAATCTTCATATTAAGTGCAAATTGAAGGATCACGTACTGATACATTCTAGCAAGTTTTTATTGATAAATCTCTTAACATAGTGTCCTAACATGCCTTTGTAATTATCCTAATAGAATGCTTAGTTGTAAGTTTAATTCCTTTAATCAAGGTAAATTGAATAAGTCTTGCAAGCTCTTAACAAGGCAGAATCCTTAGGTAGATCATTATAAGTGATCAAAAGTATAGCCCTAATAGATGAGATTTATTGTTGCAGTAGTGGAGATTTTTGGGTGTCATCTCCACCCTAGTTTTATCATCACATTGGAGGGTTTTTGGGTAACTAAAATCTTTGCATTATGTGTTGATATTTTACTTTCATGTTTCATGGATATGATTAGTTGTTAGATCCAATACATTCTTGCAGTAGATCTTTATGTGATTTATGATATTGTTGTTAGAAGGGTTTATGGTGAAAGATATCAAATTAAATAATTGTTTGTAAGAGAAAATTTTTTATAGATCTTGATTCAACCCCCTCTCAGTATCTCATTTTTGCATTATACTTTCAACAACTAGTATCAGGACCAAGTTCTCTTAGAAGAAGTTTAACCACTTGAGAGTTAAGATCTTGGAGATGGAGACCTACAAGTTGGGAAAATTTATTGGGAATGAAATGCTTGACATACAACTTGCACTACAATAGCTTGAAGCAATAAGAGAAGAACTGAAGAAATATTTAAAGAGAAGGAAGGAGATGAAAATCCTACAAAATGATATACAATATTAAGAAGATGACATTGAATCTCTATTTGATGATGGAAATCTTAGTGAAAGTGATACAAGAATAGCAAATCTATTAGAGAGGAACAACTCACTGAATGAAGAGATAAGAGGACTAAAGAAAGAACACGAGATCCAATCAGTAAGACCGTGTGAAGTCACCAAATAGAAAAACAAAGCTAAAGAAGATAAGATAATGGTTGATGAAGACAAGAGACATATATACACAAGACTTGATTGAAGGATATCTTGTGTATAGAAGCTCACACACGAGGAATTTGATATGTTCAATTAACTGCTAAGTTTAAACAAAGAATTCAATAGGAAAGATGTATAGATTAAAAATATGAGATCAAAAAATGATCATCTGAGGAGTGAACTAAGATCCGAAAAGGAATTCATTGAAAGTTTGAATAAACCAAAGAAACTATGAGGGACTATGAAGAACTAATGAAATCATAGAGAAGACCCCATGATACATCTGGATTAGGCTATACCAAGCACCTATCATCTACCGAGGAAGGAGAATCATCAAAGAGTGGAGAAAAGAGGATTGCAAAGCCAAAGAACAACAAACCTACATGTTACCATTGTGGACAGCTAGGTCACACAAATTTTTTTTATAGAAGCAAGATTGGTAAGAAAAACCCTAACCCCAAATTTAATGGACATTATTATAATTGAAAGAAGCGAGGAAATCAAGCACATGAGTGTAGATCAAAAGCTAATAATACACTAGTTGCACCTAGATTTGAAGGATATTGCTACAACTATCATAAGTATGGACGTAGAGCACAAGAATGCAAATCAAAGGAAAAATCTAACTAGACACTAAGAAGAAAGGAAATGCACCTAAGAAAGGTAACATATACAATTGGGATTGAAATACATGGTACAATTATCATTTTTGTGATAAATATGGTCATATAGTAGAAAGGAGTATTATGACACATTTCAGAGGTAAATCCAAGAGTTGGATGAATGGAAGTTTGGTTTGTTATAGCTATCATAAGATTGGTCATTTGAGTAAAAACTGTAGAATCAGAGCACCAAAACCTAACAATGAATAGAAAAAAGGTAAAGGTATTTTTGATGTAGAAAAAAAAAGAAACCAAATGAATCAAACATGGAGAAAGAACAATGAAGGTAATAGTAGCTGAGAAAATGATTCTGAGATCACCCAATTGAATGCATTAGGTAATCATACTACTACAAACTAAGTAAAGAAGGTATGTAAGGAAATGCACATTTAAATGCTATATCTTACATCCATTCTTGATATATGATGTGTTAAAGTCCATATTTGCATGAGATGAGAATCATTGGGATAGATCTAAAGTGTAAATTGAGAAAAGGGTCACTACTACATTTGGGGTCAAATTGTGTTGGCAAGCCATTGCAATTGTGACAACCACCCATCTCCCAAGTGACACCAACAAGAATTGGCTCCCATCAGACAGGGGTCAGACTTTTTTCATTGCAAATTGCGATGGCAAGGGCTTCTGTCACAATTGTGATGCATAAAGATGTCATTAATTGAAGCTAGACAGGTCAATACATTGTCACAATTGTGATGACTATACGTTAGAGACTCCATTGTATGTGCAACATTTATGTGATAACTATGTTGTGGGTCTGATGACTAGCCATCAAACCTATCTATTGCAATAGAGATTGATTTGTGGCAGCAATACTATGAAACTAATAGTTAGCTGTTGGAATTGTGACGACAATGTAATCGAAAATATATATGGAATGTGTGACGTTGGAGAGAGTGCTTTCCTAACAAATCTATTTGTAAAATTAAACTTTGGTTATGAACATTATTAGGTGACTGCAACGCTCTTACCCCTATAATTGATTTTACTATTATTTGTATCTTTTGGGAGAGACCAGATGATTCTTGTGACTGTCAAACAAGAATCATCTAGTCTCTCCCAAAAGATAAAAATAACAAGAAACTATTTATAGGGGTAAGAGCATTGTAGTATCCTGATAATGTTCATAACCAAAGTTGAATTTTAGAAATAGATTTGTTAGGAAAGAACTCTCTCAAATGTTACACATTCCTTTTTTTTTTTTTTTTCTATTACAATTGTAGACTTTAAAGTTACTGGATTGATTCTGCTAGCTGGGTGCAACTGATTGTTCATTTTGTCATACCTAATTTGATGACAGTTCTATAGGAATTTCTAATCAACCTAGCTAATCGACAAGTAGACCAATGAATTGCAGTGACAAAGACATAAAATCTATTATTGAAGTCCCTAAGAAAAGAGATTTAGACAATGAATCATTTGAGAGGGTACTGAAAAAAAGGGAGTAAAGGAGAAGATATGATCATGACCACAATAGTGAAAATAAAAACTATGAACATAATGGATATGAATTAAGATGAATATAATAGAAAGTCTATGAAAGGATCTGATTAGAGGAATGAAATTTATGGAGGTATCAAACATGATGATATTATATATGATGTAGAGGAAAAATACAAGAATAGACATATGGAAAAGAATTTTTCTAATCATAGAACCGGTAAGCATCATACCTTTGTAAAAAGTCAAGATGATCCTAAGCCTAGAAGGGTTGAGAAAATGGGAGAAAAGAGTAACTGGGGTAGAGATGTTGATGGTGATAGGTAAAAAGCACGAGGAAGATAGTAATAAGAAAACTCTGTTAGTTGGGAACAACTGTTTGTTCATTTTATTGTACCTAATCTAATGACAGTTCTAAAAGAATTTGTAATCAACCCAAATAACTAGACCAATGAATCACAGTGACAAAGACATAAAATTTGCGACTGAAGTCCCTAAGAAAAGAGATTAGATACTTCACCATTTTTCTTCTTATCTTTTCTCCTACGTACTCCCTAATCTATTTTTGCTTCCTCTCTATTCTATTTGTCTTTATTGAGAGATTCTATCTGGCAACTTTATTGTCGATGAGAAAACACAAATTAAATGTTTCAATATAATATTTACCACTGGGAATACACGGTGACTTGACTCTCACTGACTTTTTTGCACTTTGTAATTATTTCTTGACCCGACAGTCCAAAAAAATACATATATTTCTTTACAATTGGCACCACACATTTGTATCTAATATCGCTACTTTTTTCTATGTATTCATATGGCTTATGTGGAAAATAGTTCTCTTATATAGAACTATTCTTTTCTCTTTATACTTGTCATCGCTGCATAAATATATTCATTGTTTCCTTCTTCAAAATGAAGTGAATATAAGTCCATCGCTATTTTTCTATTTTGCTATAGTTGTTATGTATATGGAAGTGCTAGGTCCTTTATCTTTTCTTTATCCATCACTAGACACATCTATCTTTTGACTTCAACTACCTCCATTAGATGTTGATTAGAACTGCTATCTTTAGCATATGCACAAATACCATAATCATTTATTATATACAAGAATCACATGCCTTTCGATAGCACCTCAATGTTTGTTATATTATCAAGCTTTTATCATCATTGAGTACATGAATCAAACTTTTGAGACTCTCCAGTAGATATTGGAATATCTCCATTAACTTCACCGAATGTTGTTTTGCACATACATTGTTTGATTAATATCAATAATGTACTTCACTTGAAACTTCATTTTTACCTTTATGCATCATATAACAAGAAATTCTATTTGAAAAGTGTATGGGCCACTTATTTTTTGGTGGTACTATTTTTTAAGTTATTCAAAGTTAACTTCTTGTTGGTTCATGGTGGATTAGAATGTATCTAAAAATGTATCAAAAGGAAACAATGAATTTGTCAACGTTTCATGTCAAACTACTTGTTACTTGTTACTATAATGTCTTAAAATAGTTAAGTGCTACCTAACTATGTCCAAGGCATCTGCACACTGGAGGCATATTCCGCCTACCAAAATTCCTACATACCCATATCTACGAGATCAAGATACTTGAACTACTCACTCTAACGAATATGTGGTTCTAGTTTCTAATTGTTTTGATGTAACTATATTCCTATAACCACTGATGAGCTTTACCCACCTAATACAACTCTTCGCCATCATACAACAACTTGGACGAATCAAACGATTTCTTATAATTACAATATTGTAATACCCTAGTGTAACCTTTACGTTGTAGTTTATAATTAATGTAAGGTTAACCTATATACATCCTAATTCACTCCTTATATAGTTATGGTTAAAATTTTGTGATAATAATCAATGTGACAAAGGCTTGTTTAAAAGAAAATATATCTTTTATTAAATGTTGAATATCTAAACATCCATACATGCATTAGCATGAAAAGTTACCTAGAATGTCATGAGATCAATCTTTAAAGTACCTAGAATGTCCTCATCGCCTTCTGCTACTCTCAGGAGAAGTCCATCTTTATTTCTCATGAGCAATTCATCACATGGGTACATCTAAGAATTCCCTCATCGCCTCCTACATAAAATGAATCCAATATTACAAAATTCTCCCTAAGAAATAATAGTTAAGTGAAATAGACACATGAAAAATGAGAGAGAAAAAGAGGAATCTACTTACCAATAGGCATTGCCTTTGCATCTGTGGCCATGCTACCTGTTGAGTGAGTTTTATTGTTTTTCTATTGTATCAAGATCTCTCTATTTATATACATACATACATACATATACACATATATATACATATACATATGTATACATACATACATACATGCATATATAAAGATCACAAGGGCATATCAATGAGATGCAGAGATCACAAGGGCACAACAATAAAATCCTAGATCTCCATTGATCTCCACCAACGTTCAGAGCTCTCCACCCTCTTCACGTACAACTCTCCATAATCAATCAAAACAAATGGGGAATGATTAATGTCATGTTTTCTTTTCTTTTTTGTTTATAATCCATAATCCACAATCCACAAGATCTCTCTATATATATATACATACATGCATACATAAACACATCGATATGTGTGTGTGTGTGTATGTATATATGTAGGATCTCAAAAATAAATTTGTGTTTGTAATATATGTCTGGCTTATTAAAATTCTATTTCCTAATTTTTTTTGTTACAATACAAATTTTAATGCAACTTTATTTATTTATGATTTCTTTCTAATTTTTTTTCTTATTTTTTTATTTTTTAAAATAGTTTATTAGGGTTTTATTTTATTAATAAAAAATATTATTTTTTCTAATTGGAAAATAGTTTTTAGGTTTACAAATCTTAAAATTCTATTTCCTAAATTATTTGTAGGCCCTAGATTGAGATGCATTGTAGTACACATTAGACATAGTGAGGAATAGATCTGACTACTTCAACCTTGGGTCAAGGGATCCTTTGTACCATTTTTGTCTGGTCATCAAAAATAGTTCACTGAGGAACTATTAATCTGCAAGCAATCAATCTAAAAAAATGATTTTAAAAAATAATCAATAATCAAGATCCAATTAAATGAAGAAATACCATGCACCCAAATAAATATAAATAAAATCAAAACCTCGACATTGTAAACCTAACAAAAGGGGGAAAAAGAAAGCAACAGAGAAAACAATGATTTTAAGCTAATCAACAAAGAGACATATCAAGTACACAGTCATATTCTATAAAATGTCGATCATGACATTGGTATAGTTGCTAGAGAAGCAAAAAAGAAAATTTGGTGAAGAAAAGAAAAGAAATACAAAGATATGATGTGGGAAGAAGGTACCCAAAAAAATGACATCACCCTTACCCTCTATTGTTTTCATAAGGACTCCATGTAGACTCTCATTGCATGATCAGTTTTGTAGCACCCATTTCTGCAAATAATTTGACAAGTAGTCAATAAGATGGAAAACTATGTAAAGATTGAAATTCTCACAATTAAGCCAAATAAATGTGGATCTAAATACACAAAAAATTTGAAGTATAATTAAGTATAAGACATAGGGGTTTTACATTGCAATTTACTTTAAGTATAATGAAGACTATACTAGCAACTATTCTTTGATCTGCCTTTTAACGTATATAGAGTTTGTAAACAAAATATTGATATTCTTCTAGCAAAAGAAAAGTAGAAAGGTTTTTAACTTCAAAAACCTCATTCCCAACCATTTTCTACCATTCATATATTTTGAGATGGTATATTAAAAAATAAATTGTAGAAAGAAATTAGACAAACTTGGATTCGTGCCAAGCCATGAAATATTGAACATTAACAAAATACAAATCAGCTTCAAAATAATCCATATGCAAGGGTGACTATAGAAACTAATTAAGAAGCTAGTATCCACAAAATGATATGTGAGGAATGAAAATAAATGTGAAGCTTCTTATCTAACAACACTTCTTAGTGACAACTCATCAATCAAGCAATATAGACAAGGCACGTGAACTATTTGATAGAATGCTACCATGATATTTGTTAAAAATATTGTCTAAACTTTCATTCAAAAGTCAAACATTAGCATGCATCACATTGGAACTAGAGGACATCATGCTCACATGGAATGGAGAAAGCTTGCAGAGGCACCTTAGTGAAGGGAGGCATGAATAATATTTTGCAATGTGCCAATAGAGAGGTAATCCCATGGGATGGATAAAAAGTGGAGTGATAATTACATAGAATATAATGATTGTAAAATATGCACAATATGGAAGCATATACAAGCACATGAACAATTGGGCAAGAGGCCTCAAGAGACTCAAAATTTTGGAATTGATTGGTTTTATGAGTAATATTCAAACAAAATGTGGCTTGTAAAAATACCATATTGTAATGTGGCTTGCAGAAATACCATGGAAAGGTGTATTTGATCCTGCTAGATGGGAACAACTAATTTTTTATTTTATTGTACCTAATCTAATGACAGTTCTATGTGAATTTGTAATCAACCCAGTTAATCAACAACTAGACACAATTTACTAGGTTATGGCTAGTTTCTTTCTAAAAATATTTGCTATGATGTGTTTTTGTAAAAATTCTTCCGAACTCTACCCTATTCTCCTAGTTTGCATTATTTTTGTGGAGGATCAAGTGAGGTAAGTTACTTAGCACAAGTTGAGTGAGTTTTATTATTTTATTATTTGAATTTTGGAATATGTATAAAACTATATCAATTTTGTTGTTGTGCTAAGATGTAATAAGCACCTTAAAAAAGATATCTAAATATATATTTATAGAAGGAAATATAAAGAGATACCTATTTGAAAGAAAAATAAATGAAAATTTATATGGCCCTTGAAGAAAATGGTAGAGCTAGGGCACAACAATGAAATTGTAGACAAAGGGCATGACATGACAACAAAATCATAGAGAAAGGGCACAACACGACAATGAAATCATAGAGCAAGGGCACAAAGATCACAAGGGCACGACATGGAAACAAAATCACAAAGCAAGGGCATGACAAAAAAATGCAGAGATCACAAGGGCATGACAACCAAATCATAGAACAAGGGCATGGCAACAAAATACAAAGATCATAAGGGCATGACAACCAAATTGTAGAGCAAGGTCACAAAAATAAATTGTAGAGATCACAACAACGAAATCAAAGACCAAGAGCATGACAAAAAAATGTAGATATCACAACAACAAAATGTAAAGATCACAAAAACGAAGGACATGACAACGTTCACAACTCTACACCCTCATTCAGAGCTCTCAACCCTCTTTCCCACACAACTCTCCACAATTAAAATAAATAGGGAATGATTTATATTGTGTTTTCTTTTCTTTTTTGTTTATAGTCATGAGGTGTCGCAATTATGATGCCAATGTCAATATTGTAATGACATTGGAGATAACTACAAAAGCAAAACATGAAAATCAATAAAAAATACTCTATCGTTGCAAATTGTTGTCACAATTTGACTTGAGATGTTGTAGTGGGTACTTGAATAGAATTGGAGTGTAGTTGGTGTCAACCATCAATATTAATATTAGTTGTGACCGAGTTATAGTATGGACTGAGCCCCATATTGACTGAGATTTTATGATTGACAAAGTTGAGATTGAGGTTAAGAGTCTAGTTGTGACTAAGTGATGAGGTTGACTAAGTGGATAAAATGGAGAATAGTGATTGAGTTATCTAGTGATTGTTGGGATAACTATATTACACCTACCTGAGCACAAAACATTAATGGAAGAACTAATTTGATCATTTGGACCTACTTAGCAGATTGTGTGTGTCATTTTCACTCACCAAGTGATTGAGAACTCTTAGAGTGACATCAAGGTGATTGTAGAGTGATTTTTGCAAGTTCACAAACATCTAAGTACATGTTGTTGGTAAAGTAAATTGAAGTATAAAAGATTTTACATTGTCGAGTTTTACAGAAGCTTGTGATCAAACCCTAAAACAAAAAAAATAACCAATTCTTCTACAAGTGCAAAGAAGCAACAAATTGAGGTTAGTAACATGTAATAAGTTAAGAATGATGTTTGTCCACCTCCAAAGTATAAGGTTGTATGTAAAATTATGATGAAGGGAGACTCTGCAAGTGCTTTATCATTGATTCCATCCAAGATTATAATGATACATGATGTATGATCATGTCAGAAATGCACAATCAGTGAAGCAGAAGATTACGGGTTAAGAATGGCTTATGAGGAACAATGCAAAGAAGGAATCTTGAAGGATGAATTCAAAATTGTTGCAAAGAAAGGGTTAATGTTTTCCCTATATTTTTCAAAGAACTTCAAATTTGATCGGATCAAAGTTATTCTCATCCGAATTCATAAGTTGTGGTTGGAGATAGGACCAATCAAGATTATAATTTTTTTTTTAAAAGCTGTAATTGGATACCCTGTATGCGATAGAATGAAGACAATGTGATGCCAGAGAAAAGAGGTAAGAGAAGATAACACAAAAGTAGTTTGCAATGGAAGAGGTTTTCTGATCACAACCATTACAGAACCTCTTTTTTGAGTTTGACGTTCAAGTGATCACACACAAGTTTTATCAGTCGAGTTGACAAAATTGTGTGCTATGTATAGCAGTTGACCAAGGATGGAATATTGTCAAGGACCATGAATATGACCTTTTTAAGCTAAAATTGACATAATTGGATGAGAATTTGGTTTCAATTTGCAAGGAAAATAATTATATGTGTAAGTTTGGATCACTTATTGTATGCATGTTATATTATGTTCAAAATTATTTCCCTACCAATTGGTGATGTGGTATGGAAGCAAGGAAAACCTATGACAAGGAAGATTGGTGATTTCATCTGACAAATTGGTGAGAATTTTAAGAGTATGATGGATGGTTATTTCAAGATTTCAAACTAAAGATGAAAAATAGGCCAAGGATCGCTAAGTCATCTGTTGAAAAATATTATGATGATGTATGCTTTCTAGTTGACATAGATGATACTTATGTTTAGGTAGTAACACCTTGGGTAGCATGGTTGAGAACATTACCTTACGAGATTGACTATAGCCATCACTGCATTGTTGGTAGAGAAAGTTTATTCAAATACTGATCCATTCAAAAAAAATTGAGGTTGCAAAGGAAAAGATCACATTGGAAGTGAAGACTTCTCCTATGAACAAGAGGAGAAAGAAGATGATTGAGGATTCGGAAGGAAAATTAGGTAAAAAAGATGAAATGGAAACACCCCTTCAAATCACTCAAGGTATGGGAGAGGATAGAAGTATTGATGAAGATGAAGATGAAGAAGATCAAGAGGGAAAGGGAAAAGAACTTGTTGCCAAGCCAAAGGAAGCCAAAGCTAAGAAGATTGTGGTGGTAGATCCAAAGGTAAAAAATAGCTTAAAGAGAATAGAAAACCCACCCACATCTACACCACAAAAGGTCACAAGATAGAGATCTAAGGAAACAACTCCTATAGTTGTTGAGCCTATAAGAAAGGGATTAATGAAAATCACAAAGTTGGTCAAAGAAAAGAGTCCTAAGAAGATAACATTAGAGGCTACTAAGATTGAGATAAGTTAGGAAAAGAAGAAGCCTAGAAGAAAATTGGTTGTTAAGTAGGTAAAAGCATAAAGTTGTGTTATCCTTGAGGATATCTAAAGGGGTTATGACCAAAATGGTATGATCAAAAGTGTTATAGCAAACCCATGTGGTGTCAAGTGGCATCGATGTGGTGGGAATGTGGCAAAATGGTTACAACCAAAACAATTTTGGTCGTAACACTTTTGACCGAAACTTTTATTTGAAAATTAATGAAGAAAAGTGTTTCTCTTATATAAGGTCACGTAAGTGGGTATAACAAATCACCTTGGATTTCAACCCAAAGCATTTTGATCAAAACCCTTTGGGCAGAAATTGTCTATGTGGCATGCTATGTGGTAACCACAATCTCACTTCTAAGGGTAATTTCTCCATATAAAATGAATTTTCTTCAAAAACTAAAAATACCCTATTTTAGATCTTGGATTCAAGATTATGGTCATATGAATTTAATAGTGTTTTGAGTAGTTATAATATGTTATACTTAAAATATGACAAGTAGGTATTTAAAGATTCAAGAATATATCACTTCAAAAAAGGAAAAAATAGTAAATCAAGTTAAAAAATTTAAAACTTTTTATGTACCTCTAGAGGAGATAATCCTCTTCAAGAATATGTAAATTTTTTTCAAAAATATGTAGATTTTATAGGAAAAGTTTGGCAGAAATTTTTTTTGTCAATTTCTGATAAGTTTGACTTTGAACAGTTATAACTTAAAAAATATATGTTAAAAACCTTTTTTTTTTTTCATTTTTCACTAGATATACATGTCAACTATAACATATTAAAAAATTAGAGAAAAATATGATCATTTACATATATTTTTTGCCGAGACAAGACTCTATATTTTTAGAATTAAAAAATAAATTAAAAACTAGACTTTAAAAATTAAAAAAATGCAAAAATCATCTCTCAATTTTAATTTTAATTAGTTATTATAGACATAAACTTCATCCAATTTTACACATTTCATCATTTTATATTATCTTCAAATTCTAAACACAGATGCCACTTTTATGTCATTAAAGTTGAATAGTTTAAGTTCTAAGATCCTTTTTCTTTATAAAAGGTGACATAGGTTTGTGATTTTACCCAAGTGAGATGATAAAGAGGACGATGAGGTAGAGAGGACCAAGTCAAATGACTTGAGTCAATATCAAATTGTACCAAGTAGAGAACCTCAAGACATTGAAAAGGTGTGTGAAAACATCAAAAGTTATGCTTGTACACTTGAAAGTGTCCCACTCTAAACCCTTCTATCCAAACGATTCCATGAGTTTGGAATGCTTGGATGCCGGCTTAGTGCTCCCTATCCATGGAGTGCAAGAGAGTATATTTCAAGAATAAGAAGGCTCTTAGACGAGCCTTAAAGATACTCTTCTTGCTAGTAAACCATGCAATGGGAGGTTCCAAAGACAAGATGCAAGAATGCAAATGTCTCAAGGAGTTCCTCAAGAATGCAATGCAACTAAAGATTAAATTAGAATGAATATGAAAAGTGCAGCTATTCTAAGCATGGATGAGAGTGTTACAATACCATTATTAAGCTATGTGAGATTAAACTACATGTAAAAATGAAAGCTAAGCTAAGCTAGAATGCCATGGATGAGAGAATGTAGACAAGAAAGAGAAGTTCTCCACAAAGCTCCAAAGAAACCTGTTAGAAAACCTGCAGCATAACAATATTCAAAAATGAGGATGGATTGAGGGAGAAAACTCTCTCCCTTTTAAAGATGTATGGATGGTAGAGATCAAGATGAAGATGGTGGATGATCAACGGTGGAATTCAAAAAGAGGAGTGATCCATGTGCACACACAAGTCAACCAATAGAATATAAGTTAACTTGTCATATAAGACAAAAGTCACAAAGCCTTTTGTTTTAATTGCAAAATAGAAAAAGGACTTTATGTGTGCACTTTAAGTGGGTTAGAAGAATGGGGTCTTTTATTTAATTAAAAGGGGACATGTTCTTTTAATCAAATAATGAACTTAGGATAGCATAGTCAAACTATAGGTTATAATCAAACAAATTGATTATTAGCAATTTGGCTTAGGTAAGTGATTAAATTAATTTAGCCAAAATGTTGAAAAGGGGGCTAATAGTCTAGATGACCATTTTTAGGTGATTACATTTGCCCCTCTTTGACTAATGCGTGATCGATTTGGGAACACATTATGTCAAAGAAAATTGAAGCCAAGTAGGCGATGATAGATATAGATGTGTAATTCCGAAGAGTGAAATGTAGAAATAGATAGCAAGTCCTGAATGCACGGCCTGATAGCAGTAGTACTGAACACTAGAAAGAGATGATGTTAGAATTCAAGAAGAATACTAAAACTAAGAAAAGTAGATAGAGTGAGAGCAAGTGAGAAGATCAAACAAATGCTCCTAAGCAGTGATAGAGTATTTCTGCCCCCTCGGGATCGAAATTGAAATGAGGTAAGGGGATGCAAAAATTGGCTAGAAATGAGAAAAATAGAATATAGCAATGTCCAAGATGATAGATAGATGATTAGAACCCAAGAATGACTATATAAAAAAATTGATAAAATGCCCTAGTTTGACTAGAGTTGACCTTGAAGGATATAGCATAAAAATAAGGTCGAAATGAGTAGAAAGGTGATTTTAGACATGAAATAGTGAATTTAAGTAGATATGAGGTATGGAAATGATGAAGACATGAAGAACTGAAGATGCCCCAGTGATGATTCAGAGATTAGACCTCAAAAGGTCAGCTAACTGCTTAGAAGAAAGTAGAATTTCAAAAGACAATTTTGACCATCAAGGTGAACTCGAATTTGTATTTTGATCCCAAAAATGAATCTAGGACGTTGAAATTATTTAAGAGGTCAAAAATTTATATAATGTGATGACAAGATAGAAAAGAGATGAAGCAAAAGATTAAGAAGGTGAAAAGACATGAACAAGAAGAAAGTAAAGAAATATATGAAAGGAGTTAGCCGATATGTCCACAAAAAGATGAAGACAGAGCTCTCCCCATATGCAAGAATGCAAGACTAAGCTAGAAAATGAACCTAAAATGCAAGCTAATATGCAAAGTGGTTTACCAGCAAGAAGCGCATAACATTTAGACTCTTAATTTCATCATTGAGAATTTATTAGGGACATCATGAGATCATACAACCATCACTAGTATAACTATGAGGATATGAATATGATTGATATCAGATAAGTATGTGGAAATCCAATCTAAGCATCAGAGACATGTAAGTCAAGATAACTACACGATTAGATTCTCTAAGTTTAATTTAGCAAGATCATACTTGTACCAAGGCATAAGCACCAAGATAACCCTAAGTGAGGTCTTGCACAACAGTCAAGGATGATACATTTGTAAGTCAACGTGTTGAATAAGACTAGCATAAATGCTTACAACACTATAGAAAAACAAAAGTATACCCACAAGCAGAAATCAAAAAAATATGTCCCATGCCCCCAGTCTTCTAGTCAATGACATCCTTGAAAGACTATTAGGGAGGGAACACATGGAAAAGAAATCATCATAGACAACACACAAAGTAGATAAAGATTAGCATAGCTCAGTCGTTTAAGTGTTAAAGTGTGTGTGTGCAAGTCACTTGGCCATTTCTTCAAGACTTGATTCTGATAGTGAGAAATATCACGACATTGGAGACCATAGATAAACTATCTGAAAAGTGTTGAAAAACACTAGATGTCAAAGTGGGTGGGGGTAGTGTTGAGAAACGCTATTTTGTGAGTTGTCAAAGAAACCCTAATGCACAAGAATACCTCAATAGGCTAAGTAGCTATGCCCCCAAGATGAGGACAAGAAACAATTTCAAGCCAGGAAATGTGGAGCAAAGTGGATGATTGAGTTTGATAGACATAGGTGCAAGGGTTTCAAGTAGCGCCTGTTTCCAGGTTTTCATCACTTGACAGATTTTTTCAGGACTTTTTTTAATTTTTTTGTATTTTTTGATTTTTGATTTTTTTGGTGATACATCAAAGCACCTATTGCTAGGTTTTCACTAAGATGATCATTTTTTCAAGACATTTTCTTATTTTTAGGATTTTTTCAGCATCATATATGATTTTTTTTGGATTTTTTAGAATAATTTAGAGATCACTAGTTCTCAAGCAAGATCACACCATTTTCTCCCAATGTCTAGCAAGGTATAGGACACGATGGAGAAACAAGCCGATAGATAAGAAAAGATGCATAAGAAAGGAATGTGAAGCAAGTGAAAGTGATCCTCAAGGACTAACTCCTCAAGAGTACCCAAGCTAGGGAAAGAGGTGAAATAGTCATATGAAGCATGTTTTGGATAAGCAATGGAAGTAATGAGCAAGATAACATGTAGGATAAGCGGTGAAGCCAACAAATGAGATAGCATGAAGCATGTAGTCCAAAAGAGTAGCCATGTCAAGAGACCTATGAGAACCATGATTTATTTATTATGATCAAGACCAAGGGGTCAACTAGATAGAATAGTAATGGGACAGAGCAATAAAAATAAAGCTCAAGATGGAGGCTATGAGGGAATGATAAAGCACAAATAGATAATCTCATGGATAAGATAGCCAATATGCAAAGATAGCTCAACATTGTCAAGATCAAAGAGAGAAGAGGGGATAGATGGATGATGGAAGAATTATGCATGATGCCTGTTTGCCAAGTTTTCATCATGGTACTTATCCAAGGTGCCACAAAAAGTAGTTTTCACCATAGGATGCATTTATTTCTCTTTACTTTTGCTACCAAGGTGCCACAAGAAGTGGTTTTCACCAAGGCACATTTTCAATTTTTTTTTTCTTTTTTCTTTTTTTTGAATATTTAGAAAGAGCTCAAGCTATTTGAATGTAGATAATGCTCCTATAGAAAAGATAAGTCATGATAAGCCAAGACCATAGAAAGGTATGCTCAAAGATGTTGATAGGGTGATGAAAGAGAAATGGTAGTAGGAAGAGTATATGGAGGATAATAGTTCATGTATAGAAAGTAAGTGTAAGCTTTAGAGGATTTCATGAGGGTAGCTGAAATATTGGACAAGATCAACATTGACACACACCTTGAAGGGTATTGGAACAATGGAGGAATCGTGGATGAAGTAGCTTGAGATTTAGATGTATGAGGTGGTAGAAAAGATTTGGAAAAAAGTGGAGTGGAAGGCTTTGGAATATTTTTATAAAGATTTTTGGAAGAAGATGGAATGGAAGCCTTTGGAAGCTTGAATGTCAACTTTGAAGTATTTTCAATATTCAATTCTTTTAAAAGAGACTTGGGAATCCATATAGCTTTAGATTTTCCTTTGGATACTTCAAAACACATTTCTTCAATAATGGGTTTGGGAACCCATATTTTCTTTGGTTTAGCTCTCTTAATAGTTGACCTTTGTAGTCTCTTTTGTGAATTCTCCTTCTTAGCATTCACATGTTGATTAGATGGGACATAGTGATCTTTCTTTTTCAGTGGATTCTTATGTTTATTCTCACTTCCAAAGGACTTGGGATTTGTGGATGAATAAGGATGATATGACTGGTTTAGATGTATAGATGGGTGAAAAGTCATCAAGGATGAGTGTCTTTGTTGATCTTGAGGTATTATAGGAGAGATAGGGAATGAGCTAAGAGAGAATGTAGGAGATGAAGGAACATAAGGTCCCAATATAGATGGAAGGTTTGAAGGCTTTAGCTTTGATGGATGAGGACCAATGATAGAATTAGGATATGCAAAGGGATAGTGGGAAGGGATATCAACATCTTTAGAGTGAGAAACATGGTCAAAGCCATCAATAGACTCATGAGTACCTTTCATAGGAACAACATTTTTAATAGAAGCACTTGAAGCTTGAGCACAATTTTGAAGTGGATGTGGAGAAGTAGAACATGAGGGGATGCTTTGATCTTGACAAGTACCTTTGGATAGCATATGAAGAGAACTTTTCTCATAATTTTTAGTAAGCTCAAGGGAGATAATGGAAGTGGTATTTTCATCATACTTGGGGGATGGAAATGACATAGGATATGGAGGGGTGAAATTTTGAAGATGAAAGGGTTCTTGATCTTGATCTTTCTTGACATTTATAGCTTTTTCTTTTTCAGAGTCCTCTTGACATGGAGCCACTTCTAAGGACAAGGGAGAATGAAGAGTGAATGGAGTAGTACTTGGATTAGGCATAGTGGTGCATGAAGGTTGAGGATGTTTAGGATTAGTAGCATAGAAAAGGTTTTCAGCCAAGTGAAGGTTAGCTTGAGTTTCTTTTAGAGGTATCCCTTGAGGATACATGTAGTCAATGTGGAAAGCATTAGGTTCTTTATTTGATAGAGGCATTTTGGAAAGCTTTGAAGTGTTGGGAGATGCATGAGTGTTGGAAGAAGTGGAAGATGTAATGGAGCCACTGCTAGACATAGGTTCATCAACGTAATCTGGCTCAAGAGAAGTATCCTCAGCACATGAGTCACTAGAGGTTCCAATAATTCCATTATCCATAAGATCTTGGATTTTATGTTTTAGTTCAATTCAATCTGAAGTATTATGCTCATTATGTTGATGATAAGCACAATAGATATCCAAGAATGGGTTTCCATATGAGCTAGACTTAGGTAACATGATGATCTTATTGCTAAGAAGTTTTTGCAAAGTGTCATCATAAGAATCTTCCAAGGGAGCAAAAGTTCTATTAGAAGTATGTCTAGGATCTTCTTGTTGTTTCTCAAGTGAATAGAATGCATTCATGTCTTCATCATTATCTTGGTCAAAGATAGGTCCATCATGAAATTTTGGAATAGGCTCAAAGTAGGTATCACTTGCTTATCCTCGAAAGAGGTCTTTAGATCTAGAAGATGAAGACATTTGATGTCTTGAAGTAGAGCATGTAGACCTAGAAGAAGAGGATGACCTCAAAGAAGGTGACTCACATGCATATAAAGACCTTAAGGAAGATTCATGTAACAATGTAATCTTCTCCTCCAACCTTTTCTCAAGTTTAGACTTCATTTCCATCGTGCGCTTAGAGAGATGAAGGTAAGAAATATCATTTGTCTCTTCTAGTTCTTTGTATTGCACATATAGATCTTGAAACTCTTTAGTGACATGGAGGATATCATGATCATATAGATTCAATTGAAGTTTGGTAGCACAAGGTTTAGATACCATAGTTTTAGATGCAAAGCCAAGCATAAAAGAGCCTAGAAGATAACTTGATGTTGAAACTATAGGAGGTAGAGTGTTCACTTGCCAAGATAGTAGAGAGAGAGATTAAAGTGACTTGTCAAACAATATGTCCAAGAAACTTACGACATGAATGACTCAAGTCAATAGCTAGGAAAGATGCCCAAATAGCCAAATAGATAGAGCAAGCAGGGTGACAAGTGAACAACTTTCCCAACTCAAGAGTGTAGTCAAGAAATCAAGGTAACCATTTTAGCAAAAGGATAACTAGCAAGCAAACATAGATCATGAAGATAGGAAGACCACGAGCACTAAGACCAAAAATTCACTTTAAGAATGTTCAAGAACTAGAGACATAGCAAATCAAAGTCAAATGATGAGACTCCCCTTAGCAAGAAACACAAGAAAAATGTTAAGACTTGATGCTTTGACTTGGTTGACAAAGTTTGACAATAGTTGATAGCATAGCAAGTTTGATGTTCAAAAGTAATTTCTTTCCAAGCAAGATAGTGACACATGGAGTAGTCTTCAAACAATCAAGCAAGGGACAAAGCAACCTTGCATGATACAAGCATATGTGAGGTCTTAAAAGAAAGCCGTATAAGTATCATCATGTGTATGTTCAAAAGATTTTCACAGGTCTAGCACATTCAAGAACACATCAAGAAACATCTACCTAGAAGTCATGGTTCATTACTCAACAACTTGGCCCATGCTTGATGCTCCTTTGCCTCAAACCAAGTGGTTTCCCACAAGAGATATTGGCTTTGTCATGGAAATTCCATAAGCATAACCAAGGGAACACAGATGGTGAGTGTAAAATCTTGGGGTGATCCGGGTAGTCCACTAGGATCGATCCTTGCACCAAGAAGTTGAGCGGCTAAAAAAGGTAGTTACTAACTTAGGGTGTTTAGATAGGGCTTCTGTTCATAGTGTTCCTCTTGCTCCCAATTACGGGACACCTCACCTTCCAATGAGTAACCGATCTCGCGATCACAAGAGTACCTTAAGCATTCTTGCCTAGTGATCTCCCTATGGTCGAAATTCCATAAGCGATCACACTAGGTGAAGATAAACACTATGTCTACCAAGGTTTTGTGTCCTTGATAGCCTTGATTTTATAGTGGGTTGGAAGAGCCAGGTAATCGGCTTGTCCCCACTTGGGTCGTTCCTCTTAGGTTGTCCTAGAGCAGGCCCTCTAAAGGATTCTAACTACACAAAGTGGATCAACTTTTGGAAGTCAAGATTTCTGATTCACCATAAAGGTGAAGAGCATACTCTCCTATTCCAATCATTTTCTCCCAAACACGCCAAGAAGATTCAATTGCCTCTTACTCTTGAAACCAAATGGTAAGTCAAGATTTCTGATTCACCACAAGGGTGAAGAGCATACTCTCCTATCACCAAAAGATCTCAATCGTAAGTTTTAATGTGCCTAAAAACAAAGAATTAGTATATGCTACATATGTAAAAAGTAAAGAACAAGAAAAATTGGGTTTTTATGCATTGGGCAGCCTTACAAACAATGTTCGTAGCCCTTGCGCATTTGAAGCTTTGATATGCGTTCTTTTTATGCAATGTTTCAATTTTTTTTTTCATAAGGATGGCAACCTGTAATCACAACTTGTTAGCACCAAAAGTTAGTATGAAATAACATAAAAATATTCAATAAAAAGTGGTGAGTTGCCTCAAAAATCCAATTTATCTTCCAACCAAGTGCATGCAAAGAAAGTGCAAGTTAATCACAAATGCTCTCATTTTTACTCTTTGGTTTTGACCTAGTCAACAAGATTGGACTTGTTTGCTATGATTTTTTATCCAAAAATAAAAATAAAAAGAAAAGACCTCTATTAAAAATTAGAGAGATTTCCAAAAATGCAATAAATTTTAAAAAATCTCTTCATTTGCGCTCTAGAGATCAATTTTGTCAAAACAAGACAAATTTATCAAATCAGATTTTTGATCTTTAATACAACCTCAAAATATAAAACACAAAGAAAGAACCCCCATTAGAATTGAAAAATATTTCTGAAAAAGTAAGTTTTTTTAAAAAATTCATTGATTTGCGATCAAAAATGGCTTTTTATGAAAAATAAAGAAAAACTCATAACTCCCGAAACTCATGTCAAAATGTTCTAAAAATCGGACTGAGACATTTTGAGCATATACCCAACTTATAAAAAAAAATTCAGAACCAAAATCGAAGCGGTTTAAAACATATGATCAAATCTTTAAACCAACTAAGTTTTTGGCCTTCAAACCAATTTACTTATGGGTTGGCCTTAAAACCAAAGTGATAATTCTACAAAAGTATTTGATTAAATCCAATATGCTGCTGTAAAAAATTAGAGATGAAAAATAAAAGCAAATGGAGCTAGAAACTTGATTCAAGCCCCACGGTGGGCGCCAAAAATGTACACTCGAAAGTGTCCCACTCTAAACCCTTCTATCCAAACGATTCCATGAGTTTGGAATGCTTGGATGCCAGCTTAGAGCTTCCTATCCATGGAGTGCAAGAGAGTATATTTCAAGAATAAGAAGGCTCTTAGACGAGCCTTAAAGATACTCTTCTTGCTAGTAAACCATGCAATGGGAGGTTCCAAAGACAAGATGCAAGAATGCAAATGTCTCAAGGAGTTCCTCAAGAATGCAATGCAACTAAAGATTAAATTAGAATGAATATGAAAAGTGCAGCTATTCTAAGCATGGATGAGAGTGTTACAATACCATTATTAAGCTATGTGAGATTAAATTACATGTAAAAATGAAAGCTAAGCTAAGCTAGAATGCCATAGATGAGAGAATGTAGACAAGAAAGAGAAGTTCTCCACAAAGCTCCAAAGAAACCTGTTAGAAAACCTGCAGCATAACAATATTCAAAAATGAGGATGGATTGAGGGAGAAAGCTCTCTCCCTTTTAAAGATGTATGGACGGTAGAGATCAAGATGAAGATGGTGGATGATCAATGGTGGAATTCAAAAAGAGGAGTGATCCATGTGCACACACAAGTCAACCAATAGAATATAAGTTAACTTATCATATAAGACAAAAGTCACAAAGCTTTTTCTTTTAATTGCAAAATAGAAAAAGGACTTTATGTGTGCACTTTAAGTGGGTTAGAAGAATGGGGTCTTTTATTTAATTAAAAGGGGACATGTTCTTTTAATCAAATAATGAACTTAGGATAGCATAGTCAAACTATAGGTTATAATCAAACAAATTGATTATTAGCAATTTGGCTTAGGTAAGTGATTAAATTAATTTAGCCAAAATGTTGAAAAGGGGGCTAATAGTCTAGATGACCATTTTTAGGTGATTACAATGCTGGCTTAATTGGTTTCAAGCTTGTAAAATATGGAACTCTAGATAAAGATGATAAAGGAAATGTAGAGAAGATAGTAGTTGATATGATGGTGAATTTCAAGTACACACCAATAGAGTGTTAGGATAAAATCACAGACATAAATAAAAATTACATGCAAATATAAACAATAACAAAAAATAATAGATTGCACAGAAGAGAACACAAGACACCAAGGGTTAACGTGGTTCACCCAATCCTTGGGCTATGTCCACCAAATAGCAAATCCAATATTATTATGATCCAATGATTACAACTTGGTTAGAATCTATAATCCCTTATAGCTCAATACCACTGCAAGAAGTAATTTTCACATCACCACTATGAAATGATCCCTACAAGTATTTTTGCTTCTTTAGGGTTAAAATTAGTTACAACATGTCAGCCATAAAATTATGATAAAATAGTGCCAAAATGTTTTTCTTGGGGGCTCTACCCTGAACCCCCAACAACTATGGCCTAATGGCCCTAGTTGTATTGAGAGATGTCGCCCCCAAACCCTCACTTGGGGCCCAACCTAGCTTTGAACCCCACCAAAGAAATATGGAGAATGTATAGTACTTCCCTAATCAGTCACCACAATCTAACAATCTCCCACTTGGGGACTAACTAGGCTCCACACTAAATAACACAAAGTTAGGAAAATAATTTCTCAAGGAGTTGTACAATAAAATTGATGTGAAATGGAAATGGGCTCTGAACATTGAAAGGAAAATAAGGGAAACTACATTGGCCCAAAATATGGCTAGTTTAGGAAAAAAACATATGTCTATATCTTTGAGAGATTATATGAATAACTTTGTGCCAAAGTAAAGGGCATATAAAATTTTGAGGAGCAAAGTTGAAGATGTTGTGTATGAGAGAAAGTTAATTAGGAAGAAAGTTTTTGGTTTTGTGGCTACAACCGAAGATGAAGAAGAAGAAATGGAAGTTGACAGAGTTGCACTTGATAATACTAAGGATATCTACTCTAATGCTGAGCACCTTGTAGAAATTGTGCAACAAACGATACAAGAAGTTGTGAAGTCAAGTGAGATAGTCATCATATAAGATGAGTTACCTAAAGGTACAATGAGTTACCTAAAGGTACAATGACTAATGTGACATCTTTTAAAGAAGAACTAGAGAAGATAAGGAAGATTGAGAAAGGGAAGGAACAAGCTTCCAAATCTATAAAAGACATAGTGACCAAGTCAAATTCAATAATTGTGTGGATAAAAGAATATCCTAGTAGTGGAGTTGTAAACTAGACTCAAGAAGTAACTATTTTACTCACTAAAAGATGTACAATTACCATCAATTCTAGTGCCCAAGTATTACAAGGTAATAAGAATGATATTGTTGTCATTGAGCAATACAATAGATTGGCACACAAAGAGAAAAATAAAGAAGTGGAGAGAAAGGAAGAGGAAATTAAAAGGGATGCAATAGATTAGTCTACTACAGACATAGAAAGGCCACATGATTCAAGACTTTTGAGTAAGAGAGAAAAGGAGACATGGAGATTGAGTTCAATAGGTGAACTCTAAACTATTGTGACTATAGATCGATTAGGTGGAACAACACCACAACCAAGAGTAGAAAAAAAATAAGGAGAAGTGAACTAGAGTAATGTGATTCAAGGATCATGAGTATTAAATCTAGCAGTTCAAAATGAACACTTGCAACTGACATTGTCAAGCTCTAGCAGCCCAGATTCAAAAGGTAAAAGATTGAAGAAAAAGGTAAGGAACTCACCCCAACTGATCAAAGGTAAGACAATTACCTCAGATTAAGATATCATTATACGAGACTATAATAAGTTGAATTTGAAAGAGTAGCAAATGATATTTTTGAGTGAGTTATATGAAAGGAAGGTTAAGGAATCCGAGCTAGGAAGGGAGCATCAAAAGAAAGAAGTTTTGTTTGAGATTAAGAATATTCTTCTAGATATTATTGTTATTGATGATTTAGATGAGAATAAAATCATTCTTGACCAATTGGTACATATTTTAGACAAAATAAATGTGCTAGATATTAATGTTCAACAAAATCCAATGGAAAGAGTAGAGAGGTGATATGATAAAAAGGCCATGGAAAAGGTTGTTAAGATAATGGGTGTTGCACACATTGCATAATATTGTTATATTTTATTATTTTATTTTATTGTGTAATGTTGTGCCTAGATGGATGTGCAACATGTAAAGATTCCTATGGAATATTCTTGATGAGTTGTATTGTAACATTGTGATAATATTTGATGTAATTATTTAATATTGGGGGAAATAATTAAATGCCCAATATTAAATGTGTGGTCAGTGGGTTAGGTGGCACATGGTTTTAGCACATGGTTTATGTAATACCACTTGGTGGTTTTGTGAGACTTGCTACTATATAAGTAGTCACAAGGGTAGTTGTTGGTGTGACAAGAAGAAGGAAAAAAAGGCAAGAGTCAAGTGGGACAAGGCTTGACAAGTTAGCCAAGGGAGCATTTGTGAAGGTTGGAAGCATGGTATGGGATGTGTGGATTCATGCTTGTTCACATAGTTTGTTTGATTGTGGCTATGGGCATGAAGGCTTCCATGGTTGTATTGCAATGATATTTTTTATTGAATAATACATGGTGATGGATGCTTTTAGAGGTTGGGTTTTTCCTCAATGAGTGTTTTTCAAGGTATATCTTGTGTCACATTTTGTGGGTATGTTGTCTATTCTCTTGCATGTGGATTTTAATTCTGTGTTTATTTCATATCTATTATGGGTTATGTGGAAATGGTTATATTCTTTGTTGCAAGTTTCCTTACAAGTGGTATTAGAGCTATGGTTTTATTATTGTAACCCTAGATTGAATCCATGGGAATGCATGAGAGGATAAAAGAAAAGGGCAAGATATGAGTGATTTATTGTAGATCTAAGGGTTTTGGATTTGTTGTTATGATGGGACATTAAAATATTTGGGCATGTGAAATTTTTTTGACAAAAGGATTTTCAGATGTTTCATTTAAAATGAGGGTTTTGGGGGGTAGCATGCAGAAATGACCTCTTGGGTAAAAACAGACCTCACCATTGGATCCAGGTCAACATGTTCATAAATTTTGATATATAATATGCCCTAGTTTGGCCATGTTTAGAAGAAATGAAAGATTTTTTTGGTTTCAACCCATGATGGCCATCAAATTTAATCCCTTCAGAATTTTCGTCACGATTTTTTTTTTTAAATGAAAAATCGTAGTGAAAATGGTAAAAAGATTGTCTTAGTAAAATAGCCATAACTTTCTCTCAGAATATCAGATTTTAGAGTTCTTATAGGTGTTGAGAAGCTAATTTAGAGCACTACAAGATGGTGTAGGTTTGGTTTCATGATTTTGAGATTTTGTTAGGTTTTAAGAGCCCTAAAGTTAAATGTTGTTTATTTTGAGCACTGATTAGGGCATAACTTGGGCATACAGAGTCAAATTTTGGACTTTGAGTAGTCAACGAAAAGCTCTTGGAGAGCTCTACACATTGATTTAGATTTGGTATAGGTTTGACATGATTTATTTATTGATATATTGATCTAAACAGTTTATAGATATATTTTGACTATGGTAACATTATGAGTTTATGGCATTGGAGATTTAAGTTTTGATGTCATTGTATACTCAGTTCATATTTCAAAATGGTCTCATGATGATAAGGTTAACAATGTTTGGTATGGATATGTATGATGACTTGTTGGTTCTACAAGTTGTGTAGTGTTGTAAGCGGTTTATACTTACCGATTGCATTTATGGCTTGGTTATGGGTTGTCTTTGCCCATTGATCTTTCATTATTGATGCATATTCAGATTGGTGGCTTGGATTTGGGTTGTCTATGCCCTAAGTCACATGATTTGCTAATTTTTTCTCTTCATATAGAAGGGATGAGATGTTGCTACCAGGTATAGTCATGGTGGAGAATTTTGGTTGACTATTTTATGCTGACAGGTTGGACACATTGAGTGTTAGTTGCTCAATTCATGGATGTGATCATTGATGCAGAGCCACACCTTGGAAAGCTCAGGAGGAATACTCACTCAACTGAGTTACTTCAAGGGGCACGACATCAATCAGCCGAGATCGAACTCGAACCAAACTCAAGATTGGATTAATCAAAATATATAAATCTCCATAGTTTATCTTCACCCGCACACCAAAATCTTTAACCCGGAATGTCCTTAAAGAAAAAATATTTACACTTTTACAAGAGAGACCAAGACCGAATTGTTGCCAAACTCCATAGTCGATTATCTATATCCTTTCTAAGGCAAAAATTGAAACTTTCTCTATTACCCAAATTCGAATGCCTCTCTTACATAGCCAACCGGCTTATTTAAAACTGACTCTCCTTTTCTAATAAAAGGATGAGAAATGTTTTTTTGTCTTCTATCCAAGAAAAGGATAAGAATCTGAAACTGCCTACTACCTATTATTGGAATCTGACAATCATGCAATAGGCCACATTTTAAATATCCACATTTTTTTCGTCTTCTATCCAAGAAAAGGATAAGAATCTGAAACTGCCTACTACCTATTATTGGAATCTGACAATCATTATCTACGAATTAAAACTATTCTAATTAAAAAAACCTATACCTGGTCCTAGGTGGCTATATCTGGAGAGCTCATCGAACTGCTACTCTAGGTATGCCACCACATGTAGGACGTTTATTGAAAACATTAAATTTAAATATTGAAAACATAAAACATTTCTTATTTTATTTCCTGCTCTGCTACTGCAACATACTCCCCTGTAGAAAGAATCTCAAGTCCACTTGAGATGAGATCGTGTACTGATGAACCATGTTTGCTAATTTGTTGCTCATCCATCCAAATAGCCTCTGTCATTGGTTTGTTCTTCCATTTGACTAGATACTGAGTGTATTGTCGTCTGCGAGTTTTCTTTATTTTTGTATCTAGGATTTTCTCCAACTGAGGTGGTGTTGGTTTAGGTAGTTGTTGCAGATCTTCTGTTACTGAATCTTCATGTACGGCTTGTGTTTCAGAATCTCTGTATTGTGCGAGATCACAAACATTGAATATGGGTGAAATACCGATGTCTGTAGGTAACTGAATTTTGTAAGCATTATGTCCATATTTTTCCAGAATTTGACAAGGGCCAACTTTCTTAGGTAGTAACTTTGTATTCTTCCTTTGAGGTAACCTCTCTTTCTTCAAATACGCCCATACTAAATCACCAACTTCAAATTGTACTTCTCTTCTTTTCTGATCAGCAACTTCTTTGTACTTTTGATTTGAATTCTGTAGCTGCAACTTGACTTGATGTTGGACCTCTTTAATAGCTTCAGAAAATTCTTCAGCATGTGAACTACTTGGAAAAGTATTTGGAAGTTCCCTCAGCTCGAGAATTCCTCTTCGATGTGTACCATACACAATCTGAAATGGAGATTTCCCTATACTTCTATTCATTATATCATTGTATGAGAATTTAGCTTGAGCAAGTATGGAATCCCACTTTTCTCCATGTTGTTTTGTAAGGCATCTTAATAGATTTCCCAAAGATCTATTGACAACTTCTGTTTGACCATCAGTCTGTGGATGATATGCAGATGAAAATGATAAATTTGTGCCTAGTTTCTTCCAAAGAGTCCTCCAAAAATGACCCACAAATCTGCCATCTCTGTCTGAAACAATATTTAGTGGTAGTCCATGAATTCGCACTATCTCCTTGAAAAATAAATCTGCAATGTATGATGCATCTTTGGTGGATTTACATGGTAAGAAATGTGACATTTTACTGAATCTATCCACAACAAAAAAAATGCTATCATACCCCTTCTGAGTTCTTGGTAATCCCATAACAAAATCCATACTAATACTTTCCCATGGTCGTGAAGGAATAGGTAAGGGCTGATACAATCCTGCATTGGTACTTTTACCTTTACCTTTCTGACAAATGGTGCATTCTTCTACAAACTTCCACACATCCTTTTGTAACTTTGGCCAAAAATAGTGTCTATGAACCAGCTCTAAAGTCTTATCCAGTCCAAAATGACTAGATAATGCCCCACTATGTTTCTCCTGTATGATGTTATCTCTCATTGAACACTTTGGGATGCAAAGTTGTCCTCCCTTGACTAATAATCCTTCTTACACCAGAAAATCAAAATATTCCCTATTGTACCTTTCATCCAGATTAATACATGCCTAATAAATGTCTTTGAAATCAGCATCATCAACATACATACCTTTCAGATTTGAAATGCTTGTAGTTTCCAACTGAATTTGTGATGTACTCAAAGTTCTTCGACTTAATGCATCAGCAACCTTATTTGTTACTCCCTTCTTGTGCTTGATAGAAAATGTGAATGCTTGCAATGTCTCCACCCATTTCATGTGCCTATGATTCAATTTCTCTTGACTGTTTATGAAACTAAGTGTCTGGTTAATTGTGTATACAATGAATTCCCTAGGTAGCAAATAGTGTCTCCATTTCTTCAGGGATTGAACAAGTGCATACATTTCCAAATTGTATGATGAATATTTCTATTTGGCTTCATTGAGCTTCTCGCTGAAAAAGGCTACTAGTCTGTCGTCTTGACTAAGAACACCTCCTATGGCTATGTTGCTTGCATCACATTCTATCTGAAAGACTTTATTGAAATCAGGAAAAGCCAGGACTGGTTGTCGGGCCACTTTTTTCTTAAGAAGTTCAAAGGCTTTATTGGCTTCTTCTGTCCAAACAAATTTACACTTTTGGCCTCCTTTTATGGTGTTCAAAATAGGTGCACAAATCAAGCTGAAATTTTTGATAAACTTTCTGTAGAAAGTGGCTAAACCATGAAAACTTCTAACTACTGTAATAGTTCTGGGAGTTGGCCAAGAAAGAATTGCACTTACCTTATCTTGATCCATCTTGAGTGTTCCCTTTGAGATCACAAAGCCAAGGTATGTCAGTTCCTCTCACATAAAACTACATTTCTCCATATTGATCATTAACTTTTCCTCTTGTAACCTTCTCAACACCAAATCTATGTGTTTCAGATGCTCCTCTTTTATTTCGCTGAAAACCAAAATGTCATCTAGATATACAATCACAAACTTCCCTGTAAAATCCTTCAAAACTTCATTCATAAGCCTCATAAATGTACTAAGAGCATTAGACAATCCAAATGGCATTACCTTCCATTCATACAATCCCTCATTTTTCTTAAATGCTATTTTCCATTCATCTCCTGGCCTAATTCTTATCTGATGATACCCGCTTTTCAAATCAATCTTTGAAAAATATCTTGCTTTCCCTAAACAATCCAGTAAATCTTCTATTCTAGGCATTGGAAATCTGTACCTTATAGTGATCTTTTTCAATGCTCTTGAATCTGTGCATAATCTCCATGTTCCTTCTTTCTTTGGTGCTAGGACTGAAGGTACGACGCATGGGCTTAGACTTTTACCAATCAAACCAGCCTCGAGCAATTCTTCAATTTGTCTTACCATTTCTTCATTTTGTTGTGGTGTTAGTTTATATGCCGCTTTGTTGGGTAATGTTGATCCTGGTATGAGATCAATGCAATGACTGATTTCTCGCACTGGTGGAAGACTTTTTGGTATTCCATCAGCTATAATTTCTTTGTACTTGTCCAGAATTGGTTCCACTTCATCAGGTACCTTTTCCTTCTTCTTTTCTATCACTTCCACCTTCAAGTTTGAAGACTCCAACTCTGAATTTTCTTCCTCAGTCTAATTTTCAGCATCATTCTGCAATTTGTCCTTGAGTACAGGAATTAGTGCAAAGAGTGGGCTCTTCTTTCCTTTCACTTCTTTCAAGAATTCTTTCTTACCCATCACCATAACTTTGGCTTCTGCGGCTTTTGCTTCTTCTTGACTTGGCTCAACTAAAGGTATCAGTTCAATGACCTTTCCATTCTTTGTAATGGTATATGTATTCTTCACTCCATCATGATGTGCCTTGAGATCATATTGCCAGGGTCTGTAGAAAAGTAAATGGCATGCATCCATGTTAACAATATCAAACAATAATTTGTCCTTATAGGCTCCAATATGAAATTCCACCCAAGCTTGCTCTTCTACTATAGTATGTTGCCCTTTATTTAACCAAGATATTTTGTAAGGATATGGGCGTTGTATTCTTGGTAGCTTCAACTTTTCCACCATTTCAAGAGACACAAAATTTTCTGTAGAACCAGAGTCCACTAGTACCTTACAAATTTTTCCTCCAGATTTACAGGTAGTTCTGAAAATGGACTTCCTTTGTGGTGGTTCTTCTCTGATAGGCCTTTTCAACAGTGTTCTTCTCATCATAAGTGCTTCCCCTTTTTCCGGATAACCATGATTGTCTGAATCTTCTTGTAAATCCACTTCTTGTGCTAGATGTATTCTTCTTTCGCCATGAGTACTAGAGCTTGCTTTTGCTAGACATTTGTGTGCCATATGACCTTCCTGATTATAGTTGTAACATCTTATTGGTCCATTCGTCCTTGCTGGTGATCTTCCTCTGAAATTTGGCCTTCTACCTCTGAAACCTCCTCTGAAATTATCAAACTTATTAACTTCATTATGCATCTCTGGTTGTGGCTGAAAATTTGAATTCCTTCCTGGAAATGTACCTCTTCCTCTGAATGGTTGTTTTCCTCTGCCTCTGTTATTATTTTCTTGTCTCCTTTTGATTTTCTCTTCCACCTTCAAAGCCAACTGATAGCATTTAGCTATCGTGTTAGGACTTAGCAACTGCAACTCTTCTTGTATGTTCATCCTCAAACCATTTAGGTATCTTGCTACCTTGATACTCTCAGGTTCTACAAATTTTGACCTTAGACTTAACTTCTGAAACTCTTCTGTATAAGTACAGACATCCATATCCCTTTGTCTGAGATTTTTCCTCTTTTGATGTAACTGTACCTCATAGTCTTCAGGGAGATACGTCTCTCTTATCATTGACACCATCTTCTTCCACAAACAAATCTTCCTCTTATCTTCCTTTACCCTTTCTTCTTGCACGAAATTCCACCATGTAAGGGCTGCTCCCTTCATTCTAGATTTGACCAATTTAACTTGCTGCGATTCTAAAACTTTCTCACATTCAAAATGATTCTCTAAGGCTTCAATCCATTCCAACACTAATTTAGCGTCCATCTTTCCTGTAAACATAGGTAAATCAATGGGTTTTCCTCCCAAAGCCTTTAAAGCTTTAAAAAATGGCCTCTCGTTCTTAGCTATTCTATCTTCTTCACTGTCAGGTATGTCTTCTTCTTCTTCCATTCCTTCTTTCATTTCTTTTTTCTCAACTACACTCTGCATATATTCCAACTTACTGGCTAGTTCTACCACTATCCCCTTCAACTCTCTATTCTCATTCTGGAGAAGTTCTTCTTGCTCCTCAACCTTCTTCGCTAACTCTGCATTGGTCACCATCTTGCTTGACCCTACTAAAGAATCTTGATCAGGGGCGTTCAACATATAACTTCACAACCTGCAACTCTCAAGCTCTGATACCAAAAATGATGCAGAGCCACACCTTGGAAAGCTCAGGAGGAATACTCACTCAACTAAGTTACTTCAAGGGGCACAACATCAATCAGTCGGGATCAAACTCGAACCAAACTCAAGATTCGATTAATCAAAATATATAAATCTCCATAGTTTATCTTCACCCGCACACCAAGATCTTTAACCCAGAATGTCCTCAAAGAAAATATATTTGCACTTTTACAAGAGAGACCAAGATCGAATTGCTGCCAAACTCCATAGTCGATTATCTATATCCTTTCTAAGGCAAAAACTGAAACTTTCTCTATTACCCAAATTTGAATGCCCCTCTTACATAGCCAACCGGCTTATTTAAAACTGACTCTCCTTTTCTAATAAAAGGATGAGAAACATTTTTTCGTCTTCTATCCAAGAAAAGGATAAGAATCTGAAACTGCCTACTACCTATTATTGGAATCTAACAATCATGCAGTAGGCCACATTTTAAATATCCACATTTTTTTCGTCTTCTATCCAAGAAAAGGATAAGAATCCAAAACTGCCTACTACCTATTATTGGAATCTGACAATCATTATCTACGAATTAAAACTATTCTAATTAAAAAAACCTATACCTGGTCATAGGTGGCTATATCTGAAGAGCTCATCGAACTGCTACTCTAGGTATGCCACCACATGTAGGACGTTTATTGAAAACATTAAATTTAAATATTGAAAACATAAAACATTTCTTATTTTATTTCCCGCTCTGCTACTGCAGCAATCATGGTGTCATGGATTTTTTGGCATGATATGATTGGATATATAGGTACATCCTTGATGTTCATTAGCTTGGATTTCTAATTTGGTTATGGTGGTATATCTTCTTGGTTGAGGATCATTGTTATTTGGTTTCTTTTAAGGAGTTCATGATGTGCACTTTGAGTTCTTTGATGTTTTGATGCCTTGGTTGATTCTCATGGTTAGAGGATGGGTTTTTATCATGTGTCATGGATAGCTTGGACACACGGTTTAGTGGCAGTCGGAGTTTTTTGGCATTGATATATATTTATTAAGTGTTTGCAGATGTTGGAGGTTTGTCTTAGATTGTATTGCTACAGAAGTGTCTTTGACATTTGCAAGGTGCACTTGTTATTTTCATGGTATGTGGAGATGGTTCTTCATGGTATGTGGAGATGATTTTCTTCATGGTGTATGGAGATGGTTGCATTTTGAGAACTCACAGAGTTCTTGGTAAAAGTACAATTTATGCTCTTATTTGGCATGTTATCCTTGGTGTGAGGATGGTTTCATTATCATGTCATGGTATACTCTTGATACACCTTCAGAGTTGTGACATGTTATGGTATGTTCTTATGAATCATGTTATCTCTTTGGTTGAGATGGTTGGATCATGTTGTCATGTTTATGTTCCTGAGGCCATGGTTGGAACTTTGACATTGATCTTGGTTTAGTTTCTTGGTATTGAGTACACTGATCATAAGTTGGATACTTCATGATATTGTTATGTTGCATTTGGAGTTGGCATGGATTGATTAGTTATAGGTGCTCATGGATACTTAGAGATAGTGGTGATGCTGATTTCTCTTGGATTAGTGAAGTATTTGTTGGGACAATTGATGGTTTCAACAGGAAGTCCGTGGGGCAATCACCTAATATAGACTTGAGAGGAGATTGTTCTTAGATGAGTCTTGGTTGGAGACTTGGGTATCTTGATGAGCATTCTCATTCCCCACTCTTGGTCTACTTGGTGGTTTGCTACTTGAGAGATATAGCCCATTTTTTTATCAAGTGCATTATATTTATGCTTGTCTTTCATGGATATAGATCTTGAGCTATGGTACATGAGTTAGTTCTAGAGGGTTCATTTGAGAGATGGTTTAGCATCAATTATCTCCATGTGCATATGTTATTATGTTGGTTGATTTTTGGAGATGATTTTATATTGGGCATATTCCTTGGATTAGGAATGGTTTATGAGTTTGATCTTCTTGTGAGAGGCTTACATCCATGATTAGTTATATGGTGTGGTTTGGGTGTTGTTGAGTTTTAATGGAGGATATCATACTTGCATAGTTTACATCTAGAAGTGTGTGTAGAAGGAAATGATACATGTTATGATTTGCATGGTTTCTTTGGTCTTGGTTATCTTCCTAGTTGTTCAATTTTGTCTACATTGGATTTGAGATTGGTTGGAGATTGTGATCATTGGTTTGTGCTCATGTATGTCATGTGAGAGATGACATGGTTATTCCTTTATCAATTTCCTCTGTTGGTTGTGGAGAACTTGGGAGACTATTGGAGAGTTTTTATGAGAGTTGTTCTTGTAGGACATCAGTTTATGTATTGTGGATGTCCTTGATACTACATGGATTCACTTATTTGAGATGGGTTGAGTGGATTGGTCATAGATTTGACATTATCTTTTGTAGTGGGAGCTTTTTGGTATATATGTGGTAGGTATTACTCTTGAGGCTTGTGATTTTAGGTTTTAGATTGGATATGTCAGTGATATGAGATTCACTTGTTATACTTTCAAGGTATGGATAGTTGGATGGGTTTGGCACTTACTGTGGGTGCTATTTCAGCTATGGATATTTTGACAACTATGGATACATGTGATTACCTTTGTATTAGGTTATTTGTGCTTGGAATTTCAGTTGGTACAGGATTTTATGATCTTCTAATGCGACAGGTTGGGTGGCTTTCTCTTTGGATGGCTTCTATGTATGTACAATGGCAATGGCATAATAGGAGGTGGCTTCATTCATGTTTAAGATGTTGGATAATTTGATTTTATTATAAGTACCAGGATGGAGCACTTGGTGTACTTTGATCCATGATGGTGGATGTACTAGGAGGGATTGTTCTCTTGTTCATTTATGTGACTACAGATTGGCCCTATGCAATTTATACAACAAGTGGGAGATTGTTGAGATAATGGGTGTTGCACACATTGCATAATATTGTTATATTTTATTATTTTATTTTATTATTTAGATGTTGTGCCTAGATGGACGTGCAACATGTCAATATTTTTATGGAATATTCCTGATGAGTTGTATTCTAACATTGTGATAATATTTGATATAATTATTTAATATTGGGAGAAATAATTAAATGCCTAATATTAAATGTGGGGTTAGTGGGTTAGGTGGCACATGGTTTTAGCACATGGTTTATGTAATACCACTTGGTGGTTTTGTGGGACTTGCTACTATATAAGCACTCACAAGGGTAGTTGTTGGTGTGACAAGAAGAAGGAAAAAAAGGCAAGAGTCAAGCGGGACAAGGCTTGACAGGTTAGCCAAGGGAGCATTTGTGAAGGTTGGAAGCATGGCATGGGATGTGTGGATTCATGCTTGTTCACATAGTTTTCTCAGTTGTGGCTATGGCCATGAAGGCTTCCATGGTTGTATTGCAATGGTATTTTTTACTGAATAATACATGGTGATGGATGTTTTTGGAGGCTGGGTTTTTCCCTCAATGAGGGTTTCCCAGGGTATATCTTGTGTCACATTTTGTGGATATGTTGTCTATTCTCTTGCATGTGAATTTTAATTTTGTGTTTATTTTAAATCTATTATGGGTTATGTGGGAACGGTTATATATTTTTTTGCAAGTTTCCTTACAAAGGTAGTTACCAAGATAGCAATAGAAATGATTGACCTATCTACCAAAGCTACTAATGTCGAGCAGACTATCATTGATGTAAGTTATTTATTTAAAAAGCTATGTTATGTTCCAATATTCACAAAGGAGGTTACAGAATAAATGGATAAGCTAGATGTTGAGATTTGGAAGAGTGCACAACAATTGACCTCAGATGCTAGTTCCAGATCTATTCATTTTTTAAAATAATAATTTTTGCAGACCAAGCAGTTTGAAATTTTGCATAAAGAAGGAAATATAAGAGTTGTGTTTCTTAAAATTCAAGCATTTTTGACTCCACATTTGGTAGTCATGCAAAAACATATTAAGATTTCTTTAGATTTAATCTAGAAAAATCAACAACTCTCTATTGGAGACAATATTGTTAATCTAGCTATCAACTTAGATATCTAGGGTCGCATTCTTGTTGAGTTGAAGGAAATTTGGGAGAAGATAATGGATATGATTCTAACCTCTCACTGATCATTTTTGGAGAAATATGAAGTAATTTCTGGACCCCAGCTACATGTTAGAACATCTTTGACAAAAACAAGGGGAATTGGTGTGATGCATGATCAATGGTGTGATGGTACAAGCGATTGTATATTTATCTGATCATGTTTATTAAAATTTAAATTTTAATGTATATATTAGTTTTGGCATCATAAGATTTACAAATTTTAGTCTAAGAGGGAGTACTTTTTTTATGGATATGTAATGTTTGATCATGACAAAGTATTTTTGCCACAAATGTCAAAGGGGGAGATTGTTGATCCGCAAGTCATGTTGTCTATTTGTGTCAAATACTTAGTCATATATTTGGCAGAGTTGGTCATTCATCACATCGATCAAGCTATCCTATATAGGCTAAGCATTGTAATTGGAATTATATATATTTAATGTTCAAACTAAATAGTAGTGATTGTTGAGAAAGTCTATGGTCACTAAGTACTCTAGTTCATGTCGAGTCATCTAGAAGATAGTTCGTGTTGAGCATACACATGTTGAGTCATCCAAAAGATAGTTCATGTTGAGTGTACACATGCTGAGGCACATAGTATGAACTGAGTAGATAGATGTGTTGAGTAAACCAATTTTGATATAATTATTTGGAATGACACAAACATTGAGGTAAACTATTTTTCTGATCTAGAGATGTATATTTTTTTTCAAGGAGTCAATTACAAAGGTGACCATATATTTTTTTATGAGTCATCAATTCTTGTGAAAAAAGAGATATTAGGATCATTGATCTTGATCTAGAACCTTCCATAGAGGTTATAAAAGGAGAATTCAAACCCTATTTTAGAGTGTGTTTTTTAGAGAAGAAAAGCTTGGATGCCATAAGTGAGGTGTGAAGGTTAACCAAATAAAGCAACTAAGCAGAGTAGTGAAGGGAAGAATACAAATATGTTAGATAAGAGATCATATTAGAGATTGTAAAGAGGAGATCTATAATCTACATATTAAGTGCAAACCAAAGGATTAGGTACTAATACATTATGGCAAGTGTTTATGGGTAAATGTATTAATAGAGTGGTCCTAATAGACCTTTCTAAATATCCTAACAAATTTCTTACTTAGTTATAAGTTTAAATTCTTTAATAAAGGTAGACTGAATAATTCTTGTAATCTCTTAACAGGGAAGGCCCCTCACAAAGTAGATCATCAAAAGTGATCAAAATTTTAGCCCTAACAGGTGAGCTTTATTGCTATAGTAGTGAAGATTTTTGGGTGTCATCCCCACCCTAGTTTTACCTTCACCTTGGAGGGTTTCTAGGTAATCAAAATCTTTGTGTTATGTGTCGATCATTTGCTTTTATGTTTCACAGATTTGATTAGTTGCTAGATCCAATACATTATTGTAGTAGATGTTTATGTGATTTATAATATTTATGTTAGAAGGGTTTAAGGTGAAAGATATCAGATTGATCAATTTTTAGTAAGAGTAAATTTTTTTATAGATCTTGATTCACGCCCCCCTAGTATCTCATTTTCCCATTAGACCTCCAACAAGAATAACTTCTATAAGCCTAAAATTAATGGTGACCTTGGTATCAAATATTTAGGGTGGAAGAACACAACCTTAGGGGCCAAATTAGTTTGGAGGATTTACCATGAACCCAAAAGGAAATGAGAAAAAAATCTCTTTAATAAATATTTAAGTAACATAGATCCTATTCATCTTTTTTCATGTTAAGAATCCTCCTAAAGGCTCAAGAATTTTGAGTTTTATGATGGATTTTAGGTCTTTGATAAGTGATAAATTGACTTGGAATATTGGCAATGGACATAATTCTCTATACTAAGAAGATTCTTGAGTTAAGCTTCTGACCCTTGATAATCTAGGATTACCCTCTACAATTAAGGATGTTATTATAATACAATAATAGGATCTAAACATTGGAAAAATGCAGACCTACTTATCAACTAATTGGTTTAAGAAAATTGGTTTTGAAGGTCCATCAAGATGCCCACTTTGTGATCATGATAAAGAATTAGTAGATCTTATCTTGTTAAACTGACATTATGCATAAGATTGTTGGCCTTGGATATGAAATAAACTTAATTGGTCCTCTCCAATGCTTAATAAACTTCAAGATCCTCTAACTACCTGGCCAAAAGGTTTTGGTTACAATCTTTATAATATCATCTGGGTAGTAGCCCCATCCAATTTTACATGGGAATTATGGAAATAAAGAAACAAGAGAATCTTTCAAAATACCAAATGTGAACATACATCTTTTTTCAATAAAATTGAGGCCAATATTATGGAAGTAGTTAACAATAGGCTATTAAATCATAATCATTTAGAAGGAACCTTTTTTCCCTGGTATACAAAAATGAGAAGGAATTGGCCAAAATTAGTCATTCCTCCTCAATATGGAAAGAGTGATATTAATAAAGCAAATTTAAGATTGAATTTAAAATGGGAAGCTCCACCAAAGGTTTGGTGTAAGCTCAATTTTGATGGAACCTTAAGAGGAAATCTTGGTAAAGTAGGGTAGCAATGTATCATCAAGGTAGATAAAGGCTCCACTCTCACAAAACTAGTAAGATCACTTGAAAATATGCCCAATAACTTGGTAGAACTAGAAGATCTAATTGTTGGTCTTAAACTAGGTATTGAAGTAGGATTTGAAAATCTAATCATTGAAGAGGATTCTGAAATAGTTATCAATGCACTGAGAGTAGGCTAAATTCATAATTGGAAGCTATTTGATAAAATAGAAATTGTATTAGAGTTAATTAAAAAAATTAAAACTTGTTAAATTCAATCATATAGGGAAGGAAACCTATAGGTAGACTCTCTTGCTAGCTTAGGAGTTGATGGGAAATGTACTAAGTCCTTATTTACATCTCCTTAGCTTTGTTTTTAGGTTCCTTTCCTCTTATCTCTTAAGTTTATCCTTTATTATCTTTTCTTAAGATAGGCTTATTGGGTCATATGGTTTCAGTCTCATCTAGATCCCTACTAGTTTATGGTTTAATATGTTTCTAAAACTTCCCTCCTAATTTTTCTTTGTCCTTTGACTTATCACATATTTTTAATTAGTCTACATGTTATGTTATTTCTCATCTTTCCCCCTTTTATTATCGATCCCTTGATTATCTCTATAGTAGGATGAAATAGGCTCGATCCTTTTAACATTTTTCATGGATTTCCTTTAATATGATTTTGATCTCCAAGCTAAATATGGATTCTTAATAAACATATTTAAACTTTTACCGTCACTTGTTTAGAGGCTGGAACTTATACTTGATCCCAAGAAAATTTCTAGGAGATATTTTCTCTACCACTTAACACATCTTCTCATGATGAGATGATTCTAAGATTAATTATCTACCTAATTCACAATCAAAAAATCACAACCCCTTGCCCCTTTTATTATTCTTACGATACTCCTCATGAACCTTTTTGCACGATTCCTTTGGTAATCTGATATGAAAGAGAGAGAAAGAGAGAGAAAAAGTTATCACAAACTTAAGTGTTGTAACACAACTAGAAATTTTTTTTCTCCTTATATTCCTAAAATTGGATCCTTTTAGAATAAGGAAAAGATTGACAATTCCATTTATATGAAAGCTGGGAAAAGGGAAATGGCTTTCTAGAGGGAAATCCCCAAACTAAGGTTTAAGAAAATCCTAAAAGAAAACCATAGCCTATTAATATGAGCCATGTTAAGGACTATTGGGGAAGAATTTTTGAAGTTAGAAGATAGGTCTAAGATGAATACAAAGGTAATTGTCATGTTTGTTTCAACTACTCTTCACATTGACTATGATAAAGAAGTTGTATTTGACCTAAGTTTGATCTTATTTAAAGCATTCCTTCTCACCAAACTAGAATTGGTTCTAGAGAATATTGATGCTAATATTTGTACCCCCAAGTCGAGTGATTATGGTGTGGTTGATCATCTAGTTAGAGTATATCCCATCCTTGTGACATAAAATTACAAGAAATTCTCCAAGTGCTTCCCAACTATTAAGAGGAAATGGTGATCTTGGTTGGGTTATCCCTACATGGAAAGGGATATATTAGTTTCTAAATATGGAATAAGGGGACCAGAAAGAGGTTAAATTGGATTAAGAAGATCAAGCTTTAGGATAGATTGGTCTAGGTCCTTAGTTTTTTTGTTGTTTATAGCTTTAGCTCTGAGTCAAGGTTTTGTTGTCATATGTAAGACTATGCATTTTTTACACTAACTATGCATGTGGACAAAATGTATCTTAGGTTATGGTAGACTCTATAGTATTATCTTTACAATATCTTCCAATATGGTCAAAAGGTAATAATCTATGTGGACAATACTTGGAGTTTTTTGGCTTTTAAAATATTGACTCATGTATGGAAGGTTATCTTCAATACTAAGATATAAATTTAGAATGAGATATGGTCTCTGTTATTTCATTTCTTTTATCTTCCTTATGAAATGTGATTGTTTGATTTCTCACTCTTGGTTTATCTTTTGCATTTATATTAGCAGCTCTATATTCCTTTCTAAAGTTAGGAACAATTTTAGAGGAGCTAAGTTGGATTATCTCCTTCATGCATTTCAAATAAGATAAGAGGTTTTAATTTTGAAATTAGAAGCATTATCATTTATCTCATCATTATATTAACACAATAACTTGTTAATAAGTAAATTCTATCACATCTATGGAAGAATATGAGACTAAGATAGTTTGTAAAGAACCTATACATTGTTGTTTTGAAAGAATTTTTTTTTAGAAAGAAATAGAATGCCCTAGTGGGCTCTTCCAGTATAATCACTATTTATCAAATTACTAAACTATTATGCTTTTCCCTTGGAGTTGCAAGATTATGGACAAAATTCAATAAGATTGTCACCCATATGACAACCACAATATCAGAATTGATAATGATTTCTTTAAGAGGCCACTATGGAATTCATTGATCAAGGGTTAAATAAGCTAAAGTAAAGAATAAAAATTAAATATGGTTAAATATTATCTACTAATGTTATTGTGTTAATGTGCTTAGTCAACTTCAAAGAACAATTATGTTCTCTCTCCATTTTATTATAATGTCATTTGCTTTAGGCCTTATGTGTCCTTATTAGTAATCTGACCAACTTGCCACCCATTGATGATGGATCCCTATTTGAGTTAGGGATTCACAATTTTGTTTGAGTCTTCAGATCCTATGTAGTGCCAAAGTACAATTGGGATTTAACATCTATGGCTAATGATTAATTTTATGTATAGACACTTTCAACCTTTGTTGGAATAGATTTTTTGGTGCTTATAAAGATTGAGGTTTTCATAATCATATACTATGTGATCTATTCTTAATTCTGATTCCTAATCAAGTGGATAAGGAAAATAGGAGATGAAGGCTGATTTGCATCAGTGGATGTTTAAAAGCTTTCTCTTATTCACTTCAACCATTATCCCATGTAATTGATGAATGGGTTCAAAAAAAAAGATTTAAACAATTAAGCAACTAATTATGCATCTAAATAGAGGAAAGGCTTTCTACATGATTTAGAAGGTTATAGATTTTTCCTCCCTATCAATGGTACTATTTAGCTTAAGATATGTAAATTTAATTTTCTTAAGGAAGAAATTATAATTTTTGATAATCTTAAATGTTAGATATCTATGTAAGCCTTTTCTCAAGATTGATGAATAGTCATAATCTAGTACATTTTTATATTCTTCTTAATGATTCAACTTCTTTATTGGCTTATATTTGCAAGATTTACTAATCTGTGAAAGAAAAAAAGATTGTGTACTAGCTTCCCATGGAGATCAATCGACTTCTTTTCAAAATAAGGATTTGGAAGGGCATTTGTAGTTTGGCTATGATCCTAAAATTCTAAGCTAATTGAAATTCTTTTGTAAGGCTAATAAGCCCAAAATATTCAAATTTCTTGATTTTATCTACACATGTAATGATAATATAAATTATCAACTTTATGTGGGTCCAACATATTGCAAATTTGTATTCTGAATATAGTTTGGACTAAATGAGTCCTAGACAAGACCAAAGGTTTTCTATATTTTATTCTTTCCTACTAGTGCTTGCATTGAATGGAGTTGCATTTATTTAAATATTAAATAACTCAATAAAGTTTCTCTAGGATGTCACCGTTTATTGATGATAGAAAGTTGCTAGATAGTTTTATTTAATTTTTATATTTTAATGATTACAAAAATTACTATTTATTTGTCTTCCTATTGGATTATACCAAAATAGTAAGTAAAAAACTTTTTCAACCTTTTTTCATTAGTGAAAATAATTAATAACCTCTCAATATGCATTAATTGCTAATAACCCCTCAATATTCATTAAAAACTGTACATATATGTTAATGGCTTCAATGATGTCACCATATAGGCTAATACATGCACTAATACAAAAAAGTGAGGACTCATTTTTGAGCTTGTCTTTTTCCAAATTACATTACACATCACATTAAAATAAATTTTTAATAAAAAAATTTTAATATTAAAAATGATTATTTGTAGGGACATATTAAACTAGGTGGAAATCCACCTTTCACATTAATAGGATTACCACCACCAAAATACATGTAGATAATTTTTGTTAGAGTAATAAGGTATTGTCTTATTAATTAAATCATTGTGATTAAATTATTAAGTCACTTATTATTTCTAGTTTACTTAAGATAAACATTAGGCATATAATAATTAATTTTTTATTAATTATTATAATGCAACCTAAGTTAGTTACCTTTTAGGGTTTTGATCTTATTTTATAAGGATTGATCTCTCTTTGTAAACTCATTCTTTTATTTTGATAATACAATCTTGCATATTTTCAGAGAAGAAACTTTTGCCCTTTCTTCTCTCTACTTCTCTATGATAGGTTCTTGCTATTGGAAACTACAATTGGAACAATTGTTATGTTGTGATTGATGTCAAACCTATTGGTGAGACAATTTTCTTTTTGATCTAAGTGTCATATCTATTTTATTGATGAATAGGATTTGAGAAGTTGTTCATAACAAAACTATCTAGAGGAAAGGTTGAGTTATGAAGAGGAAACTCTAAATGGACACTTGATTTGTTGGAATTTGACAAGATTAAGTGATTGTTTAAGACAAGACAATGGTGTTCAAGTCTTGAAGGTCTAATCATAGATAGATCAAATGCATAGGCTTGATCGAGCAACATAGCAGACGATAAAATAATTTGAAGTACATGCCGAGTGATTCTAGTGTTGACCAAGCATCAATATCAACCAAGTGATAGTGCATGTGCTAAGCAAGAAATTTAGTAATGACGGAGTAACCTAGTGATGACTGTGTTATATTATAGTGTTGGACAAGGAACAATATTTTGACAGCTTATGAGAAATTGTAACTTGCAACCAACTAAGTTGATTTCTTGGAATATGGAAAGCATGTTGAAGATAAGGATCAATGAGCTAGATCATTTAATGCCAAGAAAGGATTACAAAAATGAACTAAGGAATAGATTCCAAGGGAAATTTATAGAAAAGAAGAGAATAAGAAAAATGATGATAAGATTCATTGTATGGGACAAATCTAATTTTAAACCCTAAGATCTATGGTGAAGTTTAAGCGAAAAAAGATCAAAATTACCTATTTAAGGAGGTACAAAGGGTGAACTTTTGATATATTCCAAAGAGGCTAAAGGCTGGAGTAGTTGCTAATGTTACTAACTAGCAAATCTAAGAAGAACACTAAGAATGGGTGAAGAAGTGAAGAGTGATTGCTTGAAGGGTTGCCAAGTGAATCAGAGATTGAAATGACAATGAAGTCTAGATAGTGAATTAATTTATGAGTTGAACTAAGATCTGTACATGCAAATTGAGTTTTACTTCATAGATCAAAATTTGCTGTTACTTTTAAACCATTATAAATAGTATTTGAAATCCTTTAATCAAGGTTGACCTACTAGTCATATGTAAATTCTTTAATAGGTGATATTCTAAGGGAATATTCTAAAGTCCTCTAACAAGGCCACTCCTGACATCATGATTAAATAATTTAATGAGGTCAGTTGTAATAGTGTGTTTTGTAACCTTTAATAGGATTGGCTCCTAACATAGCTTACTTTAGAAGAGTGAAAATCAATGACATGTTGCTGGTGATTTTTCCCATATTGGGTTTCCATGTTAAATCCTAGTGTCAAACCTATGTGGATATTGTTTATGATGTTTAATTTATTAATGTTTACATCCTACAAGTCTATTATATTTAGGATAGTGGACAACTAGTTGATGTTGCTAAAAGTTGACTGTAGAGACTGAGTTATAGAATGATAAGATCTAAAGTTATTTGAGTGATTGTTTGTTCAATTGGTACATTTGAACCTTGGATAACCGATTCACCCCCTGCCCTCTCAGTTATTCTAAATATTCTAATAATTGGTATTAGAGAATTGGTTCTTGTAGAGATAACTTTGAAGGCACTCAAAACTAAAGATCATGATATACAAAAAGGAGGTACCAAAGTTGAACAAAGATAATTTTCCTGCATGAAAAATATTGATGGGGCTACATATAATTGGTATCGGGGATGTTGGACTAGAGTTTCTAAACAATGCATATGTAAATATAACAACAGTCCCTCTAATTGCTCAACAACTAAAAGAAAATAAAGAACACAATCAAGCAATGTTGGAGATTGCTTCAGCCCTAAGCTATGATGAGTTTGATGACATAAAATAATGAAAGAATGCAAAGGAAATGTGGGATAAACTGAAGACCATTTATGGAGGAGATGAAAAAATCTTGAGAGCCAAATCAAAAAGTTTGAGAGGAACACTTAATGAAATGAGAATGATAGAAGGTGAGAACACAGTTCAATACTATGCAAGATTAAAGAGGTTGTCAATCTATTAGAGGTTCCAATAGAAAGATTGAGGATGAAATAGCAATCAACAAGATATTGAGAACTCTACTTCCTATCTATGCTATTATAGTTTCTATAATACAAGAACTAATATGTACACCAAGTAATGATCTAAATCTCGAAGGTGTGATTGGTAGGCTTACTACTTTTGAGATGTCTTATTTTGAAAATTACACTCCTTCTACTATTGAATCTTCTTTTAAATCACAACTGATTCTTAGCAAGAGAGGAAAATGAAAACATATGAAAAGTGACAATGATACTTTTCATGATGAACTTGAGGCATTGATGAATAGAAAACTTGGAAGAGGCAAATGAAAATACAAAGATAAACTTCCTATAATCTATTTTTCATGTAATAATGTTGGTCATATCACTTCAAGATGTCTTGACATAGAAGACAAGGGTGAGAGAAAGGAAATAAAATAGAAAGGAAGAAGAGATGACCAAGATAGAAATAAGAACAAGGCCTACAAAGACAAAGGTAAGAAATCTTGTTATAAAGTTGAAGAATAAATTGATACTAAATCTAAAAGTAATGATGAAGAAGTAATCTATGTTGCTATGAAAGATGATGTTGATGAAGATGAGAAAAATTCTTTAATCTCTTATGTGAATAAAAGTGATAGATGGATAATTGACAATAGTTGTTCAAGTGATGCAGAGCCCTCTGTATTTATCTTCAAGGAATCTTAGTTCAACTCAAAGGATTCACAATATGCTGGTACACCCTCAAGGAACCAAGAACATCTCAAAGATTACAACAAAGAACCCTGACATTATACACCGATAAAGACAACATCTTCACTCACACAATCAAATTGCGATGTCTGATTGCATTGTTCATAACTCCAGTTATAAATATATTATTGAAAAAACCTTTGGAGGAGTTTTTCTAAATTATTAATTATAAAACATATCCAAATATGAGACCAATCCAATAAGAATATTATAAATTATGTACTCTAAACCAAGACCCATATTTTCTGTCACAAACCAGAATCAAAACTGGTAACCCTGCCTAGGGCATCAGATATCTTCCTCAAAATAAATCTAAATTAAACAAAACCAATTTCATATTATTTATTCTTGAGTCTAGTTTCCAAATATGTAAGCCATTCATTTTTCTCATTCATATATAAAGTTTCAAGCACAAATCACTGTCTGTAACTCCAATGAAAATTGTTAAAAACTAGTTTTCACTCAAATGCCCATAACTTTCACAAATCTATATAAAAATGATTCAAACCAGTTGGAAATGAAAGGTAGTTCACATATCTTTCCAATTAATATAATTATAGATCTTGAGTCTCCAAAATATGTCCACATCACACGCTGCAACATGACTGTATTCAGCGAATCTCAAATCTGTAAACATCCACTTTCACCAAAATACCCATAACTTATTCATTTCTTCATAAAATTGAACCAAACAAAAAGCATGAAAATAATGATTCATCATACTATATATATAATACTATATTACATGGTTTCCAGGCTGTAAATTTCCGTAAAAGTCCTGGAAACTACTCTAAAACTTTTTAAAAAACCAATCAAAACCACAACAATAAAATGCACCAAAAATGTATCAAAGTATTTCCTCTTCTCCAAATTGATTTGGTTCGACCATACAATGGTTTTTATATCCATTTGAAAGTTATAAACCTTCCTAACTACCCCCAAGACCAACCATATACCTTTTTACATCATTTTTCTATTATTAACAACTTTCTCAAAGTTGCATTTTACAACTTTTTACGCAACTTTTACATTTTTGACAAAAAATGGCTTCATAGCCTTTACAACTTGACCCAAATACAATACAAATGACTCAAATGACTTTATATGGATTTTAATAGATCCATTCACTAATTAAATAAACATTTTTACATTATTTATCATATTAAGACCCCCTTTGACAACTTATTACAAATGGCTTCTCTAGCTTTTATATCTTTGTCTTCTTGAAATTTAGGTACCTCTGCACCATCCTCTGTATTTATCTTCAAGGAATCTTAGTTCAACTCAAAGGATTCACAATATGCTGGTACACCCTCAAGGAACCAAGAACATCTCAAAGATTACAACAAAGAACCCTGACATTATACACCGATAAAGACAACATCTTCACTCACACAATCAGATTGCGATGTTTGATTGCATTGTTCATAACTCTAGTTATAAATATCTTATTGAAAAACCCTTTGGAGGAGTTGTTTTAAATTATTAATTATAAAACATATCCAAAGATGAGACCAATCCAATAAGAATATTATAAATTATGTACTCTGAACCAAGACCCATATTTTCTGTCACAAACCAGAATCAAAACTAGTAACCCTGCCTAGGGCATCAGATATCTTCCTCAAAATAAATCTAAATTAAACAAAACCAATTTCATATTATCCATTCTTTAGTCTATTTTCCAAATATTTAAGCCATTCATTTTTCTCATTCATATATAAAGTTTCAAGCACAAATCACTGTCTGTAACTCCAATGAAAATTGTTAAAAACCAGTTTTCACTCAAATGCCCATAACTTTCACAAATCTATATAAAAATGATTCAAACCAGTTGGAAATGAAAGGTAGTTCACATATCTTTCCAATTAATATCTTGAGTCTCCAAAATATGTCCACATCACACGCTACAACATGACTGTATTCAGCAAATCTCAAATCTGTAAACATCCACTTTCACCAAAATACCCATAACTTATTCATTTCTTCATAAAATTAAACCAAACCAAAAGCATGAGAAGAAGGATTCATAATACTATATATCCAATACTATATTACATGGTTTCCAGGCTGTAAATTTCCCTACAAGGCCTGGAAACTACTCTAAAACTTTAAAAAAAACCAATCAAAACCACAACAATAAAATGCACCAAAAATGTATCAAAGTATTTTCTCTTCTCCAAATTGATTTGGTTCGACCATACAATGGTTTTTATATCCATTTGACAATTATAAACCTTCCTAACTACCCCCAAGACCAACCATATACCTTTTTACATCATTTTTCTATTATTAACAACTTTCTCAAAGTTGCATTTTACAACTTTTTACACAACTTTTACATTTTTGACAAAAAATGGCTTCATAGCCTTTACAACTTGACCCAAATACAATACAAATGACTCAAATGACTTTATATGGATGTCAATAGATCCATTCACTAATTAAATAAACATTTTTACATTATTTATCATATTAAGACCCCCTTTGACAACTTATTACAAATGGCTTCTCTAGCTTTTATATCTTTGTCTTCTTGAAATTTAGGTGCCTCTGCACCATACTCCCAACCTTGAAAAGTTTCCAAGTCCCTTGGAAACATGGAATCAATAACCTGCAAGAAAAAATATTAGATCAAAATCCTAATCTTTTCCTTTGCCTCTTCATGCCTTTATTACCATCATCTTTTCCCTTAAGGACACAGGACTGTCCTCAAAATCATCTTCTCAAAGACTCCTTTTAGTGGAGCATTAATGGCTGCAACTTCCATGGTGCTTTATCAGTAAGAGATCCATCTTTACCATTGCTGCTTCAAACTCACCACAAACAACTCTCCCCTATGCCTCACCTAGGAGTCCTCCTCTTTGCCTCTCTCCCTAGTCTCTTGGCAATCAACTAGACTAATCCATGGCCCTTAACCATTCATCTTACCCAACAGTAGATCCTGGAAGATGCCTCACCTTCTTTGTGCCATGCACCTTCTACCCAACTTTATCTCCATTAGAGAATGGTTATGATAGACCTTCTCTTGTCTACCCATACATCCCAACCTTCATGTGCAGCAAGATGGATAAGCACCTACAACCAAAACTCATCAACAAAACAAATACAAATTCTTCAAAGTCCTGGTGTGGATTGCCTCCCTCGGCGCTCTACCCACACACTCAAGATCTTCAAGCTCTGATACCAATATGATGCAGAGCCCTTTGTATTTATCTTCAAGGAATCTTATTTCAACTCAAAGGATTCACAATATGCTGGTACACCCTCAAGGAACCAAGAACATCTCAAAGATTACAACAAAGAACCCTGACATTATACACCGATAAAGACAACATCTTCACTCACACAATCAGATTGCGATGTCTGATTGCATTGTTCATAACTCCAGTTATAAATATCTTATTGAAAAAACCCTTTGGAGGAGTTTTTCTAAATTATTAATTATAAAACATATCCAAAGATGAGACCAATCCAATAAGAATATTATAAATTATGTACTCTGAACCAAGACCCATATTTTTTGTCACAAACCAGAATCAAAACTGGTAACCCTGCCTAGGGCATCAGATATCTTCCTCAAAATAAATCTAAATTAAACAAAACCAATTTCATATTATCCATTCTTGAGTCTAGTTTCCAAATATTTAAGCCATTCATTTTTCTCATTCATATATAAAGTTTCAAGCACAAATCACTGTCTATAACTCCAATGAAAATTGTTAAAAACCAGTTTTCACTCAAATGCCCATAACTTTCACAAACCTATATAAAAATGATTCAAACCAGTTGGAAATGAAAGGTAGTTCACATATCTTTCCAATTAATATCTTGAGTCTCCAAAATATGTCCGCATCACACGCTGCAACATGACTGTATTCAGCGAATCTCAAATCTGTAAACATCCACTTTCACCAAAATACTCATAACTTATTCATTTCTTCATAAAATTGAACCAAACCAAAAGCATGAGAAGAAGGATTCATCATACTATATATCTAATACTATATTACATGGTTTCCAAGCTGTAAATTTCTGTACAAGGCCTGGAAACTACTCTTAAACTTTTAAAAAAACCAATCAAAACCACAACAATAAAATGCACCAAAAATGTATCAAAGTATTTCCTCTTCTCCAAATTGATTTGGTTCGACCATACAATAGTTTTTATATCCATTTGATAGTTATAAAACTTCCTAACTACCCCCAAGACCAACCATATACCTTTTTACATCATTTTTCTATTATTAACAACTTTCTCAAAGTTGCATTTTACAACTTTTTACGCAACTTTTACATTTTTGACAAAAAATGGCTTCATAGCCTTTACAACTTGACCCAAATACAATACAAATGACTCAAATGACTTTAGATGGATGTCAATAGATCCATTCACTAATTAAATAAACATTTTTACATTATTTATCATATTAAGACCCCCTTTGACAACTTATTACAAATGGCTTCTCTAGCTTTTATATCTTTGTCTTCTTGAAATTTAGGTGCCTCTGCACCATCGAGTCACATGACCAGTGATAGAAGTAAATTTGAGAACATTATACCATAAAAGGGTAGCTATGTTAAATTTGGTAATGATGTTCCATGTCTTGTAAAAGGTAAAGGATTAATAGAATTGATTGATAAGATCAAGTGTGACAATGCCGATTTGGTTGAAGGACTTAACTATAATCTATTGAGTATTTCATAGTTGAATAAATCAGGTTACAAGGTTGAATTCCATCATAGAAAGGCCAAAATATTTGATGTTGATGGTAAACTGATTGGAAGTGGTAGTCAAATAAGAGGTGACTTGTTCTATTTAGATTTATCTGATGAGACATGTTTTTTTGCATAACATGAAGATATTTGGTTATGACACAAGAGATTATGTCATATAAATTTTGAGAATTTGGTTAGCATTAGTAAAATGAAAAGAGTAAGAGGTTTTCTGAAACTAAAGAAACCTAATAATGGTATGTGTAAATAATGTCATTTGGGAAAAATGATAAAGTCTAGTTTCAAGAGCAAGACATATTCATCTAATGATATTTTGGAATTGGTTCATACTGACTTATGTGGCCCTATTGGTGTTCAAATCTATTGTGGAGAAAAATATTTTATTCTACTTATTTATTACTACTCTAGAATGATGACTATGATGCTTCTTAAAGAAAAATCTAATGATTTTCAATTATTCAAGTGGTACTTGGCTAGAGTTGAAAATGAGACATGGAAGAGCCTGAAATGCTTGAGACCTAATAGAGGTATTGAATTCATTTCTAATGAATTTAACATATTGTGCTATGATAGAGGAATCAAAAGACAGACGTTAGCACCTAGGCCCCCTCCTCAAAATAGAATAGCTAAAAGAAGAAATAGATAAATCATGGGTTCTGCTAGAACATTGATGATGGAGAAAAATGTGTCATAGAAATACTAGAGAGAAGTTGTAAGTATAACTATTTATACCCTAAACAGAGTACAAGTCAAGAAAGGTACAGATGCTACACCTTTTGAATTATGGTATGGATATGCACATAATTTGAAGTATTTCAAAGCTTTTGGAATAAAATGCTACATACTTAAAGCTAATAGAAATGGAAAACTTGACCCTAAAAGTGATGAAGGAATATTACTAGGTAATTCCATTAAAAGAAAAGCTTATAAGTGTTTGAACTCTAATACTAACAAAGTTTTATAAAGTGTAAATGTGGAAGTTGATGAAAATACATAGAATAATGAAGTTGAACGCAAAATAAAACTTGAAGACTACAATTCATTCATAGATATGAATGGTATTGCTCCTAGCACTCCACCTAAATAAGAAAATAAAGCTATAGATCTACAACAAACTGGGAATATTGAGTCACAACAACCAGTTGTTGACCAGAAAACTATGGGTTCCAAGAAGTAGACTCTATGTGTTGAGAAATAGGTAAATGATGACAAGTCATAGATAAAGGAAGATAGATATCAAGAAGACAATGATGAGCATGCCGAACATGAACCAGAACTTGAAGATGAGAGAGATAATGAGCTTGAAATCATTTTTCAAGATGAACCTATTGAAGAACAGAGAAGAAAAGAACATGTTTTAGCAAAATATGTAAGAAGACATCATGCACTAGAGAAAATCATTGGAGACAAAGAATCTGGTGTTATGGCAAGAAAAAGACTCAAAAATGATACTTTCTTACTTTATGAGTTTGAGCCCAAATCTATGAAAGATGCTTTGGAGAATGAGGATTGGATATAAGCAATGAATGAAGAAATTGAGCAGATTGAAAAGAACAAAACATGGGCACTGGTACCCACACCTAAAGAAAAAAATGTTATTGTAACAAAGTAGGTATTTAGGAACAAGCTAAATGAAAATGGTGAAGTCACAAGGAACAAGGCTAGATTGATATGAAAAGGGTATGCATGAGAAGAAGGTGTTGAATATGGGGAGACATTTCCCCTAGTAGAAAGACTAGAAGGAGTTAGAATACTACTTGCATATTCTACTTATAAAGGATTTAAGGTATATCAAATGGATGCCAAATCGACATTTCTTAATGGGATACTTGAAGAAGTATACATAGAGAAACTCGAAGGATTTGTGGATCCTAGCAAGAAAAATATGGTGTGTAAGTTGCACAAAGTTGTATATGGTTTGAAACAAGCCCCTAGAGAATGATATGAAATATTGCATAACTACTTGGTGAAGATTGGTTTGGTAAGAACAAATGATAACATCAATTTGTACTTGAAGACTGGAAAGAACAATGAGGTATTGTTATCTAAATTTTTTGGTGATGATATCATATTTGGAGTCAAGGAAGAATTATGGAAATCATTTATTGATGAAATGAAGAAGGAATTTGAAATGTAAATGTTTGGTGAGATCAATTTTTATTTTAGCTCATAAGTATATCAAATGAAGAAAGGTATCTTCATTACTCAATCCAAATATATCAAGGAGATACTAAATTTTTTTGAGATGGAAGATTCAAAACCAGCTAGTAAACCTATGGTAACTAGACACAAATTATCTAAGAATAATGATTCTACTAATGTGAACTAGACATTATACAAATAAATGATTGCAAAACTATAATATGGTATTCATAGAAGACTTGATATTGCATTAGCAATTGGGATAGTTGCAAGATTTTCTACAAGTCCTACGGAAAACCACACAATGGTCGTTGAAAGGATATTGAGATATCTAAAAGGAACAAAAGACTATGGATTGTATTACAAGAAGAATGATAGGTTGAACTAAAGGTATTTATTGATTTTGATTGAGAAGGAAATCTTGATGATAAAAAAAGAACAAGTGGAGGTGCATTCTTTGTAGGAAATAGACTAATTTAATGGACAAGCAAGAAACATAATTGCATTTCCCAATCAACAGTTGAAGTTGAGTATGTGGTAGCAATAGTAAATTTTTCAAATATCATATAGATCAAGTAATTGTTGAAAGGTATGAAGGAAGAAATTACTAATGTAGTGGTTATCTATTGTGATAACACTAGTGCTATTAATATATCAAAAAATCTTGTAATGCACACAAAGAAAAAGCACATTTCTATCAAGTATCATTACTTGAGAGAGCTAGTTCAAGACAAAGAAGTAAAATTGGAGTATGTGAACACTAAAGAGAAAATAACTAACATATTCATCAAAGGTTTACCTAAAGATTCTCATAAATATCTTATAGGTAAATTAGGGGTGATTCCCCTAGACAAAGCTACTTAAGAAAAGATGGTCCTTTGCATCAAATATGCTAATCAGACTATCTTACAAATTGATGTAGAAAATTTTACTTTAGGAGTTTCCTAAGATAGTATTGAGGGAGAAGAACAAAACAATGCATTAGTCATACAAAGATGAGAGATGATGAAGAATTTAGAACTAACATGAAGGTATCTACATGAAAAGATGCAAGATTTGATATGTCTTTGGCATTGTTGTCAAAGAAGGAGAGATTATCTAGTTACCATAAGAAAGAAAGAGAGGTTATCTAACAAAGAGAAAGATCATTCAGAAGAAGATATAAAAATGAAAGAGTGAGATAATGGAAGTTGGAAGAGATATCTATGCAAGAGGGAGAGATTACTAAGAGGGAGTTCATCCATATAGAGATGAGAATAAGAATGAAACCAAGGGCATTAATCAAGGTATGATACATTGAGGGTGTTTCTTGAGACAATAAATGTTTTGGATTGCATGGTAACTTGAGGTGTTTTCATCAATGCCAAATAGAGAGATTGTTGGAAACTACAATTACAATAATTTTTATTTTTTCATTAATGTCAAACATATTGGTGAGATAGTTTTCTATCTAATCTAACTGTCATATCTATTTGATTGATGAAGAGGATTTGAGAAATTGTTCATAACAAAACTATCTAGAGGAAAGGTTGAGCTATGAAGAGGAAGCAATAAATAGACACTCGACTAGTTGGAATTTGACAAGATAAAATGACTTTTTAAATCATGTTACAAAAGGAGAAGATAGTAATGTTCAAGTCTTGAAGGTGTGATCACAGATAGATCAAATGCATAGGCTTGAATGAGCAACATAGAAGAAGATAAAATAAAAATTTAAGTACACGTTGAGTGATGCTAGTGTTGACCGAGTGCTAGAACAAGACAAGTAGAATTAGTGTTGACTGAGCATCAGTATCGATTGAGTGATAGTGTATGTGTTGAGAAAGAAATTTAGTAGTGACCGAGTAATCCAGTGATGACTGAGTGTCAAAACATAGTGTTGGCTGAGGAACAATATTTTAACAATTTATGATAAATTGTAACTTCTAGCCGATTAAGTTAAATTATTGGAATATGGAAAGTGTGTTGAAGATAAGGATCGATGAGATGGATCATTCAATGTTAGGAAAGGATTAGGAAAATGACCTAAGGAATGGATTCCAAGAGAATTTTATAGAAAAGAAGAGAATAAAAAAAATTACTATCAAATTCATTGTATGAAACAAGTCTAATTGTGAATCCTAAGATCTATGATGATGTTTAAATAGAAAAAAAATTAGAATGACCTATTAAAGAAGGTACAAAGGGAAAATTTATGTTCTATTTTACAGAGTTTGAAGGTTGGAGTAGTTGTTGATGTTATTGACCAACGAATCTATGAAGAAGGCTAAGAAGAGGTGAAGAAGTGAAGAGTGATTACTTGAAGGGTTTCCAAGTGAATCAAAGACTGAGATGAAAATGGAGGCCATATAGTGAATCAACTTATGAGTTGAACTAAGTTCTGTACATGCAAAGTGAGTTGTACTTAACAAATCAAAACCTATTGTTACTTTCTAACCATTGTAAATAATATTTGAAATCCTTTAATCAAGGTTGACTTAACAATCATATGTAAATCCTTTAACAAGGTAAAATTCTAAGGGAATGTTCTAAAGTCCTCTGACAAGACCACTCCTAACATGGTGATTAAATCCTTTAATAAGGTCACATTTAACAGTGTGTTTTGTAACCTTTAATAGGGTTGGCTCCTAATATAGGTAAGTTCAAAAGAGTGAAAATCAACAACATATTGCTGGTGGTTTTTCCAAATTGGGTTTCCACATTAAATCCTAGTGTCAAACTTGTGTAGATATTGTTTATGGTGTTTTGTTGATTAATGTTTACATTCGACAAGTTTTTTATATTTAGGACAGTGGATAGCTAGTTGATGTTACTAAAAGTTGACTGTAGAGATCAAGCTCTGGAATGATAAGATCTGAAGTTGTTTAAGTTCTTGTTTGTTCAATTGGTACATTTGGACCTTGGATAACTAATTCAACCCATCTTAGTTATTTTAAATATTCTAACACTTGTACACAGGTGTTCTTTGGGTTCTATGAACTTGTGTTTCTCAACTTCTAGATGGTATTAGAGTTGAATCTACTACAACTTATTCAATTTTTGAAGCTATTAGAGAGATAAGGGTTTGTATGGATCAAATTATGAATTTTAATCTTTTTTATTATTAGAATAGTGGGATCACTAATTTTTGGTACACTTTGATCTCTAATAGACCTTATTGTTGAATTTGCAACACCCAAAAAACCTTATTTTCATATATGACACGTCCAATTTGGACACAATTACAATCTAAGGTAAACAAAATTTTCCCCAAATTGAGAACACTTCTCGAGATGTCAATTTATTTTTTTATAAAAAAATAAAATAAAAATAAAAAATTGAATAAAATGGAGGTGCTAGTTTAAAATTTATGAAAAAAAGTGATTTCTCTTTAAAAAAATCATGTGAGACTCTTGCATCATCAAAGGATGTCTATGTCAACTAGGTACTACTGCATGTTAGCAGAACTACTAATGCATGTTAGTGTAGGTACACTTCATATGTAGATTAAATATATTTTTTGAATAAAAAGGAGTTGCTAGTTTAAAATTATGTAAGAAGTGCTTTCTCTTTAAAAAAAATGTGAGACACTTGTATCGTTAAAGGATGTTTGCATCTACTAGGTACTAATGCATGTCAACATAGGTACTAATGCATGTCAGTGTAGGTACACTAAATATGCCAATCACAATGTCATAAAATTGTGGGCCAAAATTTGATGACCTTCAAACTGTCAAGTATTTGGTTTTGTCATAAAAATTAATTGATGGTATTTTGATCATATAGAGGTGTTTTTGGATAAATCTTATATTGATGGAAAAATATTTCCATTTCTATCGCAATGGTATAGGTTATTTCTTATTTTGATGCTAATTGGTTACCTATTTATGCAATCAAATCTAGAGGTTTTATTTTTACACTTTGGGAGACATATCTTGAGCATCCAGACTCTATTTTTTGAAAACTTTACATCAGTAGAAAGATTGTATTGTGATTTTTCCAATAATGCTTTTTTTTCTTATAGATTCTACTCCAAGTACATTCCATTCATTTTATTTTTCATTATTGCACTTTGGTGGATATCTTGGTTATTTAAGGTCTAGGGATCATTTGTTTTTGCATGGATGACTCATCTTGCACTATAATTTTTATTGTACCAGCATCATGTCTCTTCTAATATTTGTTGACATATTTTGTAGAATTTTTTTTTTTAAATGCACTGAGATAAAGTGCCACTCTATTGCATTTTGGGATCTTGCACATCTTTGTGTCTTGTTGTACTTGGAATACATTATAAAGTGCCATGGGTGGTTTCATGTTGGTCATTTTTTGTGATCTTCCTTTGTCAAGTGAGTGTTCCTTCCATGACATTAGCCTAATTATGTATTAAAAAAAAAGCCTTTATAGGTGTTTGTACTTCTTTGGCACTCTTGATGTTCCTAGTTCTTCATTTTATAGGAGTACTTGTATTCAATTTCAGTGTACCTATCTTATCTCTCAACATTATAGGGGGGTTCTATTGGTTCTAATTATTTCTTAGCTTGATAAAGTGAGCTATGTATTTATTATTTGTTCCTATGTACTAGGTGATGGTAGTGGATAGGTACCTATGCATTTTAGTGAGATGGATCAATTACCAAATAGACACTCTTTTAATCCTATTTTAGAGGCCATAAAGTTTCTTATATCTTTGATTGATCAACTCTCTTATTCCTATTTTAGAGGTCATGTTCTATTCAATGGAGGTTCTTTAGATCATTAGTTTAAAAATGTTTGCAACTTCATGCTCCAGTGGTGTTCTTCATGATCATCCTTTTGCCTATCTTCTAGGACATTCTCTTGTTTGGAGACTTTTGTGGTCCTTCAATAGTTATTTCAATATTCCTTCTATCTCTTCTTTGAGTAGAGTCTTTCCTATGTGATTTTTCTCTATTTCTCTACTTTATAGAGATTTAGTTGTGATTGGGTACCCCATCAGGCCTTATTGCTAGGGCCCAAATTTTCTTTTAGTAGTAGTTAAATCTAGGTTTTTAACCACTCCCTAAGTTTATCTTAAGGTTGGGCACTAGAGTAATAAGGTATTATCTTAATAATTAATTTATTCTAATTTAATTGTTAAGCTACTTATTATATCTTGTTTACTTAAGCTAAACATTAGACATATTATAATTAGTTCTTTTATTAATTATTATAATGAAACCTTGGTTATTTACCTTTTAGGGTTTTTATATCCTTTTATAAGGATTGATCTCTCTTGTAAACTCTTTCCTTTAGTTTGATATCACAATCTTGCTTATTTTTAGAGTACAAGTTTTTGCCTTTTCCTTACTCTACTTCTCTCTGACAAGTTCTTAGATACATGTTTTTTCAGGTTCTGTGAAGTTGTATTGCTCAATGTCTACAATTTTATCTTCTTAATAAAAGGATATTTAGATTATTTTTATATTTTTGAATAGATAAAAGGTTTAAGCCCTAGTGATTTAATAAATACAACTCCCTTTAATTGGTTCTAGAGGGTCAACTAAGTAAAATGCCTCTAGTAAGGCCTTTGAATCATAATTTGAGATTATAACATAAAATAAGAACAGTAAAGGAACTTGTTTGGAAAGAGGAAGCTTCTTTTCATAGCCTTAATATAGTAGATTGGAGTTATGATAGTTTTTCCAATGGTTTTGTCTCTACATGCTTTAATATAAAAAATTGCTTGGAAGGGGCATTAGTGTATTAAAACTCATATTTATAATTTATTATTGTATCATTGTACTAGATTACATTATTTAACCTTGTCTTTATGAGATGGTCATAAGCATGAAAAATTAATTAGGTTAGAGTTTTAACTATGAAAGATTGTACTAAAATCTGAAACCTGTTCATTTGACAATAGTATGTTGAGATGAAACTAATTTTGGTCTTAAATGTTATTGTGTTTTTAGTAAAAGGATTTTTTTAAAAATCTAACAATTTGCATGAAAAGGAAAAAACTCAAAGTTGATTTGGAAAATCATAAAAAATCCTCCATTTGTTAGGCCAGAATTAGAGACAAATACTTAGATTATTAATGTGAATTATCCAATACTTGATGGATATCTATAATTCATACCCAAAGGAATAATTTGAATTAGTCTAATGCACAAGATGGATTATATGACTATATGTAATCTTATTGTTATGAAGACCAAAGAAAATGAATTGATTTATCCTAGTACTATTCTATGTTGATATATTTTGGAGTTAATTTCCTTTATATTTAAGGTTAAGAAAATGAAACTGACTACTTTCGTAGAGAGGGAAGAAAACCAACCTAATTAAAGAGATGGATTATATTAAGATGCTACAATAGTTTAAGGGGATTACATCAAGAATTCACACCAACATTCACTCAAAAAATTAGTCTAAGATTAGTAAACAAAGAAACATAAAATTAAGCATTCATAAACTTCTCTTATAGCTGATATTAGACTCTAACAACTAACATATAAGCTAATGAGGATTTTAAAACAAACCCAATGCTTAAAGATGCTAATATAAATTTGAGATATGGAATTATGAATAAAATACCCAATTAGAATCAAAGAGTTCACTGTAAGGATCATAGAGTTCAAGTAATTTTAAGCTAATATTTTATTCATTTTTCCAGACACCCACTTGGTCTTCCAATATGAATTGATCAATCCAATCGATGGAGGGTGGAATCAAACATTAGGAAGTGGAAAAGAAAATCTAAATTCCTTCTAACAATGGGAAGCCATTTTCTAAGCTTTTAAGGATTCAATGTGGAAAGAATAGGATAAAGTGGAACATGATCGTCTCTATTTCGATTTATATCATAATTACAAGGTCTAGGAATAGAATGATCTTTAATGATGTTTGCTATAACTTTTTCCATGTCTCCTAAATACTCTTGCTTGAAAATTCTTCTCTAGGCAATACTTATCCAGTTTGAATGTATCCATAACTAGAAACATTAATGGGATGTCACTAAAAAAAAGATATCTATCTGTACTAAGAATAAATTCTTTCCCTATAATTTTACATTGCACAGCTGTCATCAAAAAATGGGTGGATAAGAGTATCTCCTTCATACATTTACCAATGTTTAGGTCATAAAAACCAAGTTGGAGACAAGGTCACTTAATTTTGGTTGTATTTTCTATTGGGAACCTTAATGCAAAAGAAGGATCACATTTTTCTTTATACAAAGCAGTCATCTAGAGAGGGAATATCAGCCAATTAAGATTCACAAGAAGATAGAAGGGGGTCCTAAAAGACATCTTTAATTCCTAAAGATGAAGGGGCCTAGATGAGGAAAGAAGAGGAAAACCATCATTACCAAGAAGTGAAAAAGGAAAATGCATATTCTTATAGAGGAAAATCTATGTGAGAAGATATAAAATAATGCAATATACTAGCAAAATAAAATAATGGTAAAACAAAATAAAAGGAATAGGAAGAAAAATAGATAGTCAAAAAGGAGACATAAAATTAAAAACTTCAAGTGTTGTAATTGACAACTTCTAAATAAGAAAAAATAAAGATCATGCTAGAGTATGATAACAAAGGATAATCCTTAAAAACTAATCTAGTAAACTTTAAGCATAAAAGTTATAAGGTATAGTTCAACAAATTAAAGAACAAAAAAAAAAAAAAAGACTTTAATATCGAGTAGGAAGAACAAATATATCTGAAACAAGGGATAGATGAAAATTCAAAGGAAATGTTAGTCGAGAATGGAACCTTGGAACACTCAGATGTTTAATTCCATGGCTTGGTAATCTTGTGGTTGAATATCTCAAGATTATCCAAGCTACAAAATTAAAGATAATTAATTAAAGGGATAAAGTACGAAGCCTCATGGAGAAGAGGAAAAATAGTGAAAACATACTAGAAAAAAGGTAGAAGAAAAGAGGAAGTTAGAAGGAAAGAAAAAAGAAGAAATCACATTTGGGTGGAGAAGATTATTGGAGATAAGCCATGGTTAACTGAAATAGATATCCATGGATGTGGATATTTTTACATTTGAGACTTTGTGATGCATGTTTTCAAAGGAAAAATACCTCCATCATTGGATACCAAATAAAAAATGTGAATAAATGGAGGGAAAGGGAAGTTAAAAGGAATAATAGAGAGAATAGGTAGCTATAGATAAAGACCATTTATTGGTTTGGTGTTAGAAGAATAAAAGATGATAAATAAGGAAGGATAAAAATTATTCAAGATAATCATAACCTTAATGATAGATGTCTAAAAATTAGTTCAAAGAACATTTTAGGTACAAACAACCTAAAAGGGGGAGGACTAAGGAACTTTTAAAAATATGAGGTAATCAACATGGACTAAAAATAGTAGAATCTAAGTTAGGAATAACCATAGAGTAAATTAAAATATCATGAAAATTGAAAGTCATCAACTTGCTAAAATAGATTACTGCATTCAGCTTACTCAATTCAAATAAAGTGAACCATTTAATAAGAAAATCAACATAGTATGGGAGAATTGAAAGTAAAAGAATTATAATGAGATTAAAGAAGATAATTTAACTAAATAAATATCTATAAATTAATATACTATGTGAAAATTCATAGTATTGAACTTTTCAAGACAATTTGATAAACATTGAGTCATAGTAATAATAAAAATAAGGTTTAACGTATAGCAAGTTATAATAGTTGAAATTTTTCTGAATGAGAGAAAAGAAACTAAACCAAATTTTTGCATTGACACCATTACTATCCTAAAATATGAAGCTAAACCACTATACAGAGTTAAATTTCTATTGCTACAAATAGTATATAAGCTTCTAAGTCTAGATAGATACTTTTTTCTATATACAATTCTATACTAAACGCATGGTCTTAGATTGATATTCAAAACAAAAAAACTCTTATTCAGGAAAAACAAGAACTAGGGTCTTCAAATCACTATAATTTCATCATTTGACTCTTTTGATCCTCATCCCTCTAGGCTTTGGCTTTTCCCTTTGCATGTCTTATTTAAAAAGCTAACAACATAGCCATATGATTGAAAGTAAGAGACAAGACATTCTAGGTTATCTTCTTTGATTGATCTAGACCAACACATGAGGAAATATACAATTTTTCCATATCCGACCATTTTTTTTCTCAAATGTTATGTTATGTCTAATAATTAGAAAAGGTCTCCTCAAAGTTTTGGTAAAGGCAAGGCTACCTATGGGTGCATCCATATACTCCTCTCGATATGGAATTTCATTTCATTTGTTCACACTAAATACAATATTTTATAAACCTTTGAGCCAAGTTTTATAAACCATCGCTTGGCTAAGTCTTATAATTTCCCACTTGTTTTTGAAGTAGTTTAAATCAACTAAAAAGAGGGGGGTTGACTCTAGAGTACAAATAAGGCTAAGAACCACCCAGAGGTTACTTTGAAAAGTCTATCCTATACCAACTTTAAACATCAAAAACCATAAAACTTTACTATTTCCCACTTGTTGATTCCTAACTAGAATAAGAATGCTATGAATAAGCTAACAATATAATTACTGCTAGTTTTCTAGGCATTTTCCAAATTAAAATTTTGATATCACAAAAATTGTTCCACTGTAGACCTGGCATGATCCTCAATCTTCTTCAGGGTGTTATTCTAGCATTCAGGTTTAATGTTGTCTAAGAATTCCATAGTCTTGTTTTTTGATTCGTGATAGAGAACTATATTGGTAGACCATGAAAACAAGAATTAAATTTAGGGGATACATAAAATTAACCAAAGACCCAACAAAAACCCTACAACATATAAATAAGAGCTACTAGACACCCTAGAATTAAAATTTTATTTTAATTCTAAAAATAAAATTTGTTCATATCACATTCTTATCAACTAGTCTTAGTACGGTTAGTACTCATGTATTGTTTATTTCAATGTGACCAATATCTTCATTCATAACATTAATTGAGCATTCATTGTCAAGAGAAGCTTTTACAATTCTTGGTTCAAACTTAACAATTAAACATGTAATGTCTTTCAACTTACTTCTTATCATAACTCCAACACTCTTATCCCCAATGATTTAAATGTCTAGGTTAATGGTTATTTCTCACATATTTTTCTCATAGAGGTTCAATTCTTTAAATACTAGCATTATTTTCACTTTTTTGGGACTCAACATCCTTCTCAAGTTATTCTACCTGTAACTCAGGTATTGTAAGTTGACTCTCTATGACTCTCTATTGTTATTCAATCATTATGCTAAAAATGTCTTCATTGACCTAGATAAACTTCTTATAATCATCTAGATCATTTTTTCTTCACTTATCAATCTTATCTTTAAGCTCATAAATTCTTATGTTTGCACTTTTGATTATTATGTTGGTAGCCTTGTTCAAACATTTGTAGGTCTTTCTCTCAGAGGAATAACCAAGGGAAATACCTTCATCCCCTTAGAGTCAAATTTACCATTATTTTCATCTTTATGAATATAAAATCAACTTCCAAAAATCTTTAAATATCCCAAATTAGGTGTATGACCATGCCACATTTCATAGGGTGTCTTACTTTTTCCTTTCTTTAGTTGAACTCGATTGGGAGTGTAAGTTGTCATGCTAATGACTTCTCTCCAAAATATTTTAGCAATTCCTTTTTCAGTCAACAGTGTTCTTGCACACTCAATAATTGATTTGTTCCTTCTTTTAGAAATTCCATTATGTTGTGGTGTCCTTAGTGTTGAAAAATTCTTCTTAATACCATGCTTAACACAAAAGTTAATTCAACATACATAAATTCACTACCTGTATTATACCTTAAACATTTCAATTGTTTACCAATATTTTTAAAATTCTTTCTTTATACCATTTGAACATATATAAAACACGTGATGTCAACTTCATGAGCATGACTATCATCATCCTAGAATAACTATCAACAAATAATATGAAATATCTATCACCATAATAACTTTTTACTATTATTGGTCTACACAAATCAGTATGCACAAATTCTAGAATGTCATAAGAAGTGTGTGTGTTACTTGAAAAACTTGACTTGGTCATCTTACCAAGATGACATTGTTTGCACATAGAAATCTTAGGTTTATGCAAATTTGATAAGCCTCTAACTATTCTCTTTCTATTGACCTTAACTATATTCTCAAAAATCGTCATGACATAATCTTTTGTACCTCAACCAAACATATTCAAATTTTGCAAAAAAGCACATATCAACTATAGGATCAAGATGAGACAAATTATATTTAGTTTATTCACTAGTGCCAATAATATTTCCTTCATCATCATATATCTTGACATTCTTGTCTAAAATTATAAACAAAACCCTTACCTATTGATTAAGATCTTTGTGGAACCCTTTTGCAAATTTGTAGACCAAAATTGAAGGATTGCACCAAAACACATATAATCCCAATTTATTGCATTGATGTCAATTGTCTTTTGTGAAAAATTTATTGATAAAAATGCAAATTTTTGAGTCATTTCTATTGCTAGGAAAATGATCAGACAAATGGATTTCCCTATTATGCTTCACAGTTGGAAAAAACATATGGGAATTTTAGGAAAAACATTAGGGGACAACTTTGTGGATGAGAAGAGGGGATGAATGATTAATCTTTTAATATATTTTTGTGCATTCCTTTAATTTAGGCCCTTCAACAATCTATAAATGATATTCAAACAAAATCTTTGTTTGATTCTAGTTTCAATGGATAAAGGGCTTCTTTAGATTTTTATTATGCAATTACCCTAGAGATTTGCATTTTTCATCATGGAGGGTTGTTGATGAAGGGTGCTCCCCTTAATACCACAAATACACATAAAAATAGAGAACAAATTTTTTTTGGAAGAACAAAAAAATGGGCTTCTTACTATCTCTACAAATGTGGAATTACAAGTTTTTAGAAATATAATATGAAAAGCCACATTGATGATTTCTTTACAATATTCTTCTACACAGAGCCACAATTACCACCTAGAATTGCCTAAGCATCAGTATGGGCCTTCCTTATATAGGAAAATTTTCATCACTAAGGAAGGTTCTAAACATTAACCCTAGACCTTGAGGCCAAAAAAACCTTGATTATTTCCTAATTTATTACATAGGGTCGGCCCTAATTACTTTTTTAGGTACCCCAATTTTCAGAGGCCATAACTTTTAAACCGTATGTCCAATTTTCAACCATCAGTACCTTTTGGAATTTTCGACTCCTGAACTATAGTGCTTAACACAAACAAGCACTAGTCAGCCTAGGCACGACTTTGTTCTAAAGTCTCTAAGGTCTTCAAATCAAAGATCAAAGGTTTTGTACCCAAAAACCTCAATAACTTCTACAACACATAGGGTATGACAATGTAGCTTCAGTAGTAGGCCAATATAACTAATATTAACCTCCACCTATGAAATCAAAACATTCCAAGATTGTATAACCCACTTACAAAAAAAGTAACTTTCCATAAATTGTAAATCTATTTTGAAATAATCCTTATTGTGAGGCCTCACCCAATCTGTCATAGTATAGATGACATATTTGCATTATGATATGTCTAATTTAATTTTTTGATATACTTTTGAGACTACAGGGGTATGTTATTTTAATATCTTCATTTTGATGATTTGCATTTATGTCCACACATTAAGACCTAAATGATATAATTAATGATTTCCTTCATGTGCTAACCTTTTTTCAATTGCTTTGATAGAAGCTAAATTGTAGAAATGCTTGTAATATAATGTTTAAGTGGGGGTATGTTACTTTCATTTTGATATTTGGGATTTGAATATTTTGGCATTATTCAAGACTTAGAAGGACAACAACTTATTTTATCTATTGATTTTGACACTTACAGTAGTATTATACATCTATGATATGTACTACGAACCCAATATTGTGAATGGAATGATCAAACACATATGGATGCAACTCTATGATAGGATAGAATTAGATTATGATGTGATGCAAAATGTTAATTTGATTATGACGATTATGATTTAATGTGATATGTAGATAAATGTAAATTTGATTATGATGATTTATGATATGCAAAATTTTGAATGATTTATTTGCAATGATTAGGAAAGGAAATTTAATTGAATTATGTTAATATGGATTACATAACATTTGAAATTATATGCATATATATTTTATATGACCTCCTTGGACTACTGATGCTTGAGTTTAATGTTCAGGAAGTGGAACCATGGAAATTTTGGGGGAAATAAGATTCAAATCTATGTGAACATAGTTCAACCAAGGTGAATCTTTGGAAGATTCAAAAGCCTCATTATAATGCATTTTATTTTATAAATGTAAGTTTGCTTCTAAGTGGAAATTTTTAATCATAAAGATGCATTAGGAACATTTAACGGTGGTGTGGAGTGTGCTTTTATGTGTCACTTGAAACTTGTGGATTTTGCATGTAATGACATGTCATTTAGGGTTTTGGTCATGATGGAAACTTATCCTAAAACTAATTACCTTGTTAATGAGTAAGTAAACCCACTTGAAAAGGGGTAGGATGGGTCACAATCAAAGAAAATTTGAATTTAAACTTGATTAGGGTTTGAGGGGTCATTAGGTGGTCCCAAAGTGTCTTTTATGTGAAAATGAGTTGTACCCATATGATAGTATAACATGTTCGGGACCTAATTTTGACCATGATAGTGACTACATAGCTTAGGGGGGCCGTTTACCCATGCATTCTTCCACCAATTCGAAAATGGAGTTGTCACATGTGTTCTTTCCCATGTTTCTACTAAGTCAAATATAGCAAACTTAGAGGGAGACAAGTTTGTAAGAAGAAGACACTTGGTGTCTTTGCTAAAATAGCTAGTGGGTAGGCCTTATTAGGGAGTCTTGGACAAACTAATGGGGTGTTCACCCACTCTCTAAGTTTAGAGACAATTAGTGTTTTGGAGGAAGACTAAGGGAGCTCTACAATAACTATCATTTCCTTTAGCTGGGACTGAGGTTGGTGTTTCAAACCATGACCATTTCTTTTCTCTTAGCATTGCATAATGAATCTGCAAATATGGAGTATTTATTATAGGAACATGCATTGTATTGTGAATATTTGTATAGTAAATTTTGGTATTGTTTTTTGATGGTGTGAAGATGTATTGTGTTTCATGAAATTTCTTCTTGTTTTGATTTAAATGTCAATTGTTGTTATGGGTGCGAGGGGTTTACTCACCCTTTGGGAAGGGAAGAGAAGTCCAGGGTGAAGGGCTTAGTTGGACTTGAAATATAGTTGAGAACCCTAGAGTATGGGCTCCATTGTATACAATATTGATCCATATCTTTCTTTGGGGGTGATAGGGAAAGACAGTGTAGAAAGGAAGTTAATGGAGTATGGACTTCAAGGAAGCTACAGTTGTTGGTAGTATGTTTGTGGAAGCCCTGAAAGGGCTCAAATTTTTTTTTTTTTGTACAAATCCCTGAAAGGGCATGAATTTTTTTATATTGTAGATATGGTATGATATGAAAAGTCTCCTTCTTAAAAGCACACCTTCACCCTATGTTCAAGGCATTGGTGAACCATTGTGAAATACCCTTGGGATGGGATTGCTCAAGTTTTGTGATGATTATGCATTTGTAAGATTAGATGGAACATAGTTTGAATTTTGTTTCCCCTGCTCGATGGGTGGCTTCATAGAAGCCTAAGATGGGAGGTGAGCCTCCATGGTTTCCAAGTTTTGTGTTTTTTTGTAGGTTTTGAGGAAATGGTTCCTATAAAGAAGTTAGGGTTTCACTATTGGCAATATAGAAAATCAAGTGTATAGAGAGACCAATATTCCCATGTCATCTCATAATGGGTTGTGATGTTGAGTTCCATTGTTTTTTCACTATAATGTAACAAGGGACTTACGTCTTATTGTATATTGTGTAAAATGAAGTTTGAGAAATTTGATAGAGTTGTCTTTGTAAGGAAATGTTCATTGTGAGGAAAGGCATGCTAAAAGTAGATGATCAAGATTTTGCAAATATGAAGATCTCTGCATTTAGGTTATAGTTAAATCTTATTGGGTCTTCATGTAGGATAATTCTTGTTAAAATCATGTAGGGTAGATTAAGTAAATCATTGTAAGTTCACAATTATGTGATTGAAAGTAATATGGAGAATTCATGTGAATCAGACACTCCTTATATTGTTCTATAAATCCTTTGGTATAAATACTTCATAGTTGTTATGTGGAAAATTCTTATTGTTATAGTTCGTTCAATTTTGGAAACATAGGTGATTGAATTGTAAAATCATATATCATGCATCTGATACAATGGAAGAAAGTTATAGTATTTTTTTATATAGTTCTTTTATACATACATGGAAATGGATTCATTGGATTTTCAAATAGAACCTATACATTTGAAATGTTAAACCTTGAAAATCTCTAAGGTTATATAGATTTGGAGATAACAACAATTTCATCATCAACCAATCACCTTAGCTTCATAGTTAAAGTGAAAGAAAATAACACCTTGTATGACTAGGCTAAAAAATCCAAAAGGAAAAGTTGTTGCAGATGCATATCTTATTCTTTGGAAAATGTATGGGAGAAGAAAATAATCCCTACCCCAAAATACAAAGCAATAAAATATTCAAAATTAATATATCTTGGGAATCCCATGATAAGAATAGTAAGAAATAATACATTAGAGGTGAGACTCAAACTAGTAATAAAATGCTAGTTCATAAACTTTGAATTTAAGGACTCATATAAGTCTTGTGACCCTTGAGTCACAATCTCACAAGTTTTTTTTTTTATAAATATGCATATAAGGTAATGTCAATTCAAGTGTGGTGAAATGCCCTAGGTATCTATCCCCTTAGACTTGATAGTATCAAAAAATAAAATAATAACATTCACCCTCTTAAAATTTTAAAAAAAAAAAACTTAAACATAAACAAGATAAGACATGGGCTTGGGCATCCATCATTTAAAACAATAGGATAGTCAATGTTTTCAAATAAACATAGTGGATATAGTGGGCCCCTGCCTACCCAATCACACTTAGGAAGGGACCCCTTACTTACCAATGTCATAACACCTTGGTTTAAGTTGCCTATTCTCTTGAAAACCTTTTTAAGTGCATAGGAATATGCTAAAAGTTGGACATGCTCTAACTAATGTCAGAATCCTCCTTTCCTTGGGCACCTTCACTATGGGAGGAAGAGAATACACTAACCTAGAGAATGTAAGCATCTAGGGAAGTGGGGAAAGGTATGTAGGATAGGACAAGGGTAGATGGAGTGGACGTCTAACTTGGTGTCAGTATAATAGGCTTAGTGAATGAAGGATGGTTGTATGTATGTATGTATGTATGTATGTATGTATGTATGTATCTATATATATATATATATGTTTGTTAAAAAACCGGATAACATACCCGTGGGCGGAAATGTTTTAATAAACGTTTTTCGCAAATGAAAATCGCGTAGCGATTGTTAAAAGAATAAACATTTTTAAGCATTGAGTCAGGGTGGGACGAGACCCGCACCCCACTGTAGATGCAACGTACCTCATCGCAGGTACTGTGACGGTAGTGGTACGCAGTACCACTGATGCCGCAGGCCTTGCAACCGCAGGGTCCTGCATATCGGCGGTTATATTAATAATGTGTGTGTTGTTTTTTTTAAAAATGTTTGCCATATTCGATTTGGCATTAATCAAATTTGATTAAATCGATTTTGTTAAATGATAAATAATTTATATATTCATATATATATATATATATATATATATATATATATATATATAAAATTATATGTTTTATAATTATGAATTTGTTAATTGGTATATATCAAGGGCTCATGATTAAAATTAATTGTTTTATTAAAAATGAATTTGGAAGGGGAACGTTTGGATTGAAATTATAATTAAAGAATGGATTGTATTCATATATAAATGTTCCTTCAAATTCTTTCTTTTAACTTGGAAACATAAATTGAGATCTCTACATTTAAATTCAAGTTGTAAACTTAGCAAAACCAAAACATGTGTTTGCATTGTGTATTCTTAATGCTACTATTTTGGGTTTTGGGTTGACTAGTGTTGACTAGTATAGGACATTTACCAGAGGCTTGGGGGTTATGTGATTGTGGTGACATGATGATGTTTTTAATCTCGATCTTAATAAACCCAACCATGGTTATGTGATGGAATGCTCTATTTATTGGTTGTGATTATTGATTGTTATAGTTGAGATTCTTATGTATGAGACACTTGACTTAACCATTATTTTGGTCATCGATCAGTTATCCTTGGTTATTTTTCTAGTCGCCATGATGGGACTGTAATGTGGATTTATTTTGATGATGTCATGATGTGACATTTTTGACTCAACCATTTTTGGAGTCTTCGATCAGTATGATTGAGATATATATTTTTTGGTTATTGAGAACCATTGGATATTTGATTATCAGTGATACTTCAGTTGCCAATAGAGAGCTGTTGTGTTCATGATTTTCTATGGTTGTTAGCTCATGGAGATTTGATGCTTTTATGCATATTTGATGATTTTATGGATTATCTTTTGTGATTTTGAGATTTATGAGTCCATGAGCATTAGGGTAGGATATCTACATGTAGTGACAGGAAGTGGCTTGTAATGGGGGCCGAGGCCCTAAGAGGCTGCCAAGGTAACTCATTGTAAGTTGGATTAATAAGTGATAACATTCACACCTAATACTAACTGAATGAACCTAAAAAGATAAGTTTTTTGTTCTCGCCCATGCCTTGAGTGCTTGTACAAGCTAGGATGGGAGTAGTGAGACGCATGGTTGCGACCTTGCATTCCATAGTATGCCTTGTCAGTATGAGAGGATACTAGTGGCTGCATGAAATCAGTATGAACTCGTGGAGTTTAACTAACTACCAGGGTAACTTGTACGTGATAATTGTGATGACACTTTTTCGCTTGCATAGTAGGTTCCTACATGTCATTGTGTGCCTCTGGGATTAGATGTCAGATTTTGTGTTTGGAACCTTTGAGTTAGTATACTTTTAGGATTTTTAGACTTATAGAGATATGTGCTATGTGATTTTGATAGCCTTCTTGGGACTTGAGATTATCTCCTTAGCATGGTGGGAGTGGACCACTTAGGTACCACGCAGTTGGGTGGTAGTGCATTTTCCACTCTTATCATTTTGAGATTCATTGAGACATCGTGGCTAATGCATCCTTCATGATGATGGATATGTATCATTTTTCATTGATGATTAGCATATGTTAGATGATGTTATCTTATGCTTTTATTTGCATGTTAGATTACTTCTACATATGATGTTGTATTTATTAGGAGTGACATTCCTACTATGTATACCGATGATCTCTTCGGTGATTGGAATGTTACGCACAGAGGGATGGATAGGATCCACGATGGTCTAATGATGCTATTGACGGTTGGGAGGAACCATGCACTTAGTTTATTATATTTGATCTTTATGATGGATGTATATGTTCTCTATGATGTTGTATCATGTGTATCAAGTGATTATCTCTACTTTGATGTATCATGGATTAGAATAGGATGGTGTACCTTATTCTATGTATGTATATTTTTGAGCTTGTCATACCCTGTGACATGTACAGTGGATGAATGAGCATTTGAAATGTAATGTATAAACATTGGACTTATCATTTCATGTGGATGTTGTACTAGATGGATTCATGTATGTAATTCAACGTTAAGGGATCTTAAAGAATGTAATCTGTTATTTATGTTATGTTTACTTTCAGATGGACAATGTTATTGCTTCTGTTATTGTGCATAAGTTATATGTGATGTTTACTTTCATGAAAGAAAAGAAAAAAAAATGTTGCTAAACTTAGTGAAATTCTAGGTTAATTCTTTGGATCCCTTGGCGGGGCATTACAGATAGGTAAGAATTTAAATATATTAGTTATTAAATGGGTAGTTGTATTTTGGGGAAAATTAATATCTTTATTAATGGTTTTGGGGTAGAGTAGTAATGCTTTTAAATAAATATAGTAATAAAGTGTTAGTAGTGGTAATCATTATGGGTAATATGAAGGCGATGTGTATAGGAAGTGGGTTGTAGGGAAAGAATACTTTAGGTGATTCATCATATAGTTAGAATGGTCATTAAAGTTATCAAAAACTAATAATTAAACATTGTAACTAAATTTGTAGTTAAAATTAAAATGGTAAGTTAAAACTAAAATCAAATTAGTAGAATATAATGATTGATTAATGGGGAAACTGTAGGTAGTATTTAAGTTGATCTTGACCCTTAGTTAATATATGAACTTATTAAATTTATTTCTGTATTGAAAATAATCCTATTAATGTTGTATAGTTGATAATAAAAAAAAAGGTTCTAGAGAAATTAAATTTCAATAAATATTATATAAATAGATATACCGTCATTAGACAAAATAATGGTTAGGCGTCTTGTTGTATGGGTTATAATGTTAGAGTTAGAACATATAGGAAAAGTTGGTAATGGCAATGACTTTATTGGCTTATTCATCCCATACATATTTATCGGTCTAATTACATTATATAAATTTTTTTTCTCTATAATTTTTGGTGATATGTTTAGTATGTCAGATGCATTGGCATTTTGTTATGATTTTGTTTAAATAAAAAGAATGTATATTTGATTATTAAATATAGAATTAATTCCTCTATAGATTCATGAGGATAGGGTAATCTTTTTAGATATATCATATTTAATCATCATTAGTGTTGGAATTAAATGATATGATACAAGTCATCTAAAATTATAGGCTTGATAATCAGTCACAATGTTTCATATAACTCCATAGATCTTGCGAACACACTATATGTTACTTTTAAATAATGATATAGGTAGGACATTAATTGACTATAAATACAACAAATAAAACTAGAAAGGATACAACTATGTATAATTTTTTCATCTGAGCATCTCGTAGCTAGGGTAACTTATATCGTAGCCTAAATTGAACATTGGACATTATGAATATAATATATATAGTATAATGAAAACATTATTATGTGGTATTTGTTCCCAAGCACAAATATGAACTTATTTAACTAAACCCTTCTTAATACAATTCAAATGTGAAACTATGGTCAATAGATCTGACACAAACCTAAGACCCAATGGGAATCATTGATGCAACATGATACTCTTAGGTGTATTACATTATACTAAATCATCGATTCCAAAGATCCTCTTCTATAAGTGAAAATGGTAGGAATCAATGCATGACATACTTTAACCAACATAACCATTATTTGAATACCCTAAGTAGATGCATCATGCTTACCTAACTATTTGACAACCTAGTTGCAAGATGCCTATGTCAATTTGTGACTCCTTAAGATTGTCTTTCAAAAAAATAAAAATAAAAATTTGTGGTTGTGTTTCTGACGTATTAAATTTTAGGCATGACACTTATTGCAAAATGATAAAACAAAAATATTTTTGGGTGATGCAAGATTGCCAAATGTTACACCAAGGATGCTCCTACACTAGCTTCCAAAATAATGAAGTCATTGTAGTTTTTAATCAGAGAATGAGTATTTTGATTTGGATGCACGGTATTATAAGGGTTTGTCAATACACATGTGTCATTTGTTGATGGATATGGCATAGAGGTTTTAGTTTTTCCTTTTCATTGATTTCTGAATATTACATTATTATGTGAGCCATTCTTTCCTTAATTTCTTTTTATTAGATACATGTATATTGTTGTTAAGTTTTAGAATTTTATTTTGGATTCATATTATTATTAAGTATTATAATTTAAAAAACAAAAAGTTATTTATTTTTATAAAAAAAAAAAATTGGGTATTATTGTTAGGTGCTTATATTGTTTAATCTTATAATTTAAACTTTTTAATATTAGCTTTACAAATTTGGTCCTAGTACAATAATTCTATTTTATTTTTTTAATTGAATTTTTATTTTGGTATATATCTTATATATTCAAAATTTTCTATACTATATTTTCAAAGATTATAGATTAATAGATGAAGTTATTTATAATAAAATGTTTACAACAATTGAAATGAAAAAGTCTAAAATAAGATAAACTTCTCTTTTTTCATGCATTTTTTTGTGACAGTGGGTCATATAGTGTGATTCAAAATGTTGGACATGAAAATAGACATAATCAATTTCAAAAGAATGATAGATAGGGTACAATATAGTACAAATAGTCATGTAAAATTAGTGGATTGTTAAAACAAAACTTGTTATGATCCTTCAAAGACCAACCTTTTGAATTTGCAATTATAGAAATTGATTATGATAAAAATTTACTAATATAGTAAATTTGAAAGATAAAATGATAGATGCCTGATAAAATTGTTATTTTTTAGTTAAATATTATATTATTTTTTACTATTAAATAAAATATTAGAGAAAATGTAATATATGACATGTTATTTATTATTTTAATCAAAAGAATAATCATTAATAAAGTGGGAATCAAGTTTTATAAGAAATTAAAGGATATATTGAAAGAACAAAAAAAAACCAAATTTTAAATTGTAATGTATTATGTGATTTTAAAGAAAATAGTGAAAGTAAGTATTTCATAATCTAACTAATCTATTTTTAATATAAAGGCAATTAATTATATAGTGATAGGTAAAAGAAATTAGTAGTACATCTATAAATAATTTCTTCAAAATTAGAAATATTATATATTGATAAAACTTAATTTGTATCTTAAAATATAGCTAAAAATAAATCAATATAGCCTCAAAAAAAGGGGTCCTATAAGACCAAATTAAATGAACAAATTATAATTGAGATGATTAATTTAGATAATATGACCCAGTTGCTAATCCTTGTGGCAGCATAAAGGAAGAGGTGTAGTGGCAGGTGTGAGAAGTTAGATGGATAAAAATCAATTTTGAAAGAGCATCAAAGGGCAACCAGGGCCCTTCAAGTATTGTTGTAGTGGCCAGAGCTGAGGATGGCATATTTTGGCAATGCTTGCAAAATAAATAGTGGAAGGAAGAAATAATCAGGTAGAATACCTTGCAACGATGGAGGCCATATTACTCTAACTGAAGATTGGGAAGGCAAAATCCATTTGGACAGAGACTCCCAACTGATTGCAAAGGGTATTGTTAAAGGTGAAATGGAGACCTAGCACTTGAAAAAGTATATTAAGTATATTCAATGCCTCTTGGATGAATTTGAGGACTTCAAAGTATCACACATCCTAAGGAAGGCCAATGTCATTGCAAAAAATCTATTGAAATTTGAAGCTAGTAAAAACAATGTGGCACCTTTTGAGGATCACCAAGACATTTCCTCATATGATCTAGACCCCCACCATGCTAAACTTGCCTTAATATCTACCACTTAATAAGTTGGAAGCAGTGTGACAAAACATGATATGTGTCCATGTCTTTGGTATGTGTGAAACTCCTTGAAGTTTATTTCCATTACGGAGTAATTATTTGCATTTGTTCCTTTTCAAAGCTTCATATGTGGATTTTAAAAAGTTATTGACCCACCCTTTTCAAGCACACTCAGTTTGATTATTGCATAGGGGGAAGATGCTGACAATATGGTGTTGACTCTGGTTGTCAGAAGGGTGATGCAATTGAGGAAGAGGAAATTTATGACAATCAAGTCCTAAGTTACTTTGATGAGTGAGGAGGGATGACCACCAGTTTGAAGGTAGATTCCTCTAAACATGGAAGTGAGGTGGCTGTAGGGGTAATGGTGATGGGGATGTTGATGTGTCTGATCAGGGAGATGTGGTGGGTGAGGGATGTGTTGGGTTGGTTAGGCAGAGCCCTGTGGAAGTGATGATGAGGGTAGACTCTTATCTACTACTTGCTTACAATGTAAAAGCCAGGCTTGCAACTCGAAGGAGTGTCATTCATCATGGCACTCATGGTAGATTATGAATATGTACTGGAAATTTTTTTATATTAATATAACTATCTTGATATTAATATTGATGAATTGGATCATTAAATTCAAGGTGAAGATTAGGTAAAGACCTAATAGATAGATCCCAAAGAAGTTTCTAGAGGAAGATCAAGAAGATGGACATATATAATGAATTGTATTGAACCTGATTGAACAAATCCTAAGATCTACAATGACCATAAAAAATGGTAAAGAAATAATTTCCTATTTAAGGAGGTATAGAGCCAAATGAATAAGTGCTAGTGTGTATGCAAATGTCTGTGAGGTGAGTAAAAAAGAAGGTTGATCAGAGATACACAAGTGTGAGAGTGAATGCAAAGCTAAAGGAGATTTCTTACGCAGATGTTGTTGATGTTGATAAGTGAATCTAAGTAGAAGGCTTAAGTATTGTTGAAGAGGGAAGATTGATTGCTTGAAGGGTTGCCAAGTGAATCGAGAATAGTAATGACAATTAAGAGCTTATCAGTGAATCAACACGTGAATTGAATAGAGATATGAACTTGCAAAGTGAGTTATAATCATATAGATCAAAAACCTACTATTTTCTTTCTAATTATTGTAAACAGTTTGTATTGAAACCCTTTTAATAGAGTTTGACCTAACATTCATTTGAGAAGGACTTAATAGTCTATGTACAAGGTGACATTCTAAATGGAATGATCAAAGTCCTTTGACAAGGCCACTCCTAATAGGGTGATTAAATACTCTAACTAGGTCACATTTAATAGTGTGTATTGTAAACCTTTAACAGGGTTGGTTCCTAATAGAACTCACTTCGAAAGAGTGAAAAAGTGGAGACATGTTGTTAGTAGTTTTTTCCAAATTTGGTTTCTACATAAAATCCTAGTGTCAAATCTTGTGTTGAATGCTTTATATGCTTTACATTTTATATTCAGCAAAATATGTTACAGTTGAGACAATAATTTTTTTTATCAATATAGTAGAGACTGAGCAACACTAGAATAAGAAGAATAATGAGTGTTTTAAATTAAATTGTTCAAATGGTACTTATGGACCTTGAGTAATTGATTCACACCCCTCCCCCTCTCAGTTATTCTAAAATTTCTAACATTGAAATGAAAAAGTTCAAAATAAGATAGACTTCTCTTTTTTCATGCATTGTTTTGTGACAATGGATCATATAGTGTGATTCAAAATGTTGATGAAAATAGACAATCAATTTCAAAAGGATGATATATATAGTACATTATAGTACAAATAGCCATGTAAAATTAGTGAGTTGTTGAAACAAAACTTGTTATGATCCTTCAAAGAACAATCTTTTGAATTTTTAATTATAGAATTTGATTATTGTAATGATTTATTGATTATTGTAATAATTTACTAAGATAACAAATGAGAGATAAAATGATAGATTCCTGATAAAATTATTATTATTTAGTTAAGTATTATATGATTTTTAACTATTATAAAATAAAATATTAGAGAAAAAGTAATATATGACATGTTAAATTTATTATTTTCAATCAAAAGATTAACCATTAATAAAGTGGAAATCAAGTTTTATAAAAATTAAAGGATATTTTGAAAGAACATTTTTAAAAAAGTGTTAATGTACTATGTGATTTTGAAGAAAATGGTGAAAGTAAGTATTCTAGAATCTAATTAATCTACTTTTAATGCAAAGGTAGTTCATTATATAGAAGTAGGTAAAAGCAATCAGTAGTACATCTATAAATAATTTTATCAAAAGATATAAATTTTATATAATGATAAAACTTAATTTGTATCTTCAAATCTAGCTAAAAATAAATTAATATGGAAAAACCCTCCAAAAAATGGTCCTATAAGACCAAATAAAATGAACCAAATATAATTCAGATGATTAATTTTGTTAGAAATAATTAAACTAAAATGAAGAACCATAAATTAATCCAAGAGAGTTTGTAATGAAAATTGTTGCCATACTTTGCATGAGCTTTCCAAGATCAACACAAGAGAGGAAACAAAGATTTTGAAAGGGGAAAGAAAATAAAAGCCCTTGTTAACTATATGAATGAGGAAAATGCATAAATATTCATGAGAGAGAGAGAGAGAGAGAGATAAACTAGAGCTAAAGGCTCATTACATGAACTACATAGTGGTTATGTGCTGTAGAGAATGAGAAAGAACCATCTCTTATAAAGAGATGAGAAGATGAGTTATTTAGTAACTCTCATGTGAATGATTGCCACATTCATAAGTGTGTGCATAACAAGTGTCATAATCCTCTTAAGTAGGAATAACTATTTTCCTTATAAAAGAAATTACAAAAAATAGTTGTCCTCACACATGGACAATAGGACAAGCTAGTGACATGTCCTCACATGTGGAATAGAGGAAAAATAACATAAGGGATACCTTGGTTTATCCCATTTAATCAATAAATACAACTAAGGAAAGATTATTAATTCCAAAAAATTTAGATAATATGGCCCATGCATTAATGGGCATTAATGGGCTAGGGAGCACATGGCACTAATCCTTGTGGTAGCACAAGGGGAAATGTGTAGTGGCAAGTGTTAGAAGCTAGATGGCTATGTTGGAAGCATGAATTCTAATGGTATTCCTATGGGGGATTATTGTGGAAACATGATTAGATATTTATCATGATGATATGTTACATTTATGACTATTTTTTTCATTGATGTCAACATAGTAGTTTTCTGTGGTATATGATAGAAGAACATCAGAAAGATCAAGTTGGTACAAATAGATCGTTTAGTACTTTTAGTAGAGAGGTTAAAGGGAGATTATAATATATGTTTAGTATATGTAGCTAACCTTAGAAGCATAAGATATTAAGTCTGGAAGAAGTTATGCAAGTTTTAGTGAAGACAATTATGAGATAGAGTTTACAGAGGTATGTTCTAGTAAACTTGTTATATCTCTTAACAGATTTATTATTCTAAGAAGCCGAAGTTATAGATGTGAAGAAGACATGTTGGTGATGATGTGGCTAAGCTCACTCGTCATAATTTTATGTGAACATAAATTTATTCAAGTTACAAGGCAAAAGATTAATTTTATTGCTAAGTATAATGTGTTCTTAATGTGATCCTATAATAATTAATTGAGTAGGTGTCACAGCTTACTCAAAGAATTATTTTATGGATTCGATATATAGGAAGGGCATTTTCCTTTATCTTAGATATGACATGAATGAAGTATGTATTGATGAATGTGAATAATTAAAGAGTGTAATTTGAAGTTAAGTAGAGAAAAGCGGAAGTGAAGGAAACTTCATTGCTAAGGTTTTATTGTGTGATTTGAAGTTGGATACTTGGATTCAAGGTTCGTGACCTGGTCTACAAGGTCTAATAGTGATTGGTTAAGTTGATAGGATAAAGGAAAGAAGTCACAATGTAGTAGAAACAATTATTCTACAAGGAATAGCTAAGAGATCAATTGGACAATGAGTTTGGTGATCTTGCTCCAAAAGCTATTTGGACAGTGGGTCCTTCTATCTTCTACAACTCCTAACAAGGTTGGCACAACTCCTAATATATTTAGAATCTCCTAATATGGATTCAAAGTCTTGTAATAGGGACTTTTATGTACTAAATGTTGTAATAGACTCCTAATAGGGTCCATCCTCTAAGAAGGAATATTTATATTAGTACATCATCTTGTGCGCATCATTTCCACTGGGGTTTTCCCTTTGATCAAAGGTTTCCCTAGTTAACATATCTGGTGTAATTGTCTATATGAATCTTCTTATGGTTATTGTTTACTTTGGTTGAATGGATAAGATTATTTAAGGTTGATAAATGTTTTAATTATTGGATAACTAATTCACCCCCCTCAGAGTTATCTTGGTGGGCTATTGTTTCTAACAATTGGTATCAGAGCATCAAGTCCTTAAAGATAAAGTCTAACAACTTTTAGAGATCCATGGCAAGCACATTCAAGAAGGATAGTCCAAAGTTTGATGGAACAAATTATGACAGCTAGAAGGAGAAGATGAAGACACATCTTCTATGTATGGGTCCAAGATATTGGATCTTGACAAAAACATCAAAGACAATGATTGTTAAAAAATATTTGGAAGATTATACTAAAGAAGAAAGAGACCTTTTTATGTGCGACATGAGAGCTAGAGAAGCACTATTGACTACACTTCCTGAAATTGAATACAATTGGGTAAAGTCACTTGTTACTTCACATTTGATCTGGAAAGCTTTGGAAACTAGTTTTGAAGGTGATGAACATTCTAAGAAATTGAGGCTACAAAATTGGATTTGTGCATTTCAAGACACTAAAATGATGAAAGATGAATCTATAAGATCATATGTAGGCAGAACATCAAAAATCACTGCAAGTATTAAATCTCAAGGAGGAACCAAAGAAGATGATAAGGTTATATGGAAGATATTGAAGACCTTAACACCACCATTTAAGTCAGCAGTTCAAATGATACAATTGTTGATATCTTGTACCAAAGATTTCATAGAGAAGACATTGCTTGGAAGACTTGAAACAATTGAGAATGAGCTTAGACAATCTAGAGAATTGACCAAAACATAAATAACTTTTAGTGCCTTGAATATTTGACCTAGTTTATCAAGGAGCACAAGTGCAAGAGGATAATTTGCTAGCAGTAGTAGATCTGATGAGGATAGAAAGATTGAAGGAGTAGCCCTTCTGGTAAGAAGAGGAAAACATTGTAAGAAAATATTTAAATGTTTGATTTGTAATATATTTGGTCATTATACATCTAAGTGTCCTAAAAGAGAGAAAAAGTATAAAGGAAAATTCAAACCTAAAAGAGATAGAGAGTATCTGTATGGAAATAAAGAAGATGAATCTAATATACAAGTAGTAAGTGCTAGTGATGATGAAATAGCATTTCTAGCAATCAAAGAATAAAGCCCAAAGAAAGTAGCTTTTTTATTGTAGGTTGAAAAGAAATCTAATTGGATAACTGATAGTGGTTGTTCACATCATATGACTAGTGATATAAACAATTTTGTTGACTTCAAAAGTCAAGATGGAGGCATTATTAGAGTGCGAAACAACACAACATGTCATTTTCAAGGTATTGGATCTATAACTCTTGATGGTAAAACTAACACTGAGGATGTATATTTTTTTGATGGTTCAAAGCACAATCTTTTGAGTGTTGGACAACTAGTAGATAAATGTTATCAGTTGTAGTTCACAAAAAGGACATGCATGATCAGAGACAAAGATGGAAAGGTAATTGGAATAGGAACTAGATCTAGAGGTAATGTATTTCAATTGAATTCAATTGAAATGAGAGGTTTGGTTGCAAAGGTAGATGATAGTTGGTTATGGCATAAGAGATTTTTTCATATAAACTTTGACAACATTGTGAAGACTAGTAGTATGTTTGCAGTTTGAGATTTGCCCAAGATAGTAAAACCTTCTAACACAATTTGCAAGTAGTGTGTTTTGGCAAAGCATAACATAACTACTTTTTGCTATAAGAAGTTTAGTACAACAACAAAATTGGTGATTGTACACACAGATCTAAATGGTCCTATGAAGACTAAAGGATTCTATGGTGAAAGGTGTTCCATGATTTTAGTTGATAACTTTTCTAGAATGATGTGGGTTGCATTTCTTAAAGAAAAATCTAAGGCATTTGATAAGTTCAAGATATTCAAGAATAGAGTTGAGAATGAATCAAGCATGAAGATTAAATGTTTAAGATCAGATAGAGGAGAAGAGTTTACTTCAAATGAGTTTAACATCTTTTATGAATATAGTGGAATCAAAAGACAATTATTAGCTCTAAGAACCCCTAAAAAAAATGGTATATTAGAGAGAAGAAATAGGTCACTAACAGATGCAACAAGAGCTATGTTAGTTGAGTATGATATATCCAAGATGTTTTGGAGAGAAGTTGTGAATACAACTGTGTGCACTATGAATAGAGTACAAGTTAGGAAAGACACAAACAAGATCCCTTATGAATTGTGGTTTGGTCACTCACCTATAGTTAAGTATTTTAGAATTTTTGGTAGTAAGTGTTATATCAAAAGAAATAATCATATTGGCAAGTTTGATGCTAGAAGTGATGAAGGTATGTTTCTTGGTTATTCATTGAAAATCAAGGCTTATAGATGTTATAATTAGAGAATAAATACTATTATGGAAAGTGCAAATGTGAGAGTTGATGAGAAATTTAGGATACAAGAAAGGATAGTTGATTACAATTTAGATGATGATGTTTTTACTAAAACAAGAAATGATGAAGTATTCCTTGAGACTAACAATGATTTGAAAAATGAAGGAGAGCTAAGGTAGGAACAAAGCTCAAAACCTTCAGCAAAGCCAAGAGTTGAGATAAAAACTCCTACTTTGGGTAAGAATATGACAAAGAATCATCCAAGCAAAGATAAAGGTGTGATGAAAACAAGCAAAGTCAATAAAGAACTATGGTTGATATCATAAGTTAAACCTAAGAATGTAGATGAAGCATGTAAAGTTCATGATTGGAAGCAAGCTACAAAAGAGGAATTGGATCCAATAGTAAAGAATGAGACATAGGAATTGGTCCCTAGATTAGCAGACAAGAATGTGATAGGAACTAAATGGGTATTCAAGAATAAGATGAATGAACAAGGTGAAGTTGTAAGGAACAAGGCAAGATTGGTATGTAAATGTTACTCACAACAAGAAGGAATAGAATATGATGAGACATATGCTCCTCTAGCAAGAATAGTAGTATGGTTATTCTTAGCATGTGTAGCATTTAAGAAATTCAAAGTGTATCAAATGGATGTCAAGTCAACATTTTTGAATGGAGAACTTGAAGAAGAGGTATACATTGAACAATCTAAATGTTGTCCTTTAACAGATGACAAGGACATAGTATGTAGATTGAAGAAAGCATTGTATGGCTTGAAGCAAGCACCCAAAACCTGGTATGTAAGGTTAGACAAGCATTTGACAAAGCTTGGATATAGAAAAGGTATGACAGATAGCAATCTCTATTAGAAATAAATTGATGATGGATTAATAGTTTTGGTAATATTTTTTGATGACATCATATTTGGAGGAAATGATGATGAAAGTGACAAGTTCATAGAAGAAATGAAGAAGGAATTTGAAATGAGTATGATAGGAGAAATGAAATATTTTCTAGGATTACATATTGTACATGATAAAGAAGGAATCTTTATTTCTCTAACTAAGTACTTGAAGAATTTGCTGAAAGGTTTGGTTTGGAAACATGTAAACCTGTTGGAACACCTATGGTAACTGGACACAAGTTATCTATAAAGGATGAGACACCTACTATTGAGCAGAAGAAGTACAAATTTATGATCGAAGGTTCGCAAATCTAACTCACATAAGGTTGGATATAGCAAATTCAATTGGAAATTTTGCAAGATTCCAAGATGATCCTAGAGAAGCACATTATGCAACAGTCAAAAGGATATTTAGATATCTGAAAGGAATACTAGAGTTTGGATTGTGGTATGATAAGTCTAATGATTTTACTCTATGTTTTTATACTGATGCTGATTGGGCAGGCAATATGGATGACAGGAAGACAACTAGAGGTGGAGCCTCCTTTCTTGGAGGAAGATTGGTTTCTTGGCTAAGCAAGAATTAGGATTGTACCTCACAAAGTACAAAAAAAGTAGAATATGTATCAGTAATAAACAATTGTAATAAAGTTATTTGGATGAAGAAGATGTTGAAGGATATAAGGATAGAATTTAGTGAACCTATTGTCATATATTCTGACAATACAAGCACATAAAATATGTCTAAGAATCCAATGTTTCATTCTAAGACCAAGCACATTTCTATCAAGTATCACATGTTGAGAGAGAAAGTTGTAGAAAAAGAAATTAGATTAGAGTATGTGAGCACTAAAGAGAAGATTGTAGATATTTTCACGAGTAGAAGATACAAGAATGCATCAATCTAGTGTAACAAAGCACTATTGTTTGTCTAGATTGAATGTTGATTCTTTCTATATGGGGAAGTATCTATGATGGAAAAAGTCATCTAGGACTCTTTTTGGATGTTGTTTTTGAAATAGTGTCTTTGGACACTTGAGCTAAGTAAGAATCAGTTATTGCAAAGTTTTTAATGGTTGTTGAAACCTTTGACAATGATGTCAATGGAGGAGAAATTCAACATGAAAAACAAGTAAGAAAAAGTACAACATGTTTGGGAGAAGTTTAGAAGTTTGGAATAAAACAATTTTTGAGAATGATTGATGAACAGGATTTGAAAAGAAAGGTTAACAGTCTTTTACAGTTGATATTCTTGGAACTAGATGTTTTTCATCTATGTTTCCGTCAATGGCAAAGGAGGAGATTGTTGGAAGAATGAATACTAATGATATTCCTATGGTGGAGTATTGTGGAAACATGATTAGATCCTTATCATGGTGATATGTTACATTCATGACTGTGTTTGTCATTGATGTCAACATCACAGTTTTCTATGGTATCTGACAAAAGAACAACGAAAAGATGAAGTTGGTCTAGATAGATCATTGAATACTTTTAGTAGTGAGGTTAAAGGGAGATTATACTATGTGTCTAGTATATGTAGCTAACCTCAGAAGCATAAGATATTATGTCTAGAATAAGTAATGCAAGTTTTGGTGAATACAATTTCTGAGATAGAGTTCACAGAGGCATGTTATGGGAAACTTGTTATATCTCTTAGTAGATTTATTATTCTAAGAAGTTAAAGTTATAAATGTAAAGATGATATGTCGGTGATGATGTGGATAAGCTCGCTCGTCATAATGTTATGTGTATAAAAAATTATTCAAGTTGCATGGAAAAAGATTAATGTTATCCCTAAGTATAATGTGTTCTTAATCTGGTCCTATAATAATTAATTGAGAAGATGTAATAGCCAACTTAGAGAATTTTTTATGGATTCGATATAAGATGCAGTGTCTCTCCCATTTGACTTTTGTAAGTCATTTTGATGGATGCAACCTTGTTGATCTTTTATTGTGATGAATCATGATTGTGCCCACGAGTGGTCTACACTATAGAGGTGTTTTAATGTATGTTTCTATATTAGTTCTTTGTTTATGCTTATGGCTGATTTATGATATTATGATGTGATTTATTGCTCATTGAGGTTTGTGCCTGTGGTTACCAAGATCAATGCGGTATCATGATGTTGTTTCATGACTACCCTAAGATGTGTGCAAAGACTACACTATGTACTATTACCATGCTACACACGACTAGGTTCCTATAGTAGTGGTTAGTCATGTTTATGAATATGTTCACTTTTGTGCTTTAGTGCCTTTTTATGTTTTTTAAACAACCATCATTAAATGCTTAAATAGTTAGAAATGGATTGTCTATGTTGGATTCATTTGGTTATGTGTTGCAAATATCTACTTATGTTATGCTTTACATGTGAGATGACCTAATGGTCAGATGTTATATTTGGATTTTAGTATCATAGATGTTAGACTACTATGTTGTTTAGTTGATCATATTGCATGATGATGCCATTTTGAGATGACAGTGTGTTTTATGATGATATCTGGTTATCCGGTATTTGGACATATCACTAATTATGTTACGTGATGGATTTAATGCTATGGTTATTTACTTCATTCCTATGTTGTTATGCTTTACGTGAACGTGAGTGATGTAAATAGATTATTTTAATATAATTAAATAAATGGTAAAGTTAGGTGATTTAATGAATTTATTGCTTCAGCTATGTTATTATATGCAATTGCACTTGATCATGTTATTTAGTGTGCAGGATTTATATCCCTAGCAGTGGTACATGGAGTTAGTGATTCAACCATTCATATTTTATCAATGTCATCCCTGTATGGTTGACGTGTCCTTAATTAAATGTTTAAATTAAACCTTTTGGTGATTATTAAATCCAAACTCATTTGCATTCTTTGATTAGACCAATGAGTGTGCCTATGCATTTAGAGGTTCACTTTGTCGCGAACATTATTAAGGAGATTTTTGGGTTTTTGGGTTTTCGAGCTTTTTAATTGATTTATTTTAATTTTTGACAGGTTTTCCATAGATGAATTCCTATTTATAGGAATAGCCTATTTTCATTTGGGTCGACTTGGGGTTTAACTAGGTTGGCTAGTTATTTGCCCTAACCGATTATTCACTCAAAAAGTGAATTAGTATCCAAAAAGGAATTTAATTCCTCAATTCTCACTTTTGAGAAAGTTGGAGAGTAAAACCCAAAATCCTCTTCATGAGGATTTACTGTTTTGTTTTTTATGGGAACTATAGGCATGGGATTGTCATGAGATCGGGCTTGTTGGATCCAACTTGGGGAAACCTTGAATCATCACAATTTTCAGCTACTTCTGTGGGCTATTTATTTTATGGTTTAGATTCTCATTTTGCCCTTTTGGCTATGAGGTAGGGCTTTCCTATTTTATGGTTTTGGCTCTATTTTTGCTTCTATTTTTGTTGGTCATTTGTTTCTAGGTTGAGAACTAGTGTTCCTCTCCATTTCTATATGCTAGCTCTACCTGATTGGGTAGGTATGAGCATTTCCTTGTTTTTTAAGTTGAGGGTTTGGGGTTTTACACCGTTATGCTAGCCATTTTTGCATACGGTGTCCAAACTTAATTATTTTTGGATTTTTGGGGGTTTTTGTACCAAAAGGCCAAATGGGTTTTAATTCTGAAGTTTTCTAAAATTTTGGGGTTTTTACCTCATTTTGTGTGCCACACTATTTTCTTGGGTTTTCTTGGCACAATGTGGGTCATGGACTTGGATGATCTGTTTGGATAACAGTCAGACCACTATTGCATTTTTATATTGCATTGGGATGCATGTCACACCTATACTCCCAACTTTATGGTTGGTTGAATGATTTTATACCTATTGTTATGGTTTCTCTTGGACACTTGTTATTGTTTCTTTGACACTAGGATTTATGTAGAATTCATGCTCCTCGATTGAGGCCAGTTGAGTGAGTTCATGATGTTTGGTCTTGTTGCATCATTGGTATTCGTGTAGAATCCATACTCTCAGATTGAGGCCAGTTGAGTGATTTCACTATGTATGGTTTTATTGGCTTTAGGATTCGTGTAGAATCCATCCTCCCGTGTTGCTTTTAGTTGGGTGTTATCTTTTGCATTGTGTTCTCATCCAGTCCTTGTTTTATGATCTTCATGATGGTGGTGCACCACACACAAGTACGTGTGCATAGATTTATCGGGTGATTTTTAAGGCTCAATATTCTATGGTACTTTTGAAAGTTATGATCATTGGGGTTGGGTTGGGAATATGGATGCCCACGGGCACTTGTCATAGGCTGAGCATGGGTAGGGTAGGGTAGGGTAGCATATGGAGGGGCTTCTATCTTGTAGCCTAGTGACTATTTTTCGGTTGGCAGAGGAAGTTTTATATAAGTGATAACTAAATATAATGTGTGATTGGTAATAAAACTTAAGATAATTAAAAAGTGGGGATTGTGCACCTTCTGTTGGGGAGTGTGCTGCCCAGATTGTGTGCCTTCCATTGGGAAGTTGATGCTGCCAAAACTGGCTTGGGCCTATCAATGCCAAGTGACTCTCCATGATGTTAGCCCCTACTTAGTAGCCTATTGAGTGTCTGACAAGGACCTATACTTCTTGTATTGTCTTAGGTTCTTTGTTACAACCATCATACTGTTTGGCATGAGTGTTAGCCTTGGATGTTGTGCTTTATGTGTGTTTGTGGTTAGATCATTATCTCCATCAGAATGATGGGTGTGGACCTATAGTTCCACATGGTTGGAAGGCATAGCTACCTTTACCACTGCTAGGGATCAGTGTCTAGAGATGATCTTTTGTCCTAGTATGACTGTTGTTGGATGTTTTCACTTGATACTTCAAGTTTCAGAGTATTATTTCTAGTGATTAAAGTTTTCATTGGAATGCTTGGATGTCATGTTTAGATGATGTTATTTTATTTGATGTTTAGCATATGACTAGATGATGTGAATTGTTGTATTGGATTATCTATTGCTCATTGGTTTAGCGTGTTACATTACTTTATTATGATGATCAACATGTGATAGGTGATGTTATCTACTTGAAGGATTATCTTATGCTTTACTACTAGCATGTTAGATTTTCTTATGCTTATATTGTAGCATATTTTAGTAGTGATGTCCCTATTACAATAGTACCGACAATCTGATCGATTGGTTGGGATGTTATGCATGAGGGATGGCTAGGGCCCACGATGGTCTTATGATGCTATTGATGGTTGGGAGGAACTGCATACTTAGTTTTTTTTTCATTGCGATGCTATTTCTATGCATTGTGATGTTTCTTATTTTAACTACAATGTTTCTTTCAATACGTTCTTTACTGATTTGGTTTAGATGATTAGATGTTCCTATTTCTTGTTGCTTATGCACTCGAGTGTTCATTCCTTGATTTATGTGGATTTGGTACTCCCTGCTATGGAGGTTTTATACTTTTTTTTACCTTCTTGTTTGTCTTTTTAGTGTTTCTTGTTTTACATAATCGACCATGTGTCAGCATGGTGTGATACAATAAAGTATCGCATGTCCATTAGGATCATGTCATGTGATATTGGAAAGTATCACACACCTAAGGTAGAAATATCATGCGATACTAGAAAGTATCACACCCCCTTTAAAGAAATATTGTATGATACCTAAAATGTATTGCACGCCCTTGAGAGAAGTATTGCCCATTCCTTGAAAATGTCGCCCTCCTTCTTTAGAAGTATCACGCGATACTAGAAAGTATCGCCTAGTGCTAATTTAAAGTATTGCCAGGATTTTTACAAAAACCTATGTGGGTGGGAAACAAGCACTTTTTGATAAGACCCAAACTTTTTGGGAGTTGTTTCAGATACCCTCTTCGGTGTTCTTCAATCCTTTGGTGTTGCAATTTGATTCTAGTTGCATGTTTTATGTAGTCAGTCCTTTGGGATTTAAAATATACCATTTAATTCATCTTATACTTAAGATATATGTTAATATATGTGATGATTCATTTGAGATGGGTTCCAAACCTCTACGGGCTAAGATAAAGATTCTTGGAAATTTTAGGGCTTCAGAAATTAAGACTTAGCCAAATTTCAAGGCTTCAAGATTTTAGGCTTAGTGAAATTTCAAGATTCTACATTTATACCCTAGCTTGGTGTTTTTTTTATGAGTGATCATTTCTTTGAGTCCTCATCATGTGTGTGGTCATTGTTGGCCTCTGTTTGTGTATGTCAGTTTGTTAGTGGCATTCAAAGATTCATTGGTTGTCGGGATTGTGGTGAAGTCTTCTGTTGCAATATTTGTGATTTCTATATGATGTTGTCATGTGCACTCATACATGTAAAAAAAAAAAAATCTTGGTTTGCATTGAATCCTTGTTCAAAGGATCTTTGGATGGGGCATTACATAAAGGAAGGACATTTTTCCTTTATCTTAGATATGACATGAATGAATTATGTATTTGTGAATGCAAATGATTGAAGAATAAAATGCAAAGTTAAGCAGAGCAGAGAAAAAGTGAAGGAAGCTTCATTTCTGAGATTTTATTATGTGATCCAAAGTTGGATACTTGGATCCAAGGTTCATGACCTAGTCTACAAGGTCTAATAGTGATTGGTCCGATTGGTAGAATAGAGTAAAGAAGTTACAATGAAATACACACAATTATTCTATAAGGAATAGTTGAGAGATCAGTTGGACAATGAGTTCAATGATCTTGCTCTATAAGTTGTTTGGACAGTGGTTCCTTCTATCTTCTACAACTCCTAATAGGGTTGAAATCTCCTAACAAGGACTCTTATGTACCAAATATTGAAACAGACTCCTAACAGGGTCCATCCTCTAACAAGGAATATTTAAATTATTACATCATCTTATGGGCATAATTCCCACTGGGGTTTCCCTCTAATCAAGGGTTTCCCTAGTTAACATATCTGGTATAATTGTCTATGTGCATCTTGTTATGGTTACTGTTTACATTGGTTGAATGCATAAGATTGTTTAAGGTTGATAAATGTTTTAATTATTGGATAATTGATTCACACTCCCCACCCCAACAAGTTATCTTAGAGGACTATTATTTCTAATAGGATAAAAATTAATTTTGACGAAGCATCAAAGGGCAACCTAGGCCTTTCGATTATTGGTGTAGTCGCCAGAGGTGAGGATGATAGTATTCTGGCAATGTTTGCAAAAAAATTTGTGGAAGGAAAAAATAATCAGGTAGAATACCTTGCAACAATGGAGGAAATATTACTCTAATTGAAGATTGAGGAATGCAAAATCCATTTAAAGGGAGACCCCCAACTGATTGTGAAGGGTATTGTGAAAGGTGAAATGGAGGCTTGGTACTCGAATAAGTATATTAAGTAGTTTAGTGCCTATTGGATGAATTTGATAGTTCATAAATGCGAATAACACAATTACAAGAATAATAAATCATGGCGTATAAATTTGGATCATTGTCAGATGGTTGTGTATTCATTGGAATATGGTCCAACCACAAGCTGTGTAAAATATCTCCCTTTCGAACTTTACTCTCACTGCACTTAGTCTCAAGGCTCTGCCTAATAACAGTAGTAATTATATTGCGACCACACTTGTATTCTTCACAACTCTGATGTGTGGCATAAACAAAAAATTGCCTTCATTGGTGGTAGGATTTTAAATTTGAAAATTTTAACTTTATTTAAAATTTAAAATTTATTTGTTATTTAGGTATCAAGTTGTTAAAAAGATTAAATAAAAATCAACGAAAAGTGTTACTGGAATATTGTACTTAATTACAAATTATATTATTAAAATCAATTTCAAACATTATTTAGTGTTATTAATTGAATTTGAAATCAAGAGGTTTCTTAAATTTTAATTATAAAATTTAAATATATTGCTATTTCTTAAATGTTTATGGAAGTTTAATTTGAATTTTATTTCCTTCATTGAGTGATATATATTAGTTATTTAGAATATGTAACCCAAATGTTTATCTTAGTCCATCTTTTTTTCTTACTTTTCAATGCAAATACATTTTGATATTTCATAAAACATAGACTAATTTATGAGTACTTGAGGCTAATAGATTTAGAAATATAGGAAACCCTACAATTCAAATTAGGTCTCTTGAAAAAATATCTATTCTTAAATTAATTTATCTTACTTCTCAATATTAATGTTAGATGAAGTAAATATGCATGACATACAATGTCTATAATCTTCTTTTAACATTAACATACAACAAGTTAGTACCAACCTTATGTATTTTCATTCTAGGAAAATGTGGTTATCACTGAGGTTCTGAAGCTTCAATATCAATACAATATATGATATGGTCATTAAAATTTAAGTTGGAGGGAAATTTTAAATTTAATAAGATTTTAGGAGTCCACAAGATCCATTCCAAAGGTATCTACAATTATTTTTAATTCTCTATTTTGGAATTTATCCACCTTTATTTCAAATTTAACAATAACTTTGTTAATATAATGACTTAATCAGAGGAAAAGAAAATCATTAAGGCAACAAGAGGATAGGTATAATATGAAGAAGAATAGGGAATCAGACAATGAGGATGTTGGAGAACAAGGGCATATGTCAGATTTGGGTGATAAAGTTGAAGGTGGGTGAGGGTCTTCTAAGGGTTTATTTGGAAACCTAGGTTCTATTCTGAAGGAGATTGGTATCCTCAAGCATCAAATGTAGTTGTTGGGTAAGGAAATGGAACAACTGAGAAAAAATTCTAGAGGGGAGCAAACATTAGGCCAACATATTGACAAGCTCTCTGAGGTTATAGGGACTACTGAAGAAGTTAAAAATCTCATGCATAAGATTCCATTGATCAAAGCAAAAAAAAGGGTCATGGATAAGGATATTAGCAGCATTCAGGGAAAGGTGTCCAAACTGGAAACTAGGCTAGGTAATATGGATAAACTGGTCAAACAACAGGTGGACAATGTGAGTATTCTCTTGAAGAGGAATGAGCCTGATAAGGGCCAAGATTCCCCTCTGAGGGATGATACTCAGGGACCAAGTAAATGTACTTGTGCTCACTCTAAAAAAAATTAAGAAATCAGTAAGAAGGACAAGGTGAAGGTTGCTATTGAAAACATGCAAACTCTGGTGGATCATGCTATTGACCTGATAAAAACTTCTTAGCTGGTCGGTTGTTGTTCCTTTGCTATACTTTTGTTTTTTTTTTCAGCTCTATCTTATGTGACCTCTTGAATGTTTTTTTTGGAGGTCTATCTCATGTTTTTTTTGGATACTTTTCTTTTTTGTTCTTTTCTCATGCTTATCTCTAGACTTCTATTGATGTAAAGGTTTCGGGTCCTTTAAAACCTATTTTTACTTAATCAAAACAAATAAAAAACCAACCTCAATAGAAAAACTAAACTCTAGCATAATTTGACACTTTCTTACATACATTGAAAAAACCAATATTATTCCACCTATGATCTGCAATCAATAAAAAATTTCATTATGTTTCACATTCTATTTTTTATCTATATAATTTAGTCGATAGGCTATTATAGGTGGGATTTTCATACGAAACCTGTCCTTTTGAAAAACTAGACATTATTGGCAGTATTTATATTTGTAAAATATTTATCAAGCAATAAATGCAATTCCAATATCAATCTATTGCATCGACCATATCTATTAGGATATCTTTATATATCTCTATAAATCTTTCACTGATCTGCTAGATTTGTATATTAATTTTTTATGGCAGATATTTACTAGTGTTAATTCACCCTATCTCACTACCTACATTCTCTATAAAAATCCCAGTGAATGGCATAAACATTATCCTTTGACTGGTGTAAATAGTACCCCTTTTGAATAGCATCAAGAATCTTGATTAGAAGAGCTTCTTTGTGAGCTATCTATTTCAATTAGGTAAGTCCATGAATCTTGATCCCTCTACTTATCTTGGGTTTTATAGTTTTAAGTAGTATGATAATAGGAGAGAGGGTAATAACTTTGAATTACTATCTTAAAAATTATTTTAGTCTATAATTTACCTACTTGAATAGTTGTAGATATATAGAATTTGGATATATCCCTTGAGATATAATCAACAATTTGGTTTCGTTCTATAATAATGGTTAATAGAGATCAATAACAAAGATAATCTAAAGTATTCCATTACTCATTAGGTATGTTATTGTTATTCCAAAACCTTGAATGTGTTTTTTCTCCCTAGCCATACGATGATGACTTTAGAATTCCCTTGAATCAAACTATTGTCTTGGAAGCACACCTTTGCCAACTGTAGTCTAGCAAGAAAGCTTTCTATATTTGCTTCATTATTTGTGTTTGGTTTGATCTCTTAGAACCTTTCTAGATTAGTCTTCTTGAAGAATCACATATAATACAACTTGCCTTGGAGCATTTCATGTCACTATGAGATGTTCCATCAAAGTCAATTTCGTAGTGCCATTCCATGGTAGATTCCATTTGATGTCAGAACAATTGATGGGAGAGGAGAGTTGGAAATGCCATGAATATGAAAATGTATCTTATTAGCTTCAATTAATTTTGAATCCATTATTATCTTCCTAAAATTGGAGACACTCAAAGATTTTAGATTTATTGAGAATATATATCTAATTATCAAGTGAAAGACCTAGTGAGTAAGTATGACACAAATACAATATCTAAAATCAAGCATCCATGATCACCAAATGTTTAGAAAATGTACACACTACTTACACATCAAAGACTAATTTCAATCCCAACCACTAAACATTTGATTTCATACAAACATAGGGGGATTTAGTAAAACCTTGTCTACTCGTTGAAACTGAAAACTAAAAACTAGTGATTGTTTTAGTATTCATTGAAAATAGCAGTAAATGAAGATCCTACTTAACCTATATACATTATTTTGTGGTCTACACAATTATGTAGAAAATTTCATTAGAAGGAGATGCTACACACTCTTCTCACCACTCACAACTCCCTAAAGACTTCTCTACATATCTTCAATTTTTTGCAGGCCTGGATTCTCAATTTTTTAGTTAACCAAAAACAAAATGCTACTCTCAATAATTTTACACATATAGCTCCTAGTGTAATATGTTCTTGGGCTATTGGGATTTTTCATGACATCCTATTTTAATCTCTCTATGACAAGTGTTGTTACGATTGAGAAGGACTTTTGTAATTGTATCAAGAGTTGATTGGAACCCAACATTACAATCCTTCTTCAATTTCCAAATGACTTATGTAGAATCTCCTATAAATTATGCATTTATACATCTATAGACATGATATTTTGGTTTTCATTTTACCAATGTATTTCAAGCCTCTACACTCTTTTCATTTCCTTTTGCAATCATCTTTCACTTCATATTATTGATCTAAATGTTGGCTTTATTAGACCTACCACCCGTAGGCAAGGACTAATGTTTTCACTACATTTCTCTATTAGTTCTTTCCTTGGGAGTTGGGAAAAATGTTAAACCAATGTCACAAAAATCACATGCTTACTCTATTTCTATTTTCTACTAATTTTCTTCTAAATTTCGTTGCTTTTCTATTGGCTCAAGACACTTTTCCTAGTTGTCTTTTCATTTTGTTTGCATAAAAATAAGTTTAATTGTATTCCACCTATTTTTGGCAGCATTTAACACATGCCTCTTGCATGCTCCACTGACATGATTGCATAGACCTGTATCCCCTTACTTCTATGGCTCATGCTTGTTCCCTCAAAATAGGTGTTGTTGCTCGAGTTCTTTTTATTATTAGAACTTCACTTTACCACTGGCGATAATTCCTTCACTTTCATCTGTTGATTATCAGGTATGTCTTTCTGGCATCTTTGGCTAGCTATTCCATTTTTTTTTTTCCTTCCTTCATTCTTAATGTGCAAGATTTCAAAACTAATAGCTCTTGGTTGTGCTTATTCCATGATGGGGAATAGGGCCAACAATAGGGGAAAGGGTACCTGTTCATTTCCCTCTCAACATTGCAAAATCCATGAAACCATTCACATGTTCATCTTTTGCTGAGGTTTCATTTTTTGATTCATAGACACAAAATGTTGTCTACTATTTGTGCCCTTCTTATTTCATCAGGAATAAATTGAATTAGAAAATGGTATTTTCATTGACTGGGGCTTCCTTTTGTTAATTTCTAACTCCACTCGTTGCTTACTCTAAAAAATGATATAATATCCATTTAGATGTAATTTTCTCGAATTCTTCTTATAGTGTGCAATGAATGAAATTCTCAAAAAAAATTCTTTTGGAAGCACATTGACATTTTCATTTTTCGGTTGTGTTAGTTATCTACTCAACAAGTCATAATACCATGAAATCTTAGTTTCCCCTCATGCCTCTTCATTTCTTCTACTATTCGGCTTCCAAGAGTATATTCAAGGGTTTCAATCTAGCTAGTCCACCAACTTATCAGCAATGACAAAAAGAAAAAAATGGCAGGTTGTGAAAGAGAAAAACCATTTGTTAAAGATGATAGGCAAACAAGCATAATGATGTAGAAGATGAGGCTATATAACTATGCATAGTATTTTATAAATAGTGAGGTTCAAATTCCATTTTTACCATGAGCCTATACATTTTATTTATCATGCATTCAAAATCATATATGTTCTCATCTTTTGCATCTCTTGCAGCAATTTTAACTTGCTTTTCTAATTTTTAGGATACTAAGCTTATTTTGTGAAATATCATTACAATAAAATCCTTTGGCTGATTGAGAGGAATAGAAGAACTCTGGAAATAATGTTTTCATATTTTCCAATGAACTTCTTCATGATGCTACTCTTTATCTTGAAGCTTCTTCTATTACCTTAAGTTATGAAGATGATTTCTCCAACTCTACATATGCGTTGGGGCTCTGTTTGGGCCTTTGACTATATTCAATCTTGTTTTTTCATGCAACTAGTGCCAGGATTCTCATGAGAATTTTGGTTGTTAGTTTCATGTCATAGCCACTATGTTTTCCATTTTCTAAAGAACCTTACAATTTTGTTGATTCCATATAATGCTCTACTTGTAGTATATGTGAGCTCTCTTTATCCATGTAATGTTGTTGTATGGGTCTGAGATTTGGTATTTCTCTTGTTCTATCTCTGCACATTGTATCCATTTTGTTTTTAATAGGAAAAATTTGAGACTAGAATTTGTTTTGTTAGAACTCTCTCTTCAATAATTCAAAATCATTGCCCTCCAAATTATAATTTGGAAAATGGTTATATACTTTATTCATAATTATAGTTGTATTCTTTAGTAGTGGGAATCAAATACAACTCAAAATGCATTGTGTAGTCCATGCAAAAATATTATTTTCTAGTTTATAGTGTGACTTGACTAATAGAGATGTTCATTCCAGCCCTTCCTATATCTAAGGCAAAAAAAATTGATGTTATGAGCACCATCAAATAGAAACAACATTAAATTTTGATGCTTCTATGTTTAATTATTCTTCAGCTATTGCTTTCACATTCAAATCATAGCTACTTTGTTCTCTACATTCCCTACTAGGTCTCTCTCTATATGGGCATACTATCATGTGCATTTAAACAATGGCTTGCATCGGCTCATCCATCCCAACTACCAGCCACCTCTCACAAGTGCATTTAAACAGTGTCTTGCATCAGCTCATCTAGCCCAACTAGCAACCACCTCGCATGGACTAGTGATGTGCACAACCCTTGTTTTGCTTATGTATTCATTTTTTTTCCACAATTGATGTTCCTTTTATAATATATTTCATATTTTCTTATGCCATTTTCTTTTTATTTAACCTTTTGAGGTCCTCTTCTTTGTGGGAAAAAGTTTTGTAGGAAAATAGGGAGAAGGTCTTGAGCATTTTTCTTTAATAATATTAGTACATGTGTTGAATCCAAATGGGATATCTTGAATAAATTCACAACACTTTGCAAAAATTTCAATGTTGCAAGGGCTTGTAGACTTGTCAATACTAATCTCTCCTCCAAGGGCATCATTGACAATGTATGGTTTATTTCCTTACCAAATTCTCCACAACCTTATTTTAAAACTTTTTTTGATTAAAGGGAAGAGATCAACTATGGAATATACCAAAATCAACTATAAATGTGATAAATATTAAAATAAATTCACAAATTTAATATTTTCACTCGGCACTAACTATTGCCAAGTGCCAATTTTACTTGGTACCTTAATAAGCTGAGTGGGAGGAGTGTGTCGAGTGAGTTCAGCACAAGAAGGACAACTCAACACCAATGGATGCCAAGTGAACTTAGTAGTGTGATTACCGAGTGAACTCAGTCACCATTATAGGGTGGAGCTCAGTAGAAGAAGATGCCAAGTGAAGTTGACAATAACTGTAAAGTTAAAACTCAAATAAAGACCAAATCGAGTGACAAAACTATAACGTGAACTTTTTCACCATTAAAACCAGAGAACCAAAGCTTGAATTATTCCACAATAAACTTCTCAAATATAACAAATAAGGGAAGAAAATTAGGTTCAAGTATGCTTGCTAGCTTTTTATTCAACTTTGATCCAAACTATTACAAAATTTAGGAGCATTCGGCTTCAACCAGAAAACCCTAAAATAACCCTAAAACTGATAAAACTTCAAACTTCAAAAACTTTAACTTGTAGCTCTAATGGCTGCATAAAATTGTGCTTGGAGCAATCACTGCTTCACAAGTCAAATCAAACAATAAACTACAAACTTACAGAATGACACAAAGAAGCACGTGTAACTGCAATCATGTAACAAGTTTCCTTCTATCTCTGCTACGATTGGATCTGCTAATCACTTTATTTCTACTTTGCTCTGCTCTGCAACTTCTCTCTGATCTGCTGAACTTCAACTACTAGAATGAATGTGAGACATTCCTTTTTTGTCTTCTACCACAAAAATTTCCCCCTCTTTTCCAAATTTGAAAACTCACCTACCCATATTAAATCTTTTAAATATTGTGTAGGTCATCAAAGGTGGTAGGTGGGCATTTGGCTCCAAGGACAAACAACTAAATGCAATTAATATTCCAACACTCCCCCTTTGTCCCAAGCCAAACAAACAAGGATCACTGCTGATCCAAATCAACTACACCAAGACACTCTCTTTGGTGTACAAAAGTTTCAATCCCTAATGGCTTGGTAAAAATGTCTTCTAGCTACTCTTGAGACTTACAAAATTTCATCTTTATATCCCCATTCTCCACCAACTCTCTAATGAAGTGATATCTAATCTCAATATGCTTGCCTCTCCCATGAAAGACTAGATTCTTGGGCAATGCAATTGAGGAGATGTTGTCACAATAAATTGTGGTTCCATCCTCTTGCCTTTCATTCAAATCTTTCAAGATCCTCCTTAGCCAAATAGCTTGACATGCTGCTACATTTGCTGCTATGTATTCAACCTCTACTGTAGATTGAGCAACAATAGGTTGATTCTTGGATGCCCATGAAATTGCACTCAATCCCATATGAAATATGTATCCAGAAGTGCTCTTCTTATCATCTATACTTCTAGCCCAATCACTATCTATATAACCTACCAACTTGAATTCATTTGCTGCAGTATACAAAATTCCAAATCCCTTGGTACCTTTCACATACCTTAGGATCCTCTTTTCCACTTACCAATGCGAATCCTTTGGTGTTTCCATAAATCTAGAAATCAAACTTACTGCATGCATCAAGTTTGACTTAGTTGCTATCAAATACATTAAACTCCCAACCATACTCTTGTATAGTGTTGGATCCATTCTCTTGCTAGAGTCTTCCTTGCTCAACTTCAAACCTATAGGTGTTGGTGTGGGGGTTGGCTTACTATTCTACATTTTGAATCTCTCCAAGATCTTCTTTGCATATTTTTTTTGAGAGATGAAAATGCCATCATGCATCTATTTTACTTCTATGCCTAGAAAGTACTTCAAGAGACCAAGGTCTATCATCTCAAATTCATTTTTCATGACCTCTTTGAACTCACCAATTAGAGCCTTGTCATTAATAGTAAAAATTAAATCATCTACATACAAGACAACAAACAACACATTTCCATTTGATGCCTTGATGTAGGAAGTAGGCTCACAATTACTTTTGCTAAAGTCATTGCTCATCAAATATGAGTCAATCCTACTGCAACATGCCCTTGGAGCTTTCTTTAGCCCATAAAGAGCTCTCTTCAATCTATATACTTTTTGTTCTTCACCTACAACTTCATAACCAAATGGCTGCTCCACATAGACTTCTTTCTTCAATACACCATTCAAGAAAGTAGACTTCACATCCATTTAAAATATTTTCCATTTGTGCTGAGCTGAAATTGCTATGACAGCATGCACAATTTCCATTCTTGCAACCGAGGCATATGTCTCATCATAATCTCTACCATACTGCTATTTGTAGCCCTTGACTACCAACCTTGCCTTATGCCTATCAATCTTGCCTTCAACATTACATTTGGTCTTGTAGACCGATTTCACTCCAATCACTTCTTTTTTGGGAGGCAATTCAGTTAGCTCTTATGTCTCATTCTTTTCTATAGCATCTATCTCCTCATCCATGGCCTTACACCATTTCTTCTCCTTAACAACTTCTTCAAAATATATTGGATCACTATTAGAAAATAATGCAAAATTAACACTCTCATCATAATCTTCATACCTTTCATCTTGGTATATCTCCCTAAGACTTTTGGTCTTTCTTAGTAATAGGGAGGAGAGTGTGGGATTAGAATCTTCATTGTTGTTGCTTTGTTGACCAGCTCAGTCTTCACTATTACTTGGCACTAACACTCAGTCATGCCTAGAGGAGCTTGGAAATGACTGAGGCTACTTTTGTTTTCTTCTATTTTCTCCTTCTTCTTGCTATTCATCAGCTTCCTTTTCACTCATAATTGGTACTTTACTTGAGGTGCTCAGTGATTCATCAGTTGGTTCATACCATGATTGATTTTCAAAAAATTTCACATCTCTTGAGAGAATCATCTTGTTGTTCAATGGGTCATACAATCTGTATACCTTTAATTCTAAGTTGTACCCTATAAAGATGCACTTCACACCTTTTTTATCCAATTTTTGCCTTTTCTCTTTAGGCACATGTGCATATGCAACACATCCAAACACCCTTAGGTGTTCAACTGTCCATCTTCCTCATGACCATGCTTCCATTTGAATTCTATCATAGACTACCTTTGTAGGACACCTATTAATTAGGTAAACTACTGTTGCCACAACCTCTCCCAAAAATTTAGTTGGAAGACCTTTCTATTTCATCATGCTCCTTGCCATTTCAATAATGGTCATGTTCTTTCTTTCAGCCACTCCATTCTGCTGTAGTGTATAGCTGGCTGTGAGCTCTTTCTTTATGCCATGTTTCTTGCAAAAATTTACAAAATAATTGGAGGTATACTCCCCTCCTCTATAGAATCTTAGGACCTTGATATAGTGTCCACATTGTCTTTTAGCCTAGGCTTTGAACTCAAGAAGCTTATCAAATGCTTCAGATTTAGACTTCAAAAAAAAAACCCATGTGCTACGACTCAAATCATCAATAAATGTCATGAATTAAGTACTCCCCCCAATGAAAGTAACTTGCATAGGACTAACTAGGTCAGTATGCACTAACTCTAATGGATATCTAGCCCTCCTAGAATTTCCAAAATTAAAGGGAAGCCTATGTTGCTTACCCAAAATACAAGCCTCACACTTGTCACATGAATTTCCTATTTGTGGAAAACCTTCTACCATTCTTTTATTTGACAACAAATTTAGACCAACATAGCCAAGATGACCATACCTGAGGTGCCATAGCCATGAAGGGTCTTCAATCACACTCCTTAAAGTTGATTATGTGGGAGGTGCAATATCAACTTGAGATGAGAAACATGTCTCTATCCTCAAGGGAAACATTATGTTCTTTGTCATTTGAACTGCTGCAAGTAAGTTCTTGCTCCCATCCTTTTCATGAATGACAGACCTGTCATTCTCCATCAGCACTTTGTATCCATTTTGAATGAGCTGACCAATGCTCATTAGATTGTGCTTTATACCAAGGGAAAAATACATATTTTTTTATTTCTTTCTTCTCACCTTGCTTGGTACAAACCACAATAGATCCTTTGCCCACAACTGGTAGGGTTCCATTGTTACCCATTTTAATCTCAAATTTGAAACTCTTGTCAATGAATGAAAACAAGGTTTCATTACCACTCATGTGGTTTCTACATCCAGTGTTGAGGTACCAAACCTCAGGGCTTCCTTCTTCACCAATATTACACATGATGAAGGCAGTGGCATTGTTTCTACTTCCCATGTTCACATCAGCCACATTTGCTTGTCCTAACTGATCATTTTTCTTTTTCCAGCATTCACTTGCATAATGCCCATATTTATGAAAGTAGTAGCATTCTATATTACTCCTATTTGATTTTTAGTTTTTCTTACCTCCTCTTGAAGTATTTTGTGATCTACTTACTCCATCTGCTCTTCCTGAGCTTTCTACTGTAGCATTTCTTTGTCATCCATTACCTCAGCCTTTGCCTTTGGAGCTTCTACCTGAGCCATTTCTTCCTCTCCCCCTTCCTCTTGGATTTGAATGAGCCTTGAATTCTTGCTCTTTAGAAGAAGAAGATGTAGATCTGTTGATCCTATGCTCATGGGTTTGAAGAATACCCATCAACACATCCATTGTCAAAATAGTAAGGTCTTTTGCCTCTTCTATGGTCATGACCAAATTGTCATATTTATGAGGTAAACTCCTCAATATCTTTTCCATTATCCTCTACTCTTGATAGTCTTCTCTATTTGACTTCAGTTGGTTAATTACATTAGAGGTCCTTAAACTGAGATATGCAATTTATTCATTTTCCTTCATCTAAAGGTTCTCAAACTCCCTCCTTATATTTTATAGCTTTACTGTATGAACTTTATCAGTCCCCTTGAATTTTGTCTCAAGGATATCCCATGCTTCCTTTGCATAATTTGGTGCTACAATTTTTGGAAAAACTATCTTTGTCATTGCTGCTTCAACCAAACTTAATGCCTTAGCATCCTTTGTCCTTGACTCTTTCAACTGAGACTTTTGTGCATTTGTGAGAGTAGCATACTGAGTTGGGTCTGTCACATCATTAAACCCATTAATCAAAAAATCTCACAAATCATTTTCAACCATTATGGTTTTCATTTTCTTTGCCCATGTATCATAACTTTGTCCATTGAAGGGTGGTTGTTGCTGCCATATCTTTCCTGCATCTCTTGCCATGTCAAATATCCCAAGAAAAAAATGCCCTAACTCACTGTAGATGTGGAGCCTCAAGACTTTGATACCATGTGAGAAATATTAAAATAAATTCACAACTTTAATATTTTCACTAGGCACTAACTATTGCTGAGTGCCAGTTTTACTCGGCACCTTAATAAGTCGAGTGGCAGGAGTGTGTCGAGTGAGCTTGACACAAGAAGGACAACTCAACACCAATGGATGCTAAGTGAACTCAGTAGTGTGATTACCAAGTGAACTTGATCACCACTACAAGGTAGAGCTCGATAGAAGAAGATGCCAAGTGAACTCGGCAAAGACCAAACCGAGTGATAGAACTATAATGTGAACTTTTCCACCATTAAAACCAAAGAACCAAAGCTTGAAGTATTCCACAATAACCTTCTCAAATGCAACAAATAGGTTCAAGTATGCCTACTAGCTTTCTATTCAACTTTGATTCAAACTATTACAAAATTTGGGAGCATTCGGCTTCAACCAAAAAACCCTAAAATAACCCTAAAATTGGTAAAACTTCAAACTTCAAAAACTTTAACTTGCAGCTCTAATGGCTGCATATAATGGTGCCTGGAGAAATCACTACTTCACAGGTCGAATCAAACAATCAACTACAAACTTACAAAATGACACAAAGGAGCATATACAACTACAGTCACATAACAAGCTTCCTTCTATCTCTACAACAATTGGATCTGTTGATTACTTTCTTTCTACTTTGCTCTGCTCTGAAACTTCTCTCTGATCTGTTGAACTTCAACTACTAGAATGAATGTGAGACATTTCTTTTTGTCTTCTACCACAAAAATTTCCCCCTCTTTTCCAAATTTGAAAACTCACCTACCCGTATTGAATCTTTTAAATGTTGTGCAGGTTGTTAGAGGTGGTAGGTGGCATTTGGCTCCTGGGACAAACAACTAAATGCAATTAATATTCCAACAATAAGATCACTCAACTTTGAGCATGCTGATTTAGGCTCTTGAAATTTATTTGTATTTTCATCAAATCTATGGACATCACATAAAACTAGTAGTTTGTGATGTGTGTCTTGATGGATGGTTATAAGGAAGTGAAGTTAATTACTTTGATGGATGCTTTATTATATCATTTATTAAATTTTTAAGAGTACTTTAAGTAGAATCATTTATTCAATTGTAGTTGATAGTGATGAATTTTTGTTATGAAAACAAGTACATTAGGTCTCTTGGCCAAAGTTGTAATTTTAAGATATATGATATGGTGTGTTGTGTGTTTGATTCAATTTTTTTACATGTGAAAGTTGGGAATAAAAGGTGTTTCTTTGTATTTGTCTAGAGAACATAAGATAGGCTGACAAATCATTCTTTAACTGTTCAATTGTGCATTAAGCTTGAAAATAATTTTACATATATTGTAATAATTTATTAAAATTACTCTTCAATTATTAAATTGAATAGTGTTAAGAATAGTGGAGATCATCTAACACGCTCATGAGCCTATAGTTTACAGGTAAAAAAAAAGGCTTTTACAGGAATTCAACAGTAGTAAATGAGTATTACCCATTTTTAAATATTGTAGAGAAGTATTACCATGGAAATAAGAGATATCTTTTTAGAACAAGCCACAATAAATATAATACCATGTTAAAGCATAGACTATAGTATCATAGAAGTTTGAACTTTGACTACAAAAATATATATTAAGAGTTCATTCAATGGCATATGAATATGATACATCTTGAGTCATTCTCCTTCCCACAACCCCTTAATATTATTACTTCCCTCAACTTTATTAGTATCATATCTTCCCAAAGGGGGTCGTGTCAGGCTCAACAATGAAATCCCACTTAGGAGCATCTAGTTGTTTACCTACTAGGTACTTTAGTCCTATCCTCTATATCTTCTTTGAAAATGTTATTGTTCTACATAAATTGTTGAATAGCCTTAATCTCCTCCTGGTCAAGCATATCTATATAGGCATTGGAACTATGAGAATAGGGTTGTTAGATGTTTCTATAATGATGATGAGTTCAAATAGAAATATAATATGATTTGATTAGGAAAATTATTTATAGTTATATGATTATTTATGTAAGTTATAATTGATTACCTTGTATTTGTTTATGAGTCTCTTCATTGGTGGAGGTTGCTTGCATTTGTTTGATTAGAAGAAGTATCTTGGCTTCCTATCACAATTATCAATGTCTTTGTCAATGTTTTTACACTCTAAATTATTATGAAGTATTTCTAAAAACTCATATTATTATAATTAGAACTTTGTTAAGTTTGAAAAAATACACTCAATTATATGGATGTTATTGAGATTAATAGTAGCAATGCCCCTCTCCCCCCCCCCCTCGTGTTACCGAATCAGTCACTAGCATCAATCAATCAGATAGGTTTTCCTATGAATAGTATTCTAGAGTTTTCAACTTGAGTTGCTCTTAGTTGCATTAACATACTAGAGCATGCAAAGGAAACAAGCTCAGTGATCCAATCTATGCAAGATACCAATGTAATGTTGATGGAGGCAAGAGTCTTGCAGTTCCATGCAACATGCGACATGTTAACAAGTTATTGTAACTTCCTACATGACATGCATGTGGATGATTACTATGCTTTCAGTTGTAATCCTAGTATCAAAGTTGCATTTCATAATTACCTCAATAATTTGTTGTGTATACAATCTATACCTATAAATATAGTAAGTCATATATCGTACAATAGTATACTTGATCGAGTGTATGCCTTTCTATACTTTTGTGAGGAAGTGGCCACCTAAACATATTTCTAGTCAAAAAAAGGTTGCTAAAATGAGCCTTATTTTGCAAAACAATTTGAACTATGATCGAGTGTATGCCTTATTGTGTTATTTGGAAGAATTGGTCACCTATAAATATGTCTGGTTAGACAAGAGTGAAATGAAGCATATTTTGTATACAACTTTGAACTATGTTACTTACATGTATACCAAACTATTGTAATTGTTGTATATTGTTTACTATAGTGGTGTCTAAATCATATATGTTGCGTATTAAACTTTGTGCATGCAGAAAGAAAGAAATATAAATACCCATAATCTATATCATAAATTGCTTCTCAAATTATGAGCTGTTGATATCTCAAAGTACCAAAGATCCAAATGTTTTATTCTATGATAGCTAACATAAATCTTCTAATTTGAATTCCACTAAAAAGCCTAGTAACCATCACTAATAAAAAATATCTTCATTAAAGAACTAAAAATGAAGATATCATCCATGGAAGACTCCACTAGAAAAGGAATGAAATAAGACCAACAAACATTATATTTTAATAGACAAGTGGAAGGAAGAATTACAAAGGCAATCTTCCAAAGAGAAGACAAAATAACAAGGCCATAAAATTAGAATTAACTCAAAACTATGATCCTTGCTAACACAAAATTTAAAAATGCACATCCCAATGAAACTAATCTTTAAGAGATTCAATGTGCAATATAGATACTATAGACTAAAAGAAGCAAAAATTGTGTAGCACACAAATATGATAGAGAAAACTAGTGAACAACATTTGGTTTGAGAGCCAAAAAAGAGATTTGGGAACAACAATTGCTATACAAGATGTGAAGTAAATGATCAAGGTAGCTTCAACTAGGTTGGTATTTAAAAGCTTTAAACTTTAGGCAATATGTAAATTTTTTTTAATATCTTTAATAAATAGATTGGGTTGTAGTGGGTTTTTTTAGATCTTTAATAAAGTGATTGGTAACAATGATTGATATTGTTGTCGATCTTTAGTTTGAGACAAATGCTTGAGAGATCTATTGTTTTAGTTGCATATAGTCTAATGATTTAGGAGTGATTTTATGTTGCTAATTAATTGGAAATTAAATGGAAAGTTTATAATATAGAGTTATTATGCATTCCAACAACTTGTTTTAGCTATTGTTTCAGTTCAACATAGAATATTTGATTATTTTTCAAGGAATTTCAAAGGAAGAATGTAAAAGAAATGGTAAGGATGCATTGATGGTTTCTTTTCCAATAAGTTGTTGGTTCTTTTGTCTAGGTGTTCTCTACTAAATATATGGAGATTTCATCATAGATGAACAATTGGATGAATTGCATTTGTTTCTGAAATTGAGGATTGTGTTTCAAATATTTAGTTTTGAATAAAGATTTTTGGGTAGTCAGTGGTTTTTCATTCTATTTGTAGTTTATATTACTCTAATATAATTTAGATATTTGATCCTATTTTCAAACTCAAATATTGAATCTAATATAAATTTTAAAATAATATAAATCTAAATAAAATGTTACTTTTTACTTGAGTAGTTGAGACACATTCTTTTCATCAAAGTGTGAAATTGCATAATGGGTTTCAATATTGATTTTCACTAAAAGGTGTAAAATATAGTTTGTTCAAAATAGAAGAAAAGGAAAATGAAATGAAAAGATTTCGAAGAAATATCAACTATGTGGAAATGTTTAGTGATTTTGTAGAAGTAAATCATATGGAAAATGTTTTAGGGGTCAAATATATTTTACTATATAAAGTGAGATGATGAAGTAGATTTTGTGGAGTGCAAAATGTAAATAAATGACGTATTCATAAAATCAGGTTAAATCAAATGAAGTGTCTACCTTAATTTAGTGTAAAAAATTGATTCTACATAAAACAAATATATATATATATTTTACTATATAAAGTGAGATGATGAAGTAGATTTTGTGGAGTGCAAAATGTAAATAAACGACGTATTCATAAAATCAGGTTAAATCAAATGAAGTGTCTACCTTAATTTAGTGTAAAAAATTGATTCTACATAAAACAAATATATATATATATATATAATTACTTAAATTTCTTTGAATAAGATTACCATTGATAAGGTCAACCATAATAGAATCACATTGTTCCTTCTCATGAGTTAAGCCATCAACACCATTCATTTTCATGATATAAAGTTTAGCATAACCAATATGTCCAAAGAAGTACAAAGTCTAGAAATCGAACGATGAGAATTTTGTTAGCTTGATTTTGAAATAATAAACATATTATCATCTATAGTATTTAATTTGTATGATACAAGGTAATATCATTTTTATTTTAGAATCTTGATTTTGGTCACCCTCTTTTGGTTCCACATTGTGTTCCATTCTATAAATATCATTATTTTCATTATCTTGATCTTGAACTCTCCCTATGGGTATTTTTATTTGATAAAAGTATCTCTATCTAATAATAGATATTATACCTTTCAATTTATCATATGTCTTATTAATCTCAAATATTTTGTTGCATGCTTGGGTGTCTTCAAAAGAAAACAATTATTGTTGAATCATCAACAACAAAAAGACTCACAATCATGTATTTGTCACACAATATTTTTGTTTTTAGGTTGTCTAGATTTATAATCTCATTGACCCACCAAGAAAAAGAATTCACATTCATAATGAGGTATACAAATGTATATGCAGTGTGCATTTATGAGCACAATAATAAAGATTGTATCAACTATAGAAATTATTTTGTGTGACACAAAGTAATATCATATAGGGTATGTGCAGGATCATGGTCAACCAAACTATGCTCTTAAGTGGCAATAAAAAATTAGCAAATTAGGGTTATGTCAACTTGATGTGCAATTTTCTAATTGTTATAAACTTTATATCAAAAAGTTGAGAGACTATTATCTCTAGGAAATTGAATTTAGTTTCTAAACTACTAGGCCTTATCTGGAAAAAAAAATAATTAAAATTTAAAAATAAATTGGTCAAAATTTTGAATTTTAATGCAATAGTACAAAAATTTTAGGACAAAAATAAGAAGTGGACATATGTCTGACCACCTTAATCAAAATCAAATGGTAATATTTTTAAATAACATTCTAGATAGAAGAAGTAGGCTCATGCCTGGATATGACACATATTTTTGGGCATTTTTATTCTAAATAAATAATTAATTATGAATATTCTACTTTAGTATTTTTGGAATTAAAAAACTCTCGTGTCTGACCACCTTAACTAATTCAAAACTCAAAAAAAAATTAACTGTTCTTTCTTTTTTCCTTATGGGTATGTGCATGATCATGGTCAACCAAACTATGGCCTTAAGTGGCAATGAAAAACCAGCAAATCAGGGCTATGTCAACTTGACACATAATTTTAAAGTGGTTCTAGACTTTATATCAAAAAGTTGTAAGAAAATAATCTGTAGGAAATTGAATTTAGTTTCTAAGCTACTAGGCCTTATTTGGAGAAAAAATTATTTGATTGGTCAAAAGCTTAGATTTTAATGCAGTACTACAAAACTTTCATAGTGAAAATAAAAAGTAGGTGTATGTCTGACCACCTTAATCAAAATCAAATGATAATATTTTTAAATATAATTATAGATATAAAAAGTAGACTCATGCCTGAATGTGACACATATTTTTGGTTATTTTTATTCTAAATAAATAATTAAATATGAATTTTCTACTATAACTTTTCTAGAATTTAAAAACTCCCATGTCTAACCACCTTAACTAATTGAAAACTTTACCAAATTAATTTTCTTTTTTTCCTTATACTAGGTGAAGCACAGAATGTGACACAACTTTTGGATTTCAAAAATGTTATACCATTTGAAAGATATATATATTTTTCAATTAGTATGTCAATCAACACTTTATAGTCATCTTCATTAAAAATTAACTAACAAATACTTATTTAACTTAGAATTTGACAGCAATTATACTGATGGAATCTTGAGAGTGTTATAAAAAACTCTTTTCATTTCATTGAATTTTGTTGAAAATAATATTGTCAAATGGCTACTCGAAGTTTGAATGTCAATGAAACCTTTCTCAAACATGTTTTTTGAGTTGACCAAACGAGTTTGGTAAATATCAAGCCTAATTGGCTACCCAATTTCAAATCAAGTATTTGATACCTGATTGGATACCTGATATGAAATCGAGTACAAAAAAAGTGACGGCCAAAATTCTTTCAAGAATTCATAACCCAACCCAAATTACTGAAATTTTGGAGGGAAACCACCCAAATTTTGGGAAGTGTGGGCATTATTATTATTACATATGATTATTATTATTATTATTAACTATTATTATTATATATGATTATTATTATTATATATAGTAATATATATGATTATTATGATTATTATTATCAAAGAAAAATAATAATATATATAATAATTATTATTATAATTAAATATAATATAGTAATAAATATGATTATTATTATAACTAAATGTAATATAGTAATATATATGATAATTATTATTATTAAATATATATAGTAATATTATATGATTATTATTATTATATTAAAATATACAGTATTATATTATTATTATTAAATATAATATTGTCATGAAATGCATTGAAAGGGGTCATAGGTTAACCTATGACCCCTTTCGACACATTCAAACCAACCAAATGGGTCCCTATGGTTCCTAGGGCTCCTAGGGACATATGTTGTCATGAAATACGTTGAAATGGGTCATAGGTTAACCTATGAGCTATTTCAATTCATTTTATGACAACATATGTCCCTAAGGGTCCTAGGGCCCCTAGGGACATATGTTGTCATGAAATGCATCAAAAGGGGTCATAGGTTAAATTTGAACCAACCAAATAGCTCCCTAGGGTTCCTAGGCCCCCTTGGGACATATGTTGTCATGAAATGCATGGAAAGGTGTCATAAGTTAACCTATTACCCATTTTGAGACATTTGAACCAACCAAATGGGTCCCTATGGGTCCTAGGGTCCCTAGGGACATATGTTGTCTTAAAATGTGTTGAAAGGGCATCAAAAGGGGTCCTAGGTTAACCTATGACCCCTTTCGACACATTTGAACCAACCAAAAGGATCCCTAGGTGTCCTAGGGCCCCTAGGGACATATGTTGTCATGAAATGCATCAAAAGGGGTCATAGGTTAACCTATGACCTCTTTCAACACATTTGAACCAACCAAATAGGTCCCTATGGATCCTAGGAGCCCTAGGGACATATGTTGTCATGAAATGCATTAAAAGGGGTCACAAGTTAACCTATGACCCATTTCAACTCATTCGAACCAACCAAATAGATCCTTAGGGACATATATTGTCATGAAATGCATTGAAAAAGGTCATAGGTTAAACTATGACCCCTTTCAATGCATTCGAACCAACCAAATAGGTCCCTAGGGATCCTACGGCCCCTAGGGACATATTTTGTCATGAAATGCATTGAAATAACCTATGACCCCTTTCAATGCATTCGAATCAACCAAATGGGTCCCTAGGGGTCTATTGACACAAAAGCTTGCACCCTTGTCTGAGGGAATGCATCTCAGGAAACCTTGTGTAACATGGAAATGACATCCAAGTGTGGGACTTGTGCTCTAAGATTGAATCTCTAGAGAATACTGGCTTCTGTTGCTATCAAGATGCACCTAAACTATTATTGGGGAGGAAAAGGGAGAAGGGGAACTGAAATTAAAATCCAGAAAGGGAAAGAGGGGTGATGCACCGAGATAGAATGGTGGTTGGAACTCTGTCGATGTATGCACAACACATCAATGAAAATTCCAGATACATAGATCTTGGCTCTATTCTATTTTCAAGAACTCACATGTAAGTTTGAAAGTAGCTGAAGTTGTAAAAGGAAAGACATTGTCACATATACAACAACCATCAATAGTTTGGACACAACATACAAACCTTGAAAACTAGAAAGAAACACCCACCAAAAGGAAAGATACATACATGTTTGAAAAATGGAAAGCTAAGGTAAGGAAGGAAAACTATTTCATTAATGGAAGGTAAGGAATTACATAGAATAATGTTGCTGCAAAAAAACATAGAGAAAGAAGAACTTGAAAAGGGTATTTACAACTACCTTTTAAAGAGTTCAGGCATAACTTAGATCTAAACTATGGAGTCCAAACCCCAACCCGAGGTGGAGTCAAGTTGCAAAGAGGAGAAATAAATGAAAATCAGGTCAAAATCTAATCATGATATATAATCTATTGCAAAAGTGACAGGAAGAAACCAAAATCAATGCATCCAATTGTAAGAGATCAAATCCAAAAGATCTAATTATTACATGTAATAAAGGAGCATGGAGATGCATAAATGGCATGCAAAAAATGCCAAATAATGTCATTCAACACTAAAGAGTAGTCCTTGTAACTTTCCATGGCCACAAAAAATAAATTTGAACCATTGTCAAAAACATGGGATGGGATAACATGCAAGTTAACCTGCCATGAAAATATAGAGTAAACCCATGTGGAATAAATTTGATTTCCCCCAATAAGATGAGTCATCGATGCAGATCTTCATTTTGGAATTAATAGCTCAAACACTACAAAAATCTCCTCACCAAGTGAATAAAACCCAACCATACATACATATCTTCCTTTATAACCATGGATGGCTAAGATGCACTCAAAATACCCACAAGATGCTTCACAATCTAACAACCATCATATCTTCACAAAAGGTCCAAGAAATGATGTGAAAATATGACCACCATCCAATCAAAAGCAACTGGCATAATAGGGATTCACCACATGGTATGCAACTGTTGGTCAGCACATTTCTTGAATGTTCAGTTGAAAAAGTAGTAGTGATTTTGCAATTTTGGAAAGAGTAGAAAAGTCACTCTCCAAAATGACAAAAATGGTTAACAAGAAATGTTAACCCCAAAAAAAAAAAGTGTTAACCCACAACTCAGCACATGAAGTAAAAATGAGCCAACTTGGCACATGAAGGAAATGAACTAGCTTGGCATATAAAGGAAATGAACTAGCTTAGCACGTGAAGAGACCAAGTTAACACGAGATGTTAACCCAACTGAAAAGCATGTTAACCCACATCAAAGAATCCAACCCATTGAAGATCTCTTAGATCGGTTATCAATGATGGGCTAAATGGGAGCCAAAAATGGCCAACATTCCCAGTGACTTAGAGGGGATGCTTGCTTGCTAAGCATAGACCAGTGGCCTTAAGCAATCCATTAGGCATAGAGTCACTACCAAGAATTGATGCGTTATCCACCTACAACTTCACAAAATATGTAACTAGCAAAAAAAAAACTCCAAGAAGCTTCGTAAAGCTCAAAACAACTCCAAAAGGCAGCAAATGTACTCGTGCATTTCTTTGAAAGTAGAAAAGACCTACTCTAATATGTACAAGTATTTACATTGCAAAAATCAAAAAAAGCCATTGACTGGCTTGTTGAAATAGCTACCCTTCCTCACAAGTTGATTTCTTATTTCATGCATAAGGGTAGTAAAGTGAATCAACAAGTATGACAAGCATATTGCTACATGGAATGCCTTCCTCCCAATGCTGAAAAAAATGAAGCTTTCCAGCGCTAGGGCATTACCTTGTGGAGAAAAATAGAATTGTGCCTCTTTGTGATCTTCATCCTTGTGCTCTAGAATAAGCATGATCGGGGGCAACTTGCTGATTTGTTGCAGAGATAGATGCCTTATGGAGCATCCTCCTGATGGCTTAGGGTCTTAACAATCAGCCTTGACCATGTTGTGCTCTACAATGGTAGCTTCCAACTGGTTTGGAAGTGGCTCCTCTTCTTGTGAAGAAAAAATCTCCACATCTTCTTCATTGTGTTCATGAGCCATCTCCTTGGGAGCTACTAGTATGGTGTGACTCTCCTCTTGTTGTTGCTGAAGAACATGCTCTTTGTGTATAGCAGATGATGACTCAACATCGATGGAAGAGTAGATAGCATCAAACTCATCCAAAAGATCATCCTCATCATTTATCTCCTCCATTATAGATGCAATAACATGCATAGCTTGAGGGGAAACCTCATGCATGTCAGCATGTTCCTCCTCAAGGATGAAGTTATCCTTGGGATCCTCTTCTCCATCCACCATATCATGGAGGAATGTCTGTTGCAGTGAATGATCTTCTTCCTCCTTAGCTCACAATAGATCCTCATTCACTTGTAAAGGCTCAAAAGCCTTGATTTGTCCCTAAAGAGAAGGAACAACCTTTTCCTCTTTTTCTTCCTCAACAAAGGAGGGAAGCTCTTTAGATAAAAGAATTGAATCCTCTTCCTTTAGCTCAACAACTACCTCCTTGTTCTTCTCAGTAGGCTCTTGTACTAGAGGTGGCTTCTTAAAGCTTGGGATTGACATATTTTAGAGAAAGGGGTTTCCTTTGTTTCCTTGGTTTGAAAATGAGCTAACTAGAGCCTCATTTCCTCCTCTCTTGCTGCAACAACTTTCTTTACAAGGTTCTCCTCAAAATGTCTTTATTTTTCCCTCTCTTCTTATTGTTGCTAGAGATAGGCCTAGTATTCCATCTCCTCCTGTTGTATCTCTATCTCTTATTTCCCTTTAATCTCATCAAGTTGCCTATCACAGGTCAGCAATAGCTCATCTCGTTCATGCAACCTCTGGTCTATTCTAATGGTCCACTCCTAGAGCTTGTATTCAATTTTCCTTTTGAACTCCAACATCATATCTTCAATTTTTTTATATGTAGATGTTGGGGTTGGAGGGGCAGGTGTAGGAGGGTAGTAATAGTTTTGAGCAGAGTGGTTATAAACAACTTGGGGTTGAGATTGAAAATGGCAACACGAGGGCTGAGGAATAGCATTGTCATGATATGGGAGGGTATAGTAGCTATTTCTATGAAATGGTTCCATTTTTAGAGCTTCATAAAAGTTGCAATTTCATAGAAATATTTGAAATTCACAAAAGATCAAAGTTGATCTGTACATACTAGAACTAGGTCATCTTGAAACCAGTACATATGCACTAGATTTGTCATGGTGTTTGATTGAATGCCTCAAAAAGTTGATTTCACTAAGAATAACACCCAAATTCTCAATGCATGAATATTACAATTGGCTAACAAGAAAACTTATGAGGTTGAAATCTGTGTTCCACCAAGTGTGTCAAAAACTATTAACACAAAAGCTTGCACCCTTTCTTGAGGGAATGCATCTCAAGTAGCCTTGTGTAACATGGAAATGACCTCCAAGTGTGGGACTTATGCTCTGAGGTCCAATCTTAGAAGAAGGTCAGGTTCCTTTGCTATTAGGATGCAACTAAACTATTACTGGAGAAGAAAAGGGAGAAGGGGAACTAAGATTAAAATGTATAAAGGGAAATAGAGGTGATGCACTGAGATAGAATGGTGGTTAAAACTATGTCCATGTATGCATAGCACATCAATTAAATGTCTAGATACATAGATCTCGACTTTATTCTATTTTCAAGAACTCACATGCAGGTTTAGAACTGGTTGAAGTGCTAAAAGGAAAGACATCTTCACATAAATAGCAACCATCAACAATTTGGACACAACACACAAACCTTGAAAACTAGAAATAAACACCCACCAAAAGGAAAGTTACATGCATGTTTGATAAATGGCAAGAAGAGGTAAGCAAGGAAAACTATTTCATTAATGGAAGGGAAAGAATTACATAGCATAATGCCACTACAAAAAAATGCAAACAAAGAAGAACTTGGAAAATGTATTTACAATTGCCTTTTAAAGAGTTTAGTTATAACTCAAAACTAAACTATGGAGTCCAAACCCCAACCCAGGGTGGAGTCAAGTTGCAAAGAGGAGCAATAAATGAATATCAAGTCTAAAATTAATCATGAAATACAATCTATTGTAGAAGTGACAGGAAGAAACCAAAATCAATGCATCTAGCCATAAGAGATCAAATCCAAAAGATCTAATCATTACATGTAACAAAGGAGCATGGAGATACATATATGGTGTGCAAACAAGGCCAAATAATGTCATTCAACACTAAAGAGTAGTTCTTGTAATATGCCATGGACACAACAAAAAAATATGCACCACTATCAAAAAATGCAGGATAGGATAACACACAAGTTAACCCACCATGAAAATATAAAGTTGACCCATGTGGAATAAATTTGATTTCCACCAATAACATTTTTCATCGATGCAAATCTTCATTTTGGAATGAATGACTCAGATGATGCAAAAATCTCCTCAACAAGTGAATAAAACCCAACCATAGATGATTGTCTTCCTTTATAACCATGGATGATTGTGATGCACTCAAAATACCTACAAGATGCTTCACAATCTAATGACCATCATATCTTCACAAGAGGCCCAAGCAATTGTGCAAAAATATGACCACCATCTAATCAAAAGCAACTAGCATAATAAGGATCCACCACATGGTATACAACTATTGATCGACACATTTCTTGAATGTTCGATTGAAGAAGCAGCAACAATTTTGTGATTTTAGAAAGAGCATAAAAGTCACTCTCCAAAATGAATAAAATGGTTAACGTGAAATGTTAACCCTGATAGAAAATGAGCATTAACCCGCAACTCAACACATGAAGGAAAAATGAGCCAACTCGACACATGAAGGAAATGAACTAGCTTGACACATGAACGAAATGGACTAGCTCGGCACATGAAAAGACTAAATTAACATGAGATGTTAACATAAAAGAAAAATGTGTTAACGTAGGTCAAAGAATCTAGCCCATTGAAGATCTCTCAGATTCATTATCAATGATTAGCTGAATGGGGGCCGAAAACGGCCAACAAGGGCCCCATGAAATGCATTGAAATGGGTCATAGGTTAACCTATGACACCTTTCAATGCATTTGAACCAACCAAATAGGTCTCTAGGGGTCCTAAGGTCCCTAGGGACATATGTTGTTGTGAAATGCATCGAAAGGGGTCATAGGTTATTGTATGACCCCTTTCAACGCATTCGAAACAACTAAATAGGTCCCTAGGGGTCTTAGGGGTCCTAAGGCCCCTATAGACATATGTTGTCATAAAATGTGTTAAAAGGAACTATGACCCCTTTTGGCACATTCGATACAACCAAATAGGTCCCTAGGGGTCCTAGGGCCCTTAGGGACATATGTTGTCATGAAATGTGTCGAAAGGGGTCATAGGGTATTTTTGACATCTCTAGGGGTCCTAGGGCCCCTAGGGACATATGTTGTCATGAAATATGCCAAAAGGGGTCATAGGTTACTGTATGACTCCTTTTGATGCATTCGAAACAACCAAATAGGCCCCTAGGGTTCTTGGGGCCCCTAGGGACATATGTTTTCATAAAATGTGTTGTCTTTCAATGCATATGAAACAACCAAATAAGTCCCTAGGGGTCCTAGGGCCCCTAGGGACATATGCTGTCATGAAACGTGTCGAAAGGGGTCATAGGTTATCATATGCCCCCTTTCCACACAGTTGAACCAACCAAATAGGTCCCTAGGGACATATGTTGTCATGAAATGCATTGAAAGGGGTCATAGGTAAACCTATGAGCCCTTTTGACGTATTCCAACCAACCAACTAGGGCCCCTAAGGACGTATATTGTCATGAAATGCATCGAAATGGGTCATAGCTTAACATATGACCCCTTTCGATGCATTCGAACCAACCAAATGGGTCCCTAGGTGTGCTAGGGCTGCTGGGGACATATGTTTTTATGAAATGCATCGAAAGTGATCATAGGTTATCAAATGTCCCCTTTCAATGCATTTAAAACAACCAAATAGGTCCCTAGGGGTCCTAGGGCCCCTAGGGACATAAGTTGTCATGAAATGCATTGAAAGGGGTCATAGGTCAATCTATGACACGTTTCAACACATTCAAACTAACCAAATAGGTTCCTAGGGATCTTAGGGCCCTTAGGGACATATTTTGTTATGAAATGCATTGAAAGGGTTAACCTATGACCCCTTTCGACATCCCTAGGGTTGCTAGGGCCCCTAAGGACATTTGTTGTTATCAAATTCATCGAAAGCGATCATAGGTTATCATATGACTCTTTTTTATGCATTTGAAACAACCAAATAGGTCTATAGGGGTCCTAGGGCCCCTAGAGACATATGTTGTCATGAAATGCATCGAAAGGGGTCATCAGTTAACCCTTGACCCCTTTCAATGCATTAGAAATAATGAAATAGGTTCCTAGGGGTCCTAGGTGTTAGAATTCTTTTAGAATAACTAAGAGGGGGGGTGAATCAATTATCCAAGGTCCAAATGCCCTAATAACACTTTTTCACTACTTTTAACGAATCCATACACTTTTCATTCATCCAAACTTAAATCAACCATATTAGCAAGTTACAGTAAATCAACATGCAGAGATAAAACATGCAAGATGAACACATGACACAATGATTTACGTGGAAACCCAATTTGGGAAAAACCACCAGTAACATGCTACTTGATTTTCACTCTTCTAAAGTGATGCCCTATTAAAAGCCTTCCCTATTAAAGTCTTACAACACACTGTTAAATGTGACCTTGTTAGAGGATTTCACCAAACTATTAGGAATGGGCTTGGTTAAAGGACTTCTGAACTTTCACTTGGAATGTCACCCTGTTAAAGGATTTACCTCATGGCTATTAAACCAACCTAAATCTATAGGATTTAAACTATCTGTTACAATTGCTAGAGAGTAACAATAATGGATTTTTGATCTGATACAACTTACAACATACTTTGCAAATTTTAGATCACTTCTTTAGTTCAGTCTTATTGCTTGGCTTTAATCATTTCAACTCTGACAGCTTGTCTTCCTCTCAAGCTTTGTCTCCTTGAGTCTTCTTACTCATCATGCTAATGCAATCATCCTTATGGTCATCTATCCAAATAGTATTTCTATTCTTTTCTTCTCCTTAGCACCTTCTTCAGCAATTATGCTTTCATGCTTGACCACCTCTCTCTGCTTCATGACCTTATGACTCCTTAAATAGAAATCTAATTTTCCTTTTTCGCTCAATTATCCCTCTCCAATTTGTAGGGTTTCAAATGGATTAGGTAGGATAAAATGTATCTACCTCATATCTTGTTCTTATCTAGAGACTTCATCTAGGTTCCAGTTGTAACCTCAAAAATGTTCTACATGGTGTTCTGTGCCACCAGCTCATCATTCTTATCTTCCATTTAATTCACAGACTTCTAGATAACAACTTTGTCAGCTTAGATCTGGAAAATCTTCAATTATCAAAATAATGCAGCAACTTGGCATTATTGGTTTTTTGATGCTCGGCATCTCTGTGTTACTTGGCACTATTGCTTTTTTGATGCTCGGCATCTGTTTCCTGGATAGCTCAGCACCTAAATAAAACTATATCACTCGGCACCTAAATAAAACTATTTCACTCGGCACCTAATTACTTTGGATCACTCGACACTTGATATCACTAGATCACTCGGCACTTGATATCACTTGGCACTTGATAAACTTTGTATCACTCGGCACTTGATATACTCTGTATCACTCGGCAGTTGATATCACTTGGCACTTGAAGTTGAACTTTCTCGGCTTCAACTAGGAATCTATTTGGTACCTACTAGCTTGCTTGGCTCCTTCTCTCTAATGAACTTTAGTTAGGCTTTACAGATGTCTTAGCTAAAACCTTATATCTTTGATATGTTTCAGTGTGCCCATTCTCTATGTCTTAGAGTATGGCATCAGTACATTATTTCATCAATGGCTTGACTGATCCTTCTACTTCATTCCAACATCATAACTTCAACCTTTCTCTAGGTGTTCTAGTTACATCTTATTGATTTCCTCCTCCTTGTTAATCAACTATTTGATAGTATTTGAATCACTAAAGCAATTGTCATTCTTGCAAGTAGCAAGTTTGACATCAATGACAAAATCAATGATTGAGAACATTCTTTACTAGTTCCATATGATCATTCCAGCAATCTTCCATATGATCTTTTCAATCATTTCCAACAATCTCCCTCTTTGGCATTGATGGCAAACCAAACTGATCAATTGATCAACTTAGTTACCACCAAGATTGTATACGTTGTCTACTACATTTCTTGGCTACTGCATCCTTACTACTGATCTCATATATCTCCCTCTTTCATATATATCTCCCTCTTGCTTTGTATTGATTAGGTTTCTGCATATTTCTCCCTCTTTTTCATAAATGCCAAAGATGTAGAATCTTTATCATGCAAAATATAAGCTTTGACTTCTTGATGTCTTCTCCCTCTATCACCATGCTTGTGATTGATCTGAAGTTTCTGCTCCTGCTATCATCCTCTGCATCATTCTTCTGATATTTCAATGGTTTGTTCCTATTGATGCAGGACAACATCCTTGTTGCTTTAAACTACTTGAGTTAGGGGTATTTACCCCAACTTGTCTCTAAGATATTCATAAGCATCCTTGGGCAATGGTTTGGGGAAGATATCTGTAGTTTGTTCCTTTATGTGAATGTATTCTAACTTCACTTGTTTTTCTTCTACCAATTCTCTGGCATAATAATACTTGATTGCGATGTGCTTGGTTTTTGCATGCATTACTGGATTTTTGGATATGTTTATAGCACTTGTGTTATCACAATACAATATCATAGGTTTTGTTACCTCTTCTTTCATTCCTTTTAATAGATGTGTGAGCCACACAATGTTCGTGCAATTGACTACTGCTGCCACATATTCTGATTCTGTAGTGGACTAGGATGTGCATGTTTGTTTCTTGCTAGTCCAGGTAACTAGCCTTTTGCCTAGAAATAATGCACCTCCACTTGTGCTTTTTTTTGTCATCAATGTTGCCTCCCCAATCTACATCTATATATGCATTGAGCTCAAACTTTCCATTCTTTTTATAGTAGAGACCAAAGTTATCAGTTCCTTTAAGATATCTCATTATTCTTTTTACTGCTATGAGATGATTTTCTTTGGGATTAGCAGAGAATCTAGCCACTATTCCAACTGCTAATGCTATGTCTGGTTTGCTATGTACAACATATTGTAGTTTTCCAATCATGGATTTGTACATTGTTTGATTGACTTCAGTTGATTCATCATTTTTGGATAGTTTATTTCTTATTGCCACTGGTGTGCTAACTGGTTTGGAATCCTCCAATCCAAACATTTTAAGAATCTCTTTGATGTACTTTGATTGTGTCACAAATATACCATGTTTGAGTTGATGTACTTGCAATCCAACAAAAAAATTTGATTTCTCCAAACATAGACATCTCAAATTCATGTTTCATTTTGTCAGCAAAGCCTTTGCAAAGCACTTATTTATTTCAGATACAATAATACCCTTACCTTCTTTTGCTTTGATGTACATGTTGTTGTTATCATCAGTTCTTTCAAATCCTATTTTCACTAGATACTTGTGAAGTTTCTCATACCATGCTCTAGGTGCTTGTTTCAAACCATAGAGTACTTTATGTAGCTTACAAACCATATCCCTATTGTTCTCATCAACAAATCCCTCTGGTTGTTCAATGTAGATTTCTTCCTCTAGTATTCCATTTTAAAAAAAAGACTTTACATCCATCTAATAGACGTTAAAATCTTTATATGTAGCATATGCAAGTAAAGTTCTCACTCCTTCCATTCTAGCAACAGGGGCGAATGTTTCCCCATTGTCTAGTCCTTCTTCTTGAGCATAACCCTTGCATACTGGTCTAGCTTTGTCTCTGGTAATCTCACCATTCTCATCTAGCTTATTTCTAAATACCCACTTGGTGCCAATCACATTCTTGTCAACTGGTCTGGGAACCAAACTCCAAGTTTTGTTCTTCTTTATTTGATCAATCTCTTCTTCCACGGCTTTATACCAGTCATCATCTTGTAATGCACCATATATTGTCTTAGGTTTAGATTTTCTAATCAGACATGATTCATGTCTCAGTCTGTTCCTTGTCATTGGTCTTGCATCTTTGTCACCAATTATCTGTTCAGCAGGGTGATGTCTTTTTACATATTTGGATAATCTTGGTTTTTTCCTTGTTTCCATGTTTGATCTTTCTTATTCAGGGTCACTAAGTACTAATTTGTTAGGTTATTCTTCATCTCTTTCATGTGTACTGACTTCAGAATCAGATTGATTAATTCCTTCATTCTGCAACTCGACATTCACTGGTTGTGAGTTGGCTGAAACTGAAACTTGTTGTTGAGTTTCAATTTGATTGACATCATCCTATTCAATAGTCATTCCTTCATAAGAATACACAAAGGTTCTGTATTCATCCATTCTCTTTGGTTCTTCAGCTTGAACTTTTGTATGTTCACCAAAGTTTACATTTGCACTTTTCACAATTTTGTTAGTGTTAGTATTCAAATACTTGTATGTCTTACTTCTAGTGGAATAACCAAGAAATATGCCTTCATCACTTTTTGCATCAAATTTTCCATTTCTAGCATCTTTAAGGATAAAGCATTTGCAACTAAATACTTTGAAATGTTTTACATTGGGTGAGTGACCATACCATAATTCAAAAGGTGTTGTATTTGTACCTTTCTTGACTTGTACTCGATTTAGTGTATGAACAGTTACACTTACAGCTTCTCTCCACTATTTTAGAGCAATAGTCTTTTCCATCATTAATGTTCTGGCACAGTCAATCATAGATTTATTTCTTCTTTTAGCAATTCCATTCTATGGGGGAGTTCTAGGAGCTGACGTTTGTCTTTTGATTCCTTTATCATTACAAAATATCTCGAATTTATTTGATGTGAATTCACCACCTCTGTCTGATCTTAGGCATTTCAAGCTCTTTCCTATTTCCTTTTCAACTCTAGCCACATACCACGTAAATTTTTGAAAAGCATCAAATTTTTGCTTTAAGAATATAACAGTCATCATCCTGGAATAGTCATCAGCAAACAACATTATGTACTTATCTCCTTTATAGCTTTGTACTTCCATTGGACCACATAAGTCCGTATGAACTAACTCAAGTACTTCTCTAGATGTATAGTCTTTGCATTTGAAACTTGACTTTGTCATCTTTCCTAGCTGACATTGTTTGCACATGATATTGTTAGGCTTTTCAATTTTGGTGAACCTTTGACTTTCTTCATTTTACTGATATTGATTAAATTTTCAAAGTTGACATGACATAGCCTTCTATGCCATAACCATTCATCATCAAATTTTGCAATGAGACAAGAAACATCATCCATATCAAGGTAAAACAAATTACTTCTTGTTTGATCTCCTTTTCCTATCAGTTTACCATCAGTATCATAGATTTTTGTAGTTTGTTTCCAAATTCTACTTTGCATCCTATATTGCCTAACTATGAGACACTCAGCAAATTGTAGTTTAATCCTTCAACATAGTATGATTATCACATGAAATTTTCTCTGTGAGCTTAATAGAACCTTTTCCTTTGATTTGACATGGAGAATCATTACCAAATCTAACACTATTTCCATCATACTGAGTAAAGTTAACAAACTTACTTTTGTCTCTTGTCATGTGATGTGAGCATCCACTGTTTATGATACACCTGCCATTCTTGTTCATACATGTTACTAGTGTTGTGGGCTCTTCTTCATTAGATTGGTCCTTCATGGCTACATAAACAACTTCATCATCATTATCTCTAGAATTTTGTTCAACAATATAACACTTCTTACCTTTGTCTTTGTAATCTCTCTTGTTATCTTCTCTTCTGAATATTTTTCTTTCCTTATAATCCTTTTTCTATGTACACCTGGCAGCAATATGACCTACTTCATTGCAATTGAAACAAATGATAATCATCTTACCTTTGAATTTTCATTTACCTCTGTGAAATCTTCTAGCAAGTAGTGCTTCCAATTTTTCCACATCTTCCTCATCAGTACTACTGTCACTGGATACATATTTCATCTTTCTTCCTTTCTTTGATTTCATCTATTCAGCATCTTTTAGTGATATGTTGGCCTTGAATGCAGATTCAACATTCTCAGGTCTGTAGTTGTCAAAATTAGATAACTCAAATGCAGTGAGTCTACCCACTATACCTTCAAAACTTAGATTGTTTCCTGGTACACATCTTAACTCTTGTATTGCTGATACTCTAATAGCATAGATAGGGAGCAAGGTTCTTAAGAAATTACTATTTAAAGTATCTTCATCCAATTTACCATTCAAGCATCTTATTGCACTTACCACTTCCTTTATTCTTGTGCCATACTGAGCAGCATTCTCATTTTCCTCCATTTTCATATCATCAAACTTTCCTCTGAGACTTTCTCTTTTTGCTCTTTGTACATTTTGATCTCCTCCATAGATATCTAATAGGGCTTTCCACATTTTGAATGCAATTTCACATCCTTCGATATCATCAAATTTAGCATAGTTGAGTGCAGAAGCAATCTCCAGCATTGTCTGATTGTGTTCTTGTTTGTTTTTCATATCTTCTGCAGTAAGAGTACCTTTTGGATCAACATGCTCAGTAACAATTGAATTTTGGGCATAATCTCCTATGGATCTAAGATGTAGCTTGATCAAACTTTTCCATGCAACAAAGTTATCTTTTTTGAGCTTGGGAACTTCTCTCTTAGGCATTTTGATCTTTTTCTGCTTATAGTCCCTTTAAACTGAATTAGCAGTTTAGCTCTAATACTAATTGTTAGAATTATTTTAGAATAACTGAGAGGCAAGGGGGGTGAATAAGTTATCCAAGGTGTAAATGCCCTAATAACACTTTTTCACTACTTTTAATGAATCCATACACTTTTCATTCATCCAAACTTAAATCAACCATATTAGCAAGTTACAATAAATCAACATGCAGAGATAAAACATGCAAGATCAACACATGACACAATGATTTACATGGAAACCCAATTTGGGAAAAACCACTAGTAACATGCTACTTGATTTTCACTCTTCTAAAGTGATGCCCTGTTAAAAGCCTTCCCTGTTAAAGGCTTACAACACATTGTTAAATGTGACCTTGTTAGAGGATTTCACCAAACTGTTAGGAATGGGCCTAGTTGAAGGACTTATGAACATTCACTTGGAATGTCACCCTGTTAAAGGATTTACCTCATGGCTATTAAACTAACCTAAATCCATAGGATTTAAACTATCTGTTACAATTGCTAGAGAGTAACAATAATGGCTTTTTGATCTGATACAACTTACAACATACTTTGTAGATTTCAGATCACTTGTTCAGTTCAGTCTTATTGCTTGGCTTTAATCATTTCAACTCTAACAGCTTGTCTTCATCTCAAGCTTCATCTCTTTGAGTCTTCTTACTCATCATGCCAATGCAATCATCCTTGTGGTCGTCTATTCAAATAGTATTTCTGTGCTTTTCTTCTCCTTAGCACCTTCTTCAGCAATTATGCTTTCATGCTTGACCACCTCTCTCTGCTTCATGACCTTATGACTCCTTAAATAGAAATCTAATTTTCCTTTTCTGCTCAATTCTCTCTCTCCAATTTTTAGGGTTTCAAATGGATTAGGTAGGATACAATGTATCTACCTCATATCTTGTTCTTATCTAGAGACTTCGTCTAGGTTCCAGTTGTAACCTCAAAAATATTCTACATTGTGTTATGTGCCACCAGCTCATCATTCTTATCTTCCATTTAATTCATAGACTTCTAGATAACAACCTTGTCAGCTTAGATTTGGAAAATCTTTGATTATCAAAATAATGTAGCAACTTGGCATTATTGGTTTTTTGATGCTCGGCATCTCTGTGTTACTTGGCACTATTGGTTTTCTGATGCTCGACATCTATTTCCTGGATAGCTTGGCACCTAAATAAAATTGTATCACTCGACACCTGATTACTCTGGATCACTCAGCACTTGATATCACTTGGCACTTGATAAACTCTGTATCACTCGACACTTGAAGTTGAACTTGCTCGACTTCAACTAGGAATCTGTTCGGCACCTACTAGCTTGGTCAGCTCCTTCTCTCTAATGAACTTTAGTTAGGCTTTACAGATTTCTTAGCTAAAACCTTATATCTTTGATATGTTTTAGTGTTCCCATTCTCTATGTCTTAGAGTATGCCATCAGTACATTATTTCATCAATGGCTTGATTGATCCTTCTACTTCATTCCAACATCATAACTTCAACCTTTCTCTAGGTGTTCTAGTTACATCTTATTGATTTCCTCATCCTTGTTAATCAACTAATTGATAGTATTTGAATCACTAAAGCAATTATCATTCCTGCAAGTAGCAAGTTTGACATCAATGACAAAAACAATGATTGAGAACATTTTTTACCAGTTCCATATGATCATTCCAACAATCTTCCTTATGATCTTTTTAATCATTTCCAACACTAGGACCCCTAGGGACATATGTTGTCATGAAATTTGTCGACAGTGGTCATAGGTTATCGTATGACCCCTTTAGACGCATTCGAACGAAAAAAATAGGTCCTTAGGGGTCCTAGGGCCCCTAGGGACATATGTTGTCATGAAATGTGTCGAAAGGGAGCATAGGTCAACCTATGACCCCTTTCAACACATTCAACCCAACCAAATTGGTCCCTAAGGGTCCTGTGGCCCTTAGGAACATATTTTGTCATGAAATGTGTCAAAAGGAGTTATAGTTAACCTATGACCCCTTTCAATGCATTCGAACCAACTAAATAGGTCCCTAGGGATCTTAGGGCCCCTAGGGATATATGTTGTCATGAAATGTGCCAAAAGGGGTCATATTTTAACCTATGACCCCTTTAGATGTATTCAAACCAACCAAATAGGTCCCTAGGGGTCCTAGGGCCCCTAGGGACATATATTGTCATGCAATCCATCGAAAGTGGTCATAGGTTATTGTATGACCAATTTCAACACATTCAAAACAAACAAATAGGTCCCTAGGGGTCCTAGGGCCCCTAGATACATATTTTGTTATGAAATGTGTTAAAAGGGTGTTAAATCTGATTGAAAAGATCATTATCAAAGAGGGAGATTGTTAAGAAGAAGGGGGATTGTTTATAAATAATGTTTTCAATCATTGTTTTGTCACTGATGTCAAACCTACTATTTGCTAGAATGACAATTGCTTAAAAGATCCAAGTACTATCACTTAATTGATTGATGAAGAGGATTTAATCAATAAGATGTAACAAAAGAACCTAAGGGAAAGGTTGATTTATGATTTTGTAATGAAGTACAAGATCAGTTAAAAAATTGGTAAAATGATGTATTGTTAATACACTTGAAGTTATAGTGGTTGGTCACACTTAGAAACTCTAGAAGGATAAGTTGTAATAAAGCTGTCTGCAAAGCTTGACTAAATTCATCAATGAGTGCTGAGCAAGCTAGTTCATGCTGAGTAGATTTCCAATAAGTGCTGAGAAAATGGAAAATCTAGTGTGTGCTAAGTGAAACAGAAGGAGCTAAGAAAGTTTAGGTACTAAGCAAGTAATAGGTGCTAAGCATCAAAAAACTTAGTTGATGCCGAGTGAATCTACAGTGGGTGTCGAGCATCAAAAATTCAATAGCACCAAGCTGTTGCATTATCTAAAAAGTCAAAGATTTGCTAGATCTTAACTGACAAGTTTGTTACCTTGAAGTTTGTGAACGAAATGGAAGATAAGGATGATGAGTTGGTGGCACAAAATTTTAGGTAAACCATTTTTGGGTGAATTCAAGTGGATTCTACATGATGTTTCTATAAGAAACAAGATAAGGGGTAGATTCATTGAATCTTACCTTATCCATTTGAACCAAAAAAAATAGAGGGAATACTAAGACTGGGAAAAGTATTCCAAAATTCTATTTAAGAAGTTATAGGTCAAGAAGCAAGAGTTGGCAAGTGGTTAAGTGGTTGGTTGGAGATAATATGCAGTGTTAAGGAGAAGACATTGAGAAGGAGGAACAGAGTATAGAGACTCTACTTTGATAGGTGACCACAGAGGTGATTGCATTGGCACAATGATCATGCAGACTCGAGGAGATGAAGCTTGAAAGGAGTACAAGTTGTTAGAGCTGTAGAGACTAAAAGCCAAGCAAATTTGTGAGTTGAATTAAGATTTGAAATCTGCAAGTTAAGTTGTGATTTGTATCAATTCAAAAGCCCTTATTGTTACTCTTTAGCAATTGTATCAGTTAGGGTAAAATCCTATGGACTTAGGTTGGTTTAATAGTAAATTTCAAATCCTTTAACAGGGTGGCATTCGAAGTGAATGTTCTAAAGTCCTCTAACCAGGCCCACTTCTAATAAGGTGGTTGAAATCCTTTAACAAGATCACATTTAACAGTGTGTTTTGTAGCCTTTAACAGGGTAGGCCTTTCACAGGGCATCACATCAAAAGAGTAAGAAAGGAGTAGCATGTTACTAGTGATTTTTCCAAATTGAGTTTCTACATAAATCACTATGTTATGTGGTGATCTTTATGTTTCATTCTTGCATGTTGATTTTTCAATAAATTGCTAAAATAACTAAGTAGCTTGGATGCATGCTTAGTTTGGATGGGCTCACTATTATTAGTGAAAAAGTTTTATTAGGACATCTGGACCTTGAATAAGTGGTTCACCCCCCCCCTCCCCCCCCCCCCCCCGCTCTCAGTTATTCTAAATTATTTCTAACAATTGATATCAAAGCCATCTGTTGATTTAGTTTAAAAGTACTAGAAATAGGAAGATCAAGATGTCCAAGAGAGAAGTTACTAAGCTCAATAGAGATAACTTCACTATATGAAAAAGTTTAATGAAGTAATACCTTGGATCAATAGGTGTTCATGCAAAAACCTCAATTGAATTAGAACATGTTGATCCAGTTGGAGCCCCTATTGCAGAAGATCTGAATAAAAATAAGGAGCACAATTAGGCAATGTTGGAGATTGCCTCTACCCTCAACTATGCTAACTTTGATGGCATCAAGGTATGTGACTCTACATTTAAGATGTGGAAAGCCTTGATAGATATTTATGGAGGAGATCAAAATGTCCAAAGAGCAAAGAGATAAAGCCTCAGAGGAAAGTTTGATGACATGAGAATGGAAGAAGGTGAGAACGTTGCTTAGTATGCCTCTAGAATAAAGGAAGTAGTAAGTGGAATAAGAAGTTTGGGTGGTCATTTAGATGATGATAATCTCAATAGAAATTTCTTAAGAACCTTGCTTCCCATCGATGCTATTAGAGTATTAACCATCCAAGAGTTAAGATGTGTACCAGGAAACAAGCTAACTCTTGAAGGTATAGTGAGAAGACTTACTGCATTTAAGTTATCCAACTTTGATAACTATAGACCTAAGAATGTTGAATCTGCTTTCAAGGCCAAGCTATCATTGAAAGATACTAAACAAGTGGAACCAAAAAGGAGGGGAAGGGAGATAAAACATGCATCCAGTGACAACAACACAGATGAAGAAGATGTGGAACAATTAGAAGCATTGTTGGTTAGAAGATTTCATAAAGGCAAAGGTAAATTCAAAAGTAAGTTGCCTATCATTTGTTTTAATTGCAATGAAGTAGGACATATTGTTGCAAGGTGCACACAGAAAAAGAACTACAAAGAAGTCAACAAGCACAAGAATAGAAGAGAAGATGATAACGGAGATTACAAAGACAAAGGCAAAAAGTGCTACATTGTTGAAGAAGAGGATTCTGATGAAAATAATGATGAGGTAATCTATGTAGCCATAAAGGATGAATCAGATGAAGATGAGGCAACAACACTACTAACCTATGTAAATAAGAATGATAGGTGGATCATAGATAGTGGGTGCTCACATCACATGACAGGAGACAAAAGTAAGTTTATTACCATTACTTAGTATGATAGAAATAGTGTTAGATTTGGAAATGATGCTCCATGTTTAATCAAAGGAAAAGGTTCCATTAAGCTTACAGAGAAAATTTCATGTGAAAATGCATATTATGTTGAAGGATTGAATTACAATCTACTAAGTGTGTCACAACTAAGCAATGTAGGATGCAAAGTAGAATTTGGAAACAAAACTACTAAAATCTATGACATTGATGGAAATCTTATAGGAAAAGGAGACCAAACTAGGAGTAATCTATTTTACCTAGATATGGAGGATGTTTCCTATCTCATTGCAAGATTTGATGATGTGTGGCTATGGCATAAAAGGCTATGTCATGTCAACTTTGATAATCTAATTAACATCAGCAAAATGAAAAAAGTTAGAGGTTTTCCCAAACTAAGGAAGCCTAACAATACAATGTGCAAATAGTGTCAGCTAGGAAAGATGACCAAGTCAAGTTTCAAAAGAAAATCCTACACTTCAAAAGAAGTATTAGAGCTAGTCCATATAGATTTATGTGGCTCAATAGAAGTGCAGAGCTACAAAGGAGACAGATATATAATGTTGTTTGTGGATGACTACTCTAGGATGATGACTGCCATGTTCTTAAAAAAAAAAATCTGATGTATTTCAAATGTTTAAGTGGTATAAATAGGAAAGAGTCTGAAGTGCCTAAGATCAGACAAAGGAGGAGAGTTCACATCAAAAGAATTTGAGACATTTTGTAATGATAAAGGAATTAAAAGACAAACATCAGCACCAAGAACTTCCACATGGAATGGAATTGTAGAGAGAAGGAATAGTTCAATGATTGACTATGCCAAAACATTAATGATGGAGAAGAACATTGCTCTAAAGTACTGGAGAGAAGCTGTAAGTACAGCTATCTATACCCTAAATTGAGTACAAATTAGGAAAGGTACAAATGCAACACTTTTTGAATTATGCTATGGTCACTCACCTAATGTGAAACATTTCAAAGTATTTGGTTGTAGATGCTATATGCTTAAAAATTTTAGAAATGGAAAATTTGATTCAAAAAATGATGAAGGTATATTCCTTGGATACTCCAATAGAAGTAAAGCATATAAGTGTTTAAATGCTAACACTAAAAAAATTGTAAAGAGTGCAAATGTAAATTTTGATGAGCATGCAAAAGTTTAAGTTGATGAATCCAAGAAACTAGAAGAATATAGATCCTTTGTATAATTCTATGAAGGAATGTCAAGTTGCATTCAGAAGTTGAGTTGTAGAATGAAGAAAATGCACTTTCTAATTCTGAAATCAGTACACATGAAAGAGATGTTGAGCTACCTAAAAGAGATGTGCATAGTGACTCTGAAGCTAAAAGACCAAACATGGAAGTAAGGAAAGAACCAAGGCTATCCAAATATGTGAAGAGACATCATCTTGGTAAACAATTTATTGGTGACAAGGAAGCCATACCAATGACAAGGAATAAACTAAGAAATGAATCATGTCTACTGAGAAAGATTGAACCCAAAATATTGAAAGATGCACTACAAGATGATGACTAGTATAAAGCTATGGAAGAAGAAATTGAGCAGATAGAGAAGAGAAAACCCTGGATTTTAGTTCCAAGACCAACTGATAAAAATGTGATTGGTACCAAGTGGGTGTTTAGGAGCAAGCTAGATGAGAATGGTGAGATCACAAGAAATAAGGCATGACTAGTCTATAAAGGTTATGCACAAGAAGGACTGGACTATGGGGAAACATTTGTCCATATTGCAAGGATGGGAGTAAGAACTCTACTTGCATATACTGCTTACAAAGGCTTTAAAGTCTACCAAATGGATGTAAAGTCTATTTTCCTAAATGATATACTAGAAGAGGAAGTCTACATGGAATAACTAGAGGGATTTATTGATGACAACAATAAGGATATGGTTTGCAAATTACACAAAGCACTCTATGGTTTGAAGCAAGCACCTAGAGCATGGTATGAGAGACTTCACAAATATCTAGTAAAGATAGGATTTGAGAAAATAGATGACAATAGTAACCTATAATATTTGGAGGAAAAGATGCACTATGCAAAGATTTTGTTGATTAGATGAAACATGAGTTTGAGATGTCAATGTTTGGAGAAATCAAATTCTTTTTTGGATTGCAAGCACATCAACAGAAAGATGGCATATTTGTGACTCAATCAAAATATATCAAGGAGATACTCAAAATATTTGGCTTAGAGAATTCAAAACTAGTGAGTACACCAATGGTAACAGGACATAAGCTATCCAAAAATGATGAGTCAGCTGAGGTATATCAGACAATATATAGATCAATGATTGGAAATTTGTAGTATGTTGTGCATAGTAGACTAGACATTGCATTATATGTTGGAATAGTAGCAAGATTTTCTACAAATCCAAGAGAAAATCATCTTATGGTAGTAAAGAGAATAATGAGGTATCTAAAAGGAACAAATGACTTTGAATTATACTATAAGAGAACTGAAAAGTTTGAATTCAAAGCCTACATTGATGCAAATTGGGGAGGTAATATAGATGAAATAAAAAGCACCAATGGACGAGCACTTTTCTTAGGTAAAAGATTAGTCACTTGGACTAGCAAAAAGAAAAGTTGTACCTCACAGTCCACAACAGAAGTTGAATATGTTGTTGTTTCTATTAATTGCACCAATATTGTATGGATCAAACATCTGTTGCAAGGTATGAAGGAAGAGATGATTGAATCTATGATACTCTATTGTGATAACACAAGTGCCATCAACATATCAAAGAATCCTATGATGCATGCTAAAACAAAGCACACTGTAATTAAGTATCACTATATAAGAGAATTGGTGGAAGACAAACAAGTGAAGATGGAATATGTCAACTCAAAGGAAGAGATTGTTGACATCTTCACAAAACTATTACCTAAAGATGCATTTGAATATCTTAGAGGCGATTTAGGGGTGATATCCCTACCTAAGCTTGTTTGAGTAACAACAAGATTGCCCTGCATCAAATTAGTTGATTGATGAAATATTATAAATTGATGTAGACGATACTTACTTTAAGTTTTTTCCTAAAGTAACTAAAGTGTTGAAGTTCCAAATCAGTCACAAGCAAGGTGACAGAGGGAGAAACTAGAGTTCCTACAAATGCTACACTTGCATGACAAGATGTTGGAATAATGTATCTTTGGCATTGTTGTCAAAGAGTGAGAAATAGCAAAAACTAATCAATGCATATAGAGGGAGAAATAATGTGCAGAGGGAGAAATGGCACACTTAAAGGAACAAAATGTAAGAGGGAGAAATAGTAGTTAAGAGAAAGAGCCAAGAGTAGAACTAATCAAAACAAGATAAGACATAGAAAAGAGGGAGCCATACAGAAACTAATCAGATATGTAGAGGGAGAAATAACAAAAAGGAAAGAGAAAGGAAATAGTAGTTAAGAGGGAGAAGCAAAAGTAAAGAAATCGGGATAGTAGATCAGAGAGGGAGTAGAACAAAAAGAGAAGACAATGTATCAACAAAGAGGAAGATATGAAAGCTGATGAAAATAGCGATGGTAACAAATTTTTTTTTGGCATTTGACTTACTATTTTAACCTAGTTAGCATTTTGATAACTTGGTTGATCAGTTTGGTTTGCCATCAATGCCAAAGAGGGAGATTATTGAATTTGATTGAAAAGATCATTATCAAAGAGGGAGATTGTTGTTAAATAATATTTTCAATATTTTTTTTTCATTGATGTCAAACCTACTATTTGTTGGAATGACAATTTCTTATAAGATCCAAGTACTATCACTTAATTGATTAATGAAGAGGATTTAATGTAGTACCTCTCCCATTTGACTTTTGTAAGTCATCCTGATGGATGCAACCTTGCTGACCTTTTGTTGTGATGGGATCTTGATTGTGACCCTGAGTGGTCTACACCGTCGAGGTGTTTGGATTTATGTTCTGTATTAGTTGCTTTAATTATGCTTTTGTCTTATCTACGAGATTATGATGTGATTTATGGTTCACTGAGATTTGTGCCAGTGGTTACCAGGATCGATGTGGTATCATGAGGTTGTTCCATGATTACCTTGAGATGTGTCCAGAGATTGCACTATATTCTATTAACATGCTACATTGGACTAGGTTCCTGTAGTAGTGGTTAGTCATGTTTATGACTATGGTTTTTTATATGTTTTAAATGCCTTTTTAATGCAGAGTAAACAATCATTATTAAATGCTTAAGTAATTGAATGGATTGTTCATGTTGGATTATTTGGTTATGTGTTGCAGACATTTACCTTGTCATATTTTGATTAGAGAGATATTTGTTTCTCATGTTATGTTTACATTTGAGATGACTTGAGGGTCAGATGTTACTCTTTGACTCCAGTATCATAGATATTAGACTACTATGTTGTTTAGTTAATCATATTGCATGATGATGCCATTTTGAGATGATAGTGTGTTTTATGATGATATCTAGTTATCTAGTATTTGGACATACCTTTGATTATGTTATGTGATGGATTTAATGCTATGGTTATTTAGTTCATTCCTACGTTGTTATACTTTATGTGAACGTGAGTGATATAAATAGATTATTTTAATATAATTACATAAATGATTAAATTAGGTGATTTAATGCATTTATTGCTTCGGCTATGTTATTATATGCAATTGCACTTGATCGTGTTGTTTAGTGTGTAGGATTTATATCCTTGGCAGTGGCACATGGAGTTAGTGATTCAGCCATTCATATTTTACCAATGTCATCCTTATATGGTCGACGTATCCTTAATTAAATGTTTAATTTAAACCTTTCGGTGATTATTAAATCCGAACTCATTTGCATTATGTGATTAGACCAGTGAGCGTGTCTGTGCATTTAGAGTTTCGCATAGTCGCTAAAGTTGGTAAGGAGATTTATGTGTTTTTGGATTTTTTGGCTTTTTAATTGATTTATTTTAATTTTTGGTAGCTTTTCCATAGATGAATTCCTATTTATAAGAATAGCCTATTTTCGTTTGGGTCAATTCGGGGTTTAACTAGGTTGGCTGGTTATTTGCTCTAATCGATTATTCACTCGAAAAGTGAATAAGCATCCAAAAAGGAATTAAATTACTCACTTCTCATTTTTGAATTGAAAAGTTGAAGAGTAAAACCCAAAATCCTCTTCATGAGGATTTACTTTTTTGTTCGTTGTGGGAGCTACAGGCGTGGGATCGTCGAATGGTTGAGCTCGTTGGATCCAACTCGGGGAAACCTTGGATTGCCGCGATTTTCAGCCACTTCTGCGAGCGTTTTATTTTTTGGTTCAGTTTTTCGTTTTGTCCTTTTGGCTATGAGGTAGAGTTTTCCTATTTTATTGTTTCTGCTTTTGTTTTTGGTAGCCGTTTGTTTGGAGGCTGAGAACTAGTGTTCCCTTCCATTTCTGTATGCTAGTTCTATCCAGTTGGGCAGGTATGAACATTTCCTTGTTTTTCAAGATGAGGGTTTGGGATTTTGCACCGTTATGCTGGCCGTTTTTGCATACGGTGTCCGATTTCATTTATTTTTGAATTTTTGGGTTTTTCATGCCCAAAGGTCAAATGGGTTTTAATTTTGAAATTTTTCTAAAATTTGGAGTTTTTACCTCATTTTGTGTGTCGCCCTATTTTCTCGAGTTTTCTTGGCACAATGTGGTTCATGGACCTTGATGATCTATTTGGATATCATTCAGACCATTTTTGCACTGTTATGTTGCATTGGGATGCATGTTGCATCCATACTCCCGATGTTGTGTTCAGTTGAGTGACTTTATACCTGTTATGGTTTCTGTTGGACCTTTGCTTTTGTTTCATGAGCACTAGGATTCATGTAGAATCCATACTCCTGGATTGAGGCTGGTTGAGTAATTTCATGACTTTTGGTCTTGTTGCATCATTGGGATTCATGTAGAATCCATACTCTCAGATTGAGGCCAGTTGAGTGATTTCATGATGTATGATTTTATTGGCTTTGGGACTTGTGTAGAATCCACCCTCTTGAGTTGCTTTCAGTTGGGTGTTTTGTTTTGCATTGTGTTCTCATCCTGTCCTTGTGTTATGACCTTTGTGATGGTGGTGCACCACACACGAGTACGTGCGCGTACGTTTGTCGAGGGACTTGCGGGTCTCGACCTTCCATGTCTTTTCTAGAAGTTTTGATCATTGGGAGTTGGGATGGGAGTATGCATGCCCACGGGCAGTTATTGTAGGATGAGCTTGGGTAGGGTAGGGTAACATATGGAGGGGGATTCTATCTCGTATCTTGGCATTTATTGCACCAGAGGTTGATGGAGGATATGAAGTTTTAAGTAAGTGATAACTAAATTTAAATGTGTGAGTGTTAATAAAATTTAAGATAGTAAAATGTTGTGCCGAGCCATTCCGTTGAGGGATGCTAAATCCACACGATCCAAGCTTGGGCTTTTTGATGCCAAGAAACTCTCCATGATGTCAGCCCCTACTTAGTAGCCTATTGAGTGTCTGACTAGGACCTATACTCCTTGCATTGTCTTAGGTTCTTGGTTGCAGCCATCATACTGTCTAGCGTGAGTGTTAGCCTTGGATGTTGTGTTTTTTGTGTGCTTGTGGTTGGATCATTATCTCCATCAGTACAGTGAGTGTGGACCTATGAATGCCACGTGGTTGGGAGGTGTAGCTACCTTCACCACTAGTAAGGACTAGTGTATAAAGACGGTCTCTTATCCTAGTGCGACCAATCCTGGATGTTTTCACTTGGTATTTCAGGTTTCAGAGTAGGCTTTCTTGTGATTTATGATTTCATTGGAATGCTTGGATGTCATGTTTAGATGATGTTAGTTTATTTGACGCATTCCCTTATCATGATTTTTAGCATATGATTAGACGATGTTATTTGATTTAGTACTATATCTATTGCTTCCTACTGTTTAGCATGTGATAGGTGATGTTATCTACTATAGGATTATCTTATGCTTTACTACTAGCATGTTAGATTTTCTTATGCTTATATTGTTGAATGTTTTAGTAGTAACATCCCTATTATGATAATACTGACGATCTGGTTAGTGGCTTGGGATGTTACGCGTGGGGGATGGCTAGGACCCACGATGGTCTTATGATGCTATTGACGGTTGGGAGGAACCGCGTACTTAGTTTGGTTGTTCAGTTCATTGCGATGTTTCTTATGTTCATTGCGATGTTTATTTCAGTACGTTCTTTTCTATTATGGTTTAGATGGTTAGATGCTCCTATTTCCTTGCTATTTGTGCACTTGAGTGTTTGCTCCTTGAATTGTGAATCTGGTACTCCCTGGTGTGGAGGTTCTTTGGTCTATTTTTCCCCTTTCTAAGTTATGGAAGTGTCTTTGTTTTCTAAGGGCGACATTTGTTCAGCAATGTAAACATTTAAAAAGTATTGCATGCCCATACAAACTATATCATACAACACTATAAAGTATCACACACCTTCTTGAGAAATGTCATGCGACATATCGCACGCCTTTTAGATAAGAGTCGCGCGACACTTTCCAGTATCGCACGCTTCTTAGAGAAGTGTCGTACGACACTGTTAAAGTGTTGCACGCCTTAAAGAAAAGTATCGCCCAGTCCCTGAAAGTGTCGCACTCCTTGAGAAATGTCGCGTGACACTTTTCTATGCTGCATTAAAGTATTGTAGAGTTTTTGTAAAAACTTGCGCAGGCCGACAGTGGGCACTTTTCTTCATGATCCAAACTTTCTAAGAGTTGTTTTGGATACCCTTTTAGGCATTCTTCGACCCTATGTTGTTGCATTTTGAATTCTGTTGGTTTCTCTTGAATCCAATTTTCGTATTTGTGTTTTAGTCTCTTGAGGTTTAAAATATATTGTTTAAGTATAAGTTGACGTATATATATTTTAATATATGCGACAAATCTTTTGAGATAGGTTTTAGACCTCTCGGAGACAAGTTAAAGGATTCTAAGAAATTTTCAAGGCTTCAAAATTTTAGGCTTAGCCAAATTTTAGGATTCTGCATTTTACCCCTGCTAGGTGTTTTGTTGATGAGTGGTCATTTCTTGAGTCCTCATCTTGTTGTGGTGGTTGTTGGCTTTTGTTTTCTTGTGTCAGTTTGGTAGTGGCATTTGGAGATTCGTTGGTTTTCGAGATTGTGGTGAAGTCTTCCGTTGTGATCTTTTTGATCCTTGTATGATGTTGTCATGTGCATTCATACTTGTAAAAAAAAAAAATTTTGACTTGTATTTCATCCTTGTTTCCAAGGATCTCCAGGTGGGGCATTACATTTAATCAATAAGATGTAAAAAAAGCACCTAAGGGAAATGTTGAGTTATGGTTTTGTAATGAAGTACAAGGATCATTTAAGATATTGGTAAAATGATGTATTGACAATACACTTAAAGTTACAAAGGTTGGTCACACTTAGAAACTCTAGAAGGATAAGTTCTAACAAAGTTGTCTGCAAAGCTTGACTAAATTTATCAGTGAGTGTCGAGCAAGCTAGTTCATGTCGAGAAAATTTTCAGTAAGTTTCGAGCAAATGAAAAATCTAGTGTGTGTCGAGTGAAATAGGAGTCAAGCAAGTAATAGGTGTTGCACATCAAAAAACTTAGTTGATGCCGAGTGAATGTACAACAATTGTCAAGCATCAATAAAACATAGTAGGTGCCAAGTAACACAGTATGTGTCAAGCATCAAAAATTCAATAGTGTTGAGTTGCTACATTATTTGAAAAGTCAAAGATTGACCAGATCTGAGTTGACAAGTTTGTTACCTTGAAGTTTGTGAACCTGATGGAAGATAAGGATGATGAGTTGGTGGCACAAAATTTTAGGTAAACCATTTTTGGGTGAATTTGGGTGGATTCTACATGATGTTTCTAGAAGAAACAAGATAAGGGGTAGATTCATTGAATCTTACCTAATCCATTCGAACCAAAACTAAGAGAGGGAAGACTAAGAGTGGGAAAAGTATTCTAGACTTCTATTTAAGAAGTTATAGGTCAAGAAGCAAGCGTTGGAAAGTGGTTAAGTGGTTGGTTGGAGATAGTATGCAATGTTAAGGAGAAGACATCAAGAAGGAGGAATAGAGTACAGAGACTCTACTTTGATAGGTGACCATAGAGGTGATTGCATTGGCACAATGAGCATAGAGACTCAAGGAGACGAAGCTTGAAAGAAGTACAAGTTGTTAGAGCTACAGAGATTGAAATCCAAAAAGAATTGTGAGCTGAATTGAGATCTAAAATTTGCAAGTTAAGTTTTGAGTTGTATTAGGTCAAAAGCCCTCATTGTTACTCTCTAGCAATTGTACTAGTTAGAGTAAAATCCTATGGACTTAGGTTGGTTTAATAGCCATTTGTAAATCCTTTAATAGGGTGGTATTCCAAGTGAATGTTCTAAAGTCCTCTAACTAGGACCACTTCTAATAGGGTGATTGAAATCCTTTAACAGGGTCACATTTAATACTGTGTTTTATAGCCTTTAACAAGGCAGGCCTTTCAAAGGGCATCACTTCAAAAGAGTGATAAAGGAGTATCATATTACTAGTAGTTTTTCCAAAATTGGTTTTCCACATAAATCATTGTGTTATGTGTTGATATTTTATGTTTCATTCTTGCATGTTAATTTCTTAGTAACTTGCTAAAATAACTAAGTTGCTTGGATGCATGGTTAGTTTGGATGGGCTTACTATTATTAGTGAAAAAAATTAATTAGGACATCTGGACCTTGAATAATTGATTCACCCCCCCCCCCCCCTCTCAGTTATTCTAAAGCTTTTATAACAAAGGGGTCATAGGTTAGGACCCCTAAGGACCTATTTGTTTGTTTCAAATGCATCAAAAGAGGTCATAGGTTATCATATGACCCCTTTTGACTCATTTGAAACAACCAAATAGGTCCCTAGGGGTCCTAGGGCCCCTAGGGACATATGTTTTCATAAAATGCATCAAAACGGGTCATAGGTTAACCTATGACCCCTTTCAACACATTTAAACCAACCAAATGGGTTCCTAGGGGTCCTAGGGACCGTGGGGACATATGTTGTCATGAAATAGATTGAAAGGGGTCTTAGGTTAATCTATGACCCTTTTCAATGCATTTGAACCAATGAAATCAGTCCCTAGGGGTCCTAAGGCCCCTAGGGACATATCTTGCCATGAAATGCATTGAAAGGGAGGCATTCAAACCAACCAAATTGGTCCCTAGGGGTCCTAGGGCTCCTAGGGACATATGTTGTCATGAAATGTGTCAAAAGGGGGCATAGGTTAACCTATGACCCCTTTCAATGCATTTGAACCAACCAAATAGGTCCTTAGGACCCCTAGGGACATATGTTGTCATTAAATGCCTTGAAAGGGGTCATAGGTTAACCTATGACCCCTTTCAATATCCCTAAAGATCCTAGGTCCCCTAGGGACATATGTTGTCATGAAATACATTGAAAGGGGTCATAGGTTATTGTATGACCCCTTTTGACACATTCAAAATAGCCAAATAGGTCCCTGGGGGTCCTAGGGCCCCTAGGGACATATGTTGTCATGAAATGCATCGAAAGGGGTCATAGGTTAACCTATGATCACTTTCAATGCATTTGAAACAACTAAAGAGGTCCCTAGGGGTCCTAGGGCCCCTAGGGACATATGTTGTCATTAAATGTGTCTAAAGGGGTCATAGGTTATCATGCAACCCCTTTCAATGCATTCCAACCAACCAAATAGGTCCCTAGGGGTCCAAGGGCCCCTAGGGACATATGTTGTCATGATATGCATCGAAAGGTGTTAGAGGTTAACTTATGACCCCTTTCAACACATTCGAACCAACCAAATGGGTCCCTAGGGGTCCTAGGACCCCTAGGGACATATGTTGTCTGAAATGTGTCAAAACTTTTGATGCATTTCATGACAACATGTGTCCCTAGTGGTCAAATGGGATCATAGGTTAACCTATGACCCCTTTCAACACATTCAAACTGACTAAATGGGTCCCTAGGTGTCCTAGGGCCACTAGTGACATATGTTGTCATGAAATGCATCAAAAGGGATCATAGGTTAACCTACGACCCCTTTCAATGCACTCAAACCAACCAAATGGGTCCCTAGGGGTCCTAGGGCCCCCAGGGACATATTTTGTCATGAAATGTGTCAAAAGGGATCATAGGTTAACCCAAGACCTCTTTCAATGCATTCGAACCAACCAAATAGGTCCCTACAGGTTTCAGGGCCCCCACAGATATATATTGTCATGCAATGTGTCAAAAAGGGTCATAGGTTATCGTCTAACCCCTTTCAACACATTCTAAACAACCAAATAGGTCCCTAGGGGTCCTAGGGCCCCTAGGGACATATTGTGTCATGAAATGCATTGAAAGAGGTCATAGGTTAGGACTCCTAAAAACCTATTTGATTTTTTCAAATTCATTAAAAGGGGTCATAGGTTATCATATGACCCTTTTTGATGCATTTGAAATAACCAAATAGGTCCCTAGGGCTCCTAAGGCCCCTAGGGACATAAGTTTTCATTAAATGCATTGAAAGGGATCATAGGTTAACCTATGACCCCACCCAAATGGGTCCCTAGGGGTCCTAGGCCCCTGGAGACATATGTTTTAATGAAATGCATCAAATTTCAATGTTTTCAAACCAACCAAATAAATCCCTAGGGCCCCTAGGGACATATGATGTCATGAAATGCATTAAAAGGGGTCATAGGTTAACCTAGGACCACTTTCGATGCATTTTAACTAACCAAATCGGTCCTTAGGTGTCTTAGGGCCCCTAGGGACATATGTTGTAATGAAATGCATTGGAAGGGGTCATAGGTTAACTTATAATTCCTTTCGACGCATTTGAACTAACCAAATAGGTCACAAGGGGCCCTAGGGCTACTAGAGACATATATTGTCATTAAATACATTAAAAGGGGTCATAGATTAACCTATGATCCCTTTCGACATCCCTAGGGATCCTAAGGCCCCTAAGGACATATGTTGTCATGAAATGCATCGAAAGGGGTCATAGGTTATCATATGACCTATTTCGACACATTGAAAACAACCAAATAGGTCCCTAGGGGTCCTAGGGCCCCTAGGGACATATGTTGTCATGAAATGCATCAATAGGGGTCATAAGTTAACCTATGACCACTTTCGATGGATTCAAAATAACTAAATATTCCTCCCCTCGTGTAACATTGCTACCAATATACCATATAGCTTATATAAGGAACATAAACTCAAACCATAGTTTAACTTAATTACAAAAAACCTTGTCTGTTGATATTTGGATAAGATACAAAATCAATTGAATGTTGTCATGAAATTTGTCTAAAGGGGTCATAGGTTATCATGTGAACCCTTTCAATGCATTTCAACCAACCAAATAGGTCCCTAGGGGTGCTAGGGCCCCTAGGAACATATCTTGTCATGAAATGCATTGAAAGGGGTTAGAAGTTAACCTATGATCCCTTTTGATGTATTTGAACCAACCAATTGGGTCCTCATAGGTTAACCTATGACCCCTTTTGAGGCATTTCATGACAACATATGTCCCTAGGGGTCGAAAGAGATCATAGGTTAACCTATGACCCCTTTCTACGCATTTGAACTGACTAAATGGGTCCCTAGGTGTCCTAGGGCCCCTAGGGACATGTGTTGTGATGAAATGTATTAAAAGGGGTCATAGGTTAACCTATGACCCCTTTCAATGCATTCAAACCAACCAAATGGGTCCCTAGGAGTCCTAGGTCCGCTAGGGACATGTTTTAATGAAATGTGTCGAAAGGGAACCTATGACCCCTTTTAATGCATTCAAACCAACCAAATGGGTCCCTAGGAGTCCTAGGTCCGCTAGGGACATGTTTTAATGAAATGTGTTGAAAGGGGTCATAGTTAAGCTATGACCCCTTTCAATGTATTTGAACCAACCAAATGGGTCCCTAGTGGTCTTAGGGATATATGTAGTCATGAAATGCATCGAAATGGATCATAGGTTATCTTATGACCCCTTTTGACTCATTCAAAATAACCAAATAGGTCCCTAAGGGTCATAGAGCCCCTAGGGACATATGTTGTCATGAAATGTGTCAAAATGGATCATAGGTTAACCTACGACCCCTTTCGACACATTCAAACCAACCTAATAGGTCCCTAGGGGTCCAAAGGCCCCTAAGAACATATGTTGTCATGAAATTAGTCGAAAGGGGTCATAGACACCTAGGGACCTATTAGGTTGGTTTGAATGTATCGAAAGGGGTCATAGGTTAACCTATGACCCCTTTCAATGTTCGTAGGGGTCCTAGGGTCCCTAGGGACATATGTTATCATGAAATGCATTAAAAGGGGTCATAGGTTATTGTATGATCCCTTTTGGCACATTTGAAATAACCAAATAGGTCCCTAGGGGTCCTACGGCCCTTAGGGATATATGTTGTCATGAAATGCATCGAAAGGGATCATAGGTATTTCAACATCCTTAGGGGTCCTATGGCCCCTAGGGACATATATTGTCATGAAATGCATCAAAAGTTGTCATAGGTTATTGTAGGACCACTTCAGACGCATTCAAAATAACCAAATAGGTCCCTAGCGGTCCTAGGGCCCCTAGGGACATATGGTGACATGAAATGCATCAAAGGGAGACCTATGACCTCTTTCAACACATTCAAAACCAACCAAATGGGTCCCTAGGGACATAAGTTTTCATGAAATGTGTCAAAGGTATGCATTCAAACCAACCAAATATGTCCCTAGGGGTCCTAGTGCCTCTAGGGACATATGTTGTCATGAAATACATCAAAAGGGGTGATAGGTTAACCTATGACCCCTATATGTTGTCATAAAATGCGTCAAAGGGGGTGATAGGTTAACCTATGACCCCTTTCATGCATTTGAACCAACCAAATAGGTCCCTAGGGGTCCTAATGCCCTTAGGGACATATGTTGTCATGAAATGCATTGAAAGGGGTCATAGGTTATTGTATGACCCCTTTCAATGCATTCAAAACAACCAAATAGGTCCCTAGGGGTCCTAGGGCCCCTAGGGACATATGTTGTCATGAAATACGTCAAAATGGGTCATAGGTTAACCTATGACCCCTTTCGACGGATTCAAACCAATCATTATAGTAAAAATCATAATAATCATATATAATAATAATAATCATATATATTAATATATTATATTTATAGGTTATAATAATAATAACAACAATAATAATATATTACTATATAATATTTAATAATAATAGTAAAAATCATAATAATAATATATAATAATCATATTTATTAATATATTATATTTATAGGTTATAATAATAATAACCATAACAATATATATTGCTATATTATATTGAATAATAATAATAATCATAATAATGATATATATTACTATATTATATTTAATAAAATACTAATATATAATAACATTTGTTCACATTGCCCACACTTTCTAAATTTTGACTTCCCTCCAAAATTTGGGCATCCATTTCGGGTACCCAATATCATATTGGGTAGCAAATTTGGGATCAGATACCTGATATGGGATTGGGTACCCGAAATACTAGCATGCTTTTTCCAAAATATTCTCAGTCACTGTTGACCTAACAATCACATTTTTTGGGGGCCACTTTCATGTATTTGGAGAAAAATAATTTCTTGGGGGTCATACGATCGAAAAAGGTTCTATAATGTATGATTAGGTGTCCAATATTGTTTTATGAATGGAAAGTAGTAGTTATTGAAAGGCTAAATGCAAAAGGAAGGTATCAAATGAAGACATTGCAGCATATAGGGAAAGGGACAAGGTAAATCACCAAATGAAGAGACAAGGTATGTTAAATGTAAGTTAAGTTGACAATGTATTGATCGAAGATGAAATCATAGAGTCAGATAATGAATATGTACAGTTGAAGAATGAAATGTACCAATTCATAATGATAATGTCGGGATTGAAAATTTAGAGAATAAATATCTGGAGAATGAAATTTTACCAGTTCATAATGTAAATTGTGTGATTGACCATATCAAAAATTACAATGCACAGGAACGTTACATATCTCCTAATTATAATCTACATGAAGGTTTTAGAACACCAAAATGGATAATTGAAATTGATGAGATGATTATTACCAATTTGGAAGGGAAAAAATTAGAAACAACCATTCGATTATGGGCTTCAAGACTATATAAGATGTTTTTCAACAATAAGACAGTGGCGGAGCAATGTCAACTTTTTATGCACTCATTTAAGATACAAAATATGAGACCTATGCTTTCCAAATTGAAGATTTGAGTCAATAAAAATTGGAAAGAAATGCCATTATTGTGAAGAATCTTTTCAGTGCTCTCAATAGCATTGGGAAAAAATAGTAGGGAGAAGGATAAGAGAACTGCTCGAAGGGTTATTACAACCTCTTTGAAAATTTTAAGAAAGGGTATATATATGAGACAAACTTGTATTGAATTGAACCTAAATCGTACTACTTTGAGAAGAAGACTTAGTAGACGAGAGAGAATTGATAATCCTCTTCAAAATGAAACATGGGCTTTTGGTGGGAGACTTTTTTATTTTAATAAGAAGCTATCTAATGATGAGAAGGAAGAAATTACACAGTTTTGGTACTCTAGCTCAAGAGTATCACCCAATGCTAAAAATGTGTTAAAGTTGAGAATTGGCATTAGAGACCACACACCACATCCTAAACATTATTTGGAGGTAAATCAAACTATGTTTTTCAAAGAATTTAGAGAGAGTCATTCAAGATTGCATATATGACAAAGGGCTTTTGAATCTTTGAAGTCATTTTATTGTGTGCTACTTAAAATTTAAAAGACATGTTGTTGCAAATATCATGTCAATTTTTTTATGCACCATGAACTATTGTGCTCCATCCGTTCTACTTTGCATAGTAAAGAAATGTTGGAGAATTGTGGTGCTAGTGGGCTTCCAAAATCATCAAGAGACTTGCCAAATCAATTTTTATATCGTAGAGTTGATGGTTGTTTCTTTTATAGAAATGCTTTCTAAAATGAGAAGTGTTTAGAATGTGGTGGCTTATCCAAGTTTGACACATCTTTCCATGGGGGGTGCAAACAAGATCTTGGAAAGACAATAGTTAAAAAATGATATATGAAATGGTGAAATACACATTGAAGAGTGGGGGTGAGGGATCTATATGTGAATTGGTTGCAAAAGAAATCAGTGATGCTAGTTTTATTTTAGATTTCAAGACAAATATTTTCTACAAGTATGCAAGACATAGTCATGGATCTCAATGGTTGGATCAACAATTTAGAATGAGTAAGGAGAGTTTTCCCATTGGCACTATTATATCACTTATTGACTTTGCTGAGAACTACACATTGCAACCTCAAAATGAGATATGATCTTAGTATTACAATTCCATTTATATTGTTATTTTCATCCACATAACATATAGACATGCCCCTTATAGTGCAGAAGATAATCAAAAGATTATTTGAGAGTACCATTTTTATATGAGTGATGATAGATCTTACTCTCATGAGTTTTGTACAACATTGTTTCGAGAATTATTTTGATTTCTTATAGGAGCATGAAATTGTTATGGATAGACATATCATTTGGTTAGATAAATGCACAAGTCAATTCAAGAATTCTCTCATGTTTTATTGGTTGTATCGGAAGATTATTAGAGAGAACCATTTTTATATGAGTGGTGATAGATCTCACTCTCATGAGTTTGTGCAACATTGTTTCAAGAATTATTTTGATTTCTTATAAAAGCATAACTTTGTTATGGATAGACATATCATTTGGTTAGATAATTACACAGGTAAATTCAAGAATGCTTTCATGTTTTATTAGTTGTGTAGGATGCACGTAGAGAGGGGGTGCCTCATATTTGGAATTTTTTTGAGTCTGACAATGGGAAAGGTGAACATGATGGATCAGGGACATATTTGAAGAGAGCTCTAGTTAAGGAGCAATTGAAGATTTCAAGAGAAGAGCTTCTTGATGCTCATAGCATTATTGATTGGTGTAGTTTAGCATTATCACCAGGGGGACTCTTGATTCAATAGTATGCAGATTCTTTTGGTTGGTTGAGGAAGGGTCCATAGGAAATAGATTAGATTGTGCTATAGTGAGAGACTCATCAAAATTGCATTCATAATGGAGCTGTGATTCTAGTACATTAACCATTTGGACACAACAACTAGCTTGTTTTTGTCCTAGTTGTTTTAAGTGTGATTGGGATCACTTTGAGTCGAGTGAGTGGGTGGACACATGGGCTCCACATTATCTTACTCCATTGTCTATCATACCCTCTATTAGAAATTATGACATGGAAAGTTCACTTGAGCATAACCATCTATCATATCTTCTTTAGCTAGGACATGTCTTTGTATTGGTTTCACCACAGGGGAATGATGAGAAATTAGATTATTGGTTAGCACATTATGTAAGAGGTAAATAAAAGCTTGCACAACTGATCACAAATGATGATGGATTCACATATCCTACTATTTCAATGGTTGTTGCTAGAATATGGCTATGGACATTCATGCTTAGAAGGAATGGAATTCCTGCATTCAAAGACTATCAGTAGAACAAAACAATTCTCATATATTCGCATCTTATTATAGCAACAAATGTGAAGTTGTTGAAGCATCAAGAAAGACCAAATTTTTTTTTAAAATTTACTATTACTGATGTTGATCATGAAGCCTTATTGGAGACTTTAAAATAGAGAGAGGACTCAACCGAAACACTCAACTAAGTATATTTACTTCTTATTTTATTTTTTTCATAATGATTCAATGAACTGATCATTATCTTGTTTAATACAATAACTTACTAATATTTTTTATGATATTGGAATGTAGGTACATCAATGAAGAGTAGCCATGCATGAAAATTAGAAAACTAAATGAGAAGAATAAAGAAAAATATATTCTATTTTTGACACTACGATTTTTGGCACTACTTTTTTTGACACTGCGATTTTTTACATTACTATTTTTGACACTACAATTTTTGGTAGTTGTCTATTTATGTAATAATGATGAAACACTTGAGATATTGTAAATTTAAACTTGTTGATTTAATGTAAGAAACAAAGATGATTTTACTTAATGCAATTTATGTGGAGAGACCAAAAAAATGATGATTTTAATACATAATAACATCAAACTTGCACTGTGCCCAATGTCAAAAACTTAAGAGAGATAAAAATAATGTTTTTACTTAATACTAACCCTAGTGACACCCTTGTTCCAGCCACAAAGAGCCTACATCATTTTCATTCACCCCATATCGAAGAGTCTCTAGGGTGCTCTAAGTGCATTTCAAGGTCAATCTTTTCAGCATTGTAACTCAGAGCTCATGAGGGCTATTGATGAATTTAAAATGCTATAGGAAAATCATTCCAAGGTCTAGAATAACCTATCTCATTTTTGAGAGATCACATTCTATTTGGATTTGACAGAGTGATCTCGCTCAATGCCAAAACTCGCAATGTGCCTCATCACAACTTAACTTTGAAACCCCTGATCTTGGCATCAAATCATCAGTGCGATTAGATTTGAATGGGTGGGTAAACCCTAGTGACACCCTTTTTCTATCCACAGAGAGGCTCCATTGTTCGCAGCCACCCCATACCGAAGAGTCTCCAAGGTGCTCTAAGTGCATTTTGAGGTCGATCTTCTAAGGGTCATAACACAAAGCTCGTGAGGGATATCAATGAAATGTCAAATGCTATAAGATGGTCATGCCAAGGCCTAAAATAACCTATCTCATTTTCAAGAGATCACATTCCATTTGGATTCAACATAGCAATCTTGCTCGATGCCAAAACTCACAATATACCTCAGTTCATAGGTGCGTCACAATGTAATGTTGAAACCATTGATCTTGACATCAAATAATTAGCTCCATTAGCTTTGAATAGGTAGGTGAACCCTAGTGACACCCTCATTCTATCTATGGAGAGCTTCCATCCTTCGTGACCACCCCATACCGAAGAGTCTCCAAGGTGCTCTAAGTGTGTTTCAAAGTTGATCTTTTAAGGGTCATAACTTGGAGCTCATGAGGGCTATCGATGGTCATGATAAGGCCTAAAATAACCTATCTCATTTTTCAGAGATCACATTTCATTTGGATTCAGCACAACAATCTTACTTGATGCCAAAACTCGTAATGTGCCTCAATTGATAGGTGCATTACAACATAGCTTTGAAATCGCTAATCGTGGCATCAAATTGTCAACACCATTAGCTCTACATGGGTGAGTGAACCCTAGTGACACCCTTTTTCTAGCCACAGAGAGCTTCCATCATTTGCATCCACCTCGTACCGAAGAGTCTCCAAGGTGCTCTAAGTGCATTTCAAGGTTTATCTTCTGAGGGTCATAACTCATAGCTCGTGAGGGCTATCAATAAAATGTCAAATGCTACAAGATAGTCATGTTGAGGCCTAAAATAACATATCTCATTTTCAAGAGATCATATTTCCTTTGGATTCAGCATAGTGATCTCGCTCGATGCCAAAATTTGTAGTGTACCTCAGCTCATAGGTTCATCATAGCATAACTCTAAAACTACTGATCTTGGCATCAAATCATCAGTGCCATTAACTCTGGATGGGCAAGTGAGCCCTTGTGACACCCTTATTCTGGCCATAGAGAGCCTCCATTATTTGCGGCCACCTTGTAACGAAGAGTCTCCAAGATGGTCTAAGTGTGTTTCAAGGTTGATCTTCCAAGGGTCGTAACTTGGAGTTCATGAGGGCTATCAGTGAAATGTCAAATGCTCCAAGATGGTCATGCTGAGGCCTAAAATAACCTATCTCACTTTTGAGATAGAACATTATGTTTGGATTTGGTACAACAATCTCGCCTCAATACCAAAACTCGTAGTGTGCCTCAATTCATAGGTGCATCATAGTGTAACTTTGAAACCGTTGATCTTGTTATCAAATCGTTGGTGCCATTAGCTCTGGATGGAAAGGTGAACCCTAGTGACACCCTTGTTTCATCCACAAAGATCCTCCGTCATTCAAGGCTACCCCGTACCAAAGAGTCTCCAAGGTGCTCTAAGTGCATTTTGAGGTTGATCTTCTGAGGTTCGTAACTCGGAGCTCATGAGGGCTATCAATAAAATGTCAAATGCTATATGATGGTCATGTCGAGATCTAAAATTATCTATCTAATTTTTGAGAGATCACATTTTGTTTGGATTTGGCACAACAATCTCACTCGATTCCAAAACTCGCAATGTGCCTCAATTCATAGGTGCATCCCAATGTAGCTTTGGAACCACTAATCATGGCATCAAATCATCAATGCCATTAGCTGTGGATGGGTGAGTGAACCCTAATTGCACCCTTCTTTTGGCTACAGAGAGCCTCCATTGTTCATGGCTACCCCATACCAAAGAGTCTCCAAGGTGCTCTAAATGTGTTTCAAGGTCGATCTTATGAGGGTCTTAACTCAAAGCTCATGGGATCTATTGATGAAACATCAAATGCTACATGATAGTCATGACAAGGCCTAAAATAACCTATCTCATTTTCAAGAGATCACATTTCGTTTGGATTCAATGCAGTGATCTCACTCGATGCCAAAACTCATAGTATACCTCAATTCATAGGTGTATCACAACATAACTTTGAAACCATTTATCTTGGCATCAAATCATCAATGCCATTAGCTCTGAATGGGCAGATGAATCCTAGTGACACCCTTGTTCTAGCAATATAGATCCTCCATCGTTCATGGCCACCCCATACCGAAGAGTCTCCAAGGTGCTCTAAGTATGTTTCAAGGGCGATCTTCCAAGGCTCATAACTCAAAGCTCATGGTGGTTATTGATGAAATGTTGAATGCTACAGGATGGTCATGTCAAGGCCTACAATAACCTATATGATTCCCAAGGTTCTCTAAGTGTGTTTGGGTAGATGAATGATAGTGACATCTTAAGGGATTGTAGAGATTAGTTCAAATTAAACACATCTGATAGCATTTCAAATTAAACATTGCATCAAAATTTGATAATAAAGGTTGTTAAAGTGTTATTCACAAATTATTGCATTTGAATCAAATATTAAAAAAACATGATCAAAATGAATGGTATTTCATAAACATGAACAATACACATGATACACGATAAATTGAACAATACTATGCTAAATTAATATGTATATCATTGTGCACATAAATGACAAAAATATATATCAAAATACATGTATCCATAGACAAATTACACAAATATATGTCAAAGTTCATGTGTCCATAGACAAATTATGCAAACATATATTAAAGTACATAGATCCATATACAAAATGCGGCTAATCACGCCATCAGAATATGTATAATATCAATGTTTCTGTATACAATGTGGCATATGCCATCTCAAAATGTCTTATGATTCATCCTATGAAAACTATACTATCCTATATTGCTGGTGGATGATCAAAATACAACCTCTTCCCTGCACTAGGTGGATCAAATACCTCCTACATAAACAAAAAAGGAAAACCCAAAGTTAGACTACTAAATTTATATGATTCTATGTATCAAACATTGAATCACTCAAATGCATAATAATATTTTTTTTTAATGAAGATTTATAGTATTAAAATTTCATCATAAACACCTCTCTCGTCAACCTCCTGCACCAATTAGGAGTCCTCTTATATGTCCTCGACAATGTTTGAACCTCGTTGATTGTGGCCTATGTATGTTTAAGTATGTTTGTCAGATGAATCTACAATTTAAACTATAAAATTATAATATAGCATGCTAAATTTATAACATATAATCAATAATTCAAACTACATCTTACCTGTGTCAACTCCTCCTCTTGATATAATGGCTATGTCAACTAAGATACAAAACTCTGGCATCCAACCTCCTATGCACTAGGTGTTTCCTATGAGATACAAAATACTAGTTGTTAAAATCATAGAGATCAATTTGAAATTTATTTATGAAAATAAAAAATAAATGATACTTAGACATACAATGGGGATCTCATTACGAATGGAAATGCTAGATAGTCTGTGATGTGGAATCTGTCTAGACTCATCACCAATAGCCACGCCATATACAATAAAGAATGTAATTAAATTACATTACCACAAACATTTTACAAGAATGGATAAATATTTAATCAATTTAAAAGCACCTAATTACCCTTCCCTTATTAATTGGTTGTGCCTCATCCCTTGCACTATGTCCCCCACTGATAGGTGATACTACAAGAGAAAAGAAAGATTAGAAACCATATATGCTCCAATATCAAATAGAAAAATAATGAGAGCACAACATAATATACTGTAGATGTCTCAAGGCCAAATGAATTAGTTGAGAGCATGACATTATCAACCTGTCTGATCTCCTCCTTAGTCATCAACTAAACATGAATGAAGAGCACATACATGTATAAGTTAGTAAGGGTTAAAAATTAAAATTACTCTATTATAAAGATTAAATTAAAATTACATATGTCCTAACAAAAAAAATTATACATGTACCTATATAGAAGGATTCCATGCCTTTGCATGCCCCTCCTCTCTCATGTCAGGGTGTGTAGCCTCTGTACGCACATCTAGTGTATCCTCGTCAAATACAAATTGATACTCAGAAAGATCACCTATGGGACCCAAACAAATATTCTTACATGTTATGCAAGAATGGGGCACACAAACATGTAATGATCTCTCTGATGATGAACTCGTGAATTCATCATCAACATAGGGAGGCAACACTGACCTAGCCTAGGATATCAATAGGCTACTCAGTCTATGGATCACTCTAATAGTCTAAGAGCTAGCCGTTGGAAATACAATAGGAAAGGTAAACTTCTGAGGGGGGGAGCAGTGAATCAATAGTTAAACTTGAACCCATAAAATTTTCACCACACATCCATCTCATGCATTCAATGAGTAAACTAAAATAACATATAAAGCATATACATCTAAATCATATGAACATGTAAGTATTCACACATAAAACACCATATATGATTACCCAGAAACCCTTCAAGTGAGAAGGTAAAACTAGGGTGGGGATGAAACCCACAAATCTCACTATTGTAGCAATAAAGTGTATCCAATGAAGGTTATAGTGTTTTGACCATGAAACATGATCTACTCTATGAAAGGTCTGGCCTGTTAAAGGTTTACAAAGACTTTTAGGTCTCACTTGGTTAGAGGATTTCAACACCCTGTAAGAAGTGTGCCTTGTTAGAGGACTTCAACTTACCCTGTTAAAGGATTTCATATAGCTTGTTAAGACTACTTTGTTAAGAGATTTGACTAAAATCACTTGTTAGAATGTCTTAGCATAGATCTTGTGGTTGACACTTGCTTTCCTGATGACAGATCACCTCTAAGCAATGTTTTCTTGATCCTTCTTGATCAAATGTCACAATGTTGTATACTCTTCTCTATCCTTTATTCTGCTCTAACTGAATCTGCAATTCACTCTCTCCTCATAACTTCTAAGTCACCTTGAATTCTCTATCTACGCATGCAAAACTATCCTCTTCACTCCTTCAACTCTCATAGATAGTTTAGGGTTTCATCCTCCTTAAGAAGACTTTGATGGCTTAGGGTTAGGTATGAATCTATGGCTAAGATTCATCCATGTTACCACTTAATACTTCTTATTTTTTGATTGGCTGCATGTAATTGCATATGGAATCCAACTAGAGATTTTTCCTTATCTCCAAAATATCATAATTTACCTTTAAGTTAGCTCAAAAATGGTTTATGTAGTTGTTTGTGCCATTACAAACAAATATGTCAAAATTGTGTCTCTCGGCATCTAAAATCTCTGATGCTTGGCATACACTAATCTTTTGGTTGTGACTTGACACCTACATTGTTCCACATCCACTATTTACTTGGCTCATGAATCACTTAGCATGGTCTATCTACTCGCACTTGAGTGACTTGACACATGAGTGGCTTGACACTTACTATGACTTGGCATGGTCTAATATTTACATGTTGTGCTCGGCATGTACTACTAATTTGGCATGAACTAAGTAAATAACTTAAGTGTGTTGACACCCACTTGTTAAAACCAATTTGAGATCAACAATCTCCCCTTTTGACATGAGTGTCAAAAACACTTGAATATACATTAATATCTTTGATCTCTCAAGCATAACATATCCATGACTCGTCTTATATGCAAGACTTCAAAATTTCAAAATTTGCAATAACTTGTATACCTCAAAATGTGAACTCCCCCTTAGTTGATATGTCTAATCCAAAATTTTGTACTCCTTCTAAGTAAATGTGTCTTTGTTGATACACTTTGACTTCAATGCACTATGTTACCAATAATCTTTCATCTGTTCATTTGATACTTCTTGTATACTTTCTCTTTCTTAGCTGATATCTCCCTATTTTGCTTTCAATATATATATATCCCAATGATGTATCTCCCCCTTTGTTCTTATTCTCCCTTGTGTTATTTTCCTCCAAAAATATGTCTCCCCCTTTTTGACACTTATGTCAAATGGGCTATACACTAATTGTATGTTTGTCCATAAAGGATTTATGAACATCTTGTATTATCTTGAGGGTTGCATCCCAGTTATCACATGCAACATCCAGTGACTTGAGTTGGATGGAAAGCTCAGCAACAAGTTGGACCAGCCATCTAAAGTAGAAAGATTGAGGTCTTTCTTTAGTAGAGTTTCAACATAGCCTAGCTCCTCGTGCAATATTTCCATATGTGGGGTGAGAGTTGCTTGTATGCCAGTCAGTTTGGCTCTTATGTTAGCCTCATCTGCTACTAATACAACTAACTAACTCTATGTTTGAAACAATGTCATGAAATGCTTCTCAATCTAAGCTAGATTTGTTGGTAGTCTTGCACCTAATGCAAAAATTTGACTCTCCAAACTTAGAATGTGACTTTTGGTCTCTTGGGTGAAGAGTGTTGGATTACATAATTTAGTGTACAATGAGAATATGTTCTCAAGTACCTTCTTCACATCCTCAACCTTAGTTGCCAATGCAACTTGTGTTAGTGCTATCTCACAAGATATTTTCTCATTCAGCTTGTTTTGGAACTTCTTTTCTAACCATTCTAATAATTTGGAATTAGTATCAAGGTCTTCATTATTGACCTTTTTCACTATATCTATCAGTTGGTCCATTAGTGGCTTGGTCTCTTTAGGAGTTTGTAGACTAAATGCTTCTAGAAAGATGTCCTTAATGTCTTGAAGTGCCTGCTTTTGTTTGTGTTCTCTCTAGAGCATTTCTTGATGCTTTTTCCTTTCTAAGCCCTGTTGTAGTATGCCTATTTGTTCTAATTTCATAATTTCATAATCATATTTAGGTATAATAATTTTTTCATCAAGGCTTATATCTCCATAATGAATTGCCTTTTCAACCTTTGATGAACTTGGGCTTGGCACTGAGATTTGCTATGGAATAGCCTCTGTGCTCGGCCTTTGAAGAGTTTGTGTGGAAGGAGTGCCAGATGTTGGTAAAGCTACTAGAGCTTGAACAAAAATTTATTCCTTCACCTTAGGTGTCTACTCGCTCTCTTCAAGCTTGCCCTGTTCTACCACTATGACTTGACTTGCACTTTGCCCTTGTGTTGTAGGTGCAAATAAGTCTATCTGACCTATTTCCTACTATCCTACAATGGTGGCTTGTTCTTTTTCTATTTTCTTCTCAATAATATCAATCTTGATAGTTGTATCAATCTTGGTAGATGTAGCTTCTAGAATTTGGATTAAAGGTTGTATATTAGTGGCTAAAGGGATGATAGAAGGTGATTCTTGTGGATTCACCTTTTCCCTTGCAACATCAATCATAAACTTTTGTAGTTCATCTACACATACCAAAACTAGATTGCCACAAAGTTTGGCCTATAATGTAGATTGATCTAATATCTTCTTTAAATCTTCTTTAGTAAGAGGATTGATGTTCCGAGCTAATAGATTAGAGAAATCCATGAAAGTTACTATTTTAGTTGAGTCAAGTGGAGGATTGAAACTCGGTAATTGTATGTCGTGCACACTCTGTTCTTCTTGTTGCTCAAGCTCTGCTATTGCCTTGTCATCTTCTTTTATTTCTATTCCTCCTCCAACTATGCCACCTTTGTTATCACCTTCTTCATTATCATTCTTGACCTTTGAAGGTTCAGGTTCTCCTTTCTTCATTGTGGTTAACCCATAAATGAGTTTCCATATCTATGTTGACTTCTTGACAACATCTTCAATATTATTTTGTAAAATGCTAAAGGCTCTGTATTTAGGTGTAAAACTAACTACATACTTCTTTACAGCCTTAAAAATTTGTGCCTTTGTTAATTTAGGTATCACTTGGGCTAGTGTGGTCTCCCTAATTTGTCTTTCCACATTTAATGCCACTTTTTCTCAACTATGTCATATAGACTCTTTAGTATAGAGTTAGAAAATTCTAGAGGTGTTGTCTTGAATTTTGACATCATCGCATATAGGGCCTCTTCCACTTGGTTTTTCTCCTCTTTACCTAATTTATCAAAATCAACATGACTGAAACCTGATAGATCTACATTATTTATAACATTTTCAGATAAATTTTCAAGATCTGAAAGAGGGTTGTGACTCACCACCTTGAATTGGTTGTTATCATCTAACTTTATCATCTCCTCTTCAGAATCTGGTTGTGCAACATACTTTCTTATGGGTCTCTTTTTCTCTTGATCTCCTTGTTTTGTTTTTTTTTTCTTTTCCTTGACCTTTTGGGTAGTTGCATGTGTGTTGGCTCTTGTTGTGGGTGTAGTAGGCATTGGCTGACTTGGTTTGACAATTTTCTTAGTCCTTGCCACAAGTTGTGCCTTGGCCTTCCTTTTCTTTTTCTCAGTAGGAGTAGGTGCTTCCTTGGCTTCTTCTCCCTCAGCACCTTCAATTTCCTCTTCTTCTTTATCTTCTCCCATGCCTTGTGTCAGTGCTAGAGGTTCTTGTGCTTGATTTCCTTCTTCCTTTTCATCCTCGTCTTCTTCTTCTTCTCCCTCTTCCTCCTTAGCACCCTCTCCAAATTTGGCTTTCAACTTCTTTACTAGCTTTTCCTTTTTCTTCATGGTAGAGGTAGTCTTTAAATCCATGGTTATCTTGGACTTGACCATCTCATAGTTTCCAAAAACTTTTGCACTTTTGTCTACCTCTTCTACTAGTAGAGTTGTTATAGTTGTTGAGGCTTCATCCACATTTATTTCATAGCCTAAGAGTCTCAACCATCTTACCCTTGGTGTGGCAGCTTGCACAAATGTATAATCAACATCCACAAGAGAAAATACATCATTATAATATTTTTCAACTAAAAATACTAGTGTTCTTAGTCTCTCCTTCATTGACTTTTTGAAATCTTCAAAGTAGCTAGTCATTAAGGATTCAAAATTCTCTCCTAGTTGCTCAATGTACTCACCAATATGTACTATAATTGATCTGTTGGTCTTCCATCCCACAATACCAAATGAGGGGAATGTGTTTTGTACATAAAAGAATATACAAATCAATATAGAGCCAAATTTGCATTGTGCACTCTTAGTTTTCCTAATTGCTCCAAGGTTCTCCATCAGTTGTTGTAATTGTAGCTCTACTAGATCATATGTATAATCTTTCTTGACAATCTTGTACCCAACATCAATAGCTATACAAGGTACACTATTCAATCTACTAGATTGGTAGAACTTGTGTGATATAACCCTTACAAGAAAGTTAATAAGAGGATCAATGATTGTATTTATTGTTATACCTCTTTTATTCTAGACAACTCTAGTATTATTTTCAATCACTTCCTTAGAATCACTTCTAAGTGTCTTAGGCCAATCTAGGGCTGGGTAGCCAGTAGCCCTATGAATTATTCTCTTGTTAATTTTAATAGGTCCACTTTCTAGCCATAAGGAACCATCATGGATTCATCTTAGCATGATTTATATCCACTCTACCTTAAATACATTTGGAAAATCTAGGGCTCATGTTAATCCCTTTCTTTCAATGAGTTTGAACTCTTCTTTCAAAACACCATTATCACATAGCTTGTTATATGCCTCCCTTATCTCCATGTCACCTATGCTACCAATCTTGCAATTATAGCACTTTCTCACATCTTGAACCATTATTACATTCGGTGAAATCATTGATAATGTGCCAGAAGGGTCTTGCTTATATGCAATGTAAGGAATGGCTTTCAAAATGGGTTCTTTAACTTCATTACTTACTAATTGAACATTCAAAACTTCCTTCCCTTCAACATTATTCAAACTAGATGTCATTGTATGAAACTAAGGTTTATGAAAATAAAATTGCATAGCTCGGTTCTTGATAAATACCTTATGAAATCTGATGAGCTAACTTGATATCACTACTAGAGTCTTCTGTAAACACTTTGAACAAATTTCCAGATCACCTTCTGCTCTGCTTGCTCTTTCTTGAATCTGAAATGATGAGTTAAAAGCATTCAAAAACCCTTGCATTTAATGACGAGTTCTTACATAGTTGTAAGCTCAACATCAACCAATTTTAGGCTCACTCGGCATCCATTGACATTTCTACCTCTCAGCAACCACTACAAGTTTGACATCAACTAGCCAAATTACTAGCTCAACATCTTCTAGCATTCTACTCATCATACATAGGAAATATGTCATGCTCGGTAACAACATGAAAAGCTTAAAGATTTATCTTGAATTCCTATCAACATTTTACATCTTTGTTCATGCTAATGTAATCTTCTTAGTATTGTCTCCTTTGAAACTGATATATGATATAGCTTTTAAATATTAGTCCCTCATACCTCTTGATTTCCTAGTTTGATGAGGTGTGATCACTTGATCAATTGGGTGAAGTGATCCCTTCTCCATTTGATGTACTGTAATCTACTTTCTTTTTCCATGTCTTATTCATCTCATCTCGGATGTGTTCAATATCTACCTTGCCTTTACCTTTATCAAATTCACAACTTGGTACCTTTGACTTTTTTGGACAATACCTACTGATGTGACTAGTCTTCAAACAACTGAAACATGTGGTTTGGCTCAACCACCTTTGGTAATTACCTCTAAAGTGTGTCCTAATACAATTCTCAGGAACATGTCTATATTCTTGACAATAATGAAAACTATATCTTGTATTATAATCCTAATTATAAGAGTTGCCATTGTTCCTTACTTTTTTTTGCTTGTTTGATGACCACATAGGTTTGGTTGCATTCAAAAGCTCTATGTCCATACTTCTGATAGTTATAGCAATATCCTTCAAATCTTTGTGTATGCATGGTCCTGGTTTTGCATTCATGTGCCTGATGACCTTGTTTTTTGTACTTATGGCAGTGAACCATGTTCTTAGGCTTGACATTTTGATTTGCAATCTTGCTCCTATACACATTAGCAGTATGTCCTTTCTTACCACAATTATGGAAAGTAGGTTTAGAGTTCTTACCTTTGTTGATCCTTTCTTCTGCATTTTTTAATGATCCTCCTTCTTTAGTGCTTGTATATCCCAATCCAAATGTATCATTATTGGATCTAGGGGATCTCAATAATTGCTCAAATTATTTGATGGATTCATTTGGTTTGTTGAAACTTTCAAAAAAATTCTTTTCTATCTTTAGGTCACTTTGTAATTGTTCATTTTGCAACTTAAACGTAGTCATCTCAATATCCTCGACATTTAACTCATTGTTGGCATTCATCATTTGACTTAGAGTATCCAATTGCATGTTGAAAATCTTGGTGAACTCTGTTGACTTCTCTTCCAATCTGTTGGCTAGAGTTCTTTTTTCTTCTTCAATCAAGGCTTTGTTTTCCATAGCTTTCTTCTTTTGTTCAACCACTTCACATAGCAGTATGGCTTGTGATTCTTGCTCTAATTTGAGATACCTAATTTCCTCAACTTGGACTCTATTATTTTCCATTAGATCTACAATTGTTGCATCAAATTCATTGGAATCTCCATCTAAAAATAGCTTAGTAGTGTCTACCTCTTTGTATTGTGGGTCATTCTCCGCAATGGCAATTTCTTTCCTTCTCTTCAAGGAGTCTTTTAGGTCTTCTCTTGCTTGATTTAGTTGATGTAGTATGAGATGTATTCCACTCTCCTAGTTCTCAATAGTCTTTACCAACTTGTAAACTTCCATTTCAATATCTTTCCTCAAAGTTGCAAAGCTTATCTTTTAGAGAACTGGGCTCTGATACCAATTTTTGGAAATACAATAGGAAAGGTAAAATTTTGAGAGGGGGGTGAATCAATAGTTTAAACTTGAACCCATAAAAGTTTCACCACACATCCATCTCATGCATTTAATGAGTAAACTGAAATAACATATAAAGCATATACATCAAAATTATATGAACATACAAGCATTCACACACATAACACCAGATATGATTACCCAAAAACCCTCCAAGTGAGAAGGTAAAACTAGGTTGGAGATGACACCCACAAATCTTCACTACTGCAGCAATAAAGTGTATCCAATGAAGGTTACAATGTTTTAACCATGAAACATGATCTACCTTGTAAAAGTCTACCCTATTAAACGCATCCAAAGACTATTAGGTCTCACCTTGTTAGATGATTTCAACACCCTATTAAAAGTGTGCCTTGTTAGAGGACTTCAACTTACAACTAAGTAAGCACCTTGTTAAAGGATTTAATATAGCCTATTAAGACTACTATGTTAAGAGATTTGACTAAAATCACCTATTAGAATGTCTCAGCATAGATCCTACAGTTGGCACTTGTTTGTCTAATGATAGATCACCTCTAAACAATGTCTTCTTGATCCTTCTTGATTAGATGTCTCAATGTTATGTACTCTTCTCTATCCTTTGTTCTACTCTAACTGATTTTGTAAGTCACTCTCTCTTCATAACTTCTAAGTCACCTTGAATGCTCTATTTGTGCATGCAAAACTATCCTCTTTTCTCCTTCAACTCTCATAGATAGTTTAGGGTTTTGTCCTCCTTAAGAAGACTTTGGTGGCTTAGGGTTAGGTATGAATCTATGGCTGAGATTCATCCATTTTGCCACTTAATCCTTCCTATTTTCTGATTGGCTACATGTAATTGCATAGGGAATCCAACTAGAGATTTGTCCTTATCTCCAAAATATCATAATTTTCTTTTAATTCAATTCAAAAATAGATTACATAGTTGTTTGTCCCATTACAAAAAAAATGTCAAAATTGTGTCACTTGGCATCTAAAGTCTTTGATGCTCGACATGCACTAATCTTTCTATTGTGACTCGACACCTGCATTGCTTGGCATCCACTATTTACTCAACTCCTGAATCACTTGACATGGTCTATCTGCTTAGCACTTGAGTGACTTGGCACATGAGTGGCTCAACACTCACTATGACTTGGCATGGTCTAATATTTACATGTTGTGCTCGACATGTACTACTAGTTCGGCATGAACTAAGTAAATAACTTAAGTGTGTTGACACTCACTTGTCAAAACCAAAATGAGATCAACACTAGCCTCTGTAATGATATTAGGATGTTGTAGTAGAGGAGGGAGGTGACATTAGTAGGGGGACAAAAGTGCTAGCTTTCTTCTACTAGGCAAAGGGTCATTTGTGAGGAGCTCCTCCTCCTACACCCATGTTGGCCTTCATGCTTCAATATTTCACCTTTAGGCCGAACACAAATTCGACATACAATTTTCTAATGAAATAAAATGGCACCTCTAAATTGCTATTTGGAGGGATATCAAAAACCATCCACCAAATATGCCAAAATTTTGCACGCATAGCCTCATTTGTGCACCATTTAATTGATAGTTTGGGCTTTGTGTGTTCTACTTGTTTACCAATTTTTGGGTCCACAAAAAGACTAACCATATCATCTTTAGTTATATTTAGGGTTGCAACCTCATCATAGTCCAACCCATCATCAAACATGGCCTACATTTGGTCATGCCAATGAAGAGAAACATTGTGTTCATTGGTAAGTGTTTCAATATTATCCACTATGGTGTTTAACATAGATAACATGGGAGCCAATGCAAGTATAGTGTTATATGTGGTTTGCAAAACCCTCAGTTCAGGGAGATTTTCAAATATCAAATCTTCAACTTGAGGAGGGTTTTGAGGGGGTAGGGCATCATTTTGTGGATGGTTTTGACAGGATACTAGATCATTTGGTGGAGGGTTACGAGGAACATTGTTTCCTGCCTTAGTATCATCATTTGGGTTAGCCATACCTATTAATTTGCAAAACATAATTTCTATTAAAAACAACCTAAATTTCAAAAATTTATATTTAAAATACCTAATTTTTAACAATTTCAATTAAAAATAAATAATTTGTAATAATATTCATTCAAAACATTATAAAAAAACAAAAAAACTTACCCTTATCGTATACCCATTCTGAAATCTGATACTTGAATGGAGGTCAACACTCAAGCCAAAAAAATACTATGTAAAAAGAGCTCTTAGGTTTTTTTTTAAAAAAATATATGTTACAAGTTTTAGGTATCCAATTTCATATTGAATACCCAATATAATATCAGGTATCTAATAAGAAATTAGATACCCGATTACCGATTAGATACCCGAAAAGGCTTGGTCCTAACTTTTTAGCTTTGGTATCAAGATGGGTGGAAAAAAGTCAGAGCAGATTTTGAAATGTTTTTAGATGTTTTCAAACTCCATTTTTTTCATATCACCACTTTTTGGCACACCATAATCCTGCACATACCCTTATAGTAGAAGAAGCATAGAATGTGATGCATCTTTTGGATCTCAAAAATGTTGTACCATTTGAAATTTATAGTTATTTTTCAAGTAGTGTGTCAATTAGCACTTTATACATAACTCCATTAGAAAATAAACAATAATTAATTACTGAAATTGTAATTTCACAAACCTTACATTTATGGAAAGATAAGAACATTCTTAAGAAACACTTTGCATTTCATCAAATTTTGGTGAAAAAAAAGGTCGTTAGCTACATGTTTAAAGTAAAAAACACACAAGAACATGTCAAAAACACATTTTTGAGATTTTTTTTAAGTTGACCATATAGGATTGGTATCAAAAGATATATTAGGCCTTATAAAGGTGTTAATTATTTTCGTTTAGTATCAGGATGGGTGGGGAAAAAGTTGGAATAATTTTTGAAATGCTTTGAGGCATTTCAGAACTAAATATTTTTCAGATTGTCACTTTTTGGCACACCATGATCTTGCACATACCCTACATTTACTTTTAACTCATGTGATGTCTCATTTATAGATCTAATTTTCCTCCTACCATTAAAAATGGCTCTCTTGACTGAATCTACAATTACAACAATTAATGGTGGGAACCTACAATTACAACCACACCTCCAAGTTATAGACATTGTTGAGTTGGGGTCAAATCACAAGGCGATACCTCAATACAAAATGACCTCTCTAACACAAAAAGAAATAATTACAAAGAAATATATTTATTATATGGGCTTGGGATCAATCATAAAGGGGTCTCTAGTGTTACGCAAATGATATAGTTACCCTACTATTTGCAAATCTAGGTAAGTTCTTCTACAAATTTATCCAATAAAATTTATTTCTAAAAATACAATCATGTTTCAATCCAACCTTTTGTGATATTTTACAATATATAATGTTTGGACTCAATGTGGTCTTGTAGGTGGATTGTTGTTTCTAAGCTAGTCATAACTTTCTTGCATCATGTTGTTATTGGTGAACCCATCTATGTATGCAAGGAACAAGGCCCAAAATTACCTGTAGTAGACTTGGGTTGTCCATCAATAGATGTGCTTAAAAAAATGATGTCTTACAACTACCTTCCCAAAGAGTGATGCCTGGGACATCATTGTCTTTAAAGAATAAAGAAATCAACCCTACTATTACTCCAATTAGAAATTTGAATCCATATCAAACAAGGTGGCTTATAAGTGGGCATGTTACAATAAAAAAAGGAAATTCACCACTTCAAGATCCAACATGGAGATGGAAAAGTCTTCTCTTTTGAGATTATAGATTGTGAGAAAACTGAAGTACATATCACTTGCTTCAACAAAATTGTAGATATTCACTACATGAATATCCAAGTAGGATCTATATATAGAATAGAGGGTGGTACCATGAAGACAATGAATAGGCTCTACAAAAAACTTAATAGACAACTTAAAATTTTTTTGGAAGACAAATATAAGGTTTCACTCTTAGATGATAAACTATCAATTCCAAAACACCAATTTTCTTTCAACCCTCTTGATGAAATTATAAATGTGGCCAATGATTTCCTTGTTGATGTTATTGGAATAGTTATTTGTGTGGATCCATGTACCACAATAAGGAGGTTTGATGAGACAAAAGTTCTTAGAAGAAGTGTCCAATTAATAGATTTTTCTTTGTCTACTATACATGTAACTTATAGGGACCAACCACTCAAAAAGAGGTTTCACAACTTCAAGAAATGTACCATTTACACCATGTTGTTGTTCTTGCAATTAAAACTAGAAAGGCCACTAAATACAATGGAAAGGTCATAAGCTCTTTGGGTAGTACTAAACTCTTCATCAACCCATACATAGAGGAGGCAATAAAACTAAGATTATGGTTTAATCGAAATGGGAAGGATATTTTATCATCATCAAAACAAACTATAGATGTGCCCCTACAAATTCCAAGGAAAGAAATGTTGAAATTGAGGAACAAACAATGAATGACTCTTGAACTTTTCACTACATTGTAAAGGGAACAATGCAATTCATAAAAATGAATTTAGTTTACTATCCATCTTTCCCCATTCATTTGAATGGTAAATAATGTAAGAAAAAGGTTGCTAATTTTTTTTTATGAAATATGGACTTGTGCAAAGTACAAAGGCACATTTGCAGGTTGTATTTATAGGTACATACTTCAGATAAAGCTAGCAAATGATACAAGCACACTCTAGGTAGTTTCTTTTGATGAACCTGCCACCTACTTCTAGGTATGTCAACACATGATTTATATATGCTCCAATTCAATCAAGAAGAGAAGATTGATGTAGATACAGTAACCAAACAAGGATGTTTCAAATAATTCCTCTTCACTATCTCAGTTCTATATGACTTAAGTGTTGGTTAAGGTCGTCTGAAGTCGACAGTCACCAAATTTGACACACTCAATCTTGAAGAAGAAAGATGCTTCCTTGATCAATAAAATTGATGATATGGAAGACAAGGGTGCTTAAATATACCTCTAATGCTTATACTCTAATAATATAAGTACATAATTGCACCACCAACATTGATGCTATGTATCAACATATTAAAATTACAATATGTTTGGAAAACTTAAATGTTTATGATTGTATTTATTACTACCAAAATTGATGCTACATACTAATATATGAAAATAACATGTATTTAGTTAAGTTATATCTTTAGCAAATAAAACTATTGGTTATTTCTTTTTAATTTTTATGATTGTATTTAGTTCAATCCAAATATGTTTTTTACCAACAACTTATTTTTTTATGTCAAGGGCCAGGTGATATTGAAAAGTATGCATTGCCCTTAAGGAATTTTAACCTGGCTTTCCAAGGTGCTATTTGAGATTGAATAAAGGTATGTAAAATCATTCAACTATGGTAGAAAATTGTAAGTTTTGGAAGGGTTTTGAATCAAATGACTTAATAATCAGAGAAGTAGAAAAAGTATGTTTAGGAACATGGATGGTATTGGGTCAGTCTTGGGGGATTTAGGTGTGACAATGTCTCCATAGAAGGAGACGAACTAGAATCTTGGGAATAAGAGAGTCTTTTCACATCTAGAGAACTCTAGTGAATTAGGTGAGGGAGTTTTTAAAAGGGCATTGTACAATAGCAGGAAGAAAAAGGATGTATTTACCTCAGATCAATCAATGTCTACTTCTATTGTTGTTGACTTTAGAGACATGCAGAGGAAGTCTCAAATAAGGAAAATGAATCATAGTTTTCAAAAACCTTACTTTCACCACAAAATAATAGGTGTTGCGGACAATAGGTAGCAATTAATGCTAAACAAAGGATTGGAACAATGTCATTTTGCTAAACAGTTTCTGCTTTATATTTTAGGAGTGAGTTTTAAAGACTAGTTTACATTCGTGGCACATGCTAACAAATTTCATAACATTGCATATTGGGATTCAATTTGTAGAGTACTATTTGTTAAGGACTTTCATCTCAAAAAATGGAATAGGGAGAGTTGGTTAGCAGAAGATATAATTATGCATCAAGTTATGTTCAATAAATCATCTATAGAGATATTTTTTTTAGCATGTCAAGAGACTATGAAAGCAGTTAGACTGGAAAAAAAAGTGGAGAAAGAAATACTAACTTTAGCTAAAGAGATATTAGAATTTTTGTTTTCTAAACAATTTTAGTCAATTGCAGATGAAATTATGAGAGAAGATATTATTCAGGAATCCAAAATTATTTTTGAAGATATTTTATCCAAAGGGGAAGTAGAGAGTGATCGGCACGATAGTAGTGGCCAAATGGAAAAGGGAACTCGGTCAAGTTTGGTTGGGTGTGAATCCAAATTTGACTTTTCATAAACCTTTTCAATAATGCAATCACCCAGGGAAACAAATCTAGTGTCTTGTACAACCAAGACTCATGGATGGAAGAGTAAAGCATGAAAGCAAAGGAAGAAATTGCAGCTGGTACCCAGTCTACTTTAGAAGACAAATTTCAGGTAGTAAAGAGAATAACCAAAAAGACTAAGCATCCTTTGGTAGAAGGATCAAGATTATCACGTGGAATTTCAGGGGCATAAACACCTCTAACAAAAGAGGTAGGATAAAGGAACTCTTAGATGCATCAAAAGGGGACATTATTTTACTCCAAGAGACCAAATTATCAGATGTAAAATATTAAGAATCAATTACAAAATGGAAATCTTCATTGTCCCAGTTTTGGTGGGGCCTCGAGAGGATTAAGTACTTTGTGGAATTCAAGGTCAATTTTAGGAAGCTTATTGGATCAAGGTTTTAGTTGGCAATGTTTTAAGTTTCAACATTTTGACATTTCAATGGTTATAATAAATTTTTATGGTCTAATTAATGGCCCAGAGAAACATAAGTTGTGGAATGTGATTTATGATAAGGTTAGATCTATTTTGGAACAAAACTATATTATTGGAGGGGATTTTAATGCAATCAAGAACATCAAGGAGAAATAGGGAGATATCTTTCCTTCCATGAAAGTTATGGAAGAGTTTGATAATTTTATTTGTGAAAATGAATTGTTTGAGGTTGCATCTTCTAATGGTAGTTTTACATGAAATAACAAAAGAGATGAGTTTTTGCAAATTGTTGAGAAACTTGATAGGTTCCTATTAGCTCAAGCTTGCAAATTAACTTCTATTCATTTTTTGTCAAAAAAATTATCTTTCTTGGGTTCTAATCACTTTCTTGTAGCATTAAATATAGAGAATACTGTGGTTAAGGCCTTGTTGAAGCAGAAATCTTTTAAATTTGAAAGAATGTGACTAAGACATCCTCAATTTTTTCCTTTAATTAGATAGTGGTGGCTTAGTGCATCAAATGAAAAGGATAATTGAATGTTTAAGTTCTATGAGAAACTTCAATATCTTAAACACAAAATTAAAGTCTAGAACAAACAAGTTTTCAAAAACATTTTTGAGGAAAAGAAAGTAGTGCAGAAGGAACTGGAAGAGATAAATGAGGAGATTATTAGTTATGAACTGAATTCAAAATTATTCTCCCTTTAGAAAGAAAAATAGTCTTAGTGGGTGGAGCTACATAATAGGGAGGAAGACTATTGGAGGCATAAATCTAGAGAGTTATGGCTTACTGATGGAGATCGTAATACTAAGTATTTTCATGTAGCAACTTGTAAGAGGAAGGCAAGTAAATCTATCCTTTCAATTAGTGAACAACATTCAAGAAAAGTCATCAAAGAAGAAGCTAGCATTAAAGTGGAAGGAGTTAGATTCTTTAAGGAGCTTCTTGATTCTTCAATAAAAAAGGAGGAATGTGAAGACCAAGTTAGTTTCTTCCTAGAAGTTGTTCCAAGTATCATAACAGAGCAGGAAAATTTTGAACTTATGAAACCATTTTCAATGGAGGAAATCTAGACAGTGGTTCTATCTTTTATGCCTGACAAAGCCCCTATTCCAGATGGTTTTACTACTTTATTTTTTCAAAAATGTTGGGATGTCTTAGGGTGGGACTTGTTTTTGGCATTAGAGTCATCCAAAAGGAAGGGTATTATGCCTAGGAATTTCAATTCTACAAACACTATTATTATTCCCAAGTCTGGGGAATCTCAAACATTTGCTGATTTTAGACCCATTTCCTTGTGTAACACCATTTATAAAATTGTTACAAAAGCCATATATTCAAGATTACAATATATATTGCCAAGAATAATCTCTTTAGAATAGGGAGGTTTTGTGCTTGGTAAATAAACTTTGGAATGGGCTATTGTGGCGCATGAGACCATTTATCATATAAATGAGAACCATATTCCTTCTTTTGTGATCAAACTAGATATGATGAAGGCTTATGATAGGGTTAAATGGTCCTTTCTTATGAAGGTTTTGGAGAAATTTGATTTTAGTAAGGCTTGGTGTAAATGGATTAAAGCTTGTGTGTCAGGTGCTCAATTTCCAGTTCTTATTAATGGCTCCTTGGAGGGATACTTCAAATCCTTGCAAGGAATTAGGTAGGGTGATACATCATCACCAACATTATTCATTCTAATGGCAAAAGCTTTTATTAGGGCTATAATTAAATCACAATAGTTGGAGCTATGGAAAGGAATTCATTTTGAAGGAAAGGAGTTGACAGTAACTCATTCATTTGCAGATGATACCTTGTTGTTTGGATTACTTAGTATGAAGGAAGCCAAGAACATTTTCTAGATCAATACACAAAGTTATTAGGATAGAAGATTAGTGTTGCTAAATCAAAAAAAAATTATGTTCTTTACTAATGATAGCATTGTGAAGAAGATTGGTAAGACTTTGGATTTTGAGCAAGAGCAGTTGCCTTCTACATATTTGGGTGTCCCATTCTTTATAGGTAGTAACAAAGTCTCTTAGTGGAAAAGTATTATTGGAAGAATCAAAGCTAGAACTATGTCTTGGAAGGTGAGATGGTTGCCATTGTCTAGTAGAATTCTCTTAATTAATTTTGTTCTTACTACTATCCCAAATTACTACTTTTTTGTGTTATCAACACCTAGCAGTATCATTAAGTAGATAGAATTTATAATTCGAGGTTTCCTATCGATGAGAATATGTAAGGAGTGAGGAAAATTCTGTTAATATCATTAAAGGAAATGTCATATCAGAAATCTAAAGGTGGGATAAATTTGCCAAATTTGGCTTTATAAAATAAAGCTTTTGGTGGCAAGTTGATTTGGTTTATGTATGAGAAAGATGAAGCAAAATGGTGTAGAATCATGCAAAGGAAATATTTAGATTCATCAAAACCTTCTAGATTTTTTATGCTAGAAAATTACCTAAAGGCTTGACGATTTTGAATTTTATGGTGGATTCATGAGAATTGGTTACTAAATACTTGTCTTGGAAAATTAACAACGAGGTTAAGGCACTTTTTTGGGAAGATTCATAGAATGGTTATCCCGCTATAAGTAAATCTTAATCCTTTGGGGCTTGGAGCTAGATCTTTTATGCTCAATGGGGTAAATGTGTTGCAGATTATTTTTAATTTGTAGACCTAGTTTTAGGTATAGTTACTTAGAAAAGTCCAGATAGTTTACCAATACCAGAGAAGGTCAAAAAGGACTTTGGTATCATGTGTGAGGCAAGAATTTTCCTAGTGTCTAATCAGCAAGATGAGTTGTTATGGGTACCTCATCAAGAGGGAAGATACTTGGTGAAGTTGGGATACATGGCTACTAGAAGCCTAGAAGCGGGTAATAGGATGTCAAGGGCATTCAAATTCTACTAGAATCCAATTATTCTGCCAAACGTGGGATGCTTTGCTTGGTTGGCCTTAAAGAAGAGAATACTAACTGGGGATAAATTGTAGAAGTTGAACATTGTGTAGAATCTTCAATGTGTTTTATTTTTGGAGGAAGAGGAGTTAATTGATCATCTTTTCGTTCAATGCAAAGTGGCTCAACAATGTTGGGTCTTCATTCTTTAGAAATTAAATTTCATGATGCCTTTACCAAATACATTATGGGATATGTTCTAGGACTGACCATGCGCAAAAAATCATTCTTTCTACTCTTGTATTTGGAAATATATTACAACATTAGTAATTTGGGCAATATGGTGGGAGAGCAATAAACAAATTTTTAAAAATCAACATTTGAATATTGAAGAAGTGTTGATAGCTTTAGAATCCTTGGTGGGAGAAGTAGTTTTTTCTTATGTTAGAAAAACTACAGAGCACCTAATTGTTACAAGTTGGCATATTGTGTTGTCAAATAGATGGATTAATTTACCCTATCTGAACTATAATTTCATTGCTTCAAGACCATGTGTTAAATTAAATAAGCGGGATGTGAGATGGATCCCTCCGAGTGCGGGAGCATGAAAGTTGAATTTTGATGGTTTCTCAAGAGGTAATCCTAGGGCTTTGAGGGTTGGGGTATGTATTAGAGACCATGAAGGAAATGTGGTGGAAATGTTAGCACAAAAGATTTCGTTAGGCACCAACAATAATGTAGAAGCCTTGGCACTTTTATTTGGAGTAGAACTAGCGATAAGTTTAAGGATAGAAAATATAACATATTGAGGGAGATTCAACATTAGTGATGAATTCATGTTTAAAGAGAAAAATAGGGAATTGGAAGTTTTTTTATATCTTGAGAAAATCTTGGATAATCATTGATATGTTTAAAGTTGCATCTTTTTCTCATACACTGACATAAGGGAATCAAGCAATAGACATTTTGTTTAATCTAGGTTGTGATTTATAAGGGGAAGAAATGACGATCACAAATTTTTCTTTAGGGATTTTTCCCAACTTATTTAGGATAATTGACCAGGCTAAACAGAATATCTAATCTGTTGTGATATTTTAGTTTAGGTAACAATGTTTAGCAATTAACAAGTGAAGGTGGGTGTTTAGTGGGAAAACATGTGAATTATATTAGAGTTGGGATAAGTGATTGTTTGGATTTTGAATTTGAGCCTATCATTATATAATTTGAAAAACATTCTCATGTAAAAATTAGAGTATACTTATTTCAACTTGCAAATATGCAAATCTTTATACTTTAGTCAAGCTGCTAAAGGTTTTGTATAAGTACAAAGGAGCTTTTTTAGACATGATGAGGAGATTTGGTTGTAGATTTGGCTTTAATGTTGGTTAGCAAGCAGTGGAAGTACATTATGTGGGATTAGTAGAATGTGATTCCTTCACAGTAGATGAAAGGATTTGTTTGTGATGGTACTAGATTATGTTAGGGAGAGTTGGCAATATTTTGTGTTTGTAATTAATGGTCACTTATGCGATGAAGGTATGTAAGGATGTGGTATTCTATTTGAAATTATATTTCTTGCCAAGTTTTTTGAGTAGTCAGTTTGTGGTGAAAATTGAGTGCTTGGTTAAGGGAGATTTATGGAGGATGCAAGTAGATTTTTTAGAGTCTACATTAAGGGTAAAGCTTGAGAAAGTTGATGGCTAGGTTGTGTATTGTAGCAAGAGTTACAAGAAGTTTTTAAAATGAATTGTGTTAATTGCCAATGGTGTATTATGGATTTTCTTTGCCCAAATGTTCTTTGTCCATCCTTCTTGAGGATCATTCTTCGATCACAAGTTCTCTCCTATTTTCTCACCTACATTGTTGAGCTCCTTTAGGATATGAGCATAGTTGAGAGCATTGCAGACAAGGTAGTTTGGGATAGCTTTGTTGGGAAGGAAGATATTAGGGAAGCTCTTTGTAACTATGACTTGGTAGTTGGTATGGCACTAATTAGGGGTGTGATTGGAAATCAATAGATTAGAGGTGATGAAGAGTTTCTTCAATTTATGTCATTGTTTAACAAATGTTTGGTTGAGGGAAGTCTAGGGCTGGTCGATCATATTATTTGGTGTTATAGAGAAGTTATTCCCTTACAAGCTGTTAAAATTTTGAATGGCAAAGTGAGGACATTAGATGAGTTAACAAAGCATGTCCATGAGGAAGTGGAAAGCAGTAATGTTAATGTGGCACAAAATGAGACATTGAGGGTATCAAATAAGAAGAATGTTAACATCATACAAATTGATAATCCACTAGTATTCTTGGAGTTTTCAGAAGGAGATGATCCATTGTCTATGGAGTGGGAGACATTTTAAGTATTTTGTTTGCTTGTCAAAAAGTTTTAGATAGGATGGTATTGCAGTTAATCTTTTTTTTTGTAGGATGATTACTCTGGTTTTGAGTTTGGCTTCAGTTAGTACTTCCACCGTGGGGAATTATTTTTCAAATTTTGGGTTTTTTGATTTGGATATAAGCCTATGTAGGTAATTAGGTTGTGTAGACAACTATTTTTGAGAATGGTAATAGTAACAAGATTGGCCTAAGCTTGTGAAATTTTGGAAGCAAGTATGGGTCTTGTTTGAAGTATGGGTTTATTGGAGTTGTAAGGTAACAAGGATATATTGACATTGAGAGATTGTAAAGGTTTTGAGTAGTTTAAAATGATAACATGTTTTTATAAGGATTCTAGTTCCTATAAACTTAGTGTACGTCTTTGTAAATTTTAGTATGTGTCTTACATTCTAGATTGTATTTGGTAACGACTGAAGTGTTGCATGCCACTTTAAAATAAAAATAAAAATTATGATATACTATTTTTGAGTTAAAATATTGGTGTGAATCCAAAATTGATGTTTCTACTACCTTGCAACGTTCACTCTTTACAATGCATTTTTTACTGCGTTATTACTTGTTTTGTTTGACATTGATATTATTGGCGTCTTATTTCACAAGGTATTACCAATATAATATTGACCACAAAGTGTGTAATTTTGTTTGCAACTAATGAGATCCTACCCTCAAAATTGTGAAACAAAGCTCTCATAAATTGAAAATAAACACAATTAGTGTCGTAAAAGAGATCGCAATTATTATGCTCACCACAAAAAAGAAATCAATATTCATTGTCATATAAAATGCAAATAAAAAAAGAACAAATGTGGCATAGCTATAGGGATACCCCAAATGAGTACAAACTTTTTAATAGTGTCTAAGAAGTTTTACACTAGGGTAGATGCATTGGCAAACATGGGAACATGCAAAGTATGTAATGAATGTTACCCTAGCATGAATGTCTCTTCAACAGATTATATCCTAGTTTGCACTAGGTGTGCTAATGAAAAAGGGAGTCATTGATTTGTAACATCTAATAATATGGACCTTGGAAAACAACCAGATGTGTTAAAAAATCTAACCCAAGTTGAAGAAATGCTCATAGCACGAGTAAATCCAATAGTTCAAGTAACTCATGCTCGTGGTGGACAATACAACTATTATGGTCATACAATTAGCTTTCCACAAGACATTAGATTAATAGCGAATACCTCCCACATAGGATTTGAGAACTAGACATTTTAATAGTTTGAAGACTCCAAACCCATGTAACTTACTATGATTGTTATGTAAGTAGGGGTCATGTTTGGGCTGCCTTATAATATCAAATAAAATATGACCCATACTATAAGGATGTTCTAATAGATGATGAATGTCTACAAAAAATCCAAGATAGAAGTATAGACATTTCAAGCATGCTTCATACTATTGATGTAGATAATGAACATGAGCTCTCAATTGAATTTGAATATCCATCTAGTGAGGATGAAAATGAAGATGACATATCATACTCATAATCGTTTATGGCTAACTTACCAAATAGATGACGTGAAATAGATATCATCAAAGAAATGATGCAAATTTTTGATATCAAGGACACTATTATTCATTGGCCTAAGCTTGACCCTTCTCCAATAAATGAATACAATACTAAAGGACTTCTAGATATAGCTTTCCCCACACTTTTTCTAAGTAGTATTGCATTACCAATGCAACCTCACTATCGAGAAGTTAATATGCATGAAAATGTGTTGCACTTAATGAGATGCCATGATAGTAGATTTGGGAGCCACCCAAGGTTATGTTATTTTTACTAAATCTAATGATGTGACATTGAACTCAAGGACTCTCTTCTTTTCTTGTCAAGAAGAATCTAGAGGACTCCATCCCAACCACCATTGAAAACCTTTTCTTGTGCATACAACAAATGTCTAACACTCAATTGGCTAAATAATTGATGCACTTTGGATCTTCCTTGAGGGGAACTCATGCATATTGGAGTAAACATCGTGGTGAAATGTTGATGTAGGAGCTTTTAGTGGCTTTTAGATTCATGATCTTTCAGTAGTTTTTTTTAGCTTTTAATTCATTTCTTAGTTTTTAGAAAGTTGATTTTTATTAATTTTGGATTTGTATTTAAATTTTTATTTCCTCTCATTGTAGGGGAAGAGAATTGAGAAGATGAATAAAGAATAATTTAGAATTTTAATATTTATCTCTTTATTCTTTCTCTCTTATATTTTTGTTAATTATTTAAGGAAATTTGGCTGCATCATCTAGTATCAGAGCACAAAAGGTCTAGGAAAAGGAGATTTTTGTGGTTGTGTGGTTTTGAGTTTATGTTTATGTAGGTTGAGAAGAGGAACTATTTTCTTGAAGACTAGGTAGATAAGATATAATACCTACGTTGAGACAAAGGCAAAGCAGAAGCAAGGTTAATGGACTCATTTGATGAACTAGATTTATTGATGAAGTATTTGCATAAGAGGAGAGAAGAAAATAAAATAAAAGAGAAAGAGTGGAAGAGGAAGGAGGAAGAGATGAGGATATTAGAGTTGAAATAAATGTTAACAAAATTACAAGAAAGTTGGCAACAATTAAGAAAGCTAATGGAATTAGAAATGCAAAAATGGTACCTACAAGTCAAGAAGACGATCACATGGCCTATTTAGAAGATTATTCAGAAGAAGAAAAGGAAAGAAGAGATACAAAAAATAAAGGAAAATCCAAAAAATAAAATTGTGAGTATACTAATGACTGTTTTGACATCAACAATTAAAGAAGCCAAGATAAACATAGCTATGGAAGAGTCTTTTTTTTATTTTCATCCTTATGTTTAGAATGAGCAAACAAAAATGGTTGTTTATAATGAGATTTCTAACGAAGATGTTTCAAATTTTTTTAATGAGGTATATGAATGTTCCCAAAGGTATTATGTTAATTGTGATCATGGTGAATATGTTGATATATTATTTGTTGGAGACATAAATGATTATGGTACAAAGGTTTATACACAAGAAATGGAATTTTGGATTTTAAAGGCTAAGAAGATATTGAGTAGAATATGGATTAAGAAAAATAAGAGAAAGAGTGATCTAGTGACAGATGCAAAGATGAATGATAAAATCTCAAAATATTGGAAGACCATGAAGAAAGAATAAAGTTGCATTCCTCTGAGTCAATATAATTAATGTTTGATACAATGGAAGGAAAAATTCTAGAAAAGAAACTATACACATTCAAAAAAAAATTTGTAGGAGTTGCATTCTTTCAACCAGAGTAGAATGATGTAGGATCTTTTAGTGGCTTTCTGATGCATGATCTTTTAGTAGTTTTTTTTAGCTTGTAATGCATTTCTTAGTTTTTAGAAAGTTGATTATTATTAATAACCCTGAAATATTGCTTCCAATTTTGAATGTTAGTTGGCAGTTCATCTTATCTTAGTTTTAGGAAGCTTCGCAAAAAAAAATCAGCTTTTTTGAGTTGTTTTTAAAAATTAGCAAAAATGGCAAAAAATAGTTTTATGAAAAAATTGCCAAAAATGGTAATTTTGGATTTGTATTTAAATTTGTGTTTCCTCTCATTGTAGGGGAAGAGAACTAGGAAGATGAATAAAGAATAATCTGGAATTTTAATATTTACTTTTGTGTTCTTTCTCTCTTATGTTTATTTTAATTATTTAAGGAATTTTGGCTACATCAACTTTCAAATATGATCAACTAGTTAGGAACCCCTACCCTTTTCTTCACCTATAGTGCTACAGATACTAAATGGCCTAAATTAGAATGACTATTTCCAAATGGTTATCCACTAGTTCTATGAGTGAACAAAGAATGAACAACATTATCAATAACACATACACGACTTCTCTATTCTTACATAAAAGGTTCACAATATTATGTGCAAAAGTATTAGAAGAATTCTTTCATGTCACAGATTAGTGGTATAGATATGAATGGAAACATCAAAGATCAAGAAATATATATGGTTCATTTGGTTTCCAATGCACGTAACATGGGCGCACTCGATTGGCATAATCAGGAGGAGGTAAAATGAGGGAGGACATTCTTTGACAAATATGTGAATGTGTGGAATCCCCACACTCCATCTTGTAGAAATAACACATGTCTATTAGAATTACTTTAGAATAACTGAGGGGGCAAAGGTGGGGTGAATTAGTTATCCAAGGTCCATATGTATAATTAAAACTTTTCACAACTTAGTGAACCCATAAAATCTTCATACCCATGCATGCATCCATTATGTATTTACTAAAACTTGTATGTTACTATCAAATCAATTTGTAGAAATGTAAAGCATGAAATCCAGCACATTCATCAGCACACTTAACATAATGATTTATTCAGAAACCCAATTTGGGAAAAACCACCAGTAACATATGACTCCTTCTCACTCTTCTGAAGTGATGCCCTGTGAAAGGCCAACCCTATTAAAGGTTATAATACACATTGTTAAATGTGACCCGGTTAAGGGATTTCAATCATCCTATTAAAAATGAGCCTTGTTAGAGGACTTTAGGCCATTCACTTGGAATGACACCCAATTAAAAGATTTTCAAATGACTGTTAGGTCAACCTTAATCCAAAGGATTTACCCTAGACTGATACAATTGCTAAAGAGTAACAGTAGAGCTTTGATTTGATACAACTTACAACTTCTCTTATAGATTACAGATCTCTATTTAGTCCTCAATTCTACTTGGCCTTCATACTTTGCAACTCTAATAGCTTTTTTTCCCTTCAAGCATTCATCTTCTTAAGCCTTCTTGCTTAACATGTCATTGTAGAATCTTCTCTTGGGTCACTTGATGAAGCAACACCCTTAATTCCTTCTCCTCCTTAGGTTCTCACACATGACACCAACCTCTCTTGCTTCATTACCAAACATTCCTATAAATAGGAAATTGGAATATTTTCTTGCTCATTATCCATTGTCCAAATTAGAGTTTTGGATGGATTGGGTAGGATATAATGTATCTACCCCATATCTTGTCTTTTCTAGAAACTTCTCCTAGAATCCATTAGAATTCGCCTAAAAATGGTTTACCTCAAATTCTATGCCACCAGATCATCAATCTTATCTTTCTCCTAGTTAACAAGTTTCAAGAAATAAACTTGTTGACTTAGATTCAGTGAATCTTCGATCTTTAACATAATGCAACAACTCGACATTATTAGTCTTATAATGCTCGATACATACTGTGTTACTCAAAATTAACTGTAAAATCACTCGCCAATAACTAAAGTTTACTAATGCTTGGCATCCACCAGAATTTTCTTTCGCTCAGCTCCAACTGATTTTCTACTCAACTTGCACTGACTTTTCTCAGCACCTATTATCCACTCGATCAAGCTTGGCAGACAAACTTTGTTTGACTTGTTCTTCTAAACTTTCTAAGTGTAGCCAACCAGTTTACAACCTTAAGTAGATCATCAATACATCATGTTATCATTGTCTTAACTAATCCTTGTACTTTATTACATAATTATAACCCAACCTTTCCTCTAGTTGCTATTGTTACCTCTTATTGATCAAATCCTCTTCATCAATCAACTAAGTGATAGTACTTGAATCTTGTAAGTGGTTGTCTTACAAGTAAATAGCAAGTTTGACATCAATGGCAAAACAATGATTGAAACACATATTCTTCTTCAATAATCTCCCTCTTTGCAATCTCTCTTATCAATGATCTTTTTAGTTAGATTTTAACAATCTCCCTTTTTGGCATTCATGGAAAACCAAATTGATCAACCAAGTTAATCAAGTGATGAACATTTTGTTCAGCCAAAAACCATTCTAACTGAGTTAAAACAGTAAGGCAATATGAAAAAGAGAACTTGTATTTAAATTTATTCCTCTATCAGCAACTTCCATCTTCTGATTAGGTTAGAAAACTCTTCTTATAACTCCCTCAGAGTTCTTTCTTGTATCTCCCTCTTGCTAGGTAGATTATGATTTCTCCCTCTATGATTACACTTTGTCTCTTTCTGATCAGCAAATCTCTCTCTCTTTGTTTTGGTAGCTCCTGATCAGTAAAACTCTCCCTCTTTGACAACAATGCCAAAGACATATACCAAAAACTTGTCATCTTAAAGAATGAAAATATAAGCCTTTATAGTTTCTTTGGTTTCTCCCTCTATCACCTTGCTTGGGACTGATTTGAAGTTTCAACTCTATGATTACTTTAGGCAATTCCTAAAGTAAGATCCTCTGCATCAATGTGTATTATATAAATCATTAGCTTGTTTGATGCAAGGCACTCCTATTTCTCAAATAGCCTTTGATAGGGGTATCACCCCTAGTTTACCTCTTAGATATTCATAAGCATCCTTAGGTAATGGTTTTGTGAAGATATCAGCAATTTGCTCCATTGAGTTAACATATTCCATCTTCACCTCTTTGTCTTGAACTAACTCTCTCAAGTGATGATACTTGATTGCAATGTGCTTTGTCTTTGTGTTCATCACTGGATTCTTTGATATATTGATAGCACTTGTATTATCACAATAGAGTATCACTAGTTCTGTGATTTCTTCCTTCATTCCTGTGAGTAGCTATTTGATCCATACAATGTTTGTGTAGTTTACAATAGCAGCAACATATTCTGCTTAAGCAATAGATTGTGAAGTACAACTCTATTTCTTGCTTGTTGATGTAACTAGTCTCTTGCCTAAGAAAAATGCTCCTCCACTGGTGCTCTTTCTATCTATTGGTGTTTGAAAATGTTGTAGGTTTCCAATTACCTTGATCTAAATATGGTACATCTAGGGGCAGCTAACTCCCATCTTCAACATACTATTTTAGACACTGGGCCAACTATAAGGCTAGACCCTTCTTCACTTCAAGCTCTGCAAAACCTAGGCAGGTGGACCTCAAATTCGATTAATATGGTACTAGTGCAAAAAAACATATTCTTGAATCTATTATAGCAGATTTAACCCTTATTTCTCCTAAGGACTTATGCAGTGACAAAGAAGTGCAATAGCAAATTACAACTCTATGAAATGCACAAGCTGAGTGAGGGTTAGACTATTCTAGTTCTTCAACATAAAATGTAAAGATTATTTGAATTTGATTTGATTTTATGTGGATGGGGAAAATGGATTAAAATCAGGTATGAACAACAAACTTATGATCCTATAACAGATCAGTGCCTCATCCACTGGGCAATTCACGAATCTCCCTCATGCATTTTGGATATCTAAAATACATGTCACATACCAAGACTCCAGATCTATCCATTTACTTTGTAAATTGGATATCCATGTTTGATCTAAACCTCATTCTTACCTAATATCCTCCTCAATAAACTTGCAACCCTGTTGAATCTCTAAAGCATTTACATAATTTCTTCAATTACAAGCAATAATGAAGCAACATATAGCCTTAAGGGACTGCAATTATGATCTAGACACTTTGTTCCAAGACCATAAAACATCACAGCTCAATTGATAAAGCAGACAAGATTTAAATTGAAACTAAACACTTGTTGTTCTTTGTATTGATTTCCTTGAAATAATACATAAAAATGCATGAAATTGACTCATAAAGAACCTAATAAACCATACTATTCAATAAAAAAATGCTATCATACAAGAGAGAAAATGGTGGAAATGAGGAACTGATGGGATGGGAAGGAGGTATCACAGCCAAAGCAAAAGCTTCATGGTTTCGAACTAGCACATCTTAGATCTTCCATTCAGAGAAACTTTCCAAAATTCTAACCCTTACAATGAATGAAAGAAGGAAAGATATAGAAAGAAGTGAATTCTCAGATCTGTTATGCTACTAACATGTGTCGACTCAAAATTCTTTCTCAAGAAGTTAAAAAACCTTCTCTCTATCTGCTCTCTGTAACTGCAAATCAAATCCCCATCATTTTGGCTCTTAAAGGCAATAAAGAATCTCAGAAACTTGATAGAAAATATAACTAATTTCTGATGTCAAATTTGAACTCAAGGTAAAAAAGTGAAAAATTAGTTAAAATGGCCTCAAGAAGCCAATATAATCTTTTAGAATTGATTTTCTTTAAACCCAAGATTCAACAAGCTTTCAAATATGCCTTCTAACCACTTTTGATGCTCTATCATGAACAACACCCAATCTGCTGAGAATGCCCTAGGAATCACAAATTGGCTTATAGACTGAACTAGTGAGCACCTGTGCAAAAATTGACCTTAGAAATGGAAAACTCAGCTTGTTCTAGTTCTGGTGGTATATTGAAGTGCCCATTTTCGATAAAAATCACCCCAGTTATGTCCCTCTAAAGTTTAGGCCTCTACTCATGGCTTTCAAAGAAAATTTTAAAAAAATGAAAATTTTAAAATAATCTATAGTTTGAACTATAGAAAAGATAAGATTTGAAATCAAAATTTTCATTTTATGACTGACTGTGCAAGGAAATATTTTCAAAATCTCTTCATATCCCCTCACCCAATCGGACAATGCCACTTGTCACACCTGTATTGGCTAATGACTTGTACTAATGCCACATGTCACATTCTAATTGGTCATTGATACCTGAGTGGGACCTACATTCAAACTTCATCAAATTCTTCAAATTGTCGACGAGTCACCATGTCACTTGCCAAAATTTCTTCAACTTTTTTGGTGGCGACATGGTGACCACTAGATTTCGGCAACTTTTTCGACCATCTCCACTCTGTCAAGTCAGCACCAAGTCATTATGCCACCTAGACAATCATCAAGTTGCCATATTAACTCTCCTGCATCTTTTTTCTTCATGATATAGAGAAATTCATTGGATCATCCACGTGTCTACATTTGAACACATCTTGATTTTTTGGTGCCATGCCATCAAGTTAATATCTTTGTTTAAAATTAAGCTGCCTACATCACTTCCAGCTATCGACTGAGACCCATGCATGCAACCTAGCTTTCACAAAAGCCTCTTGTCCTAAGACATTAAAGTTATAGTTTGGAATTGTATTTAAGCCACTTAAAATCCCCATTCCCCTTAAATGTGGGATATATGCATTGTGGTTTTGGCTCTGTTATCTATGGATTGCCTTGTGACTTCCTTGAACTTGGCGGTGTATTATAAATGATAGGGACATCCTTTTTACATTGTGTGGGCCTTAGGCTGCTGCCTCTTCTTCTATGTGGATGCTCTATGTTTTTATCCAGTGGCTCCATGATTTCTTATGTGTCGATTGTGATTCCCTTTCTTAATGGCGTAGGACTTCTACTTTGATAACCGATGGCTGTTATACTCTTTGGTTGCATGAGTTTCTTGTTTATGAGTGGGTTTCCCCCTCCTACTGCCATGTTCTTCCTTTTACTTGTGTGGGTTGTGCTTCGAACTCGGTGTCCCTTTTTAATGCGTAGACCTCTATCTTTACATTGGCGTGAGTTCCTTCTAAAGGTCCTGCCACTTGGTAATTGTGTGGATTGCCTCCTTGTCATTTCTACATGCTTCCCTTTATTTGTTGTTGGCTGCTTCCTATGGCTTGGTGTTTTCTTTATATTGGGCAGCTTTCCTTTTAAAATGTGTAGCATTGTTTCCTTGTATTCAATCTATGGATTCTCCCTCATGTTGTCGATGTGTTAACTTCAAAAATGCCTCCATGCGGATCTTACCTTGCACTGGCCTGCATTCACATGTCGACTGCCCCTATAAGGTGGCTTCTTCTAGTATTACATGAGGCTCTTCATTTATGCTATGACTACTGCTTCATGCCAATATTCGTAGCTTCCTACCAAATACCAATCCCCTGCCACATCTCCCTACATGGTGTGAATCCCCTGCATTAAGACTGCTACTTCATCATTGGCACTTTTTCCTTTAAACTTCCTCTCTTCATGCACATTTGGGCTACTCTTTGAGATCAATTATGTCAATATTAGATTCACTTTTCTTTTTTCCTTTCAAAAATTTATCGTCTTCATCTCTTCCTTTGCCATGTTTTCTAGATGGCACATTTCATCCCAGAGATTCTAGACTTTGGAGTTGTTTTCCAACTCTAAATTTTTAGCTTCATTTTCAACTTCTTTCACATTTTCGGAAGCATCATCATCCTCAATTATTTATCAAACCCATCGAGAACATTCAATCCTATATTTGCTAATCTAGCAAAATTATTTGGGCCCAAAAGTGGGTCCAGCTAAAAAAAAAATTGTTTCCAAACAACTGAACCTTCAAATTGCTCCATCAAACCCATCATACTGATTAGAACCAAATTTGACCACTAATTAATCAATTGAAACCCATTTTACCATTGATCCATAAATTGTCACTTTTGCATCAGGAGGTCCTTTAACTAGCCTTAAAAACTTACCAAATCACTTAATCGGGCTTTGGAATCTGACCCACTGGTTCTGTATTTTGCATACTTGTACCATGTCGAATCTTGTCTCATGAAAAATTTGAGATCAAAAGATATTGACTGTTAAAGTGACCCTTTCAGAACTACCTACAAGAAAACACATGTCAAATAGTAATAAAACCCGTTTGGATTTGGCTTTGAAAACTAGGTAGACGGATACTTGGGGAAACAAAACTTAGGGCATTGGTTCATTGTCATGAGGAGAATATGAATCTATGATTTGGGCTCATGACAAATAACTGGGCGCAAATGGTGAGCGGTCAAAGTGGGCTACTCGGATTTGCTGACTGGAAACAATGACAGAAAATCATTTTTTGCAAATGGAATTGACCTAGAAAAGTGTGCAAATGAATTCATTAAGACTTGAAACTTGGCACACTTAAAGTATTTTCAGGGGACAACATAGTGGTACAATCCATTTGATCTAGGCAATCATAGATCTCAAGTTATAATGTCCCAAATAGGGGTACTGATCAATCTGCATGTGTTGACACCAGTAAAAAGCTATAAATTGCATTTGGAATCACGTTTGAAAACTGATCAAACAGATTCTTCATAAGCTCAAACCTGAAACATCACATGTCTTTGACCTCTAAAATGCAACATAATAGGAATTTTCTCATTTTGGTCAACTGGGTCAAAATTATAACTCGTCAAACAAGGCTTCCCAGAATTATGAACAAACTGTATCAGCATGAAAATAGTAAATGATCAACTTTGAGGGATTCAAAACCTAGTCAAACAGTTTCAAAATGACTTGAAATCTGAAACATAGGCTCTTAGGTATGGACACTAGATACTCCCAAAGTGGTGAATCATGAAACATTTATGGGTGTGAGATATTCACTTGCAAACATAGTCTGTTGTCATTGTTTGATACTTAAGTGAAAATGCAGATTTGGAATTTGCTCAAAACGAGATTTTACAAAATGGCTCAGAACATCAGTTTAACTTCATGGAACACATAGACACAGTAAATGAAAGGTGCTAGAAGCATTAAACAACTCATAGGGCTCAAAGGTACAGCCAAGTACAAATGCATCAAAAATTGCTTATAAGGCTCAAAAATCACCAATGATACTCAAAATTAACCATGCTATTTTTAGTCCCAACACTATCATCAATGTTTCCAGCCCAATCAACATTAATGTAGGCTCTCAATTCAAACTTTTCATCATTTTTTTTGTAGTATAGACCAAACTCTTTTGTTCCTTTCAGATATCTCATTATTCTCTTCACAACCATTAAATTATTCTCCCTGGGATTAGCAGAGAATTTTGCAACTATCCCTATAGATAATGTAATATCAAGTCGGCTATGTACTACATATTGTAATTTTCCAATCATAGACTTGTACAATGTTTGATTCACTTCAGTTAAATCATCATTCTTTGACAACTTCTATCCTATCACCATAGGTGTACTTACTAGTTTGGAATCCTCTAGTCCAAAAGTTTTTAATATTTCTTTGACATACTTTGACTGAGTGATGTATATACCATACTTCATCTAATATACTTGTAATCCCACAAAAAAATTGATTTCTTCAAACATAGACATTTCAAATTCTTGCTTCATCTAATTTGCAAAATCCTTACATAAAGCATCTTGCCCTCCAAATATGATATCATCAACAAATATTTCAGATATTAAAATACCTTTGTCTTTTTCTGTCTTTATGAACAAGTTGTTATTATCATCAATCCTTTCAAATCCAATCTTCACAAGATAAGTATGAAGTCTCTCATACCATGCTCTTGGAGCTTGCTTCAATCCATATAGGGCTTTGTGCATTCTACATACCATGTTCTTATTGTTATTATCAACAAATCCTTTTGGTTGTTCTATGTAGACTTCCTCTTCTAGTATGACATTCAGAAATGCAAATTTAAAATCCATCTGATAAACTTTGAAACTTTTGTATGCAACATAAGCAAGCAAAGTTCTTACATCTTCCAATCTAGCAACAAGGGAAAATGTCTCCCCATAGTCAATTCCTTCTTCTTATGCATATCTCTTGCAAACTAATCTTTCTTTGTTTCTTGTGACTTCACCATTTTCATCTAGCTTGTTTCTAAATACCCATTTGGTGCCAATCACATTCTTGTCTTCTATTCTAGGAACTAGACTCCATGTTTTGTTCTTCTCTATTTGTTCAATCTCTTCTTCCATGGCTTTGTACTAGTCTTCATTTTCTAATGCATCTTTTATTGTTTTGGGCTCCTTCATACTTAGAAAACATGATTCACTTCTTAGTCTATTTCTTGTCATTGGCCTAGCATTTTTATCTCCAAGGATTTGTTCAGTATGATGATGTCTTTTGACATATTTAGACAATCTTGGCTTAGCTCTTGTTTCCACATTTTGTCTTTCAGCTTCAAAATTACTATGTACATCTCTGTTAGGTATCTCAGCGTCTCTTTCATCTATACTAATCTCAGATTCAGAATGTGCATCTTCTTCATTTTGTAAGTTGGCATCTGAATGCAGCTCGGTTCCTGAATGCAACTTGGCATTTACAGGATGTGACTCCGCAGTTACTGATACTTGCTATTGATTTGTAACTTGATTTGCAACATCTTCTTCAACAAGCATTCCTTCATAAAAATATACAAATGATTTGTATTACTTTGCTTCTTTCATAGGTTCAATCTCATGTGCTTCTATAAATTCATCAAAATTCACATTTGCACTTTCTACAATTTTGTTAGTGTTAGTATTTAAACACTTATAAGCTTTACTTCTTGTGGAGTATCCAAGGAATATACCTTCTTCACTTTTTGCATCAAGCTTTCCATTCCTAACATCTTTAAGAATGTAACACTTACTTCCAAATACCTTAAAGTAATTTACATTAGGTGGATATCCATACCATAGTTCAAAAGGTGTTGAATGAGTACCTTTTTTGACTTGCACACAGTTCAAGGTATATAAAGTAGTACATATATCTTCTCTCCAATATTTTAGAGAAACATTCTTCTCCATCATAAGTGTTCTAGCATAGTCCATTATAGACCTATTTCTTCTTTCAAAAATCTCATTTTATGGAGGGGTCCTAGGGGTAGATGACTATCTTTTGATTCCTTTATCATTATAGAACATCTCGAACTCATTTGAAGTGAATTCTCCTCCTCCATCTGATCTCGGGCATTTCAGACTTTTACCTGTTTCTTTCTCAACTCTGCCCAAGTACCACTTAAGAATTTGAAAAGCATTAGATTTCTATTTCAAAAATATAACTATCATCATCCTAGAGAAATCATCAACAAATAACATTATGTACTTATCTCCTCTATAGCTTTGCACTTCAATTGGTCCACACTAGTCAGTATGAACAATTTCTAGTATTTCTTTAGAGGTATAAGCTTTACTCTTAAAGCTTGACTTTGTCATTTTTCTTAGCTGACATTGTTTGCATACTGTACTATCATGTTTCTTTAACTTGGGAAAAGCTCTAACTTTATTCATGTTACTAATACTAGTCAAGTTATAAAAATTAACATGACATAATCTCTTATGCCAAAGCCATACATCATCAAATTTTGCAACAAAACAAGCAACATCCTCTATATCAAGATAGAACAAATTACTTCTAGTTTGATCACCTTTTCCAATTAGTTTCCCATTTGTGTCATATATCTTAGTAGTTTTATTTCCAAATTCAACCTTGCATCCCAGATTATTCAATTGTGACACACTTAACAAGTTATAATTTAGTCCTTCAACATAGTAAGCATTATCACATGAAAATCTTGTTTGTGAGTTTGATAGAACCTTTTCCTTTTATCAAACATGGTGCGTCATTACTAAATCTTAAACTATTTCCATCATAACAAGTTAAGGTAATGAACTTACTTCTATCTCTAGTCATGTGATGTGAGCATCCACTATTAGTGATCCATCTATCATTTTTATTTACACAAGTCACAAGTGCAGTTGCCTCATGTTCATCAGATTCGTCCTTCATTGCAACATATACCACTTCATCATCATGTTCATTAGAATCATCCCTGCTTTCTTTTTCAGCAATGTAGCATGACTTCTTGCCTTTATCTTTGTAATCTCTGTTGTCATCTTCTCTTCTATTTTTGTATTTGTTTCCATCTATGTATTGAAATTTATGCTTCTGGTGAGATTGTGTGAAAGTTTATAGCATCAACGTTTCGGATCATACTGCATGATCCATCATTAGGATGTTTTTTTCTTAGCTCTCTCATTCGGAGGATGGATCATGCAGTATGATCTGAAACATTGATGCTATAAACTTTCACACAATCTCACTAGAAGCATAAATTTCATAGCATGGATTGTGGAAATCTGTTACAATTAATCCATCTATGTAGTTCTTCTTCTATGTACATTTTGTAGTAATGTGACCAACCTCATTGCAATTGAAACAAATGATGAGTAACCTACCTTTGAACTTGCCTTTACCTCTATGAAATCTTCTTGCTAGTAGTGCTTCCAATTGTTCAACATCTTTCTCATATGTATCACTGTCACTAGATACATATGTTATCTTTCTTTTCTTCTTCTTCCACTTCACTTCATCAAAATCCTTCAATAACAACTTGGCTTTGAATGTAGATTCAAGACTCTCATATTTGTAATTATCAAAGTTTGATAGCTCAAAAGCAGTGAGTCTACCTACCAATCATTCAAGGGTTAGATCATTCCCTAGAATACATCTCAATTCTTGAATTGGAGAGACCCCAATAGCATAAACAGGTAGTAATGTCCTCAAGACTTTATTTAACATAGTATCATCATCTATATGACCAATAGCTCCTCTTATTGCACTAACAACTTCTTTTATCCTAGCAACATATTGAGCAATATTTTCACCTTCTTCCATTCTCATATCATCAAACTTACCTCTGAAACTCTTAGATTTGGCTCTTTGAACATTTTTGTCTCCTTCATAGATGGTGTGTAGGGCATCCCACATTTTCTCTATAGTTTCACAACCTTTGATATCATCAAATTCGGCATAGCTTAGGGCTAAGGCAATCTCCAACATCGCCTAATGGTGCTCCTTCTTCTTCTTCATATCTTCAGCAGTTAGGGCTCCAACTGGATCAACATGTTCCATTGTAATGGTAGATTGTGCATGATCTCCAAGTCCTCCAAGATGTAGCTTCATCAAACTTTTCCATGCAGGGAAGTTATCTCCATTGAGCTTGGGTACTTCTCTTTTAGACATCTCGATCTTTATGCTTATAGTCCCTTAAAACTAGTCCTCTTAAAAAAATGGCTTTGATACCAATTGTTAGAATTACTTTAGAATAACTGGGGGGGGGGGGGGGGGGGGGTGTGAATCAATTATCCAAGGTCTAGATGTATAAATAAAACTTTTCACAACTTAGTGAACCCATAAAACATTCATACCCATGCATGCATCCATTATGTATTTACTAAAACTTGTATATTATTGTCAAATCTATTTGTAGAAATGTAAAGCATGCAACACAACACATTCATCAGCACACTTGACACAATGATTTATGTGGAAATTCAATTTGGGAAAAACCACCAATAACATGCTACTCCTTCACACTCTTCTAAAGTGATGCCCTGTGAAAGGCCAACCCTTTTAAAGATTATAATACACATTGTTAAATGTGACCCAGTTAAGGGATTTCAATCACCCTATTAAAAGTGAGCCTTGATAGAGGACTTTAGGCCATTCTCTTGGAATGCCACCTAGTTAAAGGATTTTCAAATGACTATTAGGTCAACCTTAATCCAAAGGATTTACCCTAGACAGATACAATTGTTAGAGAGTAACAATAGAGCTTTGATCTGATACAACTTACAACTTCTCTTGCAGATTTCATATCTCTGTTTAGTCCTCAATTTTTTTTTGCCTTCATACTTTTTAGCTCTGACAACTTGTTCACCCTTCAAGCATTCATCTTCTTAATCCTTTTTGCTTAACATGTCATTGTAGACTCTTCTTTTGGGTCACTTGATGAAGCAAAACCCTTAATTCCTTCTCCTCCTTAGGTTCTCGCACATGACACCAACCTCTCTTGCTTCATGAACAAACATTTCTATAAACAAGAAATTAGAATATTTTCCTACTCATTATCCATCATCCAAATTAGGGTTTTGGATGAATTAGGTAGGATATAATGTATCTACCCCATATCTTGTCTTTTCTAGAAACTTCTCCTAGAATCCATTATAATTCACCTAAAAATAGTTTACATCAAATTCTATGCCACCAGATCATCAATCTTATCTTTCTCCTAGTTCACAAGTTTTAAGAAAATGAACTTGTTGACTTAGATTCGGTGAATCTTCAATCTTTAACATAATGCAATAGCTTGACATTATTAGTCGTCTAATTCTCGACACATACTATGTTGCTCAACATCAACTGTAAAATCACTTGACAATAACTAAAGTTTATTGATGCTTGACATCAACTAAACTGTACTTGGTATCAACTATTTTCCCTGGCATCCACTAGAATTTGCTTTCACTTGGCTACAACTGATTTTTTGCTCGACTTGCATTGAATTTGTTAAACACCTACTATCCACCCAATCAAGCTTGGAAGACAAACTTTGTTTAACTTGTTCTTTTTAGCTTTCTAAGTGTAGCCAGCCATTTTGCAACCTTAAGTAGATCATCAATACATCATGTGATCACTGTCTTAATTGATCCTTGTACTTCATTACATAATCATAACTCAACCTCTCCTCTAGGTGCTATTGTTACCTCTTATTGATCAAATCCTCTTCGTCAATCAACTAAGTGATAGTACTTGAATCTTATAAGCAGTTGTCTTACCAGCAAATAGCAAGTTTGACATCACTGGCAAAAAAATGATTGAAACACATAGTCTTCTTCAATAATCTCCCTCTTTGCAATCTCTCTTATCAATGATCTTTTCAATCAGATTTCAACAACGTGGATCTTTGCAATAAGATTCTTGTTTGTTGGAAATAACTACTATCCTCTCTAGAGATATGTGTGCTAACTATGAGGAATAGATCAACCATACACAATGAAACACACATTGTACTGAAGGAACATGCTTGTGCAAATGAGGTAATATTCTAGAGTGTCACTACAAAGCCCCATGGTTAGGTAGTGCTAGTTCGTCATTGGGTTGTGATGAGTCTGAGAAAAAAATGTATATTCTAGCACAGAATGATGACATGATAAACATACACAACCCAACTATGATTTGGATATGGAGAGCCAATATGGATTGCCAACTAGTTGTATCAAAGATGCTTGTACTAAAATATATAGCAAAATATGCATCAAAGATAGAAAGGAAATCATAGATTTGTATTGATATGCTAACACACATATGCAAACGACAAGTGGGTGAAGACCATGCACTATCAACATATCGTAGATTTATGTCTAAGATTATTATAGATTGTGGTATTGGTGCACATGAGACATGTTATATACTATAAAAGTTACCACTTGTGGTTAGTAGTTGCTCTTTTATAACACTAAATGTTGGATGTAAATTTTTCCATAAGATTAACAAAAATCTTGGTGACAATACATTACTAATGAGTTATTTGCACTCCTACATGTATACAATGACATGCTGAGCTAGAACTAATGGCATTAATTGAAATTACTAGAACATTCTCATTTTTAGCTGCTCGCAAAGGGTGCAAGTGGAAAGTTAGAAAACAAAAGGCAATTGTCAATACTTTTCCTCATTTCTATAGTATCCTTGATGAGGAATCTGAAACAAGACATTTTGTTGGAGTGAGCTACTCTTGTACGATCATTATCGTAGCATCTCTATAGACATTGGTCTCACTAAAGATGGCATTATTGCAAATTGGAAACAAATGAAATTAAATAACTACCATATTTGGCATGTAGACCGCTTGATAGCTATAGAGATTAACCATTTAGATGATACAAGTGAGGTGGATCCAAGAAATACAAGTGAAATGAATGAATGGGACTTTCTATCACATATGGGAGTTGTTGGTGGTGAGAACATGAACACCCTTGAAATTCTCGGTCAACGTGACTTTGATAAAATAAACAATTGGGATGAATGTTTTATACCTTCCCATTTGCACAACACTATAGAGCATTTCATAAGTACGAACAAGACATCCCAAAAAGATGGCCACTTCATATTACAAGAGCATGCTCCACTATATCTATATCTCCTAAACAAGAACTAGCACTTGCCACTATTAAAGAGCATTACAATAAAATTTCCTCCAAACAACCCCTTTACATGGTCATACAAGGAACATTGGTTATAGGGAAATCATACTTGATACATTACATCAAACATGTACTTTGGGTTTTAATGTCTAAAAATAACAATCCACTCCTTGCAGTTGCTCCTATAGGAATTGTGACATTCAACATACATGCCTCAACCATACATGCTACCCTTAGATTACCAATAAGAGAAATGTACCCACTGTGTGGACAATTAATACTAGTCTTTCAAGAAGAGATGAGACATGTGAAATGCCATTTAGCTTCATAGGGCCAATACTTCTTCTAAAAATAGATAGTAGATTGTGTGAGGCTTTCCCCCATCAACAAAAAAAGTTATTTGGTGGTACTTCTATAATCCTTGCGGGCGACTTAGCACAACTACCCCCTGTCATAGATAAACCAATTTATGCATCACACTCAAATGTGAAATACCTTTGGGATAAATTTACAAAGGTTATCACATTGACAACCATATTTCGCCAACAAGGTGACACTCAAGATCAAATAGACTTTCATCACATGTTGTAGAACTTGTGAAATGCAAAATCCACTAAACAAGATTGAGAATTATTTATGCAACATACAAATGAAATATTATCTTTTTCTGAACAAAGTGTGTTTGACTAGTCAATGCACCTTTACTCTATAAACAATTCAGTCAAGGTACACAACAAAAAAATGCTTAAATTACTCAATATTTCTATTGCACTTAGTGTTGTAGTAAAAACACACTTACAACCAAACCTTGTTAGTGATGTCGATCACCTTCCAAAAGAAATATTGCTATGTAAAGGCCAACAGATAATGTTAATGACAAACCTTTGGATTCAAATGGGTCTTGTAAATGGATCACTTGGGGAGGTGGTAGATATTGTGTACACACCAGGTTGTAAACCCCTAGAACTACCTCTATATGTGGTTGTACGATTTGATAATTACAATGGCCTACCTTGGGACCAAGGAAACCCAAGTAGTTTACCTATAACACCTATCACCTTGGGAAATCATAGGCACATACCACTATCCATGTCATGGGAACTCACCACACATAAATCCTAGGGATTGATGCTTCAAAAAATAACAATTGATATTGGTACAACGGAACGAAAAGGTTTGACTTTTACAACTATATCAAGAATTAAATCACTAGACAACGTTCGTATAGAGCCATCATTCTCCTTCGATTGATATTCAAGAATGAAAGATAATCCATATACCATTATCAGGATAAATAAATAAATAAAATCTTGGCTGTAATAACTCTCTCTTTAGAGCAAATAGGTATAAAATAGCATACTTGCCCCTAATTTATATAACTGTGTTTGTGTTTGCTTCATCAATTTTAAAATTGGCTACATTTATTCATTTCAATATCATCTTTCCCTAATGTATAAAGCTATTGTGTTATAGGCATGGTGAAAAGATACCCCGTGTGGTGATCCGACTCCTCAGGTTTAGATGTTTTCTTGTTTGATCGATGTGCACAGAGAGGCCCTCTGCATTCATGTCAACGTATGTTAAGGGGAGGGAGGAGGTTTCCCTTTTGGGATTGATCGGGTAAGCTCCTCAGTTTAAAAATGAGTTCATAGTTCAAAGTTCCAAACTTTATGGCAACTAAACATCTTTAATGCAAATTATTCAAAATTGGAAATGTCCTTGGATTGGAATTTTATCTTTAGATGTACATATTCGAGTGTGGTCATGTTTAAGAAGACATTTTTATTTGTTTTGTGATGTGTTATTCTCTCAAACACCACACAAGATTTTTTATGGTAAAATAAAAGAGAAAAAATTGATCCTCTTTATCCTGTGTCATCCATAGTTTTGTTACACATGGATTGTCATTCATAGTTTTGTCAATCAAGAAACATTATTTATATTTTGTAAATACGTTCTAATTAAAAATTTACTAAAATCAAGAGTAGTATTGAAAAGATAATATTTTAATTTTACTTTCTAAATATTTTTCTTTGAAATAATGAAATTTTAATTTTAATTTCTAAGGATTTGCCTTTGAAATAATGAAACTCTATGCATATTTTATGTTACATGATGAATGGAATAACTATATTTTTATTATGGTATATTTAATTAATAATTATTTATCATTAAATTAGAATTGATAATGTAGATAATATTAGTACCATTTATTTATCAATGATACCACATTATTAGTTTTGAAAAATGTGTAATATGTGTGTTATTTGGTTTCCACAATCCATCTGTCATACTGGATTTGATTACATCGAGGTGGGGAGGGGAAAAATAGAATAAACATAAAAATTAAAAACTAATGGAGACCACAACAAGAAGAGTCAACAAAGCCAAAAAACCTAAAAAGGGAAGTAGTCAAAGTTGGGAACAAAGTCTTGTTTGGCTTGGTGAACTTAGGTGATGTCTATACACACACTATTGTTCATCATAATTCTTATATATGTCAACCTGAAAATATTCAATCAGATTTTAATTTTGTGTTTATACTCATCATGTGTTTTATTAAATGTATGATAAAAATAAATGAGGTCATATATCTTACATAGATTACCACATTTTCTCACTATCGGCGTACCCCTTGTTCCTTTAGGTGCAAGTGCTAGTTGTTTTATTTTATTATTAGATGTCTCTTCAAACATAATCACACCATATGCAAACTAAGAATCTTCTTCAAAATTTTGTACAAATACCATCTTAAAACCAATATGAACTCATTGAATACAACTATATCACTTCCATAACTCACATGTGACATAATTTGTTCACTTTGCCTTACCCACATTCTTATTTAATCAAATTTTACTCCCAAAAAACTTAACACATAGGTAGGTACTACGATGTTTGTGTCCCTTGATTTTAATCAACATTTATCAACCCTTACATAAATACATGTGATTCAAACCTACGAATTTAGCATAAATGCACAATGTTATCAAGCAAAATTGAGATGTATTATTTGCAAGCACATTTATAGATTTAGCAACATGTCCAGTCTCAAGTACCACTCCACTTCTTTCTGAAAAAATCATAAATTTATGTTGTTTACTTTTAATTGAATACTAAACATACTTATTTAATCTTTTACCAAGAATCCTTAAAGTGAAGCTTATTTTTATTTTATATACTCTAGTTCAAGTAAACTTTAATTTATAACAATTAATTATATATTATTTAAGTAATATTAAACTATCTTATTTATACAATTTAATAATATTAATTCCACCAAATCGTAATCATACTAATTCTAAGTGTATTACACTATTGATAGGAACTTTGACACTTTACGTTGTAAGACTTTGTTATAGTTCAATTCCTTTGTCCTATTATTTAAAAACAAACATAAAAAGGATAGTGACTGTGTCAGTAGCTTAGTGACTAATTATCTCTTGTGAATGGTTTGTCCATTGTTTTGTTCTACAAGGTCAACTCCCTTGTTTTTAGATTGCTTTAATATATAAAACATAAACAAAATAGGGGAGAGACGACCCTTAGCCACCTAGGCTAACTTTGGGCAATTAGAAGTCTTGATCTGTATGTTGAAATTTGCCAATATTTTTGGTGAACCTCCGTAGGTGAGTGAAGAGCTTAAACCTAACCTTTCGACTTTTCCACATTTGTGAAGCTCTCTGTAGAACTCATAGGTTGCAAGGTGGTCTAAAAGTGTCATTTTAAAACAGTCACCTTGAACCCATTATGTTCACCCCTCAATAGCCACTCACCAAAATAAATAGTACTTTTTACACAATGGAACCAATCAACAACCAAGAAAGCTAAAATTGATCAACTATTAGTATACTTGTGATCGACTATTAGTACATATGCTATCATATTTTTGAAACTATTTAAGAACAGATAATTAGAAGATCTATAACAATAAACGTAGTGATCATTAGCACATGGGCAACTAACAGCTACTAAGTCTCCCCCTAGTATTTTTTCATCTATATAACTTCTTCGAATAAAAAGTGGAGGATCGAGATCTAGTGATAATAGATAGAGAGAATATGGAAACACGTAAAATAAGTAAAGAATGACATCTCTTCTATATTCAACTTTTTCTTTGGAATGTGAAGGATGATGAAGAATACTTGACCCACCTGAGGAAAGTGAAAAAGAGATGAATGCACCCTCAATAACAATTACACCCTAAAACAACATAGGGGCTAAGAGAACATTTGAAGAACTTAGAAACCTTTTGCACAGAAGTAGGGATGGAGGTCAACACTTGTAAGACCAAGATCATGGTCTTTTCTTTGAGGAAGAGAAAACAACAATGCACTTTCATATTTAATGACAAAGCGCTATAAATTGTAGAAGAATAAAAGTATTTGGGGATAGATTTCCATTACCGGCTCAGTTGGAAAACATGCAGATCAAAAAGGATACAAGGGGGATGAAAGACATATTATCTTCTTCAAAATAGGTGTAAGACAACATAGTTATGGGATTGGAAGACTAAGAAAACCCTCTTTGGGTTGCTGATACTAGTTATTTTATATGGCAGCGAGGTATGGGAGAGCAACGTATCAAAACATAAACGGCGACAAATTAAAAGAATTCAGAAACACTTCACCATAACTAATCTCAAAATCAAATCCACAGTCCCATACAAGATTATTTTGGCGAAGGTGGGAATGTTCCCAGTGGAGACCTCTGCAATTGTTAGATTGTTGAGCTATTTAAAAAAGGTGAGTAAAGTGGATGCACATTGTTGGCTTAGTAGGGTGGTGGACAGAGAACTGGCTCATTGGAAGAAGACATGGAAGAAACAACATGATAAATGGTTCAATAAGTGGAACATTGATTACTTAGAAAACAATTTTGAAAGAAAAAAATGGGTGGCATGAAAAATCAAATCTGTCATGTGGGCAAACCAGCTAGGTAGAAATTTTTTTATTATGTCAAATAATTTAATCCCACATTTGAACATGACGAGAAAGAATATTTAGGAGCTGAGATCAAAGGAAATACAAAAATCTTAATTGCTCAATTGAGATTTGGTTCCCACCATTTGAGATGTGAAACTGGTAGATGGAAGGTCCCTAAGGAAGAGTGGGAGGACAAAATTTGTAGATTTTGTAACAAGAGTGTGGTGGAAACAGAGTGACACTATCTTAAGGATTGTACAACATATGAAGACATTTGCAGCCAACACAAAGAAATGTTAAAAGTGAACAACATAAAAAACATTTTCAAAGGATCAAGACTCTTCAAAGGGGCCATTTTACTTATGCAAATTCACAACAAAAGAGACAGGTTGGAGAAATAACATCAGATTGACTAGGAGTTTTATCTGGGTCCCTTGGACTTATGGCTTCGTAGACATTATTAAAAATATTTCATTCATTCATTCAATCCAAAGGAGGTCGAGTAAGTGTACATATAAAGTACACATTCATTCCAATTTGCTTAAGTGCAGGGAGCATGATTGGATTGGAAGGAAACCTACGGGGAATAGGTGGTATCATGGTGGTCAATATGTGCCTTTCTTTTATAAAGCATTTGCTCATCTATCAAATTAGCATCCATGCTCGAAACTTCGAGAGGCCTGGATTTAATTTATTCGCATATCTTGGAGTGCACGTAACACTCGAGTATATGTCCCTCCCTTTTTTAAAGGATTTCCCGACATTCAAAATTAGCACCCAGGCGCGCTCCAGGGAACTTTGAAGAGGCTAAGAATTTTCCACATTAGTTCCAGTAGATCTTAGCTCCAAATACCATGTACTCTGAAAACACCCAGATTGTTCAATGGTTGGAAGGAAACCGAGAAGATTCATACGGCATAGAAGTGAGAGGAGATGGAAAGCCTGCGAGTATTTTCATGGTGCCAAAAACAATGAAAGGAAATTATGATGTTATCTACACTCCTCAGGTAATATCTTTGGGGCCTTATCACTTCCTCAAACCTCACCTTGCTGATATTGAATTCGAGAAATCTAAAATCATTGCAAGAGTGGTAATGAGTAAACTTCCTCCTCTTTTCTTCACACCAATTCAAAAAGCTAGAGATGGAGCAAGCCTTGATTCAGATTTGCAGCATGACAACAGCTTTTTTGGAAGTGTAGTTCCTCATTGTAGGGATTTCTATGGAGACTATCGGTTTCTTCAAAAGTTGAACGAGGAGACATTCGCCATTATGATGTTTAGGGATTCTTCATTTCTCCTCGTTTTCCTGGCACACCATGTAGCCAATAAGAATAGCACACCTTATCATCAACAATCCTATTCACATGGCGGAAGCCCATTCTAGGGTCTAAAGTCAGGTAAAGGTCTGTATTTAGATATCATGAAAGATGTCATCAAATTAGAAAATCAAATCCCACTTTCGGCTTTAAACTCACTCTATGATTTAATGGGCTACCCAAATCAGAAATTTGAGGCCTTTGTTGCTCAAATATGTTGTTATTATTCTCCACTCTGGATTCAGCCAAATGAAGATCAAGGTTTAGCTACCAAATTTCATCTCCTGCATTGCCTCCATTTAAGTGTAATTTATAGCAAGTCCCGTAAGGGCGTTGCCCAGTACCCTACTAATGGCTGGCCTCTTTTGAAATGGCTTAAAAAACATAGTCTCTGTTTCAGAAGTAGAAGAAGAATGAGAAATGGTAAGAGGGGTGATAAAAAGAGATGGGACCCAACTCGCCTGTTTGGATCGAATGTTCTTCCCTTTGCTTTAAAATTAAGCAAGGCTGGAGCGAAATTCAGGCATTACAAGGGAGGCATTGAGCAGATAAGGTTTGACAAGGCCCAGTCTGCTTTATATCTTCCTGTTTTGAAGATTGGCATTATGACAAAGACGATTGTTAGAAACTTGATCGCCTTTGAGTTGTGTTCGTCAGAGAGTGAATAAAATTGTGTTACTAGTTTTGCTCGTTTGTTGGAGGAGTTGATGCAAACCACCAAAGACGCTGAGGAGTTGAGAAGAAACAGAGTCCTTGTGAACTGGGATGGGAGCGACGACAAAATGGTGGAGATTGCGAAAAACATGAGCAGTACTTGTACATGGAAACCATACTTCAAACCTGTGAATGATGCGAGAAGCAGCCTCAAGGCTTACTACTCAAGAAGCACATGGAGAATCCTGTGGAGTGAATTTGTGGACACATATTGCTCAAAACCATGGGTTTTGATATACGCTGTCGCGGCTTCTGTGCTGCTTGTCATGACTGCTCTACAAGTTTTGTGTCTGTTCTACACCTGCAATAAGAAAGCCTAGATCGTTTGTTATGTCTTGCTACCATTAACATTTTTGCTAAGCCCTTTCAATAGCATATTATTATATTAATCTATTCTTCACTTCCTCTTGCTTCTAATTTCACATATGTGTAAGTTTTGTGAAAACAATCTGAGAAGTGCCAATGTTATCATAAACAAGCATAGTAACGAGAATTGCCCAAAAATCGCCTGAATCGGCGATTCTGCGACTAGATTCATGCTGGGTGATTTTTTTTGCATCGTGTATCGGTATCACTGATTTTTGGGCCATGAATCGCCGATTCAGGCGATTCATGTAAAAATTGCCAAAATCGCCTGTAAAAATTGGGTATGAATCACCCGCGGCATGTAAAAAGGGAAGTTGAAATTTTAAAAAAAATCACTTGTTTTTGACCTATTCTCTTTGTTATAACTCTAAAGGGCCTTTTATCTGTTAAGCATGAGTAGAAGAGAGGAAAAGTGAGAGAGAAGAAGAGAAAAGAAAAGCCATAAGTTTCCAACCGGCAAGAAGGAAGAGCACCAAAGAGATCAGTAGGCCATTTGGGGAGCCCATCAATTGTTTTGGGAGCATTAAGGAGCCAATATCAACACTCCTCAACTCATTTGCAAGAGGTAAGTGCTTATTTTTTTCTTGCATGTTAGTGTATTATGCATTTTTTGTTAAATTTTTAGTGTATTATGCGTTTTTTGTTAAATTTCTATAATTTTCAAGAATTTTAGTGTAAATCTTGAATGTTCTTTATTTTTACTAAGTTGCAAGCTAGGGTTTGTTGTTTTCTAATTTTTATTAGCTTCAAACTTTGATATTTTACATTATTTTTTTTATTGCAGCAGCCTTTGCTCTCATTTTTCGCAAATTCCAATGGGTAAAAAAGATGAATGTTGGAAATATAATGAAGAGTTTCCTGGAAGAACCAAATATCAAACAAAATGCATGTTTTGTAAAGAAAAAATAACTTCCGAGGGTATTTATAGATTGAAATTCCACATTGCTGCTATATTTGGACACGATGTTACAATTTGCACTCACCAAACTCCTGAGGCAAAACGCACTTGCTTAATGGCATTAAAAAAAATTGAAAAAGACAAAGCAAATAGGAAAATGCAAGTTGAAGAGTTAAGGGGTATTGGCTCCCATGTTCCCGCATCCGCAGCTGCATCCACATCTGCATCTGCATCAGCTTTCGCATCCGTAGGTTGTGTTGGAGGGGGTTCTTCTAGGCCTCCTTTTTATCCTAGTTCTTCTGCTCGTGTTAGTGCTAGTGCTAGTCGGTCACATACTGAGACAGAGTCCCACACCAACCTATTGCAGCCCAGAATGCGGAAAAACAGAATGGATAGTTACTTTGTGCCCTGCACTACTCCTGGTTCCCAACCCATGCTTGAGGGCATGGGTTTGAACAAAGAGATTCACGATGCTGCTAGAAAGGAGATATGCAAATTTTGGTACTTTTGCAACATTCCATTTATTGCAGCCAGGTAATTGATTCTTTTTTTTGTTTTCTTTAAAGTTAAAATTAAAAGTAAAAGTAAAACTTTAATTATATCTACTTGTTTTATAATTTGAGTCTTTGACATCCAAACTTTTATTTGTGACAGGGCTCCTTATTGGCAGAATATGATAGATGCGGTTGCTATTTGTGGTCCGGAGTTTAAAGCTCCAACTGAGGCTGAGTTGAGCAGATACCTCCTGGATGAGATGGTAGAGGACATGAGGGTTGACCTCGAGGAGAACCGAAAGGAATGGATTGCAAAGGGTTGCACCATCATGATTGATGGTTGGACCGATAGGAGGAATACAACACTCCTCAATTTTCTTGTATCCTGTGGAGGTGATTGATCATTCTACTTTCCTACATACATAATTGTAAATTTTGATTTGTTGAATGCTAATTCGTTAATGATCCATTTAATATTATAATTTGTTGTTTTGTTACTTGTAGGATATACCATGTTCATAAAATTCATTGATGCTTCCGCACATGTGAAAAATGCCACATATTTATGTGAGGCTATTGAGGAAGTTATAGCAGAGGTGGGGGAACAAAATGTGATCCAGGTGGTGACGGATAATGCAGCAAATTATGTTGCAGCAGGTAAACTTTTAACTTTTCAAGTTTTGAAAATAAATTTATTTGAATTTTGAAATTTGAGTTTCTAATTGACTTAAAATTGTTGTAGGTAAACTTTTGATGGAGAGACACCCCACCATATTTTGGTCCCCTTGTGCAGCACACTGCATTGACCTCATGTTGGAGGAAATTGACAAACTTGAGTTTGTCAAGTCGTGTGGAAAGGGCAAAAAACATATGCAAATTCATTTATAATCATGCATTTGTCCTTAGCACAATAAGGAAGTACACAAAAGGCAAGGAGTTAGCTCGCCCAGGTATCACCAGGTTTGCCTTGAATTTCATCACCTTGCAGTCCTTGTTGACATCAAGGGATGGATTGAAGAGCATATTTGTTGGGCAGGAGTGGATTTACTCTTCCTATGCTACGACCACTATAGGGTTAGATGTGGCGGATTGCATATTTGATGAGGATGGTTTTTGGAAACCCGCTAGAGAAATCCTTAAGGTAAATTTATTGCAATTTAACATTTAGTATTTTGCTTTTACTTTAAGTTATATTATTTTATATTTAAGTTTTGACTCAAATTTTTTGTTTTACTTTATATGTAGGTCACTGAGCCCCTTGTAGCTTTGCTACGAACTGCTGATGGGGAGAAGCCCTCTATGGGCTACATTTATGAGGGCATGGATAGAGCCAAGGAGGCCATCAGAGCCCAATATGCAGGAGTGCAGGAGAGGTATGGCCCTATTTGGGACATCATTGATAGGAGATGGCAGAATCAGCTCCATCGACCCATCCACGCAGTAGCTTACTATCTGAATCCGGTATTTCGTTTCCGTCTTGAGTTCAAGGCGGATGCGGAGGTTCTCACTGGCTTATACACAGTGATTCAGAGATTGAGTAGCGATGAAAATAGCGCTGCTGCGATTGTTGAGCTAGACTAGTTCAACAATAAGGAGGGGCCACTTTTCTCTAGCAGGATGGCCATAAATGCTCAAACAACAGTACAGCCAGGTAAAAATTAAATAATATATTCAATGTTCATGAATCTAGATTTTAAACTTAAAGTTGATTATATAATGCATTAATTTTAGAGTTGTAATTTGTAAATGAGACTAATTGTTTTTGTTTTTCGTTATTTCAGATAGATGGTGGCAAATGTTTGGAGCCACAACCCCAAACCTTCAAAAAATTGCCATTCGCATTCTGAGTCAGTCGAGCAGCGCTTCTGGATGTGAGCGCAGTTGGTCCATGTTCGAGCACATCCACTCGAAGAGGAGAAACAGGTTGACAGTGCAGAGGTTGAATGATCTTGTCTTTGTTCATTACAACCTTCGTCTTAGGATTAGATAGATTTTGGGCGCTGACTCCTCTCCGATCATTCTGGAGGAGATTGATCCAGAATCAGAGTGGATCATAGAGACCGTGGGCCCAGTCTTCACTGAGGAAGACCACGCGTGGGTTGACCAGGTGGATGTAGAGGCTGAGGCTGTGGCCAGGGCAGAAGAGGCAGTTAGAGCACGTTTAGGCATTGGTAGATACACACGCGCACGCACAGACGCAGGCCCTAGCGATGTTATTCGTGAGCCCATTGCCCATGCAGGGGACATGGCTCGGCGGTCCTCTAGGACCTACCTTACACGCCTTTCTCATAGGTAAACTGGATACTCAAAGGCTGAGGTTGAGGCTGCAACAGAGCTAGAGGATGATGAGGCTTGAGCTGGAGCCTTGTTTTTATATTTTGTTTACATTGTATAGATATTGATAGTGATACTGAATCACTGATAGACATACGTTTCAAACTTTCATGGATCTTCATCTTAGATTTATACATACATTTATGATTTGATGTCTTATAGATCTTCATGATTTCATCTTACTGATTCCATGATTTGAATCATTATGATCATTTGATTTTTATTTACTTCAGCTAGCATACAATTTACATTTTAGTACATAATGATAACATTGTTACGTATGTGATGGATTTTATGTTTCATGTTTATGTATGTTAGATTCTATTTGATGATGTTATAGTGCTTTTAAGTTATATTCAATAAAGGGTGCATGAAATAAGTCTTAAATTGTTCAAATCTTTACATTTAAAGGGTTTTTTCAAATTTGCCGATTCATCGCCGATTCACCGGCGATTCACGATTCGATTCGGCCGTGCCGATTCCGATTCACGTTACTTTGTAAACAAGTATTCTATAGATACTCCAACAAATTTTATAACTAGTGCCTCAAATTGCATTGGATTCATTAATTTTTTAGTGCAATCCAGTTCTTAGATTGCATGATTTAGCATAACCAATATTATTTGCAAGAATTTTATGGTGGAAATGGTTTGCATCTCCCATGACATTTTCTCTTGCACAATCTTGGAGATAAATTTCATTTTTATTTGGCAATCAACACATGCCATATGCTCTTAAGATTCTTAGCAATTCTGATAATTGTTCTAGGGGTGTGCTTAACAAGCAAAATGCAATTGCTAGTTTTTCACTATGGTGACAGAAGGAAATTTTTTTTTTCCTCATCTTCTACATCATTAAATAAATGTTTCCATCTAAAATATATCGAGTCATCTTCGTCTCCCAAGCATTCTCCAAATTTGAATATTTGTATGTTGTGGACAGATGAGGTCCTCCATGACGCAGCTCCACCGTGCCCTAGCTCACCTGGAGCACTCTAGCCTAGCCGTGATCAGCTTCCTTCACCAGTGTCCAGTGATCTAGTGTCGTCCTGTGCTCTAGCCATGATCCAGCTGTTCGTGGTCATACGCAAGAGTCTTCTCTAACCACTGATCATGGTCGTGATGTCCTAGCCGTGGTGCCTTGGCAGCTGTGTTTGGGAGTCGTCTGTTGGTGTCGTGCCTCTGTTGTACCCTGCCGATATTTCTAGAGACGTGGTGGCTTCGTCTGTATCCAGAGAGGGGGGTTTCATCACTTTTGAAAGCCATTCTGGTTTTTGGGGAGGTTGCGTGTGATCTGTCAAGCGCAAATTGAATGGCAGGTCGGATTTACGCAGCTTGACATTGAACAAGAGGTCGGGGACTTGGAAATATTGGTCGCCTCCTTCGATATTCTTGTGCTTTCTCTGATTGAGGCCCAAGTGTTTAACAAAATACCTCTATAAGTAGATTACCCACCACAAGACAAGATTTTATGTGAACTGTTTGACAGAATGTTGGGTATTCTATCTGCTTTGGTTTATTAATATACGGATTAGTTTTGTTTATTCATTTACTGCGTAATACTATTTTGAATCATGGAACCCCCACCCAATCTTGCAACACTACAGTAGATAGTTGACTGCTTGACATTATTGGAGAAGGATAATGCAGCTCTAAAAGTCACAACTCTTTCTCTCTCAACAGTTTCCCAAGGTCTCTTAGTGCAATTGCAGAAGTATGAATCAGTGAATCAAACTCTCCAGGACACTATTCACTCCCTATCTCAATCATTGAATGATTTGAACCAGCAGGTTATGACTAATTCTTCACGCATCTAAGACCTCTTTGAAACTTTTACCACACAAACAACAGGCATTACAAAAGATATCAGCTCCATTATTGAAGACTTCGGGGATATGGGAAACCTCAAGAACAAGCAAACTGAGCTTGTTAATAAACAAACCTAAGTTGTCGATTCGGGTTCGGGGACGGGTTCTGGTTTAGGGTTCGGTTCGTGGATTCGGGCAATTTTTTATTTCCCCATTTGGGTTTGTGGGTGGGTTCGTGTGTGTATATATATATATATATATATATATATATATATATATATATATATATATATATATATATATATATATATATATATATAAACACACACAGAAGAGAAACATGCATAGTTGCAAAACAAAGTCATTTCACAATATGAACAATTGTTGCTTGATCATTGATCAATGCCAAATGCCAGAGGGTTTCGGGTCCCTTCAAGACCTGTTTTTACCTGAATCTAAAAGCATTAAATACTTGCTCATTAATCTATCTTCATGATTGTAAAGAAAATTATACATTGAATTACTAAATTGCAAAACATAGACTAGTTCATCAAATAATACATTGAATTACTAAATTGCAAAAGAAAGACTAGTTCATCAAGTAATAAAGATTGAAACATGATGATAGATGACAAGTTTTTAGTAGTTTATCAATAATCATAGTATCAAATGCCTTTCAAGGGTCAAATGGATCATCACAAATGAGGGATCAATGGCTTCATCCCCAACTGCAACTATATCTAGATCTTCATCATTGGAACCCAAACTGGTTCCACTAGTCCCATATGCTGCTATATCATCATCCTCCTTGACATAAGAGATTAGATGAGTGAAATGTTTATTTATTAAGTTCCTTTGAGAGTTGCATAAGAAAACAATTAAAATTTTAAGGTTGTTTTAGCCTTGGGTTCGCTGTGGGTTCATTTGGGTTCGCTTCAGCAAGGACCCGAACAAATCCACAATCAAAACTAAGGACCCTGCTCGGACCCGAACCGAACCCAGGGACGAATCCGGACCCGAACCCGAATTCGAGCAGCAGGGGACGAATCCGACAACTAAGAAACAAACATCTCTTTTGACTGAAATAGAGCAGCAAATTAAAACTTGGGCCTCCACTTGCAAAAACTCCAGCACTACGCCTTTGCCCAAGGTAAAAAAAATCGTCCAAGAGAAGTTGGCAAAGGATCGGGTTAGGCGCTTTAGGGAACTCAACCTTTGGGTTAGAGGTCTTCCTTCATCCTCCATTGATCCTCTCCCACAGGCTACTCATTCCTCAACGAGCAACTGGGTATTTCCGAGATTACATTAGACAGAGCATGGTTTGGACACGATGGCACCCTTTTTATTAGGTTTCTCTCATTGGTTGATTGACCACAAGCTCTCAGGGCAAAGAAGAAGCTCTTCCTTCTTCCCACAAAGATATTTCTTGATGAGGACCTCACAAAATCACAGGTAGCTGAACTAAAGCACTCTAGGAGCCTCGTGGTAGAAGCAAGGAGTAACAGGAAATGGGCAATAATAAGGAATCTAAAAGCAGTTATTCGTGACACCTCCCAAGGGTTGGGATGTGAGACATTCCCAAGCCAAATGACGGTTTGAGCACCAACAATTGGGCAAGTCTAAGCCCTCTATTGGCTCTTTGCTTATCAACTTTTGGAATGGCAGTGGCTCCCTGTGGTCTTTGCCGGGCTTACATCATGATGCAGTTGGGTATGTTGAATTGTTGGTTGTTACCGAGACTCATGAGAGTCTTGCTCGGCCCCTTCTAGGTTACACAGGATATTAGTGGCTTTCAGTTTGTAGAGAGGAGGTCTGTGCTTCAGGTGGGGTGTGTGGTTCCGGTTGGGTTGCTTGTTTGATTAGAGATCTATCCAGTACTACCACATTGGTTCTTTCTGACTCGTAGGCTAGATTTATGCGGATCCGGGTTGGTGGCACTAGTCGCCATCAGAGAGATATCTTCATTGTTGTTTGTTACTTTCCGCCGACTTCCTCACCTTATGCAATTCATAGTGTTGAGGACGGGAACCCTTTTATAGACCTATTTGAGAGCATCTCCAAGTTTGGGGTTATGGGTGACATCATCATCTTAGGAGACTTTAATGCACGGACCAAAGATCTCTAGACCCCCTGGTATGACTGTGGGTCCAACTTGATTTGTACTACTGAGAGGGATCCTACTAGTACGGGGCTTCAGCATTTGTCCGAGGATCACAGTGGACCTCTAACTTGCTATGGTCACCACCTTCTCCAGCTCTGTGGGTCCTTCGATTTGGTGATTCTAAATGACCTCTCTTGCTTCTCGAGTTTGAGCTTTTTACATGTTGGCCTCATAGTGGGGGTGCAAGTGTGGTTGATTATATCCTCACTATTGCTTCTTTACTCCCCTCCATGCAAAACTTTACTATCCCCTGTCTTCCCTTGGTGGATCATGCCCTCCTTAGCCTTTCTGTTCGCATTTCTTCCCACCCTCTACCACCCATCTCTAGTCATCCTGCCCAGAACCACCCCCTTGTTTCTGTTTTGAGGATAGTGATCAAGACCTCTTCATTTTCCATTTGAGAAGATTCCTCTGCCCTGCTAGCTTCTCGGATCACAATCAGGTGTCTACCATGTTTCACTCACTAGCTACTGCGATTTGGGAGTCGGCTCTCCTCTCTATCCCTCACCGCTCCATTCCCAACACTCCCAGATCCGTTTGACGGAATACTTGTCCCATGAACCAGTGGTTTGATGAGGCATGTAAAACCTTCCACCGCTCTTTACGCTTGGCTTTTGATACTCATTCCCCCACTTTCGCCAATTTACGATTCTCCTACAAATGCTTTCTTCACCATAATAAGTGATTATTTATTGCTTCATAGGGCAAATCCCTCCACGAAACGCTTATTCAGTATACCAAGTTGTTTTGGCGCATCATGTTCTCCTATAGCCAACCCCAGTCCACCCCCGACCTTCACCTCCTTGCTTCTCATGTCTCCATGTATGATATCTTGGGTCAGCTCGCTCCCTTTCCCAGCTCACTTCCCCATTGTCACTTATTCTCCAACTCTAGCATTTATGAGGCCATTAGATTTATGAGATGCAGTAGGGCAATTGATGAGGAGGGTTTTCAGGTTTTGCTCTTCAAGCTTGGCACCATGCTCTTGGGCCCTTATCTCTCTACACTCTTTGATAGCGTGGTTTGTTTTGGTTTTTTAGAATCTTGGTCAAGACACGTTAGTAACCCAATCCATAAGTCCGGGTTGACCTCTAATCCCAGAAACTATAGGACCATCATGATTGGGCATACATTCACCAAACTTTATGCTACAACATTGAATACTATTTTATCCAGTGAGCTCGACAGGAGGAATTGTAGGGCTAAGGGTCAAACAGGATTCAAGGCAGACTACCAAACCATGGATCATATCTTTACACTATAGGCTATTATTGAGGAGGCTCGGCACCACTTGAAGAAAGTCTACTGTTGTTTAGTGGATTTTCGTAAGGCTTTTGATTCCTTCTCAGAGCGACCCTTTTCCAGAGATTGAGAGATATTGGTATTTCTGAGATCTTTCTGACGGCTATCATGAGGTTATATGAGACTGTGATTGGTAGACTCAGGACCACAAAGGGCTTCTCCAACCCTATCCAGAGCACCATTGGGGTGAAGCAGGGCTGCCCTCTCTCGCCCACCTTGTTCAGGATCTACATTGATGAGCTTGAGGCTTTTCTCAGTGACTCCTCACTTCCAGGTGATGGTTGTCGTCTACACTAGGTATTGATCTCCATCCTTCTCTTTGCTGATGATGTGGTTCTTCTTGCCTCTTCTCTTGAAGGGCTTCAGAGGATTTTGGATAGACTTGCATCTTTTTGTGACATGAAACAGCTGGTCGTGAACCTTGAGAAGACTCGTGTTATGGTCTTCAATGGTTTGAAGACCTCACATCTTCATTTTCACTTCCAAGGTGGGGAAGTTGAGATTACATCATCTTACACATACCTTGGGGTTAAGTTTTCCGGATCTTGTTTCAGCTTGAGACTAGCCATTTAGCCTCAGATCAGTAAAGGGTTGGGTTCCCTTGCCATGCGCAAGAGATAGTGCTTCAAACACCACTTTTAGGACACGTCATCTAAGCTATCCCTCCTGGATTCCTTAGTAAGACCCACAGTGCTCTATGGTGTGGTGGTTTGGGGTCCTTCCCTTTTAGACTCAGATTGGGCCATGATCGAGCGTACCCAGACTCTGCTCCTCCGTCGCATTATCAATGTCACAGATCTACCCCCCACAGTATTATTTTGGCTGAGTTTGGAGCTCACCTATTCAGGCTTGCAGCCATTTTTGTCCTGATCTGGTTTCTCCACTGTCATCGTGGTTTTGCAAACTTGGTTGAAGGCCAACACAGATACCTTTACTTAGCCTACTGCTCCTCAGTTGCTATGGCAAATTCCGATCCAACTACTATAGCCCGTTGTTGGTATGCTCATGCTACTATCCTGCTGAGTTCAATTGGGATCGACATCGACCATCTCCCTTCATACCAGTTCTCATTAGACACTCTTGCTCATCTACTCCCCTCTTAGGGGGAGTTGAACGAGCACGTTAGACTTGACATCTACAGGCAGTATATAATATGAACTTGGGTGGATCCTCCAAGGGGACTACATCCGAGGATGGCTTTTTACGCCGAGCACTTCTTAGATATTCGGGATGGGATTATTGTTCGCCTTGAGTACTTACACAGATATTGGACACACGCCCTGCGTATCTCCCTTGGCTCCTTCAGGGTGGGCTTGTATAGACTTTGGATCCAGGTGGATCACCATATTGCTAGAGGGGATCGAGTGTGCACACTTTGTACCTTAGATGAGGCAGAATCTTGGACTCTTTTTCTTTTCAGATGCCCCATATACTACAAGATTAGAGGGAGATTTTATGGTTTGTTTAGAGATTGTAGATCCCTCTTGGATTTTTTCAGGTACACCAATCAGCATTGCATTGCGCTTTATCTCTGTGAGTCCTTGCAGCTTCGTGATCATACTTGCAGCTTTCATTTCCCAAGAGTCAGGCCCAGACACAGCTTATTACGACCTCCTTCTCGCCCTTCACTCTGGTTCGGGGTGTGGAGCGTCCATACAATCTCCCTAATACGGGCCATTACAGATTTGTGAGACCCCGTAGGGGACCTCTTCACCAGCAACACTCCTCTCGTAGCACTCAACTTCATCATGTAGACACCTAAATTTGATTACACTATTTTAGTAATCCTATTTAGTTATCTAAAAAGGCATTATTAATTAAATTTCTATTTAATTAATCCTTTGTCATCCCCTAGTTGATTAATTTAATTAATCATCTACAGTCCTAATTGATAAATCAAATAATCTATTATTTATCAATTAAATCCTATTCTTCTATCTAATTCCGAAAATCCCCATTTATTAAATAAATCTATTTGATAAATGAAATCCTCAAATTCAAAAACCCCTAACCTATCTCTAATCCTCCATTTAGCCTAATCCACCCCATCCACCCATACTAACCAAGCTTAGCCACTAACTCACCCACCCTCATTAATGCCATCCACTTGCACATCTCTAACATCCCTAATCTAATCCTAAACCCAAGCCTAATCCACCCCCTAATGTTGTCACATTCCTTAAACAAGTTTAAGACTTTCCTAATCCAAACCAAAGTCTCCCCTCAAAAAACCCAATCGCTAAGTCATGAGTGCTCTTACAAAACATAAAAGACTCTTACAAGCCCACTCATGACTCTTACACCCATCTTCCACACTCTTCCCTCTTCCACACTCATTCCTCTTACATCCCTCTTACATACTCAACCCCACTCATCATGCCTTTAACCAACCCTTTACCCTACCCTCTCACACTCATCCTCCTTGTGACAAGTGTCACCTTCCCATTGGTGCTAAACAAGCACAATCCATGTGCTCTCCTTTGAGTGCATCCTAGCCCTCCTTAAGCCTTCATCCATCCTTGCATCTAAGCCCTCCATCCCTCTACCCCTTAGCCTATAAATTGAATCCCATCCCAAGCCATTTCATCAACAATCTTTGAGCTAAAGTTACCATGCTATTTTGAGAACCAAAGCCATCGACCATACCCTTATAATGCCAAATTGAGAGCTCACAAATCTACCAATTTGCCATTACCCATCTCCATTGAAGCAACTTTTGAGCATCTTGAGCATACATCCACAGCAAAAGGACACATCTACAGAATCAAGAAAGCATGGAGTGTTTTCTCTTGTGAGGTTTGCACTTCTTGTTTTCTTTCTTTGTCTAAGCATATATGTGAATTTAGTTTTTGGTTTGTGAATGTTTACGTTATTTGTTAATGTTCTTTGCATACTAATTTTTGTTCTACACATCATAGGGCTTCTGGTAGCCGCACTGATAAGTCGATGTTGGACTTTTTCTCTGCAAGGACGGATACCTAATCTTTCCCGTGATGTCTCCTACTTTCTTCTTCTTCTTCTTCGTTTATTGTTCTTGTTCTTTTGTGGTCACCGTTTGGTGCTCCGTTTCTCTGCTATTTTCTTGATGTAAGCTTCCAGTCCCATAGACCCTTGTTGTGGTCTTTTGTTGGACATTAATAATATTATCTTATCTTATCTGGATGTAAATGCTATCTCTTAAACAAAAAATATGTACCATTTTATGGTCTTCAATCTAACTACACGAAGAATCCTTTTAATTGTTCTATCTTTTATAAATCTACTTATCATATGAACTTCAATCTCCTTATCATTTGAACCTCACCCAAGCATTTGATAGAATAACACAAGCAACAACATTTCTAAGATCTAAATAAACAAGAAATGTTATTAGTATTACATAAATACTCTAAACCTATGTTCATATGTGATATATAAGCACAACAAAAAAAGTTAGTTAATGATATTTCTAAGATCTAAATAAACAAAAAATGTTATTAGTATTACATAAATACTGTTAAACCTATGTTCATATGTGATATATAAGCACAACAAAAACATGTTAGTTAATGATAAGTTTTAGTGCTTCCTTAAGACGGTTAGCATGGCCAAGAAGGTCAACCATGCACATTGGAAAAGCTCAATTTATGCATATCCTCCAATCACTGTATTAGCATTCTGTTAAGCAATTTATATGCCTTCTATGCACCGTATTAGCATTCTATCAAACAATTTATGTGCCTTGTATGTGCTTCTACATATTGCATGCATGTATACGAGAGCATTCCCAACTATAATATCTGACTATAGTCTCCTTCCACTATGGTTTTATGGATTTGAATACTTTGTTCCAAAGCTCCCATTTTTGGCATAGGCAGGCAAGATGCTGACAAAAGTTGTTGAATTTGGTTTTTACACATGCCAATAGCATTCCCTTAAAGCTTATGAAGCTTTTTTATCAAGTCCATTTTGTGAATATCGTGCAAGTGTGGTGTTCCATGAAACAATAGTTCTTTGAAGCATTTTATGAAACAGTTCAGTGGTCTTGTCTGTGCTTTTCAAATTTCACTTACATGTCTAGCAGGGTAGTTGCAAAATCATTCGGCAAATTTCCTCTCTTCTTTATGCTTTGATGGATGTTGCTACCCTGTTCCAAAGCTCATCAGATTATCATCTAGGTATGCTCAGGGAAACTTAAAAAGAGGTTGATTTTTTTACAAAGAAGTGAGAAGCTTGATATATCCCTGTCAAGTTCTAGCAGATCTAAGCTGGAATAATCACGGGCTCTGAAAATACCCACATTGTTCAATGATTGGAAGAAAATTGAAAGGATTCATATGTTTCAGAGGAGGGAAGAGATGGAAAGCCTGCAAGTATTTTCATCGTGCCAAAAACAATGAAAGCAAATTATGCTGTGATGTACACAGGTAATATCTTTGGGGTCTTATCAATTTCTCAAACCTCACCTTGGTGAAATGGATTTTGAGAAATCTAAAATCATTGTAGGAGAAGTTATGAGTAAGCTTCGTCCTCATTTCTTCACACCACTTCAAAAAGTTCGAGATGGAGGAAGCCTTAATTCAGATTTGTAGCAGGGCAACAACTTTTTTGGAAGTGAATTTCTTCATTGCAGAGACTTGTCTGGGGACACCCAGCTTCTCAGAAAATTGAATGAGGCATTTGCCACGATGATGTTTAAGGATGCTTCATTTCTCCTTGTTTTCCTGGCACACCATGCACCCAATAAGAATAGCCCACCATATTATCAACAATCCCATTCACATGGCAGCAGCCCATTCGCGGGTCTACTGTCAAGTGAAGGTCTGTATTTAGATATCACCAGTAAAGGTCCGTGTTTAGATATCATGAAAGACATCATCAAATTAGAAAATCGAATCTCACTTTTGGCCTTAAACTCACTCTGTGATTTAATCGGTGACCCTAATATGTTGTTATTATTCTCCACTCTGGATTCAGCCAACGAAGATCATGATTTAGCTACCAAATTTCATCTGCTGCATTGCCTCCATTCAAGTGTAATTTATAAAAAGTACCCTAAGGATGTTGCCCAATACCCTACTAATGGCTGGCCTATTTTGAAATGGCTAAAAAAAACATTGTCTCTGTTTCAGAAGTAGAAGTAGAATGAAAAATGGTAAGAGGGGTAATAAAAAGAGACAGGACCCAACTCGCCTGTTTGGATTGAATGTTCTTCCCTCTCCTTATTTGAAGAGGACAAGATAAAACAGACTGCTGGTTTTTTGGTTAAGATCTATATCAAAAGATTAGAAATGGAAAGGAATTCGGAAATTATCTAGTGCAGTTGTTCTTGGTCCCTTAGACTGCCCTAGTCTCATGAATGTCATTAAAAAGCTTTCATTCATTCATTCATTTAAAATTAAGCAAGGCTGAAGTAAAATTCAGACATTATGAGGGAGGAATTGAGCAGATAAAGTTTGACAAGGCCCAGTCTATACCTTCCTGTGTTGAGATTGGTATTATGACAGAGACGATTGTCAGAAACTTGATTGCCTTTGAGTTGTACTCATCAGAGAGTGAAGAGAAAAGTGTTACTGGTTTTGCTTGTTTCTTGGAGGAGCTGACTCAAGAGGCCAAAGACGCTGAGCTTTTGAGAAGAAATGGAGTCCTTGTCAATTGGGTTGGAGGCGATGATAAAATGGTGTAGATTGTGAAAGGCTTGAGCAGTACTTGTACATGGAGATTGTGCTTCAAATCTGTTAATGGAGTCAGAAGAAGCCTCAAGGCTTACTACTCAAAAATCAGATGGAGAATCCTGTGAAGTGAATGTGTGGACACATATTGCTCAAAACCATGGGTTTTGATCTCTGCCGTCGCGGCTTCTGTGTTTCTTGTTATGACTGGTCTACAAGTTTTATGTTTGTTATACACATGCAATAATGCCTAGATCGTTTGTTATGTCTACTACCATCAAATTGTGAAACTTGTTTTATTACAGCATTTTTGTATATTAGCATTTGTATCAAAAGCAGGCACAATGGTTATACTGATAATCATAACAGAGGGTACAACAATCTTCACAAACATTCTTGCTAAGCCCTTTTAATAGACTGTTGACACATTCTCCACTTCCCCATTCTTCTAATTTCACATATGTGCAAGTTTTGTGAAAACAATATGAAAAGCGTCCATATTATCATTAGTATTTGATAGATACTTCAACAATGTTTATAACCCGTGTCTCAAATTGCATTGGGTTCATCTAATTTATGAAGTCGGCAATGGTCTTCTTATTCAAAATAAAACAATAGAGGAAAGCTTTCTGAGCACTAAAACTAAAACCTTTAGGTGTCTAGCACAGTGTACATTAATTTTATTTTTGTTTTGTTGAAAGTGGGAATCGACTATATATATATATATATATAACTGGTTCAAAAGAACTCCTGAGGGAAAGAACCAGAAAGAAAACCCTCATTCATTATATAATACAAAAAGTTCCATCAACTTAGACTAAAGTAAGATAATGGGAGCACCCAGTATGACCATATTAATGGTTTTAGAACAGCTCCATTTTTATAATGGGAAGCCCATTTACATACAGTAACATATTGTACCTCTGATAAACCAGTCCAAGAAGCTTTCCCTGGAGATCTCCATACATCACACAAAATAATAGATACATTTTGGTACAGCTTGAGCTCTAGAGTACTTGCATGAAATTTCTATTTGTATGCCTTAGAAGTGCATAGAAATTTCAAGTCAGCAAACATTTTATTGATGATGAACTGAACGCTTATCTCTTTGACTGTGACACATCAGCTTTCAATCCAAGCTCAAAATATTGTTTTGTGTGACCAGCCTGAGCCTGAATTTCGGACTTTGGTGTCTGAAGTAGTACAAGCCCTGTTTCAATTGATGGAACGGTTCAAAAAGAGATGTGAAGACTAATTTCATCTTCAAACTCCACTGCGCAAAACTCAGAATCATAGCAGGATAGATAAGTAAACTGTCTAAAGCAACTGCAGTAGCAGAAAAATGTTGTTGTATCACATTTACAGATTACAACTCTTGGAACTCTTCTTTCTCATCGTACTCTCCTTCTTCATCTGCAGTGGCATCCTGGTAGAAGCAGAAATACAATGATCCTTATCGGGGAGAGGCATTGCAAACAGTATCAATGTTAGGAAATCCCTCACTGTCAGTGTTTGATAGAATCTCTGATTTGTCCAATATTTCTTTTGAAGATTCATATGCTTTGAGCAAGGCCATCCCCATACCGTATCCTGCTTTATCACAGGTTTCACCCAACATGTTGCCCACGTTGGTAAAGGTTCCCTCCAAAGCATCCCTTGCTTTATCCAAGTTTCTGGGCGAACTTGCCTCTGATATGTCCAGCTTGGCATAACAATTGCTGTCTTTAACAATGACAGCAGAAGAGAGTCCTGCACCGGTGACATCATTTCTATCCTTGCCACTATCTGAATTACCATCTTCAATTCTGTTTCCCACCAGGCTCTTGGTGTCCCTGATAACATCAAATTAAACAAATCCAATCCCTTGCCGGTGGCACTTCAGCATCCTCCAACTGCATAACCTCATAATACAACTCTTCTTTTTATCTTGGTTCACTTTATTTTTATTCAAGAGATCTTTGGTCATATTATTTAAATAACTTGTGTTACACTGTCATCCAGTAATCTATAATCTGTTGCATGGGAACAATGAATGTATAATTTTCAGTCCGCATCTAATTTTTAGCTCAGCTACCTGTATGACAAAAACAGCTTTAAATAGATCAGTAGCCACCAATTACTGGTTGTCAACAGTTGTATACAGCAATTATCATGTAGTACTTCTCCGGAAAGAATGCAACTTCAAAACTCTTCCACTCTCTGTTTTGGAGATACAACCAAATGATGAATTCAAGAAAGCATACTTGGGTTGATCATTTCACTCCTAATGCAGATGTTCAGAAATAAAATGCTTGGATCAGCCACCGAGTAACTATCAGAATCTCTTAGCAACAAGGATTTTATTTGTGCCCAGCCTAGGAAACGTACCAATTCATGGACCATATTCCTTCGTACTGTACGGGATAACTTCCCCTCTGAACTCTGCTGGAGAAAGCATGTAATGTCTATTCAAATGTGAAATACAGATGCTCCATATTTTTTTTAATTTAGAAGTTGTACCACATATTTATAAACACCAACAGTTGCCTACACATTCATAAAACCATATGGTTGAAACTTGAAAGCATCATATCATGCGAAAAGGAGAAGATGTAATGGAAAACTGTTCCTAGCCTATGTACATTTTTAATAATCAAACAAATGATTTGCTGCAATAGAACCTTTCTGAAATTTCAAATCAAGACTCGGAATCAGCAATCAAGTTCTTTGCAGCACTCCTGACTTTGCTGTATCTTCAATGTCAGAAACGATGCTATACAAACAATGTTGGATTGGACATAAACACAAGATAACAACTTGTCATCAGTATCTGTCAGCTTTTTACTGAGCCTATAGGAACCAGGTGGTGTAAATGCTAGAAAACTCTGGGAATGTGTAATAAAGAAACTTCCTGTACAGGGAATGTTGTCTTGGTGCAAAGATCACGATTTTCAGTATGCATACATATTCCATATAAATATACCTTGATATTCAATTTTCCACCAGAAATGCCATCTTCAGAAACTGCGGTAATATTAAAGGTTGCAGTTTACAACTGGATTTGGATTGATATCCACCGAATTAACCTTTACCAGATAGTCTTCCTGAGAACCACAGTAATATATCTTCACATCTGCGTATATTGCAGGTATGGATTAAAAGCTGGCCACAATTAGCAGAAAAACCCAACATTGCAATTGCCCTCCACCAAATTCCTTAATTTTGAACAAAGCACACAATCTACAGGTACTCAATATTCACACTTAGAGAAGAATGATATTTCATGCCCATATTGCAAGGGATGACATCATAAGACCACCTATAATTAAGGCAATGTAAGATGCAACTTGCAATCTTATATTGCAACAGATTCCCTTGCTGAGAAAATCCGCTGCAATGAGATCTACTAAAGCCATATATATGAGAATTCCAGCAGATATAGAATCAAACATACCCTCCACAATAAGTGCTGTTGGGCTATTTGGATTGTATATGGAAGATATTCCAATACCAATGCCAATTTCTACAGGGGTAGTGACTGCAAAGAAAGAGGCCATAATGGTAGCTGAGAGAGATTTGAAACCTGCCTGTGAATCACAGCCTCCATGTGCAAAGCCTTCAAAATTTTTGATGAAAGCATAATGCTCCAATTAGGGGCCTAACTGTACACAGACTCTGAGAAACTCCAAGTGAAGGACCAATGAAAACCGAATGTCAGACAATTCCCATTTCTAGAACCTAGGAAACTCCAATATGTCAAATGCTTTGAGAAGGTTCAGGCATGCTGTGTTCCGTATGTGTATGCACAAATTTCTTATGAACATGCTCGTGCGTTTCATCTTCACAAGAATGATGACCATGAGGATGACTGTGACAATGGGATGCTGCATAGGCACACATGCCTACAATATGCATGTGTCTGTCACGACTCACCATGTTCTTCATCTGGCGTCTTTACATTTCTGTCCTCAACAGATGTAGCAGGCATCAGTTCAGGCCAATTCTTCTGTTCCTCAATATGGTCACTTGTCACGACACCATTCTGCTCCTTCAGGTGCTTCTTTTCAAAATATTGTGTACCCAAAAAGTCAGCTAAAAGATTGAAAAATGTAGCCAACATTGCAATGAAACCAGAATATGTAAATTTTGCCCATGGCATATCTGGCAGACACTGATCAGTAAGAGCTGCTTCAGCATCTGATAGCATATGAACAAAAGCTGTTGCCAGAATAACTCCTGCAGCAAATGCCTTAGCAATTACGAAAAAGTTTCCACTCGACCTGATAAAGTTCAATCTCCTTCCCAAAAGAGGCAATGCCAATCCAGAAGCATTTGATACGAGAATCACAAAAATGCCTATTGTCTTTAAATACAGGACAGCCTGCTTGTCTCGGCATTCCTCATCACTGGAAGTTCCAGTCAGAAGTTCCCATTGTTTTCAAGAATATTACAGTGCACATTATTATATTGCAAGCAAGTTTTGAGATTGCTTGATTTAGCGTTACCTTTTTTTTTCAAGAATATTGTCCCAACTTGAAATGGTGGAAATGATTTACATCTCCTTCACATTTTCGCTTGCAACATTCTTGGATATAAATTTCATTGTTGTGTGCCAATTATCACATGCCATACACTCCTAAAATTCTTAGCAATGATGATTGTTCTAGGGGTTGTGTTTAAAGACAAAATGCAATTATCAACTTTTCACTATGGTGACAGAAGAATAATTTTCCCTCACCTTTTACATCATTAAGTAAATGCTTGAATCTGAAATATACCTAGCCACCTTCATCTCCCAAGCTAATTTCTCCAGATTTCCATATTCCTTCTTTGTATGTACAAATAAAGTAACATTTTATTGTCTTCAATCCAACTACGTTGAAAAATCTTTTGATTGTTCTATCTTTCATAAATCTCCTTACCATTTGAACCTCATCCCATCTACCCAATTTTTGTATTGACGTTTGATATGACATAAGAAGTACTAATCTAGAATCCAAATAAAAAACAATGTTATCATAAATACCCCTTAAACCTATATTCATGTGTGATATGTAAGCACAAAAAAAAACATTAATTAATGAAAAGTTTTACAATTCCCTTGAAACAACTAAGATGCCAGGAAGGTCAACCATGCACATTCAAAAAGTTTAATTTGTGCATATCCTCCAATCATTGTATTGTCATTCTATCAAACAGTTTATATGCCTTCTATCCTCCATTCACTACATTAACATTCTGTAAAACAATTTATGCGTCTTGTATAATCACAGTATTAGCATTCTACCAAAGAGTCTATATGTGCCTTGTATGAGCTTCTATATTTTGCATACATGTTTACCGAAGCAATCCCTACTTTAATATATGACTTTACTCTCCTTTCCACTATGGTTTGATGGATGTCAATACTTTGTTCCAAAGCTCCTGTTTTTGGCATTGGCAAACGTTTTTCCTTCAAATTTCTGAAGCCTTTTTTAGCAAGTACATTTTGTGAATATCCTGTACGTTATGGTATTCCATGAACAATAGTTATTTTGAGACATCTTATTAAACAGTTCAGTGGTCTTATCTGTGCTGTCACATTTTGCATACATGTCTAGCATGGTAGTTGGAAAACCATCTAGCGAATTTCCTCTCTCCTTTATGCTTTGATGAATGCTACTACCCTGTTGCAAAGCTCTCTGTTAAGTTGCTTCTATCCAAGTACAATTTTGATAGGCTGGGAGAGAATTTTATGAGAGCTTATTTTTCTTCACCGATCAAGTGCATTCACCAGAGCTCTCGGTTTTCAGAGTTTCCTTGGCTAAAGAACATTTTGCAGTGTAATATACTGCTTTCATTTATGGGACGTTTGAAGCAGGCGGCTCGCAAATTCAAGGAAGAGCTGCAAGTTCCACGGCTGCCAAGATTACCTTCAACACAATATGGCATGGATTCAACAATCCTAGTTACCCTCACGCATTCCAATAAATTTTTGCATGCAAGATTTCAAACTCACGCGGAATCAGCAGTTTCTTCCGTACATTTTTCTCAAAGCAATTGCCAGTTAAAATGAATGCAAATGTCTCGCTGAATTTCGTATAGGGTCTCCACTAAAAACAAGGGGCTCAAGCGCCAAAGTTCCTCCCTTCATTTTTTCATTTTTTATGGTTGACTGAAGGAGCTTTTGATTAAAATATGATGTATTTAATTTAATAAATATAACAAATAACTATTAATGAAAAATATAATATTATAGTGCTAAACTAAATTAAATTACAGAATATAATTAGTATGTTATTAAATTATATAACTACAATGATATATATTAATTAAAGCTTTAAAGGAATATATAAATAAACATTATAGTATTATGCTAAATTAAAATTAGATGACATCCTAAAGAACATTTATCATATCAAAGATATTTATCAACTAATTATATATAAAATATAGATAAAATTATATAATTTTTTTTATGAGTTAAAATTGATTAATTTTAATTATTAAATTGTTTGATATATCTTGTTTAAGTGGTAAATTCATCTAATTCAATAAGCTCTTCTCAATATTGGTCGCATGGACAATATTCTTAAGCTTAAATTGCTTATTAATATGTGACTTACTGGTCATGATATCTCCTTAGCTTTTGAGAAATTTTATAGGAACTTGTTCACCTCTAAGGATACTGATGAGGCGAGGGTGGTGAGACGTAGGTGCATTGATCTCATTCCTAAGTTGATTTCTGATGATGATATACCTGCTCTTCAAAGTCTTGTTTCGCAACAAGAAATTGTTGATGCCATTTGAAACCTCAAAGATAATAAGGCTCTTGGTCTGGATGGCATTCCTACTGAATTTTACAAAGCCAATATAGATTGGATTGCCAAAGATCTTTATGATCTTTATCTTGAGGCCCTCGACAATGGTACTCTTGGGACTTCTATTAACACTGGCATTATTAAGCTTATTCCTAAGGATGGTGACAGAGCCTTGGTAAAGAACTGGTGCCCTATTACCTTACTTAACGTCTCCTATAAAATCCTTGCTAAAGTCCTTGCCTCTCGCCTTAAAACTATTCTCCCGAAGTTCATTTGCTAAACCCAAACTAGGTTCATTAAGGGAAGATTTATTCTTGAAAACCTTATCACTAGTTGGGAGGCCATGGATTGGGCCAACTTCTCCCATCAAGAGGTTGCCATGCTTCTCCTTGACTTTGAGAAAGCCTATGATAGGATTGAATGAGACTTCATTATCATGATGTTAAAAGCTTTTGGTTTCCCTGATTTTTTTGTAACTACATTCAAATTTTTCTTAGAGATGCCTCTGCCATGATTGAAGTTAATGGGACTTTATCTAATCCTATTATGCTTTCTTGGTCTATTCGATAGGGCTACCCTCTTGCCCTTGCCCTCCTTGTTATTGCCTCTGATGCCCTTTTCTATATTCTTAAAGACAATACTATTTCCCCTAGTGTGCGTGGTATATCTCTTCCTAATGGCTCTGAGCTTCTTAACATTCAATTTGCTGATGATACTTCTCTCTTCCTTGATCTCAATCAAAATAATCTGCTTTGCCTCAACCATAAGCTTGCCTTGTTCGGCAAAGCCTCTGGAGCTCGTATTTCCAATTCCAAATCCATTATGCTAGGATGGAAAGATCTACCTCTTGATTGGATTGCTTAGTTTGGATACTCCTGGGGAGGTCCTAATAAGATTGTTAGATATCTTGGTATTCCCTTCTCTGTGAACTCGTCTCTTAAGGAAATGTGGCTCTAGATTAAAGATATTTTGTTTAGAAAACTTAATAAATGGAATAATAGACTCCTTTCCCTTGTTGGTAGAATCCAGGTTTGTCAAAAAATTCTTTCTTCATATAGTATCTACTACTCTTCGGTTTGGATGTTCAATAACTACTAGATTTTGGAAGTCCAAAAGGCCATTCATCATTTTCTTTGGTCAGATGGCAAAGGTAATAAAAAATCTCACTCTATCAACTGGGGTTGGTGTCATCTTCAAAAAAGTCTTGAAGGACTTGGTCTGAAAGATCTTAAACTCCAAGGTATGGCCTTAGCTTCTAAATGGATTTTCCAAGCTCTTGATGGTGATGAGCCCTGGAAAGTGCTTATTAGAAATAACATTTAGTCTGGTGCGGCTAAGGCTGCTAAGTCTTGGAAGCATCTTCCTTTATGTGATCTGATTGCTAGTAAGTTCCCCATATTTGTCCGCGGAACTTGGGTTTTCAAATCCATATGGAAGGCTTGGGAGAACATTCGTCACTATATTGATAACTCATCCTTTGATTATAATTATACTTTGCATAGTGAAAGATCAATATGGTGGAATTTGCTTCATCAAGGGAAACCCCTTGCCTTGACTAAGGGTTGTTCCGCCAAGGTTTGGGCTAATAAGGGGATTAACTGTATTATGGATATTATGGAGCATAACCAACTTATCAGCTGGGATACCCTGGTTAGTAGATTTGACCTACCTGCTTCTCATAAGCGTACCTATAACCTCATTAAGATGCCCTGTGCCCCCCTTAACTTCCCTCGCAACTCTGATGTAGATTCGCATCGTTATCTTTCCTTTAGATGGAAGGATGGTTCCCTCCTTACCACTGTTAAAGCTAAGGATATCTACAAGTTCCTTAACCATGATACCTCTATTACCCAACATATTAATAACATCTGGTATTGCTCTTTCACCCCTCCTGATTGGCAGAAAATGTTTGACAAACTTTGTAAAGCCCCCATACACCCCAAAATTAAATGTTTTAAGTGGCAACTTGTCCTTGATAGACTCCCTATCAGAAACTAGCAAGCTAGCCTCGACATTTGCCCTATCTGCAGATTACTTGAGACTATGAGGCACATCTTTTTTGATTGCACCGTTGCTAGATAAATTTGGCTTATGTTTGGTATTTGTATCACTAAATATGTTTACACTCTTGATATCATTACTGGTGTTATTGTAGGCCTTCACAAAGATTCTAACTTGTTTTGGCAGGTTCTCTCATCTCTCATCCTTTGGTATATTTGGAAATTTAGATATAAAGCTAAATTTCAAGGTGTTAGCAAGTCTCTTATTGAGTTTTATAGAAAACTCGCTTGTTTTAAAATTGCTTCACAGGTATGTTGTGTGTTGAACCTGGAAAAGAGAAAGTTGCGTAGGTTCCTTCGTGATGGGTATGCCTCTATGTTCATTTGCGAAATGAAGAACGACTATGAGCTAGCTCGTGTTGTGAACAATCAAGTGCCTTTTGATGATGCGCTTGCAAAGCTTATGCAAGAAATTAAGGATATAAAAAATCCCGGTCCTGAAAATCTTCATATCTTCTCTCACTTGCTAGAATAGAAAATAGTTATTTGGATGGAAGGGCCTCTTGGCTGGACATTCTGGGTGGACAAATTTGAAGATCAAATTCTGCAAGTCTAATTTGAGTTAGGCTGTGTATTTCTTGTATATTCTGATTATTATGTAGTTGGGCTATCTACACTTTTTTGTGGATTTTTTTTTTTTTGATACTCTCTTGCTCATGGCTCGAGGTCGTGCCTCCCCCCTGTCTTGGTGCTATGTTTTGATCTCTCGATTATTAATACAAAAAAAAAAAATTTAAAAAAAAAATTGACATTCAATTTGAAACTAGCATGATTATGTAAATCGGGCCACTAGTATTTTAGAGCTTTTAATTAACCATGGCACACCAATTCAAAGGCATGCAAAAATCTTCAACACTTTTATCGAGTTATGTATTACCATTGATATTTCAATTACCCGCTTTTGCAAGGGGAGCAAGCTATTAACAACTGCAGAGATTTTTAGGGAGATATTGTATTGGGATATGATGTCCCTGATTCATCTGTACAAGACTGATAAATGGACTGTGTAAGGCATGAAATTTTGAAATATAAATAAATTGATAAATATTTGTAGATTTCAAAAGAAAGTAATATATAATTATTATTTATTTAATTCTGTCGTATATGAATAATACAAACAATGATGTATGAACTAAATTTCTACCACTTAAATTCATATGAGTTCTTCTTCATAAACTATCTTAAATAATAAATGTGTTTAAAATAAGAAATATATTTAACTCTATATTTGATTAAAATATCTATATTTGAATAATATTTTACAAATTACAAAAATAAACATCAATTAAAATTGATTGTCTTTTTATATAAAAAAAAAGTTTATCCACTTGTCACAAATGTGAAAAAGATAAACTTGCAATTAATGCATTTATCAATAGAGGTGCTAGAAAAATGATTAAAAAAAAAGTTTATCCACTTGTCACACATGTGGAAAAGATAAAGTTGCAATTAATGCATTCATTAATAGAGGTGTTGGAAAGAATATTTGTATTTTTGTTAAAAAAAATTGAATTTTTTCATCATGAGCTAATACAATTTTTAAAAAATTATATTTTTCAATTCCAATAAAATATGCAAATTAATATAGCTTTTGCAAACATTAGTATATATTGAAATTTTTAGATTATATAACTAATATGGAACCTCATGATTCCATTAGTTTCCTGCCAACGATAGGAACTAAAAATGCAAACTCAAGTAAGTGCAACCATTTTCCCACCTAAATATCCTTTAATAAAAATTGGTTCTCCTACAATTTTGTTTCTCCAAAATCAAAGTCTAAACTTCTAGAAGAAATTAAATTTGAAGATAGAATAAGAACATAAATTGTTGTGCTTTAAATCTATGTTATAAACAAGAGAAGCAAGACAATTAATCATAGAAGCATTAAAGTCATCTGGAAATATATTGATGCATTAGGTCTGTTAGATTAGCAAACATTTTCTTATGGAAATTTGATTAGGAGAGTTTTTTAAAAAAATATTTGCAAATCTTATAAAATATATTATTATTATTTTATTTTGTATTTTGTTTATGTGAGCCTTAACCTTGAGCACTTAAAAAGAAAAGAAGTTACATCAATTGATCATGCTTGAGAAAAGTAAAATAATTTAATTAAAATAAAATTTTAAAGCTAAAACTGAATAATTAATATAGAATGAACTACTAAATAATGTGAAAAATAAATATCCTTACTTTTAAAATGTTATTGAAAATGTAAAACTACTTAGAATAATAGGTTAAACAATTTATTTATTTAATTAAAATAATTAAATTTAGAAAGAGATGCGTGTTTATGAATTTAAATAATGTCATTTTCAATATTATGTATTGATAGTGATATAAAAGAATTTGACAACTTCTAAACAACAAAATAAAACAAAAATCCTTCGCCACCTCTTCCTGAGGCTTCAAATTTCGTCAACTCCCAATGTTGATCCCTTTTAAGATTATCCACAAATTCATAGAATTTTCATTTCTTAGATGTTGGGGACATTCAAGTTATATTGTTCCAATGAAATTCAATTGAAAGATGTTAAGAATAAATGTTATTTTTTAAATTTATACAAACTATTAAAGTTAGTTGTCTCTACCAAATCCATTCAAATCAAATCAATGTTAAATTCATGTCATCATCAAATAGAGTCATTTTGAATGAAGGATTATCTAAATTTCAATCTCAAAAATGTTGCAATGATGATCAAATTGCAACATTCAATTGAAAAAACTTAGAAAATAATTTCATTTCCAAATTAAATGATCTGGTGAAGATTGTTACGAATCCATTCAAAGAAAATCTAGGTTGCATTCATGTTGAATCTATGTTAAATTCATGCTGACAAAAAAATATCGTTCAGAAAGAAGCATGTCTAAAATTCCAATTTATTGTCGATTTCCATATTGTTACAACAAAAATAAGATTGCAAAAACAAATTGAAAAATACCAGGAAACTATGTTATTTTTCTCATTAAAAGTTCTATTGGTTCCATACACTGTAAATCAAGATAAAATTAGTTGAATTGGAAGATGTAATCAGAATTGATAAAGATTAAAGACTAACAAATCTATTCACAAAAAATCAAGATAAAATTTGTTGAATTGAAAGATGCCAAGAAAAAATTTCAAACAATCAGAATTGCTAAAAATTAAAGTCTGTAAACAATCTAATGAAAGAAGATCAAGTTTAAATCTATGCTGCCAAAAAAAAAACTTATTTGGAAAAAACATACATACTGATAGGCATTTAATAGAAACCAATGGAGAAAGGGAAATATTTTGGATGAAATATCACTATACAAATTATAGCCTAGTTGATACACCAAAATAAAGGGTCTATCTTGAACGAAAAAAAATTCATTAATTCATTCATTTCCCTCTTGTAACCAACCTTTTTAATAATTTATACCAAATCACTAGGGTTGTTTGTACTACTCTGCAATATATGACCAAAGATTTGACCAAGATTATTCAAAAAAATTCAAAGATTCGTCCCGACGTACCTTCCCTCTAGAATATTTATTTATAGACTACACTATATTTGTGCTTTGAATCTTACCATTCTTTCTTTGTGTGTGCATATACACAACTAGATTTGTCTATGGCTAAAAGCAATAGAAATTCTCTTGCATAAAAATGATGTTTCTATTTCATAGTTAATAGCAATTGACAAATTGATGGAGCATTTTGAATTGTTAGAATGATTATTCATATTCTAATTGGAGAAATACATATAAGGAGATTGCAATTCACAATTTGTGAGTTGATTGTTTAGTAAAAATAGTTTTTATTCTAATAAGAAACATTTTAAGTTGAATAGTTTATTTGTAAAAAATTAATATCAATGGTTAATTTTATAAAATGAATAAAATTTAGTTAATTTGTAAAATTTGTAATTGCATAGAAAACATGAAGTTCCTTGCAATATCAGAATCAACACAAGTTATGGAAGAATTTCTTATATAAATTAAGGTTCTCAACAATTTCTTGTCAGATATCTCATCCATTTGTTTGGATTCTGCACTTAGAAGTTATTTCTAGTTTATGAATTTATGTCAAACAAGAGTCTCTCCAATTATTTGTTTCAAAGTTAAGATTTATAAATTATTTGGAAAAAATAGACATCTCTTTGACTATTTAACAATGACTACTAGATAGCAAGGCTTTAGTTTCACTCTACAAATTTAATATCATATGCACATTTTCATTATTAAATTTGGCTTTCATGTTGTTTTCTTTTAATTGATGTAAATGAATGCTCTTCCGAAACTAGGTGTTAAACCTACAAGGTGTTGAAAAAGCAAGCAAAAAGCATAGGGAAATACACAAATAATAGGGAAGTAGAGGCTACAACCCTACACTATTCAAATGATTTTTCTTGCCTCTTATACAAACCCATTTAAAAAAAAAAAATAGTTATAGAAAATATTATTGAAAGATTGGTTAACAAAAAATCAAATGCAATTTAAACAAGTGCCATGTAGTGGCTCTCTCAATTCATATGTCTCTTTGAGAAGGATAGCCTTATCAATTGGGAAGACCTAAGCTCCAAATTCCACATTCCTCTATCCCAAAAAAAACTTATAATATGATTGTTAAAGCTTGTAAGGACCTTCCTGCTATTGTTCTCTCAGATTCTTAAAGGTTAAATGGTTGGTTGGAACCATAGTGACCAAAATTAAAGGTAAAAACATTTACCAAATCATTGATTCTAATGAAGATATCATCAACCATGTTAACAACCTTTGGTATATTGACTTGGATTCTAAAGTTTGGAAAAAACACTTTGACAGACTTTGGAAATCTTCTATCGACCCTAAGATCAAATGCTTCAAATGAGTTATGTTGCTCGACAGACTTCCCTTAAGGAAAGATCTTGTTGCTAATGAATTATACACCTTTTGTAGACTTTCTGAGTCTTGTACACATATTTTGTTTGATTGTTCTTTTTCTAAAAATAAATGGCATATGTTTCGTATCACCTATCCTAGTTTTGTGAATATTTTTGAAATTATCATTGGTTACATTGAAGGTTTAGACAAGGATACTAACATGTTATGGAGGATTCTATTTGCTAACATCCTTTGACAGGTGTGGAAGTGCAGAAATGAAGAAAGGTATTAAGATTCTCTCAAGTCCGTTACTGAGTTTTTTTGAAAACTCACATATTCTAAAATCGCCTCGCAAGTTAATGTGAACATGAGGATTGAAAGAAAGACGCTAAAAAGATTCCATCAAATGGGGCACTCCACCATGTTTGTGTATGAATTGAAAGATGGCTATGAATGGAGAAGACATATAGATAACTTTGCCAACTTTGAAGAGACTCTAAAGAAGCTCTCACAATAAGTCAACAAGAACAAGAATTTGACAGATCACCAAATCCGCATGTTGGCCCAAATTTAGGATAAAAGCATTGTCTAGATAGAAGGCCCAATGGGATGGACTACTTGGGTTGGGGGCTAGGATGATATTCTCCATTAATTCTCTATTCTCCTCTTCTTGATTCATGTACTCTACTTAATTTCACTGATACTCTGATTTTCTCAAATGAAGCTTGGCCTCTCTTGATTGTGGTCGGTGTTTATTTTTTTTATCCCCTTATAGTTAATACAAAACTTTGCGAAGTACACATTTTATTTACTTGAAAAATAATCTTTTTTAATATAAAATTATTATAATTAAAAACTAATAATATTAATGTAATGCTATTCTTATAACTTAGTTATATTTAGTGTAAATAAGTATTTTATTTAAACTTAGAAACTATTCAACAAATTTTATCTTATTGCATATTTTAATTATCTCAAATACAAATTAAATAATGTTAAAGACATAACTTTCCCATAAAAAAATCAAAAAAATCAATTTCAAAAAGAAACATATATCAAATCAGTAATTCTAAAAATTCTACTTGACATTAGTCCAATCTAGAGCATGACTTTCCCCACGACAAATCAATTTTATTAAAAACCAAAACCAAGCCACCTAAACTTAAAAAAAAATCCTAATTGTTCATACTGCCATTGAAATCAGACCCTCGTAGAGACAAGCAAATACAATCGAACCATTGGCGGAATCACCTAAGTTTTGACTGTTATTCCTGCAATTTAACAGTGAATTCAATGTATATGTCGATAAAATCTTATAATTTTAGATGTTTTTCTTGTAACTAAGCAGTGAATTTCTAAATTTTGGCTCTTGTTTCTGCAGTTTGGTCGTGAATTTCAACGACATCTTATTGATATTTGGATAAATTTCAGTGTAGTTTATCAGAATTTTTCTTGAAATCGTGAGAAAGGTTTAAACTCAGGCGATTGAAAAGTCATCTGTCCATTCAGCTTGATCATCCGGGTTTGACTCTTTAAGGTGTTTGTATTTTAGTAGCTTGGTGTTTGTAATTAATAGAATTTGGGTGTTGCCTGTTTCGGACCGAACGGCTTAAACGTCACAAACTAAGGCTTCATTCCTAGTGCAGAAGTGTTAAATAGTCAAAGTTTGACTTACTTTTCCAGGCTTAATTTCTTCCTTAGTGTGTGATGTTTAAGGCTGGCCTTTTGGGACTGTGTCGGCTGACTATTTCAACCTTCTTTTTCAATGTTGAGCAACTAACCAGCCTACCTACCCAGGTGACGGATGGCTTAAATATCACACATTAAGGTTTGATTCTTATGCTAAAAGTGCTAAATAGTCAAAGTTGACTTTTTTTCCAAGCTTAATTTTTGTTAGTGTGTGATGTTTAAGAGTAGCCCCAACGTCGACGAACATGCCATCCCACTTTTAGTCATCGCTATAACAATTTATTTGCATCTGCTAATTGCCTGCAACTATATTTTTCAAATCAATTCTTACAAACTGATCATTACAATTTTAGTTTCCTTTTTATTTCATTTTACATAGAGATATGCATACTGATTGCTTCATTTGAGATAAATGATAGTAAATAGTTTTATTTTCATTTTACATGGGAATATGAGAATTGTTCGTACATTTTCTAGTCATTAGAAAGATAGATATACTTGAAGATCAAACTAGTCCTTTTATTTTATTTTAAATTAATTAATTTCCTTATGATTGAGTTCTTTGTTAGATTTATTTCATTTTAAGTAATAGGATGATCTATTAGTTGTATTCAATTTTATAAGATTGAAAGGAAAATGTTATTTTATTAGCTGTATTCAATTTTATAAGATTGAAAGGAAAATGTTATTTTATTATAATCAAATGGTTAACTTAATTCTATCTTAATGTATGGAATCTAGTGATAATAGTAAGATAGTATCTCATCTCCATAAAATTAAAATTAGTAAAGTTAAATGTCAAAATGTTTATCTAAAAGTTTATTAAAATTATTTTTATTTGTCAATTTTATTTTCATAATCAAATCAAAATTGATATCAATTAGAGTTCTAGAGATAGTTCCTTGGAAGAAAAATAGATATATTTCTTTTAAATATTTTTCAAATGTGAAGACATATTTTACTCAGAGATATCATTTCTCTTTTAAATCATTACTTATGAACATTATAATTGTGAAATTTCTTTATGATTAAGATGTAGAGCATAAATCAGAATCAATATAAGTTTTTTTTTAGAGCACAATCTTTGATTGTCGAGCAATCTTCTTATTTGAAATCTTATATTTATATCTATGTATATGTAGGTAAGGGTGCAAAGGAGTGATATTTTTCTCCGTACTAGAACTTAGTTTACTTATTATTCAAATCAAAATAAAATGTTGACATTTTAAGTTAGAGAGGTGCATAGAAAATTGTTCTTCTTGCACTTGTCATATGTTGTCCAAACATCTACTATATGTGGGCTGACATTTTGATGTGGAAATTGGGTACCATTTAATTTCCTAAGCTATTTTGTCTATCATGAGTGTAAGATTGATTACATGTTGACTTGTGATTGACTTCCTTATCTTGTTTGTAGTTGAGTAGCTATTGCAACTCCTTATAAAGTTAAAGCATTGTGTTCAAACCTTGTCAAGCTATATACTTAGAAGGAAGGATTAAATTGTAGTCGTCCTTAGTGGGGTACTTGTATAGTAAGTTGGATTGTAAAGATATATGTTGAAATGAAGTATTTATGTTTGAATAGTGCATGCTCTTTTGCCATGCTAAAATAGTGGTCTATAAGAAATTGTTATTTTTGTTGATTATCATGCATCTTGAGTACATTATATGTCTTATTAGATGGAATATATTATGATTTCTTGTGACGATTATTGATTTTGATATTTTTGTGATATGAATTGATCTCATTTGAAAGAAGACATTTTGCAGTGTAAAACTTTTAGTACTTTCCTTAGTTTTGCTTGTTTAGACTTCCTCAATGTTGGTTGGGTATCTTTCATGTCAAGAAAGATTCTAGGGAAGTTTAATAACTTCATGGTAGGGTGGAAAAGCACTTCTACAATATTCTCACCCTTTGTGTATCTTGAGCAAGTTATGATGCTCCTATTAGTAAGGTCATCATGTTTAGGAAATTTTGGTATTCTTCTAACTAACAACTGATCTCTTGGGTATATCAGTGAGTAAATGTTTTGAGCTTGTTAAAAACATCATATTTCAATTTTTGAACTTGTTGGTTTATCTTCTTATATTTATGTATTTATTTAAATTAAATTAGATATTATAAATGTTGACTAGTTAATGTGCATATCGACCTTGACTAGTATATGATAAATATAATATAGATATAAAAGATAATATAATATAATAAAAATTATAATATAATATTATAATATATATATCATTAAAGGTAAATATTATAATGTGTGGGGATAAATTATATATTATATATTATTTATAAATTAATTCTAATTTAGATATGTATTTTATTTATATATTTAAGATTTAAAAATAATATAGTTTCTCAATATGTGATGAAATATAAAGCATTATGTAATTAAAAATAAATACAATATTTAATATTTTTTAACTATTGAAACTTACTTTAATTCTAACACTATTTTTTAATGTAATTATATTTAAAATAAGAAATGATTACAATAAACTATAAACTAAATAAAACTCTAGAGTATATACAACATCTCATTACATAAAAGATCTATTTTAATCTTACAAAATATGTTAGTATAAATAATCCTTCTAGATTTCTTCACTATAATACGTAAATAAATATATTTTTAAAATCATGGCCTCTTACAAAAATCAAGAAATGTAGAGAGACCAAAAGAAATGTAGTTTTGCCCTTTTTTTCTTCTATTGTTGGTGATCCATATTTGGAATACTGTGTCAAATTGATCATCTAGGAAAGCCATTAATAAACATTAAAGGTTACAATCCTTTAAATACAAAGGGATAATTTTTAATAAAGATTGCAATCTTTTAAATACAGAGGGATAATTTTTTTATAGAGGAAAAGGAAATAGCAAACAATAAGGAATGGTTTGTTAAAACAAAATACAGATTAGACCTGTGGTATTAGATAGACAAATAAACCATATTGCATAGATGTACATCAAAACTAAAAATTGAGTAGCTCTTAATGCAACAATAAAGGAAGAAATATGCCAAAGAATCTCACATCAATTAGAAGAGGAAAAAGACTATTGATTTTAAAATGGTAGAAAAAACATGATTTTATCATGTACAATCAACATGAAAAATATTTTCACCAAGTTGTAAAGGCCAAACCCTACGACACCAAACTCAAGCACTCCACTTTGAAGAAAATAATTTGTTTCTAGAAACAAATTCTAAACCATATCCATTAAATGAGGAGGTAGAAAATATAAATTATAGATTGAATAAGAAATATAAAGGATACATGACACATCTCACAATAAAAGATAAGATTTATTATTGGAAAATATAAAATTCAACATGTCAAAAATATATAATTTTCTATTGACTTATTTTTGTTGTTGATGTTAGCAAAAAACAAAACAAAAGATTAAATTTAAGCAATATAGATTAAAAAAATGGTTCTAAAATTCTTGTCTTTTTGTATTCCTAAATTGTTTGTCTATAAGACTCAATTTTCTTAACTAATCATATAATCAATAAATATTTTTCACAATTTATTGACTTAAAAAAGGTGCATGTGAACTACAGAAAATATGATTTCTATCACAAAATGAAAAATATACTTAATATTTAATCGATAGAGATTGGTCTAAAAAAAAAAAATTCAATCACTAGTTAAGACTAACAATCCATACAATGATGCAATAGTACTTAGCTGCTAGTGAGTACTTATTATAGCTATAATTAATTCTTAGTAAATAACATTGAAGGCACTTAGAAGTTAATATATTTATTATACTCTATGTAATACAAATAATCCTCCTCGGGATCCCTGATCTTCCCATCTTGTGGATGAGATCTTGGATTCCATTCCCTTAGTGATTACACAACAAGACAATTGGGTCCTAATGGCCACATTTACTCTTTTTGAGATATGTATTGTGGTTTTTTCTATACCTCCTAATAAGGCACCAGGCCCTGATGGGTTCACTACATTATTTTTTCAGAAATGCTGGGATGTCATTTGTTTTGAGTTGCTTGAGGTGCTTGAAAAATCCAAGAAAAATGTGTCCATTTTGAAGAACTTTAATACCACAAATATTGCTCTCATCACAAAGGTCAATGATCCCTATTCTTTTGTTGATTTCCGCCCTATTTCTTTGTGCAATACCATATATAAGATTACCACAAAGGCTATTTATTTGTGACTTAAGGCTATTATTCCAAGAATTATATCGATAGAACAAGGGGGTTTTGTTCTTGGCCGAGAAATAACTGAGGGAGCCATAATAGCCCATGAGACCATTCATACCATCAAAGAATACAATATTGCAACCTTTATTGCCAAACTAGATATGATGAAGGCATACGATAAACTAAATTGGTATTTCCTTCTCCTAATCCTTTTTTAGTTTGGTTTCTCCTCTAAGTGAGGTAAATGGATTAAAGCTTGCATTTCAGGTGCACATTTCTCTATTCCCATTAATAGAGCACCAATAGGTTTCTTTGCCTCTTCCCAAGGAGCTCACCAAGGTGAACCTCTTTATCCATTCTTGTTTATCATTATGGTGAAATCCTTCAATAGACTTATTAACTCTTTTAATCAAAAGGGATTGTGTAAAAGTATCCACATTGTGGGTGCATCCTTGTCCATAACTCATTCTCTTTTTGCTAATGATACTTTACTCTTTGGATTGTCTACATATCAAGAAGCACAAATAAAAAGCCACTAATCTATATACCCAAGTTTCGAGGAAGTGTATCAATGTAACTAAATCTATAATTTATGTTTTTAATACATCCTAATTGGTTACTCAAAGAATAATCCATCTTCTTGGTTTTCCCCTTGGTCATTTGCCTTCTAAGTTTATCTTGGTGTTTCCTTTTTTATGGGAGTAAATAAACCCTCTTATTGGTTTGTGGTTGCTCGTATCAAAATTAGAAGTAGTGCTTGGAAGGTTTGTCGGTTATCACTCTTGGGTAGAATTTTGCTTATAAAAAATGTTCTCTTTGCCATTCCAAACTATTATTTCTCCATTTTACAAGCCCCCAAAGGTATCATCTCTCAAATTGAAACTTTAATTCGTACCTTTCTTTGGTCAGAGAAAATGGATGGATAGAAGAAAATACCCCTAATTTCTATTCATGTCATATCAAGCTCTTGTCAGATTTCTAGCATTACTAATAGGAATAGGGCTTTTGGTGCTAAGCTAGTTTAGCAAATGTATGCCAAATCCTCTACCGAATTGTGTCGCCTTTTATAAGAGAAATATTTAGATAACTTGGAACCTTCTAGGGTTTTTACTATCCTAGACTCACCAAAGGGTTATGTCATTTGGGATTACATGATGACTTCTTGGGAAGTTATTAATTCACTCATAGCTTGGGAAGTGAACAATGGGGAGAGTCTTTGTCTAATCATGTCTCAACTATACATAAATTCATAGGACTAGTCATTTGGAAAGACCCCTCAATTCTTCCGATATCCCACAATCAGACTGCTTCTTTCGAACAAGTATTATCTGAAAGGAATGTTTTTACAACTAATCAACCAGATTGCCTCTTTTGGGTTTGAGCTAAAGATGGTAAATACTTTGTTAAGCAAGGATACTTAGTTCTCCAACACAATCAATTTAATTAGATTACTTATCATGCTTTTAAATTCTACTAGAACAGTTCAGTCCTGCCAAAAATAGGATTCCACTTGCCACTTATGATTCCTTAAAGTATTTCTAAAACATAGTGATTCAAACTTGGGGAGCATCTTTCTCTAATCATGTCTCAGCTATACATAGATTCATAGGGCTAGTCATTTGGAAAGACCCCTCAATTCTTCCTATATCCCACAATTAGACTACTTCTTTCAAACAAGTATTATCTGAAAGGAATGTTTTTACGTCTAATCAACCAGATTGCCTCTTTTGGGTTTAGGCTAGAGATGGTAAATACTCTGTTAAACAAGGATTCTTAGCTCTCCAACACAATTGGTTTAATTAGACCACTTATCGTGCTTTTAAATTCTACTAGAATAGTTTAGTCTTGCCAAAAATAGGATGTTTGGCATGACTTGCATTAAAGAACCAAATTTTAACTAGCGACCAACTTCATAGATTGAACATTTATGATCCTTTTAATTGTGTGCTCTATCAGCAAGTTGTGGAAACAACAAAACACCTCCTCTTGATTTTTTTTTTGCCCAAGATTATTGACATTTTGTTCTTAATAAGCTTAATTTCCATATGCCATTACCTAACTCTCTGTGGGATTTATTTCAGGCATGGAAAATGTTACATACTAAATCAATGTTTTCATATCTTTGGAAGTGCATCCCTGCATCTGTAGTATGGGCCCTTTGGTGGGTGAGAAATAAGAGAATTTTTAGACAAACATCATCTCCAATCCCTCGATTTCTGGAAGGATTAGAGAGATTAATTGTTGAGCTGGTTAATGCTACAATAAGTAAATATGAGGGTGAACATGTTTTTTTTCCTTGGGATGGCTATGTTATTCAATGGTGGAAGGTTTACTTTTTCCTTATCTTCCTACTCCATTATGTCCATCCAAGTTTCCTCTTATCCAAGCACAAACCAAGTGGATCCTCCTCAAATGAGGGCTATTACAAACTCAATTTTGATGGGGCCTCTAGGGAAAATCTAGGTAAGATAGTCATTAGAGACTTTAAAGGTCATGGGATTACATTATAATCATCTCCTCTCCCTCTGGGTATTTATAACAAAGTTGAGGCCCTGGCTTTTCTTTTTGGTTTGGAACTTGCAAAATCACTATCTATATCTAAGTTACATGTTGAAGGGGACTCAACCATTATTATTTATGCATGTATTAAACATCATATGTATAATTAGTCCATAGAATATTTATTGCATCTAGTCTGTCCTTGATTCAATCTCTAAATGTTACATTATGCATACTTACAGAGAAGGCAACATATTAGCTAATTGTCTAGCTAATTTGGGTACTAATGGGGTTTATATTAAAACTCTTTACTTTCCCCACTTAATCTCCTTGATTTCCCCAACTTGGTTAATATTATGACAAAAGAATATGCTTAGAATCCTATTCAACCCTTCTCAAATATTATTTGATAGGAAATTGTGGCTTCTCTACAATTTCACATGTTTTACTTTTATGGATCTCACTTTTTCTTTTGAGATATTGTATGCATTTTAGGGTCCTAGCTTGTACTTGCATTGGATGGCTTTTTACTAACATCATGGTCTCAATTGGAATTTTTGATGACTTGATCAATGATCGAAACTTTTATATTAGTTTTTAGCTTGGCTCTTGGTGTTTTCTCTGACTTCTAATAATGATTGGATTAATAATTGTCTTCATATGAGTTTTGGGCTCTTTTGTAATCACAATGTTCTAGATTTGGGATTCATAATGACACGAATCATTAGTGTTGATAGATACTCTCTCTTGATGCAATCTTTCTTCTTTTGCATCCTTTTTGTATCAGGCAATGATTAGAGTTTTTTTTTTTTTTTGTTCTTTTCTCTAGGAGCCATTTTTTGAACCATTTATTATTAATATAAATATAAAGTTTCACTTAAAAAAAATAAAAATAAAATTTAAAGTATATTTTTTAATAAAATTTGAAAGCTTCTGATGCATAGATGTTTGGTTCGCTTATCAAAGTAGGGGAAATTGTTAGAGAAACAGGTTAGTTTAATTTAATTTATTAAATAGCATTTACCTTTTAGGTTACCCTTTTTGGTTTTTGATCTCCTTCTATAAGGATAAATCGTTTGTAATTATCTTACATCTTTTTCATTTCTGAGAATACAATTTTCATATTTTCAAAGTAAACCCTCACCTCTTCTTGTCTTTTTCTTCTTTGTGATAGGTTTTTACATGTAGATATTCAAGGGCTTTGTGGATTTATATTGCATATTTCTCAAATCCTTCATGGTACTAGAGCCAAATTTGTTGTAGCTTGTTCATTTTTTGGAGAAAAGGGAGAATGAGGGTTTGACAGATTAGATTTGGTGTTTTTCAGGTATTTTTTGTGACAACAAGGGGGTCTCTAAAATTTGGAGCACTTTGAGGCTAAATAGACTTCACGGTTGGATCCAGAAGGCATCAAAATGCCCATTTTCATATAAAGTTTGTTCATTTTGGACAACATTGATTTGGGAGGGGAAAAAAATTTCCCAGCAGGCCATACGACCTCTTGTATGTAGAATGAGGCAATATAAAAAAAAAACCTAAAAAAGGAAATCTAGCCCATGACCTTTTTTTGGCTCGTAGACCTTTTTTCTCGTGTTGTAGGGTGTCTTTCTGGCACTGCTATCCCCTCCAACCTTCGGTTTTGTTTTACGACATGGTTCTATTTTTTCTTGGGCCGCAAAATTTTGCGGCCGTTGACAATCTTCTTCCTGTCGCTGCCAGATGAGACCCACCGCCACTGCTCCACTTGTGCACCTCCACAACTTCGTTGCCAGTGGTGCTGCCACCACCAACCACCAACCCACCACCATTGCTCCACTTAGGGGGGTGGTAAATTATTTATTTATTTATTTTTTAAAAAAAATTAATTCATTTTTATTGCAATTCCAGGGTTCCTGTCATTTTTTTGCGATATCATGAGCATACAAGGGTATTTTTTGTTCTAAAAAAAGTGCTAGAAAGCTGGTTCTGAGATGGAGATGATGGATCAGGTATTTTTGGGAGTATTTTTTCTAGTTTGGTCCCTATTACTGCTCTTGAAGTCTATTGATGATTTCTATCTTTCAGGGGGCATAACTTCTTCGTTATAGCTCTATTTTTCGTTTTGAAAAAAACATTAGAAAGCTCTTCTCGAGAACTTTCTATATTATCTATCATTTCACCAGTATTTTTTACAAGCTATTTTTAATTCATTTCTGAAGCTTTTTTTCTCTTCTCTCATTTACACATTCCTTCTAGCAGCTGGGGTTTGATGTTTTGCATTGTGTGGGTGTTTTGTCATATTGTTTTTGTTATTTATTTATGTAAACTAGAACTACATTCAAAAAAATTCAACACCTTCTAAAACAATGTCTGAGACCTCTTCTTGTATAGAACTTTTGACCTCTCATAATTATCACACATGGAAGACCTTGATGACTCGACTTCTCTAATCAAAAGGGTTGTGGTCCTGTTTAGATGTTGTGCAACTAGTTTAACAGAGACCTTTTGAGGTCATGCAACATAGGAACAAGATGGATGAAGCAATAGGATTGATTGCCTTACTAGTCTCAGATAGTCTATAGTTTCATCTGGATGGGTGCAATACCCGTCTAGCTATGTGGACCAAGCTTGAAGGCTTGTTTGGTATAATGAAAGAGTTCAGGGCACTTCAGATTGAGGCATAACTTACCTCTCTTATACCATTTCCCCCCTCTCCATTGAGGACTTCTTGATGAAATTCAAACAACTGAGATCTTTATTATAGGGTTGTGGGAAAACAAAGACTGACACTAAGTGTATCTACCTGATTTTTTCTAAGCTTCGTGGAAAATTTTAGATTGTTTCTTCTACCTTCTATTCCACCAAAGATGCTTTGGGTAATAGATTTACCATGCCATCCTTTGATGTTTTTTTGTGATTAGTTGACTTGAGAGCAAGTTAAGCTCTCTCAATTGGATTCTCTCACAAGCTCATAGAGTCATGCATTGGTAGCTTGACCATCTTCATGGACAAAGGAGAAGACTTAGAAATCTAATTCTATAGAGTCTTAGATTGATTCCAACACCCACAGTTCATCATGACCACCTCCTCCTAAAGGGGGTAAATCAAAGCTAGAAAGACCGAAATGTTCTTATTGTAATAAGCCTAATCATGATGAGTCACATTGGTATGAGAAGAAGTTAGATGGCTATGCCATATAGGTTTCAGATTTGAAAGCTCTCCTTCAGAAGAGCAACATTGATATTCCTTCTACTTCTAACTGACCTTCTTCATCATCATCATTTCAGTCAAATGGTAAAGATATAGGAAATGGTCATGCACAATGTGCAAGTACTATTCCTCATTCTTCTAGATGGTTACTGGATTCAGGTGCTTCACACCATATGGCATCTTCTTAGGATTTGTTCTCTTCTTTTGAGGCTTCTCCTATTCCACACATTTTGATGGGAAACAACATTGTTATAATCGTATGTGGGAAAGGCTCTACTAACATTGATGATGATAAATTTCATGATGCACTTTGGGTTCCATCTTTGTCCTCTAAACTTCTCTCTATTTATCAAATTATACATAGTTGGACAGGGAAGATAGTTGAGTTTGCATAGGATTCAATGCACATCAAAGATAGTAAGACATGCAATATTATTGCTACAGGGACTCTTGATCATGCTTCCTGCCTATATTCCTTTTCATCTTTTGGTCCACCATCTCCACTATTGGAGACTCACTCTTTTTTTTCACGAGAGTCTACTGAGGTGAAGTCAGGTTGCTTGAACTTAAGTGTAGTTCCTAAGATCAATGTTGTGACTTCTACACCTCCGCCTCCTATTCAGATTCCATCTTTTGCACAAGATCACTCTTCAACATTGCCTACTATTGCAGCTCCATTCATCAAGCCACCTACTATAGCTATTGAGGATATATCAGAGGACACACATCTCCTCTCAAATGATAGATTCAACACACTTGTTATTCCACCTCCATTGGAGATTCCATTTCAGGATTCTCATGCTTTCTCCTTTAAGCATCAGCTAGGACTTCCAACTACAACTTTACATACATGGGTTTTATCATCCTTGTCCACTACCTTTATTTCCTTTAGATTGGAGCCACATTGGTATGTTCATCGACACAATAGTTCTACCATTTTGGGGGGGATATGGAGTCTTGAGCTTCTATCATGGAGGCTTTCATTGTAATTATGGTCTTGAGAGATTCTCTTGAGATGTTTCATTTGTGCATTCTTTTTAATCTTTTTTTGGAGTAGAGTTTTTCTCACTGGGTTTTCTCTATTTCTCTATTTCATAGAGATTTGATTGTGATTGGGTATCTCATTAGGCCTTGTTGTCGAGACCCAAGTTTACTTTCAACATTGCATTGTAGTTTCCTTGCTCTTTATGCATTGTTTGTAGCTACATTGTTGCTCATCTTAAGGGGGGTGTTAGAGAAAAAAAGTTAATTTCATTTCATTTATAAAATTACCTTTTCTCCCTTCTTAAGATTTCACTTTATGCACCTTTTGCATTCTCATTTAAAAATTATTTAGTAATTATTAAATAGCATTTACATTTTAGGTAACCATTTTCAGGTTTCGATCTCCTTATATAAGGATAGATTTTTTATAATTATCTTACATCTTTTTCATTTTTGAGAATTCAATTTGCATATTTTCAGAGAAAACCCTTGCCTCTTCTTGTCTTTTTGTTCTCTGTAATAGGTTTTTACATTTAGGCATTCGAGGGCTTTGTGGATTTGTATTGTCTATTGATCAAATCCTTCAGAAATTTGTATAGACAATACAAAATATAGCTGATATACATGGAAGAACAAGACATTCCTATAAAATTTGTTTGAAAGATTGATAAAAAGTGATAATTAAACACTTAAGTCATTCAATATATATAAATAGTTGAATTTAGAGGAATGACAAAACTTTGAATTGAACAAGTATAAATAAGTGTCACGTAGTGACTAGTACTTGTCGATAAATTTTGAATTATATACTTAATTCTATTTTAGAATATTATATATATATTTTAGAATACATGATAATGATATATTATAATATAGTTCAAAATAGAATAATAATATATTATTTTTATATATAAAAATTTATATTGAATTAAATATTATATGATTTGTTGTGAAATGTGAATTACTAATAGAAATATCCATATTTTATATATTTTTATAAATATAATTGTACATTTTTTGTTTCATGTTTGAAATGTTTAACTTCTGAACTATAATGAGGATTTGTATTATATAATAAACATTGCTAAATAATTAGTAAATGTATTAGAAAAGTTAATTCAATTATATATTATATAGTTACCTTCAATATTTGTTTTCCTTAATATTTATAAATCAAGCTTTATTTCTTTATATATTACCATAGCATACCATTTAAGAACTTTAAAGTTTTAAAATTATTTAAATATTTTTAGAAATGTAGGTAAGAATTCATGAGAGACTTAAAGCTCAATTTCAACAAATAGTTTGAAATTGTATATTTAATTCTAGCACTAGATATATATTATGTAACAATATTTTTAAAGTATTTTTTTTATTAAATTATATATTTTAATATTTCATATTGTAAGTTTAATATAAGAAATATTTAATAATTTATAATATTGACACATATTAATATTCTTTAAAATATAACAATAATATATTATTTATGTTTCTTTATATGTTATAAATTTACAATGATTTTAATATTATAGATTTTATTGTAATATGTAAATTGTTAATAGGTGTATTTATATAATTATATATTATAATGAAGTATAATTGAGCCAATAGGCTTATTTATTATGGCACACAATGGTTGAGAAATTGTCATATACTAAAAAAGTGTTGGATGTTGGATGGTAAAACATCATTAGTTGATATTTCATTATCCATGAAACATATTAGATGTAAAAATTAAAATAATAACAATAACTTGCTTTTTGAATTAGTGGGAGGAAAAACGGTTATGCATGAATGACAAACATAAAGTGGAAAGTAACATCACAAAACATGAGGTTGTTGGAAATTTGGCTAAGTAGATAAGTTGGAGTTGTCATTTATGGCAACATATATTTTGTAAAAAGAAGGTACAATGTATAGATGAAGATTCAATAGTTAGACTTAGAAAATTGTCTAAGTATTAGCTAAGTTATCTGGCAGAGAATATATAGTTTTGGTATGTACAGTTGACTAAGACATTATAGGCATGTGCACAGTTAGGTACATATAGTACAAGATGTTAGGACGATGTGTTCAAGTGTGTAAGTACATAAGAAGATATGACAGTTTTATCAGTTGCGATAATATATAGGTAGAATAAAACATGTCAAGAAAGGTTAATTGTGAGTTAATAAATTATTTTTTTTACAAAATAATTACTTGACTAATTACGGATGACATCCTAGAAGTTAACCCTAAGAGGACAACAGTTAATTTTGTATTTTGTCAAGCGTGTGAAAACTTGAAGGCCAACTGGACAATATTTTTAAATTACAAAGGTATAAAGGAAAGTTTGTCAATGTGAAGTTAAGTGTGCTTCTAAGGAAGACTATGTGAACCTTAAGTGATGTAAATTTTGGTGTATGATCAGAGGATAGCAAGTTTTGTGAAGAGAAGCAATGTTATATTAGATATTGAAGATGTCACAAGCAAGCAAAGAGGTTTTTGTATCTATCATTTTGTATCAAAGAATTACATTGTAAGTTACATGTTTGAGAAATGGGCTCAACTTGTACATCATTTTGTTTATGTTTATGTACCAACTTCTAATAGGGTTGACACAACTCCTAATAGGGTTAAGGCTTCTAACAAGACCAAGTCCTCTAACAAGGACCAAGATACTATATGCATGTAATAGACTCCTAACATGGTCAATATCTTTAACTAGATACTTTTGATTAGTGGATCATTTTGTGGGTACCATCCCCACCTAGGTTTTCCCTTGGCCAAGGTTTCCCTAGTTAACAAAATATGGAGCTATGAGTTCTCTTATTGCATGTTATGTTTACTGTTTAGTATAATTAGTTTTCTTTCATATGCAAGTTAGAAGGCAATTAATAATATCCTATTTTGGGCTAAACTTTGTAGAATGATGATTCATCCCCCCTCTTAGTATTCCCTATTTCTAACAATTGGTATTAGAGCCCAATTACTCAAAAGAGGCTTAACAACTTGAGTAAAATCCCTATGGATATGGAACAATTACAGAAAAATCTAAAAGAAGCTCTTGAGAAAATTGATATTCTTACTGAAGAAAGAGATAACTTGAAAGAAAGATATGAAGATGCAAAAGACTACATTGGAAAGTTGAATCACAATATTGATAATCTCAACTCATAAAGGAACCTAAAGATCAGACAAAAGGTAGTGATGAAGTACCAAGATTGATGAAATAAAATGAGATTCTAAAACATGAGTTGAAAATCACCAAATTGAAGCTAAGCTTGAAGAAATATGACAAAAAAATTGAGTTAGATCTGAAATCTAAGAATACAAATCTAAGATCCCATTTACAAAAATTACATCTGAACTCGAATCCACCATGTTAGAATATGCAGAACTTGAGAAGTATAATACTATTATGAAAGGAGAGTTAACCCAGACCAAGAAACAATTAGAAAATTTATATTCTAATAGTGAGAAAATTGATGAGCAACTATATTATTAGAGACCTTCCTATGATAAGACTAGTCTTGGATACTTTGTTGGAGAAAAGTCAACCAAGAAATTTGAAGCAAGAAAGAAACTAGATCCAGTTGTTGGGCATCCTGAACATAAGAATGATTACTAGAATAAGATTGAGTCTAGTAAAACTAAAGATACATCAAATTAAGTTGAGCAAGAAAATCAACCTGAGAAAATTATTGAATCCAAGCAAACTGAGAAAGCTAAAATCACCCAAGGAAGTAAGATATGAATTTAAAGGTAGATGCTTTGCATGTAATGAAATTGGTCATATAAAAAGAGACTGTATGGGTAAGTCATTCAAGTCTATTTCTAATTTTTTTTGTTACAATTGTCATGGTTTTGATTATAGAGCACTTGATTATAAGAAACCTAAATTTGATAGTAATAATATCAATAGTAGAATGTTTAGAGGTGCTAATCTTACAGAAGAAAGAAGGAGATCCAATGAAGGAACTAATGGAGCAAGGAGCAATATCATGTGTTAGAAATGTAACAACTTTGGACACATTTCCAGGAATTACAAAGCACTTGTTAACTAGCCTGGACCTAATTATAGAAACAATGCACTAGTATGCTAGTTATGCAATAAATTTTGTCATATAGAAAGATTTTGTAGAATGGATATGAGGAACATCAACAGGAACCCAGATTTCAGAAGGAACAACATTAATGTCAAAAAGAATGATAGCAACAATAAGAGTCAGAAAGATGAGTTGAGAGAGCATGTAGAAGGATTCAAAGAATTATTTGTCAAAGAAAAAGACCCATCAAGATTGCATGTAGTATTGGAAGAACAATCATTTGATGTACTTGAAGGAAGATTGAAGTCAACAATCATTTGTGATTCATCTTATTTGAATTGAGCATCTTTTATAAATGAATTAGCACCAGAAAGATAAAAAAGGTAGTAGAAGAAAAATTATGACTTGTGCAATTTGTATGAGGTATTTCGTGATCCACCGAAGCTATGGCTAAGAACATATGTGATTTAAAGATTGTAGGTGTGTGTGTGAGAGAAAAAAAGTTGAGTGACAACCAGAAACAACTTTTTATGAATTGTGTACTTGCACAATTAATGTAGAGATAAATTTGGTAAGATTAAAAGGATCTAAAAAAAATATTGAGTATCATTTGAACATGTGAAGAGTTAAGGATAAATAAAGAGAAAATTGAGAGAAAATTGAATGCAGTTGAAGGCGATTTGAAATGCAAAGATTATAAAACCCTACATTTCATGTAATAAAGGTATTTTTTGACTTTCAAGAGTTTATTTGTAAGGTTGAAACTAGAATTTGTGATAACCATGGATAGGTCTTTGCATTCATAATGTTGAGGAAGAAGAAAGTCCTAAGCTAAAGGTTAATCTAGTTAAACCATTATCGGATAACCCTAGTGTCACATTTTCAAAAGTTCCAAAGAAAGTTATCTACCTGGAAGATATAAGTAGCTATATAGAAGTAAATTTGAATATGTAGGAGAAGAATATGTTTACAAGTAGGTCAACCTAATCTATAATCAGGATATGAGCTTTAAGAAAGAGTTTGAACATTTGAAGAAGAAAGACTAAGTAAAAATCATATTTTTCTATGAGTTTGACAATGAAGAATGGACTAAGATCATACTTAGTAGAATTCATGATAGAAAGTTTTGGTTAGGGAATAATGTAATAGAAATCTTAGCTAACCTATTTCATGAAGTTACTTATTTATGTAATGAGGGAAGTATACTAGTAAATGAGAAAAATGTTAAAAAGATGGTAATTGATAACACTAAATATTTCTATAATGGAATAGGGATAGTAGTAAGAAAAATCAAACAAGATGATGTAAGATTTCTTAGTAGAATTATTGCAAAAAAGATATGTTCTAGTTCAAGAAGTGATAACATGGCAAAAAGATTCATTCAAGTAGCCTACAAAGTTTGCATTGAGAAAGAAAAAATTAACTTGAGCAAACTCCTAAGAGCAGAGTTTGTTGAGAACCTTAGAAGGATCAAGAAAGTTAAGAGTAGCCAATTTAGATTCTAATTATTGATAACTCACATGTTTTTCCATTTAATCAAAAGATTTCCTTTCATGTTAGTAGCTAAGTTACTTAGTGTTGATAAGTGTACCGCGAAGAAGATATCAAAGATGCATGTTATGCATCCAATTGATAAGATTGTTGACAACACAAAACTTATTATGGAGACCTTTCAAAATGAAATGAAGGGAAGATACAGAGTACTGCCTACTATAGGAGAGAAATAAAACAATGGTATTTGTTTCATGATTGATACTGATTACACATATATTGGACAGTTGAGCCCAAAATGTTGTATGCTAAGCCACTAGGCTATGAAGTGACAGAAGAAGGAATTTAGGGATATGCTAAAATAATCCTTAAATCTGATTAGGATGAAGATTTTGACATATAGGAACATCTGATGAATTGATGGAATCAGAAAGTCAAGCATAACTAGTGAATTCAACTCAAAAAAAAGTTGATTTGAAGTGTTAAAGAAATCAATGTTGGAAGCAGACATGATTGAAGATGAAATAAGTGTAGCAAAGAAGACCATAACATGAATGAAGCAGATTGTTTAGCAAGGGATGATGTATGTTCCACCCTTGGCATCAATAGGACCATCTAAAGGTGTTACCATTGGAGTTCCATTTGTAGCTACACCCATAGAACCTTATGCATCTATATCATAGGATCATCCACCAATTACACCTACCACTCCACTATCTAAGCCTTTAGAAGAAGAAGAAGAAGTAGAGGTAATTGAGGTGAAAAGAAAATCAATTAGATTGGTTGAAGTGAACCAAGAATCCCCTAATTACCTTAGAAAGAAAATGATGAAGGCTATGACAACAGGACTTGGAAAGAGACACAAGGAAATAATGCCCAATATACCTAAGAACAAGATGCAACGTCAAATTGAGCTTGAGAGGCCATCAGAGAAGCAATCAGAAGCAACACGCATAGGAAGAAAGGCATGGAAGCCTAAAATTGAGAGGATAGATAGTGCAATCATTGATGAAGGTAATTTTGTGTAGTTAAACAAGTTTTATCATCTCTACACTGGAATTGATAGATTGGAGCTTGAGAATGCCATTATTAGACATTTGATATTGTCTAATAAGCAATATGAAGATGTTAAGGATGAGATACCTAAGAATCTCTATGAGAGACTAATGATTATAAGAAAGAGGGTAGAGGATGAAGATAAAGGCATAAGAGAAAATCATATCAAAAAGCTATGCCAAATTGACAGTGATGAGCACTTAGCCAGCCTAATGAAGAGTCTTGAACCTTATCTTAGGAACAAGATAAGAGCCATATTGATGATGGGAGGTAATTATCAAGAAGAGAATGAAGAGACTAAAAAGGTCATTGTACAAATGATAACATATTTGAATAAGGAAGCAACAAAACCACACACCACCATTGGAAATGACACAATGCAAATTGACAAAACAAAAGTAACTATTGAGATTTCTAAAATTCCATTTAAGGATTTTGGCCCTAATGTTCAAAATTTGAGTAGCTACACTAGCTCTGAGGTAGAAGATGAAGAAAAAAAGGAGGAAGAAAACAAAAGAAGAGAAGAAGAAAACACAAAGAGAGAAGAATAAAAGAAGAGAAAGGTAGAGGAAGAACAAAGAAGAATAAAGGAGGAAGAGAGGAAGAAAGAGGAAGAAAGAAAGAAAAAGCAAGAAGATAATAGGAAAAAGGAAGAAGAAAATAAAAATAAGGAAGAGGAAGAGAAAAAGAAAAGGAAGAGGAAGAAAAGAAGGAAGAAGAGAAGAAAAGAAAAGAAGAGGAGAAGAAGAAAAAGGAGGAAAAGGAAAAGTAGGCAATTATACCTAGTTCTTCTAGGACACCTCTCACACTTGCAAAATTGACATTTTCTGATGTTGATGATTAGATTGAATTGATCTCATCACTAAGCAAGATCATTAAAAGAAAAGGAAGATGAAGAGCTTGCAAAGATCTCTAATGCAAGTCACAAAGAAACTTGAGAGGACCTTGACTATAAAGTTTATAGAATCAAACCTGGAGGAAAGAGAAAAAGCTACAGTACAAGATTTTGATGCCAAGTTCACAAATTTGTTTGACATTGCATCCATTCAAGCTCAAACAAATCATGATGCATATATGTTTGACGTTGTATACCATAACATTAGAAATGACCTTGGATCTCTTGATGCATGCATCGAGGAGCTAAGAAGATGTGAGCAAGAAAGTAAAGCATTGTATGTTACGTGTGCAGTGTCATTTAAGTTCACCAAGGATAGTGGCGATAAAATGAAGAGAAAACATGAAGAACTACAGGCATTGGTAGATAGCTTTAGATGGTTGACCAGAAGATTGAAGATATTGTGGCACATATAGGAAAGACTTATGATGAAATAAGTCTCATTGAGATGAACAGAGAGAGAATAGCTAAGAGGTTCTCACTTTTGAGAGAACGTTTATCTTTGAAGATAACAACTCTGGAACAACAGATAGAGGAATGTCTTAAGGAAAAGACATCTTTTGACAAGTTTGTCAACTCAGACCTGAATGCAATGGAAGTAGCATCTTATGGACTTTGTGCCATTCTCAACATATTTGAAGGAGTAAGAGATTCATGGGAGAAGAATTTCAAAGGTTGCAAGACAAGTTTTGATGACTATGTGACATGCCTATCTACCTAATTATTGAGGTATAGATCCACAATTTTGACTTGTACATAAGTTTTGATACCTTCTCTATTAATGTCAAAGGGGGAGTAATATAGGAAAATTTTATAATGAAAGGAGAATTAATAATTTGATGTATTGATATATGTAGAAAGGGGGAGTAGCAATGTGAAGTATTATAGTCAAAGGGGGAGTCAAAATGTAATAGGAGATATAAGAAAAGATGATTATAAAATATGATGATCCACTAATTTTGAAAGTTTTGTAAATTTTGTTAAGGCCAAGTTTTTTGAAAAATTTTGATCAACATTTTGTGACTTAGCCAATTCTCCCATATATTGCCATCAATGCCAAAGGGGGAGATTGTTAGCAATTTGGCTAAGTAGACAAGTTGGAGTTGTCATTTATGGCAACATATATCTTGTATTAAGAAGGTACAATGTACAGATGAAGATTTAATAATTAGACTTAGAAAATTATCTAAGTATCAGCTAAGTTATCTAGCAGAGTAGATACAATTTTGGGTATGTACAATTGACTAAGACATTATGGTCATGTGTGCAATTAGGTACAGATAGTACAAGATGTTAGGATTACATGTTTAAGTGTGTGAGTCAATAAAGAAGAAGATATGACAGTTTTACCTATTGCAACAGTATATAGATATAACAGAGCATGATAGGAAAAGGTTAATTGTGAGTTAAGGAATTATTTTGTTTATGAAATAATTACTTGACTAATTAGGGATGACATCCTAGATCTTAACCCTAAGAGGGAAAGAGTTAATTTTGTATTTTTTCAAGTGTGTGAGATCTTGAAGGCCGATAGGATAGTATTTTATAAATTACAAAGGTATAAAGGAAAGTTTGCAAATGTGAAGTTAATTGTGCTTGTAAGGAAGACTATGAAAATTATGATGTATGATAAGGGGATATTGAGTTTTGTGAAGAGCATCAAGTTTTATATCAGATATTGAAGATATCAACAACAAGCAAAGAGGTTTTTCTATCTATCTTTTTATATCAAGGAATTACATTGTAACTTACATGTTTGGGTAGTGGACTCAGCTCATACATCATATACATCATCTTAGTGGACTTGGGTTGGTGGACTCAGCTTGTACAAGGTCAATATCTTTAACTATATACTTTTGATTAGTGGATCATTTTATGGATACCATCCCCACTAGGGTTTTCCCTTGGCCAGGGTTTCTCTAGTTAACAAAATATGGTGTTATGTGTTCTCTAATTGCATGGTTATTAAAATTGTTCAGTATAATTAGTTTTCTTTCATATGCAAGTTAAATAAGGCAATTAATAATATCTAATTTTGGGCTAAAGTTTTTAGAATACTAATTCACACCCCCCTCTTAGTATTCCCTATTTCTAACATATCTCTTTTGGGAGAGAAATTAGTTTGGAATGGTATTGGAAGTTTGGAATGGTATAGGGGAACTACATATGCATGTGGATTACCTTGTGGAGTATAGATTTGGAGACATCATGATTTGTTAGAGGGTATTTTTGAAAGAGAGAATGGAAGGGGCTCATAGCTAGATATAGGTGACAACTAAACATTACACAACCATGATTAATTATTTTCCTTGATGTCCTTTTTTATCTTTTACTTTTGAAAACTGAGGAAATATAAAATAATGTCTTACTGTGCAAATGGAAATGGGATGCTATATAGTTGTTAAAGAGATTTCTAGTGCTCTAACATTTTAAAAGATAGAATAATTATTTTATATGTTGCTTCTTATCTTGAAACATTGCTCTACGAGAGGTTTGTAACATGTTTAGTGTCTTCCTAGTGCTTCTAAATCTGCAAGGTGCTTGTGGAAGATAAAACTTGTGGATGCCTTCGCATCCACACATGAAGATTGATTCTCATTATCTAAATAGAGAGTCTATTTATGACTTGGACCTATTGTAGGTATAAAAATTGTGTTTCATCTTGGTCCAAAATCATTATTTAATTCTTAAATGTACTCCATTTTGTTTAAGATATTAAAATGAGTGTGTCTCATACATTTCTATCATTGTTTTTTGTAGAAAGATATGCTCACCCTTGGCTATGCAATAGGAAGATTCAATAAGTTTCATGAAATTTTCTTATTTAATCTTTGGCTACATAGAATTGATAAAACTGCTTGCCATAACTAACAAGAGTTGTAGTGCAACATAGTTCCTGCCATGTGCAAGAAAAGCATGTTGATTGATTTAAGTGGAAAAATATATCAAATTATAAATTAGAAAGTACAATAATGCAACCATTGTTTTTTAAATACTCAAATGTTGGGATGAGTCAACTAATTGTTGATCATATAGGATAAAAAAATTTATAGTACCCTATTTATAGGTAGGTTCCAATGCTTCTTTAATGAATAAATCAAATTATTCTCAATCAATGAGACCATTTTCCTCAAAAATTGGTCCTATCATAGGTAAAATGAAATACATGAAATTATGTGCAAGGCCGATTGTCCAAGAAAGCCACAGTGGGCTTGATTTTTCAATTTAGAAATTTGATTGGTTAGATTTAAAAATATTAATCAGTGACTAATGTCTTTACCCTTCCTAATCAAAGGTTAAGTGAGGCTCCAACAGCCATGTTCTTGTCTTGAATCATGGCATGTTTAGTTAAGTAATTTGCTTGCTGGACAATAATAAATATAGATTATAGATCAAATTTAAATTTTGAAAGTTCTCTTTATGGAATTCAAATCTAGTGGTTGTGTTGTGTGTATACTCTTGGAATAGTCTATTTAGTTCTTTTGTCAAAAATATTAGTCCACTACGTTATAACTTGATATAAATTGATTTTCAACTCTCATGGTGCAACACAAAAATTGAATAGCAATTTTGATAGTTTAAGGAGTAAGTTCAAGTGTACAAGAGAAAATGCACATACTCCCATTTGACATCATGGGGCAGCCTATTGATATTGCAATATAAAAAATTTGAGATGCTTAGTTCTACTAAAATAATACACTTGAACCAGAATGCATCTTTGAGTTGGTTTTACAAATTAAAACTTTCACAATCTTCATGAGATGCAGTTTAAAAAAACCATTGAAAAAGTCATTTTGCTTCTAACATAGTTCACAATCATCTGTAGCTTTAGAAAATGTCCAAATAGAAAATTAATGCTAGAAAACACCAATATTGAGCTTATCTCTCAATTACTAAGGATAAAACTATAGGACTATACTACTTTATTTGGTCACTATGGACTCAAGTGTACTCAAAATAAAGAAAATGTTCAGTCAAACATCAAGCAAGTGAAACAAACTAGTCAAAAGTATGTAAATGAATATAAAAATCTCATTAATTTTCAAGAGATAATCTACTACACGAGTTTCACTAAGAGGGCTTTGTTCTGAAAGTTAAAATCATATTCATTTTTTCCTACATTTTCTTGTCAGTTTTATAGAGCACATGTTAAACTATGTTTCTTCACTATTGCTTGCATTAGATTTAATTGTATTTTATCATTTTTAAAATCTATAATGCTCGTGATAAGAAACATTTTAAATTTTTTGGCCAACAATCATGGTTTGAGTACATATCTTAGGGAGCTTACTTCCACTAACATTGGTTCTAATTTTCCCAAACCTGCCACCTGCTAAAAACAATGTACTAAAAATCTCACACAAAAAGCAATTGTTCATTTCATTAGCACAAGGTCACTTTTCCATTCATTATATTACCAATATGTGTCTTTAATCATAGTTGTCTCTCATATACAACTTATTTGCTCTTGGTCATTAGCATGGTTTCACATCAGCGAGAAGACGACATGCTATTTGGTATCAATCACTATCCATTTTAAAATGACAATTCCACATGTTCTCTTCTATGAGGAGAAAACAACCCCAATACTTGGTTGTACATGTCATGAAATTTTTAGAATTCAAAACAAACCCACCGTAAAATTTTAAGGTCAAATGTGATATTTGGAAGCTATTTTGTAGTAGTTTATTAACCTATTGACCACCAAATACCTCTCAACAAGCTTTCTCTTACTCATTTCAACTGTCTAATGTGTTGCAAGATTGAAAAATGACAAAGAAATGAAGTTGGAAAAATAGAGACTCATCTCAGCATCCAAATTCAAGAGGCCGGATTACAAAATTTAGAGTTATTTTTCTCATTCCTTCACAGTGATGGATAATTGTGCAGGCTCTTCAACCTAAAAGCCAAAATGTCTAAGGTATGAAGTATCTGAACCATTTCAACAAATCTATAAAAGTAGGTGATCTCAATTAATGCAATGATTTTAGAATAAGAAGATATACAATTTGTAGAGAAAGGCTTAGGAGCTAAAAGTAGATTCCAGACAAGTTTTTCGAGAAAAAAAAAAACATGTGCACAAGTTATCCACAACATTGATTAAATGCCCACAATAGAAGGGTTTGGATAGGAATTTTCCATGTGTATGATTATATATATACCCACAAAATTAATTAAAATAACATTAATAATAAACATTGTGAAGCAGAAGAGTAATTGGAATCAAGAGAGCATTTACAAATATACTCTTTTGTCACATGTTTTTCCTTTCAACAACCTCACATAGAATCCCCAAATTCATAGAAGAAGTTAGGTCACAAATTCTTATATGATGAAAACAAAGCAATCTATTCAATTTCAGACATTTAACACTGCACAATGAAATGATGCGTGGAGCCATAGAGCAATACTTTATGAATGTCTTGTATTATTTTAGGATATGATCTTTGTAGTCGATGAGTCTCGATGAAGACGACTATAGAAAAATATGATTATTTTTAACAAATCTATCCCATGAGCAACTACTTAAAGAAAATGAGTTCTAGATTAAAAAAGTTCAACTCATTCTATTTATTTATTATGGGTGAATGACGAAGCCTGCACAACTCAACAGATGGCTCAACACATGGTGGTTCAGTTGCATGGAGAAAGAACATGCAAACCCGCAAAAGTTTTCCACAAATTTGATAGTCCATCTATAGCCATCAGTGTTAGTTCCATGTCACTAATAATGGTTCCTATACTGATAGTTCATCTCTAATGCCATAAACCCTTATGAAATAAGAATTCATTGATTATCCTTTCTTTATTTGTATGTGATTTAGTTTCCTTTTTAGTGCGAGAACCCTAATTGCATTATTGACCTCATATGCATTTAGTAATGTATTCATCATATCAAATGTTGTCTGATGTTTTTTTGGCATAGGTACAATATCATTCTTTACTCCATCTAATATGATCTAAATGACTTTTCTATTTCCTTTACTCCATATAGTTTTATGAGGTTCAATACTAGGTTGTTTGGATGCTCTATCAACAAATTGTTTTACATCACTTTCTTCAAGAATCATCATGATTCTGAATTTCCAAGCATCAAAGTGTTCTTTCCCATCAAACCTATCCTAAGGTCTGATTGTGTATGCCATTGAAGATAGGAGATAGTTGCTAGATATATATAAAGTTTGATTATTGAATTTTGTAGAGCCTAGGTTTGACTACCAGATCTCTGATACCATGTAAATTTTTTGCAAATTCTATTACTAAATATAGACTAGATTCTAACTTCTTTTCTCTCCTTGTGACTTGCTATGAATAACTTCAAAGTATTGCCTTCAATTGAATTAGAAATATAATTATGAAATTTGTCTTTTGTTCTACAATTCATATGTGGGTAGTATTGACTAAGGAGTAGACTTATCTTTGTTCTTGTGTGCTCTTAGACTTCAACCTTACCCTCTACAAATATAGGAATCAAGGGACATGTCCTTAGAAAGGACATGTCTCTTCCAAAGTCTATTTGTCTAACATCTAGAAGTTGGAGACTTTCCATGACTTAAGTAAGTTTAAACACAAACATAAACAAAGAAGTTTAGATTAGTTTTAAACTAATACACAAGGATAGACGCCGATATCATAAAGAGAACAATGCAAAGAACTAGTTCTATATTTATCATGCCATATCAGATCAGATTGATCTCTTATTAGATTAGTATGATAATAAGTTACTTAATTAACACTTCCTCTTAACTTGATAATCGTACTTAGAGATATCATAGCTAGCAACATCAATACGATGAACAAGCAAGAATTGATGCTCTATATCTATTTGAATCTTTTGAGCATGTGGTATCATAGAACACATGATACAATGTCATATTACTAAACTTGTGATATGACAAATCACTACTACTAGTGATAATAATATTACAAATAATACCATGTACAGGATAAATCTGAAGAGTAATTTAAGTTCTTCATTTATCCAAGTTATGACTCATAGATACTGGTATTCCTATGTCACAACATGATCCTGAGTTTTAAGATCTACCAGAATACATGATAAACACTGGACAATAATAAAATTCTTCCTTTATCCAAATTGTGACTTATAGACATAGCAATGTCTACATCACAATATGATCTTGAACTCATCTAGATCTTACAATAGAACTCTATTGTTTAACATATTATCTAAGAAATTGTCATCTCTCATAATGTCTTTTATACAAGTGTTCATTATCTTAGAGATCGTCACCTCTTAAATAATGAATGCAAATTGTGGAGCCCCTAATAGTCAATAGCTTGACAAATAAAAATTATTTTATTAATAATTTAAAGAATACAAATGGATTACAATTCAACCATACAAGTCTTCTCCTGAAGTGGTCTATCTTTACTCTAGATAGAGGTTTGGTGAGTATGTATATTGTCTAATCTGCAGTGCAAATGTATTCTAATTTTATAGAATTCATGTCTAACATATCTCTTACATAATGGTAAGGAATTTCAATATGCTTGGACCTGTCATGAAAAACTAGATTCATTGAAAGCTTGATGGAACTCTGATTATCCCAATGAATAATCGTAGGATTCATAGCTTGCTCAAATAATCCCACAAGTAACTTCCTTAGCCAAACTGTTTCTTGAGAGGCCATTACTGCTGCAATGTATTCGGCTTTTGTGGAGCTCTGAGCTACTGAAGACTGCTTTCTGCATATCCAAGATATCACTACTGATCCTAAACTAAAACAACATCCTGAAGTACTTTTTATGTCTTTAACACTTCCACCCCAGTTTGAGTTAGTGAATCCATTCAAATCTAAATCAACTTTCTCATATTTGAGTCCAAATTAAGAGTGCCTTGTAAATATCTCATAATGTGTTTAACTGCAACTAGGTGAATCTCCTTTGGCTCACACATAAACTGGCTTAAGGCATTAACAACATAGAAAATAATAGGTCTTGTATTTACTAAGTACATAAGGGATCCAATCATTTGTATGTAGAGAGTAGAATCTATAGAAGGTGAGTATGTAATGTTCCCATGTTTTAGCCTTCACATTCTCCAAAGTCTAAGTGGAGGATAAGAAGAAATTAAATTAATTTCTTATAAAGTCATTCAATTAAAAATTAAAAGGTGAATTTGTATTTAATTAATTTAATTATTAATTACAAGGGAATAGCTTCTAGGGTATGTATTAATTTTTGGAAGGACAGAAGCCTCTTGTGATTTAATTATTACCAGGGAGGAATTTCTACGGTATGCATTAATTATTGGAAGGAGGAAGCTTCTAGCTCTTGCAATTAATTAATGTTTTAGTTCCTTCCAGAAGGATGAAGAGAAGGATAAATAGGGCTGAAAGTTTCATTGTTGATCATGGGATGATTATGACTTGCATTTGATAAGAGCTTGGATCTGTGAATCACACTCCTTTTTTTGGCAATAGAGGATGTTCATTCTTTGTTGTAACATACTAGACATCATTCCCTTAGGGTTTGGGCTTTGGAATACATCTCTTTGTAATTGATTTCAACATTCTCAGCATTAATATAATTTCAGCCTTGGTTCAACTTTTGGGCATTCTTGGGTGTTCATTACAGTGGTATTAGAGCTATAAGTCCTGCCATCCTATGGAGATCTTCAACATCTATGTTTGAGCACGTGACAAGGACTTTATAATTTTTGCAATACTAGAGCAAGACAAGTTAGGAGTTTTGACTCACATAACGAACAAGATAGTCCATCCATGCAGAGGGACATACAATCCAGTCATATAGACACAGAGGAGGCATTCTTTGAACAAGAAAACAATATGGATGATCGAGATGATAGGAGTATCGATCTAGATCAAGAAAATGCAATGCTTAGGTTACTGAGTTCATTAGAGGAGGGGCAACAGATGCAACATGAGCATAATAGGTGAATGGATATGCAAATGGATATGATGATGCAACTAATGGCTAGACAAATGGGCATCAATATTAATCCAAGTGATGCCAACAATGGCAACAATAATAATAGGGGCAATGATAATGGAGGCCGAGACAACATTAATGGTAATAATAACAATGGGAATGAGGCTAATAACTTTAGACATGTTGCACGACCAGCTCGAACAACTAGCTCGAGACCCCTTCTACCCACCTTCCCACCCAGAGAACCAGTTAATGAACCATAGATTATAGAGTTACAGGATCAGTTTAAGAGGGATTGGGAGGCTAGTGGGCCAGAGTTTCAGGTGGATATCTCTCTCAGAGATTACTTAGACTTGAGGATGAGACACATGCCCAGATCAGGAAGAAGAAGTCAAAACTTTGAGCTAAGAAAGAAAGTGGGGAAACTTTCTTTACCATATTATGATGCTTTCGAGAAGATGACTACACGAGCTTGGGTGTAGAAGATGGATACTTACGTACATATGAATCCTATGCCTAAAGAGGAGGCTATAAAATATGAAGCTATTCACTTGGATGGACCAGAACATGAGTGGTGGCACCATGGCATGGTAACCTTGGGACATAACCAGATCACATCTTATGAGGAGTTCACTGAGAAGCTCATAGAGAGATTTGATACTAGGGATCTTGAATTACAGTTTAAGGAGTTGGCACAACTCAAGTAATGGGGATCAGTTGAAACATATATCAGTGAGTTTCAAAGGTTAGCTGTGTTGGTCACAGATATTTCAGAGAGGAGGTTAGTAGTGTTGTTTATGGATGGACTCTCAAAACCCTTGCGAGGTTGGGTCAAGGGACATGACCTAGGTACGTTGCAGGAGGCAACTAAAAAGGCTCATGACTTGGCACCTTCTTCATTTAGGAGCAGATTTCAGCACAAGGATTCTTATATGAAAAGGGACAAGGAGAAGGACAAAAAACCTTTTCACAAGGATGCTCAACCCAAAAGAGATAAGTTGGATAATGACACTTTGAATGATTTAAGAAAGAAGAAGTTATGTTTTTATTATAGAGAGCCTTGGGATTTATCTCATAAGTGTCCCCTCAAGACTAAGGCAAATCAAATGGAGTATTTCTCAATAGAAGAGTCACAGTCAGAAAGGGAGGATTAACACTCTGATTCAGATGAGGATAGCAATACTGAGGAGAGCAACATTCCTAAGGATGAGAAGTCATTAGCATGATTAACAGGGGCTCAGAAGGCAATCACATTTAGGGTTAGAGTTACTATCCAAGGGCAGAAAGTGATCTCACTCATTGACACTGCAGCTACACATAATTTTATAGATGCACAATTTGTATCCAAGAGAGGTCTATAGCATGAGGAGCATGCCGGATTTAGGGTTATGGTAGTTAATGGTGACAAACTATTATGCACTTAGAAGATATCTAATCTTCACATCAGGTTTGGAGATGGCTATGAGTTGAAAGATGAGTTCTATGTGGTAGACATGGGAGACTATGATGACATCCTTGGCATGGTATGGATGGCCTCCCTAGTAGAGTTCACATTTAACCTAGAAAAAATGGAGATGAAGTTTCAGCATAAGGGAAGAACTGTGGTACTTAGGGGACTTTTAGATGGAAGTTGCAGAGTAGTTTCCTTGAGAAAAATGTAAAGACTTTTTTGGCATGATAACATAGAGTGGGCAGCAGAATGTTTCACTATGCCAACTTCACAAGAGCCACAGGTGAAGAGTCATCCACTAGAGATTCAAGAGATACTTGATAGGCACACTAAGGTATTTGGAAAGATTTTGCATGGGGTTCCTCCTAACAGAGGAATAGAGCATGTTATTGAGCTTGAGGAGGGAGCCAAACCAATCATGATTACTCCCTATTTTCATCCTAAGAAACATAAGGATGAGATAGAGAAGGTAATTAAGGAGTTGTTGGAAATAGGGCATATCAGGCCTAGTAAGAGTCCATTTGCTTCAGTAGTAGTGTTGGTAAAGAATAAGGATGGGACAATGCGCATGTGCATTGATTATAGGGCATTAAACAAGAAGACCATTAAGAATAGATATCCCATCCCATGATTAGATGAGCTAATTAATGAGTTACATGGTGGATGTTTTTTTTACAAAGATTGACCTACGGTCAGGATATCATCAGATCAGGATGAGGGAGGAGGACATTGAGAAGACAACTTTTCGGTGTCACTATGGTCACTTTGACTTTTTGGTTATGCCATTTGGGCTAACCAATGCCCCTACTACATTCTAGAGTTGCATGAATCAGGTATTTAGGGAGTAGCTTAGGAGATTTGTTTTAATTTTCTTTGATGACATTTTAGTCTTTAGTAAGACTTGGGAGGAGCATTTACAACATCTTGAGATGGTGTTGTCTACTTTGGAAAAAGAATCATTGTATGCCAAGGAATCTAAGTGTAAGTTTGGGATGACTGAGCTACTATACCTTGGACATATTATCAGTGTAGATGGAGTTCAAGTAGATCCTAAAAAAATTAGGGCTATTGTTGATTGGCCTACTCCTATGAATCTTACACAGCTTAAGGGATTCCTTGATCTTTGTGGATTTTACATGAGATTTTTAAAAATATTTTCACAGCTTGCTACACCCCTGATAGACCTTACCAGGAAAGGGGATTTCACATGGAAAGAGGCAACTCAAAGAAGCTTTGATCATTTCAAGAAGGTGATTTCATCATGTCCAGTACTAGCTCTACCAGATTTCACAAAGCAATTTGAGCTTCATTGTGATGCATCAAGAGATGGGATCGGGGCGGTCCTAATGCAGGAGAAGCATCCCAATGTTTTTGAGAGCAGGAAGCTCCGTGGAGTGGAGAGGAGCTATTCCATCTATGATTGGGAGATGTTGGCTATAATGTATGCATTGGCCAAGTTTAGGTCCTACCTAGTTGGGGGAAATTTTTTTATCAAAATCGATCACAACAGCATCAAGTACTTCATGAACCAACATGATTTGAATGATAGACAACAGAAGTGGATCATGAAGTTGCAGGCTTATGAATTTGACATTGAGTTTGTCAAAGGTAAGAAGAATGTGGTTGCAGATGCCTTATCCAGGAGGCCTCATATTTGTGCTCTAGCTTAGATTACAGGAGTTTGGAGAAATAAGATCACAGAAGAATATGCGAGGGACACTTGGGCTTCTAGAGTAATTGCAGGCACCATACATGATGATCACTATGTGGTGATGGATGGATTGATAAAGTTTCAGGGTAGGATATATTTGATTCCTTCATCATAGTTTAAGGAAGTAATACTGAAGGCATTTCATGATGCATCTACAGCTGGACATCCAGGGGTCTTTAAGACCTACAGGTAGATCTGTGAGCAGTTCACATGGAAAGGGCTCAAGGATGATGTTCAGAAGTATGTCAGGGAGTGTACAATTTGCCAGCGGAATAAGGGAAAGCACACATATCCTGCAGGGTTGTTACAACCTTTTCCCATTCTGAATAGGAAATGGAAAAGTATTTCCATGGACTTCATCATTGGGTTACCATGAGTACAAGGGAAAGATTGCATCTATGTGATAGTTGACCGACTGACGAAGTTTGCTCACTTCTTTGCTATTCCATCCACTTATACAGCAATACAAGTGGCTGATCTTTTCTTCAGAGAGATATTTAGATTACATGGGCTACCTACTTTCATTGTTAGTGATAGGGATAGTAAATTCATGAGCACTTTTTGGCAAGAGTTGTTTAGGTTGTGTGGTACTGAACTTACACCTAGCACTAGTTATCATCCACAGACAGATGGGCAGACATAGATTGTGAATAAATGGTTGGAAGGATATTTGAGGAACTATGTGACTACACAGTAGAGGGCTAATTGGGTCAAATGGCTACATATGGGAGAGTACTGTTATAATATCACTTATTGTATGTCCATTAAGATGACTCCATTCATGGCACTGTATGGTTATGAAGCACCTAGTTTCAAGGATCTAGTTTTGGGAGATAGTAGAGTTCCCAAAGCAAAAAACTTCTTGTAGGATAGTTAGGATATTTTGAGGGTGCTCAAGGAGAATATACGACAAGCCCAAAATCAGCAAAAATTATATGCTAACCAATACCGGATAGAGCGTAGTTTTTAAGTTGGGGATATGGTTTACCTGAGGCTACAACCATATAGACAGTCATCGCTCAAGAAGAGTGGAGCAGAGAAGTTGAAGCCTAGGTTTTATGGACCCTACAAAGTGATCCGCAAGGTGGGTGAGGTTACTTATGAGATAGAGCTTCCAGAGGATAGTCGGGTGCATAATGTGTTTCATGTGTCAAGGCTTAAGAAATCCATCAGACAAAGAGTTATGCCTTCAGAAAAATTACCACCATTGGATGAGGAGGGAAAGCTTTTATTAATTCCTGAGGCTATTCTAGATACTAGGGAAAGGACTCTGTGAAGCAGGTTGATTAAAGAATATTTAGTCAAGTGGAAATATCTACCAGAGGAAGATGCTACTTGGGAGAGTGAGAAGGTGCTACAACAAATAGGACTAAGATTGCTTGAGGTCAAGCAATTTCAAGGAGGGCAGACCTGTAATGTTCCCATGTTTTAGCCTTCACGTTCTCCAAAGTCTAAGTGGAGGATAAGAAGAAATTAAATTAATTTCTTATAAAGTCATTCAATTAAAAATTAAAAGGTGACTTTGTATTTAATTAATTTAATTATTAATTACAAGGGAATAGCTTCTAGGGTATGTATTAATTTTTGGAAGGACAGAAGCTTCTCGTGATTTAATTATTGCTAGGGAGGAATTTCTAGGGTATGCATTAATTATTGGAAGGAGAAAGCTTCTAGCTCTTGCAATTAATTAATGTTTTAGTTCCGTCCAGAAGGATGAAGAAAAGGATAAATAGGGCTGAAAGTTTCATTGCTGATCATGGGATGATTATGACTTGCATTTGATAAGAGCTTGGATGTGTGAATCAAACTCCTTTTTTTGGCAATAGAGGACACTCATTCTCTGCTGTAACATTCTAGACGTCATTTCCTTAGGGTTTGGCCTTTGGAATACATCTCTTTGTAATTGATTGCAACATTCTCAGCATTAATATAATTTCAGCCTTGGTTTAGCTTTTGGGCATTCCTGGGTGTCCATTACAGATTATGCTGCTGCCTCTTTAAATTTATGTAGATTAGTCTCCATTGGAGAAGACATAGACTTGCAATTCCACATTCCAAATCTCTTCAAAATGTCTGATGTATACTTTCCTTGATTAAGTATGATACTATCAAAATCCTGTTGTACTTCCAGCCCTAGGAAGTAATGAAGGAGTCCAAGTCTTTCATCTCAAAATCTCTAATTAGATCTTTCTTTCATTGATTTATAAGATTATCATCACCTATTATTAGTAAATCAACATCTAGTATCAAAATTACCATATCATCTTTATCTCTTTTATAATATAAATTTGGTTCGACTTCATTCTTGAAAAATCCTAAGCCAGTGAGATACTTGTCAATTCTTTTATACCAAGCCCTTGGAGCTTGTTTAAGCCCAAAGAGAGCTTTCTTGAGCCTGCAAACAAAAATGTTAGGATCATGAGTTTCAAATCCTTCAAGTTGCTCTAAATATACTTTTTCTACAATCTTTCCATTTAGGAATGTTCTTTTTACATCCATTTGATGTACTTTCCATCCCATCGATGTTGCAATTGTTAGAATTGCCCTTACAGAGGTATATCTAGTGATAGGAGCAAAAGTTTCTCCATAATCAATCCCTTCTTTCTAAGAGAATCCTCTGGCTACAAATCTAACTTTATATTTCTCAATGCCACTGTTAACAACATGCTTTATTTTAAATATCCACTTAGAAGAAACAACAGATTTTCCTTTAAGTCTTGGAACAATTTCCCAAACATCATTTTTCATAATAGATTGGTATTCTTCTATTATAGCTTCTTTCCAGGTTGTATGTTTAATAAAATTTGAAGGATTGGTTGGTTATGTTTTGGACAAATCATTCATGTTTGATGTATAACTAGAAAATCTTTTAGGTCTTTTGTTTTCTCTGACTGTTCCAGAAGGTGCAACAAAGTCTTATGTTTCCTTGACTGTTTTAATAGCCCAAAGTGGTATTTTCTTTGAATTTTGAGTTTCTCCAAGATTTAGATTTTGAATTTCATCTTCAATTTCTTCTATGTTCTCCCTATGAGATTCATACACACTATTTCTTTTAGAACTAGGTAAAGGAGAAGGTTCTTCAAAACTTAGAGCTCTTTTGAATGCTAGATCTTCTTTAAAAATTACATCTCTACTAAGTTCAATACTTTTTTGTCTAGGTATGAAAATCCTATATGCCTTAGATGTTTCACAATACCTTACAAAAATACCTTTCCTCCCAGAGGGTTCTAACTTGGTTCTCTTTTCTTTTGAAACATGGATATATATGGGGCACCCAAAAATCCAAAGATGATTTATATTGGGTTTAACCTTAGGAAAGACTTCTTCAAGGGTTTTATCTCTAAGGTAAGAGTGCGGGCTTCAATTTTGAATATAGACAATAGTACAAGAGGCTTCTATCCAAAGATAATATTCTAGATTTTGATCAAATATCATAGCTCTAGTAGCTTCTATAATTGTTCTATTCTTTTTTTTTCTACCTCAGTTTGTTCTGGATTTAAGGAATGATGTGCTCACTCTTAATTCCTATTTCTTTACAAAACCTTTTAAACAAATCTAAGGTGTATTCTCCTCCATTATCAATTCTAAAAGTTTTAATTTTATGTCCTGATAAGTTTTCAGTTAATGTTTGAATTCTTTAAATCTCTTTAGCATTTCTTCTGATTCTTTGCACTTTAAGAAGTAAATCCATGCTTTCCTAGAAAATTCATCTATGAACAAAATATAGTACCAGCATCCTCCAAGAGAAGGAACAAACATAGGTCCACAAATCTGAATGAGTTAATTCCAAAATATTATTTGTTTTTCTAGTGCTATCATGAAATGAACTTCTGGTGTTCTTACCAAGTGCACACCCTTTGCATATGCTTAAGTGATCTTTATTTAGTTTAGGTAGACCAATAACCATCTTCTCTAAAGTTGATAAGCTTTTGAAATTTAGATGCACTAATCTTTTGTGCCATATTTCATTTATGTCAGCAGCTTCATGAATTAAGGCTTGAATAGGTCGACTAGATTCTAAATTCAATTCATACAAATATCGTTTTCTCTAACCAATCAACTTCACTTTCTTGATTGAGGAGTTCTTTTCCCAAGTTATTACTTTACTGTCCACAAATGCAACATTATGCCCATCATCTTCAAGTGATGTAATTGACATTAGATTTCTTTTTATTCTTAGTACATAGAGTACACCTTTGAGAAGAAGAGAATTTCCTAATTTTAGTTTCAAGGTGCAATTTCCAATTCCTTGGACAGAATGTCCTAAATTGTCACCAATGGTGACTTAGCCATTAACCTTTTTAGATATAGAGTCTAGTGCTTCTTTGTATCCTGTTATATGCATAGAAGATCCACTATCAATTACCCATGCTTTACTGGAGATTTCATTTGATAGTGATGAATATAATACATGATTCTCAGGATCATAGTTATCTTCTTCCCTAGTAACATTTGTATAGTTCACTTGTTGTTTAGAATTCTTAGGACAATTAGATCTATAGTGTCCAAAATTTTCACATCTAAAACATTTTATCTTGGATAGATCTTTCTTTGGTTTCCCATTCTTTTGATTTCCCTTTTTCTTCTTAAAATGATTCTTCTTGCCCTCATAGGAGTTTGTATTAAGAACATGAAGTTCTTCATCTTCTGTTTTCAGTTTCCCTTCTTTCTTTATTGTTTTTTGGATTCTTCTTGAAGACAATCCCCCTTAAGTCTGTTGAAGTGAGGGAGTTTATCTCTAACACTTATTCCTTGTACAAAAGTTTCCCACAAATCTGGCAATCCATCTATACCCATTACTGTTAGTTTCGTGTTACTAATAATGGTTCTTATACTTGAGAGTTCATCTCTAATGCTAGAAACCCTTAGGAAATAAGAATTAATTGATTATCCTTTCTTTATTTGTATGTGATTTAGTTGCCTTTTTAGTACAAGAACCCTAGTTGCATTATTGACCTCATATGCATTTAGTAATGCATTCATCATATCAAATGTTGCCTGATGTTTTGTTGGCATAGGTACAATATCATTCTTTACTCCTTCTAATATGATTTGAATGGCTTTTCTATTTCCTTTACTCCATATAGTTTTATGAGGTTCAATACTAGGTTGTTTGGATGCTTTATCAACGAATTGTTTTACATCACTTTCTTCAAGAATCATCATGATTTCTGAATTTCCAGGCATCAAAGTGTTCTTTCCCATCAAACCTATCCTAAGGTCTAATTGTGTATGCCATTGAAGATAGGAGATAGTTGCTAGATATATATAAAGTTTGATTACTAAATTTTGCAGAGCCTAGGTTCAACTACCAGAGCTCTAATACCATGTAAATTTTTTGCAAATTCTATGACTGAATATAGACTAGATTCTAACTTCTTTTCTCTCCTTGTGACTTGCTATGAATAACTTCAAAGTATCACCTTAAATTGAATTAGAAATATAATTATGAAATCTGTCTTTTGTTCTGCAATTCATATGTGGGCAGTATTGACTAAGGAGCAAACTTATCTTTGTTCTTGTGTGCTCTTAGACTTCAACCTTACCCTCTACAAATATAGGAATCAAGGGACATGTCCTTAGAAAGGACATGTCTCTTCCAAATTCTATTTGCCTAACCTCTAGAAGTCGACGACTTTCCATGACTTAAGTAAGTTTAAACACAAACATAAGCAAAGAAGTTTAGATTAGTTTTAAACTAATAGACAAGGATAGACATCAATATCATAAAGAGAACAATGCAAAGACTTAGTTCTATATTTATCATGCCATATCAGATCAGATCAATCTGCTATCAGATCAGTATGTTAATAAGTTACATAATTAACAGTTATGTTGAGGATTATGTAGAGAAGGAAGAAGGAGAGGAAGCAGTAGGAGAGGAGGAAGAGAAATTAGAGGTATCAAGTGATGAGAATTTAGAGGTGTCAGTGAAAAATGAGCCTACACCTGGTCTTGAAGACTCCTAATGGATTAGGAAGCCAGTGTGTGTCTATGTTGATGGGATTTATGGTCTCTTTCATTTTGGGCATGCATGATCTCTCGAACAAGCAAAGAAGCAGATTAAAAATGTGTTAAAGAGTGGAGAGGACACAATCCAAAAAAACACGACATCAAAGGATTTCACTAAAGACGTCTTCCCTTCCTATGCCAAGTTGAAGAACTCTAAGTTGAACAGTATACATGATCCTCTCTAACAATGTTAGAAATATTACATTTTAGACAATATCTACAACATATGTTCTGATCGACTTAAACATTATACTTTCTAGTACAAGTGCTAGTTATATATTTTAGTACAAATAGATTAGCATTAATAAGTTGTGTTAAAAAATCTAGCAGAAAAAAATAAAAATGAAGAACCTTATGAAAAAAGGGCTTTATAACACGAAATGAATTAAGCCAATCATATTTGAGATATTTAATTTTTTATTAAAAAAAATTACGAACAAATAACAAAACTTTAGAAATGTTGAAATTACCCAAAAATAATAACTTGTGATTGGTACATATTAATTAAGTAATTGGTGAAAGTGAATGAAATAATACATTGCCTACGACAAGTACAATAACTATAAATAATTCTTACCTAAACTACATGGGAGACACTTAGAATTTGAGATTTAATGGGCATGCATGTATTAAGTTGGATCAATGCTACAAGGACACATTGACCTTTTAGGTGACCTTGTTCTTTGATTTAAATTAGGGTTTTAATACTTGGGCACACCTTTTTACTTCGATTTGTACTTGCAAATAGAAAAGTGGTGGTGCTAACAAGTACCATTGAAACTTGCTACACCAATATAAATTTTTTGTGATGTCCTTAGTTAAAAATAAATTATATTTATCAATTTAAATATGTGATAAAGTTGGAGGATACATCACACAACACATGCAACCTTTATGTAAAATAAATAGCTAACAATGGTATAGTGAATGTTTGAGACTTTATGCAATAGATAAGTTTAGCACATGTTTGAGTAATAAATCAAGTTCAAGTATGAGGGGTTATATTAATGTAATGCAATAGTTGATGCAATTCTTCTTATCGATGCAAATAGAGAACCATAAGAGTTATAAAAATGCTTTTTGTGAATTTTACTATTGTATAAATTTCATGTAATAACATAAATATCTTATGATGGAAATGGCTTAAAGATGATGTTTTTAATATAAGATATAAATATACAATTCAAATTTTTGATATACAATTTCATAGATAATACTAACATTAAATTTAAGTTGTCATCTAGTCATAATGCATTAAAATTTAACTATGAATGTCAAAAACACTATTGCATCCTTAAACGAGATTAAGATTAGTGAGACAACATTGACTTGCAAAAAGAGAATACTTAGACAAAGGGAACACTGATTGAAAATTTGAGAGTGACTTGAGAGTGACTTGAGTAAGAAAATGATCTTTCCAAGTGGCAAATAAATATATGTTCAATCAACAATTCATTTACTTAAAGCCTGCATAGTGTAATATAAAATGGAAGCATTGGAAGTCACCTTTACAGCATGCTAAAATGGCATAAGCCATGATGGCAGGCAATGTTGACAAAAATGTTATTTGTAAAAGCCGTCCAGTGTGTACTCGAAGTGCCTTGCAATGAAATGTTTGTCAGCAATAATGGAATAATGGATGCATTCTATGTCCTCCAAAATTTACATAAGAATGACGTCTGTTGAAAAAGATGTGTGTTATGAATTCCAATTATTGTATTCAAGTGCTCTTTTCTTTACCATTAAGTACAGAAACCATTCATATGAATTCAACTTTGTGGGTGTCCCAACTATCTTACTTCCACCTACGCTCTATATATTATTCCTCGCCATTAAAGCTATGAACTGGCTTGGGTGGAGCACTTCATATCCTTTCCTGAGATTTTGTGAAGGGAACAAAAAAGTATTACATTTGTTAAAAGGATTAGTGGAGCCTCTTTTCAATCCTCCATATTTGAAAAATGAGAAGAAAGAAGAAAGTTTCAATTATTGGAATGAATAGTCTAATTGAATAGATCTCCTCGTGAATAACAAGAGTAGACTATGGTGAACATTAGGTGGCCTGTCACAAACATTATGGCCCACAATTTCACTGCATTCCGATTCAAGCTTCCACCAATTATTTGACTTATTATGATCTATCACTCACTAGATTTTCCAAATGCTATCACAGATTAACAATTTCCCCTGAATTTTCATATATTAACACACATAAGAGTGTTGGATCTCTGACAATAACAAGGCACAAATATTCTTCTGAGTTCTTTGAAATGAAGAAACCAGTGTTGGTCATGGCGGGTCGAATTGGGTTGAATCTTTTCTGCAATGTTTGCATAGCAATTGTTTATTCTGTGGCTGCAACAAGTTCTTCCGAATTGAAGAACAATGGTGTGAGTATGAATGGATTCAGGGGAGAACTGGTGCATATAGATTCTCCACTCTTCTCAACACATAACATGAGTTGGACGGAATGGCTGGAACGAGCAGTGAAAAGAAGCAAGCAGAGGTTGCGGAGCTTTAATGGCGGACGGATTGGAAAAACCGAGGCGACGGATTTGGGAGCGGCTGTGAACAGGGGAAGTGGGGAATTTGTGATGAAATTGGCAATTGGGACTCCAGGGGTAGCCATTGCAGGGATTGTGGACACGGGAAGCGATTTGACATGGACTCAATGCAAGCCTTGCATCGATTGCTTTGCACAATCCACACCCATTTTCGATCCTTCTCTATCTTCCTCTTACAAAATGCTCCCCTGTTCTCATACCCTCTGTTCCGCCCAAGCTCTTCCCGAATTCTCCTGCAAATCAAAGTCCTGCGAGTACACTTACACATATGGTGATTTCTCCATCACCGACGGAATTCTTTCCTCTGAGATTTTCACTTTTGGTTCCCCCAAATCAGAAATTGGGGCTTCAAAGGCGCAAGTTTTGTTCGGGTGCGGCCATGACAATGAAGGAAGCGGATTCGATCACGCGAGCGGAATTGTTGGTTTGGGAAGAGGGCCACTTTCTTTGATCACCCAACTTGGCAAATCCCTCGATTACAAATTCTCCTACTGTCTCACCGATTCCCCTTCCAAATCCAGCACCATTTTCTTTGGCAATTCGTCCCAATTGAAAGAGAAAGATTTCAGGTCGACTCCTTTCGAAGTGAACCAAACATGGCAATCCAGTTACTACTATCTTTCATTGCAGGGGATCAGTGTGGGGAACAAATTGCTGAGGATTCCCAGTGGGGCTTTTGAAATTCAATCGGATGGAACGGGCGGATTCATCATAGATTCTGGAACAACTATCACATATCTGCCGTCGGTTGCTTACGGGGCTCTGAGAACTGAGTTGGTTTCTCTGATTAAGCTCACCACCGCCGATGGATCCCAAATTGGGCTCGATCTTTGTTATAAAGTTTCCGCGGGTACGAATCCTCTTGCCAAATTTCCGAGCTTGAGTTTCCATTTCAAAGGTGCGGATTTTGTTCTGCCGCCGAAGAATTACATGGTTTTGGGCGATAGGACTGGTAAATTGTTGTGCCTTGCAATGATGCCCTCCGATGATGGAGTCTCCATATTTGGGAATGTGCAGCAGCAGAATTATCAGATTCTTTACGATTTGGGGAAAAATATGCTCTCCTTCTCGCCTGCACTCTGTGAAACCGTGTGAATATGAATCTTGTACATGAATAATATAGTTTAGACAGATGATGAACAGATTGTATAGTTTCTAGTGGAGACTGACTGTAAAGAAAATCGAATCCACAGCGTCTAGAGCTTGGTAAAGTTATCGCAAACAACTTCAATGTATCGTAACATCTATCAAAATGTCAGTTCTGGACGTGTTTTGTTTTTGGTTTTACAGGGAACATAATAATTTTGATATTTGATATTTCTTCGATTAAAAGTTAAAGAAGCCGTGGATGAAGGATTATAATCTTTTGATGTGTTTTGTTTGTAGGTTTTATAGGGACATAATAATTTGCATATTTGATATTTGTTTGATTAAAAGTTAAAGAGGCATTAGGCTCTTGTATTGAATATTTGAATTAATTCTGATATATTAATATTTAATAAATTTTTAATATAATAATATTTAATAAATTGTGTCGAAGATTTCATTTTTTATCGAATTATTTAAAATTATAGAATATTGACAAATCTTTGACAATGAATTAATTATGATATGTATCTACTAGTCTTTGTTTTACCCTTTCTTTTTAATATAAAAATGAAACATATACTTATTTTAGAAAATTAGAAAGTAACAATTGAATATACATTTGCAAGGATGTGATGAATATGTGGTTTTTTTGGGTGCGATGGAGTCTCTGAGAAGTGTTGGCTGCCGGCTGGGCTAGTGTTTTTCCCCTAGCCTGTTCTTGGTGTTTGATCTTTACTATTTTTCTATTCTGTTTGGATTGTTAGCTACTGGACATAATTTGCGTCGGTGTTTTTGGAGATCTTCTGCAGTCAATTTTGGATTGGGGGTTTTATTGTTTGCATGGCAGGGCCTGGGATTTCTTCTCCATTGGTGAGAACAGATGGTTCTTCTCCAACTATGCATGCAATGCGATCTGAATCATTTTATTCAGGGGAGAGCTCCAAGCTGAAAAAAGTTAATGGTTGTCTTCCGTGTAGCCATGATCGCCCTGTTCTGGTTATTCCTCCAACGGCTGTAATGGAGGACATTGATTATTGGACCAAGCATGCTTTGATATGCAAATTTCTTGGAATCCGGATTTCCCTATCCGCTCTTGAGGCATGGATCCGCCGCTCTTGGCAGGTGGAAGGCGATATGGAGATTATGTTGGCAGGGAATAGTTATTTTTTTGTTGTATTCTCTTGCATGTCTGATCGTGATCGTGTTTTTGAAGGAGGCCCTTATTTCTACAACAATGTGGGGTTATTTGTCAAACCTTGGCATTCAGGTTTTAATTCTGCTGAGGATCTCCCTTCAACAGTGCCAATTTGGGTTCGCTTGCCTCGTCTTCCCTTGGAATTTTGGCGTGAAGACATCCTTCGACAAATTGCTGCTTTGTTGGGGAAGCCAGCTGCGATCGCACATCAAACCCTCGATAAAAAGGTTATTTCTTTTGCTAGAATTTGTGTTGAAATTAATTTGAATAACCCATTACCAGATTCTTTGGAAATTTGTCTGAGGGATTCTTCTTGGGTGCAACAGTTAGATTATGAATCCCTCCCTTTCCGTTGTCGGATTTGTCATGAGTATGGTCATTTACTGCGGCAGTGCCCCCGTAACTCGAGTTTCAAAGGAGTGGATCGGTCTACAGCTAGAAATGCTGGTGGTTTGGCAGATACTACAGGGAAAGGACAATCTCAAATGGTTAATACTACCAAGGGGATGAATCCACAAGATGCTACAGGTAAGGGTAAGGCTCCAATGCAGGATAAGGATGGATTTACCCCTGTTCGTCCTCGAGCTAAGGGATGTGGTCAAAAGAGGCCTTTGAAAGAAAGATTATCTGATTCAGGTTTTAACCGTTTTGAGGTGCTGGATAGTATGGTTCTAGAGGAGGGTATTCCTCCTCCTATCTCTTCTGATCCAGCTTGCCCAGATGAGAGATCTGTTCCTAATGATGCTTGTGGGGCATCTCAAGTTGTAGTATATCAGAATTGTGAGGTTCCTGTAGCTCCTGTAACAGCGGCTCTGGTGACTCCTGCAGTGTTGGAAGATGATGATGTTGTTTTGGCTGACTTGCTTAAGGATGTGCTACCATCAAGTAAGGGCAAGGGATCTCCTCTCCCATTGGGGTTGCTGCCTCGACCCTTTAAGTGAGCTTCTTCTTCTCCCCCTCTAAGGAGTGGGCGCAAAATAGACCAAGAGAAGATTAAACTCACAGGAGATATATTGATTGAGTCTGGTTCAGTGAAACCTTTGGATTCTCATTTTCCCAAATCTACCCAATGATGATTATTCTGTCATGGAATGTAAGGGGGTTGAATAGCATCCCTAGACAAAAGGCTATTCATAACTTGGTGGTTGATCATAGTCCTGATGTTTTTTGTATCCAAGAGACTAAGCTCTCTGTGGAGTCTATGGTCCAACATGCCTCTAGTATTTGGTCTCGTGGCCAATGCCAGTGTGTTGGGGCAACAGGCAGTGCTGGTGGTTTAGCTATATTTTGGGATCCTCAAAAAATTTCTCCTCTTGGCTGGATGTCTTCTCGCTTAGCTCTCTCTATGGTAGCTTCTGCTCTAGACTCAGGAGAGGTAATCATGGTTACTAATGTGTATGCACCTGTTGATCTTGTGGGAAAGGAGGAACTTTGGGAACATATTCAATATGTTAGAAATTGTCATCCTTATCATCCTTGGGTGTTAGCAGGGGACTTCAATTCAGTTTTAAGTCTGGAAGAGAAGCATGGTGGTTTGGCTAGATTGGGGCCTTCTTCTGCTCTTCTTTGGCAACACATATCTCTTTTGCATCTCTCTGATGTTAAGCCTTCTAATGGCCTCTATACCTGGAATAATCGCAGGATTGGTGTTGCTGCTATCTCAGAACATCTGGATAGATTTCTTGTTTCTTGCTTCTGGCTTAGTGGCACCCTTACTATCTCTTCAGAAATCCTTGATTGGAGGGGTTCAGATCATTGGCCAATCAAATTTTCCGCTATAGGGGCTTATGTTCCGAAGCATCCTCCTTTTAAGTTCCAGTTGATGTGGCTTCGTGACTCCTCTCTTCATGATTTTGTTTTTTGTTGGTGGAAAGATGGTGCCCCTGCATATGGTACTGCAATGTTCTCATTTTCTAAAAGGCTTCAATATGTTTAAGGCAGCTCAAGATATGGAATAGGGAATGCTTTGGGAATCTTCACTTTATGAAGAGGCTTGCTCAAGAAAATCTTGATGTCATTACAAGGGAGATTAGAGATCGAGGTTTCTCGGAGGATCTTGGCCAGGCTGAATCCCTTGCTTCTAGAGCTCTAGAAGAATGGGAACTTCGAGAGGAAATTTTTTGGAAGCAAAAGGCTCGAGTTGATTGGCTCCAGGAAGGTGATCGAAACACTGCCTTTTTCCATAAAACAGTGCAATCTCGCCGGAATCAGAGCACTATCTCTTCTTTGGTTAATTCTCAAGGTATCCAACTAAATTCCTTGCCAGCTTTGTTCCAAGAGGCTATTTTGTACTTCTCTACCCTCTTCTCTGAGGACTCTCCTCCTGCTGATAATGAAAAAAATATTATTTTGTCCTGTATTCCTTCCCTTATCACTCAGGAAATGAATGATTATCTCATGCGTCCTATCTCTTTGGAAGAGCTGGAGGCGGTGGTCTTTGGCATGCCTAAGGGGAAGGCTCCTGGTCCTGATGGTTTTCCAGTTGAATTCTTTCAGGAATTTTGGGACATCATTAATCATGATTTGTTGGAGGTGGTTAAAGAATCCTATGCTAGCAAGCAGATGCTTCGAGCTTTGAACTCTACATTCTTGACTCTTATTCCTAAGAGAGAGGGTGCTAATCAATTGGAGTTTTTTAGACCAATTGCCTTATGTAATGTGGTCTACAAAGTTATTACTAAGCTGATTGCTGAGAGACTGAAAAGGTGGCTTCCCATTATTATCTCAGAAGAACAAGGTGGTTTTGTTGCTGGAAGACAAATTTTGGATGGGGTGGTTATTGCTACTGAGGCTATTCACTCTATGGCTACTTCAAGGGAGAGAGCCATGTTTGTTAAGCTGGATATGGCTAAGGCCTACGATAGAGTTAAATGGAGCTTCCTAAGGAGTATTCTTCTTTCTTTTGGATTTAGCTCTGACTGGGTGAGTTGGATTATGAGTTGCATTACTTCTGCCTCTTTTTCTATTCTTATTAATGGTCAACCTTCACAACTATTTGGTGCTTCTAGAGGCCTCCGCCAGGGTGACCCTCTCTCCCCATATCTATTCATCATCATGGCTGAAGGCTTGGGCAGTTTCATTAAGCATCAGGTGTCCCAGAATTCTATTCAAGGCTGGCGGTGGGGTAATGGCTTACCTTCTCTTTCCCATCTTCAATTTGTTGATGATTCTGCTCTTGCCGGTCTTGCTAGGATCAAGGAAGCTGAAGCCTTTTGACATGCTTTGGACGTTTATTTGGTAGCTTCAGGCCAAAAAGTTAATGAGCACAAATCTTTCATTTACTTTTTTAACACTCCTGATTCTATTCAGCACAGGATTGTTGGTATCCTACGGTTTCAGATAGGTTCACTTCCTTTGACTTATCTTGGCATTCCTATTGCTATTTCCAGGCAGCCACGTCTCTTCTGGCAAAATTTGATTACCAAGCTTCAGGATAAGGTAAATCATTGGACTCATAGATGGCTTTCTACTGCTGCCCGGGTTACTCTTCTTCAAGATGTTATCCAAGCTCTTCTTACTTATAGAAGCATGGTTCATGCTACACCTATTTACTTTCTCAAGGAGTTTGATGCTCTTTCTCGACAATTCCTTTGGAGTGGTAATTTGCGTAGTACTAAATAGAGCTTGGTTAATTGGGCAATTGTTTGTAGGCCTAAAAAGGAGGGTGGTCTTGGTCTTCGTTCTGCTCTATTGAGTAGACAAGCTTTGGCTGCTAAACTTTATTGGCGATGGTGCTCTAGACAGCATCAACTTTGGGCTCGTATTATCACTCATAAATATTTTCATGGTGCTGATCCTTGCTCTGTTTCTGCACTTCCTCTTGAAGGTCATGGCTCAATGGTTTGGCATACTTTGAAGACAGGTGCGATGTTGGTGAAGAGGGGTCTGTTCTGGATATGTAAAGGAGGTTCTCAGGCTTTGTTTTGGTCTAATGCTTGGGATGGATTCCCTTCCATTTTATCCATATACCCTCATCTTTAGCCTCTTTGTGACTCTTTTCTTGCCGTTGGATGGGATAAAGTGGCTCATTACAAGACTCCTTATCAATTGGGACCTGTTGTTGGTTATAGATGGAAGCATTCCTCTAATTGGCCTCCTAGAGGTATAGACATGGATCATCAGGAGCTTTCTCAAATTCTGGCCTCTAGAGAGTGTTCCTCTTTGCTTGGTCCAGATGTATTGGCTTGGGGTGGTACCTTGTCTGGTAAATATCATGTCTCTGCTGGGTATCAGGAGATAACTAGACAATTATTTGGGGATGCTGAGGTCCCTTGGTGGAAGCAAGTTTGGAATAAAGTTTCTTGGTCCAAGTGCAATTTTTTCATGTGGCTAGTGGCTCACAATCGTTGTCTTACCTGGGATAATCTTTGTAAACGTGGATTTCAGGGCCCCTCTTATTGTGTTTTGTGTGGTAATGGAGAGGAGTCTGTCTCCCATCTGTTCTTCCATTGCTCCTATTCTACTCAGATATGGCACCTTTGGTGGAGCGCTTGGGGTTGCTCTTGTCGACATGCTTCCTCTTTGCCTGAGTTCTGGGCTCGCTTAGGTAGTGCTCCCTCCAAGTCTTCTTCTCTCCATGCTGTTTGGATTGCTGGCCCATCTTTCATGCTTTGGCATATCTGGTTGGAGAGGAATCGTCGCATATTCCAAGATGTTCGGCTTGGTGTTTTGCATCTTTGGTGGAAAATATCACATTCTCTCCAGGAAACTATTCTTGTCAATTCTGGGAATGTTAAATTTTTCTTCTCAATTCATAAGGGTGATTATACTAACAATCTCATGGAAGCTCAGGCTATTTTATATGCTGTGGAACAGTGTTGCTTGTGGGGATGAAGTAAGATTATTTGTGAGTCTGATTCCCAGGTGGTGGTGAACATGCTTTCTTCGCAAGAGCTTGAGGATGTTAGTTGGCAGCTGGCCACTGTTGTTAAGTAGATTCTTTTCTTCTCTTCCTCTTTTCAGTTCATTAGGTTCAAGTATATTCCGCGAGAATGGAATAGACCTGCTGATTGTTTAGCCAAATGGGCTTCTAGTCATGATCCGGGTTGGAATATTAGGGATAGGGGGCAACTGTCCTTTGAGATGGTGTAAGAATTTGATGATCTTGTTGCTTAGGATCAAGCTCCTTGTTGAGCTCTCCTTGTTGTATTCCTTTCTGTCTTAATAAATTTTTACCCCTCTTTTTGCAAGTATACATTTGCAAGGATGTACCTACCAGTCTTTGTTTTACCCTTTTTCTCTTAATATAAGAACTCATTCTTTAAATAAAATATTTTATGTAAGAGTGACATTTAATTTATATTGTACTTAATTTCATATTCAATTTTGAGTTGTTTTGACATAAATCTTAAATATAATATTTTGAATTTTAACTTCTATCAAATTGTAAGCTTGTCGCAACACCTCTCCGTCTTGCCCGCGCTCTTGACTGTAAATAAATTAAATCTACATTGTTTAGAATCTAGTAAAGTTCTTTGAAACTTCTGCATCTTAACATCTATCAAAATCCAAGCTTCTCACGTATTGATGTTTCTTTTTTTGGTGGGTTTTGTTCAGGATATTTTAGATATTTCATATGAGAGCGTAAAGTTAAAGGTAAAACCTCTTGGATTATATAATTCAAGAATTGAAGGGTATTTATCCCTTCTACTAAATAAAATATATAATAATGCTACAAAATTGAAAAATAATGATGGACTAGACATTTGCAAGGACGTGAGAGTGGAATTTAATTTAATTTAATTATAATTTAGAGTCTTGTTTTTTGTTGTTGGGGGTTAATCTAGAAATAACCATGTGCATTCCTTGTTGTGAGAAGAAACATTACGAAAGTTCTAAAATAATTTTATAATATTTCGACTAATTGACTAATCAAGAGCATGTCTCTAAAATGTATAAAAGGTTACTAGATACACTTGAGCCTTGTCATGTTTACTATTTATATTCATTCTTTGAAGTTTTTTGGGCTCTATTGCAACTTTGACTGAACCCACATCAATACAATATAAAAAATGTGATACTTAGAATTGAAAATTGAGACCTTGGGTTTCTTGTGTTACTTCCTTGTTGTTGGCTTCACATTTGCTCATTTTTCAAATTTTCGTCTCCTTTAAATAACATTCTTTAGGTCCTTAACACCCTATGGAAGCTGATCAAAATTGAGATTAAATTATGGGTAGAAGCAAGAAGTTGGGTCTCAAAACCATAGAAGTCCATGGATTGAGATCACACTCTTTTAGAAGTAGGTACCCCATTTTAAAAAATGGGTGTGTGTATTAGGTTTGGTTGCCAAATTTTAAAAAATGAGCACCCATTTTAAAAAAATTTAAAAACTTAATTTTTTGAAAGCGCATACCCGTTTTTCAAAAATTGGGTGCACATTTTCAAAACAAATTAAAAAGAATTTGAAAATTTAAATAAAATTCATTTTTTAGGGATTTAAAATGCTTTTTTATACTTTGATTTTAATTTTTCAAAATAGACACCTACTTTTTGAATTTCAAATAATGGGCACTCGTTTCTTACAACATGGGGCAGGATTTTTTTCTCTCGCCTCAAATTTTTGTTTAGGATAGGCTCGGTGGGACCAAGCCTATGCCTTGACCACTCAAGATTTGGCTAAGACATTAAACTAACAAATTTGAGCCTTGCCATAATTTTCAAAGGGTCTTCCTGACAAAACGAAAACCCATTAGAGTTCTCATTGTCCTGATTTCATAAATATAAATTTTATAGTGTCATGATTTTATTTTCTATCTTTGCATTATTTTTTAATCAAAGATGTTACCTAAATGTAAAATAACGATGTTCTCTAAAACTTTAATAACTTTTTTATTTTATGGTTTTTCTTAAATTACATTATAGTTCATCAATCTTCATACAAATCTTGTGAAGATTAAAAAAAGAGAACTTTTGAAAAATGTGACATTTTGATCAATTTATGGTGTTTGTACATAAGAGGTTTTAAAATTTAGCTTTATAACCAATTAAAAATTAATTAAAAAAAATATTCAATAAAAAATTAAGGAAAAATACTCTCATCAATCTTTGGTGTGTTAGATAACTTCCTTTAAAATGATTTACAAAAAAAAACAAATTATTTGTGTCAAATTATAATAGTGTCCCTACACGAGTGCGGTATGGTCCTTAAATGTGTATTTTGAAAAAGTGGTTTTTAAAGATCTATACCCCCAAAAAAATCTATCATATGGGTATACAAATAAATTACATATTCAAAAACTAGACTCCAAACACTACTATTTAAATTATTATTGAAGGTCTTTGATATTCAATATCTAAATGCCTCAAATATTGACGTCAATTAACAAGAAATTCTAAAAATAGGAGAAACACTTCCACTTTTTACCCAAAAGTGTGACCCAACTTCTTGCACTTACCCTTATATTACCCATGATTGGCACATTGTAAAGAATTCTCTCACTTTGGAGCATCATTTTCCCTTGAATCAAAATTGAAATCATGCTAAAGTTCTATTAGTGGATGCACTTGTAAGACTAATGTTCTCCTATTATACATGAGTCATAATGGAGTCATTGGATTTAATGTGCATGCCAAGAAACAACCCACACAAATCTACTGAAGTGGCATTCTATATCGATCACAAGAAGATTGTCAAGGGTTGAAATTCCAATTAACATATTAGTGGTTGCATAGACCACCTTCCTATTTCTAGTGGCTATGATGAATTATTATTTTTTGTGAGAAAAATATATTTGAGTAGTTGCAACTGTTACAAGCTAGAGTTGTCATTGCACCAAAAGATCGACCTGTTAATGTCTAATACAACCACTAGACTTATAGAACACAAGAGGCGTTAAGCCATGTCATGAATCCTGAAGGGGAACATTGGCGATTAGTCTAACAATCCCCCCCTCAACACTCCCCGAGGAGATTTGAACCTATGGCTAAGCTTTGATACCACTTGTTACAAGCTAGAGTTTTTGTTGCACCAAAAGATCGACTTGTCAATGCCTGATACAATCACTAGACTTATAGAACATAGGAGGTGGTTAAGCCATGTCACAAATCTCGAAGGGGAATGTTGGTGGTTATTCCAATAGCAACACCTTTACAAATAATCAATGGTGTCCTAGGATGAGCTAGGAGGTAGGTGGGAGAAAAGCAAATGCAAAAAGTGGAAAAGTTTGAGTTTCAAGGATTAGGGTTGAGAGCGGTTCATGATTCATACCCTACTGTTAGGGTGTTGAGGATGAAGGGTAAAAAATGTTTTAATCATATAGATAAAATGCTCATTACAACTATGACCTCAAAATGACAAACAAAGGAAGTTATCATAACCAATTGATTAGGAGGATGTGGGCTTGACTTAGTGAACCTAAATCATAACATGTGCATTCATGGAATACTAAAGAATCTCCTTATTTTCAAAAAATTATTTTGTCAAGCTCTTTTTTGTTACCCCCTCTGATACTTGCACAATATTTTCAACACCAAATTTTCTATATAAATTCCCACCCCCCACTCCCCAAAAATCCCCTCCCCCCTATTTAAACAATACATTGCTTCCTCTTTTCCCATTTTGAACCCCCCCAAATGAACCCATGAGATATTGTATTTTCTCTTTAGTGAAAACCCCATGATTAGAGGTATCGAGGAATTCATCACTTAAGACATCCATATTGAGGGAAGTTTGAACTCACAATCATAACAAGACTATGCAATATGGAATGTAAAGAATCAAAAGTTTATAATATATCCTATAAGAAACCAAATTTTTTTTAAATTTTTTTTCAGAAATGTTACATATCAAATACAGTTTTAAAAGAAATCACCAAATATATATACAAAACGATCACATATAAACAAACATATAATTTCATTTACAAGTTCCAGTTCTTATTTGAAGAATAGAACTTAAATTTCTCATAACTTCTATCTCAAAATTAGCAACATGCAGAGTTACAAACCATTCTTTCATTTTTATAGCTTATGGTTACATTCACGAGTTCTTGTGGTCTCTCATGAGAATATAATTCACATTAAAAATAAACTAGCATTTACACCTAAAGGAGTTGCAATAGTTAGGCCGATAGAGAGTTATAGAATTCTCATTCCACTGACCGTATTTTTGGTTTTTGTTTTATTTCTTCTAGTGCATTTATTCTATTCATTTTTCTTTCTTTCTTCTTATTCTTTTCATTTTTCTTGCTTCTCCTTTTCCTCATTTATTTCCCACACCTTCTCCTTGTTCATCTTCCACTTATTCTAGTTTTCCTTTGTCTTCTCCTTTGCCTCCTACTTTTCTGCCTTCTACTTCCCTTTACTCTCTTTTTTCTTCATGTTCTCAACCTTTTCCTCCTTTTTCTCCTTCTCCTTCCTTTCTTCTTGTTTTGTGTCTTATTCTTATCTTCTCCCTTTCTCCCTCCTCCTCCTCTCCTTCTTCCACTTCATTTTCCCCTTCTCCATTTTTCTCTTCTCCTTCGACATATCGTCCATCCCTTTTTTATCTTCCTCATCATCATTCTTTTTGTGAAAAATTTAACTATTGCAATCACTGATTATTAATCTCCTATCATAAATGATTATTAAACTGCTAAAAATAAATTCCCAACTAATATCGAAAAATAACACAACTGCAACTTCACTTATAAAATACGGAAAGAAATGTGCAACACAATGAACACAATATTTTCAGACAAATTGTCCCTAGAAAAACCCCTAAGGGAAAACCAGTTCTACAGATGATAAATTATATTAAACTTCAGCAAATCAAGAGATACAAAATTCCTTGCCTCTTACTAGAAGAATTCTAACAACCTCCTAACTTATCCCACTGATATTCCCCACTGCTATTCCCACGCTAACACTACACCCTTGCTAACACTGCAAGACTGTTTGCTAACACTGCAAACATTTATCCAAACTTCATGTTCTCCAAATGCCCCCCTGACCTCCTTTTATACTACTCCTGTTGGTAAACCAACGGACGAGATTGATTTACAATCGATGGTTGAGATTAAAACAACTTAACAACCCTAACCAAGTCGGTTTCTAATTGTTTCTAAAAGTGGTCAATTAATTAACAAATATTTGTTTCTAATCTAACCAATTAGTTAGCAAAACAATTACTTGCTAAATAATAGCAAATGGACAAATAGCTGTCCAAAGCTAAAAAAACTAACACTCCCTCTTAGCGAGGGAGCTGTTCTGCAGGACACCTAACTTATCTTTGAAGAAGATAAATTTTGCCTTCCCCAATGCCTTAGTTAGAATGTCTACTACTTGCTCCTCTGTAGGTATGTACTGTAGCTGAACAACTCCCCTTTGTACACAATCTCTAATGAAGTGAGATCTGATATCTATATGTTTAGACCTATCATGAAACACTGGATTCTTAGACAACTTGATGCAACTCTGATTATCACAATGTATCATAGTAGTCTCAACCTTCTGACCAAACAAGGCTATTAACTGTAGACACCTAAAAACCTTTAGAAAATAAAATATTTTTATTTTCTGAAAAATTTCTGATGACATCATCATTTATTAATTAATTAATTTATTTATTTTTATGCCATTAAATCCCTTTATCTTAATTAAAAATATTTAATTAAGGAATCCCTCCCAAAAATGTTTAAATCTTATTTAAACATTATTTCCTTATTTATTAATTATTTAATTAATAAATTGACCAAAAAACCCAAAATAAATAAAAAATTTATTTTTTGCCCAAAACTTGGCCAATTTCCTTAAGACCACTAACCTCTTCCAAAATCTTCTAATCCTTCTTTAATTTTGATTAAAGGCTAATCCCATCATTTCCTACCCCTAATCCCAACTCAAAATATTTAATTAAGATTAAATATTAATCCTCATGTTTATTAAAAAAGTTTTAATAAATATCTCCTCAACCCAAACCCTTGAAATAAATAAAATTTTTATTTATTTCCTAAAAATCTAATTTAACCTCATCCTAAGAAGTTCTAGACTCTTCTAGAAAGTCTTCATCCTCATCCTAGGAAGTTCTAGACTATTCTAGAAAGTCTTTATCCTCATCCAAAGTCTAGACTCTTCTAGAAGATGTCTGGAAACCTAAACCTAATCCCCTCCTAACCTTGTCACATTCTCTAAACATGGGTTAAGACTTACTAACCCAAGCCAAAGTTAACAAATATCTCCTCCTTCACCCACCCTCATTAAATCCCATCCACTTGCCTATCCCTAAGCTAATCCTAAACCATCCTAATCCATCCTCTAATCATTTGTACAATCCTAAGCAAGCTTAAAACCATCCTAATCAAGCCCAAGTTGAAATTGCTCTCATCTCCCTCAAAATATCTCAACCATAAAACTTTATGAAGCCCACTAGGCCATAAATGACTCTTCCAAGCCCTTTTATTGCTCTTACAAGCCATTATGAGGGTCTTTATGAAGATTTTATCCCTTGATCCTCCTTTGTTGACTCATCCTTCCCCTTTCCTCCATCCTCTCACCATGTGACATGTGTCACTCCTTGATTGGCTGTAAAGAAGCACAATCCATGTGCTCTCCTCTCATGCAATCTGAGCCCTACATGAGCTTTTTCCCATCCTTGCATCTTAGCCCTCAATCCCTCAAGCCTCTTGCCTATAAATTGGATCCTTCCCCTTTGCAAAATAATACAATCCATGAAGTAAAGTCATAATGCCATTTTAAGAAGCCATTTTACATCAAAACCATACACTCACACCCAAATTCCAACTCCATTTGAAGCCCTTTTTGAAGCATAAAGCTTGAGCATACATCCTATCTATTTAGACAAAGCTACTCAACAAGAGAGCTTCTCATTGAGAGAGCCCATTAATGGCTCATATTCTCAATTGAGAGCTCATCTTAGTCTATCTTGAAGTTTATGATTTTTTTTTAGTTTGTAGAAGCTTTATTTAAATTTGGTTTCTATTAGCATACTAACATTGCTCATATACACTAACAACTTTCGAAGCCATATAGCTTCACATGTCGCCATGCTAGCTGCTATGTATTCTGCTTCTGCTGAACTTAGAGCCACAAACTTTCACTTCTTGCTGAACCAAGATACAACTCCTGATCCCAAGCTGAAACAACACCTTGAAGTGCTCCTTTTGTCTATTGTACTTCTTGCCCAATATGCGTCAGTATAGCCTATCAACCTAATACCTTCACCTCGAACATATTTGATCCCATACTCGATTGTACCACGCAAGTAACGTAGCACATGCTTAGCCGCTATCCAATGCATTCTCTTTGGTTCAACTATGAACTAACTAAGAGTTTATTGCAAACGCTATATCTGGTCTAGTGTTGACCAAATACATAAGCAAACCAATCAATTGTCTATATAAAGTGGGATCTACATCTTTCTCCTTAGTTGTATCTACCTTCCTCCAATTCGTGATCATGGGTGTAGACATGGCTTTGCAATCCTCCATCTCAAATTTTTTCAAGATTTCAATGCAATATTTCCCTTGACCAAGGAAAATCTCCCCATCTGTCTGCCACACTTCCATGCCTAGAAAGTAGTGCATAAGTCCTAAATCCTTCATCTTGAACTCTTCTGCAAGGTTCCTCTTGCAAACCACTATGAGCCCTAATGAACCTGTAAGAAATAGGTCGTCCACATAAAGAACAAGAATGAGAATCTCACCCCCAACCATCAAGTAGTAGAGGTTAGCATCTGCTTCACTCTTCACAAAGCCCATTTTTTGCAAGTATGTATCAATGCGCTCATACCACGCTCTAGGAGCATGCTTGAGTCTATACAATGCTTTCTTCAATTTGCACACGTGGGTCTCTTTGTTGTGTGCTACAAAGCCTTTTGGTTGTTCTATGTATACCTCCTCCTTCAACTCACCATTAAGGAATGCTGTCTTGACATCCATTTGATGGATTTGTGATCCCATCTGTGCTGCAAGTGAGATTACAACTCGTATAGAAGTATACCTGGCAACTGGAGCAAATGTCTCCTTAGTCTATTCCCTCCTTCTGAGAGAACCCCTTTGCCATGAATCTTGCCTTGTATTTCTTGATGCTACCATCTGCACCATGCTTTATCTTATAGATCTAGTGTGATCCAACTACAACCCTATTTATTGGTCTAGGTACTACCTCCCACACATCATTCTACATTATTGAAGAATATTCCTCAACCATAGCATCTCGCCATACCTGATGTTCTGTAGCTTCCTAATAGCTAGAAGGCTCACTATCTACCAACTGACTAACTAATGCCACATAGTCATTGAACTTGGCTGGTTGTCTTCGCTGTCTAGTACTCTTCCTAGGAGCTCCCACAAACTCCTAAGTATCCCTTTGTGTATTTGGAGCCTCATGGTTCCCGCTGCCAACTGTAGAGGATGAAATGTCAGCCTCTAAGTCTTCTAGATACATTTCCTGTTGCACCTGTTGCTCCATACTCTGTGAATCTTCACTAACTAAGTCTACACTCGTATTGGTAACTATACTTGAGCTTTGTTGCCCTTGACTCGGTCTTGGAGCTTTTGTTGGATGCACACTCTGATCATCTGCTGGCAAATCTCTAGATCTCCTAAATGCCTTGTCCTCCATGAACTTGACATCTTGTCTGACAATAATTCTTTTAGTACCCGAAATGAAAATCTTGTATGCCTTTGAGGTCTCACTGTACCCAACAAAGTACCCCCTCTCTGCAGTCTAATCTAACTTTATATGTGTATCTCCAAGAATATGGCAATATGCCAAATTCCCAAATATCTTGAAGTGACTAACATCTAGCTTCTTCCCTGTGAAAGCCTCCTCTGGTGTCATCTTCCCTAGCACCTTGTGTGGAACTCTATTCTGGATGTAGACTGCTGTATTACACACCTCTTCCCATAAGTAACAGGGCATGTCCTAGTCATGTAGCATAGCTCTTGCTGCCTCCAATATAGAACAGTTCTTCCTCTCAACAACTCCATTCTGCTGTGGATTGTAAGGAACAGTCCATTCTCTCTTGATTCCTTCTTTGGTACAAAAATCCTGAAAGACATTTTCTTTATACCCGTCTCCATTGTCTGACTGAAGAACCTTTATCTTCTTTCCTGTCAAATTCTCCACAAGAGCCTTGAACTCTTGGAATCGACTGAAAACCTCATCCTTAGTCTTCAAGAAGTATATCTAGGTCTTTCTAGAGAAATCATCAGTAAAAGTAACATAGTACTCATATCCTCTGAGAGATTTTGTCGACATTGGTCCACAAACATCTAAATGTACTAGATCAAGAACACCCTTAGATCTGGTGTCACTCCTTGGAAAAGATGCTTTAGCAAACTTTCGCAACACACATCCCTTACATACATCATCATGCTCTGTGCTCACCTTGGGAAGACCTGTCACCGTCTAACGAAGCAATCTAAGTGCTCCATGATGAATATGGCCCATCCTCCTATGCCATAGCTCTCCAAGATCTCTAGGATTACTATTGCTCATGAGTGCCTTAGGAGTATCAAACTGCAATCTATAAAGGTGACCACTTCTAACTCCAATATTTATGGGTGAGTTCTAATCCTTGTGCTTAATCAACGCATTTGTCCCTCTAAAGAGTACATTATACCCCCTATCTTGAAGAACATATACATAAATAAAATTCATACCTAAGCTTGGCACATATAACACATCATGAAGTGGAATTATCTTTCCATTCTCCCTCTGAAACTGAACAGTCCCTTTCCCAATAGGGTTGAGTTTGGACAAGTTTCCCATAGAAATCTGGATGTTGGTGACCTCCTCCTTGTAACTGGAGAAGTACTCTCTAACTCCTATCATATGAAATGACGCCCCACTATCTATATACTAGACACATTGTGAGGTTGAGCTAGCCATACAAGCTATGATTGCAAACTCATCTTCCATTCTACTGGAGAGTTCTTCTGCACTTGCTAAAGCCACTACCTGCTTCTTATCCTTCTTCCTCTCTGGGCAATCACTGACATAGTGGCCAAACTCATGACATCCAAAGCACTTGAACTTAAAAAGGTCCTTCTTCTTCTTTTCGTTTTGTGAATTCGATCCTTTGCTAGATCCCTTCTTTGCTTTCCCTTTACCCGCTAGGGCAACGTTCTCTTATTCCACCTCATTTTTTTGACTCTTGTTGGCCCCATTGACAAGACTTAGTCTAAACTCCTCTTGAGTGAAACCAATCCATAGTCGATCCCAACTCGGTAAAGTATCTCATCCACTGACAACTTGAACAAAGACACTCCATTGTTTAGTAAACCCATTTAGGGCTATTCTCACTAGCTCGTCATCACTAGGGCTATCTCCAACAGCTGCTAACTTTTCCTTGACAAGTCTGAGCCTGGTAAGGTAACTTGTGACGTCTTCTCTCTGATTCGCTCAGGTATTCTTTAGCTTCTCTCTGAGAATCAACTTCCTGTTGGTGGTAGCATTCTGGTATAGATTTAGAATGGCGTCCCACATCTTCTTCACCGTATCTAGCTCTGTGATATCTGAAACAATATGATCCTTGACACCATCAAGGATAATCCTCCTTGCTTTGGCATCGTCCTTCCTATATGCTACAAGCTATGTTGCATCTGTTGGTACAGGTACAACACTGGTAGCATAATCCTTGATACCATTCTCTTCCAACAATAAAGAAATTCTGGCCTTCTAGACACCAAAATTTGAGGCACCATCCAATCTATCCTGATCTCTCAAACCAACTGAAGCCATCTCAAGGGTTTAAAGCAATAATAAATCTAAAGAGATCAAAATTTCTTTCCTAGGGAAAAACTCTTCTACCCTTAACAATGCTCTGATACCATGTGAAAAATTTAACTATTGCAATCACTGATTATTAATCTCCTATCATAAATGATTATTAAACTGCTGAAAATAAATTCCCAGCTAATATCGAAAAATAACACAACTGTAACTTCACTTATAAAATACGAAAATAAGTGCGCAACACAATGAACACAATATTTTTGGACAAATTGTCCCTGGAAAAACCCCTAAGGGAAAACCAGTTCTACAGATGAGAAATTATATTAAACTTTAGCAAATCAAGAGATACAAAACTCCTTGCCTCTTACTAGCAGAATTCTGAAAAAACCTTCTAATTTTTCCTGCTGATATTCCTCACTGCTATTCCCATGCTAACACTGTGCCCTTGCTAACACTGCAAGACTATTTGCTAACACTGCAAACGTTTATCCAAACTTCATGTTCTCCAAATGCCCCCCTGACCTCCTTTTATACTACTCTTGTTGGTAAACCAATGGCCGAGATTGATTTACAATCGATGGTTGAGATTAAAACAACTTAACAACCCTAACCAAGTCGGTTTCTAGTTGTTTCCAAAAGTGGTCAATTAATTAACAAATATTTGTTTCTAATCTAACCAATTAGTTAGCAAAACAATTACTTGCTAAATAATAACAAATGGACAAACAACTGTCCAAAGCTAACAAAATTAACACTTTTTCACCCTTTTCTTATTATGCTCCTTTCTACCCCTTTTCCTAATTGATAAATACAAGATTCAACAAAGTAGCAGGGAAGGACTCTCTTAGGATGCCATGACATATATCTGGGGTTAAAAATAATGGTGCTTCTTTTAATCAAAACAATCATGGATATGAACATGATTGATATCATTCAAAGAATATACAAGACTAGGTTTATTGATTCAAATGGAGAAAGAAGGGGAAATAATATAAAGTAGAACAAAATAATGATGTTCCAGCGAAGCCTTCATATCCATCTGTCATTTTTCCTGATCATTATCTTGAGGCGCATATTGCTCTCCTCAAAGACACTACATTAATAGGTATGTTTGGCCCTAACTTTCTTCCATTATCAACTATTTCAGATTGGGCTAGATCCATCTAGGGGGGAGTTAGGAATTTTTTTTCTTTGATAAGCATTGCAATTTCTTTATAGTTTTATTTGATTCAAAGGCGTCTAGGGATTCTATGCATAAACATAAGGGTTAGTTCTGCAAAGGGAAAGGATTGTTCACCATTTCCTTGATGCCAAATTTCAAATCAAATGATGCCCTATGTCAATTCATGGCCTTTTGGATTTCCCTACCTACTCTACCATTGGAGTGTAGAGATCCCAATATTATTGAAATTATATCCAACCAAATTGGAATTTATATTAAGCATGATTTAATCCCCTATGAAAATCTTCAAAGAGATGTTTGGGTTTTCTTTTTACTTAACTAAGCCCAAACCAATGGGTGGCACAATCAAATCCAAGTGCGGTTCCTTGAATCATCTCATTGTGGTTGCACGATCAAATCCAAGTGGGGTTCCTTGAATCGTCTCATTGTGGTTCAAAGTCCATAGAATGTTGACAAATATTCTACAGTATTGGGCCACTTTATATCAAATTGTTTGCAGAACCAAATCCCAAATATAGAGATATATTGTGATCATTCCAAAAATCCCCTAAAATATGCCTGTACAAATGCAACTTTCTCACAAGCTTATATGCAAGATCCAGTATCTTTTGAGCATGTCTTTTTTAATATAGATATTTTGACAGCTTCGTGTCAGGGTATGGGTCTTTTCCAAAGAGATTTTGTTACCATTGATGATTTTAGTTTCCTAATACAAGTTTTGGCATTACTGTGTTTCTTCTAGAATTATTGGAGGAACAATATAAATATGAGTACGAGCTCTAAGACTGCATTACTGCCGATGGGTCCAGAAGATTCTAAGCTTGATGAAATCCCTTATCCACTGTTGGACATGATAGTTTATGATCTCACCTATAAAAAAAAACCTATTAATCTCTCATGCATTTTAAACGAATTAAAAGGTAAGAAGATCTCTCATCATCAACTTTTGAAAGTAGCTATAGCTTTGTCAACATCTTTTGTGTCTAATTTTATTGACGTAATTGTGATTGAGGAAGGAGTTTTGTTAAAGGAAATTATACACCCAGATGATGTAATGGTTTTTAATCAATCTGACTGTCAGAATAGGGTTCAATTGGTGAAGGTGGGAAAGCCCCAAGGTTTGAGTATAGTTTTGCAAGGAACAACTGATCCCTTATATTCAATATTATTTGATTGTTTTAAGATGAATGCATACGTCCAACATCAATTGTTAGCAACTAATCACCCTGAAGAAGTTAAAAATTTGAATGATACGAACAAGTTGAAGTTGCCTTTAGACTCTTGTTAGATGAATGAGCGTGTTGAGCCTCAAATGATGAAAGGTAATATCTCTAAAGAAGGTCATATTTTGAATGAATAAAATGATGCAAATTATGTGATGGATTTTAATGGTAAAGAAGAAAAATGTAGTTGACATATTGACAATAATATTGATAGAGGGAATTTTGATTTCTCAATTAATTTTTCATTAGATCAATCCCCTGTTGCAATCATCGTTGAGAAGAAGACTCCAAAAAAGAGAGGTAGAAAATCAAAATCTGCAAAGACAACAATGGAAGTAGATGCTGGTATTGAGTCCACTCTTGATGATAAGTTTTCATTAGTCAAAAGAATGACAACGAGAATGAAAGGTTCTCTTTGTCAGCAATGAAGATTCTCACATGGAATGTCAGAGGCATTAATGCTTCTGACAAAAGGGGTAGAATCAAGTAGTTGTTGGATTCTATAATGGGAGATATTATTCTTCTTCAAGAAACTAAGGGCTCGTTTGGCAATGGGAATAGAAGCAAAATAGGCATATGTAAATTTTTAAAATTTTGAATTCTTTGTTTGGATGCACCAAATCAGAATTGGAATATGAAATAAAATAGGAATACGTATTCCAATTTTGGTCCAAAAATGAGATTTTGCAATTCCACCCAAATAGGTGGAATTGGAATATGCATTCCTATTCCAATTTTATTTATTTGAGAAAACATAAATTTTTGGGTCTGTGAATTCCCCATCAAATTCTGGCTAAACCAAATAGAGAATAGGAATATGTACCCCTATTTTCTATTCCAAAATAGCTATTCCTATTTTCCTATTCCTATTCCCGTAGCCAAATAGGCCCTAATAATAAATTATCAGAGCAATTTTTTGATAAGACATTGGTGAAATGGACTAATTGGATTTCAGTGCATGCAATGAGGCATGGGGCCTTGGGGGCTTAGTGATTTTATAGAATGCTAAATGTATTCATGGTCATCTTACTGGGCAAGATTCCAACTAGTAGCCATTAAAAGTTGAACATTTTGATTCAAAATTCCTTATCTTCAACATATATGGTCCCATGAGTACAAATGATAAGAGGACCCTTTGGGTTGCACCAACAAATTTTATCCAACAAGAAAGAGAGTTGAATATTATTTTGGGTAGGGATTTCAATGCATTATTATCCATGTCTAAAAAGAAAGGTGAAATATGTTCGCCCATTAGAACTATCCAAGATTTTTATTGGTTTGTGGAAGATGATAATTTAAGTGACATTTTTTTGGACAAAGGATCATATACATGGACTAATTGACCAATTGGTTTTTTAGAAATTGCTAAGAGATTGGATAAGTTCTTGTTCTTGCAATCATGGAAGTTATTGAGTTATAGTTTTAAATAAAAAATCTTACCTTTTGCTGAATCAGATCATTTTCAATTCAGTTATTGGTATCAAACAATAATCTATTGCAAAGTCCTAATTGAGTTAGCTCTTTTAAGTTTGAATGCATGTGATTCAAGCATCCAGATTTTAGTATGCTTTTGAAATAGTGGTGGGTAAATGCTCCAAGTTATTAGGATCCTTAGATGCTTCAGTTTTCTAAAAATATTCGTTACATGAAATAGATGATCAAATATTGGAATGAGAAGGTTTTCAAAAATGTGTTCAAACATAAACAAGATTTCTTAGAAAAATTAGAGAAGGTAAATTTAGTCATCATTCAAAATGGTCTTAATTTAGATTTATATCATGAATAAAAATCCTTGAAAGAAGAATGGGAGGAACTTTACAAGAGGGAGGATATTTATTGCAGGCAAAAGTCTCATGAATTATGATTAAAAGATGGGGATAAGAATACAAAATTCTTTCATGAATCTACAAGAGTTAAAAGGGTTGTAAATACTATTTTTTCAATTAAACATTTAGAATCTAGTTATCTTATAGAAGAAGAGAGTGGTATTAAGGAGGAAGGTGTTCTCTTTTTAACAAATCTCTTTTCTCCCCCCAAATTGGAACTTCTTGATGATAATTTGATTAATGATTTTATTAGTTTCCTTCCCCCTCTTATTAAAGAAGATCATAATAGGATGATGATTACCCCTTTTTCATTGGACGAAATTTGAGAAGTGGTATCCTCATTCCCACTTGACAAACCCCCAAGCCTAGATGAATTTACAACTATTTTTTATAAAAATGTTGTGATTTCATTGGTTCTAATTTATTAGTAGGGGTGGAAGAATTAAGAAGGAATGCCAAAATGATTAGAAGCTTCAATTTGACTAACATTACTATCATTCCAAAAGTTAAGCAACCAACCACTTTTGATAATTTTAGGCCTATCTCTCTATGCAACATGATTTACAAATTGATTACCAAAGCTATATACACGAGGTTGCAAAAATTTATTCCTCATATCAGTTCTTTAGAACAAGGTGCTTTTGTGCTAGGAAGAGAAACATGGGAAGGCATTGTAGTTGTGCATGATACTCTTCATTCTATCAATTCTCACCAGCTATCTAGTTTTGTGATCAAGCTTGAAATGATGAAGGCCTACAAATGGATAAGATGGTCTTTCCGCTTTAAAATTATTGCCAAATTTGGTTTATCAGATAAGTGGTGCAGATGGATCATAGGTGTCATTTCAAGTGCCTAGTTTTTAGTCATAATTAATGGAGAGTCAGTTGGTATTTTTTCTTCTTCTCAAGGGATTCATTAGGTGACCCAATGTCTCTAGTTTTATTTATTCTTATGGCAAATTCTTTTAGCAGAATAATCATTAGATCGTTGCAAATGGGTTTATGGAAAGGAATTTTGATTCTTGGGAGGTTTATCACAATTACCCATTCCCTATTTGTTGATGATACTCTTGTGTTTGGTAAGTCAAATGTGAAGGAAGCTACTCATATTAAATATGCCCTATACTTATATTCAGAAGTTTCTAGTCATAGAATCAATGCCAACAAATCTAAAACTTTCATTTTTAACATTAATGATACAATAGCTCAGAGGATTACTTCAACTTTGGGTTTCCCAATGGATCAACTCCTATTAGTTTATCTAGGCATTCCCTTCTTTATGGGAACCAAGTGGACAACTTTTTGGCTTCCTATCATTGACAAAATAAGGGCTAGGATCACAACCTAGAAAGCTAGATGATTACCTTTGTTAGGCTGCATTTTTCTAGTTAAAGTTGTCCTAACAACTACCCCAAACTATTACTTATCAATTCTTAATGCTCCCTCTTCTATAGTTTTGCAAATTCAAAAGATTATTCAAGATACTATATGGAGGAAATCTATCAAATAAAAAGAAGCTTCCCCTTGTTTCTTTGCATGAAATGGCTCATGATAAGACATTTGGGGGTGTGGGGTTGCATGCTATTTCTACTATAAATAAGGCTTTTGGGGGTAAGTTGGTGTGTCAAATGTATACCAAACCTCATGCAAAATGGTGTTCAATCATCCAAGAAAAGTACTTAGATTCTCCAAATCATTTGAGATTCTTTACTTTGTCTAATCCTCCTTTGGGTTCAACCATATGGAATTTCATGATTTCTTAAAAGGACATTGTTTGTAATCATGTTACTTGGGAAATCCATAGTGGGGAGCAGGTAAATTTTTGGGAAGACTTGTGGAATGGATTCCCCTTTCTATGCAAAAAAGAAAATTTGGATGAAGCACTTCAAGTTTTAAAAGCTGAGTGGGGCTCCTCTTTTTGGGATTATGTTTTGGTAGTTGAAATTCATTTAAGAAGACTAATATGGAAAGAACCTTCAACCCATCTTCTTAGTCAGCCAAATCTCCTTTCTTTGAGGGACTCTTTTTCTGAAAGAATTGTTTTACTTTCTAATAGGTCAAATATAATTAGATGGGCCCTATTGAAAGGAGATAATTATTCAATCAAGGAAGGTTATTATGGTCTTTGACAAATGGTTAATTCAAAAAGGAAGTGTAGAGTCTTTTCCTTTTTTTAGAACTTTGTTTTGTTTCCCAAGGATGGATGTTTTGCTTGGCTAGCCCTCAGAAAAAGGATCCTCACTAGTGAACAACTACTCAGGCTAGGTATCAAGGAATCATTTGTTTGCAAATTATGTAATAAGGAGCTAGAAACTACAGATAAGCTTCTTCTTTAGTGTCCCTTTTCTTATCAATGTTGGGTTTTTTTCCTCAACAAGCTTCAAATGTCTTTGCCTCTTCCAAATAGTCTTTGGGATCTGTTTGAATCTTGGTCAATTGTATTTTTAGGATTTTTTTTCATATATTTGGAAGTGCATCTCAATTGCTGTGATCTGGGCCATCTAGTGGAAGCACAACAAGATGATATTTCATAATGAAAAGTTAGATTTAGAATCTGTTGTTGATGGGATTGAGAATCCAATTTCAAAGATAGTGAATGCAAATATATTCAATTGTGTAAACAATATCTCATTTCTATTTGGGATCATCAACTTATACAATTATGGAAGAAAATAAAGTTGCCCCCAGGTTTCTCCTCAAGTAGGAATTCTAATCATCAATCTGACCAGCTTCAAATAAAATGGTCTCCTCCTTCTAGAGATTTTCTAAAGTTAAATTTTGATGGCTACTCTCGTCAGAATCTTGGTAAGTCAGGCTTGGGTGCTTGCATTAGGAACTGGCAAAGTGATGTAGTCACAATCAAAGAAGATATCTTATCAAATCGAGCTAACAACCTTGTAGAAGCTCAAGCCCTATTGGTAGGTCTAATTTTGGCTAGTGGATGTAATGTATCCACCCTCAATATCAAAGGTGATTCTCATGTAATTATAAACTCTTTTCTTTCACGATCTTCTCATACTTGGAAACTAGCTTATATCCTTCAATAGTGTTTGGATTTGATCGATTATTTTCATGCTACTTGTTTCTCACACACTCTAAGGGAGGGCAATAAATTGGCTGATTGTCTAGCCAATCTTGGATGTGAAGGATCTATATTTTAATCTTGTCACCTAGAGGTTATTTTTTCAAAATTCCCATCCTTAGCTGAGTGTCATAATTGGGACTTAAAGAAGATGAAAAAAGTTTAAAAGATACATGTTCTACACCTATACGATGCACTTTTCACTTATTCAGCCTCTTATCATTCCTTTTTTTTCCATTTTCTTTCACTCTCTTTGTGCATGAAGAATCATCTTTTTGCTGAAATTGGAAAATGCAAAGTTGGCCTTCATGGATCAAGTCTCAAATGTTGATTTGGATGGTAGCTTTCTACTTCACAATATTCCAATTAGATGGGTTGTTTGCAGTTTTCTTGATTATAGTTAAGCTATCATAAGGGGAGATACATTGGCACAATTGGACCCTTCTTTGAAATGCCGTAATAATCAATGGAATTGTTATAGGACCCCTATTCTTAAGTAGAATTTACCATCATCATGCAAATGAACAAAATGTTCATTTGTTCAATTTTTCTTCACCGATATAATGCCTATTGTGGATCATTACTGGAACAGCACTAAGAACTAATATGATTGGAGAGGGCTTTTACATCGGAAACACTATCTCAAGAAGTAACTAGAGGATGTGGTAGGCCATCATCCCATATGAAGCATTGGGGATCATGATGACACAATTGACCTACTAGTTTCCTTTTCATTTTTTGATGGTGACATCAGATTTGTGGGGTTCTCTATGGGCTACCATGTTTTGGGACTCTTGTTCCTTGCAACATAATTATATCTAGTTGTAGGTATGCTTCGGCATGAGCTAGTAACCCTTATAATCTCTTTTCAATCATGTACTCTGGCAAGGATTCAAAGTTTTCTAGTTAGTCCTTTCTCTGATGTGCCCTTTGAACTAGTTTATTAATAAATAAAATATATAAGTGCTATGTCACTTTGTGATTTAAAAGATAAAGAATTAAAAAATTAAATAATGAGTAATAAATTATTATTTTGATGGATAAGAGGTTGAAGCCAAGATTATTTATTATTATGTTTTGTGATTAATTATTATTACTTTTTAAACTCAAGTAGACTTAAACTCAAGAACTCCCATATAAGAGGCTCACAATTTACCAAAGTGTTATAGGCTCTTGCCTTAGTAAAGTGTAATATTGTAAGACATTTTTTAATTTTTTTTATTTTTAAAAATTTAAATTTTAAAAAATTATATAGAACTACCCAATATTTTCTTATACCTAAATGTATAAAAATATTTATCTAAGTTTGATTTTTTTTGAATAACCTATTTAATAATTTATTGTTGAAGTTGAGGAAAGATCAATCCCATAGTTTCAAAGAATCATTACATTTAAACACCTATCATAGAAAGAGAGGAGCTATGGAGGATGGAAATCACAAATCCATAGAGGAGACATTCTTGATGAGCCTAAAGAGAAATTTCTATTAATCAATAAGTGTTGCCGAGTTAATAAAATATAGAGAGAGATCAATCCTTATAAAGGAGATCAAAAGCCTAAAGGGTCTAACCTAGGTTGCATGATAATAAACAATAAAATAATTAATTATTATATGCCTAAAGTTTAGCTTAAGTAAAATAGAGTTGATAAGAAAATACCTTATTACTCTAAAATCTACTTTTAAAATAAACTTAGGGAGTAGATAGAAACCTAGAAACTACTAATAAAACTAAATATGGATCCTAATAGAAAGGCTTGATGAGGTACCCAAGTACAACCAAATCTCTATAAGGAGGAGAGATAGAGAAAACCACATGGGAAAAACCCTATTCTATGGAGATATAGAAATAATGTTGAGATACTAGTAAAGGACTACAGGAGCCTCCAAACTAGAGAATGTCTATAGTACCTCTCCCATTTGATTTTTGTAAGTCATCCTGATGGATGCAACCTTGATGATCTTGCTTAGTGAGTGATCATGATTGGGACCATGAGTAGTCTACACCCTTGAGGTGATTTGATTTATGTTACTATTTCAGTTGCTTTGATTATGCTTATGGCTAATTTATGAGATTATGATCTATTAGATGGTTCACTAAGGTTTGTGCCAGTGGTTACCAGGATTGATGTGTTATCACAATGTTGCTTTGTGATTACCTTGAGATGTGTGTGGAGATTGCACTATGTATTATTACCCTGATATAGTGGACTAGGTTCATATAGTAGTGGTTAGTCATGTGTTTGACCATGTTCACTTATGTGTTTTAAGTGCCTTTTCATGTTGTTTAAACAACCATTATTAAATGCTTAAATAATTAGAAGTGAATTGTCCATGTTAGATTATTGTGTTGTTTAGCTGATCATATCTACACGATGATGCTTTCTTTTGAGATGACAATATATTTTATGATGATATCTGGTTATCCGGTACTTGGACATATCTCTGATTATGTTAGATGTAGATTTAATGCTATGGTTATTTACTTCATTCTTTCTTCGTGATGCTTTATGCAAAAGTGAGTGATGTAAATAGATTATTTTAGTATAATTAAATAAATGGTTAAATTAGGTTATTTAATGCATTTATTGCTTCGGCTATGTTATTATATGCAATTACACTTGATCATGTTGTTTAGTGCACACGATTTATGTGCCTTGTAGTAGCACATGGAGTTAGTGATTCAATTGTCCATATTTTACCAATGTCATCCCTGTATGGTTGACATACCTTATTTAAGTGTTAAATTAAACCTTTTGGTGATTTGATAAACTTGGGCTCACTTGCATTATGTGATTAGACTTGTGAATGTGTCTATGCATTTAGAGTTTCACATTGTCACGAAGTTGTTAGGACTTTCTATGATTTTGGTTTAAGGGTTTTCAAGCTTTGTTTAATTGATTTTTTTTTTTTTTGAAAGCTTTTCCATAGATGAATTCCAATTACTTGGAATGACCTATTTTTTTTTGGTTTGATTCAGGGTCTAACTAGTTTAACTGGTTATTTACCCTAATCAATTATTCACTTGAAAAAGTTAATAAGTATTGAAAGAGAAAATTAATTCCTCACTTCTCACTTTTGTATTAGAAAGTTTGAGAGTAAAACCCAAAATCTTCTTCATGAGGAATTACTATGCTGTTCCTTGTGGGAACTATGGGCATGAGATCATTTTGAGATCTATCTCATTGAATCTAGCTTGGGGAGACCTTGTATTGCTATGGTTTTTGGCTACTTCTGCGAGATTTTTATTTTATGGTTTAGATTCTCATTTTTCTCTTTTGGTTGTGAGGTAGGGCTCTCTTGTTTTATTGTTTCAGCTCTATTTCTTCTTCTATTCTTGGTAGCCATTTGTTAAGAGGCTGTGAACTAGTGTTCCCCTCTATTTTTGTAGGCTAGCTCTACCCAGTTGGGCGATTATGGGCATTTTTTTATTTTTCAAGATGAGGGTTTGGGGTTTTGCACCACTATGCTAGTTATTTTTGCATATGGACTCCAAACCCATATTTTATTGGATTTTCATGGTTTTTGTGCCCTAAAACCAAATGGGTTTTATTTTTGAGGTTTTGAGTTTTAAGGTTTTTTGCCTCGATTTACATACCACATAGTTTTCTTGGCATGGTGTTGGTCATGGAACTAGATCATCCACAGGATGTTAGTTAGACCATTGTTTCATCTTTATTTTTACATTGGGATGTGTGCTTCATATGTACTCTTGACGTTGTGTTCAGTTGAGTGATTTTATACCTGGTGTTATTATTTCTTTTGGACCCTTATTATTTTTGTGGACACTAGGATTCATGTAGAATCCATTCTCCTAGATTGAGGTCAATTGCATGACTTCATGATGTTTGGTCTTGTTGCACCATTTGGATTCATGTAGAATCCATACTCCTGGATTGAGGCTGGTTGAGTGAGTTCATGATGTATGGTTTTATTGTTCTTTGGGATTTGTGTAGAATCCATCCTCCCGAGCTTGTATTTGGTTGAGTGTTATTTTTCTTGTGTTCTCATCTAGTCCTTGTGTTATGATCATTATGATGGTAGTGTGCCACACACAAGCACATGTGCATGCATTTTTTGAGTGAGTTTTGAGGCTCTATCTCCTAGTGGTATTGTGGTACTACGATTGAGTTATGATCATTTGGGGTTGGGTTGGGAATGTGCATGCCTATGGAAACTCATTGTTGGATGAGCATGCGTAGGATAGGGTAGCATCCATGGAGGAGGCTTCTATCTTCGAAGCTGAGTGACTATTTCTTGAGGGTTGGCATGCTAAAGTTTTAATCAAGTGATAACTAAATAAAACATTGGGTGGTAATAAAACTTAAGATAATAAATTGTTTTAGTGTGAGAGCCTTCCATTGGGAAGTTGATGCCACACAGTTCTGAACTTGGGCTTTCTGATGCCAAACGACTCTCCATGTTTTTAGCCCCTACATAGTTGCACATTTAGTGTATGCCTAGGACCTATTGTAAAGGCATTGTCTCATGATCTTGGTTTCAATCATCATTCCTATCTAGCATGTGTGTTAGCCATAGACATCTATTTTATTTGTGTTTGTGGTTGGATCATTATCTCCATTAGAATGATGAGAGTGAACCTATGGGTTCCACATGGTTGGGAGGAATAGCTACCTTCACCACTGCTAGGTATTGATGTACAAAGAAGGTCTATTATTCGAGTGTAACTATTTCTTGATGTTCACTTGGTCTTTTGGTTTATCTGGAGTATGTTTCCTTGTGTTTTATGCTTTCATTGGAATGTTTGGATATCATGTTTAGATGATGTTAGTTATTTGAGACACTCCTATATTATGATGTTTAGCATATGTTTAGATAATGTGTTTTTATTAGTTGGAATATCTATTTCTTTACTTGTTAGTATGTTAGATTTCATGTTCTTATGATTTTATTACATTTTAGTAGTGACGCCTTCATAAGACATCTCTAACTATCAAGTTGGCAGTTTGGGATGTTAAGTGTGAGGGATGGCTAGGACCTTTGGGGTTTCATGATGCTATTATGGTTGGGAGGAACCGAACATGAGATTAGTTATGTACATTTTGTACATTGCGATCTTACCTTCAGTGTGGTTTCTTATACTGCCATGGTTTAGATTGTTGGATGTGTTTTTGTCTTTTTGCTTTTGCATTTGAGTTTCCAAGCCTCGACTTGTAGATCTGGTACTCCTCGGTGTGGAGGTTCTAACTCTCTTTGTGCTTTTTTGAATGTTCATTAGAGCATTCTTGCATTTCTTAGACAATAGTGTTCCAGCACTAGGCGATATTAATAAAGTATCACATGCCTATAGAATAAGTATCATCCAATGCTTGAAAGTATCACATGTTGTTAGGAAGATTATCGTATGATATTGGAAAGTATCATACACCCTTTGAGAAACCATCGTACAATACTTATAAAGTATCACATGGCCTTAGAAGAAGCATCATCTAGACCTTGAAAATAGCACATGACCTCTTGAGAAAGGTTGTATGATATTGGAAAGCATCACACAATGTTGCAAGAAAGTGTCACCTAGGTCTTTGGGAAAACCTATTCGGGCGGACAACAAACAATTTTCAGTTTGTCTAGAAGTTTTCAGGGGGTGTTTTGACTACCTGCTATGGTGTTCTTGAATCCCTTGGTGATAGATTTTAAATTTAGAATATTTTAGATTTGAAATTGTTTGTGTTCTTCCATGGTTTGTCATTTTTTGGTCAGTAGTGGCGTTTGGAGATCTATTGGTGTTTGGATGTTTATTTAGTCTTCTGTTGTGATCTTTGTGATCCTTGTATGCTGTATGTCATGTGTATCCATACTTGTTTAATTTTTTTATATCTTGGCTTATATTTATCCTTGTTCCAAGGATCTCTGGATGGGGCATTACAATGTCCTAGAAGATAGGAACAAAAGGATGATCAAGAAGAAAACCATTAAAGCATGTAGAAGCTACAAAGATTCATCCAAAAGTAAATAGTGATGTTAAGAACCTCCATTGAAATAAAAGTTGACTAGGTAGAGAAGACTATAATTAGCATGAGTGTCATTAGAAGACACTATTTGAATGAAGAGGAACACAAAGGAAAATAACTAGACTTGAAGATTCAGATGGCATAAAACACCAAAGCATGAAGAGATCATCAATCAAACATGGAAGGATGCAACCAAAGTAGAAATAAAAATAAGAATTTCATATGGTAAATGATCTATCTCATCAAAATGAATAGGTACCCGACCACTTATTACATAGGAACAAATATTGAATACATAGCTCATCCATCAAACTAAGGAAGCATAAGAACCAACAAAAGAACCCCCTTAATGCAAACACGGGTGAGGTGACAAGGAATTGAAAAAGTGGTCCAATAGATCTGCATGTCAAGGAATCATGATTAAGATGCACAAAAGAATACACATGTATGTACTAAGGTGATCAATCTTAGATATGTCATGAGGCTAATGTCATGGAATGAATTTTCAGCAACAAAGGAAGATGGAAAAAAAGGCAAAATATCAACCCACCATTGCACTTTAATTAGAGTAGTTCATTAGAATAAAACACAAGATATGGTGAATCCCAAGAATACAATAATTTGCATAAATCTCCTCAGATGACATTGTTTGAATCATAAGGAAAAACAAGGAAAAATAACTAAAACAAAAATACATAAGGAATATGGCACTTTATCATAGCATTTTTGCAAAAATGAATATAATAGATGTCTAAAAGGAACATGAGAGACATAAGGCTAATACTAAAAATAGTATAGCCCATAAGGAATCATCTAAAGCAATGAAATACATCCCCAGACCTGAAACAATCAAGATATCTGCCAGAATGCAAAAATGCAAAAAAATGAATAGAATGTGCCTAGAGAAGCATATGGAAAAACAACCAATATCATTGGAAAGTATAGAAAGACCTTCCGAATGATATAAAATAATGAAGGGTGCTCCCCTTAATAAAAAATAATAATAGAGATAGTGAATGACACAAATTGAGAGAATAAAATACGAGCTTCTTATTATCACTGTAAATATGGAATTACAATATTACAATATACAAATCCACATGGGTGCCTTCCTTACAATAGTTTGCGAGACATATATGGGACTATCACCTAGAACTGACCTAGACAACCTATGTGCCTTCCTTATATAGGCACTTGTACCACTCGAGAAGGTTCTAGATATTAATCCCTAACCCTTGAGGCCAACCAACCTCATATTATATCATTTCATTACACTTTATTATATAAGAATTACTCAAAATGATTTACAAATTACATTTTTGGATGGGTCCACTTCTAGAGACCATAACTAGTAAACTATTGACTTGATGGGTTATTATAACATCATTCTAGAACCTTTAGCTAGTGATCTACAATGATCTATTGCGCAAGCATCCATTAGTTGAGGTTTCACCTCATTTTAGAGCCATTTAGGCCTTCATGACTAGACTTGAAGCTTGGATAGCCAAAATTCATACTAAAAATCTATAATACCTATACTAATACACATGTCACGACAATAAAACTCATCCAATAGGTTGATGTGTTAAAGATGAACCTTGACATATGATATGAGGATAATATTGAGCACATAATATCAACTTACTAAATTTAAAAAGATCCCTCAAATTAAAACTTTGCATAGGAATAGCTCTTATTGAAAATACAAAATTGGAAAACTAGAAATAGAAATATTTTTGGGTGATGCAAGATTTCCCTTACACCTAGGACGCTCTTGCATCAGACACCCAGGGTAATTTGAGAAGTGATCCCATCACATCTCAAGTAGTTAGAGGAAAACCAAGATGGTCAACCTCCTCATGTGCTAGCCGTGACAAGTCCTCCATTAACCTTCCTTTCCATTTGACTATATACTCTTCATATGTGTTGTTCCTTGTGCTTCTTACCACACAATTGTATCTCCTTAATCTCCTTTGGAGCTAAAGTAGATGCTAGAATACTCCATTTTTCTTTTGAAACTTCATCATCAACTCCTTCATAATATTTTGTTAAATCTAAAATTTTGAACATTGGTGAAATATTTAGGTCAACATGCAACTCCACTTCACTGGCATTTCTAGAATCATGCCTTTTCACTATCTTATAGGGTTTAAACTTCTTCATTTTCATCTTATTAAATGTATCCACTATAAATATCTCCTTCCTCAAATGAACCATGACTTCATCTTTGATCCAAAACTCCTTATACCCCCTTTTCTCAGCTACCTTTACCTTGTACTATGTATTCATTGTAATAATTTGCTTCCTCATAACCTCAAGGATGTACTTCAAATGTTTGAAAAATATTTTGCTTTAGCACTAGTTATTTCTCCTTTATCTAACTACCTTATTTTAGAAACATTTTTGGGACTAATCCCATATACAATTTGGAATGATGATTTATTAGTACCCCTATTGACAAAATTATTGCATGCAAATTATGCTTGTGGTAAGATCAGATCTCAACTTTTTGGCTTGTCTCCAACCAAACATCTCAGTGAATTCCCCAAACTCCAATTCGCAACTTCTATTTTCCATCATTCTATGGATGATGTAATGAGCTAAACTTCAAATTTTTCTTCAATTTCTTTCACAATGCATGTTAAAAATACCCAACAAATTTAGTATCTTGATTAGAAACTATGCTCTTTGGAAGACCATGTACTCTCATGACTTCTATAACTTTTTTTTTGCCACATGAATAACATCACTAGTCTTTTTGTAGGAGATAAAATGTGTCATTTTTGAAAATTTGTCAGCCACAACAAATATTGAATCATTCCCCCTCTATGTCCTTTGTAAACCAAGAATAAAATCCATTCTAACATCTTTCCATGGCTTCTCAGGTATAGGTAATGACTGATATAACCCCATATTTTTCTTCACTCTTTTCACCATATGACTATTGGAAATACAATAGGGAAAGTAAACTCTGAGAGAGAGGGGGGGGGGGGGGGGGTGTGAATCAATACTTCAAAATTCTAACCATTAAAACATTCTCCACACATCAATCTCACAATTTGCATGTAAATTGAAATACTAGACTAAACATATTCATCCATAACATGAAAATAAATAAACATTCCATATATATGAAACAAGATATTTGGTTACCCAGAAACCCTCTAATGAGAAGGTAAAACTAAGTTGGGGATGACACACACAACTCTTCACTACTACAATTGTAAAGTGTATCAAATGAAGGTTATAATGTTTGATCATAAACTATGATCTACCCTGTGAAGGTCTACCCTATTAAAGGCTTATAAAGACTATTAGGTCTTACCTTGCTAAAGGATTTCAAAACCCTGTTATAAGTGTTCCTGGTTAAAGGACTTCAACTTACAATGAAGTAAGCACCATGTTAAAAGATTCACAAAATCCTGCTAGGACTACTTAGTTAGGAGATTTTATGATTCACCTGTTAGTATGTTTTATTCTTGATCCTTCGGTTAGCACCTCTCTACTAGATATCAAATCACCTCTTTTTTAATGTATACTTGATCCTCTTTGATTAGATGTATCACTTCTATCCTCTCTCTGCTTTCCTGTATTCTCTCTAACTAAATCTGTAATTCATATATCAATTACAGCTCCTTAGTCACCATGAATGCTCTGTCTACGCATGAAAACTTCTCTCTTCACTCATAAACTCTTTAGGGTTTGTCTTCCTTAAGAAGACCTAGGTGACCTAAGGTTAGGTAGGAATCAACAATTGTGATTCACCCATTTTTTCACTTAATTCATCCCTTTAATTGTTTGGTTGCATGCAATGCATATGGATTCTCAATATAGATTCATTCTTATCATTTAGAATCAAAAAAAAATTCTTAAGTTGACCCGAAAATGGTTTAAATAGGAGTTTGTGCCATTACAAACAACTACATCCAAAACTATTTACTCGACACTTTAAGTGCCTCTGATGTTCGACATCTGCTATATCTTCAATGTTGTAACACGACCTTTGAATGACTCAACATCCACTATTCACTTGGCATTTGAATCATTCGACATGTACTAACTTTCTTGCCATTGGAGTGACTTGACACTAATTGTCTTCTTGACACATACTAGTACTCAACACATACTATATATCTTGTTGGGCATGCATTATCTAACAACTTATGCTTGGCATACACTACTTACTCAACATACACTAAGTATTGTTAAGTAATGACTTAAGTGTATTATCACTCATATGTCAAAACCAAAATGCGATCAACAATGACATAATCTACAACTCTGTACAAACATATTTGCATCTTGCTATAGCTATGGCTAGTAATAATTCTAAGCAACCAAAGTAATGTGTTTATTTCTACCAAAGTGTCTAGCCAAACCTCCACTATGTTTCTCTTTAATGAGATTCTATCTCATAGAACTTTTGGGAATGCACAACTGACTTCCCTTGAACAACACAACATCTTGAATTATGAAATCCAACCACTTTGTCCTATCAACTGTAATAGGTTCTTCATAATCTTTTTTAGTCTCACCAAAATTAGGACCCTTCGAATACAAATTCTTGAGTTCCTTGAATCCAACCACCTCAATCTATATTTTTGTTAGCAAAATTTGTTTTCTTTTAAGGGCATCTACAACTCTGTTAGACCTCTGACTCTTGTGTTTCAAAACAAATATATAAATCTGTAAAAACTCAACTCACTTCAAATGCCTTTGATTCAATTTCTCTTGACTATTCAAATATTGTAAAGCTTGATGATTAGTCTACAAATCAAACTCCTTAGGAAGAAGATAGTGCCTCCACTTCTTCAATCCTTGAACTATAGCATAAATTTCATAATCATAAAAAAAATACTTTATTTTGGCATCATTCAATTTCTCACTGAAATAAACAACAGGTCTACCTTCTTGGATCAAAAAAAGTCCTATTGTAGTACCACTAGCATCATAGTCTACTTGAAACACCTTATTAAAATCAGGAAGTACACAAATAGGTTGATCTAAAACTTTCTATTTCAATAGATTAATACTCAATTATCTACTCTGACTGTCCACTTAAATTCTTTCCTATCTCCTCTCATTATTTCAATCAAGGTCCACAAATACTACTAAAACCTTTGATAATCTTTCTATAAAAACTAACCATCCAATGAAAATATCTTATCTCTATTGCAGTCCTTAGAGTATACCATTTGAGAATAGACTTCACTTTCTTAGGGTCCATTTTTAGAGCTTTTCCAAATGCTAAAAATCCCAAGAAAACCAACTCCTTCACAAAAAGTTACACTTCTTTAAATTCATCAACAACTTTTCCTTCCTTATCAAACACCTTATGAATGTGCATCAAATGCTCCTCCAATGTCTTACTTAAGATTAAAATATCATCTAGATAAACATTGATAAGATTACTTAGAAACTCCTTTAGTACCTCATTAATGAACGTCATGAAAGTAATTGGTGCATTGGTTAGCCCAAAAGCAATGACTAACCACTCGTACAATCATTCCCTTGTCTTGAAGGAAGTCTTCCACTCATCTTCTTCTCTAATGCAAATATGATGATACCAACTCTTTAGATATATCTTTGTGAAATACATAGCTCCAAATAGTCCATAATATTATCTATCTACAACAATGAAAATCTATACTTGATTGTGATCTTGTTGATAGCTTGAGAATCTGTACATATCCTCTATTCTCTATTCTTCTTAGGTGCTAATACTACTATTATAACACATGTACTTAGACTCTCTTGAATTAACCCCTTCTACAATAACTCATGAACTTTTCTATACAACTCTTCACTTTTGGTTCATGTCATTCTAGTTTCTTCCTTGTTTAGAAAATTGGCTTCTGGAATCAAGTCCATCTGGTGACTGATCTTCCACACTAGTGGAATCAACACTACATACCTTTTCATATGTATCCTTTAATGGCTTCAACTTATGTTTCACTCCATCCTTTGTCAAAGTGTAGGTATTTGTATGTCCATCATGTACAACATGCCTATGAAACTACCATGGCCTATCCAACAAAATTTGACATATGTCCATAGGTATGATATTAGAAAGCACCTCATCCTGGTAGCTTCTAATCTTGAACTTCACTAGGCACTTCTCATTAACCATGACCTTGTGGTCATCCCACACCCAAGTAATACAATATGGATGTAGGTGTTTTTCCCTCATGGGCTTTGACTTTGTGACCATATTTTCTAACACTAGATTGTCAGTACTTCCACCATCAATAATCACATCACAACACTTATCCTTACTTTTGCACCTTGTGGGAGACAAACTCCTCCTTTGATCAAGTTCATTGTCACCACTCAACAAGACTCTTCTATTAACTAGGAAATCTCCTCTTTTAGCATCTTTAGAATGTGATGATTTGACATCTTCATCAACATGTGCAACTTTCACCTTGCCTTCTATTCTTTGATAAGTCCTTCATTGGTGCTAGGAACATTCAAATGCTCTATACCCTTCTTTTCTATGATAAAAAAATTTCCACAATAACCTCCTCTTCTAGATCCTTTCCCTCTCCCTCTTACTCTTTTATCTCTATTGTTTTGATTATGGAAATGATTGGAATTGTTTCCCCTTTGGTTTTAATTTCTATTATTGGTCTCATCCTTGTTCTTTTAATCATCATTTCAACCTCTATAAGATCATTTGCCAAATCTTCCACTATGACTTCTTCCACTAATCTTGTTATCAAACTTGTTGTTCAACTTTTCCTCAACTCTTAGGGAAAAATGGTATGTCTCGTCAATACTAGTCATTCAAACTAGATTCATCTCCTCCTGCATGCTTTGGCTCAACCCAATAAGATAACAAACAAATTTATCCTTATTAGCTTCCACATGGTCGGTCCTCATGAGAACTCAATAGAACTCTTCAACATACTTTTGAGCAAATCATCCTGCTAGCTTCAATCCTTGCATTTTTTTAGTAGATTAAGCTCATAATCTACGATAATGTATTGTCATTTCAATTTATCTATCATTCGATCCCATCTAGTTATTTTATCTTTCCCTCTCCTATTTTGCTCCAATAGAATTTCCTGCCACCAAATCTTCACGTGACCCTTCAATTTGGTCTTCACAAATTTGATCCTATGTGGATCTCCAATCTCTTCATACTCAACGCATTCTTCTAATTCATGGATCCAATCGATAAATTCCTCTAGGGTTAAATTTTTTGAAAATGTGGGAACCTCAAATTTAGGCCTTTTTCGAGTCTAGAAATGGTCCTAAAAATATTTTCTTCTTCTGGGTTCAAAACTTCCTCTTCTCCCTAATCAATCTGTGCTTGTCCTTCTCTTTCATCCTCACTCTCACATCTTATGATGATTCATCCCTCTACTCATCCATTATTATAATGCTTGTATTTAATTTTAGAAGGCTTGAACCTGAGGTTTAACACCTCTACACCATGCTCATGTTGTGGTAGCATTTTTAATGCTTCCATTGAAATTGTAGTGCAGGCTACCTCACAATTAGTGATTTGTCTATGCGCTCAACCCAAACCATGGTCTTGGTGCAAGCTACCTTTTAGTTAGTAATCTTTTTACACACACAACAAATCCTACTCTGATACCACTTGATCGAGGGTGCTCCCCTTAATACAACAACAAATAACATAAATAGATAACAACACAAATTGCGAGAAAAATATGGACTTCTTATTATCATTGCAAATAATGTAGAATTAGAATACAAAAATATACAAACCCATACGGGCACCTTCCTTACAACAATTAGCAAGATAAAGCTACTACTATCACCCATAACTACCCTAGACAACCTACGTGCCTTCGTTATATAGGAACTTTTACCTCCTGAGAAGGTTCTAGACACTAAGCCCTAACCCTTGAGGCTGACCAACCTCATATTATATCATTTCATTACACTTTATTACATAAGATTTACTTAAGACAATTTACAAATTATATTTTCAGATGGGTCCACTTTTGGAGACCATAACTAGCAAACAATTGAATCGATGGGCTATTATAACCCCATTTCAAAATACTTGGCTATAAATCTAGAGTAGTTGTGCATGCTTCCATTAGTTGAGGTTTCACCTTGTTTTGAAGCCATTTAGGCCTTCATGGTTGGACCTAAGGTTTGGATAGCCAAAATTCATATCGAGAATCTATAATAATTGCACTTTAATGCATCTAATATGATAGTGAAAGTCATCCAACATGATGATATGTCAAAGATGAACCTCCACATATGAGATTAGAACAATCTAAGCACATAATATCAACATACTAAAACTAGCAAGCTCTCTCAAATAGAAAATCTACAATAGAATAACCCTTATTGAAAACAAAAAATTGGAAATAGAAATATTTTTGGGTGATACAAGATTGCCCTTACATCCAAGATGCTCCAACATCATAAAGAATTCCCAAATCTAATATCATATGCTCAAGATGTCTCCCAGAGTGCAAAATAGAACTCTTGATTGTGACATCAAAAAATCCATAAGAAAAGAATCAAAACAAAAAAATATTTTTACCACTACGATGGGCTTGGAATTAACTTTTTGACGATATCTTGTTTGTAGAAAGTAGAGTTTGTATATCAGACATATAAGAAAAATACAAAGGTAGGTCCAAATAATGCTAGAAGGGGTAGTAGGATTGATGTTGTAGTGCTCATGTCAACAAGTGATGAGCCCAAATTTGATAGTCAAATGTTCATTATGGCAAAAAAATTCCAGAAAAAACCCTAGTAGTGAGAAAAATAATCTAGGTCACTGCAAAAAGCTCTGTCATCATAAAAATGAAGAGTTGATGTTGATAAAAAAATTAGTGGCTAGAAAAATTCATGTGCCAAAAAGGTAACGAAAACTACCAAGAGAAAAAGAAAATTGCTAGTTGAAGGAAAATAGCTAGAAAAATATTCTATAAAATAAATCTTCTACACCCTAAAACCACATAACATGCTCAAAAAAATATGCTAAAAACCTATGGCTTAAATGATGGCCATGTGGTAGTGGGACTAGAGCCAAAAAAAATTCAGTGGCCAATGGCTTGCATGTGGGAAAAATCCACCTTCATGTTCTAAAAAACTGCTAGTATGTGAAAACCACAATGCAAACAATCCATTAAACCTCTTTCGAAAAAAACACCCAAGGGAAAGTTGAAAAACTGCAAAAAATTGCTTAGGGGCTAAGGTTCATGGTGGCAAGAAAAGATGGAGGAAAAAATCAAACTCCAAGTGCATGTACAGTTGGTGTGGGGCCCGTGAAGTGGGCATGAGCAACTTGGTAGGAAATGAACAGAGGCCACATGCTAAAAAATGTGTCGTTAAGTAATAACTATAGAATAAATGGACCTAACAAATGATGTATGTCAATTTTAAAAATTATAAGAATTAAAAATAGACAATGAATTCAATAATTTAAATTATATTCAAACAATTATAAATGAAACAAGAGCTCTACAGAGCTATAATTCCACCTTTTTTTTACAAAACAATAATCTTATCTATTGTGAGATTTGTAAGTATGAAGCATTTCAATAATTATTTGAAAGAAAGAAAATATTTGATCTGAACAACAATCATTAGAATAGGAAATAGTTAATCCTATTGTTGTCCTCTTACATAATAATACTGCTTGTAAAGAGATAAAACTAGATGTGCAAAAATTCTTCAGTCTTCTAGAGAAAGAATTATAGATCATAGATTGTATTATGGGTAAGAAAATATGGAGAATTTTTTTTTAATGATATGTAAGAATGAGAAGGGGATGGAGCTAATCGATAATAGCAGAGGTATTAATGTTTGTGGGTAAGCATGCTAGAAAAATGAGATTGATAGCTCCAAAGAAATTTGTTATTGCATTACCTCAGATTGATCTAAAGCACGAGTGAAACACTGAAATCTATCTCTCATGGAAGGGTTAAGATTAGTATCAACTTGCATGAAGAAGAGACAATTTGTTATTTTTCTTAAGAGGCCACATATCCTGTTATGAAAATGAGCTCTACATTTGGTTGCACCTTCAACAAATTTAAATGGAAGCTTCTTCTTTCCCGTCTCATCACTTTGTACATATAAAACAACAATTTTAATAGATATAATGCACCTATTTAAGAATGCAATTTGTAGAGAAAATGGTCTTTTGTGTTTGTAAAATCAACTTCTTTTACTTCTACTAGTTTATTTCTTTTCTGGTTGTGTTTATGCATAAGCTAATGTCATAAGTTGGCTGCATATTTGAATGTTTGCATCAGACAAATACTTTGGAAAATAGAGAACTAGATTTAAATGAACTATGTCCATAAATTCAAGGGTGTAGACAAATCTACTCATTCAAGTGTAAAAAAGAGAGCAAACCCAGGTGATGAGGAATTGCAAGATTAGTAAAAAAAAATTTAATTAAAGAAATCAGTCAGTAGTATTTGTCTAAAATTGTGATCCTACAAAAAGGAATGAAGCAAAAATAGGTTAAAAGAAATACATGTATAGTATAGTTTATTTCCAATGACTATCATTAGCAGGGTGGGAGGGGAAGTGTATGCATATGGGGAATATAGCTAAGCACTAACTATAACCTTGGCATTCTTGTGTTCTTCCAACAATTTTTTAGTGTAGATCTAATGGCATAGCAAGCCAAAGGATTTTCATGGTCTTTTGATGGATTATTAGGTTAACCATTTCTTTTATTGGCTTTTAGATGAAATTGAGCAACTTGTTGATTTGAGTGATTTTTCAGCACTGGTGCTTCAAGAAATCCAAGATGAATTCTTTCAATTGGATCAACATTGTATAATGAGATGTCCAAATCAATGTTCCAATCATTCACATTGAATGGGTTTGTGTCTCTAAATGCAATCACCACCAATTTCACATTTTCTTCTTTATGAAATAATACGAAGGCCTTGGTGGATTTTATTTTTAAAGTAGCTTGCAGATGAATACATCTCATTCACTTTAATAAATACAACATGAATTTAAAAAATGTTATAAATTCTACATAATTTTCATTTTTTCATTTTATAGAGATGTTTATAAGAGAAAACAATAACATTCAAACCATAATGAGTTAATAACTTAGAACTAGGCTTTTGACTGTTAGAAAAAGAAGCATATATATTAAATTGAAATTGATCTATTCTGATATAAATATTAGAAAGAGTCAGAACAACTAATTTTTTATTTTCTTTTGTTCTATTCTATTTTGATGATGAATTATGAAGTATGATCTAAAACATTACTAATTTAAAAAACTATACTTCTGACTCTTAATTATGTAAGGATTTTTTGTTTAATTTAGGTCACATTTTGTCATTTGAACCAAAAAGACCTCAAGAAATTGAAAAATGTTTACACAAAATATGAAACATTGATGAAAAACAAAAATTATAATAGACTTGAACATATTATTGAATATTATAATAAAAAGATTTATAAACCCTATCATATACATGAGAACTTCCAAAATTTCAATCTAGGGATGGTAAAAAATAATGTTTAGTTCATAGCACAATTTTTCCCAATTCCTATTTCCATAATCATGAGGAATTTTTGGCTAGGATTTCTATGACAATACATATATATTCTTCATTATGTATAGATACATTTATATTTTGCTCTCTAAGTTTTGAAGTTTTCAGCCATAATCAAACAATAAAAAAAGAAAAGAATAATGGTTGGTTTCAAACGATTCCTACAATTAAAGAGCTCCATGACATGCATCTACATTTAAGGATACAATATAAAAAATCAATAGATATTGTGCAAACCTACATTAATAAATTATGGAAAAAAATTCTTTTTGAATCCTTAAGAACAAGTATGAAACACATGAATTTGTAATTACCTTCCAACATTAGGTGACACCACATTTATTGTAAGTGATTCATTTTCCCATCATATGTTGATTTAGAAGCCATGATAGAGATATCAGCACAATATCTTCTTCCTAGTTTGTAAATTTTTTTAGTCGTATGATATAGATCCACACAACCATGTGTACTGTAAAACCAATATTGCTCAATGTAAAAGGTCATACATGTTGATGCACAAGCCACTAATCCATAGAATACAACTGCCACCTATTAAATGATTTCTAGTATGTGTACTTTTGAACATATTTCCAAATGTCCTTAAATAAAAATTTCTCTTTTTTCTCAATAGAAAAACAAAAAGATTGCTAGAAAAATCAGCACTGACCAATCACAAAATAAGTAAAAAATAACAAGAAATCATTTCAATAAAATATTTTTTTAGAACATAAGATAACAAGTTTACACACAATTTCCAAAAAATGAATTAATAGCTCACTGTGATATGAAAACTTTAGTCTCTAGGCAGGACTAACAATTTAACTTAGTACAATATGTCAGTTTTTATTATTTATTTATTTACTTATTTTGTCTCTCTTATGATTACCATATTTCCATTGGGAAAATTTATATACCCTATCCAACAATGGGTTTAAAATTCTCTTCTTTTGTGTAGGTCTAATGACACATATGCAGTTATAAATTCAATTTTTGTCTCTCTCACAATTGTCATGATGTCATTGTGAAATTTCAAAACCCAAACTATAAAACATATCAATTTTCTTGTTACCTTTTAGATTTTTTTTTTAAAGTAAAAAATGGATGGAGCCATTGAGATTTAATATTATTAATAACTAGTTCAAAAATTCCACAAGGAAAGAACTAGAAAGAAAACCTAGTTTCCTCATTCCTTTACAAGGAGGAAATTAAAAAAAAAACTATAAGCATAGCTAGCTATTGAAATGATACAATTAGGCTTCCTTGGAAATTATAAACCGTAATTGTAAAATTTGAATACTCAATCACTTTCTAGATCTGGAGACAATGAAAATTTTCCACTACTTAACTAATTCTCAAGCTCCTAATTTGTATAAGCAATATCTTTTTCAATAGCATATTCAACTGTTGTTGTGAATCAATATAATCTTTGGGGCATAATGAGTCTGTGTGTAGCTCGTCACATCCCCAATTTGCTAATAAGTCTACAACTTAATTGCCTTCACACATTATGTGTGATATGTGAACCTCTTGAAAAGAGTCTATCAATTTCCATACTTGATTTAAAATATAAACCAATTTCCAATTATGCATATCTCTTTTGATGTATGCATTAACTATTAACATGGAGTCACCTTCAATGTGCACCCTATTAAAACCTCCTCATTTAGCTAATAGTAATCCATGTAATAGTGCTTGTGCTTTTGTATTATTGTTAGTTCCTTGAGAAATGGGAGAAGATTTAATTGCACACATGCTACCTTGCTGATCACGAATGCAAATACCAATACTTGAAGGACCCAGATTACCAAAATCTTGAGGTCGAGGAAACCATTTTACCATTTTTCTACATATAGCAGTAGCAACATTCCATTGTGGTATTGATTTGAAAGATATAATGATCCCCTTTTATTGTTTCACAATTTGTCCATCCTAAGAAGAGAAGTAAAATTGCATTTGACTGATGACATATTTACATTAACCACTTGTAAAACTGACTTCTCAATCCACTTCGCTGATGTTGTTTCTCTCTTTATGAAAGATGTACTTATTTCTCTCCCACCAGATCACCCATACAACAATGGTCAGAATACATTTCCAAATGTAGCTGCATAAAGATGTCATGTGAAGAACCAACCATGATTGGAAGAGGTCCCATAATGACTATGGTAAGAGCATGCTATAGTTCAACTTTTTGAGAACAAAAGACCAGTATTCATTTGCAAAGGAGAAATTCAATAACAAGTGATTAGTGTTTCCAACCACTTTATTAAATAGCACATAGCTGAAAGGTAAAGCTATAGATAACTTTTGGAGTTTATCACTTGTAAGGTTTCTCTTCTTCAAAGCTAACCATGCAAAACACCCGACCTTAGGAAGGACATACTTTTTCCAGTAAAGGAAGAAAGATCATTGTGACAGTTTCACATTATGAATTTTTTGCAGTACTTTATAGCCCTCTTTGATTGAGTACTTTCCATTTTTAGCAAGAACCCAGATTAATGAGTCTTCCCTTTTAGATAAATATATTTCCCTATCCTTAAATATTGTTTGAAGAATTCCTATTTGATTCTCATATAGTGGTAACTTAGTAGGATCTTTCCATGTGGCTTTCCCTAAAAGTATGTCAATTAAATCTACAAAATCAATAAGTTTGTTTCGCCACCAAATAGAGCAGATATTAATTAATTCAATGTCCTACTGAGAACTAGCAAGAGCAGGAAGACCATGCCATGAGTCATTCCAAAAGTTTGTATCCTCTCCTTTGTGAACTTCCCATGAAATGTATTATTGTACTATATCTCTAGATTTCATCATGAAGTTCCAAACAACCAAGCCTTTGGGAGGATCTGAAATAGTAATAACTCTTTTTGAATCCTCATTGTCAAGATATTTTTGCTGCATAATTCTACACCATTTTTTGTTTGGATTTTTATACATTTGCCAAATCAATTTCCCTCCAAAGGCCTTATTCCTAAGGTGCAAGTCATGGATACCTGGCCCTCCAATAACTTTAGTTTGTGCCATATCTTGTATGAGACTAACGATTTATTTTTTCTTTCATCAAATTTCTTTTCCACAAGAAGTCCTTAATCAAATTCTCAACTTGTTTGACAATTGTAGCTGGAGCTTTGAGAATCACAATATAATAATTTGGTATTGAAGATAAAACCACTTTAACTAATCGTATCCTGCCTACAAGTGACAACCATCAAGCTTTCCATGCTATAATTATGTTCTTAATTCTTTCAATAATAGAAGACTAATAACACCCTTTATTAAATCCCATAAAGAGAGGGAGGCCTAGATATGATGAAGGTAGTTGCTCAATTGGAAAGTTTAGAATGTTGATAATCTTGATAGCAACCCTTTCTTCAACATTAAATAAGAAAATCTTAGATTTATGTGGATTGAATTTTTGCCTTGAAATAGTTGTATATGAATCCAAACTGTCTTTAATTTTCCATGCTTCCTGAATAGATGCTTCCCCAAAAAGTAATGTGTCATCTGCAAAGAGAGAGTGTGTGGTTGAGATGGATGTACCTATTATTTGAGCACCCTGGCAAAAAACCAATATTATGTTTGAACTGAATATTTTTTCTTAAAGCCTTGACCATTATAATAAATAGAAATGGGGAAAGAGGGTCGCCTTGCCTTACTCCTTGCAAGGAATGAAAAAACCCCGCTGATACCCCATTAATAATTACTTAGAACCAGGCTCCAAATATGCAAGCTCTTATCCATTTACACCATGCTTCTAAAAATCCAAATTTACACAAGACTTTGAAAAGGAACTGCCAACAAAATTGATCATAGGCTTTCATCATATCTAACTTGATAAGAAAATTAGATAAGCAATTCTCATTAATAGAATGTAGGGTCTCATGGGAAACTAATGCACCTTCCATTGTTTCTCTACTTGGAAAAAATACACCTTGATCTGATGATACAATGTGTGGGATGAATTGTTGTAATCTCATATAGATGGCTTTAGTAAAGATTTTGTAAACTGTGTTGCAAAGGGAAATAGGACAAAAATAAGCAAATGTGGCTAGAGATTGGGCTTTTGGGATGATAGCAATATTTTTTGTATTAAAATATCTTAACAAAGCCTTTCTTTTCCTTGATTCTTCAAGAGCTACAAGTAGATCATCACATAAAACATCCCAACATTTTTGATAAAATAATGCTATAAAACCATCTAGACCTGAGGCTTTATTAGTAGACAAGGAAAAGACAACTTCATGCAATTCAGAGATAGAAAAAGGGGCCATTGATACTTTGTTATCCTAATCTAAAATAAGACATGGGATAGATTCCAAAAATTCTTACACCCTATCCTGATTTAATTCCATAGATGAAGGAGTAGTCAATAGGTCTTTAAAGAATTTGATCCCTTTCTCTTGAATGCCCTTTTTGTCTAGAATGACAATACCATCTTTGCAATCTGCAATTGAGAAAATAGTATGTGTAGCCATTTTTTTCTTTGTAGCTGTATGGAAGTAGGTGGTATTTTTATCTCCTTCTCTAAGCCATGATTCCCTAGACTTTTGCCTCCAAAACTCTTCCTCTCTATTGCACAGCTCAACCCATTCCTCTTGGTACTATTTTTGTTCCCAATACAAATTTGTAGACATCCCATGATGAATAATTTTTTTTTTTACATTTGCTAATTTTTTCTTAACTCTCTCCTTCTCATGAAAAACATTTTAAAAGACTTTTGAAGTACATTCTCTAATTTGGGCCTTTATATGTTTAAACTTATCAGCAAATTGAAACATTTTAATACCTTTTGCTTTAGGAGAATCCTCCCACCATTGCCTGAGGAGTGAGTGGAATTGTAGATGGCCGAACCACATTCAATCAAATTTAAATGAAGTCCTATGGGTACAATTAGAAACAATTGAAGATTTGCTAATATTTAACATAATGGGAAAATGATCTAGTTCTAAAATAGTAAGAATATCTGATTCAAATGAAAAACTCTCAAAATTCCACATTTGAGAGATAAGAAATCAATCTAGTCTTTCTGTGATTTGTGTGAACCCCACTCTCTTGTTAGTCCAAGTGTAAGAGCCATGTTTAAGTAAAGCATCACACAAACTATTATCTGATACAAAGGTAGAAAAGTCTTGTATTTTTTTAGTGGGTGGAGCTGTACCCCTACATTTCTTTGGTAAGTCAAGAATGGCATTGAAATCCCCTTCCAAAATGAAATACTGATCAACTTGTTGTTGAATAATTCTACTAAGAGCATCCCACAAACTTTTTTATCTTGTGTCAAAGTAGGGCCATATACATTGATAAGAACAAAAGTTGTATCAAACCATAAGCACTTAATCACTTGAAAATTAGAATCTTGTTGCAAACACTAGACTTGTATAACCTTAGGATTCACTTGGACTATGTATAGCTTTCCAGTATGGCCATTTATCTATAGTTTTGGAAAAGGAAACCTGAGACAACTTTGTCTCTTGTAATAACACCACATCTACTTGTGAAGAGTCAATCACTTTCTTGACTCTCTGACTCTTGTCAGAGACATTAATGCCTCTGACATTCCATGATAGAATATTCATTTCAAGTAAGAAGAACACTTGGTTCTTCTTTTTGATCTTTTTAAGTGTGAGAACTTCTCAAAAATTGTACCTTGAAGGCATACTACCACCTCCTCTTTCATTTTAGCACTCTTTGGTCTCCTCCTAGTTTTTGGAGTTTTCACCTTGCAATTTTTAGTGGAAGGAGATTGCATAATTGACAAAGTTTGGGTTGGATCAAAAATAATTTTTTGGGCTTTAGTATCTATTTTAATCATCTAACCATTATATTCTATCCTATTTGCAATTGTTTCAGTTGTCTTTTGCAAGCATGAGGATGTATTATCTCCCCAAGTGACATTTAGCTGCTGAAAAATAGTTGGCTTTGATTCTTTTAAATTGACCACATTATCAGCTTCCCTCACTTGCTCATCCTGCTTAACATCCTTTGTTGAACACATAAGGCTCTGCCTATTGTACCTCAACTAATATATCTACACATTTGCAGCTACATTCTAATTAAACTGTGCATCATGTGCCATGACTACATTTTCTGTTATACCCATTCCCACTTTAGAAATTTGAATACTATTCAGAGTGTTGCTAACCTCATAATCATCATACCTATAATGGTCCAGTGACACTTCTTGGTGATCCGGGGGTGAAATGTCCTCTTTCTAATTTTATATGATATTTAAAACCTCTAATTAGATTTTAAAATCAAACAACCAATATTTCAAAGATCAACCAATTTCTCAATAAAACCCAAATCAGGTATGCTTGAAATAGTGCCAAAAACTTCACAGCTTCACATATTATTAATAAATTTGAAAGTAGAAATTTAAATTTTTTTTTTGCCAGCATAATGGCCTACAAAATGATATTTCTAGATCTATATAGAGTTTACACAATAGCTCCCAAATGGAGGACAAAAAAAATACTCATTGGACTCTTGAAAATAACACAAAATAGTCTGAAAAACACCACAAAACACTAATAATCTATCAAAAAAGTATAACAATGACCCAATACATATATTCAGCTCTATTTTAAAATCTAAATGTTTGAAATACAACAGCAAACCAAACTGATATGAAATACTCAACCGGAAACACCAAACTCTTACAAGAAACACATTAGAAAACCCACAAATTTGCACTGTTCAACACAAGAGAAAAATTTGCATGAGCTTGCACATGGAATGGCCTCAAAATCATATCCTTAGCCTTCTTATAAACCTAAAAAATCTCATCTTTGGGTCTCCTTCTCCACAAGTTTGGCAACCTCTGAAGAACAATAAAGCAATAAGCAAAAATCAAGTTCTAGAATGAACTCGAAATGCCTCCAAACCCCTTTAAAAGAGGGGATAACCCTAACTCATGACCAAGAGGGGTCAATAATACATATTTTAATAATAATTTTCATTTATTAATCTATTGGTTTCCAAAGATTGGCCCCTTTTCTCAAAACTTCACTTTTTGAGCCTACCAACCTTAGCAAAAGTTATTATTATTTTTAATTATTTGAAAAGGGGACATGAAAAGTCCTCCCTCCCAAATATTTCTTGTCATCAAGAAATGAAGGTTGGGATGCTCAAGAATATGTGCTCCTTCCCAAGTTGCATCCTCCAATGGTAATCCTTTCCACTTGACGAATGCTCTATGATGCTCCTATTTCTCAATCTTTTCTCTCTTGTATCCAAAATCTCTTCTGGTATCAAAAATAATTTCCCTTCATCATCAAGAGGTGGTAATTTTGTAGATACTATGGTTTTTTGGCCTAAAACCTTCTTCAATAAAGAGACATGGAAAACATTATGTATTCTGTTGTTTGGTGGGAGCTCCAATTTATAAGCTACCTCTCCTACCTTCCTGATGATCCTATAAGGCCCATAGAACCTTGGCTTGAGCTTCTCTAACCCACTCCTCTTCAAAGTGCTTTGATTATATGGTTGCAACCTAAAAAATACCAAATATCCCACCTCAAAAGATCTTTTAGTCCTTTTCCTATCAGCATACAACTTCTATTGGTTCTATGCATGTTGTAGATTATCCTTGAGGGATCTTATTATGTCTTTTCTTTGCTTGACGAAATCACTTGCTATAGGTATTCTGCTATCTAAAAGTAGTAGATCAACAAAGGAAAAGGGATCATAACCATAAATAACATTAAAAGGAGGCATACCAATAGACATGTGATGAGATGTATTGTAACAATACTCCCCTAGGTGCAACCATTTCACCCAAGCATGTTGTTGATTTGAAACATAGTTCCTCAAATATCCCTCTATCCATTTATTAACTATCTCTATTTGTCCATCTATTTGAGGGTGATAGAAATTACTAGAAGTGAGTTCAGTTCCTGCCAAATGAAAGAGCTCTTTCCAAAAAGAGCTGAGGAATCTATTGTCCTAGTCACTGACAAAGTTTCTAGGCAAGCCATGTAACCTAAAATTTCCTTGAAGAATAATTCAGTGACTTGTGATGCTTTGAAATCAGATGTGATGGAAAATAAATGTGCATAGTTAGTTAGTCTATCTACCACCACATATATGCAATCCTTACCTTGAACCTTGGGCAACCCAGTGATGAAGTCCATGGAAATACTTTCACATTTTTGTTTAGGAATAGGAAGTGGCTGCAACAACCCTGTAAGAATTCTTTATTGGCATACCATACATTCCTTAATGTGTTTAAGGACATCCTCCTTCATACCATTCCATGAAAAATACTCTCAAAGTTGCCTGTATGTCTTGAAGTATCCTTGATGACCAGCCAAAGGTGTGTCATGAAAGGCCCTCAATATCATCTCTTTAGTTTTTGATCCTGGCACTAAGAAGATCCTTTTCTTGTAATAAATCAATTCATCAACAACCTTGTACCTGTCATCATCCACTAACTTATCCAAAATCTTGGTGGCAAAGGAATCTTTAGCATACTTTGAAATTATGGAGACTTTCCAATCAATAGAGATAGATGTTAAGGAACACAAAGTGGGTTTTCTTGAGAGAGCATCAACAACCACATAATTCTTTCCTTTCATGTATTCAATATCAAAATCATAAGCTTGCAATTCGCTTACCCATTTTTGTCGATGATCATTCAAATCCCTTTGGTTCAAGAAGAACTTTAGGCTATTATGGTCTGTCTTTACAATGAATCTCCCACATACCAAATATTATCTAAACTTATGAAGTGCATGCATGATTGCCAACATTTCCTTATCATAGATAGAGTAAGCTTTCTCTGATTGATTTAATTTTCTACTCTAAAATGCTATTTTATGTCTCCTTTGAGTTAGGACAGCCCCTATACCTTCTCAAAAAGCACCACATTCAACAACAAAAGGTAAAGAGAAATATGGAATTTCAAGCACAGATCATGAACTCATTACCTCCTTAAGCTTATCAAATATTTTTTGTGCCTCTTTTATCAAAATAAAAGCTCCTTTCTTTGTCAAATTAGTCAAGGGGGTAGTAAGCTAAGAAAATCCCTTGGAAAATCTTCTATAGTAGCTACACAACCCAAAGAAACCTCTCAATTGTGTAAGATTAGTGGATGGAGGCCAATCCAAAATTGCTTGGATTTTTTATTGATCAACCTGTACTCCTTTAGAACTTATAATATGTCCCAAATATAGGATCTTTGTCAAACCAAACTCACATTTAGATAGCTTAGCATAGAAGGATTTCTACTCCAAGATTCCCAAACTAATGTCTATGTGCTTTAGATGCTCTTCCCATGTTTTACTGTAAATCAAGATATCATCAAAAAATACCAAAACAATTTTTTGAAGATGCTTGCTGAATGCCTTATTCATACAAGATTGGAATGTTGCTACTGCATTAGTGAGGCCAAATGGAATAACAAGAAATTCAAAGTGCCCATAGTGATATTTGAAAGTGGTCTTTTCCACATCTTCCCTCCTCATGTGGATTTGATGGTACCTTGATCTTAAGTCAATTTTTCAGAAGTATACAACACCATGTAACTCATCAATGAGTTCATCTATGCATGGTATGGGATACCTATTTTTCATGGTCTTCTTGTTTAGATCCCTATAGTCTATACACATTCTCATTGTACCATCCTTTTTCTTGACAAGTACCATAGATGATGTAAATGGACTAGAGCTAGGCCTTATGAATCCCATGTCTAGGAGTTCCTTAATAGTTTTTTCTATTTCTTCCTTGTAACCTCTTAGATGGTGGTATGGAGTTGGTATAATTGGTTTGGCACCCTGTTCTAACTCTATAACATGCTCAAAACCTCTATTTGGTGGTAATCCTGGAGGAAAATCATTGAAAACTATACTATGCTTATCAAGGATATTTTGAATTTCAAAATGGAAAATACCTTGATTCTTTGGAGAGCTTGTTGGATGGATTATGACTCTTTCTGCCCATGCTACTTATCCTCTATGAAAAGCCCTCTCCATCCTCTTTGTAGTGACCACCTTAGGTGCTCCATTCGATAAGCCTCTCAATAAGACTTCTTTCCCATTGGAATGAAATTTAAACTCCATAGTTTGATGGTTCATGTAATAGCCTGCAATAGAGTGCAACCATTGAACACCCAATACAAGATCTATCTCCCTAGTGCCAACAACATAGAAGTCATCACATAACTCATAATCTGCTAAGGTCATCCTAAGTTGTTTCACCACTTGTGTGCAAGGCATAGTGAATCCATCAGCTATAGTAACATTGAATCGCTCAAAATCATCTATTTTAAGCCCTCTTTTCATGACAAATCCCTCATCAATAAAATTTTGAGTTGCCCCACTATCAAGATGAACTGTCAACCTTTGCCCTGCTAGCACCCCTCAAATTCAAAAGGGATGGTATCTTGGGACTCCTAATAATGCTGCTAAACTACCATCCTTGCTGATTTCTTTTTCTTTCTCTTCTTCTTCCTCCTCCTTAGTGTCATGAAATTCCTCATGCTCATCTGAATTAGATTCTGAAGCAACTTCAATATAGTGCACTTAACCTTTTCCCAAACATTTGTGTCCTAGAACCTAGGGTTCTCTACAAGTGAAATAAAGCTTTTTCCTTCATAATTCACTCCTAGTCTCTTCATCTACCTTCTTTTTTGCTAAATTTATCACATTCTTTGGTGGTAGTGTTGGAAATGTCTATTTCTAAAAATTCTCCTTATGGTGCCAAAGATTTGGGGGTTTTTAATTAGTGATTGGTTTCATAGGCACACAAGTTTCAAGTTGCAAGCTTCTTTTGATAGCTTCCTGTAAGGTTGAGGGTGAGAAAGCCTTAACCAAACCCTTAACAAAATCTTCCAATGCATCAAGAAAAAGATAAACAATCCTCTTTTTACTCATATTAGGTACCATAACAACCACTTTTTGAAACTCTTCTATATACTCATTAACTGATTTGGTTTGCTTGAACTTTGACAATTCTTTAAAATACTCTTCATCATCCTTGAGGTCAAATCTATCTATCACTCTTTGACTAGAATAATCAAATGTAGTTACCTAATCATGACCTTGAGTAGTCATTCCATGATACCACCAATCATAGGCTACATCTTCCAAGTGTAGACTTGCAAATTGAATGACATCACTCTCCTTCATGGGGTTAAGTGTGAAGAAGGTCTATAATTTTTGTAGCCATGCTCTAGCTGAAATTTTATTTGTTCTATCAAAAGTAGGTGCTGTAAACTTGCTTATTTTATTTTTGAGCTCTCTTCCACTTATGTCATGCTCCCTCCTATACTCTTTCTTGGGCATCAAAGTGTTCATCATATCCACATATTCTCTAAAAGGAACCAAACTACAAAAGTCATCGTCTATGCCATTGTAAGTAGCTCTTAATGCAATCAAGTTACCTATAACTTCTTCCATAGAACTAACGGTTAGATTTTCTATTGGTGGCTCATCTGTAGGTAGGAATATAGTTTTTTTTGATTTAGAGGGTGTGGGTTTCCAATTTCTTGGCTCCTCTAAAGTGCTCCCTTTCTCATTAGTAGATACAACTCCTTGCAGTTTTTCTGTCAATATCTGCAAAGCCTCTCTAGTTTCTGCCAAACTATCCACTGTTTGCTTCTAGGTATCCTAGATATCATAGAAAAATTTCTTTGCCATCTCATCTGGGTCAGCTGTACTTGTTCCTTCCTTGGATTTTATAACTTTATTTTTAATTGGAGGTTTGATCAGAATTTCTTTATTCTTTTCTTACTACAAATATCTCTTTTCTCTTTCACTTAGTTGCATACAAACTTCTACAAACCCTTAGGCTAGAAAGATCATAGCTATGATAACACTGAAATGTCCCCTTTTTAATTTTATATGATATTTAAAACCTCTAATTTGATTTTAAAATCAAACAAACAATATTTCAAAGATCAACCAATTTCTTAATAAAACCCAAATCAGGTATGCCCAAAATAGTGCCAAAAACTTTACAGCTTCACATATTATTAATAAATATGAAAGTAGACATTTTTATCAAAATTTCACCAGTATAATGACCTAAAAAATGAAATTTCTAGATCTATATAGATTTTACACAACAACTCCCAAATGGAGGACAAAAATAATGCTCATTGGGCTCCCAAAAATAACACAAAATAGCTTAGAAAACACTAATAATCTATCACAAAAGTATAACCAAAAAACAATACATATATTTAGCTCTATTTTAACATCAAAGTGTATTCAATACAGTAGCAAACTAAACTGATATGAAATGCTCAACCGGAAACACCAAACTCTTACAAGAAACACACTCGAAAACCAACAAATTTGCACTGTTTAGCATAAGGGAAAACTCTGCATGAGCTTGCACATGGAATGACATCAAAATCCTATCCTTGGCCTTCCTAAAAACTTTCAAACTCCCATCCTTGGGTCTCCTTCTCCACAGGTTTGGCAACCTATAAAGAACAATAAAGTAATAAGCAAAAATCAAGTTTTGGAATGAGCCTGAAATGCCTCCAAACCCCTTTAAAAGAGGGCATAACCCTAACTCATGACCAATAGGGGTCAATAATACATATTTTAATGATAATTTTCATTTGTTAATCCATTGGTTTCCAAAGATTAGCCCCTTTTCCCAAAACTTCACTTTTTGAGCTTGCTAGCCTTAGCAAAAGTTATTATTATTTTTAATTATTTGAAAAGGGGACATGAAAAAGGGCAACTCATTCATACATTAGAGCCTACCATCACATTTTTCCTTCTTAGTAACCTAAGAAGAACTAAGAGATGTGTTATCGCCACCCATTGTCTAACAATCTTGGCAGGGGCATTCTTTAGTTGCTATTCATACTCTTTCCTCAATGGCTATTTCCTTGATCATGGTAGAAGCAAGAGACTCCAAGATATTTTTAGCAAGTTTCTCCATTTGTGCCTCTAGTAACCCCTATACCTTAAGATCTAAAAACTTTAAGGTAATTTCAATTGGCTTGTTCTAAAACATTAGATCTTATGTGATGTTAGTGATTTCATGTGGAAGAGCATTCATTCCTATATTATCATTTTGATAATGGGAGACTATCAAGTCCTTGCAATTTATTTTCTTGGACCTATTCGTAATCTTTCCATTCAAAATTTCTTTCGTATTCATAATTAAGCCTATCCTTTTCTCTTCACTAGTGGGATGTGGTGGAGACCAAGAGGTAGTTAATTGTGATGATTTTTCCAGAATCTGTCCAACAACAAGCAAAACTTTCTTCACCATACTTGCAATGAAATGTAAATCTTGTCCCTGTGGTTTACTAGTAAACCATGGTTTACCTTTTAGATAATTAATATTTTGAAAATCCACACAATTTTTTAAATATATTTTTACATCTTTATAATCATAAGTACAAATAAAAGACACTTCAAACATTTGCAAGTATACACATTAGAAATTTCTTAATTTTTTACATCTTTAAACAAGAGACGCAAGTTCTTTCCTTTTGTGCAATATTTTTTGAGGTAAGGTGTAGTGAAATAAGAATGTAGGTATGAGAGAGTGAACAAATTATGTCACATCAACTTGTACAAGTTATATAGTTATATTGAGTGGGGCATATTAGTTTAAAAGTAAAATGTTCATGTAAATTGAAATGAAGAATTTTAGTTTGCATAAAAGTAAAACATGTTAATCACCATTATGAAAGAATTGAATATAATACTATAGAATGCCATCTTGAAGAGGCCATTGTAAATGAAAGCTAGTGAGTATGACTAGGGAGAGAGGGAGATTTTGAAAGAGCCCTTTAATTAAATAATTAAATAATTAAAATATTATCAATTTTAATAGAAATTATTGCTTAATTTCAACTCCATTTTACAAATTAACTATTTACTTAAATTATACAATTAAAATTTTAGAAATAAAATATAATACTATAGGCAAGAGTCTACAATGCAATGGTAAATTGTGAGACTTCAGCCACTAATTAAAAATTTGTATGAACTCATTTTTAACAAATAAATAATAATAGATAGTTGAAATATTAGTTTCAAATAAATATATGTAAAATGTTATTTATCAAATACCAATACAAATGATCATGTTTATAAATATTTTATTATAATTGACACATTTGATCAAAACAAATCAAAAAAGTCATAATATTATTTTTACACTATTATGCATAAAGAAATGATCATTAAAATCAACATACATCCAACTACATATCACTAGAAATCAAAATGCTAAAAGTCAATATAGTACATCTTGGAGAGAAACCCTTTTACCACACTATTTTATAAATTGATTCTAATCTAATTTAAAAATCTTCACCTAGAACAAATGTTGTTTCATCATATATCTAAGAAAAATTATTTTTCACATTTACTTTTCTAAAATAATTATTAGTATTAATATTAATGTAATTTACCAATTGTAAATAATACTAGAATTGTAATTAATTTGTTACATTTATCTAATTAACTTAAATTAAAATTAAATGAAAAAATATGATATTAATTATATTATGTTAATATGTTTTAAGAATACTATATTTAAAAGCTCTATAATAATACATTCATATTGAAATGAATATTATTCAAAATATTATATTTTTATATTGATTGAATAATTAGTATTGTATTTAATTAGGTATAGAAGAAATAGTTAGTTAATGAAAAAGACATTAATCATAGATATTTATTCTAGTTGTTTAATTAATATAAAGAAACTGAAAATAGATAATTATTAAAATAATTAGAGCTATATAAAAAAAACTATAGAATAAATGGATGACAAATGACATATGTCAATTTTAATAATATAAGAATTAAAAATAGATAATAAAGTCAATAATTTAAATTATATTCAAATAATTATAAATGAAATAATTAACTTAGCACAAAATGTCAATTTTATTTTATTTTTGATTTTGTCCCTCTTATGATTGTAATAGTGCCATTGGGAAAATTTCTATACCCTGTCTAACAATGGGTTAAAAATTCTCTTCTTTTGTACAAGTCTCAAGACAAATTTTAGTTAAAAATTCAAATTTTGTCTTTGTTGGTAAATAGATTTTTCAATGTGAAGTTGCTTTTGAAAATGACCATGTTCACCTCATGAATAGTGACAAGTGTGCCAAGAGTTGGAGAGATCACAACTAATCACTACCAGATTACAATCTTCCTCTACGTTTGAGAGGGGTAGCTCCCTCGTAAGATATGGGTATCTACGATTTTTCAATGAATATGTAATCAAACTTAGATGATCAAAAGAAAGTTATTGATGATGAATGCACCACTTGACTTCAAAGCTTCCCTAAAATAACTTAAATTGCCAATAAAAATGATCAAGAACTACACTTGAAGGCTAGCATTAGTGCAGTGATGATTAAATGGTTTACAACATCTATATCATACTATGAACACATTAATTAAAAAAAGAATCAACACCCGAATAGTTCAAACTTTGTAGAAAAGAGAACACAAAATGCACTTCCTTTTATATCTTAGCACCAAGAACAAAAGAAAATTGCTGATTACAAGAATGAGAATTGTATGCACTTTCCAAAAATTGCCTTGCTATAGGAACATAAGTGTACCTTGTCTCAAAATTGAAAAAGTCCCCTATTACATGTGTTGTTCATGAATTTATAATAGATTCTAGCATAACCAAACTTTCAGGTTCATAACTACTCAAAAAGTTAGAGTTTGGACTAACTTGAAGAAGCTCTATAACCAACTCTATCTTTTCCTACTCCAACTTTGATTCCTAACCATAACTAAGAAAAGTTAAGATATTGACCAAAATAAGGTTAAAAGTAAAGTTGACTCCTTTACTAAATATACAAACAAAAATTTGAGCTAGCTTTAGATGCATCTACTTCTAACTTTTAGCTACGATCACTAATATCTCATGTGAATTCTTTTTCATTTGGAGGTGTTGTTAGTTCATGTAGATGTTGAACTTCAAGAGTTGAGAGGTGATGCATTGAAGAGAAGAATGATATCATATGATTTCCTTCCACCAGTCAACATTTCTTTTGATGACATTCAGTCAAATAGTTGACATACATTTCAATGTTTTCATCATGGTTCTTTATGAGCTTCAGCTTGACAAATGCATTCTAGATTTATTTGAGAATGGCAATCAAATAATTCATGTTCCTTTCTAAGAAACTCATTTAAATATACACTTGCCTTGTCTATGTTTTCATTGAACTATTGCGGGCAACAACACTTTACACCTGCAGCCTACATTGGTTTGAAATCACTATGTAAAATAGTTACATGCCTTGTCTACTTATTTTGGCTAAACAATGTTTCTCTACTAAGGTTTTTTTTGTTAAATAGTTCACTTGCCTTATCGTCTAGCTTGAAATGTCAGAGAAGTTGAGTCTTTTCGAGGTACTCTGTCATCAAGGTTGGTAGTCACTTTTTTTTTCTCTTGCCACACTTTCTTTTTGGATTGATAGCTATAGTTGAGTATTTAAGAAATTTTTGAATACTTCATCTATAATTTATCCTCTCTATATGATAGTTTGATCAAAGAGGTTAAGACTAAATAATGGGAAATCAACATCTCAATGTATCTAGGATTGTTGAAGCATTTGAAGTCATAGTTCGTGCTCCCATGATGCATACATTTGGTTCCAATTTGGGTGTCTTTAGTATCTTATTTATATGTTCTTTGATTCCATGTTCTATATAGAAATCTTCAGTTTGTATTTTAGAGGTAGTTGTACAAATTTTGCCTTCAGGTTCAGATTATGAAGAAAAACTTTTAGATAAAGTTTGAAGCCAAACTCAAACCTCTTGAGCTTAACATTTGAAAAGGTTTTAGTACATGGAAAGAGAGTAAATGGAGTATGCAGAGAGAGAAACTAAACTTTAGTACATGGAGAGAGAGTATTACATAGTGAGAGTGGGGTCTGAGTACATGGAGAGAGAGGTTTTAATATGTAGTGAGAGAAGTATGTAGCGAGAGAGTTTCACGCATCTCTTTTCTCTCATTTAGAAATTAAATTTTTCTTTGACCCCTTAGATAATTATCAAGATAATAGCTGGCTCTAATTGGGGACAAGGACTGTGCAGGACATTGAATAAACCTAGACTCAAAAAAGAGTAGTGCTTTATCACAAGGGTGATAGAGTCACACAAAAAAGGTCATAAATACATGCAAAGGGACTGAGCAAACCAAAATTGGGAACACAAGCCAAAAAAGGAGGAAAAGGCTCAACAAAATCTCCTAACTAACATATGTACAAGGTATGGAACCCCTAACTCTAATTCCTCTAGCTCCAAATGATCCATGCAAATCTGTTGACTAGCTAGGAAAAGTATACAACATGACAACTTAACAAGTGACAACTCCCCATCACTCATGAACTAAAATGTAGGTCTACTCCTTGGGTTACAAATTTTTGATTCCTAACATGCTCTATTTCTTTGGACAAGGGAATGTATCCAAATAAACATGCCTCATCAAAGATCTCTAACTTTAGGATCAAATCTACTTCCTATCGCATGTCATCAATGATTTCATCTTGGAAATATTGCAAAATCTAGTATTTTTCTCCTTATGGGAAGCCCTGTGCTTGGATTTCTTGTGATCGATCATCATAATTGCTTTGACTCTTTTATGATGCATGTAGGCCTTGTTTTTCAATTGTCATGGTCCTTGTTGAAAATTTTGATAAATGCTTTTGGTTTGAAGGTACATCTACTTCGTATATGACTCACATTAGTCAAGACTTGTGATCATGCAAACCTAGGATGATATATCCCTCTTCAAAATTTTATTGTGGGTGTGGGAAGGTGAGGTTCTCATCTAGTTCATCTTTAGATTTCTCTACTTCTTGATTTGGACATACTTCATGAGACATTGACCTTTGTGCAAATTGAAGCGAGGCTTCTATAACACTATCTCCTCCATGTGAATGATGTAAAATAACATGATCCTTTTCAATTTGCATAGTACCTTGAGGAGTAAATGCCTCTTTCAATGTATGTACCTTTGTATATGATGAATCATAATCATGATCAAAAACTTGAGAGGGATTACGAAGGAATCACCTCTTGAAGCATTATGATTTTGATCAAGAGGAAATATTGAATGACTTTGAGCATTATCATGAACCTCCTCAAGTTTATCAACACTCACACTTTCTAGATCACATTACTTGAGATGGTCTTCAATATCTTTATTTATAGACATAGAATTGATCTCTTCAAAAACCACCTCATACTTGATATTAGCATTGTTCTTATCTAGAGATTTATTTTCAATGCTAGGATCTATGATTCAAAGTTGTCACAATGAAAAGCTCTCTTCTAACTCATTGTGATAAACAAATTCACTAATGTTTTCTTCATATTTCACAAGGTCATCATTTGGTAGTGATACATTAGAAGAAGACATAGATGAGTTCATACCTTTAATTTTATCAACATGTGTTTCCTCTTCAAAGGCAATTTATGAATGAAAGAGGAGATATATTACACACAAGAAATCATCATTTGGAGTATCAAGACACCAACTTGGAATAATGACCACTTGAGATTCATCTTTTGGCACTCTCTCTTCTTCATTTTTTTCAAATTGTGAGTGCAAGTATGTATATAAAGACTTTGATGCCTCTTTGTCAAGATCCTTGTTTTCCAATTCATGAATGACTTCTATTACCTTTTCAAGATCTATGTAATTCCTATCATAAGGCTCAATGCAGATTTTTTTTCCTTTTTCACTTACCTCCTTTTAATCATCTTCTAGGCATGCATCTTTTGATAAATATCTTTCAATATTCTTCTTATAAGGCATTCCATCAGCAAGAAAATGATTTTCCTGTTCATCTTCTTGTTCAATTTTTTGCAATTTTTGACGAAATGAAGGGTGTAGTTTAGTAGGATAAAGTCTTTGATTACCATAGAAGCTTTTCAAAAACTAAACTTGATCAGGACCACTAGAAGTATGATTCTATATAGCAATTGGTGTAGGTGTTGAACTACTTTCTTGATCACTAATATCCAACTTTGATTCACATGAATCATATTTTTAACAGAGTATTTTGTATGCTTCCATGTAGAACTTCTTTATGATAATGATCTTTTTTGTGACTAAAAAATTAGTTATCTTTATCATCTTCTTCATCTATATTTTGTAAAGTTCAGAGCAAAGATAGATGGATCTTTTTTGGATCTAGTTTATGTCCACCATTGAAACTCTTCAAGAAGCTAGCTTGCTTACGATCAATGAAAATCTAATTTTGTTCACACATACGTGCATGAGAGGTATTTTTATCATCCTTCATCGCTGATTTAGATGAAACATATTTTTCAGCAAAGCCTTCTTTATCTTTCTATGTTGAACCTTTTTCCAAGAAGGATTCTTGATCATGAGAAAGAAAACCATAATCCTTTCCAACTTCTTCTTTGATCTATCACAAAACTTGAAGTAAGTGGGGATGAACCATTTTGGGATCTAGCCTCCTTCTACATAGAAAGCCTTCAATAAATCAACCTATATGGGTTTAGTAGGAGCTTGCTTCTTCTAGCATGGAAAATATTCATCATCACTATTGATATCACCGTCACTTTCAACTTTTCCTTTGTACTTGTAAGAATTTTCCTTAGGGAAAAATCAACCAAGACCAAGGAACTCAAGCACAAGCACAATAGTAGACCAAAAGAGTATGATCAAAATAACAATATGTATTCCATTCAATATGCATTAAAGTACACTAGGAATGCCTATATATAAAGACCTTTGGAATGCTTCTCGAATGCCTAGAACTTAGCAACATGATAAGTCATACAACCAAGCACATGTCCACTAGAAGTGGATTATCCTCCATTAAGCATAGGAGTAAGTGCGATGATGAGAGGATAAGCATACAAAGGTGTAGCATGCAAAATTATGTTGTGGACAACATGTGCTTAATTAAGAGTGCTAATAACTATGTTGTCTACATGAAAACTTAGTTAATTATGCAAAATCCATTGTTGTAGACACCATGTGCCGAATTAGAGTTGCTTACTCTAGTGTTGTCAACATGAAAACTCATAAGAATACACAAACTCTTAAGTTTCTTACCTAAGAAATAATAAAATAATGCATTGACCTAAGTAAACTTAAGTAAGTGTAAATAGTGAATAATTATTTACACCAACACCACCCCTTAAGTGCAACTTAGGGGAATTCACTTAAGCTTATGAAAGCTAGGATGAAATGCAAGATGGGTCCTGGCTGTACACTCGAAAGTGTCACACTCTAAACCCTTCTATCCAAACGATTCCATGAGTTGGAATGCTTAGATGCCGGCTTAGAGCTCCCTATCCACGGAGTGCAAGAAGCTAGTTATTCAAGCATGAAGGCTCTCAGCCAAGCCTTAGAAATGTGCTTCTTGCTAGTAAACCATGCAATGGGAGGTTCCAAAGACAAGATGCAAGAATGCAAATGTCCCAAGGAGTTCCTCAAGGATGCAATGCAAATGAAGATTAAGCTAGAATGAGAATGTCAAATGCAGCTATGCTAGAATATGAATGAGAGTGTTACAATACCATTATTAAGCTATGTGAGATTAAGCTACATGTAAAAATGAAAGCTAAGCTAAGATGCTATGGTATGAGAGAATGTAGACAAGAAATAGAAGTTCTCCACAAAGCTCCAAAGAAACCTGTTAGAAAACCTGCAGCATAACAATATTCAAATATGGATGGATTGAGGGGGAAAGCTCTCTCCCTTTTAAAGATGTATGGACGGTAGAGATCAAGATGAAGATGGTGGATGATCAACGGTGGAATTTGAAAAGAGGAGTGATCCATGTGCACACACAAATCAACCAATAGAATATAAGTTGACTTGTCATATAAGACAAAAATCACAAAGCCTTTTCTTTTAATTGCAAAATAGAAAAAAGACTTTATGTGTGCACTTTAAGTGGGTTAGAAGAATGGGGTCTTTTATTTAATTAAAAGGGGACATGTTCTTTTAATCAAATAATGAACTTAGGATAGCATAGTCAAACTATAGGTTATAATCAAATAAATTGATTATTAGCAATTTGGCTTAGGTAAGTGATTAAATTAATTTAGCCAAAATGCTGAGAAGGGGGCTAATAGTCTAGATGACCATTTTTAGGTGATTACATTTGCCCCTCTTTGACTAATGCGTGATCGATCTGGGAACACATTATGTCAAAGAAAATTGAAACCAAGTAGGCGATGATAGATATAGATATCTGATTTTGAAGAACGAAATGTAGAAAAAGATAGCAAGTCCTGAATGTACAGCCTGATAGTGATAGTACTAAACACTAGGAAAAGATGATGTTAGAATTCAAGAAGAATTCTAACACTTAGAAAAGTGGATAGAGTGAGAGCAAGTGAGAAGATCAAACAAATGCTCCTAAGCAGTGATAGAGTATTTCTGCCCCCTCGGGATCGAAATTGAAATGAGGTAAGGGGATGCAAAAACTGGCTAGAAATGAGAAAAATAGAATATAGCAATGTCCAAGATGATAGATAGATGATTAGAACCCAAGAATGACTATATAAAAAAAAAATGATAAAATGCCCCAGTTTGACTAGAGTTGACCTTGAAGGATATAGCATAAAAATTAGGTCAAAACGAGTAGAAAGGTGATTTTAGACATGAAATAGTGAATTTAAGTAGATATGAAGTATGGAAATGATGAAGACATGAAGAAATGAAGATGCCCCAGTGATGATTCAGAGATTAGACCTCAAAAGGTCAGCTAACTGCTCAGAAGAAAGTAGAATTTCAAAAGACAATTTTGACCATCAAGGTGAACTCAAATTTGGATTTCGATCCCGAAAATGAATCTAGGACGTTGAAATTATTTAAGAGGTCAAAAATTTTATATAATGTGATGATAAGATAGAAAAGAGATGAAGCGAAAGATTAAGAAGGTGAAAAGACATGAACAAGAAGAAAGTAAAGAAATATATGAAAGGAGTTAGCTGATATGTCCACAAAAAGATGAAGAGAGAGCTCTCCCCATATGCAAGAATGCAAGACTAAGCTATAAAATGAACCTAAAATGCAAGCTAATATGCAAAGTGGTTTACCAGCAAGAAGTGCATAACATTTAGACTCTTAATTTCATCATTGAGCATTTATTAGGGACATCATGAGATCATACAACCATCACTAGTATAACTATGAGGATATGAATATGATCAATATGAGATAGGTATGTGGAAATCCAATCTAAGCATCAGAGACATGTAAGTCAAGATAACTACACGATTAGATTCCCTAAGTTTAATTTAGCAAGATTACACCTGTATCAAGGCATAAGCGCCGGGATAAACCCTGAGTGCGGTCTTGCAAAAACAATCAAGGATGATACATTTATAAGTCAAAGTGTTGAATAGGACAAGCATGAATGCTTACAACACTATAGACAAACAAAAGTATACCCACAAGCAGAAATCAAGAAAATATGTCCCATGCCCCCAGTCTTCTAGTCAATGACATCCTTGAAAGACTATTAGGGAGGGAACACCTGGCAAAGAAATCATGATAGACAGCACACAAAGTAGATAAAGATCAGCATAGCTCAGTCGTTTAAGTGTTAAAGTGCGTGTGTGTAAGTCACTTGGCCATTTCTTCCAGACTTGATTCTGATAGTGAGATATCGCGACATCGGAGACCGTAGGTAAACTATCTGTAAAGTGTTAAAAAACACTTGATGTCAAAGTGGGGGAAGTGTTGAGAAACACTATTTTGTGAGTTGTCAAAGAAACCCTAATCCACAAGAATACCTCAATAGGCTAAGTAGCTATGCCCCCAAGATGAGGACAAGAAACAATTCCAAGCTAGGAAATGTGTAGCAAAGTGGATGATTGAGATTGATAGACATAGGTGCAAGGGTTTCAAGTAGCGCCTGTTTCCAGGTTTTCACCACTTTGACAGAATTTTTTTTTTTTTTTTTTTTTTTTTTTTGGTGATACATCAAAGTGAGGTTTTCACTAAGATGATCATTTTTTCAGGACATTTTTTGATTTTAAAGATTTTTTCAGACTCATAGATGTATACAAGATAGCTGAGCAGCAAGCCTCTAAGTATAGAACTTCTTCAAGTGTAGGATGTTGATAGGTTCTGCAAGTTCTTCACCCTCTGAAGTAGACAACTGGTAAGCACCAGACCCAAATGATGTTGTGATAATGTAAGGACCTAACCAGTTAGGTTCAAATTTCCCTTTCTGTTCTCGATTTTGCTGATTTTTGGGATTCTCTCTAAGCACGAGTTCACCAACTTGGAACTCACGGGGGTGAACCTTTTTGTTATATTGTGTAGACATGTGCTTCTGATAAGCTCTCATGTGATCAAAAGCAGCCTTGCGCCGTTCATCCAGAGTCTCTAATTCCTGTACTCTCATAGCTCTATGGTCTTCATCGGTTATTAACCCATGTAAGGAGATGCGCAAAGAAGGTATTTCGACTTCTAATGGGAGAACAGCCTCAGAGCCATAGACTAGAGAAAAGGGTGTAGCCCCTGTAGGAGTACGAATAGAGGTTCTATAGGCCCAAAGTGCCGGATTTATTTGCAAGTGCCAATCTTTCCCAGACTTGTGAACTGTGCGGTGTAGGATTTTCAGCAGCGTTTTATTAGAGGCCTCAGCTTGGCCATTCCCTTGGGGATAGTAAATGGAAGACCAGTGTTGCTTAATTCCAAACTTTTTGCACAGCTGTTTTAAGTCTTTATTTTTGAATTGTCCTCCATTATCTGTAACAATAGAGGATGGGATACCATATCGACAAATGATGTGATTTAGTATAAACAGGGCAACATGTTTGCCTGTAGCAGTAGATAATGGTACAGCTTCAACCCATTTAGTGAAATACTCCGTTGCTGTGATGATAAATTTATGACCGCTGGATGAGCTTGGATGGATCTTTCCTACCAAGTCAAAGGCCCATTGTTGAAATGGCCAATATGTCACAGAAGGGATTAACTCTCGCCCAGGAGCATGTATCAAGTTACCATGGAGCTGACATTTCTGACAGGTCTTTGCATAGCGCACAGCATCAGCTTGCATGGTGGGCCAGTAATAACCCGTCCTAAGCAGTTTTCGGGCAAGTGCAAGGCCATTAGAATGCGCCCCACAAATGCCATCGTGGACTTCAGCAAGTGCCTTCTCGGACTCTTCTAGTTCTAAACACCTAAGCAACGTTCCGTCTAGACCCCTCCTATACAAGTCACCAGAGACCAAAGTGTAGTGTGAGGCATTACGAAGGAGTTGGTGTTTTTGGTTGCGTGTGAGGGTTTTGGGAATAACCTGATCACGTAGGTAGGAGAAAATAGCCGCATAGCGGGAGGAATCATGACCTACAACAGTGTAGATCACCTGGTTATCTGAAGAATCATAGGCTGGATGACACAATTCTTCCACCAGGAACTCAAATCGCGATTCATGTTCTTGTAATTGGAGGATAGATGCTAAAGTGGCCATAGCATCAGCAGCCTTGTTTTCTGCTCTAGGAATTTGTTGGAATGTTACAAAGGTAAAATAGTTCCTTAGAGCATCTATCAACTTTTTATAAGGGATCAATTTATCATCCTTGGTTTGATATTCATTATTCACTTGGTTCACAACCAGTTGAGAATCCCCATAGATGTGTAGCTCAGTTATTCGCCATTCAAGGGCCATTTTGATCCCATTTGTTAATGCTTCATACTCTGCAATATTGTTTGTACATGGGAACAATAATTTGTAGGATTTTGGGATCGTATAACCATGAGGGGAAACAAACAACACCCCTGCTCCTACTCCATTCTGTGTATGGGATCCATCAAAAAACATTTTCCATGTTCTGTCAGTAATGTTCATGATTGAGGCATCTGGAAACTCAATTTGTAGAGGTGCTACATCTTCAAGTGGGAAGTCAGCCAACTGGTCAGCTATGGCCTGTCCTTTGATTGCCTTACGTTCAACATACTGAATGTCAAATTCGGAAAGAATCATCATCCATTTAGCAAGGCGACCAGTAAGTGCAGCTTTACTTAATAAATATTTCAAAGGGTCTATCTTGGCAATCAAGTGAGCTGTGTGGGCCAACATATAATGTCGAAGTTTTTGGGAGGAAAAAACTACAGCAAGGCATGCCTTCTCTATACTTGTATAATTTAGTTCATAAGCCACCAAAGTTTGACTAATATAGTATATGGCTCTTTCTTTACCCGTCTCATCACTTTGGGCTAAGAGTGCTCCTAGAGAAGAATTCGTAGCTGAAATGTACAGAATCAAAGGTTTTCCCAGAATGGGTGGCATCAAAACTGGCGGTTTTGCCAAGTAGCCTTTGATTTGGTCTAAGCTTTGTTGACAGTCACTGTTCCAAATATGGGTAGATCCTTTATGCAGATTTTTATTGAAAGGTTAAGCCTTATCAGCTAATTGAGAGATAAATCTTCTTATGGATTGTAGCCGTCCTTGCAGACCTCTAAGTTGACTGATAGTCTTTGGTGGAGGCATATCCATGATAGCTTGGACCTTTTCAGGGTCAACCTCAATGCCTTTTGCTGAGATGATATAACCTAGCAATTTTCCAGAAGTGACACCAAAGGCACATTTTTTTGGATTCAACCTAAGTTGGAATTGTTCCATACGGTCCAATATCAAACTAAGGTCTTTGAGATGTGTGTCTCGTTTCTTTGATTTCACCAGTGTGTCATCAACATAGTCTTCCATGTTTTTATGCATCATATCATGAAAGATGGTTGTCATTGCTCTTTGATATGTAGCGCCAGCATTTTTGAGCCCAAAAGGCATGACATTCCAACAAAAGGTACCCCATGCACATGTAAAGGCTATCTTTTCTTGGTCTGCTGGAGCTATCTTTATTTGGTTGTACCCAGAAAATCCATCCATGAGCGAGTACATCTCATAACCTGCAGTCATGTCCACTATCATATCGATGTTTGGTAGTGGAAAGTCATCCTTGGGGCATGCTTTATTGAGGTCTCTAAAATCAGTACAGACTCGTATGGATTTGTCATGCTTGGAGACAGGTACAATGTTGGAAATCCACTCAGCATAATCAATGGCCCTAATGAAGTTTGCATTCAATAGTTTTTCTAACTCTGTCTTGACCAGTAGAGCCACATGTGGATGCATTTTTCTTAACTTCTGTTTGACAGGCTTGACATCTGGTGAGATTGATAAGTGATGCATGATGAGATCTGTATCAAGCCCTGGCATGTCAGAGTATGTCCATGCGAAGTTGACCTTCTTGTCTTGAAAGAACTGAGCAAACTGTGTCTTTTCTTTGTTTGACAAAGATTGAGCTACATGGATAATCTGAGGACATTCTTCTGTTCCCAAGTTGATAGGCTGTGTAGGTTCGACTAGAACCGAAGATCTATCCTGGAAATAGCTTGGCAGACTACCAAGTACCTCATCCGCAGGTGCCTCAGAGAGGTTTTCACCATTAGATACGTCTTTATTTTTACTTTTTTGAGGGTCAGACACCGCCACAATGTGGTTTTCGCCATCTGATCGCTTATTTTTTCTTTTAATTTTTTGACTGAGGTACTTGATATCTGATTCTGTCATGTTAACCACGGGTTCGCTGGTGGAAGAAATGACAGGTTCAATTGCGTTGAGATAACAAGTGATCTCATAGTCATTTTGGAAAGACCGTATTTCAGGTTTTTGATTTTGGATAGACCAATCTATGAGTTCTGGGTAAATTAGTGAGAGTGAGGGAGAAGTTTTAATGTGATTGATATGGAAGGAGTCATCTCTGGTGACCTGTAAAGTTGAGCCTATAGAAAATGTCGCAAAAGAGTTCAGCTCAGGAATAGTCCTAGAGGAACTAGCGTGATCCATTAAGACATGTTGTGAGTCAAACTCATCTGACCTCATACTAGACCATTCGACTACATTGGGTTGGGTTGCATAGGCATGAATGACATCCACCCCCAGCTCACAAGATGCATCAGAGAGGCTTTCCCATTCATACTCATGAGAATCTGTACTTTGACCCCTATTTATGAGATGAGCAATATTCTGCCTAATTCGTCCTCTATTTATGTCCTCAGAAGTAGACCCTTCTTGTTCCTGTTGTTGGGAGGTAGAAGCTTCTTCATTATTAGCAATAACTATGTCTTCTCCCCAAAGGAGGGAAGTGAGAGGAACAAAGTCTTCGTCTTGTGTAGTAGTAGCAATTATGGGAGAGTCATCATCCTCCGATTCACTAGACATGAGTAATATTTGACTACAGTTTGGTGTATTATTGTCTAGCCCAAAGCCTAGACCAGCGGTGTCTTGAGCATCATGACCTTGAGTGTGACTTAAAGGTTCAACTAGAGCATTCTTACAACCAGTTAAGGACCCGTGGCCCTGGTAGCCCATTTTTGTCAAAAATTTATAGCCTTTTCCATATTTTTTGGGAGAAATAGGGGTAGTCATTGTAACCTCCTCGTCTTCCTCTTCTCTGTAGATCCAGTCTTTAATGGCTTGTTCTTCCTTCTCTGCTTCCAGTGGTATGGAAGATTGCACAAAAGTGCCAAAAAGTGTCATAGCAGAAGCAGAAGACTTCTTTGCAATAGTTGGTTTCCCATAAGACCGAGGGGAAATTGGTAAGGCAGCAATAGAGTCCAAAGTGTACTCGCCCATACCAAGGCTCATCATTTTCAGTTTTTGTTCACATTCTGTGAAAGATGGTGCTAGCTCATGAGAAGAGCGATTGTGCGGGACTAGCGTTTCAGCAGTAGATAATGTGTTGATAGACATGGAGTTGTCGCCGGGGACAACCACTTCAGTACCATTAAAAGGGAACTTAATGCACTGATGGTATGTAGAGGGTACTGCTTGCATATGATGAATCCATGGTCGTCCCAACAACAAGTTGTATGCAAGTGGTATGTCTAAGACTTGGAAAATGACATTCTTCTCAACTGGACCAACTCTGATTGGAAGTACAATTAGACCTTTAGAAGGCCTTTCAACCTCATCATAGGCCTTTATAGTGATCTTGCGCTTAGGATCGATGGCAAATTCAGACATGCCCAATTGTTGGATTACATTGAACGAAATGATATTTAACCCTGCACCATTGTCTATCAAGACTCGACGAACACGGGTACGAAAGATTTGAACTTCGACATGAAGAGCAAGGTTATGGGGATGACTAAGAGCTCGGTCATCTTCTTCAGAAAAGGTGAGATAGTGGGGCGAGGAGATGTGGTTCACCATAGCTTGGAATTGTTCCGCATCAATATCTGTGGGAACATTGGCAGAACGTAAAGCTTTCTCAAGGATATCCCTGTGCAAAGGAGATAACTCTAGTAACTCAAAAATGGAGATTTGTGCTTGTGTGCATTGCAGTTGGCTAACAAGATCATAGTTGGAGATCTTGGAAGTAATTGGTTTCTTAGATGATGAAGCATTTTTAGGATCATTAGCAACTTTTAGGACAACCTTAGATTGCCCCCTAGTGACAACGTTAAGTGGTTCACCCTGAGAAGATGAAGACTTAGCCACTTGGAGTACCACCTTGGGTCTAGTATCAGTATGATCTTGAGGAGTGGATCGTGTCCTTAAGACCACTCTTGGTCGTTCATCTTTAGCGTCATAATTTGGCCAGTTGTCATTGTTGGAGCTTGCCATACATATGTATTCAACAGGCTCAAGCATGCTTATAACATTATCAGTGTTAGTGTAAGCATAACTAATTTTGGCGTCATGATTCTTTTTGGCAGCTACCCTTGAGGTCTCACCCTTTTCGTATTCAGGTAATGGTTTTTGGAAAGCCTTATGATCAGTATTCTTAACAAGGCCATCTGTAACAACTTTTCCAGCTTCGATGAGGTCTTGAATTACATCTTTGAGTTTGAAGCAATTCTCTGTGTTATGTCCTTTACTTTGGTGATAGCTACAAGTATGATCTTCTCTCCACCATGGGGGTCTAACAGGTGGATCGTAAGGACGTGAGTTGTCTGGTAAGGTAACCAATTTGTTTGCAATTAAGGTTTTTAAAACCACTTCATAAGGTTCGACCATAGGTGTGTAAACACGTCGCTTCTTCACAAATTTAGAGCCTTTGTCAAAGGGTTGTGGTTTTGAACCTTCTTGTTGCTTTGTTGCATAGATGGCATTGGAAAGGTTAAACGCAGGCTCCTTAGTCTTAGGAGTGTCCACTACTCCATCATTGACAACATACTTGTTTTTGTTCCAAGGTTTGCCTTTGTCTTTATTGTTCCCATTGTTAATTCTATCCTTGTTTATGGTAATATCACCTTTTTTGATAGCAACATCCTCAATGCGATATGCACTTTCTACCATGGCGTTGAAGGATGTGAATAACTGTTTTCTTAGATCAAAGTATAATTCGGGTACAAGCGTGTTGACAAAGATGTCAATTTTTTCAGCCTCGGGCACTTGCCGAGGATACCGAGAGTATAAAGATCTCCATCGTTGAAGGTATATTGCAAAAGACTCTCCTGGTCTTTGTTTGATGTTGCATAAGTCTAGCACTGTCACAGGATGTTGAATGTTGTACGAATATTGCTGGATGAAACGTTGTGCAAGTTCGTCAAATGTTTTAAGAGGAGGACTCAATTTTGTGAACCACTCCATAGCTTGTCCTCTTAGACTTCTAGGGAACAAACGCATAAGAAAGGTGTCTTCATGCATAAAGTCCATGCTAATAGCATAGAAATGTCTCACATGGTCGTGAGGGTCACCATTTCCATCGTATTTGTCATACTTAGGAACCTCTATATCCTTAGGAAATGGTAGCATGTATAGACCCCTATCAAATGGAAGAGCGCAAATTGATTCAACAAATGATGTCTTAGGTGGCTCTTTTGAAGTTTGCAGTTGTGTAAATTGTTTTCTTAGTTCTTGTATTTCTTCCCTTAAGATTTCAGCCTCAGTGGGCTCTCGTTTTGGGATAATATGTTCAACATTAAAACCTTTAGGGAGTTTCCATCCCCTAGCTGCCATGTATCGGAAGTATTGGTCTCCATTTTCCTCTAAAGCTCTGAGCATTAGTTTTTGGGCGAAGCCATCTTGTTGAAATTTGATCACATCTTCGCTAGTTACTTCTTCATCACTATCATGATGAGATGGTTTAGGTGAAGGACATGCACTAGTGGCAACTGTAGGAGTCCTTGGAGGTGTGTGATTACCATCATTATTTTCAAAGGGATTTCGAGGACAAGTTCCTTTATATCCTTCGTAGCGTGCTTGATTGTCAGTTTCAGCTTGTTGATTTTCTCTCTCTGTAGCGTATATAGCCTCCAAAGTCTTTTGGGTTTCACGTGCTTGTTCTTCTAAGCGACGTTTAATTTCATCAGGATGCACCATTGTGACTATACCACTCGTACCCTCGGGTGTCTCAAAGGGTGTGCCAAAGGGATTTTCAAAACTATAAAGTGGGTTGTGTCGAACGTTAGCTGTTTGTGTTTGATCAAATTTGAGGTTCTTATCACAAGGTTGTTTGCGAGGACGTTTGGGTGGTGTTTCCAATTGTTTGAAAATGAAAGGCGTGTGGCTACCGTTACCACTTTGATATCTAGTTGTGACCGGCATGTAAAGAGTTGTCTTTGTTTAGTAGGACAAGAAGAGCGAGCCAAATTTGAAGCTTTTACGATCAGGACTAGTCACTTGTCAAAATGTGATTAGATGGCTTGTCAAACAGTGCTCAAGATCTTACAGCACGGGTGACTCGAGCCGAGCGGACGAGCGAGAAGCTCAATAGTGGATAGCTAGAAAAATAATAGCTGAATTTTGACAAGTGATTTATCAAGACGTTTCAAGACTTACATTCGACGGACTAAACCCATCTTTTCAACTTAGGATGAATTCTTCACACACTGATACGTGGCCAGGATCAATTTTTTGGCTTGGAGTTCGTTTCAATTTTGTCAATCAGATAGTTGTTTTAATCAGACAGCATTTCGTCTCAACTTGTATCAGTAAACAACAAGGTTTGCAAACAGTAAGTGTTGTAACATGTCTTCAAAACAATTGATCAAGGGTAAAAACAACCTTGTCAATACGCACTTGGGATATCAAAACAGCCTTCCTAACAAATCTTTATCGGAATGTTTATGTTGCAAGAACGTTAACACTGGTCAAAACATCGAAAACAATAGCCAAGCAATCTACCTTAGAGTCATGGTTCATTACTCAACAACTTAGCCCACGCTTGATGCTCCTTCGCCTCACACCAAGTGGTTGCCCACAAGAGATATTGGCTTTGTCATGGAAATGCCATAAGCATAACCAAGGGAACACATATGGTGAGTGTAAATCTTGGGGTGATCCGGGTAGTCCACTAGGATCGATCCTTGCACCAAGAAGTTGAGCGGCTAAAAAAGGGTAGTTACTAACTTAGAGTGTTTAGATAGGGCTTCCGTTCATAGTGTTCCTCTTGCTCCCAATTACGGGACACCTCACCTTGCGATGAGTAACCGATCTCGCGATCACAAGAGTACCTTAAGCATTCTTGCCTAGTGATCTCCCTATGGTCGAAATCCCATAAGCGATCACACTAGACAAAGATAAACACTACGTCTACCAAGGTTTTGTGTCCTTGATAGCCTTGAGTTTATAGTGGGTTGGAAGAGCCAGGTAATCGTCTTGTTCCCACTTGGGTCGTTCCTCTCAGGTTGTCCGAGAGCAGGCCCTCTAAAGGATTCTAACTACACAAAGTGGATCAAATTTTGGAAGTCAAGATTTCTGGTTCACCACAAGGGTGAAGAGCATACTCTCCTATTCCAATCATTTTCTCCCAAACACGCCGAGAAGATTCATTTACCCCTTGCTTTTGAAACCAAATGGCAAGTCAAGATTTCTGATTCACCACAAGGGTGAAGAGCATACTCTCCTATTACCAAAAGACTCCAATCACAAGTTTTATGTGCCTATGAAAAATGAACAATTATTCAATGCCACACATGAAAATAAAAAAGCAAGAAATTTGGGTTTTTATGCTTTGGGCAGCCCTGCAAACAATCGTTAGTAGCCCTTGTGCATTTGAAGCTTTGACATGCGTTCTTTTTATGCAATGTTTCAATTTTTTTTCACAAGGATGGCAACCTGAAATCACAACTTGTTAGCAACAAAAGTTAGTGTGAAATAACATAAAAATATGCAATAAAAAGTGGTGAGTTGCTTCAAAAATCTAATTTATCCTCCAACCAAGTACATGCAAAGAAAGTGCAAGTTAATCACAAATGCTTTCATTTTTACTCTTTGGTTTTGACCTAGTCAACAAGATTGAACTTTTTTGCTATGATTTCGTATCCAAAAATGAAAATGAAAAAAAGAGACCCCTGTTAAAAATCAGAGAGCTTTCCAAAAATGCAAGAAATTTTAAAAAATCTCTTCATTTGCTCCCTAGAGATTGATTTTGTCAAAACAGGCCAAATTTATCAAATCGAATTTTTTATTCTTAATACAATCTCAAAATTAAAAACACAAAGAAAGAACCCCCATTAGAATTCGAAAAGCTTTCTGAAAATGTAAGTTTTTTCAAAAAATGCGCTGATTTGCGATCAAAAATGGCTTTTTATGAAAAATAAAGAAAATATCATAACTTCCGAAAATCATGTCAAAATGCTTTGAAAATTGGACTGAGACATTTTGAGCATATACGCAACCTACAAACAAAATTTCAGAACCAAATTCTAAGCGGTTTAAAAGATATGATCAAATCTTTAAACCAACTAAATTTTTGGCCTTCAAACCAATTTACTTATGGCTTGGCCTTAAAACCAAAGTGAAAATTCTACAAAAGCATTTGATTAGACCCAATATGCTGCTGTAAAAAAACCAGAGATAAGAAATGAAAGCAAATGGAGCTGAAAATTTGATTCAAGCCCCACGGTGGGCGCCAAAAATGTACACTCGAAAGTGTCACACTCTAAACCCTTCTATCCAAACGATTCCATGAGTTGGAATGCTTAGATGCCAGCTTAGAGCTCCCTATCCACGGAGTGCAAGAAGCTAGTTATTCAAGCATGAAGGCTCTCAGCCAAGCCTTAGAAATGTGCTTCTTGCTAGTAAACCATGCAATGGGAGGTTCCAAAGACAAGATGCAAGAATGCAAATGTCCCAAGGAGTTCCTCAAGGATGCAATGCAAATGAAGATTAAGCTAGAATGAGAATGTCAAATGCAGCTATGCTAGAATATGAATGAGAGTGTTACAATACCATTATTAAGCTATGTGAGATTAAGCTACATGTAAAAATGAAAGCTAAGCTAAGATGCTATGGTATGAGAGAATGTAGACAAGAAATAGAAGTTCTCCACAAAGCTCCAAAGAAACCTGTTAGAAAACCTGCAGCATAACAATATTCAAATATGGATGGATTGAGGGGGAAAGCTCTCTCCCTTTTAAAGATGTATGGACGGTAGAGATCAAGATGAAGATGGTGGATGATCAACGGTGGAATTTGAAAAGAGGAGTGATCCATGTGCACACACAAATCAACCAATAGAATATAAGTTGACTTGTCATATAAGACAAAAGTCACAAAGCCTTTTCTTTTAATTGCAAAATAGAAAAAAGACTTTATGTGTGCACTTTAAGTGGGTTAGAAGAATGGGGTCTTTTATTTAATTAAAAGGGGACATGTTCTTTTAATCAAATAATGAACTTAGGATAGCATAGTCAAACTATAGGTTATAATCAAATAAATTGATTATTAGCAATTTGGCTTAGGTATGTGATTAAATTAATTTAGCCAAAATGCTGAGAAGGGGGCTAATAGTCTAGATGACCATTTTTAGGTGATTACACTGGCTACTAAGCCATGTTAGGTACCCATGTACATAATGCAATGCTAAACACACAATGCAATGCAATCTCCTTGCAAATAGGGAAAGAGGGAAAACCACATTGGAATAACCCTCCCCAAAAAGAGAGATATGTACAAGAGAGAAATGGGAGAAGGAAAAAACCCCATTTGAGGAAAAAGTCCCCCACCCCCCCCCCCAAAAAAAAAAAAAAAATGTAGTGTGCTAATTAGTGATAGCTACTCCAACAAAGAAGCTGATCGAGGAATGCTGAATAATATTCCTCCCCTTTGGAAGAAACAATGGTAGAGGTACAAGTGAGATGCTTCCCCTATGTGTGGAAAGAATCCTGATGATCAATGATGCCTCTGAAACCTACCCAACTATCCCTGTGTTAATATTGACTGTCACCCCTTCCAATGCTACTAAAAAGAGCAATGTTAGATATAGCAAGGATGAATTTAGAACTTGTCCCAAGGAGCCATCTATCTCCTTAAATGATAAAGAGACCTCCTACAACTGCTATACACAAGGATCCACAATCATATCAAGCTATGAGGACTGATCATGTAGAGAATGGACTTGAGGGTCAGAGTGAGCCCTCACAACAATTGAAGAAGGATCTTCTTCATCAAATAGAAGATGTATATCATCAATGTCATCTCCCAAACCTACTATTTGTGACTCCATGAATAAACCTCAAATGTCTACCAAGAAGTCATCCACTGATGCTGGAGTTAGAAGACTAGGTGTACCCGGCTATGTTGGACCTATCACTATGGCTATGTATGCATGTGGAGTATGCTAATGCCATGAGTTCTAACTGTAACTATCGATAGAACCCCACGTATCTAAATTTTTTGAAGCACTATCGCTGGTGTCACTATCAGTTTCCACAATGTATGAAGTGTGAAGAGGAATAGAGGATAAGCCTGGTGAAATTTTCTTAAAGTGTACATCCTTCTCCACAATGATCTAATGTGTCTTAAGATCCATAAGTCTATATACCTTTACATAATATTCATATTCGATGAAAGTACAAGGTAGGGCATAATTTAGTGGCTAATATTCATAAATTGGCTAATTTTAGAATTTTTTGGCTAGTAATTTGGCTAATAATTTAAGATTTGATACAACCTAAATTGTCATAGTTTTATAAAATTCAGTTATAGAATATTTAAAATTGCTCAATAATTTATTTTATTAAAAAATTTAAACTCGAATATTCGCCACAATATTCATTACATGAATAGATTTGAGTTACCTAAATATAATATATTATTGGAGAAATTAAATTGAACTGACCAATAATTATCATAATTATTAGTTACTTTAGCTATATATCACCAATATTTATTGTTTCACTATTGATTTAAAGTATATGTAATGATTCTCATAATATTTCATGAGGTAAAAAAATGGTCAATTTTGATTTGTACTATTATATGGGGATTAATTAACTTCCTATTATTATTGAGATTCATCAATATTTTATACAAAAAAAATTATGATTAAAAAATAATCGCCAATATTAATCATATTTAGAATAAAAAATTGAGAGATTCGCCAATAGAAATAATTTTGTTTTTTCAAAATAATGAAAGATTTGCCAATATTTTATTTCTTTATTTGGAGGTGGCTTTCTTAAAGTTTACCCTGGTACAAGGCCTAGGTGGCAGTGCCTTGCATTCCTTGGAAGATATGTTTGCCCATGTTGGACAACCGAAGACTCTGAAGTGTGTCAAGATTGATTTTCTATTGCACCATGCCTCAAAAGGAGTCTTTCCATCTAAGGCATTATGAGGAGACCTATTAAGTATGTGATTGGCACTACTTATAGCTTCAACTTCAAGTGATGGATCTAGAGACTTGGCTTGTATCATGCAACTTTCCATTGACTTAAGAGTTCATCTCATCAATGTTGCAACATCTGTCTTGTGTAGAATGAATGCTGGTAGATTCTAAAGATCAATACCCTCAAGTTTGCAAAAGTCTTTAATTCTTTTGTTCACATATCTACTTTCATTTTCCATCCTTCAAAATTTGATGGCTTTCCTTGATTTCTTTTCAACATGAGTCTTGAAGGCTAGAAACTTGTCCAACACTTCATTCTTGTGATGAGGAAAGTAGACCCAAGTGTAGCATGGAAAGTCATTAATGAAAGTAAGTATGTAGTGACCCTGGTTGACTAATGTCACTACAAAAGGACCTTATAGTACCATGTGAACCAACTAAAGAACAACTGGTGCTCTTGAAGACTTCCCTTTATGTAACTTCTCTTGTAGATGCATATCCATTGAACATGTAGAAAATTCACCTTGGGAAAAGTTGATTGTAGGTGGACCTTTGACCATATTGTTTGAGAAAAGTTGATATAGATAGCAAAAGGAAAGATGTCCATACCACTCATTCCATAATTTGGTTTGTGAATTGGATTGAGTCAACAAGGCTTGTGGAGGAGACGGGCACAAAGTTGGAGAAATAATAAAACCTTGTGTCACTATTAACTTTCCGCACTACAACCAATGAATCCTCTTTTAGACTATGTACCATTATTGAGTTAGGAAGGATCTCCACCTTATTGCCATCTCCAAGGTGAGTGATTTGGTAAATTGAGAGGAGATTAGAGCTTAGCTTAGGAACATAGAGAACTTCTTTAAACTCTCCATTTTCCATCTCCGCATTTCCTTTCCCTTCAACTTCCATTTTTGTATCATCTCCTACAAAGATGTGTGGTACCTTTCACTTCTTCAATGAAGAAAAGTCTCCTTTTGAAGAACCCATATGATATGAGGCACCTGAGTCAAGAATCCATTTTGCTAAAGAATTTGAATTTTCCATGAGTGTTTTCCCTTTGCCCTTTGAATCTAATGATCCTTTCTCCTTATAAGCATTAGGAAATGGAACATTGTGTTTCTTCATGATGGTCATCAACTCTTTAGTCTTTTTATTATAACACTCATGTTGTTTATGACCCATCTTCTTGTAATAGGCACACTTTTTCTTCTCCTTATTAGAGTCCCCCTTCTTGTTGGAATTCAAGGAAGATTTGCCTTGTTTATTTGATGATGGTGTTGTCTTTTCTACATCTTCTTGTGTGTTATTTTTCCACATCTTCTTGTGTGTTATTTTTCCATGTCTTCTTCTTCTTGCCCTTTCCTTTATTTGAAGATTGGATAGCTAAATTTTGAGAACCCTCATTATTGGCCACCAATGAATTAGACTTTGGCAAATTGAGAATCCCCATTGACTTTAACTTCTATTCTTCTTCATCCAACAGTTTAGGATAATGATCAAAAGTGAGTTTCTGATAGGCAACCCCTAATGTAGTCTTTGTGGTGTTATAAGAAGAAACAAATAGGAGTACTCAGATGGTAGCTTATTATGAATGAGATAGATCAATCTATCATCTTTAATAGGACTCCCACAATCATCAAGCTTCGTTCTTAATTCATTCACCTTTACAATAAAATCCTATAAAGAATCAAATGTGTTAGGATCTAAGGAGACAAGCTCATCTTCAATTTTGTAAACATCCTCCTCAAACACTTTACCATAGAGGTTTTTGAGGGTATCCCAAGCTTCCTTGGATGTAGAAGACTTTTGAATCTGATAAATGATCTTGTCTTCAACCCTGAAACAAATATCACCTAGGGATTTCTTATCTACTTGTACCTAGGAAAAGATTTCACTACTAGATATATGATCACCTATTAGTTTAGGAAGGGTACCATCTACATATTGAGAAACTTCATTATACATTAAGTGACACCACATTTTAATTGACCATGTAGCATAGTTATGTGGTGTTAATTTTGGAAACTTAAAATTTCCCATGATGCAAAAATGAAAGAAAACAATAGAAATAGAGGACCACAACACCAAGAACACCCCCTCTTTTCACTCAATGAAGAAACCCCCCCAAAAAAGATACTTTTGGCACTTTATATGTAGTGCATTTACAATGGCCACTTGCTAATTTTGTCCTTAGTGGACTTTTGATTTTTTTGCTTACAACCTCTTGATGGAGTACAAATTTGGAACTTTATAATGTATCTTAGATATACAAAAATTTAGAAGTTATATCAAAGCATTACAATGCATAAAAGGACTAATTCTAAAAGGGTTACTTTTTTCCAAACAACCCTATAATCTGATTGTAGATATGGAAAGTAGATAAAAAACAACACACTTTCAAAAAAAATGGAACCTAATTTCGAGTCCAGATGAGCCCGTATGGAGCAATTGAAGTTGCAAAATGTAAGATTAGATAGGTACAGTCACCAAAAAGATGCAATTTTTTATGAATCCATGCACCAAAACTAGAAAAGAACTACATCACTAAAATTTTTAGGAAATTCTAGCCAAAACAAAAAAAATTGCACATCATTTGTAGTCCAGATGACTAAGATATGGCCTCCCAAAGTCAAACTACCAAATCAAAAATCAATCTAGAGAGGGGTTGAGTCAGCAAAAGATGGGGTTAAATTTGATGGTCAAATGACTATCACAGTAGTTCAATTTTGCCTCCAAATGATAGTCATATGATCGTCAAATTTAGGATCATGAAATTGATGACATCAAAAAAATCATGTCCTATACGAATGATGACATCAACATGTACAAATTTGTATGGAGCTTGTACAATTTGACACATGTTTGGCCTATATGGGCATATGGTCAGGTGATAGGGCTGTACAAATTATCTGACTTGTTGCTAATAGGGCACAGTATGGATTATTAAGTCATGTGCCGATGAGGTGTTGACTGGAGTATGGTGTGTCCACCATGGCAAGGTCTCAAGTTGTCCACGTGGGTGGCATCTTTGACTAGCAGTCTATGTGGCTACTGTGTTGGCTGTCTAGCTGGTGAAAGAAAATTTGTAGACTGTGGTCAAAATATATAAATACTTTGTTAGATATGTTTTCCAATGACAAAGATGGTGCCCAGATTTATTTTAATGGTGCCCAGAGGTATTTGAGTTTCTATTGTTGAGAGATTAAACCATGGAGTTAGAAATATACAGAGGTGCTAGAGATGTGGGTTTTATCCCACATTTCATCATGGGGTAAAGCCTTGCAATGTTTAAAACACCTACGCTCCTCGCTTTAAATGAATTATTGCAGACTGCTAGGTTATGTGGACTAGTCGCTAGGAATTAGGAAGTTAGCCGCCAATTATAGGGTGCTCTCACCAAAATTTAATACCACCTAAAAATTGTGGATGAAGCCCACTGAATTTATAGAATATTCTTTGAATATTCTTTACAGGGGCTAGGGTGTCACTGCCTGGTTACCACAAAAAAAATTTCTCTGCAAGGGCTTGTAGGGCTAATTTTTTTTTTTTGAAAAATTATAGAATTTCAAAAATATTGTAGAGAAGGATAAATTGTAGATTTGAAACAATTGAAATGTGCAGATCTAATAGATCATACTAGATTTGCAAATCAGGCCTTTGGGTGCCAATTTGCAAATTTTTTTTGCCTCAAAATTGATTATGGCCCAACATAGGCAAATTTCTAGCTAATTTTCATCAAATTGAGATTCCAAACACAATGGTGAGGTTTGCTTTCACTCTAGACACTCCCAATATCTATGGATTCTCCAGATCTGGGTTAAGGTGCTGAAGCAAGAATGGTCTTGAATGACTATGTGAAGAGAATGTCCCCAAGCTTTGATATCATTTAAGAATTTTTTTAAGGGAAAAATCACCCAAGACCAAGAAACTCAAGCACAAGCACAACAATAGACCAAAAGAGTATGATCAGAATAACGATATATATTCCATTTAATATGCATTAAAGTACATTAGGAGTGCCTGTATATAAAGGCCTCTAGAATGCTTCTAGAATGCCTAGAAGTTAGCAACATGATAAGCCATACATCCAAGCACATGTCTACCAGAAGTGGATTATCCTCCATTAAGCATAGGAGTAAGTGCAACGATGAGAGGATAAGCCTACAAAGGTGTAGCATACAAAATTATGTTGTAGACAACATGTGGTTAATTAAGAGTGCTAATAACTCCTAAGTGTCTCACCTAAGATATAATAAAATAATGCATTGACCTAAGTAAACTTAAATAAGTGTAAATTGTGAATAATTATTTACACCAATAGTACTAAACCATGATTTTGAATTTCCACTTTCAAATAGATTTGCCAACCTTTATTCTAAGGAAGGTACCTTGTATCAACCATGTTACTGATTATTGTTCACTTTTTCTTGGATGCAACCAATATTTTGTCCATTTCTTCTTGGAATAACAACTATTCTTTCAACAACCACAATGTTTTGACCAATAGGAGCTCTTCACAAGATTTCTCTGAATTCTTCTTCTTCTTCTATAACTCAATTCACCTAATGGTATTATTGAGCACTTCATCCACACTTCTAGGCTAAATTGTTAAAACCTAAAATAATGTTTTTTTGTGTGTCTTGGAAACCAAGATTCAGTTGTAGAACTTGAAACATGTTCTCAAGCAATAATACCATCTTTCTTCATCATAGACAAATGATCAATCTTTCTATTTGTTCCCCCTGTAGATGTTGACTTTAAGGTCAATTTTTCTATTAGTGACTCACACTTAGTCAATATATAGTTGCTACTAAGTTTCTTAGTTACTACCAAGCTTCAAAACCTATGTAAAGTTCATGCCAAGTGCAGCAATGTCTATCAAGTTGTTCAATGCAAGCGATGGAAAGTCTCATGTTAACTGAGCTCTACAATGTCAACTAAGTTACACAGTGTTAACCATGTTCTCTAGTGTCTACTAAGCTCATAGTGTTAGCGATGTGAATCTAGTGTTGACTGAGCCATGGAGTGTTAACTAAGTGATTCAGTATATGTCAAGTTTCACAATATTCATGGTTCACACTACTTGGAAGTGATTAGTATGAACTGAGCCTCTTTGTCAACTGAGCTCTAGATGATGTTGAGTGTTGACACTGGTTCCCAAGTATCACAACATCATTGATTTTGTGTTCATAACTTGAGTTACAATAGTTGGGCTGACTTTGTGGATTTTGATGAAACTTGTATTGTAGCCTACTTTAGTAATTTATGTTTTGGATTGATATATATATGTAAAGCATTGTATCATATCCAAATAAGTATTACATGAGCATGCAATACAAAAAAGTACAAATTAAGAAGGCTACAAGAAATATAAGGGACAACAAAGATTTATCTATCACAAGAAGTTGATCACTACAATTCAAGTAATCTCAACTAGAAAATTAGAGTTGCAGATCAAAGATTAGCCACTGGTTCAACCTAACAGGTGTATCAGTTGAATCTTTTAACAAGGTAGACTTAACAATCTTATGTAAAATCTCTTTACTAAGTGCTTACTTCATTGTATGTTTTGTAGATTCTTTCAGAAGGTGGACCTCACAATCCTTATTACCTCTAATAGGGTAGATCATTAGAAGTTATCAATTGTAAGCCTTAATAGGCCAACTTTATACTATAGTACTAAATATTGTACGTATCATCCCCACCCCAGTTTTACTTTCTATTAGGAAGGCTTATGGGTTACAATATCTTGTGTTAAGTGTTAATGAATGCTTTACTACTTTCATTCTTTCATGCATGAAATTATATTAGAATATTATATGGATGATTAATTAGTGAAATAAGAAGAAAATTTTTATTGGTCCCTAATTCAACCCTCCACTCTTAGTAACCTTGCCTACCTCATATTTCCAATAATTGGTATTAGAGCATTGTGGCTCTCACAGAAGAAGTTTAACATCTTGAGCAAAGATCAAAGGTAATGGAGGTATATAGGCTAGATAAGGATATTAAAAATGAAAAGCTAGATCTTGAATTGGCCATTGGGCAATTGAATAAAGCAAAGGAGAAAATCTCTTAATTATTGAAAAGAATGAAAGATATTGCACTAAAAATGAATGACAATCTCTACATTGAAGAAAGAATTGAAGATATATATCCTGAAAGAAATTTAGATGAATCTAATAAAGCAATCAAAGACCTATTAGAAAATAATTTCAATCTTCAAGAAGAAGTTAGAAAGCTGAAAAGAGAACAAGAAATCTTATTGGTGAGATTATGTGAAGTCATGGAAGAAAAAGACAAAGCCAAATAAGAGATAGAAGAAAGGAACAATGAAATTCAACATCCATCCATTCAACAAGAAGACTTCATTGATCAAATCACTAATGTAAATGAAGAACTTATGAATCTAAGGTTAAAAAATGAAAGATTGGATAATGATCTAAGCACTAAAAAGAAAACCAATGAAAGGATGATGAAATTTCAAGAAAACATGAATCAATTAAGTGAACAAAGTCAGTATAGACACAAACGACAAGCTGGAATAGGATACACAGAAGAAGGTGAATCATCCAAGCAAGGAGCTTAAAAGAATCAAAGGCCTACTTGCAATCATTGTGGTAAGATAGGTTATACATCAAACAAATATTGGAGTAATGGTATAGAAAAATTCAATGGAAAATGATACAACTAAAATAAGCATGGACATAGAGCAAGTGAATGCAAGGAGAAATCTAAGTTTGGAGGAAAATGCTATAGTTGCAATGAACAAGGATATAAATTTTTTGAATACAAAACCATGAAACTGAATATAGCAGAACACATTATGAAAACAATATTTGGATGGGACTACAACACATGGTGTAGATGCCACTACTGTGGTGAATTTGGGCAAAGTGGAGCAAACTACATCATGATGGCATAGAACAATAGATTTTTTTTTGCCCTTTTTATGAACATTTGTCTATATCTTGTTAAAACTTATCATCTTTTAAGCCTAGTATTTTGAACTGTTGGTCATTTTTGCCTTCCTGCCAAAATCACCAAATTTGAATTCAACAAAGTAAATGTTCACAAGTTTTAAATATTCAAATATTCAAAAGGGGCACAAAATATTTATGCTTAACCTTATGACATGTCTTCCTTGTGCATTTTAATGTTTTTGCGGGCCCGCAAGTTCCTCATCGCCGGATCAAGATAGATCAATGGATGGAACTATGTTGCTATGGAAAGTTGCATGTTTTTTTACATTAGCGACATAGCACCCTTTTGCCGTGTGTCAGGTGGGGTCCTCCACTTCCCTAATTGTTTTTTTGGCACCGAGTTTTGCTAAGTATGGTGGGCGCTATGGCGCTATCGAGAAATTTGTTCTTCTCACCGTTAGTGACATAGCACCCAGATAGAAAGTATTACTGCGGCAACATTAGTTGTTAGGTGGGTCCCAAGTATGCCCTGTTGTATACTAGGGATGCATTTTTCAGACATGTTGGTAGTGGTCAATTGTTTCATTGGCTGAGGTATGACTATGTAGAATGTGGGCCCTACGAGGACTTGTCAGATAGGTTGGTACGTGGCTAGTTCTCATTGGTTAGTATGGTAGTAGATCAGACCCATCTTGCCTGCCATCAGATCTCAGAAGATCAATGGTGGGTGCTATCTCACTATGGAAAGCTACGAGAATTTTAACCATAGTGACATAGTGCCTAGGTGACACATGGCACAGATGACGTAATGGGCCCACTCTTCTCCAAAGCAATGTTATGGCTCTTCCTTAGTGGCAGTTGTCAGGTAGGTCATAGTACAATGACAATTTTTCATTGGTCCATTCAGCCAACTTAGTATGCAGTAGTGCAATTTTGTTAATCATCATCAGATCTAAGGGAAATCCATGGTAGACGCTATCTCACTATGGAGAACTGTGAGGATTTTAACCATAGTGACATAGTACCCTTTCGCCACGTGGATCAATGGGGCTAGGTCTTGCCAACATGGATATGCCAGGATGTTCTAGGTGATTGCCAAGTGGATCCATGGGCCAGAAACTTAGTAGGACAAGTGCAGTATTATGAGGATCTTCCATGATCGTTGATCTTGTGGAGATCAACAATGGGCACTATCACACTATGAAGGGTTGCACACCATTTTTTCATAGTGACATAATGCCTTAGTGACACATAACAGGGTGGGGTTGAGGGTTATGAAATTGCAGGGATGGTACTAGTTTAGGCCGAGTCAAATGCCAGGTGTGCTGAGTTGTTTCGTGGGCCCAGAGGTTCTAAGGAGATAGCTCAGTATTGTGGCGAGTCTTCACAATTGTCAGATCAGTTCAAGTCAACGATGGGCACTATCTCACTATGGGAAAGGGCCTAGAGAATATGCATAGTGACATAGTGCCTAGATGACACGTATCTTCGCGGGCTTGACCAAGATTGATAGATAAGGGCTAGTAGTTATGTTGTAGCTGTCGTGGTCAGGGTTTTAAGAAGATGGCACAGTTAGTTAGAGAAAGGCATGGTCAACTTAGGGGGACCCCACGAGGTGGAAAAAGGAAATAAACTCATTAGTCCACGTGGCTCATCCTAGTGCCAAAGATAGGTTGACTCGCTGACTCTACTGATTCATGCACCAAAAGTGATAGGAGGTCGAGTTTTCTGGACGATTTGATATTTATGATCAATCCCAACCAACCTAGAGTGAATGCGAGACAAGGAAGAACACTCCACCTCCAATCCAATCCATGTATTTGGTCAGAGCACAGTTATGGTATCACTTCTATCTTCTCAAGGCCCTATTTTAGTTAAAAATCAGATTTCATGGTACCAAAAGGCTATACTTATATCAGATTTCTTTAGATCCCCATGATTGTTCCTGATAGAGCCTTGATGGTGGTGGTTGTAGGATGGTTTTGGATGGAAAATCTTAGTTATGCCTGAACTATAAAGGCAATTTTTGTGAATTTTGTAAAGGTCGATCATTCTCTATTGTTCTCTATTGTTGCTTTACAATTCCAGTGTAAATTCCCCCGTGCCTCTGAACTACATAATTTACTGCCTTATCTCCTTCAGCCATTGGTATGAAAGTGTAAGAATTCTTTGCCTCTTACTGGTGTTTTGTAGAGATCTATGATCTGCATGACTGTATCTCCCTGGCCAATGAATGATAATATAAGCAAATCTCTCTTTCCTTGTGTCATTCATCTTGGTCTTCTGATCTACATGTGATTATTTGATTAAAGAAAGTTTGAATGTGTATATCCTTGGTTTCATTCTGGTTCAATAGTGCATATATGGGTAGAGATTGGTCTAAACACTCTATTTTGGTGCATCACCTCTTTAGATTAGACTAGGCAAATTTTCTTTCATGCTCTCCTTCTCCCTTTTCCTCTCTAAGAGTAGTTAGGTGCATCCTGATAGTAAGAGGAAGTCGGTCTTCTCCAGAGACTCAACCTCACAATTATAGTCCCATAGCTTGGAGGTTGTTTCCATGTTTCACTAGGTTGTCCTCATGCATAGGCTTTGGACAAGGGTGTAAAGCTAAGTGACAACAATTTTTGGCACGCCTAGTGGGACCCACCTGACAGAAAATTTCAAGCCTACTAGTGTCAAAAGGGAAGATTTCAAGATCAATACTGAGGAGATAGTACTAGCTTCGGTGTTTAAGCCTTCACGAGATTCATTCTTCAAAGTACTTGGCAACTCTGAGCTTCATAACTTTCTGGTTCTAGGCCAAAGTTGCAATGATTCATGCCCAGAGCTGAAACAAGGGCATCTTCTAGAGTAAGTTTCAATACCAAGAGCTTTCATTTTCATACCCTAGAAGAAGGAAGACTAGAATATCTTTATCACCAGTGAGGAGTGTAATAGTAACAAATACACCTACAAGATCTATCTCTACTCCTCCTGCTGTTAGATCTTAGCCTAGACTGCCATCAATACATATCAATAGATCACTTGTCTATATGGCATTTCCTAGAGCTCATACTTTTTTCACCTTTAATGGTGGGAGCCCTCTCTTATTAGCCCAAAGACATGACATATTAGTAGCTGCCCTCAAAAGTATACTAGAGTTTACTTGTGAAACATCTATCTCTCCCTTAGAACACATTCAAGAGGTTGCAAATGTCTACAATATCCATGGTATTACAAAGGATGATGTTCTAGTTAGGCTCCTAGCCTCATCCTTGAAAGGAAAAGCACTACAATGGTATAGAGGTTTAGCTCATGGTTCTATAACACATTGGGATGGATTAGGAGCAGGATTGTGCAAACATTTTGAGGATAAAAGTGACTAATTTTCACTTTTAGAGTAGTTGACTACTATAAAAAGAGCCCCCCATGAATTTATGACTAATTTTAATTATAGTTATCAAAAGACATGGGATAGAATACCTACTTCAGTGAAGTCTACCCATGGTAATGCCTTTTTCCATTACCTTAGAGCTTTTAACAGTGATATCGCAACTACAATCCAAACTATGGGAGGAGATACCTTGCCTAATGCTTATGACATAGCAATAAGGGCAGAAAACATATTGATACAAGGAGGTAAGCTAGCTCCAAGGCCTCCTATGCCCTTCTTTCCTGATGTTCCAAATCATCAACCAGCAATGGCTCCTTTTCCCACAACTTCTACATTACAATCCCTTACTCCAGTCCCTCAAGCTTCCACATCTTCAAATGTAATAGATGAAATCAAAGAGATGATGCAATCTCTGATTCAGAACATGGACAAAAGAGAGAAGAACCTTGATAAAAGATTGCAAGATCAAGGGAAGAAGTTAGAAGATCAAGGAAGGAGGTTGGAGGATAATTTCTCTATGATGCAGAAAATGAGCAACAAGGTGGTGACTTTAGAAAGACAACAAGCTAGAGGTAGTAAGCCTCATCAATTGCAATATCAAACTCCAAGTAGTGGTAGGCCTCCAAATCCTAATCATTGGAACAATTCTTTTGATCAAAGTAAGTAGGGTGGCCATGCTTCAACCTCAAATGTAAACCAAAGTAGGGCCATAGTCCCTCAAAACAATATGGCTCAAGATCAAGACTTTTGTCCCTCCTGTAACTACTCCTATGCCTATTGAATGTGTTAGAAGGCTAAATCTTTTATGGCTTTGATAGTCCAAGAACCTGCAACAAAACAATCATACAAGGAGGACCAATGTAAAGATGCCTCAGATATGCAAAGACAGGGTGATTGCTCTTTTATGAATCATCAGATGGAGGAGCATTGTAATGTAAACTAGGATTCCATTGCTCATAACACTAGAAGAAAAAGAAGAGCTATGGAAGATGCTATCCCTCCTCCCAATTAGGCCTCAAATTCAAATGCGATATCTCATGAGCAAGCAACAAATAATCAATCAAGTACCTTTCAGCAGCAAAGGCAAAATCATGGCAGGAAGTATACAAGTGATGCTCAAGTTATTCCATCTCAACCTCATATAATTGCAGCTCCCAAGGGTTCTACCAAAGCACTTACTATGCCATTCAGTGTGATAGAGAAAATGAAGAAGACAAATGTGAATATCTCCATGTGGGATGCTATTGCTACTATACCCATGCAAAAGAGGTTGTTGCAACAAGAATTGGAAAGAATTGAACCAAAGGATCAGACACTCAGCATGGAAAGTGCCACAAGCCTCGTAAAACCATCAAGGGAGGTAGAAACAAGTAAAAAGGTTAGACCTCCTCCATTCTATGTTTCTCTAATTATAGGGGGCAAGCTAGTCCATAATTGCATGATTGATTAAGGGGCTAGTAGTTCAGTGATGTCTAGGTGTGTTGCTGATGCTTTAGGAATGAAATATGAGCCCATTGTTAGGGATGTATTACAGTTGGATGGCAGTACTGTCAAGACTATAGGGATCCTTAGGAATGTGGAGATGGCCTTACGTGCATGCCCTAGTTGTACTGTAACCCAAGATATCTCTATTGCTGAGGTCAAGCCATATTTTGCCATCTGTCTGTCAAGGGACTTCACTATCCAAATAGGTGGTTACATATCTTCTAACTGATTGTATATTTTTTTTAGAACAAGATATGGAGCCAATGCTTCAATCAAAGCTGAGCCTGAAGCCCTCCATCATGCTAAAACCTATACCCCTAACTCCATCAACATGAATTGCCCTATTCTAGAGATGGATGAGAATGACATAGTGAATGAGCCCACCACTTCCCTAGTAGAGATACCTAATTTTTTCTTGGATGAATGGGCTGATGCATAAAAATTTGATTCTACATCAGAGATTCTTGAGATAGGTCTCAGTACATATTGTATATTGGAAAAAGATGCTCTAGTTCTCAATCTTGTGGAGACTGAAGAAGATGAGAGTGGGATATGGAGTATGTACTTTGATGGATCAAGGAATAAAAATGGATTAGGTGCTAGTGTGATGTTGATTTATCCTGCACAAGTAAGGTACTACTTCTCCTTTAGGCTCCAATTCAGTTGCACCAATAATGTAGTCGAGTATGAATCCTTGATTCAAGGTCTCCTACTTGCTCAAAAAAGAGGAATCCAAGCCTCAAGAGTATATGGAGATAGTGAGTTGGTGGTTAATCAAGTGAGAAATCATAATACCACTAAAAATGGTTTGCTCAAGTCTTATAAAAATAGGGTATGGGATTTTCTTGAAGGTTTCAATGCATTTCATATTTAAAGCATCCCTCGAAAGGAAAATAGACATGCTGATAGACTTGCAACAATAGGCGCATCTTATGATGTACCAAGGAATCTTGAGGAGGAGAAGAAGCAACAAATTAGAGTGGTAGTAAGGCCTACCATCCTTGATAACAAAATCCATTGGCAAGTGTTTGAGTCTGATGAACAAATTGTCAACTTCTTGCAGAATGAGGCAAAATTTTCAGAGAGAAATCAGTCAAGACTGGAGGATCAGTATGGTGATCAGATCATTCACCTCAGTTCCAACAAGTTGCCTAAGGGTCTCATTACCCTAGAGAGTGTTTTTAACCCTAATGATCAAGCAAGAGGCAGGGCCATGAACCTAGCTGCTGACGAAGATGACTACACTCTAGTCATGATTGTTGATGGAAAGTCCTTAAACATGGGCAAGGTATGCTCTGAAATTGAACAAGAAAATTTTATTCATCTATGTCAAGAATTTAATGATGTATTTTCTTGGACATATGATGACTTAAAGGGCTTTGACCCAAGGTTGTTTCAGCATATCATAGATTTAATTAATGATGTAAAGCCAGTGAGACAAAAGTAGAGGCCACTGAATCCAAAGATTGAACCCTTAATGAGAAAAGAGCTATCCAAGTTGATTAAGGCCAATATAATTTTTCCCATCAAGCACTCATCATGGGTAGCAAACCTTGTCCCTGTTAGGAAAAAGAATGGAGAAATTATATTGTGTGTGGACTTTAAGGACCTTAACCAAGTTTCCCTTAAAGATCACCATCCTCTCCCTTCTATGGAGTAGATTTTGTCCAAGGTCAGTGGTTCAAAGAGATTTTCATTTCTTGATAGATTTTCTAGCTACAATCAAGTGCTGATTAAAGAATCTGATAGATACAAAACTGCATTTACCACTAAATGGGGTACTTATGCTTATTGTAAGATGCCATTTGTGCTAACCAATGAAAGTGCTACATTTCAGAAGGCAATGAAGATGGCCTTCAAAAGATTGATCGACAAGTTTGTCTTAGTTTACCTTGATGATGTCACTGTGTATTCAAAAAATGTAGAAGGTCATTTTGATCATTTAAGAAAGGTATTCATAAGATGCAGAGAGTTTGGGGTTTCCCTTAACCCAAGCAAGTGTGTCTTTGCCACTAAGGAAAATTATTAGGACACATTGTATCTGAGGATGGATTAACCATTGATCTAGAGAGAACAAAAGCAATACTTGCCCTCCCTCTGCCTAAACACAAGAAAGGGCTGCAAAGTTACCTAGGCAGGATAAATTTTGTGAGAAGATTTATTCTTAATCTTGCTACCATGATGAAACCTCTTATAGCTATGCTCAAGAAAGGTGTGGTCTCTGCATGGACCAAGGAAGGGAAGGAAAGTTTTGAAGAGATCAAGATAGCCATAGCCTTAGCCCCTACTCTCATGAATCCAAACTTTGAGAGGGATTTCATTCTTTATACCCTAGGTGGTTAGTCAAACATTTCTGCTGTCCTGACTAAAAGAAATGATAATGGTGACAAGAAGCCCATAGCTTTCTTTAGTGAAGGGCTTAAAGAATATGAAGATAAATACAACTATGTAGAGAAGCAAGCCCTTGCAGTCATCAGAGCTTTGAAGAAATTCAGACACCTCTTATCCCATAACAAGATTCATTTGTTGGTACCCCATGCGAGTGTGAAGGATTTCCTTTTGAACAAAGATGTTAGTGAGAAAAGAGATGGTTGGATTACAAAGGTAATGGAATATGATGTTGACATTCAGATTACCAAGCTGCTAAGAGGGAGGGGGTTGTGTAAACATATGTTATCATCTCAGGAACCTGATGAGGAAGCTGCTATGATATTGATAGAGCAACAAGAGGAAAGAAATAGTGACCCAAGGAGTTGGATGGATGACATGAAGAATTTCTTATTAGGCAATGGATACCCCCAAGGATTAGATAGAACTAAAAGGAGACAGTATAGATTGCAGTCAATTCATTATGTCATAATATATGATATCCTTTTTAGAAAAGATTTTAATGGAGCCCTATTAAGAAGCTTTGATACAGACCAGGCTAAAAGAATGATCAAATAACTTCATGATGGTCCTGATGGTGGTCATTTCTCAGCAAGGACAACTACAATGAAGATCATGAGGGCTGGTTATTACTAGCCATCTCTATTCCATGACTGTCATAAATATGTAAGGAAGTGTGAAAAGTGTGCCTTCTTCTCTGGCAAGAAAATTTTTTTAGCTCTTCCCCTTCATCCTACCCAGGTAGATTAACCTTTTCCTCAATGGGGATTGGATTTCATAGGTCCTATCAATCCTTCCTCCAGTTTTAGTCAGATGTGGATTCTAGCTACTACAGATTACTTTACTAGATGGACAAAGGTAGTTGCATTGAAGGATGCCACTGAATCTTTAGTTGTTGAGTTCCTTGATGGAATTGTGACCAGGTTTGGTGCCCCTTCAACCATTATTTCAGATAATGCAAAATATTTTGTTGGAGCTTAGATTTGTGCATGGGCAATGGACCATAATATTTATTTGAGCACACCCTCAAATTATTACCCCCAGGGTAAGGGATGAGTCCTCCAATGAGAACCTGATTAGGATCATGAAAAGGACAATAGAAGATAACCATAGGTGTTGGCATAAAAAACAAAAGACTGCACTATGGGCTGACAGAATAATGCCTAAAAGGTCAATAGGGAATTCACCATTTGTGTTAGTTTATGGAAGAGAAGCAAGGCTTCCAATTTCATTGGAGTTCCCATCCCTAAAGCTAGCTCATCAGCTGGAGTTGATTAAAGATGATGCCATGACAGTGAGAATGGTAGAGCTGATGGAGCTGGAAGAGAAGAGAAATTAGGCCATGTAGACCCTAGAGGCACACCAACAACAAGTAAAAAAGAGTTTTGACAGGAAGGCTAGGGTCAGAATCTTCAGGGAGGGAGATTTGGTTTTGAAATGGGATGTAGATAGGGCAAAACCAAGAAGACACTCAAAGTTTGATGCACTGTGGAGTGGTCCCTATTTGATTGAAAGTTGTAAGTAGGCCAATGATTTTCAGTTAAGCAGGCTTGGTAGTGAGATTCTACTAATCCCAGTCAATGGGATCTATCTCAAGCCATGTTTTTGAGGGTTTGAGATTCCATGTACATAGTTAGCATAGTTCTGTTTCTAGTTTGTTCCCTGCTTTTCCAAGAAGTGCACAAGCACAGGATTGTCTCTGTGAAATAGCCAATTTTCTCAAAGTTTTGAAGGTTGCAAAATGAGGTTTTTGTCTCTAGTTCTAGTTGAAGAGATAGGAGTTTTAGGGTTTTCCTCTCAGAGGTGGGGTTAGAGTTCTACAAGTTCTTAGAATCTACATATTTTTTATGACTCTATAGCACAATGGATGCTTCAGGTCACTGATCTATGCATAGAAGGCTAGCATTTCCTCCGAGTCACCAGATTTGTTGGTCATTTTTGCCTTCTCGCCAAAATAACCAAATTTGAATTCAATGAAGTAAATGTTCACAAGTTTTAAATATTCAAATATTCAAAAGGGGCACAAAATATTTATGCTTAACCTTATGACATTTCTTCCCTGTGCATTTTAATGTTTCCGTGGGCCTACAAGTTCCTCATCATTGGATCAAGATAGATCAATGGATGGTGCTATGTCACTATGGAAAGTTGCACGTTGTTTTACGTTAGTGACATAGTGCCATTTTTCCATGTGTCAGGTGGGGTCCTCCATTTCCCTATTTTTTCAGCACTGAGTTTTGCTAAGTATGGTGGATGCTATGGTGCTATTGAGAAATTTGTTCTTCTTTCCATTAGCGACATAGCACCCAGACAGAAAGTATTATTGTGGCAACATCAGTTGTCAGGTGGGTCCCAAGTATGCCTTGTTGTATACCAAGGATGAATTTGTCAAACACATCGGCAATGGTCAATTGTTTCATTGGCTGAGTTATGAATGTGTAGAATGTGGGCCCTGCGAGGACTTGTCAGACAGGTTGGCATGTGGCCAGTTCTCATTGGTTAGTATGCTGGTAGATTAGACCCATCTTGCCTACCATCAGATCTTAGAAGATCAATGATGGGCGCTATCTCGCTATGGAAAGCTGCGAGAATTTTAACCATAGCAACATAGCGCCTAGGAGACACATGGAACAGATGATGTAATGGGCCCACCCTTCTCCAAAGCAATATTACGGCTTGTCCTCAGTGGCAGTTATCAGGTGGGTTACAGTACAATGGCAATTTTTCATTGGTCCATTCAGCCAGCTCAGTATGTAGTCATGCAATTTTGTTAATCATCATTAGATCTAAGGGAAATCCACAGTAGGCGCTATCTCGCTATGGAGAATTGTGAAGATTTTAACCATAGTGACATAGCGCCCTTTTGCCATGTGGATTAGTGGGGCTAGGTCTCACCAAGATGGATATGCCAGGATGTGCCAAGTGGTTGCCAAGTGGATCCATGGGCTAGAAACTTAGTGGGACAAGCGTAGTATTATGAGGATCTTCAATAATCATTGATCTCTTGGAGATCAATGGTGGGTGCTATTGCACTATTGTGCTATGAAGAGTTGCACGTCATGGTACTAGTTAGGGCTAAGTCAAATGCCAGGTGTGCTGAGTTGTTTCATGGGCCCAAAGGTTCTAAGGAGATAGCACAGTATTGTGGTGAGTCTTCACAATTGTTAGATAAGTTCAAGTTAATGATGGGCACTATCTCACTATGGGAAAGTGCCCAGAGAATATGCATAATGACATAGCACCTAGATGACATGTGTCTTCGTGGGCTTAGCCATAATTGATAGATAAGGGCTGGCAATTATCTTGTAGCCATCATGGTTAGGGTTTTAAGAAGATGGTGCAGTTAGCTAGAGAAAGGCATGGTCAACTCAGGGGGACCTCGCGAGGTGGAAAAAGGAAATAAAATCATTAGTCCACATGGCTCGTCTTGATGCCAAAGACAGGTTGACTCGCTGAATCTACTAATTCATGCACCAAAAGTGATAGGAGGTCAGGTTTTCTATGCAATTTGATATTTATGATCAATCCTAACCAACCTAGAGTGATTGCGAGTCAAGGAAGAACACTCCACCTCTGATCCAATACATCTACTTGGTCAGAGCACAGTTATGGCACTGCCTCTATCTTCTCAAGGCCCTATTTTAGTTAAAAATCATATTTCATGGTACGAAAAGGCTATACTTAGATCAAATTTCTTTAGATCCCCATGATTGTTCCTGATAGAGCCTTGATGGTAGTGGTTGTAGGATGGTTTTGGGGGGAAAATCTCAGTTATGCCTGAACTATAAAGGCAATTTTTCTGAATTTTGTAAAGGTCGATCATTCTTTGTTGTTCTCTACTATTGCTCTGCAATTCTAGTGTGAATTCCCTTGTGCCTCTGAACTACATGATTCATTGCCTTATCTCCTTCATCCATTGGTATAAAAGTGTAAGAATTCTTTTCCTCTTACTGGTGTTTTGTAGAGATCTATGATCTACATGACATTATCTCCCTGGCCTATGAATGATAATATAAGTGAATCTCTCTTTCCTTGTGTCATTCATCTTGGTCTTCTGATCTGCATGTGATTATTTGATTAAAGCAAGTTTGAATGTGTATATCCTTGGTTTCATTCTAGTTGAATAGTGCATATATGGGCAGAGATTGGTTTGAATGCTCTATTTTGGTGCATCACCTCTTTAGATTAGATTAGGTATATTTTCTTTCACACTCTCCTTGTCCCTTTTCCTCTCCAAGAGTAGTTAGGTGCATCTTGATAGTAAGAGGAAGCCAACCTTCTCCAGAGACTCAACCTCATAGTTCAAGTCCCACAGCTTGGAGGTTGTTTCCATGTTTCACAAGGTTGTCCTCATGCATAGGCTTTGGACACGGGGGAAACCTAAGTGACAACATGAACCTTTTGATGTATAAAGTATGAACTTATGGCATGAAAATGATAGTTGATATTATGTTTAAAAAGGGGTTCATTATGTTAAATCTTTCTTCATGTATGCTTAACATGGGTAGGTCTTCCTACAGCTGAAAAGATTGCAGAACCATTAGTTGAATGGTTAATGCTTTTCTTATAAATTAATAAATATGAATATATGTTGTCAAAAATTTTGTGTGTATCATTAATGTCTGCAGGAATTCAAGCTGAGTGGGAATCAACTAAATGACCATGAAAGACTTGCGTTGAGGAAGTGTTGGTGTTAATGGACTTGGCGACAAAAATAAAAAGGGACCTATTTTCATGGATGACAAGCGAGACTTGACAAAGTGATTGAGTGGGAAAGTAAGCATTGAAGTGGTTAGTTAAGCATGCATGGAGTTGTTATGGATACCTAGATTCCTGGAGGATGGTTTAAGTCAAAGGAACAAATCTAGCATCTTTTGTGCTCTATATTTGTGGGAATTCAAGGAATAGTTAATGCTTTTATGTTTTCATGCTGTAACAGACTATCCTTCAAAAGGAAGTCATAAATTTAGGAGTTTTTTATTCCTTCTTTTTAAAAATAAGACCTTGTTTGTATTTGGAAGGTCAAGGGAGGAGAACTATAGAAGGATAGTAGACTTGCTGGTTATCTATTTTTTTAATGTACCACTACATATTTGAATGAATATATGGTTTTGATGAGTTCTTACACTTTTATTTGAGCTTATCTTTCCTTCTTTCTTTCATGAGGGCCCACGTAGAAGGTGGAGTTTACTTTAGTCATTAGGTGTTGTATTTTCTAAGCTAAATGTAGAACTTCTATTCTTATAGCCACTAGAAATAGAACTAGTTACTATTCCTGCAGTAATAGGTGCATAGGTGAATGGCTAAGTAGTTAAAATCTGCTTCTAAGCATTTGATAACTGTCTTTTATGTTGGTAAAATAGATTTCCTTAATAGCACTTGCATTCAAAGTAGTAGTGACTTTTAGTGGAAATTAGAGCATATACTTTGTAGACATCATCTCAAGTTCAAGCTCCCGGATTGATATTTAATGGAGATCAGAATAGTACTTTGGTAGTGAAGGATGTCCAATCTTGTAGCTAAAAAGGTGTTATATTGGTTAGACATTTTTGGTGCCATTGCCAGGGATGGTGTCAATCTAGTATTCACTATAGAGTCACTTAGCTAGTTTCATTTTTAGTATTTTGCATGTATAGGAGAAGAGACCATCTTGGAAGATTTCTTCCCAACTTATATTAGGAAGATCCTTTTCCTGAAGAAGAAGAAGAAAGAGAAGAAGAAGACAAACTATTTGAGAATGTGTTTGCAAAAATATCGAATAAAAAACACTCACCAAATACATCTGAAGAATCCCTCCATTTAAAAAATCTTTTTGCTGAGCCTAAATTTCAAGATAATCCACTAGCTCTAATCATTTATCAACCCCCACTAGGACATCCAAAAATGGTAGTCGCTCAACCTACCTTTCCATTTCCAATCCCTCCTTAGCTGGGTAACCAAAATCTAAAGAATATACCCTCTGTTGCCTTGCCAAAATTTTATGGTCTTATTACTGAAGATCCAAAGACCTTTCTCTTCAAGTTTGACATTCTTTGTCGAAGCTATGATTACACCACAAATTTCTACAAACTAAAGTTGTTCCCATCAACTCTCAAGGAGGCTACTTTGAGATGGTTTATGAGTCTAGGTGCCAATGCCATGATAGATTGGCAACAAATGAGCAATCTATTCCATGATAAATATAAGGAATATTGTAGAGGCCATGATTTAAAAGGAGATGACATTTTTAAAATGTCACAAAGGGAGGATGAGATTTTGGAGGACTATGTTTCCTAGTTCATGTTTAACTTGCATCGTAATACACATCATCAGTTAAATGAGGAAACTTAGAAGCATATATTTTTGAAGGGATTTCATGATAGGAGTATGGAAGCCTTAGACTTGATGGCTAGAGGTGACATTACATAGAAGACATGGGCTGAAATCTGGAATATTTTTTTAAATTATTTCAGAGCAACAATAAAAAATGGAGGAGGTGTAAGAGACTTACTCCAAAAAAATCTTGGTGTACGAGTATCCAAAAGAGAATTGTCAAACATCCTATCAGATCCAAGCAAGACATCATTAATGATGTTACTACACAATTGGACACCATGCAAGCACAAAGAAAGAAGGAGGATGCTGATCTTATGTTGGAAGAATATTGTCCTCACTATAGAGAGAAGTCTAGCTATTGATGCAAACCTGTTGCTAGCATGGACTCAAAGCATGTGCCTACTGAGTTCAGGGCAATTGACGAAGATAGAGAAATCATCTATGTTACTCAACGAAGGCTGTAGGCTCCAAAATCAGGTACTCCTCAAGACCCACTTCATAATTATAGTGGTAATAGTCAATGGCAATAGCAATAGGGTAGTCATAATAATTGGTAGCAACCTAACCAAGGGTTGTAGTAGCCTAACTGAGGGTGGCAATAGCCTAACCAAGGTTGGAAACAACCTAACCAAGGGTGCCAACAACCTTAGCAAGGGTGGCAACAACCTCCTCTAGGTTCTCAAAACTAGCAGCAACAACATTAGCCAGCCTTGCCACAACCTCCCCAACAAAAAGCTTTAATGCCTCTTGTAGCCAATATAGCCCCTCCTAAACAACCACAAATGTCTATGGAACTTGTGCCTAACCCAAATAATGTAAAACCCTTAGCTCAACAACAAAGTTATTCTATCACCTTGAATGATATTCATCTACAATCTGGAACAATGCTTGCATCACCTTAGCAGCCCATTATAATAGAAGTAGATGATACAAATGCTGAGTTAGTCCAAGAACCTACCAACACTGTCTCTCCTGTAGCCAAGAAACCACCATTCCCTAGCAAATTGGCATAACAAGTATTGCCAAATGAGAATCAAGTTGCATCAAATTTTCTTGATCAACTCAAGAAAATGATGGTGAAAATCCCCTTGCTTGATGCAATAAAAGAAGTTCCCATATATTCAAAAGCTATCAAGGAATCCTGTGTTAAAACTCTAGGAATGAAAAAGAAAGACCCAAAGACCATACATGTCCTTGGCTAGCTTTCTGATCTTATGCTTGATAACCCAAAGATACCCAAGTATGCAGATCCTGGAAGTCTAGTAGTAACCCTTGCTATTCAAGGAATACAAGTGCTAAATGTCCTGATAGATTTAGGAGCATCCATTAATGTAATGACCAAGGAAGTGATGTGCAAGCTAAAAATTATTGGTCTCAGGAAAACTCCAACAATATTGCAATTAGCATATAGTTCTACTATTGTTCCTAATGGTATGTTGGAGGATATCATTGTTACATTATATTCATGGGATTACCTAGTTGATTTTGTAGTTCTTTCTCCAAAAACAAGTACTGGAAGATATCATATCATCCTAGGATGACCATAGTTAGCAACAATAGATGCCTATATTGCATGTCAATTAGGAAAGATTACCATTTCAAATGTTGCGAATACTAAAAACTTAACCCTATATTCTCTTTCTTAGCCTCTACTTTAAGATGACCAAGTTGTCTAGCCAAACATGGGAGATCCCAAAATGGACTTGGATTATATTAAATAGCTAATGATGATCTCAAGAAAGTCATTTGTATGCATCAAAGAAGAAGATGATGTCATTTCCTCTATCATCTTGAATGAGTATGGAACACAACTTGAGACATCTTCTAACCATGAGTATGTTTTAGAAAGCATCCTACCTTTTCCATTTCACTCTCATTATTCTAAGTCTACAAAATCACTACATTCACTCCTTCCACATGAAATAGATTCATCACCAGTTGCTCACATCTCAATGATTGAAAAAGTAGTCAGGATGGCAATTGCCCTAGGGAAATAACTTAATTTAAGTAAATCCTTATCTCAAGAACAACATCAAAATGTCTTGCAGCAATTACAAAAACATCAAGATGCTTTTGCATGGGAATATATAGATATGAAAGGTTTGGACCCCACACTCTATACTCATAGAATCTATATAAGTCTTGATTGAAAACCTGTAAGGAAACCTCAACGTAGGATAAACTCAGCATTATGGGATATTGTCAAAAATGAGTTGCAAAAACTACTTAATGCTGGTTTCATATATCTTATTTTAGATAGTCAATGGGTTTCACCATTGGTTATTGTACTAAATAAAGGAGGAAAATGGAAAGTTTTTATAGATTATAGAGAACTCAACTTGGCCACCAAAAAGGATAATTTCCCATTGCCATTTGTCAACCAAGTTCTTAACAATCTTGTAGGAAAGAAGTATTTTTCATTCCGGGAAGGGTTCAGTGGCTATAATCAGATTTAGATAGTACCTGAGGATTAGGACAAGACTACATCCACATGCCCGTGGGGAACATTTTCTTATTCTATCCTACCATTTGGTTTATGCAATGCACCTGCAACCTTGCAAAGGGTTGTCATTAGTATTTTCTTTGATATATCTGCAAACTGTTTAGAGGTATACATGGAATACTTCATTGCATATGGGCAAACCTTTGAGGAAGCCAAAGAAAATTTGGATAAGGTCTTGCAAAGATTTAAAGACTATAACTTGTCTCTAAATAGTGAAAAGTGTTTCATAATGATGCAAGAAGGAGTGGTGCTGGGGCACCTTATTTCTCCCAAAGGGATTGAAGTGGATCCAACAAAGATAGAAGTTATCTGTACATTGTCTATGCCAACCAAAATAAAGGAAGTCAGGAATTTTCTAGGGCATGTAGGGCATTATCAACACTTTATTAAAGACTTTAGTCAAATTGCAGCCCCTCTATACAAGTTGCTTCAAAAAGATGCTAAGTTTGTACGAGACTCTGATTATACAAAGGCTTTCCTATAGCTTAAAGAAGTCCTTTTGATAGTACTAGTCCTTCAAGGACCAAATTGGGAGTTACCTTTCCACATACATACTGATGCCTTAGATCATGCCATTGGAGTAGTGCTTGGTCAAAAGCTGGATTCAATAGAACATGTAATATATTACATTAGTATAAATCTTCAGGGAGCCAAATATAACTACATTGTAACAGAGAAAGAGTTTCTTTCTATAATTTATGCTTTGAATGATTTTAGACATTATATTATAAGATATCAAATATTTGTACACATAGACCACTTTGCTATCAAATATCTGATGAATAAACTAGCAATCTCTGGATGATTGGCTCGATGGTTGTTATTGATGCAAGAATTTGACATAACCATTGTTGACAAACTAGGTAAAGCAAATTTTGTAGCTAATTTCTTGTCTCGCCTTCAGACACTTGAGGATCTTGTAGTCATAGAAGATAGTTTTCTTGATGAGCATCTCTTCCTTCTATCAGCACAAAAACCTTGGTATGCTAACATTGCCAACTATCTAACCACTGGAAGAACACCCCCATACTTCTCTGCAAAGGAAAAATAGTTGTTGGCAGAGAAGAGTTTTAACTTCTCATGGATCTTAGGGTTCATGTTTTATACTAGACTAGATCAGGTGACACGTCAGTGTCTTAGAGAAGATGAAACTTATGATGTTCTTCATGCTTGTCATGATGAGCCCTGTGGTGGTCACTTTGCTAACAAAAGGACTACATTAAAGATTCTAAATATAGGTTATTATTGGCCTAGACATCACAAAGATGTAGCTCAATATACAAAAATATGTGACAAATGCCATAGAATGGGTCGACCAATGAAGACAGATGAAATGCCCCTGAGGCCATAGATAGTAGTAGCACCATTTGATAAATGGAAAATTGACTTTGTTGGTCCTATTGAACCACCATCAAAAGGAAAGAGTTACATCTTGGTATGTATTGACTATGTTACTAAATGGGTAGAAGCAAAGCCTATGAAGTACCCTTGTGATAACGATGTTGCAAGGTTCCTGTACGAGTGTATCTTTACTAGATATGGTGTTCCAAGAAAATTGTAATAAGATCAAGGGCCTCAGTTTACATCCAATCTGATGGTTGAACTTATGGAGGAGTAAAAAATTTGACATGGTAAATCTTCCTTGTACCATCCACAAGCCAATGGACAGGTTGAAGTGACAAATAGGGAGTTGGAAAATATACTCACTAAAATAGTGTCCTTACATAAGAAGGATTGGGTAGCTCAACTTCCTAAAGCTTTATGGGCATATTGAATAGCATGGAAATCCACTACTAGGTTTACCCCTTTTGAACTCCTCTATGGAAAAACAACTATCATGCTCATCGAGTTTAAACACAAGACTCTGTGGACAACCTTAAAAATTGATATCACTCTTCCTATAGCACAAAAAGATAGCATATTGCATCTTAATGAGTTAGATGAATGGCACAAGTTAGCTCTTCATAACATAGAATTGATACAAAGACAAAGGAAACAATGGCATGATAAATTTATTAAAGACAAAGAATTCTCAGTTGGTGATTGGGTTCTCCTATATGATTCATGCTATCGACACCATCAAGGAAAATTTTAGACCAGATGGCTTGGACCATATGAAATTGTTGCAATTTTAAATAATGGAGTAGTTCAACTATCTACAATTGATCTAGTCAAATTCAAACTCCTGGTTAATGGACATTATCTGAAGCTATATCATAAACTAGCCACTCGAGAGGAATTTCTTCAATAGTTCCAAATAGAAAAAACATTTCTTCCTATGGCCTCTACATCCGAGTCTTTCACTTAGATGCCTATAGCCCCTTGAATTTATTTCAAGGTCTTCATAACAAAAATTTTGCATTTAGGTGGAATTCATTTCTTTTCCATTTCATTCCATCTCATCTTCTTGTCTTCCCATTATCACTCCATCCCATCATCATTCTATAGTACAATATTCTTCCAAGCATGCTTCCTATCACACTCCAAGTCAGTGAAACTTAACTTCTCTCCATTTATTCATTTTATTATTTATTTAGAAAGGCATAATTATTTAGATTTTTAGAACTTGCAATCTTTAAGGCCTGGTGGGACCCAGTCCATGATAGGTTGGGAGGGGGGGAAATAAAAGTCATAAATAAAAATAATAAATGAAAATCAAGTGACTTGAAATCATAAATGAAAATCTAAGCAAATCTTATGTTGGCATGAAGAATGCACAGGGTAAGGTCATCTTAGGGATGAGTTGGCATCACTTCATACTTCCTTTGTATGTGTGAAGTAATTAAACAAGTGCAGTCATTATTTTATGATTTCATTAGTGCATAAACTTTTATTAACACCCCCCATTATGTTAATGCTACCATGTAGTATTGAAGGAGATATGATGGGATGTTTGAAAAGTGTGTTTTAAAACTATTGTTTCATTTTCAAATGCCATTGTAGCCATTTTTGAAACCCTATAGCAATCTTCACCCCACTTTTTAGTCATTTTCAATCCCTTTCAATTTTTAAAAATGGGCGGAGAGCCTCAATGACATGAACTAGCAGACCATAGAGTTTTGTTGGTAGATCTCGCAACATGCAATTTATTTCAACAATGAGGTTGGCTAGTGTATTGTCTTAGTTTGAAGCAATTCAACCAAGAAATTGTGCTTTAGTTTCACAACACATTGAGGAATGGGTATGCTACTGTTAAAGGAATTCATATAGAATTCACAAAAGAAGTGGTTGCAGAAATCACTGGGTTACCCACAAATGGGGAGTGATGGATAGAAGACATGGATGTGCAGGTAGTAGAAGAACAATTCTCAATACATGAAGATCCTCGGCTAGAGGAAAATAAAAAGTGAGGTACTTTGCGATTGTCTCTTCCTTTGCAATTTATCCAGCCTGCTGAATTCATTATAAGATATTTTACTTATGAAGGAAGATACTCTTATCTAAATGGTGTGCATTTTAAAAATTTTAAGTGGCTTATGACATGGTGATCACCCTGTGAATCTTCCAAGATTTCTCTATAATATTATCAAAAGACAAGCTTCTTATATCCAGCAAAGGAAAGCCCAGTCAGTGTCACACCATTGTTTAATTAGGGCCATAGTTAAAAAGGAATTGACTAGGTGGCACTTAGGAACATGGGAGGATTTTGTTAAATTAAAACCAGTGGGACCTCAAAGTAGTGGGCCTAGAGGGAAAGGAATGGGGACATAGGAGAAGACTACTACAAGAATTAGGAAAGTAGTGTACAAAATAGCTCCAGAAGCTTCGGCTTCTACATCCCCACCAAAAGCTATGAAAAGGAAAGTTTCTCCTGCGGATGCCTCTACCTCCAAAAATAGGAAAGCCTACACAACTATTGTAGAGGAAAGTTCAGAGGAGGCATCTCTGCTGTCACATGAAACTACAATTAATTTTGAAAAAGGGAAAGCTATCAATAAGGGAAAGAAACCAATTTCTACTCCATGATGAGTCATCAAAATGTCTTGGGTAAATTTGAAGATTGAACCTTTTGTGCCACCTACTGAACCTTTCGTGCCACCTGCTCAATCTCCTACATCACCTATTAATGTTGAAACTTTAGTACCTACACCTGCATAGTCACCAGAGCACACAATACGTACTCCTGAACATAATAGTGATCTTGAGGAAATTCTTGAAAGACTAGTTAGTCCTATCAATATTGATAGTAATATGGATTCCTCAAAAAGAGCAATGTTTGGGTTTGAGCAACGAGTGGAAGAAAATGAAATTTTACCTTCAGAGGAATACCAGTTGACTGCTCAAGAAATAGTTCAAGAAATTGTTGAAACATTCCAAGTTAAAATGGCTATTGTGTCTTCTCCTATAGCCATTGAACCATAAGAAGAAGTTGACAATCTTGTTGCTCATCAACAGCTTGAGGATAACAACATTGTTGCTAGATCAAGTGTCAATCCCTCTATTAGCCACTTTGATGATAATCATTTAGTTGTTCGGCATCATACGCCACCCAATATTCTTACTCCACTATTAGCCAGCCTTAATGTTTATTAACAATTTCAGTGGGAAAAAGAAAATTGGGATCTAGAAAGGAAACAATTGCTCAAAACCATTAAAGAATAGGCATGGAAAATTGAAGACAAAGACAATGAAATTAAGGTCGTACAACAATGTGTTACTAAAGTAACATAACTCATTCCAGAACTTCTGAGTTGTAGGTCACCCTCTCCTGTTTATACATTGTTTTTAGAAGAGAAAATGGTCAATTTTCAACTATCTTGGGTTATTCAGGGGTTGAATCCTTCCTTGAACACACCCCAAGAGTTTTATGCAGCATTTAAATTAGTTCTAATGGCTCTCCAAAATCTTCTTTGTTAATTTTATGTACATAATCTTGTAGTGCCAGATAACAAAGATTGAAATTCACGGTTGTATGTAGGAGATGTGTAGTTTAGAGCCATTATTTCTTGGATGCAAAATAAAATTAGTCGAGAAACTCAAGCTGCCCCATATAGGGAAAAGGAAATGTTAGAACTGTTATACATTCATCCCAAGCTATAGAATACTCATAGAGTATTCTTTGACTGGCTCACTGTTAACAATAAACCTAGTAGTGCTGCTAAAATTCATCTTGTACGAGAACAGGCATTCCTAGACTAGGAGCGGCATTGTTCTATAATTGCTCCTAAAGCCATACAAGCCTCTATTCAAAGGTGGATTGATTATCAAAAGATCTGAAGACAAGGGAGTTAAACTCACCTTAGAACTTGGAATTGGCCACCTATAGGATGTCTAGGTATGTGACATTGGCCAAAAATTAGAAAAGCTATTGGGTCCCTCTTCACTTTCAACCACCTATATTGCTACATCCCATGCTTGGAAAATATGAATCATTTGCTAATTATAATCTAAATCATGAGGAACAGAAATGGGAAAGATTGAAATAGAATCATGGATACTTCAACTACAAGGCTCACGAGTGAGGGGAGAAGATTCCCAATGATCTTAGGTTACAGATGCAAATCAAGAACTTGTGAATGTTGAAGGGATCATCATTAGGGTGGTTGGGGGGAAAATGATGGCACAAAACAATAGATTATTTTAAGCCCTTTTTATGAACATTTGTCTATATCTTGTTTAAACTTATCATCTTTTAAGCCTAGTATTTTGAACCTTTTGATGTATAAAGTATGAAATTATGGCATGAAAATGATAGTTGATATTATGTTTAAAAAGTGGTTCATTATGTTAAATCTTTCTTCAGGTATGCTTAACATGGGTAGGTCTTCCTATAGCCAAAAAGATTGTGAAACCGTTAGTTGAATAGTTAATGCTTTTCTTATAAATTAATAAATATGAATGGTTGTTGTCAGAAGTTTTATGTGTATCATTGATGTCCACAGGAATTCAAGCTAAGTGGGAATCAATTGAATGACCATGAAAGACTCGTGTTGAGGAAGCATTGGTGTTAATGGACTTGGCAACAAAAATTAGAAGGGACCTATTTTCATGGATGATAAGTTGAACTTGACAAAGTGATTGAGCAGGAAAGTAAGCATTGAAGCGGTCAGTTAAGCATGCATGGAGCTATTATGGATACCTAGATTCCTAGAGGATGGGTTAAGTCAGAGGAACAAGTCTAGCATCCTTTGTGCTCTATATTTGTGGGAATTCAAGGAATAGTTAATTTTTTTATGTTTGGATGCTGTAACAAACTATCCTTCAAGAGGAAGTCATAGATTTAGGAGTTTTTTATTCCTTCTTTTTAAAAATAAGACATTGTCTATATTTGGAAGGTCAAGGGAGGAGAATAATAAAAGAATAGTAGAATTGTTGGTTATCTTCTTTTTTTATGTACCACTACATATTTGAATGAATATATGGTTTTGATGAGTTCTTACACTTTTATCTGAGGTTATCTTTCCTTCATTCTTCCATGGGGACCCACATGAAAGGTGGAGTTTACCTTAGTTATTAGGATTTGTTTAGTTTTCTAAGCTAAGTGTAGAACTGCTATTCCTATAGCCACTGGAAACAAAATCTCCTTCTAAGCATTTGATAACTATCTTTTCTATTGGTAATATAGATTTCCTTAATAGCACTTGCATTGAAAGTAGTAGTGGCTTTTAGTGGAAATTAGAGCATATACTTTGCAGACATCATCTCAAGTTCACACTCCCAGATTGATATTTAATGGAGATCAGCATAGTACTTTGGTAGTGAAGGATGTCCAATCCTGTAGCTGAAAAGGTGTTATATTGGTTAGACGCATCACATGAGGAAAAGAGGTACCACTAAAAGATGTTTCATTTGTACAGAACTTGGACATCTTGCTAAGAACTATATGAACATAAGAAGAATTGAAGATGAAAAGAAAACGAAGGTTGACAATATCAGAAAATAGATGAAGCAACAATGACTACCAAAATCTCCTTAGAATGCAAGCCCAAGTCACAAAGTAGATGTCACTCAAGAGTTTGGTGACTCAAGCATTGCAACTTGAATCTCTATAGGAATAACTAGAATTGAGATTCTAAAGTAGACATCCCTCATTAGTTCCAACCAGCAAGATGAAGAGATCCATATCAGCATTCAAGATGTAGAAGGATCACCAAGTGGTTGTGGAAATTCAAGACCTTATCGATCGATCTAGGTCGAGTCGCAAGACCCTACCAAGCAAGGTCAGAATACACTAAAGTATTGTATGTGGACATCAAGCTATTGAAGATTATATCAAGTGATAATGATTCTACCAAGCTATGAATGTTTGTTGAGCATTAAAAGCTGAAGCAAGTGAAAGACAGTCTATCACCAAGAAAGTAAACATACCAAGCATTAATGGTCATTGTAAAGAGGAAATTTGTTAAAAAGGAAGAAATTGAATGCATTGTTTGACCATGAATTTTAAGAGCTATTTTATGAAGAATGATTTCAAACCTTAAGAGAAATATGAGTGTTTGCTATTGAAGAAATTTTGAGTTTTTAGAAACCCTACCAAGCATGGCATCTTCCAGTAGCGAAAACAAGAAAGGGTCTAAAATGTTGGTTCGAGGAGTCAATTACAAGGCACCAAACTTCAAGTTGAATTTGACAATTGTAGAAGCCCTTGATCTAGTTGGTGCATGATCACAAATTCCACCCAAGGTATTTCTTGTGCATGATATCCATTCATATTATCACTATTCTATTCAAGAGCTAGGCACTCATGAGATGAATGAAGCATTGAACGAGTTATGTGTGAATGACATTCTAGAACTTGAGCATCAACATTTCGAAGCCAAGGGCTTGATATACATATCACATATGCCAAGAGACTTCAAGGTCAAATGGATGAGATATATTCTAAGCCACATGCATAATGGATAGTTATGGATAGAGTAACCTATTCAAATATTGAAGAAAATGATTCACAAAATCACTAGTCTTCCAATGTTGAACAAAGCCAAAGAAACCAAAACCATAGGTCGAGTTGAACTAGTGAAGCAAACTATTGCCGAGTGGGATGGAAAAGGAATGAAGATAAGTAGAATCATAGACATGGAACTAAAGTTTGGAATTCATGTGATCATTCATAAGATCTACAACTCCTGTCATCTCAACAATGTGTCATGTGAGGCAATTTATCTGGCTCTCAAAGTAGTGAAGAATAACATGACATTCAACCTTGCCGAGTTGTTATTGAATTGGTTAAATAAGAACATGTAGAGCATTAGAGGTTCCAAGAACAATCCATGTAAGTTTGGTTCACTCTTGACTTGTTTATTCTTCTTTGTGAAAAAATTCATCCCTTCTAAAGGTTCAATAGTATGGAGAAAAGATGTCCCTATTTTATATCAAATAAATGAGTATATAAAAGAATTGGGTGAAAAATTTGATAGCATCATGGACAACTACTTTGAATCATTCAAAGAGAAGATTAAAAATCATATAGGATACCTAAGAAGCTTGTAGAATATTACAAGGTTAATATTTATTTCATGGTAGACTGTGACAAAGTGTATATTTAGGTAATCAAACCTAGAGTGACATGGGTTAAGCCTTTGGAGTATGAGGTTAACATTGATGACACCAAAGATATCATTGAGGTAATACTGAATGAGCTTGTGGATCCTAAAGCACCTTATTTTGGGACTTATGATGAAGCCAAGGCAAGAGTAGAACTTTAAATTAAGCTTCCTCAAGCAGTTGACAAAGGAATAAAGAGGATAGAAAAACTAAGACAAGAAATTTCTACTCTCCTGCTGATAGAAGGAAAAGGTGATGATATGGAAGAAGATAATGTAGAGGATGAAGATGAGGAGACCTAATCTAAGGAAGAAGAGCCTATAAGGAATAAAGGTAAGGTTATCATAACTAGACCTACTAAGTCATCCACTATTGTATTCACAAGAAGGGCACCAAAGTCTAGGAAGAATTTGAAGTTAGGTGAAGATGATGTGGAGCATATTATCTTCAAAAGGCCTGCACCTACACTTCAAGAAAATTTAAAGGAATTAGAAGAAGGAACTAGGATGACATGTTTCAAATTACTCAAATATGAATCGAGGAATATAGATGAGAAAAGATAGATTGAAGATGTTGTTATGATCAAGCTAGGAAAATGGAAGTATTCTCTTGGTGAGCTTACTCAAAAAATTCCTAATGATCTTATGCAAGAAATTCAGCCTAGATGGGAGCATGCAAAAAAGATAGTAAAAGACATCTTTGAATAGACTCTGAGGCAACTCATGCTAAGTCTTGGTGAAAATGAGGTGAAAGAACCTTTGAAGGAGAATGAATAGAGGTTCAATCTCAAATTAAACACTTGTATGATACTTCTCAAAAAAATAGAATATGTGGTGAACGTAGCCACAAACACATGGAAGAACATCTACAAACTGCATTAACCTAGTGATTTTGTTGTTCATGTTAATGAAAAAGATGATATGGAAACAAAAGATGATAAAGTAGATGATGCAAATCTGGATGATGATAAGGGAGAATAGGAAGCTACTAGAGGAAGTCTTCCAGAGATTGAACGCATTGAGGAAACTAATGTAGAGAAGATTGTAGTAGTAGTAATGGCCTCATTTCATATTTCTTCAAGCAAAGCCTTAGTGAAATTTGGCTTAGAGAAAGCTTCTACCAAGTTGGTTGTGGCTACCACTACAACACCAAGTACCCAACCAAGCTTAGGACTTGTTCAGCTGAGTATTCCATTAACTGAAGTGACCAACACTTCATCCATTGAGAAACAAGTGCCTCCATCATTAGGTTTAATCATGAAGCAACAAGGTATTTCTATTATTAGTGCCATTTCTCCATGTGCTCTATTTCTAATATTGTTTCTATTTTGCATGTATCCATAGGTAGTACAATGACAGTTGAGAACAAGTCTCAACAGAGTGCTGAAGTTTCAAATAAGGGTAAGGGTAAAGAAGAATAAATTGATCTAGATGAGGATATAGTTATTCCAAATTGGGATATCTCTACCCTCACTCCTGGTCAAATGAATACCCTAGGATAATTATTGCAAAAGAAAGCTAAGAAACATAAGCTTAGAGAAGAGAAGAGAAAGAAAACCCAAGTTCTTGAAGATATAAAGGACATATTTGTAAATGAACAGAGTATTGAGGTTGATAGTACTCAACCTATTTTGGACCAGTTAGCAAAAGTTGTCTAGAAATTAAATGAAGACTTGAATGAATAGGATAAGTTGCTACAACGAATAGAAAGAAAGTTTGAGAACAAGGTATTGGAATAAGTGGTGTATAAAATTGCAATAAACCAAGTAGAATTGTCTACTATTCTTGTTTCATTGGAGACATCTATAAATAATGTCACTTCATTATTTGTTAAGTTGTGTGATACAATTATCTTCACACTAGGAATTAAAGATAAACTATCAAAGATAGATGAAGACATGAAGGAAAGTGCACACTAGTTGTCACTTGATCCAAGCTATAGTTTTGCTCATTATTCAAAGATCATATTTCTAATAAATTTGCAAGCATAATTATTAAAGGAAGAAGCCAAGATTAGGGCCACACTTGCAGGAATAGAAAGCATGATTCTTCCAAACATGGATGCATTACAGACACATATTGAACATGGGAATACACTCATCTATGACAATAGCTTCTCCATAGTTGATCACATGATGGAATTATTATTGGAATTTACAAGTGGGAAGATTTACTTTTGAGAGGGTGGGGGGGGGGGGGGGGGGGGGGTGGTGAATTAGAAGTAACTATTTTTACCCTTTTCAAAACCTTTTAACTAAAAATATTCACATGCATCTAATTCATCTAATAAACATGAAAGTAAAGACATGCATGAAAATAGACAACATAAGATTTGGTAACCCAAAAACCCTCCAAAATGAGAAGGTAAAACTGGGGTGGGGATGACACCCACAAAGTATCACTGCAACAATATGTAACTATTTAAGGTTACAAAGTTTGACCACTTCCAATGGTCTACCCTGTGAAAGGTTTGTCCTATTAAAGACTTTACGCCCTGTTAAAAGTGACCTGGTTAAAGGATTTACAAACACTCATTTGGAATGTCACCCTGTTAAAGGATTTAGCACCTTGTCTAAAGGCTTACAACATGGCTATTAAACCAATATAGCTATTAGGCCAAGCTATTAACATAGGATTTCCATTCTCACAATACAATGGTTAGAAAGTATAGAAGAATTTCTTGACTTGATGAGTTGCAATCTTCAATTGCTGATTCTAGATCCTCTTTTTGCTCTGTCTACTCTAATCCTTACTTGATCTGATATACCTCTCCTCGAATTCTTTATTGCTCTACTTTGATCAACTAAATTCTACAATTCTATTCTACTCTCTAAGTCTTTAAACACCCCTCTGCACTTTGCTATAATTCTCCCATACACTTCTCACATACACACATATAATGGGGGTTCATCCTCCTTAAAAAGGCTTTAAAGACTTAGGGTTAGGTATGAATCTATGATCAATATTCATTCTTCATTTCCCACTCAATTCATTCACTTTTCTAATTGGTTTCATGCCTTCTCCATTTTTCATATTGGCTACATGTTGATTACATAGAAAATGAAAAAGATTTGATCTTGTCTTCAAGATCCTTTGAGATTCATCCTAAGTTAGATCACAAACAATTTACATCTAAGTTTGTGAAGATTCAAACTCATATGTTGATTCTATGTTACTTAGCACTTACTAGTTGCTAATGCTCAACACATATAGCAATTACATCTCACTTGGCTCCTATAGTAATTTTTTTTTTTGCTTGATATCTATACTTTTCTTGGCATATATAGTGACTCAACATTACTTATCACTTGGCACTTGAACTTCACTTGACACCTAAAGTTCACTCAGCACCTATTGAATCTCTGGCTTAGCACACATTGTAGCTTGACTCCTATATTATACTTAGCATCAACTTAAGAATCAATTAAGTGTGTTGAAACTCAATTGTCAAAACTAATCTAAAACCAACAATTTCCCCCTTTGACATGAGTAGCAAAAACACTTAAATAAACATTATGGATCATATCTCTGTGAGGATAATACACAATTTGTTCTGCATATGTAAAAAAAATTCAAAAACTTTGTTCAACATTTTGTAGAAGACTATATACCTCAATAATTTGTAACTCCCCCTGAGCTGGTGTGCCATTTCTGTAGCCAAAATCTCTTGTGTTGCATATGTATGATACTCTTTGCCTTGTCTATATTTGCTCTGTTTGTACTCCCCCTTTGTTTGTACTCCCCCATTTTTTTTTATACATCTCCTTCCAGGTTATCCTTTTGATTGTATCTCTTATTTCTCCTCAAAAATTCAAAATTTTATTGTCTTCCCCTTTTTGGATATATCTCCTCCATATCTACATAATGTATTACTCCCCCTTTCTTATTATCTCCTATCTTTATCTCCTCCAAAATATTATATCTCCCCCTTTTTTGACACTTTTGTCGAAGGGTCCTAAGAATTAATAGAGTATTTAGCCAAAAATGTTTTATTTACCTCCATGATCATCTTCAGAGAAGAATCCCAATTGTCCAATGCTATTTGCAGTGCTTTGAGTTGGATGGCTATCTCTGCTACAAGATGTATAAGGATTTCTAAAGTAGAAAGATTAGGGTCTTTCTTTAAAATATTTTTTGCATAGGCCACTTCCTTATGTAATACTTCCAAATATGGGGTAATGGCAGATTGAATCTATATCAATTTAGCCTTAACATTGGCCTCTTCTGCTATCAATACAGCTAACTCCTTCTGGGTGTGAAGCTTTCTTGCAAAATGCTTCTCACTTTGAGCTGGATCTTTGGGTAGTTATTTGCTAGAAATCTTAAGATTTCATTCCAAGATTAGTATTCTTTGGCTAGTTTCTTGTGTGAAATATGATGAGTCACACAATTTGGAGTACAATGAGAATATATTCTCAAGTACTATTTTCATTTTTTCAACTTTCTTAGCTAATTCAACTTGTGAAAGTGCTATCTCACTAGATATCTTTTCATTGACTTTAATTTGAAATTTCTTTTCAGACCATTCTAATAACTTAACATTTGTATCAAGGTCTTCATTTTGTACCTAGTCCATTATGTTAGACAATTTCTCCATGATGGACTTTGTTTCATCAGGCATAGGCAAGCTAAATGCATCAAGGAATATGTCTTTGATTTCCACTAATGCTTGCTTTTGTCTATACTCATTTCTGAGTATCTCCTACTTCTTCCTTCTCTCTAGTGCCGCTTGCACTTCATTTATCTGTGCTAGGTTCATTTTCTTAGAGTCATAACTTGGTATGACTATTTCTTTATCAAGTGTAGGGTCTCCATAGTGAAGTACCCTTGCTACCTTGGTGGAGCTTGAGCTTGTTGTGAAATTTTCAATGGTACTACATTTGTGCTGAATTGCTTGGTAGGAGTCCCTAAGGTAGGCAAGTTTACCAGTGTCTTTATTGTCTCCTACTCTCTTTCCTTAGGGGTTTTATCCTCTTCCTTATCTTCTCCACTTCTAACTTGATCAATTAAAATGATTTGACGAGGTGCACCTTGGTTTTGTGTAGTAGGAACATCTTGTCCTGTCTTTTCCTTTGCTAACTCCTTAGTAGTTGTTGTCACTTTTACTATAGAATCAACCTTAGCAATTGTGTCTTGTGCTACTTGCTCTTTTGGTTGATAAACTATAGCTATGGGAGGTTGTGAAGGTAGTTCTTTTGTGTTCACCTTCTCCTTGGTAAATTTTTCTATAGCTTTCTACAACTCTTCCACACTCACCAAAATAGGATTTGTGCACAATTTTGATTGCAATGTGAATTGGTGAAGGATCTTTTTGAGATCCTTTCTAGTTAGTGGATTGATGTTCTATCTTGAGGTGTTAGGAATATCCTTTACAATTTAAATTCTATAGATGTTGTATGTGGTTGACTTGGTGGGGGTAATTGGGTGTCGTGGACACTCTATTCTAGCTACTGCTCCTTAGCTATTGCCTCTTCACCTTGTTGTGTCTTCTCCATTGTTTTCTCTTCTTTCTCTTTCTCTCCTTCTTCCTCTTTATCATTTTCCTCTTCTTCTTCATCTATTCTCCCCTCAAAGAGATCTTCCTGCCCTTCCTTAATAGTAGTCAATCCATAAATCAATTTCCACATTTGTGTGGATTTTTGCACATCTTTAATTTGATTTTGTAAAATTCTAAAGGCTCTGTATTTGGGTGCAAATTTTCTCCCATGTTTCTTACCAGCCTTGGTTATTTGACCTTTTTTTAGGTTAGGGATCACATGAGCCAATGTTGACTCCCTTATTTCCTTCTCCATTTTAAGGCAATAATGCCATTTATTCTCTACAATGGAGCTTAGCTCCTTAGGCATAGAATTATCTAGTTCAAGTGGGGTGGTCTTAAACTTAGCCATCATAGTGTAGATAGACTCTTCCACTATTTTCTATTCCTCTCTTGAAAATTTATTAAAATCAATGGTCTTTGAATCAGTTAGATTTGCATTATCTCTAATGTTATTACAAATATTTTCCAATTTAGACTTGGTAGAATGTCTTACCAATCTATATTGATCATTTTCAGATTCTATCTCTTCATCTGACTCTGGGGCTGAAACATATTTTCTTCTTTTATTTTGCTCTATAGGCGCTCCTTGCTCTATAGCTTTTTTCTTCCCCTATTCCTTTTCCACTTGTGTTGTTGCCTTGGTGTTTTCCTTTGTAGTTGGCTTGGTTGGGCTTGGCTTTGTTGCTTTCTTCTTCCCCTTGGGCTGTGCAACTGGCTATTTTTGTGCTTTTCTCTTCTTTGGCTCTGCCCTTGGTGCTTCTTTCTCAACACCTTCCTCTTTATCTTCTACTTCTTCATCATCTTCTTCTCCTTCTACAGTGCCCTCACCAAATTTGGCCTTTAACTTTCGTTGGTCTGAATTTTTGCGTGATAGAAATCCTTTGTCCAGGAATAGAAAATTTAGATTTTCTCCTTTAATGGTGAGTAGGGTTCCTAGCTAAGTCATCCTTCTGTTAAGCCTTTTAAAAATTATGTGAAATCTCTATGTTTCTTTCCATTCATAAATTGTCAGGCACAAAATGTTTGAATTTTTAAATCGGGTGAATATTCTGTTCCCTTTATATCTTCCGCACCTTGAGCTACTTTTCCTCTCAGATTCCCCAACTGTCTGATCTAAATAGATCCACCGTTGTCATTTCCTCGCTATGAAAACATGGGCACTCTTTATGGATAGCAAGGTAGCGAGTGCCAAAAAGTTATAAAATAGGACTGCAAAATGAAGACATGGCAGTTGGAGAATTGTTTTCTGGCTGATTTCTCAGTCACGTACACCATTCAAGTACTGTCAGAGCTAGAAGAGGGACCCAGTTAGAAACAGTCAAAAGTCAGTGCCAGAATGAGTATCTTTTCAATGTTTTGCTATTGTCAGAAGTAGTTGATAGGAGCAATAACGATCTGATGGGTCCTTGTATTTCACAACATTGAGATTTATTAAAGTTGCTAAAACTCGCTACCTCACTATTGAAAAATTCTAGCATCTCACCATTAGCGAAGTAGTGAGGTGCCATAAAATCAACAACCGGTGAGACCTCTAGTAATGTGGGATGATGACTAGGACTAAAGTAGAGTCTTGTGGGGTGCCAACAGTACAAAATTTCATACATCATCAATACTCTAGACCCATGCCCCATTGATCAAGTGTACAAGAGATCTTGATCGTCAGAAGAAAGTGGAATCAACCGTCCTCGCTATCTCACTTTGGAAAGTTGCAAGTTGTTTAAGCTATGTGACACAACGAGTATGGGGCCCACCACCTTTCAAGAAACTTTTTGCAGTTTCTCCACCTTTGATTTAATCTTAGATCAATGACCATTGTTGTCTCACCATGAAGAGTTTCTAGAGGGATACGCATAGCGAGGTAGCGAATGAGGTCCCACCACTATCTTTCTAAGTAGTATAGTAACATATCATCTGCAAGATCAAGATTAGATCGACGACCGACATTGCTTTGCTATGGCAAGGTGCTTGTTCTTTATGTAGAGTGAAGTAGGGACCTGTTGACACGTGTCCTCAGTTGCCAGTGGGTCTAGATAGAAGTGCCATCAAGGAAAGAGCTATGTACATGGATAATTTTCATTTGATCAATTGAGAAACTTGTCAAGTGATATGCCTAGTTGTCTTTCTCCATATCCCATGATCATAGGATTTTTAAAAGATCAATGGCGTAGATTTAAATGAAGAATATGGTGCCACTCTGTGTATTAATTGGACATTAAATCTTCACATGTGAGGAAAAATAGAGTATAATACAGAAGATTTCATCAGTTTCACCTTACACGAGCAAAGATTTCAAACTATTCTTGAGCAGGAGCAATTACTGAAGAAAATCATGCTGGAGTTTGGCGGGTTTGTGAAGTAGTTTGTTCGCAAAAAAATTCTGCAGGAATACAGAGGGAAACAAGGACAAAATTCAAGTAAGTAAATCTATTGTAATCTCTGTAGGTGTTTCAATTCTATAAAGCATAATCAAAGATGCCTCCAAAGAAGGGATTTTTAGGTCAAGTAAATTATTTGGATAGAAATGTACATGATGACTTGCTTGAGTTGCTGCTTGAGTCTACTATAGAGACAGTGTAAGTTAAAAGGTTGACCTCATTAAACCCTAGGTTGAGGATAGCTGATGGATTGTATGACAAGGGTAATTGGGTCCAGGATGCTCAAACTTTGCAAACTAGTTTGAATTTGTTCAAGAAATGGTTTGCAGAAAGGAAACTGTATGCCCCACATGCCAATATATGGAATTTCAACCTAGGAAAGCTAGTTGTTCCCAGTGTGTTTATGGATTATGACTTCCTTGAGGCCATGGTGAAGAGTTATGATCAAGCCACTAGGGTAGTGAGAAGAGTAGATGGTGAAATTCTAATCACCATTAGTCCAGAAGAGATTAGGGAAGTTTTCCATTTGGGACCTCTCACTACATATCATGTGCCCATTGATTTGAAAAAATTAGAAAAGGAATATATGTCAAAGAAGGATGTAGTTAGACAAGGTGCACTGAAGGCCCACATTGGCAGAATTGGAACCCTACCAGCAATAACATCATCTTCTATAGAATCTTTTAAGAAATGATGCTTCAATGCCAGGGTAGTAGAGATATATAGGACCTTGTGCAGAGTTTTTGGAGAGGATGAAGAAGACTTTATCCATGTGAGTTTTATGTATATGATCACTCAAATCTCCTCATTCGGTGTGGAAATAATTTTTGATTTTGCTTCTTATTTGGCTGATGAGATTCATAGTAGATTGGTGGAGATTGCAAAGGGTAAGGTTGAAAAGGTTTGGGGATATTCCCTATTAATGCACATGTTTCTATTTAAGGGGGCTACATACTTTGGTAAAGAAATGGTTTTGAACAAAGAACAAGAGGGGGAAGCAGTGCCAGCTCAATTATGGAGTGCAGATATGACTAGAGAGGCAGAAAATGCTAGTTTTGTTAGATTTGATAGGCACTTTGCCTCCAAACTAAGATGCCTCATATTGAGTGACAATCCCAGAATTCCTAAGGCACTAATGCACCTTGTTAGGCCTATGGACAAATCCCATAGTTTGAAAGTCTCACATAATTGGGGAGATGTCATCCCATATTCAGTTTCAACTGTCATCAGAGTTTATGGATTCAGAGGGACACCCCATGTACTACCTTACCAAGTGCCCTTAAAAGTAGGAGTGGCTGAATTTTTGCGGCAGTTGGGAGGAGTGGAAGAAGCCTTTTTGCACAAAATGGGAATAGGATCAATTTTTCCCACTTGCACAGTAGCCCACTAGTTTGTAATAACCAAGGAAGGGTGGGTCTTCCTCTACAAATTTCTGGATCAGTATAAAATGGAAGTATCTCACTCTTGTTTTTGTGATGCAAAAGATTTCTTTAATTCTACTCTTAGGCATAGAATCAAGCTTCATCCAGTTCAGCATGATTTTTATTTCCCTGAAGATGTAATAAGGAATGAGTACTCTATGTAGGAGCAAGAAACAAAGAAAGAAAAATGGAGAGTATATTCAAAAGTTTTGAATTTTATTAATTATTTTGATAAAGATTACAACCCTCTTAGTAATGCTATGACTACTACAGATAGAATAAATAAGCTTATGAGTACATTCCTTGAAATAATGGAGGTAATGAATGAGAAGAAGCAACATTTCATTGATTCTTTTCCAGATAAAGCTAGAGAAATGATGAGAAGATTGGGTTTCACTCCCAATATAGGGGCAGGCCCATTAATTATGCAAAGGAGGTCAGGATATACTATCATTCAGGATCAAAGGCCCATTGTGAATAAAGAAAAATAGATAGTTGAATCTACTAGTGCTATTTTTGAAGGCCACCTAAATTGTCTCCTAAGAGAAGAAAGATAATAAGGGAAGAGCAACCACATGATGAAAGTTACTCACTTTCCAAACCCATATGAGAATTGAGGAGGAGCAACTCACTGATGAGCAAATTGAACAAATTGGATCACAATGGGGAGTCTTTGTTACCCAGGCAGAGATTTATGAAGGGAACCCCTAGGAGCCTCCTATGCCAAGTTTCGAGTTAACTATAGCAAATTTTAGGGGAAGGGAATTAAAACTTGTTTTAGAACAAGCTAGTCATCAATTTTTGTTTGATGATAGTTTTGTAAGGTCTAGGGCTTTCCATCAGTTTTCCTGGAGAGCAAACATGCACATTTTTGAGGAAAGATGTAAAAATATGAAAGCAGAACATCCAAAAATGGATGAAGCCTCCATTCAGGATCAAATAAAGGAACAAATGATACAAGAGTTCCAAAATATAAACCTTGAAGAGGGGAGACAGATGGTAAAGGCTGCAAATATTTTATTATTGCCCAATTAGGACATTGCTAATGCCTTGATTTTTAATTCTATGTCAAATAATTTGGGATTGCAAGATCCAGATAAAAAGGATTTCTTGGGAACTACATTCAGTAATGACCAAGATACTCTTGTTATGTGGTCATTAAGAAGAGGATCCAGGGCTACTCCATCATAGCCTGATGATTTAGGACTAATAGGGAGTATCATTGTGAGGAGAGTTATTGATACCTCACATGTATAGGTAGCCCACATGAATGTGGATTATTCTCAATTTTCCTTGGCTACTGCAAAAAGGGAAGAACAGGAAATGACTGAGCTGCAAAGCAAGTATGAAACAGTGGTGGATGCCTACAATAAAGAGGTGAAAAAGAGAATTGAGCTTGAGAAAAAGCTATTGGGAAAATCCACTAGGCCAAGAATAACATACCCTCACCACCTAGTTGAACCCTTCAAATACACCCCCCTCATAGAAATACCAGATACACCCCAAAAGCTACAGTACTACACTGCTGAGGAGTTTGAAGAAGAAAAAGGTAAATTGTGGGCCTTACATATGGAATTGGAATCAAAATATGAAGATAAACTAAGAAAAGCTCTCACATGTTTGGGGGACAAAGCTGAATGGTTGCTAATTTATGATCAGATGGCTAGGGTTATCAGTATCTGGGAGGATTTGAAAGCTAATGATGAAGCTCTAATACCTATTGTGAATAAATGGGTAAGAAGGGAGAAAGAAATAACTTTTTTGTGTTTCTCTATTATAGATGATTCTTTTGATCAAATTGAAAAAATATTTGATATTGTTTCTAATCTTGCTGATTTTGATAATAAAAGGATTCATTTGCAAAAAATAATAGTAGGCTACTTGAAAAAGTACAAGAGCCAAAAATTCAGTTTGTTTCCTCATGCCCTAGATAAAAAGAATAATTTGAAAAGAAAAGATGAATGGGCAAAGGAAGTTGATGATTTATTCTTTTTAAGAATAAATCAAGTCATTAATGAAATAGGGCATGCATGGTGGGCTACCACAACAAAAGAAATGGTGAAGGCCCAAAAATTCTTTGATTCTTTAAAACAAGAATTCATTGCTATTAATAATGAAGCTGAATATGTGTTGGAAAGACAGAGGGATATTTTGCAATTCAATTGGCCAGATGACAGATTATTTGACAAGTGGACGGCAAAAAAGGCTCCTAGTGAACAGTTTGATGAAGGTGAAATGGACAGTGATGAAGTGCAAGGTGAGGAAATCCAAATTATTGACAACATCACTACTCAGGCCCAATTGGAAGAAGAAGACAAGAATAATCTGTCACTTTTAGCTACAGACCCAGGACCATAGGATGCTAATACAACTAAAGAAAGGGAAAAGGTAGATGTTGTTCCTACCATATAGGATAAAGGTGGTGAAGACCCACAAGTGGAGATTAATGTGCCATCATCAGAACAAACTTCATCATTGGCTAATTTGGCAGTTGCATACGAAGAAGGATTAGATCAATAGCCAACTCAGCAACACTAGAACATGTGATAGAAGCTGACCCACCTAAAAGAATGTTTTGATTTGGATATCTTCTGTTACCCAAATTTTTGTCATTTTGTGATAGGTGTATGTAAATATTCCTTGTAAAGGACACCTATCATTTTCTCTTAGCCTGAAGCTTGTTGCATCTCACACAATATAAGTGAGATCGTAGGGCTAGAGAAAGGGTTCGAATTCTATTTTTCTAAGTGATACTTAGTCTATTTTTGGTCCATTATTTTGAGCAAATTGGTGGTGTATTTTCTTTGTCAGATCTTGAGAATACATGAATATAGAATGAGTTGTGTTTCTTTCTAAAGGTCATTCTAAGTTTACTATAAATTGTATAGAATTTTAAAGGAAAATGAATACAAATTATGAGCTATCCCCATATCAGTTCTTATTGAACTTGGTCTCCTTTTGATTACTTGGTTATCTTAATGTTGTATGTGTAAAGGCTTGTGCAATTGAATGCAATTCAGTTAGGTTGTATATTTGTTCATCACTGCTATTAGTGTAATGGATTAAGTAAAAGCTTTTATGAATTTGATAAGGTTGCTATAGTAGTAGAAAGGATTTTGAATGATGAATTCTGATAAGAATTGCTGATGAAATTTGTTGTAAGGCAACAAATTAGATCTAGAAATTTGTAGTAGACTTTGAACCCCAATGGATTAGGCACTGATCAAATTTGATTTAGTTGAAAGAGAAATATGTCACAAATGGTTGTCAAAAATGCAGAATTAAATCAATTTTACTTTTATTTCTTGTATATCTTAAAAGTTGGCTTGTACTTGTTTGTAGGGAATGTTTTAGCTTCAGTGAGCCACTATTGCTGAGAACACTTGAAGATCTATAGAAGAATTTTTGGCCATATCTACTATATGGGATGTGTTTACCAAATTCTCAGGAATTATGTATGTATTTAAGGATTTGAGATGAGAATCAGAATGAAACTAAAATAATCCTCATAGAGTGTTTCCCAGTCTTGAATCATCCCTGGGTATACCCACCCTAGTTTTGCAGAGCCAAAAGAGTAGAAAACCACCCGTGCTTTTGTTGAAGTTGGGCCCAAATGGTTTTGCACATACAATTTCTAATAAGAATTGGATAGTCTTTAGATTGTGTGAGTATTGTCATATTGGTATTAAGAATTTTGTTGCTTAGTAGTTTTTTAAAACACCAACAAAATGGCAACTCTACTGGGGAATTGTCCAACACATATGTGAAAAGTACTACAGTTTCTTTGGTCCTGTTGTGTACGTGTGTGTCAGGTTATCTAAGTTTTTGCCCATGGTTATAAGGAAATATTTTAGTGACAAACCTTGAGAATTTAAAGAGGGAATAGCCCAAGTACCACAGCTACACACTAATGTATCTAGCCTATCTAGGTGTCTTATCTAACAAGAAAGAGTTGTAGTCTTATGATCTTAGTGATTGGTCTATCCATGTCAGATATTTCTATTTCTATTTGTGTGTTTTTTTCTTTGAGTCGGAAATAATTGTCATTGTGTATTTTCCTCAGAATAGGGTGGGGACTTAGTGAAGGCTTTGAAGCTAGTGCTTATTTTAACAAAAGGTGAATATGGCTGACAAGAGAAAGATCACAAGAGCTTACATGAGAGCCAATCTTGATGTACCAATGTATACTGATTTACCCCAAGGTGGTAGGAAGAACCAAAATAAGAAAATGATAGATCCAAATCCCACCTAGAAACCCAGAGGTAATGCATCCGTTAATTCCCAATATCAACCAGTATTAGGGAGAGAGTCTTCTTCACTCAGTTCTGAATCCGAAACTACAAGACTCTTAGGAGGCATTTTTAGTACCTTGTTACTAGATGAGAGAGTTTTTCAGGACAAAGATGTATCCATGGTAGAAATTGCTTCATCAAGGCTAGATCTCGTAGCAGATATGAACTGTAGGCTAGGATTTAGGAGTTCATTTGATGATTATTATAATCCCAGAGCAGCCTCATATGTGGAGCCCAATCTTATAGATTTGGACGATCCTGCTAATTCAGAGACTACTTCTGTAGATCCTAAAGAAGTGCATTCTGAGATAGTAGTTTTGAAGAAATGGATTGCTGAGGAAGAAGCTAAACACATTTGTCTTGAAAAAGAAAAGAAGCAAGCCACCTTGGATGCCATAATAGAAAGGGATGCTCTACTAAGAAGGATGGCTTCCTTGAAGAAGCAAAATAAAAGGTTAGAAGAAAATACCACAACTCTCCATATTGATGTATTTGGAGATGTAGACAATTTGAGAGTTAAAGTTCAAGAATAAGAAAAATGCCTAAATCAAAGGCAAGAACTAGTTATTGCTCAACTCCAAGCCTATAAACCTGTTCAAGTGGACCCTATAGAGCCCACTGCAAAAGCTCTAGATAAAGGGAAAGGCAAAGCTATAGGAATCCAAATAAATGAACCTCAAGCTCTACCAAGAAAACCCATACAACCCTCCATGTCAAAATTAGATCTAGATCTGGAGAAGGGTAGAAAAGAGAAGGAAGATCTTGCAAAAGAACTTGAGAAGGTTGAGAATGAAGCTCAAGCTGCAAAAACTAGGAGAAAAATCCAATTCATAAAATCTAATTCTGTATTGGCTTCATGGCCCAATTTGTCCATCCCACCTGCAACTCCTGCACCAGCTAGTGGTCCAATAATCTCGACTCAAGGAATATCCCAATCTGCCCCTACTTCATTATACACTATTAGCACCCAAATCCCCTTCATCCAACCTCAAAAATCCCAAGCTACTCCTCTAAACCAAGCTAACATAGCAAGTACCTCAAATATTCTTGGTTTCCAAAAGAAACCTGTATACTTGGAAAAGTATAGACAAATATCATTTGTTGGTATTGTTGGTGCTCCACATCCCATATCGTTGTATTTAAGAGACAAAGTGGTTAAGTTTTCTAGGAATAATGTGGTTACTGGTGAAGAACATTTAAGAATTTTTATTGATATGTTAAATGATTATGAAGTTGAACATGAAGATATGGTAATGAATTTTCTTTTGCATTCACTAACTGAGGATGCAAGGGATTGGTTCAGGAGGCTACCTGATGATAGTATCACCTCATGGAGTGACTTGGAGAAATTATTTAAGGAGCAATATGGAGACAACACTAATGTAGGATTCATGTTGAATGAGTTCATTAACATTAAGAAAAACTCAAATGAGTCCACATTTGACTTCAATGTAAGATTCCAGAAAGGTATGTACAGACTGTTTCAAGTTATGAGGTTGAATGAGGATGTCTGTCTCACAACATATTTCAATGCCTTTGATAGTAAAATGACTTATCAATTAAGGTATAAGGATCCCAAAACCCTAAGGGATGCTTATAAATTTGCTATAAATATAGAGAATAATAGGAAGGCATCTAGAAAACTAGGTAGGAGGGATGATCCAAAGCTTTTTAATCCTAAGAGCAATAACAAAAAGGAGGGCGATAGAACTCCTATAGGAAAGAAGCTAGAAGAACCCACTATAGGCCAGGTTTTGGAATTGCTCAAGAAGATGAATCCCACTAATTTCAATAAGCCAAATGTTGCTAAGAGAACCCCTATGAATAGAAACAGTTTCAATAGGAAACCGAGAATGCCAAATTACCCTTACACTACCCAGTGGAAAGATGGTAAGCTAGTTCCCAACTAGACACAAAATGTGAAGGATAAAGGTACCCCAGATCCCCTGCAAAGGAATACTGTAAATATGAATGATGATGTACCATGGTACATTGTATGTCAATCACCTCATTCTACTAATTATTGTGCTATTGCTCAGTCATTTGCCCAAGATCAAGGCGTGCAGCCTAAAGAAGGAAGTGAAGAAAAAAGCTGTGATGATATAAGTTACAATATGATGAGCATGTGTGATGAATTTGTAGATTCTGATTTTGAGGAACCTGAAAATGATATTACTAGTTAGAGAATTTCTTATCATTTACATCATCAGCAAGTTCTTTTAGATGATGAAGGCTATGATATAGATAAGGTATGTGTTACATCTTCTGATGTAGGTCACACAAGCTTAAGAATACCCTCCAAAGAAGAGATTGTCAAAATCACAGCAAAAATGATTTCTCAAGTACATAGTAATTAAAATTTGAGAAATAGAATAGTAAGTAATGATGTAGGAAATACATCCAGTGTATTCATCAAATATATCACCCATAACATGAATGATCAAAATAAGAAAGTTAATGTGGATGTGCCTAAGATCAATGACAACAAGGGAAAGAAGTGGGAACCAAAAAAGAAGGTTTAGTTTCAAATAAATGAACAAAAAAAGTAGTTGTGCAACCAAAGAAATTAGAACCTAATACTATCAAGCAAATAGTGGTGTTTGTTGTTCAAAAGACTTCGACTCTATGTACTCTTGTAAAACCCACGATTGTTGAACCTATTGATATGATATCTATATTGTCCCAAATAACTATAAAAGTACCTTTGTCTAAACTTCTTAGAATTGAAGAACATAAGAGCAAGGCTTTATCATGGTTGGGAGGGATAGGAAACAATAATATTGTTGTAGGACAAACTGTTGCCCAAAAAACCCCATTACTAATAGAGGAAAGTGGTATCATATCTCAGATTCCCTAGATGTTTTTAGATGATTCCTTAGTGGCATTTATAGAAGATATTGACCCTTTTTTCCTCAGCCTAATGATAAAGGGGAAGGCCCTAAAAAATTGTATGGTAGACTCAGGGGCTTCTAACACCATAATGCCTTTTAAAGTAATGGAAGCCTTAGGGTTAAAATTGGACACCAAGTAGGGTAGATGCAAAGGAATGGATGCTAGGGAAGTCCTAGTGATAGGCACCGTAAATGATTTACCATTCAAATTAGCTGCATATCCTGAAGTAGAGTTAACCATGTCTGTCCTTCTAGTGGATATACCTCCACACTATGGAATGTTACTCTCAAAAAAATGAAGTGCTTCCATGGGGGGAAGCTTGCAACGTGATTTGAATTATGCTATTTTCCACATAGGGGATAAAGTGTTCAAGGTAAACAGAGAGCCTAGGGTCAGTCACATTTTAGGGGAAGAAATTGACAGAGACTCCACTTGTTTCTTGGACACTGGTGTCAATGCTTTTAGAGCTTAATTGATTATTCAAGAAGTTGAAAATTTACTGGCTATCATTGAACATGAAGTTGAGTGTTGCACTAACTCACTAGTGTTATGGACAATGTTTTTTGATTGGGCAAGTTCAAAAGAGGGTGCAGGGGTAGGTGTAGTTTTTGTTTCCCTTGAGAAAAATACTTTCAGATATTCATTCACTTTGAAGTTTTCTTGCTCAAATAATATTGCAGAATATGAGGCATTGTTGCTAGGATTGAAAGTTGCCACACATCATGGGATTAAGAAGTTACAAGTCAGGGGATTCTAAATTAGTCATCTCTTAGATAAAATAAACTTATTCATCAAAAAATAGGAGATTAAAGCAGTATAGAAATGCAGTTTGGGATCAAATAGAATCTTTTGATGTATTTGGTATCTCATGGAGAGATAGGACTCAAAATAAGATGGTTGATTTGTTAGCAAATGTAGCAATCAAGCCTAAGGAGATATCATTTGTAGGAATATCTCAAATTGAGGTACAAAATAGACCTTCCATACCTGATAACATTGAAAATTGGCAAGTCTTTGAAGATGACAAAGACATTACAATTTTTTATAAAATGAAGACACGTACCATGGTCAGGAAATGAATTGCAATGAACTAATTGAAACCATAGAAGGTAAGGAAACCATTTTTGGCTAGGAGATTATGCAATTGAAAACCAATAAGGTGCCTAAGGGGTTAGTGGTCTTGGAAAATATTTTTGATAACTAGGATAGAGTAAAACTAAGAGTTAAGGACCCCAAGCCTCAGGAATTAGAAGAGATAAACTTGGGTACTGCTAAAGCTCCCAAAAAGGTTTATATTGGCCAAAATCTGCATGCTAAAATCAGCAAAACATTGATTGACTTGCTTAGGAAGTATAGACATGTTTTTGCATGGTCATATGATGACCTTAAGGCTTATAGGGAAGATTTTTTCCAGCGTGTCATACCATTAAAAGATAATATAAAACCTTTCAAACAAAAAAAAAGACTAGCAAACCCTACCCTAGCTCCCAAAATGCAAGAAGAGTTGATGAAACTAAGGGATGGGGGGATAATCAAACCAATTAGGCATTCCACCTAGGTTTCAAATTTGGTACCTGTCAAAAATATGGATAGCTGTCCATATTTTTGATAGTAATGATAGCTACACCTAGTATTGTAGTCTCAATTGTAGTGATGTCCATGGTTATTTCCATTTTTTGGCTAATTAGGTGTCCACATAGGCTTTGATTTGCACTCAAAAGCTCTATGTCCATACTTCTTGTAATTGTAGTAGTGACCTTCAAATCTTGGTGTTCTAATGGTCCTAGTCTTGCAGTCATGTGCTTGATGTCCTTGCTTGTTGCACTTATGACAATGACCCATGTTTTTAGGTTTGTCATGCTAATGGGAATTCTTGCTCCTACATACATTAGAGGTATGTCCCTTTTTATCAAAAAAATGACAAGTAGGTTTAGTGTTCTTACCTTTATTACTTCTTTCTTCTACAATCTTGGATGACTCTACTTGTTTAGTGCTAGTGTATCCTAGTCATAAAGTATCATTGCTAGCTCTTGGTGATTTCAGTAGTTGCTCAAAGTACTTGATGGCCTCATTGGGTTTGTTAAAACTCTTTGCAATCTCCTTCTCTCTTTTTAGGTCATTTTTTAGTTTTTCATTTTGCATCTTCAATGTAGAGATCTCAATGTCCTTGACATTTAGTTCATGATGTGCATTCATCATTTGGCTTAGGGTATCTATCTGCATGTTTGAAATTCTTGCAAACTCAATTGACTTTTCTTCTAGTTTGTTGGTAATGTTTCTCTTGTCTTCTTCTAGCATATAATTATCTTCAATGGCTGTTTTCTTCTATTCAATTACCTCACAAAGCATCATGGCTTGTGATTCTTGTTCAAGCTTGAGTGTTTTGATTTCTTTTGCTTGAGCTCTATTCTTCTCTATTAGGTCTACTATTGCTACATCAAACTCTTTGGAATCTCCATTTGCAAACAATTTTGAGGTGCAAATCTCCTTGTATTGTGTATCATTATCAATTATGGCAATGTCTCTTCTTCTCTTTAAATATTTTCTTTGTTCTTCCTTGGCTTCTTCCAAAGTACGCAAAGAAACTTGTGTATCAATTTCTTGATTCTCTATGATCTTCCCAAGTTTTTAGACTTCCATTTCTAGAACTTTTCTCCAAGTTGTAAGGCTCCTCCTTGTGAGAACTAGGCTCTAATACCAATTGTTGGTATTTACAAGAGGGAAGATTTACTTCTTGGGGGTGGGGGGATGAATCAAAAGTAACTATTTTTACCCTTTTCAAAACCTTTTAACTAAAAACATTCACATGCATTTAATTCATCTAATAAACATGAAAGTAAAGACATGCATGAAAATAGACAACGCAAGATTTGGTAACCCAAAAACCCTCCAAAATGAGAAGGTAAAACTGGGGTGGAAATGACACCCGCAAAGTATCACTATAGCAATATGTAATTGTTTAAGGTCACAAAGTTTGACCAGTTCCAATGGTCTGCCCTATAAAAGGCCTATCTTGTTAAAGACTTTACACCCTGTTAAAAGCAACCTGGTTAAAGGATCTAAAAACAATCACTTGGAACATTAGCCTATAAAAGGATTTAGCACCTTATCTAAAGGCTTACAACATGGCTATTAAACCAATATAGCTGTTAGGCCAACCTATCAACATAGGATTTCCATTCTCACAATACAATGGTTAGAAACTATAGAAGAATGTCTTGACCTAATGACTTGCAATCTTCAGTTCCTGATTCTAGATCCTTTTTCTACTTTGTATGCTCTGATCCTTACTTGATCTGATATCTCTCTCCTCAAAATCCTAATTTCTCTATTCTGATCAACTAAATTCTACAATGTTTTTCTGTTCTCTAAGTCTTTAAACACCCCTCTGCACTTCACTATAATTTGCCTATACACTTCTCACATATGTACATACAATGGGGTTTCTTCCTCCTTATAAAGGCTTCAAAGACTTAGGGTTAGGTATGAATCTATGATCAATATTCATTCTTCATTTCCTGCTCAATTCATTCACTTTTCTAATTGATTGCTTACCTTCTTCCTTTTTCTTATTGGCTGCATGTTGTTTACATAGTAAATGCAAAAGATTCAATCTTATCTTCAAGATCCTTCGCGGTTCATCCTAAGTCAACTCAAAAATGGTTTACATCTGAGTTTGTGAAGATACAAACTTATATGTTGATTCTTTGTTACTTGACACTTACTAGTTGCTGATGTTGGACAGATATAGGAATTTTGTCTCACTCAGCTCCTATAGTAATTCTATTTTTCTTGGCATCTATACTTGCTCGACATCTATAGTGACTTGACATCACTTATCACTTGGCACTTGAACTTCACTTAGCACCTAATCTTTACTTTGCACCTATTGAATCTCTAGCTTGACACACACTGTAGCTTAGCTCCTATATTATACTCAACATCAACTTAAGAATTGGTTAAGTGTGTTGACATTCAATTGTCAAAATGAATCTAAAATGAATAGCTATCGGCAAAAATTCAAATTTCATTGCATACAAGTAAGGTGTTTATAGGAAAATTGGGACAAGACAATGACATTAATCTTGAAGGTACACTCTGAATTCTTGTCACATTTTGATATTAACATATAGTATACACCTTTGGCATTTATATCAAAAAGGGGGAAAAGTGTAGATGAATGTACATATGTATAAAGAAAGAGAAGTATATGTAAAGACATGTAAATAATATATGTATGGGGGAGAAATACTCCAGATATATAAGGTTTATGTATGGGGGATACATATAGTATTATAAAAATACATGAATAGATAAGCAAAAAACATCTTTTACAAAAGAAATTTTTAAAAACATGAAAAATAGAGTATGTTACCGAGTTGGTGATAAAAGAATGTTTTGACTTGTACTTTTGAGTATTCAATTTTTGGGATGATAAATGTTTATGTCACTAATGCCAAAGAGGGAGATTGTTGACATTAACATCAATTTTTCTATTAGTTACTCACAATTAGTCAATATGTAGTTGCTATTGAGCTTTAGAACCTATGTACAATTCATGCTAAGTATAGCAGTGCGTATCGAGTTGTTTAGTGCAAGTGATGAAAACTCTAGTGTTAACTGAGCTCCATAGTGTCTACCAAGTTACACAGTGTTAACTAAGCTATTTAGTGTTAACTATGTTCTCCAGTGTTCATTGACCTTGCAATGTTAGCAATGTGAATATTCTAGTGTTGATCGAGCCATAGAGTGTCAACTGAGTGATTCCATATATGTTGAGTTTCACAGTGTTCACTGAGTCACACAATGAAGGTTGAGTTCAAGCTACTTGGAAGTGATTAGTATGAATCAAGCCTCTTTATCAATCAAGTGCCAGATAATGTTGAGTGTTGATAGTGGTTTTTGAGTATTAGAACATCACTGAGTTTGTCTTTAGAACCCGAGTTACAGTAGTTGGGTTGACTTTGTGGATTTTGATGAAACTTGTATTATAGATGACTTTAGTAAGTTATAATTTGGATTGGAATATATGTAAAACATTATATCATATCCAAATAAGTATTAAATGAGCATGGAATATGAAAAAGTGCAAATTAAGAAGGCTACAAGCACTATAAGGGACAAAAAAGATTTATCTACCACAACAAGGTGATCATTACAATTCAAGGAATCTAAACCAATAAATTAGAGTTATAGATCAGAGATCAACCACTAGTTCATCTTAATAGGTGTATCAGTTAAATCCTTTAACAAGGTAAACTTAATAATCTTATGTAAAATCTCTTTAATGAGTGTATACTTCATTGTATATTTTGTAAATCCTTTCACAAGGTGGACCTCATAGTCCTTATTGCTCTTAATAGGGATTTTCATCAAAAGCCTTAATAGACCAACTTTATGCTATAGTACTGAGGCTTGTGGGTATCATCCCCACCCCACTTTTACTTTCTATTTGGAAGAATTCTAGGTTACCATATCTTGTGTTAAGTGTTATGAATGCTTTACTACTTTCATTCTTTCATGCATGTAATTAGATCAGATTATTATATGGATGATTAATTGGTGAGAGAACAAGAAAAGTTTTATTGGTTCCTGATTCTCCCCTCCCTTCTCAATAACCTTTCCTACCTTATATTTCCAATATTAGAGTCACCAAAAGTCTGTTGATAAATAGATTTGTCATTGTGAAGTTACTTCTAAAAATAACTCTATTCGACTTGTAAATAATTACAAGTGTCCTAATAGTTGGAGAGATCACAACTGATCACTAGTAGATTACAATCTTCCTCTATGTTTGAGAGGGGGAACTCCCTTGTAAGATATGGACATTTGCAATTTTTAAATGAAAATTTAATTAAAATTAAAAGATCAAAAGAAAGCTATTGATGACGAATGCACCACATGACTTGAAAGCTTCCCTAAAAAAAACTTAAATTGTTAATAAGAATGATCAATAACTATGCTTGAAGGCTAGAATTAGCTCAATGATGATTTGATAGTTCATTAACATCTACACCATACCTGAAAAACATTAATTACAAAAAGAATCAATACCCAAATAGTTTAGACTTTGTAGAAAAGAGAATACAAAATGCGCTTCCTTTTATTTCTTAGCACCAAGAACATAAGAAAATTGCTGATTGCAAGAACACAAATTGTACACACTTTCCAATAATTGCCTTGCTATCAAAAAATAAGTCTCTTGTCTCAAAATCCAAAAATTCTCCTATTATATGTGTTGTTCATGAATTTATATGTATTCTAACATAAGTAACCTTTCAAGTTTGTAACTACTCAAAAATTTAGAGTTTGGACTACTCTGAAGAAGGTTTGTAACCAACTCCAACTTCTAGAACTCCAACTTTTGATGCCTAATCATAACTAAGAAAACTTAAGACATTGTCTAAAAAAAGGTTAAAATAAATGTTGACCCTTTTGTAAAATATACAAATGAAAATCTGAGACAACTTAAAACTCATCTATTTCTAACTTTCAACTAAGATCAGTGATATCTCCCGTGCTTGCTTTTTGATCTAGAGGTGCTGCTGGTTCCAACATTTACTCGAAGTATTCTATCAAGTAATTTACGTGCTTTCATTTCCTTTCTTTGATCCAAAATCATTACTTAATTCTAAAAGTCACATCAAATGGCATTCTCTTCTTCATGTCATAGTATTTAATATCCACACACAATTTGACATTAATCAATGAACTCCTTTTGATGCTAGATTTTGAGACATTATGTTTAGCAGATGTCATGTTAGCTATGAAAATAATCACCTGCATAATGCTTCCACATCAAACCATGAAGGAAATTCAAATAAGGGGATGATCAAACTTGAGCTTGAGGAGGGGTATAAGTCCCTCCTTTGAATTGTGATCAGGTGAGAAAACTTGGACCAAAGTGTTGATTTTGTAGTTCATAGAATATCCTTGTGCATAGGTTGACAAAGAGATGTGAGATTCATTCCTTTGAGATTTTCCTTTTCTATGTGCATATACTACCACTTACATTTTCTAGTGTCTTTCTTGTGCAAATGATTACTATTTTTTCACTTGAACATATCAAATACCATCACCATTTGTTTTTGTCAAGTTGAGGTATGCTACCAAGTAGTTCATGTGACTTGCCAATGTTTTCATTCCAACATTTTTCCCATACATATCACACTACACTCTCTGATTTCATTGTTGAAGATTTCAAAATTTGAATGCCTATCCATGTAGACATTGAACTTCAAGAGGTGACAATTTATGTGTTGCAAAATAAAATGATATCATCTAATTCCCTTTCACCAATTGACATTTCTTTTAATGGAATTCAATCAAATAGTTTACATGCATTTTGATATTTCACATACATATCACACAACACTCTTTGATTTAGCTATTGATGGTTTCAAATTTTGAATGCATGTTCATGTAGATGTTGAACTTTAAGAGGTGATAGGTGATGCATTGAAGAGAAGAATGATATCATCTTATTCCCTTCCACCAATCGACATTTCTTTTAATGACATTTAGTCAAACAGTTGACATGCATTTCAATGTTTTCATCATGGTTCTTTATGAGCTTCAGCTTGACAAATGTGGTTTGGATCTATTTGAGAGTGGTAGTCAAATAATTGACTTCCTTTCTAAGAAACTCATTCAAACAGTACACTTTCCTTGTCTATGTTTTCATTGAACCATTGTAGGCAACAACACTTTACACTTGTGGCCTGCATTGGTTTGAAATCACTATGTAAAATAGTTACATGCCTTGTCTACTTATTTTGGTAAAACAATGTTTCTCTACTTAGGTTTTAGTTAAATAGTTCACTTGCCTTATTGTCTAGCTTGAAATGTCAAAGAAGTTGAGTCTTTTCGAGGTACTCTGTCATCAAGGTTGGTAGTCACCTTTTTTTTTTTCTCTTGCCACACTTTCTTTTTGGATTGATAGCTGTAGTTGAGTATTTCACTATTGACATGTCATCCAATTCATTTCTTTCCACTATTGACATGTCCACTTCTATCAAGATAAGCTTCCTTAAATATCTCATGTTTCCTCTCCGCATCTGCATGTCCACCAATCTCAACCCAAGCCTAAAGAGGTGCAAGTATTGCAAAGTAGAGATGTTCCCTATGTTTTTAGGAACATTGCCACTAAAACCAACTTGTGCTAAGTCCAAGTAGTGAAAAATCTTGAGCTTTGGCAATATAGTAGGTATTAAAACTCCAGAGAAGTCATTGAAGATGAGATCAAGGTGCTTTAGGTGTTCCATATTGAACAATGGTGAAAGAACATCCTTGGTTTGATTAGATAGAGACACACTATCATCAAGAGCATCCTCCAAATCGTGGAGATTGAGGTGAATAACATGGTGTGTGTGAGGATGGCATTGGTTTCCATTCCACTCACAATATTTGAAGTGATGCTATGATTTCAATATTTGATGGGAAGCATCATGAACAAACACCTTGAAATGCAAAATAGAATCTCTTTCGTGGACTCCACAACACCAACTACCATTAATGTGCAAGAGCATAAAAAAGGCCACAACTATCCAAAACATTTTTATTAGATGCCACAGGCAGCTTGAACTTACTTCTCTATGGCAGCTTTGACAATGTGTAGTAAGTAGTTGAATATATATAGAGAATTACTTAAAGCCCTCTCATTTTCTCTATATGAAAGCAAGTGTGAAGGTGACTATAGAAACCACAGAATTCAAAACAAATTCAACATATTTAGAAATGAACTTTCTATGAATACCATTGTACAGATTTAGAATTAAGATTGGACATTGAATGAGTAGAATATGTCAAAGGTAAACTAGAACACATGATTGAATCCATACATAAAAAAGAGGGCACCCACCACTCTTGATATCATATTCATAAAATGATATACCCACTACAAAGGTCTGCTAATAAGAGTATTCATGTGCTTCTAAAATATTGTTTGCATATACAAGTCCAAATATGATTGTACCTTGATCATTTTCCTCTCATACCCTTGCAAATTAAACCACTTCAAATAGGGAATATAATCCCCAATATTAACACACCCATGATACGCAAAAGACTACTCAATTGCCTTGGAAATAATCTCCTATGACTTCCACAATTGCAGCAACTCCTACCACATTAAAAGGCCATGTCATTGTTTGCTCCATCTCAAACCTCTAATTTTATTTGTGAATTCTATTGAAAGTACATTAGGTTACAAAACTTATATAATCACACCAATAAAATTTGTGCCTTGGGGAATTTTCAGCCATCTAAGCATCTTTAGTATTGGAAGATAATTGAAAAAATTTCATATTTTGAATTTAATTTATCTATCATCCTCTATATCTTTGGTAATCAAGATTCTCACGTTTTACAACTCAGTTTACACAATATACTATAACATGATATTAATGCTTATAAAAAGTGAAAAGTTTAAGACCAAGTCATAGTTAGAGATAATAATGAAACATTTATTCTTGCAATGACCTAGTCTACAATAAAGTCTAAGTATCTTTATAAAAGTATCGTATAGACTAAAAAAAGTTCTAGCTCTATCTTCCATTGGTTTTTTACAGAGTATGAATTTTTTTTCTAATAACCAAGTAAATGTAGCTATCTCAAATTAAGATGATATCAATGATTGCTAACTTAAGGTGGCTCTTCAGTAGTGCCACAACCATACATCAAAAACAAGTTATACAGAAAAAAGTATTTTTCAAACGATTTTTTTACAAAGAACAAAAAAAGACAACCCATTGCACCACATACATTTTCTCAATAAATTCCAATCACTCCTCCCTTTGGTTCCCACCTATTATCTCCCCAACCTATGAAGTAAAATGCACATAAGATTAACTTTTGACAAAAATATGTTGACTACAATCATAAGCTTAGACATATGTAGTCTAATAGACAAAAGAAATAAAAATTCCTAATTAATGGAAATGGTTAATGAGCACTAGAAGCAAAGGTTTTTTCTCTCTTGTTATTCAACTTTGTGTAGCCTATTGACATAGTTACCTTAGTCATGAGTTCTTGAATTGCAATAGTGCATCCTAGATGTTCATGATATATAAACTAAGGATACAAAACATATATGTTTGTGAAGCCTAAATAGGAAGCACAAATCCTAATTTAACTAGCCTTATGTCTATGAGAACTACAAATATAATTAGCGACAAAAAATCTTGGAAGAATATTTCTTGTGCTACACCACTTTTGTCCATCCATGTGATGTACAGATTCAATACTATCTTTGCAATACCTTCCTAGCGAATGTGTGCTTCAAATGGATACTATTAATTCATATATATATATATATATAAACTTATTATATGCTCACCAGTAATTAAAGATCAACATCTTTTGAACTCCTAGAAGAATTTGCAGATCCATAGTTTCAAATCCCTAGCTACTAATTTCCTGAAAATAAATGGAAAATCACAAATGTGATTTAAAGAATGATTAAATCAGCATAAAAGAGAGAATGTAAAATGAAATATTGATATTAATAAATTTGTATTGTATTGTATTCATAAATTTTTATTGATATTCAATAGATGATTCTATAATTTACATTGATGTATTGTATTCGTAGATGCCTAGAGCCAAGTATACCTATCAAAAACAATGGCGAGAATTAAAGAAAGTTGGTATACATATGAATTAACGTATATAAATGTAGTTAAAAAACACTTAGAAAAAACTACTTGATCAAGGTTGATTGTTGTTGTAGTTCTTAATAGGGGAGAAGTAACATGATCTAGATAAGCAATAGGACTAAGCATTGTAACTTTCTTTACAAGGCTTGCAAGATCATTGTTTGTGAATCCAACAAATCCTATCATGGCTCCTTGCATTATTCAGATACAAAATTTAGCTAGTTATATGAAATTATTTTCTATACATGTATATGTATGGATTGAATTGGAAGTGAGTTCAAAGGTTTCTAATTGCAAGGAGATTTGATAATAGGTATAGTGGTCATCATGGAAGAAAATATGGATGCAAGGTGCATTCAACGATCATCCATATTCAAGACACAATCCAAATGCAGGGGTAAGGTATGCAAGGTTGTTATTTCTAGTGGTTCCATTACTAATATTGTTTTAGATGAAATTATTGGCAAGTTGAATATAGAAAAGATAACATATAATACACCTTATAGAGTGTAAGGAATGAATAATGATCAGTCAATTGATGTCAAAAAACAAGCATATATTTCTTTTAGTATTGGTTCATATTGTTATACTGTTCTATGTGATGTTATGCCCTTGAGTGACTATCATGTAATATTGGGTAGAGTATGGAAAGTTGATGTTAAGGCCTTGTATGATGGAAGAGAAAATACTTATGTTATTAACAAGAATGGGAAATAAATTGTTATGAGTTCACTGCAGGATGATAAGATGGCATGGGGAATGCCAATGACATGGTTGATGAGAAGAAGAGAGTTCCTAAGGTGTACGGAACATGAAGACAAGGAGAGAGTACATACTTGTTTGAGGAGGAGTGATGGTGATTATGAGGAAGAAGCCATCAAGAATGCACATTCAAAGGTATGTGGTCCATCTATGATATCAACAATTCTCTCCCAAAATCTGCAAACAACCTATCAAGGTTTTTACACTTTCAAATACCCTTTTTAGAGCTACTAAGTTGATATCATTCTCAAACTTTCACAACCTAATTGGTGAACACTTCCTTCACCCCGGAACCCTTCAACTAGGCCTAATCAACCCTTACCTAAAGAAGAAACTCTATCATCCACTAATATCGAGGACTCCACAACCCAAAATAGTCTTGACAAAGGATTAGAATATGAGTTAAAAATGATTATGGGAAAAGAAGGCATCAAAAATAATGATTAGGGGAAAAGAAGGCATCAAAAAATATGATTAGGGGAAAATAAGGCATTAAGTTTTTCACAATTTTGCAAACTATCATTATTGTTGCTATAGAAAGATTTATCCATTCAAATATAAAATGATAAAGTTACTTTGAAATTATAAAATGTTGATTCATTGAATTTGCAAATATTTCAACAACCCCATTCATTGCATCTCCAAACCTAGTCCTGCCTACCTTAAACTTGCTAGTTCCTGTAGTATCTTCTATATGTGTAGTAAAGTACCTAAAGAAATAAAACATAGATATAATGGATAATTTGATAAGTCAAGAAGGGTCCAAGACAAAACCTGTAGTGGAGTTTCTTCCACATTATCCTCTAATATACTCACCATTAAAACACCCCACTTAGTATTTAATCCTACTCTAGTAACCTATGATAAACTAGTAAAATAAGTCAATTGATTAAACACAATTAGAAAGCATAACACTATATCTTTAAGATAAATACTTACCAGTATTTTTCCATAGCCATCTTCCATGTTACATCCAAACATCAAAAATATATATTTTTTATATTTGTGAACCTACAGACAAAATAGGGAGTTAGGTTGATGATAATATACCAAAAATTGGCATCCAAAACTTATAAGATATCTATCACCTTGAAAACATGCCATTGACACAACATAAGAGAGATTTGCATAAAAAATTTCTTTCCCTAGTCATGTTGGATTCATCAATTGATAAGGAATTCCCTTTAATTAGAATGCCATCTGCAGGGACCTGAAAAGAAATGATAAATGTCTAAGAAAGCAATCATTTATTTCTGAAATAGACTAATAAAAGAATGTTTAGGATAACAATATTAGGTAGTTTAGATATATACCTGATCACCAATATTTAAAGGTAGAACATTGCCAACAAGAAGATAAAAAATGGAAACTTTGAATCTTCTACCCCCTTGGATAACCTAAACATGTAATGCAAAATATTGTCAAATCAAAGCAATTGACAATAGAAGAAAAAGAGAGAGAGAAAATTTGTCTATTGGTGTAATAAGAGATTGAGGAAAATAGCAACAAGATATATACCTGCAGTTCAATGTTTCTTTTTTCTTTAATAGATTTTGGAACTGTAGAGATTGTCGATAGTCACTAATTGCTACAAACAAAAAAGACAAGGCACATAATAGTTTGTAAAATACAACACAATGCTAAAAAAAAGAAATTCTCATGTGAATCCTAGTTCTTGAAAATGGTTTTCCACATAACATAAAGTAATTGGAGATAATGTTAGAAAAGAAAACTTTTTTAAAGAGGAAATATAGCTTTAGGTAACAAACATTTGTGTACATCCTATATAAAATCCAAGACCTCAATTTTGACTTCTAAATCAATTCACAAGATCTTGATTTTTTGAGAAATATTTTCTACATATGAAAAGTAGCAAGCACATAGATGAACAGAGAGCATTCCAAATATTTCCAACAAAAGAAAATCTACAATTTGAAGAATGAAATCTTACCTATGACAAAAATTACAAGAATTAAAACAAAAGCTATACTTCCACCATCATACAACCCTTCCTTGATGCCCTACATGTTGTAAAGTGAAAATTTGTTGCTAACTTCAATGTTTTGAAAGAGAAGGATATTTAGCCATATTATTAGGAGAAATGCAAAAGGTGGAAAAGATTCTATGGCTTACTTCAGTTAAAGTCTGCATCTACCTTGGTTGACTATTGTCATTAGTGTCAAAATCATTATCTTCACTCATCCTTAAGTGCAAAGATTCTAGTTTTTAGAATTTCAATGCCCATGCATTATTGTAAGCATCTTCAAAAATAGGGATGGCATTACTTTCTCTTCCTTCATAATGGTGATGGTAGGGAATCCCTTAATGAGCCATCAATTCATGAAGCCATTAAAGTCAAAGTACATTTTTGGAAAATTTTCTATGTTACATTGGTCCAAAAGATACAAGTGTTGGAATTCATTCCAATTAATTCTAATAAGAAATATGCATTCATTTGCATATCTTTATTAATATATAAACTTCCAATTATAAGTAGATACTAAGATAATTGCCAGTAATAACACCAAAATGGATATGGAATTACATATGATAATTTTCTATATAAATTCAAGCTTCAAAACATTAAGACAATTTTGATGTACACCTAAGATATAGTGCAAACCTTACTAGGAGCACCTTCGGTTGGATCCAAGGTACTAGAAGGATGATTGAAAAATGGCCATGATATTCTGGTAGCAATTTATATTGCCTTTTGGTTTAATTTCCATGTCTACAATATTTAATCAATTAAAAGAAGTAGTCGTAAAGAGATCTTCAGAAGATAAAAAAGATTAAATGAACATATTAATCTAATACCATGTTCACAGACAATAATAAAATATCACAATGTAGGCCATGTGATGATAGCATAGAGTTGTGCATTTAGGACAAGGTGATCTTAACAAACATTGGAAGAATCAGAATATAAGGAAAAATCATAGCTACTACTTGTTTTCAACCAATTTGGAAATTGAACTAAGAAACTTGATGATACTAGTTCAAGGCATAAATATGCAACACCATAAGCTTTTTCTTTTGATGCCTTGGAACCTACAAAGTCAAATAATATCAATAATGTGACTATTTGAAAAAAAAAGATAAGGTAAAAACATGCAATATATCAACTTTTTAAAATAAGGTATTAGTATTCCACATGTCTTAATGTTTCGGAGGATATTTTCATTGAATTTTGAAGTATCTCAAAAACTCCAATAATCGGCACCAGATTAAAGTGCTCAAAATTCTAAATCCAATGCAACTTGAACGGGAAAAAAAGGAGTTCGTATGCTTGAGTTATGGCTAGTCAAAGGTTGGTCAAACCATGGTCAAAGGCCATTAGAAAGGAAAAATTTGGAACTCTTCCAAATTGGTTAAAGTTAGCATCAAAATGTAGGTCTCATCGAGAGCTTTTTGGAAATGTTTGTTTTGTCAAAATTGGAGCTCATACACAAAAGATATGCTCGATCAAAGTTGGTTGACCAAAATTGTTGATGACATCAGCATGACCATATGATGATGTCAAAATGATGACATGACAAAAAAAAATGAAGCAAGTACATTGTCCAATCCATGAGTAACATGTGGCAAGTATAGACATTAGTGAAGCTGACATGGCATATGACACTGTGGTAGAGAAGAACATTGCTTAGACATGTGGCATGACGAGGAAGGTGCCACATGGTACCTACATGGTGGAAAGCATTGGGTTTGTATTAGCAAAAATCTAGTTATGTGATTTGAACTGCTAACCTCCTAGTTTGAAGCCTCTAGCTAGTGGTCATTGGTCTCTGGCTTACTTCATAACTATTACAACAAACTTCATACTTAAAATTTCCAAGCTGCCAAGGCCATTTGGAAGGCTATCGATAGGGTTTGAACCACTAACTAGTTGGCGGTCCAAAATATAGTGTGGCCATTGCACCATGAGTGCTCTTTGAAATATATACTACTTTTTTTATATTTAACTTTAAATCGTCAGCTACTTCCTACCTTAAATATGGTGTTTTGTTAATTTGTTAATTTGTTTTAACCCCCAAAGTGTTAGTAAGCCAAAATTATTAAATGGCAAGGGGTTCATTTCAAATATGTACTTGTTAATAGGCCTATTTTAAAATTATTTTATTTTGGCCTAATTTAGGAAAATTTTATGTATAAAAAGAGGGGGGTAGATCATTTTCAAAATAGATAAAGTTGATGAAATTGATGTAGAATTGAACATAGAAATGGAATTGATAGAATGAAGAGAATCAATGGAGAATTTGATATAGGAATTTGGTGAGGAATTATTCTAAAACTAGAAGGATGAATATTGCTGAGGAAGAGAGGAAATTTGGATGACATGTTTTTAGTCTCGAACAACAGAGTAGTGTGATGTTGATGTTCTACAAGGAATTGGTCCTGTAACACTTTGTACTTGATTTGGAGTTAATCGGATCAATCCACCAGTTGGAGCTGGACCTAGGGACATAGTCCTAATAGGGAGAAATTTGAGATCAAATCATGTTGTGCCTCTTGTCTCTCATTTCATTTTCTCAGTTCTTATGTGATGTTCTTTTTCTATAATTTTTTTTTAGGTACGTTAATTTTCTTTAGTAAAAGCATTAATTAATTTTACATAATTGGTTAAAACTCCTCTATATCAGTTCTTTAATCCTCTTCTCTATAATTTTAATGGTTTAAGGAACATAGCCACACATTTACTACCTAGATCGAGAAATTAAATCTAATTGTTAGGATTAAGTTATAATCTTATAAGTCCTAAATCAGATCAAGTTTGGTATCAGAGCGTGTTTTTGTAGAGAAATTGCAAGTGGTGAATGTTAACTAGGTTGAGATTAAAACAAGGAGAAGGTTAACTTGTAGAGTTCAATCCAAAAATTGGGAAAAGAAGGATTTTTCCTTGATCAAAGATGGCATCTAAACATAATTTACCCAAGTTTGATGCAAAAGCATTCTAGAGATCTTTTGTGGAATTAAAGGCTTTGGTCGACATCCTTCTCCAAGAAAGACATGAACGATAGTTGAGGAAAGAAAATAAAGCTAAGAAGAAGGAGGAAGAAAAATCCTTATCAAAAGATGCAAAAGGTAAAGGAGTAGGAAGTGGTAGTGACCCTCCTAAACCTCCGTCTCCATCTTCTTCAACTTCTTCTTTGTCTTCTTCATCTTCTTTGTTTATTTATTCTTCAAAGAAACTTGAGCAAGTTAATGTGCCTTTGTTAAAACTAGATGTTAAGTTTGATTTGCCTATATATAGTGGTGAATTGGATGCAAAGAAATTGGATAATTGGCTGAAGTAGATTGAAGTGTACTGCAGGGTTCAAAAGATTTTGGATTATTCTTCCAAAATCTAGCTAGCTACTCTTAGAATGGGAGGTACTGCATTAGTTTGGTAGGAGAGTAAGATCCAAGAAGACCTCACTACACATGGTAAAATAATTTCATCTTGGTATGAATTTACTTCTGCTTTGAAGAAACAATTTTATCCTTTGGGTTATTTGCAACAAGCCATTATGGATTGGCAAAATCTCAAGCAAGGTAAAGGGCAGTCTATGCAAGAGTATACTCAAGTGTTTAGGAAGAAGTCATTAAATCTTGGAATTCCTCTTTACATGCAAGATACTTTATTAAAGTATATAGGTGGAATGCATTCATATTTGAAGCATACAATGTTGATGTTTAGTCCTTCTAATTTTGATGAAGTATGTGTTCAAGCGACTCATATTGAAGCAAGTGGAGGAAACATGAGTTTCAATTCTAAGAAGGCATTTTCTCCCCCTAACAACATCAAGAAAGGTAAGAAGGCAACTACAGTGATTAAGAGGAAGGTGAAAAGCCTATGTGTTCACATTGTCATAAAAAAGGACATGTAGAAGAAGTGTTGGAAATTGCATCTAGAATTGAAACCAAAGTGGTTTAAGGATTGTAAGGGTAACCAAAAGTCTACAGGTATTATTCAAGATGTTGGATCAAATTCTAGTGATGAAGCAACTATATCAGTTGTGGGTTTGAAAGGTAAAGTTTTTGTTGATTCTACCATTGATGTTTCATATGTTTCCACTTCTAAAAGTCATGTTGTTCCTAAAGATAGTAAAAGGTGTGAACTTTTTCATATAAGGGTGATTTCAAAGAACACTAAAATTGACACATTGATAGATAGTGGGTCCCAGGTTAATTTGATTTCAAAAGAAGTTGTTAAATAGTTGGAATTGGAAATTAAGCCACATAAGAGACCTTATCCATTAAGCTGGGTGTGCAATGATAATTGATTGCTAGTCACTAATCAATGTAAGTTAAGATTTGTAATAACATCTAAGTTCATAGATGAGGTCGAATTTGATATGGTTCCACTTGATATCTGTGGGATTGTGTTGGGTAGCCTATATTTATATGATAGGAAAGCTATCTTCTATAGGGAACATAATAGGTATTACTTGTTTAAAAATGAAATTGAATACATTATAAGAGCTCATCGCATGAAGAATGAAGGATCAATTGTAAACATAGGACATTTGAAAATGATTGTAAATGCAAGCAGTAAATTGACTCTCATGTCTGCAATAGCTAGTGAGGATCAGGTGTAAGAAAAACCAATACTTCTACCTATGATGGTAAAAGAGGATTTGAAACGTTCATTTTCTAATGATGTTTTTGTATGAGAGGTCCAAAATGTTGATACTTTTTCCATTTCATCAATTATTTCAGTTTTGTTGCTTCTATTTATACTAGTTGGTACTATGTGGGTGATGGATGTAACAATGAACACTGGTGAATAAATGGTTGATTGTTTTAGCAGTGTTATGTCATTCTTCATAATGTGTTTGATGGTTTAGATATTCAAAATTCCAGCAGTTTGTACATGTGTACTGGAAAAGTGAGGCAAACATGCCCTCATTTTCATTTTATGTAAAAATAAACTTTTGAAGATCTAAAAGCTTCTTTTTAGTAGGAAGGCTTGATCTAAAGGATATTTTCACTAAATTTTGAAGTATCTCAAAAACTCCAACAATCAGTACCAGATTAAAGTGCTCCAAATTTTGAATCCAATGCAACTTGAACGGGTGAAAAAAGAGTTTGTATGCTTGAGATATGGCAAGTCAAAGGTTGGTCATACCTTGGTCAAAGGCTATCAGAAAGGAAAATTTTTGAACTCTCCAAAATTGGTTAAAGTTAGCATCAAAATGAACGTCTCATCGAGATCTTTTTGAAAATGTTTGTTTCATCAAAATTGGAGCTCGTATGCGAAAGATATTCTTAGTCAAAGTTGGTTGACCAAAATTGGTTGATAACATCAGCATGACCATATGATGATGTTAGCATGATGACATGGCAAAAAAAGATGTGGCAAGTACATCATCCAATCCATGACTAACATGTGGCAAGTACAGTCATCAGTGAAGCTAACGTGGCATATGACACCGTGGTGGAGAAGAACATTGCTTGGACATGTGGCACGATGTGGAAGGTACCACATAGAACCTACATGGTAGAAAGCATTGGGTTTATTTTAGCAAAAAAATAGTTATGTGATTTGAACTGCCAACCTCCTAGTTTGAAGCCTCCAACTGGTGGCTGTTGGGTCATTGGCTTAGATTATAACTACTACAACAAACTTCATTCTTAAACTTTCCAAGCTGCCAAAGCCATTTGGAAAGTTGCTGGTGGGGTTTGAACCCCCAACCAATGGGTGGTGCAAAACATAGCATGGCCATTGTGCCACAAGTCCTCTTTGAAATATATACTACTTATTTTATATTTAACTTTAAACCGTTAGCCGCTTCCTACCTTAAATATGGTGTTTTATTAACTTGTTAATTTGTTTTAACCCCCAAAGTGTTATGTAAGCCAAAATTATTAAATGGCAAGGGGGCCATTTCGAATATGTACTTGTTAATAGGCCTATTTTAAAATTATTTTGTTTTGGCCTAATTTAGGAAAATTTTATGTATAAAAAGAGGGGGGGGTAGATCATTTTCAAAAAAGATAAAGTTGATGAAATTGATAAAGAATTGAACATAGAAATGGAGTTGATAGAATAAAGAGAATCAATGGAGAATTTGATATAGGAATTTGGTGAGGAATTATTTTGAAACCAGAAGGACGAATATTGCTGAGGAAGAGAGAGAGGAAATTTTGGAGGACATGTTTTTAGTCCCAAACAATGGAGTAGTGTGATGCTGATGTTCTACAAGGGATTGGTCTTACAACACTTTGTACTTGATTTGGAGTTAATTAGATCGGTCCACCAGTTGGAGCTAGACCCAGAGATGTAGTCTTGATAGGGCGAACTCTGAGATCAAATTGTGTTGTGCCTCTTGTCTCTCGTTTCTTTTTCTCAATTGTTATGTGATGATCTTTTTCTACATTTTTTTTAGTTACGTTAATTTGCTTTAGTAAAAGCATTAATTAATTTTACATAATTGGTTAAAACTCCTCTATATTAGTTCTTTAATCCTCTTCTCTATAATTTCAATGGTTTAATGAACATAGCCACACATTTACTACCTAGATTAGGAAATTAAATCTGATTGTTAGGATTAAGTCATAATCTTATAAGTCTTAAATCAAAGCACTTAATGAGTATAATATCCTTGAGCCAAAGATAGAAATAGCTAGATGGGGTAGTAGGGGCTTAGAGAGTCATGTTGATGGGATTAAAAAGATGCACCATGCAAACTTTGCCACTGGAACAAAACCTAATGAATACAATAGAACACCATGTAGACTTTACTAAGGGATGAAAATGTAATGAATACAATAGAATGGTAGTTGAAGGAAGCATAGGTATCAGGATCAAGATTATATTGCTTGGTAACTAAGCTAAAGATGATTAAGAATAAATTTCTACATTTGAACAAGAATCACTTTGGTAATAGTTTTGAAGGAAAATAAAGGATAGAGTAGGAAATTGAGGAGCCTAGAAGAGTAGTGATTGATAAAGGAATAGATGCAAAACTCTATCTCAAAGGAAAGAAACTATTAGCTAGTTAGGAAGATATCCTTGGTATGTTAGTTTGAGCTACACTTGCTTTTGAAAATTTACTTTAATATTCTCTACTTAACAAGGACAACCACATGAAGGTGGAAGCTCATCTGGCCTCAACCCCCTCTCCCCCTAACATCAATCTAAATTCTCCATTATCATCTAATTACATACTTCATTAATTCATTCATCCATTTATGAAATATAACATTCAATCAATACACTCACATAACATTCATTAATGCATAGTAATAATCAAGACTTCATTAACACAAAAATATTCATTAACATGGCATAAAAATCAATATCAGTACATAAAATTCATAGATAATTACTTTAAAAAATGTTCTTTCATTATCCAAGAAAGTTTATCAAATGGGTTTTACCAAAGAGTATTTAAAAAAAATCATATTTTGTTTTTATTTTTCTTAGCTTTCTTAAGTTAAAGGCTGATAGAAGCATCAATATCTTCCTCATTCTCCTCCTCTTGTGGCACATTTAATGTCAAATTATGATGCCTCCTCCTATTTTGAGGAGTAAGAGGTTATTGCACTAAAGGGGGCTCTATTGCAATAACAAGTAAATGGGTTAAATTGGCATACTCTTTTTCTTTTTTTAACTGTTACAAGTATTTAATTAACCAATAGGACATAAAAAGAATTTTTCTTACCTAACAATGCCACATCATCTAAAATAACATTTTGATCTTCCATCACCTCAACATGTTGAACACTTGGAACATGCTCCACTCCTTCACCATGATGTTCAACATGCTCTAAAATATTCAAAAAAGGTTACACATCAAATTGTGTAATTAATTTCCAAGAGAAAATCAATACGTCCACTACTATGATGTACATCATGGCCTTAATTATGTGCATGTTCTATGATAGGATATGAAGGCTACCATGAAATGCTATCCACATTGTTATGCAGTCAATTTATGCTGGAAACTAACACCAAAAAATAAAATTTTCAACTATTCAATTTGATTTACTTTTCATTTGACCAATTTACCTATGTCTCATTTGGTGCACCAGATTCTTGGGTATGACTTTCAGATTCTTGGCATAGGTGTCCAGCCATGACTTTATAGCCTTCCTTCAAGGCAATTTTTTTATCTTCATCTGTGGGCTCTACATTGAATTATGTGCCCTATATTTTTTCCTTAATATCATCAATTTTGCATGTATGATTTGATTAAACAAAATTATTTGCAACATTATATAGAAAAAATTACGTGAAATTCCATTGCTATTACTTACAAGTTGAGACTAAAGATTCATATAACCACTAGAGTCGAGTTTGTGTTGGAGAACCTTTTGTCATCTTGTTTTTGTAGCCTTTGATGTGTCATGTAGTCTATGAAAATTTTGAAACATGCTAGATTATATATTTACAAAGATCACTAATTAGTGAATGATTACATTCTACTTAATACTATCATGACATACCTTCTTTTGCCCTTTCTGGTTCATTTCCTTTATTACATAGCCTTATCTCTTTTGCATCTTCTATTATTTCATTCCACTCCATCAGTGGAATCATAGGAGGACAATTGTACTTTGGGTTATCCTTTAGACCCCTTCTATATTGGTCCCTCATAGTCTTTATATGTTTGTATGCTCTTTTGAGAAGTAGGGTAGTGTCAAAAATGTTTTTTCCAAAAAGGTCCTCAAAACATTTAATGAGCTGATTTTTTGATTTAGGACCCTATTCATTCCACCTTTAAGAATAAAATAAAATTGTTAGATCAATAAATTTAATATAGTATAATAAATGGAAAAAAAGAGAAATATTGTAGCAATGATATGAAACTATGTACCTTTTACGTATGATGGGTCCAAATAGCTTCAATGTCATATCAAAAAGATGATCAAAGAAAACACCATTTCCTACAAAAACATCATGGGATTATCAGTCCAAAATGAGTTATATATAAGTAAACTACAATTATACTATAAATAATAACAATTTTAAAGCACCTTTAAGCTTTCATAATTTTAATAGAAACATAGTTTTCTTGTTCAGCAATAATGTCCCCACAAATGAACTAGTACTAGGCACACAAGCTGCTTTAGGAAATGGTTTAGCTTTAGTAGTATTGTTCTTTTTTGTTCTATCAACTGAAGGTCTATCTATTAGTGCAAAAAATAGGCCCATGAGTATAAAATCCATTGGTGGAACCCAATATTTTGCAAATATTTGTTCACCTTCTTGCTTTCTTTCATAAATTATTTCTTGTATGCTCTAAAAGATTTTATAAATAGAAAAAAGAATCAATTACTGCATCTATTTTCTGTTTTGATAGAAACTAGCTATTTATTGCTCAAAACAAGGGAACTTATTACTTCTAGGGTTATCTCATCATGTGGCATTATCCATTGATAAATCAAGGTTGTGATTCTATTTGAATTCATGGAGATATTAGTATTTTTAAGGTTATCACTATAGCTACAGTGATAAGAAATTAGATTTTGGGATACATTACACTAATTGAGTTTCAACAATTTGAATTCTAGCATGGTGTCACTATAGGCAATAGCGATTGGGTTCATCACTAAGTAAAGAAGGTTCAAAGAAGAAATAACGATGAACAATAGAGTTATCACTATACTTTATAGTGATGCATTTGATCACTAAGCTAAGAAGGTGCCATTTTGATATGCTGATGAGTGATAAGTCTTTGGATGTTGCTATATGTTATAGTGATTATAATCTATCACTGAGAAGTGAGAGTGAAAAATATTTTGGCAATCAGCCATAAAGGTTTGGATATTGCTAAATCCTACGATGATCATCACTAGTCAAAGCAACAGAGAAGCGGCTTGGGTGATCAGTGATGAGATGAAATCATCATTATGGCTTGTGGTGATCATCGCTAATCAAGAAAATAAACTTTTAGACATAGAGACTAGCAATAAAGAAAGGTTATAACTATATTTTATAGTGATCATTGTTGACTAAGGAATTGAAAAAAGGCTTCAGCAATTAGTGATAAGGGTTTTGTGATCATTGAAGGATATGGAAATGAAAGGCTATATTATTAAGTAGTTATTGCTATATGTTGTGCTGATAAAGTAAGTATGATCACTAATCATGCTTGGTGTAATGGAGATATAACTATTAGCGATGAGCTTCAGAATATTGACATTTTTTATAGAAATTCTTTTTGCTATAATGAAAAATAGAGATTTAGAGTCACCATACCTAATAGTGAAAAATTGTATAAGGGATCGCAATTGAGGGGTTTGCATTGTAGTGATGAGTGATGGTGTTATCATTTTTATTATAGCGATGGGTATAGAGTTGAAAATAGTTCACTATTGGAGGAATTTGATTATGGTGATCAAGAGACACATATGTTCATATCACTAATGGCTATAACAGTGAATGTTTGAATATATTTTATTAGGTGCAAAAATGAGTGCACGAGATGACCTTTGACAACAAGTTCATCTACTACAATGATAAAAAATGAATTTATGTTTCACTTTGTGTGGAAACTAAATGCATGAATGCAACCTATTTTGTAATAAAAGGGTAATCATTATAGTATTATGGTCACACATTCTCATAAGAGAGCTAGTAAAGTTAACATTTGTGTTCAATCTTCACAAAAGATTTGTATTCAAAAAATTATTAGGAATAGGCATGGAGAGCTCTAGTTCTATTTAGAAAAGGAAAGTAGAGAAGGTTAAGAAGTGAAGGATAAAAAAAGAAAAAAGCTAACAATGAGGTGCTACCACAAAAATTTAATGAGGATCTCATTGAACAAATGGAATTTGTAGGCCCCAAATCCAGAAGAGGCAAATTTTCTTCTCCAGACAAGGTGGAAGAAAAGTACAGTGAAGTTTGAGGTGTTTGGACTTAGATTAAAGGCTATGAGTTGTTTCTATATCATTATGTGAGAAGAAATTGTAAGGCACCCATATGTCATCCCTAGGAGATGAATTTGGGAAAATTGATAGTGGTGAATGTATTCTTGAATATGGAGCTGCTCAAGGTCATTATGAGAAAATATAATGCTAAGGATAAATGTATATATGGAATAGATAAGGGAAAATTCATGGAAGTATCTATTCAATCCTTGAATGAAGTAGTTAGACTCATTGATGGCATGACAAAGAAATTTCCTTTCACTAAATTAAAAAATGAATATGAATAGTTTGATATCTCATACATGTAGTGGAAGTTGATGTTGCATAAGATAGAAAAGGATCCTTTGACACCAATAGATGGGCCTCCTTTCCATGTCAAATTGTTTAAGACATAGATATGACTTATCAATCATGCAGGCAAGTAGGAGGAATGGAAGCACCTAAATTGATGGAGGTTGGCCGTATGGTGTTAGCATCAAATGTGCAAATGCTGGAACCAAGACCCTATGATTACGCAGAGTATGTTATTGTAAATATTCATACTACTTTTGTTAATTTTAATGATGTAGAATACCCTACCTTTAAGCACTATTCATGATTTATGCATATGGTTTTGTATTTTAGACAAATGAAAGGATTTTTTTTTTTGGGGGGGGGGGGGGGGGTTAAAGTTTAATTTAAGAGAGTTCGATGGGGATATGAAATGAGTTCAAATGTGGACATTAGTATGGGATTATAGTTTCAATGCTTCTTGTTATCTAACATTTCAAGATCACTTTGTGCAACCTTTGTATACACTATTTGGACACCACTCTTTCCCTTCAATCAACCCTGACATCAAAAGATTCTTAAGACCTAACGAAAATGGGCTAGGTGAGAAGATTAAGCATAATTGGGGAGACTAGTATGCTTATGACTATTTCACTTTTGTAAGAGTGTTTGGATTTGAAGGGAGACCATATAGATTTCCTGCATGAGTGGCTAGTTGGATTGCTTATTTGGAGATTGTTAGGTAGATGCCAGAGTCCAGCAAGCAACATTTTGGAGGTAAGGAAAGAAAGAAATATTTCCTTCTCATGACCTTATGTTAGGAATAGGGTGTCTCAACCTTGGACAATTCATGTTCTTATTATTTGTTTTATAAATGTATTTTTTGTAAATAATATAATTAAGTGTGAGAGTACATGTCTAGTTGGCATATTGATGTGTCACTCCACTTGTATGTGTCAGCATCTTGAATTTTGTACAAGGAGATCATGGCTGAAATGGTTATGAAAAATTCCTATGATGCATAAGAGCTATCTTTGGAATATTCAATGATAGGTGAAGACATGTAGACATGTAGCAATTGATCATTGAGTATTATACGCTCGAGTCTCCAACTCACATTCAAAGAATGGTAAAACCCTAATATGGTTGTTCTTTTGAAGTTGGCTCAAAAGGGAAAGTGCATGACATAAGCATTTTTAGAGTTGCAAATTGGAGAGAGAGAGATAGAAAGTGTATTGTTGGTATGGTATGTCTCTACTGGATAGGTCTTCTATGTCATCATTCTCCTAAAAGAACTTGCATTGCAAGTGTGTTGTAACCTTTTGTGTTCAAGATAATACATTGTGCAGGTTTTGGAGGGGTGGGGTTGTTTTACTGAAAGGTTTCTCCCCATTGGCATATCTTTGAGTTTTTGTATTTTTTTCTCTATCTATTTTCTATATCCATGGTTGACTATAATATTATTGTTTACATAATATCGAATTTGAAATTGTAAGGATTTAATAAGAATTTGCATAGAACTTTCCTTAAGGGATTAGTGTAGGAATTTGTTTCCACACCTAAGTTTCCTTATACGTGGTATTAGAGCTTGATCAACTTTTGATCCTAGTTGTTCGATAGGGTTTTTTGAGCTAATCTCAAGTTGAGTGGGAGTTTTGTGCAGAGAATTATAAATCTTATTTTTAAATTGAGATAGAAAGTTCATCATATGAAAAATGGAGTGGAGAAATTTAATTACATTAATTTCAAGTTGTGGAAACTCAAGATGGAAGACTTGCTTTAAGATCATGTTCTATGGGAGGTGGCTTTACTTGATGTGAGACCCACAGTAATATCTCAAGCAGTTTGGGATCTCAAGGACCAGAAAAGCTAAGAGTCTCATTAGACTCTAACTAGCTGATTTAGTTCACCTAAATGTTCTTGATTAGAAGACTACAAATAGTTTGTGGACATGGCCTAGGTCTATGTATCAAGCCAAATCTCTAGTGAACAAGTTGTTCCAAAGGAAGAAGTTGTATTCTTTAAGAATGGAGGAAGGAGTATTTGTTACAAATCATCTAAATTCTTTTAATATACTGATTTCATAGTTGACATCATCTGGTGTCAAGATAGAGGAGGATTGATGGATGACCCTATTATTTTCCTTGTTGAATTCATGGGACCATCTTGTAATGGCTCTTGGAAGTACTTTAGTCACTTTTAGAATGGATGATCTAGTGTCTTTGTTGTTATCTAAGGAGACATAGAGAAATTCTTCAAATTTGGCCAGGAAAGCTCTTGTTGTTCACAAGAGATCCAATGACTGAGGGAAGCAAAATGACAACAAGTCTAGAAAGGGTAGATCCAAATCCTATGGAAAATCAAAGAATCCTAGAAATTCCAAGGCAAAATGCTAAAACTATGATAAGTCTGGGAATTTTTGTAAAGAATGTAAAGAGCCAACGAAGAAGAAGAAGCCACAAATTCAAGTTCAGAAAAATCTCAAAAAGATGGCAATGCTTTCATTATAGCCTTGGTAGCACATGCATCTGGTGATGTGTGGTTGATAGACTCGGGTTCTTCTTTCCATATGATCTCTCATTGAATATGGCTCTCAAAGTATGAAGTTTTCAATGGTGGAAAGGTATACTTAGGTGATGATTCTCACCTAAAGATAGTTGGATGAGGATGGGTCACTATCAAATTCCCTGATGTATGAGTAAAGGGGATCAATAGGGTAATGCACATGCCTAGTTTGGTATAAAACCTATTATCTATAAGTATGCTAAATGATGTAGGTGTGCAAGTTATTTTTCTAAAGATGGATGCAAGATGATGAGAGGAGCTATGGTGCTTGCTAAGGGTACTAGGGGAGGTACTATATTTCAACTTGATGCATGCATTTCTTAGTGCAATAGTTCTATTTCAAAGAAGAGAGCAGCTATCACTTTATCCCCACCATCTGAATAAGTAGTAAAGAAGACAATGGTTATTGGTTCTAGTGGCAATACAACATGTGTACCTAAGGGTACAAATACTTTGGAAGGAAATCTTACTGCAGAAAAGACAATGATGTGGCATATGAGATTTGGCCACATTGGTGAGAAGGGTCTCAGAATCTTGGAAAACAAGAACATCATTAAGGGGTTAAATGATTGTAATCTCAAGTTTGAATTTTGCAAACATTATGTCTATGTTAAAAAAAATCATGTTTATTTTTACTCTAGTTCTCACAAATCTTTTGATATTTTAGATCTTATTCATTCTGATGTATTTGGTCTTGTAAAAGTTCCATCAATCTCCAATTCTGTATTTTTTATATCTTTCATAGATGATCACAGTAGAAGGACATGGATTTATTTCCTAAAAAGTAAGACACAAGTCTTTAGTCAGTTTAAGGAATTTAAAGCCCTTACAAAGAATCAGACTAGTAAGAAAATTAAGTGTGTGAGAATTGACAATGGTGGTGAGTTTTGCTCAGTAGAGTTTGAATAGTTCTGTAAAGAATGAGGTATCAAGAGGCATAAGCCAACTCCTTATACCCCATGAAAAAATGGAGTTTCAGAAAGAATGAATAGTGTACTGATGGAGAAGGCTAGGAGTATGCTTAATGGAGCTAGTCTTGAACAAAATTTTTGGGTTGAAGCTGTGGCCATTGCTTGCTATCTGGTTAATATATCTCCTACATCAACTCTTTTTGGTAAGACACCCATGGAGGTGTGGTCTAGTAAGAAGCCTTCAATTAGACATCTTCATGTTTTTGGTTGTGAAGCTTATGCCTATGTTCCAAAGAAGAAAAGATCTAAGTTGGAAAACAAAGCTCTCAAATGTATTTTCATTGGATACAGTGTTGGTGTGAAAGGATACAAGCTTCTGGACCCTATGACTGGTAAGGTGTTGTATAGCATAAATTTTATTTTTAGAGAGCGAACATCTTCTCCTATTGTACTACAAAAAGATGAAAAAGAAAAAGAAGAATATACTATTCAATTGCTTCCTACCCTTGAGTAGACTGAACAAAAAGACCATGTTGGGTCTAATGATGAGGAGAGCTCTAGTAGCTTTGATCGTTTAGAAGAAGAGGAAGAACAACCTCAACCTTAGCCCTTGAGGAGATCCATAAGAGAAGGAAAGAAGCCATAAAGGTTTGGTTATTCTATGTTAGATTCTAGTTGTGATTTCCCTTTGATTACTAACATTGATGAGCCTAGATTTGTGAAAGAGGCTTTGGATATGGAACCTGAAGGTTCCTAGATTAAGGCCATGGATGATGAGATGGATTCATTGGATAAAAATAAAACTTGGGACCTTGTACCTTTACCTAAAGTATAAAAAACTATTGGTAGCAAATGGGTGTTCAAGAAGAAATTTTGTGTAGATCGCAGTGTTGAAAGGTACAAAGCTAGATTGGTTGTGAAGGGGTACTCATAGGTAGAGGGAATAGATTATGGTGAAATATTCTCTCCTATTACAAAGTTGACATCCATTAGATTTATGTTATCTCTTGCTGCATCATATGGTTTAGAGATAGAATAGATGGATGTGAAGATAACTTTCCTTCATGATGATTTGGAGGAAGAGATTTATGTGTCACAACCTGAACACTACATTGTTAAAGGTAAAGAATCTTTGGTTTGAAAATTAAAGAAGTCTTTGTATGGTTTGAAACAATCTCCTAGGATGTGGTACCTTAATTTTTAATCCTTTTTGTTGTCAATTAGATTTTTAAGATCGAAATCAGATCATTGTGTTTATTTTAAATTTCAAAATGATTACCTTCTTATTGTTACATTATATGTTGATGATATGTTGCCATTTGGTAAGGGTAATGGTATGGTTTTTGATTTTAAATCTCAGTTGTCAACATAGTTTGAGATGAAAGATCTTGGGGCAGCAAGGTACATCTTGGGTATGGAAATCAGTAGAGATAGGTCTAACAGAAAACTTTGGTTGAGTCAGAGTAAGTATGTGAAGTTTGTGTTGCACAAGTTCAACATGGTAGATTGTAGACCACTGTGTGTTCCTATTTTTATGGGAACAAAGTTATCTATAGATGATTGTCCAAAATCTCCTACTAAGGTGGAGGACATGAGCAGAGTAGCTTATGCTAGTGCAGTTGGTAGTCTTATGTATGCTATGGTTTGTATTGGATTAGACATTACCCAACTAGTGGGAGTTCTGAGCCAGTTTATGGCTAATCCTAGATGGGTACAATTGGGATGCAATTAAATGAGCATTTAGATATATGAGGGTTACATCAGATTACTCCATTTGTTATCATGGTAACTCTTTTGGAGCTCTTCATTTAGTTTGTATTCGTGGGTTTGTGGATTTAGATTGGGGACGTGATATTGACAGTAGGAGATCCACTACTACTTATGTGTTTACTATGTTTGGTGGTGCCATTAGTTGGATGAGTAAGTGACAACCTATGGTTGCTTTGTTTTCTATAGAAGCTGAGTACATGGTTACTACTCATGCGTGTAATGAAGCCATTTGGCTTATGAGATTATGTTTTGATGTTGGTGTTGATGCATGATAGATTACTATTTGGTGCAATAGTTAGAGTGCTATTTTCCTTGCAAAGAATCCAAATTTCCATGCCAAAATGAACCACATTGATGTGCAATTTCACTTTGTGAGAGATATGGTGGAAGATGGAAAGGTAAATTTGGAGAAGGTAGATACTATAAAGAATGTTGTAGATGCATTGATGAAACTAGGGGGCATAGAGAAGTTTAGATGGTGTTCAGAGTCTATGGGCCTTTTGGCCTATAGTGGTTAGTTCTTGTTATGTTCCTTTTGCTCTTACAAGGTGTTCGACAAGTGGGAGAATGTTAGGAATAAGGTGTCTCAATCTTGGATAATTCCTATTCTTATTATTTGTTTTGTAAATGTATTTTTTGAAAATAGTATAATTAAGTGTGAGTGTACATGTCTAGTTGGCATGTTGATGTGTCACTCCAATTGTATGTGTCAGCATCTTGAATTATGTGTAAGGAGATATGGGTTAAAACTATTATGAAAAATTCCTATGATGCATAAGTGTAATGCCCCGCCAAGGGATCCAAAAGAATTAACCTAAATTTTTACAATGTTTGCCAAACAATTTTTTTTTAAAACATGAAAGATAAACCATTCACATCAAACACATAGTAGTGAAAGCAATAACATACAATCAACTGTAACCATACATAACAGGTTACATTCCTTAAGGATCCAAAGACATTGAGTCACATTTAATCTAACTAGTACTAAGTCTAGCAACTACCACATCCACATAAAAGGATATTTAAAAAGTCCAATGTCCATATTATACATTTTTTCTGAATTCCTCTTGGCAATTAAATTCAGAATACTCAATCATCCACTATACATGTCACAAGGAATGAAAATCTTAAAAGAATATACATGTGTTAAAATGAAGTACATCATCCTATTCTAATCCATGATGCAAGTGCAATAAAGTAAATGAAACCAAATTCCATACATGATACATCATCATAGAAGATATAAACATCCATCGTAAAAGATAACCATATATCATAAAATACAATTAACTAAGTGCACGGTTCCTCCCAACTGTAAATAGCATCATTAGACCATTGTGGGCTCTAACCATCCCTCCGTGCGTAACATCCCAAGTCACCGAAAAAATCATCGATATTATCATAGTAGGGACATGACTCCTAAAACATACTACAACATATGCAAAAGGAAATCTAACATGCAAATTAAAAAAATAAGATAAGTAAATAACAACATCTATCATATGCTAATCATCAATATAAGGATACATGTCCACCATCATAATCGAGGAATAGAATGAAGATAGATGCCAAAAAGGAATGCATCAGCCGCGGTGTCTCAAACGGATCTCAAATGGTAAGAGTGAAAAAGCACTACCACCCAACCGTGTGGAACCTAAATGGTCCACTCCCACTGTGTTGAGGAGATAATCTCAAGTCCCGAATAGGATATCAAATCACATAACACAAATACTCTCTAGGTCTAGGAAATCCTAAAAGTATACTAACTCAAAGGTTCCAACACATAGATCAACATCTACACCCAGAGGCACAACAAAGACATGTAGGAAACCTACTATGTAAGAGGGAAAGTTTCATCACATGAATCATGCTAGAGTTACCCTAGTAGTCTCTCAATAGACCCCAACCCCCTAGTAATCCCTATGCAGCCACTAGTATCCTCTCATACTAATGAGGCATACTACAGAATGCAAGGTCACAACCAAGCGTTCTCTCTACTCCCATCCTAGTTTGTACTAGCACTTGAGGCATGGACAAGAACATACAATTATCTTATTAGGTTCATTCAATCCCCATTTAGTGTAAATGTTTTCACTTATTAAATAACTTACAATGAGTTACCCTAGTAGCCACTTAGGGCCCTAGCCCCCATTACAAGCCACTTCCCAACACTACAAGTAGATAACCTACCCTAGGCTAAATAAAAATAGAAATCCATAATCACATAAAATCACCCTAGTCCTGAACAAGCGGCTGGAAAAATACCAAATCTCCATGAGCAACTTAAAAGCATCCATTGATAATCATGACCACAACAGTTCTGTATTGGCAACTGAAGGCATCACAATATTCATCGGTCCTCATCGAGCAACCATAAGGAATCTCAAAATAAATAGTACTGATCAAAGACTCCAAATGGTCGAGTCAAAACATGCCACAACATGACATCATCAAGAAATAAATCAACACTTCAGTCCCATCACGGTGACTAGAAAGTAGTCCAAGGATAACTGATTGATGACTCAAAAATGGCTAAGTCATGTGTCTCAAATACATACACCTCAACTTCACACAAGAAGACTAGAAAGAAATAACAATCAATAAATACAAACATCTCATAGAGCATGCCATCACATTAGCATGGTTGGGTTTTAAAATAATTGAGACCAAATAACATCAACATGTCATCATATTCACATAACTCCCAAGCCTCTGGTAGACGTCCTAACTAGTCAACACTCTAGGACCACCCAAAACCCAAACATAGATAGCTTAAAGATACAAACACATGTCTTGATTTGCTCTAGAAATCACATAGTTAAGCTAAATATGAGGTTTCAATTTCTATTTTCAAGTACATTTCAAGTGTATAAGATTCTTCATTTAATCTACAACTCAACCCATTTTTTTTTTTTGAATAAAACATAGAATTATCCCTCCATTATTTATTTAAAAACATTTTCTTAAATAATCATAAGATAATTATTTACTTATTTAAATCATTAAACTAATCCCTATTGACTTTTAGATAAAATCATTCACATTATTCAAAACATTAGAATAATACTTATCAACTTTCAAATAATTAGTTTACAATTTCCTTTAAACACTTCAAGGACAAACATTTATTTAAAATAATCTTCATTGATTTTAAGTAAAATCAATCTCATTAATAATTCAATTATTTAATTCTACTAAACACTTATTAATATCTGTTTTCTTTTAATTTTCCCTCATTTAAAAATCCATTTACTTAAATTGACTAATAATTAATTACACTTCTTCTGCTATTAACTAATCTTAATTAAATTAAATTAAATTAGATTAGTTAATAAAACATATAAAACTAATGCATAATAATAAGATTCTATTTTAATTCAAACCCAAACTCGAATCAATTTCCAAATCTTGATTCTACTAAAGGAAGAATGCAATAATATTTTTAATTCCCATAACTAGATGAAACAATATGCATGCCCAAATTTCAAATTACAAAATTGAAGATTCATTCATAAAGAATTATTTAGACACACATAACAGACATGATGAAGACAAGAAGGGAAAGAGCATAATAAAATATGCGAAATAATCACGAGTGCCTACCTGGACACTGATGCTAATTCACCACGCCTCAAAAAATTGTAGAGAAGCTACTCCTCTTAGAACCTTCTCCTTTCTAAAAATTCCTTCCTTCTCCAACATTCACAATTTCTCCAAGAACCGAAACCCCCTCCAAGTGACTAGAAGTGCTTGTAGAAGTATATGAGGATGTAGAAGCATATGAGCTTGTAGAAGCATATGAGGATGTAGAAGCATACGAGCTTTTCTATACACACTAAGAGAGCCTATATATAAAGGCCTCTAGGATGTGTCTAGAAAGAACTAGGAGATAAGCATAACAACTAAGCACATAACTTCCATGATAAGAAGATAAACATGATGAGGTGTCTAGAATGTTGTAGACAACATGAGCTCAAATAATATGCTAACTCCTAAGTGTAGACAACACGTGCATAATTAGAGTGTAAACTCCCGTGTTGTCAATGTGACAACTCCCAAGAGCTCACATACTCCTATAAATATTAAAATAATGCACATTAATTTATTTAATTAAATTTATTTATTTAATATTCACTTGACTCCTTTTAAAATTAATTTATTAATTTTAAATCTCATGCACTCACTTTATTAAATCCACTTGTTTTATCTTAATATATTTTAATCACATGCACGCATCATGCGATCTAGAATCTTTTAATAATTTCAATATGTTTTCCACTTTTAAATTTATTTTTTAAACTTAATTGATAAAATATTTATTAACTTAAATAATAATATTATTTAGCATTTATTTAAAAATGAACTCTAAATATATTATTATTAAATTAAATAAATATTATCACGTTCCAACTTTAAACTGATAACTTTTATCTTCAAATTTAATTCTTTTGATCTAATTAATTTCCCAATTAATTAAATAAAATTAAATATTAAAATATCATAATAATTTTCCATTTACTTAAATCATTAATTAAATCTTTTAATTAGACTTAATTAATAGAAAATAAATCAAAGACTCATAAAATAAAATATGAAAACCCATCATAGAAAAACACATACAAAATCAAACCAAGGGTTAATATCACAAATTACGTCATCTGACGCATTCAGAAGGTACTCGACTCAGATACTTGTCCTAATTTTTGATTAGGACAAATGGCTTAAAGGGTTGGGATTTGGACTTGAGAATTTATTTCCCCTCTTACCATTGAGATAATATGATAGGGTATGCTCATCCTAACAATTCAGGAAAGTCGATACCTGGTACCTGCAACCTGCATAAAATCCATGCATGTACAAGAAAAATATACTAAGCTAAATAGGCAATGGAAAGAAGTGGTGCATTGTGTAGATCATGACTAGCAGGTGACTACGACTCCCTTCCTTGACCACATAAAAAATGCCATATAGAAAGAAAACAAACGCACACACCATACACATGCAAGTATGGGGTAAGTATCCATAAGAAAACACATATGATAATAGATCATCTAACTAATCATCATTAATAACTTCAAACACTGTAATAATAATCATACATACATGAAATATAAAGTACCAAGTAATCTCATCATATATCAACTAAATCTGAAACAATATATGATAATCTCAAAATAATGTTACTAATAATCATCAACATAAAACTATCCCTAAAAGAGGTCAACCACAATAGAAAAATGTGAACTAGGGAAAGCACTCCAATAAGAGCTATCTCTAGAAGATTTCATGATATGTGAAGATGTGCAAACCTTTAGGAATTGATCATTGAGTATTGTACACTCGAGTCTCCAACTCACATCTAGAGAATGTCAAAACCCTAATACTATTGTTCATTGGAAGTTGGCCTAAAATGGAAAGAGCATGACATAAGCATTTTTAGGGTTAAAAATTGGAGAGAGAGAAAGTGTATTTTTGGTATGGTATATTGCTACTGGATTGGTCTTCTATGTCATCATTCTCCTAAAAGAACTTGCATTGCAAGTGTGTTGTAACTTTCTGTGTTGAAGATAATATATTGTGCAGGTTTTGGAGGGGTGGGGTTGTTTTAACAAAATGTTTTTCCCCACTGACATATCTTTGTGTTTATGTGTTTACTTTCTCTATTTAGTTTCTATATCCATGGTTGATTGCAATATTATTTTTTTACATAATATCAAATCTAAAATTGTAAGGATTTAATAGGAATTTGCACAAAACTTTCCTTAAGGGATTAGTGTACAAAGTTGTTTCCGCACCTTAGTTTCCTTACACCTTATCGTTTGGAGATTTTACCATTTGTTCAACCAAGTCATATGATAAGATATAAGTAAAATTGGAGAATGAGTATCATATGTATACTATGGATTTCTGGAGTCACTATGATCTAGAAGGATACATTCATGTATGTAGAAAATCACAAAAGTTGGGTGATTACATTCACCATGGCAATGAGTATAAAGAAAGTTTCAAAAACATGGAATTGATTAAATCACAAAAAAAGATTGAGGAACAAGAAAGGGAAATGGAAGAACAAAGGAAGAAAGCCAAGAAGCAATTTAGAGAAGAAATTCAAAGAGTTCCAGATTCCCTTGTTCAAGTTTCAAGAACCGTAGAAAGGCCAATACTTCAGCCTATGCAACATGATGTGAAAATTCTAGAGAGGATAGATGCCTAGAAGGATGAGAGACTTTTAGAGTCTAGCAAATTTTTAAATGATGAGTCTTTCATCAAATCCAAATAATTTATAGTTGTACTATATAAACATAGAGGTAAACTATTGAGGCAAAGTATCCCTAATATCTTTCCTGAGAATGAGAAGGAATTAATGTCAAATCTAAAAGAAGATATTAAGAGAGAGGTTGAACACATGACTTTGGCAAGAGGGAGAAATTTTTTGAATGAGGTAGGGGTAATGACTCTATCTAGTTGGGACTTAAGTGCATCATATATTTTTGACAGTTTGATCAAGTTGGGATAGAAGGATATGAAGTTGGATGTGCAAGGGGTTAAATATGTTATTATTGGATCACAATTTGTTAAGGATGAAAAATCTATGTTTCTTTGGGCTTTATATCCATTGCATAAGATGCCACAGATCATCAATGTTGATTAGGCATTTGGTCATTTAATGACATTAAAAGTTGGTCTCATAGACCTAAACAAAGTTGTAGGCATGAAAGTAGATCTTGCATTATTCAATTGAAAGTAAGTGTTAAGCATGTTACTTTTGAAAAAGATAATTGGAAAGCTATGTACAAAGATTTGTTGAAAACATGATAGCCTTAGATGCAACCAAGGATATAATCATCTGATGATGCCCTAAAGTCTAAATTGAAGAGGTTGTGAGAGGAAAATACTAAATTGAAAGAAATCTCAATGATTAGAAGGGAGGTTGCTAATACCATGATTATAAATCATTTCAAGAAATTTTTGGTTAAATTAGGTCAGGTCTGGGATGCTTATAATGCATATAAACCTCTAGTCTCGAGACATAATGAGATATACAAGAAATTGGTTAAAGAAAGAGATACCCATGAAGAGGATAAAGATATAAAGGAGGCCGAGAAAATGATCAGAGATCATACTGTGTTTTCTCAAGAATTCAAGGTTTCTTTCAGACTAATGGAGGAATTAGTGATAGAGCATGGAGTTGTATCTTGGCAAGAAGAAAATGGTGACATCATTAGTTGAGATAGATGGATGGATACATGCCATGTGATATAGAGAGAAGCCTAGAAGCATCACAGAATGATGATCTAGAAATGAAAAAGGCTAGCATGTAGGTAGAGTGTATGTTCAAGATTGAAGTGAAAGCTAAAGAGATTATCAACAATGCAGATCTAGTAGAGGATGACAAGTATGTCGAACACATCAGGATATGTAATGATTTAATTGAATGATCATCATTAGAATCAATGACATAAAGCCTTCTTTTTAATAATTATGCTTAAAAGTGCATTCAATTTGTTGTTAATATGTTAATTAGTTATAAATTTTGTAAACAAAGGGACATGACCTTTCATAATGTAACCAATCCAATGCCTATAATTACAAGGGTTGGATTAGAATAGGATATCATAGGACATAACATTTTACATTATATATCAGATTAAGTTGATTCTTTTTGTTAAGTCTAGACTTTGATAATTATATGCACCAACAACATATGTAACAATGTGGCGAAGCATTTTGAATTTAATATAAAGGCTTATATGCTCATTTGATCTTTTGGTGATATCAATTCTGTCCCTTTCATTTTATTTCCTCTAATCAAATCTTAAAAGTTTTCTTTAATTGATAGTCAAATTGAATGTATGCAGTAAGGAATTTTAGTATTCAAAGAATAGTAGTGTTGTGTTAATTGGTTAATTTGTATCACTATCTTATTGGCCTCTTGAGGAGATTTAAAATCAATAAGATCTGATATTGAATTTTTCTTGAGCATGTCAAGCAATTCATACTTCATTAAAGTGAAAATATTTTTTCTTAAAGGGATTTATTGTTTTGTCTTGGAGGATTACATAAGAATTATGAAGGATTGATAGAAATCTGATAAATAATCCATTGGTTAAGGCACTGGTCTTATGTATTCATTTGAATCTTCATGCTAATTATAGAAAGGACATGCATCCAAATGACATAGATAGAAAAAACACACACATATATTCATATACTTTTACAAAAAATTTACCCACAAGCTATCTTCTCAAAGCCTCAAGGGTGTGAGGTATAGGCCAACCAATCTTAGTCTTACAAAGTCAGAATTGTAGAGATCCATATCTTATTTGGGTGGGACCTGTCAATTGGAAAATTGCTACTAGGAATTCCTAGAATTGGATAATGATTCCATAGGAAACCTAGTTTGTCAATTTGGACACCAACACTACTCAACAAAAAAATAATGCATGATTAGCGCATTATAAAATATAGCAAAACAAGATTTTACTAGTTGTACTTGGCATAGTCGAAGATGTTTGCAAACTCCATGTTACCAATAATGCACTTGGCAATATTAGAGTGATGACCAAAGGAGGCATCCACACTTCATCATGAGCTGAACAATACATTGTTAGCAAAGAAATTTTCAATGGATAAAGATAAAATGGGATACTAGCTAGAAGCATCTAAAAATAAAAGTCAAATGTTGATGAAAACAAACAATGTTGCACTAGTAGGTCCACAATATTCTATTATTGCTCATATTGTTTCACAATGTGTACAACTATTGTATCCTTTCTTGTCATAGGAATATGAGAAAATATTTATTAAAGAGAAAGTGTAATAGTACTATAATTTTCAATAATAATGAATATATGGATTAAATATATGTATCGAGTTGGCATATATCTGACTACAAAATTAGACCCATTTACATTGCCCCTTGTATAATATTATTATTTAACTTATCAAACTTGAATGTTTAGAAGTTACCATTCATCATTATATAATAATCAATAGAAAGAAATCTCTTAAAGTGGATTTTTTCAAGATAACTATCACCAAATAATAATTATTCTAATATGGGACATTACACACCACAATGAAGATCAAAACTATTGATGGATGAATTAGGTGCAACCATATGGAATATAACAGATGCCCCTTCAAATACTGTAAGGGCCAGTAAGGAAGTGGTAAGTAATTAAACATCTTTTAACAATATAAAAGGGTACATATGTTTTCTAAGTAATTAAGCATCTTTTAACTTAATTATGTTAGCTATTGCCTAAAATGTTGCTAAGAATGGAGCTGCTTTAAGTGGAACAAATAATTGTAAGCAAATAACCTGGACCACATGGAAAAATACAATTTGGGCATCAATATGGGTTTTGCTAGAAAAATAGGATAAAGAAAACCTTAAAACGAATAATAGAATTATGGAATCCCCTGTTGATAACAATCAAGTATCAGAGACATGCTTTTATCCTAGGACCCTGTGGGTTATGTGATAATTCTAATATGGAATTGTATATCACATAAAAGCCACATTCAATTGTAAATTTTGATCATAGAATGTGAAGCTACATTTCAAACTATACATCTTATACCTGATATGATCTACAACTTACAAATGAATATGTTAATAGTAAATAAGTTCTTAGTTGAACTCAATGGTCATAACACTCTCACCTTTCATCATCAAGCACAACCTAAACTAGTTCAAACAGATACCCAAGTATGGAATAGCACTTAGTCATAACTGAATCTGCCTTAAATAAACTCAATGGTGTAATAATACTATAATTTTTAGTAATGTTGTAAAGAGAAAGTGTTACTTACATGAAGGTTGTGTGCTACAACCCTCATCATATTGACCACATGGTCTCATAGGTCTCACAAAATTCTATAGAAGAACACATAATATTTTAGATCATGATCTGTAAGATACTACAAAATATAAAAATTTATTGAACTTCTATTATTTCTTAAGATTAATTACTGCTTACCTTCAAAGAATTGACTGTAAGTATCAATTCTTCTTTCAGTGTCTCTATCTCCTTGATTATGTTTCTCTCAAGGATAATGTTAAGAATTTCATCATTGTATTTTTGTATGAGTTTTATGGGCCATAGATACGGGGTCAATGCTACATGCAATATCATTTAGAAATGACACATGTTTTTAGATCGCATTTGATCTACTATCATTTTCACTTTTCCCTATCAATAAGTATCAAGTTGTGACATCAATATCAGTAAATTTCCATCAAAATAACTCCAAAGCCATAAAGAAAAGAGCATAATAATATGATATATTTTCTATATAATTTGTACAATTACAACAATTAAGATTTACCTTCACTGAAGAAGGTGTTTGAGCTAATACATCCTCACTTGTGCATTGTGATGTATCCATGTCACCCTGTGAAAAAGATTAGTAATTCTTAGCAATGAGAAACGAAATGAAAGTAATAGACTTACCTAAAAAATTATTAATAAAATAGTAGGTCAATATTAATTGGATGTAATTAGTTTAAATGTTATACTTACTAGTCCCATGATAGGGAATTTTTTTGTATCTACATGATTCAAATTGTAATCCATCATAAGCTCTTCCCCTGGACTTATTGATTTTATTGCACATACACAAACACAGTTTCCCTCATATGCCTCAAATATATAATTTAGATACTTATTAGTTGACACAGGTCGATAACTATTTATAAATCCTTTAATATTCCCTATTGCTTTTGGCATTCCATCAATATACTACAAATTATGTAGAATACAAAAATTACATGATGCATTCATCAAAATCATTGTATATACTCCATGACAATAGAGCTCAACACATAATAACTTAATAATAAAAATATACAAGTCGAACAAATTTCTATAAATAAATCATGACCCCATCATACTTGACATTGATCATACATTGAAAGACATTTCATTGATCACATCTTCATCCATATCATCATCATCATCACCATCATTGTACTTATCACTTTGATCATCATCGTCACCACCACCATCTTCATTGCAATCATCATCATCTTTATCACCATTATCATGACCATCATCTCCTTGATCATCACTGTCTTTATCAACATGATCATCATCATCATCATCATCATCATCACCATCATTGTCATCATCACTATAATCATCATCTTCTTCTTCATCACCATGAATGTAACAGTTGTTTGTAATCATCATTTACTTTAGCTTCTGATTCTTCAATATCTTCTTCTTTCATCACATTATACTTTACCAGCCTTCCTCTTGGATCATGCCTAATAGAAAATAACTAACCAGGTTTATATGGAATGCCAAAGTAAAACACTTTCTCACATTGGCTTAGAAGAACATAGAGCACATATCCAATTGGCTCAAATGACCTTGTAGTAATCATTGTAAATCCACTATCATGTTCAATAATAGTCCTATCAGGATCATTTTGATTCAGTCGTAGCCTATACCATTTCATGATAAATAGAACTAATTTGATTGAATAAAAGTCACACTCAAGTATATCATCCAAAATTCCATAGTACTCATTTTTAGATTGTTGAGGATGTATGCCATTTCTAGACAAAATATTGGTAACTTTGAAGATTGCACTTATCCCAAAATCACAATTTTTCTTCATTTCGTCTAACTTTTTAATGTAAAATTTACAACCATGGTGCTACATAGCTTTGTGGTGTTTGATCTATTATTATTCAAATATGTCAAGATTATTTTCATTGATCTATGAGTTGATATTAAATGTATGGGTCATGATTAGTAATCTTCTATGTTCCTTTCTATCTCTTAAGCCATATGCTCGATCAAGTACCATTGGCATAACATTGGGATCTCCACTATGATGAGCTTCTTTAGCCAATGACGCAACACCATCCCATGTCAATAAGTGACCATTTTCTTAAAACTTTTGAATCCATACCATCATGCAATCTTGTTTGCAATATACAAATGTAGTGCATTCCACTCACAACGAACTATAAAGAAAACAACTAGACCAATTAGAAACAACTTATATTAATGATGGATAAGAATGAATTAACTAAAATAACATCTTATAATTACCTCTCACTCCCCTCAATCCACCTTTCCCTATTAGCTGCTCCCCTTCAAATTTTTTAATAGAGTTGGGATCCCAAATGCAATCTACATGGATATTTTTTGCAAATTTCAAAAGATATTCACTAATGTACACCATGGTCTTGTATAATATATATCCCTCTACCATAGGACCCTCAGGACATGCTCTTTATTAAACCAAGCCCTTCATAAAATCAAGTGCCTCTTAACCATCCACATTGAACTAGTTTGTATAGGTCCACACAATCAATCTCCTCAACTTGATGTATGAAGTAGTGTTCTTGAGTATTGAAGAAATTTGAAGGTAGACACTTTTTCATTTCACACATAAGTTATGAAATTTCTCTTCTAATATATATATATATATATATATATATATATATTATCAATTTATTTAGATGATAAACACCTAAAAGAGATTCAATATGCAAGAACATATAAATGAGATTTTAGATAGAAATATACAATAGATTATATAAAAAGTAAAGCAAGTCATAAATATAATATATGTACAAAAAATCTAAGAAATAACACTTCTAACCTCATGTATTTATCAAGATCATATATAACTTGTCTTATACTATTGTCAAACTAGTGTGGGAGGGATAGAGGTAGGACATACTGCAATCATTAAAAAATGATATTTTCAATATATTATGAAATAATACAATAGGTAGTACATACAATTTTACAAATATATTGTAAATATAGAACATGACTTACCTTGAAAAAGGTATGCCAATCATGTGTTTTCAACTCTAGAGCCCAAAATAACCTTTCTTTGATACAATACTGCTTATATTTGCAACAAATCTTGTAGGCAATTTTTTATTTTTTATGACTTCTTTCAATGCATCACTTTGTTGCTCCATTAATAAACAAGGAATGACACTTATATTTATATGATCTTTATTTCTATTTGATTCAATGAAATATTTTAGTGCATGATTGGATTCATGAATGTCATTACAAATTTTGGCAATTTTATCTCTATCACACCTTCCATCCAATATTTTCCATAGTGTCTTTGTTACATTCTTTTGAATATGCATAGCATCAAACAAAAGCACAATTGGGAGATCCTTGTAGTATGGCAACCTACTAAATTGAGTAGAATAAATTTTATTACTCTAAGAAGTTGGTTATTGATGCCTTGATGACCATCATGAGTATTAATTATATCATTACTAAATATAAATTTCAAACTTTGGACCACAAATTGGACATTATCTCAATGATTTTGTTAATCGTATTCCAACTTCCATTGATGAGGAGTCATTATTTGTGACCTTGATGTTGTCTCATATTTCCCATTAAAAATATATTTTTTAGTAATTTGATACTTATGATTATTGTAGAGAAAGTGCCTAAACTCATCAAACACCTACTTTCCTAAACTTCTTGAATGACAAGATTTCATCTTCGGACCACAAACTGGGCATGCTAATTTTTCCTTTGTCTAAAGACCTAAAAGATCATGTAAAATTATCATGTGCAACTTAAGCACGCAACAATAATGTGTAAGCACTATAACAGACTAAAAATATGTGACCTTAATAATATAACATATTGACAAAATGAGTTAGCCTAGGGGCATCATGTATTGTCCATACAAGCATTGCATGGAATTGAAATTGTCTCTATCTTATTGGTCTAGAGATGTCATATATAGTGACCCCATTCCATAACTTGAACAACTCATAAATAAGGGGCTCAATATACACACTCACATCTTTAACTTGGTACTTATCTAGTAATTGAATGAACAAAAATATTACATTATTATTATGACCATTTTCATGCACTATTTATAAATTAATTTAGATAAATATTAAATGAAAAAATACCTAGTACAATCATTGAAAACATTATGTGCTCTCTCTTTATGGACATCAAAGTAGGAATGTTATTATTAATAACAAAAATAGGCCACACTGAGTAAACAGGTCTCATATCTCCAAATGGATTGACACCATCTGTTGCCAATGAAATCTTGAGATTACAAGGTTCTTCTTTAAAGTGTGACCATAGTTTTTCTATCTCTTTAAATATAGCACCATCCATAGGCATTCACATAATGTCATCTTGAATTCTATTGCATGCATGGTAATCCATAAATTGTACCAAGCTAGTGCACCTGAATACTCGTTCAAGACATGGAATAATGAGAATGCATTGAAGAACCTTGTAAGGCACCTTTTTTGTTATTTGATCTGATTGATATCTACTAATATTAAAATTAGGGTTGCAAATTCATGTTGTTTATAATATAAAATGTGATCATTGGGACAGGCATGTATTGTCTGATACTTCATTCTAATTTGATTCATAGTGGTAGATAATTCTTGGTACAAATGAGGCAAAATGTTTGATGGTGGTAACAAAAACTCACTTATCAACCTGCAAAAACAAATATGAATTGTTAATATAATGAATAGTAATGGTATGCTAACATTGAAGATGACAAAAATGGCATACCTTAGCATACGTGACATTTCTACATTGGATAAACCATTCATAAAATTCAAGTTCACCAACAATACTATAGCACAAAGAATATTATTTGGGATGCCTTCTCAAGTATAGGTATATCAAGACCATCTTCATCATCATTATCAAATGTGCTAGTACCATAATCATGATCATCTTCATTAGTTGTGCCAATACCATCTTCTTCAATCATGTCCTCTAGCACATAATCATCTTCTTCCATGGGAGTATTATCCTCAGCTTGGATATTCACACCTCCATGTTTCTTTAGTTGGAAATCCACATTCGCCAATCAATAAAAATTGTGGCCCCCTTCAATGTGACCATGTTGCCTACAATCATTCTAGGCTGTTGTGATTATAATTCTTTGATTCTTTAAGCCCTTACACTTTTAGCAAGGACAATTACATTTATCAACTTTTCTTTGGAACTGAAACCACAATCTAGAAATTATCTCATTATTTTATTTTGGGTTCATATTGCAAGGTATGGTCTCTTTTCATAGGAAAATATATCTGCAACATTATTGGACATTTTGTACTAAATGTTTGTATCTACACATATGGTTTTGAAAGAAAAATTTGGTGTAATTAATGCGTATATTTTCAAAAATATTGGACATATTTTACTTAATGTTTATATCTGCACATATGGTTTTGAAAGAAAAATTTGGTCTAATTAATGTGTATATCTATAAAAATATTGAACATTTTGTACTTAATGTTTACATCTGCACATATAGTTTTGAAAGAAAAATTTGGTCACCTCGCTCAAATTCACCCATATTATGATCAATGAAAAGTTGTCCGCTTACATAAAATTTCATTATTTGTGGTTAAAGATTTATTGTTAAGGAAATTGGCAAGGAAGCAAGGACAAAAGTTAGAAAGAGCCAAAGACTTCATTACAAGTATCACCTCCCAAAATGCAATCATAGAAACAAAAAGAAAGAATTTGTAGAAATGCAAGACAGAGAAGTAGAAGAGTTGGACAAGGTTCCAATAAACTCAAAAATTGTTAAATCTTCCAAAAAATGGAATTCTTATATGTTTGATGCACAAAAAGCCAAAGTGGGGTAGTGATGAGGGGCCCAAGGTCCTTGACAAGATGGTCAAACATCAAATTTTGGATAGAATATGTGATTAATAAGTGTCCAAGTTGACACATGGCAATAAGTCAATCTCAAGCATCTTAGAATGCATTTTAGGAAAATTTCTTACATGTTGTAATAAGGCCTATGGGCAAGTTGTAGGTTAGTCAACATTGGTCAACTCTATGAGTTGACCAAAAATCTTCAATTATATATTTTTTATAGTTCTTGCATGATTTATCAAGTTTTGGTAGGCATTTGAAGTCATTTATTTGGAAATATTGAAAAGTTGCAAAAGTTGTCAAAAAGTTTTCATGCAACTTTTCTATAAATGTTAATAGATTTTTTATGTGCTCATGAAATTGAATGATTTCAAATGAACCCACTAAAATCAAATATTTTTACTTGTTATCTTCACAAATATTTCATTAAGCATGTGTACAAAATAGAATAGCATTAAATATTTCTATAAATGTTAATAGATTTTTTATGTGCTCATGAAATTGAATGATTTCAAATGAACCCCCTAAAAATCAGATTTTATTGTATGTGAAGACTCTGAACTACATAAATCTTTTGCATGATCCCTTCACATCCAAAGTGGGAGCTTTAAGAAAAATGAGTAGATGTGATGACTTTTTCAGATAGTAATTTGACAAAAGGTGGAGAAATTAAAAGAAGCCTAAATGTAGTTGGATTGAAAGCCATAAAATGGTGCATGCTTTTCTTTTAAGAGATGGATCACCTCAATGCCCATAGACACAAGATACCTATTGAAAGATGGAGAATTGGATTGGGAGATGAAGGTAATTAGGTATTTCTAGATTCAATTGATGCATTGCATCTAAATTCACTATGATCAATGCTTCCTCTTTTAAAGCCCTTTGAAGAGAATTGCAGGAGTGTTTAGAAGAGTGGCCAAGAACTAGAAAGTTGAAGCTCCTTCAGATCCTTCTCAGCTTTATGAGGTTGACTCTAAGGAATATGTTGCTAAAGATAGATATCCCATTTCTCATACTTCTTCTTTGAGGTAAGTTTGAAGAATCTATAAATATAGATTATTTATAATGTACTATTATAATAATATAGATTGTGTACTATTAAATATTTTTTCTTGTGTTTATATTGGTGATTAGAGTATGATTTGAATTAACATAATATATCATGTTTTGATTATAAGGAAATTGGAGACATTGTGTAAGGCTTAAACAAAACACTCCAGAATGATGTGATTGAAAAAACTAGACCAATCTTAAGAAACACATTCTAAGTTTTGGGTAATTCATTGTTAAATTATATTGACTTCAAAGGACAAAATCTTAGAATGTACTTTTGTTTAATTCAATTGAAAACATCAATGCTAACCAAACTTATTTTCATAGTCTTGTAATGTTATATTGTTGTGTTTACAAAAATGACTAAAATCTTTCTGGAAACATTGCATTGGGCTTAGTATTACATTCTAAGCTTTGAATAGAATGTAATTGGAGATTGGGTTAGGATTGAACAATACACTCTAAAATGATATCTGAAGTGTGAGCATTGAAAATATTGGTCCATTCTTAAGAACCACACTCTAATCTTTGACTCATCTAGATCTAGGTTGTTTGTGTTTAAATTAATTAGCTTTTTAAAAGTATGATCCACCTATCAAATGAATGATTTGAACAAGATAAGGTTTGAAATGTGCTATTTAAATAAACTAAAATGTTAATGTAAACAAAGAAATCATTACCCTAGATTCCTTATTTAAAAACAATTTCTTTTTCGTAGATTTCTAGACAAGGCAACAATTGTAATTGATGCAAGTGCTTCTTGAGAGGTCTCAAAAATGAGTGAAGTGGAGGAAACAAAGCTAATGATTGGAATTCTTCTATTTTGGTTTGCTACTCTAATACCAAGCATAGTAATAACACAAGCTGGTACATTGTTTGTGAAACAGTCAGAGACACTAGACAGAAAGATTGGTTCTTCCTTAAAAATTCCAGTAGGAAGTGCCAAAGCCTAAACTTAAACTTCAGAAACTAAAGATTAGAAAAGAGGAAGAACCTAGGTCAATGATTCTAGATCAGTTGCTAAAACAAACACACAATTGCTTCTATAAATGCCAACTAGAAGAACTGCCCAACTAAGCCTATCATTTAGTACAAGATCCATTAAAAACCTCACCTCCAATAGTTCCCACAATGTGAGACGAACTAACAAATAAACACCTTTTTGCCAAATATCAAGCTAGGGCTTTGTGTGGGTAGAAATAAAATCAAATCACAATGAAATAGCTCCTGAGAAAATCAAATAGCCATCAAATACCTCCCACGTGCATGCAGAGTGCTGCCAAAAGCAAATGCCATGAAATAAGAAATAATGAATCATGATTTTCTTTTTTTGATCACGAACTTGAGTTGGTCAAAATTTTGACCAACTTGGGAAACCCTAAGTTGGTCAAAATTTTTGTAGTGCCTACCCCTAGTTCACATTTTGTTATCATTGCTGAACTCTTTTAGGGCTAGTTTTATGTTGATGGTTAGCAACATTGTTTTGAGATTATCAAATATTCTGTTATGGATTCAGTTTATTATGTGATGAGATCACTTAGACTTTATATTTCATATATGCAGGATGATTATTTTCAGTGGTTGCAGTTATTAATGATAATTAGTAAGATGATTTATTATCATATGTGTTTTCTTATGAATACTTACCCCATACTTGCATGTGTATGGTGTGCGTGTTTGCTTTGTGTGTTTGCTTTTGTATGGCGTGTCTGATGTGGTAAAGAAGGGAGTCGTAGTCACCTGCTAGTCGAGATCTACACGATGCACCACTTCCTGCCATTGCCTGTTTAGTTTAGTATATATTGTGCTTGTACATGCGTGGTTTTTATGCAGGTTGCAAGTACTGGGTATCGACTTCCCTGAATTGCCAGGATGAGCATACCCTATCACACTATCTCAATGATAAGAGAGGTGAGATAAATTCTCAAGTCCAAATCCCAACCCTTTAAGCCATTTGTTCTAATTGGAAAATTAGGACAAGTATCTGAGTTGAGTACCCTCCGAATATGTTGGATGACGTAATTCAAGATTTAAACCTTTGGTTTGATTTTGTATGTATTTTGGCTATGATGGGTTTTCGTATTTTTACCTTATGAGTCTTTGATGTATTTTCTATCAATTAAGCCTAATTAAAAATATTTAATTAATGGTTTAATTAAATGGAAAATTAATATGGTATTTTAATATTTATTTTATTTAATTAATTGGAAAATTAATTAAATAAAATAATTAGATTTGAAAATAAAAGTTAAAAGTTTAAATTTGGAATGTGACATTATTTATTTTAATAATAATATATTTGGAGCTCATTTTTAAATAAATGACTAAATAATATTATTATCAAACTAATAAATATTTTAGCAATTAAGTTTTGGAAAGTGAAATTTAAAAGTGAAAAATATATTTAAATTATTAAAAGATTCTAGATTTCATGTGATTAAAATATAAATATATTAAGATTGAAAAGTGGAATTATTAAAGTAAGTGCATGAGATTTAATTGAAAAGAGTAAATTAAATATTATATTAATTAATGTGCATTATTTTAATATTTTCTCACATAGGAGTTGGAAAATTCTCGAGAGTTGTCATGTAGACAACACTGGAGTTTGCACTCTAAGTTTGCATAAGTTGTCTACACTTAGAAGTTAGCATTTTATTTGAGCACATGGTGTCTACAACCTTAAGACTTATCTAGAAGGTTGGAGAAGACCCATGCTTGGTTGTCATGCTTATCTTCTAATTGTTTCTAGAGACACTCTAGATGTATCTTAGAGGCCTTTAAATAGAGGCTCTCCTAGTGTGTTTGAAAAAGCTGAAGTAGAAGCTGAATGGAAGCTACAAGTTACAAGCTCATATTCTTCTTCATATGCTCATATATTTTCTACATGCTTCTATGCTCCTTCTAGCATTTCTAGTCACTTGGAGGATTCAGTTGGCTTGGATCTTGGAGGAATTGCGAATGATTGGAGAAGGAAGGGATTTTTCTATGGACTTTTAAGGCATGGCGGATTAGCATTAGTGTCCAGGTGCACTCGTGATATTCACATATTCTCTTTGCACCATTTCTCTTCCTGTCTTCATCATGTTTGTTATATGTGTCTGATTATATTTCATGAATGAATTTTCAATTTGAATCGGAATCTAGATATGTATTTATTTGTTTGAGAAGAAAACATTAGAAAACCCTAGATCCAATTAAAGAGAAATTAGATCTAAACGGGTTGGGTTCGAATTAGAATCAAATTGAGAAAGATGATTTCAAATATCTAGTTAAACCTATTGGATGGATTAATGGTTATGTGTAGAAAACAATTATTTAAAAGGGAAAGTTCTTGTTTAGAAAAGCCCCTTTTGTTTAAGTCTAAATATATACTCTCTTTTGCAAATCTACATATATATATAATATATACATATATGTATATATATATGTATATATATAATATATATATATATATATACATATATATATATATACATATGTATATATATACATATATATACATATATATATATATATATATACATATATGTATATATTTGTGGAAGTCGAAATAAGAAACTTTATTTACAAATTCGTATTTGTAAATCGTATATTTTAGAATGTGATATGGGAAAAACGTTTTCGAAAAACATTAAAAAAAAATAAATTAAAAATTTACAACCTTTTTGAGGGGTCCCCACGTATTTCCCCCCCCATCGACTGGCGGTGTACCTGCGCAGGTTGCAGAGTCCCGCGAGTACGCAGGGTACCTGCGACTCGCAGGCCACACGGCTTGCACGTTTATACAGCGATTAAATCGCTTAGCCTTGGGTGTGCTTTTCCCCACCTTTAACTTTAATATGATTCATTTTGAATGATTAGTTTTGTTTAAAAAAAACTCATATATTATGAATTCGATATATATATATATATATATATGGAGTTATTAATATTATTATATACATATATAATATTGTATTCAATTTTGGTTAGCATAATGAAGTATTAATTATTATATATATATATATATATATATATATATATATATATATATATATATATATATATATATATATATATATATATATGTAATATTAATGGAATTGTATTTAAGTTATTAATCAAGTCATTGAAATCTCAATTAAGCAATATAGTTAGAATTTAATAATTACTTAATTAGTCTAATGACTAATAAGAATGTTCTAAATGAATTAATGGGGATTTTAATGGGAACGATAGAATTGATGGAAAGAGATATATTTATTAAATAATATTTAATATATATTAAATAACATTTAATATATATTAAATAACATTTAATATATATTAAATAATTTGGAGATGGTAATTACGAGATGATTTTAAATTAACTAATTCAAATTTTATTGATATTGGACAATGGGTCATTTCTACATTATAACATCGTTATAACATTGTTATGTTAATGTTAATATGTTCGAATTATTAGGTATCTTATTGTTATACCTTAATCGTACTAAGAGTTAGTTAAATATTAACTAATGAAGTTTATGTAAAGATTCTCTAGATCGACTATTTATAGTTGTGATTAGTTTATTTATTAATGTTTGTTGGGTCTAACAAACTATTAATAAATAATAAATAGTTTAAATAGATGTCAACAAATTTGATTAGAGTTAATCTAGTGGAGATTATTTATTGATTGAAGTTTTGCAAAAGATAATAGTTTTTGGATTTGGATTATAATTGATTTTAATCTATTGATAATCATTGAGTTGATATTATAACTATGATATTAATAATTAAGTTGTGCGATAGAGTTTTATTAGAAATGATTAATGATAATACGAATTAGACAAGAGAATGTTGGTATTCTTTGAAAGATGACGAATGCAGTCATACGGAATTATTATTAAGATTTTCAATATTTATTATTGAATTATTAATATGATCATTTTAGTACTGAATTATGGTTGACTTACAGAATTCTAGTTAGTTATTAGTCAACTGATATTAATTACGTTGCTATGGTTATGCAATTATTAATTAAATCAATTAATGAGAGTTAATTAGATTTAATTAATAATAAAGTTATGTAATAGAGATTCAATTGATATAATTCTTTTAACGAGATTGTAGATTATCTATATCGAAGTTCATAAGTCTTATTCTAATGACTTAGATAATTTAACGGTTATTAATAACGATTTAATTATTAAAATGATTATAATTAAGAGGCTTAAGTGTTAGAGATATTTAATTGAGTTTTAAACTATTAGAATGATAATAGGTCATGGATTGTGCACCTATGAGAATTGATTCATTTAATTGATCATTTTAATTAAGTTATAATATTCTTATTCAAAGATTGATAATTGGCTTTCTTATATGATAACGAATAGTGATCCTTGATTTATGTGAAAAGTTGAAGTAACATTATAGGAAAGTTAATCAATTAGAATATGGATCATGGTTAAAATAGAGAAGAATTTAATTCAGGTCAATGAGGATCAGTTTAGTGAATAGTTATCCTTAAGTTATTCTTAGAATGTAATTCTTAATAATGGAAGGATAATCCTACCGGGGAAACAAATGGGTTGACTTGTAGGTCAAATGATGAAACTTAGATACTTGAGTATACTTGAAAATGGAAACTGAAACTTCTACACATGAAACTGGAAAATGAAATTCTACACATTATTCAATTATGAGATAATAGCAAAACCAAAACATATGTCTGCATCGTGTATTCTATATGCTTCTTGTTTTGGGTTTTGGGTTGACTAGTGTTGACCAGTCCTAGGTTGTTACCAGAGGCTCAGGGGTTATGAGATGTGTTGGCATGTTGATCTTATTTGGTCTCGATCTTTATAAGCCCAACCATGGTAATGTGATCGTATTCTCTATGAAATGTTTGTTATTGTTTATCAATCTAAATGTGTGAAGCTGAGATGTATATGTATATGAGACACTTGAGCTAATCATTTTTGAGTCATCGATCAGTTATCCTTGGATTATTTTCTAGCCGCCATGATGGGATTGAAATGTGGATTTATTTCTTGATGATGTCATGTTGTGACATGTTTGATTCAACCATTTTGGAGTCTTCAATCAATATGATTTTGAGATATTCTTGGTTGCTTGTTAAGAACCAATGGATGTGATGATTTATTTTGGTTATTGAGAACCAATTGATACTTATGATTATCAGTGATGCCTTCAGTTGCCAATAGAGAACTGTTGTGGTCATGATTTTCTATGGATGCTTTTCCAGATGCTCATGGATATTTGATGATTCTTATCTTGGTGATTTGAAGATTCTTATTATGGATATTTGATGCTTATTTTGCGGATATTTGATGATTCTTTTTATGGATTATCTTTTGGATTTTTTTTACAGTCACTTGTACAGGACTGTGGTGATTTATGATTGCATGAGCATTAGGGTAGGTAATCTACTTGTAGTGTCGAGAAGTGGCTTGCAATGGGGGTTGGGGCCCTAAGTGTCTGCCAGGGTAACTCATTGTAAGTTTGGTTAATAAGTGATAACATTTACACACTAAATGGGGATTAAGTGAACCTAAAAAGATAATTGTTTTGGTTCTCGCCCATGCCTTGAGCACTTGTATAGGCTAGGATGGGAGTAGTGAGAACGCATGGTTGCGACCTTGCATTTCATAGTATGCCTCGTCAGTATGAGAGGATACTAGTGACCGCATGAGATCTGTATGGACCCGTGGAGTTTAGCTAACTGCCAGGTTAACTTGTATGTGATAAATGTGATGACACTTTCCCGCTTGCAGAGTAGGTTTCCTGCATGTCATTGTGTGCCTCTGGGAATTAGATGTTGATTTTGTGTGTGATGGAACCCTTGAGTAGTATACTTTTAGGATTCCTGGACTATAGAGATTTGTGCTATGTGTTATGGATAGCCTGTTTGGGACTTGAGATTATCTCCTCAGCACGGTGGGAGTGGACCATTTAGGTTCCACATGGTCGAGTGGTAGTGTTTTATCACTCTTATTATTTGAGATCCATTGAGACACCGTGGCTGGAGCATTCTTGGTTGGTATTTATCTTCATTATGTTCCTGGATCATTATGATAGATGATATACCTTATAATGGATGTATTTGCTGGTATGTTTCTTATATTGATGGTTTGATTATGTTAGATGATGATATCTTATGCTTTACTTTTCATGTTAGTAGGACATTTTAGGAGTGACATTCCTACTATGTTAATAGCCGATGATCTCTTCGGTGCTTTGGAATGTTACGCATGAAGGGATGGCTAGGATCCACAATGGTCTAATGATGTTATTTACGGTTGGGAGGAACCGTGCACTTAGTTAGTTATGTTTGTGATATATGGTTAACTTTTATGATGATGATGTATCATGTATGACATGTGGTTTCATTTACAGCATCATGGATTAATATTGGATGATGATGTACTTTATTTACATGGATGTTTATTCTTTTAAGCTTTTCATACCTTGTGACGTGTATAGTGGATGATTGAGCTAAACTAAAATGTAAATTATGAATATTGGATGTATCATTGTTATTTCATGAGAATGTGATGTTAGAAGAATGGTTATGGTTAGATGTGATTCAACGTTAAGGGATATTTAAAGAATGTAATCTGTTATATTATGTTATTTTCAGTTGGATGTTACTATTGCTTCCGCAAGTGTTGTGTATGGTTTTACTTTCATGTCTAAAAAAAAAATTGTTTGGCAAACTTAGTGAAATTCTTTGGATCCCTTGGCGGGGCATTACAATTTTGACCAACTTGGAAAATCCTAAGTTGGTCAAAACTTTGACCAGCTCAGGCGTAAAAAAAAAAAAAAGGAATTGAACAACTCTATACCTGAGTTGGTAAAAAATTTAGGTCCAAATTTAACCTATAACATACTAGTGAAAGGGTGTCAATCTCAGGTATGAGACATGAGAGTGTTCTCATCCCATGAGTCCTGTTGGTGTTCTTTTTGGTAAAGAACATACTAGGTAGATTTAAACTTGATACCAAGAAACAAAGACTAGGGACATGCCTAAGGACGAGCTAAATCTTATATTCTACAAGGCTAAATCTTAGTTTTGGGCCAATTAACTGAGTCATATCAGGACTCACTTCACTTTAGGCTCTGCAAAGCCAAGGTGGGAAAACCTAAGGGATTTTTCTAATTTATCTTGATACTTCATTACAAGACTACCCTCTGTTGGCACTCAAAATTGCATGGTCAATTTTGAGCACCCTTGAAAAATTGAGCCCTATAAACGCTTTTAGTGCCTATGTACCCGGTTGTCCATCTGAGACCCCTAAGGTGTTTAATGCTTCTAGCACCTTTCATTAAGCATGCCTAAGCGTTTTGTGAAGTTAAATAGAGTTTCTGAGTCATTTGGTGAAGTCTTGTTTCAAGCATTTGTCAAATTTGCAATTCTGCCCTAGTGTCAAACAACGACAGGAGGCTGTGTTTGCCAGTGAATATCTCGCACCCAGAATAGTTTCATGACTTGCCACTTTGGGAGTGTTTAGTGTCTATGCCTAAGAACCTATGTTTCAGATTTCAAGTCATTTTGAGTTCATTTGATTATGTTTTGAATCCATCAAAGTTGGTCAATTACTGTTTTCATGCTTTTGCACTTTGTTCATATTTTTGGGAAGCCTTGTTTGACATGCTATAAATTTGACCCAGTTGATTAAAATGCTAAATTTCCTTTTGCGTTGCATGGTAGATGTCAGAGACTTCCTATGTTTCAATTTTTAAGTCTTGATGAATCCGTTTGATTAGTTTTCAAACACGATTCCAAACGTAATTTATGACTTTTTACTAGTGTCAACATTTGCAGATTGATCTGTACCCCTGTTCGAGATGTCATATCTTTGTATCCATGGTTGGTCAAGCTAAATGTGTTGTCCTTTGAAAACACTACAAGTGTGCTAGTTTTAAGAACTTGACGAATCTGTCTTCACACTTTACCAGGGTTATTCCATTGCTAAAAAATCACTTTTCAGTCAGTGTTGCTAGTTGCAAAATTCCAAGTAGCCAACTTTAGACGCTCGCCAAACGCGTCCAGTTATTCATTATGAGCCTAAATTGTAGATCCATAATTTTCTCATGACAAAGAATGAGTTTCGTAGTTTTCATTTCCCCATGTGCTCATTTGCCTAGTTTTCCAAGCCGATTCCAGAGCCAATTTTTTGTTTTCTAACTTGTTTACTTGCAGGAAATTCTGAGAAGGAAACTTTGACGGCGAATATCTTTTAACTAGGAATTTGTCATAAGACAAGATTTGACATGGTGAAAGTATGCAGAACAAAGAGTCAGTGTACCAATTTTCGGAGCTTGGTGAAAGGTTTGGGTAAGTTTTTAAGGGCAATCAATGGACCTCCTAACATCAAATTTGACTGGTTGTAGAAAGTGATAAAGTGATTTTGATTGAGGGTTCAATGATCAAATTTGATTCTGATCAGTCTGAGAAGGTGAATATATCAATTTGTGATACAAGTTGTTGATAAACAAATTTGGTGTCATCATTATATGTTTTGGTGTGAACATATATTTTCCTCAAATCTAGTTAAAAGCAGAGCAATCGGCTAGCAAAAAGGATCTTCCACATTTCTAGCAGAGAACTTTATGCTCAAGGCAGGAGAGATGACCATCCAAAGGGACAACTATGTTAAGGAATATGCATCAAAGCTTGAAGAGGAAGTTTCTAGTCCTTTTTATGGTGGATTAAACCTTACTATGGTTCCTAAACAAGAAGTATCACATAAATCTTTATCATGGGTGTATGAATAATGAGAGGGATAAGTTATGGCTCATGTTACAAAAGCTTGGGATTGCAATGAAAGAGAAAAGAGGGAGTTCTGAGTTCCCCCTTTGTGTTCTTCTCTAGGAGGGATTATGATTGATTCACAGATGGTTGCACGACTATTGGATTCATTGGGTTTTTGATTCTTTCCTTTTGATTGTTTCCAAAGGGGGATAGATTTGGGTAAAGTGTAGAAAGAAAGAAACAATGGTGAAGATCTGAGACAAGGCAGCCATGGCGCCAAGCTTTGACTGTGTGTCCAATGTGCTTGAGAATGGTTCTCATATCGAATCTGGGGACAACCAAAGGGAAAACCCAATATCAAGAATAGGCGCTTTAGAGAAGAAACATGGTGGTGAAATTAAGCCTCACTATGGCTAGCTACATTCAATGACCTCTTCTCAAGGTATTTAGTGAAAAAATTTACACTTTGTTCATGCTTGTGAAAACAAAGGAGCCTCTACAACATTGAAATAAATGGAGAGGAAATGCAGAAATTGTGTTTGAAGAACAAAGAACAGATGCGAAATAATGAAAAAATGAATAATTTAGATTATGATGAGATGGCTTCCCTAGCTGGAATTATGGATGACTATCAAGAGGAACCATGCCTCAAGTGCAGGGCATCTTACGCCTAAGGGAGCAAGATCATTGGAGCATCCACGACATCTGCAGGGTCTACACGGGCTTGAAAGGAACCATCATATTCTAAATGTGCATCCACATTTTGCGATGGAAGCCCACGTCAGTAAAAGGGTGTAATACAGTTTACGACAAGGGAAACTCACACTACATCCAATGGAGACGCCATCAGTAGAGGCCGCCAATGGCTGGAGAAAGGATTAGCAGATCCACGTGTTTTGTCTCAACAACAACCAAATGAAGAGGGAAATCAACGCAATGGAAATTTTCCATCTCCATACCATCATAGGAAGAAGACATAAGCTCCACATCCGAGAACATAGGCAAATCACATGAGAAGAACAAAGGATGGCGTCTGAAAGACTTCGTGCAAGAGCAGTCACACGCATTGAAAGAAGAAACATATAATGATGACACCAAATTTGTTTATGAACAACTTGTATCACAAAATGATCTATTCACCTTCTTAGACTGATCAGAATCAAATTTGATCATTGAACCCTCAATCAAAATCACTTTATCACTTTCTACAACTAGTCAAATTTGATATTAGGAGGTCTGTTGACTGCCCTTAAAAACTGACCCAAACCTTTGACCAGGCTCCGAAAACTGGTACACTGACTCTTTGTTCCGCATACTTTCACCATGTCAAATCTTTTCTTATGAGGAATTCCTAGTTAAAAGATATTCGTCGTCAAAGTTGCCTTCTCAAAATTTCCTGCAAGTAAACAAGTCAGAAAACAACAAATTGGCTCTTGAATCGGCTTGGAAAACTAGGCAAATGAGCAGATGGGGAAATGAAAACTAGGACCCTCATTCTCTGTCATGAGGACATTATGGATATATGATTTAGGCTCATGATGAATAACTAGATACGTTTGGCGAGCGTCTAAAGTTGGCTACTTGGAATTTTGTAACTAGGAACACTGACTAAAAAGTGATATTTTAGAAATGGAATGACCCTGATAAAGTGTGAAGATGAATTCGTCAAGTTCTAAAAACTAGCACACTTGTAGTATTTTCAGAGGACAAAACAAGGGTATAATCCATTTAGCTTGACCAACCACGGATACAAAAAAATGACATCTCGAACAGGGGTACAGATCAATCTGCAAATGCTGACACCAGTAAAAAGTCATAAATTGCATTTGGAATTGCGTTTGAAAACTGATCAAACGGATTCATCAAGACTTAAAAATTGAAACATAGGAAGTTTTTGACATCTACCATGCAACACAAAAGGAAATTTAGCATTTTAGTCAAATGGGTCAAAGTTATAGCACGTCAAACAGGGCTTCCCAGAAATATGAACAAAGTGCAAAAGGATGAAAACAATAACTGACCAACTTTGAGGGATTCAAAACCTAATCAAATGAACTCAAAATGACTCAAAATCTGAAACATAGGTTCTCGAGTATGGACACTAAACACTTCCAAAGTGGCAAGTCATGAAACATTTCTAGGTGCAAGATATTCACTGGCAAACACAACCTCCTGTTGCTGTTTGACACTAGGGCAGAATTGCAAATTTAACAAATGCTTGAAATAGGACTTCGCCAAATGACTCAGAAAATCAATTTAACTTCATGAAATGCTTAGGCATGCTGAATGAAAGGTGCTAGAAGCATTAAACACCTTAGGGGTCTCAGATGGACAGTCGGGTACATAGGCACTAAAAGCGTTTATAGGGCTCAATTTTTCAAGGGTGCTCAAAATTGACATGCAATTTTGAGTGCCAACAATGGCTCTATCTGGGAATATTTTAGATATAATGTAGAATAAAGATATAAATTTTAGATTTCTAAATATCTATATAAAGTAGTAAAACATAAAATGATATTTATAGATAAGAAAATGCTCAATATATATTCAAATTGTTAAGAATTCAAAGATATTTAAAATTTTAATTTGAAATAGTTAAATGATGCTATTATTAAATTACAAGATGAAAATATTATTATCAAATTAGAAGAAATATTTATTATTAATAAAATTTTGTAATATTTAATAGATGATTCTTTATTAGTAGTAGTACTTGTTATTAAAATAATTAGCCAATTGTATTTTATATTATTTTTAAATTTGATATATTCTAGTTATTTATATGGTTGGAGTTCAATAAATTTAAATTTTTGAATATTCAATATTAGGTCAAGATTTTATATGTTTACTCTAGACGGTATTGAAGACAATGAACCTAAATCATCTGATGAGAATAGTCCTAAATTGAAATGGATCACACTTTTGAATAAGCATCTATTTGACATACTTGTTAGTTTTGTTAGCTTGGGCAGTTGTTTGTCCATATGCTATTATTTAGTATCTAATTGTTTTTGCTAACAAATTGGTTAGAGCAAGGACAATTATTTAATAAATAATTGACTTCTTTTAGAAGCAACTAGAAACCAATTTTGTTAGGGTTGGTAAGTTGTTTTATATCTCCACCGTCGATTGTAAATCAATCTTGGCCATTGGTTTACCAATGAGAGTAGTATAAAAGGGGGTCTAGGGGGCATTTGGAGAATATGAAGTTTGGAGAAATGTTTGCAGTGTTAGCAAACAGTCTTGCAGTGTTAGCAAGGGCACACTGTTAGCACAGGAATAACAATGGAGAATATCAACAGGATAAATTAGGAGGTTGTCAAAATTCTGCCAGTGAGAGGCAAGGAATTTTGTATCTCTTGATTTGCTGAAGTTTAATATAATTTCTCATCTGTAGAATTGGTTTTCCCTTAGGGGTTTTTCCAGGGACAATTTGTCCGAAAATATTGTGTTCATTATGTTGCGCATTTCTTTCCGTATTTTATAAGTGAAGTTGTAGTTGTGTTATTTTTCGATATTAGCTGAAAATTTATTTTTAGCAGTTTAATAATCATTTATGATAGGAGATTAATAATCAGTGACTGCAATAATTAAATTTTTCACATGGTATAAGAGCATTGTCAAGGGTAGAAGAGTTTTTCCCTAGGAAAGAAATTTTGATCTCTTTAGATTTATTATTGCTTTAAACCCTTGAGAAGGCTTCAGCTGGTTTGAGAGATCAGGATAGATTGGATGGTGCCTCAAATTTTGGTGTCTGGAAGGCCAGAATTTCTTTATTGTTGGAAGAGAACGGTATCAAGGATTATGCTACCAGTGTTGTACTTATACCAATGGATGCAACACAGCTTGCAACATATAGGAAGGACGATGCCAAAGCGAGGAGGATTATCCTTGATGGTGTCAAGGATCATATTGTTCCACATATCGCAGAGCTAGATACGGCGAAGAAGATGTGGGATGCCATTCTGAATCTATACTAGAATGCTACCACCAACAGGAAGTTGATTCTTAGAGAGAAGCTAAAGAATACTCGAATGAATCAGGGAGAAGACGTCACAAGTTACCTCACCAGACTCAGACTTGTCAAAGATGAGTTAGTAGCTGTTGGAGATAGCCCTAGTGATGACGAGCTAGTGAGAATAGCCCTAAATGGGTTTACTAAACAATGGAGTGTCTTTGTTCAAGTTATCAGTGGACGAGATACTTTACCGAGTTGGGATTGACTATGGACTGATTTCACTCAGGAGGAGTTTAGACTAAGTCTTGTCAATGGGGCCAACAAGAGTCAAAAAAATGAGGTGGAACAAGAGAATGTTGCCCTAGCAGGTAAAGGGAAAGCAAAGAAGGGATCTAGCAAAGGATCAAATTCACAAAGTGAAAAGAAGAAGAAGGACCTTTCTAAGGTCAAGTGCTTTGGATGTCACGAGTTTGGCCACTATGTCAGTGATTGCCCAAAGAGGAAGAAGGGTAAGAAGCAGGTGGCAGCTTCAGCAAGTGTGGAAGAACTCTCCAGTAGAATGGAAGATGAGTTTGCACTAATAGCTTGTATGATTAGCTCAACCTCACAGTGTGTTTGGTATATAGATAGTTAATCAGGAAATCAGAAAAGAAGGATGGTTAATAATTTTAATATTTAAATAAAAATACCGAAAACCTTAGAATTTAACTTATATTGAGATGCCCAAAATTAATGCAACGTCCGAGGACATTAGTTCCCTGCCTATATAGGCAGAGACTAATAAAATTGTGTATGAAACTGACTCAAAATAAAAGAAACTCCAATTAACTCCAGATGGGACTACAGACCCGACTTCTATAATTCATAGCCATGCATGGTGTATTAATCCTTTATACCTCTCAGCCCTTTAATCAGAGGGCAATAAGATTAGCAAGTTAACCATTATAATAAAAGTAATGCAACATCTTCTGTACTAGCCCTGCAAAATTATTTTTAACATTGGGAAAAAAACCTTTTCTGCGTGTCTAAATGTTCCACAAGGTGGCACTGACACAGTGTGCAAAAAAACCATCAACGTGTCAAAACACAATTCCACAGAGACCTCTGATTTACAAGATGAACCAAACCCAAGCAAAATAATCAAAGCACATTAAAATCTTACCAGCTTGGTTTAAGGACGGTGAGATCCAATTCATGGCAAAACATTTCAAAACATTTAAACTATTTTTTGGGTCTTGTGCACTTTCACAGTGGTACATAGAGGCTTTTATGGAGGCCTAGTTGGGTTCTTGGAAGAGTTTTTCTTCCACCCAAACATTAACGTTGGCCATGGCCAGAGCAAGGCTATATCAATGTGGCTTATCATGGATGGCGGTAACTTTCAGGCAGTCATAAACCTCATGAGCTTGTACATTGGCTTGAACGGTGAGAATTCCATTCATTATCTTTTTTACAATAATTCGTTTGTTCTAATTTACAGTAGCGCTTCAAGTTTCTCTGTTTTGTTAATTCTTGTCAATATGTTAAATATGATTGGTTGACATTAAAACCAAATTCTTTGTGACAAATTAGGTTATTGTCCCCTGTATTACGAGGATTATGTTTGCCGCATCTTCTGCCTTCACTATTATGACCAAATTAGTATGAAAGCATTTAAGAAAAAAATGTCTGCTGAGAGGTGGAAAAAGTATAAGTTCCTTCAATTTCTTCCTCAGAGGTCATCAGACATGTAGCTTAGAGGAGGACAAGATTCAACCCAGAAAGAATCGAAAAAATCAATACCTAGGATATAGGACAAAATTGGGAAATAATATACTTTGGAACATGTGGTGCTTTACAAAGGCTGAGATTTTCCGAGGAGTGGTGGATAGAGATAAATCACAGTGCTGTGGTTTTAAAAGGAGGGAAGACATTTTTGTTCAAACTCATTGGAATACATTTAGCATGGTTTCTGGATCATTGGCCAAAGTGGTTGTAAATATGAAGTTGGTAGACTACTACAAAAGTATCACAAGATAGGGCCGTGCTATTGGTAGTGGAAATAAATCAACACCCAATGACACCTTTAGAATTCAATGTCCCTTAACACAACTAAGAACTTGCTATTGAACATTAAAAAAAAATCTCTGTTTACTCTTGCTATGTCACGTCTCGCTTGTCGACGTTCTTAGACATGCTTATTTGGATGTGGCAATCGAGTCAAAGTTAGAGCGGTCAACCCTTTTGTTTTGGCGACAATTAAGAGATATTTAAGCTATTTTTCTAAGGTTAGTAACTTAATTTCATTTCTGAGGATGGATTAATTGATTAATTGATGCATAGCTGGATGTTATGAGGTGTCACATTTCATTTTATATGATGTTATGTTACGTTACTCATGATTATATTTAATGTTGTATTTAATCATACTATTTGGATTACTGACTCGTTCTCTGTTGCGAGAGTGTTTGAGTGGATGCAAGATCAACAAGACAAGAGTGTGGTTGAGGTAGAGAGGGTGAGCCTCTTGGAAGGGGATGGAGAGATACTCGAGAAGCCCACACACCATGCAAATGTTCAATATGAGTAATTAGGAATGTCAATGTGGTTGAATTCCAAACTTCATGATGTTTCATCAAGATGGACTAAATAGTTTTATTTACATTTTAATTCTACTTTGTTATTCTTAATGACAAAATGTTGTGGAAATGAGATATAAAGATGTAGAAGTGACATTGAAGTTTTATTTAATTCCATGAATAAAGGTGCTATGCATATGACGCGATCAAATTTGACATCTCTTATCTCTCATTTCTTTATTTTAATCATCTTTTCATGAAATCAGGTCTGGAGATAAGAAAATAAGAAGTGAACTTGTTAAAACTTGTTAAAAATAAGTTTATATATATATATATATATATATATATATATATATATATATATATATATATATATATATATATATATATATATATATATATATATATATATAGTTTTATGTTTTCCATATATATAACATATAAGAGATGCCATGTTTGGAGGGTGTCAATTTTATCGTAAGGAAAAGAAAACTTGAATTGGGTTAGTTATAACCACGGAGGATTCTTGAAAAGAAGTCCAGATCATCATTCTTGAGAAGGGCATTGGCGGCTAGAAGGAAAATAGATTCTTGGGGGAAATAAATTCAAGAAGAGACTGGGAAACAATGAATTTGCCAAGTTACTCATTGGATTGCTTGTTGAAATTTTTGAAATTTCATTAGTGTACTTTATAATATGAATGCTTATGTGTTGTTTGCCAATACTTTTGTATTACAGGATTAAATATTAGAACTATAAGTGTAATGCTTACCGCTAGTTTACTTTTTAGTTATTATTGCCGAACTCTTTTAGGCTAGCTTTATGTTTATGCTTGATGATTAGTGACAATGTTTTCCAGATTGTTGGACATTATTTCATATTTAGTTGATTATATGATAAGTGACTTTGGTACTAGTTATTTCATGTATGCATGATTATTCTTCGATGACGATTGTAAACAGTGATTTCAGTTATTTCATGATGATAGATGAATTTTTTATATGTGTTGGGTATGTGCAGGATCATGGTGTGCCAAAAAGTGGTGATGTGAAAAAAAAGAGAGTTTGAAGACGCCTAAAAGCGCTTCAAAATCCGCTCTGACTTTTTTTCACCTATCTAAGAACCAAACCTGGAAGGTAAGGTCAAGCCTTATCGGATATCCAATATGATATCGGATATCCGATTTTAAATCGAATATCCGACATTTGACCAGATATCTGATAATTAGAGTAATAATATTATACTATTATTATTATTTATTATTATTATTATTATATTAAATAATATATCATACTATTATATTATAATAATAATATTATTATTGTTATTATTATACTATAATATAATAATATAATTATTATTATATTATAATCGTATAATATTATACTATAATAATAATATTATAATGTATTATATTATAATAATATAATATAATATTTAATATATTATAATATATAGTAATGTAATATAATATATATATATATATATATATATATATATATATATATAAAAGATATAATATAATAATAAAAAGTAATATCTTATAATATAATATATAATAAAAAAGTATAATATATTATAAATTATAATAATATTATTATATAATATAATATTTTATATTATAATATATAGTAAATTAATATAATATATATAAAATATAATAAAAATATATATAAAATGTAACATAATGTAATATATATTATATGTTATATGTTATATTATATATATTATACTTATTCGTACATATCGGATATCCGATACCTGTGCATTGGATAAATAAAACCATAGACTAACGGGCCCTCATTTTACACGAATTTGGGGCCAGTATTACCTCTATGGATCGGATATCAGATACGAGATCGGATATCAGATATTCAGGTATGTTTTTTTTCTCCCAACTCATTTTTAATGTAAATTTAATAGATTTTAGGATGATTTTGTTTGTTTTAGTTGAATGTAGGGTTTTTTTGACAAAAATGGTTAAAATTTAGATTTTTTTTTTAATATATATTACGTTTTGCAATTCAATAGGAATGGCTGATCAAAATGATGACACTGAGGTAGGGAATAATATTCCTCGTAACCCACCACCAAACGATCCAGTATCCCCACAAAACCATCCACCAAATGATCCTCTACCTCCTCAAAACCCTCATCGAATCGAGGATTTGATAAATGAAAATCTCACTAAGTTGAGAGGTTTGCATAGAACATATAATAATGTACCTGCACTGGCTCCTATGTTATCCACGTTAAAAACCATAGTGGATAACATTGAAACCCTTACGAACCAACAAAATGTCGCTCTTCGTTGGCGTGATGAAATGCACCAGATGTTTGATGAGGTCGCGGCCCTCAACATAACCAAAGACAATTTGGCTAGCCTTTTTGCTAACCCAAAAACGGGTATACCAATTGATCCAAAAAAAACCAAACTATCGATTAAATGGTGCACAAATGATGCCATACGTGCAAATTTTTGGGATCGCTGGTGGATGGTCTTTGATATCCCTCCACATGAAAATTTAGACATACCATTTTATTTCCTTAGAAAATTATATGCAGAATTTGTGTTGAAACTTAAAGTGAACTATTGGAGCATGAAGCCCAACACGGGCTTAGGACTAGGAGCTCCTCAGGATAGACCCTCTTCCCAGCGGAAGAAACTTAGCACTTTTGTCCCCCCCCCCTAATATCTCCCCCCCTCCTCGAGTGCAGCATCCAAATATTATGGCAGAGGCTAGCTCTTAGACCATCGGAGCCATTCATAGGCTGAGTAGCCTAATGATATCTCAGGCTAGGTCAATCCTGCCTCCTCGTGTTGATGATGTTGGTGCCAATTCATCATTGGCTAGCTCATAACACGTTTGTGTGCCTCACACTTGCATTACATGCAAGAATATTTGCCTGGGTCCCATAGGTGATCTTCTTGAGTATCATTTTGTATTAGACAAGGATACACCAGACACACATGCAGAGGCTACAGACCCTGATGCGAGAGAGGAGGGGAATGCAGAGGCATGGACTCCTTCGGTGTCGGTACGTGTATACATTTTTTTGTTATGACATATGCGATTTAAAGTTAATTTTTATAATAGAGTAATTTTAATTTTTAAGCCATACTGACTTTTACATGTATGTGATCTTCATTCATGTTTAGTTGATGACCGAGGAGGAGCTCAGATAGATAGACGATGCTACACTCTCAACCATTTCATTTGGCCTTGAGACATCTATGGTACATTATGTTGTGTTTGCATTTTTTTTTCTATTTGATATTGTAGCATATATGGTTGCTAATCTTTCTTTTATCTTGCAGATACCACCTGCCCTGGGGGGACAAAGTGCGGGAGGTGAGCTAGCATGCACTGACAAAGGAAAGGTAATTAGATGTTTTCTAATTGATTAAATATCGATGCATTCTTGTAAAATGTTTGTGGTAATCTCATTTAATTAAATTCTTTATTGTATATAGGGTGTGCTTAATGGCGATGAGCCTATACAGATTCGGCGTCCTAGATCATCAAGGATTTCCATTCGTACAGAGAGCCCCATTGTATGTATAAGTATCATTTATTTTTTATTTTTCTTATTGATGCAGAGGAAAGTATGATTGTTGTTCCATACGATTTCTATGATTTTTTTCGTACCAATAATGATTCATGTCTTGCATATGTTCATTACAACTTAAATAGGCTTATATGCACCTGTCCAACTGACCAAGTTGGTTACAAAGGTTTATATAATCAAACAAATACCAAATTACTACTTTCCCTCCAAAACTAATATGACCGTTTGAATTTGAAATTCAAATTTCAAACTATAGTTTTTATGCATTCCCTAACTTTCTAAACTATTCCATTGACTCAAAATTGGTCATATGGATTTATTAAATGCAACTAAGTATGAAACTATCCTAAGACTACCCCATATGGCTCTTTTGGCCATTTTACATCATGTTTCCCTTAGGTCCTTACTAGGACTTTTATGACTTTTGTCTTTCAAAGTAAATTGTTTATTACATAATTCCATTATTGGTTTTAATATATCCCAATCAACAATCAATGATGTCTTTGATCCTCTATCTTCATCTGGTACCAAGGCTCTCTTAGATGATTTAATAGGTGCCCCTGCACCAAACACCCCACCTTTAAAGAAACTCTTGTCCCAAGAGTTAAGGGGTACTATCTTCTTTCCTCCCATCCTTCTAGCTCAGGGATGTTTGCAACTTTGCACCTACAATGTATTACCCTGCACACCTGCATACAAATCATTAGAAACAAAAAGCATTGGATCCTTGTTACCAGTCATGGTAACCTTACTGCCTCCTAATTGTGAACAGTCATGTTTTATCCTTGACAAAGGTTGAATAACTTGTTGTCTGAGGTCATGCTGACCCTGTCTCTTATCCTCCATGGATATGTTCACTTCTTTGTTCACTCTTGTCACCAAAGGACACCATACTATTCCTATCATCACTCCTTTTGCTGTCACTATCTGCTTGTAAGCAGAATTCTGAGTTTTGTCTTGAACAATCTCATCCTTCATAACCAAAAGAGATGGCTTCAGTGGCAGATCTGTCATATCATGTTTACTCTCCCTCTGCTCCTGCAAGTCCACAAACTCTTTCTTTCCAAAAAAAATAGCTCTTTCCTCATCATGACCAGTGAAAGGATTTAGCTTAAACTTCACACCATCTTTATGTACTATATAAACATTTGATGAGCCAAAATGAATAGTGTTCCTTGAGGCTTGCCAAGGCCTTCCAAGGATTACATGGCAGCATGTCATTAGAATGACATCACATATAACTTGATCTTTATATTCTCCTATAGAGAAATCCACTATTGCTTGCTCCCTTACAACAATATTTTGTGCATCACTGACCCAAGATGCCCTATATGGTCTATCAATAGGATACTTCTTCAGTCCTAGTTTATTTACCATTTCATAAGACACTAAATCATCAAAGGAACCAGAGTCTATTATCATCTTACAAATCTTACCATGGCTCATGCAATTTGTCCTGAAAATGGATGGTCTGGTCTCCTTTTGCTGCTACATTTGTGGTCTGCTTCTCACCATCAAAGATTCTCCTTTAAGTTTAGGGTCTGCATTATCATACTTCTTTTATTCCTCTTCTCCTTGGATCAAGGTGACTCTCCTCTCCTCCTTCTTGAAATCCACACTTTTCTCAGGGCACTTGTAGGATTGATTTCCTACTCCTCCACATGTGAAGCATTTACCTGTGAAAACACTATTACCTCTTCCACTTCCAAATCTTCCTCCCCAGAAAATTCCTCTTGTCTCAAATGTAATCTCTTTTCCTTTATCTTTGTCTTGATTGTTTGAAGTGTCAAACTGACTTCTTACACCTCTTCCTCTCATTGTTCCACCTCCTCTCTGATTTGCTTGCCTCTCATTCTTTCTTTTCAACTTCTCCTCTGCTCGGATTGCCAACTGAAAACATTCTCCAAGTGTCCTTGGTACATTCAATCCTATTTCATCTTGAATATTGTACTTGAGGCCATTAATGTATCTAGCCACCTTCTCATCTTCATCTTCTAGTCCTCCCCTAATACTCAGGGTATGGAATTGCTCAGTATAGGACATGACATCCATATCCCTCTGTTTCAAATTGTTCCTTCTTATCTTTATTTGGATTGCTAAATCAAATGGAAAGAATTGATTTCTCACCATGGTCTTCATTCTCTCCCAATCTGAAATCTTATTCAATCCCCTTTTGATGCAGAGTCTATAGCAACTACCTTCCACAAGCTAATAAATGGCTGTCACAATCCAACTTAGGATTCTAGGACTTCTCACAAGTCCTCTTACCCACTCCGGGTATACTCAACCTCCAAGCCAAACAAGGCAATCCCACTTCAAAAGCCTCACCAACTGTCACCAAAAATGGAGACAATCATGGACATACTGTTCCAACCCAAAATCATCAATTTGTTTGGTTCCACCAAACTCTCAACACACCTTTGCACTTCTAGGCCTACAAACCTTGTAGCCTTCCAATTAGCTTCTTTACACTTTTCTCCCAGCATCCTTTAATAGCATAGGGACTTATCCATAGGTCCAAACACCCTTCTTGGCACCTACTAAGAATCCGAAAGCTTTTGGGCTGATCTTGCTCTAGCACCCTCCAAACTGCTTCTTGGTACCTAGGCCTAGTTGATCAAGTTAGGCTAGGGCTTCAAGGAAGAATGGGCAAGGTGGGTTCCCAAGACCCAAAACACTTAAGGAAATATCCAACACACTCAATGCATCCAACTCTAGCACTCAAACTGATCAAAAGTGCCTGCAACCATGACTGTCACCAATTACCTTGCAAAAATCGGTCAAGCACATGGGCTTGCTTGACCTAGGGCTAGCTTGGAAAAATAGTTTCCCTTCTCTCCAGGACTCCAACCTCTGGCATTATGTTTCCTAGTCTCCTAACTTGCATATCCCTCATTTTTAGAGGGTTCCACCAATGGGAATGCAAGTTAGGGATGCATTTGTGGAAGGGTCTAGGAAACAAAGCTTTTTAGACCACCTTCTACTAAAATGCAGATAAATTTTAAACCCCAACTCCTTTTTGAGTCAAACCAAAACCAAAAGTTTCCTAACTCACCCTTGCAACTATTTCATACACTTAGAAATCATAAAAGTTCCATACGGATCCATACCATTGTAACAGCCAAACGATTACCAGTAAATTTCCAAAAAATTGAAGTTTTTATTGTTTTTTCTCCAAACCACCGTACACTCTGATCTCCCCCTTTCAATTGAGATCACATATGACATATATAAAGGTCTACATGACTATTGGAACAACCATATAGGCGTTCCCAACCATAAAAAAACAAACAACCACTTTTTGCTAATACTGTTTAGACTCTAAATACCCTATTCTAAGGCCTTTTGGTCCCATGGAGTCACTTGGTTTATAACCACACCAAAATGCTTGTGGGCCTTACATGTGCCTTTATTAAAAAACATAGACCAACTTGTAAAATATGGACCAAACCTTTATTCCAACTTCCTAATCTACTTGAATCCTCACTTTCATGGAGTGGCAAGGTGTCCGGCAACATAGATACTTGTTCCCCCCTGCCACATAGGTTAGGTGCCCTGCACCACCTTTCCTCTCTCTCATTCTGAACACTAGTCCACCAAGTGAGTGTTGTTCCTCTCAGTCTTGCTTTTGCTACTTTTACCTTCTTATCTGCCTCTATGTCTTCAAGATCAAAGTAGTTCTCAAGGGCCTCTATCCACCCTAGCACTTCTTCACTATCCATTTTACCCTGGTATATTGGCAAATCAATATGGTTCTTCCCACCATTACCTTGTATTTCCTTAATGATTCTCATAAATCTCCTTTCTTCAGGATCATCTATTGTCTCATGCTTTTGCCTTGCATTACCAACCTCTTCTTCTTCATGATTCTCTCCATGATTTCTTCCTCTACGCTCTTCTCCTCTAGGTTCTTGCCTTTCCTTTTCTAAGGATTCTATCCTTGCAATAAGATTCAGCCTCTCTCTTCTCATCTGTCTTTCTTCCCTCACTCTAGATGCTTTAAGTTCTCTCCTCTCTCTTTTTTCTCTTGCCAACTCTTCTCTCAATTCTTCAAGTTCTCTAGCCATTTGATTTTTAGGAGGCATTTTCACAACAAGTTTTCTTCCTTCCCAAGGGCCAACTCACTAATTCTTTTTCTTTCCTCACCAAGAAATCTTTGGACACCACTTATGTATGTTTCAACTCTGGGACACACAAGGAGGAATTAGACACGCCAAGGCTTCAACAAAGGGACCAACACACTAAGGATGATAAAGACTCCTATGATGACGAAACCTACAACTTATCTACTCCCAAAAGACCTTGTTGATGCTCTGATACCATTTGATGCAAAGGATGGAGGATCTAACCACAAACTTGCAAATTCAAGCACAATATGGACCCAACCTGTATGTTACAATGGTGTTCCCAAATGCACAAAATGCCACCAAAGACTCCAAACTTGGATTTACATTCACCAAGTGTTCCCTCCACCTCTAAACACCTTAAAAAAATTCAACCAACATGTTTCTAAGGTTTCCAAACCCACAAATCTTTAGTAGATACAAAAGAGACCAGTTTTTCCCTTTACTAGGCTATTCTCTTCTTTGGATCAGCAGACCCTGTTTTATTAATTTTTCTCCCAAACTTTCCAAAACACCAAGAAAATAAACTATCTTTTCAGATACCTTTTTTTTAGTTTTATAACATATCCAAAAATCAGATATCACTCCTTTGGAAAGATTGTATGGAACAGGGCAGTTTGCCTCAGAATTAGGCCTAATTGGACCACTTTTACAAAGCAAGTACCCTTCAAACTTGAAATCTGACTTAATCCTTTTTCATAGTCTCTATTAATGATCTAAATCAAAGTATTTTCAAGATTATAGGTCTTGGTCACACTCCTAAACACCCAAACTTCAAAACCCTCCTTAAAATGGCTTAAAAACCAGGCCCTGCTTGTTCAAACCCCAAAACTCAATTCTAGAACTTCTTCGTCAGCATTCACCATGAATTTACATATCTAAGATGATATTACCACTCATTCCAATATCAGAAAGAACTTAGAAAAAAAAGGATTCTTCAAGTTGCTCTTGAAAACCAAGCACTTTCATTCAATTTTCTGAGACAGTCCATACAAATCTGACCCTCCAAGCTGTACAATCACAATTTATAAGTTTCAAGGAATGGTTAGTAACCCCCTCATCCACCTCCAATTGGTTTCATTTTTCAACTCTTCATAAAATTTAAATTATGGAGTTTCCCTCCAAAAAACACATAACCATTACTATTCAAATTTCTAACTATTAAACTATGCTTTTAATGGGCTAATTGAACATTTTGACTTAGCTAATGACAAGATATGATCATGAAAACCTACATGAACCTATCAAATGACTCATCTACCATGTGAAATCCTAAAATCCTATCTCACGCCCAATTACAACTTTTTTCCACACATGAGTCCAACATTATAACTTTGTATGCTTTCATGAGCCGTAATTGGTGCAAGGATTGCCCAATTGACTTCAAGAGATGCTCCATGACCTCTGTAATGCCTTGGATCTTCAATGTTCCCCTAATGAGCATGGGATGCTCCTGCATCACTTATCTTCATAAATAAATTCAAAACTAATTTTCGTGATATTAACAACTACTATTTTGTATCTCGTAGGAGACTCCTAGTACACATGAGGTCCGATGGGATAGTTATGTAGATTTGATGACTCGGCCACTCACTCCTAAGGAGGAGCCTACAATAGTAAGTTGTAGTTCGAATTCATGATTAAATATGTTATAAATTTAGCATGCTATGAATTATAATGTTATAGTTTAAATTGTAGATTCATCTGACAAAGGTATTTGAACATATACAGCCCACAATCAGAGAGGTACCAGCATTGCCGAGGGCATACGAGAGGACTCCTGACCGGTGCAGGAGGTCGACGAGAGAGGTATTTATTATGAAATTTTGATAGTATTAATGTCCATTACGGAAAAGATCATTATGCATTTGAGTAATTCAATGTTAGATACGTAGAATCATATAAATTTAGTAGTCTAACTTTGGGTTTTCCTTTTTTGTTTATGCAGGAGGCATCCGTTCCACCTAGTGCAGTGAAGAGGCTGCATTTTGATCATCCACTAGCACCCTAAGATAGTATAGTTTTCGTAGGATGCATCATGAGACATTTTAAGATGGCATATGCCACATTGTATACAGAAACATTGATATTATACTCATTTTGATGGCATGGTCAACCACATTTTGTATATGGATCTATGTATTTTGATATATATTTGAGTACTTTGTCTATGGATACATGATCTTTGATATATATTTGTGTAAAATTTTGTCTATGGATACATGTATTTTGATATATATTTTTTGTCATTTACGTGCACAATGATATACATATTAATTTAGTATCTAGTATTGTTCAATTTATCATGGATCATGTGTCATGCCCTAAATTTTACTAGTAAAAACACAACAATTTTTTTTTTTTTTTTGTAGCTTATGAAGTCGCATAAGAAATTACATATTGTAAAACAAGGTTATCGTTGAATAGGAGTTCAAGACTCATGTGGATAGTGTCATCCGGTTGTAACATTTTAGTCACATGTGGTTTTCAAATAGATTGGATGACAGTCCAGTTCAAGTTAGCGTCACGAATCAAACAAGCAAGTTCAAGATACAACACTCATAAATTAGTGAGGTAATTCATATCCTAACAAGCTTCTAATACTAATATTCTATTAGGGTTTGTCAGTTGTATCATATGGACTAGGTCGTGATTCTAGCATGTAAGGGAAGGGGATCAGAATTACTTATTATCCTCATTACCAATGTACACACATTCATTAATCATTACAATATATATTAATGTGACAATTACTATATGGTGTGGAATTGTAGTATATCTTAATTGGTTAAACACACGTATCTAGAGAATTTAGATTTAGTACTCATCACATGAGCACCCTTAGTCAAATAAGAAAATGTGCACTTATCTACCACACCATATCGGATCTAACCATTGGAAATTAGAAAAGATATGCCCCAAAGGTAGCTTTGAAGTCTACATGATGGAGAAGGGGCCACTTGCATTGATAGTATCCATCATTCAACACATTAGTTACACAACTTATGGAATAAATAATTTGTTTTATGTGCCAAATGTGTATCATGTGCTTGCATCCATATCTTACTGGTTACAGGTCCTCTCGAAGATTGGACTAATACTGAGTCATTTTCTCCCTCTTTACTCTATTTAGTCATCCTTGTGCATTCTATCAACATTGCTTCCTCACCAAACTAGCACTCACTACAATTTCCTAAACACAAAAATTACTATTTCAATACATAAATTAAACTCACTCTAACAAAAGACAATTACTAACTATCTAGCTCATCAACTACTAACTAATCTAGCTACATTGCCATGCTTTTACATTTACTATTTTAATTACTATAAATACTATACTATTACATTTACTTTTTACATTATTACATCTAATTATTCACCATAAGCTCACTTTCTCACTATCAATATTATTATTATCAAAGCATGTTAAGATTCAAAGTAGTTTCATAGTACGAATTAGTAAGCACATAAAATGAGGAACTCTTAGTAAGTCTAAGGGCCAATTCAAAGTACTTAACTCAATAATAATTCACGATCTGTATTTAAACACATCCTATTACACCATCGTATTGAGTGTGTCAATTTAAATTTCTTAGTTGAATTGTTTATGCAAGGATTAGGTGCAAGCATATAAATAAGGTTTGTATATAACATAGCTTGTCATTCTGACATATATGTATTCATCATTTCATGCAACTAACGTAGTAAAATGTGGTGTACATGAATCATATTATCATTAATTATACATAGGGTACATGAGCTGACGAGCTACCTCTAATGACATGCCTATTGAACCTTATTACATACTAGCTAACTAATGCTTTATTCCTACACTACATTTTCAAATTGGTATTTATATTCTATCGACTTTGATATTCTACTAATATCTTCAATCGAATCCACAACATTCATTATCTAACTAACATTCCCTCAAGCCAAATATAAAATTCACTTGACATTAAATCCAACATCTACATAGGTTTGTCATGCATTCAATTCTATCTAGTAACTCTTATCTATCAATGTGCTTTATTGACTAGATAAAACTAGATTTGAGTTATTATTTTAATCCATCATCCATCCTTATCCTTGATTCTCCAATCCCATCATTCCAACAACTTACTTCATATTAACCCTATTATATGTACATCCAACTATCCTAATTTACAGTCTTAACACTAATTTAATTAAACCCTTCGTATTTAAAATCATGTTCAATTATATATGCATTCTGATAAACTTAATTATTTCATTTAATTTATTTTCCTATATTGGGCTTTTCCATTACCATATGGTTTAATTTTTACATTTTTCTAAATGAGCCCCTTGATATAAACATTACCCTTAAACTAAGCTCAAATACACTAAGTGTCATTATCCTCTATTTAAGACTTGAAATGATTAAATAATTATCTGATAAAAATAAAAACAAATCTAAAGGGTGAATCTCCTATCTATCTTAAATCCTCATCATTCCCTAACTCTTACCAAGGCCACATTTCTTCCTACATGTGGTCCCCACAAGGTCCCACGTGGGTCATGTGCAAAATTTTGACTAATCCAAGCCTTAGGACATCTTTTTCTCATTCCTCCAATCAACAATCCTAATGTGAACAAGTCATATTAAATGTCAACTTGACATTCTCCTAAGTACAAATCCCTTGGGATTGCTATCCCACTCCCCCTTAATTTCAAGTCGACTACCTATGCTTGGGAACACGTGACCACTGCTACAAGAAATTTCAAGTCGACTACCTATGCTTGGGAACACGTGACCACTGCTGCAAGGAGGGGACGACTAGTGCATAAGACAAGGATGTGACATAAACCCTTTCCCCTATGCACCCAAGTATATTAATGGGGATGAAACCCCTTTTCAAGGAGGCAAGCTCAAGGATAAAAATTTTTACATGACATGTTAGAATGAATGTCAGATTTAACAATAGGCCTTGGGGAGTGGAGAAAACTTTTTGCATTATGATGGCTTAGGAAATGTTGGGGGCTACTCTAGAAGGGCAGTCAAGAGCAATCTTGGCTTTTATTTTATTTTTGAGTTAAATATTTAAATTTGTCATATTCTCTAACATGCACACTAATATGCCTTTATTTATTTAATTACTAATTCATTATTTGAGTGTTGGATGTGACTTAGAGGCCACAAGATTGTAATGTGTATCATTCTGTCACTTAGGAAATATATTAGTCTAGGACACTCATTAGTCTCTATATGCTATTATTATTTTTTATTTTTATTGGATAGCAGTCTAAAATCTGGGAATATTCTTTAATATTTTATTGCTTTGTATTAAGGAAGGTATTTATTTGCCTTTACTACAACAATGTATCTCATAGATTTTATTATGTCTTCTCTTACAACAAACTTCATTTTTTTATATCATGAAATTAATTTGATGATTTCCTTGCTTAGAATTGCATTAAGTTTGGTAATTAAAATCAATGTTATCCATGCATGTGATATGAACATAAAATTTTCCTTCCAAATTATTGAGTGCACAACAAGATTGTAAGCAATCTACTAAGTTTTAAATTTATACAATCAATGGTATCACATAACATCTGTGGATTGTTATTATCAACTAGTCATTTACAATACCACAAGGAGAAAACTTTCTTTCACATTTTCAAATGATAACAATGATGTCAAAGCAAATCTGTGAATCATACCAATGCTTTCATAACAATATAAACTACAAATGAAACATGCATATACAACCTTATCAATTATTTCCTCTACACGTACATTAGGTAACAATGATACAATCTCCTTCCATCACAATGGGACAATAGAAGGGACTTTTCAAAATCATAAGGAACATGAACATTGAAAGATATGAACAATGAGTAGCATGAACATTGTCCAACATGATCGTTGAGAACATGAACAAGCTGGTGAATCCTCCTACACAAATGAAGGCACAATGTCAAGTTTTCTCATCCAACATCAATCTGCAAGATGATCATTCCAAGCTATTTCCATTGCTCCCTTGGACACAAATCTGCATATGCAACACAACAAAATAACAAGGACCATGGGTGCTTTCCACCCAACCATAGGCCTCAAAGAGACCACCCCTGCACTAGGGAACAAGGCTCAAACTAGGATACACATACAATCTTTCAATGCATAAACATTACATTTCAAACTTGAACAATTTCCCCCCAAGGCTATTTCACAATGGCTTCACAGATGGAACCATAAACATAGGGTGAAGGTGTGTTCTAAAATGGAGACTTGCCATACCAAACCATATCTGCAATAAACAATTTTCATGACCTCTTGGGGCTATCATAATTCAGCAAATTTCATACCCTCTCAGGGCTATCATAAATCAACAATTTAATGCCCTCTTGGGGCCTCCACATTTCCTCCTCCAAACCCACTACCATCAACTCTAACTCCTCAAACTTCCTTTCTACACCATACTTTCCTTATCACCCCCAACAAGATATGAAATGTTATGGTATACAATGGAGCCCATACTCCAAGGTTCTCAATACATTTTTCGAACCCAACTTAAGCCCTTCACCCTGGACTTCTCTTTCCTTCCCACAAGGGTGAGTGTAAGTCCCACACCCATAACAATACTCAAGCACAAAACAAGAAAACAAAACCAAGTAGAAATAAAACAAGAAATTTTCAAGAGCACATCACATTTTCACAACACAATATGAACACCCATAATACAACAAGGAAATAGATGAAATCTAAACCTCATACTCACAATACTCCACACAATACAACAAGATGCACAATGGTGTCACACTAATCTACATGGAATGAACACCATTCAAGCACTCACATGAATGCTACTCTACAATGCAATGGAATGCATACTCCACACTTGCATATTTGCTTAACCATGTTGAAAGAAAGAAATGGAAAAGAAGCAAGTTTGAGATACCAACCTTGGTCCAAGCTAGGGTAAGGATAGTTGTAGTAGAGCTCCCCTAATCTCCCTCCAAAACCTAACTATCTCTAAAATTAGAGAGTGGGCAAACACCCCACTAGTTTGGCCAAGACCCTCTAATAAAGCCTTCCCACTAACTTGTTTTAGCAAAAACACTAAGCCATTCCATCCTTACAAACTTGTCTCCTCTAACGGTTCATTGATAGCCCTCACGAGCTCTGAGTTATAACCCTCGAAGGATCGACCTCAAAATGCACATAGAGCACCTTGGAGACTCCTCAGTACGGGGTGGCCGCAAATGATGGATGGTCTTTGTGGCCAGAACAAGGGTGTGAATAGGGTTCACCCGCCCATCTGGAGCTAATGGCACTGATGATTCAATGCCAAGATCAGTATTTTCAAAGTTACGCTGTGGTGCACCTATGAACTGAGGCACACTGTGAGTTTTGGCATTGAGCGAGACCACTGTGCTGAATCCAAATGAAATATGATCTCTTGAAAATGAGATAGGTTATTTTAGGCCTCAATATCACCATCCTGTAGCATTTGATAGTTCATCGACAGCCCTCACAAGCTCTGAGTTATGACCCTCGAAAGATCAACCTCAAAATGCACTTAGAGAACCTTGGGGACTCCTTGATACGGGGTGGCCACAAATGATGGATGGTCTCTGTGACCAGAGAAAGGGTGTGACTAGGGTTCACCTACCCATCCGAAGCTAATGGCACTGATGATTTGATGCTAAGATCAACGATTTCAAAGTTATGTTGTGGTGCACCTATGAACTGAGGCACACTGCGAGCTTTGGCATCGAGTGAGATCGCTATGTCGAATCCAAACAAAATGTGATCTCTCAAAAATGAGATAGGTTATTTTAGGCCTCAACATGAGCATCCTATAGTATTCGATAGTTTATTGATAGCCCTCACGAGCTCCGAGTTATGACCCTTAGAAGATCGACCTCAAAATGCACTTAGAGAACCTTGGGGACTCCTCGGTACGGGGCGGCCATGGATGATATAGGGTCTTTGTGGTTGGAACAAGGGTGTCTCTACAGTTCACCCACCCACTCAGAGCTAATGGCACTGACTTGTAGTCGTTAGGAGTTAGATTTTGAAAAGTTGTCAAGAAAGGTTGACCCCTTTGACTTGTATCATGAAAGGTTTCTTTGTGCCTTGCTTGATTGTTTGAAGACTACTCCATGTGTCACTATCTTTCTTGGAAAAAAATTGCTTTTGAGCATCAAGCTTGCAATATTATCAATTATTGTCAAACTTTTTCAACCAAGTCAAAACATCAAGTGCAAATATTTGTTTGCATTTTTTGCTAAGGGGAGTTTCATAAATTGACTTTATTTTCTATGTCTCTAGTGCTTGAACATGCTTAAAATGTCTCTTTGGTCTTAGAGCTATTGGTATTTTCTAACTTCATGGTCTATGATATGCATACTAAGAATTTCTTTCACTAAATTGTTTCCTTGATCTATTGACTACACTTAAATTTGTTCACTTGTCATCTCTCTTTCTTTATCTACATTGCTATTTGGGATTTTTTCGTAGCTCTTGACTTGAGTCACTAGTGTTGTAACCTGCTTGGACAATTTGTTTGACAAGTCACTCACTCATTTCTACCTCTCTTTGACATGTGAACACTCTACCTCTCTAGTTTGGACATCAAGTTATCTTGTGCCACCTTATTAGCTTCCTCTAGTCTCCTTCATGCTTTATTGTCTATCTACCACTATGGTATTCAAACCATGTGCTACCAAACCTCAACCAAATCTAGATGATCATGATATCCTCCATGCCACTAAAGAGTTTCAAGATCTATATGTTCAATACAAAGAGCTAGAAGAGACAAATAATCTTTCTTACCTTCATCTCTGTAAGCACATGATAGAAATCAATTCTAAACTTGAGAAAAGGTTAGAGGAGAATATTGCATTCTTAAATTAATCTCCCTTAAGACCTTTACATATAGACAGGTCATCTTCTTCAAGGTCTACATATTCTACGCCAAGACATCAAGTATCTTCATCCTCTAGATCTAAAGACCTCTTTAGAGAACAAGCAAGTGATACCTCCTTTGAGCCTATGCCAAACTTTCATTATGGACCTATCTTTGACCAAGATAGTGATGAAGACATGGATGCATTCTATTCACTTAAGAAACAACAAAATTATCATGGAGAAATTTTTGAGAGAACTTTTACTCCATTGGAAGATTCTCATGATAACATCTTGCAAACACTTCTTGATAATGAATCCATCACATTACTAGACAACTCTAGACCTTATGAACCCAAAATCAAACCTCCATGGTGGAGAAATTATCATTATACCCACTTCCATGGAAGAAAATATCATAAAACTAAAGATTCCATAGTGTTGAAACATAAAATCGAAGATCTCATTTATGATGGGATTGTTGATACCTCTAATGACTCATGTGTCACAAGATCATGCTGATGAACCTATGTCAAGTGATGATTTCCTTGACACCTTCACTTCTTATAACACTAATGAACCTCCTAAAGTGTCAAAGCTTTCAAAAATGCCTTCAAAAATGCCTCCACCAAACAAAGAACCTAATTCTTTCCATATAGACCATGCGTACCCTCAAGGGCTACAACTAAAAGAAAATCAAGCTAACCTTCACTTGTCTGAAAACCTTTTCCATGCTACTAAGACTAAAGATCCTCAACATTCATGCAATACTATGATTACTATGCCCACTTTAGCTAATCTTGCATTATTGCTTTAAGATTCTATCATGCACACCTCACATTTTCCCTTGTCCTTAGAAGGTGCTCCATATCAAGATGACTCTCAAAAGGAAAAATGTATAAATAAAGATCAAGATCAAACACCTTTTCATCTCATCCAAAATTTCACCTTTCTATATCTTGTGTGTTACCCACCTCCTACATATGATGAGGATACCATTTCCACTACCTCCATTGAGCTTACTGAAACTTATGGAAAAAGTGATCTTTCTATGCTATATAAAGAAAGATGTCAAGATCAAAGTGTCCCCTCATGTTCTACTTCTCCATATCCACTTCAAAACTATTCTCAAGATTCAAACACTCCTATCAAAGGTCTTTCTCCTATAAAAGGTACTCATGAGTCTATTGATGACTTTGGTCATGCTACTCACTCTAAAGATGTTGAAATCCCTAGTCACTATCCCTTTGCATTTCATAATTCTATCCTTGGTCCTTATCCATCTAATCTAAAGTCTTCAAACCTTCTCCTACACTTTCTACTTCTAGCTCTCCGAAGTCTCTCTTGAAAGACTTTAATTTTGAACATAAATCTAAGTTGACATTCAATATTCCAAAGGCTTCCACTCCATTTTCTTCCAAACATCTTTCTCAAAAGCTTACAAATATTCCACTCAATCTTCTTCTAACATTGTCCTACCAGCTCATACATCTAAACCTTGATCCATTTCCTCCATTATTCCTCCATCATTCGGAAACCCTCCAAAGTGTGTGTAAATGTTGATCTTCCCCACTTTGTCACCTACCCTTATGCAATGTTCTCAAAGCTACACTTACCTACTATCCATACTCATACAATCGTTCCAATGAATGAACTCTTATCCTACTATCATCTCACTTCCTTCACCCTATCAACATCATTGAGCATACTTATCTATGGTCTTGGCTTATCATAACCTATCTTTCCTTTAGGAACACTATCTAACTTGAAAATAGTTGACCTATTTCTAAAAAATAAAAATAAAATAGAAAAGAAGATAAAAAATGTTCCTTGGTGAAAACCATTATCTTATCCATGAGATTCCCTAGTTTACTTTCTCATTCACTCATAGCCTTCATATCCAACTTCATATCATGTCATTATGCATGTGCTATCTTGCTTATTGGCTTTAATTGCATATCCTACATGCTATCTTCTTTCATGGATTTCATGGCTTATCCCAAATGTGCTTCATACAACTTTTCAATATGAAAGTCTTTTAAAACATTATACAATATTATGACTCTTTATGCTTTCAAATGCCATGATTGGTTGCAAAATGGAAGAAATCAAGTATTCTAATTGTTCATCCGTACTTTCAAGATTTTTCTTATTTGATTAGTTTGATAAAAATAATTTTAATAATCATAATGTCAGCTTTATGTCAAATAAGGAAAAAACCAAATTTGTAATATGATATCCGCATGCAATTATCTTTCATATAGTTATAAATGCTCTTAAAATTGTCCTTATAGCCTTGTATCACATGCAAATATGATTTTCAAAAACTTGTTCAATATCTTCCTCTTATAATTCCTTACAAAGAACCTAGCAAAATACAAAAACCATATACAAAAAAAGTACACATTTTATATCATAATACATCATAAATTTTAGAAATTCTCTTCAATACCACCCCCCTCCAACTCTTCATGATGTACCTACATTCCAATATCATAAAAAAATTAGTAACTTATTGTATTAAACAAGATAATCATCAATTCATAAATCATTATGAAGAAAATAACATAAGAAGTATATATACCTAGTCGAGTATTCCAATAGGGTCCTCTCTTTGTTTTAAGGTCTCCAACAGGGCTTCATGATCAGCATTAGCAATAGTAAAAAGTTCTTTTACTTTTGGGCTTCCTTGATGCTTCAATAACTTTACATTTGTTGCTATAATAAGATGTGAATATATGAGAATTACTTTGTGCTTCTAATAGTCTTTGAATGCAGGAATTTCATTCCTTCTAAGCATGTATGTCTGCAGCCATGTTTCAGCAACAACCACTGAACTAGTAGGATATGTGAATCCATCATCATCTGTGATCAGTTGTGCAAAGTTTTTTTTGCCTCTTACTCAACGTGCTAACCAATAATCGAATTTCTCATCATTCCCCTGTGGTGCAACCAATGCAAAGACATGTCCTGGCTGAAGTAGATCTGATAGATGGTTATGCTCAAGTGAACTTTCCATGTCATCATTTTTGATAGAGGGTATGATAGATAATGGAGTAAGATAATGTGGAGCCCATGTGTCCACCCACTCACTTGACTCACAATGATCCCAATCACACTGAGAACAAGTACGACAAAAACAAGCTAGTTGTCATGTCCAAATGGTCCATGTACTAGAATTAGAGCTCCAAAATGAATGCATTTTTGATGAGTCTCTCATTGTAGCACAATCTGATCTATCACCTATGGAGCCTTCCTCAACCAACCAAAAGAACCTGTGAACCACTGAATCAAGAGTCCCCCCTGTGATAATGCTAAACTACACCAATCAACAATGCTACGAGCATCAAGAAGCTCTGTTGTTGAAATCTTCAGTTGCTCTTTAACTAGAGATCTCTTCACACATGCCCCTACTCCATCTCTTTAACTAGATATCTCTTCACACATGCCAGACTCAAAAAAATTCCAAATATGAGGCACCCCTCTCTCTACGTGCATCCTACACAACCAATAAAACATGCGAGCATTCTTGAATTGACCTATACAGTTATCTGACCAAATGATATGTCTATCCATAGCAATTGCATGCTCATGTAAGAAATCAAAAAAAAATTCAAAAAAATGTTGCACAAACTCGTGAGAGTGAGATCTATCATCACTCATAAAAAAATGATACTCTCTAATAATCTTTCGATTATCTTCTGCACTATCAGGGGCATGTCTATATGTTATGTGAACAAAAATTGCAATTTGAATGGAGTTGTAATACTGAGATTGTGTCTCATTTTGAGGTTGCAACGTGTAGTTCTCAGCAAAATCAACAACTGATATAATAGTGCCAATGGGAAAAGTCTCCTTACACGTTCTAAATTGTTGATCCAACCACTGAGACCTGTGACTATGTCTTGCATACTTGTAAAAAAGATTTTCCTTGAAATTTGAAATAAAATTAGCCACACTGATATCTTTTCCAACCAATTCACATCTAGAGCTCTCACTCCCACTCTTCAATGTGTATTTTACCATTTCATATACCCTTTTTTCAGTATTGTCTTTCCAAGATCTTGTTTGCAACCCTCATGGAAACATGTGTCAAACTTGGATAAGCCGCCACATTCTGAACACTTCTCATTTAAGCAAGCATTTTTATAAAAGGAACAACCATCAACTCTACGACATAAGAGTTGATCTAGCAAGTCTCTTGATGATTTTGGAAGCCCACTAGCCCCACAATCCTCCAACATTTCTTTACTATGCAAAGTAGAACGGATGGAGCGTAATAGTTCATGGTGTATAGAAAACTTAACATGATATTTGCAACAACATGTATTTCAAATTTTGAGTGGCACACAATAAAATGGCTTCAAAGATTCAAAAGCCCTTTGTGATATATGAAGACTTGGATGACTCTCTCTAAATTGTTTGAACAATATAGTTTGACTTACCTCTAAATGGTGTTTAAGATATGGCGTGCAGTCTCTGATGTCAATTCTCAATTTTAAGACGTCCTTAGCATTGGGTGATACTCGTGAGTTAGAGTGCCAAAATTGTGTAATTTCTTCCTTCACATGGTCAGATAGCTTCTTATCAAAACGTGGAAGTCTCCCACCAAATGCCCATGTTTCATTTTGAAGAGGATCATCAATTTTCTCTCATCGACTAAGTGCTCTTCTCAAAGTAGTACGATTTAGATTCAAATCAATACAAGTTTGTCTCATATATATACCCTTTCTCAAATGATGACTTATCAAAGAGGTTGTAATGACCCTTCGAGCAACTCTATTATCCTTCTCTCTGCTATTTTTTCCAATGCTATTGAGAGCACTAAAAAGATTCTTCATGATAATGGCATTTCTTTCCAACTTTTTATTAACACGAATCTTCAATTTGGAAAACATAGATCTCATTTTTTGCATCTTTAATAAGTGCATGAAAAGCTGACATTGCTCTACCACTGTCTTGTTGCTAAAAAAAATCTGATATAGTCTTGAAGCTCATAAGCGAATGGTTCTTTCTGATTTTTTTCCTTCCAAACTAGTAATAATCATTTCATCAATTTCAATTATCCATTTTGGTGTGTTAGAACCTTCATGTCGATTATAATTAGGAGATACGTAAGGTTCTTGTGCATTAGGTTCCTGTTCATTGTCATCTTCGACATGGTCAATTATGATATTTTGATTATGACTTGGTAGCATTTCTTCTTCAAAATTTTCATTCTCCAAATTTTCAATTTTGGCATTATCGTTTTCAATAGGTACATTTTCATTCCCCAACTGTACATATTCATTATCTGACTCTATGATTTCACTTTCGATTAATTCATCATCAACTTGACTGATATTTAGCATACCTTGTCTTTTTCTTTGGTGTTCCATTTTGTTCCTTTCCCTATATTTCGCAATGTCTTAATTGGATATCTTCCTTTTGCGTTTATCCTTTCGACGACTGCTACTCCCCATTCAGATGACAAATTTGAACACCTAAAGTTATATTTTCGAATTTTTTTTGGATTAGTTGGGCCCCAAAATGCGACTTTTTTCAAAATTCATGAAAATAGAAGTGAAAAAGTGATGTTGTCGGGTCTGCAGGGATAGGTAATTATTGGAAATTGGTGATAGTAAAATCGGATATCCAATTATGTAAAGTGAATTTCTCTCCTTTGCCATAATTATATTAATATTATGAAAATCATATGAGGGAAACTAACTTTAGTTTATTACAAAGCTAATAGTATAGTAGTATTAATATATAATAGTATCAATAGTATAATAGTATTAATATAAAGTATCAATAGTATTAATATATAATAGTATTAATCTATAGAAATATTAATATATAGTATTAATATAGCTATAGTATCAATATTATTATTATACCCATAATAGTATTAATATTATCACTATAGATATAATAGTGTAAATATTTAGTGTTTATTTATATTATTATTATTATTATTATGCTACAATATAGTATTAATATATATATTATTATTATAGCTATAATAGTATTATTATTATTACTATAGATATAATAATATCAATATTTAATGTTTATTTATATTATTATTATTATCATAAAATAGTATAAATAGTATATATATCCTTTCATTTTTTAACCCATATACATACGAACAATTTGAATATGTCCCTATGGGTCCTAGGACCCCTAGGGACATATGTCGTCGTTCAATGGGTCAAAGGAGGTCATAAGTTACCCTATGACCTCTATTGACCCATATGAACGATTCGAATATGTCCCTATGCGTCCTAGGACCCCTAGAGACATATGTCATTGTTTAATGGGTCAAAGGGGGTCATAGGGCACCCTATCACCCCCTTTGACCCATATGAACAATTCGAATATATCTTTAGCTGTCCCAGGACCCCTAGGGACATATGTTTCCGTTTAATGGGTCAAAAGGGGTCATAGGTCACCCTATGACCCCCTTTGACCCATATGAACGATTCGAATATGTCCAGCATATATCATCGTTTAATGGGTCAAAGGTTTGACCCATATGAATGATTCAAATATGTCCCTATGGGTCCTAGGACCCGTAGGGACATATGTTGTCGTTTAATGGGTCAAAGGGTGTCATAGGGTAGCCTATGACCCCCTTTGAACCATATGAACGATTCAAATATGTCTTTAGGGGTCCTAGGACCCCTAAGGACATATGTCGTTGTTTAATGGGTCAAAGGGGTTCATAGGTCACCCTATGACACCCTTTGACCCATATGAACGATTCGAATATGTCCCTAGGGGTCCTAGGACCCCTAGGGACATATTTGAATCGTTCATATGGTTCAAAGGGGGTCATAGGGTGACCTATGACCCCCTTTGACCCATATGAACAATTTGAATATGTCCCTAGGAGTCCTAGGACCCCTAGGGACATATGTCATCGTTTAATGGGTCAAAGGGGGTCATAGGACACCCTATGAACCCCCTTTGACCCATTTGAACAATTCGAATATGTCCCTAGGCGTCTTAGGACCCCTTGGGACATATGTCATCGTTTAATGGGTCAAAGGGGGTCATAGGTCACCCTATGACCTTTGACCCATATGAATGATTCGAATATGTCTTTAGGGGTTCTATGACCCCTAGGGACATATGTCATCATGTAATGAGTCAAAGGGGGTCATAGGTCACCCCATGACCCCCTTTGACCCATATGAATGATTCGAATATGTCCCTAGGGGTCCTAGGACGCTTAGGGACATATGTTGTCATTTAATGGGTCAAAAGGTGTTATAGGTCACCCTATGACCCCCTTTGACCCATATGAACGATTCGACTATGTCCCTAGGGGTCCTAGGACCCCTAGGGACATATTCGAATCGTTCAAATGGGTCAAAGGGGGTCATAGGGTGACCTATGACACCTTATGACACCCTATGAATGATTTAAATATGTCCTTAGGGGTCCTATGACCCATAGAGACATATGTCGTCATTTAATGGGTCAAAGGGGGTCATAGGCCACCCTATGACCTCCTTTGATCCATAGGAACGATTCAAATATGTCTCTAGGAGTCTTAGGACCCCTAGGGACATATGTCATCGTTTAATGGGTCAAAGGGCGTCATAGGCTACCCTATGACCCTTTTTGACCCATATGAACGATTCAAATATGACCTTGGGGTTCCTATGACCCATAGGGACATATGTTATCGTTTAATGGGTCAAAGGGAGTCATAGGTCACCCTATGACCCCGTTTGACCCATAGGAATGATTCGAATATGTCCCTAAGATTCTTAAGACCCCTAGGGACATATGTCGTCATTTAATGGGTCAAAGGGGGTCATAGGTCACTCTATGAACCCCTTTGACTCATATGAACGATTCGAATATGTCCCTAGGGGTCCTAGGACCCCTAGGGACATATGTCATCGTTTAATGGGTCAAAAAGGGTCATAAGTCACCCTATCACCCCCTTTGACCAATTTGAACGATTCGAATATGTCCTTAGGGGTCCTATGACCCCTAGGGACATATGTCATCATTTAATGGGTCAGAGGGTGTCATAGGTCACCTTATCACCCCCTTTGACCCACATGAACGATTCGAATATGTCCCTATGGGTCCTAGGACCCCTAGGGACATATTTCATCGTTCAATGTGTCAAAGGGGGTCATATGTCACCCTATGACCCCCTTTGACCTATATGAACGATTCAAATATGTCTTTATGGGTCCTAGGACCCCTAAGGACATATGTCATCGTTTAATGGGTCAAAGGGGGTCATAGGGCACCCTATCACCCCCTTTTACCCATATGAACGATTCGAATATGTCCCTAGGGGTCCTAGGACCTCTAAGGACATATGATGAGTCAAAGGGTGTTATAGGTCACCTTATGACCACCTTTGACCCATATGAACAATTCGAATATGTCCCTAAGGGTCCTAGGACCCCTATGGACATATGTCGTTGTTTAATAGGTCAAAGGGGGTCATAAGTCACCCTATGACACCCTTTGATCCATATGGCCCATTTGAATATGTCATTAGGGGTCCTAGGACCCTTAGGGACATATGTCTTCGATTAATGGGTCAAAGTGGGTCATAGGTCACCCTATGACCCCCTTTGACCCATATGAATGATTCAAATATGTCCCCATGGGTCTTAGGACACTTAGGGACATATGTCATCGATTAATGGGTGAAAGGGTGTCATAGGTCACCCTATGACCTCTTTTGACCCATACGAATGATTCAAATATGTCCTTAGGGGTATTAGAACTCCTAGGGACATATGTCATCATTTAATGGGTCAAAAGAGGTCATAAGTCACCCTATGACCCCTTTTGACCCATATGGCACATTCAAATATGTCCCTAGGGGTCCTAGGACCCCTAGGGACATATGTCATCAATTAATGGGTCAAAAGGCGTCATAGGTCACCCTATGACCCCCTTTCACCCACATGAATGATTCAAATATGTCCCTATGGGTCCTAGGACCCCTAGGGACATATGTCATCATTTAATGGGTCAAAGGGGGTCATAGGTCACCCTATGACCTCCTTTGACCCATATGAATGATTCGAATATGTCCCTAGAGGTCTTAGGACCCCTAGGGACATATGTTATCGTTTAATGGGTCAAAGGGGGTCATAAGTCACCCTATGACCCCCTTTGACCAATTTGAACAATTTGAATATGTCCTTAGGGGTCCTATGACCCCTAGGGACATATGTCATCATTTAATGGGTAAAATGGTGTCATATGTCACCCTATGACCACTTTTGACCTATATAAATGATTTGAATATGTCCTTAGGGGTACTAGAACCCCTATGGACAAAAGTTGTTGTTTAATGGGTCAAAAGGGGTCATAAGTCACCCTATGACCCCCTTTGACCCATATGGCCCATTCGAATATGTTGCTAGGGGTCCTAAGACCCATAGTGAATATGTCATCATTTAATGGGTCAACGGGGGTCGTACATCACCCTATGACTCCCTTTGACCCATATGAATGATTCGAATGTCCTTGTGGGTCATAAGGACATATGTCGTTGTTTAATGGGCCAAAAGGTGTCATAGGGCACTCTATGACCCCCTTTGACCCATATGAACGATTCAAATATGTCCTTAGGGGTCCCAGGAACCCTAAGGACATATGTCGTCGTTTAATGGGTCAAAGAGGGTCATAGGTCACCCTATGACCCCTTTTGACCCATATGAACGATTTGAATATGTCTCTAGGCATATGTTGTCGTTTAATGGGTGAAAGAGAGTCATAAGTCACCCTATGAGCCCCTTTGACCCATATGAACAATTCAAATATGTCATCTTTTAATGGGTCAAAGGGGGTCATAGGTCACCCTATGACTTTTGACCCATATGAACGATTTGAATATGTCCTTAGGGGTCCTATGACCCCTAAGGACATATGTTGTCGTTTAATGAGTCAAAAGGGGTCATCGGTCACCCCATGACCCCCTTTGACCCATATGAACGATTCGAATATGTCCCTAGAGGTCCTAGGACCCTTAGGGACATATGTTGTCATTTAATGGGTCAAATGGTGTCATAGGTCACCCTATGACCCCTTTTGACCCATATGAACGATTCAAATATGTCCCTAGGAGTCCTAGGATCCCTAGGGACATATGTCGTCGATTAATAAGACAAAGGGGGTCATAAGTCACCCTATGACCACCTTTGACCCATATGAACGATTCGAATATGTCCTTAGGGGTATTAGAACCCTTAAGGACATATGTCATCATTTAATGGGTCAAATGGGGTCATAGGTCACCCTATGACACCCTTTGACCCATATGAACGATTCGAATATATCCCTAGCGGTCTTAGGACCCCTAGGGACATATGTCGTCATTTAATAAGTGAAAGGGGGTCATAAGTCACCCTATGACCCCCTTTGACCAATTTGAATAGTTCGAATATGTACGTAGGGGTCCTATGACCCCTAGGGACATGTCGTCGTTTAATGGGTCAAAGGGTGTCATAGGTCACCCTATGATCCCCTTTGACCCATATGAATGTTTCGAATATGTCCTTAGGGGTCGTAGGACCCCTAGGGACATATGTCGTCATTCAATGGGTCAAAGAGGTCATAGGTCACCCTATGACCCCCTTTGACCCATATGAGTGATTCGAATATGTCCTTATGGGTCCTAGGACCCCTAGGGACATATGTCATTTTTCAATGGGACAAAGGGGGTCATAGGTCACCGTATGACCCCCTTTGACCCATATGAACGATTCGAATATGTCCCTATGTGTCCTAGGACCCCTAGGGACATATATATGTCATCGTTCAATGTGTCAAAAGGGGTCATAGATCACCCTATGACCCCCTTTGACCCATATGAATGATTTGAATATGTCCCTAGGGGACTTAAGACCCCTAGTGACATATGTCGTTGTTTAATGGGTCAAAAGGTGTCATAGGTCACCCTATGACCCCCTTTGACCCATATGAACGATTCGAATATGTCTCTATAGGTCCTAGGACCCCTAGGGACATATGTCATCGTTCAATGGGTCAAAGGGGATCATAGGTCACCATATGACCCCCTTTTACCCATATGGCCCATTCGAATATGTCCTTAGGGGTCCTAGGACCCCTAAGGACATATGTTGTCGTTTAATGGGTGAAAGGGGGTCATAGGTCACCCTATGACTCCCTTTGACCCATATGAACATTTTGAATATGTCTTTAGGGATCCCATGACCCTTAGGGACATATGTCATCATTTAATAGGTCAAAGGGAGTCAAAGCTCACCCTATGACCCCCTTTGATCCATATGAATGATTCGAATATGTCTCTAGGATTCTTAAGGCCCCTAAGGACATATGTCATCGTTTAATGGGTCAAAGGGGGTCATAGGTCACCTAATGACCACCTTTGACCCATATGAATGATTCGAATGTCCTTAGGGGTACTAGAACCCCTAGGGACATATGTCGTCGTTTAATGGGTCAAAGGGGGTCATAAGTCACCCTATGACCCCCTTTGACTCATATGGCCCATTTGAATATGTCCTTTGGGGTTCTAAGACCCCTAGGGACATATGTCGTCGTTTAATTAGTCAAAGAGGGTCATAAGTCACCCTATAACACCCTTTGACCAATTTGAACAAGTCGAATATGTCTTTAGGGGTATTATGACCCCTAGGAACATATGTCATCATTTAATGGGTCAAAGGGAGTCATAGGTCACTCTATGATCCCCTTTGACCCATATGAACAATTTCAATATGTCCCTAAAGGATCTAGGACCCCTAGAGACATATGTCGCCATTTAATGGGTCAAAGGGGGTCATAGGTCACCCTATGACCCCATTTCACCCATATGAACGATTCGAATATGTCCTTAGGGGTCTAGGAACATATGTCGTTGTTTAATGGGTCAAAGGGGGTCATAGGTCACCTTATGACCCCCTTTGACCCATATTAACGATTCGAATATGTCCCTAAGAGTTATAGGACCCCTAGAGACATATGTCATCGTTTAATGGGTCAAAGGAGGTTATAGGTCACCCTATGAACACCTTTGACCCTTATGAACAATTCAAATATGTCCATAGGGGTTCTAGGACCGCTAGAGACATATGTCATTGTTTAATGGGTTAAAGGGGGTCATAGGTCACCTATGACCCCCTTGACCCATATGAACGATTTGAATATGTCCCTAGGGGTCCTAGGACCCTTAGGGACATATTCAAATCGTTCATATGGGTCAAAGGGGGTCATAGGTCACCTTATGACCCCCTTTGACCCATATGACCCATTCAAATATGTTCCTAGGGTTTCGAGGACTCCTAGCAACATATGTCATCGTTTAATAGGTCAAAGAGGGTCATAGGTCACTCTATGACCTTCTTTGACCCATATTACCCATTCGATTATGTCCCTAGGGGTTCTAGGACCCTTAGAGACATATGTCGTTGTTTTAATGGGTCAAAAAGAGTCATAGGTCACCCTATGACCCCTTTTGATCCATATTGTCCATTCGAATATTTTCTTAGGGGTCCTAGGACCCCTAGGGACATATGTCATCATTTAATGGGTCAAAGGGACCTATGACCCCCTTTGACCCATATTACCCATTCAAATATGTCCTTAGGGGTCCTCAGACTCCTAGAGACATATGTCATTATTTAATGGGTCAAAGGGGGTCATAGGTCACCCTATGACCCCCTTTGACCCATATTAACTATTCGAATATGTCCTTATGGGTCCTAAGATCCCTAAGAACATATGTCGTCATTTAAATGGTCAAAGGGGGTCATAGGGTTTAACTCATATAAATGATTCAAATATGTCCCTATGGGTAATAGGACCCCTAGGGACATATGTCATCGTTTAATGGGTCAAAGGAGGTCATAAGTCACACTATGACCCCTTTGACCCATATGAACGATTTGAATATGTCCCTAGGGGTCCTAGGACCCCTAAGGACATATGTCGTCATCTAATGGGTCAAAGGGGGTCATAGGTCACCTTATGACCCCCTTTGACCCATATGGCCCATTCGATAAATGACAACATATGTCCCTAGGGGTCTTAGGACCCCTGTGGACATATGTTGTCGTTTAATGGGTCAAAGGGGGTCGTAGGTCACCCTATGACTCCCTTTGACCCGTATGAACGATTCGAATATGTCCTTAGGGGTCCCATGACCTTTAGAGATATATGTCATCATTTAATGGGTCAAAGGGGGTCATAGGTCACCCTATGACCCCTTTTGATCCATATGAACGATTCGAATATGTCCTTAGGGGTCCTAGGACCCCTAGGGACATATGTCATCATTTAATGGGTCAAAAGGTGTCATAGGTCACCCTATGACCTCCTTTGATCCATATGAATAATTCAAATATGTCCTTAGGGGTTATAGGACCCCCATAGACATATGTCGTCATTTAATGGGTCAAAGGGGGTCATAGGTCACCCTATGACCCCCTTTGACCCATATGAACAATTCGAAATGTCCCTAGGGGTTCTAGGACTCCTAAAGACATATGTTGTCGTTTAATAGATTAAAGGGAGTCATAGGTCACCTATGACCCCCTTGACCCATATGAACGATTCAAATATGTCCCTAGGGGTCCTAGGACCCCTAGAGACATTCAAATTGTTCATATGGGTCAAAGGGGTTCATAGGTCACCCTATGACCCCCTTTGACCCATATTACCCATTCAAATATGTTACTAGGGGTTTGAGGACCCTTAGCAACATATGTCATCGTTTAATGGGTCAAAGAGGGTCATAGGTCAGCCTATGACCCCCTTTGACCCATATTACCCATTCAAATATGTCCCTGGGGGTTCTAGGACCTGTAGAGACATATGTCATCGTTTAATGAGTCAAAGAGAGTCATAGGTCACTCTATGACCCCCTTTGATCCATATTACCCATTCGAATATGTCCCTAGGGGTCCTTGGACCCCTAGGGACATATGTCATCATTTAATGGGTCAAAGGGACCTATGACCCCCTTTGACCCATATTACCCATTCAAATATGTCCCTAGGGGTTCTAGGATCCCTAGAGACATATATCGTCGTTTAATGGGTCAAAGGGGGTCATAGGGTGACCTATGACCCCCTTTGATCCATATGAACAATTCAAATATGTCCGTCTAGGTCCTAGGACCCGTAGGGACATATATCGTTATTTAATGGGTGAAAAGGGGTCATAGGTCACCCTGTGACCCCCTTTGACCCATATTAACCATTGTAATATGTCCCTAGGGCTCCTAGGACCCCTAAGGACATATTTCGTCATTTAATACATCAAAGGAGGTAAATTATTGACCTATGACCCCTTTTGACTCATATATATTAATAATATATATATCTTTTAATAACATACACTTTAATATTATATATATATATATATATATATATATATATATATTACGTTATTATATTTAATAAAAATATTATGTTAGTAAATATATTAATAACATATATATATGTATTACTTTATTATATTTAATGAAAATATTATGTGTGTGTGTGTATATATATATATATATATATATATATATATATATATATTAATAACATACATACATACATACATACATACATACATACATAAAATACATATTATATATTTATATTTAATATATTACGTTATTATATATATATATATATATTATGTTATTATATTTAGTAAAAATAATAATAATATAAATTATATTTATAGATTGTAATAAGATTAACATAATATATTATTATATATTGCTAGATTATATCTTATATCTTTACATTACGTTAATATATATATATAATATATTAAAATACGTCTTTACATAGTAATATAAGTGAAATAATTTATAAATAATAAGCTATGATGTTTAAATCCAATTTTTCCTCCAAAATGGGTTGAGATTTTGAATTTGCCAATCGTAATATATCGGATATCCGATTACGCTTGGTATTTACCAAGCCTACCCAGTCAACCCAAAAGATGTGTTTGAAGAGGGTTTTAGTGATACTCAGACTTCAGGTAGCCGTCTGACAATGTTATTTTGATCGAAATTGAATAAAACGAAAAGGGTTTTTTAATATCTCTCTCTAGATTCCATCAATATAATTTTTGTCAAATTCTGAGTTCGATAAGTATTTATTAGTTAATTATCAATGAAGATAATTGTAAAGTGTTGATTGACATACTGATTGAAAAATAGCTATAACTTTCAAATAGTATAACATTTTTTAAATCTAAAAGTTGTGTCACATTTTATACTTCGGCTACTATAAGAAAAAAATAATAATAAAATTTGGTAAAATTTTCTATTAGTTAGGGTGGTCAAACACGGGACTTTTTTTTTTCCAAAATTTTTTGGGTAGAAAATTCATATTTAATTATTTATTTAGAATAAAAATACCAAAAAATATGCGTCACATCCGGGCATGAGTCTACTTTTCATATCTATAATTATATTTAAAAAATATTATAATTTTATTTTGATTAAGGTGGTTAGACATACACCTACTTTTTAATTTCGCTTTGAAATTTTCTTAGTACTGCATTAAAATTCAAACTTTTGATGAATTAATTATTTTTTTCTCTTGATAAGGCCTAGTAGTTTAGAAACTACATTCAATTTCTTACAGATTATTTTCTTACAACTTTTTGATATAAAGTCCATAACCACTTCAAAATTATGTGTCAAGTTGACATAAACCTGATTTGCTGATTTTTCACTGCCACTTAAGGCCATAGTTTGGTACACCATGATCCTGCACATACCCTATTTTCTATGATTATTTACCCCATACTTGCATGTGTATGGTGTACTTGTATGTTTTATTTTATGTATGATGTTTCTAATATGGTTGAGGGAGGGAGTCATAGTCATCTGATAGTCAGGATCTACACAATGCACCACTTCCCCCCATTGCCTATTTATTTTAGAATATATGTGTTTATACATATGTGGATTTTATGCAGATTTTAGGTACCGGATATTGACTTCCCTGAATTTCTAGGATGAGCGTACCCTATCACAATAACTCTTGAGTTTGAATCCTATCCTTAAGCCAATTACAAGTACTTGAGTTGTTTACCTTCCGAATTCGTCAAGTGATGTAAATTCATGATTATAACCCTTGAGTTTGATCTAGTTTTGTGTACTTTATTATGACTTTTCATTTCAGTCTTGTGTATTTGTGATTATTTTCTATTATAATTAAATCAAGTAAAAGAATAATTAATGATTTATTTTAATGGAAACTTTATAAGAAAAATTTAATATTTAATTAATTAAGAAATTAATTAAATAAAAGATTTAAATTTAAAGATTTAGTTAAAGTCTAATTTTGGGTGTAATAATATTTATTTAATATAATAATATATTTAGAAGTTTACTTTTAAATAAATGCTAAATATTATTATTATTTAAGTTAATAAATTTTTTTATTAAAAATGTCTCTGGAATTATTAAAAAGAGAAAGAAATTTATTTAAATGAAGATATTTTAGTTAAATGTCAAAAAGGTTGTGCATGAATATTTAAAATGTGATAAAATAATAAAAGATAAAGATCAACGAGTCTTCTTGCATGATTGCACAATCGAAGCCCTAAATTTAGGGGAGAACTCTTCATCAGAGATCTAGAGCTCATTTTTGCAATAATCGAGTTTTGGAAGAGCAATTTCAGAAAAGCATCTTTTCAGAAAGAAAGGGAAATACTTGTGTGCTCTATGCATTGTCGAATTAACATTAGATTCACATAGCATCTTGTGGTTAATTTGCATAGTAGATTTCCATTCTTAAATTTCTTGTCTTCTTTGTGTTTGGATAAATCCATTCTCAAAATTTTAGATTTGGTTGATATCATTGTGTTGTAATTTATTAGTTTCTATTCTTGATTTCATTTGTGAACAAATTAATTCAATTGAAATCCTTGTATATTTTCATTTTTCTTCATTTCAAAATTGTCTATATTTGAGAGATTGAGAATTGGAACCCTTGTTCTGTGAATTTAATAGATGGGTATTTTAATCGAGTAGGGTTTTGGGATGAAATCAAATTATAGAATGCAAAATTTGATTGCTTATTTGGGTTTTCCCTATCTGTTTAATTTTCTCAATTTTTATTAAACAAATATAAATAAAAAATAAAATTGTAGTGGGGGGAGATTGTTTGTTTTTATAAACAATAATTTTTTAAAAATATATATGTTAGTAGGCGGGGCCACCAATTTCCCACCCACCTCCTACCATGCTACGACAGTAGTAGAGCTGCTATGAACGTAGCAGGTACTGTTGCTAATGCAATAGTACTCTGATGCGATTGCAATATTCTACTGCAACAACATATTCCACTACAGGCCAATGACCCTTTAAACACACAAACCCTTTTTTATTAATTTTTTTTATTAAATTAAAATTAAATTAATTAGTTTTAATAATAGTTTATTAATTATTAAATTATTAAGAATTAATAATTTATTTAATATAGTTCAATATTTATTAATTAATTTAGTTTTATTAATAGTAAATATTGATTTATAAGTTTAAATTAAAATGTTATTATGTTATTATTTAATGATTATGATAATTAATAATCTTGTGATTATTTTATTAATTAATAGATAATTATTATTTAAGAATTTAGTAATTTTAAAAAAAATCGATAAATAGCCAAGGCCTTGATTATTTTATTAATTAATAAGTCTAGCAAAGCACTCATCCCTCCTTGGCTTAGCAATCAACATGGTTAGTGAAAAGAAACTAAAAACATCTTTATTAGTTCACAAAAACCTTGGAAAATAATCAAAAAATTTAAAATTCTTATATTATTTAAAATAATTCCTCCTTGATGATGAATATCCTCATATCTTAACTAACTGTTTGAAAATCCAATATTGTTAATGAATAATTCCTTAGCAATGCCTAAAACCTTGTATTTTGAAAAAGATTCTAAACTTTAATATTTTAGTTCAGGAACCTCAATCCAATATCTATATTATACAAATGGAAACCTGAGAGCCTAACCTACTGATCAAAATTAATATGGTAAGTCACGCTCTGTTAGGGAACAAGGAGCTTCATCACATATTCTCCAACCAAATCAACATAACTAAATAACATAAACTTAAAAATTATTGCTTTGCATCAAACATCTCCTCTAGACTCAACACCACAAGCCAGGATACTTAAACATCTGTCACTGGACTGACAGAGTGTCTAAGTCCTAACCCATCAATCCTTACTAGAAAGACCTGAAAGCAGAGGGGAAACTCAAATGTGAAAGTTGATGGTCCTAAGAAATTTTGAAATCAAAGTAGCAATTCAAAAGAAAAAAACCTCAGAGATCAAGCTTTCCATTTTATGGTTTTAGAATTTTACTCCATAATTGTATTAGGATACGGCCTTCATGAAAAGAAATGATAAATGTTCATATCAAATAGTTGATTAAATTTTTTTTGTGAAAACATCTTTGATAATTTCTATCAGCATGATCAACCATGGAGTTGTAAACTGAGTAAATTATTACTCATCCCTCCCCTTTGGACTCTGTCAATAGCCTGATCATGGGTATGAGTTATACCAAACACACCCTACCCAAACAGAATTTAAAAGCAAACCCTAGGAGATATTCCTTAAAGATACTAAACTAAGAATAAGAATCAAAGATGCTAAAACAAAAACCAATCAGTACACTTTATATTTTCAACTAATATTATATTATGTATCATAAATCGATATGCAGAATGAAATAAAAAATATATCCTTAATAAAAATATAGGATGAAGCCTAATTTATCTTATTTGAGTTGAGACCAAGTATACAGACATTTCTATATATATATATCTCCATATTTATAAAAATGAGATAATGAAAACTGCTTGTTACTCATACCATACCAATGTCAAGTTTCTAAAAACACCTAAAACCCTAACCTTAGAATGACCTGGCAATAACTAATACAACCTAGTATATGAAAGGACTAATATTAAGTCTATAAGTTATATAAACAAAATGTATCTAATGCCCTAGATCTCTTTATCTGTAGGGGACAATGCTATAAGGTCTAGCCAACTTTACATACACAAAACTATCGAAAAGCTCGATCCCAGCAACTCCACACCACCTCTTACTTTTTCCAATAACTCATAACTTCTATGACATCATTCAAGGTTTCTACCCTAAAGTTTGGTGGAAATTTGAAAGTAGAGTTCTCTTTTCTAGTTTTTTAAATATTAGGGGTAATGAAATCCAATCTATCTAAGTTTCCAAAATACACACCTAGTTGGAAGTAAGCCTTATATAGAACAAAATAGTTGACTAGGCATCCATGTTTAGCCTCCACCAAAATCTTTCTCCAACCCAAGAGGAAATGGAAGTAGGATTCCATCTTGTGCTAGGCCATGTTGAAAGCAACCATGTCCCTAATGATTAGGGCTGGTCATCTAGGTATATTAGCCACAATAAGATTCCCCGGGGGATGCTCCATATAATCTCAGGGAGAGGTAAACGTAGGTTTTCATCCAGGCTCGTAATTGCTTCCATGATTCCTTTGCACCAATTTGATTAAAAAATATTTAGACATAATCGTATCATTGCCCATTTCTTGATTCCAACTTTAGCCATACATCCTGTGAAAGTGGCTATAACATCACTATTAGTCTACCAGGTATATTCACACTTAAAAAATCCTTCTCCGATAGCTCTGCTGAAAGCAATTCAAGTCATTCCGTTGACTGCCTTAAGGATTCCGTTCCACCTTTCTGGTTTTACATTACGACGAAAGGCCATGGTTTGAGCTTCAAAGGTGTGAAATACACAAACATTAGTCTCCATCTTCAATCTCAACAACACTGCTTGATACTAACTAGGATCTATGATTTAATTAGAAGCTCTAAAAGCCAAAGTCTCTAGAAGACCCTAGAAAAGACCTAAACTAATAGAGAGGCTATCCTTCATCCTGTCGTGATTGGTAAATAGGCTGTATCCATTTGTCTTAATGCATGATTATCCTGACATCATGCTTAGAAGTCTAGTAAATTTAATTAAAGGAAATGTTGTCCACCATAAAAGTTAATAATGTCACCCCACAGACCCTTAATAAACTCAAAGACTATCTTATGCTAACTATGTATCCCTTAAACACTAAATTAATGCAGCACTTATCTATATAGTAGGATGAGATAAGAATTTAGTAATTATTATTTAAATTATCTTATGATATTTAATAAAGGCATTTTTATTTTTAAAAGTTAAAGGTATTGATGTGTTCAAATTTGAAAGTGAAAATGGGTTAAGTTGTAAGGGTAAAATTTATAAACTTTAGTAAAGTCAAAAACTTACATTGAAATGAAAACTTGAACCTTACCGTTAACTCAAATTGTGTGTTTTTAAAACCAAACAAAACTATGAAACTACATTGTCAGTTGTATGCTTTCTTGTGTGTTGGGTTTGGGGTTGTCGTAGCTTTGACCAGTCAGGATGTTTACTAGAGGCTTGGGGGTGTGTTCTATGATGTTATGATTATATTTTGTATATGATCTTTTATACCCAACCATGGTGATGTCTCATGTGTGCTCTATGCTGAGTTGATCAGATTTTTTTTCATTGCTTTTAGTTTCTCTTATGTAAACTGAAGTGAATGATGTGACTTTTCTTGTATAACCTTTGAGTCTTCGATTAGTTATCTTTGGATTGCTTCCTAGTTTTTTGTATAGAACTATAATGATTATGAGTTATTATTTTTAGGTGATGTCATGTGATGTCATAGTTTTGTATATGTGCACTTGGTTTTGGATTAGTCCTATTAGGATGATCATATTAATGAAACCTATGATTTTTTATTAGTGATATTTCGATACCTTCTAGCTACTTGTTTAAGAATTGATGTGTGGTTTATGGTCATATGAGACCCTTTTATTTTATTGAGCTTAGGGTAGGTTATTTGTATGTGATGTCAGAAAGTGGCTTGCAATGGAGGTTGGGGCCCTAAAGAGGCTACATGGGTAACCCATTGTAGGTTATTTTGATAAGTGATAACATTTCATTAAATGAGAGTAAACTAAATTAATAAGAGTCATTATTTTTCCTCACCCATGCCTCTAGTGCTAGTATAGGCTAGGATGGGAGTAGAGAGGGTGCTTGGTTGCGATCTTGACTTGTTAGTATGCCTTGTCAGTATGAAAGGATACTAGTGCTGCATAGAGTCACTAGTGGGCCAGAGTCTAGTGAGGCTGCTTGGGTAACCTTAGAGTTGGCTCATGTGATGACACTTGCCCACTTACATAGTAGATTTCCTAGGTGTTATTGTTATCTCTGGGCTTAGATGTCATTTCTGTCTCGATACCTTAAGTTAGATTGCTTTCAAGTTTTCCTTGACCGAGCTATTATATTTCACTTTTGGGATTGTTATCCTATTTAGGACTTGAGACTATCTCCTCAATGTGGTGGGAGTGGACCTTTTTTGGGTTACCACAAGGTCGGGTGATAGTGCTTTTTACTGTTAATATTGAGGTCTGACAATTTGATGCCATAGCTAGAGTTCCCTGTTTTGTATTTCCTTTCATTCTATTCTTGTGTACTATGATGGATGGTTATAGCTATTGTATTGTATTTTATTTCATGGATCTTAAGAGATGATGTAATCTATTTTATTATGTATATTCTTTTAGCCTTTCATACCCTTTGACCTATACAGTGGTTGATTGTGCATTCTGATTATTGTCAAGTGGCATTTGGGATAATTTTATATTATTTAAATGGATTTGTATCTGTAGTTATTCTTTAATGTGGATGTGTTATATATTGGTTTTAGTATTAATTAAATTTAAATTTAATTCAATGTCATGGTACCCTTAAGAATTGTAATCTATTTTATGGTATGTGTTTATGTGCATGTTATTGCTTCTGCTATATTATATCTATTATTGTTAAGTTATTATATTTCAAATAAAAAATGCTTGACAAACTTAGTGAAACTTTAGGTTAATTTCTTTTTGGTTCCCTAATGGGGTGTTACAACAAGCTCTTAGATAGCTATAGAAAATCATTAATGGTTGCCAACCAAGACTATGCACACACTTTGTTTACATGTCTATTGAAAATTCCACACCTTTGAACCTAGGGTTTCCAAAACTAATTAGATTTGAAAAAGAGACAACTAGGTAGTTCTATCGATATATAATTAAATTGGGGGTTCCCCATTTAAATATTTATTAAATAATCTTGTTTTTGATTAAACCTATGGAATGATAAAATGAAAGCAAAGAAACCATTGATGGAAAATATCAAAGTGAATCTCCAACATAAATCTCATAGAGAACATTCATCGTTATACTAATAATGTTAGAAGATTTTTTCTGTAGTGCCTCTCCCATTTGAATTCTATAAGTCATCCTGATGGATGCAATCTTGTTGATCTTTTGTTGTGATGGGATCATGATTGTGACCCTGAGTGGTCTACACTGTCGAGGTGTTTGGATTTATGTTTCTGTATCAGTTGCTTTGATTATGCTTTTGACTGATCTATGAGATTATGATGTGATTTTTGGTTCACTGAGGTTTGTGCCAGTGGTTACCAAGATTGATGTGGTATCATGAGGTTGCTCTATGATTACCTTGAGATGGGTGCAAAGATTGCACTGTGTACTTTTTACCATGCTACATTGGACTAGGTTCTTGTAGGAGTGATTAGTCATGTTTATGATTGTGTTTTCTTATGTGTTTTAAGTTCCTTTTGTTAATTCTTTAAATAATAATTATTTAATGCTTAAGTAATTAGAATGAATTGTTCATGTTGGATTATTTGGTTATGTGTTGTGGACATTTACCTTGTGATATTTTGATCTGAGAGTTATGTGTTACTTTGTGAAGATTTACATTTGAGATGACCCAAGGGTCAAATGTTATACCTTGATTTCAGTATCATAGATATTAGACTTCTATGTTTTTCAGTTAATCATATTGCATGATGATGCCATTTTGAGATGACAATGTGTTTTATGATGATATCTGATTATTTGGTATTTGGACATACCTCTGATTATGTTAGGTGATGGATTTAATGCTATGGTTATTTACTCCATTCCTGCGTTGTTATGCTTTATGCAAATGTGAGTGACATAAATAGATTATTTTAATATAATTAAATAAATGGTTAAATTAGGTGATTTAATGAATTTATTGCTTTGGCTATGTTATTATATGCAATTGCACTTGATCGTGTTGTTTAGTGTGCAGGATTTATATCCATGGTAGTGGCACATGAAGTTAGTGATTTAGCTATTCATATTTCACCAATGTTGTCCTTTTATGGTCAACATATATTTATTTTAAATTTTTAAATTAAACCTTTCAGTGATTATTAAATCCGAACTCATTTGCATTATGTGAATAGACTAGTAAGCGTGCCTGTTCTTTTAGAGGTTCGCATTGTCATGAAAGTTATTAAGGAGATTTATGCGTTTTTGTATTTTTAGGATTTTTAATTAATTTATTTTAATTTTTGACATCTTTTCCATAGATGAATTCTTATTTATAGGAATAGCCTATTTTTGTTTGGAATGATTCGGGGTTTAACTAGGTTGGCTAGTTATTTACCCTAATCGATTATTCACTCGAAAAGTGAATAAATATCCAAAAAGGAATTTAATTCCTCACTTCTCACTTTTGAATTACAAAGTTGGAGAGTAAAATCCAAAAATCCTCTTCATGAGGATCTATTTGTTTTTTTGTTGTCGGAGCTACAGGCGTGGGATCATCGCGAGGTTGGGCTCATTGGATCTAGCTCGGGGAAACCTTGGATTGCTGCAATTTTTAGCTACTTCTACAGGATATTTATTTTATGGTTCAAATTTATGTTTTGCCCTTTTGGCTATGAGGTAGGGATTTCCTATTTTATTGTTTCTTCTTTATTTCTGCTTCTATTTTTGGTAGCCGTTTGTTTAGAGGCTGAGAACTAGTGTTCCCCTCCATTTCTGTATGTTAGTTCTACCTAGTTGGGCGGGTATGAACATTTCCCTATTTTTCAAGATGAGGGTTTGGGTTATTGGGCCATTATGCTAGTCATTTTTGAATATGGTGTTTGATTCTTTTTATTTTTGGACTTTTGGGGTTTTGAAACCCGTAGGCCAAATGGGTTTGAATGTTGGAATTTTTTTAAAATTTGGGGTTTTTACCTTATTTTGCATGCCACCCTTTTTTCTCCAGTTTTCTCGGCACAATATGGGTCATGGACTTGGATAGTTAGTTTGGATATCAGTTAGACCACTATTGTACTTTTATGTTGCATTGCGATGCATGTTGCATCCATACTCCTGACGTTGTGTTCGGTTGAGTGATTTTATACCTAGTGTTATTATTTCTTTTAGACCTTTTCTTTTGTTTCATGAGCGCTAGGATTTGTGTGGAACCCATGCTCTCAGATTGAGGTTGGTTGAGTAAGTTCATGATGTTTGGTCTTGTTGCATCATTGGGATTCATGTAGAATCCATACTCACATATTTAGACCAGTTGAGTGATTTCATAATGTATAGTTTTATTGGCTTTGGGATTCATGTAGAATCCATCCTTCCTATGTTGCTTTCAGTTGGGTGTTTTCTTTGCATTGTGTTCTCATTCTTGTCCTTGTGTTTTGATCTTCGTGATGGTGGTGCGCCACACATGAGTACGTGCATGTACATTTGTCAGGTGACTTACGAGGCTTGAACTTCTATGGTAATTTTGAAAGTTATGATCATTGGGGTTGGGATGGGAGTATTAATGTCCATGGGCACTTGTTGTAGGATGAGCATGGGTAGGGTAGGGTAGCATATGGAGGGGGCTTCTATCTTGTAGCCCAGTGACCTCTGTCCTATAGGGTTGGAAAAGGAAGTTTTAAATAAGTGATAATTAAAGAAAATGTGTGACTGGTAATAAAACTTAAGATAATAAAATGTGTGTGCATGGCCCTCCATTGAGGAGTTGAAATGCATGATCCGAGCTTGGGCTTGTTAATTCCAAGCAACTCTCCATGATGTCAGCCCCTACTTAATAGCCTATTGAGTGTTTGACCTAGACATGTACTCCTTGCATTGTCTTAGGTTCTTAGTTGCAGCCATCATATTGTTTGGCACGAGTGTTAGCCTTAGATGTTGTGCTTTATGTGTGTTTGTGGTTGGATCTTTATCTCCATCAGTACGATGGGTGTGGACCTATGGGGTCCACATGGTTGGGAGGCATAGCTACCTTCACCACTAATAGGGAACTGTGTACAGAGACAGTCTCTTATCCTAGTATGACCATTGCTAGATATTTTCACTTGATGCTTTTGGCTTTAGAGTATGCTTTCTTATGATTTATGCTTTCATTAGAATGCTTGGATATCATATTTAGATAATGTTAGTTTATTTGACACATTCCCATATTATGATGTTTAGCATATGATTAGATGATGTGAATTGTTGTAGTAGCATATCCATTGCTTATTGATATTTAGCATGTGATAGGCGATGTTATCTACTATAGGATTATTTTATGCTTTTCTACTAGCATGTTAGATTTTCTTATGCTTATATTGTAGCATGTTTAGTAGTGATGTCCCTATTACGGCAGTACCGATGATTCGATTGGTGGCTTGGGATGTTACACATGGGGGATGGCTAGGATCCATGATGGTCTTATGATGCTATTGACGGTTGGGAGGAACTATGTACTTAATTTGGTTGTTTTGTAATTGTGATATTATCTCTGTACATTGCGATGTTGCTTATGTTCACTATGATATTCCTTCTATTCTTTCCCTTTGATGTATGATTTAGATGGTTAGATTTTGGCTTTCTGTCTTTCAATTTGTCAAGTGTTTTCACCTTGAGATGTGGATCTGGTACTCCTCGGTGTGGAGATTTTTATCTATGTTTTAGCTTGTTATTTTTCCTTAGAGTTTTCTTGCTTTTTCCCTCAGCGACCATGTGTAAGCATGGTGCGATACAATATAGTGTCACATGCCCATTTGAGGAATGTCATACGATACTTTAAAGTATTGCACACCCTCAAAAGAAATGTCGTACAATACACTTCCAATATTGTACACCCTTTGGAGAAGTATCACCCAACCCTTGATTTTGTCGCCCTCCTTCTAGAGAAATGTCGCATGATACTGGTAAAGTATCGCACAATGCTGATAAAGTGTCACAAAGTTTTTATGAAACCTATGTGGGTGGGCAGCAATCACTTTTTAGTTTGATCCAAACTTTTCAGGGATGGTTTGGGGTACCCTCTTAGGTGTTCTTCAATCCCTTGGTGATGCAATTTGAATTTTAGTTGTGTCTTTTTTGTAGTTCGTTCTTCAGGGTTTAAAATATATCATTTAAGTATAAGGTCCTTATACTTAAGATATATTTTAATATATGTGACAAATCTTTTGAGATAGGTTTTAGACCTCTCAGAGATAAGATAAAGATTCTAGGAAATTTCAGGGCTTCAAAAATCCAGACTTAGCCAATTTTCAAAGCTTTAGGATTTCAGGCTTAGCCAAATTTTAGGATTCTGCATTTTACCCCAACTTGGTGTTTTTTTGATGGGTGGTCATTTCTTGAGCCCTCATCTTGTGCGTTGTCATTGTTGGCTTGTTTGTGTGTATCAGTTTGGTAGTAGCGTTTGGAGATTCGTTGGTTGCCGAGATTGTGGTGAAGTGTTCCGTTGCGATCTTTGTGATCCTTGTATGATGTTGTCATGTGCATTCATACATGTTAAAAAAATTATTGACTTGTATTTCATCCTTGTTCCCAAGGATCTCCAGGCAGGGCATTACATTTGGTATCGGAGCCCATGTTCAAATATTGGAATCTTTGTGTATATGTTGCCCATTTAGTTGTTGCTGCGTTGGTTGAGTGCGAGTGTCTTGGTGAGAACTCGTGATCTTTGTTGCTTCAGTATCTACTTGGGATGGATTTTCTTGTCCAGTAGATGTGACTAGATCTATGTGAGGAGAAGGAAGTGAGTCTTCCTTGTTTTGTTGATAGTGTCAATGTGCCTTGTTGGTTGGTTGCTTGTGTGACCCTTTTTGGATGGAGCCATTGATTGGTTTCCATGTGTTGGCTTGTGTGCCTCTTCTTGTTTCTCCTTTTGGAGTAAGGTGCATTGATTTCCTATTTTTCTCCTAATTGTAAGTAAATAGATGAATCTTATTGTGATTCTTTATTTTTTTGTTATAATATTGAAATGGTTCCTTTCATGGAGAAATGAGTGTTTATTGTGAATCATTGTAAAGTAGTAGTTTTGCATTATATCCTTGGGTTAATGACTTAAGTCCCCAATCTGATTGCTTCTTAAGCTTATGTAAAACGGTATTAATTTGATGGATATCTAAATGTTACATTGCATGGAAATTATTGTTGTCTGCATATGCATGAGATTACTGATGGTATATTGCTTGATGTGTTTGGGTGTGTTCTCTAACAATGCTAGGATGATGTATTCCTTAGCATTGTGTGGTGATTTATCCCTCTTGTGTGACTGTACTCAGTCATCACTTGTAATGTGATTTGTTTGATGCCTTATTTTATTTGGCTGGAGGTACTTTCCTCATGTTGTTTGGCTAGCATTGGTTTTTAGTATTTTTCCTCTCTTGGAGTAGTCATCAACTTTTATCTATCACTCTCTTTGTGACAGTTGTCACATTTGACTTATTGTTGAAATGAGCTCTTTTTGGTACTTACTGTTGGAATTGATAATTCCCCCATTTGGGCTTTTTGTTTTGTTTTTTGATGACTATTCAAGATGTGTTTTATTGCTGCCCAATTGTGTGTTGTGACTCTATCATGTTCATCTCGAACCTCTAGTAGTACGTACAAGGGATAATATCACAAAGAACATGCTAGTGTGTGTGTAGTAAATGTAAAGTCAAAGTAATTAAATGGTTTAAATGGTGATTAAACTTAATGTTAATTCTTGAAAGGTATGTACTTGTTTTATGGTGACTCTTGGACCCTTGCTTGAAAACCTTTCAATTTCATTATGCATTAGTGCTTACATTATGTGTAACTAATGAAATTATGAAAGAAGAGTAATGATGGTTTCAATGTGTGAATTACCTTTCATTCCATGTCTTATGTTGTTAAGGGCATGTGTGCTCTTGTATGGTTTTGAACATTTTGTCCATCGCTTGTCTTGGTGGCCAAGACTGTTGTTTTTACCTTTGTGGTTTTGTCTTGAGTGGTGTCTTAGATCATAGGTCTTAGGTTTCTCTTAGCTCCATCTTGTTGTAGTCCTTGTCAATATCTTTTTGATGCTTTTTGAATGGATTTAGTCCAAGTCCGAATGTGAAGCTATGGCTTCTGGAGTTGTTGATTGATGTTCCAAGTACCTTTTCAAGTAGAGGCAAATTCAATCATGACATATCATATTTATGGCCATTGGAGAATTTTAACTCTTCATGTTATTCATAATGGAAGAGTCATCTTGTCTTCATAATCTACTAGGTACTTGTTGGAGTTCGTGTTGAGGTTTGTGTGTTTCCTGTAGCACAGAACTGCCCTTGTAAGGTGGAGTGTAGTTTGTGAGAATTCCTTGCTTAGGGTTTATGTTTCCTTGTCATTTGGGAGTGACTCAGTTCTTTGATGAGTCTAGATTCTCCTTTTTGGATGTTTTCTTTGGCGCATCTCCATATTCTTTCTCTCTTGAGAGAGTAGGCTAGTGTGGTTATGCCACTAGCTCAGTTAGTGTTTTTAGATGAGTATGTTGATGGTTGGTGGAATTATGAGGTTCCCTAATGCATCTTGTGCTGATTTTGTGCAGAGGTTGAAAGCGACTCCCTCTCAATCCTATACTTTGTAGTATCCTTCTCCCTAAGCTAATATCTTCATGTGGATTTTCTCAATCAAGTTTTTCATTAAACCATTGACTTGAGGCTAGAGATTGAGTTTAATGGTAAGTTGGGTGTAGTTTTCCTAACATGGTGCTGGAGGGACATGGTATTGTTGGACATAGGTTACCATCTTATGAGTTGGTATGCAGACATTACGTGATTGTGTCCACTAATGAAATTCTTCAAACCTTATGAGAAGGTGATATCTTGTTTGGTTGGGTTATGTTACCCTAGTTTCTAGTGGTAGTTGAGCTTTTGTGCCTTGGTGAGGTGTCGTGCTCCTACGCTTGGTGGTGAGTAGCCTTTTGGAGTGTGTAATTTTTTTGGTAAACTGTCATCCACTTTGTTCTAAGGGTGAGTTTATCTGGATTCTAGAATGATCATGTGTGACATGATAGTATTCTTTGGAATTTGGGATGGTTATTCCGCATAATTCCAACTCTTGTTGGAAGTGCGTTGTGTTTTGACCTTGATTTATGGTCATGTGGTTGGTCCATGTCATAGTTGGGCACCTGTTGACGAGGTAGAGTGGGTTTTTCCTTACCTTGTATATTGATTTTATGGCTAGATGGTTTTTCCTAGCACATAGAAGGTTCCTTGTTGGAAGACCTTGTGTCTCTGTGACACCCATTCTCTTGTGGTTAACCTATTTGGGGGTTAATGTGGTGGTTTGAGAATTTTGGAGTTATTTGGTTTGACTTGTGGAGAGTTTGTTGAGTCATTCCTTTTGCTCAGTTTTGGATTTTGGTTCTTGTGTGTTTTGGTTTCTATTCTTGGATGGCAGGCTTCCAGGAGTAAGCCTAGTCTTTGGGAGGGATGATGTAGTGCCTCTCCCATTTGACTTTTGTAAGTCATCTTGATGGATGCAACCTTGTTGATCCTTTTTTGTGATGGGATCATGATTGTGACCTTGAGTGGTCTGCACCATCGAGGTGTTTGAATTTATGTTTCTATATCAGTTGCTTTGATTATGCTTTTGACTGATCTATGAGATTATGATGTGATTTTTGGTTCACTGAGGTTTGTGCCAATGGTTACCAAGATCGATGTGGTATCATGAGGTTGGTCCATGATTACCTTGAGATGCGTGCAAAGATTGCACTGTGTACTATTTACCATGCTACACTGGACTAGGTTTCTATAGCAGTGATTAGTCATGTTTATGACTGTGTTTGCTTATGTGTTTTAAGTGCCTTTTGTTGATTCTTTAAACAATCATTATTTAATGCTTAAGTAATTAGAATGTATTGTTCATGTTAGATTATTTGGTTATGTGCTATGGACATTTACCTTGTGATATTTTGATCTGAGAGTTATGTGTTACTTTGTGATGATTTACATTTGAGATGACCCAAGGGTTAGATGTTATACCTTGATTTTAGTATCATAGATATTAGACTTCTATGCTGTTTAGTTAATCATATTGCATGATGATGCCATTTTGAGATGACAGTGTGTTTTATGATGATATCTAGTTATCTAGTATTTGGACATACCTCTGATTATGTTAGGTGATGGATTTAATGCTATGGTTATTTACTTCATTCCTGTGTTGTTATGCTTTATGCGAACATGAGTGACGTAAATAGATTATTTTAATATAATTAAATGGTTAAATTAGGCGATTTAATGAATTTATTGCTTTGGCTATGTTATTATATGCAATTGCACTTGATTGTGTTGTTTAGTGTGCAGGATTTATATCCCTGGTAGTGGCACATGGAGTTACTGATTTAGCTATTCATATTTCACCAATGTTGTCCTTGTATGGTCAACATATCCTTATTTTAAATGTTTAAATTAAAACTTTTGGTGATTATTAAATCCAAACTCATTTGCATTATGTGAATAGACCAGTAAGCATGTCTATGCTTTTAGAGGTTTGCATTGTCGCGAAAGTTATTAAGGAGATTTATGTGTTTTTGGATTTTCAGGCTTTTTAATTGATTTATTTTAATTTCTAGTAGCTTTTCCATAGATGAATTCCTATTTATAGGAATAGCCTATTTTCATTTGGATCGATTTGGGGTTTAACTAGGTTGGCTGGTTATTTGCCCTAATCGATTATTCACTCAAAAAGTGAATAAATATCCAAAAAGGAATTTAATTCCTCACTTCTCACTTTTGAATTAGAAAGTTGGAGAGTAAAACCCAAAAATCCTCTTCATGAGGATTTATTGTTTTGTTCGTTGTGGGAGCTATGGGTGTGGGATCATCGCAAGGTTGGGCTCATTGGATCTAGCTCGGAGAAACCTTGGATTGCCGCAATTTTTAGCTACTTCTACAGGATATTTATTTTATGGTTCAGATTCTTGTTTTTCCCTTTTGACTATGAGGTAGGGCTTTCCTGTTTTATTGTTTCTACTCTATTTCTACTTTTGTTTTTGGTAGCCATTTTTTTGGAGGATGAGAACTAGTGTTCCCCTCCATTTATGTATGTTAGTTCTACTCGGTTGGGCGGGTACAAACATTTCCCTATTTTTCAAGATGAGGGTTTGGGTTTTTAGGCCATTATGGTGGCCATTTTTGCATATGGTGTCCAATTCCTTTTATTTTTGGATTTTTGGGGTTTTTGAACTTGAAGGCCAAATGGGTTTTAATGTTGGAATTTTTCTAAAATTTGGGGTTTTTACCTAGTTTTGCGTGCCACCCTATTTTCTTGAGTTTTCTCAACACAATGTGGGTCATGGACCTAGATGATCCATTTGGATATCAATCAAACCACTATTACACTTTTATGTTGCACTAGGATGTGTGTTGCATCTGTACTCCCAACATTGTGTTCGGTTGAGTGATTTTATACCTAGTGTTATTGTTTCTTTTAGACCTTTCCTTTTGTTTCATGAGTGCTAGGATTTGTGTGGAATCCATACTCTTAGATTGAGGCTGGTTGAGTAAGTTCATGATGTTTGGTCTTGTTGCATCATTGGGATTTGTGTAGAATCCATACTCTTGGATTGAGGCTAGTTGAGTGATTTCATGATGTATGGTTTTATTGGCTTTGGGTGTCGTGTAGAATCCATCCTTCTTATGTTGCTTTCAGTTGGGTGTTTTCTTTGCATTGTGTTCTCATTCCTGTCTTTGTGTTTTGATCTTCATGATGGTGGTGCACCACACACGAGTACATGTGTATACATTTGTCGAGCGACTTGCAAAGCTCGATCTTCAATGGTACTTCTAAAAGTTATGATCATTGGGGTTGGGATGGGAGTATGCATGTCCACCAGCACTTATCATAAGATGAGCATGGGTAGGGTAGGTTAGCATATAGAGGGGGCTTCTATCTCACAACTTGGTGACCTCAGTCCCATAAGGTTGGCAGAGGAAGTTTTAAATAAGTGATAATTAAAGAAAATGTGTGACTGGTAATAAAACTTAAGATAATAAAATGTGTGTGCGGGGCCCTCTATTGAGGAGTCAAAACACACAATTTGAGCTTGGGCTTGTTGATGCCAAGTGACTCTCCATGATGTCAGCCCCTACTTAGTAGCCTATTGAGTGTCTGACCAAGACCTGTACTCATTGCATTGTCTTAGGTTCTTAGTTGCAGCCATCGTACTGTCTAGTGTGAGTGTTAGCCTTGAATGTTGTTCTTTATGTGTGTTTGTGGTTGGATCTTTATCTCCATCATCATAATGGGTGTGGACCTATGGGTTCCACATGGTTGAGAGGCATAGCTACCTTCACCATTGCTAGGGACCAGTGTACAGAGATGATGTCTTATCCTAGTGCGACCGTTGCTGGATGTTTTCACTTGATGCTTCTGGTTTCAGAGTATGCTTTTTTGTGATTTATGCTTTCATTGGAATGATTTGATATCATGTTTAGATGATGTTAGTTTAGTTGACACATTCCCATATTATGATGTTTAGCATATGATTAGATGATGTGAATTGCTGTATTAGCATATCTATTGGTTATTGATATTTAGCATGTGATAGGTGATGTTATCTACTGTAGGATTATCTTATTCTTTTTTACTAGCATGTTAGATTTCCTTATGCTTATATTGTAGCATGTTTAGTAGTGACGTCCCTATTACGACAGTACTGACGATCCGATCGGTGGCTTGGGATGTTACACACGGGGATGGCTAGGATCCATGATGGTCTTATGATGCTATTGACTATTGGGAGGAACCATGTACTTAATTTGGTTGTTTTGTAATTGTGATATTATCTCTGTACATTGCGATGTTGCTGATGTTCACTATGCTATTCCTTCTGTTCTTTCCCTTCGATGTATGATTTAGATTGTTAGATTTTGGCTTTTTGTCTTTCAGTTTGTTGAGTGTTTTTGCCTCAAGATGCAGATTCAATACTCCTTGATGTGAAGGTTTTTATCTATGTTTTAGCTTGTTGCTTGTCCTTAGAGTTTTCTTGCTTTTTCCCTGGGTGACCATGTGTCAGCATGGTGCGATACAATATAGTGTCGCATGCCCATTTGAGGAATGTCGTATGATACTTTAAAGTATTGCACACGCTTAGAAAAAATGTTGTACGATACACTTTCAATATTGCACACCCTTTGGAGAAGTATCACCCAACCCTTGATTGTGACGTCCTCCTTCTAGAGGAATGTCACATGATACTTCTAAAGTATCACACAGTGCTGATAAAGTGTTACATGATTTTTATGAAACCTACATGGGTGGGCAATGGGCACTTTTAGGTCCAATTCAAACTTTTCATTGATGGTTTGGGGTACCCTCTTATTGCAGTTGTGTCTTTTTTGTAGTTTGTACTTTGGGTTTTAAAATATATCATTTAAGTATAAGTTGACGTATATTTAATTAATTCCTTATACTTAAGATATATTTTAATATATGCAATGAATCTTTTGAGATAGGTTTCAAACCTCTTAGAGATAAGATAAAGATTCTAGGAAATTTCACGGCTTCAGAAATCCTGACTTAGCCAATTTTCAGGGCTTCAGGATTTCAGGCTTAGCCAGATTTCAAGATTCTACATTTTACCCCAGCTTGGTGTTTTGTTGATGATTGGTCATTTCTTGAGCCCTCATCTTATGTGTTGTTGTTGTTGGCTTGTTTGTGTGTATCAATTTGGTAGTGGCATTTGGAGATTTGTTGGTTGCCGGGATTGTGGTGAAGTCTTCCATTGCGATCTTTTTGATCCCTGTATGATGTTGTCATGTGCATTCATACTTGCCAAAAAAATTCTTGGCTTGTATTTCATCCTTGTTTCGAAGGATCTCCAAGTGGGACATTACATGTTCTATTTCAAAATGTGCCTATGTCGTATAAATGGTGTTTATTTTGTTTAATTGAATCTTGAACCTAATTAGTTGTAAATGTATTCGGTGACCAACATGGGTTTTATTTATTTTTTAATTGATAGAACTATGTTCTCAAATTTGGTTGGTTAATACCCCTCATAAAATTACCATTAGTATAATCCTAAAACCTTGGTGTAGGATAATTTTTGAAATCTAGTGCTACTAGGCAATAGAAATGGTTTAGAGATGGTCCAATAACTAATCAATGATACATTGTCATTAGGAGTTTGACCTGAGAAAGAGAGGAAAACAAAATGGCAAACATAACCTTATTCAGATCTTCAAAGAAGCACATATTCACCACTAATTTCTTATCTATAGACAACTTAAATGATGAACTACTCACATAATGTATAAAAAACAACATAGATATTTGAATTGAAGTTTATGAGGTTGTTACTACTATTTACTATCCACCTCTAGGTAACTTAGTGGTACTCAACCACAAATAATCAATCATCCTTAACACAAAAATATTACAGAATTAGAAACCCAACCATGTCAACATTTGAGAAGTACATTTTCTTAATCTTTCAATAGTTCTTATAGAAGTGTATGTTGAATCTCTCTTTTGAGTTGTGGAGTAATTCTAGTTAAAAATCCAATTTAAGGATGTGCTTAAAATCATGCTAAATTGTGACTATTTTAATTCCTTGAACAAGTGTTTACTGAACACCTAAAGTCATATGGTAGAACTGAAACCAAACTTTTATAGAGTTAATCTTGTATTTTAATGATTGTTCAATCTATATGTTCCTCAATAGTTGGATAGTTTTCGACATAGTTTTAGATAAGTATAAGGTTCTTTTATAGAAATTAATACATCTATGTAGATGGTTGAATGAAAATATACTTTCAATTACATGTTAGAGCTTAACTAGTTTTTTCAACAGTACTTGAAACATCTTAGGTTTGAATCTATACGCTCTTCATTATTTTTTGGCATTCTTCCAGTGTTTCTATTACTGATCTTAATGCAATCTTAGTTCATAAATTACTTATGTTGTATATGAACAAGTAGATTAAGATCTAGATGGTTATTAGTTGTTGATGGGCTAAGTGTTGATGTTTAATTCCTTATTAAAGGGTGTAATGTGGAAATATGGAGGGTGGGGATGGATGCATTATGTTTTTCTTCTCTTAGCTTGTCAGAATTCTAAGAATATATTTCATTACATTTTGTCTCTATCTCATTATTGCTAACAAATTTTAGTTCTTGGCCAAGCCATTTTAAAAATATGTGTGTGACTATTCTTACTTCATTTTGTATATGTGTAGATATGCATTAGTTAAAACAAATGTACATGTGGGTAGATATGTTATAATTTTTCTTTCACTGCATATGGGTAGATGCATAGTATTATTTTCTTTTCCTTGTCACATTTTGTGATTAGGCAACTAAGCACATGGATGCATGTAGTATGTTTCATGGCTACACCGGATTCATCAAATCCATCTTGTTCTAGGAAGTTAGGCTTCTTGTGCTAGGGTCAGGGCATTCTTCATGTCAGAAAGAATGTCAATGGAGTAAACACTTTGTGGTTGGTGAGGTAAAAGTTTCTAGGACACACTCCCATCTCAGATAGCAGATGGATGATGTCTGATGGCTTTGGAGACTGGATACACTGAAGGACACCTGAGAAGCTTCCAATTACCTTTCTCATGGTCTTATACCTTCATCTTAGTGATGTTGTATAATAATATTCAATTGATCTAATATTTTATTATTAGATAATGTAAACATAAAGATGGTGATGTACTATTGTTCATGGGCATGTGATGTATAAGCAATGTAAATTAGCCATGGTTGTCAAGCTATAATGTTTTCACTCAACAAAATAATTGTACCCATGATTTTTTTAATTAATGGATAATAGTTGAGTTCTTGACTTTTCAAATCTGGATGTGATTGGTTTCTTTTCTGCATATTTTGTTCGTGCATGATGTGGCATTTTTCTAGGACATGGTTCTTACATATGGTATTAGAGCCAAGTTTAAACCCTAGGCCCTTGGGCTAGTGTGCTAACTTGTACCCCTATGTGTTAGGTGTTTGATTTATCACCATGTCCACAAGAGCTAACCATAGATGTGGGTCCAGTAGTGGTGCACGAGCTAAGGAACCTAATGAGAGGTTAGATAAGATATTGACACTATTGACCCAACAAGGGGCTTTGTTACATCAACAAGGGAAATTGATGGATAACCTAGAGCATGAGGCTCAAAGTAGACACGCTGATGAAGAGGCAAGAAAGCATGATGAAAATCAACGCTCTGAAGCCTTGCATAAGTAGGAGGAAGAACAAAGAAAGAACTACAAGGATAAATAGTTAGCTAAGGCCCTTAGGAGATCTAAGGTAGAGTAGAAGGTTGACACTAACCATTAAATTGCTCTCATTAATATTGACAGGGTATAGATAGTAGTTGACTTGAGTAAAGATCTAAAGAAAGTGACTTTACCCACCTTTAATGGTAGAGCTTCTAAGGAAGATGTTGAGGGATGGATTACCAACATGGAGAAGTATTTCCTAGTTTAGAACTATATAGGGAAATCTAGAGTAGTTTGGACCACACTTCAGCTGATGGGTGAGGCAACTACTTGGTGGGAAAATGTAATGGCTGAAAAGAAATTTTAGCATAGAGAGGTAACATGGAAAGAACTTCTACAACTTTTCCACAAATGATGGTTACCTTAGCTATTCTATGACAATAAATCATCATATTTATTCAAACTAGTTTAGGAAAACATGAATTTCACATAGTACCATGAATGGTTTTGTCATTTGTGAAGTAGGTTTTATTAGAAAGGAAAGGGTTGTTGTTGCACCAAAACATCAACCTATCAATTCTTGATACAACCAATAATCTTATAGAACCACAGGAGGCGGTTAAACCATGTCGTAAATCCTACAAGGGATGCTAGCCCACTACCAACAATCCCCCTCTTAATGTCACTTACCATAGCTTGTAGGATTTGAACCTGTAACCAAGTTATGATACTAATAGTTACAAGCTAGAGTTGCCATTACACCAAAAGATCGACCTATCAATGTCCAATGCAACCAATAGTCTTATGAGGGATGTTGGCCCACTACCAATAGGTTCCTTAGTATTAGCATGACGAGCTATTTATAACTCAAAAATTTGTGATGGGTTTGAGACCTAAAATTTATAGTGAGGTTGAAATGCAGGAGCTTGAGACTATGGATTTTGCATTGCATAAGGCCCTTAAGAAGGAATAGAGACTAAAGGATGCTTCTTCATCTAAATCTTCCAACCAGAACTATAAAAGAAATTTCCATGATAATAGGTCTTATAAGGGTAATAGGGGTTATTAAGATGACAAGCAAAAGGGAAATGGAAAGAAACATCAAATTAGAAGCATGAAGGATAAAGGATAGGAGCATTCTAACAGGAATAGGAACAAGGAAAATTGGAACAACAAAAAAAACCAAAACAAAATAAATAATAGAAATTGAAATGAAATGGATGGAAACAACATAGGTGATCAAAATAGGAATGATGATAGGGGAGGTCCTAGGATAGGATGTTTTGTATGTGGCGGTAACCATTTTGTTGCTAAGTGTCCACAATGATCTGACAGGAAGGACTTTCCACCATAGCACCACATTCATGTTGCAGTTGACAATAGGCAAGAAAAGTATCAAGCCACACCTATTTAGATGATTGGTACACCTTTTTGGATACCCTATTTCTATTCTTATAGATACTAGTACTACTAAATTCTTTGTAGATCCTAAGATAGTAGCTAAGATACCTAATAGGACAGGTTTTATGGATGAACCTTGAACTATAGAGTATGGTAATAGGGATGAACATAGGGTAGAGCAATTCTTATTTTGTAAAGAGTTGGAACTCCCTATCTTTCAAGTAGAGGTAAACCTGTATGTAGTGCCTTTGGGATCATATGATGTCATCCTAGGCATCAATTGGTTAAGTAAGCATAAAGATTTTGTAAACTATTAGGATAAGGAAATTGAATTCCTCGATGACATAGGTCACTCAATGATACTAAATGGTGTTAAATGACCATTTGAATTGAGAAAAATTTCAGCTATGAAATTAAAGAAAGCCAAGAGGAAGGGATGCTAGTTATATGTTTCCCATGTTAAGAATCTAGAGGAGATTCCACCTTGACTAGATGATCATCTTATTTTGCAAGAAGTTAGAGACGTGTTCTAGACGATTTTCCCAAACTACCCCCTAAGAGGGAGTTCAATTTCTACATAGATCTTGTACCAAGAGAAGAATCTCAATCAAAGGTTACTTACCATATGACTTCCACAGAAATCTATGAGTTGACACTCAGCTATAGGAACTCTTGGATAAAGTTTTTATTTGACCTAGTGTATCACCATAGGAGCTCCTATAATCTTTGTCAAGAAGAAGGATGATACCTTAAGGTTGTGCATTGACTACTGTATGCTAAATAAGGTGACCATAAAGAATTGGTATCCTCTCCCATGAATTGATGAACTATTTGATCAGATGAAGGGAGTGACCATATTCTCTAAAATTGATTTGAGATCCAAATATCACAAACTTTAGATTTGGGATGAAGACATACAGGTAAGATAACATTCAGAAAAAGGTATGGGCATTATGAGTTTGTAGTCTTATCTTTTGGATTGACAAACACACTTGTCACATTCATGAGCCTAATGAACAATATATTTAGATACTGTCTCGACAAATTTGTGGAGATATTTATTAATGATATCTTGATATAGTCCAAGAATTTAGAAGAGCTTGAAGAACATTTGCACATAGTTTTGTAGAATCTAAGAGAGAGGAAACTATATGGAAAAATCTCCAAAGTTTTCTTTTTATAATTAGAAAGAGATCCACTACTTAGGACATATTTTATTAGCTGATGACATAGCAGTGGACCCTGCAAAGATAAAATCCATCCTTGAATGGCCAACTCCATAAAACATGAGTGAAGCTAGGAGTTTTATGGGTCTTGCTAGGTATTATAGGAAATTTTTTGAGGGATTTTCCAGCATAGAAATACCGATCACATCTCTTCAATGAAATGGTAAAAGATTTGAGTAGACATAAGTATGTGAGAAAGATTTTTAGTTGCTTAAGAAAAGGCTTACTACCACTCCTATCTTGGTTATACTAGATCCTAATGGATACTTGGTTGTCACAACATATGCTTCAAGAAATGGGCTTGGGGATGTATTAATGTAGGATAGTAAGGTTGTTGCCTATGAGTCCAGGAATCTCAAATTGCATGAAGTAAATTATGCTCCACGTGACTTAGAGATGGTTGCGATAGTACATGCTTTGCAAATGTGGTAGAATTACTTATTAGGGAAACCATTTAAGATTAAAACTGATCACATGGGGTTGAGATATATTTTCACTCAACCTAATCTAAATGCTAGGTAGAGGTAGTGGCTTGAATTCCTTAGTGAATACAACTTTGACATTGAGTATATTAAAGGCAAGGAGAACAATGTAGTGGATGCACTCATTCACAGGAGACACATTACCACTATCACCAAATCTCAAACTCTTATGAAAGAATACATTGTTTAGTCCTGTCATGCCCAAACTATGAGGGCAAGAACACAATTTTTTTTTAAATTTTAAAATTAATAATTAGAATTCTCAAATTTTGATAATGTTATGATCTCAGTTTAAGTATAGGTTTTCTACACTATTAAATTAATACTCTCATTATTAAGTTGATATCGACAAAGTTATGATATTACATTAACTTATAATGATATGCGAAACTTCTTAAATAACAATGTACAAGAATTCGGGTTAAAACTAATTTTAAAATCTAATCAAATAAATCCCTCATTTAAACTTATTTTAAATAGGCAATTAACCTTTCTATACTTTATTTAATTAGAACGAACTAAACAATTATAACAATTAAGAAACAAAATGCTACTATCAACACTTAAATTAAATTAACATTAATGTTAAAACTAACTAAATTACATTTGTAAAATTAAACAAAACTATATTCAAATAACAACTAACTAAAATAATTAACAAATAACAAAACAATAACTAACTTAAAACTTAAATAAATTTTAAATAAGTCACTAGCATTGTTAACCAAACTTAATTACATTTAAAATTAGCTAATTAAAATAATTAATTAATTACAAAGAGTAACTACCAAACATAATATAATATATACTAAACTAAATAAAACAATTTAAATAAATTAAACTAATAGTAATTAACATGCTAACTCAACTATCTTACAATCTAAAATAAATTTAACTAACTACTAAACAACACAATAAAGACTAACTTAAAACTACATGCTAAAATTTTAAAATAACTTACAATTAAATAAAGTTAAACTAACTATTAAAAAACAACTAACTAACATAACATAACTAAACTACAATATAAAAACTTAATATTAAACTAACATGCTTACTAACCTAACACCTAACTAAAAACTAACTACCCCTAATACTAACTCTACCCCCTATGCCCCACCCTACTCCCCATGCCCCACTTGCTCCTTGGGCAAGCGCTTCCCAAGCACTATCTTTGGGATAGCGCTCTATCCAAGGGAGGCATTGGCCGACTCCCCCCCCCCCCCCTTCAAAACATGCGACCAAGTGGGTGGCAGTTGGGAGAAAAAAATTGCTTGCTAACATAATTTCAAAAAACAATTTCATTGCATTTCCTCATGTGAGCACCTAGCTTGGTGAGGAGAAGGGGATGGGACATGGTGGCAGGGTGATGTCACCCCCCCATGATGAAAATGTTGACTTTTCCATAAAAAAACTCCTTTTAAAACTTCTATTACAAAACTAACATGCAAGGGGTGATTAATGAGAAAAAGTTTCTTAGGTGGTAAAGTAGATATTTAGGATATTTAGTTATATATATATATATATATATAGAAATTTCTTTGTTAATTTAACATGTATATCTATGTTTTTCCTCTATTTTGTTTTACTTCAAAATTTAAATTAAAAGGATAATTTAAAGAATATTCTCTGTTGTCTATTGCAAATTAAATTGGTCTCCCATACAAATTCCAGTGAGCAATTTGCTCTTGGGAGTGCATTTTTTTTTTTATCATATTTTTCTAAGTATAGATTTTTTAAGTTGACATATTTACCAAGAGGGGGAATTTTTTTTTTTAAAGTACATTGAATAGATCTACTTGCAAATAGATAAACCAAGAGATTTAGGTAATTATTTAAACCACAATGCAAGTATTAATTTAATTCCAATAATTGAAAAAACTAATCTTTCATTCATAATAAGATTTTCGTTTCCAACATATAAGAAAACTTGAAATTTTCCTAATTGAATCAACATCATTTCCATCCTATTTTTGATGTGCATCCATCTAATTTAAAAAAATTACGATTAAATCACATGATAAACAATTATACTCAATCACCAATTTTATTGGCAAATCTGATTCAAAGGCTCATCCAGGAAAGAACCAGGAAGAAAACTTGGCTTCGTTGCCATTACAACAAGTTTGAAATACAAATTACATAGAATTTCAATCCCGAATTAGAAAAATTTAATTGAATTTTCTTCATGACCCTCATCAAGGGATTCATAAAAATTTCTACAACACATTTCTAGAACCATGGAGAGAACAAAATTTGATCAGGTGACAACAAGTATGATCAAGAGAAAATCAAGCATGCATATTCATACAAGGTTTTCACAATAAGATTCACAATGAATCAAAACTAGGGAAAGGTGGATTCTTCCAACAAGAGAAGTCAAGCACAAAACCAAAATAGATGCCCAATCAAGGCTATAAACCAAGAACTTCCGTTCTTTCATTTTAACATACCATACTCATACAAGGTTTGTGCTGACAGGTAGGGGCCCATAACACCCTACCCTCTCTCCCTCCTCTCATCCTGAGAAGAGACTCTACACTGGTTGGAGTCCAACTAAAAAGACCTTTCCCAAAATTGATCACTTTTTCCCTTTCCAAGGGTGAGTAATACCAAAACACCCATGCAAGAAAATCTCAAAATTTAAACATAAACATGAAAGAAACTCATTCAAAATAACATGGTTTTCAAATCTTCCCAACATACCCACAAACATACAAGCATTCAAACAACAACAAGGTAGCATAAACATGAAACAAGAATGAAATCTGAACAAGGGAGATGAAAATTCCTACCTTCACAAAGAGTAATGGCAAATGAACAAGTTTGAGCAAAGCTTTTCCCTTCCTTCCTTCAATCTTCCAAGGCTCCTCTCTAAATGTAGAGATTGGGTAACAACCTCCACTACTCCAAGAAGGGCCTCTAAATAAGCCTCCAACTCAACCACCAAAAGGAGCAATAACTTCTCCCACCAACCTACAAATCTAGAAACTCCTAACTCAACCCACACTATGGTTAATCACTAAGTGGAGGTGGGGTGATGCAAACTCAAGGTAGCCAAAGTCAATTTTCGCACAAAGGTAAAAAGAGACTTTTTGAGTGATCTCAAAAGTGAATAAAAGGGGCTTAGGGGTTGGAAAAGACCCCCAACCCATACCCATACCCTTTGGGTATAATTATTTCATGTTTTAAAGCTTAAGGAATAGGTTTGGAGCCAAACAAAAGCTAGGATATAATTAGGACCAACTAACAACTCTAAAAAGTAGATTAAGCACTAATCCAAATTAGGGATGACTAAACTTGATTAAGAACCAAATTAGCAAACTGACACTAACTTAAACCAACTTAGGTCCAAAGGTTACATAGCTAACTCTAATTATTCACTAAAAAACATAAACAATTCACGAGTGTCTAGCGACACTAAAAGAACATAGTTACGAACATTAACATTCACTGAACACAGAAAGATACATACATACATCTCACAATACAATACATGAATTACAAACAACAAGGTTTCCAAAATTAGCACATAGGGATCAGTTCTGTTCCTCCGTCGATTTTCTCAGCTAAAATATTTGCACACTCATTGCACACATCAGTAGTCCTATAAAATCACATGCACATATGTATTTATGTATCAGGAATTCACATAAATTAAAACATACATAAATCAGGGTTTCTCTCAATTCTTAACTATTAAAATCTCTTAAATCAAAGTATTAATCCTTCATTTACTGATTTCATCAACATACATATACATAAAACATTAAATGACAACATCAAATATCTGAAAGTAACATCACACAGCATGAAATAACATAATATGTTCTAAGCATCAGATAATGTCTCAACATGTCAAGTCGTGAATATCAAAATAATAGTAATGTATCACTATGCTACGATGGGTTGGGGCAAGGCCTCACATCCTTGCCCACTAGGCATGAACTTCCTCTTGGAGTTCATAAAATGGATAAGGGTACTGAGATCACATCTGCGCTGCATCCTCCCATGAAAATGTGACCTCATCGTAACAATCCCACTGGACCCTAAGGTGTTCCAGCTCTCAGCCTCAAAGTGCTAGGATCCGTCGGGCAATAATACAGATAGGCTCTAGAGCTAGCTGTCCATCTGACTCCACCTATAAAGCATCCTAATCTATAATATGAGACTCATCATAAATATATCCTCTAAGTATTGAAATGTGAAACACATCATGGATGCATGACAGGCTAGGTGGCAAAGCTAAATGGTATGCAACAGGTGCTATCCTCTCTAGGATCTCAAATGGTCCAACAAATCAGAGTGCTAACTTAGAGCCCTTTCTGAATTGAATCGGACTCTTGTGTGGTTGCACCCTCAAGAACACTCTATCACCAACCTGATACTCTCGATCTAACCTCTTCGCATCAACATACTTCTTCTTCCTATCTTGTGCCTCTCTCAAGCACTGTCTAATCAGGGTCACCTACTGCTCCATCTCCTTTACTAACTGGGGACCAATAGATACTCGATCCTCTATCCTATCCCAACTCAAAGGCATCCTGCATGGTCTCCCATACAAGGCCTCATAAGGTGGCATACCTATGGAAGAATGGTGCCCATTATTATAGGAAAACTTAACAAGATGTAGGTATTCCTCCCATCTAACTTGATGGTCCATCACGTACATACGTAACATGTCCTCCAAAAATTGATTCAATTGCTCAGTCTGGCCATCGGTCTGAGGATGGTATGCTGTACTAAATTTTAGCCTAGTGCCTAAAGTTGTCTGCAACTCTCTCCAAAATGAAGAAGTGAACAATGAGTCTCTATCAGAGATGATCTTACAGGGAACACCATGAAGTCTGACAATGTCTCACAAGAACACCTGAGCTATGTCTCATGCTGTGAATATAGTATGCATGGGTGAGAAATGGGCAACCTTGGTCAATGTGTCAACTATCACCAAAATGGCATCATGGCGACGAGATGACATAGGAAGACCAACAATAAAATCCATAGATATAGTATCCCATTTCCACACTGCAATCTCATGCGGCTGAAGAAGCCCACCAGGATGACGGTGCTCCGCCTTCACCCTCTGGTACTCAAGGCATCTTGCAACTATGCTAGCAATTTGCACTCTCATGCTTGGCCAATGGTACAGGTGCCTCAAATCTGCATGCAACTTCTTAACACTGGGGTGCACTACATAAGGTGCTTTGTGAGCCTCAAGTACAATGAGCTTGCACAAACCCCCAATGGAAGGTACATACATGCATCCTCTATGACACAAAAGTCCATCAGACTCCAAGGAATACTCTGAATACTTGTCTTCCAAGTGTCTCTGAGAATGCACTAACTCACTTCTGCATAAAGCTCATCGACTGGTAAGTGTTGTAAGATCCGCCCTCTCAAGTTGGTGCAAGTAGTCACAGATGAAAGCTCATGGCACCTTCTACTTAAGGCATTTGTAACCACATTCTCCTTTCACTTGATGTAATGAACATCAAAATCATATTCGCATAGAAACTCCATCCACCTTCTTTTCCTAGCATTAAGGTTCGGTTGCGAAAATATGTACTGCAAGCTCTGGTGATCAAAATGAAGCTCAAATCTATGACCCAAAAGGAAATGTCACCATCTCACCAAGGCATGAACCATTGCTGCAAGTTACAGGTTGTGAGTAGCATAATTGAGTTCATGAGTCTTCAAATTTCTAGACTCAAAGAAAATAGGTCGTCCATCCTGCATAAGGACCGCACCTATACCATCTAAAGATGCATCAGTGCACACCACAAAATCTGCAATAGGATCTGGTACTGCAAGAATTGGTGAACTCGTGAGGGCTCTCTTGAGCTCTTGAAAAGCTCTACCACACTTCTCTGTCCACTTGTACTTCTTCCCCTTTTTCTGAAGAGATGCGATGGGGTGTGCCAATCTAGAGAATCCTAAAATGAAATGTCGATAATATCCTGCTAGCCCCATAAAACTCCTCACTTCAGTAACACTGGTGGGTGCTGGCCAATCAATGATAGCTCTAATATTTGATGGGTCTACTGAGACTCCATCACTTGATATGACATGACCCAAATAATATATCTTGGGTCTGAAGAATGCACACTTCGACAAGCTCCCAAACAACTAATTCTCTCTTAGCTTTTGCAATACCTACCTCAGGTGCTCTTCATGCTCTTTCTTGTCACAAAAATAAATCAGAATGTCATCAATAAAAAAAACCACAAACTTATCCAAAAAGGTACTGAATAATCCATTCATGAGGCTCATGAATACAACTGGAGCATTTGTGAGGCCAAATGGTATCACTGTGAACTCGTAGTGACCATACCTAGTACAAAAAGTTGTCTTGGAGGTATCACTATCCACAATCCTCAACTGATGATAACCTGACATCAGATAAATTTTTGAAAATACTCAGGCACCCTGCAACTGATCAAAGAGATCATTGATTTTGGGAAGAGGATATCGGTTCTTGATGGTCACTTTGTTCAATTGCCGATAATCAATACACAACCTAAGTGATCTATCCTTCTTCTTGACGAAGATAACTGGTGCACCCCTTAAAAAAATTATGATTAAATCACATGATAAAAAATTATACTCAATCACCAATTTTATTGGCAAACCTGATTCAAATGCTCAGCTAGGAAAGAAACAGGAAGAAAACTTGGCTTCATTGCCATTACAACAAGTTTGAAATACAAATTACATAGAATTTCAATCCCGAATTAAAAAAATATAATTGAATTTTCTTCATGACCCTCATCAAGGGATTCATAACAATTTTTGCAACACATTTCTAGAACCATGGAGAGAACAGAATTTGATCAGGTGACAACAAGTATGATCAAGAGAAAATCAAGCATGCATATTCATACAAGGTTTTCACAATAAGATTCACAATGAATCAAAACTAGGGAAATGTGGATTCTTCCAACAAGAGAAGTTGAGCACAACACCAAAATAGATGCCTAATTAGGGCTATAAACCAAGAACTTCCATTCTTCCATTTTAACATACCATACTCATACAAGGTTTGTGTTGATAGGTAGGGGCCCATAACACCCTACCCTCTCTCACTCCTCTCATCTTGAGAAGAGACTCTACACTAGTTGGAGTCCAACTAAAAAGACCTTTCCCAAAATTGGTCACTTCTTCCCTATCCAAGGGTGAGTAATACCAAAACAACCATGCAAGAAAATCTCAAAATTTAAACATAAACATGAAAGGAACTCATTCAAAATAACATGGTTTTCAAATCTTCCCAACATACCCACAAACATACAAGCATTCAAACAACAACAAGGTAGCATAAACATAAAACAAGAATGAAATCTTTACAAGGGAGATGAAAATTCCTACCTTCACAAAGAGGTAATGGCAACTGAACAAGTTTGAGCAAAGCTTTTTCCTTCCTTCCTTCAATCTTCCAAGACTCCTCTCTAAATGTAGAGATTGGGTAACAACCTCCACTACTCCAAGAAGGGCCTCTAAATAAGCCTCCAACTCAACCACCAAAAGGAGCAATAACTTCTCCCACCAACCTACAAATCTAGAAGCTCCTAACTCAACCCACACTATGGTTAATCACTAAGTGGAGGTGGGGTGATGCAAACTCAAGGTAGTCAAAGTCAATTTTCGCACAAAGGCAAAAAGAGACTTTTTTAGTGATCTCAAAAGTGAATAAAAGGGGCTTAGGGGTTGGAAAAGACCCCCAACCCATACCCATACCCTTTGGGTATAATTATTTCATGTTTTAAAGCCCAAGGAATAGGTTTGGAGCCAAACAAAAGATAGGATATAATTAGGACCAACTAACAACTCTAAAAAGTAGATTAAGCACTAATCTAGATTAGGGATGACTAAACTTGATTAAGAACCAAATTAGCAAACTGACACTAACTTAAACCAACTTAGGTCCAAAGGTTACACAGCTAACCCTAATCAGCCACTAAAGAACATAAACAATTCATGAGTGTCAAGTGACACTAAAAGAACATAGTTACGAACATTAACATTCACTGAACACAGAAAGATACATACATACATCTCACAATAGAATACATGAATTACAAACAACAAGGTTTCCAAAATTAGCACATAGGGATAAGTTTTGTTCCTCCCTCGATTTTCTCAGCTAAAATATTTGCACACTCATTGCACACATCAGTAGTCCTATAAAATCACATGCACATATGTATTTATGTATCAGGAATTCACATAAATTAAAACATACATAAATCAGGGTTTCTCTCAATTCTTAACTATTAAAATCTCTTAAATCAAAGTATTAATCCTTCATTTACTAATTTCATCAACATACATATACATAAAACATTAAATGACAACATCAAATATCTGAAAGTAACATCACACAGCATGAAATAACATAATATGTTCTAAGCATCAAATAATGTCTCGACATCTCGAGTCGTGAGTATCAAAATAATAGTAATGTATCACTATGCTATGATGGGTCAGGGTGAGGCCTCACATCCTCACCCACTAGGCATGAACTTCCTCCTGGAGTTCATAAAAAAGATAAGGGTACTGAGATCACATCTGCGCTGCATCCTCCCATGAAAATGTGACCTCATCATAACAATCCCACTGGACCCTAATCTAGTTTTGAAGGGTTGCAAAAAGCGGTTCTCGAGGAGATATGTTGCACTCCATTTTTAGGGCACCTAGAGGTAAACAAGATGATAGTTGATTTGAGACATTTATACTTTTGGTTAGGACTCAAATGGGATGTGATAGAGTATGTTGCCTAGTGTTTGGAATGTCAACATGTCAAGGCTGAGCATGTCCATTCGACAAGACTTTTGTATCCACATGAGATTCCATTGAATAAATGGTAGGTTATTAGCATGGACTTTTTTCAAGGTTTTCCCATGACCTGACATAAGCATGATGTCATCTTTTTCATAGTCAAAAAATTAACAAAAGTTGTCCACTTCATTCCTGATAGTCTAAAGGATAGATCTCTAGTTTTGGCAAGGAAGTTTATCCAAGAGATATTTTGACTGCATGGTATTATAGAAACCATCACCTTTGATAGGGATAACCAAATGACTTCAAGGTTTTGGACAAACTTGAACTTCACTTTGGGTACACACTTGAACTTCAACAGAACTTACCAACCTGAGATTGATGGGTAAATTGAGAGGGTGAACCAAGTGCTTGAAGATTCATTGGGCATGTACTACATGCATCAACAGTACAAATGGGAGGAGTGTCTTCCATTGGTGGAGTTTGCCTATAATAACTCCTATCATTCTTCTTTGGGTATTGCTTCATTTGAGGCTCTTTATGAATGGAAGTGCCAGACTCATATTAGTTGGGATAGGGTTGAAGAAATAATTATTGTGGATCCTGAGATCAATAAGAGATGAAGAGCAGGTGATCTTAATCTGTAGTTGACTGAAGAGGTAGCAAATTGACAAAAGAGTTACGCTAATAAGAAACACACTTTTCGAAAATTGTAGATTGTGGAATAAGTGTTTCTAAGGATTAGATTGTAGAAGAGTTCAATTTCATTTGGAAAGAGCTCAGGTCTTGCCTTGAGATTTTTTTTCCCTTTTAAGGTTTTAGAAGTTATCAACATAGTTGCTTATTGGCTTATTTTTCTATCTGCGTTAGCTTGCATTCATAAATTTTACCATGTGTCTCTACTTAAGCCATATAATCTTGAGATATCTCATGTGCTTGACTAGCATGCATTGTAGGTACAAGATCTAGGAGTGATGGCAGTTTAGCCCAACCGACTCATTGAGCAGTGTACCATCAAGGTATGAGATAGGGACATCCTCCAGTATAAGGTCCAATGGGACCAATTTGGTGTGGATAGTGCCACTTGGGAGGATGTGAAGGATTTACAGAAATCCTTTCCCCATCTTTTTGTATAGTTTGTTTTATTTCAATTAGATGTTAGTTTTGGATGTGTGTGTGTGTGTGTGTGTGTGTGTGTGTGTGTGCACTTATTTTGTTGTTATTTGACATCAGAATGATGCCTTTTCCTAAAGGGGAGGGATGTCATGTCTAGCTTGTTGACATTCTTAGACATGCTTATTTGGATGTTTATGTGGCAGTTGAGTCAAAGTTAGACCATTCAACCCTTTTGTTTGATGATAATTAAGAGATATTTAAGCTATTTTCCTAAGGTTGTAACTTAATTTCATTTATAAGGATGGATTAATGATTAATTGATGCATAGATGGATGTTATGAGGTGTTGCATTTCATTTTATATGATGTTATATTATTTTATTCATGATTAGATTGAATGTTGTATTTAGTCATACTATCTAAATTACTGATTCGTTGCCTGTTGCAAGTGTCTAAGTGGACGTAGAATCAATTAGACAAGAGTGTGGTTGAGGAAGAGGGTGTTAGCCGCTCAGAAGGGGATGAATGGATACCCGAGCAACCCATACACCATGTAGATGTTCAATATGAATAATTAGGAATGTCAATGTGGTTGAATTCCAAACTTACATGATCTTTCGTCAAGATGGACTAATTTTATTTACATTTTAGTTTTATTTTATTATTCTAAATGAAAAAATTCTATTGAAATGAGATAGAAAGATGTATTACTTAGAAGTGACATTTGAAGTTTTATTTAATTCCTTGAATAAAGGTTTTATGCTTATGGTGTGCTTGAATTTGACATCTCTTATCTCTCATTCTTTATTTTAATCATCTTTGCATGAAATCAGGTCTAGAAGTAAGAAAATAAGAGGTGAACTTGTTAAAACTTGTTAAAAACAAGTTTATATGTATGTTTATATTTTTTGACATTTTCCATATATATAACATATAAGAGATGACATGTTTGGAGGGTGTCAATTTTATTGTATGGAAAATAAACCCTAAATTTGGTCAGTTACAACCATGGAGGATTCTTGGAAGGAGATCATCTTTCTTGAGAAGAGCATTGGTGGTTGGAAGGAAAAACATATTCTTGGGGGAAACGAATTCAAGAAGAGACTGGGCAACAACAAAACTACCAGGTTCCTCATTGAACTTCATCACATTTGCTTGTTGAAATATTTGAACTTTCATTAGCATACTTTGTAATATGAACGCTTCTATGTTGTTTGCCAATATTGTTGTATTACAAGATTAAATATTAGAACAAGCTTTTAGATAGCTGTAGAAAATTGTTAATGGTAGCCAACCAAGACTATGTACCCACTTTTTTTACTATCTATTTAAAACACCACACCTTTGAACCTTGGGTTACTGAAAATAATTGGATTTGAAAACCAAACAACTGGGTAGTTCTATCAGTATATAAGTAAATAAGGGGTTCCCCATTTTAATCTTTATTAAATAAACTTGTTGTTGATTAAATCTATGGAATGATAAACTAAAAGATATGAAACCGTTGATGAACTCTCGTGAGGTGATCTTGTATCCTCTGACCCTATTTTGTGAATTGTAATATTTTTTTATTAATTATTAATAGAAAAGGACTATTCATAAAAAAATATCAAAGTGATATCTCCAACATAAATCTTATAGAGAAGGTTCATCATTAGACTAACAACATTAGAAGATGTGTTCTATTTCAAAATGCCCCTATGTCTTATAAATGATGTTTAGTTAGTTTAATTGAATCTTGAACCTGATTGGTGGTAAATGTATTCAGTGACTAGCATGGGTATTATTTATTTTTAAATTGATAAAACCAAGTTCTCATAGTTGGCTAGTTAACACCCCTCGCAACACTACCATTAGTATAATCCTGAAACCTTGGTATAGGATAATTTTTGAGCTCTAGTGCTATTACTAGTCAAACGGAAATGGTTTAGAGATGGTTCAATAAGTGACCAAGGATAGTAGGTCAATAGGAGTTTGACCCGAGAAAGAGAGGGAAAAAAAACATCAAACAAACATAACCTTAGCTAGATCTTTCAAAGAAGCACAAATTCACCACTGATTTCTTATCTACAGACAACTTAAATGATGAACTACTCACAGAATGTATAAAATGACAACATTGATATTTGTATTTGAAGTTTATGAGGTTGTTACTGCTATTTACTATCCACCTCTAGGTAACTTAGTGGCACTCAACCAAAAATAATCAATCCTCCTTAATAGAGAGATTACAGAATTAGAACCCCAACCAGGTTAGTATTTCTTATAGAGGTGTACGTTGAATCTCTCTTTTGAATTGTGCAATAATTCTCCATAAACATCCAGATTAAGGAAGTGCTTAAAATCATGCTAAAATGTGACTATTTTAATTCCTTGAGCTAGTCTTATTATCCCAGGGTTAGGGCATTCTCCATGTTAGGAAGAATCCTGAGGGAGTAAGCACTCCATGGATGGCAAGGTAAAAGCACTTGGGCCACACTCCCATCTCAAATAGCAGATGGATGATGTCTGATAGATTTGGAGACCAGATACACTGATGAACACCTAGCAAGCTTCTAGTTACCTTTCTCATGGTTTTGTACCTTCATCTTAGTGATGTTGTATGGTAACATTCAATTGACGTGATATTTGATTATTGGATAATGTAAACATAAAGATGGTGATGTACTATTGTTCATGGGCATGCAATGTATAAGAAATGTAAATCAACCATGGTTGTTAAGCTGTAATGGTTTCACTTAATGAACTAATTATACTCATTATTTATTTAATTTATAGATAACGATTGAGTTCTTGACTTTTCAAATCTAGATGTGTTTGGTTTCTTTTCTGCATTTTTGATTTGTGTGTGATATAACATTTTTTTAGGACATTGTTCTTAGATGCTACAATTAATCCATAGGAAACAAATACCATGTAACTCCTATCAAATTTCTTTTGTAATGATCCTCTGGTAGATTCATAAATGCTTTGAGTCCAGCAAAATGCCCTTGATGCCAAACTTGGGTTTGTTTCAATCCTAGTAGGATGATATTCATTTCTTGTGTATAGGAAAATAGTTTCAATTGGTAAAAATATTGCCTCAATTATTTTTATGAAATTCTTCACTAAATTTACCACATTAGATGATGTCACACTTATAGAAAACCCCTCTACACAACTTTTCACCTCCAAATTGAACACTTTTCTGACCATATCGAGCATATGTTCAAATCTTACCCACATTTACATAAACTCATAGGCCTAGAAAAGGTGGAGAAATTTATTTTTGTGTTGGTAAATAATGGTTGTAATTTAGTCCAAATCTCAAAATTGGTTAAGTGGTACCCACTATTTTTGATGATTAATACAAAATATACAACCCAAGCTTCAATTATTGAAAGAATGTTTGGAGACCAAGGTGCCAAATTTGATAATGATAGTGATGTGATCGAGGAAAAGATTAAAAAATATGATACCATGTTTAAAACCTCATTAATTGGGTGCCTTGTAGTCATCCTCACTGACCAAGCCAATATTTGTTCATGAAGACACATAAACCTACAACTACATCACACCTTCCTATAGGAGGCCATGTATCCAAAAAGCCAGTGTAATATTTCATTGCCAACATGTAAATAAGTCAAACATAATGAGATCACTAAATGCATGGTATGTCAAGAATCTTAACAAAGTAGTTAATATGAACTTGAGGAACAATAAGGAATACAATTGTGAACAATAGATGCAATGTGTCAAAGCTCTGGTAAAAAATATTAATAATTATATTATTTTAAGAAATATATAAATTATATTATATGAATGAACTACTCATTTCTACCAATTCAATTATAAGTTGAAATATTTAATTTTAAAAAATAAGTTGTTGATTACTTAATTTAAACTACCAAAATATTTAGTAAGTTTGAAAGGTAGTATTAGTTTGACAATTTGTAAAAAAGTATTAAAAAAATTAGAGCAAGATTGTAAAATAGTAGCTAGTAAAACATAAGGTAAACTTAAAGAAATAACATTTTACAATTGGCAAAAATAAACATTAATGTAAAATCAATAAATATATTTAAAATAAAAAATATCAAATATTTAACTTTATATTTGAACTTGGTAAGAAAAATAAATTGTGATAATTAATATTGATTAGACATTCATTTTTGTTCAAAGTGGTGCGAGGTGGAAGATAAATTTTTTTTTTTTTTAAAATCTAATGAACTTGTCAAAAATGTGGAAAAGATAACGTTGTAATTAATGCATTCATTAATACATGATAGAGTTGTTAGAAAATATTTGTATTTTTGTTGGAGAAAATTGAATTTTCTCCCTACCAAAAATAGAATGGTCCAATAGAGTGAATGAAAAATGTAATTTATAAAATAATGAAAAATTAGAAAAAGATATAAACATTTGAAGTTTCTTTTAATCTTTTAAATCCCATTATTTGATTGGTCGAACTAATAACATCAACAACAACATGTTAGATTTATTACAGTAATCAAGCTATTTTCTAAGTTTAGTTTAAATAAATAAATAAGTTAAATGTATAGTTGTTGGAAGTTATTTCCATAATTAATTTGTGCAAGGGATAATAAGGCTATATAAAGATGCTCAGACATCAATGCATAAAAATTTAGTATCAATTCTGTATGTATTCAAATGTATCCAGTAGATTTGAATCAATAAAATCAGTATTTTATATTTTAGCTCTTTCATTTAGTATCATAGTGAGTTGATCAATGGGGAGAAGAAATCTTTTAATGGATTTTGGATGACTAGACCCTAACTTTTATAAATGACATCTTCTAAAATTTTTTATTGAAGATAGGAGGCTGGAGGCAATGGAGGTTGGAGGATTTTTATCATCTCAAGCTAGCTTCTTGCTTAGAGATAATTGTTGCATGGGAAGAAACTATTTGTGTCTCTATAAAGCTAGGGCTTGGCAGATTCATCCTTGAAGATACAAGAGGACTTGAAAGATTTGTGTCCCTAAAGGGCTTGGTTGTGTGATTGTCCTTCTATGGAGTGAAGGGGGGCAAGATTTGAAGAATGGGGTTAGAGACACTTGAAGGATATGTTGAATTTTAGAGGAAAGGCATCCATGTACATACATATTAGTGGTGATTGTCTCTATGAGACTTGATGAGGTGTTAGACACACTCAGAGGAGATGTGGACTTTTAGAGGAAAGGCGTCTCATGTGCAACACCGAAGGAGGCATTGGGCACACTCCATGGAGATGTGGAATTTTGGAAAAACTATGTCTCCTTTTGTAAGGAGGTGGAAACAACCTTAATATGAGGGAAAATTCAGGATTTATAGTTTGAAGTTGGGATATTGGGATAGGAGGGAAAATTTAGGTATACGATTTGCAATCTAAAGTTGCAGAGAGAGATCTATTTTCAAAGATTGGTGAATGAGCTTCATCAAAGTTTCTAGAGGAATAATAATGGTGAAGGCTTTCACTTTTATTGGATAAATGTAATAAGGGGGGGATGTTGGACTTATCACATTAATTAGGTATTACAGTAATTAGGTTAGTTTCTAATAAGGGGGAATGTTATATTTGTTGGATTAATGTAATAAGTGGGGATGTTAGATTTATTACATTAATCAGGCTAGTTTCTAAGTTGAGTTTAAATAAATAAATTAGTTAAATGTATAGTTGCTAGAAGTTATTCCTGTAATTAGTTTGTGCAAGGGAAAATAAGGCTATATAAAGATTCTTAGACATCAATGCATAAAAATTCAGTATCAATTCTATATGTATGTCATGTCCCCTTTTCAAATAATTAAAAATAATAATCTTTCCTAAGGTAGGCAGGCCCAAAAGGTGAAGTTTCAAAAAAAGGGGCTAATATTTGGAAACCAATGGAGTAATAAATGAAAATTATTATTAAAATATGTTTTATTAAACCCTCTTGGATGTGAGTTAGGGTTGTGCCCTCTTTTAAGGGATTTGGAGGCATTTTGGGCTCATTCCAGAACTTGATTTTTGCTCATTGCTTTGTTGTTCTTCAGAGGCTCCCAAACCTATGGAGAAGGAGACCCAAGGATAGGAGTTTGCAGGTTTTTGGGAAGGCTAAGGATGGGAGTTTAAAGCCATTCCATGTGCAAGCTCATGTAGAGTTTTTCCTTGTGTTGAACAATGCAAATTTATGGGTTTTTGGGTGTGTTTTTTTTGTAAGAGTTTGGTGTTTACGGTTGAGTATTTCATATCAGTTTGTGCTGTTGCTATATTTCAGACATTTAGATGTTAAAATAGAGCTGAATATATATTTTAGTTCGTGGTTAAACTTTTGTGATAGATTATTAGTGTTTTTGTGGTGCTTCCGGGCTATTTTGTGTTATTTTTCGGGAGCCCAATGAGCATTGTTTTTGCCCTCCGTTTGGGAGCTATTGTGTAAATTTTATACATATCTAGAAATATCATTTTGTGGGCTGTTATGTCGCCGATTTGAGGTTTATTGAGAAATTGGTGGATCTTTGAAATATTGGTTGTTTGATTTTAAAAATCTGATTAGAGGCTTGAAATATCATATAAAATCAGAAAATGGGACATTTCAATGTATTTGAATGTATCCAAAAGATTTGAATCAATAAAATCAGTATTTTATATTTTAGTTCTTTCACAAAAACAATGCTACATAGTGGTGTGCACTGATGGTTATGGTCATAGGAGTGAGTTTTCAAAATAATAAAATTTAATTATTGTATTTGGCAATGCATTCAAATTACACTCAAAATCATTTTTGTTATTAATTTAAGTAAAGAAAATAGATTTTCAAAAGTTTTTTAAAAAAATATTATTATTATTTACCAACTTTATCAAAAAAAAATTGTCTCTTTCATCTTTAGCTTACAAATTAGTTGATTGTGAAAAGTTCTAAATTAGTTTAAACTTAGTATTTACTTTCTTTCTTTGTTCTCTATTTTAAATTTAAGAACTTACTTAAGTGATTATATTAGCTTTCAAAGAAGCTTGAATTGAGATTTATTTTTCCATACTCATATTAATGGTAAAAGATTTAAGAACAATTTCTTTTGCATTCAAAGTATACTACTTTATGATCTAGTGAATTAAGTATTAAAGTATGATATCACTTATTAAAATATGATCAAATTTCTACTTGTTAAACACATTATGAATTCATAGTTTTAATATTAATAATTATTTTCTTTTACTCCTTTTAATTAAATTTTATGCTTGAAATATGGAAAAATATTATTTTAACAAAATGGAAAGAAAAGAGTAAATAGTTATTCTTGGAAAAATAAATATAAGTCATGAATGGTTGGTTTTAACTTTAACTTTTGATAGTTATGAAAGTTGAAATTTGAAATTTGTCTTCAATATTTAGAAAGTTAAAATCCATTTTTATGACTATGTATTAATAATGAGGTTTTTATTGTATTTTATAATGGATAGATGATGGATCCACTACAATTGTTATGTTTACAATATGTTGTCTATATTGTGTTGCATAATGAACTAATAGAACTAGATGGGCAACATGAGAATGACTTGAGTGGAATTTAATTTATTAAAATTTATTATAAAGAGTTTTTATCTTAAGATGTATTTTATTTCTTTTATTTTCCTTACACTATTCTTGATTTTCATGTTAGCTAATTTTAATTTTTTGGTTGAAGTGTGATAATTTTAAAAAATTGTAGTAATGAGTTTATGTAACAAAATAGTTCTTTTTAAACTATGAGATAATTAAAATTTTAAAATTAAAATTTAGAAATGTAGACATTGTCAATGTTATTAATTTCTTATACTAATCTATAAGATTAAATCCTTCATTTGTTTGTGGTGAAAATTTAGGTAGGAAAAATGCAATATGGAAAGCCTTCTAAAAAAGGCTCCTATAACACAATATAGATTCACCCAATCATATAATTTGTACTATATATAAAATTTATAAATAAATTATCAAACTATAGATATGTTTCAATTATATAAAAATAGTTGTTTCTGATTGGTGAAAACTAATTCAATAATTAGACAGAGTGAATGCAATAGTACATTGCCTATGACAAGTACAATGACATCATGATAAAAAATAAAATAGTGCTTGAACCTTTGAAGGGTGCAAGGGCTAACCGATAGTCTTGTATACTATCAATGATGTTCTTGAACAATTATTACTATGTTCTTGAAAGAATGTTTAATATAAAGCCCTTAATTTTATTAGATATTGAACTATACTTATATCCATTTTGCAAATTATATTTGTTTCTCTACATTCTAATCCACTCATGAATCTCTATCTAAAAAATTCATCAAATAATTAATAGTGTTATTGATGTAGCAAACTTAGTAGCTATTTGCATGATTTGTAAATTTGAAGAAAACCCTTATAAACTCTTCTAGTTCATATGCATTAGAATTGTTTAATCTTTTTTATTGATCCTATTTACAATAGAAATGCCACATGCATTGGAAATATGCCTCGCAAGTTCCATTTTTACAATAATTTTTGATAAAAGAAAGAAAAATCGATGTCTAAGTTAAAGAAATAAGGTGGAAATAAATTTATTTTTTCTTGATTAAATGAAAAATCTTATTCTCCTTATCCTATCCAATTACAACTTATTCAAATCTTTAAATTTAACTCTATATAAACACTACATAGTGAAGAATGAAAAAATAAATGAGAAAAATATTTAAAACCACAGTAAACAAAGAAACAAATTTATTTTTGATGATCTACATTTGAAGAGACAAAATTTATATAAGTGCTTTAACTTTGAGCTTTAATAAAATTTCAAACAATTCACACAATAAAAATGAAATAGATATTTAAAGAAACTCAGTTTTAATCTTTTGCGATTCAAAAAATAATAGTTCACAACACTATTACATATCCCTAACATTTTATGCTACTTAACATCTTATATATAAGTGAAACATAAACCATTTTATTTAACAAATACAAAATCAAAAGAATGAATTAATAAAATATTAAGAGTTACATTTTTGAAACATTATAAGCACATATTTCATAAAATTTATAATAGAGTTTATAAAATATTTATTATAATGTGATTATTAACTTAACCTTGATTTGAACACCAATTGTGATCTTAACTTTGATAATTAAATGCTAACTTTAATTTGAACTCTAAATACAAATGGAACCTTATCTCTAACCATAACCAACATTAAAATTCTAATTTTAATTAAATTATATGACCAAAAATCTAATCTAAGACTAAACAAACTTTGTTTTAGCACTAACCCTGACTCAATTGCAACCTTATTTAATTGTAAGCCATAACCATACACACATTTGAATCATATGCATATAATCGTTACTGGCTGGAGCCTAGATTAATTTTTATTATTTGTTGAGATTAATTATTATTATGTGTTAATTTTCATCTAGTGTATTTGAATCCAAGCCCTCTCCGATGAGAGTCTACAAATTACTATTGTGCTATGGTCTCTTGCCCCATATAACCATAACTCTTATCTAACCATAAGCTTAGGTATTTATTTGGATTTATTCTATTCTCTTTGAATCTATATTTTTATTTTTCTCTTTTACGATATTTTAAAAAAAATTTCTTTAATTTATTTTACATAAAATATTATTAAACATTACTTTTTTTTAAAATATGTTTTGAAATGATAAATTATTTTGAACTATTTTTATTTTTTTAAACAAACATTTTTCTATGATCTTTCACTTGTGCATTAGCATAGGATTATCAACACACAAGGAATTTTCAGAAATTATAACCATGTGCTCACTACTACATTTGGACCCAAATTGTGAAGATAGGCCATCACAATTGCAAAGGCCACTCATTGCAATTGTGACAACTGCTCATCGCCCAAGTGATAGTACCAATAATTGGCTCTCGTTAGATGGGCCTCAAATTTTGGCATCACAAATTATGACGGAAAGCTCATCCATCACAACTGTGACACAAAAAGCTATTGTAATTTGATAGAAGACAAGGCCAAGAGTTCATCGTCACATTGTCGTAATTATGACAAGCCATCATAACAATTAGGACATCTTAGAGTTTCACTATTCTATCAAAATAGTGATGCTTGCACTCTATGGCCAATAGTCATCCGTTAGAATGTCCATGGAAAGTGTGACAATATGCAACATCAATGCGATGACTACTCATTAGATTTATTCATCACAATTGTGATGGATATGCGACGACAATGTTGTTGGTCCAATAGCATTACATCGAACCAGGCTGTCGCAATTGCAACATCCTACTAAAATAGTTTTAAAAAATTGTTCTTTTTTGTTAAAAAATCATTTTACTATGTTGATCATAGGCATACATTTTTTAGTGTAGGTCATGTAGTTTCCTCTTTGGCCCCTCCCATAAAGATTGTGTTTGACATTCTTTTAAGTTTTTTGATTGATACTACTTCTACTCAAGCATTTCACAGATAGTGTTTCATTTATGTTTCCTTTTTATATTACTATAGATAAGAATCCCAATGTCATGATTATTTCTCCATGTAGGAAGCCATGGATTCAACATACATTTTGTGTGCAACATTAGTTTATTGAGGACTTGACATAAAAATAGGCAAACCAACACCAAATGTTTCCAAGTGGCCTTCGGGGATAACTTTAAGAAACCCCTCTTTGGAAAAATGTATAAAATCATGGCGAATCCAACATTATTTTAGGGGCAAACAATTAATTTGAGTTGGTGATTTGTTTTTTACAAAACAAGAAAAAAAAAAAATTTATTGGCAATTTTTTCCTATCGTATGATAATTTTGTAAAACTGTGGTGAATCTTTAATTATTTCAGAAAATCATGACCAAAAGTAAAAATATATAGAAACCATAAATTTGTATCATCCAAGATATAATAACCCTATTTAATGACCATTAGATGACCCTAACTCAATGATCTAAATCCATTTTGGCCTAAAAAGTTAAAGTACAAGTTTCAAAGAAAGTTTCTAAAATAAGTACACTTGTCCATGGTATAATCTATTTTGGACCAAAGATTATCTAAGGATAAAAATTCCCTAAGAAAGTCTCCAGAATAGAGACACTTATCAAATATATGTACTTTACCTATAACCCAACTTAAAGTTACCGTAGAGTGGCGAATGTGACCATCAATTAAGACATGCCTCAAAAATTATGGGCAAAAACATTTAATTTACCATGTGGAAAGATTGGATTCCATTGGTGAAGTCATCATCAAAATAAAATGATTATGTATCATTATTGGTGATTGGTCTGAGCATGCGACCAAGTTTTCGTAAATTGCAGGTGATGCCGCCACCCAAAAAGTGACAAAAATCACCAAATTAAGGGTCCCCAATGAGTGAGATTAAGATTTCAAGAATATTCACCACTAAAGTAAACCTTTCTGGCCTTTTGGCGGTGGTCTACCTATTTTCATGTCAAGTCCTAAATAAACTAATGCTGCACACAAAATGTATGTTGAATCCATAACTTCTTACATGGAGAAATAATCATAACATTGGGCTTCTTATCTATAATAATATAAAAAGGAAATGGAAACACATCTTTGTGAGAGGGGCCAAAGAGGAAATTACATGACCTATGCCAAATAGCATATGCATGTGATCAACATAGTAAAATATATTTCTAAGAAAGAAGACAATAATTTTTTTTCATCATTGTCTTTATAAAACATGAGGTGTAGGTTTGAAAAAAATACTAAAATGTATAGGACACTAAGTAGTTTTTTTCATCATTCTCTTTGTAAAAGATATGTTTTAATTGGCTGCTTATCCATGGGTGTATCCTCAAGAGTTGAGTGAAATATTTTTAGTGTGACATGTTCTTTAGATGTTTTCCTAGTGGTATCATTCAATATTTTTTATATCTCATGTCTTGACACATGATGACATATTGTGTTGTATTTACTTATCTACACATCTCCCAAGGGATTTACCGTGCCTTTTTATTGCTTAACATTGCTTTTATAAGGTCCTTTCAACATGGTGCAACTTCATTCATGTAGCACAAATTTCCTCCTTATGAAGCACACTCCATTTTCTCTCCTATAGGTCTACCTAATATTGCAAACATTGTCAATTGCACAAGGTCTACTTTAACTATTTTCTTCTAAATCTATTTGTCTTTTATTATCTTTTTATAATAGCTAATTTTAATAGAAAACATTTGATACATAACAATATATAAGTATCCCCTAAAATCAATGAGCAATGAATGTAATTTTGTGGAGTGTTTTCCAAGAATCACTTGCCTCTAAATAATGTATATTGATATGTTGTGAGTATGATCTTAAAATCATTCTTAATAACTCACAACATTATGTAGAAGATCACATGATTCAAGAACTCATTGTGATGGTTCTAGTTGTTTCTATTGTAGTCCAAGTTCCTCTTGTTGTTGTTGATAGTGTCGCTAGAGCTCCTTTCCTTGGTCCTTGCAATGTTGTGTCTACTCTTCCTATTGGTGTTTCAATGGGATATGTGTGTCTTCCTTTCTTGTCTCTTTCTTGGAGGTTCCTCTTTCTCATATAGTTTTGGTCACAACTTTTGTTGGTGTGGTTGTCCCTGTGATTACTAATATTTGAACTCGACAAGCATGTATATTCCATCTCTAAATTAGTTTGTTTTTACAAGGCTCATTGAATAGAACACAAATCAAACTAATATTCAACAAAGGTTAATTGAAATCAAATCACAAAAATTAATCATAATACAACACTCTTATTTTATTACTTAGCCAATGGAGAAAGTGGTATCCCAAGGACTAAAAATGTCTAAATTATCATATGGAAAGGTAGCAAGTACAATGTTGTGCTCCTCTTTCTCAAGCTTATACATATATGTTGTACTCAAGTTAAATATTTGCTAAAAATCAATCATCTCTTATAAGATATTAAAAATAAATATTAATTCTATAACACATAACTAAATCTTCTTTACATCTCATACTGTAGTTATTAATTTTAATAAAAATACATCCATGAAAGACACTATGATACAAAAAATTTATTGTTTCTTAAGTAAAATGATTTTACTTCCATAGTTACCATAATCTATATGACAATTTAGTCCAAATCATTTAAAAATCTTGCATTTAAATAAACAAATTTTATCTATAGAGAGAAGACATAAAGATAGGCACCTATGTATAAAGTATTTATCAAATGCAAGCCTTCCAATGGCCATGTTTTTTCTTGCCCCTATATATAGGAATGGATGCCAACATGATAGCTATTTTTATATATATTTAAATATGTTCATATATACAAGAATATATTTTGATATGATAGCTACACACACACACACACACACACACGCACACACACACACACACACACACACACACAGAGAGAGAGAGAGAGAGAGAGAGAGAGAGAGAGAGAGAGAGATATTTTAACATGATACCTATTTATATGTATATAAATATGTTTCTTGACAAAACCCTGACAAGGAAATCTTGTTGCATTAAGTTTGATGTTTAAAATAAGTAGCAATAATTTGAGAATAACAATAAAAAAAGTTGATTTAGCAATGCTATCAACCAAATTCAGAATCTGAAAGGTTGAATGGTGGTTGTTCTATATTGTGCAAATATAAGTTATGGGTAGTGATTGAGCAATTTTATTTCTCAATTAGATTGTGTAACAGTTTATTTTGTATGAATATATTAGATTACATTCAGTATTCCAACATTGTGATAAGAATATTAATGATTTGTTCATGAATTGAAGTAATAATAACAATCTTTATATGCCCAAGTAGACAATTTTTTGTAATGGACCCAATGGATATATTAGTGTAGTTGTCCTCATTGAGAGTATAGGAAGAATCATGTTCAAGAAATGAGGATTATGTTGTGAAAAAGAAAGAGTCTAATAAGGATGATGGAGAATTATGCCCTTTATTATGGGTAAGAAACTATATTTTAACTTTTCCTAATGCATTGTTAGATTTTGATTGTATTCAATCAGATTGAAAAGATGTAAAATGAATTTCAAAACCCAAATTAGATCTATATTTTTTTCTCAATACATAACCTAGAAATTTATAATTGAAGAGTGGTCATTGTGGTGTTGTTATTTGGTAGAAAATGAGAGTTGTGCAAACCTTGCAATGACCTGAAAATTGACCTACAAAAAAGCATGAAATATTAAAATAAAAAGGTGAACTTGGCATTTAGAAACGATAACTAAAATATAAATGTTACCCACTCTCTCCATTAAGTATTGCATGTCATATGGAATACATAGTGCAAGTCCATTTTGAAGGGACTAGTGTTTCCCACTATCAAAAAAATGAAACATAGGGTCAAGTACATGACATATTGTGGTGACCTCCTTTGCTAATTTGGCCATGTTTTGAAGAAAAATCTTTGACCATACTTCAGGATCTACTTCCTCCTTGTAATATTATTCAACATATCACCACAATCAAAAGAAATAATGAGTGTAGTTCATGAATCAATGTATACTTTAGAATTATCTAATATCATTTGTTTCCACTATTTAAATTCTTCTTCATGTCCCTCAATTTAAAACAAAAGTTATCAAATGCAATCAAACATGATTGTAGATATATAGAAACAGTAGAATACCTTAGAAAGCAATTCTTTCAAACACTTCATAAACTACAACTAAATTTCATAAATAAATGAGTTTGACTATGGCATCCTTCTACATTGCCTAAAACAAAGAGATTCACATAGTTAGTTGTCATGCAATCATAGGTTAATGTTGAGCTTCACTTGATTTGGAGAATGGTTTAATATTATCTACTAATTAGGGCCAACCACGTGAAGGTGGAAGCTCATTTGGCCCCGCCCACCATCCCCCCCCCCCAAACAGAAATCTACACTCACCTTTAACATCTAAAATTTCATCATTCTATTAATAAAATGTACCATCCATGAATTATCACATGATAACATTCATTAGCACACTAGTTTCATTAGAACATTCACATTAATATTTAAAAATAAGATGCATTAGAACATGAACATGAACATTCAATAGAACATAAATAAAACATCATTCATTATCAAATAAGTTAAATAAGTTCACATGAATCATTTCTTTTTCTTTTTTCTTTTTTTGTCCTTCCCTAAATTGTTGGACAAGCATCTGTTGATTGATACTCTTTTCTAATATGTTTCATAGTGGCATGTAATTCTTGGTATGAGTGTGAGAGAATATTTGATGGTGATAAAAAAAAGTCACCTATAAATCTACAACAAAAAATATTAGTTGTTACTATAAACAATCTTAATGGTACATATTTCACCTTTTATAGACTATAATGATGTATATCACAAACCTCAGCATACACGACATTGTTATGTTGGATAAACCATTCTTAACCTTCAAATTCACCAACAACAATATAGAAGAGAGAAGAGTTGATTGGGATCCTTTGTAAAGGGTCATGTTTTCCTTCTCAAGTAGAGGTATATCATCGATGACCTCAATGCCATCATCATTAGTAGCAATAGTAACATCAGCACTAGTACCAAATGTGTCATGGATCAATGCATTTGTACCATCATCTTCAAATGTGTTTTTTGGAACATGATCATCATCTTCCATGGGATCATGATCTTCTCCTTCAATACTCACACCTCCATGTTCCTACATATTCACACCTCTATGTTCCTCTGAGATGTATTGGTCCATACCACAGACTACCCTAGGGAGATCGACCTATATAAAAATGATGATAGTCAAACCCCTGTTCTGTGGTTCATATGTATGTTAATTGTGAAAATAATATAAAACAAAACTTACCAATGGATGATAATCAAACCCCCTTTAGTATGACCATTCTCCCTACAATGTCTCTTAGTTGTTTTGATTTTGATTCTTCTTGTCTTTAAGCCATTACAACCCTTTCAAGGACAATAATATTTGTCATTGCTTGTTCTTTGAAAGCTAGACAATAATCTAACAATTGTCTCCCTATTTTGATCAAAATCCCTTGTATTATCTAACATGATCCTTCTTCATGTGAATAACTTATTTTTGTACCCTTATTGAGTTGGTTGTATTTAATGTTTATATCTATACATATGGTTTTGAAAAACACATTTGGTGTAATTAATGTGTAAATCTACAAAAATATTGGACATGTTGTACTTAATGTTTATATTTTCACATATGGTTTTGAAAGAAAAATTTGGTGTAATTAATGTGTATATCTACAAAAATATTGGACATGTTGTACTTAATGTTTATATCTACACGTATGGTTTTGAAAGAAATGTTTGGTGTAATTAATGTGTATATCTACAAAAATATTGGACATGTTGTAGTTAATGTTTATATCTACATATATGGTTTTGAAAGAAAAATTTGGTGAAATTAATGTGTATATCTATAAAAATATTAGACATGTTGTACTTAATGTTTATATCTACGCATATGATTTTGAAAGAAGCATTTGGTGTAATTAATGTGTATATTTGCAAAAATATTGGACATGTTGTACTTAATGTTTATATTTGCACATATGGTTTTGAAAGAAAAATTTGGTGTATTTATGCCTCTTAATTTTGATTTTGGTCAAGGGAAGCCCATTAATGGTAATAGAAAACAAGAATACATTTTCTAAGAGTTTACAATTGTTCAACAAAATTAATGTTTTACAATAAAATGAACCTGAAGAATTGTTGGCTCATAAGGAAGAACATGGTGTTGATATTAGATCTACGTTGCTAACTCCTAATGGGTTGGAATACTATTATTTGTCCCCATCACATTCACTTTGATAGCCACATTAGGGAGGTGATCTCACCTAGTTCATCCTCATGACTTTGAAGTCCTTAATCATGATCTTGGGTGCTCAAATTAATGTCCAAGATACTTACGCCTTAGGGTCCTATTTGATCATCATTTCAAAGGACATCAGTGTCGACCAAAAAATGTATCTCAATATGTTTAGAGGTTTATAGGTAATATCATTATGGTAGAGGCTTTTTCAAGGGAATGAGCCTCATGATTATGGCATTTAAATAGAAGCAAAACTTGCTTCTTCAACCCTTTTCACTCAACTCTTCACTGAATTTATTTTTCAACATCCTTGGTTTCCATTGTTGCTCTAGCATATCTTAGAAAATGAAGCCATGTGGTTTCAACCATATATAGTGAATATTCTTTAAATAGAAAATTAATCATATTACTATCCAAGGCCTTTATCTTAGAAACTAATATTGTATATAGAAAAATCTGCAGATGTAAGGAGAGGTATCTGATAAAAATCAAGAGTTTCTATAGGAACAAGTCTTTATTAACCCTAGGTGTCTGATGTATGATGTGGACATTAGTCCTTTATTAACCCCAGGTGTTTGATGTAGGATTTTCTTGGGTCTTTGAGTAGTCTTGTATCAACCAAAAATATTTCCTATTTTATGTACCATTTTTTTGTTTGTGACGTTGTTGTTATCCATTTTTGCCACCCCCCCCCCCCCCACCCTCGCCAAAAGTTTCAATTTCGAATGTTGCCCCATCTAACGGCTACCTGCCAGTTTAAATGATATTTTAATGACCAAGGTATTTTATGTTTTGCCTTGCTAGCATGCAACTTCCCTCGCCCTCAGATTTTCTCAGATCTACGGTTCCCTTCCTTCTCGCATTATCAAGATGCGAAGATTTTAAATAATGTGAGAATCCCTCTTTCTGACACATGGACAGTTGATGTCATGCAGGTTCTTTATTTCAATGTGCAACTTTCCTTGCCGTTAGATCATGCCAGATCTACAGTGGGCGCATCCCCGCATTTTACAAATACATGAATTTTAAGGATTGCACGAAAGCCTCTTTGTGCCGCGTGGTAAGTGGGTCTGTGTGTCTCCTATGGGCCGCAATTTGGACAGGGTGGCTGGCTGAGTTGGCAGATCGATTGGTGCCCACTTTCCCGCATTCTAAGCTTTGTCAGACCTTTTGACAATGCGAGAAAGTGGGTTGTCAACACATGTCCCAGGCGATGTCATTGTGGATGGTTGTGTAGGTCCAAGAAGTACAAGTTACAGGCACCCTCAGATCTAAGAAGATCAAGGGCTGACACTTTCTATCATTATCAAGATGCGAGAAAGTTAAATATTGGGGGAAAGTGAGTAGCCACCATGTGTCTCTACAGGACCAATTTCTCTGTGGATCACCAGTTGGATGCTAGGTGTTGTTTAGTGTGGTACGAATTGCTGAGGTGGCCCCAAGTGTGATGGGCTCGGGACAAGAACAAGCGCAGTACATGAAGGAGTTTCTCAATTGTTGATCTCATGGAGATCAACGATCAGTGCTTCCTCGCATTATCAAGATGTGAGAAAGTTAAATATTGCGGGAAAGTGAGTAGCTGCCACGTGTCTCTGCGGGACCAGTTTCTTCGTGGATCACCAATTGGATGCTAGGTGTTGTCTAGTGTGGTATAGATTGTTGAGGTGGTGCTAGGTGTGATGGGCCTTGGATAGGAACAAGTACAATACATGAAGGAGTTTCTCAATCATTGATCTCATGCAGATCAATGATCGGTGCTTCCTCGCATTATCAAGATGCTAGAAAGTTAAATATTGTGAGAAAGCAAGTAGCTGCCACGTGTCTCTATGGGACCAATTTCTCTGTGGATTGCCAATTGGATGCCAGGTGTTGTCCAGTGTGGTACCAATTTTTGAGGTGGTACCAAGTTTGATGGTCCTGGGATAGGAACAAGCGTAGTACATGAAGAAGTTTCTTGATCTTTGATCTCGTGGAGATCAACAATCAGTGCTTCCCTGCATTATCAAGATGCGAGAAAGTTAAATAATGCAGGAAAGTGGGTAGAGGACACGTGTCTCAGTAGCTCAGGTAGCATTGATAGTTAAGGCAGTAATAGTTAGCAACTGACAGTTAGTGAGGCCATTGTAGTTAGGTTCCAAGAGGTTGGCGTGGTTAGTAAAGAATGGGCATGGTCAACCACGTGCAGACCTGCGAGGTGGCAAAACAAAATAAACTGGTTGGTCCACATGGGTTATCCTGGTGCTAGGGTTATGTTGACTTGTTGATCATGCTAATTCATGAAATAAAAATAGGGGGGATTAGGTTTTTACATGTGATCTAATCTCTGCGATTGATTCCAACTATCCAGAAGTGAATGCTAAATGCAGAGGAACACACTACCACCCTGATCTAATCCATCTACCTGGTCAGAGCACAATTATGGCACTGTTTCCATCCCTCAAGGCATTATTGACACAGAATATCAAATATCATTGCATCCTGATCGGATCTTCCTCATCATTGTTCTCTTTTGGACTTAATGCAGTGGTTGTAGAGTAGCTTCAGTTGAAAAAGATCTCAGTTATGCCTGCATTATAAAGGAAATTTTTGTACATTTTGTAAAGGTCAATCATTCTCTGATTTTTCTCTACTGTTTCTCTACAACCCCAGTGTAAAATTCCCCTACCTCTAAACTATATGACATTCTGCTATATTCTCCTTCAACCATTGGTATGAAAGTGCAAAACTCTTTGCCTTCACCATTGTTTTGTGGAAATCTGTAATCTGCATGACTATATCTCTTTCAGCCTTTGAATGATATATAAGTGAATCTTCTATTTCCTTGTGTCATTCATCTTGTTCTTTTGATCTGCATGTGGTTATTTGATTGAAATAAGTCTTAATGTGTAATATCCTGAGTTCATTCTAGTTCAATAGTGCATATGTGGGTAGAGATTGGTCTGAACACTCTATTTTGGTGCATCACCTCTTTAGACTAGATTAGGAAGATTTTCTTTCATGCTCTCCTTCTTCCTTTTCCTCTCCAAGAGTAGTTAGGTGCATCTTGATAGTAAGAGGAAGCCGGCCTTCTCTGGAGACTCAACCTCACAGTTCAAGTTCCACAGCTTGGAGGTTGTTTCCATGTTTCACTAGGTTTTCCTCATGCATAGGCTCTGGACAAGGGTCCAAACTTAAGTGACAACAATTTTTGGCATGCCCAATGGGACTCGTCTTCTCAAAAAACTTCAAGCCTACTGGTGTCAAAAGGGAAGATTTCAAGATTAATACTGAAGAGATAGTATTGGCTTCAATGTTCAAGCCTTCAAGAGGTTCATTCTTCAAAGTACTTGGCAACTCTAAGCTTCAACACATATTTGGTTCTAGAGCAAAGTTACAATGATACATGCCTAGAGCTGAAACAAGGGCATCTTCTAGAGGTAAGTTTCATTATCAAGAACTTTCACTTTCAAATCCTAGAAGAAGGAAGGCTAGAATATCTTTATCACCAGTTAGGGGTGTAGTAGTAACAAATACCCCTACAAGATCTATCTCTACTCCTCCTACTGTTAGATCTCAGCCTAGATTGCCATCAACACATATCAATAGATCACTTGCCTATATGGTGTTGCCTAGAGCTCATATCTATATGGCATTGCCTAGAGCTCATAATTTTGCCACCTTTAATGGTGGGAGCCCTCTCTTATCAGCCCAAAGGCATGATATACTAGTAGTTGCTAACAAAAGTATACTTGAGTTTACTGGTGAGACTTCTATTTCTCCCTTAGAACATATTCAAGAGGTTGCAAATGTCTGTAATATTCATGGTGTTACAAAGGGTGATGTTGCAGTTAGGCTTTTAGCCTCATCTTTGAAAGGAAAAGCACTACAATGGTATAGAGGTTTAGCTCATGGTTCTATAACAAATTGGGATGGATTAGGAGCAGGATTGTGCAAAAATTTTGAGGATAAAAGTGACTACTTGTCGCTTCTAGAGCAGTTGACTACTATAAAAAGAGCCCTCCATGAATGTATGACTGATTTTAATTATAGATTTCAAAAGACATGGGATAGAATGCCTACTTCAGTAAAGCCTACCCCTGGTAATGCCTTCTTACATTATCTTAGAGCTTTTAATAGTGATATTGCCACCACAAACCAAACTATGGGAGGAGATACCTTACCTAATGCTTATGAAATAGAAATAAAATCAGAGAACATCCTAATACAAGAAGGTAAGTTAGCTCTAAGACCTCCTATGCCCTTCTTTCCTAATGTTCCAAATCATCAACTAGCAGTGGCTCCCCTTCCCACAACTTCTACATCTCAATCCCTTGTCCTAGTACCTCAAGGTTCCACATCCTCAAATGGGATAGATGAAATTAAAGAGATGATGCAATCTCTGATGCAGAACATGGATAGAAAAGAAAAGAACCTAGAGAAGAAATTGCAAGAGCATGGGAAAGAGTTAAAAGATCAAGGAAAGAGGCTGGAGGATAATTTCTCTATGGTGCAGAAAATAAGTAACAAGGTGGTGACTTTAGAAAGACAGTAGCTCAAGGTAGTAAACCTCATCAATTGCAATATCAGACTCCAAGCGATGGTAGGCCTCCAAATCCTAATCATTGGAATAATTCTTTTGATCAGAATAGGCAAGGTGGCCATGCTTCAACCTCAAATGCAAACCAAAGTAGGGCCATAGTACCTCAAAATAATATGGCTCAAGATCAGGATTTTTGTCCATCTTGCAACTACTCCTATGCCTATTGCATGTGTCAAAAGGCTGGATCTTTTATGGCCTTGATAGTCCAAGAACCTGCAACAAGACAATCATTCAAGGAGGATCAATGTGAGAATTCCTCAAATATGCAAAGACAAGGTGATTTCTCTTTTATGAATCATCAGATGGAAGAGCATTGTAATGTAAACTAGGATTCCATTGCTCATAACACTAGAAGAAAAAGAAGAGCTATGGAAGAGATTGTCCTTCCTCCTCCTAATCAGGCCTCAACTTCAAGTGCAATACCTCATGAGCAAGCAACAAATAACCAATCAAGTATCTTTCAGCAGCAAAGGCAAAATCAGGGCAGGAAAAATACAAGTGATCCTTAGGTTATTCCATCTCAACCTCATATAATTGCAGCTCCCAAAGCTCCTATCAAAGCACCTGCTATGCCATTCAGTGTGGTAGAGTAGATGAAGAAGAAAAATGTGAATATCTCTATGTGGGATGCTGTTACTACTATACCCATGCAAAAGAGGTTGCTGCAGCAAGAATTGGAAAGAATTGAACCAAAGGATCAGACACCTAGTATGGAAAGTGCTACAAGTCTAGTACAACTATCAAGGGAGGTAGAAACAAGTAAAAAGGTTAGACCTCCTCCATTCTATATTTCTTTAATTATAGGAGGAAAACTAGTCCATAATTGCATGATTGATTCAGGGGCTAGCAGTTTAGTGATGCCTAGGTGTGTTGCTAATGCTCTAGGAATGAAATATGAGCCTATTGTTAGGGATGTATTACAGTTGGATGGTAGTATTGTCAAAACTGTAGGAATCCTTAGGAATGTGGAGATGGCCTTATATGCATGCCCTGGTTGTACTATAACCCAAGATATCTTTTTTGCTAAGGTCAAGCCATATTTTGCCATCTGCTTGTCAAGAGACTTTACTGCCCAAATAGGTGGTTTCATATCTTTTGATTGGTCATATATGTCTTTTAAAATGAGATATGGAGCAAATTCTTCAATCAGAGCAGAGCCTTAAGCCCTCCATCATACTGAATCCTACACCCCCAACCCCATCAACATGAATTGCCCTATCCTAGAGATGGATGAGAATGACATAGTGAATGAGTCCACTACTTCCCTAGTAGAGATATCTAATTTTTTCTTGGATGAGTGGGCTAATGCATATCAATTTGACCCTATGTTAGAAACCCTTGAGATAGGCCTCAGTACATATTGTATAGTGGAAAAAGATGCTCTAGTTCCCAATCTTGTGAAGACTAAAGAAGATGTGAGTGGGATATGGAGTATGTACTTTGATGGCTCAAGGAATAAGAATGGATCAGGAGCTGGTGTGATGTTTATTTCTCCTACACAAATAAGGTACTACTTCTCATTTAGGCTCCAAGTCAGTTGCACTAATAATGTAGCCAAGTATGAATCCTTGATTCAAGGCCTCCTACTTGCTCAAAAAAGAGAAATCCAAGCCTTAAGGGTGTATGGAGACAGTGAGTTGGTGGTTAATCAAGTGAGAAATCAGAATATCACCAAGAATGGTTTGCTCAAGTCCTATAAACATAGAGTGTGGGATTTGCTCGAAGGTTTTAATGCATTTAATATTCAAAGCATCCCTAGAAAAGAAAATAGACATGCTGATAGACTTGCAGCAATAGGTGCATCTTATGATGTGCTAGGGAATCTTGAGGATGAGAAGAAGCAACAAATTAGAGTGGTAGTAAGGCCTTCCATCCTTGATAATAACACCCATTGGCAAGTTTTTGAGTCTGATGAGCAAATTGTGAACTTCCTGCAGAATGAGGCAGAATTTTTGAGCAGAAATTAGTCAAGACTACAGGATCAATATGGTGATTAGATCATTCATCTTAGCTCTAACAAGTTGCCTAAGGGTCTCATTACCTTAGAAATTTCTTTCAATCCTAATGATCAAGCAAGAAATAGAGGCATGAACCTAGCTATTGATGAAGATGATCATATTCTAGTCATGGTTGCTAGTGGAATGTCCTTGAAAATGGGAAAGGTATGCTCTAAAATTGAACAAAAAAAAATTGTTCATCTATGTCAAGAATTTAATGATGTATTTTCTTGGACATATGATGATTTAAAGGGCTTTGACCCAAGGTTATTTCAGCATACCATAGATCTGGTTGATAATGTAAAACTAGTAAGACAAAACCAAAGGCTAGTGAATCCTAAAATTGAACCTTTAATGAGAAAGGAGCTATCCAAATTGATTGAGGCCAATATAATTTTCCCTATCAAACACTCATCATGGGTAGCAAACCTTGTCCCTATTAGGAAGAGGAATAGAGAAATTAGATTGTGTGTGGACTTTAGGGACCTTAACCAAGCTTCCCTCAAAGATCACCATCCTCTCCCTTCTATGAAGTAGATTTTGTCCAAGGTTAGTGGTTCAAAGAGGTTTTCCTTTCTTGATGGATTCTCTAGTTACAATCAAGTGCTAGTTAAAGAGTCTGATAGGTACAAGACTGCATTTACCACTAAATGGGGTACCTATGCTTATTGTAAGATGCCATTCAGGCTAACCAATGCAGGTGCTACATTTTAGAAAGCAATGGAGATGGCTTTCAAATGATTGATTGACAAGTTTGTCTTAGTTTACCTTGATGATATCACTATATATTCAAAGAATGTAGAAGATCATTTTGATCATCTAAGACAGGTATTCTTAAGATGCAGAGAGTTTGGGGTTTGCCTTAACCCAAGCAAGTGTGTCTTTGCTACTAATCAAGGAAAATTATTAGGGAACATTGTATCTAAGGATGGCTTAACCATTGATCCAGAGAGAACAAAAGAAATACTTGCCCTCCCTCTTCCTAAACACAAGAAAGGGTTGCAAAGTTTCTTGGGTAGAATAAATTTTGTGAGAAGATTTATCCCTAATCTTGCTACCATGGTTAAACCTCTTACAACTATGCTCAAGAAAGGTATGGTCTTTGCATGGACCAAGGAAAGGAAGGAAAGCTTTGAAGAGATCAAGGCAGCCATAGCCTCAGCCCCTACTCTCATGAACCCAAATTTTGAGAAAGATTTCATTCTTTATACTCTAGGTGGTGAGTCAAGTATCTTTGCTATTTTGACTCAAAGGAATGATAAAGATGAAGAACATCCCATAGCCTTCTTTAGTGAAGGGATTATGGAATATGAAGATAAGTATAGTTATATTGAGAAGCAAGCCCTTGCAATCATCAGAGCTTTGAAGAAATTCAGATAGGTCTCCTGTCCCATAACAAGATTCATTTGCTAGTACCCCATGCCAGTGTGAAGGATTTCCTTTTGAATAAATATAGTAGTGAGAAAAGAACTAGCTGGATTACTAAGGTGATGGAATATGATGTGTACATTCAAATTACCAAGCTGGTAAGAGGGAGGGGGTTGTGCAAATAGATGCTATCATCTTAGGAATCTGATGAGGAGGCTGCCATGGTATTAACAGAGCAATAAGAGGTGAGAAATAGTGACCCAAGGAGTTGGATGGATGACATGAAGAGTTTCTTATTGGGGAATGGATACCCTTAGGGATTAGATAGAACTAAAAGGAGACAGTATAGATTATAGTCAATTCCTTATGTCATAGTTGATGGTACCCTGTTCAGAAGAGATTTTAATGGAGTCCTATTAAGATGCCTTGCTATAGAGCTGGCTGAAAGAATGATCAAAGAACTTCATGATGGTCCTGATGGCGGTCATTTCTTAGCAAGGACAATTGCAATGAAGATCATGAGGGCTGGTTACTTTTGGCCATCCTTATTCCATGATTGTCATAGGTATGTGAGGAAATGTGAAAAATGTGTTGTCTTCTCTGGCAAACAAAGACTTGCAACTCTTCCCCTTCATCCTATCCAAGTGGATCAACCTTTTTCTTAGTGGGGATTGGATTTTATAGGCTATCCTCCTTTTAGTTTTGGCCACAAGTATATTTTGGCTACTACAGATTACTTCACCAGATGGATAGAGGTAGTTGCATTGAAGGATGCCACTGAATCCTTAGTTGTTGAGTTCCTTGATGGAATTGTGACCAGGTTTGGTGCTCCTTCAACCATCATTTTAGATAATGCAAAATCTTTTGTTGGAGCTCAGATTTGTGCATGGGCAGTGTATCATAATATCTATTTGAGCACTTCCTCAAATTATTACCTTCAAGGTAATGGCCTGGCTGAATCATCTAAAAAGAACCTAATTAGAATTATTAAAAGGACAATAGAGGATAACTAGAGGTGTTGGCATAAAAAATTAAGGACAACTCTGTGGGCTAATAGGATAACACCTAAAAGAAGAATAGGGAACTCTCCATTTGTGCTGGTTTATGGTAGAGAGGAAAAGCTTCCAATTTCATTAGAGTTCCTAGCCCTAGAGTTAGCTCATTAGTTGGAATTGATTGAAGATGATTCCATGACAGTGAGAATGGAAGAATTGATGGATCAGGAAGAGAAAAGAAATTAAGCCATGTAGACCCTAGAGATACACCAACAGTAGATGAAAAAGAGTTTTGACAAAAAGGCTAGGGTCAGAATCTTCAGGGAGGGAGATTTGGTCCTAAAATGGGATGCAGATAGGGAAAAACTAGGAAGACACTCAAAATTTGACACACTATGGAGTGGCCCCTATTTGATTGAAAGTTGTAAACATGCCAATGCTTTCTAGTTAAGCAAGCTTGGTGGTGAAATTCTGCCCATCCCAGTCAATGGGATCTACCTCAAGCCATGTTTCTAAGGGTTTGAGATTCCATGTACATAGTTAGTTTAGTTTTTTTTCCAGTTGTTCCCTACTTTTCCAAGAAGTGCACAAGCACAGGGTTGTCTCTCTGTAAGACAACAAGTTTTGGAATTTTGAAGGTCACAAAAGATGAAGGTTTCATCTCTGGTTCCAGTTGCAGAGACAGGGGTTTCAGGGTTTTCCTCTTAGATGGAGGGTTAGGGTTTTTATAGTGCTCAGAATCTACACATCCCATGATTCTGTAGCCCAATGGATGCTTTGGGTACTAATCTTATGCATAGTAGGCTCACATCCCTTGTGAGTCATCAAAAATGTTATCCATTTTTGCCCCCCACCAAAATTTTGAATTTTGAATGTTGCTCCATCTAACGGCTACCTGCTTGTATTAATGATATTTTAATGACCAAGGTATTTCATGTTTTCCCCCGCCAGCATGCAACTTCCCTCACCCTTGGATCTTCTTAGATCTATGGTTCCCCTCCTTCCCGCATTATCAAGATGAGAAGATTTTAAATAATGTGGGAATCCCTCTTTCTAACACGTGGACAGTTGACATCATGTGGGTTCTTCATTTCAACGTGCAACTTTCCTCACTATTAGATCACACCAGATCTACGGTGGGCGAATCCTCACATTTTACAAATACATGACTTTTAAAGATTGCGAGGAAGCCTCTTTGTGTTGCATGGCAGGTGGGTCCGTGTCTCTCCTATGGGCCGCAAATTGGATAGGGTGGCTGGTTGAGTTGGTAGATCAATTGGTGCTCGCTTCCTCGCATTCTAAGATTTGTCAAACCTTTTGACAATGCGAGAAAGTGGGTTGTCGATGTGTGTCCTAGGTGATGTCATGGCAGATGGTCGTGTAGATCTAGGAAGTACAAGTTATGGGCACCCTCAAATCTAACCAGATCAAGGGTTAACACTTTCCCACATTATCAAGATGCGTGAAAGTTAAATATTGTGGGAAAGCGAGTAGCCACCATGTGTCTCTATGGGACTAGTTTCTCTGTGGATCACCAATTGGATGCTAGGTGTTGTCCAATGTGGTACAAATTGCTGAGGTGGTGCCAGGTGTGATGGGCCTAGGACAAGAACAAGTGCAGTACATGAAGGAGTTTCTCGATTGTTGATCTCATGGAGATCAATGATCGGTGCTTCCCTACATTATCAAGATGTGAGAAAGTTAAATATTATGGGAAAGTGAGTAGCTGCCATGTGTCTCTATGGGATGAGTTTATCTGTGGATCACCAATTGGATGCCAAGTGTTGTCCAGTGTGGTACGGATTGCTAAGGTGGCACTAGGTGTGATGGGCCTGAGACAGGAATACGCACAGTACATGAAGGAGTTTCTCGATCATTGATCTCGTGGAGATCAACAATCGGTGCTTCCTCGCATTATCAAGATGTAAGAAAGTTACATATTGCGAGAAAGCGAGTAGCCACCATGAGTCTTTGCAGGACCAATTTCTCTGTGGATTGCCAATTGGATGCTAGGTGTTGTCCAATGTGGTACAAATTGCTAAGGTGGTGCCAGGTGTGATGGGCCCGAGACAAGAACAAGTGTAGTACATGCAAAAGTTTCTTGATTGTTGATCTCGTGGAGATCAACAATCGGTACTTCCTCGCATTATCAAGATCTGAGAAAGTTAAATAATGCAGGAAAGTGGGTAGAGGACACATGTCCTAGTAGCTTAGGTAGCATCGACAGTTAAGGAAGTAACAGTTAGTGGCTGACAGTTAGCAAGGCCATTGCGGTTAGGTTCCAAGAGGTTGGCATGGTTAGTAAAGAATGGGCATGGTCAACTACGTGTAGACCTACAAGGTGGAAAAATGAAATAAAATGGTTGGTCCACATGGCTTATCCTAATGCCAAGGTTATGTTGACCTGTTGATCATGCTGATTTACAAACTAAAAATAGGGGAGATTAGGTTTTGTCACATGATTTGATCTCTGTGATTGATTCCACCTACCCAGAAGTGAATGCTCAATGGGGAGGAACATGCTACCACCCTGATCTAATCTATCTACCTGTTCAGAGCATAGTTATGGTGCCATTTCCATCCCATCAAGGCATTATTGACATAGAATATTAGATATTATTGCATCCTGATTGGATCTTCCTCATCATTGTTCTCTACTGGACTTAATGTGGTAGTTGTAGATTAGCTTCAGCTAAAAAAGATCTATGTTATGCCTGCACTATGAAGGCAAATTTTTTACATTTTGTAAAGGTCGATCATTCTCTAATTTTTCTCTATTGTTGCTCTGCAAACCCAGTGTAAAATTCCCCTGCCCCTGAACTATATGACATTCTGCTGTATTCTCCTTCAGCCATTGGTATGAAAGTGCAAAACTCTTTGCCTTCATCATTGTTTTGTGGAAATTTGTAATCTGCATGACTGTATCTCTTTCAGCCTTTGAATGATATATAAGTGAATCTTCTATTTCCTTGTGTCATTCATCTTGGTCTTTTGATCTGCATGTGGTTATTTGATTGAAATAAGTTTGAATGTGTAATATCATGAGTTCGTTCTTGTTCAATAGTGCATATGTGGACAGAGATTGGTCTGAACACTCTATTTTGGTGCATCACCTCTTTAGACTAGATTAGGTAGATTTTCTTTCATGCTCTCCTTCTCCCTTTTCCTCTCCAAGAGTAGTTAGGTGCATCCTGATAGTAAGAGAAAGCCGGCCTTCTCTGGAGACTCAACCTCATAGTTCAAGTCCCATAGCTTGGAGGTTGTTTCCATGTTTCACTAGATTTTCCTCACACATAGGCTCCAGGCAAGGGTGCAAACCTAAGTGACAATAATAGTCATTGCTAATGTTGGTTTCATGTTGTGTGCAATTATCATGATGATGGGGACCTATTGACATAGGAGCATCCTGAGTTGCCTTGCTATCCTGCTCATTTTTATACATTCTACAAGTTGGTGCTAAGTTACTGTAGCACTCATTTGGAGCCGAGTTATTGTAGCAATTCCTTCATGTACCAAGTTACTATAGCAATTCCTTCATGTGCTGAGTTAATGTAGCAATTCCTTAATGTGCCAAGTTACTATAGCAATTCCTTCATATGCCAAGTTATTGTAGCAATTCCCTTATGTGCTGAGTTACTAGAGGAATTCCTTCATGTGTTGAGTTACTATAGCAATTCCTTGATATGCTGAGTTACTGTAGCAATTCCTTCATGTGCCAAGTTACCTAGTGTATGCTGAGTGACCCTTCATATGCTGAGTTTACCTGCTTATGCCGAGTGTTAGCATTTGGATGTGATTTTTGCAAGCTGACTTGTGGCATTTACTCTAATCATGACATTTATGATAAGATCTTTTTCTTTGGATGTGTCCAAACTATTTTTGGGTTGACCTTCCTCTTATGTAATGTTATAGAATGATCTATAAGTTTTTTTGGAAAGTATATATAGAGTGTTTAGGCTTAGAGTTAAAAAATATTTTTTGGAGGAGGACTAGAGAGTAGAACTGAAAGTTTGAATTTGCATTTGGATCTTTGAATGTGAATGTATTTGTAATTCTCCATAACCTAGAACGCCTTACCGCTAGGCATGTATGAAGATGTTTTGATGAATCAATAAAAGTATTTCACTCTTCTTCCTCCTTTGGTTGTTGTTCCTTGTGTTTTCTTCCATTGTGTTAACTCTTGCAAGGTGTTTTGGATAGTTGGGTGAGCCTTTGGCTCTAGTTATTCACTCCTTTGCAAGGTTGATGATGTTGAGAAAATTGTAAGGTACATTAATGGATTGAGATCTGGAATACAAGATGAAATAAGTTTTGTGAAGTTGGAAAGTGTAGAAGAAGCATATCAATATGCCTTGAAAGCTGAGGAGATCTTGAAAATGAAGCATGAACAAAGACAAAGAGGTAGAGGTGGTAGATTCTAGAGAGGCAGAGGTAGATCTTATGGTGAAGGTAGAAGATCCGACAATTTTGTATAAGATAAAGGCAAATCTGAATGGAAGAATGATGGAAAAGGCAAGATCAAATGGAAAAGTGGTAATTCTTATTGAGGAGGCACTAATTCTTACCAAGGAAGAGGTAATTCTTATTCTAGAGGTGGATTTCATGGTAATTGTTTTAGATGTGAAACAAAGAGACATATATCTTTTGAATTTATATCCTTTGAAAGTGGGCAAGGTAACCAAAATGCTATGATTCAAGGAGATAATGAGGGTTCACTTAAGGCTAGAGAAAATCTGATGGTGAGAAGCGCCTTATGTAATAAGGGAAGTGATGAGGAACCTATTTTAAGTAGAAGTCTTGTCAAGACAAGATGTAAGATGGCTAGAAAATGCTGCAAAGTGATCATTGACAGTGGAAATTCTACAAATTTGGCATTAGAGGAGCTAGTTACAAAGTTGTAGTTGTAGAGGCTAAAATATCCCAAACCTTATCATTTTTCATGGATCAAAGATGAGCATAAGATATTGGTAAGTGAGTAATGCCTTGTGAAGTTCAAGATTGGACATTACTTTGATGAAGTTTTGTGTGATATTATACCCATGGATTGTTGTCATATTTTTTTGGGTAGAACTTGACAATATGATCGATATGTTGTACATGATGGGAGATTGAATCAATGTACTCTTTGGGTAAATGGGAAGAAACAAACATTGCTATCTTTAATTGAAAGTCCAAATGAGGTTAATTGTATTGTTGTAAAAATTTGCATGGTTAATGAGAAACAATTTGAAAAGGAAATGAAAAAGAATCAAGTTTGTTTTTCCATAGTTCCTAGAGGACCAAGTGTTGGTAGTAATGACTAAGCAGCAGAAGCTGGTAATGATCGAGTGACATTTGATAGTGATAGCCGAGTACTAGTAGAAATTATAGAATTGCTGAATGAGTATAAAGACATTATTGTTGATGATAATCTTGATGGTTTACCTCTAGTAAGAAGTATAAGTCATTGTATGGATTTGATTCCTAGAGCTAGTTTGCCAAACAAATTACCATATAGATTGACACCTAAAAAGAATGGAGAATGCAGAATCTATACTGATTCTAGAGTCATTAACAAGATAATAGTGAAATATAGGTTTCCTATGCTGAGGATGGATGACATAATGGATTGTTTGAGTGGAGAAAAGTATTTTACCAAGATTGATTTGAAGAGTGGCTTTCAAGACAAAATATGGTTTGTATGAATGGTTGGTTATGCCTTTTGGTTTGACTAATGCACCTAGTACTTTCATGAGGTTGATGAATGAAGTTCTAAAAAGATTTTTTGCTAAGTGTGTCATTGTTTATTTGGATGATATTCTAATATTCAATAAGACTAAAGAAGAACATCTTGAGCATATTAGACAAGTATTGTAGAGATTGAAAGAGGAAAAGTTGTTAATTAATCTAAAAAAGTGTTCTTTTATGCAAGAGGAGATTGTGTATTTGGGATTTATGATTTCAGCTGATGGATTGAAGATGGATCTTGAGAAGGTTAAAGCAATTTTGGAATGGCCTACACCTAAGAATGTGGGTGAGGTAAGATCATTTCATGGTTTGGCTAGTTTTTATAGAAAGTTTATAAAGAATTTTAGTGCTACTTGTAATGCTATGACTAAGACAATGAGGGGAGATAAAAAGAAATTCAAGTGGACAGATGGAGCTGATCAGAGTTTTGAGACTTTGAAACAAAAGGTCACTGAATTACCTATATTGGCTTTGCGTAATTTCAAAAAAGTATTTCAACTTGAATCTGATGCGAGTGGTAATGCAATAGGAGTTGTATTAAGTCAAGAAGGTAAACCTATTACTTTCTTTAGTGAAAATTTGAATGATGCTAAAAGGAAGAATTCTATGTATGATCAATGATTTTATGCCATTGTTCAAGCAATGAAGAAGTTGGAGACATTATTTGATTCCTAAGGAGTTTGTGTTGTATACTGATCATAAAGATTTACAATACTTGAGAAGTCAACATAAATTGAATCATAGAAATATGAAATGGGTTGAGTACTTGTAGAGTTTTACATTTTTCATTATGCATAAGAGTGAAGTTACTAACAGAGTTGTTGATACATTGAGTAGAAGATGTTCTTTGTTGATTGAAATGAAGGTTGAAGTTCTTGGTTTTCATGAAATGAAAGAGTCGTATGATGTCAATCCTAATTTTTTTGAGGCATGGAGAGAGTGTAGAGTACCAAATCTAACATATCACATAAGTAAGTATGATGAGTATTTCATTCAAGAAGGTATATTGTTCAAAGGTATTGAGTTGTGTATTCCTATAAGTTCTATGAGGTTAAATCTGATTAAAGAAAAGCATAGTAGTGGATTGGCTAGACATTTTGGAATGATAAGACAATGAGTTTTTTGAAAGAGAAGTATTATTGGCCACAAATGTATAAAGATGGCCAAAAATTTGTAAAGAATTGTTGAGTTTGTCAAGTTAAAAAAGGAGTGAGTCAAAATACTAGTTTGTATACACCTATTACTATTCCTAAGAAACCTTGGAGAGACATCAGTATAGATTTTGTTCTTGGATTACCTAAGAGAGTAAAGGGGTATGATTCCATATTTGTTGTAGTGGACATATTTTCTAAGATGGATCATTTTATACCATGCAAGAAGACATCAAATGCTAAGCATGTTGCTGAACTTTTCTTTAAAGAGATTGTGAGATTGCATGGATTATCAAGAAGTATTATTTCTGACAGAGATAGTAAGTTTGTTGGTTACTTTTGAAAGACTTTGTGGAAGAAGATGGGTACTAAATTGAAGTTAGTTCTACATTCCATCCATAGACAGATGGATAAAAAGAGGTTTTGAATAGAAGCTTGGGTAATTTTCTAAGATGTTTAGTTGGGAATAAGCCAAGTAATTGAGAGATGGTATTGGCACAAGCTAAATTTATATATAATAATTCTACAAATAGGAGTATAGGAAAGACACCTTTTAAGATTGTTACTGGAATGCATCCTAGAGGTATATTAGATTTGAGAGATGTTGCTAGTGAAGAAAAGAGAAGCACTACAAGCGAAGAATTTTCTGATTTTATGGAGTCTTTGCATAAGGAAGTGAAGTTGAGGTTGAAACAAAGTAATCAGAAGTATAAGGAGAATGCTGATTAGTCTAGAAGACACCATGATTTTTAAGTTGGTGATGAGGTGATGGTTCATCTGAAGAAAGGAAGATTCCCAGTTGGAACAGACAGTAAGGTGAAGATGAAGAAATTTGGACCTTGTAAGATCTTGAAGAAGTTTGATAGTGGTAATGCTTATGAAGTTGAGTTACCTGATGACATGGATATATCTCTTATATTCAATATTGCTGATTTGTATAAGTATCATGAGTTAGATGATGAAGTTGTTGAATCATAAGATTATCCTAAGAAGTAGATTGAAGAAATTGAACAGATATTGGATCAGAGAGTTGGAAAGACCACAAGAGGAAAAGATTACTATGAATATTTGGTGAAGTGGAAGAACAGACCTATTGAAGATGCTTCATGGATTTCTCAATTTGAGTTGGATTGAGCTCAGGTTGTGACATCTCAATGATTTAGGAGAATTATTTATTTCAACCTCAATTGTCTGATGTAGGAGCATCCTAGGTTTTCTTGCTATCCTACTCATTTTTGTTCATTCTACAAGTTGGTGCCAAGTTACTATAGCACTCAGTTGGAGCCAAGTTACTATAGCACTCAATTGGAGCTGAGTTATTGTAGCACTCAGTTGGAGCTGAGTTACTATAGCAATTCCTTCATGTGTTGAGTTACTATAGTAATTCATTCATGTGCCAAGTTACTGTAGCAATTCCTTCATGTGCCGAGTTGTTGTAGCAATTCCTTCATGTGCCAAGTTGTTGTAGCAATTCCTTCATGTGTCGAGTTACTATAGCAATTCCTTCATGTGCTGAGTTACTATAGAAATTCCTTCATGTGCCAAGTTACTATAGAAATTCCTTCATGTGTTGATTTACTATAGCAATTCCTTGATGTGTCGAGTTACCTAGTGTATGTTGAGTGACCCTTCATGTGCCAAGTTTTCCTACTTATGATCAGCATTTGGATGTGATTTATGTGAGCCAACTTGCAAGATTTATTCTAATCGCGACATTTATGTTAAGATTTTCTCTTGGGATGTGTCCAGACCATTGTTGTGTTGGCCTTCCTCTTATGTAATGTTCAAGAATGATCTATAAGCCACTTTGGCAAGTATATATAAAGTTTTTAGGCTTAGAGTTAAAAAATAAAAATTGGAGGAGGACTAGAGAGCATAACTAAAAGTGCAAATTTTTAGTTGGATCTTTGAATGTGAATGTATTTGTAATTGGCCATAACCCAGAAGGCCTTATAGCTGGGCATGTATGAAGATGTTTTGATGAATCGATAAAAGTATTTCACTCTTCTTCCTCCTTTGGTTGTTGTTCCTTGTGTTTTCTTCCATTGTTTTAACTCTTGTAGGGTGGGTTAGATAGTTGTGTCAGCCTTTGGCCCTAGTTATTCACTCCTTTTCTTGTGTCAATAGTAGAACTGAAAGCGCAAATTTGTAGTTAGATCTTTGAATGTGAATGAATTTGTAATTGGTCATAACCTAGAAGGCCTTACAGCTGGGCATGGATGAATATGTTTTGATGAATCAATAAAAGTATTTCACTCTTCTTCCTCCTTTGGTTGTTGTTCCTTTTGTTTGCTTCTATTGTGTTAACTCTTGCAGGGTGGATTGGATAGCTAGGTGAGCCTTTGGCCCTAGTTATTCACTCCTTTTCCTACATCATCTATCCTTGATCCTTCTCCTAATAGTAAAAGCCTTTATTTTTTGTATTTAGTGAGTTATGAACCATTCTTTGTGGTCTTTGTTCTTGCATTTTCCTTCTAATGTGGAGTGTTTTTTATTTTGGTGCAATTTCTTATGTTAACATGACATGTTGCAAAGTTAGGATCTAACTCCTATGACACATGTGGATCTGCCTATGAATGCTCAATTATTTGTGTTTCATTTAGCATTGGTTTTGGTTTACTCTTCCTAGGTTGGACCTATAATATAATTAAATTCTTGACTAGTCAACTTGTGGCTTAGCTGACTATATAAGAAGCTTGGTTAGAGATAGAAAGTAGTAGATGATGATATAAAATATATGGAGAAGAAGGATAGGATGCAAATTTAGATTCTAACTTCATAAATTTCTTACATGTGGTCAAAACTCGAAAGGCCACATAGTTAAGAATGTTGATAAACTTCTTTTAATTATTACATTAGTGTGTCTTCCAATTGTACGATAAAAAATGTGCACTTCTCTAAACCCTTCTATCCAAACGATTCCATGAGTTTGGAATGCTTGGATGCCAGCTTAGAGATCCCCATCCACAGAGTGCAAGAGAGTGTATTTCGAGTTCAAGGGCTCTCAGTTGAGCCTTAGGAATACTCTTCTTGCTAGTAAACCATGCAATGGGAGGTTCCAAAGATAAGATACAAGAATGCAAACATCCCAAGGAGTTCCTCAAGTATGCAATGCAAATAAAGATTAAGGTAAGATGAGAATGCAAAATGCAGCTATGCTAAAGCATGTATGAGAGTGTTACAATCCAAATACTAAGCTATGTGAGGTAGATTATTGCAAAATAGAAGCTAAACTAACATGCAACATGAATCTAAGCTAAAATGCTATGGTATGAGAGAATGTAGACAAGAAATAGAAGTTCTCCACAAAGCTCCAAAGAAACCTATTAGAAAAATTGTAGCATAACAATATTCAAATGAGGATGGATCCTTTGAGGGGGAAAGCTCTCTTCCTTTTAAAGTCATACAGACGGTAGAGATCAAGATGAAGATGGTGGATGATCAACGGTGGAATTCGAAAAGAGGAGTGATCCATGTGCACACACAACTCAACCAATAGAATATAAGTTGACTTGTCACATAAGACAAAAGTCTCACAAGCCTTTTCTTTTAATTGTAAAATAGAAAAAGGACTTTATGTGTGCACTTTAAGTGGGTTAGAAGAATGGGGTGTTTTATTTAATTGAAAGGGGACATGTTCTTTTAATCAAATAATAAACTTAGGATAGCATAGTCAAACTATAGGTTATAATCAAATAAATTGATTATTAGCAATTTGGTCTAGATAAATGATTAAATTAATTTAGCCAAAATGTTGAGAAGGGGGCTAATAGTCTAGATGACTATATCTTATTTCCATTGTTTCATGTAATATTTATACTGCTTCTATGTGTAACTCTGAGCAAGGCTTTTTGTATGTTTAAGTTCAAGTTTTCAATTTCTATATACACTGCCCTTGTGTCATTTTCTAAATTACCTAAATACTCATTATAAAAAATTATTGTAAATTACCTAAATTACAAAATAGACCATTGCAACAAACATTAATGCAATGTCAAAGGGGACTCTTTATTTATCAAGATTAAAAATGAACTCCTTTCTTAGTTTTTGATAAACTACTCTAAGGACCCAAAAAATGCATAGACAACAACATTCCTTGATTATGATTTTTACTATATGCCATCAAATACTATTTCATATGTAGGTCCATGAAGCTTAGTGATGATTTCAATACTTGAACCTAATTTAAATTGATCCTATATTATATTGATATATCAATTGTACGTTATACAGATATCTTGTCCAAAATGGAAAAAAATGTGAAACAAAATCCAAAGAATTGAAAGGTTGAAAGAGTAATGCCCCACTTAGAGATCCTTAGAACAAGGATAAATATAAGGCAAGATGATTTTTTTAAATAATTATGGATGCATGCAACATACAATATACAAGGGTATATAGAAGACTAAACAAACATCCAAACACCAACGAATTTCCAAATGCCATTATTGACCAAAAATGACAAACCATGGAAGAATGTAAATGATTTCAAATTTGAAACATTCTGAACACCGTATAGGGTAGTCAAAAAACCTCTTAAAAACTTTTGAACAAACTAAAAAGTGCCTATTATCCACCTGAATAGGTTTTCCCAAGAGCCAGGCAACACTTTCATGTAGCACTATGTGACACTTTCTAGTATCATACGACCTTTCTCAAGTGATTGTGCGATAACTTTAGTGTTTGGGCAACACTTCTCAAAAGGCTATGTGATACTCTACAAGTATCATACAATGGTTCCTCAGAGGGTGTGCAATACTTTCAAGTATCATGCAATAGTTCTCCAAGGGACATGTGATACTTTCTAGTATCACACAATTCTTCTTCTTTGGGCATGTAATACTTTATAAGTATCACCCAATGTTGACACATTGTCACCTAGGAAAAGAAAGATACACCTCAAGGAAAAATATAATGATAAAATAGGTCAAAACCTCCTCACCAGGGAGTACCAAATCCACAATCAAGACATAGACACTTAAACAATAATAACTAAAAGATGGGAACTAAATCTAACAATCTAAACATAGTAGTGAAGGAAATGAACTGAAAGTAGTATCACAACGAGATGAAACAACAAAACTAAGTGTGTGGTTCCTCCCGAGCATAATAGCATCATGGGACCTCAAAGTTCCTAGGCATCCCCCATGCATAACATCCCAAACTACCAACTAGATAGTTGGATCTATCTAATAAGGACATCACTACTAAAGCATAATAACATCATAAGAGAAGGAAATCTAAGATACTATTCCAATAAGCAAAAGATAATCCAACTAAAAAAATTGCATCATCTAATCATATGCTAAACATCATAATATAGGAATGCATCAAATAAACTAACATTATCCAAACATGATATCCAAGAATTCTAATGAAAGCATAAATCACAATAAAGCATAATCCAGTGCCCAAAGTACTGAGTGAAAATATCTAGAAATGGTTGTAATAGGTCAATAGACCATCTCTGTACACCAGTCCCTAGTAGTGGTGAAGGTAGCTACACCTCCCAAACATGTAGAACCCATAGGTCCACTCCCAATGTGCTGATGGAGATAATGATCCAACCATAAACACACATAAAGAAAATGTCCATGGCTAACACTCATGTCAAATATTAGGGATGGCTAAAACCAAGATCATGAGATAATGCATGTACAATAGGTCTTGGTTAGACACTAAATGAGTTAGTATGTAGGGGTTGACATCATGGAGAGTTGCTTAGCATCAAAAAGTGCAAGCTGGTATTGGCAACTCACACTTCCCAATAGAAGGCACACTTCTAGAATCTTTCTATTCTTAACTTTTATTACCACCCAATGTTTTATTTAGTTATCATTTGATTAACAAAAATTCATACTAACCCTTAGGAAATAGTCACTGGGCTGTGGAAAAAGAAGCCCCCTCCATATGCTACCCTACCCTACCCAAGCTTATCCAATGATGAGTGCCTATAGGCATGTATATTCCCAACCCAACCCCAAATGATCATAACTTTTGAAAGTACCACAAAAGATCAAGCCTCGTAAGTCACCTGAAAAATGCATGCACACATGCTTGTTTGTGGCACATCACCATTTTGAAGATCATAACACAAGTATTGGATGAGAACACAAGCAAAACATAACACAAAATTAAATAGCAACTTAGGAAGAAGGATGTGGCACACATTCCAATGCAACATAAAAATGCAAAAATTGTTTGACTAACATCCTATGGATGATCCATGTCCATGACCAATATTGTGCCAAGAAAACCCTATAAAATCTAGGTAGTATGTAAATCAAGGTAAAAACCCCAAAATTGGAAAACTTCAAAAATAAAACCCATTTGGTCTTAGGACACAAAATCTATGAATATCCAATAAAATTTAGGTTCAGACACTATATGTAAAAATGGCTTGCATAATGGTATGAAACCCCAAACCCTCATCTTGAAAATAGGGAAAATATTCATACCTGACCAACCGAGTAGAATCAACAAAAAGAACAAAGGGGAACACTAGTTCTAAGCCTCTTAACACACATCTACTAGAAACATTGGTAAAAATGGAGTTGAAATGAGAAAATGGGAAAGCCCTACTTGATAGCCAAAAGGGAAAAAAAAAAGAAACCACACAATAAAATAAATAACTTGCAGAAGCTGCTGGAAATCATGGCAAAGCAAGGTCTCCCCGAGCTAAATACAATGAGACTGACCTTGCAAAGATCCCACACCTACAACTATCATAATGAATAAAAACCTAATTCTTGAGAAGAGGATTTTGGACAAAGCTCTCAAATTCTCAATTTTCAAAAGTGAGAAGTGATGAATTAATTTCCTCTTACAATACTTATTCACTTTTTAAGTGAATAATTGATTAGGGTAAATAACCCACTAACCTAGTTAAACCTTGAATCGACACAAATAAAAAGAGGCTATTTCAAGTAATTGGAATTCATCTAAGGAAAAGCTACCAAAAATTAACAATCAATTAAATAATTCCCGAAAACCCTTAAACCAAAGTCAAAAAAGCCTTAACAACTTCATGACAATGCAAAACTATAAATGTACATATACATTTATAGGTCTAATCACATAATGCAAATGAGTTTTGATTTATCAAATCACTCGAAATTTTAATTAAACATTTAAATAAGATACATTGACCATACAGGGATAACATTTGTAAATATGAATAGCTGAATCACTAACTCCATGTACCATTGTAGGGATATAAATCCTACACAATAAAACACATGATCAAGTGCAATTTCATATAATACATAGCTGAAGCAATAAATGCATTAAATCACCTAATTTAACAATTTATTCAATTATACTAAAATAATCCATTTACATCACTTATGTTCACATAAAGCATAATGAAGCAAGAATGAAGTAAATAACCATAGCATTAAATCCATCACATAACATAATTAGAGATATGTACAAATACCAAATAACTATGTATCATCATAAAACATGTTGTCATCTCAAAATGACATCACCATGAAAATATGATCAACTACACAACATAGTAGTATAACATCTATGATATTGAAATAAAAGTATAACATTGGACCCTTAGGTCATCTCAAATGCAGAAATAATAACATGATTACAAGTATCTCTCGAATCAAAATAAATAAGGCACAAACTACAAACACAAGAGACACTAAATCCTTCCCCACTAGGGATAGCCTTACTATTAGAAGTTGGCAAAAATATAGGGGTACAATCTTCTCAATCATGTAGCATCTTCCTAAGTAGCAGAGGTCTCATTACTTGGGTCCTACTAGACCCTTACCTGCTCTATGTCTTGACCTCTCAAATTTAGTCTTTGATACTGAAGGATATGAATGGGCTCCAAAGAAAGCTACTCATCCTCCACTTACAAGGCATCCCAATCAAGAACATTGGTCACATCGGGAATATGCTATCTCAAAATAGAAACATAGAAAACATCATGGATGCATGATAGGCTAGGTGGTCAATAAGAAATAGGATTAATCCTCTCAAAGATCTTAAACAATCTAAAAAAATTTGGCATCGACTTAGAGCCTTTCCCATAATGGATGGGGCTCTTCCTCATATGCACTCTAAAAAACACCCTATTAACAACAAAAAAGTGACAATCCAACCTATGGAAATCTACATACTTCTTATGCCTATCTTGAGTAGTAACCAAATGCTCTCTAATACAAACAAGCTACTACTCCATTTCCTTAAGCATCTCTAGACCTAAAAGTACATGATCCTCCAAATGATCCCAAGTCAAAGGGATACGACATAGTCTACCTAACAAGGCCTGAAAGGTTGACATACCAAAAGAACTATGATACCTATTATTATATGGAAACTCAAAAAGGTATAAATAATCCTCCCACTTCACCTATTTGTCCATCACATACATGCAAAGCATGTCTTACAAAACCTGGTTCACTCTCTTACTTTGACCATCGGTCTCTGGTGATAAGTAGAACTAAAATTGAGTTGTGCACCCAAAGCATGCTGTAGAGATGTCCATAATGCTAAAGTAAATATTGGATCTCTATCTGAAATAATCTGACAAGGAATCCTATATAAACAGACAACATCCTTCAAGAAAACATGCACTACAGAAGAAGCTATGTAGGATGTGTTGGTGTTTTAAAAAACTATTGAACAAAAAAATGCTCAATACCAAAATGATATCACTCACACAATCTAAGGATTAGCCAATTCCTATTAACAATTATATGTGCAAACCATTTGGATCTAACTTCAACAAAACCAAAGGTGGTTTTCTACTCTTTAGGCTCTGCAAAACTAGGGTGGGTATACCTAGGGATGATTCAAGACTAGAAAACACTGTATGAGAATTATTGTAGTCTCATTCTAATTCTTATCTCAAATCCTCAAATATGTGCATAGTTCTTGACAATTTGATAAAAACATCCCATATAACAGATTTGACCAAAATTCTTCTATAGATTTGCACGTGTTCTTAGAAATAGTGGCTAATTGAAGCTAAAACATTATATGCAAACAAGTATCACATTCTATGAACCTATTGCACATTTTTAACCATCACATAACTTGCTCTTTTCTACAAAGTATACTGACCAGGAGACACCATATTTCTATTGTTTATTCTTCTCTACACCTCTGCAACCTTGTTTGGATAAGCCTTAACATATGCATCCTTCTTCTCATTCATGGCTTGTATTATCATAGAAAAATTATTCATCAATGCCTGCATCTTGGCTTCCCAATATTTCTTATCTTTCAATGGATCATAATGGGTTTCAAAAGCATTAATGAATTCTAGGGTTTTGCTAAATACTATCCATTTCTCCTTTCTCAATTCTTGTGCTTGCAAAGTAAAAACATTTCTAATCACATCCTCCAGGTAGTAAACTTGTTGCATCATTCAAGAAGCTTTTATTCTCTCTCTTAAGACGTCATAGAACCCTTTAGGATCAATAAACTCGGCATGAGATTCTTCCATGTTATATCTATCTAAGAACAAATTCAAATTCTTCCACCCTTTCCTTACAAAGACAAAATCATGTGCCACAGTAACAGTTGGAAAAAATATACCCTTCTTACGAAACTCCCTCACATCTATAGTGCCTATTTTCCATAATAGCTCAGCTATTCCTATCTTCAAGGGCACATGAAATGGTAGCACATGAGGCTTTCCCAAAAAGCCATATACTCTTATTACTATTGAAACATTATAGGCAATTATATCCCCCCAATTATGACTAACCAGTAGCCCTTTTGCATGGTCCTTGGGTCTGACCAATTCTAACAGTGCTTGTGGAATTCTAGAGCTGTCTCCTCTCAAAAGCAATCTAAGCTTTAATGCAAAATATCAGCCAAACCGCACATAACTGGCATCTATGGCTTCTGAGGTCATATGCACACTCCACAACTGTATTGGATTCCTCTCCATTCCTAGTTATTTCTAGCTTCATACCCTTAGAAAAGAAGGTAAGTCCCTTATAAAAACATACATATATCAGCATTGAATACCAACAGAAAGGTTTATCCACTTTTCCCTTGCTATCCCCACCAAACTATTGTGAATTTCCTTTGCAAGAAAGGTAGCAAAATCTAGAATAGTGCTCATTCCAAATTGAAGAGTTTGAGCCATTATGAGGACAATTGAACTTGGGATTTGCTTGGCTTCATCCATTCCAAAAATTTTACAAAGAGAAATATATAATTTTTGAGCCCTAGGGTTAAAATGTCTTCTCAATAATGGCTTAGGTGTGCTAGCAGTAATCATAGACAAAGTTCCAACTTTAACAACATGATCCTGCAATGGCCCTATCCTCAAATATATTCTTTTTGCATCATATCTTGCTTGAAAATTATCCATAACAATGATTTCATGCACAACATGGTTAGGGTTGAGGTTTAAAACCTCACTAATCAGCTCCAGAAGGATTCTTCACCCACCCTATAATAGGATCATATTTCTTACGCAGGTTAGTCAATATATCACTATTAAAGAAAATTGTATGGACTGTTAATCTTTCAATGTTGAATTCCTAGACATTGCTCATGGGGGTATCTAAAGTCCTTTCCGAAAACCATTTTTTGAACAATTGCAAACTCCCGATAGACACTTGGGCATCTCTTACCCATTTTTCCCTATTATAAAAACCCTCATCGACAACTACCTTAGGGCTCTTAGGAATGAACTCCCTTTCTTTAGTTATTTCATTTACTAATAAGGGAAACTGTTCCAGGAAATCATCATGCATAGCCCTTTTTAAGTAATTAGTTTGTCAAAAAAATTCCTTTCGTGGAGGCATCTTTTAAAATTTTAAAACTTCCCAAACACCAAGTTCTTGATTTTTATTGGTTATAGATTACTTACCCACTAAAATTTTCCCTTCTTCTTTCGTAACTTTCTCCACAAATTTGTTGAAATCGCTATGAAATTCTGTGCCCTAGATCTGGAAGTCTTTTCGCATTGAGAAAATCTGTAATTTTGTGACTTAGTAATGACAAATTTTCATGTTATACCTATGCATTAAGGTCGAACGAAAGAACTCTGAATCATATTAAATCCTATAGCCGTTATTTTCATGTTTGTGCTTCAACTTTGAATTTCACCCATTGATCCTATGATGATCAGACGACTTTATTTGAAAACACAAAAAGCTTTTAAAATTTTAGAGCACCCGACCACATGTCAAAAGGGCACATGCCTACATTATTTAAAATTCTTGCAACTTCTTATTGCGGGCATGCACTCTCTGTTGATCTTTCCCAAATTGACAGTGAGCCAAAATCCTTTTCTTTTATGGCCCACTCAGCTGGCTTAACCAATAAAATATCATCTTTTAACCAATGTGTTCTGACTAATCTAAATGCAACATTAAAAAATTTTGCACCCATGACATCACTGCTTCCAACTTGCCATACTTGTCACCCACTACCAATGAGCGTGCTTTACTTCATCTAACCTTTCTAGCATGGCATGACTCAACATTATTTTCAAGGCTTGGTCCCACTCTGCCACACATCACAAAGGTGCTTGCCTGCATTATTTAAAAGTCAAGCAATTCCATATTGCGGGCAAGCCCTAACCCTCGATCTTGTTTAAATCTATGATGATTAAAAATCTTGCATTACTGTATACCTAGTTAGCTAGATGGATCAATGAGACACTTCCTTGGTATTCCAACTCACCTAACAACTGCCACGGAAGACAAGCTATTATTATCTTCTAAGAAAGGCAGGCCCATGATGTCACATTGTGCCATGCATCATGAAGGGGCTTGCCCACATTGCTTAAAACTCGAGTACTTTCATATTATAGGAAACCACTAGCCCTTGATTCTTGCTAAATCAATGATCACAAAATCTAGATTGCAAAGTATTAATATTACTAAAAGACTAGCCAATGAAATCACAATAAATTCAAAACGTGCACAAGGAACACTGACAACTCTGCAAAATTTCTAATTGATTCTGATAATAAAGAACTTTTGTGGCACACTAAGGTTTGAATGTGAGCAAGGGCTACATGTTGAAAAGACACTTGCCTACAATATTTAAAGACCTTGCAGCTCCATATTGTGAGAAAGCCCCAACCCTTGATCTCAAAAGGATCTATGGTGCTTGAAAGATATTGCAATTAAGACAAGCTTTATAAGGTTTATCAAAAAGATTTAAAGGTCATTCTTACGTAAATAAACCTTTAAGATAAAAATGTTCCACCAAAATTTATTTGAAATGATACTTTCTAAGGCTTTCAAAGGCTAGGGCCAAACAGGGAAAGGTACAAGGTTACTTAGTGAATTTTGCCTAGGGTTTTGACTGAATTTCAAATTATTTGGGGTACACAAGATTTTTCAACTACTGAATACATCAAAACAAGGGTGGTGAAAAACCAAGCCAACAAGATGTTCTCATGGGTGAAAAATGTGCTACCTTGGAAAACTTGTCCATTATCACCATGATACAATCATGTTTCCATAATGATATAGGAAATCCTATGATAAAATTAATAGATATTATATCCCATTTCCACTCTGGAATGGTATGTGGCTACAAAAGACCCGCTAGATGCTAATGCTCTACCTTTACTCTTTGGTACTCAAGACATTGAGCAACAAAATCAACAACATCACACCTTATCCTTGCCCAAAAGTACAAATTTTTAAGATTGGCATGCATCTTCTTGACATTGGGATGCACTAACTATGGTGCATGATGTGCTTCCAACAAAACCAAAGCATGAGGATCACTTGACATAGGTACATAGATATGCCCCAAGTATCATAACAGTCCATCAAAATCAAGAAAATAATTGAAAAACCTCCCCTCAAGGGTACATCTAGACTTGATCTCTATCCTCACCTCCTAATACCAAGTTTCACTAGGCATAACCTCCAAGATATGGCCTTGCAAATCCTCTCCCAATGACAAGATTGATATCTCATGTCAACTCCTACTCAAGGCATCTATGATGTCATTCACTTTCCCTTTGATGTAGTGAACATCAAAGTCATATTCACATAGAAATTCTATCCAATGACATTATCATGCATTCAAGTTTGGTTGAGTCAAGATATACTGCAAGCTTCTATGATCGCTATGCAACTGAAACCTGTGTCCCAAAAGGAAATGCCTCCTATGTTCAAGAGTATGTACCATGACCGCAAGTTCAAAATCATGAGTGGGGTAGTTAAGCTCATGGCCCTTGAGTTTTCTAGACTCATATGCAATGACTCGACCATTCAACATCAACACCACACCCACACCTTCCACAAAGCATCTATGCAAACCATAAAATCAGCTATAGGATTAGACACTTAAAGGATTGGTACATTGGTCAAACACTCCTTAAGAGCATTAAATTCTACCTCACATTGGCCTGACCAAACATACTTCTTCCCTTTCCATTGAAGAGAATTGATGGGATGAGATACATGTGAGAAATCCTTTATGAAGTGATGGTAATAACCTACTAATCCCATGAAACTAAAAACCTCAAAAACATTAATGGGTACCAACCAATCCATGATAGCTCAAATTTTTTATAGATCCACTACAATACCATCACCAATGATGATATGCCCCAAATACTTCACCTCCAACTAGAAGAATCGACATTTATCCAAGTTGCCATACAATTGATGCTCTCTCAAAAAATATAATACTTGGTGTAAATTGGCCTCATGTTCCTCAATAGTCTTCGAATAGATCAATATGTCATTCATGAACACAATGACACACTAATCAAGGTATGTTTGAAATACTCCATTCATTAAACTCATAAACATTGATGGCACAATGGTTAACCCAAAGGGTACAACTATGAATTCATAATGCCCATATTATGTACAAAAATATGTTTGATGAATGTCAACCTCTTGGATATGAAGTTAATGGTATCCTAACTTAATATCAATCTTCTAGAACACTCACACTCCCTTTATCTAATCAACAAAGGATATTGGTTCTTTACTGTCACCTTATTCAACTGTCGATAGTCAATGCATAAGCACAATGATTCAACCCTCTTCTTCACAAAGATGACTAGTGCAACCCATAGGGATACAATAGGATGAATATGGTCCTTGGCCAACAATTCCTCCAACTAAAATCTGAGATCACTCAACTCTTGAGTAGTCATGCAGTAAGGAAATGACAAAATTGGCTCTACTACTCGTACAAGATCAATCCAAAAATTAATTTCATGCTGTGGTGGCATATCTAGTATCTCATCGAGAAACACATATACATACTCATCAATGAGTGGGTGATAATCAAGTGTCATTGTATGGATCTCAGCTTCCTCAAGATCACTAAAAAAAATAATGAACATCTAACATCCCTTTCACACACTCCACTTTAGCTGATTAGCTGAGATCATCCAAAGTGAGACTAGTCTCTAGACTCCTACAAGTTCCACCTACCCACCTATGTCATCAACACATTATACCAACTTACAATGAAATCTATATTCACCTAATGGGTAACTAAGCAATCCATTCCCAACACAATTTCATATGATCCTAGAGGTATGATGTGAAGATCCACTATGGTGGTGAAGGTGCCCAAGTTTAGACTACAACCACTGACCAAGGAGTCTACAATCACTTTGGATCTTGTGGCTAACTCAACCTGCCACCTATCGACCTGACGTGTTGCCACTAGCCCACATCATTCAACAAGAGATGGTGAAATAAAAGAATCTAAAGCACCTAAGTCAAATAACACTGAAGATGAAATACCATGCAACATACCTGTAGCCTTGACTATGGTACCTTAATGGTTATCAACCACTACAAAGACTTGATGACTCCTTCTTGCATCTCCCACAAAAGGCTCCAATCTAGCTGCACCTCTACTAGATCCTATAGATGGTTTAATTGGACATCCCAAAGCTTTATGGTTGGGTTGGCCATAAGAATAACAATTTCTTGCAAAGTTAGCACTAGTTCCATGACCACCCTGAGTAGTATTGGAATATGGTGCACTACCCTTGCTAGAGTTTTTCTGACTACTCTGATGAGGGAAATCCTATTGAGGTTTATGTCCATGGCTTTAGTCATCTCATTTCTTTCTTGGGGTACCTAAAGACTATCCACCCTTGGACCAAATCACGTTTCGATACTTATGATGGTGTCCACCCTAAGAGGGTGCTAACTAGGTTTGGCACTTTCCTAAGGACTGAGTGAATTGAACATCCTACCATGAATTTCATACACTTTGGTTCTAAGAACTAGATTTACCACTAAAGCCCCTAGCCATATTTGTCTCTAGAATCCTTTCATTCTCTATGGCAAGTGAAAGCATCCTAGGTTGGTGAACACAAACATCTCCAATGATAGAGTCCCTAAGGCCCCTAACAAAATGCTAAATGAGGAGTGCTCCATTATGATGATAGCTCAAATACTCCCTCAACCCAAGGAAATTCTTCTCATATTGGTCCACCATAATATTCCCCTTCTTGAGCTCATGAAACTCATCAATATGGGTCTCATGGTACTATGGAGAAAGAAATTTCTCCTAGAACCTCTCCTCGAAGATCTCCCAAGTGAGATTCACCACATCAATATGAAGCTTCTCGCTCTCCATATTCCACTAAATAGATCCATGTTCTCTCAACTGTGAGATAGTCCTATGGGCCTTTACATTTCTTTCACAAGGTAGAAAGGAGAAACAACATCCCATATCTAATATCTAGGTCTCAGCCTTGAGCCCTGTCACATGGCCATGAAACAATGGTGGTTTGGACCTTTGAAGTTCCCACATCATCTCAACTTGGGTGAAGTCATCATTATCATTCTGACCATGACCCCTCAATTGGTGCCCTTTAGCACTAGGTGGTATACAAGAATGTTCACATTCATGCTTCTCCTTTCTATGTTTTGGTTGATGGGAATCTCCATGACAAGATCCCTCTTCCTAACCATTTTTATGTTGGTTTTCACCAACACAAGGCCCCAACTGAGCAAGAATCTCTTGTACCATCAACATAAATGTCCCATGATAACTGTTCATTATTACCCTAGTCTCCCTCCCCATCTTGATGTTCCTTTTCATGGTTACTCCATCAGTTACCACCTCAACCAGCAGGTCTATGGGTAGGAGGCATCACTAAGGAATCACAAGATAAGGGTATGAAACAAATGTCGCAAGCATAGAGTCATAAGCTTGAACCACAATGAGATATCAAAAATAGACATAAAATAAAAACATACACACATAAAACAATAACATAATGGAAGCATAATGCAAAAATCCCAATGTTGCAACATTGGCTCTGATACCAGATGTAATGCCCCACTCGAAGATTCTTGGAACAAGGATAAATATAAGGCAAAATAAATATTTTTAAAAAAAAAGTATCGATGCACACAACATACAACATACAAGGATCACAAAGATCACAATGGAAGCATAAACAAACATCCAAACACCAAGGGATCTCCAAATCACACTATTGACCAAAAATGACAAACCACAAAAGAACATAAATGATTTCAAATTCAAAACATTCAAAATTCAAAATTCAAAACCAATGGATTCAAGAACACCTTAGAGGGTAGTCAAAACACCTCTCAAAATATTTCAAAAAAACTAAAAAGTTCATGTTTCCCACCCAAACAAGTTTTCCCAAGAGTCAAGTGACACTTTCATACAACAATGTGCAACACGTTTCAATATCATACGACCTTTCTCAAGAGGTTGTGCCATATTTTTAGGTTCTAGGAGACACTTCTCAAAAGGTTGTTGTATACTCTACAATTACTGTATGATGGTTCCACAAAGGGCATGTGATACTTTCAAGCATCACATGATAGTTTTCCTAGAGGCGTACAATACTTTCCAGTATTGCACGATTCTTCTTCTTTGGGTGTGCGATACTTTATAAGTATCCCTCAATGTTGACACATTATTGCCTAGGAAAAGAAAGAAACTCCTCAAGGAAAAATAGACAAATAAAATAGAAGGTCAAAACCTCCACACCAGGGAGTACCAAATCCACAATTGAGGCATATACACTTGAACAATAACAATTGAAAGATGAGAATTAAATCTCACCATTGAAACATAACAGTGAAAGAAATGAACTAATAGCAACATTGCAATGAGCTGAAACAATAAAACTAAGTATGTGGTTCCTCCCAACCATAATAGCAGCCTGAGACCTCAAAGGTACTAGCCATCCCCCATGTTGGTGTTTTTTTTTAGACTACCAGGCAGAAAAAGGCTTGATACCAATATTTAGAGGACTTATTTCAATCTAAGGACTTAGCTACTTCCTATGTTTAACTAAGAAAACTTCATATCTGGTTCTAACTTCAATAGAATCACCAAGATTCTCTACTCTTTAAGTGTTGTAAAGCTTAGGTGGGTGTACCTTAGGGATACAATGGTCACATATCTTCTATATTTTATAATTAATCCTTGACAGTAGTAGTTAACAATAACACTTAAGGGATTACTATAAATAAGTGTCGACCAATAGTTTAATTATTCATACAGTAAAGTAAAATTGATTTGATTTTATGTTTATGCCTAATGCAACCCTATGAATTCTTCAACATGTATTTGAATGTGTGATCAGTGCCCTATCCATTGGGATTCAGAGTCTATCCAACAAAATATTTTGAACTAATTAATTGTATTGCAATTAATCTTATCAACAATTATTCCTTAACCCATTCTTATTAATATGCCTGCTATATAACTAGAAACCCTATCAATTTATTGGAGCATTTACTTAATTCCTCTAATTAAAAGCAACAACAAATTGATACACAACCTATTCTAGTTGCATCAAATTGCATAAAAAATTCTTACACAATCCCAAGATAACCAATACACAACAATGGAGACAAAATTTAGAGACAAAAATATGGCATAACTTCCTCCTTTGCATTAATTTCACTAAAAATTGAAAAAATGCTAGTAAAACTATAGAAACCTTCAAGGTAAAGCAGTGAATCCTTCAATATTCACATGCATTCTTAGACTTATAGGATAATACATCATAAAGTTTACAAAAATATTTAATGGACTAATAATAATAGCATAATTCTCAAAATTACAAGAAAATTGGACCTCTACTCCACATCTTGGGAATACTTTTATAGAAAATATTGCAACAAGCTTCAAATGGTATGACACTTGTCAAAATCTTAATAAAAAACTAATACAAAGATGTTCTTATTCTATTACAAACAAAATATTCTTTGTACTTGGCCCCAAAACTAAGATGCAGTTACAAAACTAGCAAGTAGCACTTTTCAACAAATAACTCCTACGAAAATTTAATTTGTCTTTAGTTCCTCTCACCATCCATGCCTTTTCTTTGCCTTTTCTATTTTTGAATTGCATCTCAACTACATCTAGTCACTATCATCAAATGGTAGTGCCTTGATATTTACGATTAGCTCCTATATGGTGATATCTGTATCAATATCAAGCAAGGTGGCATCTTTGATTGTATCTAGATCTTCTATGCACTTGGTCCACTTGGCATTAGTTATGGCTTTGACCTTAGTAGCCACCTTAAACATCTTTGCTTCCATCCTATAGAGCATATCTACCATATCATAAACATCAGTGGCACTTACTTCATTGTTACAAAAAGATAAAAACTTGGGATGATCAAGAATACTTTCAAAAGATGATGACCATTCAACCCAATCCTTTATTTTGTCCTCACTATCCAAAATTGTAGGTAAAAAATTTGGTGTCCTAGTAGCAATTGTTTTCATCTTGTTTTGGACTAGTTTCATCTTCCCTCCAAAGAAACCATTCAAATCTCTCACTTTATGAATTGATTTCCTTGTACTCACAATGGTTTTCTTTGGTAGGTCCTTCTTTTGGGGGACTATAGTAATTATGCTATCAAAGAATTGAATGTAGGGGCCCCATGTGTTGAACAATGGAGATAATAGAGAAATTGTCTTTGCACACTTGTATTTGTTGAGCTATCATTTTGCACGATGCTTAACGACATGAATCCTTTCAAACTCCTCTCTTGAAAAGATGATCTAAGATCAACTCCAAGGTTTCGAGTGATCTTGCAACCTACTGAAATCCAATTAGTAGAAGATAAATATATTTTTTCAAAAGAATAACCACACAAAAAGAAATATATTTTTATATTATTATATTTTTTAATGAATGCAATCTAACAATGCAACAAATATATGAATTCCTAAATTAACCAAGTGTTCGTAAAAGAAAATAATGACTATAGGGTAACAAGAAGTTTAAGAAAATGACTTGAAAAGTAAATCCCTAATTAACATAAGCCATGGAAACAACACATCTACAAGTTAAGCCTTTGAAAAGATAGGTAGGCCACCAATGAAAATAGGAGTAGCACTTCCTTAATTTCATTGATGCAATCATCAATGGGAATTCAATAACCATAAGATGTTTCACTTTTCATCAAATCGCAAGGCCACAAAAAATGCATTCATGCAAGACAAAAAGCTATGTAGGAACAATAGGGTGATCTCTTTTTGAACTAAGTACATCAACAGAATTTGTAAACACATAGCAAACACTAGAATTAAAAGATCACTCAATCAAAATAACACAACAAAACTATTGGCTCCATTACACTCCATGAATGTACAAATTCACAAAATATAACACACTCAGGCAAGAATAAGTACACTCCAAAAGAGAGCACCAATAGCATATATTATTACATCAAAATAATGACCCTAAATACATATTACATTCTTGAATTTATAAGAAATCTTCTCCTCAATTTGTGTTGAGAGTGAGAGATCTCTTTATGCAAACATATGCTTCTAAACTAATAAAACAAATCTATTTACGTACAAACTAACTCTCTAACTAGTGCTAAGTAGGACTCCATCTTTATTTATTTCATTTAATGGATGCATGAGCCTTTAAATGTATTAAAACAAAGAAAGCATGAGAAAATAAAAAGAAAAACGTTGTCAGGTGATGTAGGAGTCTCTAGAGGTGCCAAAAATAGAAGCTCAATGTTCACTGGATGTTTTTAGGAGTTAAACTACCATCAGAATGCATTTTTGATGCATGGAAAGATCTAAATTTGGAATTGATAGTTAACTATTGGTGCACCTCTGACTTCTTCAAAAAAAATTCCAGTACATCTTAGAAGAAGCACACCTAGCTCACCTAGCACACCTCGAAAGCTTGCACACCTCAGAAGATAGGTCCAAAAAATGTAAAATTTTACCAAGTGTCAAAATTGAAATTCTAGCTTCTAGATTTTGTTCCCCTTCATACCAAAGCTATGTCTGGGTATTTTCTCTTGAATTTATCTATAATATTTGTCACTTGGGTAGCATCCAAAAAATCTAAAGCATCACATTTATCCTTTACTTTTTGTCAATAGTTGCCCACCTCTATGTGAGTCTCTACAAAATCTCCCAATTTCACATCAAAATCTAGAAATGCCTCTTAGGTCTTAAATGCTTTTCTAATATCCTCATCAGTGGATGCATCTTCAAAATTCTTCCAAAATTTTTCAACAACTGCTTGTATAGTCATCATTTTATCCCTTGAATCATCTTCAAAAGTGTCCAACCAAGCATCACTATAATGTCTCTCTACCTCCAAAATTTTCTTTTAGGTTTGATCCTTGAGCTTATGAATATCCACATGTAATGTTTCCATTGCTTTATTATCATCCACAATCTTCTCTATCCAATCATCTATCTTATCTAACTCATCTATAGTATATACATCCATCAACATTTGATACGTCTGACCCTTTATTGACTGTAAAGCTCGCAGGTCTTTACACCAGGTATGTACTTCATCCATTAACACAAAATCCTAGTTCAATATAGCAACCAACTTATCTTTATTATTCTTCATGTGGTGTAGTATTTTAAGATTTCCTTGTATGATCTACACACCTTTTTCTTCAAAACTTTCCCACCATTGCTGACAAGCCTTCAAAAATGGATCTAATTGTATAGTCTCCTTATCCCTCTTATCAAGTGCCACATTTAGAGTCTCCTTAGGATTTTTTAGGATTCAACAAACCAAATACTTCATTCAAATACCCTCTTAAGATTTCATTCTACTTCTAGATGTTTAACAATTCTGACTCATCATGTTTTAAGTGCCTAAACACTTCTTTGATTCCCATAGTAACCATCAATTTGGCAGTATCCACAGTGGGTTTTCCAAGAAAGACCTCCTTGATTTGATAATCTTTTGGGATCAACTCTTCAATATCTAAATTTGGAGGAGGGTTAGCACCATGGGTAAACAAGTCCTAATTTTGATCACTCATAACAAAGGCCAATGTTCATGCATCACCTATAGGTGGCTCAGGTTTCTTGAGAGCTTCAATTAATTCTCACATTCCCTCTTCTTCAGTACAAAACAACTACCTTTTGTATCTAACCATCACCTCTTTTCTCAACCATCTTGGAGCATCTTCCATTGGATATTTATCCTTATATGAAGAAGGAGCTTGTACAACTATGCTTTTTCTCTTATCACTCCTCTCCAGAGTCTTCTCCTTTTGTGAGAGATCCACATCGGGCATCTCTATGTCTATCAAGCCCACAGTTCTTACCTTTGTATCTTGGGAAGTTTATTTAGGTTCCTCATATATTAGCCCTTCCTCTGAGACTTCATTAGTGGGTATTTGTTGTGACCCTTCTTTTTGTTCATCTTGCACTTGTTCCTCATTACTCAGAGGGAGATGAGTAGCTAAACTTTTATACAAGAAAGATAAAGCTTGACTTGGTGATGGTGGAGCACTTGAAGGTCATTGTGACTAAGGTGGCAATTGAATCCAATCCTCTTATGGAGGTTGATTTTTTGGGGTATCTCTTATCTTATCACCTACCAACTTAGTGCCAATAGGCATGAAATCAAAATCTAATATCTAAAAGTCATTAGTCCCTTCATCCTCTTGCTCATCAATCCATTGTTGTAATTCATCCTTCAAAGTTGTATCCTGAATAGGCTATGTAGGAATGGATGGTGGTGTTATAGTGGAGCTTCTTTTCCATTCTACCCTTGTAGCCCTAGCAAAATGAGTCCTTTGACTCAAGGGAAGGTTATCTTCTTCATCTTCATCATCCTCTTCTTCCTCTTCTAGAATAACTTCTAGGACCAATGGAAAAGGAATAACCTATCTATCACCTTTTGTCCCCTTTTAACTGGAGTTTTCATCTTTCTTCTCTTGGGAGCCAATGGGGAGGTTTCTTCCTCTTCTGCAGGAAAAGACACATCTCATGCTTCTGTTTCAGCTCCTTGCCCTTGTTCTAGTGGTGGCACTAGAAAATTATCTCAAGTCTAGATAACTTCTACATTTTCTATCCCTTGTACATTTTTTTCCTATTGATGTTCTAGTACTTGAGTCACCCCTTCTTCAAGCTCAGCTTGGTGGGGAGAAGTTCTTTTCCTCTTATTTTTACCCTTCTATGCCGTGAAGTATCCAACTTCTCTATCAAGTTATTGCACTATTTTTGGCCTTGTTGGAGACTAAGCTGTGAATGTTAGCACTATCACCTTGGCTCCTCTAGCTTTCACTGGGTGGGTTGTAGCTTGGAAAACTACAATTTATTGAATCAGATCCAACTTGAATGGTCTCTTAATCCAATCCTTGGTTAATTAGATGACATGCCTCACCATATGATTAATATATGTGTTTTCTTCTTGATCAATCTTTGTATTCATGATAGGTCGATAAAATATCTTATCTCTGTCATAACCTCTTTAGTGTCTTGATACACAATCTTTAATGGCACCTTTATTTTCAAGGCACTTCCTACCAAATAGAGAGTTATCCTACAATAATCCCTTATTCAGATTTCATAGTCATCCACTGCATTCATCCAATGATCCTCTATAGCGCCTTCATGTTAGAATTGTTTCCCTGCCAAGTACTAAACTCTACTAATTTTATCAAAGAAGGGACGAGGATAGTTATAATCCTCCAAGGGATAATGATCCCACTCAGACTCAAAAGTTGCAATATCCTATTTTCAAACAAAACTAAATAAACCTATAGTTATGGGCCATACCCAATTCTTGTTATGTTGCTTCCTTACTCTCTCATATGCAAACAAGAGTTGTTGTGCAATCTCCAACAATATAAGTCTATCACATTAATACCTAGGGAGCTTCTTTGCATTCATAGTTGTACCTACTACCCTCAAATAGGTGAATGTTTTAAATTAGATATAATAGGCACCAAATTTTGTAATCTTTGTTGTTGCCTCATCTAGCATCCTTTTTGCACAATCTCCCTCAACGAACCAAATGATTGCAAAAATAAAGGCATCATTCACTATTATGTACTCCTTGCTGTGCTCTGAAAGCTTTTTCCTTACGAACTCTAGGTATACTACATAAGGCCATGCATTTTCATCTTGCAAGTTGCCCCTTTTGAACAATCTCGAATAATCTATTGCTCTTGCAGATAATAGGTACACCAAATAAGATGTCATATAGAACTTATGGTTGTTATTGACTGCCACTAGTTGTTCATCTAAATTCTCACTAAGAATTGAGGCCCAATCAATTGGCATCTTTTCCATTTTGATGGTCTCAATAAAGTGTATCATCCATAGATTTAGATGTCTAGCTGTTGACAACCCCATGACTCTACTTAGGAGCACTATAAAATGTTCAATATCATCTTTCATATAACCCTTTGTCATATCTAATTTTCCTACTTTTCATCCAAGAGGAGTCTTACCAATGAGATACAAATATTGGATGATTTCTGATGATTCCTCTCCACTCTCTATACCACCTTTCTATACCACCTTTCTGCTTGATGATATGTCAATCTCATGTACTAATCTACCCTTGGGAGATGAAGTACTTTCTCGATGTTCTTAGGCCTCAAATCTAGGATAATCTCTCTAGTTATGCTTTTCACAACCCTTTCCTCTGAAACATAGTTATCTGCTAATGCCAAAATCAGCTCTAAAGACTGTATTGATACTGGGTGTGACATTGTGTTAACTAGCCCTGATCTGATAAGTGTAGATACCATAGGAGACCTCTCAATTGGTTTGTTGCATAAAACTAGGAACATGGTCCAGTTGATATGACTTAGCTTAGTATCTCAAATCTCTGAATATTCATCTTGGAAGCATGACTTTTCTGGAACACCTTGGAATTTGAAGACTACTAGTTTCAGAGCCATTTTTGTAGTGAGGAAGGATGAGGATCAAGTCATTTAATCTTCCCAAAACCAATATTCATTATTCTAGAAGGCCAAAAAAATAAATTTACATAAACCCTAATTATGACAAAAAATGACCCAGAACGTAAAATCCTTAAAACTATGACAAAAACACCTAAAAAACCCTCCTTACACCTCTAGAAGAAAAAAAAATGGTGCACCTTGTGCACCTTAGAGGTGTGCTAGGTGCACCTTCCCCTACTTAAAACCCTCAACACTAAGGGTACGCACCTAGCACACCTCATGGGGTGTGCTAGGTGTGCACCCTTATAGTGCTAAAGTTATGTTTAGTGTAGAAAAAAGGATGCACACATAGCGCACATTGTGGGGTGTGCTATGTGAGCACCCTTTTTAGCATAGGAGAAGGTTAGCCTTAGTAAAGGTGCACATGTGTGCACCTTTCATTAGGTGATGGCTAGCTCAAGTTTAGTTTAAAGTTTTTTAAGGTTTTGTTTATTAATGCAAAAAAAGGTGCGCACCTTGGAAGGTGCCCAAGGTGCACACCTTTACCTTCATTATTATTTTTTAAAAATTTTGTGTTTGTGTGCAGGTGATAAAGAAAATTTGGCACACCTTACCAAGTGTGGAGGTGCACCAATAGCTCATGCAAGAGGAAGAATAAGATAGAGAAGGGAGAGGGTCTCGAGCTTTTATAGGTTTGGGACGGAGCACAACTTTGGAGGTGCGCATCTGCACACATTTCCAAAGGGAAGTGCTCCCTCACTAGTGCACTTAGCACACTAGTGCACCTTAAAGGGTATGCTAGGTGCACTAGTGTGCCTTCCTTTCTCAAAAAAAATGATTTTTCTCCTCAAAAACATTGTTTCTGGCAAAATGGGTTCTCAGGTAGAGACCCAGACTAGGTAAAAACACAAGGAAAAACCTTAAAAAAATTCAAACCCCAGACTAAGGATCTAAAAAGATAAAAAAATATACTAGGGGCTCCCCATTTCTGGGCAAAATGGGGTGTGCGTCGTGTAACCACAACAGTATTCCACTCCTTCTAATGTAATGTAACTGTCATGCACATTTTGTGAAACTATCTTGAGTAGCTTTTCTGATACAGGAGCATCCAGAGGTATAAGGGCAATCCTGTGTTGCCCAAAAAAATGTACTTAGACTTAGTTTCTATTTCATGTGTTTTCATTTTTGGATTCCCATTTGGGTCAAATAAAGGTTCCAACTCTCACAGTTCCACTATCAGTGTGTTAGAAAATCCTAAAAAAATAGGAGCATGCAATTGGGCCATCATTTTGGTAACCTAGAAGGTGTGAATGGGCCAGATGAATGTAATTAATATTTAGAGCATTCCAAAAAAAGAATTAAGTCAAAAGGCCCCACGGTTTGAAAGTTATTACAATTTTTTAGGTTTTGGAGAGCTCCTAAGAATGCTTCAAAGTTAGGTTAGGGGCATTAAATGACCTTGAAAAGGGCCAAAAAATGGGGGACAAGCAAAGCTTGTCCACAAGGCTATAGAGCACTTTGAGAGCTTTCCAAAAATGTAAATGGTTCATCAATCAGAGCTACGGTTCAAAAGTTATGCCTCCCGAAAGTTCAGTTACTGTTTCTGGATTCTTCTAGACGCGTCGACTTCTAATGTAGCTTCTGGAACCTTCTATTTGGTCGATGGATGCCTACTAGCACTTTCTAGAATTTACTCCTAGTCCTTAACCCTCCGAGGTCTATTTAAGGAGATTTTTGGCATTGTAAAAGGCAGTTTGGAGTGGAGTTTGAGAGGAGGTACTGAAAGGAGAAATTATCTCTAGATTTTTGCTATTGTAAGCCCTTAGGGCATGATTTGAAGTTTATTTTATCTGTACTATTTGTACTAGATTATTTTCTTAGTTAATATAATTTCCCTTTTCTGTTGTGTCCATTCTATTCTTGGGTTGTGTCCCCATCAAGTGGTATCAGAGTAGGTTTTCTTGAGTGTGTAGACAGAGCGCCGACTGTGAGGCAGTTTGCACCAGGACTGTGTGGTTGTGGGATTGAGTTAGAAGATGCCTCCATGAAGAGAGCATGGTGGAAGGACTAGAGCTATTAATCCTAAGGAGGTTAGAGCCCTCCAAAGGCAGGTGCAGGCATTGCAAGAGGAGCTCTGTAGAGGAGCAAATGTTGCCGCTGGTGACGACAGTGAGGATGACAATGAAGAAGAAGTTATGGGACCAGAAAGGGAATTTGATAGGGAAGTTCTGAATCATGCAGAGGAAAGGCTTTTTAGGGCCATTACTAAGTTTGGGAAAAGACCCACAATTGAAGTGGGTGTATTTTTAGGAAATCTAAAACAAGATGAGTTGATCGATTGGATCAATGAACTGGAAGAATACTTTGAGTATGAGGATATCAGGGACCCAGATAGGGTTAAGTTTGCAAAGGTCAAACTGAAAGGCCATGCCAAAATTTGGTGGCAAGAGGTCTAATTAGAAAGAAACAGAAGAGGAAAGGAGAAGATCACAAGATGGGATCGCATGGTGGACAAGTTGAAGAAGCAGTTCATTCCTGTGGACTACGAGCTTGATTTGTTTAAGAAGATGCATGGGTTAAAGAAAGTAGGAAGATCAGTCCAAGAATATACAGAGGAATTTTACCAACTCTTGATTAGAGCGAGGCATGCAGAAGCAAATAAGGAGAAGGTTGCTCATTATATCAGTGGGTTGCGACCTAGCATCCAGGAGGAATTAAGTCTGGTAAGAATGACCAGCGTTGAAGAGGCTTACCAATTTTCCCTATGATTTGAAGAGAAGCTAAATAAAAGGTTTGAAGGAAGAAAAAGAGGGCATAGTCAAGGAGGAAGGGGAAGCAGTAGATCATCTGGAGGCCGCAATGAAACCCAAAAGAAAAATGAAGATGTGGGTACTAGCAGGAACCAGAGGAATGAGGGTTTCAACTCCTCCCATGATCAAGACTTTGGAAATCAAAGAGGAAGAGGTAGAGGATGTGGAAAAGGAAGAGGAGGCTTTCATGGTACCTATTTCCATTGCAATGAAGAAGGTCATCGTGCCTTTGAATGCCCTCAACGACAAGGACGGGCAGATAGGAGAGCTGAGGGCCAAGCTAGGGTTACTCATGTGGATGAAGATGCACAATCATCACATTTAGAGGATGCAGAAAGAGGAGAGACCTTGGTAAATGAAAGAGTCCTACTAAGTGGTGAGATTGAACTAGGACAACAGAGGAGTTTGTTCCATACCAGATGCAAGTGTGAGGATAAATGTTGTGACGTGATCATTGATGGTGGTAGCACTGATAACTTGGTATCAGAAGAGATGGTCTCTAAGCTGAAGCTCAAGAGGGAGAAACATCCCCAACCCTATCAGATTGCTTGGGTAAAAGATGATCATAAGGTCCTGGTAAGTGAACAATGTTTAGTAAAATTCAAAATTAGGAGTTACCATGATGAAGTTCTCTGTGATGTTATTTCGATGGATGTTTGCCATCTATTGTTGGGTAGACCATGGCAGTTTGATAGACATGCAATACATGATGGACATGCAAACACATACTCTTTGACAAAGGATGGAGTTCACCACAAATTGAAGCCCATGAAAAAGGAAGTTCAAAAGGTATGTAGCAGTGCTAGGATTTTCCTTGTTGATGAAAGGAAGTTTTTAGATGGCATGAAACACCAGCATATGTGCGATGCTTTGATTCCTAGGAAAGATAAAGAAGGTAGTAGTGAAATGCCACTTGAAGTTTTAGATTTACTAGGGGAGTTTGGAGATATTATCTCTAATAATGTTCCAGATAGATTGCCACCAGTAAGGCAAATCAGTCATCAGATAGACCTGATTCCAGGAGCTAGTTTTCCTAACAAAGTTGCTCACAGGATGACTCCTACTGAAACAGAGGAGCTAAATAGACAGGTTCAAGAGCTATTGAGGAAGGGCTTGATTCGAGAGAGCTTGAGTCCATGCACAGTACCTGCAATACTCGCACCAAAGAAGGATGGAGAGTGGAGGATGTGTACAGATTCTCGAGCTATAAATAGGATAACCATCAAGTACCGATTTCCTTTGCCAAGGATGGATGATCTTATGGACTGATTGAGTGGAGCTCAGTACTTCACAAAGATAGATCTGAAGAGTGGTTATCACCAAATATGGATTCGAGAAGGAGATGAGTGGAAAACAGCCTTCAAGACCAAGGAGGGTCTTTATGAGTGGTTAGTCATGCCCTTTGGATTGACGAACGCCCCAAGCACCTTCATGCGGCTCATGAATGAGGTACTTAAGAAGTTCTTGGGAAAATTTGTTATTGTTTATTTGGATGATATTTTAATTTTCAGCAAGACTTTGGAAGAACATTTATTGCATATTCATAGTGTCCTTGAAAGGCTAAGGGAGGAGAAACTGTTAATTAATCTGAAGAAGTGTATCTTTGAAAAAAGGGAGTTAGTCTATTTGGGGTTTGTTATATCACCTGAAGGTCTCAAAATGGATCCAGAGAAGGTAAAATCCATCTTGGAATGGCCTTCTCCAAGGTCTGATACTGAGGTAAGATCATTTCATGGTTTGGTTAGTTTTTACAGGAAGTTTATTAAGAATTTCAGTGGCATATGTGCACCCCTAACTGATACAATAAGAGGGGATAGAAAAGAGTTCAAATGGACTGCAGCAACTGCGAGAAGTTTTGAATTGCTAAAGAAGAAGGTGATAGAACAGCCTATGTTGGCACTTCCAAATTTTAGAAAAGTGTTCTAGGTGGATTGTGATGCTAGTGGAAGCGCTATTGGGGCTGTATTAAGCCAGGAAGGTAAGCCTATTGCATATTTTAGTGAAAAATTGAATGATGCAAAGAAGAAGTATTCTGTTTATGATCAAGAGTTCTATGCAATAGTTCAGGCCTTAAAGAAATGGAGGCATTATTTATTTCCAAAGGAATTTTTTTTGTATACTTATCATCAGGCATTACAGTACCTAAATAGCCAAGGTAAATTGAATCAGAGGCATATGAAGTGGGCAGAGTTCTTGCAGAGTTATACATTTGTGTTGAAGCATAGAAGTGGAAAATCTAATAGGGTTGCAGATGCACTAAGTAGGAGACAGTTGTTACTTACAGTAATGCAGGTTGAAGTAGTTGGGTTTGATGAACTCAAGAATTTGTAACCCGAGGATCCTAATTTTGCTGAAGCATGGAAAGCTTGTAAAGAGCCTATTGCTGTAGATAGAACCAAGTGGTTAGACTATCTGATTTAGGATGGCATGTTGTTCAAGGGTAGTCAATTGTGCATTCCCAGGAGTTCCATGAGGGAAAATCTGATTAAGGAGAAACACAGTGGAGGGATGGCAGGATATTTTGGTCGAGATAAGACCATTTCCATTCTTAGAGAACATTATTTTTGGCCTCAAATTTCACAGGATGTGAAGAAGTTTGTACAGAGTTGCCAGGTTTGTCAAGTTGCCAAGGGGTTTAGTCACAATATTGGCCTATATCAGCCATTGCCTATTCCATCAAGGCCATGGGAGGACATAAGTATGGATTTTGTTCTTGGATTGCCAAGGACACAAAGGGGTAATGACTCAGTATTCGTGGTGGTTGATAGGTTCTCCAAAATGGCACATTTCATTCCATGCCACAAAACTCATGATGTTGTCCATATTGCAGGCTTGTTCTTTAGAGAGGTGGTGAGACTACATGGTCTCCCAAGGAGTATAGTTTCTGACAGAGATACTAAATTTGTGGGGTATTTATGGAGGACATTGTGGAAAAAGTTGAGAACTGACTTGAAATTCAGTTCCATGCATCACCCAGAAACTGACGGCCAAATAGAAGTCTGGGCAATTTGCTGAGATGTTTAGTTGGGGATAAGCCCAAGGGATGGGATTTGATTCTACCACAAGCAGAGTTTTCTTACAATAACTCTATAAATAGGAGTACTAGAAAATCACCATTCCAAATTGTATATGGGAATAGCCCAAGGACTGCACCAGAATTAAGGAAGATAGAACAAGGGGAGAGGACAAGTGTTGAAGTTAAGGAATTTGCTGAACATATCAAGCTTCTACATGAGGAGGTTCAAGCACACATTACCAAGATGAATCAAGAGTATGAAGCTAGGGCTGATTAAAGAAGAAGTCATAAAGAATTCCAAGTAGGAGATCTAGTCATGGTGCACTTACAAAAAGAAAGATTTCCAGCCGATACTTACAACAAGCTGAAAATGAAGAAATTTGGCCCCTGCAAAATTATGAAGAAACATGACTCAAGAAATGCATATGAGGTGGAGCTGCCAAATGGTATTCACATTTCTCCCATTTTCAACATTGCAGATTTAATAGAGTATCATGATGATGGTGCAGATGAGGAGCTGGTGTTAGAGCCATGTCCAATTCCTGCTTCTAAGAAGGAGGAGATAGAAGACATTCTAGATCATTATGTGGGCAGGAGTACCAAAAATAGGTAGTATGAAGAGTATTTGGTCAAATGGAAAGGACAACCGATCGAGGACTCAACTTGGATTTTAGCAGCTGAGGTTTCCCATTTGGGATTTTCTCTACCATTCATAAAGTGACAGGGTCACTTTTCAATCTAGCCTGGGTGTCTGATGCAGGAGCATCCAGAGGTATAAGGGCAATCCTGTGTCACCCAAAAAAATGTACTTAGACTTAGTTTTTGTTTCATGTGTTTTCATTTTTGGATACCCATTTGGGTCAAATAAAGGTTCCAACTCTCATAGTTCCACTATCAGTGTGTTAGAAAATCCTAAAAAATAGGAGCATGCAATTGGGCCATCATTTTGGTAACCTAGAATTTGTGAATTGGCCATATGAATGTAATTGATATTTAGAGCATTCCAAAAAAAGAATCAGGTCAAAAGGCCCCACGGTTTGAAAGTTATTGCAGTTTTTCGAGTTTTGGAGACCTACTAGGAATGCTTCAAAGTTAGGTTAGGGGCATTAAATGACCTCAAAAAGGGCCAAAAAATGGCAAACGAGCAAATCTAGTCCTTAGGGCTATAGAGCACTTTGAGAGCTTTCCAAAAATGTAAACGGTTTGTCAATCAGAGCTACGGTTCAAAAGTTATGCCTCCCGAAAGTTTGGTTACTGTTTCTGGATTCTTCTAGATTTGCGCCGACTTCTAACATAGCTTATGGAACCTTCTATTTGGTCGGTGGATGCCTACTAGCACTTTCTAGAATGCAATCCTAGTCCTTAACCCTCTGGGGTCTATTTAAGGAGATTTATGGCATTGTAAAAGGCAATTCGGAGTGGAGTTTGAGAGGAGGTACTAAAAGGAGAAATTATCTCCAAATTTTTGCTATTGTAAGCCCTTAGGGCATGTTTTGAAGTTTATTTTATCTTTACTATTTGTACTAGCTTATTTTCTCAGTTAATATAATTTCCCTTTTCTGTTGTGTCCATTCTGTTCTTGGGTTGTATCCCCATCATTTTCTTCATCAATTTCCATAAGATGGCTTGATGCTTCCCTTGTTTCAAAAGTTTGGCCCTCTGTTTGCACATTTTTGCCATGAACTTCTGTGACAATTTTGTCAGCTTTCTTCAATGATGCCACCTCCATCTCCAACTTAATAATTTTTTGTTGTAAGACAAAAGTTTTCTTCATCTCTTCTTCATAACTCCTTTTTTTCCCAATAAATTTTTCATATGTTTTTTGAAGTTGGGCCTGAAAACTATCCATCTTGTGCTTACCCATTAATGCTACTGAAGTATGCATCCCACAAAATGGTCACTAGAAGTAGACTGCACATGCCAAAATATAACATTTCCCCTAGGGGACTCTTTGATTTCTATGAGAGTGGGCTTGTCATCATCTGGAGGTAAACTCCAAATTTCCATTGTTTGAGCATCCACATTGAACCTTGATCCCATCATCTCCCCATACTAATTCTCATTCTCAAAAGAGACTAATTTTTCTAGTCTTCTTATTAGATCTAGCAGAAAAGAAGAGCTTAGATCCCATCCTAGGAAGATAATCATTCCACTCCTTGTTACTAGATCTCTAGCCTCTTCAACAATAAGGATTTCACTGGCAGGGTCATACTCCTACAACTTTTGCACCAACCTAGCAATCACTTCATCTAAATCTCCAGGCTTCATCTACAATTTTAATTCATTTAATTTTATTTTAAATAAGAAATTTTTTAATACATTTGACTTGATAAAATTATCATCATTCATAAATTCCCTAGATTCAATGATTTTATCATCAATCATTTGAGCTTCTAGTTGCAATCTTTTTTTTCTCTGCTCATTTTAGATGCCTGAGATATTAAGAATCTTCTTCTAACATCATCAAAGTATTTTCTGCCCTTTGGAAAGATCTGAAGATCCTTTTACTAAGCCTTTTCTGATATTTCTACCATTTTCTACTTCTTATGTCTTTGTTCTGCTCATGCAGAACCCTTAGGAACATCTTGTTCAGGTTGGTCATCCTTAGACTAATATTCTTCATCAGATACCTCCACTGTGTATTCATCATCAAAATAGTCTAGGTCAATCTTCTTTTATATTGCCTTTGGGACTTGAGACACCAACTCATCAATATTCTCTACACACTTATCTAATTTGACCCAATATTCTTCATTAGGAAAAAAACCCTTTAAAAGATGGATCTGTCATTCCCATTTCTTGTTCATAGCCAACAATATCTCTGCACTTAATCATTATTTCCCTGCAAACATCCTCACTCAACACATCAGAAATAACATCCTCTTCCCACATAGGCTTTTAGGGGGCAAATTATATCCTCTTATACTTTTCAAGGCATTTCTTACTACATTACAAGGGTCATAAGTTCTGGCTGGCCCAATTGGCATTTTCTAATTTTGTAAAAATGAATAGGTCTACTCAATGACATTCTTACCAATTTCAAAATCCCCTACCTTAGTACATCTACATAGAAAAGTTCCTTTCTTGACACCTTTTCCTAAGTATTCCCTATTCAAAGAAATCAATTGCCAAAATATTTCTAGCAACCCCAGCCTCTTAGGAACATATTTAGGAAAGATGTGGGGTGGCTAAGGACATCCAAAGATTCTTATAACAATATATTCTTCAAACAAGAAAACACTACCCCATCATGAGTCAATTAAAAACACCATTTAGGTCTAACAACCTTCCTAACATTTCTAGGAACTCTTTCAATTATACATCCTATCATTTTCAAAACTAGATGAACAAAATCATTATAAAAAGACATAACATTTGAATATGGATAGTACATTTTCCACACCTATGTCCATCTTTTCACTAGTAACCTCTCTCCCCACTCTTGTGTTGACTCGAAGAAGCTTTGACATATGTTAGCATTCTTTGACAAAATAAGGTGCATGATTAGGGAGTAGTGATGGAACTTGAAATCCGTTAGCTCTCCTTGCTAGGTAGCAATGATTTCCTTGTGAATACTCTCAATGATGTATTCTACAAAATCATACCCAACATAGTAGTTTGGGTGTTGAGTATTCAAAGCCATGACATAATATGCCCCTAAAGTATTCATCGTTCCATTTGAACCTAGGGCTTTGTAAATCCCAAACACAATATTCTAAAAGTACCTTTGAAAGAAATCCAAGGGCATTATTTTCTCAGCATCTCTCTTCTTTGGAATCTCTCCTACATCCTTCTTCACCTTGGGAATGTGTCTAGTCATATTTTTACCCATATAAAAACTCTTATATTTTTTGAAGTTTTCATTCAGCTCTTCAATATCAATGGGCAATGACATAGGTCCACCCAAATCAAATGCCTTTATGAATGTATCCTTATCCAATGCTAGAAAAACAATTTTATCCTTCTTGTGGAATGACTTATTAATAGGATTATAGCATTTGATTAATACCTTGACCAAATTTACATCTATAAATACTTTTAGCATGATCAATTTTTCTAAATTTCTTACCCAAGGGTTGCATATTGGAATTTCTTTCACTCTATTCTTATAGAAAAACCAAAACAATTTATACCCATTTCTATAAGGGACAATTGCATTTCTCCACATTGCATATGGGTCTTTGAATGCAAGGTCATTAGCATTCTGAGCATTTGTGGAACCAAGAAAAATGTGTATCCACTCTTCTACAAATGTGTTGGGAGCCTTTGGTGGTGTAGCTCGTTCTTCAATTACTACTTGCACAATCAGTTCTCCTTCTCTTTGGGCTATTTTTGCAAGTATTTTTTTTGATTTTGTATGCTATTTTGATAAAAATCAATTACAGATCACTTCTCCACTTAAAATCACTCAAAAAACATAGACAATTGAGAAAATAGTAATGACAACCTATTTCTCTCTAGGCTCTATCAACTTTTGTGATGAGGGCATAGTTTTAATTAGCATTTAAGGGTGGCACACTTGAAAATCTAACAATATTCAAAAAATAGGTCAAATCTACACTTTTCATATTTTCATACATCCAACTCATCCCATCTTTATCTAGCTTAGATTTTTCCTTTGAAAAGTCATTTTATGCTTTAAAACTCACGTATGTGAAATTTGCAAACAAGACCATTTCACCACTTCACACCAGAATAAATTTTTTCCCATTTACATTCATGACTATGTAGTTAGTGCTTTACTTTCTAATGCTTCACATCCTCACACTTGATCTTTCTCCTTGCTAGAAAATGGTTTGCGATGTTGTGAACCTTTTGTTTCTCATTTTATTGTGCCTTTGTACCTATATTTTAACATACCTTTGTGATCTCTATGACCTTTCAACAAGCCCTTCCTTTATACACTTTGCAACCTTTCCATGGTCTATCCCTTAGAATATTTTATGCTTGTGACCAAGTGATTCTTTAGATTTCACTTTATTTCTCCTTCGCAACTCTAAAACTAGGCATTCAACTTAACCATGTGATGGTGCGCTCAACTAGCTAACTTAACATTTCTTTTACCTTGTAACTTTGCAAATTAGTTTTCTAATTTCTTATGAAAGCTTGTGAACATGCGCTTCACTATCAATCACCACTTCATAGTCTTAAACATTAACATAATTTGGAATCATGTGAGGATGTGACATTAACTTTAACTGCAACACATATCCTATTCCCATGCTCGTAATTCAACTTATTCCCTTTTGATTCTAACATGCGATAGTGTGATTAATGGTTTGTTTGACTTTCATCTTACTTTCATGGCTTCACATCTTAACTTAGGATATTACCTAAACTACAGGTGGCCATTCGATAGCCTTCAACTTAGCTGCCCTCAGAACTTCACAACTTGAAAGCCTTAACTATAATTAAACCCTATGATAGCATGATTACAAGCATTCACAACTTCACTTCTCTAATTCGTGGTTCATTTATACTACCTGCAATGATGTGCTCATAGAAATTTTTTAACTTAGCACTACTCTTTGCACCCTCGTAGCTTATCCTTGATTGTCTAACCAAACCTTTGCGATTCATGCCAATAGTTTGTATTAACTATCTTCCTTCATTCGTATAGTCGTAGCTATCAGTGTCCTAAGCCAAAATAAGCATGTGAACATGCGCTCTTCTTTGCTTTGCACAATCAAAACTTAGCAAATATGAAGCTTTCATGAAATATAATAGCATAAATATTTTCAAAACTTAGGATAAGAGCACATGCATGGGAAAAACATACATCCTTTTAAAGATTAAAATCATATTGCATGAGCTTCAAACAATTAGAAAAGAACTTGCCTAGGTTTTTTTTAAGGGCTAAAAAAATTTCATAAACCCTAGCTTATTCTCAACACATTTCTTCCTAATTTTTTTGGGATCTTGTACAAATTGGGTGAGCGAAAATTCAAGCCATCACCTCATGTGTAACATCCCAAAATGCCAATTATATAGTTAGAGCTATCTTATAAGGATGTCACTACTAAAGCATAATAAAATTATAAGAACAAGAAATATAACATGCTAATCCAATAAGAAAAACATAATCCAACTAAGCAAGTCACATCATCTAATCATATGTTAAACATCATAAAATAGGAATGTGTCAAATAAACTCATCATTTAAACATGATATCCAAGAATTCCAATGAAAACATAAATCACAAGAAAAAATACTCTGGAGCCTGAAGTACCAAGTGAAAACATCTAGCAATAGTCACACTAGGGTAATAAACCATCTTTGTACACTGGTACTCAGTAGCGGTGAAGGTAGCTATGCCTCCCAACCACATGGAACCCATTGGTCCACTCTCATCATGCTGATGGAGATAATGGTCCAACCACAAACACACATAAAGCAAACATTAATGGCTAACACTCATGCCAAATAGTAATGATGAATAAAACCAAGATTAGGAGACAATGCATCTAAAATAGGTCTTGGTCAGATACTAAATGAATTCCTATGTAGGGGATGACATCATGGAGAGTCGCTTAGCATCAGAAAGCTCAAGCTAGTATTAGCAGCTCACACTTCCCAAGGGAAGGATCACTTCCAAAATCTTTTCATTATCTTAAGTTTTATTACCACCCAATGTTTTATTTAGTTATAACTTGATTAAAACTTCTACATGCCAACCCTCAGGAAATAGTCACCGGCCTGCAAAAAAAGAAGCCCCCTCCATATGCTACCCTACGCTACCCATGCTCATCCAATGATGAGTGCTCATAGGCATACATATTCCCAACCCAACCCCAAATGATCATAGCTATCAAAAGTACCATGGAAGATTGGGTGTTGGAATCCACCCAACAAATACATGCGCTCATGTGTGGTGCACCACCATCTAGAAGATCATAACATAAGGAATGGATGAGAAAAGAAGCAAAACATAACACTCAACTGAATAATAGCTCAGAAGGATGGATGCAACACACATCCCAATGCAACATAAAAAAGCAACAATGGTCTAACTGACATCTTATGCATGATCCAAGTCAATAATGAATATCATGCCAAGAAAACCCAAGAAAATTGGGTGGCACACAAATTGAGGAAAAAACCACAAAATTGAAAATTTTCAAAAAAAAAAACCATTTGGTCTTAGGGTACAAAAGACACAAAAATCCAATAAGATTTAGGTTTGGAAACCATATGCAAAAATGACCAGCATAATGATATGAAACCCTAAGCCCTCATCTTGAAAATAGGGAAATTGTTCATACCCAACCAACTAGACAGAACCAACAAATGAAAATGGAGGGGAACACTAGTTCTCAGCCTCCTAATACACAGCTACTAGAAACAAAAGTAGAAATAGAGATGAAAAAAAAAAAACAAGAGGGCCCTGATTGACAGCCAAAAGGGAAGAAACAAGAAACAACAGAATAAAATAAATAACCCACAAAAGCTACTAGAAAGCTTGGCAAAGCAATGTCTCCCTGAGCTAGATCCAACGAGACTATCTTCACGAAGAGCCCATGCTCGCAACTCTCACAACGAACATAAACGTAATCCTTTAGAAGAGGATTTTAGAAAAAGTTCTCAAATTCTCAATTTCCAAAAGTGAGAAGTGAGGAATTAATTTTCTCTTTCAATACTTATTCACTTTTCGAGTGAATAATTGATTAGGTTAAATAACCAACCAACCTAGTTAAATCTCTAATTGACCCAAACGAAAATAGAATATTCCAAGTAATTAGAATTCATCTAAGAAAAAGCTAGCATAAATTAAAAATCAATTAAATAAAGCCCGAAAACCCCTAAAACAAAGTCACAGAAAGCCTTAACAACTTCATGACAATGTGAAACTCTAAATGCATAGACATGTTCATAGGTTTAATCAAATAATGTAAATGAGTCTAAATTTATCAAATCAATGGAAGGTTTAATTTAAAATTTAAATAAGATACATCAACCATACAGAGATGACATTGTAAAGATGAACAACTGAATTGATCACTAACTCCATATGCCACTGCCAATAAATTAAATCATGCACACTAAAACACATGACCAAGTGCAATTTTATATAATACATAGTTGAAGCAATAAATGCATTAAATCACCTAATCTACCCATTTATTCAATTATACTAAAATAATCCATTTACATCACTCACGTCTGCATAAAGCATAATGAACCAAGAATGAAGTAAACAACCATAGCATTAAATCTATCACATAAAATAATTAGAGATATGTCCAAATATTGAATAACCATTCATCATCATAAAACATACTGTCATCTCAAAATGGAATCAACATGCAAATGTGATCAACTACACAACATAGTACTATAGCATCTATGATACTGAAAAAAAGATATAATATTCGACCCTTAGGTCATCTCAAATGTAGAAATAATAACATGAGTACAAGTATCTCTTGAATCAAAATAGATAAGGTACAAACTACAAACATTAGAGGCACTACAAAAAGTGACTAAGGATTAATTTGTTTAAAGTATATAAGATAGTCCAAACTAACTTTTAAATAAAGTAAAATCATTTCCTACAAATATTGATGGTTATCCAAGAATCTTAATACACACAATACCTTTAGATCTAATGTAGGGCATAAAGATAAATAATCTATATGAGAGAATTATATTGAAGGACAAAAAGCATTCCCTTTCTAGTGTATACTAAGGGTTTTCACCCTTACGATAGACCAAAAAAGGGGAAAGTTTCCAGTCTAGGATGCAAAAATCCCCATGTACTATCCAAATTGATCTATTATGAATATTGATCCTTTTATCATTCGGTCAATATGCTCCATGATGAGGAAAGGAAAAAACTTAAACAATAGATTCTATATGATTAAAATAATAATAGAAAAATATCATCTAACTCTAAAAAAATTAGACATCAAAGAGACTAAACTTAAAATCTATACTAGATGATAGGATAGAAACATAGAAAAACTTACTACCCTTGAGAGAGAATACACTGAGATATAATGAGAAATATCCTAGGGAAATCATTTCTGGGGAGATAGTTATGTTTGGGAGTACTAGTCTCAAACAAACTACATCATAAAAAATAATGACCCCTAATTATAATGCACAAGATTGCATGTTGCTTGTTCTAAATGAAGGAAAGATAATGCTTATCTTAGAAATCAAAGCCATGTGGTTTCAACCATATATAGTGAATATGTTGTAAATAGAAAATTAATCATATTACTGTCCAAATCTTTTATCTTAGAAAATAACATTGTATACAGAAATATCTGCAGATGTAGGGAGAGGTATCAGATTAAAATCAAGAGTTTCTATAGGAACAAGTCATGAAGATAGGATTCCTAATCTAATATGAAGTTTTCTCTATCAATAATAGTATTAATCCTTTGAATTGAGAGTTTTGAATTAGATATTATTACTATTCAACCTAAATTAGAATAGAACCTACCAAAAATTAGGTTGTGTTAAAAAACTATAATACACATGATCTGAATTATGCCCTTTCTTATTCATTTTATTGTACCTAATCTAATGACAGTTCTAATAGAAATTGTAATCAAACCAACTAATCAACAACTAGACCAATTTAATTGGGTTATGACTTGTTTCTTTCTAAAAATATCTTCTATGATATGTTTTTATAAAATTTCTTGTGAACTCTGCCCATTTTTCATGGTCTACATTATTTTTGTGCATCATCTTAAGGTAAGTCACTTAGCATGGGTTGAGTGAGTTTTATTGTTTTATTATTTGGATTCTAGAATGTGTATGCAGTTGGATCATTTTTGGTAAAGTTGATTGTTCATTTTATTGTACCTAATCTGATGATAGTTCTACAAGAATTTGTAATCAACCTAGCCAATCAACAACTAGATCAATTTAATTGGGTTATAGCTTGTTTCTTTCTAAAAATATCTACTATGATATGTTTTTGTAAAATTTATTGTGAACTCTACCCATTTTTCATGGTCTGCATTATTTTTGTGCAGGATCTTGAGGTAAGTTGAACTTAGTATAGGCTGAGTGAGTTTTATTATTAGGATTCTAGAATATGTATGCAGCTGGATCATTTATGTAATAAGCACCTTGAAAAAGATCTCTCTAAATATATAAAGAGATACATGTTTAGAAGGAAATATAAAGAAAAACATGTTTACAAGGAAAATAAAAAATCATTTACATATGTACCTCTTCTCACCCTTAAAAAAAATCTGAAAGAAACGGCATGTAGATCAGAAGGGCACGACATAATGATGAAATCGTAGAGCAAGGACACGACACAACGATGAAATCACAAAGCAAGGGCACAACACAACAATGAAATTGTAGAGAAAGGGCATGAAAATGAAATGCAAAGATCACAAGGGCACAACAACCAAATGCATTGATCACAAGGGCCACGAAAATGTTCATAGCTCTCCACTCTTCTTTGAAGCTCTCCACCTCTTTTGTGCACAACTCTCCAAAATCAAAACAAATAGAAAATGATTGTTGTATTTTATTTTTGTTTTATGCTTGCAAGGGCATCACAATTACGATGCCAAGTTAGTATTATGATGATGTCATGGAAAATTGCAAAAGAAACATGAAAATGATAGTAAATTACACTACCATCACAATTTGTCCCCAAATGTTGTAGTGGATGCATCAACTTCTCGGAGTCATAACTTTTGACCCAAACCTATATTTTCTCTCAATTTTTTATAGTTGTTGTGTTAGGAGGAGTTTGGTAGTTTAATAATTATCACTGCTCTATTGTGTCAACAAAAAAATATTTTCAGGTCCTAGAAAGTCCGTTTATAGCCCCAAAACTTGGTTTCTGTAATCTTTGTGCCTTTTTTAGAGTTTGTGTTTAACTTCACATCTATATTTTCAAATTTGAAGATTAGTTGGCAAGGAGTTAATTTCGAAGGTTACCAAAAATGACAAATTTCAAGATTTGTAAAAAAATGCCAAAAAAGGTAATTTTCTATTTTTTGAAATTGAGGATATTTTTGTTTATTTAAGAAGTTGTAGAATGATGTAGAAAAGAAGATGGTGAATGAAAAATATGTGAGTTTCTAAAATTATGTGTTGCATCTATATTTTTCTCTTTTATGTTTTCTTTCTACCGAATGTAATGTTGTGAGCAAATACTTGACACTACATCACAATGGTGGTATTTTCTTCTCCTATATGATTATTGCAAGAAAACAAGGCTACTATAATATAGCATAAAAAGATACATTCACATGTATAAAAAGAAGAATTGAAAATGGATTATTATCAACAAGTTTTAACACTAAATAATTGAAATAATATTAATGTAATAATTATTTCTATTTCCAGAAAACAAAATTAATATTAAAATTGAAATAAAACAAAGAGATAATGTTAAAGAGATTGAGATTGAATCTTCCAATGTGAAGAATCATCTAATGTATAGATTTTTATACATAATACAAGAATTCACAAAAGTATAAATATCATAAAAATATAATTATAAATTAAATAAATAATTATATTTTAATTAGTTAAATATACTCTTATCATTTTAAAAAATAAATGTCAAAATGGTTTTAATAAATTGAATATTTATCTATTCATACCTAAGTTGGTTGGCTAGCAATTAAAAAGACATTAACCTAACATTCCGATCGCTATGATTTAATTGAATAACTAACTAGTATAGATATCTTAAATAAATCTATCTAAAGAAATGTTGATAGATATCCACTACAAAATAATTATAATTTAATTTACTACATCTAAAATTATTTATATTTCCTTTATCTTTATTTATTTAATTTTTTACTAACTTGATCTTTTTATTTTGTTTTTAAAAGTATATTCTATTTATAATAAGATTTAAACTTTTGACATGTAGATGGTTGTCAAGTTTAACCTAGAAGAATAAAAGTTAACATTAACACGCTCACACCAACCCACTCCCCCAATCTGCCATTGTAGAATGCCTATCAACATTAAAAATAAATATATTAAAATTATAAATAAGATAGATATAAAAAATAATGATAACCCTTTGAGATTTTATAATTGATAAATAAATGTGGACCACACTGATAACAAGGGTTGTGCGCAACACTAGTCCCTGCGGGGCGAGAGGTTTGTTAGTTGGATTGGATGTATGGAATATGATATTGGTGCATCAATAGAAAATTTGAAGATGTAGAGAGCAGAGAGTACTGTTTAAGTGCACATGATAGTGAAGTGGCAATGAAAGAGAAAATGGGTTGTTTAATTATCTAGATATTTCATTGTTAGAAGAATACACCTAAAGATTTCAAATCTATAGATGGACACATTATGCGATGGGATGCATAAAGTTCTCATGAGTTTTGCCATAGGTAAGATGCTATCCATAAATCAAAAGGGAACAGTGTGTATCTTCTACTGCAATGAAGCTTTCATCCACTAGTCTCTATAATGCCATTAAGATACCTGCAAGAGACACGTCATAGTGGAATGCCACGAATCTTTGCAAGATTATTTTGCCTAAAATTTGTAAGCTAAGAAATGTAAAATACCTAGTAAAGGAAAAATTATTTCAACATTTTCCAAATACATGCAAACAACACTACCATTAGTGAAAGCATTTAAATAGACGCAATCATATTCTAATCAACAAAATGACTCGATACACCAAAGTAGCCAAGAGACCTAGTTGACATCATGTAGCTACCAAAAAAAATGGGTTGAAGGGGATCCTAAATTTGATTTTTGGTTTTCAAATGTCTATGATAGAAAATAGTTTGAAAGAAATCTCAATGTGCTTAGTTGGATGAATAGTGAAAATATGACATAGGAATTCTATAGCCAGAAAAAATAGTAGACAAAGGAAGACTATATGGTTTCAAATGTTTTGAATATACATCACTATTCAAACTAAACCATATTGAAGAAAAAAATGTGATACCACATATCTAAAATCTAAATGTGAGACAAGCATAGATAATATTTGAAGGAAGAATTTATTTATCTTTTGGGATACAATATGACAACATATATTTCAATTAAAAGATGAATTAAATAATCACTCATGTCCAAGATTCCATATGTTATATTGTACCATTGGTACCTTAATTGAATGTTTATTCTCAAAATAATTCCCATAATAATTGTTTCCATTCATAACAATCTCATAGCTAAAAAAGCACAAAATAGATAAGCATCAAGCAAATAGGAATGAAGCATTGGCATTAAAAAAAGAAGTAATACCACACTAGAAGTAAGTATACATACCTTGTAAAGCGTCTAATATAGTTCTCGCACACCTTGTGATTGTATCTGCGAAATGAACTAAACATACAACATGAGGATCTCCCAGACTATACAAAACAAGAAAGAGTAACTAGGAAATAAGACTTTAAAATATCAAATGATGAGCATCTGAGTGTTTGAATTTCACAATAATAAGTGCTATGGATATCTCCTTATATATTAGAGGAAATACATCAATAATTTCTCCATGCTTCATTCAAAATTCATCATCCAAATGAAAAAGAAAAAGAATCCAAACACAAAAAGAATACAATGACCTAAGAGGAAGCATGGCCATTCCAGAGGCTTCCTGAGGGCACACATTGATGGTAACCTCAAACCACATGTGATTTCCACTCGGTTACTGATATGTAGACTACTCTGCTATATCAAACATTTAGAGTGAGGTGGTATGTATTGTCGTCCTAGAAGTAGTTCCCAGAATCTGATTTGTCTCTTTGAAGCAATTTGTTGAATCCCTTAAGAAAAATTGCAGAGGATTTGGAATGAGAGGGAAAACTATATTGAACACATATTACCCCACATTCCTCAATATGTGGCCTATGATAGACTGTATTGTTCAAAAATATTGAGAAGATTAAACTAGAAATGACAAAAATGCATACTTGATAAAGCCAAGTTTTCCATAATAAAGGAAACTCACTATGAAAAAGTATTCCAATAAAATAAAATAAAACAAGGAGAAGCCATGGGAAAAGGAGATCCAGGAATGTCAGCCATGCATGTATAAGGCATGTGCTACTACAAGAATAATAGGTGGAATACATGTGAGAATAAGAGGTGGAATGCATTCGGATTTAATGTTAATTTTCAAGGCAACAAAATAAAAAGACTACCAAGGAAAATCATCCCCAACCAATAGTAACAAAGGGAAATTTAATTGGAAAAAATGGAAAATGGAAATGCAGCCACAAAAATGATTTCGACGAGATTGTTTTGAGGCTTTCTCCTATTCTCGAGGCAGAAACTAATCAAACAGTGCGATGAAAACATTAGTCCTCGCCTATAGGCGGTAGGGACTAATAATAACAATAAAGTTACCCCATGGTGACACTAAAATGGTAAAGGTAATTCAAGTGATAGATTATCCATGAGCTTCTTTTAGGATTAACCTTACCATGATTTGGTCTCCTCTCTTTTTTCAATCCTAGAAAGAGCATTTATGGCTAGAATTGGATAGAGTGCTTCGAGGTGAGGATGATCAACCTATTTGTATCCCCTCATACTTGACTATTATTTCATAATATAGTTTTTTAAGCACAAAAAAGATACAATCATATAGTATTAAAGTCAATGATGTCACTAATTATGATGTTCATAATCTGTAAGCCACATATATCATGTAAGATTTTTATTTTTATTTTTTTATGTTCTTAACTTGACAATTTATAATAAACAATAGTTTCTAGAGTTTTCTTGCAGAAAGATCATTTATAAATAAATTCTCTTTTTGGTACTATTATTTTTCTTATACAAATTGTTTTTAAAATTGAAAATAGTCAAAATGAGGTTGACTTGAAGTACAGAATGCTGGAAAACAACTAATTAACAAGCATGTCCAAAATAAACCAACCCTACTTTTCAATTTCTAAAACCCTATATTAATGTGTCCCAACTACAATGAAGCAAACAAAAAATAGTATACAACTTAAAATGGACAAACTTCATAATAACCAAAGTCCATAAAAGTACCATTAATAGAACCCTCATGGACTGAGTGCTATAGCATTAATAGAAACAAAAACTAAAACATAAACAAAAGGGGCACTAATTCTCCTTATTCTTCTCCTTTCTCTCTGACTTGTCCAATAGCAATTGAAGCCAATCATTCTTATACAATTTGTTTTATTAATATATGACCACTAATTTTTGTTTAGATATAGCTTATTGATTTCCATAGTATAAAGTATGTTCCAATTGCAAGTTTTATTATTATTATTATTATTTTGAATTCTCTAATAATAAGAATCTATTTCTCAAATATTTATCTCAGAGCAGCATGTAAGGGATTCAAGAGATGAAATTTTGTACTTCAAGCCTTGCTTGTTTAAATATTCTTTTTATTGCGCATGCTTACATAATTATTGTAATTTGCCTAAATGTTATAATTGAATAGAAAGCAACACCCACCATAAAGAAAACTATTTGCAAGAAGCAAATAATTCCTTTCATAGGACTAAAACACAAGAGTCATATTATTTGCAGTGTCTCGTGTGAATGTGCTCCATACCAAAACCAAATCTGTCATTAATTAATAATAATAATAATAATAAAGCACTTGAAACGTGCTGTAATTTAAGAAATTTAACAATTTCGATTCTAGCAGACATATTAAATTACCTATTGCAGGTGTAGAACAAACACAAAACTTGCAGAGCAGTCATAACAAGCAATACAGAAGCCGCGACGGCAGATATCAAAACCCATGGTTTTGAGCAATATGTGTCCACAAATTCACTCCAGAGGATTCTCCATCTTCTTCCTGAGTAGTACGTCTTGAGGTTGCTTCTCGCATCGTTTAGAGGTTTGAAGTATGGTTTCCATGTAGAATTGCTCAAGTTTTTCACAATCTCTACCATTTTATCATCTCCCCCAACCCAATTGACAAGAATTCCATGTCTTCTCAAAACCTCAGCATCTTTGACCTCTTGAACCAGCTCCTCCAACAAACGTGCAAAGCTAGTAACACAATTCTCTTCATTCTCTGATGAACACAACTCAAAAGCAATCAGGTTTTTAACAATCGTCTCTGTCATAATACCGACCTTCAACACAGGAAGATATAAAGTAGAGTGGGCTTTGTCAAACCTTAGCTGCTCAATGCCTCCCTCATAATGCCTGAATTTCACTCCAGCTTTGCTTAATTTTAAAGCAGAGGGAAGAACATTCGATCCAAACAGGCGAGAGGGATCTTGTCTCTTTTTATCACCCCTCCTCCCATTTCTTTTTCTGAGACAAAGACTACTTTTTTTTAGCCATTTGAAGAGAGACCAGCCATTAACAGGACGTTTGCCAGCATCCTTATAACGGGACCTGCTATAAACAGTTGAATGGAGGCAATGCAAGAGATGAAATTTACTAGCTAAACCTTGATCTTCATTGGGCTGAATCCAGAACGGAGAATAATAACGACATGTTTGAGCAACAAAGGCCTCAAATTTTTCACTTGGGTCACCGACAAATTCATAGAGTGTCTTTAAGGCAGAAAGTGGGATTTGATTTTCTAATTTGATGGCATCTTTTATAATATCCAAATACAGACCTTTACCTGATTTTAGACCGTAGAATGGGCTGTCCCCATCTGAATGAGATTGTTGTTGATGAGGCCAGCCATTCTTGCGATTGGCAACATGGTGTGCCAGGAAAACAAGGAGAAATGAAGAATCCCTAAACATCATCATGGCGAATACCTCCTCGTTCAGATTTCGAAAAAACTGATAGTCTCCATAGAAATCCCTGCAGTGAGGAACTACACTTCCAAAAAAGCTGTTGTCATCCTGCAAATCTGAATCAAGGCTTCCTCCATCTCTAACTTTTTGAATTGGTGTGAAGAAAAGAGGAGGAAGTTTACTCATTACTACTCTTGCAATGATTTTAGATTTCTCGAATTCCATATCAGCAAGGTGAGGTTTGAGGAAGTGATAAGGCCCCAAAGATATTACCTGAGGACTGTAGACAACATCATAATTTCCTTTCATTGTTTTTGGCACCATGAAAATACTCGCAGGCTTCCCATCTCCTCCCTCTTCTGAAACATACGAATCTTCCCGGCTTTCTTCCAACCATTGAATAATGTGGGCATTTTCAGTGTCCATGTTTATTCAAGTTTAGATGTTCTGCTAGAATATGACAAGGATATTTCAAGCTTCTTGCTTCTTTGTAAAATCTCAGCCTCTTTTAAGCTTCCTTGAGCTGTTTAAAAGAGGAAAGCTCAAAGGAACATGACGATCACCACCTATTTCGCATAATTTGTCACATGTTGCATGCACTTCAAGCTAATCGGAATGAGTATTTACTTTACATGTCCACTCACTCGAGCTGGATGCTCTCTTCACTTTCCTCGAGTGGTTCATTTATTCTTCATCATCCTTCACCTTTCATAGGAAAGAGCTGAATAAAGAGGAGATGCCATTCTTTACTTAATTTAACATGTTTCCACATTTTCTTTATCTAGTCATTGCTACAGACGATTTATGCTCGATTCTCCACTTTCTAGGGAAGAAGCTATATTATAAAATAAACCACTATCATGCTTATGTTTGTTTTTAATAACATATCAAAATATCTTTATGAAAGCAAAAGAACTATGAAAAGGACATGGTTATTCTTCAAACAAAATGTATTTTTATTCAATATTGAAAAATTGAAAATACAACTGATTTTGCTAAAACTTTCACTATTTATTCTTTACGATCTATATGTTTTGTAATTGAGAACAATATTAATTTTAAGAAAAAATTATTGTGTTTTTGGAAATATGAAGATTTTTTTTTGACTTTTCATACATTATGTCGGGCAAAGCCAACGCCCTATAAAAAAAGCCTAAACATTAAGCAATTATACTAAATTCCATTTCCACAACTTAAAGAATTTATTTTTGATATTAATGATAGTTAAAACTAGGACAAACTTGCTTGTTATTTATGGGATATTTTCTGTTGGATACAATTGTTAATTGAATGTTGTCTTTGATGTTACACAAATGTCATATCAATCATCAGTTAGCTTCTATCGAGCTCACAAGGCTAGCAAAGGAAAGTTAGCTTCTACCGAGCTCACTCGGTCAACAAAGGAAAGTTAGCTTCTACCGAGTTCACTCGGTTAGCAAAGGAAAGCTAGTGTCTACTGAGCTCACTTGGTCATCGAAGGGAATGTGGCAGGAAGTTAACTTCCACCGAGTTCACTAGGATAGCAAAGGAAAGTTAGTGCTCACCGAGTTCACTTGGTCTCCAAAGGACTTTTGCAAGATTAAGCAGTGTTTATCGAGCTTCACTTGGTTAACACTAGAAAACATTCTGAAGCAGTGTTTACCAAGCTTCACTTGGTTAACACTAGATTACCGAGCTAAGTCGGCCAGCGAAGGATTTTATTATTTTGCTTGTTTCATAGAATTAATATAGCCAACTAATGTTTTTAGTTATTGTACTTATATTTGAGCCGACTTGATAAATTTGAAAGGTATATATATAGATATTCAAGCTGTGGAATAGTGTGTGAGTGTGAAAAAGTGAATGGAAGAGTGAATTATGATGAAGGATTAGATATCTTGGAGGTGCTGCAAAGTTGTATTTGATCAGTAAGGATTCAGAAAAGCAGAACATGGATCTGTAATCAGCAAAAGATAAGTTGCATTATATCATTCAGGTCATTTCATTGTTGCTTTTTTATCATTGTAACAGTGAATTCAGAATCTCATTACAGAGTTGGTTTAACAGCCATTTTGTAAATCCTCTAACAAAGTGACAGTTCAGTTGAATTGTTCTAAAAACCTCTAACCAGGCCACTCCTAACAGGGTGATTAAAATCCTCTAACAAGGTCACACCTAACAGTGTGTATTGTAACCTTTAACAGGGTTGGCTCCTAATAGGGCTCACTTCAGAAGAGTGAAAATTGGTGACTAGTTACTTGGTGATTTTTTCCATATTGGGTTTCTAGGTTAAATCTGGTGTCTCTTGTGTTCATTTAGTTAATCTTTGCATGCATATTAATAACTTTGAATGCTAGATGAATAATAACTAGTTAACTTACTGAGTTAAAGTATTTCTGCACTATTTACTGAGTATCAACAGTAAATAAGCATTTTAGACATCTAAGAGATTTTTGGACTTGTTTTTGTGGTAACTGATTCACCCCTCCCTTCTCAGTTACTTCATCTATATTTCCAACAATTGGTATTCAGAGCTTTTGGTGCTTTCATAAAAAGATTTCAAGGATCTAAGCTAAAGATCAGGATGTCTTACAAAAGGGAAATTCTTAGACTCAACAGGAACAACTTCTCTGCATGGCAAGGACTGATGAGACTTCACCTAGCATCCATTAGTGATACAGGACTGAAGTACCTTGATGAAAAATATGAAGAACCTGCTGGTACACTATCTGTCAATGATATTGCTAAAAAAAAGACTCACAACATTATGATGATAGATATAGCATCTGCTCTAAGTTATGAAGAATTTGATGACATCAAGGATTGCAAAACTGCCTTTGAAATGTGGGATAAGCTGAAAGAAATCTATGGAGGAGATGATAATGTGGGAAGAGCCAAAGCAGAAAGTTTGAGAGGACAATTGGATCAAATAAGGATGAGAGAGGATGAAAACATTGCAAAATATGTTGAAAGAGTCAAAGCATGTGTCAGTGCAATCAAAGCATATGGAGGAGATATCAAGGAGGAGACAGTAATAAGTAAAGTTCTTAGAACTCTACTTCCTATTTATGCAATCAGAGTTTTTACAATTTAAGAAAGAAGATGTGAAGCAAATCACAAGATAAATCTAGAGGCCATAGTTGGAAGATTGACTGCATTTGAGCTAGACAACTTTGACAACTATGTTCCAGCTTCCAAGAACATTGAATCAGCATTCGAAGCCAAGCTTTCACTTAAGGATAAAAGCAAAAAGAAAAATGAATCTCAGTCAGGAAGTGAAGATGAATCAAACCAAAATTCAGATAGTGATCTTGAAGTGATTGAAGCTCTACTAGAAAAGAAATATTCTAGAGGCAGAGGTAAATTTAAAGGTAAAGTTCCTCTAATCTACTTTTCATGTGAAGAAGTTGGTCATATTGCTGCTAGGTGCCCAAACAAGCAAAACAAAGATGACAAGAAAGGTTACAAGTACAATGGCAAGAAAGGCTTCAAATCATTCAAAGATAAAGGTAAGAAAACATGTTTTATGGCTAAAGATTCTAATGATTCTAATGATGCAGAAGAAGATGAAATTCTCTACATTGCTATGAAAGATGAGTCTAATAATGATGAGGAAATGACACTCATTTCTCATATGAGCAAAAATGATACATGGATCATAGATAGTGGTTGTTCTCATCACATGACTGCTGATAAAACTAAGTTTGAATATTTTGAAGAATATGATGGTGGTAGTGTAAGATTTGGTAACAATGAACCTTGTTGTATAAAAGAAAGAGGAAGAATCTCTCTAACCAAAGAACTTATATGTGATAATGCCTATTGGGTAGAAGGACTAAAGCATAACTTGTTGAGTGTGGCATAGCTACTCAATAATGGATTCAAAGTAGAATTCATACATGGAAAAGCAAGACTACTAGATGACAAAAGAAAACTGATTGGATTAGGCACTCAAACAAAAAGTAACTTATTTTATCTTGAACTTGGTGAATGCTCATGTTTTATGGCTCAATTTGAAGAAAATTGGTTATGGCATAAAAGGTTGTGTCATGTCAATTTTGATAACTTTGTAAAGATAAGAAAATTCAAGAAAGTAAGAGGCATTCCTAATATAAAGAAACCTGAGGTCGGTCTATGCAAGAATTGTTAGAGTTGTAAAATGGGAAAGACTAGCTTTAAAAGTGGAAACTATCAGTCTGAAGATATATTAGAAATTGTGCATACTAATTTATGTGGACCCGTTGGAATTGAAAGCTATACTAGAGAAAAGTTCTTCATTCTTTTTGTTAATGACTACTCAAGAATGATGATTGTCATGTATCTAAGGAACAAGTCAGAAGCATTTGAAAAATTCAAATGGTATTTGGCCAGAGTAGAAAAGGAAACAGGGAAAAGATTGAAATGCTTGAGGTCAGATAAAGGTGGAGAATTCATTTCACATGAGTTTAATAACTTTTGTATTAAAAGAGGAATCAAAAGACAGCTGTCAGCTCCTGGAACTCCTAAGAAAAATGCAATAGCTGAAAGAAGGAATAGATCTATCATGGATTGTGCAAGAACCTTAATGATTGAAAAAGGCATTGCTATCAAATACTAGAAGGAAGCTATCAACACTACAGTTCATACCTTGAACCGAGTATAGCTAAGAAGGGACTCATTCAAAACTCCCTATGAGCTATGGTATGGCTATAAACCTAATGTAAGTTATCTAAAAGTGTTTGGAAGTAAATGCTACATTTTGAAAGAATCTAGAAAAGGAAAATTTGATGTGAAAAGTGATGAAGGAATATTTCTGAGATATTCTTGCAAAAGTAAAGCATATAGATGTTTGAACTTGTCTACTAACAAAGTCATAGAAAGTGCACATGTGAAAGTTGATGAGTTTGCAGAAAGGACTGAAGAAGAATGCAAAAGGGAACTAGAAGATTATAGAAGGTTAGTTTTCATTGAACCTTGTGTAGTACCAATCAATCAAGAATCTTCTACTCCCGAGTCATCATTAATCAAGTTATAGGAAGTTCAAACAGAGCTACAACAACACGAGTTACACTCAGATGCTACCGAGCAAGTGTCTACTGAGTTTGAAGGACTCGAGCTAATATCTACCGAGCTAGAACCTAAAGTTGAAATGCAAGAAGATAACAATGAGATTGTTTCAAAAGGAAAGGAACCTGTATTAGCAAAATATGTCAATAGACATCATTCAGTAGATCAAATCATTGGAAACAAATCTGAAGGAACCATGACAAGAAGTAAGTTGAAAAGTACTTGTTTACTTGCTGATTTTGAACCTAAAAATATCAAAGACGCTTTAGAAAATGATAGTTGGATTGAGGCTATGAATGAAGAAATAGAGCAAATAGAGAAAAAAAAGACATGGACTCTTGTACCTAGGCCTAAAGATAAAAATGTGATTGGAACTAAATGGGTATTCAGAAACAAGTTGACTGAAGATGGTAAGGTATCAAGAAACAAAGCTAGATTAGTATGCAAAGGATATGCTCAAGAAGAAAGAATAGACTATGGAGAAACTTTTGCTCCTATTGTAAGACTAGAAGGAGTCAAAACCTTACTTGCATATACTGCTCACAAAGGATTCAAAGTTTATCAGATGGATGTCAAGTTAGCATTTCTCAATGGTATACTGGATGAAGATGTTTACATTGAACAACCTGAAGGTTTTTTTGATCCAGATAAAAGAAATATGGTCTAAAAATTACACAAGGCACTATATGGTCTAAAACAAGCCCCTAGAGCATGGTATGAAAGATTATATAACTATCTTATTCAAATTGATTTTCAAAGAACTAATGATAACAATAGCTTGTATATAAAGGATGGACCAGATGATAAAATTGTCTTGGCAAAAATATTTGTAGATGATACTATTTTCACAGGAAATGATGATCTTTGCAAAGAATTTTCAGAACAAATGAACAAGAAATTTGAAATGTCTATGTTTAGTGAGATAAAATTCTTTGTTGGTCTTCAAATTCAATAGAATAAAAATGATATCTACATCACTCAATCAAAATACATCAAGGAGATATTGAAAAAGTTTGGTATGGAAGATTGTAAACCAGTTGGAACTCCTATGTGTACTAGATTAAAACTTACCAAGGAAGATGAATCAAAAGAAGTAGATCAAACCTTGTATAAATCTATGATTGGAAAGTTGCAGTATGTAGTTCATACTAGGCCAGATATTGCCCTTGCAGTTGGGACTGTAGCAAGATTTTTAGCAAAATCAAGAAAAAATCACATGATGGCAATCAAAAGAATAATGAGATATTTGAAAGGAACTAAAGATTATGGTTTATGGTACAAATTTGGAGGTAATCTGGATTTAAAAGTGTTTACTAATGCTGATTGGGCAGGAAACTTTGATGATAGAAAAAGTACAAGTGGAGGAGCATTCTTTCTAGGAAAGAGGTTGGTTTCTTGGACAAGCAAAAAGCAGAATTGCACATCCCAATCTACAACAGAGGCAGAGTATGTTGTTGTAGCAGTAAACTGTTCTAATATTGTTTGGTTTAAATAGTTGTTGGAAGGCATGAAGGTGGAAATCAAAGAACTAGTTTTTATGTTCTGTGATAACACGAGTGCAATCAACATATCTAAGAATCTAGTAATGCATTCCAAAACCAAGCACATTGCAATAAAATATCATTTTGTTAGAGAATTGGTGCAAGATAAGGAGATCAGATTGGAAAACATCCATACAAAGGACCAAATTGCCGACATATTCACAAAGCCATTACCTAAGGATGCATTCTTGTACATCTAAGAGGTAAGTTAGGGGTCACTCTCCTATCTGAAGTTCACTAAAATGAAGTTTGAGTAATGCATCAATGCATACCAAGTTGAAGATCTATTAGTTGATGCAGCATTGACAGAAAACATTGCATATGAATCATCACTAAAGGTACATTAGAATTTATTTGAGTAATGTTTTCTTTGGCATGTATTGTCAAAGAGGGAGAGTTTTACTGTCATATCTTTCTAAAAATTTTTGAAAGAAGGGTTTGCTAAGTAATTCCTTCACAAAGGGAGATTACTGAAAGAGGGAGTTTGCTAAAGAAAAGACTTGCTAAACTTGTTTTCAAATTTCATTCTGCTATGACATGTTGTGTTGCCATCAATGCCAAAGAGGGACATTGTTGGATACAATTGTTAATTGAATGTTGTCTTTGATGTTACACAAATGTCATATCAGTCATCAGTTAGCTTCTACCAAGCTCACAAGGCTAGCAAAGGAAAGTTAGCTTCTACCAAGCTCACTCGGTCAGTAAAGGAAAGTTAGCTTCTACCGAGTTCACTCGGTTAGTAAAGGAAAGCTAGTGTCTACCAAGCTCACTTGGTCATCGAAGGAAATATGGCGGAAAGTTAACTTCCACCGAGTTCACTAGGATAGTAAAGGAAAGTTAGTGCTCACCGAGTTCACTCGGTCTCCAAAGGACTTTTGCAAGACTAAGTAGTGTTTACCGAGCTTCACTTGGTTAACACTAGATTACCGAGCTAAGTTGGCCAACGAAAGATTTTATTATTATGATTGTTTCATGGAATTAATGTAGCCCACTAATGTTTTTAGTTATTGTAACTTATATTTGAGCCGACTTGATAAATTTGAAAGGTATATATATAGATATTCAAGTTGTGGAATAGTGTGTGAGTGTGAAAAAGTGAATGGAAGAGCGAATTTTGATGAAGGATTAGATATCTTGGAGGTGCTGCAAAGTTGTATTTGATTAGTAAGGATTCAGAAAAGAAAAACATGGATCTGTAATCAGCAAAAGATAAGTTGCATATCATTCAGGTCATTTCATTGTTGCTTTCTTATCATTGTAACAGTGAATTCAGAATCTCTTTACAGAGTTGGTTTAACAACCATTTTGTAAATCCTCTAGTTCAAGGTGATAATTTAGTTAAATTGTTCTAAAGACCTCGAACCAGGCCACTCCTAACAGGGTGATTAAAATCCTCTAACAAGGTCACACCTAACAGTGTGTATTGTAACCTTTAACAGGGTTGGCTCCTAACAGGGCTCACTTCAGAAGAGTGAAAATTGGTGACTAGTTACTTGGTGGTTTTTCCCATTTTGGGTTTCCACGTTAAATCTGGTGTCTCTTGTGTTAATTTAGTTAATCTTTGCATGCATATTAATAACTTTGAATGCTAGATGAACAATAACTAGTTAACTTACCGAGTTAAAGTATTTCTGCACTATTTATCGAGTATCAATAGTAAATAAGCATTTTAGACATCTAAGAGATTTTTGGACTTGTTTTTGTGGTAACTGATTCACCCCTCCCCTCTCAGTTACTTCAACTATATTTCCAACAATTTTCATGTTAGGTGTTTTGTGAACCTATGATTGACTTTAAAGGAGGTTAGCAAGAGTTGTACCAATATCAAGACAAAGGAGCTACTAAAATAGGTTTCCAACATTTAATCCTATGAATTATCATCTTTGCAAGAGATTGGACATTAACACTTGTACATGTTGAGAAATGTGTCTCAACCTTCTAAGCTTTTTCTAGAAAATTCCAAAATTTGTTTATGGTAGTTTTCCACATGTTTATGTATTGGGAATAGGTTTATATGTATGAGTTGTTAGAAATGTGCCTTATCCATAATAGAATATAGGAGAGACATTTTTAGAGCATTGGTGACTCATTAGATGACTTTTATCACTAGTACATTTAGGGGTCATTTTCAACCAAAAATTTCGACGGCAAGCCAATTTGGCTTGTCAAATTCATTTTTTTAAAAATATGATCTCAATAACATCAAAATTTTAATGACAGTTAAGTTTATCATCAATATTTTGATGTTTTCAAGGATATAAACAAAAATAAAGAAAAGTGAAACTTCATCTATTCATGTGGCAAAGTATGGGTTGGAGGGAGGCTTCATGAAGATTTTTACAGTGGTGCTGAAGGTAAGGGTTTTCAAACCTAAATTTGGGTGGCTTATCTTGTTTTAAATCGCGTTTATTTTTTCTTTGTCACATTATCTAGGAGAAGCATTTGTTACATTTTTTCTTCGTCTACTACTGAACAGAGAATCTTGAGCAATGAAAATACATAGCAAACATCGAAAGGATAGCGTCATCAAAAAATTGCCTGTGGCAATAAGGAGAAAAATTAGAAAAATGTTGGAGACCCTAAATCTTTCTATCCTGAACATTTAAGCTATTTTATTGCTTATGTTATGAGTTAGAATGATCTTGCATTGTTATATGTAAATATTTGTGTGTGTGGTTAATTTTAGAAAGACTTGTAATCTATCTTGAATTATAAAGAATGCACATTGGTGTACACAAACAAGGGCTGCATTGCAATTTCCTCCAAATGCTAGCAGGACAAATTTGAAAATCAGGGTATGGATACTTTGATTTTTTTTCTGATATTAGTTGTATACTATTGAATTCTGATATTGGACGTATGATAAATGTATTGTTGACTACTAAAAAGTAGGGAACAATGCTACACCATTTTTCTTCAACATTATACCTACATGTGAAATATCTTTAGGTGTTAAAATTTAAATTGTTTAGTATGAGATATTTTTGATAGAAAGTGAATTTAAATCATATGACAAACATAATCGTTTAAACACTGCCACATATTGGAAATTTGGATGGCTTGCACCCTTGATAACCATGGAAGCAAGCACTTTTACCCCTTCATATTTAACATCCCAAGATAACTCCACCATGCTCCATCCCATTCTGCCCATAGAATCTGCATTTAACTATCAAGTAATTGGAGTAGTTTTGATCCATAGTTTCTTTATGAAGCCATGCAACTGCTAACAATAATTCATCTTGCAAGAAATATTGGGTGAATTTAAAGAAAGTGCTTAGTTTCTTAAACACATAATTCTCACTCATTTGTATTTGTATTAGAAAGAAATTAAACAAGAACAAATATTAAACATCATATCCACCGAGTGACCCATAAAACTTAATACATTAGTAATTCTACTGTCATACCCTCCCCATATTTTTTTGTTTTTAATTGTTCTTTTTATGCAAGTAATGGGTGTAATAACATTGTTTGGGCTTCTAAGCCTTCAAACTTGAGACCCACATAAAAAATGTTTCTTCCATCACCAAGGGCATGAAGCTTTGAAGAAATTAGAAGAAATTAGAAGAAATGGTGTCACCTTTTTTGATACTACACGAAGCTTTGAAGAGATTAGAAGACATGTCATTCACCAACACAATAGTAGACAAAGTAGAAAAAATAATTTAATGAATTTCTAACCAAAACCAAAAACCTTTAAAACTTTGCACAAAAATCCCCAATCAAATCTATCATAAGATTTTGACAAATCCAATTTCATTAAAAAACCATGTTTGTTTCAGACTTCCAATGAGTGGATGTTCTCATGGATAGTAATGATTGAATCCCAAAAATTTCTTCTAATAACAGAACCTATTTGTTGGACATAGATAATTTTAGGGAGAAGAGCCAACAACCTCAAAGTTGAGACCTTAGAAATAATGTTACAAAATGCTTGTTATGAAATGAACTTTACACACAACATGAAGTAGAACTTGGGAGAACTTTAGAAATAATGTTATGAAATGCTTTTTTAAGTGTCACAAGTTCTACTCTTCACTTATGTTCACCCAACATAAGTGAATAGCATAAGTTGCAACACTTAAATAATGATATGTGCATGGGTGCAGATAACTATTTTAAATTTTTTTGATGGGCAACCTAATCCAGACCCCATTTCCTGTTAATTGTTCCTATATATTTTTCTTGTTTATTGTCATGTACTTAGGGTTAAATTATCCTATCATAGTAAAATGCCAGTAACCTATTTTGTGGCATGTCAGATAGCTAGATTGATATAATAAACGAGGAAGGATTGTACACATGACTTTCTAACTGTAGAGTCTCCTCAATATTTTTGGAAATTTTGCCTTACAATATTTTTTTTTCATGTTTATTGAGTTAAGAAAAAGCTGTAACAATCATAAGGGTTGTACTTTTTGTTCGACCATTGGATACTACTTCTTGCTATGTGTATAACCCTTCTACTATTGCTGGTGGTTGATTCTTATAGATGTTCTTTCTTATATTTTAGACAATGTTTAGATTATGCTTATGCAGTCAATGAGTCATTTGGTTAGAATTCTTAATCATTTGTGTTGAAGAGCTACTCACAAGTGAAATTTCCTATATTTCCTCTCTACTTGACTATATTGTGTAGCTACTTTCCTTCTTGGGATGAGCTCCCACTTGTGGTAAGTGATAATTATGTTTAGTGAAAACAAGCCCTCTTTGCAATGAAGTGAAAATGTAGTTGCTCTGCTTTCACCCCTACTTGTTCAAATCACAAAATTATATAAATGTCTTCAAATAATTCAATCCTTAGGATTAATTCACTCTAAAGGAGAGTACAAAATAGTTAAGTAATATGATTAACTTTTTAAAATTAAAATGCAAATGCCTTTTCTTGCCCTCATAAGCACACCCAAGTGCTTGTTTCTGCATTCAAAATCTAGAATAGTTAAAAATCTTTAACAAATATTTTATGGTAAGCAGTGTCTTTTTTGTAGTAGTGCTCTGTATAGAGAGACCAACTAGATTGTTTCACTTGTTTGATTTCTGAGAGTTAATTGTCATTTTAAAGTAATATCTCCAACTTCCATAAAGACCCATATCCACAAATCCCACACCTAGTGTATAATTAACAACTATAATTGTCTTTGTTTTTAAATTATATAATATAGTGTGGTGATTTTCCCTTCTGGAAATAATTTTCTTTTTTAATGTTTAATTTTTCCAAATAATTTAATTTTTTCTGTTATTTCATATATGAGTTTGGAGGAGGCAAAGCTTGTGCCTGAGTTAGTTCTCAAGAAGAGAAAAATAAATGAAGAATGAGAGAATCACAAAAGTGGCAGTTGGAAGTTGCAAAAGTAAAAAATGCTACAAACCATAAACTAATATTTAAGAAGGCTAACGAATATTCAAAGGAGTATATGGAGTAGGTAAAAAATTTCTTGATTTGTGAGTGATGTGTCACCATTGTGTAACTTAGTTTCTTTTTGGCAAGTTTTGTATCAATTTATGAGTCACCAAGGAGTATGTGGATCCTTTAATAAATTGTTGGGTGTTTGATTGATGTGTCATCATGCCATCTAGTGTTGAGGATTGTACCTTAGTAAGTTTCTCTTGCACTTTGTGAAAAAAATTAGGAACAAGAGGTTATTAGAATGAAGAGAGAGGAAAAATGAAAGTAGGCTTTTATGTTGATCCATAAGCTAAGCTATTTTTCATTATGCATATCGATGGGTAAGTAGCTAATCTATAGTATTTATATACCTTTTACTTTTTGGGTCTTTATATAGTGATAGATATGGTAGACTATATTAGCTCTCTAGTTTATTTTTCATAAAAAAGAGCAATTTTTTTCCATATTTTAATATAATATATTTACATCTCTTCTATTTTAAATAAAGAGAAACACAATTTTTAGTTTGCCCCAACTTCTAATATAAGTTTAAGTATTTTTTTTCATTTATTTAGTTTCTTATCTTTTTTATTCAATATCAATGGTATGCAAGACAAGAACAATTTTGCGACTTCTCTGTCTAAGGCAGGTTAGTCCTTTTTTAGCTTGACTTGTTTGTTTTGCACTTTTTGTTTCTAAAATAGTGGTTAATGATCGCTTTTGGTTGTATATACAATATTCTAGTGATATTGACTTGCTATGACACTTTATTTCAAATCTTCAATGGTGTGTCACTAAAAGTGAACAAAGCAACAATGAATATCTTGCATCAGGTTGAGCCATATGTGACCTTTAGGTATGTTCTTGGTTAGATATAAACATTATGTAGATCAGATTTTTTATATTTCATAGATTCTTGTGTCCACTTTTATTTAATTTTCTTGCTTAATTATTTCTAGATATCCAAATTTAAAAAGCATAAGAGAGCTGATTTACAAGACAGGTTATGGAAAGGTTGATAAGTAGTGGATTCCTTTGACTGACAACTCTATCATTGAAAAGGTACTTGTGTTCATGATGTCTTTTTGTGTTAGTATGCTTTCCAGTGCTTATTATTTCTACCTTTTTTTTTGTGAACAAGTTTTAGGTAAATATGGCATAATTTGTATTGAAGATCTTATCCATGAGATTGTTACTATTGGCCCAGACTTCACAAAAGAAAACAACTTTTTGTGGCGATTTAAACTCAGTGCTCCATTAGGTGGACTGAAGAAGAAAAATAACCACTAAATTGAATGCAATGATACTAGAAAATGAATAGAAGATCAATGAGATGATAAGGAGAATGAATTAGTTTTATTAATTTTTCAATTTTAAGTCTGAATTAGTATCTTGTTGGTACTACTTGATTTGTTTCTGGTTAGTACACTAGAATCTTGCAATGTGAGAGACAATTTTTCCTTGGATTTTTTAGAAAGTAAATTATTCCATATTTTGCACAAAATATGGATAAAATTTATAAATTAGCACATAGCTCATAGCATGTTCTATTTATTTCAATGGTTATGTGAGCTTTTATCTGCACAATTTTTCAATTAGTGGGGAGTTTTGAATAATGACTTTTGGACTTCAAACCAAAGAGTACACATTTATTTGTTGTAAGTGCATTCACAGCTACCTATGAATTTTATTTTAATATAATTTAATGAGTTTATTATCATTTTATTGCACACCATTTTATGATTGTTGATGCTTTATGACAATATAGTTGTAAATTTTTAGGTACTTTGTCAAATATCTTCTTGATTAGTGAAACTGTATGCAGATTTGATACTTCTGGATAAAATGTGGGCCAATGTATTTTTTTCTAACCCAATGTCAAACCCCAGGGGTATAATTCTCACTATTTTAGATATGGTTAACTTTTGTAGATTTTTAGATATTAATGATTGGTATTGTTTTTATTGAATGACGAGTTTGCAATTTATTCAAAATAGAACAATGAAATGGATGCACATAATTATACTAAGGAACTAGCTATAACTAGTGCAACCTTACCAAATAAAAAGAGACTAGCACATAGTTGTTTTTTAAAGATGACATAATATAAATCTTGTATTACCTGTAACTTTAGAATTCAGGGATGGTTCATGTCTAGAAAAATACCATTTAAAAAGTTTGCAAAGCTCAAAAGATGTAATAGAATTAATTGGATACATACACAATTGATTACTAGAGGTTGTTGTCCAACGCTTTCAACATAAAAAATCAATGGTAAAAATATCTTGAAAATAAGTTTCTTGGTCTGAGTGAACTTTTGCCCTGCCAATTTTTCAGTTTGATCTATGATCCATCATCTTTATGAAGAAAGTAGATAGTGTGAGAAGATAAAAGGTGTGTCATTTGAAATGTTAATGGAAAGATGTTTATTCAATTGAGTCCAAAAATATATATTTTCAAAATTGTATCAGCAACACTACCTTTTTAATGTGTTTAAGCATTTGTATATGCTAACTATAGTTTCTAGAGATTTACCATACTATTTCTCAAACTAAATTTTCACTAAATCCTTTATCTACATCGTCGTAGTCTAAAGAGGACACCGATAAGAAAAAATTAAAATATATTGTTGGCTAATTTACAATCCTTATGGGAATTTGGTGATTTCAATCACGTGGGAGATTATCGCCCATTAAGGATACGCATGAAGACCATTTGATTTTTTTTAAACTATGACAATCATTAATATTTTGATGCATCATGCCATTGATGGTATGATAAACCCATTGAATATTCTCTGGTAGCTATCAATATTTTGATGTTTTCAACTAGTAATTTGACACTACCATTTTCCATAGATGGGGATGATTTTGACAGAGTTTCCCATTGATAAATTGACCACTATGGAGTTTGCCTATATTTTGATTCAATTCTAGCGACATTATTTTTTGATGTGGAAGCACCAAACTATCAACCAAAAAGCATTAAAAAATAGGTCCAAATTTAGTAGTTTATGGGGGTCTAAATTAGGGGCCAAAATTATGGATGAGATTACTATTTTAACCAAGTTTTTTTTCCATCGTGGAAATGTAAATGTAAAAATTGGGCAACATGTGGCATGGTGGTTAAGCCCATGGTTTTGTAAAACCACAAGTGGTTTCCAAGTTGTAATATCACTTAAAAGGAGGGCTTGGGGAGGATTTTGGGTCATTGAGTTTTATTTGCGAGGCTGGGTGCTAGAAGGTGTCTCTCTACATTCGAGTTGTGATGATTCACTCCTATAAGAACTTACATTGCAAGTGTATTGTATTTTTCTTGATTTGATAATACATTGTGTAGGTTTTAGAGGGTGGCGTTGCTATCCTAGAAGGGTTTCCGCATGGTAATTACTATGTTATGTGTTTATTGTTATTTTGGTTATGTTATTGTATATTTCTTGAGATCTCTATGATAGTTAAGTTAAAATTTGCATAGTCATACTCTCAAGATTAGTGTAGGAAGCATTTTTGTGTACCTTTGCTTCCTTACAAGTGGTATCAAAGCCTGGCCAATTTTGGTTCTAGTTGTTGGGTATAGGGTCTTTTAGCTAATCAAAGTTTGAGTAGGAGCTTGTACAAAGGTTTTCAGTTTTGTATTGCAAGATTAAAAAGATGGCAAGCATGTTGGGTAGGATTGATGTAGAGAAGTTTTTTGGCACAAACTTTAAGATGTGAAAGTTGAAGATGGGAGATCTATTGATTGATCAAGATCTATGGGATGTGATGTATGAGAGAAAGATAAGACTTGCAGATCTAACTTTAGCCACACAATATGATCTGATCGACAGGAAAGCTAAAAATCTCACCAGATTGTGTCTTGTAGACTCAATTATGACAAATATCCACGAAGAATCTATTGTAAAGAAGATTTGGAAGAAGCTAAGTGAGACCTATCAATCGAAATCAGTTATGAATAGGATGTTCTTGAGGAAGAAGTTGTATTCCTTGTGAATGGAAGGTGGACAAATTTTTGAGCATCTGGAAAGTTTTAATATGTCTGTGACTTAGTTGAATTCAATTGGGTTGTCAATGGAATAAGAAGAAATGATTTGAGCAATATAGATCCACAAAACTCGAAGAACACTTGCATGCAAGAACCTATCACAAAGAAGAAAAGACTAAGAGAAGGAAAGGGTTTGGATCTAAAAATATGGAAGAATATATTATCAGACTAAAAGAATGAATTGAAATTTACAAACGATTAGTCCTTATAGAAGGAGATTGTGAAACCTAAAAGGGGAACCCTAAGAGGTAAATAACATTTAATAATTAATATTTAACTATTAAATGAGAATGCATATGCATAAAAGGAAATCTTAAGAAGGAGTAAAGACAATTTACTAAAATGAAATGAAATTAATCCTTTACTCTAACATCCCCCCTTAAGATGAAAAACAATGTAGCTACAAACATTCCATGGAATAGAAAGGAAACTACAATGCTAAAAGAAAACTTGGGTCCCAACAAAAAGGCTTGATGAGGTACCCAATCACAACCAAATAATATGAAATAGAAAAAAAGAGAAAACCTAGTGGGAAAAAACTCTTATCCAAAAAGATATATAAAGGAAAGTACAAATGATATGTCTCAAGAAACTCTCTCAAAACCATAAGTATAATGAAACACCCCGTGATAGAGGATTGATACTCCATATCCCCCCCATAATGGTATAACTCCTATGTTGATGAACAGACCAATGTAACTCCAATCTGAAAGAAAAAAAGGCACTAGACAAGGAGGATGAAACATCTTAATGTAAGGTGACATTAGAAGTCCTAGCTGATGGTCAAAGGAAATGCAAAAGAATGTTGAAATGGAATCTCCAATGGAGTTGGGATAATAAGTGTGTTGAATCTATCATTTGAGAGGAGATATATGTCCTCTAATATATCATCAACAACTACACTAGGTAGCTTGATGACTAGAGATGCAATGTTAGGCAATGTTGAAGAGTAATCCTATACAATAGATAGAATCTAAATATGAGGTAGAGGTGTAGAAGCTACAACACTAGTCTTAGGAACAACACATAAATTCAAGTGACCAGACTTGACCCTAGTAGTCTCCCATGAAGAAATAGAGTAAGTCTTTAATAATGGACATGGTATCCACCAAAATGAGAGAATGAGTATAAGTGAGAAGAATGATCAATAGTTCCTATAACAAAAATATTGCTTGTGTCACTATCTTTGATGTGCATTGAATCTTGTACAAACTCAACTATCTTCCCTATCCCATTGTGTGTAATCTGATAAATAGAGAGAAGGTTAGAGGAAAATGATGCAACACATAGGACATCATGAATTTTACCATTATTAATTTCAATAGAACCTTTCCTAAACATAGTCATAAGAATTTTGTTCCCCATCAAAATGTGTGGAGTAGGAGAAGCCTCAAAAGAAGAGAACAAATCCTGAGAAGATACCATATGGGGTGAAGCACTTGAATCTAGTAACCATCTAGAAGAATGTGGAGTAGTAGTTTCATGTAGTGCATGACCCTTTCCTATATCTTCACCATTTGACTAAAATGATGATGAAGAAGACGATCTATGAGAAGTAGAAGGAATATCAATGTTTCTCTTCTAAAGGAGAGCTGTCAAATCTGAAGCCTTTTTGGCATAGCCATCTAACTTCTTCTCATAGAAATGTGACTCATTATGATTGAGATTATTAAAAAATAATTTTGTCTATCTAGCTTTGACTTATCCCCCTTAGGAGTAGGTGGGTCTGATGAGATGTGAGAGATAGAATCAATCTGAGACTCTGTAGGATGTGACTTTTGTTTCTTCTCCTTATTTCTAGAAGATGTCTCATCTACCAACACATAAGTCTATGAGCCTATTACAGAATCCAAATGAGAGAGCTTAGCTTTCTCTCAAGTCAAATGATAAAAAAAAAAACCTCAAAGGATGGCATGGTAAATCTAGTATCCAAAGCATCCATTATGGAATGGAAGGTAGAAGAAAATTTATAAAACTTTTCAGGAAACTTAGAAAGAATTAGGTAAATACACTTAGTGTTAGTCTTGATCTTCTCACAACCCTGTAATAAGGATCTTTTTTGTTCAAACTTCATCAAGAAGTCCTCAATGGAAGGAAAAGAATTCAATGCAAGAGAGGCAAGCTCTACTACCATGAAGGATTTGAGTAATACAAATCCACAAAACTTGAAGAACACCTGCATGCAAGAACATGCCACTGAGAAGCAAAGACAAAGAGAAGGCAAGGGTTTGGCTCTAACAATATGGAAGAATATATTATCAAATTGAAAGAATGAATTTAAATTTACAATTGATCAATCCTTATAGAAGGAGACCATGAAACCTAAAAGGAAAACCCTAATAGGTAAATGACATTTAATAATTAATATTTAATTATTAAATGGGAATGCAAGTGCATAAAGGGAAATCATAAGAAGGCAGTAAAGATAATTTAATAAAATAAATCCTTTACTCTAAAAAATATGTTTGTGACTTAGTTGACTTTGAAGTTGGGGTGTTAATTGATGAAGAAGAAAGGTGCCAAATCTTGCTATGTTCATTGCTAGACTCATGGGACAAACTTGTCATGGCTATTGGGAGCACCACAATTGTCTTGAAGATGGAGTATGTTGTTGGTTCTCTACTTTCTAAAGAGATGAGAAGGAAGGTGTCTCTAAATGCCATGAAGGCTTTGATTATTTGAGGAAGACCAAAAGAAAGATTCAAGAATGAAAAATAACATGGCTATTCTAAATCCAAGAATAAAGGGAGATCAAAATATCCTAGTAAATCCAAGACAATCTGTAGGAATTGTGGAAAACTTACACAATTTTTATAGGACTAAAAAGAGGAGAAGAAGAAGCATGATTTTGATTTTGATTCCAACATGGAAGATGGAGATTATTTCATCACATCCTTCGCTACTCATGTAGGTGACAATGCATGGTTGATAGACTCAATTTTTTAAAGTGGGTGTGGAAATAGTGAGAGGTGCTATGGTAATAGGAAGAGGAAGAAGATTGGCTACATTGTACCAACTTGATGCATACATGGTTGAGTGCAATAGTACTTCTTATAAGATTGTTCAAAAAAGACTACTTTTTTGGAGAAGGAGAGGGTTTCTCTTTCAATAGATGATCATGGTTTTTTGGGTGATCTATCTATCAAATCAAAATTGTCTACAAAGAAGACTATGTTATGGCACCAGAGACTTGGCCACATAGTAGAAGAACATGGGTTTATTTTCTTAGGAGTAAAGCTAATTTTTTCAGTTATTTCAAAGAATTTAAAGAAATGGTTGCGCTGTAGATTGGAAAGTAAATAAAATATTTGAGAACTAATAATGGTAGTGAATTTTGCTCTAATTATTTTGATGCATTTTGTAAATATTTTGATATTAAAAGACCAAATATAACTCTCTATTCTCCACAGCAAAATAGAGTTACCGAAAGAATGAGTAGGATCTTGAAGAAGAAGGCTAGGAGTATGTTGGACTGGAACAAAAATTTTGGGTAGAAGTTTTAGCCACTAGATGCTACCTTATAAATAGGTCTCCTACATTAGCTCTTTTTTTATAATAAACCAATGGAAGCATGGTGGGGCTGTAAGCCTTCACTTAGACATCTAAGAGTCTTTGGTTGTGAGGCATATACTCATGTGTCAAAGGAGAAGTGGGAAAAATTGGATAACAAAGTTGTCAAATGTATCTTCATCAGATATAGTTATGGTGTGAAAGGATACAAAATTTGGAATCCTAATGCACAAAAGGTATTTTGTTCTAGAAGTTTTATTTTTGGATAAATTAAGCCTTCCTTTGTTATAGTGCAACAAAAACAAATGAAATAAAATGATGTGATTCAACTTCCTGCTACACCTAAGAAAGTTGAATCAAGGCCCTTAGAAAGATAAGAAATTGAGGAGATCTCTACAAGTTCAAAATCATTAGAGGAAAAGAGAGAACCTAAACACAAATCTAAACATAAAATTGAACCAAATATTGTATGAAGGTCTAATAGATAGGGGTGAAAGTAAAAAGTTGTGTCACCTTTTAGGCTAACTAATCAGAATGGCTAAATTTTAGTATTTCTATCTAAAAATCAAAATTTTTCAAACATATGATCTTATTAAATTTATTCTAGCTAAGTTATATATGGTCTCACACTTTTCCAATTGTAAATGTCTATTAAATGCATGTTTTATAGTAGTTACTATCAAATTACCAAAGAAATTAAATTATTTCATAAAACTGACGTTTCAATAACTCTTACTATTTTTTATGATTTTTTTTAATAACATATAAGCACCATTTTATAGAGGTCATAGTCAAGAATATTTTCATATAGAGTACATAGTGTTTTAATTAGATATAATATATTGTAATTAAAAAATTCTACAAGTAAACATTTTAACACTTGAGAAGATGTCGATTTTGAGATAGAAAAAAATAGTAAATCATATCAGAAAAATTTAAAATTTATATGAAGTTCTAGAGGAGAGAGACCTCTTCAAGAATCTATAATTTTTCTTTTAATTGGAATAGATTTATTTTCAAAAGTGTGGTGGGAGATGAAAACTATTGATTTGAATAAGTTGAAATTTGAATCATTATAAAAGAGAAAATATAGGTCTAAAGTCAATTTTTGTTTCTGATTATTCTAGATACATATGTTATCTATAGCATAATATGAGATCAAAAGGAAATAAGTTTATTTCTTTGTAGTTTTGTGGTGGGAACTAGACCCCTAATTTTCAGTATTTTTTAGCAAGTAAAATTTTATCTTTAAAAAATAGGAAAATCTATCATTTCCTTTTGGAAATAATTATTAAAAATTTTAATCCTAAACTTCATCCATTTCTACACATTTCATTAGTTTACTTCATTTTCAAATTATGAATAATCATAGAAGATTTATGTCATTGAAGTTGAATGGTTATACTTTTTTTAGCCTTTTCCTTTGTAAAAGGGTGACATAGGTTTGTACTTTTACCCATAGAGGAAAGCATCAAAAAGGTGTGGATATTCTGCTGATGATTGGAGGTTTATATTTTCTTTGAATGCTAATATTAATGAATTGAGATTTGTAAAAGGGTCTCTTGGTATGAATGATGTAGAGTCCTAGAAAATAGCCATGGATGAAGAGATGGTGACTCTTAAGAGGAATGACATAGGTGACCTTGTTTATTGTTGGTCATCTTATACTAAATAAAGAGTTAAAAAATGAACAAAATGTTAAGTTATTGTTGAGTTGTGTTGTGATATGGACTAAATGGTTTAATTAGATTGTTTAAGTTATTTAATTTTAGTAAAATTTGAATTGGTACATCTAGACCCGAGGATAATCGATTTACCCACTCTCAATTATTCAAAGTATTCTAACAATTGGTATTAGATCTTTTGCTTGTAGGGAAAATTTTAAGGACAAAAGCCAAAGATCAAGATGTACAAGAGAGAGGTACCTAATTTTATCAAGGAGAACTTCATAGTATGGAAATGATTGATGAAATTGCATCTATGTAGAGTTGGAGATTTTTCATTGTACTACTTCAAAAATGAATACATTAAGGTTCATATACCCATGATTGTCAAATAAATGAAGAAGAGGCATGAGAATAATCAAATGATGATAGATCTGGTATCTTCTCAAAGTTATTTTGAATTTGATGATATGAAGGAATGTACTACTATAAGGAAAATATGGGATAATTTGACACAAATCCATGGAGGAGAAATTTTTTTTTGAGAGCTAAATCTGAAAGCTTGAGAGGAAAATTTACTGATATGTGAATGAATGAAGGTGAAACTATTGCTCAGTATTGTGGCTAAATAAAAAAGGTTTTGAATTCTATTAGAATATTTGGAGGTATTATATCTAATAAGAGTGTGATAAATAAGGTACTAAAGAATTTCCTCTCTATGAAATTAGAGTGTTTACAATTCAAGAACAGAGATGTACACCTGGTACTAATTTGTCCTTAGATAGTCTAATTGGTAGACTCATTGCATTTGAGTTGTCAAACTTTGATAATTATTTCCCTTCTAATATTGAATGTTATTTCAAGTCTCAACTAACCCTTGATGGATATAAGAGAAAGAATAAAAGAAGACACGTGGACAGTGATAGTGAATTAGATGTTGATCTTGAAGCATTATTGGCAAGAAGGCTACCATGAGGAAAAGACAAATACAAAGGTAAAATTCTTATTATATTTTTTACATGTAACAAAATTGGTCATATTGTTGCAAGATGTCTTGATAAAGATGAGAAGAAAGAAAGGAAGGATAGAAAATACTAAGTATGAAGAGAAAGCAAAAGACAAAGTAGGTAATAAAGACTACAAAGAAAAGGTAAGAAATCTCGTTACATTACTAAAGAAGATGGTTCTAATAGTGATACTAATGAAAATGATGAAGATGTTTTTTATGTTACAATGAAAGATGAAACTAATAAAGATGAAAAATCTTTATTGATTTCATGTGTGAATAAGGACTGATGGATAATTGATAGTGGTTGATCACATCATATGACTAGTAATACAAGTAATTTTGAAAAGATAGAACATCATAATGGAAGTAGTGTCAAGTTTAGAAATGATGAACCATGTTTTTGATGTATTAACAAGTATCCAGAAGGGGAACTAAACCTGAAGTACAATAGGTTGGAGAATAGATGGTACTCACACACCTACAATTCAACCTATGCCTTTTCTAGACATTAAAAACATCTTATCAACCAGGAAAAGATCCATGTTCTTCTTACTAACAATATTAGCATTGTACACGATGTAATCATGTACTCATGAAAATTTAATGTAGAATGTAGATAGACTGACAATGAACTAGACTAAACCCAAGATATCATTATCAAAATACAATCTCTATGAGTGTCTCATGTTTCCCTAACTACAACTACTAAAATAGCTCTCAGACTAGCATCTTAGTGACAATTCTAGAGAAAGGGAGTATGCTAAAAATGTAGATCTACAAGGATACATGCAAGATCTAAGACTAAAAATGCAAATTATATGCTATCAAAATGGGCATGCAATAAATGATGCTAAATAACATAAAACAATGATAAAATGCTATGAACTTGCTAGGATGATAATGCTAAAATGATGAATCAAAATATGCCTATAGTGTAGATGCCTAAAACTTGGGTCCTTTACCTCTTGGATTTTCCTCCTATTTATAGGATTTCAAAAGGGGTTGGGGTAAGAATTAGGATTTTCACCTTTGACTAATGGGTGAAAGTCAAAATGGAAATATCTCATAAGAGACTAGGAGGAAGAGTCCAACAAACTTGGTTTTGAGGATAATTGAGGATATTTATAATTATTTTAAAATGGAAAAGGGAGATTTTCAATTTTGTGAGGATAAATGATTTTATTGTTTTAATAAATATCTTATTTATTCTCAACATTTTGTCTTTTTCATCCTCCTTTTTTTAATTTAATTTTATGAATTTGAATTATTTTTCTCCTTTTTGAAAGTTGATTTAGGTCTTGTCGATTTGATATATAATTAATGACCAGATGTGATTTTTGATTTGAAAGTCTATTGTGTTTCTTCTAATTTTCTCTTTAATTTGCATTGATTGATTGGAATTGTGCGATTTAAGTCTTTGCAAATTTTTGGGTGTCTACAAATGCCTTCTTTAAGCTAATATGTAAAGCATATTAGTTCAAAGACTATCTTGATCTTCTAATTTTAGGTTAACTTCTGATGATTGGATGTTTGTTTGATGATATTTTGACATTTCATCATTGTCCTAGTGTTTGTTTATTGATGGTTTGATGGCTAATTGTTGATGATTTGATTGCAGTGATGATTTGGTGTTGCAATATCTCTACTTTGGTTCATACTTGATCCTTCCTAATTGAATAATACTTTTCTAATCCACAAGGATATTTTCTTATCCTTCAACTTCTCTCTCTCTCTCTTTCCTTCTTAATTCAATCAACACACTTGCACACACTTTGAAAATCATAAGTTAACCCTATATTTATATCATCCAAATTGCCAAGTCGACTTAACGCAAATTAGAATGATCATTAATCATTACCATAGTTGGCTAGAATCAATACTTAAAATAATTAAGCTTCTCATGCCAAAATAACAAAATCCTTTATTAGCCAACCCTGCTCAGTAAACACTAGTTCTAAGAGAATTTCCTATGTTAACCAACAGAAGCTTGGTTAACATTGCAAAATTGAAAAAATCTTTTGGTAACCAAATGAACTCAATTAGCACTAACTTAGTCCAATTTTCCTTTGTTAACCATGAAAACTCAATTAATACTATTTTCTGCCATAATTTCCTTCGATGCCTGAATGAGCTTAGTAGACATTGTCTTTGCAGAGTAAACTTCAAGAATGCTCGGTAGACAAGGAAAACTATCTTGCTAACCAAGTGAGCTCGGTAAGCACTAACTAACAACTAATATGACATTTGTGTGACATCAAAGACAACACACAATTAGAAAATTGTATCCAATAATCTCCCTCTTTGGCATTGATGGCAACACAACATATCATAGCACAATGAAATTTGAGAACAATACTTTATCTGATAGAAAGTTTTTCCCTCTTAGATTTTTCACAAAACTTCTTCTTTCATGCAGTAATCTCCCTTTGTGAAGGAATTACATAATTTCTCCCTCTTGAAATGACCAAAACAAATTTTAGAAAGATATGACAGTAATCTTCTCCCTCTTTGACAACACATGCCAAAGACAACACATACCAAATTAATATCAATGTACCTTGAGTACTAATTCATATGCAATATTCTCTTGACTATGTTGCATCAACTAATTGATCTTCAACTTGGTTCCTATTGATGCATCACTAAAACTTCATTTAGTGAGCTTTAGATAGGGGAATGACCCCTAGCTTACCTCTTAGATACAAGAATGCATCCTCAGGTAATGGCTTGGTGAATATGTCTATAATCTATTCTTTTGTATGAACATATTCCAATCTGATTTCTTTGTCCTATACTAATTCTCTGACAAATGATATTTTATAGCAATGTTCTTAGTTTTGGAGTGCATCATAGGGTTTTTTGATATGTTAATTGCGTTGGTGTTATCACAAAACATGACAATTGGTTCTTTGATCTTAACCTTCATGCCTTCCAACAACTCTTTAAACCAAACAATGTTAGAACAATTCACTACTGCTGCTACATACTCTGCTTCTGCTATAGATTAGGATGTGTAGTTTTGCTTCTTGCTTGTCCAAGATACCAACCTTTTACCAAGAAAGAATGCTCCACCACTTGTACTTTTTTTTCATCAAGATTTCCTGCCCAATCAGCATCAGTGAATACCTTTAGGTCTAAGTTTCCTCCAAGTTCATACCATAATCCATAGTCTTTAGTGCCTTCCAAATATCTCAAGATTCTTTTGATTTCCATCATATGATTTTCTCTAGGTTTAGCTAAGAATCTTGTCACTATCCCAACTACTAAAGCAATATCAAGCCTTGTGTGAACTGCATACTATAATTTTCCAATCATTGATTTGTATAAGGTCCGATCTACCTCTTTGGAATCATCATCTTTGGTAAGCTTGAGTCTAGTACACATAGGGGTTCCAACTAGTTTTGAATCATCCATTCCAAACTTCTTGAGTATCTCCTTGATATACTTAGATTGAGTAATGTAGATTCTATTCTTATTGTACTATATCTATAATCCAACAAAGAATTTTATTTCACCAAAAATGGACATTTCAACTCTTTGTTCATTTGTTCTAAAAATGCTTTGCATAGATCATCATTCCCTATAAATAGAGTATCATCCACAAATATCTCTACCAATACAATCTTGTTATTTGTTCCTTCCTTGATATACAAACTACTATTATCATTTGTTCTCTGAAAACCAATCTATATAAGGTAGTTATGTAACCTTTCATACCATGCTCTAGGAGCTTGTTTCAAACCATATAGTGCTTTGTGTAATTTATAGACAATGTCCCTTTTGTCTGGATCAACAAAACCTTCTAGTTGTTCAATGTAGATTTCTTCATCAAGAATACCATTGAGAAATGTAGATTTAACATCCATCTAATATACTTTGAATCTTTTGTGAGTAGCATATACAAGTAGGGTCCTAACACCTTCTAATCTTGCAACAGGAGAAAAAGTCTCACCATAATCAATTCCTTCTTCTTGAGAGTAGCCTTTACATACCAATCTTTCTTTGTTTCTTGATACTTGTCCATCTTCATTCAGCTTATTTTTTAATACCCATTTTGTTCCAATCACATTTTTATCTTTAGGCCTAGGAACAAGAGTCCAAGTTTTGTTCTTCTCTATTTGTTCTATTTCTTCATTTATAGCCTCAATCCAACTTTCATTTTTCAATGCATCTTTAATATGTTCAAAATTAGCAAGTAAACATGTACCTTTTATCTTACTTCTTGTCATAGTACATTTGATTTATCTCCAATAATCTGATCACGTGCATGATGCCTTCTAACATACTTGGCCAATACAGGTTCTTTTCCTTTTAAATGAATTACACTAGGCTTGGGTCGTTCAAACTCGGTAGGCATTGGCTCGGTAGCTTCAAAATGTGACTTTGGTCCCTATGAGTTAGTTTGTACTTCTTACTACTCTGTAGCTATGGAAGACTCAGGAGGTGAAGTCTCCTTATTGTTAGATGTGCCTAGCAATGTATTGGGTTCAAAGTAGACAAATCTTCTATAATCTTCTGGTTCCCTTTTGCTTTCTTCTTCAATCTTTTTTGCAAACTCATCAATTCTCACATGTGCACTTTATATGATTTTATGAGTAGATAAATTCAAACATCTATATACCTTACTTCTGTAAGAATATCTTAAGAATATACCTTCATCACCTTTCACATCAAACTTTCCTTTTCTAGACTCTTTCAAGATATAACATTTACTACCAAGTACTTTTAGGTAACTTACATTGGGTTTGTAGCCATACCATAATTCATAGAGAGTTTAATGTGAGTCCTTCTTCAACTAAAAATGGTTTAAAGTAAGAAATACAATGTTGATGGCTTCCTTCTAGTATTTGATAACAAAATTCTTTTCAATCATTAGAGTCCTTGTACAATCCATGATGGATCTATTTCTTCTTTTAGCTATTCCATTATGCTTAGGAGTACCAAGGGCTGATACTTGCCTTTTGATTCCTCTTTCAATGCAAAATTTGTTGAATTCATTAGAGATGAATTCACCACCTCTTTCTAATCTTAAGCATTTCAATCTTTTTCTAGTTTTTTTTCTACTCTTGCTAGATACCATTTGAATTTCTCAAATGCTTTTGACTTTTCTCTAAGATACATAATAGTCATCATTCTAGAATAGTCATTATCAAAAAGAATAAAGAATTTTTCTCCACTATAACTTTCTATTCCAATGGGTCTGCATAGGTCAGTATGCACAATTTCTAAGACAATTTTAGATTGATAGTTTTTTCTCTTAAAACTAGTCTTTCCTATTTTGCCAATCTGACAATTTTTGCATAAAACAACATCTAGTTTCTTCAAACTAGGGATACCTCTTACTTTTTTGAATTTGTTTATCTTGACCAAATTATCAAAGTTTACGTGAAAAATTCTTCTACGCCATAACTAGCTCTCTTCCATTTGAGCAATAAAATATGAGAAATCACCAAGATCAAGATAAAATAGGTTACCTCTTATTTGTTTGCCTGATCCAATCAGATTCCCTTTATCATCCAACAGTCTTTCCTTGATATGCATGAATTCTACCTTGAATACAATGTTGATTAGCTATGCTACACTTAGTAGATTATGTTTTAGTCCTTTAACCCAATAGGCATTGTCAGATACAAGTTCATTGGCTAATGAGATTCGACCTTTCATTACATGCAACAAGTTTCATTGTTTGCAAATCTTACACTACCTCCATCATAGTGTTCAAAGTATTCAAAATTTGTTCTATCTCTAGTCATATGATGTGAACATTCACTATCTATGATCCATGTGTCATTTTTCCTACCATGAGAGATAAGTGCCATCTTATTTTCTTCATCGTCAGATTCATCTTTCACAACAATCTATACTATTTCATCCTCAATGTTATCAGAATCCTTAGCCATAAAACAAGTCTTCTTACCTTTGTCCTTGTATGACTTGTGATTTTTGAAATCCTTTTTTCCTTTGTACCTATGACTCTTCTTCTCATCATTTCTCTCTTTTTTTGGGCACCTGGAAACAATATGACCAATCTCTTCACATGAAAAATAGATTAAGAGAACTTTACCTTTGTACTTTCCTCTATCTCTAGAATATTTCTTTGCAAGTAAAGCTTCAACATCTTCAAGATCCCTGTCAAAACTTTCCTTTTTTTCCTCTTCACTTTATTTTCTTTCCTTTCTCTATGAGTGAAATTTTAGCTTCAAATGCAGACTCAACTTTTTTGGAAGCTAGAACATAATTGTCAAAGTTGTCTAGCTCAAAAGCTGTCAATCTTCTTACTAAGGCATCCAAACTTAATTTGTGATTTGGGTCACATCTCTTTTCTTGAATAGTAGATACTTTAATTTCATAGATAGGAAGCAATTTTTAGAGAGATTTACTTACAATAGTTTCTTCCTTGATCTCTCCTCTAGAAGCTCTGATTGTACTGACACTGGCTTTGATTCTTTCCACATATTTGATAACATTTTCATCTTCTCTCATTCTCATCTGATCAAACTGTCCTCTAAGACTTTTTTCTTTGGCTCTCCTTACATTGTCATCACCACCATAGATGTCCTTTAGCTTATTCCACATATCAAAAAAAGTTTTGAAATCTTTGATCTCATCAAATTCATCATAGCTGAGAGCAGATGCAATATTAATCATCATGATTTTATGGTTCTTTTTCTCAATAAGATCTCCAATAGATAATGTACCAGTAGGAGTTTTGTATTCTTCATCAAGGTATTTCAAGCCTAAATCACTAATGGTGGCTAGATGAAGTCTCATGAGTTCCTTCAATGCTGAAAAGTTGTCTCTATTGAGGTTTGGAATCTCTCTCTTGTAAGACATCTTGATCTTTAGCCTATGTCCTTAAAACCTTTCCTACAAGCACCAAAAGCTCTGATACCAATTGTTGGAAATATAGAAGGATTAATTGAGGGGGGGTGAATTAGTTACCACTAAAATATATCTTAGATCCCTTAGATGTCAATAATAAAATTTAGACTTAGAAAAATGATTGCTATTGTTACTCGGTAAACACACAAAAAATGTTGTAACTCGAGAAATGCAGAGTGTGAATTACTTTTAGCAGATCTTACAACATTAATAGTAATTAATTTTTGCAAGCATAAGAAAATAATATGAACACATGAGACACCGGATTTAATGTAGAAGCCCAATATGAGAAAAACCACTAATGTAACTAGTTACTATTTTCCACTATTTTGAAGTGAGCCCTATTAGGAGTCAACCCTGTTAAAGGTTAAAAAACACATTGTTAGGTGTGACCTTGTTAGAGGATTTAATCACCCTACTAGGAGTGGCCTTGTGAGGGGTATTAAAACAATTCAATGTAATTGCCACCTTGTTAGAGGATTTTCAACTGGCTATTAAACCAACTCTGTTAAGAGATTTTAGATCATTGCTACAATGGTTAGAGAGTAACAATGAAATGACCTAATTGTGATGCAACTGAATTGTTGATTACAGAACTTTGCTTTCGTTCATACTTGATCCTTCCTAATTGAATAATACTTTTCTACTCCACAAGAATATCTACTTATTCTTCAAGTTCACTCTCACTCTTTCCTTCTTAATTCAATCAACACACTTTCACACACTTTGAAAATCATAACTTGACCTTATATTTATATCATTCAGATTGTCAAGTTAGCTCAATGAAAATTAGAATGATCATTAATCATTACCATAGTCAACTAGAACCAATACTTCAAATAATTAAGCTTCTCATGCCAAAACAACAAAATCCTTTATTAGCTGACCCTGCTCAATAAACATTGGTTCTGAGACAATTTCCTATGTTAACCAACAAAAGCTTGGTTAACACTGCGAGCTTGCAAAAATCCTTTGGTAACTAAGTGAACTCAATTAGAAATAACTTAGTTCAACTTTCCTTTGTTAACCATGTAAACTTTGTTAACACTATTTTCTACCATAATTTCCTTTAACGCCTGAGTGAGCTCGGTAGACACTGTCTTCACAGAATAAACTTCAAGAACGCTTGGTAGACAAGGAACACTATCTTTCTGACCAAGTGAGATTGATAATAACTAACTAAAAACTAATATGACATTTTTGTGACATCAAAGACAACATATAATTAGACAATTGTATCCAACAATTTAGAGATGACAAGATTGGGGACAACAGTGTATCCTAGTTCTAGATGATACAGTATGAGCCACTGCTGACAGTTTTGGTGGATTGATAGGAGGATTATTATTGCTAGACTATTGAGGGTGAGGGTTTCCATTGGGATGGGGCCAACTGATCTAGCATATGATCGATGAGCCATGAAGATTTGCATGGGGTAGTTGTATTTTGGCCCACTTATATAATGATTTACATCAAGTTGTGTATTTTGACGCTTTGTCATTATCAGTAGGGGTTATTTTGTTATAGATATGGACATGGGAGAATTTTCCATTACTCATCTAGTGTGTGTGTGTGACAATGACCTCAGAGTATTCTGTTCATGTGTATCTATTTTGGTGTGATCATGCAACCCCATTTGGGCAAGATAGAGTATTAGTAATGGATTTTGGATGACATTGATGAGGTTGTGTGGAGGCCTTACAAATTCATAGAGCCATGGGTAGGGAATCATGATGAGATGATATATTTCTTTGGTCTAAGGTATTTTCTTGGTTGAGTTCTTGTAGTGTTGGAGTAGTTTTTTTTAGGTGGGTGGTGAGATAGTTTGGTCGGTACCAGGGCATGCCACAAGACAACACATTATGCTGAGGTTCAATTAGAGAGAGCAATGTGGGGGCCAATTTTAGAGTATGAGGCTTGTTTGGAGGCCTTTTTATAGATGATAAACACACTACAAGAATGGGCCTTGTGAGATAGGGTGGCAGATACAAGGATGGAGGGGGATTATGCATAGTAGTTTCAAGAGCATCCCTTCCCTAGATACACAAATTTGGCTGAGCCTATTATGGGGTTTAATGAGACATCAAGTGGGGGAGAGGGTGATGATGATGAGGATGGTCTAGGGAGAGAAAGAGGGAGATGGTAGGCCAGAAGCAAGGTGAGAGGTGTGGTCAGAACATGAGGGAGGCAATGCCAAGTAGCTATGGTATTACCACAGAGGGGAGTGATACGAGGCCCAATGTAGGGACCATTGGAGGGTTGGAGGGATCCAAGGCTATGATGGTGCATGAATGAGAGGAGGAATGGTTGGGCAATAGGAAAAAGGAGCAGAGCAGGCTAGAGCAAAATAGGAAAGGGTTAGGTTGCTAGAGAATGTGCAATTTATCCAATGCCAGAGACCATGGGTATAGGCACTAGTTAGGGATCTTTAGGATGTACAACCATAGGGGCTGCAACAAGGGTTATGAGAGGCACAACCTAGGTACAACAACTGGTACCACCTGATTCATAGCTTTCACCAGAGAGGCTGGGGGTTCTAGCTAGGGGTTTCTATGGATTTGGAGACTTGAATGATTGCCATAAAGGCTTGGATGGGTGAGGTGTTGAGTACCCTACAGACATTTATAGCCATGATGAAATCAAGACCACTACTGCCACCACCACCACCGAGGATAGATGGGTCATTAAGGAGTTAGACAGTTGTGATTGGATAGGTTGCACCATTGATAGATGTGATAGAGCAGGTGCCCTAAGAGGGGATGAGTTCCCCTAGTGAGCAGTTACCATCAGATTAGGCACCTACTCATGGATGAGTGTATATTATGTGTTGTGACCATACATCTCATTATGTATGATTATTCTTTTGATGTTCATTGGATATTGACGCTGATGTACTTTTGGATGTTCATATGGATAGACATTTGTGACTTATTGATGTTCATGTTATGTGATCCTTTGGATGTTCTTGTTGGTGTAGTCTATCTTATATTCATGTGGATTTTGGCCTTTGGATGTATTGTCTGATTGTTTTTTTTTCTTTATGAGATATCTGAGCTTATTAATGTTCACATGTGTGTACTTGTTATATCATGGACTTATTATGCATGTGATGGTTTGATTTGAATATTATGGTAGTAGTGGATGCAAATGTGTATATATATGTGAATGATTAATGTAGCATGACAAAATGGATAATGACTAAAATAAATGACATGGCAATAATGATGTAATGAAAGGGTAATGTGATAATATGAGTGTAATGACATAAAATAAAATATGGTAAAATGAAATTGGTTTCAATGAAATGAGATGTAATGGAATGTAATAAAATGGAATATAATGAAATGACATTAGGTGTAACATAACATAATGTAATGTGATGTAATGTAATGTAATAAAGTGATTGTAATATAATGTAATAAAATGAATCATGAAAAAATGAAGTGTAATGGGATGAATGTTGTGGTAATGTAATGAAATGAAATGAAATAGGTAATGAAATGAAATAAAATTAAATAGGTAATGAAATGGAATGAAATGTCTAATGCAAGAAATTATACGTGATGAAATGATAGGTGATGAAATGATCAGAGCTAATGTAATGAAATGGAATGGAATTAGTAAGTGAATGAGAAATGTGATGAAATGGCGAGGAAATAAAAAGAATATGATGTAATGAGAGGAAATGAGATATGACAAAATAGGATTGTATGGAACAGAATAAAAATGAATGTAATGCAATGTAATGATATGTAATGAAGTGAAAGTTGTTGTGATGTAATGCAATGTAATGTAATGATATGAAAATGGAATGAAGATGTAAATAAAAAAATGTAAATGAATGAATGTGTGGAAAAGTGTCATGGAATGGAACATGATGAAATGAGAAATAAAAAAATGAAAATGTGAAGATGAGATGAAATGATATGATATGATAAAGGAAAATGGGATAAAATGTAACATGACAAGTGAAATGTGAATGAAGGTGAAAAATGGAAGGAAATGAAATTGTCTTAGATTCAAAAGCTATGAGATGGGATTTCAAATTTTGAGATTCAAAAGCCATAAGATGAATAGATGATATGCATGAAAGAAATTAATGTGATGAGGAAAGATGGAACAAAAGTCATGAATTGAGTGAAATAGGGAAAGTAGAGAATAGGAAGTGAATTGGGATACATGAGGAAATGAAATGGGATGGAATGAATTGTGATGAAAATGAGATCATCATAAATGGAAATGGAGAGAAGATGAGATTGTTTGAAATTCAAAAGCCATGTGATGCAGTAGAGGATGCAGTGGAATGAAATGAGATTGGGTGATGAGATTGTTTAAGATTTGAAAGCCACATAATGCAATAAGCAGAATGAAAATGTGAAACCATGAAGTGTGATGCTGGTGGTGATGTTATGAAGAGATAAAGTCCATGATGGGTGAGTGCTAAAAGCTCATTTCAATATTGATGTTGTTGTTTGTTATTAGATAACCAGTCATGAATTGTCTGACTGATGTTTGTGAAGGTCGTCTAGTGTAATCTTGATTTATGTGCCAACCATTTGTTTTCAAGGAACCTAAGATGAAAATGCAAACTAGATGAATGCAACTAATTGTCACTTTTAAAGAGATGCAAACTAATTGTCATCATAGAGCATGTGCTAAAAAGTGACTAAGTACAACCAACACTAGCTCAGCTATAGTGATATGAATACTATGTCACGCTCAAGGCGAGAAGTAGTAGCAAAGATTAACAATGTACATGAAAATATGACAACTACTAGAAAACATAAACTATAGCCATAGAAGGCCAAAAACATGCATGCAAATAGTCACGTGTCAGATAAAAGACCTCACCTAAGATAGTGCACAAAATTGGTCGAGGTAAACATGGTTCTCCAAATGAGAGGAGGCTCTTACAAGTAGACACCAATAAAGTGCAAAACCAAAGGATCACTAGAGTTAAATAGTGAAAAACTAATAAAAATATCATGACTTCATCCCAATACCTCTAGTCAAGAACATCATTGAGGTACTAAAAGCACATGATAACATAGAAAACCATTATTTGTAGACCAAGCGTGCTTCTAGTTGTACATAATAGTATCAAGTTTGTTCAATTCTGCCAGGGAGAAACTGTCATACCAAGTGGATAAGAAAGCATGGGATGTGTCAATGGTGATTTAGCAGTAGATTCTATTAGGTAGTGTGTGTCAACAGGAATTAGGGTGGGTAAATGTTATATCCAAGGGTCAAGTATACCAAGTACCAGTATGGTAGGGTGTAGAGAGTGGATATGTGGAAGACTAGTAAAGAACAAGTCTCAAGTGGGTGATGGCTATAACTAAGTAGATAACATGGGAATGGAACAAGGTGAGGTGAAGAGTAGAATGCAATTATTGGATATATTAAGAAGTTACAGGAATCATACTAGTGAAAGTATGTCAGACTCACTAGATCAATCATAATAGGAGGGTGATACTCGCGAGGGAAGGTGGATGAGGCAAGGGTGAAGAGCGAAGTGCATTTGGCAAACCTCTAAGGAGCTGGTGGATCAATTGAAACTCTAAGTATTAATTTTGGGGCTAGGTGAGGTGATTCAAGTAGGAAAAGGGTCAATGTAACCTAAAGAGGTGGGGATTAGGGTAGAGGAAATGCCCTTGTCAACTTTAATGATTTTTTTGGGGACTTTAGTGCAATAGGCATTACAGGTGATATTGGATGATGAATTGATGATGCGGGTGGAGAATGGTCCACCTGGGATGGTGAAGAGTATGTCAAGAGTAGAGGAGGAGGTAGGGGAGATAAAATCTCCTAAAAATTCCATGGGAGAAGCTTTGAAGGATGTAGGAGGCATTGGTGGGGGATGAAGTAGTGAGTGAGACTCATCGATTGATTAATCTTAGGACACCAGGACAAAGGACAATAGAAGGGGGAACCAACGATGTAAATGTGGATGAGCCATGGTTAGAGGTGGGAAGAAAAGATCAATCATCATGGGACATGTAGGAATTACAAGGAATGTTAGCCGTAGAGAGAGTCAAAGCGAAGAATGCATAACATGAGGTCATGTTTTTGCTGGGATTGATGGAGAAGGTGTGGGAAGATGGGTTGCAAACAGAGGCAAGATGGATGAAAGTGGTGGTGGAGGTAGAGTGGGCATGGGTGCATTCACTAAAAATGGAACTGCATGTGGAACATGCACAAGTAGAGGGAAGTGATGCAGGGATGTGATTGGAATGGTCATAGGTTCAGTGTTTATAAGAATCACTAAAGATGCAGAAGTGGGTTTAGAGAGTGCTCAGAATGAACTAGTGTTACTACAATTGTAGTTCGAGTCATTTAAGGATGTGATTGCAAAAGAAAACTCCCTAGCATTAAAGTTGCATGAGCAGTTAGTATTAAGCGAGGGAAAGGTGAGACAATTGTAGCAGTGTTTAGGCAAGGCAAAAGTGGACATGGAGTGCTAGCAAATGGTGAGTAATCAGATGCAACATGAGTGGGATGTGGCCCAATGAGCGATCACTACACTAGGGGTAAACAAGCTAGTGGAGAATGTGTTCATGGATATGCACTAGTCAGTGAAGGTACAATGGGAAGTTGCTTACTAGATGGGACATTATTATCAGTTGTTCCTAAATGAGGATAGGTGAGAGATGCAATTCATGGATAGGGAATTTACATAGCTACTGAACATGCTACTACATGGTGGTAGGTTTCCAATTCCCATGGATGTAGTGTGGGTATGTAGAGGATTGACACCAAGGTCCTCATCCTCTAGAGCTAGGCCAAAAGAGACAGCATTGATTGGACACCTTGTCCTACCACCTCCCCCGACGAGGCCAAAATAAATGCTCCACTAGATACTATTTGAATGTAATGTTTTCATTATCGTCATAGGAGAATAAAAAGTTTGTGTTTGTTGTTGTGGCGATCAAAGGGATAACTGATGTTCATTGTAATATATTGTCATGTGTGTTTTTGGTATAATCAAAATATATTTGGATTTTTATTCTGTTTTGTGGAATATGTAAATGTTTTTTGATTTTTGATAGGTATTTGAATGTTTTTGTGTTTTTTAACAAATGTTGGAATGACTTTAATCTCTCTAAAAGTGGGAACAATATGATCTGTAGTGTAAGGATAACCATTATTGGTAGGCGAGAATGTCTATGCAAGCTTGTAATAGAGCAGAAATATAGATTTATGTAATATATGGGGAGCCACAATGTGTAAGGCATAATTGTGCATATATTAATAGAAATTATATACAATTATAAGGCCAATGTTGCGATATTCCTCTAGGTATGTGTCAAGATGGAGGTTCATGAGACCTATAAAAGGGTGTTTGGGCCTAAAAAGGCACTAGAGGGGTCCGAAAAGGACACTCGTGCCTTGAAAAAGGTGCTTGAAGGGCCTAAAAAGGTTATTTGGGCCTAAAAAGGTGCTAGAGGGGTCTAGAAAGCTATTTTGGCCTAAAAAGGCATTGGAGGGGCCTAAAAAGGCACTGAAGGGGTCTAAAAAGGACACTTGGGCCTTGGAAAAGGTGCTTGAAGGGCTTGAAAAAGGTGTTTTGGGCCTAAAAAGGTGCTAGAGGGGCCTAAAAGGGTGTTTGGGCCTAAAAAGACACTTTGGGCCTAAAAGGGCACTGGATGGGCCTATAAAGGTGTTGGAAGGGTCCGAAAAGGACACTCGAGCCTTGGAAAAGGTGCTTGAAGGGCCTAACAAAAGGCATTTTGGGCCTAAAAAGGCACTTTGGGCCTAAAAAGGAGTTGAAGGGGCCTAGAAAGGACACCAAGGCCTTGAAAAAGGTGAAATGAGGCCTTGAAAAAGGTGCTTGGGCCTAAAAAGGCGCTAGAGGAGGAGCCAAGCTCTCATGCTTATGCTTACTTATTCCATGCCCCCAATTGAGTGAGGATGGAAGAGTTTGACGAATATCTAGGATTTCAAGATAGCACTGATATATTTGTTGAAGGTGGGGCTAGACTAATCATGCCCACTACAACATAAATCAAACTAATGATCCACTGGGAATTGTTGCTTGTGACAAGAGAAAGGGAATGGGGGCACCTCTTGCACTATTTGCATTATGCCAAATTTTCCAAAGTCCAGTGAAATGTTTCAGGACATAACTATGCTACTTCTTAATATCAGTGAGGCATGTTGGTTTCAAATGTTTTATGTCCTGTTGTATAGCCTAATTGTGCTAAAGTGAGGTAGGAATTGATAGGAATTTCGAGGTGTTAATTTTTTGAGCGTTCGTGGCTATGTTCAGTAGTTATGACCCCTGGCTAAATGCCTTTGGCAAAATTCAATTTTTTTTTATAATTTTGGACAAGTTTTAATATTTTTTGGTAATTTTTGGCAATTTTTTATTTTAAAAAAAAAATTTAGATGATTTTTTAATTAGTTTTTCTGATAATTTTGAATGATTTTTAGATTTTTTTTTGGATAATTTTGGATGATTTTTGGATTTTTAAAAATAATTTTGGCAATATTTGGAGTTTTATGATATTTTTAGATGATTTTTGAATTTTTTTTTGATAATTTTTGACAATATTTGGATTTTTTTAATAGTTTAAGATGAGTTTCAAATTTTTTTGGGGGAGTGCGATGAGGATGTGAGTGAGATTTATTAGAATACGAGGGGTAACTAGGACCATGTGAGGTACCTAAAGGGACCATGAAGGGAGTTTAGGACATCAAATGCATTGACTAAGGGCTAAAATAAACATTGAAGATCATTGGTCGAGGTGGATAGCTGAGATCTGCATTGATTTTCCTGCAATTCATGTCTATGGTATCTTAATACATAATCAGACTTCCTGTTTTGCTTAATTTGTTCTGCTCCCCTTTGTTGTTGTCATACTAGTTGTCTTTGCTACTGTGAACAACATCTAATGCCAAAGAACCACAAAATTATGACCCAAAAGTGTTTCTCAATTGGGTATGTGTCCAAAGGCGGTTGCTTGAGGGTTGTCTTGACTATTTTTCAACATTGAAGGACTTTTGTTGCTCAGGAAAGTCCAAAGGTGTTGTCTCTCACTCCTTTACAACCCAAAGGTGGCATTCTCACTTCTTTTGCACCAATTTTTTTTTTTTTTTAGTTGGTTTTGATTTGATTTTATTTTTGGTATTTTTGATGTTTTTCTCTAAGTTCTAGACATAAAACTATTTGAGATGAATACTAGTGATGGGTTCTACTATGTTTGTGTCATCACAATCTAAAAGTCTATAAGTGCCAGTCCCAAAGGACTCTGTGATTATATAAGGACCAATCTAGTTGGCCTCCCATTTTCCTTTCTTTTCCCTAGTTGCTTGGTTCTTAGGGTTCTCTTGGAGCACTAGGTCACCAATATGAAAAATGTGAGGTTTGACCTTTTTGTTGTAATGTCTCAATAGCGTATTCTAATACACTTTGAGGTGCTCATGTGTTGCACACTGATGTTCTTCTAACAACTCTAGTTGTTCTAGATGGGCCACTTTGTAATCCTCATCTGATAGTACATCTCAAAGAGTAACTCTCAAGGATGGGATCTCAACCTCTAAAGGAAGAATAGCTTCACAACCATAAACCAAGGACAAAGGTGTCACACTTGTAGGCATCCTAACACTCATCATGTAGGCCCAGAGGGTGAGGTTCAGCTGTAAATACCAATCTCTACCAATATCATTGACAATACTTTTGAGGATGTTGATAATGGTTTTGTTGGTGGCCTCTACTTGGCCATTGCCTTGAGGATAATAAATTGATGAGGAGTGGTGTATAATGTGAAACTTTTCACATAATTCATCAATTATTTGATTTTTAAAGTATATGGAATTGTTTGTGAGAATGGCATGGGGTATGCCAAACTGACAAATGATGTGATGTAGAATGAAGGAAGAGATTTTTTTTCCTGTAGAGTTGGCAAGTGGCACCACTTCAACCCACTTGGTGAAGTATTGTGTGGCAATGATAATCCATTTATGTCTATCAAAGGATGGTGGATGGATGGCTCCAATTAAATCAAAGCCTCACTGATAAAAAGGTTGTGGCATGGACAAAGGGTTGAGCTCTTGGGCTAGTGGATGAACAAGGTTTCCATGGATTTGACATTTTTTGCAAGTTTTGACATAGTTGAAAGAATCCTTTTCCATGGTTGGCCAAAAATAGCCCATCCTAAGAATCTTCTTTGCTAGTGCGAACCCACTAGAGTGTGACCCACAAATCCCTGCATGGACTTCCTACAGAGCAACTCTAGACTCACCCTTTTCAAGACATCTAAAAAAAGTACCATCAAGACCTTTCCTATATAGCGTATTAGCTACCAAAGTGTAGTGTGAGGTTTGTTGAATGAAATTTTGTTTTTGGTTACATGAGAGATCAGAAAGAATGGTATTATCATGGAAGTAAGTGATGATGGGGTTATAACAAAGGGAACTGGGAGTGTCTAAGTGGAAAATGATAAGGGAATCAAGTTGAATAAATGTAGGTTGAACCACCTCTTCTACTAAGAACTCATACAACTCATGCTGCTCCGGGAGCTAAAGTAAGGAGGCCAAGGTGGCCATAGCATCTATTGCTCTATTCTTCTCCCTAGGAATCTATTCAAAATTAATATGAACAAAACATGCCTTGAGTGTGTCAACCATAAGTTTACAAGGCAATAAATTTTCTTCTTTGGTCTAGTAAGTGTCAGTGACTTGATTGATGATCAACTGGGTGTCTCCATAAACCTCTAGTGCTGTTAATTTCCATTCTAAAGCTAGCTTGAGACCCAAGACCAAAGCTTCATATTCTACCATGTTCTTGGTGCAAGGGAAAAGTAGTTTTTAAGACATAGGGATGGTAACACCTAGTGGCATAATGAAAAAGATACTGGCACTTGATCCATGATGTGTGTAGGAACCATCAAAATAGAATTTCCACGTTACTAGCTCTGTCTGAAGAATGTGCATATCTGAGAAATATACTAGGATAGGATTTGAACTCTCTATAGGTGCATCTACCAATTTATTTGAAATGGCATGTCCTTTAATTTCCTTCCAATCAACATGCTCAATGTCAAATTCACTTAGGATCATCACCCATTTGGCTAGTCTGCCTGTTAATGTTGTTTTGCTAAGAAGATATTTGAGGGGATCAATTTTGGATACAACCTTGACATTGTGTGTTAGAAGATAATGACATAGCTTTTGGGAAGCAAAAATTGTGGCTAGAAAAGCTTTTTTGATAAAAGGGTAATTGAGCTCATAGTTGACCAGGGTATGACTGATGTAATAGATGGCTCGTTCTTTTCCTTGGTCATTTTCTTGTGCCAGGAGGGCTCTAATTGATTTATGTGTTAAAGAAATGTACAATAGAAAAGTTTTGTGTGATATAGGAGGTACCAACATGGGTGGGTTCATCAAGTAGGTTTTGAGTAAGTCAAAAGCCTTCTGACACTGATCATCCCACTTAAAATTTATATCTTTGTGTAGCAAGTGTGTGAAAGGTATACACTTTTCTACCAACTAAGAAATGAACCAACGAACTAATTGAAGCTTGCCTTGAAGGGAGCATAACTGACTCAAGTCCTTTGGAGGTTGCATACTAATTATGGCTTGTACCTTTTTAGGGTCAACTTCTATTCCTTTGGCTGAGACAATGTATCCAAGAAGCTCGCTTGATTTGATGCCAAAAGCACATTTCTTGGGATTGAGCATGACTTTGAATGCTTCTACGTGGGTGAATATTTTGGCTAGTATGGGGAGATGTTCTTCTCATCTATGGGATTTGGCAAGAATATCGTCCACATAATATTTCATAAAGATATGCATCATATTGTGAAAGATAGTGGCCATGGGCCATTGATAGGTAGCCCTGGCATTTTAGCCCAAAGGGCATCACATTCCAAAAAAACGTGCCCCATGCACAAATAAAAGTTGTTTTCTCTTGATCTGATTATACACTGAGAACCCGTCTATGAGTGAAAACATGGAATGACCTATTGTTAGATCTACAATGGTGTCGATGTTGGAAGGGGAATATCATCTTTGGGACATGCTTTATTTAAATCCTGGAAGTCAATGCAAATGTGTATGCTATCATTCTTCTTTGATATGGGCACAATGTTGGATATCCATGATGCATACGCCAAGGGCCAGATGAAATTGGTGCTTATTAACTTTTCTAACTCTACTTTGACTAATAGAGCTATATGGGGATGCATCTTTCTATGTTTTTGTTTTACTAGCTTGACCTCTGGAGAATGTTGAGATGATGGAGGATTAAAATCAATTCTAAGAAAAGCATGTCTACATAAGACCATTCAAATTTTCTCTATCTTTCTTCAAAGAAGTGAATGTATGCCTTTCTTTCCTCTATGCTTAAGGACTATGTCAAGTAAATGACCCTTGGTTATTGCTCTGTGCTAATGTTGACTACTTCTATTTGTTCAATCAAAATAGAAGATCTTTACTTGGAGTGTTCAACTAAGGTATCAATTACCTCATTCATGAGTGCCATAGCTGGGTTTTCACCTTAGGATGCGTCACTTCTATTTTTTTCTCGAGATCAACCACAACTTGGTAGTGATCATTGAGGTTGTGGAATTCTTGACCTATTCTAGTAGGACTGAGTTAATTGATACTAGACTTGACCATATACCTTTCTTCTATTCTTTATCAATAAGATAGTTCAACCATGATAAGGTAGATGAAGACTTTATGGTGAATGTCAAAATGAGGGATGTGGTGAGGCTCAATTGTATCCCAGTTAATGAGTTTGGGATGGACTAGGGAGAGTGATTCATAACATGGAAAGGGCTCAGTGGGGTTTAGGGACATGACTTCATTAGATGGCTCATATGCTTTATTTGTTAGATCTATGACATGAACTTCTTTCTAGAGTGTCAAGAAAAGTAGAGCTTGTGAGAGGCTCATAGTAGTCATCCTCATTTTCTACTGGAAAGAAGTTAGGGAATAAGGTCAAAAATTCAAACCCTTCAACAATTTCATCATCTTGTAAGCTTCTCTTTCATAACCTAATTTTTGATGACTTGGGTCTCGGACTAGAGGTCATTTTTTGTGTAGCCAAACTATTAGATGTGGGTATGTGAATAACAGCACATTCTATATCATGAAGAGACTGGTTAGATAATGATTCAAATTCCTATTTAGTGGAATTGTCATCATCTTTTTTATTAGAGGTGTTTATGGATGGTTCTTTCATGGGATGTGAACCTAAGAGGGATATTTTCACATTTATGATGTCAGTTATTTTTTGGCTATAACCATTCTTTTTTGTAGGTACCCAGACCAAGGTGGAAGAGGAGGAATCACCATGCTTAGGCCGAGCTTTAGAAGAGCTTTGTGTCTTGTCTTGTTCACCATACCCTACCCCTATTTTGGACCTATTGGACTTGAATTGTGCCATTAGAGGTTCAGCAATACCTATCCCTTTCCCTAAAGGACCATTTCCCATGTATCCCATCTTTTTCATTAGGTCAAAACCTTTTCCATGTAGGTGGGGGGAGATGTCAGTGTTTTGTTGACTAATTTCTTTCAATAAGTTTGGAGGTTGACACTCACTTTGATAACATGTGCACGATAAGGATTGGTGGATGATTGTTTTCCATGAGATCTCAGAGAAAGTGGGGGATCAAATAGGGAGATTGAGTACTTGCTCACCCCTTTGTGATGCAATTTACACTTTCTATCAAATTCTTTCATCAATCTATCCATTTATTTGTAGTGTGGCTCTTTAGGGTTTGAGGATGATGATGGTGAAGGAACAAAAGGACTCAAACAACCCACTTTCTCTTATCCCTTAGTTGATGTTGATGAGTGGTTGTCATTTTGACTGATAGAGCCTGAAGTGTCTGTAGCTGTGGACTGACTAATGTTATCTGTCGGTGTGCTAATTTCTTCCCTATTGTGAGGGATAAGAGAATTACAATATTGGGCAAAGTGTTGGTCTCTATGTATGGTCACCTCTTGACCCATGTAAGGAAATTTAAGACACTAATGATAAGTGGAGGGAATGGACTACATGTCATGGATCCATGGTCTTTCCAATAGGATGTTATAAGTAAATTGTAGATCTAAGACCTGAGAAACAATTTCTTTCACAATTGTTCCTACTCTGATTGGTAGAATAACCATGCCTTTGGAGGATCTTTCCTTGTTGTCATAAGCTTTTTATTTCTTGGGTCAACAACATCCTCTATATACCCTATAGCTTTTACTAAATTAAGTGTACAAATATTGAGTCTTGCTCCACCATCAACCAATCCTCTATTTCTATGGATAAAGACTTCAATATGCAAAGTAGAGTTTTGTGGCTGGATGATGGACATGTCATCTTAGGCTGAAAAAGATATGCAATGAGGGGCAAATAGGTTGCTGACCATGTTCTAAAATCTACTCACATCTAGGTCATTTGGTACTAAGGCCTTGGTGAGTATTTCTTTATGCTCTAGGGAAATTTGTAATAGTTCAAAAATTGAGATATGGGTCAGAGTGTTGAGTAATTGGTTGACCAAGTTGTACTTGGGCAACGAGGAGCTTGTAGCTACATGATTAGGATTTGTGATAGGTCCTAGTAGGATAACTTTAGAGGCTTGGCCTTAGGTAATACTGTTTGAGGATTTTTGTTTTTATCATTAACTATGATGACATTTACAGTGTCATGAAAGCTGAAAATAATGTTAATGGTATTGTCATAATAATGCACATAATTAACCTTAGTGTGAGGGGGTCCATTTTGATTGTCTTTGGAAGATTTACCCTTTTCATGACTCATGAAGGGGTTCTTAAAGTTTGTATGGTCTTCATTATTGCTGAGGTTGTTTACTTTGATGACCCCATCATTGATTAATTTTTGGGTTTCCCACTTAAGGGCAAAACAATTGGTTGTTAAATGCCCCCTATTTTGATGGTAGGCACAAATGTGCTTTTCATTCCACCATTTTGGTTTGACTTGGAGTTCATAGGGTTTTGCATCAAGAAGTATAATGAGCTCATCAACCAAGAGGGTTTGCAAGGCACTCTCGTAAGATAACCTGATAGGAGTATACACCTTGGGTATATCAGAGGATTGATATCTATGAGGAGGAGGAGCTTGATTGTAAGAAACTTATTGATTGGTCTTCGAGGGAGTTTCCACATTGCATCAATAGAATGGGTGGGCATTGTCTTGTTGGGGTGCATTTAGGTTGGTGTTGTTGACAATAGGATATGAATGGTTTATATGGGATTGGGCTTGATGTTTGACATGGTTGGTTTTGACCATCCCATCATTAACAATGTTCTTGTTGTTGTTGTTTCACCACCATGAATTTTGTTTATCAATGGCCTAATCAAAGGAATTATGAGTCTATGTGGAGTTGTTTGAAAATCCCTTACCATCTTTTGATAGTTTAATAATGTCATTATTTAGTAAGGTGTCTTCTACCTTAGGGGAATTTTCTAAGGTAATTTTTAAATCTTTGGGCCCTTGGAGTTGGAGCTAGTAATTCATCAATTTGGAGAGACTATTAATGAAGATGTCAGTCCTCTCTTTTTCAAGTATGTCTCTATGATACTTAGTGAACGTGTGTCTCCACCATTGTAAGAAAGTTTTGAATGGCTCACCAGGAAGTTTTTTCATGTTGCATAAGTTGATCATCATAACTTCCCTTTTGATATTATAGGAATATTGGGAGATGAACATGGAAGCTAGTTGGTTAAAGGTGTTGATATTGGAGGGTAGCTTAGAGAACCACTCCATGGCTTGCCCTCTAAGGCTTCTAGGGAATAATCATGTCAGGTATGTTGTGTCATGGAAAAATTCCATACTCAAGGTATAGAATCATCTAAGGAAGTCTTTTGGATCTAATGTGCCAAAATATTTATCATATTTTGGTATTTTTACATTTTGTGGGAAAGGCGTGAAGGTAATGTTCTTATCAAAGGTGAGAGGACACACATTTTTGAGGCTGAATTCTATGGGTTGTTTTTTTCCTCTCTTCATTCTTTCCATTTCCATTAGTAGGTCTTGTAGTTTTTGTGTGACAATGTCTAGGGATGACTCTTCTTTGTCTTATTTTAAGTTGGTCGCATCAAAATTGGATGGCAATTTCCCACCTTGTTGTGCTAATGCTATTATGTAACATTCCTTATGTTTCTTGAGTATCTTGTCCATGATGTTGAAAAGCTTGAGATTTTTTTGGAAATCATCGATCTTAATTTCAATACTTATGTCATCCCATACGTTAAATGAACCCATTATGGCTAAGGATTCTAAATTTCAATTGAACAAGGGTGACTTGTGAATAACTATGTTCTACGAGCAATCTGTTATTGTAGTAGGTTTGAGGAGATTTAGAGGTTTTTTGCATTTGATGGTTCTACTAGAAATTCTAGCACTCACTTGTATAGGTGATTATTTTGGTTTTGTGGCTACATCAATTTTATGTGGTGGCATGAAATGTGAGTTGGACTCCTTTAGTTCTTAGGCATTTTTGAAATGTGAGGGTTTTCATTGATCATGATTTGTCTGTAGTAACAAGCTAGATAAGACAAGGTGTTTGCTAATGTTGATAGGATGAGTTTCACCTTCGCCAATTTAGGTAGGGGACAGATGTGTGTCTCTGAATGTTTTTGGCTTGGTGTGCAAAATGAAGCAATGATAATTGTTGGGTTGATAATGATGTTTGTAGCTATGCTTGTTTCAAAAAGATGTTTTTGGTCAGATATGGAATTTCTTAGACTTTGTAAAATACCAACAAGGAAAAGGGTATCCACATTTGTCATTTGTTCACAATTATTATGCACGCAGATGGTCTTTATTTTATTTTTTTTCTCAGATGCATCACAAGATTGGTCAAATGTGTTGTTTAATTTATCATATGTATTGTTTAAATGATCAAATGCACTATTGGAATTTTCATATGCATTGTTTCATGATTGAGTTGCATTAATCCCCTAGGAAAATGCACTATTTGATAGGAATATGCATTATAACAGAGATCATAAGTGTTACAGGAATGTTCAAAAATGTTGTTTTATGTAGTATATGCACTACTTTTAGGATTATTCAACAATGTTGTCATTTTGGACTTGGTTTCTTGATACTAGTTTGAAGTTTGTCTTTCTCGAAGGATTTTGATCCACACTGGTGTTCCTTATTAACTTTTAAAGCACTTTCAAGAACAATAGCAATAAGACCAAAACAAAATGTAAAACCACACAAACCTAGAAAATGGAAGAAAATGGCTTCCTAACATGGTTATCTAAAGCCAATGACTAGTGGGTCTTAGTGTTTAACTAGCTATGTTTAGATTTACGTCTCTTACAACAAAGAGCTTCCCACCAATTCTAAGGAGGTTTGGCGCAATCCCTTATGAGACTACTCAAGGAAGGCTATATTCTGAATGTAGGTGGCTTGCATTTAATTGGGAATGCAATATTGGAAGGCAATCCCTCTCACTGGCCCTACTAAGGCAACTCAGGAGGTAGCCTTTCTATGGCTTGATAATCCTACCTAGTGGAAAGTAGGAAATGGAAATCACAAATAGGTTTGGGAGTTTGATCGCTTGAGGAGATTGAGAGCATATCCCTACTATTTTGACTTCCCAAACACAATAGACACCAAATTTTAATTACCAACCCTTACACTACTAAAGACAGAGGGGACCCTAGTTAGGTTATGTGTGGATTCTTTCCTCATTCAATTGTGACTAATCTTTATAGAAAGTTGGGCATTCTGATCAACTCGAAGGAGTTGAGAGCATAGGCCTACTTCTATTTTAGATCAGTGAGATCAAACATTTCTATTAAGCTATGTTTTGAGCTTAGAAATGCCACACTTTTAATCAATGAGAGTCAAGGTCCACTTAACTAATTCAAAGCTAGCAAAGGCTAGGTGCATTTATGAGGGTCTTCATTCTTGTTTCATGTTGTCTATGATCTAAGAGTTTTTTTGTTAACTCGGGAGGGACTTGTAAGAAAATAATATTCGGATTTGGAAGTTAGATTCAACAAACTATATTTTTTACTAGATACACTACAGAAATACTCATATGCATTACAAAAAGCCTTATATGTGCTATTTAATCTGGCAGATGTGCTATAGTAAAATCAAATGCACTATAAAATACTTTATATGCGCTTCAAAAATTATTAGATGCATTATAGAAAGATGTAAATACATCACAAAAAACTTCAAAAGTGCTATAGAAAGATGTAAATGTGTTCTAGAACAATTTAAATGCACTTTAGAAAGATTAAATGCATTAAAAAAGAGTTCAAAAGCATTAGAATATCTCTCGAAAGCATTAAAATAGAGCTCAGAAGCATCAAAAAGTTCATATCTGGCCCTTCTATATTTGAGGAAGGCTTTATAATGTTGTTCTTGTTGATATGAGTCCTCTCGAATGCTATAGAACTTGTAATCAATTAGATCTACACAAGAAAATAGCAAGAAACACATATACATGCTAAAAATGAAAGATTAGACTAAAAGATTTGAAAGTAGAGAGGCTTTTAGTTCAAGCCCTATAGTGGGCACCAATTTGTACATAGTGTAATCATGTATTCATGAAACTTTAATGTAGAATGCAGATAAACTAACAACAAACTAGATTAAACCAAAGATATCATCATCAAAATGTAATCTCTATGAGTGTCTCATGTTTCCCTAACTACAACTACTAAAATAACTCTCAGATCAGCATCTTAGTGACAGTTCTAGAATGGGAGTATGCTAAAAATGTAGATTATATGCTATCAAAATGGACATGCAATAAATGATGCTAAATAACATAAAACAATGCTAAAATGCTATGAACTTGCTAGGAAGATAATGCTAAAATGATGAATCAAAATATGCCTATAGTGTAGATGCTTAAAACTTGGGTCCTTTACCTCTTAGATTTCCCTCCTATTTATAGGATTTCAGAAGGGGTTGGGGTAAGAATCAGGATTTCACCTTTGATTGATGGGTGAAAGTAAAAATGGAAATATCTCATAAGAGACAAGGAGGAAGAGTCCAATAGACTTGGTTTTGAGGATAATTGAGGATATTTATAAATCTTGTAAAATGGAAAGGAGAGATTTTCAATTTTGTGAGGATAAATGATTTTATTGTTTTAATAAATGTCTTATTTATTCTCAACATTTTGTCTTTTTCCTCCTCCTTTTTTGAATTTCATTTTATGAATTTGAATTGTTTTTCTCCTCTTTGAAAGTTGATTTAGGTCTTGTCAATTTGATAGATAATTAGTAACCTGATGTGATTTTTGATTTGAAAGTTTGTTGTGTTTCTTTTGATTTCCTCTTGAATTTGCATTGATTGATTAGAATTGCGTGATTTAAGTCTTTGCCAATTTTTGGGTTTCTATAAGCATAAGTAACCATATTAATATAAAGTCTAAACCAAAAAATATTGTGGTAGCATAAAATATGGGTGCTTCTATATAACCAACAGTAATCCAACATAATCAAAATTGCCTTGTAGGGCATGAAGCTCACCATATACCAAATCATAAAGAAAATAAAAGGAAAAAGAGAATAGGGGCTAGCTCTCCTCTTTTCGATTCGAGTCCTCCTCAGATGATTCTTCCTCCTCCTCCTTTAGAGGTTTGTCCAACAGGGTCTTGAGCTAGTCATCTCCTAGAAAGCTATAGAGGGAGCAGGTGCTCTCACTTTTTTTTCTCACTTCCTACTCCTCCTTGTTCACCTACAAGAAATACAAAGTAGTGGTTGTTGAATGCATAACCTTTGCAGTAAAATTAGCAAGGGTCCCAAATTTCCTATATGAGGCTCTTGACTATTGGTCAGATCATTCATAGACTTTTCTACCCTATCCATCCATTTTTTTCTTTTTTCCTCTCTACAGTGGTGACTCCCCATCTTCCACCAGGCTTAGCAACCTCCTTCATTGGAGAAGTCATATCCTTACAAAAGATCTTGTCTAGGGAAGGGTTACCTTCCATGGTATCATAAATACGGGAAGGGATGGGGATATCTTTTCTCCCAAAGCCAAGATGTATCACTTTTATCTTTCTCTTCCTAACAGGTTTTTTTTCAGTCTCCATGAAATCTAAGCTCACCTCATTTTTTTATGGGGGGGGGGGGGGGGTCCTAAATTTGTCAATTTTGAGCCTCTTGCTAAATCTCCTAGAAACTTTATTGCTTTTCCTAGTATCAATATCCAAGTCAATAAGGATAATATCCTTTTTGGTAGTAGGGGAGTTTTTTTAAATTATTTTCGAAGCTGAACCAGTGCTCGGGTCAATGGAGTATTGGGGAGTCATAGTGGCAAGGAGATTAACCACAAGAGGTGGGTTGAGAGAATGTTAGAATTTGTGGAGCTTGAACATGAAGGCCTAGTGTAGTATATAAAAGGGTTTCCCTTATTCCCTTTATTTGGACTTTAAAAACACTATCCTCTATCAAGTGCAAAATAAAGTGTGGAAAAGATATTAAATCCAAGTTTCTAATATGGCTTAAGATGGGGAAGTGATAATAATACAACATCTAGAATTGGTCCTCAAGCATAATGTAGCACATGATGGCATAGCACACAATGTTCCATATCTTTGGTAGGTTCTCCCAAGAGAAGCCACCATACATGCATACAAGTTCCTTCTTAGGGCACAAAAATTTCCACATACTCATCTCATCTAAAAATTTGGGTAGTTTATGCCAACTCTTTCCTTCAAGAGACAAGCCACCCATGTTAGAAATAAGCTCCTCCATCATTTCAAAGGCCACCCCATTAATGGTTACCTTTTTGTTACTCCAGTAATTCACAAATTGTAGGGGTACCTAACCATCATACCCTTCAATTTACCTTGTGAATGGTAAGAGCCCTCCTTCCTATGAGTAGATCCACACCACCTCACTATCTCTAATGTAGGTTATAGTTTGACCTACCACCCATGTCACCTTCACTGAGATCAATCACCAAACCCTCAGTTTGCACCAACATTCCCTTGTTGCAGGGAAAAGCACCATATTATGTGAAAGTTAAAGGATCAATTATACTGAATGATAAGATCATATGTGACAATGCATATTGGGTTGATGGTTTAAAATATAACTTGTTGAGTGTGGCATGCTTGATAAATTTAGGATACCAAGTTGAATTTCAAAACAAGAAGGAAAATATATATGATGGTATTGGTAATGTAATTGTTAGTGGTGATCAAACAAGAGGTAACCTTTTCTATCTAGACCTATCTAAAGATACTTGTCTATTTTCAAAATTTAAAGATATCTAGCTATGGCATAAGAGGCTATGTCAAGTGAAATTTTATAATTTGGTAAGCATTAGTTAGATAAAAAGAGTAAGAGGATTACCAAGATTGAGAAAACTTAGTAAGATGATCTACAAATAATCTCAAATAAGAAAAATGAAAAAGTCTAGTTTCAAAAGAAAGTCTTATTATTCTGATGATATTTTAGAACTGGTTCATACTTCTTTATGTGGTTCTATTGTACTGAAAAGCTATTATGGTGAGAAATATTTTCTCTTATTTTTTGATGAATTATATAGAATGATGATTGTGATGTTTCTAAAAGAAAAACATGATGCATTTTAAATGTTTAAGTGGTATTTGGATAGAGTTGAGAAAGAAACAAGAAATTTTTTTAAGTGTTTGAGATCAGATAGAGGAGGTGAATTTATATCAGGTGATTTCAACATATTTTGCAATGAAAAAGGAATAAAGAGACAAATGCGTGTACCAAGGACACCACCACAGAATGGAATAGTTGAAAGAAGGAATAGATCAATCATATACTATGCAAGGAAATTGATGATAGAGAAGATTTTTTCACAAAAGTAGTGGAGAGAAGCTGTAAGTACTACTATTTACACTCTAATCCAAGTTCAAGTGAAGAAAGGTACAAAAAAAACACCTTTTGTGCTTTGGTTATTCAATTTTTTTGGAAGAAAATGTTACATATTGAAGGATGCAAGGAAAGGAAAACTTGATGAAAAAAGTGATTAGGGTATATTTCTAAGTTATTCCACTAAAAAAAGGCATATAAGTGTTTGAATTATAACACTAACAAAATTGTGGAAATTCCAAATGTTAGAGTTGATGAATTTGAAGAAAATAATGGAGAGGAATGTAAGAGATATCATTAAGACTACAAATTTTTTGTTTATATATATGAAGGTGAACATAGTACCTTATTTGAACTAGAGAAAGAGGTTTTTTAACATCAACATTCATGCACTATCAAGGTTTATTAGAAGATTTTTGTTGAGCATAAACATACTTTCGAGCATCAAACTATAGTAGCCAAGTTATAGACAACATAAGTTGAACATCAAAGGGAAGTAACCAAACACTAGCCATACCAAGATGAGTTGTAGACATAGATACTTGAAGTAGAAGACCAAGAAAAACCAAGTGAGACATAAGAAGAAGAAAAAAGACTTGAATCTTTTCTAGCAAAGTATGTAAGGAGGAACCATACACCAAACCAAATCATTGGAAGAAAAATATTTAGGAGTCATGATAAGAAGTAAACTAAACAATGATACATGTTTACTATGTGAAGTTGAATCTAAATTAGTTAAAGATTCTTTTGAGAATGAAGATTGGATTAAGGCAATGAATGAAGAAATTGATCAAATAGAGAAGAACAAAATATGGACAATGATATTGAGACCAAAGGACAAGAATGTGATTAGATTAAAGTGGGTATTCAGAAACAAGTTGAATGAGAACTTTTCTTGCATATGATACTTACAAAGGATTCAAGGTATACCAAATTGATGTGAAATTTGTATTTCTAAATGGAATCTTAGAAGAAGAAGTCTATGTTGATCAACCTAAAGGATTTGTTGATCCCATCAAGAGGAATATGGTATGCAAACTACACAAAGCTTTATATGGTTTGAAGCAAGTCCCTAGAGCATTGTATGAAAGGTTACACACTCATTTGGTGAAAATTAGTTTTGCCAAAGCTAATGACAATAGCAATCTCTGCCTAAAAATTGAATATGAGAACAAGATATTATTAGTTGAATATTTTGTTGATTTATATATTTTGAAGGATTTGATTTTTTGTGTAAGCCATTTTCTAATGAAATAAAAAAATGAATTTGGAATTTCAATGTTTAGAGAGATGAAGTTCTTTTTTGGTTTACAAGTTTATCAAATGAAGTAGGGTATTTACATTACTTAAATAAATTATATCAAGGAGATATTGAAGACTTTTGAAATGGAGGATTCAAGCCTAGTTGGAACACCTATGATTATTGGTCATAAAATTTAAAAGAGTGATGATTAAATTGATGTGAATAAAACATTATAGATGTCAATGATTGGAAAAATGCAATATATTGTGCATAGAAGACCTGATATTACATTAGCAATTGTAATTGTTGCTAGATTTTCTTTTAATCCTAGAGAAAATCACTTGGTTATCGTGAAAAGGATATTGAGATTTCTAAAAGAAATATAAGACTATGGATTATGGTAGAAAAAGAGTCACAAGTTTGAGCTAAAAGTGTATATAGATGTTGATTGGGCTAGAAACATTAATGATAGAAAGAGTACAAGTCGATGCTCTTTCTTTCTAGGTAGAAAATTTATTTCATCCATAAGAAAGAAGAAAAACTATATTTCTCATTCCACAATAGTGGCTGAGTATGTTGCTACAATAATCAATTGTTCAAATATTTGGTGGATTAAGAAATTATTGAAAGGTATGAAGGAATAAATTAATGAACTTGTTGTGATATATTGTGATAACACAAATTGTATAAACATGTCAAAGAATCCTATGATGTACACACAAACCAAACACATTTTTATTAAGTATCAGTACTTCAGAGAGTTGGCACAAGACAAAGAACTGTGATTAGATTATGTTAACACAAAGGAGAAGATAGATGATATATTCACTAACGAATCACCTAAGGATGCTTTTGAGTACTTAAGATGTAAGTTAGGGGTGATTCCCCTATTTGAAGAAAGTTGAGAAGATATGTTGCATTGCATTCAATATTATGATAAGAATATCTTTCAGATTGATGCAAATAGGTCACACTTTAGGATCTTCATAAAGGTTGTGAAATGAAAAAATGAAGAATGGAGGAGATGAGACTACAAAGATTCAAGGTAAAGATGAGAGTGATCTTGAACTATCATCTAGAGAGTGACATGAGGATGTTGTATATGTGAATGGTTGATGTCTTTGGAATTATTGTCAAAGAGGGAGAAGTTGTATAGTTATCATTCATATCCATATGGATAGTATTGAGATTATAAGAGGGAGAATCTATATAATTTTTTTGTTGTCAAAGAGGGAGAAGCTGGATTACAAGATGAGATCTAAAAGAGGTGTTTCCATATAGTTGGTAATACAATTGGTATTAGCATTGCAGAATTTACAATTGGTATCATAGAGGGAGAAGTGTGAGTGAGTGCAAGATGAGAATTATAATGAAACTAAGGATATTAATAAATATCTATATAAAATCACAAAGATATATTTTATTGTTAAATAATGAGAATGTCTTTTACATTTTCATGGTAACTATAGGCATTTCCATCAATGCCAAAGAGAGATATTATTGGAAACTACATGTGGAACAATTATTATGTTATCATTGATGTCAAACCTATTGGAGAGAGATTTAATAACATTTTAGAGGGTCATATATCTTGATCTATGAGGAGGATTTGAAAAGAGAGATAACTAGACAAACTAGTGAAGTTGTTGAGTGAAGAGGAGCAAGTATGATTGAATTACAAAGGGCAATTTATTAGCTAGTCTTTGACAAGATGATGTATTGTTTACTCAATGCATGAAGTATGAAAGTGTTGAGTTAAACACAAGAAAAGCTTAGTAAAATATGGTTGGTCAATGAAGGAGCTAAAACAAAAGATTTAAAAACTTAAGAGTTGGCCGAGAAAATAGTAATATCCAAGTTATAGTTGTGGTCAAGAAAGTTGAAGATGAAAAAGTATAGTAGTGACCAAGAAAAGTGAAGACTAAGTGAGCCAATGGAAGCTAAGTGAGATAGAATAGTAGTGATCTAGATAAACAATGATGACTAAGAAGAACATAGTGTTTGCCAAGTGTCAACAAAGTTACAGTTTGTGAAAGAATCAAGTTTGATGGTGACATAGTTCAATTTTTGGATTAGTCAAAATGTGTGGATGATAAGGATTGATGAGCTATTATATTTCATGTGTGAATTGAGTTTGTTATGCAATCAAAGGAAAGTATTTAATAAGAAGTTTCTAGAAGTTTCAAGAAAGGAGTAGAAGATAAAAAAAAATGGATCTAACCTAACTCTAAGATCTATAGTGATGTTTAAGCAGAAAAAGATCAAAAAATATTTATTTAAAGAGGCATCAAAGATATTTTGTAAGGTTGGTTCATTCTTGATTTGTGATCTTAAGGAGAACCTGTGAAGAACATAGTAGAAGAGGAGAAGTGAAGGGATTGGTGAAGTGTGATTGCTTGAAGGGTTAACAAGTAGATTATTGATGAAGATGTTAATGAAGTCCAGTCAATGACCCAACTAATGAGCCAAATGGAGATCTAAATTTGTAAAATGAGTTGTGTTTTATAGATCAAATATTTTGTTACTTTCTAACCATTGTCATAGTTAAAATCCTTTAATCAAGGTTGACCTAATAGTCATTTTATAAATCCTTTAATCAAGGTGACATTATAATGGAATGATCCAAAGTCCTCTAACCAAGCCACTCCTAATAGGATGATAAAATCCTTTAATAGGGACATGATTAAAAATTTGTTTTATAACCTTTAACAAGGCTAGCTCTTAGTCGAGCTCACTTCAAAAGAGTAAAAAGTGGTAGTATGTTACTTGGTGGTTTTCCCCAAATTGGGTTTCCACATTAACCCATGGTGTCATATATGTGTGTGAATGTTATGTGTCTTGCATGTTATTAACTGTTCATTGACATTTACTAAACAAAAAGTTAAATAATGAACAAAATGTTAAGTTTTTGATGAGTTTTATATGGATCGAGTGGTTTAATGAAAATTTTTAAGCTGTTTGAAGTTAGTAAAAGTTGAATTGGTACATTTGGACCTAAGGATAATTGATTCACCCCCTTCCCCTCTTGCCCCCTCTCAGTTATTCTAAATATTATAATAGATCTAGGGTGCTTTTGTTTCCAAAATAATATGACATATTTTTGATATTAGAAAGCAACCAAACTAGGGGCGAACTATAACACCCCACTCGGGAACCCAAAAGAAATAAATCTAATATGTTACAAAGTTTACTAAACTATTTTTTTAAATTTTAAACAACATAAAAGTAACAATGTGGAAGAAATATACATGTACACATCAAGTACACATAAGCAAGTACAAATACAAATTTCATTCCTCAAGGGATCCTTCATGTCATGTTTAAGAAGTTTATATTAATTAGTTTAAGTCTTAAGTACAATGTCCATAATCATAAAAATTAACATATTAATTTCATAAGAAAATTAATGAATACAACTAGTACACTAAAATACATCTAATGGATAGCATCCACTACACATATTGCAAGGTATGCGAGAATAGATCTAAGTACATCCAAATATAAGATATATGTAAACATATATACATAAACTAAATAGAAGTATCCAAGATATGAATAAGGGTGATAAAGGTACAAATGCACTAATAAGCATCCAACATCTACAAATTTGAGGGGGACCCAAATGGTAAGAAGACACTACCTCCTAACCACATGGTCACCTAGTCAAGCTTCCACTCCCATCATGCAAGGAAGATAATATACGATCCACACACAAATAATAAAATCATAAGACAATCCTAGGAAAAGAATCCTGATAGCCAAAACTACATCAAGGGTAACACAAACTACTCAAGAAGAAGAGATAACTAAAATTGAAAGGACACACAATCCAATACCAACATCACACACCAAGTCAGCATACAAATACCAAGTATAAATCAAGATAAATTCAATGAAAGGTATCTACCTTAAGTTAAAGGCCACATGTCTAAGAATAATAATTAACAAATAACAATTGTCATCAATAAAAGTAAATCACCAACATTAAGAAGATCCAATAATATATGTACACTGCCAATAAATAGATGACACTCATCAATAAAACTTAGTTGTAATGTAATAAATGACATCCAATCAATAAGTAACAACTCACAATAAATACAACATCAAAATTAATTTCCAAAAAGTACACCATAGAGGCAAATATAAAAAAACCATGATGGAGACTCAGGCAACATACTTGGGAGTTTCATCATATGGTCAAACTACTTGAGTAACCCTAGACTAGTCTCTCCAGACCCCAGACCCTCAAGTGTTTAGTTACCTTGGATTGGTCACTCTAGACCCTGAACCCTCAACATGAAACATGTGGAACCAGAATACCCTTTCATGAAGATGAGGATAACTAGTCATACCTCCCACTAGGTATCATCTCATTCCCATCCTTAGCCTATACAAGCACTCAAGGCATGCGTTAGGAAATATCTCTAACCTATCTTTTTAATGTGTGTCTAAATATTTTAAATTACTATGTTATCACTTGTTACACAACTTACAATGAGTTACCCTTCTAGCCTGTTTGGGCCTCAACCCCCCAATGCAAGCCACTCCCATTAACATGCACATAGACTACCTTCCCAAAAATCGCAAACCACAATTGTGTCTCATACTAAAAAAATAATATTAATCAAATTTGGTTCCTTAATAGGCAATCCAAAAATAACCACTTCTACATTTGGGCTAAAAGTGAGATGGGCATCCATCACCCAAGCGACAATAGGGTATGTGCAAGATCATGGTGTGCCAAAAAATGGTAATCTAAAAAATATGTAGTTCTAAAATGTCTCAAAGCATTTCAAAATTTATTCTAATTTTTTTCCAACCCATCCTAATACTAAATGAAAATAATTAATATATTTATAAGGCCTAATATATCTTTCAATACCAACCTTATATAGTCAACTTAAAAAATATCCTAAAAACGTGTTTTTGGCATATTTTTGTGTGTTCTTTACTTCAAACATGTAGCTGATGACTTTTTTTTCACCAAAATTTGATGAAATGAAAAGGGTTTCTTAAGAATGTTCTTATTTTTCTACAAATGTAAGTTTTGTCAAATTATGAGCTCAGTAAATAATTATTACTTATTTTCTAATGGAGTTAAGTATAAAATGTTGATTGACAGACTGCTTGAAAAAATAACTATAACTTTCAAATGGTGCAACATTTTTGAAATCCAAAAGATGCATAACATTCTATACTTCTTATACTATGAAGAAAATAAAAGAAAAATTAAATTTTTTAGAGTTTTGAATTGGTTAAAGTGGTTAGACATGAGATTTTCTTTTATTCCAAAAATACTAAAGTAGAAAATTCTTAATTATTTATTTATTTAGAATAATAATACCCAAATATATGTGTCACATCTAGGCATGAGTCTAATTCTTATATCTAGAATACTATTTTAAAATATTATGATTTGATTTTGATTAAGGTGGTTAGACTTACATCTACTTCTTATTTGTTCTGAAATTTTGTACTATTGCATTGAAATTCAAAATGTTGACTAATCAATTTCTTTTTAGATAAGGCCTGGTATTTTAGAAACTAAATTCAATTTTCCAGAGATTTTTTTCTCTCATCCTTTTGATATAAAGTTTATAACAAATAGAAAATTGCATGTCAAGATGACATAACCTTGTTTTGTTAATTTTTTATTGCCACTTAAGAGCATAGTTTTGTTGACCATGATCTCACACATATCCAGTACCATGAGTTGGCTCCTTGAATAGGCGTCAAACTTTTTTGTCACAATTAGTGGTGGAAAGGGCATACTTCGCAAGTGTGAAGGATCAAACTATCATAACTTGAAAGAGGGAAAGGTCAAGAGTTCATCTTCACGCAATCCTAATTGCAAAAGTAGACTATCACATTTATAATGGTGTAAGATTTTATTCTACCATCACAATCATGATGATTTTTCTATAGCCTTGTTATAGGAGCGATGCCTATCCATCAAAAAAGGCCATTGCAAGGGTGATAGATATGTGAAAGATGTGCTATGGGAGAAATAGCTATTCTTTAGAACAAGACATAACTATTACGATGGGTATCTGAATTATTTAAAAAAGAAATTGCTACTTGTCCAATGAGGTCATTTTACTACTAAGAAGATTATCATTTATTTTTTTGTAGCAGTGAAGATCAATTATACATGACTGACCTATAAATTTAGTGGGTAGATGTTCTATATACAAAATACCATGACACTATAGGCAAAAGGAGCCAAATATGTGTTTAGCTTTAGATCATCTTGAGAGAAAAGTCATTAGAAGAAATCCCATAGGCCACATGACTGAGTTAGACATGCAAAGCTCAATAATATAAGAAATATTATACAAGGGACAGAGATTTGACACGTCTTATAAATGCATGTAAATCACTATTTGTAATCATTTACAAGTGCCAATTGATATCAATGTATCATTTATAGTTGTGGCATCTGTGTGGATGCACATTTTTTTAATCAAATCAATCTATTTTGGTTATCATTCACTTATAATTGTGTATAGGTTTCTATTCTCAAAACTTTAAAGCTATTTGAATTACAATAGCATTTATAGTAGCATATTGAACCATGACATCCTTCTACATTGCCTGAAACCAATAGAGTCACACAACTAGTTGTCATGAAATCATAGGTTAATGTTGAGCTTCACTTGGTTTCAAGAATAGTTTAATATTCTCTACTAATTAGGGCCAACCACATGAAGGTGGAAGCTCATTTGGCCCCACCCCCCCTAACATCTAAATTCCCCATTAACATCTAAAATTCATTCATTCCATTAATTAATTTCCCGTTAACATTATATCATTGACTTGATAAACTTGTAAATGCCAGTCTAAATCAAAAATGCAAGTGTAGTTGCATTCTATATTCATGGACAATAGGTAGAGCTAAAAAAACCCACCAGATTTACATTTATTCAATAGGTCTATCTAAACCTCTAACAAAAATGAAAACCTATTGGGTTTTTTCAGCTCCACCTATTGTTGTATGCATTTGAATTGAGATTTCATATTGAACTATGGAGTCCTACATTTCCTGAAACTAAGAGATTCACATAGTTAGTTGTCATGGAATCATAGCTTAATGTTGAGCTTGACTTGGTTTTGAGAATAGTTTAATATTCTCTAATAATCAAGGCCAACCATGTGAAGTTGGAATCTCATTTGGTCCCACTCCCTGCTAACATCTAAAATGTTTAGGAAAGGATCAATCTTTAAAGTACAAAAAAGGTTCCATACCTACAAAAGTAACATCATTTTCCCATGTTCTAGTGCATGTCATTTTTCCATTGCATCAAAAATAAGATTCAGTCACTCTAAATCAAGAATGCACATGCAGCTGTGTTCTATATGCATGGACAATAGGTGGAGCTGAAAAAATGCAACATGATTACATTTATTTAATAGGTCTATTATGGTTTTAGAATTATAGACCATAATGAACATTAGAACTCTAGCTACTATGGCCAAGAGAATATCCTTAGCAAGCCAACACATAGGAAGTCTTAATTTTCTTACATCATGAGGATATTACCCTTTCCTATAAGAGTCAAAGTTACAATGTTTGTAATGGTCTATTAGATAAAAAAAATACATCATTAAAGACCTCTAACAAAAATGTAAACCTGATAAAATTTTCAGCTCCAGCTAATGCTGTATGCATATGAATTAAGATCGCATATTGAACTATGGCATCCTTCTACATTGCCTGAAAGCAAGAGATCCATATAGTTATTTTTCATACAATCATAGGTTAATGTTGATCTTTACTTGGTTTTGAGAATAGTTAAACATATTGGAATTCTTTAGAATAACTGAGAGGGGAGTGAATCACTTATCCAAGGTCCATATGTACAATTAAAACTTTTCACAGCTTAGTGAACCCATATCCATAAAAAAAATTCATCATGCATGCATCCATTAGATTATGCAATCACTTGAACTTGTAGGTTACTGTCAAATAAACTTTTCAAAAATGTAAACATGAAACATAAAAAATTCAATAACACATTTGACACAATGATTTAACATGTAAACCCAATTTGAAAAAAACCACCAGTAACATGCTACTAATTCTCACTCTTCTCAAGTGATGCCCTATGAAAGGCCAACCCTTTTGAAGGTTACAATGCACACTAATAAATGTGACATGGTTAAAGGATTTCAATCACCCTATTAGGAGTGAGCCTTGTTATAGGACTTTTTCTCATTCACTTGGAGTGTCACCTAGTTAAAGGATTTACAAATGATTATTAGGCTACCCTTAATCCAAAGGATTTAACCTAGACTAGTACAATGATTAGAAAGTAATAGTAAAACTTGATCTAATAACAACTTACAACTCTATTTGCAAAATTTAGATCTCCATTTTAGTCCTCCATTATGCTTTCCTTTCACACACTTTAGCTATGATAGCTTGTTTACCCTTCAAGAATCCATACTCTTAAGTCTTCTTACTTTGCATGCCAATTTCAAACTCTATAGTTTGGCCACTATGAAACAATACCCTAGACTTCTTGTCTCTCTTGGGTTCTCACACTTGCCAACTATTGTTTCATACCTGGTATTCTCTTATAAATATAAATTAGATCTTTTTCCATTCATCCTCCATTGTCCATTTTAAGGTTAGGTTAGATTAGGTAGGGCTCAATGAATCTACCCATCTTTTCATTTTATTCCCCTCTACAAACTTCTCCTTCAATCCTCTTTGAATTTGTCTCAAAATAGTTTATCTTGAATTCTATGCCACCAACTCATCAAGCTTATCTTCCACACGGTTCACACAATCCAAAAAATCAAACTTGTTGACTCAGATTCATTGAATTCATAATCTTTCTCATAATGTTGACACTTGGTATTAACTTGCTTCTGATGTTCAACATGTACTGCATTACTTAGTATCCACTATCAAAACACTCAGCACAAACTAAAGTTTACTGGTGCTCGACATCAACGAAACTTTACTCAACTTACACTATATCACTTGACTTATACTAAAATTTAACTTTTCTTGGCTCCAACTAATTTTATCCTTGGCTTGCACTTACTTTTCTCAACACCTACTATGTAGATTGTTAAGCTTGGCAGACAAACTTCATTTAACTTGTTCTTATGAACTTAATCAGTGTAACCATCCTTTGCAACCTTAAGTAGATTATCAATACACTATAACATCACTATCTTAACTTATCCTTGTACTCTTTTTCCATATCATAACTCAACCTTTCCTCTAGGTGCTATTGTTACCTCACTTGATCAAATCCTCTTCATCAATTTAACAAATTATAGTACTCAAATCATCTAAGCAATTGTCTTACCAGCAAGTAGCAAGTTTGACATTAGTGACAAAACAATGATTAAAACACATTTATCATACTTGTATCAATCTATTTTCAACAATCTCCCTCTTTGGCATTGATGGCAAAACAAACTGACCAAACTCTATCAGTATTACCAAAATAATAATAATAATAATAATTCCTTGTATTGAAATCTCTCTCTCTCTCTATCAGCAACTTTCATCTTTTGAATGAGTTATAAAATTCTATTCTATTTAATAGACAATCATTCAACTCATCTTTATGACTCCCTCTTGACCACTTCTTATATCTCCCTCGCCATTATCTCCCTCTTACTAGGTAGATTTAATCAGTAGGTACACTATCTCCCTCTGAGTAGATATTTCACATTTATGTCTCTCTTTTTGGATTTTTCTCTTTATATTTTTCTCCCTTTGGTACACTATCTCCTCATTAGGATTTCTCCCTCTTTGATAACAATGCCAAAGACTTGTCAACTTAATATGTAGATATGAACATTTTTAATTTCTCCCTCGGTCACCTAGCTTGTGACTAATTTATAATTCTAACTCTTTGATTACTTTAGGAAGCTCCTAAAGTAAGATCCACTACATCAATGTGTATCATATGTTCAACTTTTTTGATGCAGACCACTCCTCATGCTTCTTAGATAGCCTTTGAGAGGGGTATCACCCCTAGTTTACCTCTTAGATACTCACGAGCATCCTTAGGTAGTACTTTTATGAAGATTTCAACTATTTTCTCTTTTGTGTTAACATATTCCATCTTCACTTCTTTATCTTGAAATAATTATTTGAAGTAATGATACTGATTGCAATGTACTTTATCTTTGTATGCATCAAATGATTCTTTGATATATTTATAACACTTGTATTATCACAATAAAGTATCACAGGTTTAGTGATTTCTTCCTTCATACCTTTGAGTAGCTATTTAATCCATACAATGTTTGTATAATTTACTGTAGCAACAACATATTAAGCTTCACCAGTAGATTGAGAAATGTAGTTTTGTTTCTTGCTAGTCCATGTAACTAGCCTTTTGCCTAAGAAAAATGCTCCTCCACTGGTGCTCTTTCTGTCATCAATATTTACAACCTAATCAACATCCGTGTAGGATCTCAATTCAAATTTCTCATTTTCTTCTAGTATAGACCATAGTCTTTTGTTCCTTTTAGATATCTTATTATTCCTTTTATTACCATCAAATGATTCTCCCTAGGATTATCAAAGAATATTGCAATTATCCCTACATATAATGCAATATCAGGTCTTGTTTTCTCTACTTGTTCAATCTCTTCTTTCATGGATTTACTCTAGTCCATATCTTGTAAGGCATATTTCACTATTTTAGGTTCTTACATGCTTGGGAAACATATATCATTTCTCAACTTATTCCTTTTCATTGGTCTGGCATCTTTATCTCCAATGATCTATGTAGTAGGGTGATGTCTCTTGACATACTTAAACAATCTTGGTTCTACTCTTTTTTCCTCATTTGGTCTCTCAACTTCTGAATCACTATGTACATCTCTATCAGGTAGATCAATATCTCTTTCATGTACACTAATCTCATAATCAGAATGTGCCTCAACCTCATTCTGTAGCTTAGAACTTGAATGTAGCCTGACTCCTAAATGCAACTTGGCATTCATAGTATGTGACTTGGCAGTCACTGAAAATTGTTGTTGGTTTTGAACTTGGTTTACAACATCTTCATTAGTAGGCATGCCTTCATAAAAGTATACAAATAATTTGTATTCTTCTAGTTCCTTCATAGGTTTAGCCTCATGTACTTCTATATATTCATCAAATTTCACATTTACACTTTCCACAACTTTTTTTAGTGTTAGTATTTAAACACTTATAATCTTTACTTCTTGTGGAATAACCAAAGAATATACCTTCTTCACTTTTTGCATCTAGTTTACCATTCCTAAAATATTTGAGAGTATAACACTTGCTTCCAAATATCTTAAAATGTTTTGCATTGGGTGAGTATCCATACCATAGTTCAAAAGGTCTTGAATGGGTACCTTTCTTGACTTATACATGGTTCAAGGTATAGATAGTTGTGCTTACTACTTCTCTCCATTATTTTAAAGCAACATTTTTCTCCATCAATTGTGTCCTAGCATAGTCCATTATAGATCTATTCCTCCTTTCAACAATTCTATTTTTTGGAGGGGTCCTAGGAGTATATGTTTGTCTTTTGATTCCTTTGTCATTATAGAACATTTCAAACTCATTTGATGTGAATTCTCCTCCTTTGTTAGACCTCAAAAATTTCAAACTTTTACCTATTTCCTTTTCAACTCTTTCTAAGTACCACTTAAACATTTGGCAAGCATCAAATTTTTGTTTTAGAAACATAATTGTCATCATTCTAGAATAATCATCAAAAAATAGCATAATGTACTTATCTCTTTTATATCTTTTCACATCAACTGGTCCATACAAGTTAGTATGAACAATCTCTAATATTCCCTTAGAGGTGTGAGTGTTACTCTTAAAACTCAACTTTTCCATTTTACCTAACTAACATTGTTTGCAAATTATATTGTTAGGCTTCTTCAACTTCAGCAAACCACTTACTCTTCTCATATTACTAATACTAACCAAGTTATCAAAATTAACATGATATAACATCTTGCTCCATAGCCACACATCATCAAATTATACAATTAAGCAAGTAGCATCCTCTATATCAAGGTAGAATAGATTACCTCTAGTTTGATCACATTTTCTAATTAGTTTTCCATCAATATCATATATCTTAGAAATCTTGTTCTCAAACTCAACCTTACAACCTAAATTATTAAGTTGTGACACACTCAAAAAATTATAGTTAAGTCCTTCAACATAGTAAGCATTGTCACATAAAATCTTTTGTGTGAGTTTGATAGAACCTTTTCCTTTTATCAAATAGGGTGCATCATTACCAAACCTTACACTATTTCCATTATAATAATACAAGGTAATGGACTTGCTTTTGTCTCTAGTCATGTGATGTGAACACCCACTGTCAATAATCCATCTATCATTTTTGTCCACACAAGACACTAGTGCAATTGCCTCATCCTTATCAGATTCATCCTTGATTGCAACATACACTACTTCATCATCATGATCATTAGATCCATCTTTTATTTCTTCTTCAGTACTATAGTAAGACTTCTTGCCTTTGTCTTTGTAATCTTTGATGTCTTCATCTCTTCTACTTTTGTACCTATATCCACCTTTGTAATTTGTCTTGTCTAGACATTTAGAAGCAATATGACCAACCTCATTGCAATTGAAACATATGATAGGTAACTTACCTTTAAATTTTCCTTTACCTTTATGAAATCTCCTTGCTAGTAGTTCTTTAAGTTGATCTACATCTTCATCATTTGTGTCACTATCATTGGACACATATTTTACCTTTTTCTTCTTCTTCTCATTGGGTTCCTTCAATGACAACTTGGCTTTGAAAGTAGATTCAACATTTTTAGGTTTGTAATTATCAAAATTAGATAGCTCAAAAGAAATGATTCTACCTACTAGACTTTCAAGAGTTAGATCAGTCCCTAGTATACATCTCAGTTCTTGAATTGTAGAAACTCTAATAGCATAAATAGGCAGAAGAGTTCTCAAGAATTTTCTTAGTACAGTATCATCATTTATCTTCCTATTGGCTCCTTTTATTGCATTAACAACATCTTTTATCCTAGAACAATATTGAGCAATATTCTCACCTTCTTGCATTCTCATATCATCAAACTTACCTCTAAGACTTTCACATTGGCTCTTAGAACATTTGTGTCTCCTCCATAGATGGTGTGAAGAGCATCCCACATTTTCTTTGCACTTTCACAACCCTTGATATCATCAAACTCGACATAGCTTAGGGTGAAGGAATTCTCCAACATTGCCTAGTGTTCTTTCCTCTTTTTCAGATCTTTAGTTGTTAAGGCTCCAACAAGATCAACATGCTCTATGGTGATGGTACATTGTGCATGATCTCCAAGTCCTCCAAGGTGTAGCTTCATCAAACTTTTTCATGCAAGAAAGTTATCTCTATTAAGCTTGTGTACCTCTCTTTTTGACATCTTGATCTTTTTGCTTCTAGTACCTTCAAACTAGTGCTCTTCAACACATGGCTCTAATACCAATTATTGTAATTCTTTTGAATAATAGGGATGGGGGGGGAGTGAATCATTTATCCAAGGTCCAGATGTACAAGTAGAACTTTTCATAGCTTAGTGAACCCATATCCATAAAACATTTTCATCATTTATGCATCCATTAGATTATGTAATCACTTAAACTTGTAGGTTACTATCAAATCAACTTTGTAGAAATGTAAACATGAAACATAACAGATTCAATAACACAAATGAAAAAATGATTTAACATGGAAACCCAATTTGGAAAAAACCACTAGTAACATGCTACTAATTCTCACTCTTCTAAAGTGATGCTCTATGAAAGGCCAACCTTGTTAAAGGTTACAATGCACAATGTTAAATGTGACCTGGTTAAAGGATTTCAATCACCCTATTAGGAGTGAATCTTGTTAGAGGACTTTTGATCATTCATTTGGAATGTCACTTGGTTAAACAATTTACAAATGACTATTAGGTCAACCTTAATCAAGAGGATTAACCCTAGATTGGTACAATGATTAGAAACTAATAGTAAGACTTGATATGATAACAACTTAAAACTCCATTTGCAGATTTTAGATCTCTATTTTAGTCCTCCATTTTGCTGGCTTTCACACACTTCAGCTTTGATAACTTGTTCACTCTTCAAGCATCGATACTCTTAAGTCTTCTTATTTTACATGTCAATTGCAAACTCTATAGTTTGGCCACTATGAAACAATACCTTAGACTTCTTGTCTCTCTTGGGTTCTCACACTTACCAACTATTGTTCCATGCCTGGTATTCCCTTATGAAGAGAAATTAGATCTTTTTTTGTTCATTCTCTATCATCCATTTTAGGGTTAGGTTGGATTAGGTAGGACTCAATGAATCTACCCATCTTTTCATTTTATTCCCTTCTAGAAAATTCTCCTTTAATCCTTTTTGAATTTGTCTCAAAATGGTTTATCTTGAATTCTGTGCCCCTAGCTTATCAAGCTTGTCTTCCAAACAGTTCACACAATCCAAGAAATCAAACTTGTCAGCTCAGATTCATCAAATTCATGATCTTTCTCATAATGGTGACACTTGACATTAAATTACTTCTAATGCTGGATACATACTCCGTTGCTTGACATCCACTATCAAAATACTCACCATGAACTAAAGTTTACTAGTGCTTGGCATCAACTAAACTTTACTTGGCTTACACTGGTCCACCTAGCTTAGATTGAAATTTGACTTCCTTGGCTCCAACTAATTTTCTTCTCGACTTGCACTAACTTTGTTTGTCACCTATTGTGCAGATTATTACGCTTGGTAGAAAGACTTTGTTTAACTTGTTCTTCTAAACTTTATGAGTGTAACCATCTTTTGCAACCTTAAGTAGATTATCAATGCACAATAACATCATTATCTTAGCTGATCCTTGTACTCCTTTTCCATATCATAACTCAACCTTTCCTCTAGGTACTATTGTTACTCTACTAATCAGGTCCAACCTTGTGAAGGTGGAAACTCATTTGCCCCCCCCCCCCCCCCCCAAACATTTAAATTCATCGTTAACATCTAAAACATTTAAGAAAGGATCAATCTTTAAAGTACCTAGAATGTCCTCATCACCTCCTATTATGCTCAAGGGAAGTCCATCTTCATTTCTCACAAGAAATTCATCACAATTCTTTAGTGATTCCCGTACATCTAACACAGGTATATCTATGAATTTCCTCATTATGTCCTAGATAAAATGAATCCAATATTAATAAATTCACCCTATGAAATAATAGTTCAAGTGAAATAAATACATGAAAAATGAGAGAGAAAAAGAGGAATCTACTTACCAATATGTGTTTCCATTGCAAGTGTGGCCATACTACATGTTGCATGAGTTCTATTGGTTTTATGTTGTGCCAAGACCTCTCTATTTATATGCATACATACATACATAGACACACACATATGTGTGTATGTATGCATATATACCCATATATACACATATACATATACATATACATATACACATATACATTCATACATAGATATACCAAGATCACAAGGGCACGTCAATGAGATATAGAGATCATAGGGGCATGATAATGAAATGCAGCGATCACAAGGGCACAGAAACAAAATCCTAGATCTCCACTAATCTCCACAATCCATGAGATCTCTCTCTATATATATATACATACATGCATACATAGACACACACATATGTGTGTATGTATGTATATATACACATATATAGAAATACACACACACATACACACACATATACATACATACATATATTCATACATACATATACACATACATACATACATACATCTGCATATGCAATTTTATAACCTTGGAAAACTGAAGTTGATCATGCTAGTTGGGAACAACTAATTATTCCTACTATGATATGTTTTTGTAAAATTTCTTTGAACTCTACCCATTTTTCTTGGTCTACATTATTGTTGTGCAAGATCTTGAGGTAAGTCACTTAGTACGAGTTGAGTGAGTTTTATTATTTGGATTCTGGAATATGTATGCAACTGGATCAGTTTTTTGTTGTTCCAAGATCTCTCTTTATATATACATATACATATGTATACATACATACATACATAATAGTAATAAATGTATTGCATCTGCATTTGGCTTTCCATTTCTTATAAGAGTGTTCAAGGTTGGGAACCACTTCAACATCCTTTGCATGTTTTAGAGGTAATATCATTGTGGTAGAGGATTCTAGAAGGGAATAAGCCTCATGATTATGGAATTCACATAGAAGTAGAAATTGCTTCTTCAACTCCTTACACTCAACTCTTCACTAAAGTTATTCTTCTAGTGGTGAGAATAGCTGCTACAAATTCCTGCGTGCCAAGGTACCCTAAACCTATCTTACATTTTTTGGAGACATGGGAGAAGTTACTATCGGCTTCAATACTACATAACATTTTGGATCATATAGTGATGCCCAAATTAACAACAACAATAGATACTTTGGATCCTCGCAAGGTTACATCCTTGGCTTCTAGTGTTGGGCTAGCGTATGGAGCCTTTATATCCAACCATTCATTATAAATTGGGGAATGCACTTCATGCTTAGCATGCAAGTGATGCATCTGCATATTCAATTTTATCTCCTTGGAAAATTGTATTTGATCCTACTAGCTAGAAAAAATTGATTGTTCATTTGATTCTACCTAATCTAATGACAATTCCACATGAATTTGCAATCAACCCAACTAATCAACAACTAGAAAAATTTAATTGGGTTATAGCTTTTTTCTTTCTAAAAATATCTGCTATGATATATGTTTGTAAAATTTCTTGCAAACTCTGCCCATTTTTCCTGGTCTTCATTATTTTTGTGTTGGACTACCCATATCACATGTTGAAACATTAAACTTGGATTGAGTAAGAGAAACAAGTTTTTTTTCCAAGGAAGAAATAATTTGAGCAATACTAATGATAGTGGAATCAATAGAGGAAATAGGTAGAAATGACACATTCAACACACTAGGAAGAATTTAAAAATTAGCTAGAATAGAAGGTGCTATAGTTGGGACATTAGGAGGATTAGGATATGTGTAAGGAACACTATTGTATGAAGGTTGTGAGATAGGAAATGAAGTAGGTGGAACACTCATAGGTAGAGAAGAAATAGTAAGACTACTAATAGGAGTATTAAATGGTTGAATATAAGTGGTCATTATAGGAGCAACATAAGAAGGAATGCTAAAGATAGGTTTGGAAAGTGACAAGGTAGGTTCAACACTAGTGATATGTGAAGTCATTACTATTTAAGATGCATCTTGAGCTAAAGGCTTAATGCAAGTGTGGACAAGGTGAATAAGAGCACACAAAATATCCATGTCCATCATTATAGATCTCTTTCTTAAGAGCATCAAAAGTAGCCATAGTATTGGTATTGTAATTCTCTTAAAGAAGTCAATCATGCATTTTATCAATCTTAGTAGCAATCTTATGAACTTGTTTAGAAGGAATCCTTAAAGCCTCATCCTCATCATGAGATGAATGAGAAGAGTCATGCTCCATAGAAGGATTAGGGCCATGAGAAACCATAAAATCACTAAGGTTCCTAAAGAGAGGAGAGGAGGAATCTTGATCAAAGTGAGCCATGAGTCTATGACTTATCCTAAGGGGATACTATAAGTAGGGCTTAAGTTAATATAGCCCAAGGATGAAAGATTGTCAATGGCCCAAGGATGCACCTACATTAGACACCCAAGGTTTCAAAAAATAAGATGTTCCATAAGGACTTATTAACATCTGAAGAAATTCAAAACATAAATCCCATGTGCATTTTTAATCCACAAATCCTCTTCACTAATCATCCTAGAAGTTTGTCCAAACTTACTACTACAACCAACTATATCATCAGAAATATCATCTCTTCTCTTGCTACTAAAACTACCAAGATCAAATGAATCATGCTTGTAGGCCTTGATATAATTATAAATTTTCTTTCTTCTTCCTCTACTCTTAATTAAAAGATCAAATATCTATCTTTCAATAATAGGAACCTCAATCATAGGTTTTTCTATCTTCAATCTAAATGTCTTAAAAATACTTAAGTTCACTACAACATTTGGGGTCAAATTGTAAAAACAATTTGTGATGATAGGGTCATTTGTGGATTTTCATTTTTTTTTGCAATTGTCCTTGATGTCATCACAATACCAATATTTGCATCACAATTGTGACACTCATGTGAGTATTATTATTATTATTATTATTATTTTTTTTTAAACATGTCATAAATCATTCCCCATTTTTTTGATCAATTGTGGAGAGCTTTGAATGGGGATGGAGAGCATTGAATGTTGGTGGAGAGCTCTAAGCTTTGAATATTGGTGGAAATTTCACTGTTGTGCCCTTGTGATTGATGTGCTTTATTGTCATGCCTTTATGATCTTTGCATTTCATTGTCGTGTCCTTGGTGGAGATTAGTGGAGATCTAGGATTTCATCGCGATACCCTTGTGATCACTTCATTTCATTGCCATGCCTTTGTGATATCTACATTTCATTGTCATACCCTTGTGCTCTCCTTGCCCTTGTTCTACAATTTCTTTTTTGTGTTGTGCCCTTATGATATATGTGCCCTAGCTCTGTGATTTTCTTCAAGGGGAGAAGAGGTACCTTTGTAAATGTTCTTTTCTTTTCCTTCTAAACATGTATCTCTTTATATTTTCCCTATAAGGTGATTAGAGAAGCTTCTCTTAATGTATATGTATGTGTATATATATATATACACACGCATATGTGTGTGTCTATGTATGTATATATGCATGCATATATAGAGAAGCTTATCTTTATGTATATGTGTGTGTCTATGTATGTATGTATATGTACAATTATATACATATCCATACATACATACATACATACATATATATATACAGAGGTTACAAGGGAACAACAATGAGATGCAAAGATCAAAAGGTCATGACAAAAGAATGTAGTGATCATAAGGGCATGACAATGAAATCTCAGATCTCCACTAATCTCCACAATCCACAAGATATCTTTGTATATATACATACATACATACATATACACACACATATGTGTGTATTTGTGCATATGATGTAGGAGCATCTTGCATCAAAAATAAAATGGGGCATGTTGAAAGTTATTAAAAAAAAAACCTGGAGGAGAGAGAAAGTGACAAAAATTAGAGGAAAAATAATAAAAAATAAAAAAAGGGAAAAGGGAGAAAAAGAGGAATTTCTATTTTCAAGGTGGAAAGGTGGCATAAATAGAAAAATAAGAAAATGGTTGTCATTTCATTTATCGAGGTGTGTAGATAGCATCTTAGAAGTTTGTGGAAAGTTCCTTAAATTGCGCATTTAATATTTGTCATGATCCACAAAAGAAACATGCAAATTTATAAATTTCCTCCATGGTGGTACTTAGTTATATTTTGGTGGCAATTAAATATTTTTTGTAAGGTAGTTGTATTTACCCTTTATCCCACATTGGTTGTGTTTGCAATATCTTGGGTGGTAAGTTCTTATTCTAGAAAGGCTTATGAGAATTTTTAATCAAGCTCTCATGGTGCTATCTCTTCTCAGTAGAAGCTTTAGAGGTGAAGGATCTTACTATATAAGATCTTGGGTTGGAGGCTCTTCTTGGTGAAGACTATTCTTGTCGAAGTTATTAGTTGGAAGCTCTTGGTTTGGAAGCTTTCTTTTTGGAAGCTCTCTCATATTGTAATAATTTGGATTTCTCTCATTTGGAGAATATTGTAATAAATTTCAAGTATTAATGGATGCTTCATGAAGCACTTTATCCTCTCTTTGTCTCTAGATTGTTGTGTTTTTTGTTGTGAGTTTGTAAGGGTGGTGTGGCCCTTCGTCAATATACATACATACATACATACATACATACATATAAATACATACATACATACATACATACATACATACGTATGTACATCTGCATATGCAATTTTATCACCTTGAAAAACTATATTTGATTTTGCTAGCTAGGAATAGCTAATTGTTTGTTTTATTGTACCTAATATGATGACAATTCTATAGAAATTTGTAATCAACCTAGCTAATTAACAACTAGACCCATTTAACTAGGTTATGGCTTGTTTCTTTCTAAAAATATAAGCAATGCTATGTTTTTGTAAAATTTCTTGCGAACTCTCTCCATTTTTCCTAGTTTGCATTATTTGTGTGCAAGATTTTGAGGTAAGTCACTTATTGTAATGCCCCGCCAAGGGATCCAAAGAATTAACCTAGAATTTCACTAAGTTTGGTAGCATTTTTTTTTTTTTTTTTTAAATGAAATTAAATACCACATATAACTTATGCACCATAATGGAAGCAATAGCAATGTTCATCTAAAAGTAAACATAACATACACAACTGGTTACATTCTTTAAGATCCCTTAACGTTGAATTACATCTAAATCAACTAACATTATTGAATCCATCTAATATAACAAACACATGAAATAATAATGATAAGTCCAATGTTTATACATTACATTTCTAAATGCTCAATCATCCACTGTACATGTCACAGAGTATGAAAAGCTTAAAAGAATATACATATGTGAAATAAGGTACATCGTCCTATTCTAATCCATGATACATCAAAGTAAAGATAATCACATGATACACTTGATACATCATCATAGAAGATATAAACATCTATCATAAAGATCAAACATAATAAACTAAGTGCACAGTTCCTCCCAATTGTTAATAGCATCATTAGACCATTGTGGGCCCTAGCCATCCCTCCGTGTGTAACATTCCAAATCATCGAAGAGATCATCGGTATTAACATAGTAGGAATGTCACTCCTAACATATAATATATCATATGTAGAAAGTAATCTAACATGAAAATATAAGCATAAGATAACGTCATCTAACATATGCTAATCATCAATGAAAGAATACATATCCACCATCATGAAGGACGCATCAGCCATGATGTCTCAATGAATCTCAAATGATAAGAGTGGAAAAACACTACCACCCGATCGCGTGGTACCTAAGTGGTCCACACCCACCGTGATGAGGAGATAACCTCAAGTCCAAAACAGGCTATCCAAAACACATAGCATAAATCTCTATAAGTCCAAGAATCCTAAAAGTATACTAACTCAAAGGTTCCATCAGAAAATTGACATCTAATCCCAGAGGCACACAATGACATGTAGGAACCTACTATGCAAGCGGGAAAGTGTCAATGTATATATCATGTACAAGTTACCCTGGTAGTTAGCTAAACTCCATGGGTCCATACTGATCTCATGCGGCCACTAGTATCCTCTCATACTGACAAGGCATACGATGGAATGCAAGGTCGCAACCATGCGTTCTCTCTACTCCCATCCTAGTCTGTACAAGCACTCGAGGCATGGGCGAGAAAAAAACACTTATCTTTTTAGGTTCATTTAGTTAGTATTAGGTGTGAGTATTTTCACCTTTTTAACCAACTTACAATGAGTTACCCTGGCAGCCTCTTAAGGCCCTGGCCCCCATTGCAAGCCACTTCCCGACACTACATGCAGATATCCTACCCTAAGCTCATGGAATCATAAATCTCAAAATAACAAAAGATAATCCATAATAAAATCATCAAATATGCATAAAAGCATCGAATCTCCATGAGCAAGCATCCAATCATGATCACAACAACTCTCTATTAGCAACTGAAATATCACTGATAATCAAAAGTATCCATTGGTTCTCAATAACCAAAATATATCTCAATCATACTGATCGAAGACTCCAAAATGGTTGATTCAAACATGTCATAACATGACATCATTAAGAATAAAACCACATTTCAATCCCATCATGGTGACTAGAAAATAACCAAGGATAACTGATCGATGACTCAAAAATATAGTTAAGTCAAGTGTCTTAGATACATAAGGATCTCAACTATAACAAACAGTAAATACCAACATTACATAGAGCATTCCATCACATAACCATGGTTGGGTTTATAAATATCGAGATTAAAACATCATCATGACATCACAATCACATCACCCCTAAGCCTCTGGTAGACATCCTATAACTGGTCAACACTAGTCAACCCAAGACTCAAAATAGTAGCATAAAGAATACACAATGCAAACACATGTTTTGGTTTTGCTAAATTTACAAACTTGAATTAAATGTAGAGGTTTCAGTTTATGTTTCCAAGTTTGGAGAATGAATGGAGGAACATTTTGTACGTTTTTCCTAACACATGTATTATTTTGGATGGATGAAAGTTTTTCTTAATAGGTCTAAAAATCCATCTTCCAATTATACTATTTGTTTGAAAACATCCCCCACCAAACTACCAATTAAATTTCATATACTTTATTTAATAATTTAAAACAATTAAATCTTAATAGTTGAAAATTATTAAAGAGTTCACCATTATAAAAATGAACCTTTGATATAAATCTTTATCAATTCACATTTATTAATAACATATTTACATACCACATATATATATACATACATATATAAATATATAAATAATTATTATTATTGCATTGAATTACAATAATTTCGATTGATACAATATAACATATGAAAATTTATTAACAATGAAAATCTGATTTCATATATGACATTAACGACTGTTATACAAATGCATACATATTAATGAGTACCACCGGCGGTACGTAGGACCCTGCAGTTAGAGGGCCCGCGACGTTAGTGGTACGGGGGCGCGGGTCTTGTCCCCCCCCCACTTATACATATTTCATTTTTTAAAAAAAATCGCATAAGCGATTTCATTCGCCGGTTATTATATGCAATTTCAATTTTTAATAAAGTTTTTCTTGAATAATGTTTTTAAAATGTATTCAATCAATCATGGTATGATATTATTCGATTTTTAATTAAATAAATATATATGTATATATACATATGTATGTATATATATAAAGGTATATATGTATATATATGTGTGTATGTATATATATATATATATATACACACACAGAGTTTTATCAAATATCTCAGCATATAGACATGTATATATATATATATATATATATATATATATATATATATATATATATATATATATATATATATATATATATATATATATATATATATATATATATATATATATATATATATATATATATATAATTGTGTGTGTGTGTGTGTGTGCAGATTAAAAAATATAAAAATTCTAATTTCAAAATTTTTCTATAAACTTTTGATCTCAAATTTTATCCAATAATTTATCTAATGGCTTGGCTGCAATTTAAACCCTAGCCCCATGTTCTTTTCAAATCTATGCTTATAAGATTCTCAAATAAATTTAACTACCCATATTAAGAATGCATACAATTAAATAGAAAAATCTTTAGAAAACATATGGAAGACACAGAGAAGACAGGGAATGCAAGATGCGAAATAGCATAAGTAAAATCACAATAATCTACCTGAATTTTGATGCTAATTCGCTCTTCCTCAGAAAACCCGCAAAGCAAGCTCCTCCCTTCTTCAAAGTTCTCGAGTCCTCCAATGCTCCAAATGCTATGTCTAAGCTTCTAGGAATGTCTGAATATAATGAGCTCTCTGGAAACACCTAGAATGTCTCTAGAAATAGCTAGAAGGTGTCACCAACTAAGCATGTATCTTTTCCAACCTTCTAGATAAGTCATAAGGTTGTAGACACCATGTGCTTAATTGATGCACTAACCCCCATATTGTTGACATATGAAAAATAGAAAGGTGCGTTAACTCCTAGACAAGCTTGTAACTCCAATTTACTTTTTATATAATTTCTATTTAAATTTTTATAACTTTCATTTAAATTTTTATAACTTTTATTATTATTATTTATTTATTACTTTATTATTATTTTATAATTATTATTAATTATTAATTTCTAATTTTCTTTTATTTAATTCTTTTTCCTCAATTAATTCTCATTTAATTAATTATAATCAAAATATCAAAAACCATGATATTTTATATTAATTTTCTCAAATAATTAATGTATTAATTAAATCTATTTATTAAGACTTAATTAATAGAAAATTCACCATAGACCTCCAAGATAAAATATGAAAACCCATCATAGAGCAATTCACACAAAATTAGTCTAAAGGGTTAAAAATCACGAAATATGTCATCCGACACATTCGGTGGGTAAAATATCTAGATACTTGTTCTACCTTACTAGGCAAATGGTTTAAGGGTTTGGGATTTGGACTTGAGAATTTATCTCCCTTCTCTTATCATTGAGATAGTATAATAGGGTACGCTCATCCTAGTAATTTAGGGTAGTCGATACCTGGTACCTGCAACCTGCAAAAAAACCATGCATGTACATACAATATATATAATGCTAAGCTAAATAGACAATGGCAAGAAGTGGTGCATCGTGTAGATCCTGACTAAGTAGGTGACTACGAATCCCTTCCTTAACCACATCAAAAATGCCCTACAATAAGAAAATACGCACACCATACACATGAGATAATAAACCTTCTAACTAATCATCATCAATAACTGAAGCAATGTAATGATCATCATACATACATGAAATGTAAAGTCTAAATGATCTCATCATATACCAACTGAATCCATAACATAATGTCTAATAATCTCAAAACAATACCACTAATCCATCATCATAAGGCTAGTCTAACATAGTCTGATAATAATAGCAAAAATGTCCAGAAAAGATGTAAACGAGGGCAGGCACTACATCTACCCCCCCTTGGATTAGGCTTACTCGTAGAAGCCTTCAAACAGGTAGGGATATAACTCCCGTAATCTAGTTGCATCCTCCCATGTAGCTAAAGAATCATTAGTAGGGTCACATTGGACCCTTACTTGCTCAATGGTTCGACACCTAAGGGTCAACTCCCACTACTCCAAAATACAAACTGGCTCCAAAGCCAGCTGCGCATCCTCTACCTGCAACACATTCCAATCAAGAACCTGTACAATATCAGGAATATACTTCTGAAGTACTGAAACATGGAAAACATTGTGAATGTGAGCTAGGCTAGGCAATAGAGCAAGGCAGTAAGCAATCGGGCCAATCCTCTCTAGAATCTTGAATGGTCCCACAAAGCGAGGTACTAGCTTAGAACCCTTTTCGTATCAGATTAGACTCTTTCATGGATACACTCTCAAGAAAACTTTATCACCCACAACAAACTGCTTATCAGTCCTATGAGCATCAGCATACTTCTTCCGCCTATCTTGTGTCGTAGTCAAGTGCTCACGGATACACACTACCTGTTGCTCCATATCATGAAGCATCTCAGGATCCAACAGGATGTGATCCTCAAGACTGTCCCAACTCAAGGGTGTATGACAAGGATGTCCATATAATACCTGAAATGGTGCCATGCCAATAGAACTATGATACCTATTATTGTAAGCAAACTCCACTAGGTAGAGATAATCCTCCCAATGCATCTGCCTATCCATCACATACATTCATAGCATATCCTCCAAAACCTAATTCACCCTCTCTGTCTAACCACTAGTCTCTGGATGATATGCTGAACTGAAGTTTAATTGCGCTCCAAGCTCATGCTGTAACGATGTCCAGAATGTAGATGTGAATATAGGATCCCTGCCAAAAATGATATTTCTAGGAATACCATGTAATCTCACAATGTTATGCATGAAGAAATTAGCTAAAAAAGCTGTTGTGTAGCAAGACCTGATCAGTGAGAAATATGCCACCTTAGCCAACTAATCAACAATGACCATGATAGCATCATGATGATGAATAGTCATAGGTAATCCTACTATGAAATCCATGGAGATGATATCCCGCTTCCAAGAAGGAATGAGATTTGGCTACAAAAGTCTAGCTGGGTGCTGATGTTCTGCCTTAACTCTCTAACACTCAAGATACCTAGCCACAAAATCAAAAATATCTCACTTCATCCTAGACCAAAAGAACAAACATCTCAAATCAGCATGCATCTTCTTGACACCTGGATGTGCTGAGTACGGTGTACGATGGGCTTCTGCTAGAATCAAGGTGTGAAGCTCATCCAGTAATGGTACATAAATCCTCCCCAAATGTCGCAAATGACCATGTAATTCTTGAATGTAGCCTGCAAACCTACCTTCCAAAGGTCTTCCTAAATCCATCTCTCTGCACACTTCCTGATACCAAAAGTCTATAGGAAGTGCCTAAAGAATATGACTCCTCAAATCCACACTAAGAGTCATAGATGATACCACATGTCTCCTGCAATTCAAAGCATCTGCCACCACATTCTCCTTTACCTGAATGTATTTAACCTCAAAATCGTACTCGCATAGAAATTCCATCCATCACCTCTGGTGAGCATTCAAATTAGGCTGAGTGAAAATGTACTGAAGACTATGATGATCACTATGTAGCTCGAATATGTGCCCTAATAAGAAATGTCTCCACCTTGTCAAAGCATGAACTACTGCTACTAACTCAAGATCATGCGTAGGATAATTTAGCTCATGATCCTTGAGCTTGTGTGATTTATACACAATCACCCGTCCATTCTGCATCAACACTGCCCCAATCCCTTCAAGAGAAGCATCTATACACACCATGAAATCTCCTTTTGAATCAGGTACTGCTAAAATTGGTGCACTGGTCAAAAGCTCCTTGAGCCTCTGAAATGCTTCCTCACATTTTTCTATCCATATAAACTTCTTTCGTTTCCTCTAAAGAGAAGTGATAGGATGTGCTATCCTAGAGAAGTTCTGGACAAATCTGTGATAATAACTAGCTAGGCCCATGAAACTATGAATCACTGACACATTAGTCAGTGTAGGCCAATCTATTATCACCTAAATCTTTGTAGGATCCACTGAAATACCATCACCTAAAATGACATGCCCTAAATATTGAATCTTTGATTTGAAGAATTCGCACTTAGCTGCATTGGCATAAAGCTGATTGTCTCTCAAACATTGCAATACCAACCGTAGGTGTTCCTCATGCTCCTTTTGAGTTTTAGAATATATCAATATGTCATCAAGAAACACAAGTACAAACCTATCTAGATCAGATCAGAAAACACCATTCATCAAACTCATGAAAATCGATGGAGCATTAGTCAACCCAAAAGGTACCACTATGAACTCATAATGCCCATACAAGTTTGAAAAGAAGTCTTGTGAATATCGGCTTCCTTAGTGCGAAGTTGGTGGTATCCTAACTTAAGGTCAATCTTGGAGAATATTGTAGCTCCCTTGATCTGATCAAATAAGTCATCAATCCTAGGCAGAGGATACCTATTCTTAATAGTCACCTTATTCAACTATTTGTAATGAATATAAAGGTACAAAGAACCATCTTTCTTCTTCACAAAGAGAACTGGAGCTCCCCATGGTGATACACTAGGTTGAATGCTCCCTTTGGCTAGAATTTCCTCTAGCTAAAGATGTAACTCACCCAGTTCCTAAGTAGTCATGCGATAAGGAGCTTTAGAAATAGGCTCCACTCTAGGAATCGGATCAATACTAAAATCAATGTCCCTCTTTGGGGGCATGCCTGGAACCTCACTTGGAAAGACATTTGTGTACTCCTGTAAAATCAGGTGATCTAAAGTCTTCCTCACAGGATCTTCCTCATCAAGATCATTTACCATAACAAAAAATATCTGACATCCCTTACGAAAACTTCTCTTCAATTGCATAGTAGAAATCATCCGTAGAGATATAGGCCTTTTTATCCCAACTATCTTCACATCATTCCCATGGTCATCTTGGCACATAATAGTCTTCTTCCTACAATCTATACTGGCTCTATGAGATCCAAGCCAGTCCATGCCTAAAACCACATCATAGGAACCAAGGGGTATGACTCAAAGATCCACTGCAGTATCAAAGCTTCCTAAGCTAAGCCCACACTTATGAACTACAAAATCTGTGGAGACCTTAATGCCTGAGGCTAGTTCCACTTGCCAACCATGATCTTGCTTCACCACATCTAGCTTGCACTTAGAAACTATAGATGGGAAAATAAATGAATCTATAGCTCCTAAATCAAACAATACTAAAAGAGATATTCCTTGAATAGCACCTGTGGTCTCAACCACTATTCCCTGATGATCTACCTGACAGTGATCTACTGCTGCAAATACTCTATGAATTCTACTTGCATCACCAACTATAGGCTTTGAAACTATAGGCCTAGGTCCAGAAAACTGAGGTGCTCACTGTGGACACTGAACTACATAATCTCCAATCTAACCACTTGAAAAACATTCTGTATTTCTTCTAGATCCTCTACCCATAGGTGGTACATTTGATTGCTGATGACTGTTCTTGCTAACAAAAGACTAGCTACTCTGAGTTGGCTGATTGGGCTGATTTTGTTTATTGCATTGAGCATTGCGATTGTTCTTGGAATTAGAACCTTTTCCACCACCTTGAGCCTGAGAATTTGATCCCTTCTGTTGCTGTCTACTGAGACTGCTGCTGATGTTGTTTCCCCTTAGAAAAAGAAGACTTCTTGTTACCACCTGAATTGTAATTGCCTTTAGATCCTGATGTTGTTGGGGCTCCTACAAAACCTCTTTGACCAAGGTTGACACTTTGCTCAACAAGGATAGCTTGACATACCTCATCCTTGAGGGTTTTTGGCTCAAATACCTTGACACCCCCAATTATACGGTTGTTCATACCCCTAATAAAATGTTGTGTCAATTGAGCTGAATTTTCACTAAATCTATAAAAAGACATGAGCTCATAAAACTTATGCTCATACTCAGTCACTGACATAGTATACTATCTGAGATTATGAAACTCATTTGTCCTTTGCTATTTCCATTCCTCTAGTAGGAATCATTCACAGAAACTCTCTAAGAATAGTTCCCATGTGACACTGCTCATATTGATTCCCAACTTCTTCTCCTCAATTGTCCACCAAGTGGCCCCAAAATTCTCTAAATTGGTGATCGCAAATCTTGCCTTAACATTGCTATTGAAATCCTGCATGGAAAAAATCCTATCGAGGGAAATAAGCCACTACTTGGCCACATAACCATAACCTTGCCCATTGAAAGGCCTAACCTTGGATCTTGAAAGATCTTTCATCTGAGTGGACATAATGGACCTATGACGATCCTTCCGAGGGCTCCTAGATCTAGGTCTATGGTCTTGTTCAGTTTGATTTGCTTTGGGTTATTCTTGAACAGGAGGTAGATGTTCAAGAATAGTCTGTATCATCTGTCTCAAACCAACCTCTTCAGACTCAGCTTGGTCCTCTCTACGGCTCTCTTCCTATTGCCTACTAGTGTGCTCTCCTTTGCTTTATTCATGAGCAGATCCCTCATGGGCAGACTCATGGACACTGATAGCTCTGCCATGACCATGGCCTCTTCCACGGCCTCTAACAGAAGACCTAATCCTAGATACCATCCTACAATAGTACAAAGTACTATTACAATCAAAAGACACATATTTGCAATAGACTAAGTTCAATTCTATGTTTAAGTTTAAGTAAAATTTTTAGTTTTGAAAACTAAGTGTTGAAGAATAAAAAATATACAAGTAATAGTTCAAGTTCTATTTTAGTTCACCTAGTTTCAAGTTGAAGAAATACACTTAATAGTCCAAAGTTTTTAGTTGTTCCAACATACCCAGAGCTCTCAATGTAGAAACTTAGGTTCTGATACCAAATGTAATGCCCCGCCAAGGGATCCAAAGAATTAACCTAGAATTTCACCAAGTTTGGTAGCATTTTTTTTTTATAATATGAAAGTAAATACCACATATAACTTATGCACCATAACGAAAGCAATAGCAATGTTCATCTAAAAGTAAACATAACATACACAACTGGTTACATTCTTTAAGATCCCTTAACATTGAATTACATCTAAATCAACTAACATTATTGAATCCATCTAATATAACAACCACATGAAATAATAATGATAAGTCCAATGTTTATACATTACATTTCTAAATGCTCAATCATCCACTATACATGTCACAGGGTATGAAAAGCTTAAAATAATATACATATGTGAAATAAGGTACATCGTCCTATTCTAATCCATGATACATCAAAGTAAAGATAATCACATGATACACTTGATACATCATCATAGAAGATATAAACATCCATCATAAAGATCAAACATAATAAACTAAGTGCATGGTTCCTCCCAACTGTTAATAGCATCATTAGACCATCGTGGGCCCTAGCCATCCCTCCATGCATAACATTCCAAATCACCAAAGAGATCATCGGTATTAACATAGTAGGAATGTCACTCCTAACATATACTATATCATATGCAAAAAGTAATCTAACATGCAAATATAAGCATAATATAACATCATCTAACATATGCTAATCATCAATGAAAGAATACATATCCACCATCATGAAGGACACATCAGCCATGATGTCTCAATGAATCTCAAATGATAAGAGTGGAAAAACACTACCACCTAACTGCGTGGTACCTAAGTGGTCCACTCCCATCATGCTGAGGAGATAACCTCAAGTCCCAAATAGGCTATCCAAAACACATAGCATAAATCTCTATAAGTCCAGGAATCCTAAAAGTATACTAACTCAAAGGTTCCATCAAAAAATTGACATCTAATCCCAGAGGCACACAATGACATGTAGGAACCTACTATGCAAGCGGGAAACGGTCATCGCATATATCATGTACAAGTTACCCTGGCAGTTAGCTAAACTCCACGAGTCCATACTGATCTCATGCGGCCACTAGTATCCTCTCATACTGACGAGGCATACTATGGAATGCAAGGTCTCAACCATGCGTTCTCTCTACTCCCATCCTAGTCTGTACAAGCACTCAAGGCATGGGCAAGAAAAAAACACTTATCTTTTTAGATTCATTTATTTAGTATTAGGTGTGAGTGTTTTCACCTTTTTAACCAACTTACAATGAGTTACCCTGGTAGCCTCTTAGGGCCCCGGCCCCCATTGCAAGCCACTTCCTGACACTACATGCAGATATCCTACCCTAAGCTCATGGAATCATAAATTTCAAAATCACAAAAGATAATCCATAATAAAATCATCAAATATGCATAAAAGCATCAAATCTCCATGAGCAAGCATCCAATCATGATCACAATAGCTCTTTATCGGCAATTGAAGTATCACTGATAATCAAAAGTATCCATTGGTTCTAAATAACCAAAATATATCTCAATCATACTGATCGAAGACTCCAAAATAGTTGAGTCAAACATGTCACAACATGACATCATCAAGAATAAAACCACATTTCAGTCCCATCATGGTGACTAGAAAATAACCAAGGATAACTGATCGATGACTCAAAAATATAGTTAAGTAAATTATCTCAGATACATAAGGATCTCAACTATAACAAACATTAAATACCAACATTACATAGAGAATTCCATCACATAACCATGGTTGGGTTTATAAAGATCGAGATTAAAACATCATCATGATATCACAATCACATCACCCCCAAGCCTCTGGTAGACGTCTTATAACTGGTTAACACTAGTCAACCCAAAACCCAAAACAGTAGCATAAAGAATACACAATGCAAACACATGTTTTGGTTTTGCTAAATTTACAAACTTGAATTAAATGTAGAGGTTTAGTTTACATTTCCAAGTTTGGAGAATGAATGGAGGAACATTTTGTCCATTTTTCCTAATACATGTATTGTTTTGGATGGATAAATTTTTTCCTGAATAGGTCTAAAAATCCATCTTCCAATTATAATATTTGTTTGAAAATGTCCCCCACCAAACTACCAATTAAATTTCATATACTTTATTTAATAATTTAAAACAATTAAATCTTAATAGTTGAAAACTATTAAAGAGTTCACCGTTATAAAAATGAACCTTTGATATAAATCTTTATCAATTCACATTTATTAATAACATTTTTACATACCACACACACACATACAAACATACACACACACACACACACACACACACACACACACACACACACACATATATACATACATATATAAATATATAAATAATTATTATTATTGCATCAAATTACAATAATTTCGATTGATACAATATAACATATGAAAATTTATTAACAATGAAAATTCGATTTCATATATGACATGAACGACTATTATACAAATGCATACATATTAATGAGTACCACCGGTGGTACGCAGGACCCTATGGTCGCAGGGCCCGCGACATTAGTGGATACTGTGTACCCCTACCGTCGTGGTACCTGCGACAGCAAGTACACTGCGACCTCAGTGGGTACGGGGGTGCGGGTCTCGTCCCCCCCCACTTATACATATTTCATTTTTTTTTTAAATCGCATAAGCGATTTACTTTGCCGGTTACTATATGTGATTTCAATTTTTAATAAAGTTTTTCTTGAATAACGTTTTTAAAACGTATTCAATCAATCATGGTATGATATCATTCGATTTTTAATTAAATAAATATATATGTATGTATATATATATACATAAAGGTATATATGTATATATGTGTGTGTGTGTGTGTGTGTGTTTGTATATATATATATATACACGCAAAGTTTTATCAAATATCTCAGCATATAAACATGTATACATATATATATATAATTTTATATATATATATGTATATGTGTATGTAGATTCAAAAATATAAAAATTCTAATTTCAGAATTTTTCTATAAACTTTTGATCTCAAATTTATCCAATAATTTATCTAATGGCTTGACTACAATTTAAACCCTAGCCTCGTGTTCTTTTCAAATCTATGCTTATAAGATTCTCAAATAAATTTAACTACCCATATTAAGAATGCATACAATTAAATAGAAAAATCCTCAGAAAACATATGGAAGACACAGAGAAGACAGGGAATGCAAGATGCAGAAAATAGCATGAGTAAAATCACAAAATCTACCCGAATTTTGATGCTAATTCACTCTTCCTCAAAAAATTTGCAAAGCAAGCTCCTCCCTTCTTCAGAGTTCCCGAGTCCTCCAATGCTCCAAATGCTCTCCAAACGCTATGTCTAAGCTTCTAGGAATGCCTGAATATAAAGAGCTCTCTAGAAACACCTAGAATGTCTCTAGAAATAGCTAGAAGGTGTCACCAACTAAGCATGTGTCTTTTCCAACCTTCTAGATAAATCATAAGGTTGTAGACACCATGTGCTTAATTGATGCACTAACCCCTATTTTGTTGACATATGAGAAATAGAAAGGTGCGTTAACTCCTAGACAAGCTTGTAACTCCAATTTACTTTTTATATAATTTCTATTTAAATTTTTATAACTTTCATTTTAATTTTTATAAATTTTATTATTATTATTTATTTATTACTTTATTATTATTTTATAATTATTATTAATTATTAATTTCTAATTTTCTTTTATTTAATTCTTTTTCCTCAATTAATTCTCATTTAATTAATTATAATCAAAATATCAAAAACCATAATATTTTATATTAATTTTCTCAAATAATTAATGTATTAATTAAATCTATTTATTAAGACTTAATTAATAGAAAATTCACCATAGACCTCCAAGATAAAATATACAAACCCATCATAGAGCAATTCACATAAAATCAGTCTAAAGGGTTAAAAACCACGAAATATGTCATCCAACACATTCAGTGGGTAAAATATCCAGATACTTGTCCTACCTTACTAGGACAAATGGTTTAAGGGTTTGGGATTTGGACTTGAGAAGTTATCTCCCTTCTCTTATCATTGAGATAGTATAATAGGGTACGCTCATCCTGGCAATTCAAGGTAGTCGATACCTGGTACCTGCAACTTGTAGAAAAACCATGCATGTACATACAATATATATAATGCTAAGCTAAACAGACAATGGCAGGAAGTGGTGCATCATGTAGATCCCGACTAGGCAGGTGACTACGACTCCCTTCCTTAACCACATCAGAAACGTCATACAATAAGAAAACATGCACATCATACACATGCAAGTATGGGGTAAGTATCCATAATAAAACACATGAGATAATAAACCTTCTAACTTATCATCATCAATAACTAAAGCAATGTAATGATCATCATACATACATGAAATGTAAAGTCTAAATGATCTCATCATATACCAACTGAATCCATAACATAATGTCTGATAATCTCAAAACAATACCACTAATCCATCATCATAAGGCTAGTCTAACATAGTCTAATAATAATAGCAACAATGTCCAGAAAAGATGTAAACGAGGGCAGGCGCTACACTTATCACTAGTTGAGTGAGTTTTATTGTTTTATTATTTGGGTTCTGAAATATGTATGTAGCTGGATCAATTTTTCTATTGTGCTAAGATGTAATAAGAACCTTAAAAAAGAGATCTTTGTATATACATACATACATACATACATACATAGACACACACACATATATGTTTGTATGTATACATATATACACATACATATACATAAAGAGAATCTTCTCTATATATACATACATACATACACATCAAGAGAAGCTTCTCTATTCACCTTCTAAGGGAAATATAAAAAGATGTTGAATGTGATTAGATTTCTTATAGATTTGATTATGAATGTCATTTATATTTTTAAAACATAATTATTAGTAATCTCTTCTCTTTATATTTGAAGTTACTAAATGCCAAAGTGCAAGGCATTTATTGATTTTGATACATCTCTTGGTTGTTCAGTTGGGTATAAGTATTGTTTCAAAAGACACAAAGTCAAAAAGCATGTCAGAAGAGGACATTTCTCATGTCCACTCATGATAGTTGTTGATATAAATAATTATTAACTTTATACTAATTAGTTTAGTTAATTCTTAACCAAACATGATTTATATTAAGTCGTTGATTTGCATAAACATAAATGGATCATCTGCTCAATTCTTTTATGACTTAATATGAATGCATCTGGCCATTACCTAGATGATATTATGCATGACATCTTTACTCAATCACCAAGAGATAATATAATCTATAAGTACAAATTTATGCATACTTAGTTTGGTATGAATAGTTTTGATTGAATGCAAGGATAATTTCTTGTGTGAATTCAAGACATGAATGATTAATTTAATTTAGCACAAGTACTATGCAAGTGTGTATGTATGCATGTAAAGTAGTTCACATAGTGAATTGATATACATACATACATGCACATATGCATACAATCATCATAATCAGATATCCTTGAATCTGACCAAAGCTATTATATATCAACAAGAGATACATATTTAGAAGGGAAAAAAAAGAACATTTACATAGGTACCTCTTCTCCCCTTGAAAAAAATTGCAAAGCAAGGGCATGAAGATCACAAGGGCATGAAACAACAATGAAATGCAATGACAACAAAATATTAAATCTCCAATAATCTCCACCAATGTTCAAACCTCTCCACCCTCATTCAAGGCTCTCCATACTCTTTCACATGTAGCTTTCCATGATTGATCAAAACAAATGAAGAATGATTAATGTTGTATTTTCTTTATAATCCATAATCCATAAGATCTCTCTCTCTCTCTCTCTCTCTCTCTCTCTCTCTCTCTCTCTCTATATATATATATATATATATATATATAGACACATAGATATGTGTGTGTATATATACACATGTGTGTGTGTATATACACACACACATGTGTGTGTGTGTGTATACATACATACATACATGAAAAAAATAATGCACTTTCTAAGAGTTTATAATTGCTCAAATAAAATAATGTTTTACAAGAAAATGCACCTAAAGAACTATTAGCTGAGAAGCAAGAACACGGTGTTGAAATAGTATAAAAAGTGCTTGACATGAGAGGTCTACAAGTGAGGGTGTTTTCTAATCTTAAAAAATTAAATATTGAAATGAAAGTTATCGATGATCAAACACCTATGACAGAGTTACAACACAATGTGAAGTTGATTTTAGATAAGGTAGAGGTACATATTTAGAAGTTTGATAATCAAAATTTAAGGCACAAGATAGAAGGAGAAGGAGTGACTTTAGAAAGAGAAGGAGGAGTGGCTTTAGAATGATAGAAACAACAACTATACAACATAGAGGATATTATGGGAGCCACTGGATAGAATCTAAGAAAATGGTGTGGTAGGTACTATGACATAGGAATCATTTGCAAGTGTCTTTGAGAATTTACAGTCAAAATATCAAGAGGACTACAAATTGTGCAATTTCTCATGTATTGCATATGCATTTTCTTATACAAGTGTTTCAAGTATTGTCACAATATTCCTATGATGATCCCATGTATTAGTTTCTAATAAGAGTGTTTCAAGGTTGGGAACCACTTCAACATCATTTGCATGGTTTAGAGGTATTGTCATTGTGGTAGAGGCTTCTGCAAGGGAATAAGCCTCGTGATTGTGGCGTTTACATAGAAGCAAAACTTGCTTATTCAACTCCTTATGCTCTTGTTCACTCTTTACTGAAGTTATTCTTCCAACTATGAGAATAGCTGCTAAAAATTCTTGGGAGCCAAGGGATCCTGAACCTATGCTACATTTTCTGGAGACATGGGATAAGTTACTACCAACTTTAGTACTTCATAAAATTCTAGATCAGATAGTGATGCCCAAATTGACAACATCAGTAGATACTTAGGATCCTTGCAAGGAGAGTATGCCAATACATGCATGGTTACATCCTTGGCTTCCATTGCTAGGCCAATGCATGGAGCCTTTATATCCAACCATTCATTATAAATTGGGGAATGCACTTTATTCCTAGCATGCAAGTGATGCATCTACATATGTAATTTTATCACCTTGGAAAACTTTATTTTATCTTGCTAGCTAAGAACAACTGATTGTTCATTTTATTATACTTAATTTGATGATATTTCTATAAGAATTTGTATTCAACCCAACTAATTAGAAACTAGACCCATTTAATTGGGTTATGCCTAGCTTTTTTCTAAAAATAGGGTATGTGAAGGATCATGGTGTGCTAAAAAGTGGCAATCTAAAAAGTATGTAGTCTTGAAATACCTCAAACCATTTCAAAATCTATTCCAACTTTTTCACTACCTATCCTGATACAAAACCAAAAAATTAATACCTTTACAAGGCTTAATATATCTTAGGATACCAACCCTACATGGTCAACTTTTAAAATGTACCAAAAAAAAAAATTGGCCTGTTCTTGTGTGTTTTTTTTACTTCAAACATGTATTTGACAACTTTTTTCCACCCAAATTTGATGAAACAAAAATTATTTCTTAAGAATGATCTTAGCTTTCCACAAATGTAATGTCTGTCAAATTACGAGTTTAGTAAGTAATTATTACTTATATTCTAATAGAGTTATGTATAAAGTGTTGATTGACACATTGATTGAAAAATAAGTGTAACTTTCATGTGGTACAATATTTTTTAAATCTAAAAGATGCCTCACATTTTGAGCTTCTTCTACTATAAGGAAAAAAATTGTGTCACATCTGAGCATTAGTCTACTTATTATATCTAAAATTTTATTAAAAAATATTATCATTTAATTTCGATTAAGGTGGTCGGACATACATCTACTTCTTCTTTTTTTCCTTAACATTTTGTACCACTGCATTAAAATTAAAAAAATTGACAAATCAATTTTAATTTATTTTCAAATAAGGCCTAGTAGTTTAGAAACTAAATTCAATTTCCTAGAAATTCTTTTATCTCAATTTTTTGATAAAAATTTCATAACAAGTTGAAAATTGCATGTCAAGTTGACATAACCCTAATTTTCTAATTTTTCATTTCCACTTAAGGGTATAGTTTGGTTGACCATGATCTTGCACATACCTAATATCTGCTATGATATATTTTGTAAAATTTCTTGCAAACTCTACCCATTTTTCCTAGTCTGTATTATTTTTGTATAGGATACTGGAGTAAGTCACTTAGCATGGGTTGAGTGAGCTTTATTATTTTATTATTTGGATTCTAGAATATATGTGCAATTGGATCAATTTTTCTATTATGCTAAGATGTAATAAGCACCTTAAAAAAGATTTCTAAGATATGCATATTTAGAAGGAAAAGAAAGAACATTTACATAGCCCTTGAAGAAAATTATAGAGAAAGGGCAAGAAGATCACAAGGGTGCAACACAACAATGAAATCACAAAGCGAGGGCACGAAAATGAAATCGCAGAGCAAGGGCATGAGAACAAAATACATACATCACAAGGGAAAGACAATGAAATCGTAGAGAAAGGGAATGACAACAAAATGCAGAGATCGCAAGGGCACGGCAATGTTTAGAGCTCTCCACCTTCATTCAAAGCTCTCCACCCTCTTTCGCTCGTAGCTCTCCATAATCAGAACAAATGAGGAATAATTTATGTTGTGTTTTATTTTTTATTTTGTTTATACTAATGAAAGCACCACAATTATGATGTCAACATTGGTATTGTGATGATGTTGGGGACAATTGCAAAAAAAAAATGAAAATTCTCACAAATTACATGGCCATCGCAATTTGACCCCAAATGTTGTAGTGAAAATTGGTTCTCAAAACCCAAGTTCTCATAAAATAAATCTCAATTTGAATCATAAAATGCATCATGACATCAAGTCAAATAATCATAAAAGAAATCTCTAAAAATGCCTCTGGTGCACATCCTAACTTGGCCAACTAAACAACCCACAAAGAAAACTAACATAAAAATAAACATCACAAAGCTATAAATAGAATATAAGAAAATACATAGTTTTGAGCCATACGATTTAAATCCATCAATTTATTTTGTTTAGTCTGAGTCATAAAGATGTGTTAAATAATAAAGTAAGAATATATCTGTTAATATAAATTGTTACACTAATATATTTATTTAAATCAATAAGTATTTAAATGTCAAATATCTTTGTGCATATAAAATATCATGCAACATTATTATGTTATTAATTTAAATAATCTTAAATCATAAATGATTTAATTAATAACATGAATGCATATTATTAGATTAAATATTAATATCAATTCTATTTCCAAAAATATTAATTTGACTTCTATTTAAGTCCAATATTAATATTTACCTTTTCTTTAATTCATGATGCAACTAGAGATAACTCAAATTGAAATTATAATTTTAATTAAGTTATCTACAATTTCTCACATAATATTAAAAAATTATAAATCAATGATTATATAGTGAACTCCACTATAACTTCTCCTAAAATATAACTGTCACAATTATATATTTATTAATTTGTAACTCCACTTGCACTAATAAATATATAATAAGTTATATCCCACTAAGAGTTTTTAAAAAAATTGATATTTAAAATCCACTTTTAAGAAAATAAATAGTATTTATTTATTTAATTTTGAAATAAATAAATAAGATTTTTTAAAAAAATTAATAAGATTTTTTTTTTTTTTTAAATTCTAAAACTAATAATTAATCATAATTTTTTTGCTACATAAATAAATTCAAAAATTAAATAATATTTTTATAAAATAAAAATAAACATGCAATTAGTATCTCTGCATTCTTTGATCTATCAAATCATGCAACCATAATATCTTAGTTTTCTATTTTTATTATATTTGTTTTCACATGCATGCATAAGTTTATTACAACATGTTTTCGTCTCAATTAATCTTTTTTTCTCTCAATAAATTCTATAATAAAATTACTTTAGATATAAGAAAAATATTTATATTTATTTTAAAAATTCATGATAATCACATAGTTCTAATGGAAAATTTAAAGTTGAAACTCTAGATGTTCAATTTATTGTTTTCTTTTAGATTTCTATAATTGCATTTTCCCTATATTAGAGAGGGGTTTAAAATAATATAGTCATAATAATTTTATATAAATTTTTTAAAGTCAAGTTTTCTTGATCAATAAGTTTTCCTTTTCAAAATTTACAACATAATTGTTTATCCAAACATTAATACAATAAATTAATAAGCATTATGCAAGTACCCAGCAAGACATGAAGTAGACAAATATTTCTTTAAAATTCTACAATAAGTTTTTAAACCCTACCTCAAAACCATAGTTAAAATTTGAGACAATCTATGAATGCATGCAAATCTAAACCCTTTGAAACTTCCAACAAATCTTTTGGTCCAATTCTAAATTTTGCTCCTCAAAACCTGTGTGTGCCCCAAATGAACTACCAACCCCCTAATAAAGAACCATAACCCTAACTAGGGTTTTTATTCTCTAATATATCAAAAACCACTAACTTTATTTAAAAGACTAATATTTAATTATTTAATTCTTTCATGCATACTTAAAGAACTTCTTAATTAAAATTTTATTTTATTTTATTTCCCTCTACCTTATTAATTAGTGCAAGCACCATTTAAAGTGTAGTTTAATAAATGCAACTCTAATTTAATTATTATTAATTAAATAATTATAATAAAATAATATTTAATATTTAATATTTAATCTTTTAATTTTCTAATTTATTTCTAATGCAACTTCTTAAATTAGACTTTTAAATTAAATATTTTAAACTGGAGCATATATTTAATTAATTAGAAATTAATTAAATATCATCATATTTTAATTTCTCATTAACCAATTTTCCAAAATTAGACTTACAAATTAAGTCTTTTAAATTAAAGCATATATCTAATTAATTTTCATTCAATTAAATATTTACTTTTTAATCAAATAATATTTAATAACTCTCAATATTATATGACTAACCCAAATATTATAATTAAATCACTTACCAAATAAATCACATAGCTAAATCCACATAAAAGCAATATTACCAAAACTAACCAAAACTCAAAATTAAATAACACGAGGAAAGATAAACTCAGGGGTTTAAAAAGGCTAGTGGAAAGTTACATACACATCCTCCTAAGGACAAGTAATTAGGCTATGGTTGGGATTGGAACTAGACATTATCTCCCTATTCTTACCATTGAGTTATTGGGATAGGGCACACTCATCTTGAAAATTCAGGGAAGTCAATGCCCGCTACCTGCAAACTTATATAAAAGATGAACATGTACATGTGCATATATACTAAGTTAAACAGACAATGGAGAGGAGTGGTATATCATTTAGATCCCAACTAGAAGGTGACTATGACTCCCTCTCTCAACCATATCAGACACAACAAACATAAATGCAAAATAGACACACACAACATACATATGCAAGTATGGGGTAAGTATAATAGTAAATAGTAATATATAAATAACATCATATTCTAACATGAACATCTCATCATCATGAGGATATAACAAACATCTTTTTAAAACACACCATATTACATAGTCATAAAAGTAATTTCATTAACTAAGAGAAATTAAATCATCATCACTGCCAGTAGGAAATTGTTACAACCCGATGTAGTCAATTACTCAACATATCAAAGTATTGCATTTCAAATATCAATTAAGGGCTAACACATCTATAGAAAAGTCATATAGAACTTTAACAACTAATTCTAAAATGGTAGCAAAGGAGGGGTATCACATTAAACCATAGCAAAGAAAAACACAGGATGAGAATTAGTCAAAATTTATCACCATGCAACTACCTAACCCCCTTCCTAAATATCAATAACCACCACTTTAAAGTGTTTTTAAAACTACTACTAGTAAAAACCATAGGAATGTCAACATTATACATAAACTTGGCCAAATAGTTTATAGTAGCCATTAAACCAGTCTAGTAAAAGGTAATAGAGAGAGCCCTTAGGGTAGTGAATAACCTAATAATCATAGAACAAAACAATAAAATGAAAGCACACAAGCATGAGCTAATCCTTCTTTCTCTTGTTCCTTGGATTCTCTAGAAGTTGTTGTAGATAATCATCAGCCAATAAACCATATAATGAGTGATTTGTCTCCATGTCCTTAGCATCACCTATGTCTTCCGTATTAGTCTACATGAGGTAGAGGGTGGTGAGTACCAAATGCATCACTCACATTGAGAAATTAACAACCCTATCGAACTTATCTACCAGTTTCGCATTCTTTTTGACCAAGTTGGTAATACATTTATCTAGTTTCTCAATCTCTAGGTTTCCCTACTTATTTTTTATTTTTCCAATAGTAGCCCCCTCCTACTGTATATGATCTCTTGCCATTTGTTTAGACTTCGTCCCATTCTGTCCCCCAGTAATTGTTGGCCATTTTTTCCCTCAATTCAACCCATCATTGATAACATATCTAAGAGATCTTCAATGGGTTGGATTATTTATTTTGGATTGACAAGCTAAATTGGTAGCTAACATTTTGTGTTAGCTCAATTCCCTTTTTTACCAAGTGAAAGGTTTGTTTCAATGATGAATGGATCGGTTTGATCTTTGACCAAGAAGCTTGGTCTCTACTTTGACCAAGTGAACTCGATTTATTCTTTTTTCAAGTTGCATGTTATTCCATTTCACCATTTTATGAGGGTTAATTTTGGTAGCCTACGAAATAGAAAAATTGTATGTTGTTCTTCAACTATGAATTGGGAAATGTATCGACCATCAAATTAAAAGGTTTCTTCATCAACGGTTGTGTCTTAATCATTCACTGGGAGATTTTTACAACATTTGGGCCAATCATTTTAAATGGAAGATCTACATTGAGGGTTCATCATTTTTTTCTTTTTTTCGTTTTTCTTCTTTTTTTGGGGGGGGGGGGGGGGGGGGGTGGGGGGTGTGGAGGGGAGGCGAGGGTGGGGAGGGGAGGGGGGAATCTAATCTTTTCCACGTGGGTCAATGTACAGGTGTACATGGGTGGGCATACCATCTCGTATCTTTTGACAATAACACAAATTAATTTTGTTGTGACTATGACACATTACAAGGATTGTTCTTTATTGAAAAATGACATTTTGGGCCTTGTTACACTATGCCAATGCATCTCCATGCCTCTTTAATGCATGTAATGATCAGATCTTTTGAATTTGACCCCTTTTATGGCTAGGAGCATTTTTTTTTTTACTTCTAGTCACTTACAACATCAAGTTGTATTTATAGATCATATTTTATTCTAATATTCAGTTATTGGTCTTTGCAACTCTTAACTCCATCTTGGTTGGGGTTCGAACTTCAAGTTCAAATATGAGTTATGCCTGATCTATAAAGGTAAGTTGTAAATATTTTTTAAGGGTTCTTCTCTCGTTCTCTTGCAACTGCTTATGATGTACAACTGTAAATTCCTTGTTTTGCCTTACATTAATAAAAACCCATGTTTCCTATTCTTACCATTTAACTATCTTGTACATGTTTTACCTTGTGTTGAATGTTTCTATTCCATCTTCTAAATTTGTACGTTGTGTTAATCTTCTCATGAATGTTGTAATGTGAATAACTCTTTCCTTGCAATATTTCACTTGTTTAAACCTACATATGAGCCTTTAGAAGGTGAATTAGAGTTAAGACGTGTGTAGTTTGGGGCCTTTTATTAATATCATGTGCATAAATAGGCAAATATTGTAACCATATTTCAATCTAGTGTGTCACCCTCTTTCCCTTCAAAATTTTATTTTATGTATTCCTTCTCCCTTTTCCACTCAAATGATAGTGTAGGTGCATCCTGATTGTAAGGAAGTTAGCCTTCTCTAAAGGTTTGACCTCAAAGCACAAGTCCCACACTTGGAGGCCATTTCCATGTTACACAAGGTCTCTTAAGGGTCATACCTCAAGAAAGGGTGCAAACTTTTGTGTCAACAGTTTTTGGCACACCCAATGGGACAAATATACTCAATTCCTCAAGTCCACCAGTAGTCATTTCAAAATCTATTCAGTAAGAATTTGGGAGTTATTCTTAGTGCCATCATCCTTTGGAGTCATTTCATCAAACACCATGGTGACTCTAGGTGCACATCTACTAGTTTCAAATAGACCCAATGTTGGTATGTGTAAAGATCATCTTTAATCTTTGATGATTTTTCTCTAAAAAAAATTCTACAAAATTTTAGCTTTTATGAAGTTTCAATCATGGACCCATTTCATAGAAATCCTTACTAGTCCCCCTCATATCATGAAAATGTTATTCCTCAGCCCTCTTTCTATCAATATTAGCCCCAACCCTAAGTTGGTTATGGCAAAAATTCATTTGTAACAACATATGGCCAACAGATTTAATATCCTCATACTCTTCCCCTTGATACATCAATTCCAGTATCCACATATGATAAAATAAAATAAATAAAGGTAAGGGCACAATCTATACTGGACAGGGTGATGAATCTCCAATGAAGTCAAGAGTTTGATTTGTAGCAGCAAATGGAGGTCCAACAAGGGAATTTTGAACAAGAATATTCTTATCAGGACTCTCCTCAACAACAAGAACCAAATAATTAGGCTCTCTTCCACTCTCTAGAGTGGGAGGTGAGAAATCTTAGTTTGAGGAGGACCTTGCAAGAAGATTGGCTATTGTAGAAGAAGAGACAAGGCTGAAGCTTTCCCAAGTGCAAAAAGCTAAAGCACAAGTGCCTCCAAGGAGAAAATTTTCTAGCTTCAGATAGAGAAACCCTCCTACCTTGTAAAAAAATACATAAGAGACAAAGGCCCACTCACAAGAAAAATTTCCAAATCCATCTGAAGAAGAGCCACCTAAACACAAGTTTTCTAGCTTCAAAAGGAGTGAGCCTCCTCAAATTTCCATTCCATGCTACAATAATCAAGAGCCTACACTTCCTCAGCTTAATGTTGAGCATCTACTTATGGAGAGGAAGGAGATAGAAGAGGACAAGGCAATTCCTACCCCCCAAGAACCAAAGATAGTTGATCAAGCTTTAGATAGGGAAGAAAGATCAAACCTGGTGCAAGAAGAAAAGAAAAACCAGGTGTTGTAGCAAGAAGATAAGCATGAATAGAAGGAAGAAGAGAATACAAATTCAAGTTATGATCTAGAGATGATTTTTCTAGCATCATAATAGATTGTTTCTCAAGGCTTGACACCATACCAATAGTTCCCAAGGAGGTGTCTCATGAGCACAATCAAGACAATGTGGAGATTATTCATTCATAAGAGGAGGAGCCACTTCCAAACTAGCTAGACACCAAGGTTGCAAAATACATCACCATGATCAAGGCCGATTGCTTAGACCAAGTGTCATCAAGAGGATGCCCCATAAGGCATACAGGTCTACAAAAAATTAGCATGTTGCCCTGGTCATACTTACTTTTGAGCATGAGGGTGAGTTATACAAGAGTGAGAAAGAATGTGTTTCTCAAAGTGACAATGTCCTAGTGCTCAAAAGCTTCATTATTTTCAGCATTGGGAAGAAGGTGTTCTGTGTAGCAACATCTTTGTTATGCTTGCTTCTATTTTCAACTACACATGTGCATGACAGAAAGAATAAACTTGTGAGGACAGACAACTATTTCAACAAGCTAGTCAATGGTTTTGTTTCATCATTTTTGTTTGTAAATACTTGTAAATATTAGAGTAGGTCTTTCCATATTTCCAAGAAGTGCACGTGCACATTTTCTCTCTCTTTTTAGAGCTTCCCAAGGTTTTCAGGAGCTCTCTAGAGTTTTTTTATTTTTTGTTGGTTCCAAAATTTTGTGAAGTTGCAGGTGAGATAACGGACCATTCCTTGTTGATGACTCCATGCCCAATGGATTTCTTAAGACCATTGATCTATTCTTAGTAGGAATAATTCCAATTGAGTTGCAAAGAATGTTGGCTATTTTTAACCCCCAACCAACCCATCATTGATAACCAATTTGGGAGATCTTCAATGGGATGGATTATTTTTTTGGGGTTAACATGCTAAGTTGGTAGCTAACATTTTGTGTTAGATCGGTTCCTTCTTCTACCAAGTGACAGTTTTATTTTGGTGTTGATAGGCTCGGTTTGGTCTTTGACCATGTAGCTCAATCTGTTCTTTTTCTGAGTTTCTTAGTCTCTTCTTTGATCAAGTGAACTTAGTTTCTTCTTTTTCCAAGTTGCATGTTATCCCATTTTTCCATTTCACGAGAGTCATTTTTGGTGGTCTATGAAATAGAAAAATTGTATGTTGTTCTTCCATTGTGCATTGGGAAATGTGCCAACTATCAGATTAAAAGGTTTCTTAAGGTAACTCCATGACTAATGAATTTCTTAAGGCCACTGATCTATGCTTAGTAGGAAAGCATTCTTGTTGAGTCGCAAAGAATGTTGACCATTTTTGTCCCCCATCTAACCCATAATTGATAACCAATCTAAGAGATCTTCAATAAGATGATTTTTTTTTTTAGGTTAACATGCTAAGTTGGTGGCTAACATTTTGTGTTATCTCAGTTCCTTCTTTTGCTAAGCTATAGTTTTGTTTTGGTGTCGACTGGCTCGGTTTGGTCTATGATCGTACAACTCAATCTGTTCTTTTTCTGAGTTGCTTACTCTCTTCTTTGACCAAGTGAACTCAATTTCTTCTTTTGCCAAGTTTCATGTTATTCTATTTTTCCATTTCTTAAGATTTTTTTTTGGTGACCTGCAAAATAGAAAAGTATATGTTGTTCTTCAACCATGCATTAGGAAATGTGTTGACCATCAAATTAAAAGATTTCTTCATCAATGGTTGTGTTTTAATCATTCATTAGGAGATTTTTACAACATCTAGGCCATTTGTTTCAAATTGAGGATCTACATTGATGGTTCATCTTTTTTGGGGGAAATCTGATCTTTTCTATGTAGATCAATATATAGGTGTACGCAGTTGGGTTAATGTGCATGTTATTGGCATGCCCTAGTTTTACAAGGAAAAACACAACCAATTTTTTTTTTAATAATTAATTAATAGACTAAGTTAATTCATGCTACACTGATTAGGTTAAGGAAAGATGACATAGGATTAAAGTGAGTTTCCAAATACAAAACATTAAGATGCAAGGTTAACATCTCCACATACTATACGGGTTTGAACCCCCTAACCCTAATGCTATGGGAACACTTAGTTCTTGTTGGATGAGTCGATCGATTGAACATGCGGATCAAATTACAAGGGTATGACTCCAAGTTCCAGATAAATTTTAGGGTTTTCAAGTTCTTAAGTCGACAATGATGCTATCCTTTATTACACTATACTAGATCAATCTTTTAGGAGGGTCTAATTCTGCATTTAAGGGTCAATTTATGCTAATACTTAATATGGGTATTATCATGACTCATTTTGAACTAACTATAATATTAAAATATTTATCATTAAACTATTTTCAACATCTAACTCATCTTCTATTATAACCCAACCCATCATATTACTTTACCCAACCAACTCGAGTGATAATATTTTCTGATCCACTACCCACCTTATAGGTTTAAAATTCAAATGCACAATCTCCCAATACCATAGTTGTCATATAAATCTAAATTCCAATGAAAGAACTAATACCTGAAAGTTCTAACTAATTCATTTCCAATCCCACCTTTCACTCAAATTTTTTTTAAGAGTACGTTTATCCATTAACAACTAATATTAGTCCTTGACACAAAAGCTTCCAACCCTATTGTAGCTTCAAGCATACTAAACTCATAACTAAATCCATACAATGAAATCATTACAAAAATAATTCCCTTGTTAAGATATAACATATTCAATCGTGCTCTGCTATAGAGTAAATATTTTCAAACATATTATAAACATATTACACTTTCCATTATGGAGAGACAACATTTTCCATGAATAAAGACACTATTCACTAACACTAAATTCAAAAAAAATTAAACATACATTTAAAATTAACATTGTCTTCAACCATCTTACCTTAATATTCTAACAACCTTAACTTTGTAACCCTTTGATCTATTTTTGCTTTAGTAAAATTCCTTTCATATCACATGAACAATATATATAGTTCTTATTACTAATTTCTAACTTCTTGAATAACCACTAATCAAATTTAAGTTAACTAAATTATTTATTCACTAAACACTACTAACACAACTAGCTAACTAAAATATCAATACAAAATAATAACACTAACTAACTCTAACCTCTAACATATTCTAACATCTAACCCCTTACTCCTACTAATCCTTAATAACAACTAATTGTAAAACCAACATATAATGCTATCCAAACATTTGACAAACAAATTAACCTTAACTTATGAACTAAACCCTAATTATTAATTATTTAAGGGATTTGTTAGTTTATTTTATATTATTATTGTTTTATTTTACTTATACAAATATCTTTACCAAAACCATAATGTGAGTGAGTTCAACTACTAAATTTATCTTATAGATCAAATGTCTATTCATTGTAACATGAATATTTCATAATTTAATTAATAAATCCTAATTAATAGATATTATTCCCATTTATCTCTCCTAAAAAACATACATAATTAGTTATTTTACATAAGATATTCAAACACCTAAAATAAAATTAGGTATGTTAAATACTATCTATAAACATCTTAATTCTGCATTTAACTTATTCCTAGCAATTACCCATGTCTGATTTAACATTTTATTAAATTCCATATAGTGACGCTAATTTGGAACTACCTTGACTCATTAATACTTAATAATAATTCCCTTATATCAATACTATTCTACTCGCCTAAGCCATCCCATGTGCTAAGTAACTCTGCCAAGACCAAGGCACTTGTCATTAAGAAAATAAAGAGGACACATTCCCCTTGGCGCCTAGGAATGATGTGCGTGAAAAGTCAAACCTCATGCATGTCCTCTCCTAACAACAACGTCTATACAGCCACGAAAATGCACTTCCATACGAAGGAGAGGACTTAGCTAATCTTTTAAAAAGTTAGCAAAAACAATGTAAAGGAAGTGCATTTTCGTGGCTATATAGCCACGGGCTCTCCTAACATCCTACTAACTTAACCTCCCATTTACTAACCATAGGGTTTAAACTAACTACCAACCCACTAAACTCACATGCTCACACAAATTTTTTTCCACCAAAACCCAAGGAATGGTTGATGGTGGCACGTGTGTGGGGTGAAAAGAGAGAGGAGGGGCCTCATCATGTGGGGTCTGCTCTTGGTGCCTAGATCCATGACAAAAAGGTGTTGGGGTCACTTTATCTCCCCAAAACCCTTGCATACTCCCTATGTCAAACCCCTGATCAACTCAAGCCGCCCCTTGTCCAAAGCGCCTAATGTGGTGGTAAGAGGTGGGATCGCCTAGATAATCCATCTCTAGGTCCTTTTCTATTTATTTATTTGTTGCTGCTATTTTGTTTTTCATGTGATATGACTAGGTTTTGAACATCCCCCTCCTAGGATCCCATGAATCTTCTTGGGAAAAAAATGTTAGGAGACACACCAATTTTTTTTATTTTTATGATAACCCTTTTTACCTATAGGCTCCTATCAGGAGAGTCTAAGCATATCCCTTTACTATTTTATTGCACTGTAATCTCGGGGGAGGAATTATTTTCTTCCTCCATATAATTTTTAGAGAATATACACCTATAGGATTGTCTCCTTATACATTGAGCTATGCATCTTTTTCTTCTTCTTTTTTCAAACAAATTTTCTTTCAAACCTACCATAGAATTTTGATGATGTGATAGTGTTATCTAACCTAACGATTTATTAAATCTTGGAACTAAATGATCTAACTCTTATGCACATAAATTGAACTATCAAAATATATCAACTTTCTTCCCTTTCATGGTATAAAATAATACAATTATCAGTTTTTAACCAAGTATATCAAAGAGATCATTCACTCAACACTATGAAATGTTCCTAACTGATTATTTATAAATCATCATAAGAAGGGTCTCATTTTTATAAACTCTCCCTATTACATCAAATCACAAAATGTGGGAACTTACAATTAATACTTTCTTCAAGTAAAACTGTATACAATTCTCAATCCTTCCTTACACAACTTTGACAATATGCAATGGTAGCTAATCACAATGAAATAACAATAGAGACTTGAAATCCCAACATGATTGATATGGTATGGTACATTGATCTCTCCTTACACCCTTGATTTCTTTAACTTTGTCAAGGATGAAATCCAAATCTCCTCATAGGGCCTTTTCTCACAAACCCTACAAATAATCAACAGAACAAAAAGGACCATGGGTGCACTCCCCCCAACCATAGGCCCCTAAAGAGGCCACCCTCGCACTAGGGGAACACGGCTCAAACCAAGATTCACATACACATTTGCAAGAAAAATATACATTACAGCTCAAAGCTTGAACAATTCCATCCCAAGGATAAATCACAATGGTTCACCAATGGAACCATAAACATAGGGAGAAGGTGTGCTTCTAAAATGGAGATTTGTCATATCAAACAATATCTTCAATAAACAATTTTCATGCCCTTTCAGAGCTATCACAAATCAGAAAAATTTTATGCCCTTTCGGGGCTTTCTCAAATCCTCCTCCAAACCCATTACCATCAGTTGTAACCTCCTTGGAACACATACTCCATAAATTTCCTCTCTACACCATACTTCCTTTATCACCCCCAACAAGATATGAATGATTATGGCATACAATGGAGCCCATACTCCAAGGTTCTCAAATACATTTTCAAGCCCAACTAAGCCCTTTACCCTAGACTTCTCTCCCCTTCCCAAAGGGTGAGTGAAGATGTCACACCCATAACAACACTCATGCACAAATCATGGAAACTCAAGAAAAAAACAAGAGAACAATGAAAACCCAAACTCCATGCTCATCACAACACAATACAACACAACAAGCTACAAGATGATATCACATATTTCTTCTTATAATGGCATTCTCCTTCCCTACATGCTCATGAATGCAATACCATTATGCAAGTTTTGAAGAAAATAATACATGGGCAAGAAGAAACTAACCTTGAATCCTTTTGCAAAATGGTAATGAATGGTTGTAGAAGAGCTCCCTCCCAAGCTTACAATCCTAAGAGTCTATAAAGTTAGAGAGTGGATAGACAACCCACTAATTCTCTCCCAAGCCTTCTAAAAGTCCTCCAACTTCTCACTCAGCTAAAAATGGCCCAAACAAGAAGCCTCTCTTTTCTTACATCCTTGCCCCTACCCATACTATTATCATGTGGGCACTTATTTTTCACCATGGTAACCCCCTAGGACCACTTTTTGGTCCCCAAAAGTTAATGGAAACTTGGAATTCAAACTTTAATGGATAAGGACTTATCCTAACACTTTTCAATGTGGGGTTAACTTGGATACTATGCTGGGGTTATGTTTAGGTTAGGTTACTTTCCCAAAACCCTAAATGCCAAGCCATTTCCACATGGATAAAACAAGTATCAAGTGACACAGCACAACATATTACATTTAAAATGACATGTCTCCAATAATACATACATTCAACTATCACCCACATACCATTCACATTACAAAATAAAACACATTACAAAGAGGTCTAAATCCTTCCACAGATCTAATCTTGGCCATGTCATGTTTCACATGGTTTTGAGCCTTGGTCCCCTGTTAAATCCCATGGTCAAATTCTTGCACACTGAGCTCAAGCATCAGTAGTCCAAGAAAATCATCTAAGAAATAACTAAATAAGTGCAATAAATAACTTTCACATTCAACATTAGGCTTGCATATTTCATCATTTCCAAACATTTAAATCAATAAAATACCAATCCTTGTATATCAACATTGATTCTTATGTGACATGATCAAATTAATATTCTAAATAACCTCCTAATTTATTTTCTATCATAGTGATGAAATATTGAATTCATGACTATTAAGTTACAAGGTATGTGAGTTGGGTTTGTTTGCATATCTAAATCTATCCTTTGGCGCTAATTTTCACTTGAACCTTACAATTTGACATTTCAATTATTTCTACAATTCAGTTTCCATTAAAGCAAATTGAAATAGTTTAGAATATGAGATGAATCACTAAATACATTAATTAGGTCCTAATATGCAGACATAAGTGTGGATTATCAAAATGCAGATATTAAAGTGACATAACCCTATAGTCTCAAAGATGTATCAAAACATAGAATTAGAATTATGGGTATGTGCAGGATCATCGTGTACCAAACTATGGCCTTAAGTGGCAATGAAAAATCAGCAAATTAGGTTTATGTCAACTTGACACATAATTTTGAAGTGGTTATGGACTTTATATCAAAAGGTTGTAAGAAAATAATTTGTAGAAAATTGAATGTAGTTTCTAAACTACTAGGCCTTATCAAGAGAAAAAATTAATTGATTGGTCAAAAGTTTGAATTTTAATGCAGTACTAAGAAAATTTCAAGGCAAAAATAAAAAGTAGGTATATGTCTGACCACCTTAATCAAAATCAAATCATAATATTTTTTTAATATAATTATAGATATGAAAACTAGACTCATGCTTGGATGTGATGCATATTTTTTCATATTTTTATTCCAAATAAATAATTAAATATGAATTTTCTACCAAAACTTTTTCAGATTAAAAAGAGTCTCGTGTTTGACCACCCTAACTAATAGAAAATTTGACCAAATTTCATTTAATTTTATTTTTCTTATACTAGGTGAAGTATAGAATGTGACGCAACTTTTAGATTTAAAAAATGTTATACCGTTTGAAATTTATAGCTATTTTTCATTCAGTATGTCAATCAGCACTTTACAATAATCTTCATTGATAATTAACTAATAAATACTTATCAAACTCAGAATTTGACAGAAATTATATTGATGGAATCTAGAGAGCGATATTAAAAAACTCATTTCATTTCATTCAATTTCGATCAAAATAACATTGTCAGACGGCTACCCGAAGTCTGAGTATCACTAAAACTCTCTATAAACACGTCTTTGGGGTTGACCGGGCAGACTTGGTAAATAACAAGCCTGATCGGATATCCGATTCCAAATCAGATATCCGATATGGCTCGGTAGTCAAATTCTAAAAAAATTCAAATTTTGGAAAGAAATTCTATTTAAACGTTCTAATTTTTTATTTTTAAATTATTTCACTTATATTAATATGTAAAGGCATATTTTAATATATTATATATATATATATATATATAATAACTTAATGTAAACATACAAGATATAATCTAGTAATATATAATAATATCTTATGTTAATCTTATTACAATCTATAAATATAATTTATATTATTATTATTTTTACTAAATATAATAACGTAATTTATATATATATATAAAATACGTATTATATATTATTATATTAATATGTATGTTATTAATATATCTATATAATAACGTAATATTTTCATTAAATATAATAATGTAATATATATATATATTATTATATTAATATGTATATTATTAATATATATGTATATTATTAATATAAAAGAGTCAAAGGGGGTCATAGGGTGACCTATAACCCTCTTTGACCCATTAAACGACGATATATGTCTCTAAGGGTCCTAGGACCCCTAGAGACATATTTGACTGGCTATTATGGGTCAAAGGGGGTCATAGGGTGACATATGACCCTCTTTGACCCATTAAACAATGACATATGTCCCTAGGAGTCTTAGAACCCCTAGGGACATAGTCGAATCGTTCATATGGGTCAAAGGGGGTCATAGGGTGACCTATAACCCCCTTTGACCCATTAAACAACAACATATGTCCCTAGGGGTCCTAGGACCCCTAGGGACATATTCGAATGGGTAATATGGGTCAAAAGGGATCATAGGGTGACCTATGACCCTCTTTGACCCATTAAATGATGACATATGTCCCTAGGGGTCCTAGGACCCCTAAGGACATATTCGAATCATTCATATGGGTCAAAAGGGATCATAGGGTGACCTATGACCCTCTTTGACTCATTAAACGATGGCATATGTCCCTAAGGGTCATACGACCCCTAGGAACATAGTCGAATCGTTCATATGGGTCAAAGGCGGTCATAGGGTGACCTATGACCCTCTTTGGTCCATTAAATGACGATATATGTCTCTAGGGGTCCTAGGACCCCTAGGGACATATTCAAATGGGTAATATGGGTCACAGGGGGTCATAGGTCTCTGACCCTTTAAACAATGATATATGTCTCTAGGGGTCCTAGGACTCCTAGGGACATATTCGAATGGGTAATATGGGTCAAAGGGGGTCATAGGTCACCCTATGACCCTCTCTAACCCATTAAACGACGATATATATCTCTAGGGGTTCTAGGACGCCTAGGGACATATTCAAATGGGTAATATGGATCAAAGGGGGTCATAGGGTGACCTATGACCCTCTTTGACCCATTAAATGACGACATATGTCCCTAGGGGTCCTAGGACCACTAGGGACATATTTGAATCGTTCATATGGGTCAAAGGGGTCATAGGGTCACATATGACCCCCTTTGACCCATTAAATGATGACATATGTCTCTAGGGGTCCTAGGACCCCTAGGGACATATTTGAATCATTCACATGGGTCAAAGGGGGCCATAGGGTGACCTATGACCCCCTTTGACCCATTAAACGACAACATATGTCCCTAGGGGTCCTAAGACTGCTAGGGACATATTCGAATGGGTAATATGGGTCAAATGGGGTCATAGGGTAACCTATGACCCTCTTTGACTCATTAAACGACAACATATGTCCCTAGGGGTCCTAGGACCCCTAGGGACATATTTGAATCATTCATATGGGTCAAAGGGGGTCATAGGGTGACCTATGACCCTCTTGACCCATTAAACGATGATATATGTCTCTAGGGGTCCTAGGACCCCTAAGGACATATTCGAATGGGTACTATGGGTCAAAGGGGGTCATAGGTCACCCTATGACCCTCTTTGACCTATTAAACGATGACATATGTCCCTAGGGGTCCTAGGAGCCCTAAGGACATATTTGAATCATTCATATGGGTCAAAGGAGGCCATAGGGTGACCTATGACCGCCTTTGACCATTAAACGATGACATATGTCCCTACGGGTCCTAAGACCCCTAGGGACATAGTCAAATCGTTTATATAGGTCAAAGGGGGTCATAGGGTGACCTATGACCCTCTTTGACCCATTAAACGATGATATATGTCTCTAGGACCCCTAGGGACATATTCGAATGGGTAATATGGGTCAAAGGGAGTCATAGGGTGACCTATGACCCTTTTTGACCCATTAAACGATGACATATGTCCCTAGGGGTCCTAGGACCTCTAAAGACATATTCGAATCGTTCATATGGGTCAAAGGGGGTCATAGGGTGACCTATGAGCCCCTTTAACCCATTAAACTACGACATATGTCCCTATGGGTCCTACGACCCTCAGGGACATAGTCGAATCGTTCATATGGGTCAAAGTGGGTCATAGGGTCATAGGGTGACCTATGACCCTCTTCAACCCATTAAATGATGATATATGTCTTCAGGGGTCTTAGGACCTCTAAGAACATATTCGAATGGGTAATATGGGTCAAAGGGGGTCATAGGGTGACCTATGATCCTCTTTGACCCATTAAATGATGATATATGTTTCTAGGGGTCCTAGGACCCTTAGGGACATATTCGAATGAGTAATATGGGTCAAAGGGGTTCATAGGGTGACCTATGACCCTCTTTGACCCATTAAAGGATGACATATGTCCTTAGGGGTCTTCAAACTCCTAGGGACATATTCGAATGGGTAATATAGGTCAAAGGGGGTCATAGGGTGATGTATGACCCTCTTTCACCCATTCAACGACGACATATGTCCCTAGGGATCCTAGGACCCCTAAGGACATATTCGAATCATTCATATGGGTCAAAGGGGGTCATAGGGTGACCTATGACCCTATGACCCCCTTTAACCCATTAAACGACGACATATGTCACTAGGGGTCCTAGGACCCCGAAGGACATATTTGAATCGTTCATATGGCTCAAAGGGGGTCATAGGGTGACCTATGACCCCCTTTGACCTATTAAATGACGACATATGTCCCTAGGGGTCCTAAGACCCTTAGGGACATATTCGAATGGGTAATATGGGTCAAATGGGGTCATAGGGTAACCTATGACCCTCTTTGACCTACTAAACGATGACATATGTCCCTAGGGGTAACATATTAGAATCATTCATATGGGTCAAAGGGGGTCACAAGGTGACGTATGATGCTTTTTGACCCATTAAACGACTATATATGTCTCTAGGGCTCCTAGGACCCCTAGGGACATATTAGAATGGGTATTATGGGTCAAAGGGGGTCATAGGGTCACCTATGACCCCTTTTGACCTATTAAACGATGACATATGTCCCTAGGGGTCTTAAGAACCCTAGGGACATAGTCGAATCATTCAAATGGGTCAAAGGGGGTCATAGGTTACCCTATGACCCCCTTTGACCCATTAAACAACGACATATATCCCTAGGGGTCTTAGGACCCCTAGGGACATAGTCGAATCGTTCATATGAGTCAAAGGGGATCATAGGGTGACCTATGACCCCTTTTGACTCATTAAATCACGACATATGTCCCTAGGGGTCCTAGAACCCCTACGGACATAGTCAAATCGTTCATATGGGTCAAAAGGGGTTATAGGGTGACCTATGATGCCCTTTGACCCATTAAATGACGACATATGTCTCTCGGGGTCTTAAGACCCCTAGGGACATATTCTAATGGGTAATATGGGTCAAAGGAGGTCATAGGTTGACCTATGACCCTCTTTGACCCATTAAACGACCACACATGTCTCTAGGGGTCCTAAGGACATATTCAAATCGTTCATATGGGTCAAAGGGGGTCATAGAGTGACCTATGACCCCCTTTGAGCTATTAAATGATGACATATGTCCCTATGGGTCCTAAGACACGTAGGGACATAGTCGAATCATTCATATGGGTCAAAGGGGGTCATAGGGTGACCTATGACCCTCTTTGACCCATTAAATGACGATATATGTCTCTAAGGGTCCTAAGACCTCTAAGGACATATTCGAATGGGTAATATGGGTCAAAGGGGGTCATTGGTCACCCTATGACCTTCTCTGACCTATTAAATGATGATATATGTCTCTAGAGGTCCTAAGACCCCTAGGGACATATTCAAATGGTTAATATGGGTCAAAGGGGGTCATAGGGTGACCTATGACCCTCTTTGATCCATTAAATGATGACATATGTCTCTAGGGGTCCTCAGACCCCTAGGGATATATTAAAATGGGTAATATAGGTCAAAGGGGGTCATAGGGTAACCTATGACCCTCTTTGACCTATTAAACGATGACATAAGACCCCTAGGGACATTTGAATCGTTCATATGGGTCAAAAGGGGTCATAGGGTGACCTATGACCCCCTTTGACCCATTAAATGATGACATATGTCCCTAGGGGTTCTTGGACCCATAGGAACATATTTGAATCATTCATATGGGTCAAAGGGGGTCATAGGGTGACCTATGACCCCCTTTGACCCATTAAATGATGACATATGTTCCTAGGGGTCCTAGGACCCTAGGGACATATTCGAATGGGTAATATGTGTCAAATGGGGTCATAGGGTAACCTATGACTCGCTTTGAACCATTAAATGACGACATATGTCCCTAGGGGTCCTAGGACCCTTAAGCACATATTCAAATCGTTCATATGGGTCAAAGGGAGTCATAAGGTGACCTATGACACTCTTTGACCCATTAAACGACGATATATGTCTCTAGGGGTCATAGCACCCTTAGAGACATATTCGAATGGGTATTATGGGTCAAAGGAGATCATAGGGTGACCTATGACCCTCTTTGACGCATTAAATGATAACATATGTCCCTAGGGGTCCTAGGACCCCTAGGGACATAGTCGAATCGTTCATATGGGTTAAAGGAGGTCATAGGGTGACCTATGACCCCCTTTGACATATTGAATAACGACATGTCCTTAGGGGTCCTAGGACCCCTAGGGACATAGTCAAAACGTTTATATGGGTCAAAGGGGGTGATAGGGTGACTTATGACCCTCTTTGACCCATTAAACGATGGTATATGTCCCTAGGGGTCCTAGGACCTCTAGGGACATATTCGAATGGGTAATATGGGTCAAAGGGGGTCATAGGGTGACCTATGACCCTCTTTGACCCATTAAACGATGACATATGTCCCTAGGGATCCTAGGACCCCTAAGGACATATTCAAATCGTTCATATGGGTCAAAGGGGGTCACAAGGTAACCTATGACCCCCTTTGACCCATTAAATGACGACATATGTCCCTAGGGGTCCTAGGACTGCTAGGAACATATTCGAATCATTCATATGAGTTAAAGGAGGTTTTAGGGTGTCCTATGACCCTGTTGACCCATTAAACAATGATATATGTCTCTAGGGGTCCTATGACCCCTAGGGATATATTCGAATGGGTATTATGGGTCAAAGGGGGTCATAGGGTGATTTATGACACTCTTTGACCCATTAAACAATGACATATGTCTCTAGGGGTCTTAGGAACCCTAGGGACATAGTCGAATCATTCATATGGGTCAAATGAGGTCATTGAGTGACCTATGACTAACTTTCATAGTCGAATCGTTCATTTGGGTCAAAGGGGGTCATACGGTGACCTATGACCCTCTTTGACCCATTAAACAACGATATATGTCTCTAGGGGTCCTAGGACCCCTGGGGACATATTCAAATGGGTAATATGGGTCAAAGGGGGTCATAGGGTGACCTATGACCCTATTTGACCCATTAAACAATTCGAATATGTCCCCCTCTTTGACCGATTAAACGATTCGAATATGTGGACATATTCGAATCGTTTAATCGGTCAAAGAGGGGGACATATTCGAATCGTTTAATGGGTCAAATAGGGTCATAGGTCACCCTATGACCCCCTTTTACCCATATGAACGATTCGAATATGTCCCCAGGGGTCCTAGGACCTCTAGGGACATATTTGAATCGTTCATATGGGTCAAAGGGCATTAAATGGTGACATATAAATGGGTACTATGGGTCAAATGGGGTCATAGGGTAACCTATGACCCTCTTTGACCCATTAAATGACGACATATGTCCCTAGGGGTCCTAGGACCCCTACGGACATATTTGAATCGTTCATATGGGTCAAAGGGGGTCATAAGGTGACCTATGACCCTCTTTGACCCATTAAATATTCGAATGGGTATTATGGGTCAAAGGGGGTCATAGGGTGACCTATGACCCTCTTTGACCCATTAAACGATAACATATGACCCCGACATAGTTGAATCATTCATATGGTTCAAAAGAGGTCATAGGGTGACCTATGACCCCCTTTGACCCATTAAACAACGACATATGTCCTTAGGTGTCTTAGGACCCCTAGGGACATATTCGAATGGGTAATAAGGGTCAAAGGGGGTCATAGGGTGACCTATGACCCTGTTTGACCTATTAAATGATGATATATGTCCCTAGGGGTCCTAAGACCCCTAGGGACATATTCAAATCGTTCATATGGGTCAAAGGGGGTCATAGGTCACCCTATGACCCCCTTTGACCCATTAAACGATGACATATGTCCCTAGGAGTCCTAGGACCCCTAAGGACATATTTGAATCGTTTATATGGGTCAAATGATGTCATAGAGTAACTTATCACCCTCTTTGACCCATTAAACGATGACATATGTCCCTAGGGGTCCTAGGACCCCTAGGGACATATTCGAATGGGTAATATGAGTCAAATGGGGTCATAGGGTAACCTATGACCCTCTTTGACCCATTAAACGACGACATATGTCCCTAAGGGTCCTAGGACCCCTAGGGACATATTCGAATGGGTAATATGGGTTAAAGGGGGTCATAGGGTGACCTATGACTCTCTTTGACTCATTAAACGATGACATATGTCCCTAGGGGTCCTAGAACCCCTAAGGACATATTCGAATCGTTCATATGGGTCAAACCCTATGACCCTCTTTGACCCATTAAATGATGACATATGTCCCTAGGGGTCCTAGGATCCCTAGGGACATATTTGAATGGGTATTATGGGTCAAAGGGGGTCATAGGGTGACCTATGACCCTCTTTGACCCATTAAATGATGACATATGTCCCTAGGGGTCTTAGGACCCCTAGGGACATAGTCGAATCGTTCATATGGGTCAAAGGAGGTCATAGGGTGACCTATGTCCCCCTTTAACCCATTAAACGATGACATATGTCCTTAGGGGTCCTAGGACCCCTAGGGACATAGTTGAATCGTTCATATGGGTCAAATGGGGTCATAGGGTGACCTATGACCCTCTTTGACCCATTAAACGATGTCGTTCTTTGTATTATATATTATTATATTAATATGTATGTTATTAATATATCTATATAATAACGTAATATTTTAGGATATACTATTTATACTATTTTAGGATAATATTATAATATAAATAAACACTATATATTTACACTATTATATCTATATTAATAATATTAATACTATTATAGGTATAATAATAATATTGATACTATAGGTATATTAATACTATTATATATTAATATTTTTGATACTTTATACTAATACTAATATACTATTAACTTAGTTATAAATTAAAGTCGTTTGCCTCCAAATATTTTCATAATATTAATATTATTGTGGCAAAGGAGGAAAGCCTTAGCAAGTTTTCCCCCCTAAAGTCATTTTCCTATATTGGATATTCGATTTCATATCGGATATTCGATTTTACTGGCATCAATTTCCAATATTTGAATGTCCCTACAGACTTGACAACATTACTTTTTTACCTCTTTTTTCACGGGATTTGTAAAAAGTCATTTTTTGGGGCCCAACCAATCAAAAAGAATTAAAAAATATAACCTTAGGTGTTCGAATTTTTCATCTGAATGGGGAGCAGCAGTCGTCGAAAGGATAAACGTAAAAGGAAGATATCCAATGAAGACATTGCAGCATATAGGGAAAGGGACAAAATGAAACACCGAAAAAAAAGATAAGGTATGCTAAATATCAATCAAGTTGATGATGAATTAATAGAAGTTGAAATCATAGAGTCAGGTAATAAAAATGTACAGTTGGGGAATGAAAATGTACCTATTGAAAATGTAGAGATTGAAAATTTTGAAGAAGAAATGCCACCAAGTCATAATCCAAATTGCATAATTGACCATGTCGAAGATGACAATGCACAAGAACCTTACATATCTCCTAATTATAATCGAGATGAAGGTTATAAAGCACCAAAATGGATAATTGAAATTGATGAAACGATTATGACTAGTTTGGAAGGAAAAAACTCGAAAAGAACTATTCGGTTATGGGCTTCAAGACTATATCAGATGTTTTTCGGCAACAAGACAGTGGTAGAGCAATGTCAGCTTTTCATGCACTTATTAAAGATGTAAAAGATGAGACCTATGCTTTCCAAATTGAAAATTCGTGTCGATAAAAAGTTGGAAAGAAATGCCATTATTGTGAAGAATCTTTTCAGTGCTCTCAATAGCGTTGGGAAAAATAACAGAGAGAAGGATAATAGAGCTGCTCGAAGGGTTATTACAACCTCTTTGCTAAGTCATCATTTGAGAAAGGGTAGATATATGAGACACACTTGTATTGATTTGAATCTAAATCGTACTACTTTGAGAAGAGCACTTAGTCGACGAGAGAAAATTGACGATCCTCTTCAAAATGAAACATGGGCATTTCGTGAGAGACTTTCACATTTTGATAAGAAGCTATCTGACGATGTGAAGGAAGAAATTATACAATTTTGGAACTCTAACTCACGAGTATCACCCAATGCTAAAGATGTCTTAAAGTTGAGAATTGGCATCAGAGACCGCACGCCACATCCTAAACACTATTTGGAGGTAAGTCAAACTATGTTGTTCAAACAATTTAGAGAGAGTCATCCAAGTGTTCATATATCACAAAGGGCTTTTGAATCTTTGAAGCCATTTTATTGTGTGCCACTCAAAATTCAAAATACATGTTGTTGCAAATATCATGTTGAGTTTTCTATGCACCATGAACTATTACGCTCCATCCGTTCTACTTTGCATAGTAAAATTTTTTTGGAGGATTGTGGGGCTAGTGGGCTTCCAAAATCATCAAGAGACTTGTTAGATCAACTCTTATATCATAGAGTTGATGGTTGTTCCTTTTATAAAAATGCTTGCTTAAATGAGAAGTGTTCAGAATGTGGTGGCTTATCCAAGTTTGACACATGTTTCCATGAGGGGTGTGAACAAGATCTTGGAAAGACAATAGTGAAAAAAAGGGTCTATGAAATGGTGAAATACACATTGAAGAGTGGGAGTGAGAGCTCTAGATGTGAATTGGTTGGAAAAGATATCAATGTGGCTAATTTTATTTCAGATTTCAAGGCAAATCTTTTTTACAAGTATGCAAGACATAGTCACAGGTCGTAGTGGTTGGATCAACAATTTAGAACGTGTAAGGAGACTTTTCCCATTGGCACTATTATATCAGTTGTTGATTTTGCTGAGAACTACACATTGCAACCTCAAAATGAGACACAATCTCAGTATTACAACTCTATTCAGATTGCAATTTTTGTTCACATAACATATAGACATGCCCCTGATAGTGTGGAAGATAATCGAAAGATTATTAGAGAGTATCATTTTTATATGAGTGATGATAGATCTCACTCTCACGAGTTTGTGCAACATTTTTTTGAGAATTTTTTTGATTTCTTACACGAGCATGCAATTGCTATGGATAGACATATCATTTGGTCAGATAACTATACAGGTCAATTCAAGAATGCTCGCATGTTTTATTGGTTGTGTAGGATGCACGTAGAGAGAGGGGTGCCTCATATTTGGAGTTTTTTTGAGTCCAGCCATGGAAAAGGGGAACATGATGGAGTAGGGACATGTGTGAAGAGAGATCTAGTTAAGGAGCAACTAAAGATTTCAACAACAGAGCTTCTTGATGCTCGTAGCATTGTTGATTGGTGTAGTTTAGCATTATCACAAGGGGGGACTCTTAATTCAGTGGTACGCAGATTCTTTTGTTTGGTTGAGGAAGGGTCCATAGGTGATAGATCAGATTGTGCTACAGTGAGAGACTCATCAAAAATGCATTCATTTTGGAGCTCTAATTCTAGTACATGGACCATTTGGACACGACAACTAGCTTTTTTTTGTCGTACTTGTTTTCAATGTGATTGGGATCACTGTGAGTCAAGTGAGTGGGTGGACACATGGGATCCACATTATCTTACTCCATTGTCTATCATACCCTCTATCAAAAATGATGACATGGAAAGTTCACTTGAGCATAACCATCTATTAGATCTACTTCAGCCAGGACATGTCTTTGCATTGGTTGCACCATAGGGGAATGATGAGAAATTTGATTATTGGTTAGCACGTTGTGTAAGAGGCAAACAAAAACTTGCACAACTGATCACAGATGATGATGGATTCACGTATCCTACTAGTTCAGTGGTTGTTGCTGGAACATGGCTGCAGACATACATGCTTAGAAGGAACAGAATTCCTGCATTCGAAGACTATCAGAAGCACAAAGTAATTCTCATATATTCGCATCTTATTATAGCAACAAATGTAAAGTTATTGAAGCATCAAGGAAGACCAAAAGTAAAAGAACTTTTTACTATTGCTAATGCTGACCATGAAGCCTTGTTGGAGACCCTAAAACAAAGAGAGGACCCTATTGGAATACTCGACTAGGTATATATACTTCTTATGTTATTTTCTTCATAATGATTTAATGAATTGATGATTATCTTGTTTAATACAATAAGTTACTAATTTTTGTATGATATTGGAATGTAGGTACATCATGAAGAGTTGGAGGGGGGTGGTATTGGGGAGAATTTCTAAAATTTATGATGTATTATGATGTAAAATGTGTAGTTTTTTGTATATGGTTTTTGTATTTTGGTAGGTTCTTTGTAAGGAATTATAAGAGGAAGATATTGAACAAGTTCTTCCAAATCATATTTGCATGTGATACAAGGCTATAACGACAATTTTAAGAGCATTTATAACTATATGAAAGATAATTGCATGTGGATATCTTATTACAAATTTGGTTTTTTCCTTATTTGACATAAAGCTGACATTATGATTATTAAAACTATTTTTATCAAACTAATCAAATAAGAAAAATCTATAAAGTATGGATGAACAATTAGAATACTTGATTTCTTCCATTTTGCAACCAATCACAGCATTTGAAAGCATAAAGAGTCATAATATTGTATAATGTTTTGAAAGACTTTCATAATGAAAAGTTGTATGAAGCACATTTGGGATAAGCCATGAAATCCATGAAAGAAGATAGCATGTAGGATAAGCAATTAAAGCCAATAAGCAAGATAGCACATGCATAATGACATGATATGAAGTTGGATATGAAGTCTATGAGTGGATGAGTCATTAGAGGTATCAACAATCCCATCATAAATGAGATCTTGGATTTTATGTTTCAACACTATGGAATCTTTAGTTTTATGAAATTTTCTTCCATGGAGATTAATTTAAGAATGCTCCGTGTGTATGTAAAGGTCTTCAGGGAGATTAGTTTAAGAATGCAATATTCTTCTCTAACATTTTCTCAAGTTTAGAATTGATTTCTATCATGTTCTTAGAGAGATGAAGGTAAGAAAGATTATTTGTCTCTTCTAGCTCTTTGTATTGAACATATAGAAAGAGAGATGGCAAGTGAACAAATTTAAGTGTAGTCAATAGATAAAGGAAACCATTTAGTGAAAGAAATTCTGAGTATGCACATCATAGACCATGAAGTTAGAAAATACCAATAGCTCTAAGACCAAAGAGCCATTTTAAGCATGTTCAAGCACTAGAGACATAGAAAATCAAAGTCAATTTATGAAACTCCCCTTAGCAAAAAATGCAAAAAAAATTTGCATTTGACGTTTTGACTTGGTTGAAAAAGTTTGACAATAACTGATAATATTGCAAGCTTGATGTTCAAAAGCAATTTTTTTCTAAGAAAGATAGTGACACATGGAGTAGTCTTCAAACAATCAAGCAAGGCACAAAGCAACCTTTCATGATACAAGTCAAAGGGGTCAACCTTTCTTGACAACTTTTCAAAATCTAACTCCTAACAACTACAAGTCAGTGCCATTAGCTCTGAGTGGGTGGGTGAACCATAGTGACACCCTTTTTCCAACCATGTATACCCTCGATCGTCCGTGGCCACCCCATACCGAGGAGTCTCCAAGGTGCTCTAAGTGCATTTTGAGGTTGATCTTTCGAGGGTCATAACTCAGAGCTCGTCAGAGCTATCGATGAACTATCAAATGCTACAGGACGATGATACTAAGGCCTAAAATAAACTATCTCATTTTTGAGAGATCACATTCCATTTGGATTCAGCACAGCGATCTCGCTCGATGCCAAAACTTGCAGTGTGCCTCAGTTCATAGGTGCACCATAGCGTAACTTTGAAACTGTTGATCTTGGCATCGAATCGTCAGTGCCATTAGCTCCAGATGGGTGGGTGAACCCTAGTCACACCCTTGTTCTGGCCACGAAGACCATCCATCATTTGTGGCCACCTCATACCGAGGAGTCTCCAAGGTGCTCTAAGTGCATTTGGAGGTTGATCTTTCGAGGGTCATAAATCAGAGCTCGTGAGGGCTATTGATGAACTGTCAAATGCTACAGGACGGTGATCCTGAGGCCTAAAATAACCTATCTCATTTTTGAGAGATCACATTCCGTTTGGATTCAGCACAACGATCTCGCTCGATGTCAAAACTCGTAGTGTGCCTCAGTTCGTAGGTGCACCACAATGTAACTTTGAAACCGCTAATCTTGGCATCGAATCGTCAGGGCCATTAGCTTTGGATGGGTAGGTGAACCCTAGTCACACCCTTGTTTTGGCCACGAAGACCATCCATCATTTGCGGCCACCTCGTATAGAGGAGTCTCCAATGTGCTCTAAGTGCATTTTGAGGTCGATCTTTCAAGGGTCATAACTCAGATCTCGTGAGGGCTATCGATGAACTCTCAAATGATACAAGACATGATTCTGAGGCCTAAAATAACCTATCTCATTTTCAAGAGATCACATTTTGTTTGGATTTAGCACAACGATCTCGCTCGATGCCAAAACTCGCAGTATGCCTTATTTCATAGGTGCACCACAACATAACTTTGAAACCATTGATCTTGGCATCGAATCGTCAATGCCATTAGCTCTAGATGGGCGAGTGAACCCTAGTCAAACCCTTGTTCTGGCCATGAAGACTATCCATCATTTGTGGCCACCCCGTACCGACACCCCGTATTGAGGAGTCTCCAAGGTGCTCTAAGTGCATTTGGAGGTCAATCTTTCGAGGGTCATAACTTAGAACTCGTGAGGGCTATCAATGAACTATCAAATGCTATAGGATGATGATCCTGAGGCCTAAAATAACCTATCTCATTTTTGAGAGATCACATTTCGTTTGGATTCAACACAGAGATCTCGCTCAATGCCAAAACTCGCAGTGTGCCTCAGTTCATAGGTGCACCACAACATAACTTTGAAATCGCTGATCTTGGCATCAAATCATCAATGCCATTAGCTCCAGATGGGTGGGTGAACCCTAGTCACACCCTTGTTCTGGCCACAAAGACCATCCATCATTTGCGGCCACCCTGTATCGAGGAGTCTCCAAGGTGCTCTAAGTGCATTTGGAGGTCGATCTTTCGAGGGTCATAACTCAAAGCTCGTGAGGCCTATCAATGAACTATCAAATCCTACAGGATGGTTATCCTGAGGCCTAAAATAACCTATCTCATTTTTGAGAGATCACATTCTGTTTGGATTCAGCACAGCGATCTCGCTCGATGCCAAAACTCACAGTGTGCCTTAGTTCATAGGTGCACCACAGCATAACTTTGAAACTGTTGATCTTGTCATCGAATTGTCAGTGCCATTAGCTCTGGATGGGTGGGTGAATCCTAGTCACACCCTTTTTCTGGCCATGAAGACCATCCATCATTTGCGGCCACCCTGTACCAAGGAGTCTCCAAGGTGCTCTAAGTGCATTTGGAGGTCAATCTTTCAAGGGTCATAACTCAGAGCTCATGAGGGCTATCGATGAACTATCAAATGCTACAGGATGGTGATGTTGAGGCCTAAAATAACCTATCTCATATTTGAGAGATCACATTCCATTTGGATTCAGCACAGCGATCTCGCTCGATGCCAAAACTCGCAGTGTGCCTCAGTTCATAGGTGCACCATAGCGTAACTTTGAAACTATTGATCTTGGCATCGAATCGTCAGTGCCATTAGCTCCAGATGGGCGGGTGAACCCTACTCACACCCTTGTTCTGGCCACGAAGACCATCCATCATTTGCAGCCACCCTGTACCGAGGAGTCTTCAAGGTGCTCTAAGTGCATTTTGAGGTCGATCCTTCGAGGGTCATAACTCAGAGCTCGTGAGGGCTATCGATGAACCGTTAGAGGAGACAAGTTTTTAAGGATGGAGTGGCTTAGTGTTTTTGCTAAAATAAGTTAGTGGGAAGGCTTTATTAGAGGGTCTTGGCCAAACTAGTGGGGTGTTTGCCCACTCTCTAATTTTAGAGACACAAAGGTTTTGGAGGGAGATTAGGGGAGCTCTACTACAACTATCCTTACCCTAGCTTGGACCAAGGTTGGTATCTCAAACTTGCTTCTTTTCCATTTCTTTCTTTTAGCATGGTTAAGAAAATATGCAAGTGTGGAGTTTATCAATGGAGTATGCATTGCAATGCATTGTGGAGTAGCATTCATGTGAGTGCTTGAATGGTGTTCATTCCATGTAGATTAGTGTCACACCATTGTGCATCTTGTTGTATTGTGTGGAGTATTGTGAGTATGAGGTTTGGATTTCATCTATTTCCTTTTTGTATTATGGGTGTTGATATTGTGTTGTGAAAATGTGATGTGCTCTTGAAAATTTCTTGTTTTATTTCTACTTGGTTTTGTTTTCTTGTTTTGTGCTTGAGTATTGTTATGGGAATGGGACTTACACTCACCCTTGTGGGAAGGGAAGAGAAGTCCAGGGTGAAGGGCTTAAGTTGTGTTCAAAAAATGTATTGAGAACTTTGGAGTATGGGGTCCATTGTATGCCATAACATTTCATATCTTGCTGGGGGTGATAAGGAAAGTATGGTGTAGAAAGGAAGTTTGAGGAGTTACAGCTGATGGTAGTGGGTTTGGAGGAGAAAATGTGGAGGCCCCGAGAGGGCATTAAATGGTTCATTTATGATAGCCCTGAGAGAGCATGAAATTTGGTGAATTATGATAGCCCCGAGAGGGCATGAAAATTGTTTATTGCAATATGGTTTGGTATGGCAAGTCTCCATTTTAGAATACACCTTCACCCTATGTTTATGGTTCCATCTGTAAAGCCATTGTGAAATAGTCTTGGGGGGAAATTGTTAAAGTTTCTAGTTTGAAATTTAATGTTTATGCATTGAAAGATTGTATGTGTATCCCAGTTTGAGCCTTGTTCCCTAGTGTGGGGGTGGTCTCTTTGAGGCCTATGGTTGGGTGGAAAGCACCCATGGTCCTTGTTATTTTGTTGTGTTGCATATGCAGATTTGTGTCCAAGGGAGCAATGGAAATGGCTTGGAATGATCATCTTGCAGATTGATGTTGGATGAGAAAACTTGACATTGTGCCCTCATTTGTGAAGGAGGATTCACCAGCTTGTTCATGTTCTCAACGATCATGTTGGACAATGTTCATGCTACTCATTGTACATATCTTTCAATGTCCATGTTCCTTATGATTTTGAAAAGTCCCTTATGTTGCCCCATTGTGATGGAAGGAGATTGTATCATTGTGATGGAAGGAGATTGTGTCATTGTTACCTAATGTACGTGTAGAAGAAATGATTGATAAGGTTGTATATGCATGTTTCATTTGGAGTTTATATTGTTATGAAAGCATTGGTACGAGTCACAGATTTGCTTTGACATCATTGTTATCATTTGAAAATGTGAAAGAAAGTTTTCTCCTTGTGGTATTGTAAATGACTAGTTGATAATAACAATCCATAGATGTTATGTGATACCATTGATTGTATAAATTTAAAACTTAGTAGATTGCTTACAATCTTGTTATGCACTTAATAATTTGGAAGGAAACTTTTATGTTCATATCACATGCATGGATAACATTGATTTTAATTACCAAGCTTAATGCAATTCTAAGCAAGAAAATCATCAAATTAATTTTATGATATAACAAAATGAAGTTTGTTGTAAGAGAAGACATAATAAAATCTATGAGATACATTGATGTAGGCATGCATTTTCCTCTCTAGAAAATGTATGGTAAAGGCAAATAAATCCCTTCCTTAATACAAAGCAATAAAATATTAAAGAATATTCCCAGATTCTAGACTGCTATCCAATAAAAATAAAAATAATAATAGCATATAGAGACTAATGAGTGTCCTAGACATATATTTTCTAAGTGACAGAATGGTACACATTACAATCTTGTGACCTCTAAGTCACATCCAACACTCAAATAATAAATTAGTAATTAAATAAATAAAGGAATATTAGTGTGCATGTTAGAGAATAGGACAAATTTAAATATTTAACTCAAAAATAAAATAAAAGCCAAGATTGATTGGATGTACATATAATAGGGTTTTAATATGAAGTAAGTTGTCGGGATGATGGGATTGAAGAATCAAGGATAAGGATGGATGGTGGATTAAAATAATAACTCAAATCTAGTTTTATCTAGTCAATAAAGCACATTGATACATTGATACATATATGTCAGAACGACAAGGTATGTTATATAAAAACCTTATTTATACGCTTGCACCTAATCCTTGCATAAACAATTCATCTAACAAATTTAAATTGACACACTCAATACGATGGTGTAGTAGGATGTGTTTAAATACAGATCGTGAATTATTATTGAGTTAAGTACTTTGAATTGGCCCTTAGACTTACTAAGAGCTCCTGATTTTATGTGCTTACTAATTCGTACTATGAAACTACTTTGAATCTTAACATGCTTTGATAATAATAATATTGATAGTGAGAAAGTGAGCTTATGGTGAATAGTTAGATGTAATTTAATGTAAAAAGTAAATGTAATAGTATATTAATTATAGTAATTAAAATAGTAAATGTGAAAGCATGGCAATGTAGCTAGATTAGTTAGTAGTTGATGAGCTAGATAGTTAGTAATTGTCTTTTGTTAGAGTGAGTTTAATTTATTTATTGAAATAGTAATTTTTGTGTTTAGAAAACTATAGTGAGTGCTAGTTTGGTGAGGAAGCAATGTTGATAGATAATGAGGATATAGTAATATAGTAATTTTCACATTAATATATATTTTAATGATTAATGAATGTGTGTACATTGGTAATGAGGATAATAAGTAATTCTGATCCCCTTCCCTCACATGCTAGAATCATGACCTAGTCCATATGATACAACCGACAGACCCTAATAGAATATTAGTATCAGAGGCTTGTTAGGATATGAATTACCTCACTAATTTATGAGTGTTGTATCTTGAACTTTCTTGTTTGACTCGTGACACTAACTTGAACTAGATTGTCATCCAATCTATTTGAAAACCACCTGTGACTAAAATGTTAACACCTTCACACTATTCACATGAGTCTTGAACTCCTATTCAATGATAACCTTGTTTTACAATATGTAATTTCTTATGCGACTTCATAAGCTTAACAAAAAATAAAAAAATTGTTGTGTTTTTACTAGTAAAATTTAGGGCATGACACATGATCCACGATAAATTGAACAATACTAGATACTAAATTAATATGTATATCATTGTGCACATAAATGAAAAAAATATATATCAAAATACATGTATCCATAGACAAAATTTTACACAAATAAATATCAAAGATCATGTATCCATAGACAAAGTACTCAAATATATATATATATCAAAATACATAGATCCATATACAAAATGTGGCTGATCCTGCCATCAGAATGTGTATAATATCAATGTTTCTGTATACAATGTGGCATATGCCATCTCAAAATTTCTCATGATGCATCGTACGAAAATTATACTATCCTAGGGTGCTGGTGGATGATCAAAATGTAGCCTCTTCACTGCACTAGGTGGATCAGATGCTTCCTACATAAACAAAAAAGGAAAACCCAAAGTTAGACTACTAAATTTATATGATTCTATGTATCTAACATTGAATTACTCAAATGCATAATGATCTTTTCCGTATTGGAGATTAATACTATCAAAATTTCATGATAAATACCTCTCTCGTCGACCTCCTATGCCGGTCAGGAGTCCTCTCGTATACCCTCGGTAATGCTGGTACCTCTGTGATTGTGGGCTGTATATGTTCAAATACCTTTGTCAGATGAATCTATTATTTAAACTATAACATTATAATTCATAGCATGCTAAATTTATAACATATTTAATCATGAATTTAAACTACAACTCACTATTGTAGGCTCCTCCTCAGGAGTGAGTGGCCGCATCATCAAATCTACATAACTGTCCCGTCGAACCTCATGTGCACTAGGAATCTCCTATGAGATACAAAATAGTAGTTGTTAATATCACATAAATTAGTTTTGAATTTATTTATGAAGATAAGTGATGCAATAGCATCCCATGCTCATCAGGGGAACATTGAAGATCCAAGGCATTATAGAGGTCATGGAACATCTCTTGAAGTCAATCGGGCAATCCTTGCACCAATTATGGCTCATGGAAACATACAAAGTTATAATGTTGGACTCATATGTGGAAGAAAGTTGTAATTGGGCATGAGATAGGATTTTAGGATTTCATATGGTAGATGAGTCATTTGATAGGTTCATGTAGGTTGTCATGATCATATCTTGTCATTAGACAAGTCAAAATGTTTTAGAATTGAGTTTTGGGGTTTGAACAAGGAGGCCCTGGTTTTTAAGCCATTTTAAGGAGAGTTTTGAAGTTTGGGTGTTTAGGAGTGTGACCAAGACCTATAATCTTGAAAATCCTTAGTGCATTGGTCCCTTTGTTGAAGCCTTGGTGTGTCTAATTCCTCCTTGTGTGTCCCAGAGTTGAAAGGTACATAAGTGGTGTCCAGAGATTTCTTGGTGAGGAAAGAAAGAGAATCAGTGAGTTGGCCCTTGGGAAGGAAGAAAAATTGTTGTGAAAATGCCTCCTAAAAATCAAATGGCTAGAGAACTTGAAGAATTGAGAGAAGAGTTGGCAAAAGAGAAAAGAGAGAGGAGAGAACTTGAAGCATCTAGAGTGAGGGAAGAAAGACAGATGAGAAGAGAGAGGCTAAAGCTTATTGCAAGGATAGAATCCTTAGAAAAGGAAAGGAAAGAACCTAGAGGAGAAGAGGTTAGAGGAAGAAATCATGGAGAGAACCATGAAGAAGAAGAGGTTGGTAATGTAAGGCAAGAGCATGAGACAACAGATGATCCTGAAGAAAGGCGATTTATGAGAATCATTAAGGCAGTACAAGGTAATGGTGGGAAGAACCATATTGATTTTCCAATATACCAAGGTAAAATGGATAGTGAAGAAGTGCTAGGGTGGATAGAGGCCCTTGAGAACTACTTTGATCTTGAAGACATAGAGGCAGATAAGAAGGTAAAAGTAGCAATGGCAAGACTGAGAGGAAAATCACTCACTTGATGGACTAGTGTTCAGAATGAGAGAGAGGAAAGGTGGTGCAGGGCACCTAACCTATGTGGTAGGGGGGAACAAGTATCTATGTTTTCGGACACCTTGCCACTCCATGAAAGCAAGGATTCAAGTAGATTAGGATGTTGGAATAAAGGTTTGGTCCATATTTTACAAGTTGGTCTATGTTTTGTAATAAAGGCACATGTAAGGCCCACAAGAATTTTGGTGTGGTTATAAACCAAGTGACTCCATGGGACCAAAAGGCCTTAGAATAAGGTATTTAGAGTCTAAACAGTATTAGCAAAAAGTGGTTGTTTGTTTGTTTTATGGTTGGGAACGCTTATATGGTTGTTCCAATGGTCATGTAGACCTTTATATATGTCATATGTGATCTCAGTTGAAAGGGGGAGATCAGAGTGTACGATGGTTTGGAGAAAAAACAATAAAAACTTCAATTTTCTGGAAATTTACTTAGTTGCATTTAATAAATCCATATGACCAATTTTGAGTCAATGGAATAGTTTAGAAAGTTAGGGAATGCATAAAAACTATAGTTTGAAATTTGAATTTCAAATTCAAACGGTCATATTAGTTTTGGAGGGAAAGTAGTAATTTGGTATTTTTTTGATTAAATAAACCTTTGTAACCAACTTGGTCGATTGGACAGGTGCATATAAGCCTATTTAAGTTGTAATGAACATATGCAAGACATGAATCATTATTGGTACGGAAAAAATCACAAAAATTGTATAGAACAACAATCATACTTTCCTCTACATCAATTAAAAAAATAAAAAATAAATGATACTTATACATACAATGGGGCTCTCTATACGAATGAAAATCCCTGATGATCTAGGACGCCGAATCTATATAGGCTCATTGCCAGTAGCCACACCCTATATACAATAAATAATGTAATTAAATGAGATTACCACAAACATTTTACAAGAATGCATCAATATTTAATCAATTAGAAAACATCTAATTACCTTTCCTTAGTCAATGCATGTTGGCTCACCCCCCGCACTTTGTACCCCCAGGGCAGGTGGTATCTGCAAGATAAAAGAAAGATTAGCAACCATATATGCTACAATATCAAATAGAAAAAAGAAATGTGAACACAACATAATGTATCGTAGATGTCTCAAGGCCAAATGAAATGGCCAAGAGTGTAGCATCATCTATCTGTCTGAGCTCCTCCTCGGTCATCAACTAAACATGAATAAAGATCACATACATGTAAAAGTCAGTATGGCTTAAAAATTAAAATTACTCTATTATAAAAATTAACTTTAAATCACATATGTCATAACAAAAAAATTTATACACGTACCGACACCAAAGGAGTCCATGCCTCTGCATTCCCCTCCTCTCTCGCATCAGGGTCTATAGCCTCTGCACTTGCATCTGGTGTATCCTCGTCTAATAAAAAATGATACTCATGAAGATCACCTATGGGACCCAAAAAAATATTCTTGCATGTAATGCAAGTGTGAGGCACACAAACGTGTGATGAGCTAGCCGATGATGAACTAGCACCAACATCATCAACACGAGGAGGCAGGACTGACCTAGCCTGAGATATCATTAGGCTACTCAACCTATGAATGGCTCTGATGGTCCGAGAGCTAGCCTCTACCATAATATCTAGATGCTGCACTCGAGGAGGGGGGGAGATATCAGGGGGGGAACAAAAGTGCCAAGTTTCTTCCGCTGGGAAGAGGGTCTATCCTAAGGAGCTCCTAGTCCTAAGCCCATGTTGGGCTTCATGCTCCAATAGTTCACTTTAAGTTTCAACACAAATTCTACATATAATTTTCTAAGGAAATAAAATGGTATGTCTAAATTGCCATGTGGAGGGATATCAAAAACCATCCACCAACGGTCCCAAAAATTTGCACATATGGCGTCATTTGTGCACCATTTAATCGATAGTTTAGTTTTTTTTGGGTCAACTAGTATACCCGTTTTTGGGTTAGCAAAAAGATTTGCCAAATCGTCTTTAGTTATGTTGAAGGCCACGACCTCATCATAATCCAAACCATCATCAAACATCTGGTGCATTTCATCACGCCAACGAAGAGCGGCATTTTGTTGGTTTGTAAGGGTTTCAATGTTATCCACTATGGTGTTTAACGTGGATAACATAGGAGCCATTACAGGTACATTATTGTATGTTCTATGCAACCCTCTCAACTCAGTGAGATTTTTATTTATCAAATCCTCAATTTGAGGAGGGTTTTGAGGAGGTAGAGGATCATTTGGTGGATGATTTTGTGGGGATACTGGATTGTTTGGTGGTGGGTTGTGAGGAATATTATTCCCTGCCTCAGTGTCATCATTTTGATCAGCCATTCCTATTAAATTGCAAAACATAATATATATTAAAAAAAATCTAAATTTTAACCATTTTTGTCAAAAAAACCCTAGATTCAACTAAAACAAACAAAATCATGTTAAAATCTATTAAATTTAGGTTAAAAATGAGTCAGGGGGGAAAAAACATACCTGATATCTGATATCCGATTTGGTATTTGATATCCGATCCGCGATGGCAATACTGGCCCAAATTCGCGTAAAATAAGGGTCGCAAGTCTGTGATTTTGTTTAATCCAATGCACAGGTATTGGATATCCGATATAACATCGAATATCCGATATGATAGTACAATATATATAATATAACATATAATATATAATATATATTACATTATATATATTTTTATATTATATTTTATATTTATTATATTAATTTACTATATATTATAATATAAAATATTATTATTATATTATATTATTATAATTTATAATATATTATACTTTTTTATTATATATTATATTATTATAATATAATATGTTATTATAATATTATTATTATAGTATAATATTATACGATTATAATATAATAATAATATTATTATAATATAATAGTATGATATATTATTTAATATTATTATTATTTTATATCAATAATAATAATATTAAATAATATATCATACTATTATATGATTTTAATTATTAGTCGAATATTTGATTTAAAATCGGATATTCGATATGATATCGGATATCCGATATGATAAGGCTCGGCTTAACCTTCTAGGTTTGATTCCTGGATAGGTAAAAAAAAGTCAGAGCAAATTTTGAAGCGCTTTTAGGCATCTTCAAACTCTCTTTTTTTCACATTGCCACTTTTTGGCACACCATGATCCTGCACATACCCGTATCATAATGCAATTATGTCATCTATCTTGTGACAGTTCGGGTTAGGCCTCATAGTTATCCCCTCCCACATTTTTTGACACCAGCACAAATTGATTTGTTACGACTATGAGACATTAGAAGGATTGTTCTTTATTGTAGAATGAAATTTTGGGCCTTGTTCCATAGCATCAATACATCTCCTTGCCTATTTAATGCATGTAATGATTAGATTGATTTGACCCCTTTTATGGTTTGGTGCATTTGTTTTTCCCTTTTTGTCACTTCCAACAAGAAGTTGTATTTCAAGATCAGATTTTATTCCGATATTCAGTTATTACTCTCTACAAATCTAAACTTCATCTTGGTTGGAACTTCAAGTTCAAATATAAGTTATGCCTGATCTATAAAGGCCAGTTGTAAATATTTTCTAAGAGTTCTTCTTTGGTTCTTTTGCAGCATCTTATGCTTTGCAACTATAAATTTCTTGTTTTGGCTTACATTAGTAGAAACCCATGTGTTTCCTTTTCTTACCATTTAACTGTCTTATGCATGTTTTTCCTTGTGTTAAATATTTCTACTACATCTTTTAAATATGCATGTTGTGCTAATATACTCATGAATGTTGTAATGTGAATAAATTTTTCCTTGCAACATTTCATTTATTCAAAGTTACATATGAGCCTTCAAAAGGTGAATTAGAGTTAAGATGTATGTATTTTGGGGCCTTTTATTAATGTCATATGCATATACAAGTAGAGATTATAACCACCTTTCAATCTAGTGCATCACCTCCTTTCCCTTTAGCATTTTATTTATCCATTCCTTCTCCCTTTTCCTCTCATGTGGTAGTGTAGGTGCATCCTAATTGTAAGGAAGCCAACCTTCTTCAAATATTTGACCTCAAAGTGCAAGTCCCACCCTTGGAGGTCATTTTCATGTTACACAAGTTCACTTTAGGGTCATACCTCAAGCAAGGGTGCATAATTATGTGTCAATAGTAACCTTCACTTTAGTTTGACTACCCAAGTTCTCAATTCTAATAGGCAAAGTAACCATACCTTATTCACCAATATTCTCCCTTTCCCTAAATTTGGGGTAACAGTCTGATCTAAATTAAGAATTTAGATTACAATACCTGGTGTAGAACCTACAGTATTGTGAATTAATTGAAAAACCATTAAAATACCACAATAGATGATTTGTAAGCCAAAAGTGATCCATTCCATTCAAAAATAGAGTTTATACAAGTATGATGGATCCCAAGGGTCATCACTATCCCTTGGAAATGAAAATGAAGAGTTCACAAGATAATTAATTACAAAATAAATCCAAACAACTATAAAAAAACTACAAAAATCTATATTAAAAATTACATCTATGTGTAGAAGTCATAACTTTCTACTCGTAGCTCAAAAACACAAACTGTCAGAATTTTTGGAAAGATCTTCTAAAGTTCTTCATTTTGTGTCTAAATTCTTAAGCATAGCACTATAACTTCTTGGCCCTGCCAAAGCCTAGAAATGCCATAGAGGCCTCCGAAAATGCAAAATACTAGAACATAGAGAATACTGAAAAAATCGATTTCGATATTTTCTCATTCTTGATCATGCCAAGATCTTCTGCATCTTTCAAGACTATGTTTTGATCATTCATTCCCCCTTCAGAGGAAATGGGCCCCATTCCATTCAAACTTTGCATCAGATGTGAAAAATGAAGCTAGATTTGTTCACGTGTAAGCCACTTTCCCTGTTGAACAAATTGTCCTACTTTCACCACACAATATAAATAGATTGTCTAGTTCCTTGAATTCTTCATGAAAACCTCCACAATTTGGTCACTTTGGAGTGGATTAATAACTTCAGGATTCAACTTTTTATGATTGATTTTTTCAGCAACATCTATAATGTCTAGTAAAGAAGGGAAATATGGCTTCAATAGTTCTACATTGAAAACTGGATGGACACCCAAAAATGGAGGCAAGTTGAGTTCAAATACATTTTCACTAACTTTCTTGATAATCTTATAGGGACCATAATGAAGAGGAAAAATATTTCTATGAGGGCCTTGTAAATGTTCCTTCTATAAATTCAACCATACCTTATCCCCAACCTGAAAATTATGAGGAGTTCGATGTTGATCATGCCTCTATTTATACTTCTTAGTAGTCTGCTAAAAAATTTCATGAACTTGCTACTACAAATGATGAATTTTATCAATGAACTTCATAGCTTTTTCCTTCTCCTTATCCAAGCATGGTACCAAGTCAGGTTGCATAACTGGGGTAGAAACATTTATCGATGCTAAGGGTTGATATCCAAGACAAACTTCAAATGGGTTGTGGCTAGTTGAGCTATCAATTGCCCTAGATTGTAGATGTGTTGCACATATGGAGTTTTCTCATCCCATGTGCAATGTAATGCCCTGCCAAGGGATCCAAAGAATTAATCTAAAATATCACTAAGTTTGGTAGCATTTAAAAAAAAAAAAATTAACAAAAAAGATAAACCATTTACAATTTATACTTAATAACGGAAGCATTAGCATCAATTCAACTGAAAGTAAACATAACATACATAATAGATTACATTCTTCATGAATCCCTTAACGTTGAGTCACATCTAAATTAACTATTCATCTAACATCACATCCTCATGAAATAATAATGATACATCCAACGTACTTAAATTACATTTCCAATTGCTCGATCATCCACTGTACATGCCATAGGGTATGAAAGGCTTAAAAGAATATACATATGTGAAACAAAATACATCATCATTCTAAATCTAATCCATGATGCAATAACATAATTAGCTAAGTGCACGGTTCCTCCCAACCATAAATGGCATCATTAGACCATCGTGGGCCCTAGCCATCCCTCCGTGCATAACATTCCAAATCACCAAAGAGATCATCGGTATTAACATAGTAGGAATGTCACACCTAAATCATACTACATCACATGCATAAAGTAATCTAACATGCTACAATATGTACATATGAAGTCTAATCATATAAAGCAAAGCATAAGGTAACATCATCTAACGTATGCAAATCATCAATATAAAAAACATACTAGTAAATACATCCATCATAAGGTATATTATCTATCATAATGATCCAAGAATAGAATGAAGATAAATACCATCCAAGAATGCTCCAACCATGGTGTCTCAGACGGATCTCAAATGATAAGAGTGGAAAAACACTACCACCCGACCACGTGGAACCTAAGTGGTCCACTCCCACTGTGTTGAGGAGATAATCTCAAGTCCCAAACAGGATATCAAATCACATAACAAAAGTACTCTCTAAGTCCAGGAATCCTAAAAGTATACTAACTCAAAGATTCCAATCACAAACTGACATCTAATCCCAGAGGCACACAATGACATGTAGGAACCTACTATGCAAGCGAGAAAGTTTCATTGCATATATCATGTAGAAGTTACCCTAGTAGTTAGCTAAACTCCATGGGTCCCTACTAATCCTCATGCAACCACTAGTATCCTCTCATATTGACAAGGCATACTATGGAATGCAAGGTTGCAAGCAAGCGTTCTCTCTACTCCCATTCTAGTCTGTACAAGCACTCGAGACATGGGCGAGAACCAAAAAAATTATCTTTTTAGGTTCATTTAATCCCCATTTAGTGTAAATGTTATCACTTATTAACAAAACTTACAATGAGTTACCCTAGCAGCCACTTAGGGCCCCGACCCCCATTGCAAGCCACTTCCTAACACCATAAGTAGGTAACCTACCCTAAGCTCATGGAATCATAAAATCACCCCAGTCCTATATGAGCGACTAGAAAGAAATACCAAAAGATAATCCACAATAAGAATCATCAAATATCCACAATAAAAGCATCAAATCTCCATGATAAAAAACATCAAATCTCCATGAGCAACTGAAAAGCATCCATAAATAATCATGACCACAACAGTTCTCTATTGGCAACTGAAGGTATCACTGATAATCAAAGGTATCCATTGGTTCTCAATAACCAAAATATATCCCAAAATCATACTGATCGAAGACTCCAAAATGGTTGAGTCAAAACATGTCACAACATGACATCATTAAGAAATAAATCAACATTTTAGACCCATCATGGCAACTGGAAAATAATCCAAGGATAACTAATCGATGACTCAAAAATGGTTAAGTCAAGTGTCTCAGATACATATATATCTCAGCTCCACTCAAGAAGACTGATAAACAATAACATTCAGTAAATACAAACATCTCATAGAGCATACCATCACATTACCATGGTTGGGTTTAGAAAGATCGAGACCAAATAAGACCAACATGCCATCACATCTCATAACCCCCGAGCCTCTAGTAACAACCTAAGACTGGTCAACACTAGTCAACCCAAAACCCAAAATACGAAGCATAGAGAAAACACAATGCAGACACATGTTTTGGTTTTGCTAAAATTACATAGTTGAATTAAGTGTAGAGGTCTCAGTTTCTGTTTGCAAGTATACTTTAAATATATAAGATTTATCATTTGACCTACAAGTCAACCTGATTGTTCCCCCGATACCATTATCCTTCCATTATTTAAAATTACATTCTAAGAATAACTTAAGGGTAAATATTTACTCATTAAACTAATCTTCATTGACCCTTAATTAACTCATTCGCTTTATTTGCTAAGATCCATGTTACTAACTGAATAACTCTTCCTTATCATTAATTCAACTTTTCAACATAATCAAAGGATCATTATTCGTTTAAATTATAAGAAAGCTAGTTACTAGTCTTCGAATAGGAAGATTATAACTTTATTAAAAGGATCAATTAAATCAATCAATTAACCTAGGTGCACAATCCATTCTAGTAATACTTAATTAAATATTACTAAAATTTAAGCCTTTTAATATTAATCGTTATAATAATTAAATCATCACTAACAACCATTAAAATATCTAAAGTCATTATTCAAATCATTAGAATAAGACTTATCAACTTCGATGTAAATACTTTACAACTTTGTTAAAAGAATCGATATTAGCATATCAATTAAAACTCTATAAATTAATTATTAATTAAATCTAATTAACTATAATTAATTAATTTAATTAATAATTACATACCCATATCAATGACCCAATTAATAACTAGCCATAATTTACAAGTTAAAGGCCAACCATAACCCAATTCTCTAATATTAATAATGACTTGTTAATATTTAATAACAAGTTATATTGGAAATCTTATTAATAAATCTATAATGACCACATTCATTATTCTTTTCAATGACTACTAATATTTCTTAACCCATGTATTGTTTTGATGAATAAAAGTTTTTCCCTCTAACTCTTAGAACTCAATTTTCTAAATGTTCTAAGAATCTACGTTATATTTATTTTTAATAATGAATTGTCATTTTCAATAAACTCAATTTCCTTCTCTTGAAAATCCCCAAAATAATAATTTTAAAATTTTTATTTAAAATATTCTTAATAACCCTAATTAACTGAATTCTAATTAAGTAAATTGTTTTATTTTTTTAAATCTATATCTAAATAACTTGAATATTCAAAATTCATCAATATGTGTGTGTGTGTGTGTGTGTGTGTGTGTGTGTGTGTGTGTGTGTGTGTGTGTGTGTGTGTGCAAAGAAAAAATACATGATAATATAAAGGGCTTTCTAAATCATAAGAATTTTTCCTTTGACATAATGGTTGTCTAAATTTACTCATTAATCCTTCTATTGGGTTTGATTATAAATTTTAACTTAAAACTTTTTGTTAAAATACAAACCCTTGTCTAATCAAATTCTCGATTCTAATTTGAACCCAAACCCAATTTAGATCTAATTTCTTTCCCAATTGGAACTAGGGTTTTATATTGTTTTCTTCTCAACCAAATAACATACATATCTAGATTCTAATTTCAGAATTGCAGATTCAATCACAGAGAATATTCAGACACATATAACAGACACGATGAAGATAGGAAGAGAAAGAGTGCAAATAAATTATGCAAAAATCACGAGTGCACCGGGACACTAATGCTAATTTTCCATGCCTCAGAAGTCCATAGAAAAATCTCTTCCTTCTCTAACATTCGCAATTCCTCCAAGATCCAAGCCAATGACTAGAAGTGCTTGAAGAAGCATAGGAGCATGTAGAAACATATGAGCATGTAGAAGCATATGAGCTTCTCAAATGCATGTAAGCTTTGAAGCTTGTCCAAATACACTAGGAGAGCCTCTATTTAAAGGCCTCTAAGATGCATCTAGAATGTGTCTAGAAAGGACTAGAAGATAAGCATGACAACTAAGCATGAGTCTTCTCCAACCTTCTAGATGAGTCATAAGGTTGTAGACACCATGTGCTCAAATAACATGCCAACTCCTAAGTGTAGACAACTTGTGCATTCTTAGAGTGAAAACTCCTGTGTTGTCTACATGACAACTCTCGAGAATTTGCAAACTCCTATGTGAGCAAACATTAAAATAATGCACATTAATTAATATAATATTTACTTTACTCTTTTCAATTTAATTTATTTATTATTTTTAAATCTCATGCACAAACTTTAATAATTCCACTTGTTTTTATCTTAATATATTTATATTTCAATCACATGAAATCTAGAATCTTTTAATAATTTTAATATATTTTCCACTTTTACATTTATTTTCAAAACTTAATTGCTAAAATATTTATTAACTTAAATAAATATTATCTCATTCCAACTTTAAAATTATAACTTTTATTTTCAAATTTAATTATTTTATTTAATTAATTTCCCAATTAATTAAATAAAATAAATATTAAAATATCATATTGATTTTTCATTAAATTAAACCATTAATTAAATCTTTTAATTAGGCTTAATTAATAGAAAATACACCAAAGACTCATAAAGTAAAATATGAAAAACCCACTATAGCAAAACACATACAAAATCAAACCAAAAGGGTTAATATCATGAATTACGTCATCCATGTATTCGGAGCGTACTCAACTCAAATACTTGTCCTAATTTCCAACTAGGACAAATGACTTAAAGGGTTGGGATTTGGACTTGAGAATTTATCTCCCCTCTCTTACCATTGAGATAATGTGATAGGGTGTGCTCATCCTGGCAATTCAGGGAAGTCGATACCCAGTACCTACAACCTGCATAAAAACCATGCATGTACAAGCACAATATATACTAAACTAAATAGGCAATGGCAGAAAGTGGTGCATCATGTAGATCCTGACTAGTAGGTGACTATGACTCCCTTCCTTAACCACATCAGACACGCCATACATAAGAACAAACACGCACACCATACACATGCAAGTATGGGGTAAGTATCCATAAGAAAACACATATGATAATAAATCATCTTACTAATCATCATTAATAACTGCAAACACTAAAAATAATCATCATGCATACAAGAAATGTAAAGTCTAAGTGATCTCATCACATATCAACTGAATCCATGGCACAATATCTGATAGTCTCAAAATAATGCTGCTAACCATCAACATAAAACTAGCCCCAAAAGAGTTTGACAATGTTAGCAAAAATGTGAACTAGGGGCAGGCACTACATGCAAGGATGTTTGGAGTGATATGTACGTAGAATTTGAATAATCATTTGATTAACAACCTCTATTTGACCATCTATTTGAGGATGGAATGCAATAGACTTTGTTAGTTTTGTGTCCATCATTGCCCATAATGAAGGCCAAAATTTACTAAGAAACTAAGTATCCCTACTGGAAATAATGGTTTTTGGTAGCCCAAAATGAACCCAAACATGCTCAAAAAAGAGTTTTGCAGTTTCTTCTGCAGAGATTTCCTTTCTACAGGTCACCAAGATTACCATTTTTGAAAATCTATCTACTACAGCATATACATAATCATGCCCATGTTTAGTGATAGGAAGACCAAACATAAAATTGATTGAAATTGAATGCCAAGGTTTATCTGGAATAGGAAGTGGTAAATATAAACCCAACTTATGATTTGTAGGCTTTGCAATAGCACACACTGTACATGCTTGAATGTATTCTGTCACATCATTTTTCAATCTTGGCCAATAAAAATATTTTTTTAGTATAGCGGTAGTCTTACCTATTCCAAAATGACTAGAAACCTTACTATAGTGAACTTCCCATATTAACTTCTTATGTTCTTCCTCGGGAACACAAATATGGCCAAAGTGGCAAAGCATTCCATCTTGTAAGTAATAATCATTCACATGTTTACCTTCCACAAGCTGAGTATAAACATCAAAAAATTCATTATCCTACCCATACAAGTGGGCCCAATTTTCTGTTTGGTGACCACATGATTCTAATACCATACTTATTCTTGCAATTGGTAGCCTACTTGAACAATCTGCTACCTTATTGGTGCTTCCTTTCTTATGAAGAATATTGAGATGAAAGTGTTGAAGATAAGTTGACCATCTTTGGTGCCTATCATTCTGTAATTTGACTTGTACTTGCAAAAATTGAAAGGGTTTGTGATCTGTGTGAATGATAGTCTCCATTCCCAATATATAATGTTTCCACTGCTTGCAAGCTTAAAAAAGAGTGTATAATTATTTATCATAGGTGGGATATCTACACATTGTATTAGAAAAATTCTCACTATGGTAGGTAACTAGATGTCCATGTTGCATGAGGAGTGCTCCCAAAGCATATCCTGATGCATCAGTTTGAATTTCAAAAGATTGTTGTAAATCAGGAAGAGATAAAATAGCTGCAGAACATAACCTTTGTTTGAACTCCTCAAATGCTTATTGTTGAGCACCTGTCCACTTGAATTTTTCTTTCATATCTCCTTTTAATATTTGATTCAAAGGCCAAGACAAATGTGAAAATCCAAACACAAATCTACAATAAAAGTTAGCTAAGCCCAAGAAGCTATGCAACCCTATGAGATTCCTTGGAGCAGGCTAGTCTTTCATTACTTGGATCTTTTTAGGATCAACATGAACACCTTCACTATCAATAACATATCCCAATTACTTAATACTTTTCATACCAAAATAACATTTTTCCTTATTTGCATAGAGTCCATGGTCTTGCAATGTAGACAATATCCATTCCACATGTCATAGATGTTCTTCCCATGTTTTGCTGAAAATTAGAATATAATCTAGATACACAACTACAAAAGAGTTAGTGAATGGCCTAAGCACATCATTCATCATCCTCATAAATGTGGCTGGGGCATTTGTGAGGCCAAAAGGCATCACCAACCATTCAAATAGTCCCTCTTTGGATTTAAAAATAATATTCCATACATCTATTGGATCAATTGGTACTTGATGGTATCTAGATTTCAAGTCAATTTTAGTGAAGAATTTGGCCCCTCTAAGCTAGTCTAAGAGATCATCTATCTGAGGAATTAGATATCTATTTTTTACAGTTATCTTATCCAATGATCTATAATCAATACAGAGCCTCCATGTACCATCCTTTTTCTTTGCAAGAATAATTGGGCTACCACAAGGAGATGCACTTGGGTAGATATGTCCTTTCCGAATCAATTCTTGTATCTACCTTTTTATCTCATCAATTTCTATAACTGACCTCATATATATTGGCTCATTAGGCAATGGGGTTCCTTGTATCAAATCAATAGATTTTCTAACTTGGCAATGTGAGGGTACCCCTATTGGTAACTCAAACACATTTTGAAATTTTGTTAAAATTTCATTCATTGATCTTTGTTATTTTTTTGTGATGGACACCATGGAATGAGAATTACACACTTTTATTTTGTTCCTCGGGATGAATCATCAATAACACAAATGTACTAGTTTGGGCTATTAAATTTCTACATTGTTTTGCACTAATCAAAGATGCAGAGTGTGCAGGACTTACCTCTGGGATCCTATACTTCTATCCACCTAATCTGATTGTCACACTTTGTTGTCTAGACTCATACACCCCATGACGTTGATACATGTATGGCTGTCCTAGCAAAATATCACACACATCAAGAGGAGCTACATCACAAAATCACCTCATCTTTGAATGGTTTAATGGAATATGACAGATTACATTGCTTGTTTACTTGAATATCTCTCCCTTGGCTCACCCATTCCATAGAATATGGTTGTGGCTATGATGTTGTTTTCAGATTCAATCTTTTTACAGTCTCAATGGATATCAAATTATTTTCACTACTACTATCAACAATAAAATGCAAAGCCTTTCCTCCTACCCACATTTGTGAATGGAACAATCTTTCTTCATCATCACGAACAAATACCTTTGCAGTGGCCACTGTGGCATACAGGTCAGCCTCAATGATTTGTTCATCCTCCTTTTGTTTTCCAAAATTTGTCACCTCAGGTGCAATAGCTTCTTCATGGGTTTCCATTATTAAATTATTTATAGTTCTACAATATTTGGTGTTATGAGAGGGACTTTTATGGACTTCAAACCACATACTTGAGTCTTTCCCTATTTTCTTTATGCTCCATGTGTTCTTTGCTGATGCATTTGGAGATGGATCCATTGTTGTTTTTTTTCCCATTGGCTTATTACCTTCACCTTTCCATTTGTTGTTCATTGGATTTTCCCTCCTCCCTTTTTGTTTGAACTTCTCTTGAATTCTTGATGCATATTTGAAAGCAATAGAAAATGTTTCTATATTCAAGAAATCCATTTCAGTCTAAATATATCTATGAAGATGACTCTTATACTTCAGAACTCAATGTTTTTCTAAGTCTTTGATGCCAAGCTTTGTAGAGAGAGCATGAAATATGTTGGTGTACTCCTAAACTAATTGGTCTTTCTTTTTTCGGAGTAATTTCCATTGCATATATTTCTGTTCATAGGTATCCTCAGGGTAATATTTTTATTTTATATGCTCTACAAATTCTTCCCATGTGGGTTTTCCATCAAACATCATAGAAAATTCATGTTCATCCTAAGCCTCTTGGTTTTCTTCAGTTGTTAAGTGAACCTCCCATTCCAACTTCAAATGATTCTCAACTTTGAGGAGGGCAAAGGTTATCTTTTCAATATCTAAGAAATTATTAACACAAAAGTACTTCTCCAATTTGGACAACTAGTCATGAACAACATCTACATCAATTTTTCCTTGAAAATTTGGAATATCAAAATTTAAATGCACCTTGAATGGGGTTTGCCCACCAAATTTTGCATTGCTTGGAGTGGCTTGTGCCTCTCATTTTCCAAGCATCTCTGAAAGTTGTTTCATCATTTCTTCATGTTGCTTATTTAATGCCTCTTCCACCTATGTTTTGAAGGATTCATCCATCACCTCAGTTTGTTGTTTTTCCATCTGCGATCGTATGTGTCTTAAAGGAAGATAATCTAAGAGATCTCTTGTGCCCAAACCCAACCTTCGATAAGCTGACCTTGTATGATGGGACATGCAGGAGTGAACAAGCTTTGATACCACTGATCTGAATTAAGAATTCATATTACAATACCTGGTGCAGAACTTGCGGTATTGTGAATTAATTGACAAACCATTAAAATGCCACAATAGATGATTTGCAAGCCAAAAGTGATCCATTCCATTCAAAAATAGATTTTATACAAGTATGATGGATCCCAAGGGTCATCACTATCCCTTGGAAATGAAAATGAAGAGTCCACAAGATAATTAATTACAAAATAAATCCAAGCAACTATAAAAAACTACAAAAATCTATATTAAAAATTACATCTACTTGTAGAAGTCATAACTTTCTACTCGTAGCTCGAAAACACAAACTGTTAGAATTTCTAGAAAGATCTTCTAAAGTTATCCATTTTGTGTCCAAAGTCTTAAGCATCGCACTATAACTTCTTGGCCCTGTCGAAGCCTAGAAATGCCTTGGAGGCTGCTGAAAATGCAAAATACTAGAACATAGAAAATACTGAAAAAATATATTTCAGTATTTTTCTCATTTTTTCTCATGCCAACATCTTTTGCATCTTCCTAGACTATGTTTTGATAGTGGTCTCTATTTTGATGGTGTTAGAAACCCTAGAGGAAAAAGGGATATTTGGTTCCTCCTCCATTAACTCCTAAGTTTTACCTTCACTATCATTTTTGACCTCCTCTTCTTCCCCATAGTTCCTTCTAGTAGCTCTTCATTTGGGTCTAGGCCATGATTCTATAAAAAATTAATAGTTGAAGTAGATTTATCTAGTTTAGCCATACTAGGATTGGGAAAGGGATTTTTATCGCTAAGTATTTTTCTCAACCTATTGGTTCCCTTCCTAATGGTGGTGTCATTACTCTCAACATTTTCCAATTTTATCTTTCAAGAAGAAGCAATGAGATCCCTATCACTTTGGGTTCAGCTTGAGGGGGAGGAACATTGACTAATTTTAGTGATTTTAAGAGGTGATGGGCTCTAGCTCAATATTTGGGGATGAATGACGTTGTAGAATTTAAAGAGGCAAATAATCAAGGCTTGGTGATTTAAATATAATAAATTTTTCCCTCCTCTCTCTTTTTCCTAATTTTCCACATAAAATCTTTCATGGAATCTAAAAGAAAATAAGGAAAGGAAATGCACTCCTTATTCCTCAAATGGTTCATGATGGGAAAGTGGTAGTAGTAACACACCTTGACTCTACCTTCCATGGTTATGTATCACATGATAACATAGAAAATCGTATCGTGAGGTTTTAGAAGCTTTTCATGGAAATATCTACCACAGAAATGAATAGGGACTTCATTAGAATTGAAAAATTTCCCTAGGCTTGTCATGTCTACCACCCTATCCTGTTTCCTCTAGTTTTTTCCTTACAATGCCATACTAGTAGCGTTCACAACTAGCTCTTCTATAACCTCAAAGATATCCCATTAATGTTAACCCACCATTTCTTTCATGATCCCACAAATTTCTAGGTCACCATCTCACTGTGGCCTTCAATACTCTCCACGAATGAAATAAGCCCACTTTCTTTCAAATGTGTCCACACAACCTTATCCTTTCAAACAAATTCTTTAATTTTGGGTGGTTCAATCAATAGATTAGCACACTCCATAAATTTCTCCTCCCCAAGCTCAATGATTAGGTCCTCTCCTTACTTCATCTCCACCTCCATATGCTTCACCAACTTCAACACTCTACCCAAAAACACTAGAACCCAAAGTTCACACACCAGACAATGAAAATTGAAAAAGTGGAAGCCAAAAATGTCCACCAAACACTTGGTTTTCATATAATTTAATTTAGAATAAATTTTATTTCTTGGCTGCCAAGTCATAATGCTTCTGTAATCACCCCATTAAAGTTGGCCTCAAGATCTCGAAAGTACCTTTCTTGGATGCAACATAATATCATCCCAAATCTTGAATTGATTTTTGGGATTCCATTTCACATCACTTGTTATAATTAACAAATTAAAAGTAGAGGTAAATCCATAATAATTTATCAACACTAGCACTTCCAATAAATTTAGCATCATCATGACCCATCCCACCAAATTAGCTAATAATTTATTTGTCTTGAAAGTAACCATCAAAAAGCACATAATGATGGTAGTTGAATACTTTCTTTTTAAATTAAAATGTACATCATTACTTGAAAATGATTCCTTTTGAAAAAGTGATTTAATCCTCGCCAGAAGATTTTACTCATTTTCCTAAACTTGAGCATTAATAGTCTCGTGTCTATACCTTGCTAGGTTGTCAACCACTTGATTTCCTTCCTTGTAAACATGTTGAATTTTAACTTCATTTCATCCCATTTAGAATAATTATAACATCTCAAATAATCGACTTGGTATGCTAGCTCATCTTTTTATCTCCCTTAACAACCTTAATTATTAATAATGAATCTCCCTCCACTATCAAATTTTGGATTGTCATATTATGTGCTAACTCCAAACCCCATAGGAGTCCTAAGGCTTCTTCCTCATTACTCGATACTCACCCATATTTCTTTGAATATCCCTTAATAAAGACTCCCTATTCATTCCAAATGATTCCTCTAATCATAGCTCCTTCACTCCTTGAACCATCGAAATTCAATTTGCACTAGTTTGGGGGAAGTTGTACCATTTGGTTTCTAGCCTATTTTAGATCCTTGATTTATTGATTTATCAATTTTCTCAATTAGTTGAGAGATGTCCCAAAATTCCTCCCAACTCCTCTCAACATGTTTGGACATTTTTGGGAGAATTTCCCATTTCCAAGTTAAAGTGCACTCCTTGATCACACCCATCAGTATTTGAGTAACCACTTTTGAGGGGTACCTATAGCTTTAAAAATATGGTTATTCCTCTCCTTCCATATGTTCCAACACACATAGGTGGAAATGGCATTACAAATAATTTTAATGAGGAGGTGGTGTGAGGGGAATTTCCATCCAAAGATAAATTGGTGAACATCTCTATTGAATACCCACAAGATCCCAAGTTGGCCAAAGATTCTCTACCAAACCTGCATAGAATAGGGGTAATAGATTAAAAGATGAGGCATAGTCTCTTCCTGCCTATGGCATAACACACATAGATTGGCCATTTTAAATACATGTCTCTTAAGATTATCAATAGTGAGAATGATATTGCTCATTATAAATCACCAAAAGAAGTTGATTTTGGGGAGAAAGTGGGAATGCCAAAGATTTTTCCACTTTGCATCCCCCACCTCCCTAATTATCCTATTGTAGGCTAATTTCACACTATAGTTTCCATTTCAATAATTTTCCCATATAAGTTTGTCTGTCTCTGGGTAGGAAGGAATTCAAATATCTTTTAGAAGGGATCTCAATTCCTTATACATAGCCTTATCGATAAGGTTGAAATTGTCCATGTTAAAACCCTTCCACTCCTTATTTCAAATATAATTCATCACCTTTTCACCATGTTCATTCACCCCTACTCCTTTAGGGCTCGTTTGGTTGTAAGAATTGCTGAATGTGGCATTCACCTATGCTGGAATAATCTCTATTTTGGTGTTTACGTATTCTTAAAATAAGTTCTAGAATATCATTTTGACCTGGCTTGTCTGGTTGACTTCAAGAGAAGTCAAAAGATGCATATTCTATGTTTGGTTGCAACAATTGAAATAGGAATCAAAATAAGTTTTTAATTTAAATTTTAATAATTTAATAATTTTAGGAACAAAGATTTTTTTTATAAAAATTATATTTTTTATTATTTTTTTAAAAGCCAAATTATTTTAAGTAGCCCATATTTTATTTTTTAAATTGAATTTATTAGTGAAAGGTATACTACAAAATTTAAAATTCTTTGAAATTCAAAGGACATACTATATTATAAATTTTTATTTTTATTCTTAATTAAATCAAATTATTTTAACATGTATATGGTCATAACTAAAATCATTTTATTTTTAAATATCTTAAAGATATTAATAAATAAAAATAAGTCAAGGTCATTAATATGATATTTAAATGATATTTCAACATAGTTTCAATTATAAGACTAGACACAAAATTTATTTGTAAAGATAAGTTTATGAAAGTTTATAAAAGATATCAAATATGATATTAGTCTTTTTTGTCATTTAAAGAAAAATACATATTAAACTTTAATTAATGTTGACCTAGTTTATATCTTAAGATGAATGAAGGAAATAGTCCAAAAATGCATTCAAGCGACAAAGTCACAGATCTAACAATCTTTCAAATTAGGTTTATTAAAATTTTGAATAAGAATAAGCTATTCTTATTCCACCTTTTTTAGGAATACCTCTATGCTCATTTTGGGGTTGAATTAGAATAGACAAATTCGAATTTTTATTTTTTATTTTGCAAACAAATGTCAAATTGGTGAATGCACGTATTTATACTTTCCTATTCCCACCCAATTTCTACAATCAAATATGGCCTAAGAGTAGAAAATTTTGTGTGAATTAGGGGAGAATCACCAACCCATCTATCCTCCCAAAATCTAACCAGGTTTTAATCTCCAATATTCCATCTAATGTTTTCCTTTACATGTTTCCTTATCTCGATGATGTTATTCCATATCCTTAATCTAGCTAGGAGACATTCCTTGGAGAATATGACATATTGGGAAGCTCTCAAGCCTTGGATTTTCTAGGATAGGGTTGATTTCCATGATGATATCTCTTTTAAACAACATAATATAAATGGTGGTATTTTTTATTCAATTGCATAGACTTCTATTAGTTAGAGTTCTAGATCTTCACACTCTAGATTTTCATAAACACAACATTCACAATCTAAAATATCTCTTCTCTTAATTACTAATGAACCATTACACATAGACAGATATGTAAGCCTAATGTCATCTTTATTGTCTAGATCAATAGAATCTTGACCTAGTGGTCTCATTAATGCCTCTAAATATGATATACAATTTTAGCAGTCATTCTATCAATTCATGGGATAAATATTGGTGGCAGTTTCTATGTACTTCAAATTTTTATTAGAAGCCTAATAAGGGTTTCCATTGGCTAGCTCCCCATTTATTTATGGTTCCCACCTAGAGCCCACAATGACACTTGCAATCTTTTCATTTCACTTGGTGACACAAGTTCCTAATGGTTTGGTCTATCATTTTAGGGTCTAGGGTGGTTCACATATCCTTGTGCATGGATTTCCTTTGACTCTAGGCTTTAATAGGTGTGCTAGATCTTCAATGCCCTTTTTATGGATAATGTGAGAGCTTCATTCATATTTTCTAGTATTGCAAAAGACCCAACAATGTTGGATTTTAATTGATGACTTGTTATGAACCATTAGGCTAGAACCTTTCTCCTAGCATGAGATCTTTATAGGATTTTTTCTTTAGCTTTAATTCTTTGTAGATATGGAGTTATTTCAAGGTTGAAATCCTCTTTAATCTTTGGAAAGATAAAAATGTAATGTTATTTCTTCACATCTATCTTCATATAAATATTTCTATATATACTAAAGTGTGCATTTGTAATAATATTTTGATGTAGATCCGAATGCAAAAAAATAAATTGGCTCTTAAAATATCCCACTTGCAAGACCTACTTCAACATTGAGGAAATTTCATAGCTGGAGTTTCTAGAGTTTAACTAGATACTATCGAATATTCCACTGAAAAACCTCTACTCTATAGTTTTTGGAGTGGTCATAGTTCATCTACCCACTTCTCTCATACATTGTGGTCCCAAGCCCTCTATTGACCTTATAGTGAAGGAAGAGATTCTCAATGACACTACTCACCTTCACCATCCCATGATGCTTCCACTTCTACATGGTTGATTGATAATGTGGCTCTCATTACTATGTGTGGCTCTAGCTAGTTGGATAGTGGCAAAGATTCTTTGTCCATTTCCTCTAAGTAGTTCCCATAGTTGGATCTAGCCATTTCTCATTCCACAAATGCAAATGAAGAATTAGATAAAGTTGGATGGATAGTCCATAATGGAATTTATCAACTGATGTACAGGATAAAAAAGATGATCTTGATCCTCTACCTTTAGAAAGAACAATGATTTCCTTTGCCAATTAATACAATATGTTATTATTTTTGGGATAGGACTATGTTTATAAGTTTATATGAAGCTTTTTAGGCTCAACTCATTTGACTCATGGGGGGACTTTATGTCCCCCAAATTTATTTTGTATATTAGCACATTTTTAATTATATACAATGGAAAAGCTTATTCATCAAATAATATATGAACAATATGTGTAAAAAAAAATTATTGGCAAGACATTCAATGGTCAAAGAGTATTTGAATAGAATATGTAAGCATTTAAACTATTATTTTGTTATAAATGAATATAATTTGTCAATAGTTTTGAAATGTGTTTAGTTTGTGATAAATAAGAAGCCAAGGGGGATTCCCTAAATAAATAGGGAGTTGCAACGAAGTTGTAACAAATAATCAACAACAAAAATAGCTGAAAATACACTTACAATCACCAGAAAAGAAGGTACAACCAAAGTTACCATTTTTTAATGAAAAACATGTTCATGAACCATAAAGGAAAGAACATGCTAAAAACTCTACCTCTATCCACAAAGTTAAGAAACTATCTAACATAATTACAATTAATAACCAAAACTATTAAGCTAAAATTAATGATAGGAATCCAAGTCTTAAATTTTCCCATACCAAGTAGTTTGATACTTGAGGTACTATAAACCAAAATTAACTTAGTTTTATGTTTTCACACTTGAGGTACATCCAAAATAAATTATAGAGATTTTTATAGTTTCTAAAAGAAAACTTGCAATTATTACTCTCCCACCTAAAGGAGTAAGCCCACCCAACATAACAAAACCATACAAAAGGGAATCCACAACATCTTTTCTTTTGTTCCTTGGGTGCAACAACACCATGGTCACCCAATCCTCTACAAGAAACTTGAATGATTTCTTCATAGCCTCACCTCCCTAGCCATGGTTATTATGTTTCTTTTACTACAAGAGGTAGAGAATCATAGTCAAAAAAATGCATCACTTTGTTCACAAAATGGGCTAGCCTATATAAGTTTTTCTCCATCACTTATAGCTCCTTCCTTGGCATTGTCCACACACTACTTTAGACAACTATACACTTTATCTCTAACCTCAACCTAAACCTCCAAACCTACAATACATTGATCTTTTAGGGAATGGGGAAGGAAGAGGAGCTTTGGTGGGAAATGAGGGGAAGGGACTTTAGGATGGAGTGGATTGTCCTTATTTTTGACCTCTTGAATATCCAGGTTTTCAATTATCTCATCTACATTAACACTAGCAAAGATATGGGTTTTACTACTACTATGATTTGTTTCCATTTGAAACCCAACTTTACTCTGTTTTCGTGGTTTTATTTTCCTTAAAATAGTTTTCCTTCATCACTTTTTCCTTTTTCCTAGGTAGGTTAGTAATTCTAGAGGATCTACAAGACATTTCCTCCTCAACCTCTGAGTCGCTAAATGGACTTGTAATTCACTCTTGAATTTTTTAGTCATTTTGGAATATTTTCCTATTTTAGGGGAATTCATAGAGGAAGTCTTTTTTAGTCTTTTTTGGCCTTCCTTTCCCCTTGTGAAGTCAATGGTGAGAAGGTTAGGAGAAGGGTAAAAGCACGTGCAATGCATTTTATGTATTATAGATTAGCATTTTTCACATTAGGGTTAACAATCTTGATCTAATTATTTTACTGTCAACTACCTAACACATTTTTAAATTTCTATCTCTCTTGTCTTTTCATCCACATTAACACTAGCAAAGATATGGGTTTCACTACTACTATGATTTGTTTCCATTTGAAACCCAACTTTACTCTATTTTGTGGTTTTATTTTTCTTAATATAGTTTTCCCTCACACTTTTTCATTTTTCCTAGCTATGTTAGCAATTCTAGAGGATCTACAAGACATTTTCTCCTCAAGCCTTGAGTCCACTAGATGACCCTATAATTCTTACTTGAGTTCACTCTTGATTTTTTGAGTCATTTTGGAATGTTTTCCTATTTCAAGGGAATCCATTAGGGAAGTCTTTTTAAGTCTTTTTTGGCCTTCCTTTCCCCTTGCGAAGTCAATGGTGAGAAGGTTAGGAGAAGCATAAATTCACGTGCAATACATTTTATGTAATATAGATTAGCATTTTCATGTTAGGGTTAAGGTACTTGATCTAATTATTTTTAAATTGTAGATTAGCATTGTTTATGTTAGGGTTAAGACACTTGATCTAATTATTTTATTGTTAACTAACTAACAATTTATTTTCTAGTTCTCTTGTGTTTTCATTGAAAAAAGTTCGCTAATTGATGAATTAATTTTTCCAAATTACTATTTATTCAATTTTATTAACATATTTAAAATATTTTAATTAGAGTTGATTCATAAAATCAATTTATGTCTTATACCATTCAATCTAGACCGGTGATTAATAAGTATATTTTCTTTACCTCAAGATTTAATTAATGATAGTCCTTAATAGACTTTCTTTTATGTACAAGACCTTATTCATTTTATCTTACAGTACATGCAATAAATAAATTTGAATATTTACCACATCTTCAATTTCTACTTTTATATTATTGAACAATGTTTTCAAGTAGAAATACTTATTTTAAATTTCGTTTATTACAATAATATAAATATTATTATAATTTATAAATTATTAAACCTTTATTTACTTCTTGTTGTTCTTCTATATTCATCCCAATTTGAAGTAAAATATTTACCAATACACTCTATCCTAATTGATGACCATTGAACAATTTCATGATCAATGACAAAGTCTCCACTTTTATGTCAGCTTGATAACTCATCGACAGATAATTCTTGTCTCCTCTCCTTTGGCTCTGTGGGAGACAATGATACCCTATTCACTTTCTCTTTGTAATACTTCGTACCTAATTGTGACACTTGTATGATGAAGCAGAGTACAAATTATTTAATGATTTCAATATGAAAACAATAAAGAAATACAAACTGTGCGGAACACACAAGGGAGAGCAGTTGGCCAGTGAGCTCTCTTATTTACAACCATCCAACATAAGTAATATGAAAAATATTCTTCAAATTGGATTTGTATGGCGAAGTACTCTGAAAATGGGCCTTGAAAACAATCTTTAAACTTGATTAATGTTAATAACAATAAATATACTGAATTGCTCGGAAAACCCAAGGACGAGTAGTTGGTTTGCGAGCTCTACAATATTGTTTCCCTCACAAAATACAAAAAAGAGATTATGTATTTCAGCTGTATCATTCAAAACCATTCGGCAAAGTCTATATGAATCGAAAGTGATCATAAGAAAAAGCTTCAAATTTGATTGGTATAGCGAAGTAATCGAAGATGGCCCTTCAAAAATAATCTTAAAAATGGATTTATGATAACAATAACAATAAATTGGAGCCATATAAAATAGTATCTGCCAAGCCTTTTGTTTCAGAATGCATTATGTTATCTGGGGTTTTCATTGCTGAAATGGCGAAGGGCATACATGTGTTTCTGCTCTTCTCATTGCTCATGGCTCCCATTGCCTTTTCTCGTAAGAATAATAATGATATTTTCATTTGTAATAGATTGATAATTGAATATGGTTTTCATTTGTCATAGATTGATAATTGAATATGGTTTTCATGTGGTGAAATGTTGTGGGTGGTTTTACATATTTGCAGATAATAAGGAGTGCCCATGTCCTAATGTGTGTGCATGTGATAAAACATGGTACTATTATGGCGATGGGCCATATTGTAGATGGTTGAGCGGTTCCTTCAGCGGGCAATGTGTGGCGTGGAGAGAGGATGAATGCAACGACATATGCACAAATCAAGACCACTCCAACCATGGTGGAATGTGCGCCTGGAACAATCCACAAGGCCAGTCTTGTTACTGCTTATCTCGCTTCGATCCTTGCACATAATCTGAGGCTATTCTTAAATATTTTAAGAAAAAACTTAAGTTTGCTTTTAGTGTAGGATCCAAATCATAGATCTATGTGATATTTAAATTGTGGATCAGTCGTATTACTGCTTTGCCCATTTTGATCCTTGCACATGACCGATTGCCTTCTTATGCCTGCCATCCCTTCTACAATCCAATTTACTCCCTCTCTAATCGGAAATTGAGGTTAAAAGAATGACCATGTAAGAGGAATTATTGTGTGTTAAAGTTGATCTTAAAAGGAATATCTTCAGCGTCCAGATGATTGATCCAATTGTTTTTTTAATATATTTATATTTAGAAATCTATGTAAATATCTGGATAAATAAGATTTTAGATTAAGTGAGAATGTGGAGGGTTAGATAACACCTTCAGATTAGTTCATCTTTCTCCATGGACAAGTAGTGACATGATTGTGTAGATTGATAAGGAAGGCTTTGTTTGAATAAATTGTTTCAAGTGAGGACTTCAATATTCATGCACCATGACTTGTTTCAATTGAAGAAGGTGTGAAAAATCAAACTATTGCAGTCACTGATTATTAATCTCCTATCATAAATGATTATTAAACTGCTGAAAACAAATTCTCAGCTAATATTGAAAAATAACACAACTGCAATTTCACTTATAATACGAAAAGAAATGAACAACACAATGAACACAATATTTTCGGACAAATTGTCCCTGGAAAAACCCCTAAGGGAAAACCAGTTCTACAGATGAGGAATTATATTAAACTTTCGCAAATCAAGAGATACAAAATTCCTTGCCTCTCACTAGCAGAACTCCGACAACCTCCTAATTTCTCCCGCTGATATTCCCCACTGCTATCCCCACGCTAACACTGCGCCCTTGCTAACACTGCAAGATTGTTTGCTCACACTGCAAACGTTTCTTCAAAACTTCATATCTAAATGACCCAATGACCCCTTTTATACTACTCCTATTGGTAAACCAACGACTGAGATTAAATCAAACCAACAGTTGAGATTAAAACAACTCGATAGCCAATAATAGAATTGGTTGCAAGGTGTCCAAAAGGGAATGTTTAAAATTAGTAAATAATAACTATTTACTAATTCTTGGCAAGTGGACAAACAGTTGTCCAAACCACCCATAAATACAACTGCTATTCATAGATAAGGACGAACAACTGTCCAAGCTACCCATAAATACTACTGCTATTTTCGAGTCAAAAATAACAGCTGTCCAACTAACAATAATTAACATTCCCTCTTAGCGAGGAAGTTGTTCTGCATGACACCCATCTTATCTCTGAAGAAGATAAATTTGGCCTTTCCCAAAGCCTTTGTCAGAATGTCTGCTACCTGCTCATCTGTAGGTATGTATTGTAGTCGAACAACTCCCCTTTGTACACAATCTCTGATGAAGTGATATCTGATATCTATATGTTTAGACCTATCATGAAACACTGGATTCTCAGACAACTTGATGCAACTCTGATTGTCACAATGTATCACAGTAGTCTCAACCTTCTGACTAAACAAGGCTACTAACAACTTTCGAAGCCATATAGCTTCACATGTCGCCATGCTAGCTGCTATGTATTCTGCTTCTGCTAAACTTAGAGCCACAAACTTCTGCTTCCTACTGAATCAAGATACAACTCCTGATCCCAAGCTGAAACATCCTGAAGTGCTCCTTTTGTCTTTTGTACTTCCTGCCCAATCTACATCAGTATAGCCTATCAACCTGATACCTTCACCTCGAACATATCTGATCCCATACTCGACTATACCACACAAGTAATGTAGCACATGCTTAGCTGTTATCCAATGTATTCTCTTTGGTTCAACCATGAACTGACTAAGAGAGTTAACTGCAAATGCTATATCTAGTCTAATGTTGACCAAATACATAAGCAAACCAATCAACTATCTATATAAAGTGGGATCTACATCTTTCTCCTTAGATGTATCTACCTTCCTCCAATTTGTGATCATGGGTGTAGACATGGCTTTGCAATCCTCCATCCCGAATTTTTTTAAGATTTCAATGCAATATTTCCCTTGACCAAAAAAAATCTCCCCATCTGTCTGCCACACTTCCATGCCTAGAAAGTAGTGCATAAGTCCTAAATCCTTCATCTCGAACTCTTCTGCAAGGTTCCTCTTGCAATCCACTATGAGCCCTATAAGAAATAGATCATCCACATAAAGAACAAGAATGAGAATCTCACCCCTAACCATCAAGTAGTAGAGGTTAGCATCTGCTTCACTCTTCACAAAGCCCATTTTCTGCAAGTATATATCAATGCGCTCATACCATGCTCTAGGAGCCTACTTGAGTCTGTATAATACTTTCTTCAATCTGCACACGTGGGTCTCTTTGCTGTGTGCTACAAAGCCTTCTGGTTGTTCTATGTATACCTCCTCCTTCAACTCACCATTGAGGAATGTTGTCTTGACATCCATTTGATGGATTTTCCATCCCATCTATGCTGCAAGTGAGATTACAGCTCGTATAGAAGTATACCTGGCAACTAGAGAAAACATCTCCTCATAGTCTATTCCCTCCTTCTAAGATAACCCCTTTGCCACGAACCTAGCCTTGTATTTCTCGATGCTACCATCTGCACCGTGCTTTATCTTATAGATCCAGCATGATCCAACTACAGCCCTATCTATTGGTCTAGGTACTACCTCCCACACATCATTCTGCATTATTGAAGAATATTCTTCAACCATAGCATCTCGCCATACTTGATGTTCTGCAGCTTTTTGATAGCTAGAAGGCTCACTATCTACCAACTGACTAACTAATGCCACATAGTCATTGAACTTGGCTGGTTGTCTTCACTATCTAGTACTCTTCCTAGGAGCTCCCACAAACTCCTGAGTATCCCTTTGTGTATCTGGAACCACATGATTCCTGCTGCCAACTGTAGAGGATGAAATGTCAACCTCTAAGTCTTCTAGATGCATTTCCTGTTGCACCCATTGCTCCATACTCTGTGAATCTTCACTAACTGAGTCTACACTCGTACTAGTAACTGTACTTGAGCTTTGCTACCCTTGACTTGGTCTTGGAGCTTCTGTTGGCTACTCACTTTGATCATCTATTGGCAAATCTTTGGATCTCTTGAATGCCTTGTCCTCCATGAACTTGACATCCCGTCTGACAATAATTCTTTTAGTCCCTGGAATGAAAATCCTATATGCCTTTGAGGTCTCACTGTACCCAACAAAGTACCCTCTCTCTGCAGTCTGATCTAACTTTATACGTGTATCTCCAGGAATATGACAATATGCCAAACTCCTGAATATCTTGAAGTGACTAACATCTGGCTTCTTCCCTGTGAAAGCCTCCTCTGGTGTCATCTTCCCTAGCACCTTGTGTGGAACTCTATTCTGAATGTAGACTGTTGTATTACATGCCTCTGCCCATAAGTAACGAGGCATGTCCTGGTCATGTAGCATAGCTTTTGCTACCTCTGATATAGAACGGTTCTTCCTCTCAGCAACTCCATTCTACTATGGATTGTAAGGAACAATCCATTCTCTCTTGATTCCTTCTCTGGTGCAGAACTCCTGGAAGACATTTCCTTTATACTCGCCTCCATTTTCTAACCAAAGAACCTTTATCTTCTTTCCTGTCGAGTTCTCCACAAGAGCCTTGAACTCTTGGAATCGACTGAAAACCTCATCCTTAGTCTTCAAGAAGTATACCTAGGTCTTTCTAGAGAAATCATCAATAAAAGTAACATAGTACTCATATCCTCTGAGAGATTTCATTGACATTGGTCCACAAACATCTGAGTGTACTAGATCAAGAACACCCTTAGATCTGGTGTCACTCCTTGGAAAAGATGCTTTCACAAACTTCCCCAACACACATCCCTTACATACATCGTCATGCTTTGTGCTCACCTCTGGAACACCTGTCACGGTCTCACGAAGCAATCTAAGTGCTCCATGATGAATATGGCCCATCCTCCAATGCCATAGCTCTCCAAGATCTCTAGGATTACTGTTGCTCATAAGTGCCTTAGGAGCATCAAACTGCAATCTATAAAGGCGACCACTCCTAACTCCAATAGTTATGGGTGATTTCCAATCCTTGTGCTTAATCAACACATGTGTCCCTCTAAAGAGTACATTATACCCCCTATCCTGAAGAACAGATACAGAAATCAAATTCATACCTAAGCCTGGCACATATAACACATCATGAAGTGAAATTATCTTTCCATTCTCCCTCTGAAACTGAACAGTCCCTTTCCCAACAGGGTTGAGTTTGGACAAGTTTCTCATAGAAATTTGGATGTTGGTGTCCTCCTCCTTGTAACTGGATAAGTACTCTCTAACTCCTATCATATGAAATGACACCCCACTATCTATATACCAAACACACTGTGAGGTTGAGCTAACCATACAAGCTATGAGTGCAAACTCATCTTCCATTCTATTGGAGAGTTCTTCTGCACTTGCTGAAGCTGCCACCTGCTTCTTACCCTTCTTCCTCTTTGGGCAATCACTGACATAGTGGCCAAACTTGTGACATCCAAAGCACTTGACCTTAGAAAGGTCCTTCTTCTTCTTTTCACTTTGTGAATTTGATCCTTTGTTAGATCCCTTCTTTGCTTTCCCTTTACCCGCTAGGGCAACATTCTCTTGTTCCACCTCATTTTTCTGACTCTTGTTGGCCCCATTGACAAGACTTAGTCTAAACTCCTCCTGAGTGAAATCAGTCCATAGTCAATCCCAACTCGGTAAAGTATCTTGTCCACTGAAAACTTGAGCAAAGACACTCCATTGTTTAGTAAACCCATTTAGGGCTATTCTCACTAGCTCATCATCGCTAGGGCTATCTCCAACAGTTGCTAACTCATCCTTGACAAGTCTGAGCCTGGTGAGGTAACTTGTGACGTGTTCTCCCTAATTCATCTGGGTATTCTTTAGCTTCTCTCTGAGAATCAACTTCCTATTGGTGGTAGCATTCTGGTACAGATTTAGAATGGCGTCCCACATCTTCTTTGCTGTATCTAGCTCTGAGATATGTGGAACAATATGATCCTTGACACCATCAAGGATAATCCTCCTCGCTTTGGCATCATCCTTCCTATATGTTGCAAGCTGTGTTGCATCCGTTGGTACAGGTACACCACTGGTAGCATAATCCTTGATACCATTCTCTTCCAACAATAAAGAAATTTTGGCCTTCTAGACACCAAAATTGAGGCACCATCCAATCTATCCTGATCTCTCAAACCAGTTGAAGCCATCTCAAGGGTTTAAAGTAATAATAAATCTAAAGAGATCAAAATTTCTTTCCTAGGGAAAAACTCTTCTACCCTTAACAATGCTCTGATACCATGTGAAAAATCAAACTATTGCAGTTACTGATTATTAATCTCCTATCATAAATGATTATTAAACTGCTGAAAACAAATTTCCAGCTAATATTGGAAAATAACACAACTGCAATTTCACTTATAATACGGAAAGAAATGAACAACACAATGAACACAATATTTTCGGACAAATTGTCCCTAGAAAAACCCCTAAGGGAAAACTAGTTCTACAGATGAGGAATTATATTAAACTTCAGAAAATCAAGAGATACAAAATTCCTTGCCTCTCACTGGCAGAACTCCGACAACCTCCTAATTTCTCCCACTGATATTCCCCACTGTTATCCCCACACTAACACTGCGCCCTTGCTAACACTGCAAGACTGTTTGCTCACACTGTAAACGTTTCTCCAAAACTTCATATCCAAATGACCCAATGACCCCTTTTATACTACTCCTGTTGGTAAACCAATGACCGAGATTAAATCAAACCAACAGCTGAGATTAAGACAACTCGACAGCCAATAATAGAATTGGTTACAAGGTGTCCAAAAGGGAATCTCTAAAATTAGTAAATAATAACTATTTACTAATTCTTGGCAAGTGGACAAATAGCTGTCCAAACCACCCATAAATACAACTGTTATTCATAGATAAGGACAAATAGCTGTCCAAGTTACCCATAAATACGACTGCTATTTCTGGGTCAAAAATAACAGCTGTCCAACTAACAATAATTAACAGAAGGATTATCCTAACATGCACCATGACTTGTGAAAAGGATGTTGTATCATTGTATACACCTTATGGTATTCGTACTCACTTATATAATTATGTACGTAATTTTCATTTATGAATGTGAGACTTGTGCTTCTAGTCGATCTAATTAATTTAATTATTTTTTATTGATTTGCAATCATGTATATGTAATGCTTAGCATTGAATTACTTTTCTATTGTTATTATTATTTTTGTGTTGCCTCTTAAATGAAAAAGGGATTCTAGAAATTGAGTAACATGTTTCTAGGTTGATTTCTTATGGATCCCTATAGGAGACAACATTTCATGATAAAACTCAATAGTGTAAATTATAGTAGTGTGCCACAAGTCTTATTAGTACTTGTCGTAAGGCATATAGTACTATTGCAATCACTTTCTCCTAATTAGTGATTAAAATTTCTAATATCTACCAATCAAAATTAATGAATTTTTAAAAATTTATATAATTAATATTTTATATAGTAGAGATGCACATTTCTTACATTTATAAATTAATCAAATTAATTAAGAGCTATTTGATTGACTAAAATAATTGAGGTCTTATACAAGGATTTTCGGTAAGCACCATGTCCCTCCAAATATTCAACCGACTTTTAAGGCACTTCCCATTTTTGTTAAGTTAAAAGTGAAACTAAAAATCAAATCAATTGAAAAATATTTAAGGGTTTTTTGGGCCATTGAGAATAAAATTTAGTATAGTAGTGGCTCCTCATTGCTAAGGACTCTTATGCTTACCTTTTTCATGAGGAAAATGAAGTGGTTATTTGTACTAGTATTAAATTACATTTATAAAATGAAACACTATTATTTTCTTATATGATTTATTGGACATTTTCCTCATCTAATTTTACTTAGTAAATATATTTTATTGTAAGATTTTTGGGTGCAATTTAATTAGTGAATAGTTACACAATTTGATGAATGCTTGGTTTACATAGAGTATATTTTTCCTAATGATGGTTATGTTGATCCTCTCATTAACCTTTCATCTATTTAAGTAGTTAAGGAAATTGAAGTACAATTTAAATTAATCTTCACAAATTAAAAAATACTTTCTATTTTATAAGATTAAAAAATAAGTCAGGGAAAGCACCTTCAATTTATAAAACATTATATCGCACACAATATACTACTCTTAGATTTAATTTTTTATGATATTATTATTATATAATAAAATAATTAAAAAATTTATACACTATACAATATAATTCATATAAAATATTGATCTTTGGCAAATTTTTAAAAATCATATAAATTCAACCATTCAAATAATCTAAATAGTATTTCGATTAGTTATTCTTATAAGTAGTTACAATTAAACTTTTCTTTATAGTAAGGATTTTACAAAAAATTATTATACTACTAAAATAAATTACTATAGTGCTAAAAAGACAAGTACTAGCAACTATGTGACACTTGTTTATACCATGCATTGAAAGGTATTTCTCAAATTGAACCACTAATCTTGGATGAGGTTTTCAACATTAAATGTTAAATATTTTCCATGCACACAAACCTTTATTTTAGTGAGTGTAAATTAAATACATTATCTTCACTCAATTACTTTATATATATATATATATATATATATATATATATATATATATATATATATATATATATATATATATATATATATATAGGTAATAGGTTGAGGCTAAATGATGTAAGTGTAAAATAAATAAGTAACCTCTATTCCATTACTTATATTATATTATATATCATTTTTTTTCTATGAGAAATAAGTTGATGCAAAATAATTTCCTTAACAAGAGCTCTATTCGAGCCTGAGTCCTTGCCTTATGTGAGGAGTAGCAAGTAAAGTTTTAAAGAAAATAAATTATTGAGAACATAAATCAATGGTGGTTAAAATAAGAGGTTTTTAGTTTAAAATATGAGTACATAGACACATGACTAGAGATTTGTACATATCAATATGAGAGTACCATCTCATGCATTCTATTTGATAGGTAAGTTGAGTCACCTAGAAAATTCTGGAACATAAATGTTATGTAGAAATATGTTACTTATCCAAAAGCACTTATGCTTCTCACAATTATATTAGAATAAGTATTAGTAGGAAAAATGCTCAAGTTAAAAATAATAGAAACCTAAAGAAGAAAATAAACCATAGAAAGATAAGTGTAACGTATGGATGCTCAATTGATTGATTTGTAAATCTTAGCTCTCAACTAGTGTTTTGATCTGATATAGAATAAGTTGTAGTTTGGACTTAACTACAAATTCATAGGAAGTTTTATTTGATCCATTGTAGAATAATTTTATTGAAAATATTTTTTGACAACATTGAGCTAACATAGTGTACTTGAAACTAAAAAATACAAGATCTTGCCAAACCAAAATTGATTAATCCCATAAAGAATATTTGAAGAGTCCCATGTTGCAATTAGTATCTGGCATGTTGGTGCAGTTTTCCATATTGTTATGCTGAATGTGCTTTACTATCTGTTGGGACTAATTACACCTAAAAAATGTCCTCCATCTTTTCATTGTGAGCAACATAATGGTAGTGGATCTTATCTTCAACAATTCCTACCAAAAAGAAAGAGGGAAAATTAATTTTGTGATACCACTTGTAATGTCCCATTTAGGACCTTTTCTTATTTGCTTATTTATTCTTCTTAGTCTTCATGATAATTCATATATGATATCTCTTCCTCTATCATTTTTTCTTCTATTTATATATATTATTACTAGTGAGTAGTTGTGAATGGTTGCATCCCTTCAAATAACAATTAACTAGTTGTTATGGTTAAGGCTTAATAGCTATTAATTAGCATATATTTAACAATATATATTAATATATATTATATGTATAACATTTATTAATTATTAAATTTCCTTATTTGTAGTGTATTCTTAGGATTATGGATAATATAAGCTATTTAGACAACATAATAATGCTATCACCATTCATTTAGTACCATCCTTATTTATTACCATTATTACATATATCATAAGATTCTTATATTGGTAGATATATATTCTAATATTACTATATTAGTAGAATTATATTATCATTAGTCAATGATAATATGTTATCATTATATTTAAATACATCATAAAATGTATTAGATGATTTATATCATATATTTATCTATATAAATATATTAAATGAATAGAATATTATTGTTTAATTCTTATTAAAACCTAGTCTAAAACTAGGGACATCACAGAAAATATTAGGAAACCTTAGGATTGAAATGCTCAGGCCAGAGCACAATTTTTTGAGGAGAGTTCAGAGAAGATTTCTTGTAATGCCAATATAAATGTTATTTTTATTGGGCCCTATGACAATTCATTTACAATGCATTGAGTTTTTTTTCTCATAAATTCTATAAAATATTACAATGTTAAGAACAATAAACTGAAGCACATCTGGTTAAACATTATTGAATGCTATATACTATTACATGTGGCTAAAACTACTAATATCCAAAATTAATGGATTTATCTCAATCTTCTACTAGAGAAGCTGGAAAACTAAAGCTAGTGGTTTTTTATTCTTAGTGTCATAAATTGGTCCTTTCTCTTGAAATATAAAGAAATCTCTTTTCATGCTTCACTACATAAGCACTTTATTTTTTTCAAAGTATGACTAGTAGTAAATGCAGTATGACAAGCAGTGGAAATTAGCAAGGAAGCAGTGGAAACCATTAGTATCCTAAGTATAAGGCTTTATGTCTACAATGTTGTCCATTAGTGAGTAAAATTTATATTTATCATAAGTGAAGAGAAATTAGGTAATAAAAATTGAGGACTTTTCTTGGTTGTTACAAAAGTTGATTTGTATCTTATTCTCCTAGTAGCCAAATATAGTCTCAAGTTTCATGCATAGATGCTTGAAAGATGCGAGGATATAAAAATCGTCAAAATAAATCATGACCATAGAATTGAGAGTATGAAGCAAAAATTTGGGGAGACATTACAATGCACAGAAAGACATTTTTTTAAGTAGAAAGGGGTAGAGCATGTTTTTTGTTATTAAAATCAAACATTCAAATATGACAAACATTCATATCACATGCAACTCCTTCTCAAAGGATCCAACTAGCACTGATGTTTTACAAATATATTGCAAAACCATGCTCCAAGCCAATCATTACTGTAGTCTACTATAAAGCTTATTCTCAGTCTATTGTAAGGTCCAATCTACCCTCTCCTACATCATAGAAGAAAAGCTATGAGATTACCTGCAAAATTATACATGGTTGAGAATAAGATTGGGGTTGGAGGCATGCAACAATCAAATACTCTGCAAGTGAAAAAAGAAAAAGTTAGCCTAAACTAGTTTTCATGGATTTTTAGGAACATTTAGCGTTAGATTCACTCTGATTATCATATGGCTCTCATAGTTTGACAAGAACCAAATGGGATTCTATGGACTATATAAATCAATAGAGAATGCTACCTCTGAAATTTAAAAAATAAAAATTAATTGACTTTGAAACTCTAATTTACTAATTGAAATGTTCAAAATAAATCAAATCAAATAACAACAATAGACCAACAACTAATGATACCTTCTAGTTTTAACTCAAATCTCAGAAAAATATTATATTTGAAGAACTAATTTGTTCATACCAAAATTTTCTTCCCTATCCTTGGAAGATAGAGTCAAATTAATATTAATGAGAAGATTATTCCTAGAGCATGGGGTGGAGATAAGAATGAATGTAAACAACATTCCCATAGCTACACTTAGATGCATGGTAGGCACCCTTAGGCAAACCATCTATCACATGCTTGGGGTCGAATCCCTCAATGTTAGAGATTGATTTTCACAATGGAGAGTCAAACCTATATCTTACCACCCCAATAGAAAAGAGATAAATTAAAAATTAAAAAAATCCACTATGAAAACAAAATATAGGCATGAATACATGCTAGAGAAAGAGAATCTATTTTTGAGAGGAGAAGTTTAGGTAAAAGTGAAACAAAACAAGGAAACAAAAACTAATACAACTCATCCACTCATTTGAACCTTTATGGGGACCATAAAGTTGGATGGAAAATTAATATAGAGAAAATAATGTAATAGACAAATATATAGTTTCTACAATTATTTCGAACTTTCTTTAAAAATCCACATATTTCATTCTATTTTCTGTCTTTGATGCATAGACAAAGGAAAAGGCCCAATTTAATCCTTCCCACTAAGAAAACATTCAATTATTTGTGTGGCAATGAAAAATTACACAACCAAATCCTTTTTGATGGTCGCCAAAAATTAGGGTAAACTAAAAAATGTGTATGGTGACTAAGTGATAGTTTAGGGACAGAAGTGTAGCTATGTAAAGTGATTGACAGTCTTTTGATTATACGTAAAGGGGGAAATTTTGATGGCCAAGTAGAAAGCCTAATTCCTATGGAGACAACCAACCAGTCACTATGAAAAGGTTATGTAACAACAATTTCATTTCAATCTACTGTACCTATACCCATGCAAAATCATAAGGTATTAGTTTCATTGTTAAACAAAAATATATCTAAGTACAAAATAACATTACAAAAACTTTAGTTTGTCAAAAGAAAAAATGATTTGAGAAAATTTGGGTACCATAAACCCTAATAGTTAATAGGAAAAAATATGAACTCAGAAAAATTTGTATCAACAATTTTAAGAGCTAATGACAAATAACCTTAAGACAAGATAAACTACCCTCATCACTATAGAATTAGGGGAAAAATTAGCTCTAGAACTTGTAACACACACTGCCTTCACAAGAGAATGTAATAAAAAAACAGTGAATCCCTTTTATTGAAAGCAAACAACTAGAAAGAACTATTACTTCCACCTGTCTGTGTATTATGACAAATGTAGAAGTATAGACTGTCCACATGAATTTATTTTCCAATGCTAGTTGACATAACATGCAATATTTATGAAAGGAGCCAGTGGCCTTTTCATGAGCTAGAGGAGGTTAAGGAGAAGGTGGGTCAAATGGAAGGAGCCAGGAATCTAAAGTGCCTAGAGAAAGGGATAGATTATGATGATAGGCATAGCCTAGAAGAAAGAAGGATCCACAACCTAGAAAATTACAATCACGATCTGTCGAGCCAGATGATCTCACTGCTCAACTCAATTAATAACAACATTCTATCTTTAACTAATTGGCTTAAATATAGAGGCATGCAGGGGGATGTGGATGGAAAAGATAGGGGTAAAGCCAGATATGATGATGATAATACCACTGGTATCACTTTTTCTACTCTAGACCAAGAAGAACATAGGACTCACTAGCAAGAGGCTGAGGAGAACCAGATGGCCTAGAAGGCTGCCTGGGTCATGCAGGAGCTAGAAAGAAAGATTGAGGATTAGTTCCTATCTTTTTCCTTTTTGGCTAGCTTTTTGTTCTAGCTTTTTTTTGTTTCATTTGTCTTGTCTTTTCTATTTGGCCTTTGTTTATTTGGCTGGGCCTAGTGCTTATTATTAGCCTTTAGACTTGTTACTTTTGTGGCTAGGATTCTAACACTTATTTTCAGCCTATTATGTTTTAACTCTCGAGTTTCAGGATCCCTATAAAACCTACTTATCTAATAAAAAGCATGCAATATTTATAATTTAAGGATTGATAAAATAATAAAAATATTGTAAAATATAGTTTCCACTAATGAGAAATTAATAATATGATAAAAATGCACTTAATATAATTAATTGGACAAGACCATAGGTTAAATATTTTCCAGGCACCATTTTTGAGGCATGTTAATTGGAAAGAAGAAGATGAAAACTATAGTCTCCTACCTTAATGACAAGGACTAATAATAATGAACCAAGTTACAACATAGCTCATAGGGGTGCTAGTAGAAAAGACTTGGATGGAGAAAACATCCAATCTTTCCCCAAAAAGTATGATCCCAATGAAGTTAAACATTCAAAGCTAACTATTTTATAGTTACAAGATATGTTGTATTATTACCAACATGATGACATCGTTGTTTTATTTTTATTTTTTGTTAAAGTATTTCAACTCAACAAAAATTGGGCTTTTGCTTTAATTATTATAAAAAGATAAAGGTAAGGTTAAAGCTTGACCTTGGAACCCAAAATTTTATGTAGCTCTACTTTCACTATAAAAGCATTTCTATAATATTTTCCTAGTACATCCTAGTAGATTTTTAAGATGACCTACAAATAAGTGAAGGAGATTCATTTCCAATGAAAATATGAATCATCTACAATATATCATTTGTGTCATATCTCTTAGAAGGATTAAATTAATCAAGAGGATGTCATTCAAATGGATAAAAATAAAAAATTGAATAATCATGTAGGACAACAAGAAAAGTATTCCAAAAAGACAATAATTGTTTAGGTTTATTTAAAACATGTGATAGAATCACTATAATTTTGAATAATAAGTATTACTAGTATATTTGAAATTAGATAAATTTTAAACTAGGAAAATTCTATGAAATGTCTTCATCAAGGATTAGATAATCAATCAAAATTTTATTAAAATATTTTAAATCAATTTATGTTTTCCTTCTCAAGACAAATAAATGAATATTTAACTTATATTTTGTAGTAATATTAAGCATTGATTAGATAAACTTGGGAGAGTGTAGTGCCTCTCATGTTTGTAGTATGTACCTTGTTTATTTTGATTCAAGAGATACTTGTACTCATGTTATTATTTTGCATTTTAGATGACATGAGGATTAGATGTTATACCTCAATTTCAATATCATAGATGATAGTCTACTATGATGTGTAGTTAATCATATTTGCATGTTGATGCCATTTTGATATGATAGTATGTTTTATGATGATATCTGGTTACTCATTATTTGGACATATCTCAGATTATGTTATTTGTGTTGGATTTAATGCATTTATTTCTTTGGCTATGTTATTATATGCAATTGCACTTGATCATGTGTTTTAGTGTGTTGGATTTATATCCCTAGCAGTGGCACATGGGGTTAGTGATTCAACTATTCATTTTCCCAATGTCATCCCTATATGGTCAATGTATCTTATTTAAATGTTAAATTAAACCTTTTAGTGATTTAATTAATCCAAGCTCATCTACATTATGTGACTAAACCTATGAGTGTGTCTATGCATTTAGAGGTTCGCATTGTTCCAAAGGTTGTTAAGAAAATTTTTGTGATTTTGGGATCTTTGGGCTTTATTTAATTTATTTTTAATTTTTGGTAGCTTTTCCATAGATGAATATCAATTAATTGGAATAACTTTTCTTTTTTTGGGTCAATTCAGGGTCTAACTAGTTTAATTGGTTGTTTTCCCTAATTGATTATTCACTCAAAAAGTGAATAAGTATTGAAAGAAGAAATTAATTCCTCACTTCTCACTTTTGGAAATTGAGAATTTGAGAGCTTTTCCCAAAATCCTCTTCTAGAGGATTATGTTTCTGTTCATTGTAAGAGTTGAGAGCATGGGATATTTGTGAGGTCAGTCTGGTTGGATCCAACTTGGGGAGACCTTGCTTTGCCGTGATTTTTGACAACTTCTGTGGATTATTTATTTTATTGGGCTATTTCCTATTTCTACCCCTTTTGCTATCAGGTCCCTCCCAATTTTGTGTTTCATCTCAGTTTCTACATCTATTTCTGGTAACTATTTGTTAGAAGGCTGAGAACTAGTGTTCCCCTCTATTTATGTTTGTTGATTCTACCTTGTTGGTCGGATATGAATGTTTCCCCTATTTTTAGGATGAGGGTTTGGGGTTTTGCACCATTATTCTATCCATTTTTGCATATGGTGTCTGAACTAGATTTTTATTAGATTTTTGTGGCCTTTGTGTCCTAAGACCAAATGGGTTTTATTTTCTAAGTTTTCCAATTTTTGGGGGGGTTTTACCTCAATTTTCATGCAACCCTATTTTCTCAAGTTTTCTTGGCATGATGTTGGTTGTGGACCTAGGTCATCTATTTGGATGCTAGTTAGACCATTTTTGTACTTTTATGTTGCATTGGGATGCATGCACATCCGTCCTCTCAAGCTTGTTTTTAGTTGAGTGATATTTTTCGTGTGTTCTCATCCAGTCCTTGTGTAATGATCTTCATAATGATGGTGTGCCACACACAAGTATGTATGCATACACTTGTCAGGTGACTTGCGAGTCCTAATCTCCATCAAGTTGGGTTGGGAATATGCATGCTTATGGGAACTCATCCTTAGATAAGCATGGGTAGGGTAGGGTAGCATATGGAGGGGGCTTCTATCTTGTAGCCTGGTGACCATTACCTAGTGGGTTGGCAGAGGAAATTTTAAGTAAGTGATAACTAAATAAAACACTAGGTGGTAATAAAACTTAAGACAATAAAATGTTTAGTGTGAGCTACTTCCATTGGGGAGTTGAGTCTTCATGATCAGAGTTTGGAATTTTTGATGCCAAGAGACTCTCCATGATAGCAACCCCTACATAGTAACCCACTGGGTGTCTTACTAGGACCTAGAGTTATTGCACTATCTCGTGTTCTTGGTTTCTATCATCATTACTATCTGACATGAGTGTTAGCCATGGAAGTTTTTCTTTATGTGTGTTTGTGATGGGATCATTATCTCTATTAGCACAACAAGAATGAAACTATGAGTTTCATGTGGTTGGGAGGCCTAGCTAACTATATGAATGCTTGTGGACCACTGTACAAAGATACTCTATTATCCCAGTGTGACCGTTGTTTGTTGTTCACTTGGCACTTCAGGTTCTAGAGTATGTTATCTTGTGATTTATGCTTTCATTGGAATGCTTGGATATCATGTTTATATGATGTAGTTTATTTGACACAATCCTATATTATGATGATTAGCATATGATTAGATGATGATTTTCAGTAGTTGGAATATCTAATGCTTTACTTTTCAACATGTTAGATAGCTTCATCAATCTAGTTGGTAGTTTGGGATGTTATGTGCAGGGGATGGCTAGGACCTTTAAGGTCTCATGATGATATTATGGTTGGGAGGAATCATAGATGAGTTTTGTTATGTTCATTCATTGAGATGTTGTTTTTGTACACTATAATGTTACTTTTTGCATTCATTTCTATTACTACCTTATTCTAGATGGTTAGATGTGTTCCTTATGTTTCAAGTGTCCAAGCCTTGACTTGTGGATTTGGTACTCCCCGGTGTGGAGGTTCTAACTCTCTTTTATTCCTTTGAATGTTCATTGGAACATTCTTATTTTTATTGGGTGACTATTTTTCAGCATGGAGTGATACTTGTAAACACACACCTATATAGAAAATATCATGTGATACTAGAAAGTGTCACATGCCTTTAGAGAAAATGTCGTGTGATACTAGAAAGTATCACATGCCCTCTCATGAAGTATCATGTGATACTTGTAAATTATCATGTGATACTTGTAAAGTATCATGTGATACTTGTAAAGTATCACACAATCTTACAAGAAGTATCATCTAATCCCTAAAAGGATAACATAGCTTCTTGAGAAGTATCGTACAATACTAGAAAGTATGTACAGTGTTGAATTAAAATGTCACCCTAGTTTTGATTAAAACTTGTTCGAGTGGACAACAGACACTTTTTAGTTTGTCCAAGAAAATTTGAGAGGTGTTTTGGCTACCCTCTACAGTGTTCTCAAATCCCTTGGAATTAGATTTTGAATTTGAAACTTTTTGGATTTGAAATCATTTTGTGTCTTGTGTAGTTGTCATTTTTGTGTCAGTAGTGGCATTTGGAGATCCATTGGTGTTTGGATATTCGTTTCTTCCATTACAATCTTTGTGATCCTCATATGTTGATTATCATGTACCTCCATATTTTCTTTATTTATTTATTTTTATCTTGGCTTGTTTTAAATCCTTGTTCCAAGGATCTCTAGGCAAGGCATTATAGAGAGAGCATGAATTCATTAGCAAGCCACCATGAAGGAAAACTAGGTGAATCTTACCAACCATAAGATTATTGCATTATTAAGCAGACTCGTATAAATTTATAAAAATTATATTATGTATTCATTTAGATTTGTAGAAACTAATTTATACATACATTTGAGAAAATGTAACCTTTGGTTATATTTTTTTTATAAAGCATCTTATTTCATTTTATGTAACATATACATTGTATAAATTCGCATATTAGATATACATACCTATCTATAATTTGTCTTTTATGTCATCTTCTCATCATATTAGAATAAAGTAAATATTATCTGAGAATTTTTAGTTGTCTTATTCTTCATAAATTTTATGTATAAAAAAATAATATAAGGATTGCTTATCCACATTTAAAGCACTTTTCCTACTAAGCCCTATTTTTCTATTAAGGTCTATACCCTTATTTTTAAAAACTAAAACATAGATACTGTGTGACAATCACAATATAGATCAACTATGATTTTTCCATATATTCTAACTTCATATCTTGGAGAAACCATATGATATCATATGACCCAACATAGTATAGAAACTCCCTTGTGACTAGCCAAGCCCAAACTAGAGGAGGCTTACAAACCTTAATAATTGTTGGTTAATTACTTACTTTGAGCATAGACTTTTGGCTTTGGCCACTCTTCAAATATTATCGAATTTAAGTATTTTGAACCTAAAATTCACATCACCAATTTTTTTTAATTCAAAGAAGTTCAGAAATTTACATAATTTTTTAATATGGTAGTTTTTTTTCCCAAATTTATAATGTAATAACTAAATATTTGTAAGGTATATGTTTGACTAAATTAAGTGTGATAAATATTTAATATTGTTGTGATCATCACTCAAATCATAAAATCTATAGAATTATAAACATAGACACTTGTATCTACTTTATAATGATATTGTAAAGCCTGGCCACATGATATCTATAATCAAAACTAACTAATTTAATTCAAAATGTAAAAATAAAGAACAAATATTTATATTCTTTCAAGTAAAAAAAATGCAATAACCTAGCACTAAAACTAAACCCTTAAAATTAAATAGCTATTATTATTAATAGCCATTTTATAATAATCATTACATGCTATATAATAATTATAAAGCCTTACAATTTTTTAAATTATAAAACCTTACAATATTCCATATAGTAACATGAACTACTCAAATAATTGAGTTTAAAAGGTTTTCTTATAAACAACTAAAATTGAAAAGAGCTCAAACATAGAGGCATATAAACTAGTTACAAACTGTATTTTAGAATCAGTAAAAAAAGATAGCATTGCTAGTAGTTTTCCTTTGTGCTCAATTAATCTTGTAGTATGTCAAGATTAGGGTTTAGTGGTGTAGGACCTAGCTATATTGCATTGATATAATTAACTAGGTTGTGTGCAACCCTAGAGTCAATAAAACTAGACTCAAAATTGCAAGTGTTTTGAAGAAAATAGGAAGTTTAGTTTCATCGAATCCCTTTTTGTAATGTAGAGCTAAACACTACAAGAACTCGCAAAGGGAAATTATTTTTGTCTCTATGAAGAAAATAGGTGAGAAATATTTTATGTTCAAGGCATCAACAAGATTTAATTATGAAAAATAAATCACAAACTCATGAAATATCACTCAATAGAAAACAACGTTGAGTGACAACTTTGCCTAGCACAAAAGGGTGTTGAGTGATAGCTAGTAAGTGCCAAGTGAACTCAACACATGAAGGAGCCAAGTGAGATTGGTAGCAAAGGGAAACTTGACAAAAGAGGGTGTCGAGTGAGCTCAGTCACCCAAGGAAGGTGAAGCTCAACGCAATGTATGTCGAGTGAGCTCAGAAAAGTAAGGAGGAGCTTGGCTTCTAAGGGAAAAATTGAGGATTCTAAGTAAGTAGAGAATAAGCTCAGTTAACACGTGAACCAAATAAGTTAAAACTAGACATGTATAGTTTGAACATTTTCACCATTAACAGACAAGGAGGACAACTGAGAAACTTGCAAGTATGAACTTCTCAAATACAAAATAACATGCAATGAAGAATAGAGTGGAGACAACAAATATTTGTATGCTTTCTTGCTTGCTTTTTTTAATATATTCAACTAAGTTAAACTATTACAAAATATGGAAGCATTTGGTTTTAACTAGAAAACACTAGAAACTTCAAACTGATAAAACTAAACTCAAACTTAAACTTACAACACTAATGGCTACATAAAATCAAGCTTGGAGAAATCACTACTTCATGGGATAAAACAATATGAACTCATAGAAAGAAAAAAAGGTAGTCAAGATCTATGTTGTTTCTTCCTGAACCTTCAAGGTATGTGTAGGATCATCTTGTGCCAAAAAGTGGCAATTTGAAAAATCTGTAGTTCTAAAATATCTCAAACCATTCCAAAATATATTCCAACTTTTTTTCCACCCACCCTGATACTATATGAAAACAATTAGTATCTTTATAAGGTCTACTATATCTTTTGATACCAAACATATATGGTCAACTTTAAAAACATCCTAAAAATGTGCTTTTGTCCTATTTTTATGTGATTTTTACTTCAAATATGTAGTTGATTTTTTTTCACCAAAATTTGATGAAATGAAAAGTGTTTCTTAAGAATGTTCTTATCTTTCCATAAATGTAAGGTTTGTCAAATAATGAGTTTAGTAAGTAATTATTACTTATTTTCTAATGGAGTTACGTATAAAGTGTTGACTGACACACTACTTAAAAAATAACCATAAGTTTCAAATGGTACAACATTTTTTAAATCCAAAAGATGCATCACATTCTATATTTCTTCTACTATAAGGAAAAATAATGAAAAAAGGAATTTTGCAGAGTTTTGAATTAGTTAAGGTGGTCAAACATGAGATTTTTTTTATTCCAAAAATACTAAAGTCAAAAATTAATTATTTATTATTTATTTAGAATAAAAATACTCAAAAATATGTGTCAAATCTAGGCATGAGTCTACTACTTATATCTAGAATATTATTTAAAAATATTATCATTTGATTTTGATTAAGGTGGTTAGATATACGTCTACTTATTTTTGTTCTAAAATTTTTGTAATATTGCATTAAAATTCAAAATTTTGACCAATAATTTTTTTTTTTTTTGAGATGATTCCTAATATTTTAGAAACTATATTCAATTTTCTAGAGATTCTTTTCTCTCAAATTTTTCATATAAGGTTAATAACAAGTAGAAAATTGCATGTCAAGTTGACATAACCTTGATTTTCTGATTTTTCATTGCCACTTAAGAGCATAGTTTGGTTGACCATGAACTTGCACATACCCTTCATCTTATTCTCTAACATCTAACTTGATCTATTGATCATCTTCCTTCTATTCTCTATGCTCTGCTTTGCACTTTTCTTTTTCTCTCCAAACTTTCCAACTAATCGAATGAGTCAAATTCATTCCTTTTGTCTTTTAGTAAAAGTTTTCCCTTTCATTTTGGATATCAAATTCACCTACTGAGTTAAATGTTGTCAGGTGGGTAGGTGGGCATTTGGCTCCAAAGGCAACTAACCAAATTCAATAAATTTATGACACTCCCCCTTTATCCCAAGCCAAACAAAACAAAGATCACTCCTGATTGAAATCAACTACACAAAGACTCTTTCTTAGGTGTACAAAAGTTCCAATACCCAAAAGTTTTGTAAAAATGTCTGCTAGCTACTACCTAGACTTGCAAAAATCTATTTTGATATCACCATTCTCCACCAGCTCTTTGATGAAGTGATATCTAATCTGTATTTGCTTTCTTCTCCCATGTAAGACTAGATTCTTAGGAAGTGCAATTGAGGAATGTTGTCACAAAATATTGTGAATCCATCCTCTTGCCTTTCATTCAAATTTGTTAAGATCCTCCTTAACCAAATAGATTGACATGATGTTGCATTTTCTTCTCTGTATTTAGCCTTTACTTTAGATTGAGCAAAAATAGGTTGCTTCTTAGATGCCCATGAAATTGTATCTAATCTCATATGAAACATGTATTTGGAAGTGCTCTTCTTATCATCTAGACTTCCAGCCCAATCACTATCTATATAACCAACCAACTTAAAATCATTATTTGTAGTATACAAAATCCCAAATCCCTTGGTACCATTCACATACCTTAGGATGTTTTTCCCAACTTGCCAATGGGAATCCTTTCATGTTTTCATAAATCTAGAAATCAAACTTACTGCATGCATCATGTTAGGCCATGTTACTATCAAATACATTAAATTTCCAACCATATTCTTGTATAGTGTTGGATTCACACTTTTTCTGCAATCTTCCTTGCTCAACATTAGACCTACTATTCTTGGTGTTGCGGTTGTCTTACTATTATGAATTTTGAGTCTTGCCAAGATCTGACTTGCATACTTTTCTTGAGAGATGAAGATGACATTCCTAGAAAATACTTCAAGAGATCTAGGTCTATCATTTCAAATTCATTCTTCATGGCCTCTTTAAACTCGCCAATTAGGAAATTGTCATTTCTAGTGAAGATTACATCGTAAACATACAAGACAACGATCGACACTTTACTATTTTATGCCTTAATGTATAGAGTGGGATCACCACCACTTTTGCTAAATCTATTGCTCATCAAATATGAGTCAATCTTGTTGTACCATTCCCATGGAGCTTGCTTGAGCCCATATAGAGCTCTCTTCAATCTATATACCTTGTGTTCTTTACCCAAAACTTCATAACTAGGTGGCTGCTCCACATAAACCTCTTCTTTCAATACAACATTCAAGAAGGTAGACTTCACATCCATTTGATATACCTTCCATTTGTGTTGGGCTGCAATTTCTATGACAACATGCACAACTTTCATTCTTATAATTGGGGCATATGTGTCATCATAATATTTTTCATACTACTACTTGTACCCCTTGACCACTAAGCCTTATGCCTATCTATTTTTCCTTTAGCATTGCACTTGGTCTTGTAAACCCATTTCACTCTAATTACTTACTTTTTGGGAGCAAAAGTAGTTAACTCCCATGTCTCATTTCTTTCAATAGCATATGTTTCCTCATCCATGGCATTACACCATTTCTCTTCATTCACAATTTCTTCAAAATAAATTGGATCACTATGAGAAAATAATGCAAAATTTACACTCTCATCACAATCTTCCTCATACCTTTCTTCTTTGTATATCTCCCTTATACTCAAGATTTGAATTCTCAATATTGTTGCTGCTACTATTTTGCATACTAGCTCAAGGTTGTCTTAAAGTGCTTGGAGTTGTCACTCAGCATGTAAGGGTCTACTTTCTTTTCTACCTTTGTCTACAATCTATATTTTTTTCTCCATCTTCTTGTTGATCACAAATGTCATATTCTTCCTCATCAATGGTCAATACTTTGCTTGAAGTTCTTGAAGATTCATTAGTTGATCCATCTCATGACTGATTTTCATGAAACTCCACATCTCTTGAAATGATGATCTTTTTGGCAATTGGATTATACAACCTATAAGCCTTTGATTCTAAGCTATAACCCATGAAGATGCACTTTACACCTTTATTATCTAGCTTTTTCCTTTGTTCCTTATGCACATGTGCATATGCTACACATTTGAACACTCTCAAGTGCTCAACTATCCATCTATTCCTTGACCAATCCTCAAAAGGCATCTTGTCACAAATTGACTCTATGGGATATTTATTAATCAAATATATTTTTGTTGCTACAACTTCTCCCCAGTACTTAGTTGGCATCCCTTTTGCTTTCATCATGCTTCTAGCCATTTCAACAATGGTCTTTTTCTTCCTTTCAGCCACTCCATTTTGTTGTAAAATGTCACTAGTCGTAAGCTCTTTCTTGATGTCATTCTACCTACAAAAATTTACAAACAAATTGGAGGTATACTCTCATCCTTTATCTGATATAATGACTTTAATATAGTGTCCGCATTCTTTTTCAGCCAGGGCTTTAAATTCAATAAATTTTTCAAATTCCTCAATTTTTTTCTTCAAAAAATACACCTATGTCCTATGACTGAAATCATCTATGAATGTCATGAAATAAGTACTCCACCCAATAGAAGTAGTTTGCATAGGTCCTACTAAATCAAAATGCACCATCTAATGATGCTCTTGCCCTTCTATAATTTTTAGAATTAAAGGGAAGCCTATGTTTTTTACCCAAAATGCAAGCCTCGCACTTGTCATATGAATCTACTATGCTTGGCAAACCATCTACCATTCTTTTCTTGGACAAAAAATTCAAACCAGAAAGGCCAAGATGTCCATACTTGAGATGCCAAAGCTTGAAGGGGTCTTCAATCACACTCCTAAGAGTTGATTGCTAACATATTTTTGTATATTCATGCTTGGGAGGTGTAACATTGACTTGAGAAGAAAAGCATGTCTCTATCCTCAAGGGGAACATCTGGTTCTTTTTCATTTGGACTAATACAAGTAATCTATTACTCCCATCCTTCTCATGAATGCCACACTTGTCATTTTCCATCATCACCTTGTATTCACTTTGAATAAGTTGTCCAATACTCATCAAATTATGCTTCATACTAGGGAAAAAATACATATTATGTATCTCCCTCTTCTCACATTGCTTTATGTAGACCATGATTGATCATGTGCCCACTATGGGAATGGTTCTATTATTTCCTATCTTAATTCTAGGCTTAAAAGTCTTATCAATGAAAGAGAATAAACTTCATTACTACTCATGTGGTTGCTACAACCACTATTTAGGCACCATACCTCAGGGTTACCTTCTTCACCAATGTCACACATGATGAAGGTTGTGGGATTGTTTGCATTTTCCGTGTTCACATTAGCCACATTTGCATTCTTCTTTGATTGATCATCCTCCTTCTTCCAGCATTCACTAACATAATGCTCTTATTAAAGTTGTAATTCTTCTTACTTCCTCTAGAGTTGTTTTGAGAGGTGCTTTCTCCCTCTTGGTTTCTAGCTCATCCTAAGCTTTCTGCACTAGCATTCCTTTTACCATTTCTTCCTCTCCCTCTACCTCTTGAATTCTCTTGAGCCTTAAAATATTGCTCTTGGAAAGTTGTTGATGATTGGTTAATCTAGTGCTCATGGGTTTGAAGAGTTCCCATCAACTCATCCATGATCAATATGGTGAGGTCCTTTTTCTTCCTCAATGGTCATCACAAGGTTGTCATATTTTTGAGGTAAACTCCTCAATATTTTTTCTACAATCTTTTGCTCTTCATAGTCTTATCCATTTGATTTGAGTTGGTTTATCAAAGTAGAGATTCGTGAGTTGAACTCTGCAATAGGTTCATTATCCTTCATCTAAAGGTTCTCAATTTTCCTTCTGATCATCTATAGCTTCACTACTCTAACCTTATCGGTCCCCTTGAAGTTCATCTCAAGGATATCCCATGCTTTCTTTGCATAATTTTTTGCTACAATATTGGGGAAGACTATTTTTGTCATAACTACCTCAATCATATTTAATGCCTTAGCATCCTTTCTCCTTGACTCTTTCAACCAATTTTTGTATGGGTTTATAAGAGCAGCATACAGTGCTAGGACTATAATAGCATTAAATCCATTGATCACAAACTCCCACAAATTATTACCAACCATTATGGTTTTCATCTTCTTTTCCCATGTATCATAATTTCATCCATTAAAGGATGTTGATTGATACCATATCTTTCTTGCATCTCCTGCCATGTCAAATAACTTAGAAAAAAAGTGCCTAAAATCATTGTGGATGTGGAGACTCAAAGCTCTGATACCGTGTGAAAAATAAATCACAAACTCATGAAATTTGACTTGGCAACAAACAATGTCAACTAATAGTTTTGCTTGGCACAAAAAGGTGTTGAATGACATGTAGTAAGTGTTGAGTGAACTCAGCACATGGAGTTGAGTGAAATTGGTAGAAAAGGGAAACTTGACATAAGAGGGTGCCCAATGAGCCCAGTCACTGAAGGAAGGTGAAGCTCAACATAGTGAATACCGAGTGAGCTCAACAAAGTAAGCAGGAGCTTGCTTCCTAAGGGAAACACTGAGGATGTCGAGTGAGTAGAGAATAAGCTTAGTTAACATGTAAACTGGATAAGTTAAAACTAGAATTAAATTTTGAACATTTCCACCATTAGCACATATAGGGGATAACTAGGAAACTTGGAAGTATGAAGGCAATACATAATAGAGAGGAGACAACAAAGATTTGTATGTCTGCTTGCTTACTTGTTTTCTTTTCAACTAGGTTAAACTATTACAAAATCTGGGAGCATTTAGCTTCAACCAAAAAATGCTAGAAAATTCAAATTGATAAAACTAAACTCAAACTTAAACTTACAACACTAATGGTTGCATTCAATCAAGCCTGGAGAAATCAATTCTTCATAGGATAAAACAATATGAACTCACAGAAAGCAAGTCAGTCAAGATTTGTGTTGTTTCTTTTTGAACCTTCCTTCTATTCTCTAACCTTTGACTTGATCTGTTGGTTGTCTTCCTTCTCTGCTCTGTGCTCTGCTTTGCGCTTTTCTTCTACTCTCTAAAATATCCAACTAATTGAATGAATCAAATTCATTCATTTTTTCTTTCAGAAAAAAATATTTCCTCTTTTTTTGGATTTCAAACTCACCTACTAAGTTGAATGTTGTCAAGAAAGTAGGTGGGCATTTGGCTCCAATGCAAACTGACCAAATGCATTAAATTTATGAGATCTTTCACAATAGAAAATACAATGTTAGATTATTAGATTTTTAAAATCTTCTAATATTATCTCAAGATCTTAATTAAAACAAAAATCTCTACTAAATTAATCCTAAAACTAAACAACAATAAAAACATATCTAATCAATAGAAATGATCATCCAGTAAAATTTGAAGGATATAGTCTACATATAACCTTTTAGAGTAGACACTATTGTAGAAGAGCCATGTTCCAAAATTCTTGTACATGAATAATAAAATGCCACCCTCAAATGGTGCTCTGGTAGTAATATCATTGGAATACACAAATCTAAAGTATCTGGGTACGTTGTTATGATTCAGATTGAGATTTATGTTCATGAAATTTGTAAATGTTTTATCACCAACTTTGTGTTGTTCAAATGTGTAACTAGCTAATAGTTTCTCCAACACATCTTCCTCATTTAGAAACAACATTTCTATGAATAATATAGCAAGGGCTCCTCTGAGACTGTGACACTTCACAATGAGTTTTTCATTTTTGTGGGCATGTAAAATCTCTTTTAGCTTTTTTCATGTAACACATTGTAGGTTCCTCTTAGACTCTGACCATCTTTGTTAGGGTCCAAATTGCATGAAATTATTTTATCATTTGAACAATATGGGCAATTTTTTAGACCCAAAGCCTCTAGAAATCCCATGTGGACATTTTCCAATTAAGGAATCCCATACCATGAAAGATCTACATCTATTATTAAATCATTGACCTCAATGGTTGTGTTCCTCTAAAGGCTATAACTATTAATTTAACATCCTTTTCCTTTTGTCCATTTCGATCCTTACACATGACCAATTATCTTCTTATGCCTAACATCCCTTCTACAATCCAATTTACTCCATCTAGTTTACATCCTACTGCTCTAGTCAGAAATTGAGGTTAAAATAATGATCATATAAGAGGAAATATTGTGTTAAAGTTGTTCTTATATGGAATATCTTCAACTTCTAGATGATTGATCCAATTATTATTTTAATATATCTATATTTAGAAATCTATGTAAATATCTTGATAAATAAGATTTAAGATTAAGTGAGAATGAGGAGGGTTAGATGAAAACTTCAAATTAGTTCATCTTTCTCCATTGAAAAGTGAATACAAAAGTAAATCATGATATGATTGTATAGATTGATAAGGAAGGCTTTGTTTGGATAAAAAATTTCAATTGAGTACTTCAAAATTCATGCACCATGACTTGTGAAAAGGATGTTGTATCATTGTATATATATCTTATAGTATCAGTTGTATCTATGTATTCACTTATAGAATTATATACCTAAATTTCATTTATAAATGTGAGACGTGTGCTCCTAGTTGATCTCTTTAATTTAATTATTTCTAATTGATTTGTACTCATGTATATGTAATGTTTAGCATTGAATTACTTTCCAATTGTTATTACTATGTTTGTGTTGCCTCATAAATGAAAAAAGGGATTCTATAAACTTATTAACATGTTTCTAGGTCAATTTCTTGTGGATCCCTAAGAGAGACAACATTTCATGATAAAACTCAACTGTGCAAATTATATTACCATGCCACAACTCTTATTAGTACTTGTTGTAAGGCATATAGTACTATTGGAATCATTCGCTCCTAATAAGTGATTATTTCTAATATCTACCAATCAAAATTAATGAATTTTAAATGTTTTATATAATTAATGTTTTATATAGTAGAGATGCACATTTTTAACATTTATAAATCAATCAAATTAATTAAGAGTTATTTAATTGGCTAAAACAATTGGGATCCTATACAAGGATTTCTCGGAAGCACTATGTCCCTCCAAATATTCAACCAACTTTTATAATTATATATAATAATAATTATAAAGCCTTACATTTTAATATAATTATAAAATCTTACAATAATCCATATGGTAACATGAACTACTCAAGTGATTGAGTTAAAAAGGTTCTATTTTATTTATTTTTAATCAAAAGATGGATGAGGTCATTGATAGTTAATATTAATAATAACTAGTTTAATAACTCCATAGGGAAAGAACTAGTAAGAAAACCCTACTTCTTTGTTAATTTACAAGGAAGAAAGAAATGCAACAAGATGAGCCAGATATGAAAAAAGATCAACTCATAAATTAAGAGTCGTCAGTAACCAACTAGTAGCTCAGAATTTATAATGTTATGTCCATACTTCCATTAGCAAGATCTTGTCACAAGAGAAAACAATATCAGATGTTTATAACCTTTTGATCTTAACGAAAACAAAAGTCTCTACTAAATTATGTGAAAAATAAATCATAGACTCTAAAAAAATTTCTCAGCACAAGAAGGTGTCGAGTGATAGTTTTCTCGACATGTAATGGATGCCAAGTAACAGGCAGTAGGTGTTGAGTGGACTCAGCACATGAAGGAGCTGAGTAGCTCGACACTAAGGGAAACTTGGCTCAGTGGTTGCTAAGTGAACTCAGTATGAACAACAGAAGATAGAACTCAGTTAAATAGTAAAATAAGCAAGTAATTTAATAGACTTATAGTCTGGACATTTCCACCATTAAACCACAGAGAGGATAACTTCAAAATAAGAAAGTATGAATATCTTAAATGCAAAACATGTAATGTCAAAAGGAATGGAGACAACAATGAGCCAAGTATGCATGCTTTCTTGCTTGCTTATTTTATATTCAACTAAGTTAAAACTATTACAAAATCTAAGAGGATTCAGCTTCAACTAGAAAACCCTAAAAAATTCAAATTGATAAAACTTTAAACTTCAAACTTATAGCACTAATGGCTACATACAACAATTCCTAGAGGAATCACTACTCGACAGGACAAAACAATATAAACTTACAAAATAACAAAAGGATTCAAAATGTGTTGAAACTTCCTTCTGCCTTCTAAACTTTCTCTGCTTTCTTCCTTTGCTCTAATCTACTGATCTACTTCTTTTTGCTCTATGCTTTGCTTTGCACTTCTCTTCTCTCTCCTCTCTACAAGTAATCAAACTCTTCGAATGACACAAAATCATTCCTTCTGTATTTTGGCAAAAATGTTTTTCCCTCTCATTTCAAATTCAAACTTACCTATTGAGTTGAATGATGTCAGGTGAGTAGGTGGGCATTTGGCTCCAAGGGGAAACTAACCAAATGTGATAATTTTTTGATAAATTAATCCCAAAACTTAACAAAAATTAAAAAAATATGATATAAATGATCTAGCAATAAAATTTGAAGAATATTTACTAAATCAATACCTTGTTGTAGTAGATACTATTGTAATGGAAACATGTTCCAAAGTGCTTAATATATGTCGATAATATGCCACCTAATTAAGGAATCTCATACCATGAAAAATCTACATCTGTTATTAAATCATCAACCTTAAATGGTTATGTTGCTCTTAAGGCTATCACTATTAATTTAGCATCTTTTTCCTTGTCACACAACATAAATGCTTTTGTAGATTTCTTCCCCAACTAATCTATAATCATAAAGGAAATTGTAGTTAGATACAAAATTAAATTACGCACTTAACATATACAACTTGTTTTTATTGGAGTACATAGATTTTGATTTTCCATACCATTCTAGCAATTGAAGAACTCTACAAAATGCATCTACAAAATTTGGCTCTATAGTTTAAAGTTGTCAGATGAATATGAATATAGATTGTAAAACAAAGCTTTCAAAATAAATAAATCATGAGTACTTCCTAGTGTTTTTTAAACCTCTCCTTTATAAATGACTCATTTTCATAGGCAATGGCTGAAGCCATTACCAAAATGTCTGCAAACAATCGTCATTTTGAAGGTTACTTATATTATAGTAGTACAGCTTTGAGCATCCCAGCAAAAGACCAATAAAACTTAAAAATTCCTTTGATCGTCTTTCAAGTATTTGTAGGCTTCCTGCATAGAAAACACATTTCATAAGTGATTTCCTCTTTTCTACTCTACAATAAAAAGTTAAACATGGAGTGACATATATATCATTAAATAAAGTGATCAAATATTCTATAGAAAATAATATAGAATAATCTACTATTCTATAGATCATAAAATATGATAATCTGATACCCTATTGAACATAGAATAGAATATAAAGCATCAGTGGAAAAGCATTAAATAGAACTAGCATAACCTAATCCAAAAAGCTACAGAAAATAGATAGTTGAGTGTATTTACCCAACTAAAAAAATAATGTTTAATCTTAGTTTTAGAAATACAATGAAATAATGTATGGCATTTACCATTCAATAGGTGGAAGAGGGTTCTTGGCAATCCTCCATTGTGGCATAAAAGTTTGAGAAATAATTCAATGAGTTTCCCTATTTCTCTCAATGGGCTTGCAATATATTTGATATATTTTATGATGATAAGTGAGACCTTCACTTTCCACTTCTCTTGTAGGTGTGATCTGAATGTTGGCTGATCTAAACAATTAATACCACAAGATTTGAATACACAAGGAAAGATTATACTCAAAAACAACTTAAACAAGACACAATTTTTAGGGCAAACTATCAAATATTCTTCCTTCATGATTTTCACACATTTTTCTTCTACTTCTTAGAAGCTCAGAAGAAAAATGGACTTCCAATATCAAGATGTTCAAGTAGTTATATCTAATAAAACTTGTGAGAGATGTCATGCCCAAAATATAGGGCAAACCACACACACAATTTTTTTTTTTTACTAAGTTTGAATAGTTAATTCAGTTAGAACAAAAGATCACTGAGGATGGATACAAACCTCCTTTTAAACTATGAGACTACAACTTAGCTAATGACACCTTGAAGACATAAGTTGCTAACCTAAACATTTGTTGATAAATCAATTAATTAACTTAAACAAACTAAAATTTAATTAATTAAAAGACCTATCACATGATTATTTATAATCTCTCTTAAAATGACAATTAGAACTCTTATTTCTTAGTTGATTAATTAATGTAACCAAACCAAATTAAGTTAATTGAAAGATCTAGCACACATTTACTTTTAATTACCCTAAAAAAAAATCTTGCCTCCTAAGAACAATATTAAAATATTATTTACAATAAATTTAAATCCTATCCGCTTTAATCATTATAACTTCGATTAAGCCAATTATCATTTAACCTATTTGATTTAATGATTTGAATGCCCTTGAATTAATAGAACTCTAATCTAACAACATTTTTAAATCAAGGCTAATATTAAATAATCGATTTAGTCAATTTAAAGCATCATCTACAAATTCTTCATTTATTTATACCAATTCCTTTCTCTTCATATTAGTCTAAAAATGATAATGTTGGAATACTAATTAAATAAAACAACAATGACATTTGTCACTAATTGCCTAAAATCTAAAAATTATTCAATACTATGGCACATTAATTAAATTTCTAACAAATTAAGAATAACAATCATTTATTAATAATAACTTTCATTAACTAATTAACTAACATAATACTCATACTTGAAAAAAAGACACATATAAATAATTTATATAAAATAAACATATTCAAAACTAACCAACAAAAAAAAAACTTAACTAACTATTACTAAAACTAATACTAACTCTACAAACTACCTACAAACTACCTACACTTCTAAACCATACTCCTACACGCCTATCCCATCCACTAACTCCCAACCCTCATGGGGTCAGAGTCCCATAGATATCTCCCTCACGCTGTCCAAGGCTTAAGAACGCAGCCCAAAGGACTCATGGAAAAATGTATGTTGGGTAAGAATGAACAAGAAGGAAGGGAAAGAAAAAGGGAAACAACTATGTTTAAGTCTTGCTATAAATTGTGCCTACTCCCTTACACAAATGCCCCCTCTCCACTGACTCACACTTGTCAAAACATAATGGCATGTCAGACATGTCATTGGCTCATGATCCCAAGCCACTCCAAAGGTTTACTGGTAGAAGAATTCAAATGGGGGAAGAAATTAAGGTTAGACCCCTGTCACATCAAGGGTGATAGCAAGGTTAAGATTTTGCAAGGTCCTTTTGACTTTAAAGCTTGCAAAATTTTTCCCATCCACTTGCATGTTGCACCCAAGGATGAAGGGTCTAGGGAGGGGCATCAACCACATCATAGGTGGCTTTCATTCTGACCACTGTGCGTAGGGTAGAGATATGATTTGAGTGGAGTGTTTGAGATAGGATAGGGTAGTAATTGAAAAAGTTTTATAGTTGGGAGTATGACAAAGGAGTGCATAAGAATATATATACTTTCCTTTTTATTTATTTAATATCTATTGTTTCTAAGATTTAACAAATGATTTTTATTTTTATTCCTAGGAGAATCATAAGGAATATTCTTTGTCATCTAGGGGACTTTATTTTGAATCCCCATACAAAATCCAAAGAGAAAATTTCTCCTAGGAGTGAACTTTTTTTTTTTCAAGGCCTAAATTTTCTAAGTGTTGGTCTTGTGTTTGATTGACTTCTTTTAAACTTGCATAAACTCCTTTGTTTTGAGACATATTTTTCTTTGGTCTTACACCTAGGATGTATGCTTTCTCCCAAATTAGATTTTACAATCACTTAGTTGGCACAAAAAGATTGAATCATTTGTTCTATCATCAATGTAAAATTATTTGTTTCAAATAGTCATGACATTAATCAAATTTTCCACATAGCGTACTTTCTTCCTTAGCATAATTAAACTTGAAAATTTTATAATTAATCATCACCATTCAATATATTTTTCCACACACATATACATGAATTGAAATAACATAAGATACAATGAAAGAATATTTTCACAATCTTTTCTCTCTATTAATTAACCTGATTCAAGGCTCCATCAGGAAAGAACCAGTAAGAAAACTCGACATCCTTGCCAATACATCAAAATTTAAATACATTTTGCATAATGTTACAATTCAAATGAATTCTCTTCTAGGTATTTCACAAGAGATCATTTCCAATATCTTCAATGCATCAAGGGAATCATGGGAAAGACGAGAATTGACCCAGAGTAAAATAACATAATATGATGAACAATTCAAGCATGCATCCCCAACCTGGTTTTGCACAATAGGTTCAACATTGAACCAGACCAGTGGGGAGGTGGATTTTCTCAATAGGAGATGTCAATCACCATACCATAACATAGCCCTTTCGGGGCTAAAACTCAAGATCTTTTGTTCTACAAATGCCCTTTCGAGGCCAATACAAAAAAGATTTTCATTCCTTCCCTTCTTTAAGAATTCAAATTTTCAAACATGGTATGTGATGACAAGTAGGGGCCCATAACACCCTACCCTCTTTCCCTCTTCTCACCATGAGAGGAGACTCTACACTATTGAGGTCCAACTAAGGCCCTTCCCCTATACATGGCCACTTCTTCCCTATCCAAGGGTGAATAATGCCAAAACAATTCTCATGAAATCCCCTCAAAATTTCAAAGCAAAGCTTAAGAATGACATTCAAGAACAAGTTAAGATCCCTCCCAAAAAACCTCAATATACATACAAGCAATGCAAAGAACAACACAATGCCTTATGCATGAATGAAAGCATGAACAATATGAAGAACATGATCAAAAGAGTGAAGAACCCTACCTTCACAAAAAGTTATGGCAAAATGACCAGTTGAGAAGAGCTTTCCTTCCTTTTCTTCAATCTTGAAATTTTTCTCTAAAACTAGAGATTGGGTAACAACTCCAAAATGCATCTAAATATGATCCTAACTCAACTAGACTTTAGGTAAACCCCAAAATAGAGTTTTGAGTCACCAAATCATGAAGGAGACAATCAATTTTCTCAATCAACCAAAAGTAAGATTTTTGAGTGACCCTAAAAGTCAACCAAAGAGGCTAAGGGGGTGGAAAGTACTCCCAACCCATACCCTTACCCTTAGGGTACTTAAATTTAATATTTTTTGGCTTTAAGGACTAATAGAAACCTAACAAAAGTTAGGAGAATAGTAAGACTCAATAACAACCTTCAAGGAAAGGCAATGCAAAATAGCACAAATTAGCAAGGGGTTCAATTCCATCCTTCCATTAGATTTCCTAGCTAACTATCTTGTACACTCATTGCACCCATCAGTAGCTCAAGAAATGACATGCATATATGTAAATTATGTATTAGTAAAATCATGTAAACTAAAAACATCCATTTTTCTAATAATAAATTGTTCATCTCATTCTACTCGTATTTTGACCATTAAAAAAAAATTGCATAATCAAAGTGTTAGTTCTACATTCATTTACTTCATCATTATACATGTTCATAAAGCATTAAATGATGAAACAAAATATCTGAAAGTAAAGCATCACACATCATAAAATAGCATAATAATGTTCAGAGCATCAAATAGTGTACCAACATATCGAGTCATGAGTATCAAAATGATAATGTATCAACTATGCTACAATGGGTCGAGGCGAGGCCTCACAAGAGAGAAGAATAATTGTAGCCTCTTTGATGAACTCAATAAAATAGAGCAGAAAAATAAGATTCAACATATCAAATATGCACACTTTATTATTAAAGCACTATAATTTTTTGTCATACATTTATAGCTGAGAGGAATGCTATATTTATAGAGCTTATACATATTTCTAGAGACTTCTTGAGAAGCTTCAAGAAAGGAAGCATTCTAGAGATTTCTGTATTTTTTTAATTTACATATTTCTTAAAGAAAGAAGCTTCATGATGTAAGTAGAAATTTTTGTGAGTATGCATTAAATGTATTCCTACCACTAAATACATAAACATTATTTCAACACCCTCCCTTAATTTCTACCACTAATGGATCTATATGTGGGAGAAATTAATCAAATAGGACATGGGTCCCAACATAAAGTCTTCTTAGATACCCATTTACAACATAAGATTTTGATTCCCCTTATGACTATCACTTTGTTCCTCTTGTCATTATACTCTAGGTTTTTTTACAAGTTCACCCACAACCATTTGGGATTTTCCAATTAATACAATTTCCTTTATCTTTAGGTTTTTCACCCAAGAAAGTTGTTTTGGATTACCACAAAACATTCAAAGGCTTGGCATAAATATAATCTCAATAATGGAGAAACTATCTTTAGGATTTTCTCCTTTATGAAATCTCATTCTTCGTGGATGTCTTACCGAACAATGATTTTGATTTTCTCAAACCATTTGTACTCCTCCTTGAGAATTCATACTTTGAAGAATTTTATTATTGCTCACACTTGAACATTTTCACTTAAACAAATTTTTGATCATACCTACAATATTTTTCCAACTTGATCCATAACTCCATTCAAAGTCCATTTTAAAGCACTTGTCCATACAAATATTTTTCCACTTTCTATTCCAACACATCTTTTCACTATGACTCTTTAAAAAACAAACATTACATGGATGAAGATCCCAACACTTGTCTTCCATGTGTCTTTTCCTATTACAATTTGAATATTGCATATATTGTTTATTTTGAACAATTTTTCTTGAACCAATAACATCATTTCTTTTATCTGTTGTATATCCTAGTCCTTCACACTCTATTCTTATTCTTATTGTTGGTTTTCACACTCTTTCTTACATTCTTTATCACAAATAATTTCAATAGAATCATACTTTTATAATGGTGAATTCAATTCACCTATACTAAATGAAACATCATATAATAATTTTGTCTTCACAAGTGTATTTCTTTCAATAACTGATTGATTTAGTTTATCCTTTAACAAGTCATTATGTTCTTTTAGTTTTTTCATTTTGTCCTCTAATTCTTCATTTCTTTTCTTAACATCATAAAATATCTTTAATTTTTGTTCTATATAAACATTTGTCTTATCTATAAAGTTACATCTTTCTACACTTAGTTCATTTCTTAGCTTTGTCAATTCTCTTTGCAAAGCATCATTTTCACATATTACTCTTGCATTTTCTTTCTTTAACTTCATTAACTCTTCTTCTAAATTATTGACCTTCTCCTTTTCAACTCTTCCAGCTTTTCCCATTGAGATTAAACTCTCTCTCTCTCTCTCTCTCTCTCTCTCTCTCTCTCTCTCTCTCTCTCTCACATCAATTTCTTTACAATATCTCAAATCTTTAAAAAATCATGTTTACCAAACAAGTATTGTTTTATTAACTATAACCTTTCAATCCAAACTAATCCTTAAACTACATGCTTCTATTTCTAATTTTGATGATTGTGAAATATAAAATTTGTAATACCCTTTGTCAACATCAACAATTGCCATCAAATTTCATGTTTATCCTCATTCATTTTTTTATGACACTCCTAGTAGCGATTTGCAAACGTTGATCACTTTCAACCTTGGTCAGGAGCTGAAGACTTCAATCACCTATTGAAGACACATAGTCTATTTTAACACACTTCAATGTGTTCTAATACCATGATGAACTAAATAAATAGAGAAGCAAAACAAGATTCAACATATCGAATATGCACACTTTATTATTAAAGCAGTATAATTTTTCTTCATACATTTACCAATGGGAGGAATTCTCTATTTATAGAGATTATACATATTTTGAAAGACTTCTTGAGAAGCTTCAAGAAAGGAAGAATTCTAGAGATTTCTGTATATTTTTTAATTTACATATTGGTCAAAGAAAGAAGCTTCATGAGGTAAGTAGAAAGTTTTGGAGTATGCATTAAATGCATTCCTACCACTGAATAAATAAACATTATTCCAAAACTCTTCTACATCATAAAAAAAGAAAAATAAGGGTTCTCCCATCTAACATCATGAAATGAAATGAAGGCCTAATGATGTTGGCCACCAATAACAATGATAGAATATGACCAAAAAGTTTCATCAATTTTGTTTGAAATGACATCCACATACATCGTCCACATGACTTGCACAATAGTTTTTTAAATTTATTATTTGATGAAAACAACCATTTTTTTGTTAGGACAAAGTGCTTTTCTTATTTGACGTGGATGGAATATCAGATGGGATAAAATACCCACCCTTTGGTTAACTATCCCAACACTCCCTGGGTGGGTGATCAGAGCTGGGATCGAATAATGGTACATTGAAAGTAAATAGATGGAAAGATGAATATTCAACATTCAAGGTTTTTTTTTTTTCATAATCAAACCAAATTCAAATATACCCATTCCAAATTAAGTGATATCTTAATTAAAATAATTACAAGTTATTTTTAATTTGCTCATTTTGACATGTTATATGTCAATTGTAGTGGTGTTCCTATAGCGTCAAGATTTAAATTGTATTGTTCAATCTGTTTTATTTAATTTTTATTCATTTAGTTGTTTTCTATAAGTTGGTTAATATCTATTATTTCTTGGCTAGATATAGTTTTTGTAGATAAAGGCCCCTTCAAAATCTAATTTTCCCAAATATAAAATAATCTACTAGTGTCTAATAGTAGACACCATTGCTAGAAACATTACAAGAAACTTAATAAATGTAAACCCATTCTTTGATCATTTTCTCTATATTATTTTCCTATGGGCAAGAGGCATAAGTACTATTTCCTTATTTTTTTGTATCCTCTACTTTTTGGTGCAAGTTAGGGGAATTTTGTTAGCATGGGACCATTTTCCTTGATCCACACATACCTTTTTGGTAGCCCATTTTCCCTCCCTCTTACCTTGGGTTTTTCATCACATGGTTAGCCTTGGGCCTATCACCATCTTCTCTATGACTTTGGTTTGGATGTGATTAGTAGAGCAATGTGTTTTGTGAGGAATTTTTTTGACATGTGAGACTATAGAATTTTCAAGCTTTGTGGGTTCATTGCCTCCATGTCAAGTCCTACTATGACCCCCCTATTAATGGCTAACTGAATGACCAACTCATCAACTTCATCATGGGAGGGCACTCTTTTTGAGATCCTTATCTCTTGTAATCTCTACTCGAAATCTATCATCTCTAATTTTGGAAGTTTTAGATTCAATCTATTTTTTCTCCTTTAAAGTGGTTTTTTTTTTTTTTTTTGTGGCAAACCTATTCCCAATGGTCTTTAATGAGATGCACATAAAAGGCACCTATTTTGGACTCAATGCCCAAAAGTTTGGCCTTTCATTTTATTTTTCGAGAGGAGTTACCATTTTTTTGCCCCTACAGTCAATGATTAGAGCCCATTTATTTTGTGAAGCTTGATATACTTTATTAACCTACCACATCACTTGTAGCTTTGGCATGTCCTCTTGAGTGAGTGCACCACTTTTTCTATGGTCTTATTTAGTACTCCTACTTTGGACCGAATTTTGTGGTGTTATGAATTTTCTTGTCCATTTTTCCCTGGGTTCCTAATTTCTTTTTTCCTTTCCAATGGTGTTTCATCAAATTTTATTTCCACATGTACTTTTTGGGTATATTTTTAAAAACATGTTTTCCAGCCACCAAATCTTTCTTCTAACACTAGTCCTTTTTTTCCAATGAATTGTTTCTGATGATTGTAATTTTTTCTGGTAGGGGTCATTTTTTAGGCCTTTTTTTTTTTAAAACCTCAATGGCCATTTGATTATCAAATTTATGCTTGTCACTTACTAATGTCAGCACTCCTATCACCCCTTCTGGCTCTATTTGGACCTCCCTTCACATGTTTGCTCATATCTTGAGCATACAAAAAAAAAAATTCCACAAACAAGATATTGCCAACAAGCTAGTTTTGACCCTATCATAGTGTGTAGGTAATTTTCAGTTTTTTTGCTTTTTTGATAGATTTATCTTCTGTTAAATTCAAGGTCTCTATTTTGCACTCTACAAAAAATAACTTTAGAGTCTCTTCTTTGATTTTGGAATTATTTATATTTTTAGAAAGGCATTTTAATGCTCTTTCTAGTGATGCTAGTTGTTTTTCCTTATTCTATTCCATGGGCATTATATTCAATTTTTTGCATGCTTGCATTCTAGTGGATTTCTTGATTATTTCAGGTCAGGAGATCAATTTCATTTCTTTAGATACTTTTTCATGGGTTTTACTATCTATTATATTAGCCTTATTTCTCTTGTAGTCTATTTAGATATTATTTGTTTATATTTTTGCAAATGTACTGAGATAAAGTGTCATATTGCATCTACATTTTTTTTAGTTATTTTTTCTTAGTTTGCCTTTTGATTCGAATAGTGTCATCTAAGGATACTCATGTAGATTATTGTATTCTTGGGATTCATCACATCTTGTCCCATATTGTAACTGGACTACTATAATCAAAGTATTATGGGGGTCAATGTTTTGCCTTTGTTTACCATCTTCCTTTGACTAGTAAGTTTCCCTTCTATGACATTAGGCTCATGATGTGTCAGAGATTGATCGCCTCAGTACACACATATGTATTATTTTGTGCATCTTGATCATGGTTCCTTGACATTTATCTCTTTTGGCCCACTTTTCCAATTTTTGATCATTGCTCTTATCTGCATTGGGGGTTTAATGCGTGACCTAGAAGGATAAGTCTAAATGTTACTAAGTTTGGTGAGTAATTTTTCTTTTGAACAACTTTTTCTTGTTAAGCCCATTAATCATAGATGAAAATCCAGGCTTTAACACCATTAGTGTCCAATCTTAAGAGTTAACTTTTATTATCTAATCAACTCAACAAGGATTCTTCATTCATTGTTTACTTAATTTCCTTACCAACATTTATCTTTACTTCTTAATTTAATCCACCTATTATTTTTATGTCTACTTGTAATTTGATACATTATCCATCCCAATGACCATTTACAAACTAATTTCATAATCGATATAATTAAATACATCTATTTGACTTGCAATAAAGATATATGAAATAGATTTAAACCATCAACTATGTTGAGATAGTGGGTGTTGCACAAATTGCATAATATTTTTATATTGTATTATTTTTTATTTTATTATTTAATGTTTCACCTAGATGGATGTGTAGCATGTAAAGATTCCCATGGGATATACTTGATGAATTGCATTGTAACATTATGATAATATTTCATGTAGTTATTTAATATTGGGGAAAAAATTAAAATTACAATATTAAATGTGGGGTCATTGAGTTAAGTAGCATATGGTTTATGTAATACCACTTGGTGGTTTGTGGGACTTACTAATATATAAGCAGCCACAAGGGTAGTTGTTGGTGTGAGAAAGTGAGAAGACAAAAAAGAAAAAAAGAAAGAGTCAGGCGGGACAAGGCTTGAAAAGTTAGCCAAGGGAGCATTTGTGAAGGGTGGAAGCATGGCATGAGATGTGTGATTCATGCTTTTTCACATAGTTTTCTTAGTAGTGGGTATGGCTTTGAAGGCTTCCATGGTTGTATTGCAATGGTTTTTTTGCTTAATAATACATGGTGATGGATGCTTTTGGAGGCTAGGTTTTTTTCTCAATGAGGGTTTCCTAAGATATATCTTGTGTCACATTTTGTGAGTATTTTGTCTATTCTATTGCATGTGGATTTTAATTGCATATTTATTTCAAATCTATTATGGGTTATGTGGAAATGGTTATATTCTTTCTTGCAAGTGTCCTTACAAGTGTTATCAGAGCTATGGTTTTATTATTGTAATCCTAGATTGAATCCATGGGAATTCATGAGAGGATAAAAGAGAGGGCAAGATATGAGGTTTTTATTGCAAATCCAAGGGTTTTGAGTTCGATTTTATGAAGAGATATTGGTAGATTTTGGGCATGTGAAATTGTTGGACGAAAGGGTTTTCAAATGTTTCATTTGAATGAGGGTTTTAGGGGGAGCATGTAGAAATGAGCTCCTAGGTAAAAACAAAATTCACTATTGGATCTAGGTCAATATTTTCATAAATTTTGATATATAATATGCCCTAGTTTGGCCATGTTTAGAGGAAATAAAAGAGTTTGTTTTAGTTTCAACCCATGATGACCATCAAATTTAATCTCGTCAAAATTTTCATCACAAAAAAAAATCGCAGTGAAAATGGTAAAATGACTTTCTTAGTAAAATAGTCATAACTTTCTCTCAAGATATTAGATTTTAAACTTCTTATAGGTGTTGTAAAGCTAATTTAGAGAACTACAACTTGGTATAGTTTTGGTTCTATGATTTTGACATTTTTTCAGATTTTAAGAGCTAAAAATTTAGATCTTGTTTATTTTGAGCACAAATTAGGGCATAACTTGGGCATATGGACTCAGATTTTGGACTTTGAGTAGTCAACAGAAAAATATTAGAAATCTCTACACATTGGTTCATATTTGGTGTAGGTTTGGTATGGTTTATTTGGTGATAAATGAATTTGAATAGTTTATGATATATATTGACTATGGTAACAATGGGAGTTTATGACATTGTATGTTTGGAGATTTAAGGTTTGATGTCATTGTATACTCAAATCATATTTCAGATTGGTCTCATCCTAATATAGTTATCAGTGTTTGGTTTCAAAATGTATGATGACTTGTTGCGTCTACAAATTGTGCAATGTTGTAAGTGGTTTATACTTACAAGTTGAATTTATAGCTTGGTTATGGAATGTCTTTGCCCATTGATATTTCATTATTAATGCATATTCAAATTAGTGGCTTGAATTTTGCTTGTCTATGCCCTAAGTCACATGATTTACTAATATTTTTCTTCATATAGAAGGGGTGAGATGTTGTTACCAAGTACAATCATGGTGGAGGATTGTGGTTGACTATTTTATGCTGACAAGTTGGACATATTGAGAGTTAGATGCTAGATTTATGGATGTGATCATGGTGCCATGGATTTTGGCATGACATGATTGGATATATAGGTTCATCCTTGATATTTATTGGTTTGGATTCCTAATTTTGGTTATGGTGGTATATCTTCTTGGTTGAGGATCATAGTTATTTCATTTCTTTAGTGGAGCTCATGATGTGCAGTTTGAGATCATTGATGGTTTTATGCCTTGGTTGATCCTCATGGTTAGAGGATATTTTTTCATCATGATTTCATGGATAGCTTGGATACATAGTTTAGTGGGAGCTTATGATAGTGATGAAGTGATAGTGTAGGATTAGCTCCTAGTTTGGTTTGTACCTTCTTAGTTTGGAGATCTTGATTTTACTTGGTATTGACACTTTTGTTGTGTGGGTGTAGACCTAGAGGATCTTCATATAGGAGATGGATTTTGTGATGCCAAAATTGATTTGGTACCACAGATGAGTGAGAGGTTTTTTTGGCATTGATATATTTATTGAGTGTTTGCAGATGTTGGAGATTTATCTTAGATCTTGTTGCTACAAAAGTATCTTTGACATTTCCATGATGCACTTGTTATCTTTATGGTGTGTGAAGATGGATAGATCTTGAGGACTCACTAGGTTCTTGGTTATCTCCATGGTGTGTGAAGATGGTTTTTCATCGTTTGTGGAGATGGTTTTCTTCATGGTGTGTGGAGATGGTTGCATCTTAAGGGCTCACAGGGTTCTTGGTAAAAGTGTGGTTTAAGCTATTATTTGGCATGTTATCCTTGGTGTGAGGATGTTTTTATTTTTATGTCATGGTATACTATTGATATGCATTTAGAGTTTTGACATATTAAAGTATGTCCTTATGGAGTATGTTGTCTCTTTTGAGATGATCAGATTATGTTGTCATGTTTATATTCCTGAGGCTATGGTTGGAACTTTGACATTGATCTTGGTTTAGTTTCTTGGTATTGATTACATTGATCATAAGCTTGATACTTCATGATATTGCTATGTTTCATTTGGAGTTTGCATGGATTGATTGGTTGCAGGCACTCATGGATACTTTGAAATGATGGTGATGTTGATTTCTCTTGGATTAGAGAAGTATTTGTTGGGATAATTTTTTGGTTTCAGTAAGAAATCTGAGGGGAATTCACTCAATATGGACTTGAAAGGATATTTTTCTTAGATGACTCTTGGTTGGAGACTTGGATATCTTGATAAGCATTCTCATTCTCCACTCTTGGTCTTCTTGATAGTTTTCTACTTGACAGGTATAGCCCATTATTTATCTAAGATGCATTATGTTTATGCTTGTCTTTCATGGATATGGATCCTGAGCTATAGTACATGAGTTAGTTATGGAGGGTTCATTTTAGAGATGGTTTAGCATTGGTTATCTCCATTTTTATATGTTGTTATACTGGTTGAGTTTGGGAGATGGTTTTATATTGGGCATATTCTTTGGATTAGGAATGATTTATGAGTTTGATCATCTTGTGAGAGGCTCACATCCATGATTAGTTATATGTTTTAGTTTGGGTGTTGTTGAGGCTTCTTGCTGGAGATTTATGGAAGAGATCATACTTGCACAATTTTACATCTAGAGTTGTGTGTAGAAGGACATGATACAGGTTATGATTTGCATGGTTTCTCTTTGGTCTTGGTTATCTTTCTCAATGTTCAGTTTTCACTTACATTGGATTTGAGAATAGGTAGAGATTGTGATCACTAGTTTATGCCCATGTATGTCATGTGAAAGATAACATGGTTATTCTTTTATCTCTTTCCTCTATTGGTTGTGGAGAGCTTGAGAGACTATTGGACATTTTTTTATAAGAGTTGTTCTTATAGGTTATTGGCTTATGTATTTTGGATGTCTTTGATACTATATGGATTCACTTCTTTGAAATGTTGTGAGTGAATTGGTTATAGATTTGACATTACTTTTTGTAGTGGGAGATACATGATATATGTGTGGTAGGCATTACTCTTGAGGCTAGTGATTGTAGGTTACAAATTGGATATGCTAATGATGTGAGATTCACTTGGTATACCTTTGGAGGTATGGATAGTTGGATGAGTTTGGCACTTGCTATGGGTGTTATTTCAGTTATGGATATTTTGACAACTTCAGATATATGTGATTACCTTTGGATCAAGTTTTTTTGCTTGGCATTTTAGTTGGTCTAGGATTTTATGATCTTTCAATGTAACAGGTTGGGTGGCTTCCTCTTTAGATGCTTCTATGTATGTTTAGTGATACTGGCATAATAGGAGGTGAGATCATTCATGTTTGAGATGCTAGATACTTTGATTTTGTTGTAGGTACCAGGATGGAGCAATTTGTGTACTTTGATCCATGATGGTGGATGTGTTGGGAGGGATTGTTCTCTTATTCATATATGTGGCTACAAATTGAACCTATGCAATGTATACCACAAGTGAGAGATTTTTGAGATAATGGGTGTTACACACATTGTATAATATTGTTATATTGTATTATTTTATTTTATTATGTAATGTTGCACCTAGATGGATGTGTAACATGTAAAGATTCCCATGGGATATACTTGGCGACTTGTGTTGTAAGATTGTGATAATATTTCATGTAATTATTTAATATTGGAGAAAAGAATTAAAATTTTAATATTAAATGTGGGGTTAGTGGGTTAAGTAGCACATGGTTTATGTAATACCACTTGGTGGTTTTGTAGGACTTGTTACTATATAAGCAGCCACAGGGTAGTTGTTGGTGTGAGAAAGTGAGAAGACAAAAGGGAAAAAGGGAAAGAGTTGAGCAAGACAAGGCTTCACAGGTTAGCCAAGAGAGCATTTGTGAAGGTTAGAAGCATGGCATGAGATGTGTGGATTCATGCTTGTTCACATAGTTTTCTTGGTAGTGGTTATGGCTTTGAAGGCTTCCATGGTTGTATTGAAATAGTATTTTTGTTGAATAATACATGGTGATGGATGCTTTTGGAGGTTGGGTTTTTTCCTCAATGAGTGTTTCTTAGGGTATATCTTGCATCACATTTTTGTGGGTATGTTATCTATTCTCTTACATGTGGATTTTGATTGCATATTTATTTTAGATCTATTATGGGTTATGTGAAAATAGTTATATTATTTCTTGCAAGTTTCCTTACAAACCATTCATATAAACCTAATCATCTTTTCTTTACTAATTACTTAGATTTTGTATTTCATAACATTATATTTAGTATGTGGTTAATCATACATTTATCTAGATACAAGGCAATATACAATGTCAAGGCATCATCATAACTTCATTTCTCTTTTGAAATAATATAATATTTTCACATTTCCCTTTATTTCTCCTAGAAATACCCTTTGCCCTTTTACATAGTTTTTCAATTCATTATACATATTCATATGCTATTTTACTTTTTTCAAGAGTTTACATTACAATATTATATAAATTTCTTCCAAAGAGATGTAACACATAGACTTCAAGAATTAAAGTTTAACAAGTGCTCAACAAGGATCCATATAATCCATCCATGAAAACCCACATAATACCTCCAAAATATTTACCACCTGATCATGTGGATTCATAAATGGCCCACTCCCCTAAGGTAGAAGATAAGACCATGATCCACATAAGTTCTAAGGTAATCTAATGCTACACCCTAAATTGAAAGTATGAAGGTAACATAAATCCACACAAAACATAATGCCCCAAAATAGAATCACAAGGAAAATGAATAGCTAGAGGCAAAATTAGAGTTAGGAATTCAACCAAATCTAGGTGTCATTGTACAATCCTCTTAGTTGGGGTCATTCACATGAGTCAAAGATGATTCTGCCACACATAATATCTCCTCCTCGAGTACTCTAACAAGATATGTACGAACCAATAGTGTGGGATTATTCACATGATTAAGGGATTGATGCCATACATAGGATATCCCCTCTTCTAGTACTCCAACACTACATTTCTCTTAGTCTTGATTAATGAAAATTTTGAAACTCCCATAACTCATTAATTTCATTAATATTTTCACTTGAGGGGCCTAGTCTCTGACACATATGAGCCTCTAACAACTAGTTTTGAGCCCCAACACCTATGGTGGGCTACTCACCTAGGGAATCTACCCTACTCACAAATGCAAAACTAAAATTATAAAAGAATTGAGAGAATGACATTCCTAGGGTCAGATACCCCTACTTTAAAAAATACCCTAACTCATCATATAAGCATCACAATACATCAAAATCATAAGGAACAAATAATTTAAGATGTTCAGACATACACCTACTTTTTATTTTTGCCTTAAAATTTTTGTAGAACTACATTAAAATTCAAAATTTTGACAGCTAAAATAACTTTTCTCCAAATAAGGCCTAGTATTTTAGAAACTATATTCTATTTCCTATAGATTCTTTTCTTGCAACTTTTTGATATAAAGCTCATAACTACTTTAAAATTATGTGTCAAGTTAACATAACCCTGATTTGCTAGTTTTTCACTGCCACTTAAGGCCATAATTTGGTTGACTATGATCTTGCACATAATCATACATACATACATACATACATACATACATACATACATACATACATATAGAAACACACACACACACATATTAAAAAAAATTCTATTTCATAATTTAATAAAATATTATATGCAAAAGTGTATAACACAATGGTAAATTGTGAATTTTTTATCTAGAAGGTCTTGGGTTCAAATCTACTTGAGCTTAGCACATAATAAAAATTAATCTTAATAAATAATAATCAAATTTTTTGTCCAGTACCTATTAAAAAAATCTCTCTAGAATTGCAACTAAGTCATGCACAGATAAGCCCATCTAATAAACATGTGATGGGTCATCAAATGAAAACTTGTTGTAATCTACAGAAAATGACCATGTAGCTTAAATATTGCAAAATATCAACATGAGAAAATAAAATATGAAACCATGTATAAATATTCATCAACAAATAGTACTACTAGTGCTTGCACCAAGAATAGGTAAAGGGTACATGTCAATATGAGATCAAGCATTCTAGAAATTTGTCAATATGCTACCATAGATCTATGATGAGCTACAAAGTGATAGATATTTTTAACTTATCCTCTCCTATTGGCTGAGATCAAACTGATTAATGCCATGAATTCATAGAAACAAAATAATAAAATAACCATTTCTCTAGAAAGAAAATTAGTCATTTAGATAATATGTCTTTTACAAACTAGAAGTAATCTTTTTCTTTCTAGAACATGGTATATATTTTTAGAAAAAATATATGATTTGAAAATCAAACTAAGCATATGATATATTAACATGCATATAAAAATGAGTTATATTTCCACAAATCTTTTGAATGTACCCCCTATTGATCATTCAAATAATACATATTTCACAAATTAGAAATGATCTTTTGTTAATTGGAACATAGTTTAGATTTGAATAAATAATCCATACATAAGGTTATATGTTGTTTGTTACAATAGTACTATTTCACATGAATTAGATTCATATTACACACATCTTTACAAAGGGGACTATCAATACAACATTGTGTCTCTCATAATTTTTGCATTAGCATGTGCATCCTGTTTTTATTTGCATGGCTACACTCTTTCCAAATAACTAATAAATTTGACTTTTCATATAATTAAATTATCCATTCCATAAAAATGGGCATTTAGTCTTTCACATCCTATTTTACAAAATGGATCCACTACCTTGTACATTGCATCTATCTTTTGACATGCATCTACTACCTTGCACATTGCATCTATTGTGCATATGGTGTATTTAAATCTTTTTAACACAATGGTTGTCAATAGTCACTTTAATATTGCATGCCAATCTCACATATTATTCTACAAAAATATTTTGTAAAAATTACATATTATTCTACAACAATATTTTGCATGATGACCTCTATTTCATTAGTGTATATTGCATCTAGTCTAGCAACAACAATTAAGTCTATTTTTTAAGCCATGCTAACATTTTATTGTGCAATAATTAGCACATCATGTTGATGTTTTTGATATAAAAGCAACCAAAACTATGGGGCTACACGTTTACAATAGTGGTGAAATAAACAACCAAAAACTAGTAGAAAGCCACACAGACCCCCTAATGATTTACATCAAAAACATAAGTAACAACATAACAATAATTAAAAGTAATAGAGTTCCTACTCTTAATACCAACAAAGTTTAACAAGTTAACAAAAGACATGTAGGTGGTCATCACATCATACCACCTATAGCCAAAGAAAAAGTTCAATAGAAAAAACAAAATCATCACCAGATGATGGAGAATAAAACCAGCAGAGCACCAAAAAACACCAAGCATTGGGAGGACACTAACTGGCATCCTTTCTAATTCCTTACCCTGTAAGGAGAACCTTGGCCTAGTCTTTAGTGAGGAAGTTGTAGGGTAGCTTCGAGTCCTCCTTCCCAAGGCCTTCCTCCTTTGACTCTTGAGCTAGAAACTAGAGAGTGGTCATAGTTACATGGATCACCTTTAAGGTGAACTTTGAGAAGAGGTGATTCCTTCTTCTAGCGCATTATTCCTATCATTCATCTCATGGAAGTATTTACAAGTAACAACACCATCCTATATATTACTAAGGTTTAGAGCCTTGCTACACTTTGTCAGAGAATTCCTTTTGTCCTACACATCAAGATTGTTAGTGGGGGCCCTTAAAATTTCCAGACCCTCTTTCCTTATAGGTGAGGAGATAGTATCTGGAGAGGCATTATTAGGTTTGTGGGTATCCTAGTTAACAATAGAAGGCAGAGTGATGGTGGCAGAAATATACATAGGGTCTTTGTAGGGGTCCTTGGTAGGGTTCTTCACCTTAAAATCTTAGGTTTCATTGACAGTGTCATCCCAATTCTCCACCTCTTTATTAGTCTCATCTTTCCCCTTCTCCTAGCTATCCACTGAGATCTTATCACTCGTCTCTGAATTAGTATCTTCCTCCTCCTCCTGAGATTGACTGACCTTTTGTTTCTATCTATCTTAGGTCTTATCTATTCTTCCTGATCTTCTTCTATACCCACATATTTCATCATTTGGATCCCCAATTTCCACCTACACCCTCTTTTCAATTTTAATCTTTTTATTAGTAGCTAGCCCCAAGGATATGGTTTTATTTTTCCTACCCTTAACTAGGGTTTGGATTGGTGAGGGTTGAGGGGTAGGGGCATAGCTACCACCCATAAAATCTAGATGAAGGGGGGGCCCAGAGGAGAGGATATTATCAATGGAAATCACGTAGGGAGGGCAAAGGGATAGGTGGAGCTAAAAAAGACAAAACATGAGTCCTAGGTATGAAATAGTGAAATTAGCCCCTTTCTTTTTTTTCTCCCTAAGATCCATCACAGTCTCTTTAAGGATGTGCATCAAAGAAAATGGAATGTAGACTAACTCCCTATTATGAAAGTGGTTAACCAAAGGGAAATGATAAAAAATAATACACATTGTGTCTGCCTTCCAGAGTGAGATACTTTATAATGACCAGACACACATCATCATGCAGCTCCAGAAGCTTATCCCTCCTAAAACCACCATGATACTAGTCTGGGGCCTCATTTCCTCTTAAGAAACTAGATAAGCTAGCTTCATCCAACACCTTCATAATCTTTTGTTATTTCCTATCAGTAATGTCTAGGCTCGATGCCATAGCTATGGTCTCCTCATTCACCTAAAAGGTGATGCCATTGATAGTAACCCACATGTCCTTCTAGCTACTGATGAATTTGTGAGAGAAATTCCCATCATAGCCATCCATGGCCTACAAGTAAGGGACAAGCATCCTTCCTTTAACATTATCCAAGTTTCCTACCTTTGGAAAAATCCTCCATCTTTGTGTGCTCCATTCTATTGAGGTCCCTACCCATGGAAGCTTTCTCAACAATATCTTCTTCCACAATCTTGGTAATTTTCATTAGCAAGAAGAACACTGCCTAGAAAATCACAAAGGTAGGGCTAAAAATGGTGTAACCAATGATTAAAATACCTTTTTCCTTATACTTCATGGGGCTACAAATTCTAGAACGTACTGGCTAGTTTAAAACATCATTACAGGGAGTATAAATAATCGACATGTAATACCTTAATGATCTAGTGTGAATAATAATGATAAAAAATTTCATAATCAACCCATACCACCAAAATATGATGGCACTATTTTTAAAGTTAGGGTTATTAATTTCTTCCCTTGTGTGATGCAATCCATATGGTCAATCCTTGTGAACTATCTTATCAAATTCAAAGCAATCTTAACCATCATAATAATAGTAAGGCTGCCAAATTTTCCCATTCTCCAAATTTGGATAGTCATCAAAACATAGTTTAGTGGGGTCTTTTCCCTATTAATAAGAGAATTTATATAATATGGTAACATTTTAGTATTCTTCCATCTTTTTATGTTCTTGAAATCAAAACCCAAACCTACCAAAGCATCATCCACCGCATTGCCTTCCATGTAAGTGTGTTGTAAGTCATAATGATCAAGGATCATCAAGAGATGCCAAATATCCCCCATGATGAAATGAGGAGCCCAACCAAGTTGAGCATGATCTTTGATAGACTCTATGATAATTTTAGAGTCACCTTCTATGGTTAATCTTGTAACCTTCATCTCCATAGTAAATTTAAGACCCCAAAGTAAGGCAATAGCCTACATCATGTTATTAGTTTCTTGGCCCAAATTCCCCAAAAAAGATAACAACATATCACCCTTTTCATTTTGAAGTACACGTCTAGCTATCACCAAACCCCCATGTATCACACCATCAAAGTTGAGCTTGATACTAGATAGCATGGGAGGGATCCAACAGGTACTTTTTCTAACTAACATTTTTGAGTTGTCAAATTTCTTGAAGTTGGGGTGAATATTCCAATTCTTAGCAACATCCACCTCCTTCATGCTTAGTTGTTCCTATAGCACTCTAAACTTAGCCACCACAACATTCTTTGTGATGAGATTTCTTAATATCTCTCCCACAACTTCCTCTTCCCTTTCCTCCTCCTGAAAGACCTAGTTATTCTTCTCCTCCTAAAGACCCCAGCAAGCCTGTGGGGGGAGGACATTCTAGAGGATTTTGAGGTAGGGGTGGTAGAAGGGGAAATTCCAATTCTCCATGAATTGTTCCATGCCTCTGTTCATGATCCAAGCTAATGGGAATTTGTTCCAAATGTAGGAACATACACTTATAGGGGTATTCAAGAAAGAGGTGCACAATTCTTTCTGCAAGAATTTGGTATAGCTTCCATTCCCTTAAAGAACTTGAACTTGCCATAAGTGCTTGCCCTTTTCTCTTTTGAAGTGGATGGATTTGAATCATTGGAAGCATTTGGTACATTGATTTTTTTCTTCCCAATTAAGTTTTCCAACTCATCTATTCTCTTAGTCTTGCAATGATGCTCAACATGATTTATTTTCTTGCAATATGAAAAAAATAGTTTATCCTTCTTATTGTTGTTTCCCTTCTTATTTGAAGAAGAACTACCTTGTTTTGAGGAGGAAGATTTTTGTGTCTTTGATTGTGATTTTGGCTTCCACTACTTTTTCTTGTTGTTGGTAAAACTTTTGTTGCCTTGATTTGTTTGGCTCTCATTACTAGCCACCAATGCTTTAGACTTTGATGAATTGAAAATTCCCATATCTATCAATTTGGATTGTTCCAACACCAACATTTCTAAGAATGCATCAAATGAAGGCTTAGTGAAGGCCCTTCCCATGTTCAACTTGTGAGTGTTGTAATTTGAAACAAAAGATGCATACCCTGAAGGTAATCTCTTCAAGATGTAACTAATCAATCAATCATCCTTGATGGGATTACCCCAATCCTTAAGTAGTGTTCTCAACTCATTGGCTTTGTTGACATAGTTTTGAATTGTGTCAAAATTCTTAGAATCCAAGAGAAGTAGATCATCCTCAATTTGGAATCCCTTTTCCTCATCCACCTTACCATACAACCTTTCAAGTTTGTCCCAAGAACCCTTGGTATCCTTAAAGATGGAAATGTGGAAGAAAAGATCTCTATGAACACAACTCCTAATAATTTCTAAAGTTTGTTTTTCTTTAATTTTCCAATCAACTTGTGCATCAACATCAATGGGTTTTACAATTGGACCATCAATATATAGATTCAAACCTTTTTCCATTAGTCTACTCCATACAATATCTTTGCATGTAGTATAATTGTGTGAAGTTAAATTGGATTTTTAGGTAAACCCATAATGGAAAAAATTAAAAGAGCACAATAGAGAAGAAAAATGCAAGAACACAAGACACCCCCCCACCCCCCCTCAAAAAAAAGTGATGCTTATGGCACTTTATATTTAGTGTGGGTATAATAGCCACTTGCCAATTTTGGGCCAAAGTGGAACTCTGATATTTTATATTTTCAACTAGAAATATGAAGCTATATATGACTCAACAAGATAATACACAAAACCTCTCAAGGATATATTTAATTACAAGTGCCAAAATAGGCCAAAAATGACCAAATGCTGAAAGTAATATGTCCAACCAAAATTACTCCAAACTAATACCAGATCTAGAAAGTAGACAAAAATTATGCACTTTCAAAAAAATAGCACCTAAATATGTGTCCATATGAGTCCGAACGAAGCCTCTAAAGTTGTAAAAATCAAGATTGATAATTTTTAGAAAAAATCAGGAACAAAGATCACAAACAACCTTCACCAATGTGTAGATCACAAAATTCTACCTCAAAACACAAAAAAATTGCTCGAAAAAAAAATTCTATGTGAGTGAGATATCGATGTTTGAAAATCACCTATGTAATTATTTTTCCTGAATCGCCACCATCACAACTCCAAAAATCAAATGACTCTAGATTTTACCTCAGATGCTCAATTTTGATGAAACAAAAGTTGATTTGGGGGTTTTTTGACCTTCTGAATGTGATGCCAACATCTGATTTGCACCAACAAGCTTTAATCTTGACTTGCAAAAAAAATCTCTCCAATGTCTATGTAATGAAACTCCTATGGCTCTGATACCATGTAAGAATTGGGTATAGCTTTGATGTCATGTAAGAATTTTCCGAAGGCAATAATGAAATACCAAGATCTAGAAGCTCAAGAGATAGCACAAGAGAGACAAGATATGATCAAATGAAAATGGATTAATTAGGTAATTGGGTGAATACATCATAGAAGTGCCTTGTATATAAAGGCAACTAATATGTCTAGGAGTCATACAAGAGATAAGCATAACAACTAAGCACATGTCCACCAAGAGTGGATTATCCTCCATTGTGCATGAATGTATGTGCAATAATGAGAGTATAAGAATGCAAAGGTGTATCTCATAAAGAGATGTAGTAGGCAACATGTGCTCAATTGGAGTGAAAACTACTATTTTGTCTATATGAAAACTCAATATGCAAACTCCTAGTTGTCTACATGACAAATAATATGAATATGCATTATCCTAAGTAAACTTAAGTAAAGTATAAATATTAAATACTTATTTACAACAACACTTTCTCTTCCTCTTTATATAGGTAGTACCTATTAGTGATTGTCATTCCTCTCCTTAGGTTGTTAGTAGTTAGGATGTTGTCATACATGACCATCCACTAGAAGAAATTAACTTTTGTTAGCAACTGACTAATCCATATCTTTCTTTAGCTAATTGAAATTTGAGCTTTTTAAAAAAATGAACTAGTAGGAAAAATCAACCAAGAACCGACCTTTAGTCTTCCTATCCCAAATCAACTCATCAAGATGAGTATGCAATAGACATAAATGGTAACTAATCATTTCCTCCAATTCTTTAGCTAGAGGGTCCTCTCTATTAGGAATATCCACAATAGTTAAATGTTTCCATTTCCTTTGTTCATCAATATAGTCCTCCACCTTTACCCCCACCATTCTTTTTAAGGTTTCCTGAAGGCTATTGAATTTGCTATAGATTAGTGGTTTCCCCCCTAACTAGTTGTCCTCCCATAATCTTTTTTTTTTACCATTGTCCACCAACCACCTCACACCTTTCCTCACTAGAGACTTATTCTTGAGGAGGTCATTCCAAACCTTGCATCCATTAGGGAGATAATTATTGAGGAGATTTTATTTGAAATGGGTGTTGGCAAGGTATTTGGCTCTCATGCTCGATGTTGGTAGAGATCGTGATGATGAATTCTTGATCATGTTCTTTTTTCCTAGACTAGTGTTATAAACATCCATAACTAAAATTCATGTGAATGTTATTTTGCAATGTAGTATGCATGATATCAATAGGGTGAATGTTATTTTCAAATGCAATAGGCATAAAATCAACAAGTTAGATAGACACTTAATGTTGAACAAAGTATATGTACCTTAAATACTACCACCATACCTACTATATACTTCCAATTCTAAATCTTTAAAAAGCATGTTTGTTAATGGCATTTATAACCATTTCACTTTTATTCAATCATAAGACAATGTAATAAAACTTATAGAAAGAGGCAACCACACAAGATTTCACTCAATGAAATAAAGACTTTCTTCTTGATACTTATGTCACTCTCAAATACAAATCTCCCCAAGTTCTTCTTCTCTAATCCTCAACTCAAGATAAAATAGATAACTATGAAATTTATCAATAGCACCCAATATCAATGAAAATCACACAATAAAGACTAGCATGTCATTGAATTAGGCTTCACAAAATCAATTAAAATATACTAGCTTACTCAAATCCACACTCAAAACTTATAGAGCTCAACCTAGCTCTAATACCATGAGAAAACATAGACAATAAATATAATCATAATAATAATAAAATCATCAAAATTAAGTGATGAAAATCACATGCTAAAGCATTCTATTTATAAAAAAAATTACACTATATGTCAAGGAGTTAGATATAGAATTCATTAAATACAATTAAGAAAGGTGGTTGGATAGTTGTAGATAGATTAAAGAATGACTACACCTGGATCATGAGTTTTTATGTGCCAACATTCTGAAGTTAGTTGGCATAATTAATTTAGTTTAATAGATTAAGTGTTTAAATATCTTGCAACAAAAAGCTAGTATTAATATCAACATTATGATAATTAATTGTGAAATTTTTAGTTGAAGCCAAAGATGCTTCCAGAGTTTTTTAAAATAATAATTATTGTCATACTGTACAAACCCAACACCTTTTCTAGGGTAGATATTTTTAGACTAATTGAACTACATTAAAAGAAAATTAAGCATAAATTATATGGACAATAAATATATAAATGTCTTATTTTGTTTACTGAATGTTTAATTTATCATTTATGACGTAATATACACATTAAAAATTGTGAGTACACATCTTCACATAAAACATGAAAAAATATAAAGGAGCACTTAATATTCACCAAAAAAAAGGAATAAATATAATATTATCCTAAACATATATTTGACCTATTATTCACCTTGCATAACCATATATGATAGACCTCATTTTCATTAAACTTTAGATAATGTGGACTTCTATTTAGCAAACTTTGGGTGCTCAACTCAATTTTAGTTATATACCACCCCAAGATTAATGTTGTGATGTGGATCCTAATCAAACTTGGAGGTTTATTTAGCACAATTTTCTCCCCATATTATTTCTATAGGGTCCTATTGTAGCACCCTAAGTGTGCTTCTTGTCATGGTATAGGGTGGGGTCAAGGGGAAATGCCCCTGTGGGGATTTTTAGGGGGAACACCCAAAAGCCAATAAATAACATTCTATTGTAAAAGGTGTTGACTTCTATTTTCTTATTGGATGATTTATTCTAGCCCTAATTTTGTAAGCAACAAAAGCTTGTATAAAAAAATCTTAGGGTTAGGGATTTCATAATGTAACAGTGATATTGTAGCTTCTTGCGATGGTATTGAGCTATAAAGGGTTGTGGATTGTAATCACTGAATAATAATAATATGGACTTGCTAGTGGTGGATGTAGCCCAAGCATTGGGTGAACCATGTTAAATCTTGGTGTCTTGTGTTTTCTTATGTGCAATCTATTATTTTTTGATATTGGTTATATTTGCATGTAACTATTATTTCTATCTGAGGTTAATCCTAACAAGTGATATCAGACCCAAACAGTCATCATTTTTATTTTTGGCTAGACCATCATCATTTTTTTAGTGATCCTCTGCAAGAAGGTCTCATAGTTGAGTGGGAGCAATGGCAGACGAGGGTAAGCCAAGGCTTGAAAAATTTAATTGGAAAAACTTTTAGTTGTGGAACATGCAAATGGAGGACTATTTTCATCAGAAGGGTTTATGGAAGCCGTTGGAAGGAAAATTCAAGAAATATAGAAATATGATAGATGAGGACTAGGAGATTCTAGATAGAAAGGCACTTAGAAGCATTTGATTATTCTTGGTGCCATCAATAACATTTAATATTACAAAAGTGAAGACAACAAAAGAGGTGATGAAAACCCTAGCAAAATTGTATGAAAAGCCCTCCACTTCAAATAAGGTATTTCTAATGAAGAAATTATTTAATATGAAATGGTAGGAGGTGGATCTATTGCAAATCATTTAAATAAATTTAATACAGTTACTCTTCTATGGTTATTAATTTTTAATAAGAAATTAGGGCTCTCTCTCGATTTTGTGTTTTTTTCCTAAAAGCTAGAATGGCTTGGTAATGGATGTGAGTAATTTTGTTTATGGATCTAATACCCTAAAATATGATGATGTGATCAGTGTTATTTTGAGTGAGGAAACTCATAGGAAAACTTCAAGCGGATCTACATCAGGAAGTGCTTTCAATGCACAAAGCAAAGGAAGAACAACTGAGAGAGGAAATAATTCTAGAAATCCTCAAAAATCAAGAGGAAAGTCAAAGGGAAAGGGATTTCAATTTAGAGGACTAAGAGATTGCTAATATTGTGGAAAACTATGGCATAAGAAGAAAGATTTTTGGATTCAAAAGAACAATGAAGGAGATAAACTAGAAGAGAACAAGGAGGCAAATGTGATAAGTAACAAATCTAAATAATGAACCCTGTTAGATTGTTGGAAAGGGAAAAGTTAAGATTAATTTATAGAATGGGAATCATTGGCTACTACATGAGGTAAGACATGTTCCAAAGTTGAGTAGGAATTTAATTTCAGCAGGGCAACTCGGTGATGAGGGTTGTGTAGTTTCTTTTAAAGATAAAAATTGGAAGGTTTCAAAATGTTCCCTTGTAGTATCAAAAGGTGTGAAAGTTGGCACCTTATATCTTTGTATAGGTAATATTGTTCCTTCTAATTTGATTGTTTTAGAGAAAAATGAATGTTCAGGAATAGTTGTTGCAATTGAGTAGGGAGAACAAATAGCTATTGTAGATTCTAATGCAGTGTTGTGACACAATATACTTAGACACGTGATTAAGAAAGGTATGAAAGTAATTCACTCAAAGAAAGTTTCACCAAGTCTGAAATGTGTTAATATGGATTTATGTGAAAGTTGTGTGTATAAAAAGCAAAAGAGAGTGAGTTTTGTGAAGACTGGGAAGGAAAAGAAAAGTGAGAGATTAGAGCTTGTGCATATAGATGTAAGGGGACTGGTTTAGGTATCTTCCCTTGGTGGCTCTCATTATTATGTTACATTTATTAATGATGCAACTAGAAAAGTATGGGTTTAAGTATGGGTCTATTTTCTTAGACATAAATATGATGTATTTCAAACTTTTAAGAAATGAGAATGCTTGGTTGAAAATGAGATTGGTAGGAAATTAAAATTCCGAGGTCTAATAATGGTGGTGAGTATTGTAGCCATTAATTTGAAGATTTTTTCTCTACTAATGGTATTCATAGATAGATAAATGTTTCAAGGACTCCATGATAAAATGGAGTGGCTAAATGCATGAACAAGACTCTAATAGAGCATTCAAGAAGCATTAGGTTGCATGTAGGGTTTCCCTTAAACATGTGGGTGGAGGCTATCAATATTGTTGTATATTTGATTAATAGAGGTCCATCTACTCCTTTGGCCTATGGTATTCTAAAGAAATCATGGATTGGTAAGAAGGCAAGTTATTCTTTTCTCAAAACCTTTGGTTGTGAAACATTTGCTCATATAGATTCTAAAAATAGAACCAAGATGGAAGCTAAGTCAAAGAAATGTGTATTTTTTGAATATGGCATTGATGAATTTGGTTATAGGCTTTGAGATTTTTAAAATCATAAAATTGTAAGAAGCAGGGATGTCATATTCAACAAGAAAATGTTGTACAAAGATCTATTGTAGCAACATAAGAAAAAAGAAAATGATAATGTAGTGTTGGATGGTGTTCCAGCAATTCTTCATGATGAACAACAACCACAACAACAAATACTGCACACATCAATGAATTTTAGATGGTCAACAAGGCTAAGTAGACCTCTAGAAAGGTTTTCTCCTTCTTTGTACTATATTTTACTTACTGATGCTAGTGAACCTAAATGTTATGATGAAATTGTGTAGGTGAATACAAAGATTCAATGGGAGTCTACAATGAAAGAAGAAATGGACTCCTTGTTGAAAAATAAGACATGAGATTTATGCAATTTGCTTATAGGTAAAAAGGCTTTAAAAAATAAATGGGTTGATAGATTGAAAGAAGAGCATGGAGGTAAGAAAATATTTAAAGCCAGGTTAGTGGTAAAAGGATTTGCATAGAAAAAGGACATTTATTTTGATGAGATATTTTCTCCTATTTTTAAAATGACTTCTATCTACACTATGTTAAGTATTGTGGCTATTGAAAATTTGCATTTAGAGTAGCTTGATGTTTAAAAAGCCTTCCTTTATGGTGATTTGGATAGAGAGATATATGGCTCATAGCCACAAGGATTTGAGGTCAAAGGTAAGAAGAACTTAGTGTGCAGATTGAAGAAAAGTTTATATGGCTTGAAGCAAGCACCTTCGCAATGGTATCTGAAATTTGATAGGTTTATGCATGAGCATGGATACATTAGGTGTCATTTAGATCATTTTGTTTACTTTAAAATGTTGGATGATGATAACTACATTATTTTGTGTTCATATGTTGATGATCTGCTTGTAGTTGGGTCTAACATGGATTACATCAAGGGGTCGAAACACTAGTTAGTGCATGCATTCTCTATGAAGGATTTGGGGGCAAAAAAAGAAATCCTTGGTATGAATATTTGCAAAGATAGGAAGAATAGGAAATTGACATTATCTCAGGTTGATTATATTTTAAGGTGTTGCAATGTTTCTCTATGGAGAATGCTAAAACTATCAGCACACCTTTACCTGGTCATTTGAAGTTGACTAAGGAGATGTTTCCCAAGACACAAGAAGAGGAGGATAAAATGTCCAAGGTACCTTATACTTCAGTTGTAGGAAGCTTGATGTATACTATGGTATGTACTAGGCCAGATATTGCACATGTAGTGAGAGTTGTTTGTAGGTGTATGAGTCAACCAGAATTGAGCATTGGAATGTAGTTAAATGGATTGTCAAATATTTTAGAGGAACATCTAGTAAGTCTTTACATTTTGGGGGCTCTACTACTAATTGATAGGGATATATTAACTCAGATTTGGCAGGGGATATTGATACCATGTAGAGTACTATAGATTATGTATTTACTATTGATGAAGTAGTAGTGAGCTAGATTTCTAGGTTGCAAAAGGTTAATGTTTTATCTACTATAGAGGCAGAGTGTGTTACTGCTACAAGGGAAACCAAAGAGATGATATGGCTTTAGTTCTTCATGAAAGAGTTGGGACATCTATATAGGGATAATTATTTTCTCATACATAGCCAGAGTGTCATTTGTCTTGCAAAGAATTCAACTTGCATTCAAAGACAAAATATATATAGTTGTGGTACCATTTCATTCAGTCAGTTTTCGATGATGGATAGTTAAAGATGGAAAAGAGACATACAAATGATAATCTAGAAAATATGTTTACCAAGGTAGTAACAAGGGAGAAGCTGAAATCCTCTTTAGTTTTGGCTGGTCTTCTAGAATGAACATAATAAAAGAACAATAGAGTCTAGGGTGGTTTGATATTCCAGTGGGAGCTACATGTTTATTAGTGCTATGATTAGTCTCCAAGTGAGAGGTTATTGTTGTGGAGCTTGATTAGTATCCAAGTGGGAGATTGTTGTGATGTGGATCCTAATTAGACTTGGAGGTTTATTTAGCGTAGTTTTCTCCTCATATTATTTTTGGGAGGTCTTGGGGAAACACCCCAAGTGCACTCCCTACCATAGTACAAGGTGGGGTTGAGGAGCAACACCCCACAGGAGTTTTTAGCCAAAAAATGACCTTATATTGTAAAAGGCATCAGCTACTATTTTTCTATTGGTTGACTTATTCTAGCCCTAATTTGGTAAGTGGCAAAATCTTGTATAAAAGGCTTAGGTTAGGCATTTCATAATGTAATGGTGATATTGTAGCTTCTTGTTGTGGTATTGAGTTGTAAAGGATTGTGGATTGTAATCACTACATAGTAATAATATTGGACTTTCTATTGGTGGATGTACCCTAGGCATTAGGTGAACCACATTAAATCTTTGTGTCTTGTGTTCTCTTATGTGTGATCTACTATTTTTTGATATTGGTTGTATTTGCATGTAACTATTATTTATGTCTGAGGTTAATTATAACAGTTAATGGTTGATCAAAGCAACTGAATTAAGTTCTAAAGGATGTAATTTATATATATTTCATGGATCAAGATTTAATTACGATGGCTACTTTTACCTAATAGTGTGTGTGTATAGTAATGGGTACCATAACTATCACAATTTGCCTCTTTCTGAAGTCTTCTATGGTGGGTGCTCCAATATGCACAATTAAGTTGCGATCATTAAAATGATCATGTTTTTTTAGGTTTAGACATGCCCTCAGACATGGATAAATAAGTTGTTCGCATTACACAACATTTGGTTATGACTCAAGATTGACAACATAAGTATGTTAACACAAATAGGTTAGATTGTCACTTATTTGTGTGTGACTGCATATTTTTTATAGTTGAACCACAGAAGTGTCTTATGTCTTAGGTGAAAGGCTCTATGTTAGCACTATATTTTGTTGGTTCATTTGAGATTTTATAAAATCAAATTAAATCCAATTTCCCACCACTTATTATTTCCACCTAGCCTATCTCATATCCATAATATATTTCATTTTTTTGTGCTTCGATAATGTATTCCCAATGCAATCCATGTTCTTGATTGAGGTGTTCCAAGTAGAGGATGGACAACTTTCTTTGGAGTCCATATGTATCTTTCAACACTAGAAGCTTATCCTCTTGGATCAATACATTGATCAGTTAAGAGTCTAATGAGACACACATGACAAGACTTATTCTACATGGGAGGATGTTTCATGGTTGAGAGATTTGTACCCCTATATTTTTGCAAGCTGCCAGGAGTGAGCCAAATCTCATTGGTTAGGATGTAGTATATTGCATGTTTGCATTTTTTTCATTGGCTTACTCTTTTGATTTGAGCTAGAATTTATATATGTTTTATCATGTGAGTGTTTGTAGTTTATTATCTTTGTCACAACATTCTTGTGATGCATGTGTTTACTATTATATTATTTTGTTCATATGATATCACTTTTGATATGGATAGTAAGTTATACCTTTGATTTCAATGATGATAATATATGCATAATGACTCTAAAATTTTGTGGAAGGATCTTATATGATGACATCTCAATACATTTATAGATGATATTTTGACCATATTGGTGAGATGTGATATGTAATCCCCACCAAGGAACTTTGGAGGGCAAGACATAAACCTCTAAATGATGCAAGAAATATTTTAATATACAGTAAGCTAACTAATATGATATACGGATAAAAGCACAAAATTGTGTAACCTTTTTATAAAGAAATGAGATATCATAATGTGACAGTTCAACATTAATGACAAAAAAAATGGTATTTGTGTTTAGAATTTGAAGATGATGTAAACTAATGAAATGTGTAGAATAGGATAAATTTTATGCATATATTTTTTATAATTTTTTTGAGTAAGAATTTATTCTTTTTTTTAATTTTGAAGTCCCTTTTTTAACTCTAAAAAGCATAGGGTGCAATTCCTGTCAACACAAGTATATGCAAATCAATTTTTTTGTTTTGATTTGAAAATATCTTATAGGTGGCATGTATAGCTAGGGAAAAATAATAATAAATTATTTTTTATGTATATTTTCTTTGTTATAAGTACTCAATCTTAACCTTATCAGAATCTAATAGGTTTTTCCTCCTGTCAAAATTTCCCTATGAAATCTACACATTCGTCAAAAAAAATTACATATTCATGAAGAGGACTCTCTCCTCTAGAGATAAATATAAATTTTAAATTTTTTTGACATGATTTACTATTGTTTTTCCTTTTCTGAGGGAGCATCTTCTGAAATGTTGAAATATTGACTTATAATATTTTGAAATTATAACATATTAGAACTAATCAAAACACTTAAAAATTATATAAAATGATGATATTGAATCTAAGATCTATAAAAGGGTATTTTTAGTTTTTGAAAAAAATTGAGTTTTCATAGAGAAATGAGATTTGACCAAAATAGGTTTTTGTATCCTAAACGGTGACACATGTTTGTGCTTTTACCCATTATACATGAAATCTAATACATAAATTAATACTTATTAACGATACTTGAATGTAATATTTACTCAACCTAGGTCCCCATAGGTTTCATAACATTGTGACTCAAACAACACTATATAAGTTATTAACCTTCAAGAGATATACACTAAACTATAAATATTATTATTCTATGTTCTTTATAATGCACCAAGGAAAATGTTTCTATCCTATAAATCAAATATCAATCAATTAATTAATCAATTCAACTATTAGATCACAACAACAATTGAATTCATAAACATTTACTAATATATCTTTTATATATCAATTTTATTTTTAAATTAGGGTAAGATAGACATGCATTAACACAAGGTCTTTTGTTAATATTAATCCATTCTAAATGCACTACGTAAACATAAACCAATAATTGATCATTACATTCAAATTAGCATCTCTAGTCATTTGATCATGTCTACTCACTGGTAACAAATATATCACCATTTTATCATTCATAGTACTTTCTTTGAACATTAACTTATAAGATAATATGTTATTCCTTTCTATCATTAATTATACAATAATTATATCTAGGCTAATTCATTATAGAATAATTAGAAGATAGCTTAATAGATAGAACTATTTTAGAAATTTCTTTATATTCTTTAAAACATTACATTACACTCACTTTTCCCTTTCTTTTACACTAGATCTACTCTTCTTGATTAAATGGACTTCAAAAAATATACATAACACATTGTATACAAATGACTCCTTGTACGAGTTCATAATCAATCAAATACATCTCAATATCACACAATATACAATTTCCAATCTTCATCTGCAAGTTAGGAAAGAACACATGTAGAAACCATCTATGAAGTCATGACAAGTTCCTCTATATAATAAAGTTTATCCACTTAACCACATGGGACATTTAAGCCCACTCCTTCGAGCTAGGAGATAGAGAAGTCCCACACAAGAGATAACAATCTAGACATTTCTAGGGAGGTGTGTCCCCTCAAACAATCATGCAAGAGTAGCTTAGGTTTTCTTGGTCACTACTTGGAGTTCATGGGAGGAGGCTCAGTAGTTTCTTTGGTGGGTGCTTGGACTAGTACTCGGTCAAAGAAGGACTGGTGCTCGGCATGCTTTAGAGCTCGACATGCTTTGGGAGCTCAACATGGTCTATGGGACTCAGTATGGTCTTTGGAATTTGGCATGGTCTTGGAGCTCGGCATGGTCTTGGGTAGCTCAGCATGGTCTGGAGCTCGGCATGGTCTTGGGTAGCTCAACATGGTCTGGGAGCTCGTCAATGCTTAAAATTTTCTAGTGTTGGGCTTTGTTTTGTTGACACTCAACTTGATCTTAGTTGTTGTTGGTGCCAAGTTGCCTATGAGCCAAATTTTGGCATTTAATTTATGTATGGGTTATGTAATTAGTGTTGTAGCCAACTTGTGTCTTGACCTATATTAAATATAAGGAATTTAATTTAGGTTGTAGTTAGTTGGGTTGACTTGTGGCTTAGTTGGGTATGAGTAGGGGGTCTTGTGGAGTCTTTTAGTCATTCATTCATGGAGTGAATCATTATTCATCCATCTTGGAAAAGAGGAGGAGCTTGAAAAGAGAATTTGGAGAAAAGCTAGTAGCTGCAACTTGGAAAACAAGGAGATTGCTTGGTGGGCTTTCAAGCACAAGTTTAGATCTTCCTTGGAGGTTTCTACCTGAGTGTGGATCTAGACTAGTTAGGATTTGGATTGGATCTTGAGGGATCTTGCAGAACTATTACTTTCTTTGTATTTGACCATAATCAGGAAGGCCTTACAACCCAACACATTACATGTAACAATTATTTTATAAATAAAGAGTTGTGATTTGGTATCAGATCTTGCATTATTGTTTTCTTCTATTGTGTTTCCACTGTGTGGTTGTATTTTTGGGGGCTAGGACATCTCCTTTGGGGATTCTCCTACTCTGCACTACGTAAGGTTGTATCAGAGCAAAGGTTGTTCCAGAGTATGTAGAGAAATCATTGAAGTTGAGGCAATTTGCACCAAGACTTGGGTCGAGAAGTAGATTTGATTTGATCTTGATCTGTTGGTGAATTTTCTTTTTGGATTCCTAGAGCTCTTGGTTGTGAGGCAACAGATCATGGTTCTAACTTGCAATTGTAGAGGGCTTACAAATGGATCGATGGCTGCAAAGATGGAAGGTTGATCTTGTCAAGGCATGATTGTAGAGAGTTTTTGGATTGTAGATCCATGGTCCCAGACTTGTGATGTGGTTCCTAATTGATCATGTGAGATGGCAAGGTTCTATCTAACTTGTAAAAAAACTTTGTTTATCACAAGGAGCATAGGAAGGATTTGTTGTAGAGGGTTTACGAAGATCCTGGGAGATGGCTCCAAGAGGATTGGACCCTGAGATGATTGTGGATCTTTGTGATGTGGTGGAGAGAAGGTTTTCTGAGATGACTACTCAACTTGAAGCTCGCTTGGTTGATTGAGTTAAGGATGGGGTGAGGAAGGAATTATGTAGTTGTTTGTGGAGTTGGAGTCTACCAATCTAAAAGAGAGTTGTTTGGTTGGTTAAGAGACTTGTTCATGAAAGAAGATGGCATACCAAGGTCACGGTGGAAGAGGTTGGTTTTGTTGATTAGATTGTGGATTCTAATACAAAACTTGCAGAGTAGCTAGAGGTTGTTGCTGAAGATATTCCTAACCTTGTTGATGTTGGGATAGAGGTTGATTTTCATGATCAGTTGGTTGGGTTTGACATGAAAATTTTAGAGCACTTGGTCATGGATGATCTAGTTGCTATTGGTGGTGAGTTGTATATTGCAAAGCATCTTGTTGTGAGCAATGAGATTGTTGGTGTTGAGAGTTTGGCATGTGTTGATGGAGATCTTCATATTGCTAATGTGGAGTTGGTTGCTTCTGGTGTAGATTCACTAGTTGCTAATGTAGATGAGGGTTTTTTGTTGAAGCATTATGTTCATTTTGTTCCTAGGAGTGAGCATGTTGATTGGATGGTTGAGATTCTGGTATTTGATATCATGATGCAGATGTGGAAGATGTACAGATTTCTTTTCTTGTCCCTATTGGAGTGGAAGCCTTTGGTGAAGATGAAGTTGATTGTTGATCTTTCTTTGGGCATCAAAGTGTAGGACACACTTTTCTATTTACCTAGGGAGTCTGATGTATGAGCATCTTGGGTTTACTTGGTGACTACTTTGGAATTCATGGGAGGAGGCTTGATAGTTTCTTTGGTGGGTGCTTGGACTAGTACTTAGTCAAAGAAGGACTGTTGCTCGACATGCTTTGGAGCTAGGCATGGTCTAGGAGCTCAACATGGTCTATGGGACTAGGCATGGTCCTTGAAGCTTGACATGGTCTTGGAGTTTGGCATGGTCTTGGGTAGCTTGGCATGGTCTAGAGCTTGGCATGGCCTTGGGTAGCTCGGCATGGTCTGGGAGCTTGTTAATGCTTGGAATTTTTTGGTGCTTAGCTTTGTTTTGCTGATGCTCAGCTTGGTCTTAGTTACTATTGGTGTCAAGTTTTATGTGAGCTGACTTTTTGGCAATTAATTTATGTATGGTTTATTTAATTAGTGTTGTAGCTGACTTGTGGCTCAACCTATATTAAATATAAGGAATTTAATTTAGGTTGTAGTTAGCTAGGCTGACTTGTTGCTTAGTTGGGTACAAGTAGGGGGTCTTGTGGAGTCTTTTAGTCATTCATTCATGGAGTGAATCATTATTCATCCATCTTGGAGAAGAGGAGGAGCTTGAAGAGTGAATTTGGAGAAGAGCTAGTAGTTGTGGCTTGGAAAACAAGGAGATTTCTTAGTGGGCTTGCGAGCACAAGTTTAGATCTTCCTTGGAGATTTCTACTAGAGTGTAGATCTAGATTAGCTAGGGTTTGGATTAGATCTTGAGGGATCTTGCAGAACTATTACTTTCTCTGTATTTGGCTATAATCAGGAAGGCCTTACAGCTTGGCACATTGCATGTAACAGTTATTTTATAAATACAAAGTTGTGATTTGGTATCAAATCTTGCATTATTGTTTCTTGCTATTGTGTTTCCACTGTGTGGTTGTATTGTTGGGGGCTAGGACATCTCCTTTGGGGATTCTCCTACCTTGCACTATGTCAAACAAGCATGAACGTAAAGGAAAATAATTATAAAAATAGAATTAACAAAGGCACAAGACCAAATTTATAAACTTTAGGTTGCATGCTAGGTGAGTGCCATCACAAATTCTCTTAACATAGGGTTATCTTAGTGGTTAAATCTAGACCCTAGTGCCAAAATAAGTCTATGCAAAATTGAACAGCTTTCATGAAGACATTTTTCAATCAAAGAGCCTTCTTCAACTCTCATCCCTAGTATGTACTAGCATGAAGAACATAGGATAGACATCAAATTTTCTTATTTAACGTTTTCCCCAATGTACATTATGTTTTATTAAAAAATTGACTTCATTAAGAAAACTCATGGATAGGCTATCCTAATGGATACATTATGTCCTGATGCCCATTAAGAGTTACTCGCATTGTGCCCCCAAGTTCTCTACCCATGGAAAACATAATAAAACCATCTATAATATCAATAGAACATAAAACATGTTATTATAATATCACAACAACTAGATTGATTAGGTTTAGGTGATAAATACTTTTCCTTAAACAACCAAAACACTCTACACCCTAATCTGGCATTAGAAGGGCTTCAAACCAGATAGGGAGGTATCAAAATCCACCAAACAAGATATCACAACCATTTTTAGTATAGTCATGATAGAAATGAACATAATATTAGACCCTACTAGCCTATGTTTACTCTTTAGGACAAAAACATCATCCTAATCCTAAATGTGACATTCTAGGATTTTTGTGGACTTGGTCACCTAATTTCCACACTTGGGGTCTGGAGTGGTCCAATTGATTAGGGATTTGTGCAATTTGGTCCCAAACTTATGTACTTGGTCATAAATTGTGTTTTAAAAAGTGGTGCAATCCAAATTGAGTCTGTGACTAAAATTGGGAAAGATGAGGACCTCAAATCACAAATAGAGGAAGAGCCATTTTAAGATTTCCTCATTTTCCTTTAGGAAAAACACATCAAGTGAATTCTAGTTATGAGAACAATCAAAAAAATTTAAAAATACTAACAAATACCCCAAGTCCTAAAATGAAAAAACCCAATATAATTTGCATCTAAACTTACATCATTATGCTTATAATAAGATATTGTAATTGTTGGAAACATAAGAGGAGTAACTGAGAGGGGAGGGGTGAATCAGTTACTACAAAAATAAATCCTAGATCCCTTAGATGTCAATACAAATCAAAACATAAACTCTACTTAAATTGTATTACTGTTGTAACTTGGTTAACACACAGGCAATTGGTTAACACTAACAATATTTTGTAACTCAAAAAGCACTATAATATCAACTGTAAACAGTAAATGTTGAACATGAAAATCTTAAGATGTTAAGTGTGATTAACCTTAATTAACTTAGTTGCATACACATAAAAGAAATAACATGAACACAAGTGACACCAAGATTTAACATGGAAACCCAATTTGGGAAAAACCACCAATTGCATCTAGTTACTATTTTTCACTCTTTTGAAGTAAGCCCTATTAGGAGCCAACCCTCTTAAAGATTACAAAACACATTGTTAGGTGTGACCCCATAAGAGGATTTAATCACCTTATTAGGAATGTCCTTGTTAGAGGTCTTTAGACACTTCAATTTAGAAATGCCACCTTGTTAGAGGATTTACAAATAGTAGTTAGGCTAAATCTTTTAAGAGATTTGATGCATTGCTACAATGGTTAGAGAGTAACATTGATATGACTTGATTGCTGATGCAACTATATTGCTGATTTTAGATCTCAATTTTGGCTCAAATAGTTGGTCCTTCTTGATCAAATTAATCTTTGCAATTCAACAAAGATATTCTTCTTATCCTTCCAATTTCCTTCCTCTAAGAATCTTCTTATCTTCCACACATTCTCACACATTCAGTCCCAAACTTGACCTTATACTTGTATCATATACATTGTCAAGTCAGCTTGAATACTAGTTATAATAATAAATCTTCATCTCTTCATTTGGCTAGAACCAACAAAAAAATCCATTAAACTCAATATGCCAAAACAAGAAAATCCTTTGTTAGCCGACCCAGCTCAATAGACACTAACCTCTAAAATGGTTTTCCTATGTTAACCAAGTGAACTCAGTTAACACTACAACTTTGTAAACTTCCTTTTGTAGCCAAGTGATCTTAGTTAACACTGGTTCCATGCCAACTTTCTTTTGTTAACTGAGTGAGCTCAGTTATTTCTAAACTTCTATGAACTTATCTTTAGTGACCAAGTGAACTTCATAGAAACTATCTTCTGAACTTGATAAACACTAGAATGCTTTACAGACATAGAAAAATATCTTCGTCACCTGAGTAGGCTTGGCATACACTGACTGGAAAATATATGACATTTTGTGTAACATCAAAGACACTATACAATTGATCAATTATTTTCAATAGTAATATTATAACAAGTACCAGTCAATTACATTTATCAAGTATCATTCAATTAGAAACGACAACATGAACAACACATTGATAAACTTCATTTGGAATCTATTTTCCAAAAATAAGCAAAAAGAAATATTTTAAAAAAAAACTCACATGAAACCATTTATTAAGGATACCCAAAGTATACAAAGCACCAAGGAATCATGAGAATATCTAATAAATTTGTTCCATTTAATTGTAATAATATTCTGAATCTATAAAAGGACCAATAATGCAAACATAATTATAATAGTAATCATAAGTCCAAGGTCTCTTCCAAGGAGAAAGCTTACCCAGAGTCCTAAAAAGTATCCTTGATGGAAGAGGCCCTCGCAAATCCAAATCCAACCCAATTATTTCCTTAAAGAAACTTGAGTAATCTTAATCAAAAGTTGACTCTTGAACAAAACTATGCTTTTATCCCTCAATCTTGAATAGACATTTTTTTAAAAAAATTTATAGTCAAACAATTATCATTTTGAAAAAATACTAATTCCATCTAAGTGTGACCCTCCCTATGCTTCCCTCATTTCAAAAACTTTTACTTATGTTTGTATCATATGGGAGGAGTTTTATAGGAATCAACAACCTCTAATGATTTCATAAAAACTAGTTTATTAGTCATTGTTAATGTATGATTTTCTCTTAAGTATTTATTATATCCCTTATTTAATTAATTCTAATTTTATTTTTTGATTTTTCATATTTAATAACTATTTCTTTATTTAATTTATCAATGTTAACATTATATTACCTAACCTCCTTATAATATATCGTAACTATAGTATATCATAATAATATACTTCAACTATTGCCTTGAATAAAGAATGGTTACCAAAGCTAGAGTTTATACTAGTACTAGTGTTGCTATTGAAGTTGGCACAAGTGTTGGCCCTAGGGTTCTTTCATTCATAGGTAATATAGCTAGCACTAATGCACCTAATTTGGGGGATGGCACTCGTGCTAGCATGGGTGTTGGAACTAGGGTTTCACCAAATGTTGGTGTCATTGTTGGAATTGGAGTGTTTAGTCTAGGTGTTGGCACTGTTGTCAGCATTAGTGCTAGAACTGGAATGAGGATTGACACTAGGGTTCAGTCATCTGTTGGTGTTGTTGGTGGCTCTAGTACAATTGACTTGTTTATTAGCACAAGTGTTGATATTGGCCTAGGTGTTGGCAATAAGGTTTAATCAACTATTGGTATTGTTACTAGTACTAGTATTTCTAGCTCTAGTGTTGGTATCAATGTTGGTGTTAAGGATAATGTGGGTGTCGGTGATAGAGTGTCTAGTGGATCTTTTTCATATGCTTCTAGGGTTGCAATAGGGTATTCAGTTCCTTCAAATGAAAATGATTCCTAATCATATCCATACGTCTTTCTTTCTTAGTTTGGAGGAGAATGTCATGAATGATATTATGGATGCTTTCGACATTCTTTTAGATCATGTTGTCTCTTTTAAGGCTTATACTTAAGTCTCTCAAATTTACATGTATGGATTTCCACAAAGTGGGAACCCATTTTATGATGTCTTGTCCATATTTTTCCCATGGCTAAAGGGTTAATTATTGCTAATTAAGTTTGATGATTTTAAGGACCAAAATAAGATAATTTGTGGCCCTTCTTTCCCTTGGTTGACTCAGCACAACCCATTGACAATGAAACCATGGAATCCTAATTTGTCTCCTACTATAGAATCTTTTACTAAAAAAATTATTTGGGTTAGACTCCTTTACCTCTCTCTTCATCTTTGGGTTGATTCCTTGTTGGAAGTTGTTTGAGAAGCTATTGGAGATTTCTTGATGGATGATGAAGACTTGTCAAATATTTTACATTCCACTTATGTGAGAATCCTTGTTGAGGTGGATATTTCTAAGGGTTTTCCTAAGAAATTTAAAGTTGTTATTCCTAATCAAAGTAGTTGGATTTAGAGAGCAGATTCCATTTAGATGTAGAAAATGTAATGTCTGCCCCTAGTTTACATTTTGCTATTATTGTCGAACTCTTTTGGACTAGTTTTATGCTTATGATTAGTAGCATTGTTTTGAGATTATCAAATATTGTTTCACATTCAACTAATTATATGATGAGATTACTTGCTAGTCTATAATTCATGTATGCATGATGATTATTATAGTGTTTTTAGTTATTGAGGATGATTAGTTAGATAGATTATCATTTGTGTTTTATTATGGCTACTTACCCCATACTGCATGTGTATGGTGTGCGTGTATGTTTTCTTTATGTATGGCATTTCTAATGTGGTTAAGGAAGGGAGTCGTAGTCACCTACTAGTCGGAATCTACATGATGCACCACTTCCTACCATTGCCTATTTAGTTCAGTATATATTGTGTTTGTACATGCGTGAATTTTATGTAGATTGCAATTACCAAGTATAGAATTCCCTGAATTACCAGGATGAGTGTACCCTATCACATTATCTCAATGGTAAGAGAGGGGAGATAAATTCTTGAGTTCAAATCCTAAACCTTTAAGCCATTTTTCCTAAAAAATTAGGACAAGTATCCAAGTTGTTTACCTTCTAAATGTGTCAAATGATATTAATTCGTGATTATAACCATTTAGTTTGATTTTGCATGTGTTTTTCTATGATGGGTTTTCATATGTTGCTTTATGAGTCTTTGGTGATTTTTCCATTAATTAAGTCAGATTAAAAGATTAAATTAATTATTTAATTTAATAGAAAATTATTATGATATTTTAATATTTAATTATATTTAATTATATTTAATTAATTAAGAAATTAATCAAATAAAAAGAATTAAATTTAAAGCTAAAAGTTATAAGTATAATTTTAGAATGTAATAATATTTATTTAATTTAATAATAATATATTTAGAGTTCATTTTTAAATAAATACTAAATATTATTATTATTTAAGTTAATAAATATTTTATCAATTAACATTTCAAAAATAAATTTAAAAGTGAAAAGATATTAATTTATTAAAAGTTTTAAGATAGCATAAAGTATGCATAAGATTAAAATATAAGAAAATGATTAAAAAGATAAAACAAGTGAATTTAATAAAAATTGCATGATGTGTGCATGAGATTAAAATTTAATAAATTAATTAAAAGAGAAGTCAAGTGAAAATAAAATAAAGTTATTTTATAATTCAATAAACATGCATGGAAAAGATAAAAGAAAATTGAAAGAAAAGTTAATAAGGAGTTAAAGTCTAGTGAGAGACTTCTCTCGGGTGATTGCACAATTAGTGCCCTGATTTTAGGAGAGAACTTAGGGGTTCATTTTTTAGGGACCGCGAATTTTGGAGGAAGAATTTCGAGAAATTTTTCAAAGAGAAGTTTATGGATAGAAGCGAATTTCCTCACAATCTTCGAGTGGTTGCGTATTAGCATCAAGCTCAAGTAGGGTCTTGTGTTTTGATCACTAAATGAATTATGTAACTCGATATTCTTGTCTACTTCATGATTGTAGAAATTTGTTTCTCAAATTGTGTTGTATGAATCTTTCAACTCTTCGTTTTGAATCTTTTGCTATTCAATTCCACTTGTATATAGGGATTGAAAGACCTATTAGAAAACCTCGTTTAGTATATTTCAGAGAATTATATTTTATTACAAATAAGGTTGAATAAGAAATTAAACAAATATGAGAACCTATTAGATGTTGAAATCAGGTTCTGGGTTTGTTAAGAAAATAGTTTTATTGTGTAGAATTTTTAATTGGTTGATCTAGGGTTCTATACCTATATTATGAAGATTGTGTGTATATATATATTTATATATATGAAAAAATTACATTAGGATGGGTGGTTTGTTATTATTAAATAAAATAAAACATAAAAATATACATTTTACAAATTTGGGGAGTGGAAAGTTTGTTTAAGGATTAAATTAAATTTAAAATAAAATTAAAAACAAAATAATAATAATAAAACAAAATATAATAATGATAAAAAATTAATAAATAAATAAATAAAAATGGGGTGGGCAGGGGCCACAAACCCCCAACCCCCTACCTACCTGGTTGCACGTCACAGTAAGTACTGTTGTGGCAACATTACTATTGCGACAATAGTACCTTGTTGCGACAACAACTTCTGCAAGCCATGCAGGCTATAATAGCATTCTTTTTTTATAATGCTTTAGATTTTATTTAATGTTAATTAAATTTTATTATTATTTAAAATTAGTTTATTAATAAGTTTAAATTTTATTATATTTAAGTTATTAAATTTTTCAATTTAATTAAAATTTAATTTAGTTTAATTAAAATTTTAATTCAATAGGATTTTGTAATATAGTTGTTACCGAATTTATTAATATATTATTGATAAATGATAAATAAATTTAAAAGGATTTTTTTTAAGAATAGTTATAAAAATTAATTAAATTGTATTAATGTTATTATAATTTGATTAATAAATTAATGGTTATTTTATTAATAACCTAAGAATAAGTTATGAAAATAAAAAGAGTTAATGATAAATTAATTAAAAAATTTAATTATTTATTATTAAAATACTTTTGGGGAAACAAATTGATTATTGAAATTTAATAATATTTAATTAGAATATGTAATTAAATTATTATTGAAATAAATTGGAACTGTTACATGTGAATGTTTTATAAGAAAACTAGAGATTTTATTTCCTAGTTGGATTTATGCAAAAATGTAAACTTGAAAACCTGTAGTAAAATTAGACTTTTGCGTCCTCAAAGCGTAATGTATTGAGAAAGCTACATTATATGTTCTGTATGTGGTATATCTTATGATTTTGGGTTTCAGGTTTGACCTAGCTTTGACTAGTCTTAGAATGTTACCAGAGGCTTGGGAGTTATGTGATTGTGATATTATGATGTTTGATCTCAATAATTTTAACCCAACCATGGTAATGTGTTTGGTATGCTCTATGATGAGTTTGAATCTATTGTGTGTTATTGCTTTCCAGTATTCTCTTGTGAAACTAAGGTGAAAAGTGTGACTTATCTGATATAACTAACCATTTTGAGTCTTTGATCAGTATTTTTGGGATGCTTTCCAGTTTCTTATAGAGAACTAATGTGTTATTATGATTATCTTTTTGATGCTTTCCAGTAACTTGTATAGACCTAAGGTGATATATTATGAATTCTTCAATTTGTACTTTTATGAGCCTAGGGTAGGTAATTTGTATATTAAGTCGGGAAGTGGCTTGCAATGGGGGCTAGGGCCCAAAATGGCTACCAGGGTAACTCATTGTAAGTATTTTAATAAGTGAGAACATTTCATTAAATGGGTTAAAATGAACTAATAAGATAATAGTACCACAGAAAGTCACTAAGGGGCCGAAGGATTAAAAGACTAGCTGGGTAACCTTAGAGTTGACTCTTTAGGATGCCTTGTCAGTATGAAAGGATACTAGTGCCACATAGGGTAACTAGGTGGCCGGAGGATTAAATGACTAGCTAGGAAACCCTAGTGTTGATTAGTGTGATGACACTTGCCCACTAGCAGTATATATTTCCTACATGTCTTTGTGTGCCTCTAGGTCTAGGTGTTGATCTATTTTGGAACCTTTGAGTTAGACTACTTTTAGGGATTCCTAGATGTAGAGAGTACTTTTGACTATTGATTTGATTTTCTTTTTGGGACATGAGACTATCTCTTTAGCGTGGTGGGAGTTGAGACTATCTTTGTCCATAGATACTATGATTGGAGTTTCCTTGTTTGCATTTCCTTCATTCTATCTTTGCATCATTATGATGGCTGATTATATATTTTATGGTGGATGGTTTCATTTATTGTATTGTATTGTGTATCATGGATCCAAAATGGATGATTTAATCTATTTTTATAAATGTATATTCTTTTAGCCTTTCATACCCTGTGACATGTGCAGGGATGATTAAGCATTCTAAATTTGATTGCCAAGTGGCATTCGAAACAAATGTATATATTTAAATGGACTTTGGACTTTTTAATTATTCTTTTATGTGGATGTGTTATTTATTAGACTTAGTATTAATTAAAATTTAAATGTGACTCAACATCTTGGGATCCTTAAAGAATTTAATCTGTTATGTTTGCTTCTATATGATTATATGTTATTGCTTCCACTACTTTATGTCTAATGTGTATGTTATTCATTCTTTAAAAAAAAAAGTTTGGTAAACTTAGTAAAACTTTAGATTAATTCTTTTGGATCCCTTGGTGGGGCGTTACATCTGGTATCAGAGTCTGAGTTCTACATTGGGAGCTATGGGTATATTAGAATGCTACTAGTTGTTAACTAATTGAACAAAAACAAAAACTTTAAACTATTATATATATATATATATATATATATATATATATATATTTCAAACTGAAACTTGAACTAGTTGAACTGAAACATGACTTAGACTTTTAGTTGTATATTTTCAAACTTGAACACTTAGACTTCAAAACTAAAATATACTTAGAACTAAATATAGGCAAAACTGAAAATTGAAACTTATTTTGTTTGCAAAACATGTGCCTTTTATATATGCTTTATAGTAGTATGCTTTATGGTTTTTATAGTATCCTGTATCTTGGATATTATTGTAGGATGATATCTAGGATGAGATCTTATGTTAGAGGTCATAGCCTAGACCGTGGTAGAGGCTGAGGATGAGGCAAAAATGCCAGTGTACATGAGCCTGTCCACGAAGGCCCTATTCACGAAGAGAATAGGGAAGATCATGTCAATGAGCATCAGGAAGAGAACCATGGTGAGTGGTAGGCTGACTTTGAGGAGGTTGACCTAAGGAAAATGATGAAAACCATTGTTGATCACCTACCCCCTCTTTATGACCAAGATAGGGCACATTGGACAAGACCAAAGCATAGACCTAGGTCTAGGATTCCTTAGAGGGATTGTCAAAGATCCATTGTAGCTACTCAGATGAAGGACCTTCAAAGGTCCAAGGTAAAGCCTTTTAACAAGCATGGTTAAGGTTATGTAGCCGAGTAGTGGCTTATTGCTCTCGACAAGGTTTTTGCTATGCAAGACTTTGACAGTAATGTCAAAGCTAGGTTTTCTATTACCAACTTGGAAAACTTTGGAGCCACTTGGTGGAATATCAAAGAGAAGAAGCTAGGCATAGGCATGAATAGTGTCACATGGGAGTTATTCTTGGAAAACTTCTATGAGCGATTCCTACCAAAGGAATGGAAGTGGCAAAGAGAAGATGAGTTCCACAACCTAAGATAGTTCACTATGACCATAGTAGAGTATGAGTGCAAGTTCTACGAGCTCATGCCCTTTTTGAGAATTAGTGATAACCCAACACAGTTGGCACAACATTTCATTAGAGGCTTCAACAACCATCTAGTTGGGGGTGTTAAGGTGTTTGAGCCTAAAACCCTCAAAGATGTGGTACATCGAGCCATTCTTTGATGCAGGAGCATCCAGAGGTATAAGGGCAATCCTGTGTCACCCAAAAAAAAATGTACTTAGACTTAGTTTCTGTTTCATGTCTTTACATTTTTGGATACCCATTTGGGTCAAATAAAGGTTCCAACTCTTACAGTTCAACTATCAGTGTGCTAAAACATCCCGAAAAAATAGGAGCATGCAATTTGGCCATCATTTTGGTGACCTAGAAGGTGTGAGTTGGCCAGATGAATGTAATTGTGATTTAGAGCATTCCAGAAAAAGAATTAGGTCAAAAGGCCCCACGGTTTGAAATTTATTGCACTTTTTCGAGTTTTGGAGACCTCTTAAGAATGCTTCAAAGTCAGGTTAGGGGCATTAAATGACCTCGAAAAGGGCCAAAAAATGGGGGACGAGAAAAGCTGTCCAAAGGGCTATAGAGCTCTTTGGGAGCTTTCCAAAAATGTAAACGGTTCGTCAATCGGAGCTACGGTTCAAAAGTTATGCCTCCCAGAAGTTCGGTTACCGTTTTTAGATTTTTCTAGATTTGCGCCAACTTCTACTGCAGCTTCTGGAACCTTCTATTTGGTCGGTGGATGCCTACTAGCACTTTCTAGAATGTACTCCTAGTCCTTAACCCCTCGGGGTCCATTTAAGGAGATTTTTGGCATTGTAAAAGGCAGTTCGAAGTGGAGTTTGAGAGGAGGTACTGAAAGGAGAAATTATCTCCAGATTTATGCTATTGTAAGCCCTTACGGCATGTTTTGAAATTTATTTTCCTGTACTGTTGTACTAGCTTATTTTCTTAGTTAATATAATTTTCCCTTTGCTCTCGTGTCCATTTTGTTCTTGATTTGTGTCCCCATCAAGTGGTATCAGAGCTGGTTTTCTTGAGTGTGTAGACAGAGCGTCGACTGTGAGGCAGTTTGCACCAGGACTTTGTGGTTGTGGGATCGAGTTAGAAGATGCCTCCACGAAGAGAGCATGGTGGAAGGGCCAGAGCTATTAATCCTGAGGAGGTTAGAGCCCTCCAAAGGCAGGTGCAGGCATTGCAAGAGGAGCTCCGTAGAGGAGAAAATGTTGCCGCTGGTTACGACAATGAGGATGACAATGAAGAAGAAGTTATGGGACCAGAAGGGGAATTTGATGGGGAAGTTCTGAATCATGCAGAGGAAAGGCTTTTTAGGGCCATTACTAAGTTTGGGAAAAGACCCACAATTGAAGTGGGTGTATTTTCAAAAAATCTGAAACCAGATGAGTTGATCGATTGGATCAATGAACTGGAAGAATACTTTGAGTATGAGGATATCAGGGACCCAGATAGGGTTAAGTTTGCCAAGGCCAAACTGAAAGGCCATGCCAAAATCTGGTGGCAAGAGGTCCAATTGGAAAGAAACAAAAGAGGAAAGGAGAAGATCACAAGATGGGATCGCATGGTGGACAAATTAAAGAAGCAGTTCATTCCTGTGGACTATGAGCTTGATTTGTTTAAGAAGATGCATGGGTTAAAGCAAGCAGGAAGATCAGTCCAAGAATATACAGAGGAATTTTATCGACTCTTGATTAGAGCGGGACATGCAGAAGAAAATAACGAGAAGGTTGCTCATTATATCAGTGGGTTGCAACCTAGCATCCAGGAGGAGTTAAGTCTGGTAAGAATGGCCAGCGTTGAAGAGGCATACCAATTTTCCCTACGAGTTGAAGAGAAACTGAATAAAAGGTTTGAAGGAAGACAAAGAGGGCACGGTCAAGGAGGAAGGGGAAGCGGTAGGTCATCTGGAGGCCGCAATGAAACCCAAAAGAAAAATGAAGATGAGGGTACTAGCAGGAACCAGAGGAATGAGGGTTTCAACCGCTCCCGTGACCAAGACTTTGGAAATCAGAGAGGAAGAGGTAGAGGACGTGGAAAAGGAAGAGGAGGCTTCTGTGGTACCTGTTTCCATTGCAATGAAGAAGGTCATCGTGCCTTTGAATGCCCTCAACGACAAGGAAGGACAGATAGGAGAGCTGAGGGCCAAGCTAGGGTTGCTCATGTGGATGAGGATGCACAATCATCACATTCAGAGGATGCAGAAAGAGGAGAGATCTTGGTAAATGAAAGAGTCCTACTAAGTGGTGAGATTGAACCAGGACAACGGAGGAGTTTGTTCCGTACTAGATGCAAGTGTGAAGATAAATGTTGTGACGTAATCATTGATGGTGGTAGCACTGATAACTTGGTATCAGAAGAGATGGTCTCTAAGCTAAAGCTAAAGAGGGAGAAACATCCTTAGCCCTATCAGATTGCTTGGGTAAAAGATGATCATAAGGTCCTGGTAAGTGAACAATGTTTAGTGAAATTCAAAATTGGGAGTTACCATGATGAAGTTCTTTGTGATGTTATTTCGATGGATGTTTGCCATCTATTATTGGGCAGACCATGGTAGTTTGATAGACATGCAGTACATGATGGACATGCAAACACATACTCTCTGACAAAGGATGGAGTTCGCCACAAATTGAAGCCCATGAAAAAGGAAGGTGAAAAGGTATGTAGCAGTGCTAGGATTTGCCTTGTTGATGAAAGGAAGTTTTTAGATGGCATGAAACATCAGCATATGTTCTATGCTTTGATTCCTAGGAAAGATAAAGAAGGTAGTAGTGAAATACCATTTAAAGTTTCAGATTTACTAGGGGAGTTTGGAGATATTATCTCTGATAATGTTCCAGATGGATTGCCACCAGTAAGGCAAATCAGTCATCAGATAGATCTGATTCCAGGAGCTAGTTTTCCTAACAAGGCTGCTCATAGGATGACTCCTACTGAAACAGAGGAGCTAAATAGACAGGTTTAGGAGCTGTTGAGGAAGGGCTTGATTCAAGAGAGCCTGAGTCCATGTGCAGTACCTGCAGTAATCGCACCAAAGAAGGATGGAGAGTGGAGGATGTGTACAGATTCTCGAGCTATAAATAGGATAACCATCAAGTACCGGTTTCCTTTGCCAAGGATGGATGATATTATGGACTGCTTGAGTGGAGCTCAGTACTTCACAAAGATAGATCTGAAGAGTGGTTATCACTAGATACGGATTTGAGAAGGAGATGAGTGGAAAACAGCCTTCAAGACCAAGGAGGGTTTTTATGAGTGGTTAGTCATGCCCTTTGGATTGACGAACAACCCAAGCACCTTCATGCGGCTCATGAATGAGGTACTTAAGAAGTTCTTGGAAATATTTGTTATTGTCTATTTGGATGATATTTTAATTTTCAGCAAGACTTTGGAAGAACATTTATTGCATATTCATAGTGTCCTTGAAAGGCTAAGGGAAGAGAAACTGTTAATTAATCTGAAGAAGTGTAACTTTGCAAAAAGGGAGTTAGTCTATTTGGGGTTTGTTATATCACCTGAAGGTCTCAAAATGGATCCGGAGAAGGTAAAAGCCATCTTGGAATGGCCTACTCCAAGGTCTACTACTGAGGTAAGATCATTTCATGGTCCGGTTAGTTTTTACAGGAAGTTTATTAAGAATTTCAGTGGCATATGTGCACCCCTAACTGATACAATAAGAGGGGATAGAAAAGAGTTCAAATGGACTGCAGCAGCTGTGAGAAGTTTTGAATTGCTGAAGAAGAAGGTAACAAAACAACTTGTGTTGGCACTTTCAGATTTTAGAAAGGTTTTCCAGGTAGATTGTGATGCCAATGGTAGCACTATTGGGGTTGTATTAAGCCAAGAAGTAATGCAGGTTGAAGTAGTTGGGTTTGATGAACTCAAGAATTTGTACCCTGAGGATCCTGATTTTGCTGAAGCATGGAGAGCTTGTAAAGAGCCTGTTGCTGTAGATAGAACCAAGTGGTTAGACTATTTGATTCAGGATGACATGTTGTTCAAAGGTAGTCAATTGTGCATTCCAAGGAGTTTCATGAGGGAAAATCTGATTAAGGAGAAACACAGTGGAGGGATGGCAGGACATTTTGGTCGAGATAAGACCATTGCCATTCTTAGAGAACATTATTTTTGGCCTCAAATTTCACAAGATGTGAAGAAGTTTTTACAGAGTTGTCAGGTTTGTCAAGTTGCCAAGGGGTTTAGTCACAATACTGGTCTATATCAGCCATTGCCTGTTCCATCAAGGCCATGGGAGGACATAAGTATGGATTTTGTTCTTGGATTGCCAAGGACACAAAGGGGTAATGACTTAGTATTCGTGGTGGTTGATAGGTTCTCCAAAATGGCACATTTCATTCCATGCCACAAAACTCATGATGCTGTCCATATTGCAGACTTGTTTTTCAAAGAGGTGGTAAGACTACATGGTCTTCCAAGGAGTATAGTTTCTAACAGAGACACTAAATTTGTGGGGTATTTCTGAAGGACATTATGGAAAAAGTTGAGAACAGACTTGAAATTCAGTTCCACGCATCACCCACAAATTGATGGGCAAATAGAAGTGGTAAACAGAAGTCTGGGCAATTTGCTGAGATGTTTAGTTGGGGATAAGCCCAAGGGATGGGATTTGATTCTACCACAGGCAGAGTTTGCTTATAATAACTCTGTAAATAGGAGTACTGGAAAATCACCATTCCAAATTGTATATGGGAATAGCCCAAGGACTGCACTAGAGCTGAGGAAGATAGAACACGGGGAGAGGACGAGTGCTGAAGCTGACGAATTTGCTGAACATATCAAGCGTCTACATGAGGAGGTTCAGGCACACATAACCAAGATGAATCAAGAGTATAAAGCCAAGGCTGATCAAAGGAGAAGACATAAGGAATTCCAAGTAGGAGATTTAGTCATGGTGCACTTACGAAAAGAAAGATTTCCAGCCGGTACTTACAACAAGCTGAAAATGAAGAAATTTGGCCCCTGCAAAATTTTGAAGAAACATGACTCAGGAAATGCATATGACGTGGAGCTGCCAGATGGTATTCACATTTCTCCCATTTCCAACATTGCAGATTTAACAGAGTATCATGATGATGGTGCAGATGAGGAGCTGGTGTTAGAGCCATGTCCAATTCCTGCTTCTAAGAAGGAGGAGATAGAAAACATTCTAGATCATCGTGTGGGTAGGAGTACCAGAAACAGGCAGTATGAAGAGTATTTGGTCAAATGGAAAGGATGGCCGATCGAGGACTCAACTTGGATTTCCGCAGCTTAGGTTTCCCATTTGGGATTTCCTCTACCATCCATAAAGTGACAGGGTCACTTTTCAATCTACCCTGGGTGTCTGATGCAGGAGCATCCAGAGGTATAAGGGCAATCCTGTGTCACCAAAAAAAAATGTACTTAGACTTAGTTTCTGTTTCATGTCTTTACATTTTTGGATACCCATTTGGGTCAAATAAAGGTTCCAACTCTTACAGTTCAACTATCAGTGTGCTAGAAAATCTTGAAAAAATAGGAGCATACAATTTGGCCATCATTTTGGTGACCTAGAAGGTGTGAATTGGCCAGATGAATGTAATTGTGATTTAGAGCATTCCAGAAAAAGAATCAGGTCAAAAGGCCCCACGGTTTGAAAATTATTACAGTTTTTCGGGTTTTGGAGACCTCTTAAGAATGCTTCAAAGTCAGGTTAGGGGCATTAAATGACCTCGAAAAGGGTCAAAAAAATGGGGGACAAGCGAAGCTATCCATAGGGCTATAGAGCGCTTCAAGAGCTTTTCGGAAATGTAAACGGTTCATCAATCAGAGCTACGGTTCGAAAGTTATGCCTCCCGAAATTTCGGTTACCATTTCTAGATTCTTCTAGATTTGCGCCAACTTCTATTGTAGCTTCTGGAACCTTCTATTTGGTCTGTGGATGCCTACTAGCACTTTCTAGAATGTACTCCTAGTGCTTAACCCTTCGGGGTCTATTTAAGGAGATTTCTGGCATTGTAAAAGGCAGTTCGGAGTGGAGTTTGAGAGGAGGTACTGCAAGGAGAAATTATCTCCAGATTTATGCTATTGTAAGCCCTTAGGGCATGTTTTGAAATTTATTTTCCTGTACTGTTGTACTAGCTTATTTTCTCAGTTAATAATTTTTCCTTTTCTATTGTGTCCATTTTGTTCTTGAGTTGTGTCCCCATCATTCTTATAGGGTAGAGTGTGAACCTAGGTCATGGTAGTTTTGTAGGAGCACCTTCAGCATCAGGATCAAAGGGGAATTAGGGAGTAGGTGGTAGTAGGAAACCTCCTTTTCGAGGTAATCAGCAGTAGGGAGGAACTTATCCTCCAACATAGAGTGATTGTGGTTGTTCCAGTGTTAGGAGTTATTGGAACTATTGTAATGCTCAACACAACAAGTGAAATTAGTACACTCAGCCTGTGCAGAGTAACTATTCTTATCCTAGTGGGGGTAGTGTTCAGCAGTCTAGTGCACCTAGGGTGCAGAGGAATTTCAATGGATATTTTTTCTCATGTAAAATATGTGGACACAAGTCATCCCATTGCCCTCAAGGGAAATCATAATTCTCAGGCCAGAGACCCGCAGCTTCAAAACCTATGGTTGGAGACATGGGTAGGTCCCAGAGAGGATACTTAGTGGAGTCATATCCCCCTACAGGGGAAAAGGGTCCAATGGGATCCGCACAGTGAGCTCTCTAGTTTTACCTTGCTTGTAGGCTCTAGGAGTAAGCCTAAGTCTAGGGGGTGGATGAAATGCTTGCCCCTAGTTTACACTTTTCTATTATTGCCAAACTCTTTTAGGCCAATTTTATGATTATGATTAGTAGCATTGTTTTGAGATTATCATATATTGTTTCACATTCAGTTAATTATATGATGAGATTACTTGGTACTCTATACTTCATGCATGCGTGATGATTATTAGAGTGTTTTTAGTTATTGACAATGATTAGTTAGATGGATTGTCATATGTGTTTTCTTATGGATACTTACCCCATACTCCATGTGTATGGTGTGTGTATGTTTTCTTTATGTATAGTATTTCTGATATGGTTAAGGAAGGGAGTCGCAGTCATTTGCTAGTCAAGATCTACACAATGCACCACTTCCTACCATTTATTATTTAGCTCAGTATATATTGTGTTTGTACATGCATGAATTTGATGCAGATTGTAGGTACCAAGTATCAACTTCCCTAAATTGCCAGGATGAGCATACCCTATCGCATTATCTCAATGGTAAGAGAGGGGAGATAAATTCTTGAGTCCAAATCCTAAACCTTTAAGCCATTTTTCCTAAAAAATTAGGACAAGTATCTGAGTTGTTTACCTTATGAATGTGTTGAATGAAATTAATTCGTGATTATAACCCTTCAGTTTGATTTTATATGTGTTTTTCTATGATGGGTTTTCGTATGTTACTTTATAAGTCTTTGGTGATTTTTCTATTAATTAAGTTAGATTAAAATATTAAATTAATAATCTAATTTAATAGATAAATTATTATGATATTTAAATATTTAATTATATTTAATTAATTAGGAAATTAATCAAATAAAAAGAACTAAATTTAAAGATAAAAGTTATAAGTTTAATTTTAGAACATGATAATACTAATTTAATTTAATAATAATATATTTAGAGTTCATTTTTAAATAAATGCTAAATATTATTATTGAAGTTTATAAATATTTTATCAATTAACAATTCGAAAATAAATTTAAAAGTGAAAAGATATTAATTTATTAAAGTTTTAAGATAGCATAAAGTATGCATACGATTAAAATATAAGAAATTGATTAAAAAGATAAAACAAGTGAATTTAATAAATATCACATGATGTGTGCATTAGATTAAAATTTAATAAATTAATTAAAAGAAAAGTCAATTGGAAATTATATAAAGTTATTCTATAATTCAACAAATGTACATGGAAAAGATAAAAGAAAAGATAAAGAAAAGTTAATAAGGAGTTAAAGTCTGGTGAATGGAGAGTTCTCTGGGGTGATCGCATAACTAGTGCCTTGATTTTAGGACAAAACTGCATATCACAATTTGGGGGTTCATTTTCAAGGGACTGCGAATTTTGGAGGAAGATTTTTCAAAAAAAATTCAAAGAGAAGTTTTTGGATAGAAGTGAATTCACTCACAATCTTCGGGTGGTTGTATATTAGCATTAGGCTCAGGTAGGGTCTTGTGTTTTGATCATTGAATGAATTATGTAACTTGATATTCCTATGTATTTCATGATTATAGAAATTTGTTTCTCAAATTTTGTTGTATGAATCTTTCAACTCTTCGTTCTAAATCTTTTTCTATTCAATTCCATCTGTATATAGGGATTGAAAGACCTATTAGAAAACCTCGCTAAGTATATTTTAGATAATTATATTTTATTACAAATAAGGTTGAATAAGAAATTAAACAAATATGAGAACCTATTGGATGTTGAAATTGGGTTCTAGGTTTGTTAAGAAAATAATTTTATTGTGTAGAATTTTAATTGGTTGATCTAGGGTTCTATACCAAACCTATATTGGGAAGTTACATTAGGAGGGGTGGTTTTTATTATTAAATAAAATAAAATATAAAACTATATATATATTTTACAAAGTTAGGGAGGGGAAAGTTGGTTTGAGGATTAAATTTAATTTGAAATAAAATTAAAAAATTAAATAAATAATTAATTAATTTTAAAAAATTAATAATGATAAAAAATTTAAAAATAAGTAAAAATAAAAATGGGGTGGGCAGGGGCCACAAACCCACACCCCCTACCTACCTAGCTGCACATTTCAGTAAGTACTATTGTGGCAGTAGTACTATTACAACAGTACCCTATGCCACAACAACTTTTGCAAGTCGCATAGGCATAAACACATTCTTTTTTATTTATAAAGTTTCATATTTTATTTAATGTTAGTTAAATTTTATTATTATTTAAAATTAGTTTATTAATAAGTTTGAATTTTATTATATTTAAGTTATTAAATTTTTCAATTTAATTAAAATTTAATTTGGTTTAATTAAAAGGTTAATTTAATATGATTTTGTAATATAGTTGTTACTGAATTTATTAATATATTATTAATAAATGATAAATAAATTTAAAAGGATTTTTTTTCAAGAATAGTTATAACAATTAATTAAATTGTATTAATATTATTATAATTCTATTAATAAAATAATGGTTATTTTATTAATAACCTAAGAATAAGTTATTAAAAAATAGAGTTAATGATAAATTAATTAAAAGTTTTTATTATTTATTATTAAAATACTTTTGGCGAAACAAATTGATTATTAAAATTTAATAATATTTAATTAGAAAATTTAATTAAATTATTATTGACCTAAATTGGAACTATTAGATGTGAATATCTTATAGGCAAACTTGAGATTTTACTTCTTAGTTGGATATATGCAAAAATGTAAACTTGAAAACCTGTAGTAAAATTAAACTTTTGTGTCCTCAAAACATAATGTATTGAGAAAGCTACATTATATGTTTTGTATGTGGTATATCTTATGATTTTGGGTTTTGGGGTTTGCCCTAGCTTTGACCAGTCTTAAAGAGTTACCAGAGGCTTGGGAGTTATGTGATTGTGATATTATGATGTTTGATCTTGATCTTTTTAACCCAACCATGGTAATGTGTTTGTTATGCTCTATGATGAGTTTGTATCTATTGTTTGTTATTGCTTTCTAGTGTTCTTTTGTGAAACTGGGGTGAAAAGTATGACTTATCTAATATAACTGAGTCTTTGATTAGTATTTTTGGGATGCTTTCCAGTTGCTCGTAGAGAACTGATGTGTTGTTATGATTATCTTTTTGATGCTTTCCAGTCACTTGTATAGGACTAAGGTGATATATTATGAATTCTTTAATTTGTACTTTATGAGCCTAGGGTAGGTAATTTGTATGTTAAGTTGGGAAGTGGCTTGCAATGAGGGCTAGGGCCCAAAGTGGCTCCCAGGGCAACTCATTGTAAGTAGTTTAATTAGTGATAACATTTTATTAAATGGGTTAAAATGAACTAATAAGATAATGGTACCACAAAAAGTCACTAAGGGGCTAGAGGATTAAAAGATTAGCTGGGCAACCTTAGAGTTGACTCTTTAGTATGCCTTGTTAGTAGGAAAGGATACTAGTGTTGCATAGGGTCGCTAGGTTGGGCAGAGGATTAAAAGACTAGCCCGGTAACCCTAGTGTTGATTCTTGTGATGACACTTGCCCACTAGCAATATAGATTTCCTATGTATCTTTGTGTGCCTCTAGGTCTAGGTGTCGATCTTTTGGAACCTTTGAGTTAGACTACTTTTAGGGATTCCCAGACATATGGAGTGCTTTTATTTATTGATTTGATTTCCTATTTGGGACTTGAGACTATCTCCTCAGTGTGGTTAGAGTGGGCCATTTAGGTTCCACGTAGTCAGGTGGTAGTGTTGTTTACTCTTACCATTGAGATTTGTCCATAGATATTGTGGCTGGAGTTTCCTTGTTTGCATTTCCTTCATTCTATCTTTGCATCATTATGATGGATGGTTATATCTTTTATGGTGCACGGTTTCATTTATTGTATTGTATTTTGTATCATGGATCCAAAATGGACGATGTAATCTATTTTTATAAATGTATATTCTTTTAGTCTTTAATACCCTATGACATGTACAGTGGATGATTAAGCATACTAAATTTTATTGCCAAGTGGCATTTGGAACAAATGTATATATCTAAATGGATTTTGGACTTTTAAATTATTCTTTCATGTGGATACATTATTTATTAGACTTAGTATTAATTAAAATTTAAATGTGACTCAACATTTTAGGATCTTTAAGGAATGTAATCTATTATGTTTTCTTCTATATTATTGTATGTTATTGCTTCCGCTACTTTATGTCTGACATGTATGTTATTCATTCTTTTAAAAAAATGTTTGGAAAACTTAGTAAAACTTTAGGTTAATTCTTTTGGATCCCTTGGCAGGGCATTATAGAAAATGCTACAAAATTGGGCATTTGGAAGCTCATTGTGGTTCATAGAGGCCTAAGACTAAAAAGACTTATTCTTGGTGGAAGGGGGATTCTTCTAAACATTATATTTTTGCTAAGAAGGTTTCTCAAGATTCCCACAATGTCAAGCTTGTTTCTCTTACTGTCCCTATTCCAATTGATGCTAATTTCATTACTATGGGTAGTAATGTGGATGATTTGGATGTTGTTGTTGTTGTTGTTGTTGGCATAGGTGTTGGTTTTATTCTAGCAAGGTATTTTGGTATTTATATGCGTTATCAAATTGTCAATTCTAGTCTTTAGTCTTTCGATGATTCCTTTGATTTTCTGAGTGCTCTTATGGGTTCCCCTATGCCAGGAGAGGTTCTTTGAGCTAGGCCCTTTTCTAGTGTTGGATATGTTGTTGCTATTCCCTCTCCTATTGGTTATTTTATTGTTGGTTATGTTCAAGTCTTTACTACTAGATCAATTGTGGCATATTTTCTTATTCTAGAATCATAGGAGGCAGTTTCTGTAGTTTAGGAGGGGAGGATTCTAATTATTGGTAAACACCATAAAAAACCATCTCCTCATTTTGACATGAATCTTTATTTCAAAATGAAGGTGAAAGAAAATCCTATTGTTTTCATTATTTTATTTGTTTGAGGTCTTCTTTCCCTTGGGACAAATTGGGTCTTGACTCCTTTGTTTTCCATTTGTCAGTCTATTTTGGTCTAGTTTTATGGGGCTCCTTTTTGGGCCCTATTCCAAGTTGGTGCAATGCTCTTGCTAGTTGGTCTCATTGATTAAGCTTATATGAAAATATTCTTATTGAGAAGTTGAAAAGGGTTTTTAGGATTCTTCAAAACCAATTTTTACCTAAACAAAAAATGATATGTTTTACTCCCCCTTAAAAATATATAAGGCCACATATTATAATTTGAAAAATAAGATCAAATATACCTTAATCCAAAATATATACACCATATACAATATTTATAATTGTACAACATATACATATACATATACATCTATACATGTGTGTGTGTGTGTACACAAATACATACATACATACATATATATATGCCAAATATTAAAAACTATAACCCATGCAATAATAAAGAAATCAATCACAAGAATAATATTATCACACACATACTTATAATGGGATATATCACTTAGAAAGAGACATTGCATGCCTTAAAATAAATATATCGTCCACAAGAGATCATAATAATCAACTATGAAATATATCAGGATAACCACAAGGTCAAGCAAGGTCAATTGCTATGAAATATATCAGGATAAACTTTTACTATAGTACTAAAGTTTGTGGATATCATCCCCACCCGAGTTTTATTTTCTATTGGAAAGGTTTCTAGGTCACCAAATCTATGGGTCAAAGTGTTATGTATGCTTTCATGTTTTCAGTTTCTTATGCATGCAATTAGATCAGAGTTTATGAAAAAGTTTAATTAGATATGGGTAAGTGCACCAAGTTGTGGTGCCAAAAACATGACACCATTTTTATTTTTTCTAATTTTCAATAGCACGTACGTCCTATAGTGCTTACGTGTTATGGCTTGGGTAACCCGATCCATAGCGCGTATGCACTTTTAAAAACACCTAATTTTTATAAATGGGTTGCACACCTCTAGCCCATTCATTTTAACTCTTTTTTGCTACTTCTCCTCACTATAGCGCATACATGGATTGTAATAAAATAAGTTTTCTGCCATCCGCCTTGCCAATATGTCTCCTCGCCTTCAAATTTCGAGGTCACGAGCATGCAGTATGTTATCTAACTTTCTTTTTGCATTTTTTTTTACATTGTTTTGTAGGTTTTTTTCAATTTTTCTTCAAATTTGTTTGTTTATTTAGATTTCAATTGATTTCTTATCAGAAAATGTCAATAATGAGCTAGCAAATCCCCAAAAAGATCCAAACCAAAACCCTCCACAACAAGAACAAAAAATTTCACAACCTGAACCAATTGCAAGACCTCCTCCTGGCACACAAGAAAACATAATAAATGAAATAGAAAGAGGTAAAATTGAATTAGAAGGACTCATTGTTTGGTTGAAAGAATGTGGACAAACCAATCCAATGAGAGCTCAATTGGCATCGTCCCTTGAATCCATTAAGACTCACATTTCTTCTATTAGTGGTCAGTTAGATGTTTGTGTTAGAGTAAATAATTAATAATTAATTATTTATTCTATTTGCTTAAGCTTACTTAGGTAATGCATTTATTTAATATTTTGTATTTAATGCATGTAGTGGTTAGTTGTTGACAACATGGGAGTTTGTTCCCTTCTAGTTGTCACACTTATCTTCTACCACCTTCCAGCTTGTTCTACAAGCTTCCTTGAGGTCTTTATAAGCGACCTCTCTCTCATTGTATTTTTATATCATAAGGCATTGTAAATACATTTCTTATTGTGTTTGCACATATTGTCTCTCATGTCCGTTTAGGGTTTTTCCCTTACTCCATGCTCTTCCTCTCTTTGGCTTCTCTTTGACAGGTTTGCATGCAGGTGATCTTGGGCGTCTTCGGAGTTGGCTTTCCTCAACTCCAACATGGTATCAGAACCTTCCTGCTGTAGCTTCGTTGAAGAATTTTGAAGCCGTGATTTGGACTCACAAACCCTAGTTTGTCTGTGCAATTTTTCTTCAAATCAAGGGATCAGCATTTTTTCGGAGCACATTGAGCCCAAACGGACATCACCATTGGATCCGGAAGGCCGTTTGTAGTCAGGATTCATATAAGGCTTTTCGATTTTGGACACAGGGCAATTTTGGGAATTTTTTGAAGCCTCCAGGGTCTGCCATACGGATCGTACGGACGCAAGGTCGGAAAAAAAATTTTAAAAAATATATTTTCGGGCGCTCAGCCGGGCGGCCACCCAGCGGCCACTGCCACACCACCCAACGGTCGTCGCTGCCACCGTTGAGCCGCTGCGGCTTAGCGCCGCCCGCGGGCCACTCCGGCACCGCCCCTGCGGCCACCTCCGCCGGCTCCTCCGCTCCTGTCCCAGTCACCGGCACAGTTAGCACCCGTGCCTCGTCAACGTTGTTCTGAACGTGACACGTGGCAGGCCACGTCATCATCCGTACTTCCATGTGGCTATGCCACGTGGCACCCTTTTTACGGCAATGGCCTCCAAGCCTTCAAATTTAATCACTGGTTTTGCTGACATCAACATGACATCATCGCTGTGTCATATCCTTGCTTGCACTCTCCTTCAAGTTCTCTTTTGGACCTACTTGTGGTTTTTTGGCCATAACTTTTGCATACAAAGGTATTTTTCCGATCCGAAAGAAGCACCGGAAAGCTAGTTCTGAGATGGAGATTTTGGTGCAGGTGTTTTTAGCTTTTGATGATTTTTTATTGCCTATTTTTTCTGTCAAAGTCCAAAGTCCTTTTTTGACTCCGGCATGTATATCTTTTGCGTCCCATGTTAGTTTTTTTAAAACTTTATATTTTTAGAAAGCTAGTTCTCTCATCTTTTCAGAAATGTAGTCTTTTTCCTTAGTTTTTGGCCTATACTCTTTCTATCATAGTTTTGGCGTTTTAGCTATATGGTGGATATTTTGAGTGTTTTAGGCCTGAGGATCATTTTCCTGGCATGGATTCTCTTGTTTTTTGCTGTACTTTCTTTTGTCACAGCTCTTTTTTCATTTTGATCAATGTAGCGATCATTTTGAAGCACTTTTTTGTATCGCACTGAGATAAAGTGTCACTTTTGCATTCCGAGAATCATGAACATTATTTTGAGTCAATTGTACTTGCACTATTTTCATAAAGCACCATGGGGGGGATTATTGTTTGCTGTTTTAGGCATTCTCCCTTTGTCAAGTGAGTGCCCCTTCCACGACATTAGCCCCATGCAGAGTCAGTTAGATGGTGTCTTTATCGGTGTCTGTACCTATTTTCCTCTCTCCTTGTTCTTGGTTCGTTTGCAGAAGATTTTGGCCCATCTTCTCAGTTGCCTGTCATCACACCCCTTCTGCATTAAGGGGGGGTTATGCTGTTGTTCTAATGCATCCTTGGTTCGATGGTTCGATAGTGTGAACTATGTATTCTGTGGTTGATCCTATATACAAGGCGATTGCAGTGGCTAGCTACCTATGCATTTCGGTGAGATGGATCATCTACCATATAGACATGCTCGGTTCGTGCCTTCTTCTTCCATGGAGGTTCTTCATATCAGCAGTTTGGCAGATTTGCGGCTTCTTCATGCTTCAGTGATGTTGCTTCTACATGATTACTCATTGTTCTTGTTTTAGGGGACAATTTCCCTAGTTGGAGACTTCTTCAGTTCTTCACTAGGTTCTTACCTCTTTTTGGGGGAGGGTTTTTCCCATGTGGTTTTCTCTCTTTCCCCGTTTACAGAGGTTGCATATTATCATAACATTATCGCATTATGCATTCATCTTAGTTTTGTGAGCTTAAGGCATTTCCCTAAGTTGCACTTAAGGGGGGGTGTTAGAGTAAATAATTAATAATTATTTATTTATTCTATTTGCTTAAGCTTACTTAGGTAATGCATTTATTTAATATTTTGTATTTAATGCATGTAGTGGTTAGTTGTTGACAACATGGGAGTTTGTTCCCTTCTAGTTGTCACACTTATCTTCTACCACCTTCTAGCTTGTTCTACAAGCTTCCTTGAGGTCTTTATAAGCAACCTCTCTCTCATTGTATTTTTATATCATAAGGCATTGTAAATACATTTCTTATTGTGTTTGCACATATTGTCTCTCATGTCCGTTTAGGGTTTTTCCCTTGCTCCATGCTCTTCCTCTCTTTGGCTTCTCTTTGACAGGTTCGCATGCAGGTGATCTTGGGCGTCTTCGAAGTTGGCTTTCCTCAACTTCAACAGTTTGGTGGGTTAAGAGGGATGAACAAAAAAGATATAATGCAAATAAATTATCATATCAAGATGTTAAAAAAAGATATACCAAAAGGCAGAATATGTGCATTATTTAGAAAATCTGGTGAACAAGATACTGTTAAAGAGAGTACTAAACAGTTCCCCATCCATTCATGCATACACGATGCTATTAGAAATAATTTTTGGGATAGATTGTGGATGGGTTTTGATGCCCCTCCTTGCAATAATCACAAGGTCCCAATGCATTTCTTAAGAAAATTGTATTGTGAGTTTGTCCTTGGGGAGATCCCTAATTATTTTGATATATTAGACACCTCTATCATCATTTGAGAGGCTGAGGGCACATCGTGACCCTAATGTAGTTAGGGTATCTGTGGTCAAGCCATAGGGTGAGCATGTGACTATTCCTTCAGTTGTGAAGGAACACGTAGAGGCCAGCGCTCTAGGGACTATTAGAGCTTTGACATAGACCCTTATTCATTTCACGAATCCATTAATTGAGGAGGATCCTTCCACACATCGCGGACACGTGCACATCATGTGGATCCTTATGCACATTTGGTAGTCATGCTAAAAATGGTGTGGATGATGGGCTAGTGACTAATCAGTTCTTGAATGAGATATTTGGCATTGACACACAGGTAAACTACAATTATAATAAACTAATTTGATCACATTTCATATGTATAGTGAATGACTAATTAATTAGCATTTATTGACATTGTTCAAAATTTAGGGTCAGAGTGTTGGCAGCCCTAGTAGCGATCCCTCGACCCTATCTTTTTCCCCTCAATGAGTCCAGAGGTATGTATCGATTTAATCATTTAAATAAATACATATATTTATTAAGTAATCATATGAAGGATTGACAAAAGAAAATTATGCATGTGCATCAATTCCCTACAGGACCGTTGACATTCACTACATACTCTGAGCCTAGACACGACATGAGCTTCGTAGAGGTACATTTGTTTCTTGTTAATTTAATTCATTTGATTATATTTGTTTCATGTTTCATGTTACATTTAACGTGTATTGTATGACATGCAACTCTTGACATCAGAGACTCCTCCTCATCTCCAACAGTCTGTCAATCATGGAGTGGCTATAGCTATGGTTAGTTCACAGCCATTAACTAAGGTATGAAAGAATTTTCTTGGTTTTATTTGTTCTTTATAATAGTTAGTATCAAAATTTCTAATGTTATTTATAAGTGATTATATTGATTCAGTTTTTGTAGGGTCTTGTCATACCTGATCATCCACAAGCCTTTGAGGTGGACTTGTAGAGTGACTATATGATGGCAGTAAGAAAATAATTAATTTTGCATATACATATATTTGATTTCAATGTATAATAATTATTGATTCATATCTACTTGTTTTGTATCATCTCAAGTTAGAGAAGAGCCTCAACAAGAGGACAAGTGAGCATGTGAGGAAGACCTCATCATCACCACCATCTCCCTCCACACGATGACCAAAGGCCTCTAGAGATTTGTTTCATTCCCCTTATGGGAAGGAGAAGATATAGTTGATAGACATACATGTATAGGCATCAGTAGACATATATGTTGGATTTTATGTTAGTAGACATATTCAATATACATTTGATGTATATAAGACATTTTATATTTGATGTATGACATTTATTTGATGCGTGACATTATTAGACTTATGACATTATTGGTTAATATATGATATATTTGTTCATGTACGACATTATTGGTTATCATTTTATATTATATGTTTTTCCATGTATCACATTAAATTCAATACCTAATCAGTTTGAATCTTTGATAGAATATTGATTAACAATAAACTTTATCATTATTTAAGCATAAGTTTATCATTTCCAATATGTCATTGTCATATGATTTATGATCTTGTTCATGCTTAAAGTTTTCCTTCTCTATTATTTGTTTATCAAGCTTAATTCAACACCTAATCAGTTTGAATTTTTAATACAATATTGATCAATAATAAACTTTATCAGTGTTAAAGCTAGAAATTTATCATTTGCAATATGTCATTGTCACATTGATTTATGATATTCCTGTTCATGTTTAAAACGTACCTTTTATGTTATGCATCTAAACATTTATCATAAATTATCATTAAAAACATATAACAAATCTGAAACTGAAAATAATACATTACATTTGCAAACTTTATCACTGTTCTTGATTTGAAAAATCATTGCCATGACTCATAAATTCAAGTTTTCTATAAATATAAAAGTATAATTAAAAATAAAGTTTGACATACCCAAGTAACCCCATCCCCTATTATAAAAAAATAGTTGTACCTGTACCCTAAGTACCCCAAGTACCCCCGTCCCTATGCAACCTTGTATATTATATGTGGATCTTGGTGTTTTCTGTACACCTATAGTGTAGCCTCAAAATCACCATATATCACTAGTGCACTAATATGTATGCAAAAATATTCGAAAGTCTTTGTTCAATTCTCAGTTCATGCCAGGTGAAACTTGTAAATTTATTCTAATAAAGTTCAACATTGAAAAAATAGGAGTAGATTTAATAATTTTTTTCAAACTACCAACCTACAATCACCTAAATGGCATTTGGAGCTCCTCTTCATAGCTTTAGAACTGTGATTGTTCCTTCGTGCTTATCCCTTTATGAACTAACTCACAACTTTACAACTCATTGTACTATTTTATTGTGAGTTATCTTGCACATATAAAACTAGGTGTTTTGTTAAAAGATCCTTGAAACATTTTAATTTATTACTCCTACTATAAATAGTACTAAATGTCTTCTATTCTATTACACATGATTACAAGATTTTGTCTTTTTTTTAAAAAAAATTTCTATCATATGATCCATTAAATTAGTTCTTATATACCTCTACCATAAAGGTTCTTTGATGTAGAGGATAAGGTGGATCCAAGGCCCAAATAAAAAAATGAGATCAAGTCAACAAGCTTCTTCAATGCCCACTCTCCATGATCCTAAGATAGCTTCAATAGGTGAAATATCAAAGAACACTTAAACAAGACTCAAAGTGTGGTCCAATGGCCTCAACACATGTAATTCAAAATGTTATAAAGGTTTACAAACTTATATCTGAGGTTTCATACTCAAACTTTCAAAACTCACCAAAGTATGCCTAATAGCCTGCCTTGTAGCCCTACAACAGCACTCAAAAGGATTTTTCTTCAACTTTTCCCAAAACACCAAGAAAATAAATCATATATTTGAGTACCCTTTATGGAGTACCTTAACATACCAAAAGGAAAGGGTAGGTTGTTTTGGAAAGTATTTGACTGTCTTCACTATGTCACCCCAAAAAGCATAAAAAATGGGTGATTTTACAAAGCAACTATATCACAAACGTATCCCCAAGATTCTAAACTTGGACAGTGTATTAATTACAAGTAAATCTTCAAAACAAAGTAGACTTATTAAAATCAGTCAATTGTGTTAGGTGTAGGAACAATCATGTAAGATGACTCTCAAATCATTCTAAACCTGTGATGTATTCTTCTAATGCCTTATTGAATCCTCTAAACACTTCAATCAAAAATAATTTACATGAAAAATGTAAAGAAACTTCAAGGAAATCAATGCATTTATTGTCACAATATGGATTACACTAGTCAAAATGTAAAGAACTGTGAGTTAGATTGAATCACAATGCATTCAACTAATGAATAATTGTTTGTAGATTTCTCAGTATTCCAACATGAAAATAGAACCAAAAAAAAAGTATTGAAACCCTTCAACTATGCATAAGAATAATAGATTTGCAGATTTAAACTTCTATTTTATTGATTCCTTGTTCCTACCATACACTTCCAGGCATTATATCCGTACAAAAGGAGTTGTCTACAATATAATAAATCAAAAATAAACTTCCCTAACCTCTTCCAACCAATTATAGAGATTAGTTGAATTTTTAAACATTAAAATACTACTTCCCCACCTAAACTAGCTACTAACCATTAACTTTGAATATTTAAACTTTTAAACTTTTAAAAATGCTTAAAACCTTGATAAATTGGATTTTAAGAACTCCAAAGGTTTTCCATAACCTAGGAGACAAGTAATAGCATCACTCTTATAACTTGAACCTATCCTAAAACATCTTTTGGACTCTAACGGTCCAAATTACATTTATTTAATCCTTTTAAGGATATAAATTCATTCCTAAATTCAAATGCCACTTCATAGCATCAAACCATTATAGAAGCCAACACATTATAATTTATTAGATTTACATCATTTAGAACCCAATAGTCTTTCTTGGAACATCGATCTTCATTAGGCGACTCCCAAGTATTCATAGTCTTCTTGTGTAACTTGATTGGCTTCATGAATTGTTTGTTTATCCTCAGTGCCCCTGCACCATTCTCCATGCTTTTTACCATATGACTATAATCTATGTGATATAATAGTAAACTAGCTTTAAAGAGGTTTTTCATTATACTTATATCAATCATTGGTCTCAATTGGCCACCTCTATTCCATTTGCACATAACTACTAAATAGGCTTCTCACATGTACTTTTTCGCTTATTTGGATCGAGCACTATTGTTGTGCTTAGTTGAAAGAAAAGTCAGAATGATTTTAAAGATTATCATGATCATACTTTTGCACTTGGCATTCTTTTACTTATTCCATCTACATAGGAAATGATTCCACTTTCTTTAACTCTACCACAAAGCCCTAGAAATGAACATGAATATTAAGTTTAATACCATGTCATTATTTTCATGGAAATTAGCATTTTGATAAAGATTTAAGATTTTTTCTAGATATGTTGATAGATACACTACTACAAAGGTTTATGGATTTGTTCATCACACTCACTATTGTTGTCTTGAATATTTTCCTTTGATCTCATTCCTTCGTAATGCCCTCACCTTATGCATTGATTATCATTAACGTTGTCTCTATAGTGGTGCAAAATAGTGATGCATTGATTATTCCTTCGTAAAACCTCATAATGATGCAAAATAGTGATTTCTATCATTCCTTTGACAATTTTGACACAATCTTATAAACCTATGGCACATTAGAATATGTGCCATATTAAGCCTACCTCTAATAAACCCTTAAGATCATGAGTTATGACAAGGAGGAAAAGTTATGATCCCTTTATAATCTTATCCTTCTACACATGACACCATATTTTCTCCATGATATTTTCAATGTGGGGGAGATAAATAGAAACTTATGAACTCTTGTAAGCCACTTAATGTGCCATTATCTTTGTTAGGGACATTTTGGTTTGGCATGCCCGAGAATGTTTGAGCACTCAACAGGATGGGAAGAGGTTGGGGCTAGTGTTTACCTAGCCACCTAGAGCTAATAGAATAGATAGTTTGATCCTAGGAAGAAAGGTGAGGAAGATTTGGCAGTTGGCAACTTTGTATTGGCCAACACTACAAGTTTCAGAATCACCCAAGATGGTGTCGCAAAATCAAAATGGAGTAAGATCTCCAAAAAGAGAGAGAGGTTATTATAGGTCTCTGCAACATGGTCCTATAGGAACTGGAATTGTATCTCGCGCGAGCTCTGAGATATGCCCCATCAAAGATTGCTACCCTATGGCATTTAGTGACCCTTAGGGACATTTTGGTTTGGAATGCCTAAGAATGTTTGAGCACTGAATAGGATGGGACAAGGTTAGGGATAGGGTATACCCGCCCACCTAGAGCTAACGAAATAGAAAGTTTGATCCCACAACGAAAGGTGAGAGAGATTTGATAGATGGCAACTTTGTACTGGCCAACACTACAAGTTTCAACATCACCCCAGATGGCATTGCAAAATTAAAATAGAGTATGATCTCCAAAAAATGACAAAGGTTATTGTAGGTCTCTGCAACATAGTCCTATAGGAACTGGAATCACATCCATACCTCGCACAAGCTCGGAGATATGCCCCGTCAATGATTGCTTCCCTATGGCATGTAGTGATCCTTAGGGATGTTTCCATTCGGCATGCCTGAGAACATTCGAGCATTGAATGGGATAGAACAAGGTTGGAGATAGGGATTACCTAGCCACTCAGAGCTATTGGAATAGGCAGTTTGATCCCACGACAAAAGGTGAGAGAGATTTGGCGGTTGGCAACTTTGTACTGGCTAACACTACAAGTTTCAGCACCACCCGAGATGGCATCAAAAAATCAAAACATAGTATGATCTCCAAAAAGAGAGAGAGATGTTCTTGTAGGTCTCTACAACATGGTCCTATACGAACTAGAATTGCATCCATACCTCACATGAGCTCCGAGATATGCTCCGTCAAAGATCGTTGCCCTATGGCATTTAGTGACCCTTAGGGACATTTCGGTTTGGAATTCCCGAGAATGTTCAAGCACTGAATGGGATGGGACAAGGTTGGGGATAGGGTTTACCCACCCACCTAGAGATAATGGAATAGACAATTCGATCCCATGATGAAAGGTGAGAGAGATTTGACAGTTGGCAACTTTGTACTGGCCAACACTACAAGTTTTAGCATCACCCAAGATGGCGTCACAAAATCAAAATGGAGTATGATCTCCAAAAAGAAAAAGAGTTTATTGTAGGTCTCTGCAACAGTCTTATAGGAACTAGAATCCCATCCATACCTCGCACGAGCTCTGAGATATGCCCTGTCAAAGATCGTTGTCCTATGGCATTTAGTGACCCTTAGGGACGTTTTGGTTCGGCGAGCCCAAGAACATTCGAGCACTGAACAGGATGGGATGAGGTTGGGGATGGGGTTTACTCGACCACTTAGAGCTAACAGAATAGACAGTTCAATCCCACGACCCTTTTTCCACTAAGTTGCAAAATTGAGCAACTTTTGCAACTTTCAACAATGCAACTTTGCACAAAAAGTGCAATTTTTACATTTTTCACTTAATTCCAATTATACGACTTGGAAAAGGTTCATAAATAGTAAAATAACTTATTTCCAAATGCTCAGCCCTTCACCAATTCCCAAACTCCTACAAAGTTGTAAGCATTTTTGCAATTTTGCTTTGACAACTTTTGCAATTTTTTTCAATTTTTGATATCTCAACTCTTAGACACCTAAAACTTAACCTAATGAACCTAAGGACCTTTATAACCTTCTAAAAAATATAAAAATATTTTTTTCCTTGAAAAATACCTATATTTCTCATTTGTATGCCTAAAAAGTGGCCCATAGTGTAACAACAGAGACTTGGTCCAAAACAACCATACCTCGTCTTTTGATATGTTATAGAGTGAAGTGGGTATCCTAATCTTCAATTTATTTTCATGATGTTATGAAAAACTGTGGAGAAAAATGCAAAAGGACAGCATTTTATGTAAGAGGAGAATATTTTATTCATTTTTCTCTTTTTACATCATCACAAATGGATCAAGGTCCATAACCTCATCTTCCCTCTCATTCTCAGATTGCTCCTCCTTATCAAACTTAGATTCAAGTTCTTGCAACCATTTGGCCAATGCAACATTCGTCACCCTTTGCTCTCACTATCTTTGCAAGTTCTACATTTGTTACCCTTAAAGGTATTTTTTCCTCTTTAGTAAGAGACATGGCTTTGATACCACTTTGATGCAATGGAATGGGTAGCGAGAATGGACAAGGTTTTTAGAATCCTCTTCACTGAAGCTTAAGGAACAATGAGCGTCATTGTTAATACAATCAGCCCCAAAACACCTATCACAAGTGCTTGATAAGATGGTATGGTTATCACAACCCAACCACTCCTAAGAATCTCCAATCACAAGGAAAACCTATCACAAAGACAATTAATCACTAGTTGCTATTAAGGGCATCACAACGCTTATTTGACACAAAATTCCACAAATAAAAATAAGTACTAGGGGTGACTTCCAAGCATGGAAAAGGTCTATTTAGGTCCAAACTAACATGAATCCAACATTAGATTCAAACTATGCAGCTTTCATTGGCTAGTTGCTTCACAAACTCAAGACTAGGCTTGTGGCATTAAACACAAAAAATCACAAACATCTCCTCACAACCCAAAGAAAAGAATCATTGATTTGGATACCCTTTTGGGTTTTATACAACATACTAAAGCCTTGGGATCTCAAGAGAAGTATGCAACAACTAAATTGTGTAAGGCTCACTTAGAATGTAGGCAATTAGGCCTCCATTAACAAAGGAAGTACCCTACCCCTTGAGAAAAACTTTAATCTAGAAATTGGAACACGAGGGGGATCATGTAATATGGCCACATACCAATTTTGAAGCCTTGAAACCTTCTCTGTAGTGAGTTATGGAAGATATTTCTATGAATTTATAGCATGCACATGGATGTTGCATGCCTAGGGCATCAAGTTTTTCTCTCCGGTCTCATTCTTTTGACCTAAAACCAAAAGGAACATAAAACACATTGTTCTAACTCAGATTCCACCAAGGGTCATTAATTTCCCATGGTTGAATCTCAAGATATGAGGAAAAATAGATGAAACCCTAGGTAGTGGCACAAAATGGGGACAACGGTTAGTAAAATGGGAATATCTTGAGTTGTAGAGCGAATTAAACCTCATTCCAAGTGCAATAGAAAGAAGATTCAAAAAGCTATCCAACCATACTAGATATTCATACTTATATATGATCAACTTGACCAGTGAGCTAGTGTTTTTCATGAGTTCGAGTATAATAATCTATCTTTTGTTATGATTGAGTTCAATATTTTAGTGTTCTTGTTGATTAGTCCTGAAAAAAATTTGGAATTTGAGTTAGTGATGATATGAAGGCTCTAAATGGTATTCATTCTTTTTCTTCTTGTTTTGGTGTAGGGGCACCAAGTGGACACACAAAACTACAAGGTACACATGACCTACGATGTAGAGCCCTCCATTATCACCTTAAGTAGGCTAACTCAACTCGAGGATTCAACAAGAAACTTGAAATCAACTCAAGGAATCAGTCCTACTCAAAGTTCAAATGGAGTTCTCTAACTTTTTAAATCACTTCCGCAGCCATACCAATCAAGTTCACCTTCCCACTTCCTTATTCCAATCTCTCATTTCACCAACTCCATCATAGGCCACCTAGTGTACCTAGTGCCTACAACACACCAAAACTCAATTCTAACCTCAACCCTTGATCCTAACACCTTAGACCATCTTAACATAATACATTTTTCATGTTCCAACTCCCCATTTGTTCCTATCGACCCATCTTTCACCATTCTTCAACAATAGCCTTCTAGGCCTATCTAGTAGCCTGTCAACATCGAAGTCAGCATTTCATTCCCAAGATTCTCAAACAAACTATGAATGTTTTCACACTTTTGAATACTCTTTTTAGAGATATTAAATTCATATTAGTCTCAATTTCTAACGTTTAGATTGGTGAAGACTTCCTTCACAACTTACCCTTCAATTAGGCCTAATTAGCTCTTGCTCAAAGAAGGAAATTATGTATCCCTTTACTTCCATGATTCCAAAACTAAAAACAGCCTTAGGAAATGTATTAAATACAAGGATTTTTTATTTTTTTAAGAATCCATGCATATCTACACACACTTCCACCAAACCCTAATTTTTTGGACTAGAAATCAAGGGTTTTAGAAAAATTAATGTGCAGAGCACCTGATCTTCTTTATTTTCTTGATGTAATAAGGTCTAGGGATAGATCTAATGATCGCCCTATGACCATCCACCTTCATAATGGACACAAGACCCCATGGTGCAAGTATAAGCCTTAGGCATCAATTGGTCCAATAAGTGGATTTTTGGTTATTTATATGTTTTCTAGGCATGTCTAGGTGTTTAGAACATTAATAAGGTCCCTAGGAGTTTTTCGAGTCCATTTTCAAACATATTTGCAATAAAACTTTTCTTAGCGCAAAAATTGCAAAATTGCAAAAAAGTTGCTTAGCAACTTTTGCAATTTTCTTGACAACTTCCAATGGCTAAAATCGACCAAGGGTTGGTTAAATCATTTGTAAATAGCCTATATAGGCTCTGAGCATTTGAAGAGGTAGATATATAGAGCTTTCAATTGTATTTTCTTTCAAGAATCAATAAAATTCCTATATTGTTCCAGCACTTTTCTCTGATTTTTCACGTATTGTATGGAATCCACTGATTGGGGGATGAATCTTCTACACTGAAAAGTTAGAGTTACCTATTTAGAAGGTTTTGGCTTTGATTTGAAGAATTTATTATTTATTTTTCAAAAGTTATCAAATTTTGTTCCTTGTCGGTCTGTGAAACCCTTGTTTTAAGGGTTTGGACAATAAAATGCCCCTAACTTGAGATTCCACAAGTGGATTTCTCTCTTCTCTGGTATGGAGCAAGTTAGGGTTGTATATTATCTAATTTTTTTAGTTTTGGAGTAGAAGGACAAGTTGGTGAATTTTAGAAGGAATCCCTAGGTCAAATATCTACATGTATTTGACCTTGTCTTGGAGAGATTAGAGTGGATAGAATGATGGAAAGAGTTTGAGAACTTGGTGTCAAAACAAAGTGCCCTTGTTTGAGCCTGAAGAAGAGCCTAGAAGTGGATATTTTATTTCATGCACCCATTCTTGACCATTTTCCTTGAAATCTACCGTAAAGTGGCTAATTAGGCTTGAGTACTTGGTGCTAGTTGGGATATGTTGGATTGGAGTTGGTCTCTAAAACTTTGAAGTTTGTTAGAGCTTGGAAAAGGGTACTTGAATCAGCATTTTATTCCCCAGGTCCTTTGATGAGTTTTAGAGTTATTGGTAAAAATTAGTTTTAGGAGACCTAATAGGCTACTATTTCTAAAATTGCAAGTTGAGTTGTGGGTTATTGGGAGTACAACCAGTGGTTGGTTTGGCTTATTTGTGTTGAGACTAAGTTATCCCAAGCCCTTGCTAGTGGTGGAAAAGCCTAGAAGAACAAAATCCTCATTTTTCCCATTTCAAAGGAGGTTGTCATATTTTCTTGAGTTGGGTGCATATTTTTTTGAGTCTTACTTGTGGAAGGTGAATCCAGAAACCCTTTTTAGTGGTTGTTAGGAGTATGCACTTGAGGAAGTAGATCAAATCTTTTGTTCAATCCTTGTGAGCACATTGAAGGTTGTGTAGGGGTTGGGCGTGATTCTTGCTTCCATTGTGTCATCGTTGCATCAAATTACCCTATCAAACCTCACTTGTGATGTAGAGGTGGCAAGGCAATATGTTCAATCCAAGGTCCAAATACAAACTCAATCAAATACACAATTTAATCTAGTGACCAAAAGTGTCTTCAATAAGTGAAATGGTAAATTATCCACCAACAAGTCTTATGATATGATCTGATAGCCCTAAAATATGCAATCCAAGGTACTTGAATAGGTTTTAGACTTTCTTCAATGGTTTAGACACCAAAACTTCAATATTCCTCAAACTAGGCCTAATAGCATGCCTTATAGCCCTCCAACAACACTCACAAGGATTTTTCTTCAACTTTTTCCAAAACACCAAGAAAATAAATTATATATTTTAGTACCCTTTATGGATTACCTTAACATATCAAAAGGATATGGTAGGTTTCTTTGGAAGGTATATGATCGTTTTCACTATTTCTCAAATTTTTAAGGCCTAATTCTCATGCGTTTACAAAGGAAGTGCTAACCATTCAAACTCCCAGACTCCAAATCTTTGCATAGTGTCATAAATAGGTTCAAATCAAGGTAATATGAAGTCAATTCGACTCCAAGAGGTTTCTAGGTACCAAAGCCCCAAATTGTGCCCTCGAAACCCTTAAATTTAAGGCTTCCTCAATGTCATGCTTCCCAAAGTTTCCTACAACAAATAAAGGTTGGAACACCTTGTATACAACTTATCTATACACATTCCATCATAAAATAGTGGTCTTTTTTGGCCAAAACTCTCTAAACTTCAGCCCATCCTCCAAATCCACTTAGTTTCTTAGTCTTCTTTATGGTGATCACCACATAAATTTTTCAAACTTGCATTTCCAAGATTAGTAAGATACTATACATGTTAAATTAATATTATGTATGTCAATAAGATTCCATTCTATGAGAATCAGAGTGCTACATTCATAGAATGACATTCATAGTGTGAAATCTACACAAAACTATCTTAAAATCAGATTTTCCAAAGGTTGAACAGTACTAAAATGATTAATAGTGACTGTAGTAGGGTTTTTACAACATGAAAGAATTCAAAGAGATGAAATATGAATGATCAAAACATTGTACAAGTAAATTAAATCAATAAGAACTTTGAATCATACCAAAAAAAATCTTGTAACTTTGCAACAAATTAGATATTTTATTCAATTTGTTGTAGCAATCCGTACCATTGATTCTCTTCCCGTATAGTGGATTTGTGACACATTTAATAAACTCTTATCAACTACCCCAACCAATCCAAATTGGTTGGATGGTTTAATTTGGCTTGAAACAATAAAGAAACTAATTCCCTCCTAAATGTCCATGACCGTTATAATTTGGAAATTCAAATTTATAACTTTGTAACTTTTGAATTTTTGAAATTGCTAAGTGATGAAACTTTACCAAATCATTTAAATATAATTATTAACCTATTAAAAAGACTAGTTTATCCTATTTGAAACTTTTAACACTTAATTCTATCCTAGACTCCAATTTTAGTCCTAAGGCTTGTTAAGCCTTTTTGTACTTATTGTAAAGTTATTACATAGATTAACCTTATAGGTCATTATAGGCTCCAAAGTACTCCAATTGATGTCATTGGACATCCTCATGTTCACTAATGCCTTTTTGATCTCCAAAGGTTTATTGAACTCCTTATGTGCTCTAGGTACCTCTGTGCCAACTTGTGCCATTTTGGCCTAAGTTTGCCCATTCTTAGCAATGTATTACAAATTTGACAATTTCATGCTTGCCTTTCATGCTTCAAGTTACTGATTAAACATAATATTTATATCTTTTTATTGTAATAGGCATTAGCCAACCTTGTTTATGTTTAATCTTTGTAACATGTACAAATGAGATAGCATTTCTATAATTGAGAGTATGTTAAGTATGCAAAGGATGCACAAAGGAAATATATTGTATGCAACTTTTTGTTGCTTTAACATTTCTTATTCAAAATAACATCCTAAGGACCGTAGGACCTAAATCATCCTTATTTAAGGTATTTCTACCTATTTCCTTAGATACTAAATTCCCTATAGGTCTTAAGGGCTCAAGCTTTATAGAAACACAAATGAACAAATGGGATGATATCAACTTGAAACTAGTCCTAACATTCTAAAATATTATAACCTACATCTGAGAAGTTTCCAATACCTACGCATGTTCTTCGTATATTTTTGAAGCGAAGCCCGACTTCCAAAGTCTACTAATCACTGTGTGCATGTGATCTCCATGCATTCTGCATTTTTAGGAAAAATAAGTCAAATGCATACTCAAGTTTAGTTTAAAACCAAAAATGGTATTTTGGAGTTTACATACCAAAGGTTCATCATTTGAACTCCTTGCACCTGTATCTAATGATATCCCTATTTGGTACTGATCTATTATAGTTTTCACTTCATTAGCTCCCTTAGACTTTCTTCCACTTCCATTTGTAGGTATGTTCACAAATGCAACTTGTTTACTCTTTTTGCTTGGTCCTCCTTCAGATGGTACTTGAACAAAAAGCACTAATAAACATTGAGGATGTGAATTGATAATATTGTTTCATAGATGATTTTAGCATCTCACCCTTTATCACTGGTGCTTCGACTTTATTAGCCCTCTTCTTTGGTGACCTACAAATGAAGAATTAGCACGGTAAAATATATAAGATAAGATTAATCCACTAAAATTAGAGAATGATAAAAATTGAATTTGGCTTATCATTAAGAATTATCCATTTGTACAAATCCTTGCTTTCTGAGTTGTATGATAACCCTTGCTTGATGAGTATTGGAAACTTCTCCCATTGTATCCTTGCTTTCGCCAGTCTGAAGTTTCTAGTTACATGCACACAATCATGACTTTACATCACAAATCATTCACATTCTAACAATTTTCATGTTCTTTCATTACATTTTGATCTAAACAACCAATTCTAAACTTTCACTTATTCAAATGACCAATCTAAAAATGGGTCCTATTAAAGAATTTAATATAAATTCAAATAATGTATCTAGATTCTAAACAAATCAAAACATAAAACCCGTGATTTAAACTTATCTCATCACTTACACATAATAAAAATACCTACCTTGTCATGTGGACAATCTTGGGGGAGAGGTTGCAACATTGTATTTGGATCCAATTGATCTCTCTCTCTCTCTCTCTCTCTCTCTCTCTCTCTCTCTCTCTCTCTCTAATGAGCCAAATGGATCTACTCTACATTTTAATGTCTCAAGTATTGCCTCATGGTTTGACTCGTGAACTTTTCAAAGAATCTTATTATGTGGTTTTCCATCATATTTTATCAAGTGGACATTTGATGTGACAACAAGATTTGAATAATGAAGAATCTTCCACTCTATTTGCAAATCCTCAAATAACTACAAGCTAGGGTTCTTCGTAGAATATTGTCTAAGCCATGTGCCAGTTACAACCACCGCATCGACATGGTACTCTAAACCTTCACCATATATAAGCAAGCGATCCAATTTTTGTTTAGCTTGGACACTATGACACAAATAATAATTTGTCCCTTCTTCATTGTCTTCAGGTGCAATAATAACAAAAACATGGCCTGCAGTGACAAATGTACAAAATGTGGTCATTAATTCAGAAAATACTTAGGTAAAAGTTATAAAGTTACATATTGAAATTACAAAGATATATAAATATATATATTACTAGGTTGCACTAGATCAAACAAGCAGTCAAATTCAATAGATGAATCTATCTCTACCATTTTTGGTGCTTGTGGGGGATGATAGGTGTCAATTGGATCCAAAACCTGTATATCTCATTTGTCCACCCATTCAGTTGACTCATAGTCATCCCAATTCTCATCTGCACATGATGGAAAATAGCATGCCATCTTTCGTGTGTGGATACTTCATGAACCTGCATCAGAGCTTCTAAAAGAGTGCAACTCACTGGATCCTATTAGTGTGCAACAATCCTAATATGGTGCAACGTTAGTATTATCTATCAACCAAAAAAATCTATGAACCGTAGACTCACCTTCCTTACTTGGACCCATTGTAGTGTTACACCACTAGACAATGGATTTTGCATCTATCAATATTGTTTCATCTTTGTACTTTAGTTCTTCATGAGCTAAGGCTCTTTTGATGCATGTGCTTGCACCATTGTGCTCTCCCTTTCCATGACTAGCCTCTGTGAAATTTCACATATATTGAATTCGACACAACCTATGCATCCTGCTCAACCAATAGAACATTCATGCATTCTTGAATTGGGATGCACAATTGTATGACCAAATAATGTGTTGACGATATGTTATGCCCATGTTAGCCATATCTTCATAAAATAGTTGAAAACAACCATGTATGAACTCCATAGAATGTGATCGATCATTGCTGATGTAAAAATGGTACTCCCTCAAAATCTTCCTATCATCCTCTATACTTGTAGTTCAATGCATGAATGTTATGTGAATAAATATGGAAACCTGTTGAGAAGTATAATACTTTGTTTGCACATCATTTTGTGGTTGTAGTGTGTAGTTCTCTACGAAATCTACAACTGAAACAATGGTATCCAGTGGAAACATATCCTTGCACAACTTGAATTGCAAATCCAGCCATCAAGCTCTATGTGTATGCCTTGCATACTCGTAAATAGTGTTTTCACAAAAAATCTTCATGAACTCATTCATTGGAATCTTTTCAATGACTAAATCACATATTTTACCCTATTTCCCATCTTTTAGAGCATATGTCACTATCTTAAATTTTTCGTAATCTACTATTTCATTTCCAATTGCATGTGTACTATCCATATGTTGACAAATTGATAAAAGTTGCAAAGAACCACAAAATAAGCATGTACCATCCAAGCATGATGTATTGTAAAATTGTTGGTCGTCCCCTATTTCACATAAAATGTTGGATATGAATTCCCTTGAAGATCTTGGTGGCTCATTCCTGTTAGAATCCTGCAAAACAAACTCAAAATCCAAAAACACACATATATGCCTAAAAACATCACAATGGTTAGAAAATTCAATATGTATCCTACAAGAAGTTGTGTGTGTGTGATTTATCTTCACATAAAAAGGTTTACCCATCTAAAAAATTCTTTGACTTATTCGAATTTGAGGATACATACCAATAAATTTTGCAAAAAATTGTGTCTAATTGAGTCCAAAAATGTTTCGCATGTGGGTTGCAATTTTAGCTACCAATCCTCTTTATTACAACATCTCTTTGATTAGGGGAAACATGTGTGTTATTTTTCCAAAAATCTTCAATCAATGATTTCAAAGCTTCACTAATTTCTGTATCCTTTCGCAGTAGTCTACCACTAAATGTCGATAACTCATATTTTGTTGGATCTTCCAATCTCTCATGCCTTAACATGGCTCTCCTTAGAGTACCTCTACCAATTTTTAATATTTTTCTTGTCTTTTTCATGAGTCAAGCTTTCTTCATTTGGCTTCTTACTATTGTCGATGTAAGTACTCATCTTGTGATATTACTATCTTTGGTGAGTGATTTAGAACCCACTTTGTCTTAAATTTTCGTTAGATTCTTTACAATGCTTTTTCCATTTGAATTATCCATCATTCTTAGCCCAAGAATCTTCATGATAGGCCTAAATTTCAAATTCTTCATCATTTCAACAAATAATTGGCATTGACCTATAATATTTAATTCTTCAAAAAATAATCTTCACATACGATTAACTTTTCTCTGACAAGTACACTTGCTAATCTTGTCAGGAATTGATTTCAAAATGTTAGTATCAATATCAATCAAATATTTTGATCTTCTAAAATAAATTCTAGAAGGTGTTATAACCTCTTCCATTCTCTCAACATTTTGAAAATCAAGATAAGGTTGAGTGTATTGCGTACCTTGAACCGAAGATGATGTGGCTTGGCAATAAGATGCAAAAGATGGAATATCACCTACTTGATGTGTTGATGTTGTGTCTTCAACATGACATGATGGAGTGTGCACATCGTCGGATCTACAAATTAGTGTCTCTTCAACATGAGAGGATGATCTGACTCCAACATTGGAAGATGGTGTAGCTTCACAATTCAATTGTCTTCTTGAGTGTAACAGTCTCATTCATTCTCTTTGTATTTCCAATTCTTCCTCTTTATTTCTTTGTATCGGTGGTTCTTGATCCTCTTTGAAATTCAATTCTTCATTATTCCTTTACAATTTTCTTTGTTCACATAGTAGTTTCATTTTATCTCTTTTAATTACCAAATCTCTCTCCCTATCTTCATTTTTTTGAGTTTTTGTTTCTTCCTTGGCATGATGATGATTTCTACATGTCAAATTATTCAAACATCTGAATTGCTTACAATGTGTAAATTACAAATCATTCAAATACATATAAAAATTACAATTATTTGAATGAATACACAATATATATCAAACAACTTGTCAAATTTCTAACCATTTCAAAATAACATTTCATTCAAACATACAAATTTCAATGAATTCACTATATATTAAACATGTCAAATTATCATCAAATTTTTATCTATATATCAACAAACAATATTTAAAAAGGATTGCACTAACCTTTTCTATACAAAGAATATTAAAAAAGTCTTCAAATTATGTATCCAATGATTGAATTTGATGTTTGTCAGCTTCAAAAAGTCTCCAAATAGTGTTTTCTATGTTGAAACCTGTGTTTTCTATCAGAACAACAGAATGCACAACTTACCAAAAGTAGAGAATGGATGAAATGGGACCCAAATTTTTTTTTTACCATTTTTGGGTGATTTGACATAGTGCATATGCACTATGTCAAAACACATCTCTCCCTATCACACCATCCCCAATCCCCTACTCTCTCTCCTCTCCCATCCCCTACTCTTTCTCTCTTACTCTCTCGCTCCTACTCCCTCTCCCATTGCCTACTCTCTCTCTCCCTCTCCTATCACCTACTCTCTCTCTCCCATCCCCTACTCTCTCACTCTCTATCCTCTCCCATCCCCTACTCTCTCTCTCTCCTCTCCCATCCCCTACTCTCTCTATCTCACACACTCCCATCCCCCCTCTCTCTCTCGAGCTACTCTTTCTCCCATCCCCTACTCTCTCTCTCTCTCTCGCCCCCGCCCCCCCCTCCCTCTCCCATCCCCTACTCTCTCTCTCACTCTCCCTCTCCCACCACCTACTCTCTCTCTCTCTCTTCCACCACCTACTCTTTCTCACCCTCTCTCCTCTCCCATCCCCTACTCTCTAGATCTCTCACACACTTCCATCCTCCCCCTCTCTCCCTCTCCCACTGCCTACTATCTCTCTCTCTCTCTCACTCTCTCTCTCTCCCATCCCCTACTCTCACCCTCTCTCCCATCCCCCTACTCTCTCTCACACTCTCTCCCATCCCCTACTCTCTTAGACACACTCTCATCCCCCCTCTCTCCCTTTCCCACTCCCTCTCCCACCACCTAGTCTCTCTCTCTCTCTCAGGATACTCTCTCTCCCCTCTCCCACCACCTACTCTCTCTCTCACTCTCACTCTCACTCTCACTCCCTCCCTCTCTACCCTCCCTCTGCCACCCCCCACTCTCTCTCACATTTTCACACTCTCTCTTATCCCCTACTCTCTCTCTCCCTCTCCCATCACCTACTCTCTCTCTCTCCCATCCCCTACTCTCTCTCAAGCTACTCTCTCTCTCTCCCCTCTCACATGCCCTACTCTCTTTCTTTCACACACATGCACTCCCATTCTCCTCTCTCTCACTCTCCCTCTCCCACCGCCTACTCTCTGTCTCCCCCATCCCCTACTTTCAATCTCTCTCTCCCATCCTGTACTCTCTCTCCCCCTATCCCCTACTCTCAATCTCTCTCTCCCACCCTGTACTCTCTCTCTGCCACCCCTACTCTCTCTCACGTCCTCTCTCTCCCATCCCCTACTCTCTCTCTCTCTCTCTCTCTCTCTCTCTCTCTCTCTCTCTCTCTCACACACACACACACACACACACACACACACACACACACACATTCCCATTTCCCCCTCTCTCTCTCTCTCTCTCTCTCTCTCTCTCTCTCTCTCCCACTCCCTCTTCCACCACCTACTCTCTCTCTCATCCCCTACTCTATCTCTCTTACACACACTCCCATTCCTCCTCTTTCTCCCTCCCACTCCCTCTCCCACTACCTACTATCTCTCTCTCACTCTCTCCCTCTCTATTCCATCTCTCCCATCCCCTACTCTCTCTCTTACACACAATTTCATCCCCCCCCCTCTCCCTCTCCCACTCCCTCCTCTCTTTCTCTCCCATCCCCTACTCTCTCTATCTCTCTCTCCCCTCTCCCATTCCCTACTCTTTCTCTTTCACACACACACCCATCCCCCCTCTCTCTCCTCTCCCATCCCATACTTTGACTCTCACTCGCTCTCCCTCTCCCACTCCCTCTCCCATCACCTACTCTCTCTCTCACTCTCACTCTCACTCTCTCTCTCTCACTCTCTCCCTCTCCCTCTCTACTCTCTCTCTCTCACATTTTCACACTCTCTCCCATCCCCTTCTCTCTCTCTCTCTCTCTCTCTCTCTCTCTCTCTCTCTCTCTCTCTCACACACACACACACACACACACACACACACACACATTTCCATCTCCCCTCTCTCTCCCTCTCCTACTCCCTCTCCCACCACCTACTCTCTTTCTCCCATCCCCTACTCTCTCTCGAGCTACTCTCTCTCCCTCCTCTCCCATTTCCTACTCTCTCTCTTTCACACACATGCACTCCCATCCTCCTCTCTCTCACTCTCCCTCATCCCCTACTCTCAATCTCTCTCTCCCATCCTATACTCTCTCTCTCTCCCCATCCCCTACTCTCAATCTCTCTCTCCCATCCTGTACTCTCTCTCTACCACCCCTACTCTCTCTCACACTTCCTCTCTCCCATCCCCTACTCTCTCTCTTACACACATTCCCGTTCCCCCCTCTCTCCCTCTCCCACTACCTACTTTCTCTCTCCCATCCCTTACTCTCTCTCTGCTCTCCTGTCTCCTACTCTCTCTTTCACACACACCACACACTCCCATCTCCCCTCTCTCTCTCCTCTCATCCCCTACTCTCTAGATCTCTCACACACACTCCCATCCCCCTCTCTCTCCCTCTCCCAATCCCTCTTCCACCACCTACTATCTCTCTCTCTCTCACTCTCTCCCTCTCTACTCTCTCCCTTATCCCCTGCTCTCTCTCTCCTCTCTCCCATACCCTACTTTCTCTCTCTACCACCCCTACTCTCTCTCACTCACACTCTCTACCATGTCCTACTCTCTCTCTCTCTCACACACTCTCATCCTCCTCTCTCGCTTCCTCTCCCACTACCTAATCTCTCTCTGTCATCCCCTACTCTCAATCTCTCTCTGCCATCCCGTACTCTCACTGCCACCCCTACTCACTCTCTCACACTTCCTCTCTCTCCCATCCCCTAGTCTTAATCTCTCTCCCCTATCCCATTCTCTCTCTTTGCCATACCTACTCTCTCTCATACTTCCTCTCTCTCCCATCCCGTACTCTCTCTACCACCCCTACTCTCACTTCCTCTCTCTCTCCCCTCTCCCATCTCCTACTTTCTCTCTATCTCTCTCTTTCTCACACACACATAGCAATCCCCCCCTTTCTCTTTCTCTTGCTTTGCATCTCTTCTTCCTTCTCTATGCACTATTTAGGTCTCAGTAGTGGTGCACACTATAGAGTGCATGTGCTATTAAGACCCAAATTCAAAAGTGAGTGTGCGCTATAGTGCGCACACACTATAGTGCATATGCACTATTCAAAGCTTTGCATTAAAATCAAGCCTTAGGCTTGGTTTTTCTTTAGAGATCCAAACCAAAGGTTTGAAGTTTATAAATAGGTCTGAGATGTGTTTTGCTGCAAACATACAAAAAATGATTGATTTTTCTTTTGTACTCTCCTTCAAGATTCCTCATGGTTGGGCATCGATAAGATCATGTTACATGACATTGTAGGTCTCTATCTTAGCTATATAACCATATAATTTATTTTTAATTTGAATTATTTTAAGCCTTTAATCTATAATTAATTTTGAATGTATGTCTATTTTTTGTCAAAAACCATAATATACTAATTGAGTTGTAGATTTTAGCTTGTTCATCGAATTTTGCAACAACTTAGATTTTTAGAAACTAGACTCCATTCTACACACTTTGAAAAGAAAAAGTTTTGATTTTAGATTAGTTTTCAATTATTTCTAGGGGGAGCACACAAATGTTTCACATTTTTGGGATGTGTCTAGTTTAAAAATTCATTAAAAAAAATACACATTATAAAATTACCCAAAAAATCTAGGATAAACTAAATAGTGTTAAGTAACTTTTGACTAGAGCGATTAAAGAATTTCAAAAAAGAAAGTTAAAATTTTAGGGGTGCCACACTTTGTATTGTGTTATGTTTTTTTGGAACAAACAATACCACTTTCTGTGGCCCCCTTTTTTGAGGACCTAAAACTAAACCATTTTGAAAAAAAATTAGTAGTTTAGAACCTAGATTCAAAGGACTATGACTTTTTTTTTTGTCATATCTTAAAATTTTGAGTGTAACTATTTTCAAATACTTGTTGAAGTTCATAAATTATTGATTTCAAGAAAAATGTGTCCACTTATACTCCCCTTTTGGCACCACAACTTGGTGCACTTACCCATATGTGAGATAAAAGTTGTAGAGTTACTCATTCACCCCTCCCCTCTCAATAACTTAGCCTTTCATAAATTTTTCAAAAATTGGTATGAGAGATTTTTGGTTCTCAAAGAAAGTTTAAAAACTTGAGCAAAGATCAAAGACCATGGAGATATCCAAACTTGACAAGGCTATTGACAATGAGAAGTTGAATTTATGACTCAAGAAAGCAAAGGAGAAACTCTCTCAATTCCTAAAAAGAAGAAAAGATCTTGCAACTCAAATGAATGATCATCTTTACATTGAAGAAAGAATTGAAGACCTTCATCCATCAAGTAGCTCAGATGAAGTAAATGAAGCAATCAAAGAACTCTTGGAAAAGAATGTTTCCCTGCAAGAAGAAGTGAGAAAACTAAGAAGAGAGCAATAAATTCAATCACTTAGGCTATGTGAAGACATGGAAGAGAAAAACAAGATAAAAGTAGAAATAGAAAGAAAAGATAATGAGATTCAACATCTATCCCTTCAACAGACTAACTTCATTAATCGGCTCACCAATGAAAATGAAGAATTCATGAACCTGAGATCTAAGAATGAAAGATTGTAGAATGATCTAAACTCAAAAAGGAAATTCAATGAGAGAATGATGAAATCCCAAGCAAACATGAATCAATTGAATGAGAAAAATCTATAGAAAAAAGGGAAAAGGAGGAATTGGATACAAAGAATAAGGTGAATCTTCCAAACAAGGAGCTCAAAAGAATCAATGACCTACTTGCAATCACTGTGGTAAGATAGGTCATACTTCAAACAAATGTTGGAGCAATGGAAAAGTAAAATTCAAAGAAAGTGCTACAAGTACAACCAACATGGTCATAGGGCTAATGAATGCAAAGAGAAATTAAGATTTGAAGGAAAATGTCACAAATGTAAGAAACATGGACACAACTCATCAGAATGCAAAACCAAGATATTGGATCTAGTAGAACAAATTGTGAAATCTATATTTGGTGGGGACTATAACACCTAGTACAGATGTCATTACTATGTAGAATTTGGACACATTGGAATGAATTGTGTAAAACATCATTTGAGGAAAAGATATACCACTAAAAGATGTTTCATTTGTACAGAACTTGGTCATCTTGCCAAGAATTGTATGAATACTAGAAGGATAGAAGATGAAAAGAAGGCAAAGGCTGATAACATCTAGAAAAAAATGAGACAACAATGGCTTCCAAAGTCTACCGAGAATGCAAGTCCAAGAAATGATGATCAAGTCACTCAAGAATTGGGTGACTCTACCATTTCTACTTAAGTTTTCAAAGGAGAACTAGAATTAGGCTATCAAAGAAGACATCCAAAATACTTATAGTTGAAAGGACAAAAGATCCATATATGTATTCAAGATACAAAGGGATCACTGAGTAAAAGGGTACCAGTTAGTACCAAGTTACCTTCCTTACTGAGTGAGGTCGGGTCATAGACTCTATCGAGCAAGGTCAGGAGTAACTAAACTTTATAAGGTTACCGAATGATGAAAGACTCTACCAAGTAATCAATGCAAACTAGTGGATGATAGTCTATCAAATCGATCTACCATTTGTACCAAGCATTTATGGGGAAATTTGATAAAAGGAAGGAAATCAAAGTCATTTTTTACCATGAATTTTTTAGAGAAAACTGTGCAGAGCAATCTTCAAGTGCATTCAAGTGATTTGAGTGAATTACTACCGAAAGATTTTGAATTCTCTCAAACCCTACCGAGTGAAGATGGCATCCAACAGAAACAAAGCAAAAAAAGGATCAGATATGTTGGTTCATGGAGTGGAATGGAAAGCACCAAACTTTAAGCTCAACCTCACGATCGCTAAAACTCTAGATCTGAGTGGTGTGCAGTCACAACTTCCTCCAAAGGTACTATTAATTAACAACATTCTTTCTCATTTCAAGTGCATGATTCATGATATTGGTACTTTGGAAATGGATGAAGCCCTGGAAAAGTTGTGTGTGAATGGAGTTTTGAAAATTGAGAATCAACACCTGGAAACTAAGGGATTAACCCATATTCCTCACATGCCCCATGATTTTCAAGTAAAGTGGATTAGGTTTATTTTTAGTCAAGTGCATAATGGGTAGTTGTGGTTGGAGTAGCTAGTTTTGATAACAAAGAAGATGATTCATAGAATCACTGGTCTCCAAATGTTGGCCAAAGCCAAGACGACCAAAACCCTAGGTCAGGCTGAACTTGAAAAGAAAACCCTAGTACAATAGGATGATAGAGGAATGAAGATTAGCAGTGTCATAGACATGGAATTGAAATTCAAAATTCACATTATTGCATACAAGATTTACAATTCAAGTAGATTGAATAGTGTGCCATGTAAAGCAGTTGACCTAGCTTACAAGGTAGTTAAGAATAATCTTTCCCTTGACCTTATTGAGCTACTATTGATTCAATTCAACAAGAACATGAAGAACATCTGAACATCAAAGAACAACCCATGTAAGTTTGGCTCCCTATTGACATGTCTATTCTTTTATGTTTAGAAGTTCTTCCCTTCAAAAGACACTATTGTATTGAGAAAATATGTGCTAGCACTTTACCAAATTAATGAGTACATCGTTGAGATGGGAGAGAACTACAATAGTATCATGGATAATTATTTTGATGCATTTAAAGAGAAAATGAATAAAAGATTTAGGATTCCCAAGAAGTTAGTTGAAGACTACAAGGATGATGTATATTCCATGGTGGATAGTGACTAGGTATACATTCAGGTAGTTAGGCCTAGAATAGCATGGGCAAAACCTCTTAGATATGAGGTTAATATTGATGAAACTAAGGATATTATTGAGGCACTTGTCAATTAACTAGTTGATCCCAAGAAAATATATTTTGGTACGTATGATAAAGCTAAAGCGAAGATAGAAATGGAGATCTAGCTCCCTCAGGTGGTAAACAAAGGCAAGAAAAGAATTTCCAAACTAAAAACAAGTTCTACTCTTTTGTTGACTAAGTGAAAAGATGAGGATAAAGAAGCTAAGGATGAAAAAGAATTAGAGGAAGAGGAACCACTAAAGAAAAAGGGAAAGGTAATCATTACCAAGCTTGGCAAGCCATCCACTACTGTTTTTACTAGGAGATCAAAGAAGAAAACTAACAAGGAAGGAGGAGACATTATATTCAAAAAACCTCCACTCACCTTCCAATACCAGATGAAAGAACTAGAAGCAAGAGCTAATATAACAAACTTTAAGGCATTAAAGTATGAGACTAGGACAGATGAAGAGGAAAAACAGATAGAAGATCTGGTGATGGACAAAATGGGTAAGTGGAAGTACTCACTTGACCATCCTACTTATCAGATTCCTAATGTTTTAATGGAGAAAATTGAGCCAAGATGGAAATTTTCCATGCAAACTGTGAAAGACATCTATGGGAAAACCCTAAGGCAGCTTGTACTGAGCATAACAGACAAGGAGATTAAGGAGTCTCTAAAGAAAAATGAGGAGAAATTAACTCTAAAATTCAATTCTTGTCTAGTTCTAATGAAAGACATTGAGCATGTTGTAAGAAATGCAACAAACACATGGAAAAATGTTTATCTTCTTCATTAACCAAGTGATTTTCCAGTTAATGTAAATGATGATGATAATGATGTTGATCAAGAAAAGGATGAAGAAGGGGACGATGAATAAGCAACAAAGTTTTTAATTGTTGACTATGAAGAGTATAAAGAGTAAGAGGCTACCAAGGAAGGAACACAAGATGATGATGAAACTGATCTAGTTAAAATTGTTGCAGTAGTTATTACCTCACTTCCTCACTCTCCAAGAAAATTATTGACAACATCAAGTGTGGAGACAGCCTTAGTAGGATTGATTGTGACCACCAATGACAACACCAACATCCAATCAATCTTTGCATTAGTTCAGCTTAGCACATCATTGACTGAAGTGACCTCCACTTCATCTACCAAGTTGTAGAGTCTTCCCTCTTCTACCATGTTGGGCACAATAGTTTTGGACACATCTATGATTGCCACATCAGTTTTGAATACATCAATTTTGGATTCTTTAGGTACTTCTACTAGTATTTCTACAATAAGTGCAGTATCAATTTTTGCACCTAGTCTTATTATGTCTATGATTGTTTCTATTCCTAGTAAGCAAGAAATAAGTGTAAGGACAATTGAGACCAAGTCTCAACCGAGCACAAAGTTTTTGAACCAAGGAAAAGAAAAGGAGGAGGAAATAGACCTAGATGAGGATATTGTAATCCCAAATTGGGAGATTTCCAAGCTCAATCCAAACCAAATGCAGAAATTTGGTGAGCTTCTCCAAAAGAAAGCCAAATAATAGAGGCTAAGAGAGGAAAGGGACAAAGAATTCAAAATTATTGAGGATGCAAAGAACATTTTGGTAGAGGCTATAGGCATAGAGGTTGATTCTTCTCAACCAATTTTGCATCAGTTGGCAAAGGCAGTTTAAAAGTTTAATGAAGATATAGAAGGACAGAATAAGTTGGTGTAGAAGGTAGAAAAGAAGTTTGAAAATAAAGTGTTAGATCACATTTCTCAATGAATTTCTATTTATCAAGTGGAACTCTCTACAATTTTGGGCTCTCTGGAAACATCTTGTACAAATGTATCATCACTTTTTGGTAAGCTATGTGATGTTTCCAATTTTACCAAGGAAATAAAGGACAAATTGTCCAAGGTTGATGAAGACCTCAAGGCAAGTGCTCAGTAGTTGTAGCTTGACCCGAGTTCAAGTTCTGCACATTTCAATAATATAAGATTTTTGATAGATATGTAAGTAGAATTGTTGAGGGAAGAAGAAAGAATCAGATCTACATTAGTAGATATACAAAACATGATTCTCCCTAACATGGATGCACTACAAAAGCATATTGCTCATGCAAAAACCTTCATCCATGATAACAATTTCTCCATAGCAGACCACATGATGATTGAGTTGTCAGTAGAAGTGCAGATTGCACTACACACATGTACGATCTTGCAAGACAACTAGGACAAGACCTTGGTGATCATTCTAAAGGTACATTTAAACTTCTTGTCTCATTTTGGAATTACTTTGTAAATATATAGAATAATACTTTGGCATTAATGTCAAAAAGGGGGAAAAAGATGTATAAGGATGTAGAAAGATGTATAATTGTGTAAAGAGGAGATATATGGAGAAAGATGTAAAAAGTTCTAAGGTAGAAAATATAATAAGTTGTAAGAACAATGAGGGAGAAAGATGTGAAAGAAGCATACACAGTAAGTATATATTGTATATAGCAAGGAAATGTATTCAAATGTATAGTATACTTATCTTATAAAATCAATTTTGAAAAATCTCAAAAATAGTATACTCTATCGAGCTAAGAATCACAAGGTGATAGTATTTAGAAAACATTTTGATTCCAGTTTTGGCTGATAAGTTTTTTTGTCACTAATGCCAAAGGGGGAGATTATTGACATATCACTCAAGTTTGTTATTAGTGACATACACTTATTCAGATTGTAAGTATCTACCAAGCTTATTGTATAGTTAACAATGTTAACCAAGCATTTTAGTTACTACCGAGTTTTACAATTGCTACCGAGTCCTTTGAACAAATTTTAGTGCATACCAAGTAGTTTTATTTAGTGTGAAGCTTTGTAGTGTAAACCAAGCATCTTAGTGTATGCCAAGTTTACTAGTGTAAATTGAGCAATGCAGTGCTTACTGAGTTCTCAGTTGATGTGATGTTAATTCCAGTGTTAATCGAGCTACTCAATGTTAAACAAGTGATTCAATTTATACTGAGCTCGCAGAGGAAGCATTGACCAAGTCACATAGTGTGAATCAAGCGATTCAGTTTATATACCAAATTTCATAGTATTCACCAAGTCACTAGTGCAGACTAAGTTCAAGACTACTTGAAACTGATCAGTATGGATCGAGCTTCTATGTCTACCAAGTGCATGACAATGTCGAGCATTGATAGTGGATGTTGAGTATCAAAACCTCACCAAGTTAGTATTCAAAACTCGAGTGTTTACATTTGAGCTGACTTTGTAATATTTGTGTAAACTTGTATTGTGGTCGACTTTGTAACAGTATGATTGGATTGGTATATATGTAATAAATTGTATCATATCCAAATGTGTGTAAACAATGTAATGTAAGCAAATATAACTAGAGAAGAGTAGAAAGAGAAAATTACAAATGCTACAATAGTATAAGGAGCAGCAAAGACATATCTATCACAGTAAGGTGATTTGTACATAAAGGAATCCCATTCAGCAAACAAAGTTGCAGATCAGAGATCACGTACTGCTTCATCCTAACAAGTGGATCAATCAAGTAATGCAATGCAATCAAATATAACTAGAGAAGAGCAGAAAGAGTGAATTACAAATGCTACAATTATAAGGAGCAGCAAAGACATATCTATCATAGCAAGGTGATTTGTACATAAAGGAATCTCATTTAGCAAACCAAGTTGCAGATCAAAGATCATGTATTGCTTCATCCTAACAAGTGGATCAATCAAATCCTTTAACAAGGTAGACCTAACAGTCTTTTGCAAATCTCTTTACTTAGTGCACACTTCACTGTATGTTTGTAATTCCTTTAACAAGGTGGACCTAGCAATCCTTATTGCTCCTATCAGGGCAGATCATCAGAAGTGATCAATGTAAGCCTTAACAGGTCAACTTTATACTGTAGTACTAAAGTTTGTGGGTATCATCTCCACCCCAATTTTACTTTCTATCTGGAAGATTTCTAGGTCACCAAATCCATGTGTCAAAGTGTTATGTTTGCTTTCATGTTTTTAGTTTCTTATGCATGCAATTAAATCAGAGTTTATGCAAAGGTTTAATTGGATATGTGAGATAAAAGTTGTAGAGTTACCGATTCACCCCTCCCCTCTCAGTAACTTATCCTTTCATAATATTTCCAACAATGCCAATCTCTTTTGGTCTAGTTTTATGGGGCTCCTTTTTGGCCCCTATATTAGGTTGGTGAAATACTCTAGGCTGTTGGTCTAATTTATTAAGCTTAGTTGAAAATATTCTTATTGAGAAGTTGAAAAGGGTTTTTAGGTCTCTTCAAAACCAATTTTTACCTAAATAAAAAATGATATCTTTGACTCCTCCTTAAAGTATATAAGGCCACATATTATAATTTGAAAAATAAGATCAAATATACCTTAATCCAAAATAAATACACCATATACAATATTTATAGTCATACAACATATACATCTATATGTGTGTGTGTGTGTGTGTGTGTGTGTGTGTGTGTGTGTGTGTGTGTGTAGTGTGTGTGTGTGTACACACACAGAGATACATACATACATACATACATACATACATACACATATATAAATATATATAAATATGTGTGTGTGTGTGTGTGTGTGTGTGTGTGTGTGTGTGTCTGTGTGTGTGAGGATAACCACAAGGTCAAGCAAGGTCAATTGCAGTTAACAAGGAAATCTAAGCCAAACTCTTGACCAAGCAAGAATTATTTAAACACAACATAGAAAGGATCAACTAAGAAACACTACAAAGACAATAAAAAGATCATACAACCAAAAGAATGCAAATGGAATCTACCACCATGTCCAAATAGGTGAAGTGAATTTGGCTTAGTCTTGAAGAGCACATGATTATAAAATTAGTTATTGATATAAACAATTGTGCTTATGAATACAATGATTTATGTGGAAACCCAATGCACAAAATAATTGTTTTATATAAATTTGTTCTTTTTACAATTATCCATAGGCACCACCCTACCAGAGTTTGCAACCTCTATGTTTATAAGAACTGACTCATTGGAAGCACTAACTCCCACTTTTGTCTTCATGAGCATCAACTCAGTGCACACAAACTATTTTTCACCTTATCAATGTCGCCTACTCAATTGATGATGGATAATTTTATTGCACAATTTTCTCCTCTTGTCTCTATGAATAATTTAATTGCAACATCTACACCCTTCTCCCTTCTTGAAGTCAACCTTTACTTATATATATATTCTTTCACCCCTTATGCTTCGTTTACTTCCTTTTTCTCATTCATTTCCACACTCTTTTTTATTTTTCTCTCACTATCTCTTATATAATTTGCATACCTTCTTGTTCTTGTTAGAAGTTGTAATCTTTCCTTGGTGTGTTTATAAACCAAGGTTAGACCTCCTTTATTCATTATTATTATATATTAGGATATAAGCCAAGGTATCCTAATATATTTCTTTCTTGTCCTTTTTCCACTACATCTTATTTTGTCATCTAGTGGAATATGTGAGGACAAATATTTATTGTAATTTCTAATTTTAGATTATTCCTCCTTAAGAGGAATCTCACACTTGGCCTCACACACTTATGAATGGTGGCATTCATAGACATGGGAGTTACATTCTAACTCCTCTCTCTCATCTCTATTTAAGAGATGACCCTCTTCTCTCATTTCTCAACAATGAGGTTTCTTCCTCTTCTAAAATATTGTATGAGCCATTGCTCTCTTGCTCTCTCTCTTTTTCTTCTTAGGCTTTTCATGCCTCATTCATAATGTCACAAGGGGTTTTCTTTGCTTTCCCCTTTCCAAATATCTTGTCTCATGGTGTTGGAGCTTGAAGCTTTCTCTCTCATATTTTATGGTAATATTTTTTCATGCATTTACTCACTTAGATTCTTTCCTGGTATTACTTATTTACAGATTTTTTTTCCATTTCTAACATGGTATCAGAGCAATTTAATCTTTGTTTTGAGTATTTGCATGAAGGTACGATTCGAAAGGAGACTTTTCAAAGAGATTTCACTAATTTCTTCTTTAATCTTCTTAAGTTGGAAGAAATTAAATTTTTTATTTTTTATTTTTTATTTGGCTGGTTTATCGCCAAACACGATTAACTTCTGTTTGCTCTAATTTCTGCAGGTTAATTCTTATTTTCTATTAGTTTTCATCTAACCCCCTTTGGAAGGCTTGCCACCAAAAGGTTTTCCTATCTCTTTCAAATTCATATCTTAGTCTACACATATTTTAAAATATTTTTTAATCCATTTCATTTTTTGAATTTAATTTTTTTAATATAATCTATACCTCACTTGAATTTCAAATATATCTATTTTTAAAAAACATTGATATTTCCTTAATATATGAGGATTTAATTTTTCTTGATATCTTTGTTTTTCATAGTGGAAACTTCCCTCTCAACCTGATTTGCAGAGATAGTTTTGAAATTTTTTTATTAACTTCCATTTTTTCTTTTGCAAGCTTTTCCCTATCTTATGTAGCCGAGAAGAGCTGTGAGATTGGGATGGCGGAGGCGAGAGAGAAGCTGGACTTCGTGGTAGAAATTTGCATGCTTCTGAAGCTTCACGATCCTTTTAATGGCGACCGTTTTGCCGCTTGGAAGCTTCCCCAGGTATACTTTTGTGGACCCCCCTTGGCCTTTGAGTCGCCCCAGTTCAAATCCCGTCGTCGCCTGGCGAACCTCGCGCTTTGTAAATATGTTCAAACCCTCGGTTGGAAGAGGGCTTTTCGATTCTGCTGTGGTTCTGGCCGTCGATTCGTCCTCTGAGAGTCAGTTTTTGTTCACTTTTGTGATGAAGATCGTGATGAAGAGGATTACTGTATTTGCACCCGCTGATGCGACCCCTACGCTTACCCCGATTCGAACTCGCGACCTGTTCGATCCTCCCCCGCTGGGGTTTCTGTTCATGGCGGAAATCGTCAGCGGCGGGGGAGGTGAAGGGATGAGATTTGTGGTGCCTAGGGTTTCGACATTCTGCAGGACCTGCGTGACACCGGAACTCAGCCTTCGTTTCTACAGCTGATGGCTCCAACTATATAATGCTCGCTTGGTTGGGTTATCTTTATCGTCAAGTAATTTCCATGGAAGGAAGCTAACGACCGGCATGCGCTTCAATTTGAGGGTTCGTTCTTGCCTCTGATCAAACCTTGCTTCGTCCAGGATTTCAGAGAGTCGAACCCTGGCCGTCCCAATCAGGGGTTTTGTCTCCTCGGAGGGATTTTCATGAACAATGTCGATCTTCAGCTCCGCATCTTCCAGCGGCTTTGAAACCGGAATGAAAAGCTTCTCGTTCCATGAGGGTTTTGTATCGCCCTCTCGATCGACCTGAGTCAAAACCTTGTTGTCGGGATTGACCCAAACCACAGCATAAGGACACAGATCTCCATATCGCCAATTCACATTCTTCAGATCTTTTGCAGAAATGAGTGTGAGATCCACATCTACAGGCCTTGGATGCTTGGCACCCACGGGTCCTAAATGAGTGTGGAAATTAGCATATAGAGAATAATTTTCCGCCACTTCCTTCCATGCTGCGATTAATCTCGTCTGTCACGAATCTTTGCATGGGTTGTCAAAACTCTTTTTTTTAGCATGCAAGATTCTTTTCTTTTTTTTAGCTCTTGATAGAAGCATCATTTATTTTTATTATTGCCTCTTGTCAACCTATTTTTGGCATGTAATCATTCATTGCTTTTATCATTGCCTCTTGTCAACCTTTTTGCAGGGTTAGTTGTAAAAAAATTTATATAAAGGTAATTACTCTCAAAAAAAAGAAAAGGGGGTAATCATTTTTCTAGCATCAAGCTATCATTTAATAATTGTAATTGTGCGATTTCATACTATGATATTTATTCAACTATATATGGGTGCACACATATATACCAAGATAAATATACAAGCTATTATAATTTTCATACCCATGTTTACCCTTAATGGAGTTTTATACCTGATATCGATATTTAGTTGATCTTCCTTAAATCTTTTTACTTAATTGGATTATGAGTAATCTTACACATTTGCCTTCATTTTGATATTTTGATGTGCCCATAGCTGCACTTTTATGCTTTTATAGCATTGTTCTATGCCCATGTTGGCACTTTATGGTTTTATACCATTGATATACATGATTTATATGATATTTGTTTTGAGTTGCATAGGGAGCCAATTTTTTCAAGGATAACTATGTAGGTCCCCTCAGTATAACTGATACATAGTTTCCTTATCTGGCCCATGGAGTATCCCTCCATCCTATATTGGTATGCACTCATTTTATATGGAGTTTCCCTCCATTTGATCCTATCTGTTCCATTTTGATAGGATAATATTTTTATGGAGTTTCCCTCCATGGTGTTCCATTTTTGTTCCTCAATGAAGAGGATGTTATTATTGGAGTTTTCTCTCCAAATTCAGATGATTTGAACCAATTTGAAGGCAATATGTTGTTATATCCTCATAATCCATTCTTTTGATTATCCTAACCAATCATGATTATTCTGATTTGATCAGCATGTCTCTCTTGTTACTTTATTTTCATATATTAATGTGATAATGATCTGCATACTTTATTGCTTAGATCATAAGTCATGCATGTTATGGATTGATCACCCAATAACTTGCAGTGGGATGATTCATTAAGTGGACTGTCTATATCCACGTGATTGATGCAAGATTGATGCAAGTATCATTAGTTGGCCTTGTCTGTGGTCATTTGTGCATTAGTATAATATACTTTTCATGAGAGCATTGATCAAGTTTTTTACTCAATTTGTCCTTGTTGACAATTTTTTTGAGCATATACTTTATCTTGATATCAGGTTATCTCCATTGTTTTGTGGTAGCGTGTTTTATTTTCCTCTATGTCTCTATAAAAATTTTCTTATCCTTATTCAAAAGGATTTCTAATTTGAATATAAGAGGAAATTCTACTTGTGGATAATTGTCTTGTTTTTGTTATGTTTTTCAGGTGATCCATCAAGTAACCTTCTCGAAGATGTGTCTATGCTTCCACTTGATCACATTCAAAGGACTCATGTACTTCTCTTGGATATGCAAATGTACCATATGGCTTGAAGACAATCAAATTACTTCATATTGAAGATTAAGTTGTAGATTTTTGTAAAAATTATGGGTTTAATACCCTTTGATGTAATTACCCCAAGTAAAGATTAAAGGGGGGTGTTAGAAGTTGTAATCTTTCCTTGGTGTGTTTATAAACCAAGGTTAGACCTCCTTTATTCATTATTATAATATATTAGGATATAAGCCAAGGTATCCTAATATATTTCTTTTTTGTCCTTTTTCCACTACATCTTATTTTGTCATCTAGTGGAATATGTGAGGACAAATATTTATTGTAATTTCTAATTTTAGATTATTCCTCCTTAAGAGGAATCTCACACTTGGCCTCACACACTTATGAATGGTGGCATTCATAGACATGGGAGTTACATTCTAACTCATCTCTCTCATCTCTATTTAAGAGATGACCCTCTTCTCTCATTTCTCAACAATGAGGTTTCTTCCTCTTCTAAAATATTGTATGAGCCATTGCTCTCTTGCTCTCTCTCTTTTTCTTCTTAGGCTTTTCATGCCTCATTCATAATGTCACAAGGGGTTTTCTTTGCTTTCCCCTTTCCAAATATCTTGTCTCATGGTGTTGGAGCTTGAAGCTTTCTCTCTCATATTTTATGGTAATATCTTTTCATGCATTTACTCACTTAGATTCTTTCCTGGTATTACTTATTTACAGATTTTTTTTCCATTTCTAACAGTTCTTTACTCATTCATATTCTTTTTCTTCCACAAACCTCTATGTTCTACTTTCTCCCAATCACATATTCTTTTTTCTTTTTTTGCAAACCATATGCTCTTTTGTTTTGTTTTATATCTTCTAAATTTAATCTAGACGCAACCTTTTTAAGACACAACCTTTTTAAATACTAATGAATGTGTCCCTTCATTCAATTAATCATTTCTTATTAGTTATCATCTTATATATAAGGCCAAGAACATATGTTCCTAGATGTTCACGTTAATTAATTTTGTAAATGTAAAAATCCTAGAACCATAATGTTTGGTTTGTTTTGATTTAAAATATAATGTCAATCCATTAATTTCATTTTTGTTTGGGTTTAGGTAATTTAAAAAATAAAACAAAAACCAACTACAACAAAAGGATAAACACATATTAAATGCATTTATTGTTTGTTTGTATTGTAGCCAGTGGCTTCAATTTCCTTTTCAAAGTTTTGGTATAATTCCAACCCTCACTCCCATTGAAGGTCCAACGATTTCTGTCATGGCTCCTCCCAAGGACGATCTTGTTGTCCTAGTGCTGGAACCTAACAATGAACTACTCGGTGGTCACAAATTCAAAGCTAATGGGAACACTAGAATGTTGTTGCCTACCAAAATTGAGATCTATATTCTTTGTCTATCAACTCTTGGTCACATGTAGATAAGTGATAACTTATTTTACTACAACTTGGCTCCACACTAGATAATCGTGTTGTATTTTTTTCTAAATTCGAAGAATGTAATAATTTTTTTGTGTAAGACTTGATTTTTATGAATCAATTATCTGGGGTAGCTTGTATAGTCTTTTTGGTGTGACATTAATTATTAGATCTATACATAATTTAAGTATTTAAGAAAGAGTTTTTTTTTTGTATTTTTTTTTTTGCCTGGATATCAAAATTCCTCACAATTGTCAAAATCCTCATCATGCCAAACTATGATTATTCCTTGGATGCACCTCTATTTAAACGTTAAAATGATTGCTTCTCCTCAGGATTTTAAAGCATTTTTTCCTTTCAAATATCTTTGGCTCATTTTTATCTCCATCCAACACTTTGAGTTTTTGAAATCTTGTTCCCCAATCTCAAGTTATCAAAGGTTAATGAAGCATCTCAAAATATGTGTTTCATCTTAAAATCTTAACCTTTCCATCAAAAATGTTAAGTTTCTAAAACACGTGTTTCCTTCCACATCATTAACCTTTAACCTTTTAAAAGGTTAAATTTCGGGTTTAGAATACGTATATTGACCCAAAATCTTAACCTCTCATTTGAAAATGAGTTAACATTTCCAAAAACATGTTTGGTACCATTAACCTTAACCTCTAAAATAAAAAAGGTTAAGGTTAAAGGCTCAAAACACACATTTCTAAATCAGTTATTAACCTCTCTTTTTTTTTTAAATGTTGAAAGATAAAGAATCAAAAGACGAGTCATCTCAAGGCCTCCCTATGATAGAAGATGTGTCCTTGTCATGAAACAATGAAGATATTGCTTTAAGGTACTCGATGGAGGCTTTGAAATCCTAAGGGCCCGTTTGGTAGCTGGAATTAAAACGGAATTGGTATTCAGAATTCTAAAAAAATTCTAATCCATTGTTTGGGTCCGCACAATCGAAATTGGAATTGGAAAAAAGTGGAATCTGGTATCCCTATTTGACCCCCAAAACAAGGATTCCAAATTCCTTCAAATACTTCTTATTTGAAATTCCCATTTTAATTCCCATTTTAAATCCCATTTTTTGAAAATGAGGATTTCAACTAAAGTAAAATTTGATTGGGTTTGACTTCCGAATGCCCATTTGAGGGCACTTTTTTTTGCACTAATTTTTGAAATTTATTTTTTTTAAAAGGGGGGAAAATTTTCCGCTATTACTTGCTCATATATTTGCCGCTATTGAGTAATTTATCAGGCTTTTTCTGCTTGATCCGCCTCAGTAGTTACTACAAAAAAGTTTGGTGAAATAACTTTTTCACATACATTGTTTCTCAGTTAAATGAATTGTATGCAGGACAAAAACAATCTACTCTATTGATTTTTTTCTGGCGTAAAAGTGTTTCCAGGTAAGATTTCGTAAAAATTTAATTTAAAAATTTAGACTTTGCACCTGCGAGTTTGAATGTTGCGATGATCAAATTTTTTATTGGATCTCTACAAATATATATATATATTTAATGGGATGTTTCTGACTCTTATTTCATCAATTCTTGTGATTTGGATTCATTCAACGAGACTTGAACAATATACATATTTCATATCAATAATTATGTGAATTATAATCAATGGTATTTTTTTTATAGAGCAAGAGTCATAAAAGTTTTAGTATCCATTAGTACAATCTCGTCCTCATCCGTTATGATAATGTTTACTTTCAACATGACTTAATCTTTTTATACTTGTTAAAAATGTTTGGACTTCCAACAAACCAAATAAGTATTGAATTTTTTTGCATGATGATAATGCTACAGCTGGATGATAATATTTTGCATGTTATTTTGGCTAGTATTCCAATTCCACAATGTACAACCAAATGGAGGAAATCTGTATTCTCGCAATGAATTCTTGATCAACCAAACAGTCCCAAATTGGATTCCCTAATCATAATCTGGATTCCAAGTTCCAGAATCCCAAAGCTAGCATTCTGAATGCCAATGCTTAATTTATATTCCAGCAACCAAACGGGCCCTAAAAGAAAATGTACAAAGGAATCACTCGTGAGTCAAGAATCTTGAAAAGAGAATGCGAAGCAGCCCGTACCTTATCTCCATTCCCAGCACGTGCGTAGAAGAAATATGAAGTTGGGCAATTAATGCTACAATGTGATTTGTCTCAATACAAAGCATCTTAGGAAAAAAAACTCAATGACATATCTAATGTTTGATTAATGGATAAAACCCGAGCTCCATACTATGGGAACAACATTATTCACTTGCACTAACCCTTGCACTAGCAGATTGGTATTGTTGTTCGTGATAGTAGAAATAATCAAAGTGTTTGCAAGTGGAAGTCTGAGACTTGGAGGAATTCATATGGGAATCTCATGTATTGAAGGGAGTCTACCCTACCTACACGTTTTTGTTTTGACAAACTTGACCAGCTCATGTCATTATGTCCAACGGGGTCCGGCTATGCTCAGAATGGTGCATTTGTCTGACACGAAAGAGAAGCATGTGAACTGTTTGTTGGAATGTCTTTAGAGATCGTATGAGTCATTTGACAAAGCATGGAGAGAAGTGACAATTGCAAACACAGACAAGGCACGAGAACTTTTTGATCTGAGTTCTCCACCCCCAATTTGACCATAGACAATGCACATGGGACTAGATCTTACTTGTTTGATGAAATGTGCAATTGGAATGTGATCATCGAATCCCTTAGAAGCGAGATGAAACAATTACGCAAATTGCAAGTTACAATAATCTTGCCCAAATGAAAAATTCAAAGCCTTCAATGAGGGAGAGTTTGGAGTTTTGGAGGGCATGTGCAATCTACACTTCACCTCCATCTCATGCATAGATACACTAAAGAATTTGGGACCAAGTTTGAAGCAAAGGTGAATGTTTGACAAAATGAAATGGTAATGTCTTCCTCCCGACCCATAGCTCTAGAAGCTTTGTTGAGCTCATCTTCAAACATCGAGTATGTGAGTATCAAAATCCGATCTTGGTTGACATGTGAACACATAAAGGAAGCACTCACATTGAAGGAAAAACTATGTGTACATCTCATTCTCTGAAACATAATCAAGTATGCGGTTGTGAATCATTGTGCTACTTTCAATATTTACAAAATGCTAAGTTCGAAGATGACATTGCCCCACTAATAAGGCCATGTGAGCTATCTATTTTCTCTCAAATCTATCTTCACCGACAGGGCATCCAAATTCAGGTTCTCATTCTTGTCATCCTTGGAAATTCACAACCTACATATAGAATGGGGTATCCTATACATGGTCTAATGCACTATCCAAAGCCTTGAGAAATGACAGGTTGGGCATGATAAAATAATCATAGAGTAGCAATATCAAAGCATTCAATAATGAAGGTAACCGATACAACAGGGTGGTGTTAGAAGAATTACACAGAAATATTCAATCCAACACAATTTGCAGGTGTGAATGAATGATCTTCATCACTATCCTTATCAATGCCTAGTGTGAGCTCAAGAACATGGTGATTCTTATGTCGAATGCATATGGCAAGCTGCATGTATGCAAAATGTGGAATCATAGAGACTGTGATTGAATTGTTTGATAGAGTGTCTAGGGCATCACTTCAAAGCTGGAATGATGACTGCAGGAAAGAATGCCTCAAGGAGATTTCTCCACATGGGATATTATGATTGCCGAATTTGTAGTGAATAGTACTAATTAGCAACATATTATTGGAAATCTCAAGCATATAAACTTGGTGCTCAATGCACGATTCTGCATCCTTTGCTAACTCTTACCTACTCCCACCATATTTAGAATATTAAAAGAATGCATGAATGTGATTAGAAGGATTTCGGGAGTATCAAGAATAAGTTCTTGAAAGATATTGAATCACACGATGAGCGCATAAGGATATGTCTTGAAGGGTGTTGATCATGTTTTCAACTTAGTTGTTGATAAGGGTATTATGGGTTATTTAGTGGAATCACTCTATTATTGTACAAAAACACCTTCCACCTTGAAAGTATCCCTGAAGTTTTTGCCACAGAAGGAGGCAGATGGAAAAGCTATCTCAACAAAATGAATAATTGGTTCTATAAAATCTCATATATTTTGACTAGATCTTGTAAACATTGACTTTTGTCATTTTGGGTTAATTTTGTAGAGGTTAATTAACCTCTCCTAAACCATGTAATTGGGAGGTAGTTATTAACCACAGGGGAGTAGCTCTTAACCTTGATTTCTATAAAAGGAATCATTTTGGCTTTGCAAAGGGACTTTTTGGATTTGGAAACTAGGGGACACTATGTTGAAGTTTTGGTAGCAAGACAATTTTTGGAAAGTATGTACAGATCCTGTTCTTGTAATCAGAAATTTATTTTAGGTTCTTGGTGCAAGGAAATAAAAAGGAAACACATTTTGAGTTCTCTTTCTATATATTTGAAATGTTGAAATGTTCATTCTTTTTTTTGTAATGGGTGTTTTCACGGTATTGTGCAAATGTTTGTGAATTATCAAATCAGCATTGTGCTAATGGTAGCCTTTAAGCATAGCTCTTGATTCCCCTCATTAGTGGTTTATGTTAATTCAAGAAAGTTGTGAAGTTGTGTGGTGCATTCGTCATCAATAGCTTTTTCTCCATCTTTTAAAGTTTTAATTCATTTATGCTGAAAAATCAAATACACCCATCATATGAAGGAGTCGCCATTCTCAAACACAAAGGAAGATTGTGATCTGGTAGTGATCAGTTTCAATCGCTCCAATTGTTGGCACAATTGTCACTATTCATAAGGCAAATAGGGTCAGTTTCAAAACTAACTTCACAGTGACAAATTTGTTTACCAAAAGTTTTGCATATACCATTTTAATATATATGTGAGAAAATGAAAAAGGTTCATTTTAGATTGATTATACGTTTTTAAATTTTAATTTTTCTCTTACTCTTAATAGAACATCTAAAGGTTTTTTTGGCAGATTTTCAAAATTTATAAAATACTTTTGTGAGAATCTACGACAGTTAGTTATTCTCATGCCATCGTGTTCATTAAAGTTTGTAATTTCTATTGTATCCTACTATTTTGAAGTATAACTCTACTTTGAGATTAAGGCTAGGGTCCCATGGAAGGGGGCTTCCTATAAAATAGAGCGGAAGTTGCTTGCTACTTTTTAGGGAATATTTTAAGGCTAGCAGTTCCATGATTTATGCTACTCAAACTTTGAGCTCTGAAATTTATTGAAGGTATGTATTAAAAATAAGTTGAAAATTTAAATTCCCTCTAAAGCTACATTTTAATTAAAAATTAAAATTTTAGATTATTGACAAGTGGAAAAATTCATCCTTGAGCTAGTGGGGTTATTTCCAGCGCCACCCCCTTTTCACCTACTTCCTAAAAATCAGGGGCTTCTATTTTTTAGGAGAAGATTCTGACTAATTCTGTAGCAAAGGCATATTTTGCTCATAAGGCCACCCGCTTCCTTAAAAAATAGAGCTCATTCCCCCTCATGGGACCGAACCCTAAGATTTTATTTTTGTATTCTTTTTTTATTTGATTTGTTAATAAAGTTAAAAGGTTTCAAAGAGTATTTTAAACTTTAAATCCTATTCAAATACGTTATTTTTGTGTCTATTTTAATTTGATTTGTTAGTGGAGTTGAATGGTTTCAAATTAATCTATTAAAGTTCAAATCTTACTAAAATGCAAGATCTTGTTATTATAAGCAAAGAAATTGAAACATAAAATTTTATTAAGTACATTTTTTTACATTATAAAAGAAGAGATTGAAATTTGGTTACAAGATTTTAATGTTATAAAATTTGACATTACACTTGTGATTTGTAAAGTTTGTGACTTACAAATTTTAACCTAAAGCACTTTTTAATTTTAAAGTATATTTCTCAATATTTGTAATAATTATCCATACAAAGCATTTTTGAAAAATAGTCATTTTATCTACATAAATCAAGAACTTAAACTAATGCATTGAATGCCTATATGCATACCTATAGATTTTTAAAAAGCAAGCATTTAGACTGCATATACATAGATTTTGGGGCGTTGCTCCAAAAATTTACCTATAGAATGCAAGATAAAGAGATGAGAAAACTACATTTATACAACTGATATATTAATTAAAATGATTTTTGTCATAGCAAAGGATCCCCTTATCTTGGAATTCACGTGATTGCTCTAGAATCTAGTCCCACCACATTATAGTTGTCCCTAATATAGACAAACTACTTTCTAACACTCATAAGACAAGGACTCTAGCTCAACGATAGCTCTTTTTTATGAATCACACCTACAATGTCCATCACTTTGTTATCTAATTAGAACATTTGATAGTAATCGTGGCATGAATGAATTTTGAACCATACTCAAAGTTGTATCGCTTGCACCATGAGGGAGTCACCACCTATGTTTATGAAAGCTCTGTGGACATTGATTAAAGCTAGCCACTATGTTTTTAACACCCACATACACTATGGTAAATCACTCTCTATCTCCCATCTTTAAGCCATCAACAATACAAAATCCAAGTTTTACACGTATTTTTGTTCCAAACTATTTGAAATCCCATTGTGTCTTGTTATATATGTATCGTTGTATTCAATCGATACCATTTCATTGTTTTTCTTCTAGCATTTTTATTTCCATCTTTGCTCATTATATTATAATATCGCAATTGTTTTCAATTATTGTTGCCTTAATAAATATTACTTATTTCTATTCATAAAGACATGTTGTCATCTGTCTTGTGACACTTTTTGCATTTCATGTGTTAACTCCTGATTAAAAGTTTTCCTTTAAGTAGTTTAAATTTGTCAATTTTTAATTTAATTATAAAATTAATACATTGTGCATGGTTAGATGCAAGATTTTTAACTTAATAATTTCTATAAAATATTTTTCTATGATTTGATCAGATGAGTCATTTTAACTCTTATTGGGCCAAATTTCATGGATGTAAAACACGATGGTTTGTTAGATTTAATATCATTTTAACTTTGATTGTAAAACATGATACTATTTATGATTTTTAATATTTCGTTTTTAATATTATATTTTACAAATTAATTTTTTTTCATTTTGTTAAAAATATTATATATATTATATTATATAATCTTGTAAGAAATGTTATTATATATTATTATTATTATAAAAATACTATATAATATTTCTATTAATTTATATATTCTAAATACTATAATAAATTTATTAAATGAAAACTAAATTTATACTAAAACTAACAAGAAGTACTAAGCCATTATATGACACTTGCTACTCTTGTGTCTATTCAAGTCATTGTCATTGTCATTGTCTTATTATAATGTCATGACTCTTCCAAATCAATATTCTGATATGCATGAGATATGAATTCTCCTATACCTTCAATAGTTGAAATGTATACCATGGTTGCCCTTATTTTAATCGATGACTTTTATTTAATGATTGGAACAACAGCCTCATCATATCGATGATCTAGAAGCACTTATAATAAAATTGCTCCTCTCAACTATGTGGCTTTTGTTTTTGTTAACCTATTTAGAAAGAGAATTCTTGTCATGTATATGCTATTCCCTTTCTGTTGCCTAGTGTTTTCAACCATATTTGAAAGTTGTAGTTAGCAATCAAAGTCATCTTCATGGTTGATAAATTATATAGATTTGTGGATGCCGATTTTTTACCAACATAGTACTTGCCTTTGCTTGTTATATTAGTAATTGTCTTTTTTTATTTGTACGTGTGTGTTCTTATCTTCATTGTACATCACAATAGATTGAATTGACTATTATATAGACATATAATATCTCCAATCAGCTATTACTATGACAACCACCATGTAACAACAATATTATAATATCTTTATAAATTGCTTACAAAGTCTTCATATATCTTCTCAAGAATGCTTCAACATAATTATCATCAATTGGAACCTTGTCTTCAACTCTTGAGATCAATGACAATTTTTCCATCAAGTCCCTTGATAGATGACTGTTAAAGAAGCATCCTTAATTTTCTTAGATCAAATAATGGAGAAGGAAGACTCCTACGAGGGCTTTAGTACTATCTTTGCAAGAATCACCCTCAAGGATTTGACAACAAGTTCAAACTAGTAGAGCTAAGTGAAGTCAAAGCCCACTGCTTGCAAGTCTGCACTACTAAACAAGTACACATGTACATATATATGGAAGATAGTGCAACAATTGTAGGGGTTGATACATAGTGTAGAACTCACTAGATGAGTGACTACGACTTCACCCCTAGCCATGCAAACATATTATAGGTATAGGAGCTCATATGTAATCATCAAGTATACAAACTATTATGAATCATAATCATAAATGAACAATTAGGGTAACGATGTACATCAAAATTATAATATATGAAGAACCCAATCATTAAGGAGACCTTGAGCTCATAGTATTGACAAGTACCAGGAGCACAAGTATCATTCCAAAAGCATCTAAGTCAATTCTAAGATCCTTGTCTATTACAACTGGTTTTACCCAAGAGCAATCATAGTCATTAGTAAAGATAATAATCACATATGTATGTACCTAATGATCCTAACACATAAGGTCCTAAAATGTCGTCAACATATAAGTAGATGTGAATACATACAAGAGTCAATATGTTCATCATTGCCAAAACTAGATTATAGCCACAACAAAATCGATTAGAAAAGCACCTTAGACAACTCATACTTACATTAACAAAAGAAGCTTTAAGTCCCTAAATATTTCTTGTATTCTAACAAGCAATCCAAGAACATGTTATGGTTAGAGGTGTATTACATCATATTATTATACATGTGTTGGTTTGGTTACTGTGGTTAATAATATTTAATGTTACTTAATATTGGATGTATTTTGTTAGATGATATTGTTATTGAAATTTCCAAATGATGATTATATAGGAAATGGGGTCATGTTGTAACATTCAAATACATTAATCAAGAACTAAAACAATGCAGAAGCTCATGACTGCACTCGTGACTATTGTTTTGCCCATGCAATCGTCTGTTCTCGACCCAGCTCCCGTCTTTATCCAGGCCTCTGTGCGAGCCTCTTCGAAAGGTGTGGTTGTTGTTGGGTCTGGTTCGACGCCTCTTGTGAATGCTTCTTTTGCCCCTGATTCCTTCTTCTGTGGCAATGCCCTAGATGGGTTTCAATCTCCAGCCTCTGCCTTTAGTGCTGGTTTTGGTGACCCATCTGCATTTGTTCCTGATGGGATGGCTTTTGCTCCAACTCATGGTACTGGGGGTAGCTCCACCATCACATATGCTAATGTTGCCGCTTATAATGCTAGCATTGGAGGTCAAACTATGCAATAGGGGCTCTGTGATGTTGTGGCAGTCATTGTAAGTAACCCAATAATGATTGAATTAAACCCTAATATAGTTGATGAGATCTCCACTTATGTGGATGATTTCTTGTCCACCGCTGCTATCTTTCATTTTAAGGGTTTATGGCTCTCTCTGTCGGATCTACGCACCTGGATTACCTATGTTTGGGAGCCCATCATTTCAAAGACAACTCAGATATACCATGTGGCAAGAGATTTTTTTCATTGTGAAATTTGTTACTTCTGAAGCTAGAAATGTCATCTTGCGCTTTGTTTTCTCATGGGGGGAGAAGTTTCCCTTGATGGCTAAACCTTGGTATAAGGATTTTGACCCATTGACGAAATCCTTTAATAAGATCCCTCTATGGGTTAGATTGTTGAATCTCCCCCTTCACCTTTAGGTGGATTTTGTCCTAGAGGTGATGGGGGAAGCCCTTGGGGACTTCTTGCTAGTTGATACTAGGGTGAAAGCACAAACCTGTGTCACCATTTGTGATATTTGGAGGGGTTATGGCGGAAATAGTCCCGGCCATAATAGTTAAGGCCGAACACATTCCGACTGTATATACGTGGCAAGTTTCCCAATAATTGTTGCATGCAAGGTTACAGCCGAAACACTTCTAGCCAAAACTGTTCTAGTTGTAACCCCCATGTTTCAAATGACTAAAAATATCATAAAAAATAGCCAAAAAGTGATTGACGACAATTTTATAAGCTTGGGGGTTTCGGTCGTAACCCTTTTGGTCGGAACAGTTACGTCTGAAACAATTTCGGCCAAAACTACCTATGTGGCATCCTAGGTGGTAGCCACACAAGCAAAAATAAGAATTTTTGCAAACTTCTCACTTTGAAGGCCAATTTGACTTACTAAATTGAATTTTTTTTTAAACTAAAAATATAATTTTGTAGGTCTCAGAGTCAAGATTATGATCATATAATTTTTTAATTATTTTGATTATGGATAATATGTTATAATTTGAAAATAGTACAAGTAGGTATTTTAAGATTCAGGAAGGTGTCTATTAAAAAATAACAAAAAAATAATAAATCATGTTCAAAAATTATTATTTTTTAATGATGCACTAGAGGAGAGAGTCTTCTTCAAGAATATGTAATTTGTTTTAAAAAATATGTAGATTTGATGGAAAAAGTTTCACAACAGAAAAAAACTATCAAATTCTAATAACTTTGACTTTGACTAGTTATAACTTGAAATATTAGCCAAATTTCAATTTATTTTTTTTGGTGCACTAGGTATACATGTCGACTCTAACATATTCCAAAATCAGACCAAAATATGAATATTTGCATATATTTGTTTGATGGGGAAAAAACACTATATTTTTAGCATTTTTAAAAAATTAAAAAATATACTTTAAAAATTAAAAAATAGATAAAATTTTCACTCAATTTTTTTTAAAAAATTACAAATATAAACTTCATCTAATTTTACACATTTCATTAGTTTACATCATCTTCAAATTCTAAGCACAAATGCCACTTTTATGTCGTTAAAGTTGAAGACTTTAAATTACGATATCACTTCTCCTTTATAAAAGGTGACACAGGTTTGTGCTTTTACCCACTGCATCTTCCAATGTGTTTCGTACAACGTATGCTCACATTCTAGTTGACATAGACATATCCAAGGGACTCCCTAAAAAGATTAAGTTGGGCTCTCCTCTTGGGTCTTGGATTTAACTTCTTGATTATGAGGGTATCCCCACTCGTTGCAAGAAATGCCACAAGACCGACCACATTGCTGCTTATTGCTCCTCTAAAAAATCCAAACCAAAGAAATCCCCTTCTTGGTGCAAGGGGGTTTCAAATGATCACTACACGGTTCAGAAGGTCCCCTCTGCAGGGGACAGTGACTCTTCTCAGGACACTTTGGTGGTGGACTACTGTCTCTGATGGCATGATTGTTGCCCCAACGATGGTGACCTCTTTTGTTACCCTCTTTTGGATTTTGTCATTGTTGATTTAACTGTTGCCCCTCCCGTGGCTCTGTCTCTAGTTGTTGTTCGTTCGTCTCAAGATGTTGTTGGCCCTTATTCTGCCGCGGTCCTTTCCCCGACTGTGGGGGTTTTGGGGGCTAGTTGTGGTGCTATTGACTTTGCATGGAAGAAAGCTGTTGGTATGGTGGAGGATGGATGGACCACAGTAAAAGGAAAAAAGGTCAAGCCCTCCACTCCCTCTTTTGATATGACTTTACATTCTCAAAAGAAGGGGTCAAAAGGGAAAGCCTGATGCGGTTGTCCTGTTTTTGGATTTCCTGGGTCTTTTGGCCTATTGTTCATTGTTGTTTGACATGGTTAGGGACTTATTGTCTATTCCTTTTTAACCATGAGGTTTCAGGTGCCCGGTCAAAACATATTTTTGTTGTTGTAGTGTACTGTGTTATCTGTGATGCCACCCTCATCACCTTGTCTTGGTTGGTGACCTGCTCCACCTTTGGGTTGCAGTTTTATTTGGTTTGGGCTTCATTGTAAATTTTATGATTTGTAAAGGGTTCCAAGCACCCTTCAAAACCTATTTTCCTTAATAAAAAACATTCACATACATTAAAATAATTATGCCATTAAAATTCTCTCTTCAACATTTACATTATTTGAAGATATTATATTTGCTGCGACTATTTATATATGAGTGAATACACTTGGCATCTGAATGCTTCATTGACAGTAGGTGTCAAGCATCAACTCCAAATGGCTTCATACTTCTGAGGTGCTTATATTTTTCTCATGGTGGTTATAAGAGTTATTATTATTGTCATTTATACTACCCAACATAATTATCATTCCTATACATGTGACAATCACCCATCTTATTATCACAAGGCAATGTATATATTTATCATTGCATATTGTTTTAGACTCATAACATATTTTTGTGCATGATCAATATCTACAATTGTCATTGTTAAGTCTTGAAAATAATTTTAATTATAAAATTATTTTTAATAAAATGCATTGCCTTACAATTTATTGTTACTTACTGACAAATATGCCATATTAGTATTTGATTTAATGAATTATTTGGTTTTGGATTTTAAAACTTGATTTTACAATATTGGTTTAAGTGGCTATTATATTTATTATTTTAAAAATGAGCACTTTTACTTATGCCAAAAAGCTCAATTTCAAGTGAATTGTTGTTTTCTAAATTGTTTGTATTTTTGCTTGGATAGAGAACAATTATTTGCTTTGGTTCTTTGGATCGCTCTCGTAGATTTCTTCTTGCCCTCCAATTTTGATTTCTTCTTATGGTATATTTGGCATTTTCATCAAATTTGGGCATTTGCTTGGTTTGGGGTACTAATATCCTCATTTACACTTTTGTATTTCAATTTAATAATGATTTGTAAGTAGGAAATGATTTATAGCTTGGAATCATACATGTTTCAATTTTGGAAGTGAGTTTGGTTGTGTTAATTATATTCCATATTGGATTGTGAGGATGAGAGTTTTCTTACTGCCATGTCGTTCATTTGGCATTGGATAGATGCATGGTGGTATTGATTGCATTTTTGGGATGTTGGATGCATGGGAACTTTTGTTTTTTGAATTTTCAATCCATTGTGCTTTTACTAATATTTGAGTGGATGGTCCCCATGATTGGGTTTGAGTCAATTTTGGCATTTGTCCATGTGTTATTTTGCACTTCAGAAATGATTATTGATATGTTAAGATTACTGATATGGTAATTGTAATTTATTGTGGGATCAATGTAGATCCATTCTCTTGGTTTAGAACAAATGTAGTGTATGTAATGAGCATTGTCAACAAATGTATAATTCAAAAATGAGATATTATGAAATGAGTTTTTGTATTGTGTTGTGATTTTGATTTAATGGTAAGCTTGACTTTGGATGTGAACTTAGAACTACAAGTTGTTGTTAATAGGGGTCACTGAGACAACCCATTCAAGAGTAGCGTGACACAAGTGATAACATAACTAAACCGAATGGGGTAAAAACATTGTAATAAGATAAAAGTATGCCTTTTGCATACCTTAGTGTTCTCTTAAGTCAATGACACAACAAAAAAACACGGTCATCCATGAGAAATTGATTTGGAAAGACTAGGCCTCCTTGTCCTCATAGAAGGACTGCTTGATATACATGAGCCATCTTAAGCTATGCAATGACACTCCCACTTCTAAACTTCCACTCATTATATGTATAGATGTGAATAGATACACCATAGGATTAGGCGTTTTGGTATCCCCTTGCACTTGATATGGTATTGGACTCCTTAGATAACCATCTTTGTTAGTATGGTGCGACAAACCTAAGGTTACTAGATGGTCAAGTGGCATGACAAACAATCATTGGGGACTAGTCAAGGTTCTAGCATGGACCTGATATAATTTACCTCTCTCTTACACCTCTTCTTGTTTGGTGTACTTGTGTCATAATCTTGTGATGGATTTTGTAAAAATGTTTCATGTATTACTGTTAGGGCAAATTAACCCTTGATGAGATTTTTTAGTTCTTCTTAAAGTAGATTGAGATGTCATGTGTTTGATTTGCAATAATTTCAAAACTTTTGGATGAAACTTGAGCTTTAGAATCTAAGCCTGAACTTTTGTGCATGCACTATTTAGCACCTCTATCACAATGCAAGGCAATTTTTTAGTTGTGATGTAGGCATCTATATTTTAGTGCCAACATACTTTAGTGCATGAACCCATTACTCTAGCACGTGTGGCTGCTATGTCAACTCAAAAGCTCAATAGTAGAATGTAAATTAACCCTTGATGAGATGTCTTTAGTTATTCTTGTAGTAGATTGAGATGTGATGTGTTTGATTTGCTTAATTTTTAATTTTTTGGACAAAACTTGACTTTTAGCATCTAAGCCTGAACTTTTGTGCATGAACTATTTAGCACCTCTATGCGAGGCAATTTTTGAGTTGTGATGTAGACATCTATACTTTAGTGCCAACATACCTTAGTGCATGAACCCGTTACTCTAGCACGTGTGGTTGCTAGGTCGACTCAAAAGCTTGATGTAGTAGAATGTGAGAAGCGCAAGGGGGTGGTTTATGGAAAAACCTTGATGACACTAAATAACTATATTCTATTATATGTAGTACAACCACAGTGTGATGAAATAAAAGAGAGTGTTAGAGTTTTAGGTAACTCTACAACACCCCTAGGATCAAACGAAAGACCAAGATAACTTTCACAAGAGATTGGCAAGACAATTGCATGAAGATGCAAGAATGCTATTACTGATAATGGACTTGATTAACATCCAATGGATTGATTTAAAATGTACATAATAGGCCTCCTTATATAATAGAGGCGATAAGAAACAATGATAAGGAGAACATAAGCTATCAACCACACAAGGTGGAATCACATGTCCACCAAAGGTGGATCATCCTCTATTATGCAATAAAATATGTGCAATGATGAGGATGATAATGTAATAAGTGCACTAAAGGTGGAATGAGATAACAACTATGACCACCTAGAGTGGAATTCTCCTACACCATGTGTTTAATTGTGGTGTAAACTCCCAAGTGTCTCAATCACAAACTACTATGCAATTCATTATCCTAATTAAGCTTAAGTAAGTGTAATTAGTGAATATTTAATTACACCAATAGAAAGAACTTTAATATATAAAGTAGGTTATAATAAGTCACATATATTCACATATATGAATACATATTATGAATATTCATTCATCATTCTTCATACAAAAATACATGTGCACATATATGCATGTTTGTATTAAGCATGATGAATGAATTATAAGATGTGCATATAAATATGTATTGTTTGTGTTAACAATGATGAACAGATTATTGGACATGTATAAAAATATGAAGAGAGTGATAATGTGAAGGCACTTTCTGTTAAGTTTGGATTAGTTTTGCAAGGTGCTGCATCACTCATTGATATCTTCTTTTTTCTAGGGTTTGTGTGCTTGAAATATGTCTAGATGAATTCTTGACATTGACATGAAAAGTCATTGCTTCATGAGGTTGCTATCCTAAATCTATTTAGTATTTACTCATTTTCTAAACTTATCCAATTCAAATTATTGCACTTTGACATGTCCTACCAGCCTTTAAAAGCATTTTACCCCCAGCTGTCTTGAGGATGGTTAAACCATCCCCATGAAGGCTGTACATTTCCAGGATGGGTAGGGAAATAAATATTGATGACAGCCGCTGGACGAACATTTCTAGGGCCCTGGACCGTCCCCGATATCATTACAGGGCCAAGAATCCCAAGGAACACAAGTTTTCCACGTTTGTATGTTCAATTTCCAATTCTCTGTGTAATTCATGCAATACGGCCATATTAAGATTAGTATATCAGTCATTAGACTAGAGAACAATTGTATGAATGAATTGGACATCAACTCAACCAATCTCTCTAGGTTATGGCAAGTAAAAATAAAATAAGTAGCTTAATAAAGGTAGGCTGCAGAGATATTGTTTTCAGTTTTGGAAATGTTAAAAATTGCAAAAGTTCTTAGGAATACTTCACTGAAATAGACAGTACTTTGCAAAAGTTTTCAGAACTATTTTGGGCAGAAGTTCAGAACAAACATTGATAAAAGCAAGCAATGTTAGCCCTTTGATGTCCTTGAGTGAAAACTCATAATTTGAACTATTGCTATGATATGAATTTTCTTCTACAGCTCAAACAGCTCCACAGATTTGACAACATATTGGAAACATCGATATGAAATTTCACATCAAATGGGTTTGAAAGGGCATTGAATTATAAGAGTAACAATAGTAGGTAGCCATTTTTCTTCAATTTTTCAAAGACTAAAATATGCACAGAAGCTCTTGATTTCCTCCATGAAATATGGCAAAGTGGTGAACACAGTGTCAATTTGGAGTTAATATACATTGGATACTTACAACACACAAGGTTGTCGCATGGGTGTCAGCTGTCTTGCGAGTGACAATGGTACATGTGCTTTGATCATAGTTCCTTTCTCAAAATATTCCTGGAACAATTAAAAATCCATGCGGCATCAGAATAAACATGTTTTAAAAGCATTGCATTGCTTATCTACTGCAGCAATCTTGATGTTATATTATTTCCTGTTTTAACCTAAGTTTAGAAGCTCTCATATTTCATCCATCATTTACGAAAATAGAACACATGTACGTTATCGTAAGAGAATGATTTGAACTGCTGAAAAACAAACCAAAGCTAAATTATAATACTTAGAAATTTGCAGATTTAGCATATAATCTGCAGCTTCCTGCCTACTACACCAAAAAAAACATTTGATTGTGACATCATAAAGTGGATTTTATGCTGCATTGTTCATCTTTTTTGGTATTTCAGTGAAGAACAAGAAGAGCTTTTAACTTCAATCTGTGTTTAATGTCAACATATACCCATTTCTCCTCATCTTTAGGACATACCAGAATGTTACTGCAGACAATAGTTAGTAACCTCATGGCTCTTTTCTATAAGCAGTACAGGCAGAATTTTTAAAATTCCTATTTGCAGATGATGCTGGTTGCTCTCAAGAGGGAGGAGAATTATAAATACTCTGAAGTGCAAAAGATGCTAATGACCTACAGATACTAATGAATTTTTTTTTTTTTTAAATTAGTGTAAGAATTTCTTTGATACCATGTAATAATTTTCCAAAGGTAATATGTCAAGATCTAAAGCCCAATGGATAGCACAATTTGATAGAAATAATATGATAAGAATAAGCTATATTCTCACCAAGTATGCAATACGATATGATATACTGGATCAATAGAGGAATTAACTGAATTCAGTTATAAAACAACTGGAATAATTTACAATGTAGAAGTTCCTAGTTATATAGGCAAGGCAATAAGAGACCATGATAAGAAGAAGATAAATTATCACATGTCCATCAAAGATGGATCATCCTCCATTATGCAATGAAGTATGTGCAACATGTGGAGGATGATAATGTGATAAGTGCACTTAAGGTGGATTCAACACAAATTGTAATGTCATAAAAACTATCACCACCTAAAGTGGAATTTCTCCAACACCATGTGCAAATAAAGGTGCAAACTTCTCTCTTATATGTAAACTATTATGCAATGTATTATCCTAAGTAAGCTAAAGTAAAGTGTAATTAAGAATATTTAATTACGCAAACACCCCCCGTTAAGTGCAACTTAGGGTAATAAATTCAGACTCGCAAAGATTCGTCTTGGCTACTAGGTCATGTTAGGTAACCATCTATAGTATGCAAAAGCAAATGCAATGCAATCTCTCATAAAGAAGAGTAAGGGAGAAAACCCAATGGGACAAATCCGGCCCCCTCCCCCACCCCCCACCAAAAAAAAAGAGAGATGAAAAAAAAAACCTCTCAAAGATCTAAGATAAAATATTTAGTGAGAATGTGCAAGATATGTTAAGTGGGAACAACTTGCTCCCATAGAAGATGAGAATGAACAACATTCTAGTAGGGTACTACAATTGGACTTTGCATTTGAACGACTTGAAATATTTATGGGAGAGATCACCAAAGTATATTTGATTTTTGAGGATGTGCTTGAGGAGGACTTGCAAGAATGCATGGTTCATGTTACACAAGGATGAGCCTCCAAAAATGATATTCCAAGACCTTCACTTCAAGACTGATCTTGCCTTGATCACTCACAAGTTTGATGGTGATGTCTGTCAATGCATGTAGCTTTGGTCTAACATTACTATGATAAGCACATGCGTATGTATATATGCACAATAGCATGATGCACATGCTGTTATGCATATATGCATACGTACATGTTGTTGTACCTTCCACAGTCTGCAACCGATGAGATATATATATGTTCCGAGATCATTAAGGCATGATCGAGATTATTTTTGGATCCTTTGATGTTTAGATCATGATCGATATATCCTTTATATTGGGCCGCAGATGTAATGATTGGTTATACATTTAATCACTGTGTTTATATGACAGTAACTAATCATGAGCATTCGTTAAATGAATGGGAGTGAGAATGAATGTCCATGTCTCCAATTGGAGACGTGGCCATTCATCCCCACACCACTTCCGTTTGTATTTATCCAATCTCCCCGATGGAATCTTGGCATCGAAATCTATTAGAGCAAGCACTACAAAAGGATCGAAAATAATTCTAAGTTTGATATACTTCATCTCTACTATTACTACACTAAAATTTGTAGATTCTGGAAGCGATTTAAAACACTGGAGTTATTATTTGTACCTGCAACAAAATTCTGCAATCAATCAAATCTGGTAATAAACTTTACATGGTATCAGAGCTTGGCTAACGAAAGATCACACTAAGTTTATAAGGATCAGATTTTACTTCAAATAATAGTTCTCCCTTTCTCTACAAAGATGACAAACACAATGAGATTCGAACATCACCTTGGAAGTGTTGATAACTCCAAATCTTGGAAACTTTGATTAATGATGTTAAAAGAAAACAAATTGCAATCATTTGTAGGAGAGGACAAAGAAGAACCTAAAGATGATTCTAAGAAATCAGAATGGATCAAGAAAAATGAAAAGGCTATAAAGATAATTGTAGATATTGTTCAAGACCACATAGTACCTATTGTGGCAAAACAGCATATCATATGTTTCAAGCTCTTGAGAATGCATTTATAATCAATAATGCAGGTAGAAAACTTGCTCTTAAAAGGCAAATGAATAGTGTAAGCATGAATAAAGGAAAAACTATAAATGCTTTCTTTATGAGAATCACAAAGTTGAGAGATCAATTATCTACACTCGGTTATGAGATTGAAAATCAAGAATTATCCTTAACAACATTAGGAGGACTTCCAAACTCCTGGGAATCCTTTGTACAATAAGTGCTAGGTCTAAAATCCTTAAACTAGATCATTTAAGATCAGATTGTCTTCAAGAATAATCGAGATTAATGATGAAGGGAAAACACAAAACCCTAGATAAAGATGTTCAAGTTCTTAATAGAAATGCTCATAAGAAGGGAAAGAAGAAAAACAACAAAACAAAAAGAAATTTTCATGGAAAAGGACAATCCAAATAGAAGAAAGACTTGTCCAAAATCCAATGCTTCAGATGTGATCTATATGGACATTATGCAATAAATTATCCCAATAGATCTAAACCTCAAGCATCTTTTGCAAAATCTGCGAAGTCAAATGAAGGCAATGAATATGAGAAATATGCCTTCTATTCAGCATTATCCAGCCAAATATCCACCAAAAGGAATACATGGATAGTTGACAACAGTTCTTCTAGAGACATCACTAGATATCAAGATAACCTAAAAAGCATGCAAATAGAAACAGCTGAAGAAGTTACAATTGGTGATGATTCTGCACACTATAAAAGGAATTGGGACCTGCACCATAAAATTGAAATGTGAAAATTCTATTCAACTTTCTGGAGTTCTTTATGTACCAGGTATTAAGAGGAATTTAATATCTATATCCGCACTTGAAGATGATGGTTTTAGAATTGCATTCATGGGAGTGAAAGTACTAGCATGATCTAAAAATTCAACCATTAAAAGGGCTCTAAAAAGAGGAGTGAGACAAGGACTTTTATATGAGTTATGTGCTAAGACAAACCGTGCACTTGTACATGAGACCTCAAATTCAAATGAAATATGGCATAGAAGACTAGGTCATACCAACTTCTGTGCCCTAACATCAACAGAGAAGGTAGTAACTGGGACATCCAAGTTAAAACATATTCAAAATGAATCATGTAAATGTTGTGCCTTAGAGAAAAACACTAAAAAGCCATTTCCTCATAGTTTGAGCAAAACTAAAGAAGTGTTGGAACTAGTACATTCTGATCTATGTGGGGCCATGTCTATACCTTCTATAGGAGGATTCTTGTATTATTTGATATTTGTTGATGATTTTTCAAAGAAGACATAGATATGCTTCCTTAAATGCAAAGAATCTGAAGTGATTCTCTCTAAGTTTAAAGAATTCAAAACTATCATTGAGAACTCCGATAAGAACATTCAAATTTGGAGAACGGATAATGAGGAGTATACTTCTGAAATATTTAAAGAGTTCTACAAACTCACTAGGAGTAAAAGGGAGTTACAATCCCTTACAATCCTCAACAAAATGGGGTTGCTGAAAGGAAGAATAGAACTATTGTAGAAATTGCTCCGCTATGATTTTTTATCAAAAGTTGAGTATGTCCTTCTAGGCTGAAGCATCCAACACAATAGTCTATATTTAGAATAGATGTCCTCACTCACATTTGGACAATAAGACTCCTGAAGAAGCATTTTATGGAAAGAAGACCTAACATCAGTCACCTAAGGATATTTGGATGTCTTATCTATGTTAATGTACCTAAGGAAAACAGGACTAAGTTTGAACCTTCTGCAAGAAAGGGTATTCTCATTGGTTTTAGTGAAACAATAAAAGGATACAAAGTTTACATACTTGGATAGAAGCAAATAGAACAAAGCAGAGATGTCATCTTTGAGGAAGACATTGCTTTCAGAAGAGACAAAACCTCCGATGAATTAGATACACTTGATGTATCTCCAGAAGAGACTCCTGCTCCTGAGATTCAAAGGGAGTTTCCAGAAGAGACTTCAACTAAATCTAAAATCCTTCCAGAGACTCAAGAAGAGAGTCTAGATCACTCTAAAATGCCACTTTGGGCAAGAAAAATAATACAGGAAGGAGATGGATTCGCAGCCCCTTCAGGAACCTTCCGAGAAAGCAAGAGACCTAGAAAATTGGCATATAATGCTTTCATGTGTGAGAGCTTGAATCTTGAACCTTCTAGTACATCTAAAGCACTTAAGCATTAAGCCTGGAAAGATGCCATGGTGGAAGAATACCAGTCTATACTAAAAAATGATGTTCGGGACATAGTTCCGAGACTTAAGGAAAAATTTGTTGTGTCCTCAAAATGGCTCTTCAAAGTTAACTATGTTGCAGATGGCAGCATTGAAAACACAAAGCTCATTTTGTGGCTAAAGGTTTTTCTCAAAAGGAAGGAATTGACTTTGAAGAAACCTTTGCATCAGTTGCCAAGTACACTTTTGCTAGAGCTGTAATAGCCATTGCAGTAGCCAAAGGTTGGAAAATCCATCAAATGGATGTAAAATCTGCTTTTCTTAATGGAAAAATAGAGGAAGAAGTATACCTGGAACAACCAGAAGGATTTGTAACTCATGATGTTGCTTCTCATGTTTGTAAATTGAAGAGGGCTCTATATGGACTTAAACAGGCTCCTTGGGCCTAGCATGAAAGGATTGACAAATACCTTTTAAGTCTTGGATTCACCAAGAACATGGCTGATCCAAATCTCTACTTCAAGGTAACTAAAGGTGATATGCTAATTCTAATTCTTCATGTTGATGATTTTCTAATTATAGGGGAAGAACATCTCATTAGTCAATGTAAGAAAGATTTGGCTTCTGAATTCAAAATGAAGGATTTAGGACTTCTTCATTACTTTCTTGGTTTGGAAGTACGTTAAAAGTCTAATAATATCTTTCTACATCAAACGAAGTATACAATTGATATTTTGAAAAGATTTGGAATGTGGGATTGTCAACATATGTCTACACCTATGGAAACCAACCTTCACAAGCTAAAGGAAGCAAGTGCTAAATCCAGACTAGTTGATCCCACCTTATACAAACAGATAATTGGGTTCTTGATGTATCTTGTAAATACTTGACCTGATATCTGCTATGCAATGAATGCATTAAGTCGGTTCATGTGTGAACTTCATGAGATTCATCTTGTTGCTTTGAAGCGTATATTGAGGTATCTTCAAGGTACTATTGGGTATGAACTTAAATATGGGAATGCTAGCATGGAGTTACATGGATATACTAATTTTGATTGGGCCGAAAGTGTAAAAGACTAGAAAAGCACATCAGGATGTTAGGATTGGATATGATTTCTTGGATCTACAAAAAGAAAGCTTCTATTGCTCAAAGTTCTACTGAGGAAAAGTATATTGCAGCAGCTATGGGAGTTAGAGAAGCAGTGTGGCTTCGGAAGTTGCTTTCTAACTTATTTGGTGAACCTATGAAACCTACCACTATTCACTATGATAACCAAAGTTGCATCAAGTTATCGTGAATCCGGTATTTCATGATAGATCTAAGCATATAGAAATTCCTTACCACTACATAAGAGACATGGTGGAAAGAAAGAAGAGCTATTCAATTAGAATATATTAATATAGGTGATCAAAAGGTTGACATTCTCACCAAGGCTCTCCCTAAAGTGAAAGTTGATCATTTCAGAAAATAACTTGGCTTAATTGAAATGTAAGTTTATGAGATTGGGTCTCAACTTTGTAAATTTATATTATTTATATAAAAATGTTTAAAGTGTAAACTCTTTTGTCATATGTGTGACTCTATGACTCATGGGCCTACCCTATGTTCATTATTTAAGGAGATAATCTTTTATAATGAAATATTGGTTCTCATAATATAAGGTGACAACTTTATTATTATTAGATTACTATCATGATAAATATCATGTGACTTGATATTCTAGGAAAAATTATGATAGTTAAAAAAGCATGTTGATGGATATCATGTGGCTTGATATTTGTTAAAGATCAATATGTTCAAATTCATGGTGGATATTATGTGACTTAATATCTACGGATGTACCATGATCTTTTATAGTGGATATCATGTGACTTGATATTTGTATATACACCATAACTATAAAGAATATCATAAGACTTGATTTTATAATATATATCTTGAGGATGCTACTTTTCATATAAAGAACTTATATATATGCACTTTGTCTTCCCTAGCTAAGAGGGAGTGTTAATGCATGTAGCTTCAGTCTGACATTACTGTGATAAGCACATACATATGTATATACGCACAACAACATGATGCACATGCTATTATGCATATAAGCATACGTATATGCCATTATACCTTCCACAGTCTACTATATATATATATATATATATTCCAAGATCATCAAGGCATGATCGAGATTATTTTTGGATCCGTTGATGTTTAGATCATGAGTATTAGTTAAATGAACAAGTGTAAATGAATGTCCATGTCTCCTATTGGAGACATGGCCATTCATTCCCACACCCCTTCTGTCAGTATTTATCCAATCTGCCCAATGTAATCTTGGCATCGAAATCTATTAATGCAAGCACTACAAAAGAATCGAAGATAATTCTGAGTTTGATATACTTCATTTCTGTTATTACTGCACTAACGTTAGCAGATTCTAGAAGCGATTTAAAACATTGGAGTTATTGTTTGTACCTACAACAAAATTTTGCAATCAATCAAATATGGTAATAAACTCTACAATGCCAATTGGATAATCCACCACCATCTTTGGCCTCTCGAAGCTATAGAGAATTCACATTTTCCATTTAAATATGTAGCACGCTAGGTTGTATCTTCCTCTTCTTTTAATGTTGAAGGTTGTGAAAGTTGCTATTTTTATTACTTTTGATACATTATGGGACCTTCCATACAACCCCATGTTAATAAGGGGTTGGGTTCTTTGGCTATGTTGGAGAGATAGTGCTTCAAGCATCATTTTTAGGACACCACATCCAAGACGTCCCTTTTGGACTCCTTACTTACTGTGCTCTACGAATCAGTTGTGTGCAACCCTCTCTCCTAAAGTTTGATTGGGCTTCGGTTGAGAGAGTCCAGACCCTTCTTCTTTGGTACATCATTAGGTATCATCGATCCACTCCTCAATACATCATTTTGGCCAGGTTTGGGGCTAATCCTTTCAAGCTTGGGACCATCTTAGATCTAGTTTGGTTCCTTCACTAACTTCGGGGTTGTGCAGATTTGATCGAAGGTCATCAGAAATATTCTTACCTGGGACTGAGATGGATCATCTCCTGACCTTTGAGTTCTCTCTAGATGTCCCCACTGTAATGTTCCCGTCATAAAATAAATATTTAATTAAACCTTTGTTAATGCGCTAATTGATTTAGTATATCTCAGACCCATTTTTATTTAATTGTTTCCATAGGTAGGTGTACTCGTCAACTATCTTTGTAAACCCTCAAAAAGTTTATCCGACAAGTATTTAAACAGGACATGTAGGTAGTAGTTTTTATGTGATTTGGTTTATTCTTCTTTGTATTGCGAATTCCTATTGGGATTTTTTGTTGTTCGCCATTTCGGAAGTGAAAGATCTTCCCTACTTGGCTCTCTATAGTTTTAGTGGATTCAACCTCACCCTATTCCATCTTTGTATTACATGCTCAGATTTAGAAAGTTCATGCACCATCTTTATTTACAAATACATACATCTATATTTTTGTGATTGAATTTCAATAATTGTACTCGCATTAATTGGCATTTCTAGTGAATACATTTACTTGTTCTGGTATCTCCAAGTAGACTCCCAATGACCCTCTATGATTCCCGTACATGTTCATACATCTTCCAAACTCCATCATATAGATTGCCCTTTTTGATCATATGGTCATCCCAACCATTACTGTTATGGCTCCCTATCCCAATTGTACGACCTCTCATCCCCTGCTATCATAGAGCTTCCACTACCACCAAACAGTCTCCTCCAATCCACCTCAACCTTCTCAACTCTAACATATGGCCTCAACACTACCATATGGCCTTTCATATTATGCACTGAGACTCCGTACGACTTCCCCATCGTGCATCTGAAGAATACTTGATAGGCTAGGGAAGCAAAACATTACACTGGTATCAAAGCCAAGTTACTCTGTCAGCCTGTAGAAGTGAATGCAAGTTTATACCCAAAGGAGAAGGATAAGTAAACTTGTTGGTAGAATGGCAGATCCTTAGATTACTATGACAAAACTCATGAATCTTTTAAGAGAGCTTAGTAGAAACCAAATGCAAATCAACGAACCCAAAGGCTTATTCAAAAAACACTACAAAAATTGGCCAAGGGAAAGACAACAAGAGAACAAAATGGGCATAGCGACGACTCTGTTTTCAGAAGGACAAACTCTCTACCCTCTCGCTCTCGACCCTCGATACCCATCTTCCTTCCAAGGATGGAAGCACCACGCAAAGAAAGAGAGCCCACTTTTTAGGAAATACAAGAAAAACTTTGAGAAAATTGGAGGAATGCAAATATGGAAGGTGATATATCTTAGAAATACTATGTTGATCTAAGAATGAGATATTCAAGTGGGGGAAATCAAGGTTATTTTAATGATGATCTCAAGAGAAAGATCAGAAAAGTAAACTTATAACCATTTGATGGATCTGGAGCCGTCACTGCACAAGCATGGGTTCTAAAGGCAAACAGCTATTTCCAAATCAACCCGATGCCTGAAGAAGAAGCAATCAAGTTCACAACACATCATCTGGAAGGAGTGGCGCAAGAATGGTGGCACCATGGATTGGCTACTCTCGGCCACGACCAAGTAACCTCTTATGTCGAGTTCTCTAAGAGACTCATCGACTGTTTCAATGGGAAGGATCCTGTACTTAATTTCACGGATCTAGCTCAGCTAAAGCAAACAAGTATGGTAAACAATTACATCAGTGAGTTCCAAAGGTTGTCAATATCAGTCACAGACATCTCTGAAAGATGTCGAATTGTGTTATAGATGGGCTAAAAGAGCCTTTGAGAGGTTCGATCAAAGGGTTCAACTTGTGCGAACTCAACGAGGCTATTAAGAAGGTGCATGACATGGCCACATCTTCCTACAAAACTAACGTAGCTATGCCAACACCATCCCCACAAGAAGACAGAGACAAGGAGCCAATTCAGGAAAAAAACTCCGTTGGATAAGGACTCTCAACAAGAGCGGAAAAAGCTTTGTTTCACGTGTAAGGAACCATGGGGACTAGGTCATCACTGCCTTGGGAATGGGAAGATTCATTGCATGGAGGTGTTTCCCGATGATGACGAAGGACAAGTACCTATAGTGACTAGTGAAGAAAGTAAACAGCAGGAGAGAATAAATGCCTTGATACAAAAAGGGGGTTCCATTGCTACCCTCACTATAATGGCTGGAAGTAGTATCTTCAAGGTTCATAGCACACTTCATGGGAACTAAGTCACAGTCATGATTGATAGTGGTGCCACACTCAATTTCATCAATTCATCTTTGGTCACTAGTAAGGGCTTGCATGCACTAGAGCATAGAGGATTTGAGGTTAAGGTTGCTGGAGAAGCCTCGTTACCCTACACTCATGTGATCCCACGGCTAAAAATTTCCATGGGAAACTATACCTTGACAAATGATTTCTTTGTCATAGATTTGGTTGATACAAATATCATATGGGGCATCTAGTGGATGGAGACCCTTGACCAGTACACCCAAAGTTTCAAGAGGATGGACTTTTCATTCGAGACGGATGGCAAGAAGGCACTGCTAAGAGGAATGACAAATAAAGGATCAAAGGAAGTCATAATAAAGAAGATGGACACCATTTTTAAACATGATATGATCCCATACACTGCAAGTAAAAACATGACAGTCAACACTTTACCCCATTCCTTAGATAATTGGTAGGTCCATCTATTGGTCGAGTACTCCAAGAACACTTTTGCGTGTCAGTTGATGGATGGCTATATGTATGATGAAAGATACCAAGTTATTGATGATATCATTTACTACGGCAATAAGATGTACTTGGTACCTGACTCAAAACTAAAGAAGTTGATTACAAAAAGTTTCCAAGAATCAGATTTGCATTTGCTTGAGGGCAAGCAAATTTTGGGACGAAGGTATTATAATGTTCCCATCATAAAATAAATATTTAATCAAACCTTTGTTAATGGGTCAATTGATTTAGTATATCTTGGACCCATGTTTATTTAATTGTTTTCATAGGTATGTGTAGCCGTAAGCTATCTTTGTAAACCCTTGGCAAGTTTATCCTATGGGTATTTAAGAAGAACATGTAGGTAGTAGTTGTTATGTGATTTGGTTTACTCTTCTTTGTACTCAAATTCTTGTTTGGATTCTCTGTTGTTCACCATTTTGGAAGTGAAAGATCTTCCCTACTTGGCTCTCTACGGTTTCAGTGGAGGCTCTCTACGGTTTCGGTGGATTCAACCTCACCCTATTCCGTCTTTGTATTACTTGCTCCGATCTAGCAAGTTCGCACACCATATTTGCTTATGAATACATACATCTATATTTTTGTGATTGGATTTCAATATTTGTACTAGAATTAATTGGCAGTTCTAGAAAATACATACACTTGTTCTGGTATCTTTGAGCAGAATCTGGACGACCCCCTATGATTCCAGTACATGTCTGTATATCTTCCAAACTCCACCATATGGATTGCCCTTTCAGATCGTACAATCATCCCAACCATTACCATACAGCTCCCTGTCCCAATTGTACAACCTCTCATCCCTTGCTACTATACGCTTCTACTACCACCATAAGGTCTCCTCCACTCAACCTTTGCCTGCTCAACTCTACCATATGGCCTCAACACTACCGTATGGCCTTTCATATTGTGCACCAAAGCGGAACATTACACCCACTCACCTCCTTCCCTCTTAGCAGGTGCTGAATGAGCATGTCATACCTAATATCTACAAACAGTATATTATCACGACATAAAGTAACCCCTCAAGAGGGCTCCATTCGAGGATGACCTTTTTATTGTGAGCACTATATGGATATCTAGGATTGAGTTATTGTACACCCTTTGTGCCTTGCTCATTGTTGGACTCATGCCCACTACATTTATTTACGTTCGTTCAAAGTGGGCTCCCTCAGACTCCCCATACTAATGGACCATTGAATTGATAGAGAGGACCAAATCTGTCACCTTAGTACTTTGGCGGAGGCAAAAATGGAGACACAATTTAGTTTCCATTGCCCCATCTACTACAAGATCAGGGGAAGGTTTTATTTTCTTTTTAGAGAGTGTGGGTCCATTTCTTCATTTTCCAAATACACTGATCAACAATGTTTTACACTTCATCTCCAAGAGGCAATGCGACTTTGTGATTATACTTTGCAGCTTTGGTTCCAATCGAGAAAGATGTCAAATCAGCTAATCACCTCCTTTTGATTTGTGTCTCAGGCCCAGGGCATGAAGCAACCACTCAATGCTCCTACCTCTACACATAGAGGTTTGTGAGGCCTCGTAGCGGTTATACTCCTCAACAACACCCCACCTACAGTTGTTCTCTGAGATAGCTCAGGGCTCACTCTGCCCTTGACCATATCTTTTGATTTTGGACTCTACTTGTCTAGGAAGAGTATTTAGTCTTTCTCTTTCTATCTTTTTTTTTGCAATTTTGCTTATTCTTTCCCCAAGAACCATTTGGTGTTCTAGTTGTTGGTCATCGCCTTGTTGTATGATTTAAGTCTCTTGAACCATCTTTGTGGTCTCTTGTTGGACGTTAATAAATCAATCTTATTTTTTCTTATTGAAATTTAGGAAGGACAGCTTCTTTGTGGATTGATCACGGTCCTAATGCATTACCTTGATTATTGATTTTAAATGATATATTTCTTGAATTTGAAAAAGAGGAGTTTTTTTTCATAGTGCAATTTGCAAAATCAGGAATCATAACCCATCCTAAGAAACCATATTCAATCACACATGTATATAGCTCTTCTAAGCGTTGTCTTCTTAAGCCTCCTGTACATAGTCAGAGTAGGTTTGTCTTGGACCATTTGGTTTAGGAGAGTTAGAATAGGTTGCCATTATTTTAGTTAGTTTAGTTGTTTTAGGAGCTAGGAGGTTAGTTGGCCTTAAGTCAAGTCAACTGAAGGTTTTTCAAGTGAATTTTGCTATAGTCTGGAGCTGTTAGTTTAGATATCTTTCGAGAGTCGGGTTTGTAGTTTGAACTTGTTAGTTTAGTTATCTTTAGAGAGTCATTTTGTATGTTTTCCTTGAGTCATTTGACCCAAGTTTAGTGCTAGTTGCTTAGTTTTCTTTAGTTTAGGTATCTACTTTGGTTAGTTTCGAGGGATCCCAATTTGTGAGAAAGGCAACGTGTCATACAAAACACTTTGGTGTTCTCCTAGTAGATTTGTTCAGTTTATTTATTGAATATCTCTTGCAATGATCCTTTGAAATTTGAAATAGTTTTTTATAACCAGTCCTTCAAAAAGGATTTGTACTTGAATATTTCTTGCAAGGATTCTTTGAATTTGAAAATGTTTTTAATAACTAGTCCTTCAAAAAAAATTTGCGCTAACTTAGGATTGAATTCATTTATTCTGTCTAGGACACACAAGTCTTGTAGTCATATTTAACTCGCACTTAATTGCCTTGAGTTTTTTGAAAGTTCTTAAAGTGAATTTGGAACTATTGAAAATTACACCTTCAATGTCATAGTGATTTTGCAAACCTGCTACAAGCTTCAATGCTTGTAAGCCAAAACCAAAGTTGAACAAGAAAAGAAAAGCAATATCAAAAGAAAAGAAGAACGTAGAGAAAAGTAAAATAATAGAGAAAAAATGAGAAAAGTAAAGAAATTTGGTTGTAATGTTCTGTTCGTACCGTGTCCCTAATAGCTAGTCATAGAACACTAAATGGTCGTACAGAAGGAATTGTTGGAAGGTCGTACGGTAGGAATGTATGGGCCATATGGTGTCTAGGGAGTTTGGACGTTGAACAGGAGCAGGAGATGTGGGTCGTACGGTATTTGATGGGTGGTCGTACGTTATTCATTGCAGAGAGATGCCAACAAAATAGATAGGGAGGTCGTACTGTAGGCCTTGGATGGCCATATGGTAAGCATAGAGTCCGTATGGTATGGAGGAGATGTTCGTGCAAAAGAAATGGAGTGTGCTTGGTGAGGGGATAGCAACGTATGGTGGGATTCCCTGGTAGCCATATGATATGGACAAGATTGAGGCCAAAGGGGTAGTATGAGGGGAAGATGATGGCAGGATACATGCAGAGGTTGTACGTCCGTACAATGGTACAGGCAGGAGGGCATATGGTGAAGTTAAGGTGATTACAGCAAGGGGGAAAGAGAGAAATGTCGTTTGAAATGCAAATGCAATATATTAAACACAAATAACTTGCAGAAGCTAGAGGCCAAATAGATACACACTTATACCAAATACTAATGATATTTCAACACAAATGATGCTCCAACTTGCCAAATCCAAGACGAGAAGTACACAATGAAATAGGGTGAGGGCTGAATCCCATCGAAACCAGAAAGCCAAGTAGGGAAGATCTTTCCCTTCCAAAATGGCGAACAACAGAGAATCCCAATGGAAATTTGCAGTACAAAGAAATAATCCAAATCACATGCCAACAACTTACCTACAAACCGTGCTTAAATACCCGTCAGGGAAACCTTACCAAGGGTGTACAAAGATAGCCAATGACTACATCTACCTATGAAAACAAAAATAAAAATGGGTCTGAGATATAGTAAATCAATTGGCCCATTAACAAAGATTAGATTAATTATTTATTTTGTGAGGGGAACATTATAGTCCTCCCGTCTCAAATTTGCTTGTCCTCAACAAAATGCAATGCCAGATGCTATAGAATGTGGTCAGCTTCCCATGTCATGTCATCCAACAACAAGTGTCTTCAACGTACCAAATATTCCTTCACTGTGCGGTTCCGTAGTGTCTTCTCACATATTTCAATGATCTCGATGGGTTCCAATATGAGCTTCCCTTCTTCATTGAGCTTCCCACAACTTTCTTAAGGCAAGAGACATGAAAAAGCATTATGAATGCAGCTCCCCTTTGGAAGTTCCAGCTCATAGGAAACTTCACCAATGCAACGAGCTACATGATAAGGGCCATAAAATTGTGGCTTCAGTTTTTCATTCCCCTTTATCTTCAATGAGGACTGCCTGTATGGCTAAAGTCTGAGATAGACCATTCTCTCGATTTGGTGTCTGTCGACGTACATCTTTTGTTGATTCTGTGCCCTTTGTAAGTTTTTCTTCAAGCATCTCAGGATGTGTTACCCTTCCTGAAGCCAGTCCCTCGCTCTTGGTGCGAGACTATCATGCAGTACTGTGTCGATAAATGAAATGGGTTCATACCCATATAGTGCTTTGTAGGGTGTCATTCTGATGAACATGTTGTAGGTGGTATTGTAATAGTATTCCATGAGGTGCATCCATTTGACCCACACCCGTTGTTGTGCCGAAACAAAGTTCTGAAGGTAACCTTCTAGCCACTTGTTCACAATCTTCGTCTATCCATTTTTTTGAGGGTGGTAACTAGTACTTTGCAATTATTCTATTCCTGCCAACCGAAATAATTATGTCAAGAAGATACTAATAAATCGTCCATCTCGATCACTAATAATGTTTCGGGGTAACCCATGAAGAAAAAACACTTCTTTGAAAAATAGATCAACTACCTGAGCAGCCTGAAAATCTGAGGGGATGGCGAAGAAATGTGCATACTTTGTCAATCTGTCAACTACTACAAAGATACAATCCTTTCCGTTCACCTTAGGAAGTCCAATAATGAAGTCCATCGAAATACTTTACCACTTTTGTTCTGGTATAGGCAAAGGTTGCAGTAACCCAACCAGTAGAGTATGTTCGGATTTATTTTGTTGGCAGACTGCACACTCTCATACATATTGCAATAAGTCTCCTTTAAGACCTTTCCATGAAAAACTCTCCCTGAGTTGTCTGTAAGTTTTGAGGAAACCTGGGTGTCTAGCCAAGGGTGACTTTTGTACCTCCACGATTTTCTACTTCAGTTTGGATTCAGGCACTAAGTATATCCGATTCTTATAATAGATGATGCCATCCACCAATTTGTATCGATCATCCCGAGTGTTTCCAATGTCCATCCATTAGCTCACAAGCACATGTGTTTTTGAAATATTCCAGCAATAAATGTGCTTTCCAATCAATTGAAATCCGACTCAGTAAGTAGATGTCAGGTTTCCTAGACAAAGCATCTATAACCACATTGTTCTTACCCTTCACATATTCAATGTCAAAATCAAAAGCCTGAACCTTGCTTACCCATTTTTGTCATCTCTCATTTGAGTCTCATTGTTCTAGAAAATATCACAGGCTATTATGATTGATACAAATGACAAACTTGGAACCCACCAGATACTATCAGAACTTGGTTAGTGCATGAATGGTTGCCAACATTTCTTTGTCATAAATGGAATATAGATGCTCTGCTCGTGTAAGTTTCCAACTCTCGTAGGCTATGGGGTGTCGATCTTGCATCAGTATTGTGTCAATGCCTTCTCCGGATGAGTGAAGTCAGATAATGCGAGCGTCGGACAAGTGCTCATTACTTCCTTCAACTTATTAAAGGTGTGTTGTGCCTTTTCATTCCATTGGAAAGAACCTATTTTTATGATGTAGGGTGCTCCCCTTAATACCATAAACTCATAACAGAAACAAAGAAACAACAAAAAATGCGAGAACAAAATATGGACTTCTTATTTGCGCCGCAAATGTGGTATTACAAAATTCATAAGTACAATTTGCTAACCCACGTGGGTGCCTTCAGTGCAATAATTTGCAAGACAAGCTATGAACTATCACCCAGAGTTGTCCTAGACAATATTCGGGCCTTTCTTAAATAGGTAGTTTTATGCTGCCCAGGAAGGTTCTAGATGCTCAAACTTAATACCTAGGGCTGACAAACTATAAAAAAAATATAGAGTTGGCCAAATACATTTTTGACAATTATTTTAGAAATTTTGGGTAGCCCAACTTTGGAAGGCCATAACTCACGAACCGTTGCTGCGATCAGCAATTATAACCACTTTTCAAAAATGCCATCTCCTAATCTACAACCTAAAAATAGTGCTAGTGCCTTTTGTTGAGTTTTTCGACCTCAACCAAACACTCTAAGGTCTCCAACAGTAAGCTTGAAGATTTTCTACAAATTTTTCCACCTAAAATCTACAATAACTGCTTTGATACTTAAGCTAAAGAAATAGGATTTTTATGGTAGGGTTATATCTCTAAAATGAATCTTCCTATAGAAAATGAGATCATGTCGAGCTCATATGACAAACTTATTAAAAATAGCAAGTTCCCATAAATAGTAACCACCTTGTCTACTAGTCCTTATTAAAAGAAAAAAGACTGAAAATAAAATATTTTTGGATGATGCAAGATTGCCCTTACACCCAGAATGCTCTTACATCAAACACCAGGGGTAATTTGAGAAGTGACCCTATTACATCTCAGGTGTTTAGAGGAAAATCAAGATGGTTAACCTCCTTTGCTAGCCATCATGAATCCTTAACTAGCCTCCCTTTCCATTTGACCAAATATTCCTCATAAATTTTGTTTTTGGTACTTTTTCCAATACGACTGTCTAGTATCTCCTCAATCTCCTTTGTAGTTGAACTAGCTGCTAGAATGCTCCACTATGCTTCTGCAACTTCATCTCCATCACCTCCTTCATAATACTCTGTCAAATTTGAAATACTAAATACTGGTGAAATATTCAATTCAGCAGGCAACTTCACTTCATAAGCATTTCTAGAATCATGTCTTTTCACTATCTTGCACGGTCCAAACTTCTTCATCTTTAGCTTATTATATGTACCCACTGGAAAACGCTCCTTTCTCAAATGAACCATGATTTCATCTCTAATCTGAAATTCCTTATATCTCCGTTTCACCTCTGCCTTAGCCTTATACTATGTATTTATCTTTATGATGTGCTTCCTCACCTCCTCATGGATATTCTTCAAATGTTCAGCAAAATCTTCTACTTCAGCACTACTTATCTCTCCTTTATCCAACTGCCTCAATTCATAAGCATTTCTGGGACTACTCCCATATACAATTTGAAATGGTGATTTACCAATACTCCTATTGATAGAATTACTATATGCAAATTCCGCCTGTGGTAAAATCATATCACATCCTTTTGGTTTATCTCTGACCAAGCATCTCAGCAAGTTTCCCAAACTGCAATTCACAACTTCTGTCTGTCTATCTGTCTATGGATGATGTGATGAACTGAACTTCAAATTTGTCTTCAACTTCTTCCACAATGTACGCCAGAAATACCCAAAAAATTTGGTATCTCTATCCAAAACTATACTCTTTAGCAATTCATGTAATCTCATCACTTCTCTGAAAAAGCAACGTTGCCACATGAACAACATCATTAGTCTTCTTGCAAGGAATAAAATGTGTCATCTTTGAAAACCTATCAACCACCACAAAAATAGAATCATGCCCGCATTGTGTCCTCGATAATCCAAGAACAAAATCCATGCTAACATCCTCCCATGGCTTCTTTGGTATAGGTAATGACTGATACAACCCTGTATTCTGCTTCACTCTTTTCACCATCTAATATACTCTGCAACTTTGTACAAACTTCGTCACATCTTGCTATAACTGTGGCCAGTAATAATTTTCAGCAACCAAAGCTATGGTTTTATCTCTGCCAAAATGTCCAGCCAATCCTCCACTATGCTTCTCCTTGATGAGATTCTCTCTCATTGAACTTCTGGGAATACACAATTGGCTTCCTTTAAAAAACATACTATCTTGGATCCTAAAATCCAACCACTTTATCCGGTCAAGTGTAACAGGTTCTATACAAGCCTTCCACACTTCACCAAAATCAAGATTATTTGAATATAAAGTACTGAGTTCCTTGAACCGAACCACCTCTATCTACATTTCTTATAGCAAAACTTGTCTTCTACTAAGAGCATCTGCAACTTTGTTAGACTTCCCACTTCTGTGTTTCAAAAAAAAAATGTATAACTCTGAAAAAACTCAACCCACTTTAAATGTCTTTAGTTCAATTTTCCTTGAATATTCAAATATTGCAGAGCTTGATGATCAATATACAAAACAAACTCCTTAGGAAGAAGATAGTGTCTCCACTTCTTCAATGCTTGAACTATAGCATAAAATTCCTAATCATAAACAAAATATTTTCTTTTTGCATCATTCAACTTCTCACTGAAACAAGCAACAGGTCTACCTTCTTGGCTCAAAACAACTCCTATTGCAGTACCACTAGCATCACAATCTACTTGAAACACCTTGTTAAAATCAAAAAGTGCTAAAACAGGCTGCTTAGTAACTTTCTGTTTCAATAGATTAAAAGTCTTATTTGCTCCTACAGTCCACTTAAACTCTTTCCTATCTCTTCTCATTGTTTCAATCAAGGTTCCACAAACACTGCTAAACCCTCTTATGAACTTTCTGTAAAATGTAGCCAGTCCATGAAAAGATCTTACCACTGTCGCACTCCTTGGAGTAGGCCATTCAAGGATAGCCTTCACTTTCTCTGAGTCCATTTTTAGACCTTCTGCAGAGACTACAAATCCCAGGTAGACCAAATCCTTCTCTAAAAAACTGCACTTCTTCAGGTTTATCAACAACTTTTCTTCAGTCAACTTATCAAGCACCTTGCAAATATGAATCAAATGCTCCTCCAATGTCTTCCTAAAGATCAATATATCACTTAAGTAAACAACGACAAACTTTCCTAGAAACTCCTTCAGTACCTCATTCATGAGCCTCATGATAGTGCTCTGTGCATTGGTTAGCCCAAAAGGCATGACTAACCACTCATATTGTCATTCCCTTGTCTTGAAAGCAGTCTTCCGCTCATCACTTTCTCTAATACGAATCTGATGGTACCCACTCTTCAGATCTGTCTTTGTGAAATACTTAGCTCCACTCAAACAGTCCATAATATCATCCATCCTTGGCAATGGAAATCTATACTTTATTGTGATCTTGTTGATAGCATGAGAATTTGTGCACATCCTTCATTCTCCACTCTTCTTTGGTGCTAATACTATTGGTACAGCACATGGACTCAAATACTCTCAAATTAACCCCTTCTACAACAACTCATGAACTTACCTGTTCAACTCGTCACTTTCTACTAGTGTCATTCTGTGTGCTGCCTTGTTTGGCAAAATAGCTCCTGGAACCAAATCCATCTAGTGACTGATCTTCCTCATTGGGGGCAATCCATCAGGTACATTATTTGATACAATATCAGAAAACTCTCCCAACATATCTGTAACTTTTGCAGGTACCTTCTCTACTTCTTCTTTACTATCTTTAGGAATTATAGAAAAACACATATGCTTATGCTTCATACCTTTAAAAAACTCTTTTCCATCAAAAAAACATATTCTAGCAGCACTACGTACTTTTTATTTTTTATCCTTCAACGGCTTCAACTTATATTTCACTCCATCCTTAGAGTGTAGGCATTTGCTCGCCCATCGTGTACAACATGCCTATCAAACTACTACGGCCTACCCAACAACATATGGCATATGTCCATAGGTATAATATCACATAATACCTCATCCTGGTAGCTTCTAATCTTGAACTTCACTGAACATTGCTCATTGAGCATGACCTTGTGGTCATCTTGCACCCAAGCAATACGGTATGGATGCAGGTGTTTCTGCCTATTCAGCTTCAACTTGGTGACCATCGTTTCTAACACCAGATTGTTACTACTTCCACCATCAATGATCACATCACAACAGTTATCTTCACATCTGCACCTTGTGCGAAAGAAGCTCATTTGCTCCAGTTCATTCTCACCACTTAGCAAGACTCTTTGGTTAACTAGGACTTCTCCTCTTTCAGCATCTTCAAAATGTGAGGATCTGGCATCTTCATAAAACATGTGCAACCCTGGCCCGATCTTTTGTTCTTCGATCTATCCTTCCTTGGCACTGAGTATATTCAAATGTTTTATGCCCTTCTTCTCCACAATAAAAACATTTCTCATGGAAGCCTCCTCTTCTAGATCCTTGTCCTCTACCTCTTCCTCTCTGATCTCTATTGTTCTGATCATGGAAACGATTCGAATTGTTTCCCCTCTGGATCTAACTGCTACTTCCAGCGTCATCCTTGTTCTTTTGATCATCATTACAACCACCATAAGATCATCCACTAGATCTTCCACTGCGACCTCTTCCACTGTTCTTATTGTCAAACTTCTTGCTCAATTTCTCCTTAACTCTTAGGACAAACTGGTATGCCTCCTTAATACTGCTCATTCGAACCAGACTCATCTCGTCCTAAATGCTTGGCCTTACCCTATTAAGATAATGGGTGACTTTCCCCTTATCAAATTCTGCATAGCTGGTTCTAATCAAAACTCAGTAGAACTCTTCGGTATACTCTTGAACAGATTTTCCCGCTTGTTTCAACCCTTGCATTTTCTTCAACAGATCAAGCTCATAATCCATAGGAATGAATTGTCGCTTCAATTTAGTTACTGTCTATTCCCATCTAATGATTTTGTCCTTTCCCTTTCTATTTCTCTCCAACTGAACCTCCTACCACCAGATCTTTGCATGTCCCTTCAGTTTTGCCTTCACAAACTTGACCCTATCAGGATCTTCAATGTCTTCATATTCAAAGTATTCTAGTTCATTGAACCAATCGATAAGCTCCTCTGGATTAAGATTTCCCGAAAATGTGGAAACTTCAAACTTAGGTCTTTTTCCAATCTTGGAGATGGCCCTAAAAAGCCTCTCTTTTTCTGGGTTTAGAACTGCCTCTACTCCAACATTTTCTTCTACTTCATCATCCTCACTTTCATCTCTTACAGGAAGATTTATTCCTCTGCACATTTGTTATTCCAATGCTTGCATCTATCTTTGAAGGGCTCTAAAACCCTCAGGTGTAACACCTAAAGCTCTTCTGCCATGCTCTCTTCGTGGAGACATTTTGCGCGCTCCTGCTGAAACCCTAGTGCAAACTGCCTCACAATCGGTGATCTATCTACAAGCTTAGCCCAAACCACGATCCTTGTACAAACTACCTCATAGTCGGCGATCTGTACACACACTCAAGAACTCTAGCTCTGAAAATACATGATACAAGGTGCTCCCCTTACCCATAAACTCATAACAGAAACAAAGAAACAATAGCAAATGCGAGGACAAAATATGTACTTATTTGCGCCGCAACTACGGAATTAAAAAATTCATAAGTACAATATGCTAACCCATGTGGGCACCTTCAGTCCAATAATTTGCAAGACAAGCTATGAACTATCACCGAGAGCTGTCCTAGGCAATGTTCTGGTCTTTCTTAAATAAGCAGTTTTATGTCGGTCGGGAAGGTTCTAGATGCTCAAACTTAATTACCTAAGGTCAACAAACCCTAACAAAACATATAGTCGGCCAAATACATCTGACAATTATTTTAGAAATTTCGGGTAGCCCAATTTCGGAAGGCCATAACTCATGAATCGTTGCTCCGATTGACTATTATAACCACTTTCCGAAAACACCAGCACCTATTCTACACACTAGCAATTGAGCTAGTGCCCTTTCATTGAGTTTTCGGACCTCATCCGGACACTCTAAAACCTCCAACGGTGAGCCTGAAAAATTTTCTACAAATTTTTTCACCGAAATTCTACAATAACTTCTCCGATACTTAAACTGGAGCAATGAGCTTTTTATGGTAGGCTTATATCTCTTAAATGAACCTTCCTATAGAAAATGAGAACATTCCGAGCTCATATGACAAACTTACTAAAAATAGCAAGTTCACATAAATAGTAACAAACCCTGTCTACTTGTTCTTATTTAAAGAGAAAAGACTGAAAATAAAATATTTTTGGGTGATGCAAGATTGCCCTTACACCTAGGATGCTCCTACATCATTTTGTCAAATCTATTAATGGTGCGCTAAGTTGACAGAATCCTTTTATAAACCTCCGATAATAACAATACTATCCAAAAAACACTCGCAACTCTGAGAACAATTTTGGGGGGGCCAATCAATGATAGCCTGAATCTTCTCCTGGTGAACCTATACTTCATATTTACTGACATGCCCTAGATAAAATATTTTTTTCCTATCGAATTTGCACTTGGATCGTTTGGCGAATAAAGATTGAGCCTTCATGGCCTCTAGGACTTCATTTAGATGCTTCAGGTGCTCTTCCCATGTCTTGCTATGAATAAGGATATCACCAAAGAAAACCAGTAAGTACTTATGCAATTGTTTGTTGAAGATGTGATTCATGCATGATTGGAACATACTAGGTACATTCGTTAATCTGAACGACATGATCAAGAACTCATAATGCCTGTAGTGACAACGAAAAGCCGTCTTCTCTATGTCTTCTTCCCTCATGTGGATCTGATGGTATCCGGAGTGGAGATATATTTTTGAAAAATAAATTGTGCCATGTAATTCATCAATCCTAGGAATAGGATATCAATTTTTTATCGTCTTTTTGTTCAACATGTGGTAGTCCACACACATGTGCATCATCCTGTCCTTTTTAACCAATACTATTGATGATGCAAAAGGGTTAGAATTGGGACAGATCCATCATTTCTCAATCAGTTCCTGAATCATCTTTTGGATCTCATCTTTGAATTTCTTGGGATGGCAGTAGGGTGTGGTTATGGCTGGCTTGGCGCCTACTTCCAACTCAATAGTATGTTCAAACCCACAATGGGAAGGTATGCCAGGAGAAATGTCCAAAAAAACTTCATCATGAGCACTTAAGATATTCTGAAGATCATCATCCTGGTGAGGTGCTCATTGTCCTTTTATGGGTTCTAATGAAACAAAATAGTATACATCCCATGCAATGTCATCATGCCAAAAAATTGCCTCCATCCGATGTGCTAAAACTTCCTTTGGTCCCTCATTGGCCATTCCACGGAGAACAACCTTCTTCCCATCAACAACAAAAGTGAAGTCTATTCATTTGAAGCTCTGAATGTACTCAAGTGTCTCTATCGAATGTATACCCAGAATAACCTCCATATCATCTAGGTCCACTATAAAGAAATCCTCTGTCATAGTGTGGTTAGCCATGGTGATACTTAGTTAGGGAACAAGGGGTGTACAGGGAAGAAGGGTCCCCCTAGCAGCCTTGACCTGGAATCCTATGTGCGACTCAGTAGGTAGACCTCTTCGTTTCACCAAAGATGAGTTTATTAAGTTTAGAGTGGCTCTGCCATCAAGCATCACCATGACCCTTTGTCCTTAGGGGTTCCCCTTACACGAAACATCGTACATCTGTTGCTCTCAGCTAAGGCGATAGTTCCTCCATGCCGTATCAATGTTGCAATTCTCTTTTTACGATTCAGACTAACCATTTTGGTGTCCTCGTGGGGATGGTTGTCTTCGAAGGGTAGATCTTCTTGTTCGTCCTCATCATTAGACACAACTTCAATGTAGTAAGTTTTTCCTTTCCTGAGGCATCTGTATCCAGGTTCCCATGGTCCCTTGTAGTTAAAACATAGTTTCTTTCTTTGGAGTTCCTGTCTTGTAGCTTCGTCCAACGATAGCTTCTTCGGCAAAGGTTTATTTTCTTTGTCTCCCGGAAACACCGGCATTTTGGAATGTGAGTAACCTCGAGAGGATGACGTCAATGATGATGCCATACTCTGAGCCTTCTTAATGGCCTCTAACAAGGTGGCTAGACTGAACCCTAATACCCAACCCTTCAATGGTTCTGTCAGTCCATCCATGAAGCGCACCATCCATCTTCTTTCATAAATGTCCGTGACCGAAATAGAGAGATTCTGAAATTCCATAACATACTGGTCAACCGATCCAGTTTGCCTCAATTGTGCCAATTCTTTGAAATTAACTTTCAGATCTTTACCATCAAATCGATCTTTCAGTCTCTCAGTGAATTCCGCATAGGTATTTATTTGGTCATGCCCTAGTGTGATGGTGTAGTATTGCCACCATTCATGTGCTACTCCCTCCAAGTGTAATGCCGCAAATTTAATTGCTTCATCTGGCATTGGATTAAGTTGGAAGTATCGGCCTTCCTTACCCATCTTGTTTAGATATAGATTTGGATCTCTCAAATAGCAACAATTTACTTTACTCAACTTCCTTTTGAGATCATCATTAAAATATCCTCAGTTTCCACCTCCCGAATATCTCATTCTCAATTCTGCGTTATCTTTATAGGATATATCCTCCTCAAAATTTGCATTGTTCTAGTCTTCTCTCAACCGTTCTTAAACTTCCTCAAAGGTTGTCTGCTTCCCTCCATATGATGCCTCCATCCGTAGGGGAAAAGATAGCATGGAAGGTCAGGAGCATGCTGGACGAGGGTTTTCTTTACCCGACACCAAGTCTGCACTGTGACCATTTTGTTCACCGGAAATTTTATTGTCTGCCAATTTCTTGAGAGTTTCTTCAACGAGTCACTAGGTATCATTGATCTGCGTTTGATTCCTTGCAAGTTCTCTTAGTACTGCCATGAGTTCGGCAATCAAGCGTTCTAGTTCTGCTGCCATTCTATCAACCGAATGGGATCTTCTCTTCTGGCTATAAACTCTTATTCACTGTCCACAGGATGGTAGGATTGAAGCTCTAATACCACTGTAGTTCTGTTCATATCATGTCCCTAATAGCCAATCACAGAACACTAAATGGTCGTACAGAAGGAGTTGTAGGAAGGTCGTACAGTAGGAACGTATGGGTTGTATGGTGTCTAGGGAGTTTGGACAGTGAACAGGAGCAAGAGATGTGGGTCGTCGATATTTGATGGAAGGTCGTACGATAAGGACAGAGTCCGTACGATATGAAGGAGATGTTTGCATAGAAGAAATGGAGTGTGCTTGGTGAGGGGATAGCAACGTATGGTGGGATTGCCTGGTAGCCATACGGTATGGACAAGATTGAGGCCAAAGGGGTGGTGCAGGGGGAAGATGATGGCGAGATACTTGCAAAGGTCGTACGTCCGTACGGTGGTACAGGGAGGAGGATGTATTGTGAGTTTGAGGTGATTACAACAAGGGGGAAACTAGAGAGATGCCATTTGAAATGCAAAACACAAATAACTTGTAGAAGCCAGAGGCCAAATAGATACACACTTGTACCAAATAGCAATGATATTTTACATACAAATCATGCTCCAATTTGCCAGATCCGAGCTGAGAATTACACAACGAAATAGGGTGAGGGTTGAATCCCACCAAAACCGGAAAACCAAGTAGAGAAGATCTTTCACTTCCGAAATGGCGAACAACAGAGAATCCCAACAAGAATTCGCAGTACAAAGAAATAATTCAAATTGCATGCCAACAACTATCTACAAGTCGTGCTTGAATACCCGTCGGAGAAACCTTACCGAGGTTCTACAAAGATAGCTGATGGCTACATCTACCTACAGAAACAAAAATAAAATGGGTCCGAGATATACTAAATCAATCAGCCCATTAACAAAGGTTTTATTAATTATTTATTTTATAACGGGAACATTACATTAGCTCAGATTGTACAAATACCTCTATTGGTGCTACTCAATAAAACACGTGGTAACCACAATGATAAACTCGCTGGGGCTATTAACACCTAACTAGCACTGAGGATCTATACAAGATGTTTTTGGGTCAAGGATATCAAAATAGCTAAGACCATTGGATCTTAGAAGCTTTCTAGGTTTTTGTCAAATAGATAATAAATCACTAGCACACAAGTGAGAACTACAGAATAAGGTTCTTAGCTCAATTCATGGTTCCTCCCATTGTAGTACAATTCCTAATCATCAAATAAGTGAAAAGGGGATTAACCCAACGTTTTTCATTCTACGTTTGTTCAATTCTAGAAATGTTTGGGAACATGTCTTTGGGTGGGTGTTAGATGTTGTGAGACTTTCACACCATTGCCCCATTGCAAATGAGGACCCCCTCTTTTTGTTGGCAGGTTTAGGTAGTAGAGTGAATTTGGTAACAATCTAGGATTTAGAAAGCCTTCTTAGAACATCGAACATGAAAATTGCACAAAATGACAAGATTTGGCAAAGTATAAAAACTTGAAAATTTGGTGAAATTTGGGTAAGTGTAAATGGCAATGTTTTGCTAAGTCTAGAAGTAAGAATTTAAAGTAAAATTTTGAGCCAAGGATGTGTAAATTTTTTTGAGTAAGAGGAAGCATCTCTTCGTCTCAAGTTGGAGGTAGAGAAAGCACCTCTTTATCTCAAGTTGGGGGTAGAGGAAGCACCTCTTTGACTCAAGTGGAATAAAGAAGAGATGATGCAAAAGGAAGAAATTTACTTAAGACTTACATTAAAGTTAAGAGGATCTTATGTGCATATTTGGGCTTAAATAGCATATTTCTTACAAAAGATTGGAGGTTAACATATAGCACTGCTCTGCTAATTTCAATCTAGAAGAGTCCATTTGCACGATGTTCAAGCAAACACTTTTATCTTGACAAAATCTATGTTCATTTAAATATCACATGGTTCTAAGTAGAAGAGTTTTGAAAAGCTCATATTCAAGTTGCTTCTGTAAGGAAAGAAAAATTGTAGGTCATTATCATTGCCCTACATTTTGTTGCCACATAATGTTGGTAGCAACACGAAATTTTTTCAAGCTAGTTTCGTGAATCTCTAAGTTGAATTTAATATCCGATTGTTCAATGTTGATCGATCAATCGACTCCAATTCGTATATCAAATTGTTTTACTGAAGGCTTTCACGAAGTCTTTTTCGTCTTACTTTCTATCAAGCCTTTGCTTGATTTTTGAGGCCTTCATCGTCTTTTTCTTTGCTTTTGAGTTTGCGTTTGTTGTTTTTTAGTCCTTTGGTTTTGCTCATGTCATGGCTTTCAGTTTCCCCTTCATTTTGGTCTACCGTAGAGCGTAATCAGAGTTGTCAATCAAGAGTTATGGTCATTTCAGTGCCTCAAAAGTGGACCTTTTTTATGCAATAACACGAATTAAAATTATCAAGTTATATTTTTAATTTGACATTCGCTTTTTGAAAAGTATAACTTAAATTCACTTTATGTTATGTTTTTAAGTTACTTTATCATTTAAATTTTCACTTAAAGTAACTATAGTGCACTTTATGTTATAATTTTATATTGAGTTACTTCTTGATTTTTCACTTAAAGTCACTATATGAACTATATAGTTTCAGTTTAATTTTTTATATTTAAATCAAATGCTCATTTAAATGTTACTTTTTAAATGATATTTATGTGTGATATTTTTAATATGATATATAAATATTTTTTATGTCCCATTAAAGTAACATTTTAATGAAATTAAATTGATATATGTTCGTTAAATAACTTTAAGTTATCAAAAGTGGACATTTTACATGTCACTGCATATAAAGTTCAACTTAAAAGCATAAGACTATCAAAAAGTGAACCTCTTTGGCGTCATTACATAAAAAGGTGATTTTTATATGTCATTGCATCAAAAACATGAGATTTCACTTAAAATATGCAGTCATCTCCAAAAGGTTCGATTTTGACCAAATGCATGTTTTAAAAAGTGTCATGCACCGTAAAAGGTCTGATTTACCTTGTTGAGAGTTTTTAAAATATGCATGTCACCACAAAAAGTGCGATTTCAACCAAAAACATATTTTAAAACATGTTATGCCTCCTAAAAAGTCCGATTTTGGAAGAGCACATGCATTTGCTCTCCAAGAACCTGATTTTGCACATTGTGAGAGATTTACTTGATGTTTTTGCATGAGATCATCTCCAATAGGGTCATTTTTGCTTGGCAATGGATTCTTGCTAATGGACGTTTTTCTAAGCTCTATCCTAGAGCACGTTTTTTGTTAAAACTTCAAATAAATCCATTTTTCACCAATGTTTTTGCCTCAAGAGGAATCATTTTGGCATTATTTGGTGATTGCATTGCATATTGGTAAATGTCTTAGTGTTCAACAACCAAAACAATTTTATCTCACTCCTTGGTGAAAAATGTTTTTCATCAAAAATGTCCCATAGCACATGCAATCCAAAAACGTTGGATTTTGGTGCAAATTTAGGGAACATTTTGGCATCTTCCTCCAAAAACGCCTTGTTTTCTGCACTCTCCAATTCGAATTTACAAAGTTTGAAAAAATGGAAGTGTTTTTGAAGACATTTACAACATTAGAGCATCTTTTTCCTTCATTTTTGGCACTTAATCTTCATGTAAGTGGACTTATTCTTTCTTCCTATTTAATTTGTGCTTATGCTATTGATTTTATGCACATTATTGCTTGATGATTGCCACTTGTTGAAATCAATGCCATGGAAAGTGCATTTTTCCTTAAAAAAAGAAAAAATTGTTCATTTTCATGTTTTTGGTTTTTCCCCAATTTCCAAATTCGAATGTGTTGAAGTGTTTTGCATCTTGACATGTTTGAGTCACTTTCCAAAGGTACATTTTTCTTTTGAGTTTTTGTGCTTTGTGGTTACTTACAGGTTTTCTCCGCTTTGGAGAAGTTAAGTTACAAGTTCTTTCCCAAGAACTTGTAAAGAAATTGTTGTTATTTCACTTCATGCAAAAGCATCATCATATTTCACCTCTATCTTCCATGTCACAACACTTTGCATCTTATCTGACAAATGTAATCACATGTTTTCCATCTCATTCACCATCCGCACATGCATGTAATCCCATTTTCTGCTTCCATTTGCACAACACGATTACACGAAAAGCCTTATGTGTAATAACATCTCAAAACCCCAATTTTGACTAAAAGTCAAAAAGATGTCATTTTCATCTTCCATGTACTTTGACTTCACCTTTTCACCAAAGATGACTATAAAGTTCATTATCCCTCTTCCATTTTTCATTTTCATCTCTCCAAATGCATTTGCACCTTCATAAGCAAATACATGTTTCCACATCTTTCCATGCTTTGCACTTTATCCTCCATTCGCACTTGCGTGTAAAAGTGCATCCTCCATCCGCATTCGCATCTCATCTCGCTTTTCATCTCCCGTTACATGTTGCACTTACATGTACTCATTTTTCATACAATAACATCTTGAAAACCCTAAGTCACATTCGAAAATCAGCAATCCTCATTCACACATTCTCATGCATTCCACCTTCACACATTTTCATTTCATTCAATCTTCCATTTTCCATCTTCATAACACATCATTCCACTCATTTCATCTTCATTCACTGCATATGCATATGATTTCTTTTTAAGATCATTTCATCGGATCTACAAAGTCTCCAATCCGTTTCCAAATCTTCGTTGCTGATCGCAAATCAACTTGTATCGTGATTCCTTCTGATGATGTGTTTATGTTTTGAAATTTTTGTGTTGTAGCACAAACACAAGAGATGCCCTCATCATCAAAATCCAAAGGAAAGATGAAATATCAATACGATAAAGAGTTGGCTCATGCAACTCCATCATCAATTGCATTTGTTCTTGATAATGTAATGGACACAATGATCGGTCATTTTGACATGGCTGATTTTATGTAGAGAGTTGAAGCTCCTGTTGGCCACAAGATGAAGCACATCAAAAGAATTAACATTCATTTGGCGTTTGCATTTCCTATGGCAGCCATGGAACTTGATTTTCTTCTTGGATGTGCACGGCGTTCTAGTCCAAAATCAAAGACTATGAAGGATGCTGACGGCGAGGTTGTCATTAGCCTTGATCCAAAGGTCATTGAGCAGATCTTTAAAGTACCACATAAAGCAGAATGTGCAGATCTAACCAAAGAATCATCTGTGACATGCTGGAATGAGCAAAAAGGTGATTATCAAAAATATGTCAACCAATACTAGTTAGACAATAAAAGGAACAACTTCTCAAGATGGCCAAAGACCGTTCATCGGTCTTACTTCAAACAAGAGTGCAAGGATGTCATCATCCTTCTTAGTAGAGTTCGCGGTCTCGAAGATTCTACTGATTTTGAGCCATGGTTGTACAAGTTCATCTTTCAAATCATGGAAAACAAAAAACACATCTTTTGGGAAGAGCTAATCAAAACTGCACTTTGCCAGCAGTTAGTGAACGTGGGAACTTCAACAATTTTTTACATGAACTCCTATTTTGTCTACATTGCTACTACCATGGGATCTTTCTCTAGTCTCTCAACCAAAGGAGATCATGTTCAAATTCCTATTTGCGATTACTATGACCAAATCACTCTGGCAAATAGTAAGTTTCATTACAAAAGAGTCCAAGATGCCTTGTTTGGGCATTTCTGGTGCTTATTTGATTGACAGTTATCTGTGAAGAGAGTATCTGATGCAGCGTGGGAAAAGGTGAATCAATACAGTTGTATTTACATTCAATTTCCAACTTTTACATACTTAAGAGTTGGGTATTTCAAAGGTGAACCGTATATCTTACCTAGGTATGTTATAGATCGAATCATCTTGATAGAGCTAGCTAGATAGCTCATGGACATGCAAAGTGATCACTATGCTATGCATAGGCCTGGTTTTAGCATTACTTCAGCACCCTTGGCGATTGGCAACTATTCAATCAATTTTGTGCCTAAAGCAAATAACACAAAAGCAGAGTTGCAATTAATCACCTTGACGAAGTTCAAAGCTAGATTTGACTTTGATTACCAAGAAATGAATTCTCAAATGAAAAGACCTTAAATGCATGTTCATCGCATCGAGGACATTTGGATTGATATGAGAACAAAGCTTGACATAAAGAAGATGGGCTACTGTAGATTAACCTTACAGCGGATAATCGATCTCAACATGTTGGAGATCCCTTTACATTTCCAAGTTGAAGATGACAGCAACATTCTTGATCCGGAGTTTCATCAAGTCGGCTTTGATAAGAAGTGTCATTTTCCTATTCAGTGGCAACAGAAGGACGCTACATCTATCATGGATAGATTTCAATCCATCTTGGTAAACACTAACAAATGGCTGAAAAATAAAGGCCTTAAAAGAGTTAATCCTAAGATGGGATTGGATTGTGGAAGCTTTGGCCCTCCTGGCAAGAAGTCATAGCTATAGATTACAGGGAAAGATGGTGCCTCATCTTCTGATGCTAAGGGTTCCCTCAAATTCAAATTGAAGGGTGGAAAAGGCTCTAAGACTTCTCAAATCTTCGAACCAGTTCAAGAATCAAAAGAAGAACTGGAGACAGAATCGGATGAAGTAGATACAGATGAAGAAGTGGAAGTCATGAACATATTCCCCCAAAGCCTGCACAAACTTGTGCACCATCTATACATGAGGCACCTTTTTCTAAATGAGGTAGATGATGATGTGGATTCATTCTCCACGTTTTCACTCCTATTCCAGTCTCGGAAGTTAATACAATAGCCCTTCCTATTTCTTCCGTTGCTTCTCTCATTCCCGCAAATGAAGAATATGAGCATTTGGCAAATGTGTTTGAGGATTTTTCAACTCTCACAAGTGGTCAAATTTCCCAACTTGATACCTCTTTGACAGGTTTTGAGCTTTTCATGATAGAGTACTCTCAACATGTTCCTATGGCTTCAACTATGCAGACTGAATCTTGCTCGGTCGCTACGGAAATACAATCTGGATCAATGCCAATGGTCTCCACTGTATCTACTTTTATGGATGAAGGTTTCAGCTTGCCTACATAGTTGAGAAAAATAACAACAAAGAGAAGAAAAGTAGTGGTACCGCTAAATAATCTCCCTGTTAAGAAGACTAAATCCAAATCTTTGAAAGATAAGATTGTTTCAAAGATTTTGGTTGATTCAGATAAAACCAAATTTGTTGAAGTTAATGAGCCCTTGGTGGAAAAACCTGCGGAAGAACTTACTCGTTTTGATTACATGTTTACTAAGATTGAAATTAGGAAACAATCACATCTAAGCATTTATAGGATGCTCAAGATGCATTGGCAAATGTATCAAAGAACAAGCATGAGCCATGGAAGAAGAAAAATCAACTGAAACAGGAAGTTTCTCGCCTGAACGAGGTCATTCGGCAACAATCTTCTCAGAGTGTTGCTATTATATCTGAGACATCCAAGGAGAGAAAGCTGATTGAAGCCGCCAAGTCTTGGATAGGAGAAATCCTCTCTGAAGAAGTCTGAGCCATCACGGAGGCATTTGCAATTCTTAGGCATGTCAAAGACATGAATGAAATGGACCGAAACTTGATCTCTTCTTTGACTCGAGAAGCGGATAATTTGAAGAAAATCCTCAATGATTGGGATGAAATGGAAAGATTTGACCTAGATACCTTGGTCTCATGTGACATTCTTTTGTCATGCGAAATGTTCTTTAGATTTCAAGGACTTGTTGGTTACAAAGAGGAAACATTGAGGAAGCTAATCACAAAGTTGCAGGGAGCACTTGGAGATTGTCAAGTAGTTGAAACAAGCGTTACTTATGATTTGGAACAAATGGGATGTCAGGTCATTGATGAATCTAGTAATCTCATTGCACTTGAAAGGATAAGCTCAGAATATACAATCAGGATCAATGTTGATGTAGATTCTGAAGACTTTGGTTCGCATACAATGAACAAGTTTGTCTTGTATAAATCCTCAACAAAACACTTGTTAGGTTCTATGGCAGCAAATTCCAAAGTTGTGCAATCAGCATATGCAGATGTAGTGAGGATCAAAGCCATATCAAAGACCATGGAAATTGTCGATCTACCCACAGTGCGTGATATCATTGTCAAATTCAAGGCACTGAGAAACAATCTTTAAGATTGTTGTTTTTGTTTTTATTTCATCTTTGTAAGTTTAAGAGGATGCATTACATGAAAAGGTGTAATAACATGTAATGCGAGTTACATGTATGTCAAAGGATGTAATGCAAGTTGCATGTGCAGTTGCATGTAACCCTATATTTTCTCTTTTAGTTAAACTTGGTCAAAGTTGGTTGAGTTGCTCCCACTCTTTCTTCCACCTTTTTCTCAATTCCTATGCCTATATAAAGGAGTGCCCCCTCATTGTAATCATTATCTTTATGCATAAGAGCTTTGAAGAAATTGTGCCAGCAAAACTTTGTTTGTGTAGCACTATTTTGAGAGAAAGTGAATCCAAAGGAGCATTTCAGACTTAACTTTGATTAAGTGAGACTATTACTTGCATGAGTTATAAGCTTTGTCTATAATTCATCTGAGTTATCTTCGATTTATGTTATCTTATGTTTTGGGTAATTGTATCTTGTGAATTGAATATAAAAAAAGTTGAGAAGCAATTGTAGCCGAAGCTTTGACCAAGAGCAATTGTGGAAATATATAGCTAGAAGTTTTGTTTGTAGCTTATACTTCTTTCTTAATTCGCAAAATAGTTAAGTTATTCTTACTTTTAGGAGTTTGTGCCCTAATTGTAAAGTTTTTCCATTTAGAAGTATGACCAAACTTAGAGTCAAAGCGGTACATTTTCAGCTAGCCTTTGAGTTAGTGAAGGTTTATCAGTATCATTGTTTCCATCTCTTGATAGAAGTGTAGTTAGAGATTCACCCTACCCATTACTCACTCCACAAGTAAGTGGATTCTTTCTTGAAAGATAAGAAGAAAGAATATTGGTAAAACACATTTTATAAAATCTCTCGACTTCTTGTTTACCTTCAGTTGATCCAAGGAACGGTGAGAAGGTGGCTGTCTCACACGGTGTGGCTAGTCATCCTATTTTATGACTGAATTTTTACCCAAAACTATCGGTAGCAAAATATCCACCCAACAATTATTAGGGGCAGAAGAATTTTTATTCATGATCCTCCTCATGGGTGGTCATGTCTTCAAATTGTTATCATGATGATGGCTTCTAGTCCCGATGGAAGATAGTGGCATCTCCATCACTTGTTGGAGCTACAATGGCTCCATATGGTCTTCTCTAAGAACCTTCATAGTTTTTTGTTCTAGACATCTCATCTTCCACACTAAGACCCATAAAATCTTTGAATGGGGACTAACTCCTATCGTGAGGTACTTGTGGGATTTGACTTGCTGCCGAACTTGCATGTTAGGTGGGAATTATAAATATAGTGGTACACAACTTTCTTCATTTATGGTAAAAAGCATTCCATTTATTGCTTTTATTGTCCACTCTACATACATGTGGCTATAGGTTTATAACTTTATGCAGGTCCACCTCTCCAAGATATCTTCTTAATAGTCGGATGCTTCTACCCTTACTCCCCCACCCCCCACCATTACATCTCCATATATCATTTAAGTTCTATCTCGAGATATTGCCATATTCCACTATTGGTTATATCATTTGTTGGATGATTTTGTAATGTTTCGTTTTAGAGTTGCCTTATGAAGTCTCGTACAAAAAAAATTCTCTAGCCCTTTGCATGTTTTCTTCGTTACTTTATTGTCCACCTTTCCAACAACATTCCATAGTATGCTTCAAGTAGTTTGTTCGTGTGCTTCAAGTAGTCCGGTTGTGTGCTCCAGGCAGTATCCCTCGGTGCTTCGAGTAGCCAATGCTTCAGACAGTTCTTCCACAGTGCTTCAGGCAATTCTTCCACAGTGCTTCAGGTAGTCTTTCTTTATGCTTCGGGTAGTCTTCCTCAGTGCTTCAAGTAGTCCTTTTCAATGCTTCGATAGTCTTCCTCAATGCTTCGAGTAGCCAGTGCTTCAGGTAGTTCTCCCTCAATGCTTCAAGTAGTCTTTCTTTATGCTTTAGGTAGTCTTCCTCAATGCTTCGAATAGTTCTTTTCAATGCTTCGTTAGTATTCCTCAATGCTTCGGGTAGCCAGTGCTTCAGGTAGTTCTCCCACAATGCTTCAGATAGTCTTTCCTCAGTGCTTTGGGTAGTCTTCCTCAATGCTATGAGTAATCTTTCTTTATACTTCAAGTAGTCTTCCTCAGTGCTTCAAGTAGCCAGTACTTCAGGTAATTCTCCCTTAGTGCTTCGAGTAGTCTTTCTTTATGCTTCAGGTAGTCTATACGGTTCATATCGGAAAGACAATATGGCTTTATGGCCTGAGGGTGATGAGAGGTGTCCGTACAACTGGTTGGAGATGGTTGCGCAGTAAGGAGCAACATGGTCGTATGGTAAGAAAATGGTCGTATAGTTTGTGTGCAACGCAGGCAATTGTATGGTATTCATTAAGGTGTCCGTACAGTTTGAAATGCAACCATACGGTGAAGTTTGGGAGTTGTGCAGATGGGTACGAAAGTCGCAAAGGGCCATCAGGGTGACGGGTGGAGCTGCACTTTGAGATGCCAAAACAAAGTGAATATATTTGCTAGAAATGACAATTAATGCCAGTACAAATATTGAAATCCAATCACAAATATATAGATATATGTATTTGCAAACAAAGATGGTGCCCGGAATTGCTAGATCTAAGCAAAGTATTGTAGGCAATGGAATAGGTTGAGGGTTGACTCTCATCGAAATCGGATTAGCCAAGTAGGAAAGATCTTTCACTTCCGAAATGATGAACAATACTGAACTCCAACAAGAATTTGTAGTACAAAGAAATAATCCAAATTGCCTCCAACTACTACCTACACGCTGTGCTTAAATACCCTTCAGAGGAACTCCCATGGGTTTTCAAAGATACTCGGCAGCAACACCTACGAAAACAATTAAAATAAAAATGGTCTGAGATATACTAAATCAATCAGAACCACAACTACAAATATTATTAACTCGGGCTCCATATTAATTAATTAAAGTAACAAATTAAAGGTCCTTTTATTATTTAAATTCTTGTACTAGTTAATTAATTAATTTAATTAAATCATTAGATTAAAATTTGGCGACATGACAAATCCTCGCTGCCCAAGGATTGCTTGCCCCCAAGCAATCCATCATTAGAAGAAACGCCAACAACTTCAAGGTCCCAAATCAAACGTACAAGCGAGACAAGTGAAATGAGATCAATCCTCCGCAGCACCACATTGCTATCAAACTTTCGCTACGCCACTCTAATATAAATATTGTCATGTCCTGAGTCAGAAGGATTCCAAACCAAACACACAAGCAAAATAAGTGATGTGTCATCAAACCTCCTTTGCACCACACTGTCATTAAGCATCTGCTACACCACACTGTCATTAAGCATTGTCATAGCCTTTAGCAAGATCCCATTGACACAAATTGATGAAATCTTTCACGTGATTATGTTCAAAAATCTTTGGGTGTGATCATGCACACAGATGTCGATACTGACACAAACTCAGCCACTGACATAATCACAATGACCACTATTATATTCCTGATGGACGAAACCTTGATGAAGAGAGCTTCGGAGGTGATAATGTAGGCGAAGGGGGGCTCGAGCATGAGTACCTCGACAACAAGAGCTTCGACAAAGGGCGTCGCGATGATGGGAACCTCGGCAAAGATTAGTACCTTAGTAAAGGGAATCTCAACGAAGAGTAACTCAACGAAGAGACCCCGACCATGAAAACCCTGGCGAAGGGAGCCTTGGCAGAGAAAGCCTCAACAGAGAGTACCTCGGTGGCACACAAAACCCTGGCTAAAGCCTCGATAAGAGTAACGTCTTAATGGCAACAAATGTAGCTACTGCGATGGACACAACTATAATGACAAACACACAATGATGATGGACACAACCACAACAATGTCAACAGACACAACTACAGCGATGGATGCAAACTCGACAACAGACACAAACTTAACGTCAGTGATAGACACAATGACGATGATGGACATGATGATGGACTCGGCAATAGACACAGTGACAATGATGACAACAGACATAATGAAGATGACGGACATGGCAACGACAACGGTGACAAACATGATGGACTCAGCAACAAACATGGTGGAAGTGATGACAACGGACATAATGACAATGATGGACATGGTGACGGTGACAACAATGGACATCATGACGGTGGCAAACATGGTGATGGGGACTGCGATGGTGACGAAAATAGACACAACTACGGTGATAGACACGACGACAGGCACAGTAATGGTGATGAAAACAGACAACTATGGTGACAAACAAGGCAAAGGTGATGATAACAAACACAACTATGGTGATGTATACAACCATAGTAACGGACATACAAGCTTCGCAATGGACATGACCACGATAATGGACATAGCTCCAATGAGAGACATATAGCTTGGGCAACAAACACGACCTCGGTGATGGACACAGCCTCAGGGACAAACACAACACCGATGACAGATTGAACCTCAACAATAGATACAGCTTCTATGATGGACACAACCTCAGCAACTAATAGAACCTCCATGACAGATAGTGCCTTGGCGACGGGCATAACCTCAGGCACAACTTTAGTGATGGGCACAACTTGATCCGTTCATGTCTTCAGAAGATCCATACAAGCAACATCTTCATTTTTTAGGTGTTCTACCCATGTTGGTGTAGGAGAAAGATTTAGCAAATCCTCCTGGAGCACCCTTGTAATCATGCCTTCATTCTCCTCACATAATGCATCACCCTTATCATTGTCATCCATTTTCTCCCACTTGTGCAAATGAGATATTAGTTTTTCTTCACAGTGCTTGAAAACATTACTAACCAATCTATATGCTGCTATAGAGGGGATACATTCTGGATTACAAACAACCCATAACATAGATGTGATGGGTTGGCGTATTTCATCCATCTCTGCAATGCATGAAATCATAAGAGTCTCCATAGCAACTGAAACCTTAGTATCATGATCTTCCTTAATGGTGACCACGAAGTGATGAAACATGTCATGGACCAAATTTTGCAACTTGAGATCTAAGAGGAGGTTACCCACTTTGACATTTGCACAATTCTCCAAGATTGTAGATTTCCTGCCAAAAGGATCACCACTGATGTCATATAGGCTCTGAAAGCTGTCAGCAATCAAATGCAAGATCTCTATCATGGTGTTATCATCATACGGTGCTCTAGGAGCTGAAATTCTCAAGACCTCACTGAGACATGCTGCAACTACCAACGTTTTTTCCTTGTTATGGTGTCTCAAAAGCCTAGATTGACTTAAGGCATCCTTAATCAGCAAAAGGATTCTTTGTATAAATCTTTAAGTTAATTGGTTCACCGTAGACAAACATACTTCTAATATATCTAATGGAAGATCAACACCCTCGTTGAGCTCTTTACCTATCTTTTGTAATGCCTTCAGCCACCACTCTTCATCATTGTTCGACACCATAGTGTGATCCAAATACCAAAATCTCTCAATCATCCCAGTAGGATGGCAAGATCACTAGCTCTGATACCACTGTAATATTTCATTCTAGAGTTGCCTTATGAAGTCCCGTACTGAATTTTTTGCTCTAGCCCTTTGCATGTTGTTTCCTTTGTTACTTTATTTTCCAACTTTCCAACAACACCCCGTAGTATGCTTCGAGTAGTCTTGTCATGTGTTTCAAGTAGTTTGGTCGTGTGCTCCAAGTAGTATCTGTTAGTGCTTCAGGTAGCAAGTGTTTCAAGTAGTTCATCCACAGTGCTTCAGGTAGTCTTTCTTTATGCTTCAGGTAGTCTTCCTCACTGCTTCAGGTAGTCCTTTTCAATGCTTCGGTAGTCTTCGTTAATGCTTCGGCTAGCCAGTGCTTAAGGTAGCTCTCCTTCAGTACTTCAGGTAGTCTTTCTTTATGCTTCCAGTAGTCTTCCTCAATGCTTCGAGTAGTCCTTTTCAATGCTTCGATAGTCTTCCTCAATCCTTTAGGTAGCCAGTGCTTCAAGTAGTTCTCTCTGTGCTTCGGGTAGTCTTTCCTCAATGCTTCGAGTAGTCTTCATCAGTACTTCGGGTAGTCTTTCTTTATGCTTCAAGTAGTCTTCCTTAGTGCTTTAGGTAGTCTTCCTCAATGCTTCAAGTAGACAGTACTTCAAGGAATTCTCCCTCAGTGCTTTGGGTAGTCTTTCTTTATGCTTCCAGTAGTCTATATGGCTCAAATCAGAAAGAAAATATGGCCGTACAACTTGAGGGTGATGAGAGGTGTCTATACGACTGGTGGGAAATGGTCATGCGGTAAGGAGCAAGAATGGTTGTACGATTTGTGTGCAACACAGGCAGTTGTACGGTATTCATTGAGGTGTCTGTATGGTTTGAAATGCAGTCGTACGGTGAAGTCAAGGAGTTGTGCAGATGGGTACGGAAGTTGCAGAGGGTCGTCGAGGTGATGGGTGGAGCTACACTTTGAGATGCCAGAACAAAGTGAAAATATTTGCTAGAAATGCCAGTTAATGCCAATACAAATATTGAAATCCAATCGCAGATATATAGATATATGTATTTGCAAACAAAGATGGTGCGTGTAATTGCTAGATCCGAGGAAAGTATCACAGGCAACAGAATAGGGTTAGGGTTGAATCCCATTGAAACTGGATTAGCCAAGTAGGGAAAATCTTTCACTTCCAAAATGGCGAACAATATTGAACTCCAACAGGAATTCGCAATGCAAAAAAAAATCCAAATTGCCTCCAACTACTACTTACATGTCGTGGTTAAATACCCTTCGGAGGAACTCCCGAAGATTTACAAAGATAGCCGACGGCAACACCTACGGAAACAATTAAAATAAAAATGAGTCTAAGATATACTAATCAATCGAAACCACATATACAAATATTATTAACTTGGGCCCCATATTAATTAATTAGAGTAACTAATTAAATGTCCTTTTATTATTCAAATTCTCGGACGAGTTAATTAATTACTTTAATTAACTCATTACACTAAAATTTGGGGATAAGACAGATTTCATACTTGTATAAGGGACCTTTAGATGCATATTCATTACCTTATGTAGGATGTGTATCATGCCCTCATGAACTGACTCTTGAAGAATTTTGTTTACGAACAGTTTATTAACAAAGATCTATAGCTATGGCCTTTTGAAGACACCTTATTTGGTTGATTTAATCTCAAAGCCTCCACATTCTTCGCTTTCTTGACTCTAACATATTTGGTTGGAATATACAATTGGGTTGAGAGATTGAATCCTTGATTATTATAATTTTCTTAATCATCTGGCTGAGGGTTTTGGAGCTTTGAGGATTATTTTGTAATTGCATCTTGCAAATTGTGCTGAGGTAAACAATTTTCCATTTTTCCTACTGTGTCATTTTGTGTTTGATTGGCAATTATTTCAAGCAATTCAGAAATAGTACTATCTTTCTCTCACTATTATGCCCGGAACAGTGACAAGAAGGTGCTCATACTAGATTTTTGTTCTCAAGTTCTAAACCACTTTGTTAAGTTATGGAGGCATAAAAAATTAGAAAAGGTTGATTAGGTCTTTTTGCATTTAGTAATTCTTCTTATCCATTCAGCAATTTTACTATCTATCTCCTACAACTAAACCCAAATAGTGAAAATAAATCTCGAATTTCAAAACCTGGAGCATCAATTCCCCATACCCAGCTGTACAAGCTAGCATATTTCAATTTTGGGGTTGGCACCTTATGATGGTGAGGAGCTAAACACACCTGGATTAGAGGGAACGCCATTTTGTTCATTGTATAAACCAATAGGTTTAAAGCTACTTATGCGTAGGGTTGCTTTTCTTTTCTTAACATAACCATGGACCCAAGTTATCTGGCCGTTGTTCACTAAATCTGAACTTTAACTTTCTCCGCTGCAACAAACCTATGATTTTCCAGATCTGTCCATCTGCTAACTGTGCTTTTCCTACACATACTCCACTTTCTGCCCTACTTGTGACTGGACTGCCTCCCTTTAAAGACTACAAAACCAACATAGATATCATGCCAACATAATTGGTAACTATCAAACCTCAGGGTTCATCCCCACAATCTTCAGTGGTTAATAATCTGGAAATTTGTCATTGTGACCAGGAAATCCAACCTTTCAGCCTTTTTGCAGGCCCATTTTTCAAAATCAATATGTTGTTCTCCCTAAACTCAAATGTGACCTGAAAATAGAGATGTTTGTGATGTGTTTTATCATTTGAGTACTGGTTTGAGCATTGCAGTGAGAAGGTGGTCCAGATGTTCATTAGATTGTGGAAGTTAGGCAAGATGGTAGAGGATAGCCAATTTGAACCACGTTGACACCATAGGGTAGCAGAGCAATTGCCTTAACAAAAGCTAGTTATTCCCAACAGGAGATTTCCAAGGTAAATCCTTGAGTTCTATGCGTTGATCAATTTCTGTCGTTGCAACTTTAATTTCTAATTTTGCTCATAATATTCATTACACTTTGAATAGTCCATTTTTTTAAGCAAGTAGAAAGATGGAAATAATGTTAAGATTCATTGACTCTATAAATTAAAGAATTTTTGGATCAGTATTATATCATGAGCACAATGGATTTGATTAACTCTATAAATAAATGAGCTTGATACCCATGGGATGTTAGCAACGAGTACAACTGTTTATTCAGGAATGTCATCAGAGATCAAAATGGCCATAATATAATCCTTCATTTGAAAATTCACACTGACCATTTGCATATCTATGCTCCCTTAGTATTTGAGGACTGCATTGCATCTAACCGTGTGGATGCAATTCCCTTGCTTTCACTGTGTAAATGGATATGATAGGCAAGTACATAACAATACTGTAACAAAAGAATTGTGAGATGCAATATGTTTGGGAATATGGAGATTGTGTTCAAAATAACTGATGTGAGGTATCAATATATCAAGGATTTTTAGAATCTCATGTAAGATTCTTGCCTTCCACTCTATATGACGTTTTTTTAATTGCAGTATTTTGAGCTGCCAAGGCTGGGTCAGGCTCAGTGAGTCTTCAGCCTTGAGTTGCAGACTCGGATGAGTCTTCAAAAACAAGAAAATAAACACAAAATTGAAACAATTATGATCATTTTTCATGAAGTATATATTTTGGATTTTCAAATGCCATAGTTCATGAGAAATGATTTTGAATGTTTTTTACTTTTTTATTGAATTTTGTTTCATGTTATTTTTTGCACAGATTCTCCACCAAGATTGGCAGCAAGTCATAAAATAGCTTGCTAATTTTTCTGAGTCCATTCTCAACTCTATGGTTGTATTCATTAGTTTCTTTACTAGGTTTCAAATAATTCTCTGTCTAGACTAGCAACAATCAACTATGACAGAAGCCTATAAAGTTAAAACTCTCGAGTAACACCCAGTAATAATGTCCATGAAATTCCATAAGTCATCACTGCTTTCTAGCCTTGAAAAGGTTTAATACCATTTCTACCTGAAACATCCACATAAAATACATTAACACATTGCAGTTTGGATAAACATACCACTTTTTCAACTATCCCGACACGATGTACTGTACTGACAAGTTCACCCATATCAAAAGGCACAGATGCTTCTATCAAGACCATAGAATCCTGCATGCAAATATCATATGAATTAATGATAGAGAATATATCATATGCACTGTGTATATGGCTCCATGCAATAAATAATAAAAAATCTGCAGAAACAATCTTTGCTAAACCTTCAACTTATTTTCAACAGCAGAACAAAATTCTTGCAGACCAACACCATTCAATGCTGAGATACAAATAACATCCCCTCTATTTTCCGCTTCTCCTCTGATTCTCTCAGGATTTGTAACCCTGTCAACCTATATTATGAATCATTACATTTGAACATGTCCAATGGGAATATGTGGATTTTGTATATTTGAATGAGAAAGTCAGAGCAAGAGTACATTACCTTATTCCAGAGAGTCAACATTGGAATGTGCTCAACATCAAGTTCTGCAAGCACTTTCTTCACAGCTTCTGTCTGTTGTGAAGCCAGAGGATGGCTATAGTTGAAACAGAAACAACAATGTCATGCCATTCCACATATCTTACCAAATAATTAAATAAGAAGCATTAACTACCATGGAAATAATTTAAGTTCATCCTACAACAGATTAGTTACAAACCCTAGAAGCATTAGGCAGAACTAAATAAATGTTCTTGAAAAAAATGGGGTGAAGTTAAAGCTACCTTATGTCTACCACATGCACCAACAATGAAGAATCCCTTATTTCCTCCAATGTTGCCCTAAATGCAGCGACCTACAGGAAAAGACTAATAAGAGGTGCATGAAGGAAATAGTTTGAAACTCTAACCCAGCTCAGAAATGAACCAACATTGATAGAACTATTCAGCCTAATTAAAGCATTAAAAAAATAAAAAAAAATCCTTGCATAAAATAATGAGTCCGTTTTGAATCTTGACCTAGAAAATTAATCAAAAGCCAAGTAAAATCAACTATTTGCTAAACACAATTCTCAAATAAATAATTCTGCCAGCACATTAGCCATATGTTGTACTTCTAGTCTGGAAATTTCCGAAGTAAACTAAAGATGGAAGCTACTGTGGGCAAAACCTAATAATGTGAATAGTAAGAACCTTTATAGATGGTACTAAAAAGTATGGGTGAATTCATGTTTGGATCATGTGTAGTGAATACTACTGATATAAGAAACTCTTTTCTACAATACATACTGCCGGAAACAACAAGGTATTGTAACAGATTTGTAAAAATGCATGTTTTTAGATAGGAGTAATACAATTTGAGTGTCCTCTTCTACTAGGAGGAAATTGTAAAAATGGATGTTTTTAGAATCTTAGATAGGAGTAACACAATTTGATGTTGCTTGAGAGACTTCTCAAGCCAAAAGGAAAATTGTTTCCTCTTCCCATGAAAATCTATCTAGACAAGGATCTTACTAGATCACAGGTGGCTGAACTAAAACATTCCCATGAACTTCTTACAGCTGCGAGACAGTAGGGTAAATGGGTTGTCATCAAGAACCTGAAAGCAGTGATTAGAGACTCGTTCCTTCCAAGGTGGGATACCAAGGTAGTGTGCCCTATCAAATGATAATTCTCGGACACAATTGGACATGAAGGAACAAAGTGGAGGTGCCCTACATGTCAACTATTGGAACAACAATGGGTCCTATTGGTTGATGCTTGGCCTACTCCTTGATGTTGTTGGCTCAATTGACCACCTCCTCATCACTAAGACACATGAGAGTCATGCTCGGTCGCTACCCGAGGTTACTAGTTTTCACTAGTTCTCATCTTTCAAAGAAGAGGTCCAAAGTTCTAGTGGTGTTAAGGGCTCTGGGGGTGTAGCTTGTTTGGTTGGTGATCGGCTCTAGTGTATGGCTTCTATAGCTCACTTTGACAGCCTTGCGAGATTTATGTGGATTTGATTGTCCCAGATGATAACTTATATTAGGGACGTCTATATTATTGTTTGCTACTTCTTGCCTGTCTCTTCTCCCTATGCTATACACAATGGACCCAAGGGGGACCCTTTCTCTGACTTGCATGATAGTATTACTAGATTCTTTGTGTTAACTGACATCATCATTTTGGGTGACTTTGACACACAAACTAAAGATGAACACCCTCCTCTCCATGACAAGGTCTTAGATTTGATGTCCACTTGGAGTTGGACTTGACCTTGCTTGGTCTTCAACGATCCTCCGATGATTCTGCAACACCTCTCACAAGGTACAAGTGTCATTTATTGCAGCTTTGTGGGTCCTCAGATTTAGTAACCATGAATGGCCTCCCCCATTTTTTGGGTTCTAACTCTTTCACCTACTAGCCTCACTAGGGTGGTTCAAGTGTGGTTGATTACACTAGGGTGATTCAAGTGTGGTTGATTACGCCCTCTCTTTCTCTTCCCTTATTCCCTTGGTTTGTTGTCTCACCCTTACATGACTTCCCTTTGTGAACCATGCTCTCCTCAATCTCACCTTGTGGCCTAGTTCCTACCCCTCCCCCCCCCCCCCCTTCCCTTTCCCCACATCTCCTTTGAAGTTAATAGTGGGGAATGTGACCTCTTCACTGTGCATCTCAAGTGATTCCTTCCCTATGAGCCATTAGCCCCTAGCAATAGTGCTTCCAACCTATTCGACCTCCTTTCTGCCGGTATTCGGGAGGTGGCTCACCTCTCCATTCACCACCGACCCAACCCCAGCTCCTTTCCATTTATTTGTAAGACTACCTACCCTCATGATATGTGATTCAATGACAACTGTAAATCCTTCCACCACACCCTGCAAACTACCTCCACCCATCATCCGACCTGCTTGGTGTAGTTGAACCATTCCTACCTCCTCTTCCCCTTCTCTAAAAAGTGTGACTACATCTCGCACTATAGTTGTTCCCTTTGTTCCTCACTCCTTCAGTCCCCTAAGGCTTTTTGGCACACCCTTTTTCTCTTGCAGCACCTCGCCTTTGTCCATCCCTTAGACCTTAGATCGTTGATCTCCTAGACCTCCACCCTAGGTTCAACTTTCTCTTTACCAGATTTGTCCCCTACTACCTGGATTCGCGTCCGAGTTTGCTGCCGATCCGAGCTAGATCCTTATTTTGGATTGTGGGTTCGCCTAAGTCCGTGCTAGAGCAAACCCACAACAAGCCTGAAGCAGAGTAGGGTCCCAAATGTGAAATAAACAACTTCAAAGGGTGTTGCTTATTAATAATTTTTTATGTAACCCTAAAAAGAACCTAATAAAACACATTTCACTCTTCTAATCTCTCATGTTGAGGGGGATGATATAGCAACATCTGGAACTAGTGGCATTGGTTTGGGTTCCAATGATTAGGCTCTAGATATAGTTCCAGCTGGGGATGAAGCCATTGATCCCTCACTGTTTGATGACCCATTTGACCCTTCAAGGGCATTTGATTCTATGATCATTGATAAACTACTAAACACCTATTATTTATGACTATGTTTCAAACTTTAACATTTGATGAACTAGTCTATGTTTTGCAATTTTAGTAACTCAATGTATGATTTTCTTTACAATTGTAAATAAAGAAAAATGAATGAGTATTTAATGTTTATTGTTGACATTTGGCGTTGATCAATGATCAAATAGTGAAATGACTTAGTTTTGCAACTATACACATTTCTCATTTTTTTTCTATATATGATACACACACACACACACACACACACACACACACACACACACTCACTCACTCACTCACAAACCCCCCCACGAACCCAAATGGGAGATTTTAATTTTGCCCAAACCAAAAAACCTCAACTTGAACCCAAATCCCTCCTCAAAAGAGAATCGGCAACTTAGGGTAGATGTGATCAGAGATAGCTTCTAGATAATCAAACATGGAAGAGACATTTCAGCAAGGTTGAACAAACTTCTTAGTTCATTTCATCAATAACTTAAGTCTCTTGATGTGTACTTGAACATGTGGAGGACTATAGCAAAGTTGGCATAGATGTTTTGCATGATTATGGTCTTTTCTCTTCAATAGAGAAGTACTACAACACCTTGCATCTAATGGACAACAAGGAGAAAGTGTTGCAAAGCCTAGTGGTTAAAGGAAAAGCAGTAGTGAAATGTTTACAAGACAAGAGCATGTTGTCAAACATGGTTTCAGCAGCTGACATTTTTCATTACCATTAAGACGGAGAATTACCATTTTATCCGCTTATACCTTGAGGCTGAAGGCTTTGATTTTGGAGAGATCGATACTCTCACAAGCTACAAATTCTCACTTTAGGATCCCCAAAACAAGATAAAAGAGTGTAGCAATGTTTTTGCAGAGAACGCAAATGTCATTTGTAAGTTATCAGTTGTTGAACGAAGCCCACAAGAACCAGATACAACAATTCTACAAGAATTGCTGCACAAATTCAGCAAGTTTATGGATATGTTCTAATGATCCTTATAAGTACTTTGAGAACTTATTTCTTATGCTTTGTGGAGATGGAAACAATTTTGACATATTAAATGTAGAAGCAATGTACTTTGCAAATGCAAAAAGCATGCACTTGTATACACGCTTCATGTAATAAGTGGAAACACCATGGGGTGCGCAACTTAGAATAAGTCAAAGTTAGTTAGGAGTTTGTTAATAGAATAAGTCAAGGTGGTTAAGAATTTCTCCTTTCCTCTCCACCTTTCTCTTCTTTTCCTATATAAAGGAAAGAGCTCATTGTAAATAATCATCTTTTTCTTTATACAAGAGGGCTATGCTAAAGTGCTTGTAACTTGAAATCTTTGTGTTTCTGGATACAAAACTCTCTGAACTGAATAATGAAGCAAGTTTTCTCAAACATTGTGTTGTTATGCTTGAAGCAAGTCATTCTTTTCTTAAGTGGCATTGATCGATTTATCTTAATATTAGTTTATAATGTAATCTTTGTGAAGCATTTGAACGTTTGGTTTTGTTTCTTGAAGACTTTGAGCTTTTGGAAACATAACTGTTATAGTTTAATAGTGGCTGCAAGTACTAGGGAGTAAAGACTATGCCTTAATTTCTCGTATATTATTTCAACATGGGTAGTTGGCGAAGATATTTTGTGCCTTGTTAACTATTCACTTTATTCATCAAAAGGATTGATCATAAGAGACTTTAGGTTCTTATTATCAATCAAACAAATTTAGTTATAACTATTGTCTTAAAAGTTGTATAAAAAACTGTTCTTGAAGAAAGAGTAATCAATTCAGAGAATCACCCATTTGTCAATCTCAGCTAGGTTTCTGGTGTAGCTACCTACGATAACAATGGAGCCTTCCCTATCGCTAAGTGGAGAGAGTTATCTCCCAACATCATTGCCTAAAGTTACCACTTTGTAAGTTGTAGTCTTAGTGACATAAAATTTTAGCCAGCAAAACCACAAATTCGTTGCAAATTTTGTCAAAAAAACCCGGGCAAAATTTAGAGCGAGTTTGGAATAATTTGCAGCTTAGCAGCCAAACTTGGGCAAAATTTGGAGCAAATTTGGAAGAAGTTGCCGCTTATCAGCCAAACCTGAGTAGAATTTGGAGCGAATTTGGAAGAATGCTACTTAGCAGCCAAACCCGGGCTGAATTTGGTCTCAAAACAATTTTTTGACTCCTTCAAAGTGTTTTCTCTAGCCTGATTTGATCTATTCAACCCTCCCACCCTAAAAGTGAGCACTAAAATGGCTAAAAAGGATGGTTTACATGTCATTCGTGCATTTGTGAATGAAAATGAAAGCTTTCTCATGGAGGAAATCCAAATTCACAATAGGTGAAATCCAAGTTAGCGATTATAGAGAAATTTCTCTTAAAAAGCTATGGTTTCTTAGAATCTAGGGATAAAATTTTAATCTTAACTTTTGATCTAGCTTAGTTACAAATCCTCTATACAATACTAAATAAAAATTCAGATAACTCCACTTATCTTTTGATGATTTGTAATGTCCCCATTTTTAGCAAATTCCTGTAGTTGACCAGGGCAGTTCACCATTGCAATGCTCACATTGCAATGCTCACGAGCTGACATTGGGATTTGAGGGTCTCAGTTGTGGGGTTATAGGCTTTTCAATAGCTTATGGTGTGTTTTTTGCTCCTTCTGAGGGACTTGCTATTTATAGGAAGTCAATTTGTTAGTTCCAATGAGCTCAATTGAGTTAGAAGAGTTGAGTGATGCTTTCAGTTTTTATTTCAAGCTTCTAGTTTGGTCTCCAAGAATCTTGGAGGGAGTGTCTATTTATAGTAAGTCACCCTGTCAGGTTCATTCATCATCTTTCATCATCAGAATCACTTTGGTGTTGTTAGATTTCAGTTCTGATACTTCTTCAGTTGTTTTTGCAAGATGGGTGAATTATTATTATTCATCTAAATATGTTGAGGTTGTTATTTTTGTTGGTGTTGTTTGTTGGTCACCTCAATATCATAGCTCATTGGAACCGGGATGAAAAATTTTAAATCATGGGAACAAGAAACAGTGGCCTTGCATGCCAGAATATTAAGTTATGGTGGAAAAGGTCATTTTTGGAGCCAAAAACAAATAATAAATTATATTAATGACACTTTATTATATTTTAATGTTATGTGTGGGAAGCTTCTTAAGTGAAGTTCTATTGGGAAACTTGTCATTTTGAGATTATAAATATGAGGCCATTTGATGGGAAAGGCATCCAGTTATTTAATTATCTTATATTTCTTTGTTGTCTTTGTGACACTTCTGAAGTTCTGAAATTTTGTGCCCTTGCTGAAGTAAAAAGGTTTGGGATCTACAGCTGAAGTATCGTAGATTCAATTCTAAGATTGCTTGGCAAATTATGTTGAGGTATATGGTTTGTCATTTCTCCTACTATATTAACTGCTGCTACGGAGAAGTTTGATTTTTCTTGCTGCTAGAGGCTATTCTAGAATTTGTTAAAGAATTCACTGGAATTGTTATATCAGATTGTGTGCTCGTTAATTTGGAGTTGGTTGAGTGCCAATTTATATATGTTGCTAGGAGTTATTTTCTATCTCTACTTTGGGGGCAACATTTTCCAAATCCGCAATTGCATGTGTGTTGGAGAATTCTTTTGTTGCTGCTAGACTTCATTTCAAAAGGTCCCAAGGGATGTCTTACCTGCAAATTCATGGATTGTAACTTATAATTTTTCTGGATATTGTTGATTTAGATAATAGGGGATATTTTATCAATTGGATTGTTGGCATTTTGTGAAAATACTCGATATCTAAGTTGATATTAAAATCTGAAATTTTCAATTGTATATTCCCTATGTAATATCCAATTATTTGAGCTGAAATAATTATTGTAATATCTTCTATTTTTCTGCTATATTGTTGTATCATAAATTACAAACCTCAAAAACAAAAACCGGAAATCATTTCTTTGGTACAGATTGTTTGAGAGCCAGCTGGGCTCATTATAGTGGTATCAAAGCTCACTTGAAAAGTGTTTGATGAAATGTTAAAAACTGAATTATAAAAGAATTTGGTGTTTGATGAAGTTATAACCGGTTGGGGTTATTACATGATTGCTTTCAATCTCAAACTGTTTTCTTGATATGTAAATATGTTCCATGCATGTGACCAAGAAAGTCTATCATGTTGTATGTATGGCTCAATGATGCAATTAATATCCTATTGAACTGAAACGTAGATATGGTCATGTATTTCACTATGTTGCTTTACTATTAGCATAATTGTGTATGGACTAATTTGTTATTGTATATACACATATATATTTAAAAACCATATGTTTTTTATGGACAAACCTAAACCAACCCCAAAAACATTTGACTGAATGCCGAACCCGAATCTCAAACCCGAATCCGAACCAGCAACCTAGCTTAAAACAAGCATCTATTTGACTTCTCTCAAGTGACTAGATTGAAAGGTCCAGAATTGTCTTCTTGCGGGCTTTATTTCCCAATATGTACTTTTTCCCATGATTCTAAGGGTGTCTGACTTTTCACATCTAGGTTTTCACCCTTTTTTTTTTTCCTTTAAAATGTAAGACCAAAAAAGTTAGATATTTTCAAAACAATCAAAGGCAACATACATAGGGTTTGGCACAAGGCAAATCATTATTATCTAGATCTTCATGGGTTTGCACAAGTTCATCCACAACAAATTTATAGTTGTTCAAATGCATCCAAGCAAACAACCCTGTTGAATTGGGCCCAAATCAAGAATCGGTATGAACTAGAAAAAGATTTGGGCACAAAGAATGCCCAACCAAAAATAGTTCTTAGTTGATGACTAAACACTATAAAATCAATATCATGGAGGATGTATTACCCATCCCTATGTCAAAGTTACTTTGATAGTGGATCATATTTATCAAATTATTGATTGACCTAAATGGACTAAAGTACAACTATATTACATAGAAATAGTCAACCAAAAATGTAAGTATGCAATTAAGGATGTTGTCCTCATCTTATATCAAATTAATTGATGAGAAGTGATCATGCCTATCAATTCATTGAGAAATGGACAACAATAGAATGTTTATCAATGTACAATATACAAAACGATACAACAAGGATTCAGTCATACCAAGATGGCATTTACTACTAATACCAGAATATCAAAATAGCGCAAGAATGTTATTGCTTTATTGATTACCAAAAACATGAGTACATCATCCATATTGCAAAGTTCTTATGTAATGGTCGGTTGGTTTGGTCACTTCCTAAATACCCAAACCCAACAAAGCTTAACTAGTTCCACTTACAACTTTACTTTATTATGTACTACATTTATCCCCCAAAAAAAGAAGTCGTCTTCTAGAAAGAAAATCAAACTTCAAGAAGTAGGCTATGAAGACATCCTTGGACTCGGGGCTCGATTACGGAGCTATAGGTGGTCCCATTCAATGGCCTTTTGCTTGGCACGAAATCCTTGCAATATAAACAATTCATCCATCTTTTTTACCTTTGTTGTTGCTAATTTCTGTTCCAAGGCAGCTTTCTCTATTTTCCAATTGTCTTCCAAGGCGGTTTTTTCAACCCTTCACTTTTCTTCTATAGTAGCTTTTTCTACCTTCCCCTCCTTTTCCACTAGTCTAGTCAATTCCTTTTCTTGCTGAAGTTTCAAGTATGTCCTTCTAAATGCTGAGTCCATTTCTGCAAGTGTGTGCATTGAAGAGCACACAATTATACTGGGGGTGGGGGTGGTTGAATCAGTATAATAACAAATTTGCCAATTTAAGACTTTTATCCAAACAATTAACTTCAAATGCTGAAATGAACAATTATGTACATGAACACAATAACATAAGGATTTATGTGGAAACCCAATGCGGGAGAAAACCGCGGCAATTAAATGCTTTCATATAAATAGATCTTTTACAAATTGGTTTGTAGGCTTCAACTTACTAGAGACTACGACCTCTATGTTTATGAGCCCTGACTCACTAGAAGAGCCAACTCCCACACTCCATAGGCTCCGACCTATTGTAAGCACCAACCCCCACTGTTGTCTTCATGAGCACCAACCCACTTCACACAAACTATTTTCCACCTTGGCTATGTTGCTTTAATTGAACCAATTTTTCTTCTTCAATTTGATACTTATGATTTCTTTAATCTCTGCTTACACACATCCTCCTTATTTTTCTCGCATCATTATTCAAAAATATATAGATATCAGATTTAAAACATCTTAATATATTTCTTCTTATTATTCTTTATTTACATCTCTTCTATTTTCCATATACAGCACTCACTTCACATACACATCATTCATTTTTCACATCTCTCTCTAACAAATATATATATGTATATAAGATAAAAACCTGATTATATATATTTCTTTAAATTATTCTTCGTTCCTTATATTTTATCATTTTCTGAGTTACATATTCTTCTTATTACTCAATCTGCTCACATACTCTTCTTATGTAATTTGAAATGAAGTGCTCTCTACTTATTCCTTTTAAATCCATTTAAAAGTCACATCTCTATAATTATGTCTTTTCATAATTATAAACATTTTCTTAATACTAATAACTTTATCATTATCGGTTTATAATGATTATCCTTTTGTTATACCTATCCGGCTCTTTGTTTGTTGTGGTAGCTCTTCCTTATAAAATGTATAACCATTGTTACATGAACTTAATATATGTTGGTGAAAACTGCAAAAGTTTCTCTTTTGATTTTGATTGTCTTAATCTTACCCATAAATTTATTGCAGTAACACAAATATTTGATTAGCATTGGTTCTGTAAACTTCTCTTCAGATGCTTCTATGAATTTTATTTTAACCTCTGCGTGACTCCATGTATTCATGACACCAGACAAACAGCATCGTGACTGGAATATATTTCAAAGTTTTTCTTTTTCTCTGGATAATATCATTCCTCATAAGATTTTAATTACTGTTTGTACATAGCCAGCTCTGAAGGAATTGTGAAAATCTCCGATGACACCACAGATCAAAATCTATACTTCTGTTATTAATTGCCTATGAAAAAATAGATGTAACATACATCTCTGCATCGTCCATCAAATTTCTCTGTTTATTCTCCTTACTGTGTGATAAGACTCATCACCACATATGTGTTAGATGACATGGCGAATCTGACTGAATAAGTGGCAACTTACTTTTTTGGAGCAGGACATAGTTTCATTTTTATTTATTTATTTATTCATGTTCCCACTTAGCTATTTCGGAAATTTATTACATACACCATGCACACAAATGCTGCCTTGTCTTATTTTCATTTTGTCGCCTTTTGATTTTGGGTATGAGACAAAGCCTTTTATCTTTCTTAAAATTTCATAATTTTTTTGTCACTGCTTTGATTGCACAATATTTGACAATGGTTTGTGATAATAACTGGTAGATGGAAGGTCCCTAATGAAGAGTGGGAGGACAGAATTTGTAGATTTTGCAATGAGGGTGTGGTGGAAACAGAGCGGCACTATCTGAAGGATTGTACAGCATACGAAGACATTCGCAGACAACACAAAGAAACGTTAGAAGTGGACAACATAAGAGACCTTTTCAAAGGACCAAGACTCCTCGAGGGGGACATTTTACTTATGCAGATTCACAACAAAAGAGACAGGTTGGAGAAATCACATCAGTCTGACTAGAAGTTGTATGTGGGTCCCTTAGGCTTATGGCCTCGTGGACGTCATTAAAAATCTTTCATTCATTCATTCATTCTGCAGATTTGTTTATTGGATCTGTTATTATCCTCGTCTTTCGTACGCTGACTTTTCAAATGAATAAAGACAATAATTTTGTCTTTAATGCCAATGCAGCCTATCATCAATCGCTTCTTATTAGAATTTGCTTGTTCTTTATCAACTGAACACTTTTATTCTTTTCCGTTTTGTCCTTATTCTTATTTTGTCTTTTCTTTAGTTTGTATGGTTGCTGCTTCCAGATAGGACGAATTGTCTTCTTCTCTTTGCTTCTTGTCTCATTTGTATTTTTTACAATATCACTCAAAATTAATCTTTACATACTATAAATGAATGGTGTCATTGCATAAGCCTTTATGTCATCATTGCTGCTTCCATGCATATTTAAATTCCAATTTATTTACTTAAAATGTCTTGTTCTTGCTTCTTATGATATCCAACTACTGCTGTGAATGATAATAGTTGTTTTAATGCATCTGTAAACTGTAGTGCTGACATGGATCAGCATATCACCAACTATATGCCATTTTGATTTTCAAACAAACCATTTATCATGCCTCATTGCAGACCATTACAGACTGAAACATACAATGACTATGCACATCAAACCCGATGGTGTTTCTGTAGTATTGGTTCGATTCTTTCAATTAATTATCATCGCTGCAGTCACTCTTAAGTTATTCAAAATACTCTGTCAAACAGTCATTTTCGAATTATTATATTTAGCTGCTCTGTGTATGATTATGGTAATCATATAGACATCATTGACTTATCAACCACTTCTACTTTTGTATGCTTTCATTGTTTCATTCAAGACTCTCAGATTCTGTCTGCTGTATGCATGACCACTGTAGCTTTATCTTCTGTATGTATTCCTCATCTTTCCTAACCTTGCCATCTATTCTATTATTCCTATTATATCTTCTATTGTAGCTGGTCTAGTATTATTGAATTTGGATTATAGACTTCATATATTGCTTCTTGATTTCTTCATTGAATTTGGATTATAGACTTCATATATTCCTTCTTGATTTCTTTCTTGACTTCAATCATGATTTTCTACATCATACCTTTGACATTGATGATGCTAATGCCTTTGACTTTGGCGATGCTAAGGGTTTTGTCCATCTTTGAAACTCTTTGACATTAATGACAATATCTCCATCATGCATGAGGGGTGATTGTTCCTTGGCTAGAAGTTTGGTGATCAAATTGTCCACTCTTCAGCTATTTCCTCCTACTCGTATTATTTGCATAGCGATCCTTCTTCATGAATGTTGAAGGATTCAGCTGCTCTAGCTATGACCCCCAGATTTTGATCTTTAGCCTGCTTTATAATTTATTTGGGAATATATTCCATATCTTGTAGCTCCTTAAGAAATCTTTCTGCTTTGTCTTCAAAACAGTATGTCTGGGAAGGTTCCACTCTCTCATTTTGTATTTTTGTTGCATCTTCCCCTTCTAGCTCCAAGGAGGCCGGTGAGGGCAGATGTACCATCTCAACTTCTTCAAGCAGTCTATCTACCTCCTCTAGTAATACGTCCTCAAACGGCACATCCTCAATTGGTCTGTCTGCATCTTCAGTTCTGGTTTCTTTGCTTCTCTTGTCATTTTGTGCATCCATTTTGCTTGTAGGCTAGACCACCAAGGCAACACAGTGGGCCACCTCTATGCAATGTGGTGTTTGCAATCTTACTTTGTGCCCACACTTTTTCTGATACCTGAGATCTATCACCTTAGTATGACTCTATTGTTCTGTAAGAACCAAGCTTGTTATGCCTGGTAATGAATGTTTGGTCGCCCCCATTGAGGAATCTGTTGTTTTGTACCTCCCTTTTCCGACATTTTCCTATAGTGTCTGTTGTTCTAATTGGCTGTTCTGGCTGACTACTTCAGCCCACCTGCTCCTCCATGTATGTCCTATTAGCTTCTTCTATATGTATTCCTTCAGTACGGCCTACAAAGGTACTAACTAATTGCGTATGGCCATTTTTGTTCTTCGTACCAGCTTCTCTTCCCTCCATACCAACCTTTTTTTGCACCATGTCCTTCTGAATCTTTGTATACTCAATTATGGCCCTGGGCAATGGTCCCTCGTATACTGTAGAAAAGAAATGATTCTTGGAGTGGCTTTCAGGTGACTTAGGCGAATTGCTCCATCCTACAAGTCTGAAGATGTATCTGTACTAGTTTCATCCTCCTCTGAATTGTTTTCTTCCCCCTCCTCCTAACTGGAGTTATCTATAGATGCTTCCTGTATAATCTATCTTGGCTTCTTTTTCCTTGGCTCTTCCCCTCCTAGTCCACCTCCAAACATGTCCATGTGAACCCAATACATCATGGCCGGCTCATAGGGTTCAACCCTATCCATTGGCACTAATGTCCCTCTATGTTTGGTTGCCACCTACGTCTACACTGCTTCTAGGAATAAGGCCATAAGATGTTGTGGCATATAGAATGCTTTCTGTTTTACCTCCATGAATTCCTAAATCTCTCTGAAAGAAATTGTGCCCAATTTTACACCCTTCCCTATTCAATTCATCTACTGCAAGTAACGTCCACAAAGCAACATCCGATGTTCGGCTTCCAACAGTTATTTTTGCTCTTTACTAAATCTATAATGCATTGTCATTCCTCATTAGCTATGGAGATTTTCTTGAGGCCTTGACTATTCTTTTTGTTGAGGATGCTTTCTTGTCCCTATTTTGTGAGATTACTTCTGCACATTAGCTCTAACCACTTCTTTTTCTCATCCATTGTCATTAGGGTTTTTGTAAGCTCATGTCCTCCTTTAGGAATTCCAAAATCCTTATTTATCTCATTAGTAGAGTAGGAAATTGTAAAAGTTTGCTGTGAATACTAGATTACTAATGCATGAGCTCCCTTTTTGTAGCCAACCACCATTGTTCGCAATGTAGCTTCAGAGTTCTTCAAATAAAAAATTGGCATGAAAATTATTTTATCTACCTGTGCTTTGTGCAACGCCTCTTTCAGAAAGTCATTGTCTTTTGTATTTTCACACCAAGTGCGACATTCACTTCCTACTACACTTTCAAAAGTGATAGTGGTAGCAATAGTAGTCTTTTTCACAGTTTTCCCTTTTTCCTTCTTGTTTGCCATTTTATTAACCTTCCTTATCTGCAAGACTAAGCCTTTCTTCTAAGAATTGATGATTTTCCCTCCACTAGGGTTCCCAATACTTATGTTGACCATTTTCTTAGTATTGTTAACTATGCTTGTGTCTTTACCCCTTGCACCGTTACTTCTTCCGTGATTGTCACTATCAGGTACTATGTGTCAACTAATTCTCCTGATATCGTATGTGTATCACTCGTTGTCTATCAGTTTTTGAAACGTACGGGAACCTATCTTAATGCTTCTATGTCAACTAGAAGATGTTCTTTGTACCCCCGCTCCATCTTGTACAATCACATGTGGTTCCCATACTCGTACGGCACCTCCTTCGTACGACAAGGTTAGTTCCCCTACACCAACACTTCCTCCAATCTTGTCTTCTCACGGTGACCCTTCTGCAATATCCAACTCATATGGATAATCCACTCTAAGAAGCCTTTGTACAGTTGTAGTCTTGTAGTAGGGAAGTTGTCATACATGTCTCCTGTCTCCTGGTCTGTGTATGTCACTTTGTATACTACTCCCCACACTCTTCCCACCTACAGTGACCCTTCTCTGAACCGTTACAATCTTCCTACGAGAGAGACGACAATCGTACTAAGGGCCACCCTTTGTACAGGTATGTTGATTCTATGTATGATTCTCTCCCTCTAATTAGCCTCTCTTACACGTACAATGTTGTCCCTTCGTACATTGTCGCTATTGGCTTCCTGTCTAGGCACGATAAGTGATGTGCTTATTTCGTTTCCATATGATTTATATAATGGGCCTTGATTTATTAGTTTCCCTTTCTTTCCGTCTTTTGATATTTTTTCTTTTACTATGTCCTCTTTTATTTCCTCGGTGTCTTCTTTTATGCCTATGCAATAGATAGAAGGGGGCTCCCTCCTCTCCTTATATGGCTTTAACATAGACCCATTGATGAAGTCCTTAAGTGGGTTATTATTTAAGTTTGATAATTTAATTGCACAATTTTCCTTTACTTGCATCACCTTGTATGGCCCCAACCATCAAACTTTATACTTACCTGACTTTATTTTGTTCTTGCCATTATACTTGAGTACTAGTTGACCTTGTCTAAACTTCATCCATTTTACTTGCTTATCATGCCAGAATTTTTGCATCCTTTGTGCCACTTCAGTCGCCCATTGAGCTAGTGTCATTTCATCTAGTTTTATTAGAGTGTTGAGTCTTTCCCTAAAACTCTCCTCGTCTCCCAACCTTTGTTGAACTGCTATTCTTAGGCTAGGTATGGAATATTCTAATGGCATCACTACCTCCTATTCGTACATTAAATGAAAGGGGGTTGTCCCAGTGGTCGCCTTGTAGGTAGTCCTGTAAGCCCACAGAACTGTTGTAAGTCTTTCCTCTCAATCTCCCTTTTCAACTCCACAAGTCTTATACAAAATTGTGACCAATTTTTTATTTGTAGATTTTGCTTGACCATTTGCCCTAGGCTGGCAGGGACTCATTAAAGAATGAAATATTTTGTACTCACTTGTCATGTCTTGATTGCTTAGTTTACAAAGTGTAACCCCCTTTCACTTGTCAATTGCAATGGTATGCCAAACCTTGTCACTATCTCCTCATCGAGAAATCTAGTTGTACAGAGTATTGTGTTTTCCGAAAGTGCTTGTGCCTCTGTCCATTTTGTGAGGCATTCAATTGCCACCACTATGTACATACATCTGTGGGTACCACTACTAGGCAGGGGACCGACAAAATTCAACCCCCATTGTTCGAATAATTCTTTTGGCTATGATGGAAACAGCGGCATGAAATCTCTTTTTAGGTGTTTGCCTACCCTCTAACATGTATCACAACTCAAAAACCATTCTCGAGCATCTGCATATAATGTGGACCACCAAAGTCCAGCCAACAACACTTTTCACGTCGTCGCATCAAGTCCTATGTGACCTCCTGCCAACCCTTCATGGGATTCTCTCAGGACTCCCACAATTTCTTCCTTTATGATGCATCTCCTTAATACTTTCCCTGATCTCATCTTGTACAACAATCCTTCTATCAACACGAATGTCCTACTTTTGAGTGCAATTTTCCTCCTCTCTGTTGCTGGCATCTCCTTTGGAAAGATATCGGTTCATAGATACTGCATGATCCTATCTTACCATTGGGGTAGTATGGCAATTTGAAATAAATGGGTATCTGGAAAGTCCTCGTTAATTCTGCTTCCCGAGGCTTCCCCAGACTTGATTCTTGACAATTGGTTTGCCATTACATGACTTTTCCCTAGGAAGACAATGATTTTAAATGTGATATCTTGCAAAGGGATTAGCCACCTACTCACTCTCCCTTGAATCTTAGGCTTGTTTACCAAATACATTAGTGCTTGATGATCAACAAAAAATGTAAAGGAGTGGCTAATAAGTAATGTCTAAATTTCTGAACTACATAGACCATACCTAATGCTTCCCTCTTGGTGGTACTGTAATTTTGCTCTACTTTTGATAGTAGCTTGCTTGCAAAGTACACTGGATGATCCAGTCCTTCCTTTCCCATTTGTGTCGATGTGGCACCTATTGCATAATTGGAAGCATCCACATGGGCATGGAATTCCTTGTTCCAGTCAGGATATACGAGAATAGGAGCACCCTACGAGTCTTTTTTTAACTCTTGGAAGGCCTCCTATTCTTTCTACCAACAAAATCATTCATCTTTTCTATTTAATTTTTCGAGGGGGTAGATACACTTCCACAAAGCCTTTTATAAATTTCTTGTGGTACCTCACATTTCCCAAGGACTTAACCCTAGTTACATCCAATGGAGCTTCCATGTCTAGAATGACCTTGATCTTGTCCGGATCTATTTTCAACCCTTCCTTGCATACTATGTGGCCCAGAAGTCTGCCTTGCGGAACCATGTACCTACATTTTTTGGGATTCAAGGCCAGTCTTGCCCTCCTACATCTATCCATGCATTCCCCAATGACTTTCATATGGTGCTCCTTTCCACTGTAGATTGACCAATCATCTAGTAAGGCTTTGAAATTCCCGATAGACATATTGTCAAAGATATGCAGTATGATCCTCTAAAACATGGTTGGTGCATTGCACAACCCCAATGGCATCTTGTTATCGACTACAAATGTGGCTTTAAGTTTATCGTCCTACACATTACTTTATTATGTACTACAACAACATTTCAAATCAAGACACGTGAGTAAATAAATGAAGGTATGGCTATATTACATATAAATATAGCTGACAAAAACTACAAGTACACACAACGAAGAGTGGGTCCTTGTCATCGTGTTGAAAGTTACTTGGTGAGAATGGGTAATGTTTATCAATTATTTGATTGAAATCCTAAATGGAAACAATGACATTGACTCAACTTGTAGCATCTGCCAAACTAAAAACACCTAAACCATTGTAAAATGTATAAATATATGGCAAAATGCCATTTCATGTGAAGTTTCCCATTCAAAAGATGACTCTCAAACACTAAATTAGTGTCTCATTTGCTGATCCAAAAGACTAACTGTACCTAAATATGCCCAAAATTTGATGTTACTATTGTTTGTGTGCCTTTTACAGAGGATAAGTTTTGGAGGGAAATGATATTCCCTATATTAAAGAGGGAATGCTAGTTTGCAATCCATTTTTTAACATAAAAGTTACTAAGAGAGGATAAGTTTTGGAGGGGAATGATAATCAATATTATTAAAGAGGGGATGCTAGTTTGCATTCCATTTTTCATCCTTGTTTGTAATTACATGAATTGATGCCTGTCTTTTAAAATGTCAATGTAGCATAACCTACTAGGTTATTTGATTTATGACCATTCCATACATTAGGATTATTTCAATGCATATGTTTGTCTCTAGAGAAGACTGAAATTCAAAACATATACTGCAATATAGAAACATTATTTATGCAGCAACAAAGGGAGAAAGCCATTACCAGCTGTGTAGGAAGCTTTTGAATGAACCCTACAGTGTCAGTGAGCAGACACTCCATACCATTGGCTAGCTGTTTCAAATCAAAACCACAGATCTGACTTTCAGATCAATTCCAAAGAGTACAATGTTTGAATTATCTATCCCTTGCAAAAACTTAGCTACTTCTGAGATACAAAACATAACTACAAACATAAACTATAGACCCAAATGTAGGTAATGAATCAAATGGTATGAACCTAAAAGTTGACATATGTAGGCGCTAACTCCTAGTATGTGAAGTGTATATACAAACATACAAAAAAAATGTCAAGTTGAAGATATCCTATGCTGGTTGAAAGCTTCAAGGGAGAAGTAACGTACAACCATTTCTCTGAATTTAAATGAGTCCAGCTTCCAATCAAATCAGAAACATAAAAGTGATAGCTATATGTTATTACTATAGAATCACAGATATTGTATACAATGCATGGTATATTCCCATTTCCATTGTTACAAGTGGTTGTAATATTGATCTAACTGTCAAGATCCCTACCAAAAATTATGAATTTTTAAGCAACCTGAAGTGTACATTTCAAACCTGACCTCCATCCGTCTTGTAGTAGGATCAAGAGTGGCAAACAAGCGATCCTCAGCGAGAACATCAGCTCCACTTAAATGATTTAGAAGAGTGCTTTTCCCGGCATTTGTGTAGCCCACCTGTAAGAGAACATGCATCTGTATTCATGAGAAATCATATCAGGACCATTAACTTATACATTAAGCTGGATGTGCGCATGTACATTCACTACTGGCAAGTGGATTGGCAATGCTCAGTTTACTACAAATCAAGGGTTACAATTTGAGCAGAATACAAGTGAAATAGAAAAAATAAATCGCATTTTGAGCTCCCAAAAGAAGGGTCTCGTACACAAATTTGGCCGGCTGGCTTGGCCATTCCACCTAAGTATTTATCTTAATTTTTTACTAATATCTATGTTCCAAATGTAAAAATTTCTAAAAATAGTAAAAGATTCAATTTTTATTCACCTGAAGCCAGCCTATCTTATACTGTGTAGTACTGTGTTGTAGGGTTAAGAATACTAAGAAACATACCAAAGATACAACTGGTACAGGAACAGATGAACGGTGATCTCGATATTGTTTGCGGTGCTCGCGCACTGATTCCAATTCCTTTTTCAAAGAGCTAATCTACAAAGACAGTAATAAACATTATGGCATCACAGAAATCATCTCTACAGTCCCAGAGAGTAGATCCTATACACTTCCTCTACTATGCCTCAAAACAGGTTCAACATCATTTAAGACGAACACTTTTAAACCAGTAAAGGTTAAAGACTTAGGTGATCACAAAGATACTTCTGTGAGAACAATTCATCAGTAGTCATCCTGCAGTTCGATAGTTGAAGAAACATATATTCAGCAGCAGCAAAGAGAAAGATCCAGGTTTCAATGCAAAATTTGTGAGACAACTTAGAGATCTAATAAACAAGAGCACAGAACTTACAGGCCAGATGTTTGGGGGCACACAGAAGGATGTAAGAAAATTGTTTAAGAAAAAAAAACAATTTAATGATGAAATCAATGTTCAGCGGTTTTGACTGTTGATGATTTATGGAATTCAAACATCAAGAACAACCTGAACCAGAATCAGACCCAGAGAATGATATGAGAGTATGACTCATTTCCAAGTATCTCAAATTTGGCAAGTTAAAACATGAATTTTCGAAAGCAAGATGCATAAGTTAAGTTGTACAGATCAACAAAGACAATGACAAGTATCCAAAACAGTTTGTTGAGGATTCGTGCAAAATGCAAACTATTAGTCAAAGTATGAAGAGAGTATATGCCAACCTAGCAGTTTAGCAGGCTCAACTGAAGCAAGCTCTTCAAGAAATTAAGGAAAAAGTTCCAGGAATTAGTGAATGATGAGATATTAGGAAGAACTTTTATCAAGGAAGTCTAAGGATAAAGAAGGAATCCCAACTCCAAGATTAGTTAAAGAAAAAACGGTTGATGATTAAAAACTATGACCGTATTACAATAAGTGATAAGTGTGCATGACTCTTCCAAGGAGATTGGACAGCAAAGATGTTACAAATCTGATGTGACTCTGAATTTGGAAAAACTAATAGCATGTTCCACATGCCTAGTTGAGAAGTCGAGAATATTTACTAGTCAACATGGTTTTCATAAATGTTGCAATTCCCATGCAAAAGTGGTGGTGAAGTGCTTGGAGCTGACTTGAAATATGGGATAAGAAGCAGCCTACTTGCAAACTAATATTGTAAGTCTGTTGAATAATGTCACAAAAATGACCATCCAAATAAAGGATGAACCTTTGCCAAAGATAGTGGTTTAAGGTAATTTAGCTTTTTAGTTTTAGCCAATTATCAGTGAGACTGATCAACCAGAATTGGGCAAAACCAAGGGGGATTTTATAGGGCAACAAAGAGTGGTCTGGATTCCTCTTTGAGACTTGTCTAACATGTTTAATCCATAGGTGCCAGAATTTAAAGTTGGGCAACTTGACTGTTTATTTTATAGCAATTGACCTCAAACCAGGTTTTCATGCATGCATATAACAAACCAATTGTCCGGTTTTGCTGCTGATGAGCAGCAGAGAAAAACAATGACAATTTCCTATATAACAGTACCAATAGAGTAGAATAATGAGAATAGTGAGAATTCCTTTATAGTACCAATGAATTGAAAAAGTATAGTTGGGACTCCTCTACAGCTATAAGATAAAGGATTTTTACAATTTAACTAGGTTGATTAAAGAACACTCAAGAATTCCTTTACAGTACTAATGATAGTTTTCCCAAAATAACAGTACCAATGGATTGGAAATAGAATAGTGAGAATTCATCTACAGCTATAAGATAAAGGGTCCTCAAAATTAGGTTGACTAACGAAAGCTCCATTGCACTAGAAAAGATGTGCAAGTTAAATTGGAAAGCACAGTATTCTTTCAAGCACAAACGTTTGGCAGTGATTAATGATTCATCGACAATTAGCATCCAAAACAATTGAGTATGATTTTGGCTCATACAACTGAAACAGTTTGAGCATGTTTTCTGGAAATTCTATCTGTGAAGACTTGTTGTGTTTGAACCAGGCTGATTTTAATAAGTTATTCACTATCTGCACATCTCAGAAAGGTCCTCTCCTGGGAGACAACAGCATGATTAGGAACACCAGTAAACTGCTGTCATAAACTATTCATATAACCGCTAATGAATTCTTCTGGAATCCAGGTGTAAGGCTATCTTTCATTATGATCCTTCCTCCCCGTCTATGGGAGCTAGAAATTTTTTAAGAAAAAGTTGGCTCAACTGTTAAAATATAGATTCGGGAGTTTCCATCAAGGGGTTTATTCCTTGACTCTTGGGACACAGAACTAAATGTTACCTTGGCTAGCATACATAGGAAGAAACTTTAGTTCTTTCATTGTTGTTAGTTTTGCTAACAATCGTAGTAATAAAAACATTCATCTAGGACAAAAGAAGTGACCTAGGCCAACATTATATTTTAACCTAATATTTCCATCCTGGAAACAGGAAACAGTTCAATTAGAAAGTATATCAATTCAATTAGCAATCTAAAGCACAGAGAATTGTTTTACAGCTTTCATTGTTACTTACTCTATCACGTAAGATACGCTTATCTACTTCAATTTGTTTTTCACCCATTCCCTTCACCATGCCTCCTGCCTGCCTTTCAAGATGAGTCCACATTCGAGTCAAACGGGGTAACTGATACTCCATTTGTGCTAGTGTGACCTGTTTAGTAAGAACAAGAGCACTATAAATTAGTCCCAAGAATATCATTGTCACATATCACAGACAATTTAGTAGTTACACAGACACCATTAAATGAAAAGATTAGTACGTGATGTATTCGGTCATAGGATATCTTACAACAAATCATGATTAAGGTCAACCCCAATGCAGTATTTATTTCAATTTCCATATTACTATTAGGGGCCTGCATTATTTATCTTCTACATGAGTGAGCTATCATACAGTGAAATAGGTAATCTATATTATGCGAAAGCTACGCCTATAACCTTTGCTAGGTAATATGTTATTACAGTTAATTTGATAGCTGAAACAACATATAGCATCCAGCACACAAAAGGGCTTTCTTCAAATTCCTCTAGAAGAAAAAATCCAAATCAATGATTCAGAATATTCCCTAGCCTGCTTAGAAGACATGCATATTATTTGTTTATGGATAGATACAAAACTCTTTGCCCATTAACATAAAGTCTGAAACACTCTCTTTTCTACCTTTTACAAGAAATACGGCCATGTGCGTATTTTGCTCAGCTGGTGTAATTATTCTTATTTGATCTATCATAAGTTGCATTTCTTTACCAGAAAAATATAAATGTTTAGGCTTGTAGTTTAATAAGCAAACAAAATTTATTGAGGCCAAAATTACATATAGAAAATTCAGCCTAATAACCCAAAATAATTTTAAAAAACACAAAAATCGTAATCAAGTATTCAGACTAAGTGAAACTGAATGGTTTAGTAAAATACTTTCATAAAGAGGAACTGAACTGTACACCTTGAGTGTGGGAAATTTAGTTTGGATGGGATGTTGGGAATACTTCAAAGAGATCTAATCAAAACATCATAATGAGGCTGCTTTAAGCTCAATTAAGTGCATCCTTCTATATTGAAGGAGCTAAAAGGTTGAGGTTGCAAATAAATGGAATTGAAATTCCTTTTCAAAATTTGAAAATGAGAAAATACTGCGATTCCATTAGTGGAGTATTCTAAGAACCATAAAAAAACCCTCAAGAACTCAAAATAGAAAAAATGAAATCAGTTATTCTAAAATGTTCTTTAGTTTTCCCACATCAAGGAGTTGATGGGAAAAAAAGGGATCTTAATTTAAATTGGAGAAATACCTCACAAAGAATTAATGAAACCAAACTTTGATGGAACAGGAAGGGCCAATTCAGATCAGGCAGGCAGCAGTGGCATTTGAAAAACTCCAATGAAATATTATTTGTATTTTTTGTAACTACGATTCGGATTCTTAATCGTTTGTTGAAGAACTTCAATGAAATGTTATTTCTGAAAATGTATTTCTACTGGAGATTTATTGCAATAACATTTTGAGACTTCTTTTTATCTAGATATTTAATGGAGTTTTGCTGGTAAAATCTGTAATATGTTGCATAAGCTTATTTGTCAAAAAAAAAATTGAGATTCTATTGAGATATTTAGGCAAATATCCAGTTACGGATATTACAAAATTCAAACATTAATTTTATGGGATAGCTAGGGAATAGGTTTCCAAAAGTTTTCGTGTTTCCAAGACATCCTCGTTTTCGGGACAAATGTATGTTGGAAACATGTCCACAGGCAACACAAGTCCTTGAAGCTTACCATATTTGAAAAATTTTCCGGCCAAGTGGACTCATCCTACTCGATACCTACAGCCCTTTATAGGAACTCCTTTTCAAGCCCAACCCATTTTCAAGAGCATTCTAGACCTTGAGCATCCAGCCCAAGAGTAAAGCTAACAACTTCAGCCTTTAGTTTAAAAAGTTGTGATATATCATCAGGCCAAGGGATGCCCACCTTAGGTTCAATGAGCACCACCATATCTATGTCATCAACTAAAAAATCTTCCTTGAAGGCCACATGAAACAATAGCTGTGCCTATAATTTTTCCTCCCTAGTATCTTACAACAAGGTAGGGAAACGGGAAGCGATGTCAATACTGACCCTGTGTCAGTTTGCGAAGGTCAAAAATTCCTTGCCCAAGACCATCCTAATGGCCTTCATGGTCAAGATAGAGGGTGCATTACATATAGCATGCAGCCTATGATAGGAGATATAACCATAAAAAGACATTTGTATTTTGGTGCTATTTAGCCTAACTAGTGTATCCATAGTTTCCTCAAGCTTGTGTCGAAGGACTGGCAAATGAGCAATTTATAGCCATTCAGAGCTTGATAACTAGACCCAACTTCAATGAACAGGGGGAGCAGTAATGAAACATCTTGAAATGGTGTCGATTTGACATTGTCCATATACTTCAATTTGTGCCCAATCTCCAAATATCCACCATCTATAGTGATAGAAAAATCAAGGTTTTCTATGTCAAACCCACCACCATATATCAAACTATGATGTCACTTTTGGTTATATCAACCTCAAATGATGACATCCAAGTTGTTTTAACATTTTTTTTCGAACTTTCAAATCTCTAGGATATGTTCCCAGATTCATGTGAAAAATTTGCACCACTATACCAAACATCAATCTCCCAAATGAGGGAGTTCTCATAATCATAATTGCTTCCAAGATTTCACCCCAATAGAGCCATATTCTATCCCACCAAACACCAATTAGCAAGTTTGTCAGCATCCATGTTGGTTTCTCTGTAGGCATGGTTAATGGTAAATTTGTCAAAGAGGCTGAAAATCTCCACAACCCTGTCTACTAGCACTCCAAGCTTCCAATTAAGAGTTGTTCCTTTCCTAATTGTAGTTACTGCCAATGACAAATAACCTTCAATATATAGCATGAAAATTCCCGTGTGAAAATTCACTGGCCATGGGCATACAAAATTTGCTCCAACACAAAGGTGATGGAATTTTAAAGCTACCCTATCTATTATCTCGTGTAACCACTCTATATCCATCCTCAACATTTGCTTGTTCCTTGCTTTTGCCCAAATGAGTTTGTCCCCTCCTTTTCTGAACACTTATTGCATGTTGGACAGGATTTCCATTATTCTTTCTATTTGTACTTTAGGTAATGAAAAGGATAACATGTCCTTCCATCTCCATCTGAGGACCGGACCATTGTTACAAAGGATCCCATAATCCTCAAGTGAGTTTCCCCACTGTTGTTTGACATAACTTTTTAGACTACTCCACTTCCAATATATTGTCTAAGTTTGGATATAGCCCATGAATCTATTATGAAGTGGTAAAATACTTGCTTGATATTAACAGAGACCGAGAGTTCAATGTATACAAAAGAATGAAACGATGTTTCCTTCAGAAATGATTGTAAAGAATAGAAACTTTCTATTCTAGCTGAAAGAAAACAAACAATTGTCTACAGCCTAACTAAATATTAGAAACATTCTAATATTTAAAATAGATTACAAATAGAGAACCATTAACTAATAATAGAAGCTATCAATTATCATAATAGAAACTTCCTAGTAAAGGGAAGATCTACTATCAAATACATCCCAAGAGAGATAATTTGTAATCCCTCGTCTACGACTTAGCATGGAAACCTAGAAACTTTTGGATGATTAAGAACCTTAAGAGCATTAGTTGGGTTATAGTTATTCAAATATTTTGTGATATTTTTAACCATTTTAGTTGTCCCTTCTACATATTTTAAATCAACTCAGCTGCTACCGCCTTATTCTATCACATTTGATTTCTAAAACCCACGCCACCAAGCTCCTAGGATATTAGAGCCACTTTCTTTTTTTACAGCCCCTTTGTAAGGCCCCTTCCCTAGTAACTTATTATTAATCTTAATAACATGAATATGGTTAGATCTAGGAGGAATAAAGGAGATAAGATGTTATGTTCTATCTCTTGTGAATTATAGACTAATAACGTACACCTTATGATAGATGATGGTAAGAAGGTATTGGAATCTAAGTATGCCTTGATTTATAATGACCCTGGAATCTTATTGAGACTGATGTATATTGTAGTCATTGTGTGCTAAGTATCACATTCAAATTACATTAGGTTGATAAGCTAAGACCCTATGGAATAAAGAATTGAGGTGCCATAACTTAGAAAACTATGTCGATGGGTTCCTAATATTTGATGGCCTATTAGGATAATTAAATTAGATGGCTAGTATGGAAAGATGAATCAACACCCACTCTTGTGAATAATATTAATAGTCAGAAGATGAAAATTGTTATCAAATTTGGATGAAGGTCTACACGGGAGAACTTGATATGATGTAATCTGATGAGTCAATTAGGTGGATATCTAGATATTAATAAGGAAAGATTTTATGAACAAATAAAATAAAATTGATTTATTCTATGATTGGATCTTGAAACTATTTGACATGACTATGCAAACATCCTATCTACCTGGCATAACTAATAATTATCTCATAATGATAACAGGATATTGACAGTAACCAAATGTTATTTAACTATATCAAAGGATATTAGTTGAGATGTTTTCATTTTGATGATTTTGACCTAAAATATATATTTCGAACTAATATCCATGTTGACTGATTTAATAGTATAGATTCAACATTCCATCACTATGATAGAAAATGGAATTATGACGTGATTCAAAATGTTTAAATTGATGTTGTCGGGAAGTTAGTAATATGCAGATTCTTGAGGTATAATGATCAAATGTTTTATAGACAAATGATGGAGAATAGGAAGTTAATTATGAAATGTGTTATATGTGAATTGCAGAATAACGAAATTTTCATGTATCTTTAATTTCATATGTATTTTATATGCGACTTTTCATTGGACTATTGATGCTCGAGTTTTGTGCGCAGGAAGAAACCATGGAAACATAATAGGGAAACAAGGCATAAACACATGTTAATATGACACTGCCAAGATGAATCTTTAGAAGATTCGTAAACCTCATTGTGATGTGTTTATTTTGTAAACGTGAGATGTATGTGTGTAGTATGCATTTCATGAGTAGATTCAGAACATGTCATGTGTGATGTATAGTGAATTTTGTGTGTGTCACTTGACACTTGGTACTCATTATGTGAAAATAACATGTTCTCTGAAGATGGATCATGTGGCCACCTTATCTCAAGTTAAATTCCTTAATTAAGAATTAAACTTATTGCCTTGACTTAGTAAGGGAAACAAAGTTTATCACCATAGGAAATTCAAAATTGGACTTTACCTAGCATTATGAGGGCCAAAAGTAGCTCTAAGGTGAATTTGTGATAAAAATAAACCCTATCCATGATAATACTTTAAGTTAGGGGGCTAATAGTGACCCCTAAAGTGCTTAGAAGACCTAGGAGACCCCAAAAAGAATGCATTTTTTTATTGAATCCAAAAATGGGAGTCTTATATAGAGGAATGGCCAAATTGAAAACCCACTTACCCACTTTCTAACTTTAGAGACATTTAAGGTTTGGCGGAAGAGGATAAGGAGCTCTACAACAACTTTCATTTGCCATTGTTTGGAGTGAGGCTGGTATCCATGATCCATGGTGTTTCTTCATTGCATTTTAGATTTGATATGGGGTAGATGTGGTTTGGTGAAGAATCTTGTTGTATGTGAGTTGAATGTGAGAAGTTTTATGTGATTTCTTCCTTGAATCTTGCTTTGTTCATGTTGTTTGTTGTGTAGAACGGATGTGAAGCATCACTCACCCTTGGGAGGGAAGAGATGCTTGGGCAAAGGGGTTAGTTGGGCTCACACATGTAGTTGAGAAACCCTCCCGTGTGTGGAGATGATTTTGATGTGTTTCAATGGAGTATGGACTTCATGGTTACTTGTATTCTTGGAGGTATAAGAAGGTGTATGAAGAGGAAAGACATTGTTAAGCCTTGAAAGGGCATGTTGCTTATGAGAAAATGTGAATATATGTGATTCATAGTTTTGACATTCTCTTCATGGAGAGAGCCCACCTTCACCCTATTTCTTGATTCTATTGTCGAATCTTTGTGCAAGCCTTGGGATGGGTTGTATTGTGATGTGTTGTGTTGAGTTATGTTGTTATGGTTATGCATGATATGTGAGTTTGAGGTGTGCAACCGTTTGTGCCTTGTTTCCCCAAGCTCAGTGGGTGGCTTCATAGAGGCCTAGGATGGGAGGTGAGCCTCCATGGTTCCAAGTTTGTGTTGTTTTGCAGGTTTTGAAAGGATGGTTCCTATGAAGATATTAGGGCTTCACTCTTGGAAAATGTTGATAGTCAAGTGTGTGGAAAGACTAATCCTTCCCATGTTACTCCCTAATGTGTCGGGATGTTGAGTTTCCTTTGTTGTTTCATTGTAATGTAAAATGAGATCTACTTCTTATGTACATTCTTGTGGTTTTGTAAAGTGAAGTTTGAGGAAATTGTATATAGTTACCTTTGCATGGAAATATTTATTGTGAGGTAAGGCATGATAAAATCAGATGATCAAGCTTTTGCAAAAAGGAAGATCTATGCATTTAGTTTAAAGATTAAAGCTAAGTCTTATGGGGTCTTTATATAGGATAATCCCTATATCAATCATGCAAGGTAGACTTAGTAGAATCAATGTATGTTTCATATTTTGTGATTTGGTGTAATATGGAGAAATTAAGTAATGAGGCATTTCTTCTTATGTGGTCTATAAATAAACTGGTAGGAACATTTCATGGTTTATTGGGAGGGAGATTCTCTATGATATAGTTGACTCAATTTGAAAACATAAGTGATTAACTTGTAAAATCATATGTTATGAAAAGGAAGCCATTATATTTTGATAGTTCTTGCATATGCTTGAAAATGATTCAGTTGATAGAAACAAATTTTGTAATCTCCCCTTTTTAGCATTCATAGCATGATGTTGTCATTAGCTTATTTCCCTACAGTCCCGTAAGCTAACCAAGACATTAAAGGGACTTAGAGGCCATTTGGCCTAGATAGTTTCAGTTGCAGGTCTTTCTGAGGGGTTTTGAGGCAACTTTGGGCATACTTACTATTTATAGTAAGTCATCTTGGACATGGTCGGACATCCAAGGGCAGCGGTATGTCGATGGTAATTGTTTAAGATCGACAAGAAGACTTGTTTATCATTGATAAGATTTCTTATGCATTGATAAAGCTATTTTATAAAGTTAAATTTAATATTTAACTTTATTAATGCATAGACTATAGTTTGTGAGAAATATTTAAATTAAAAGAGTCCCCTTTATTTTATAACACATTGGAGACATAAGTTACATAAAGGGAGTTATGTTTTATCCCACATTGAGAAAACAAAGGATTGAGCTCTTGTGAGAACACTATAAAAGAAATAGAAGAGCTTCTTTTTAGTAGGCTGGGATGAGATTAATGTTAAGCTATTGGATTTCGTAGAGATCTGATTATTGGGCTTGGAGGACGGAATCCCTCTTTGCTAGCATTCTCTTCGCTGTTGGAAGATACAGCCAGGAGGATTAATGGTGTTTTCATTCAGGAAACACATTGGGCTTTAGTGGGTGCTTTCGCATGAAGATTTTTCAGGGGTTTGAAAGTGCAGGTTCATGAATATTGTTTTTGCTACAGTGCGTTGCTGAGATCTTGCTAGCTTGTTGAGATTTCAGCGCTGCATGTCAGTTTTGACAACTACCCAAATCTTGCATGTCATAATTTATGGTTGCATGTTGCTTCTAATCAGTTGCATGTCAAAATTTATGGTTGCATGCTACTCCTAATCATTTGCATGTTAATTCTTGGTGAATTTGGTGGTTGCATGTCATAATTTATGGTTGCATGTGGCTTCTAATCAGCTGATGTCAAAATTTATGGTTGCATGCTACTTCTAATCATTTGCATGTTAGTTCTTGGTGAATTTGGTGGTTGCATGTCAAAATAAAGGAAATCTATGCACAGATATAACACTAGAAGTAGATCTGGGCATCAAGAAGAATCGGAAATTAGACCAGCTGAAGTGTTTTGCTACAGTGCGGATGAATAGTGAATTTGCTACAGTGCGTGAACAGTATTTTCCACAAGTTTATTGTTTATTCTTGCTGTTTTGAGGGTTTGGAAGGCTGCCAACTACATCTGCAAAAATACTACAGCAACTAATTCCAAGTTTCTTCTGTCGAATGTTTATACTTTGCATTGTAGTTGTTAAATACGAGACTGATATTAGTCGCAGCATGTTAAACAATTGTATGAGCACATTGACATGGCAAAAATTAATATTTAATTAGCAAATAAGAAGTTTCAGATTTTCCTATATATTGTAGTATGTGCGCCAAGTTTTTGACAAAAATGCTATGTTGAGTTATTAAGCAAAACAATTGATATCATGAAGTAGCTTGCAAGTTTCTTTATTTTGGAAAAAAATAGGGGAGGATATTACAAATTTTGTGCATGTAAGTGTTAGAATTAAGTCATATAATACTAATGTATTAATGGACCTTAGAACCACTAACCTATCACTTAGAAAACTCCCTAAATTCCATAGTAGTGGAGAGGAAAGAAATTTAAATGTATCTCACACTCTAAATCTATAAGGAAAAGTTTTCTGGAGGTGCACTTCTTTTCTCTGGAATTCGTATGAGGATGAAAAAATAAGTGGTTGCCTATTACAGTCTAATATTTTATTAGGGAAGAATATACTTTAGAATCTTATGCATAAAGTATTAATAAAACAATATATATATGAGTTGAGTCTCTCAAGGAGATTATCAACAAAATATTTCATTAAGAAAAATCCTATAAGGAATCATTAGGGTCGATTTGACATGAAGGAATAAGATAAGACTTGACAAACATTAAAATATAAATTATATAAAGTAATTAAGTAGTTAAGGGTCAAACCATGTTAAGTGGGATCAAATCTGAAAACATGTCAGTCCTTAAACAATTAAATATTCAAGAGGTTGGGCGAAATGTACATCAAACCTTTTAAGAAAGAAAAGTGGGAAGTGGTCCCCACCTCCTCTTCCCTTCATCCATGCCTAGGTTCCTCTCCATAAATGCATGAGAGGCTGACAAAACCTGGCATAGGCCAACCCTCCATTTGCTGCACTTTCCAAGTGATCTGACCCCCTATGCATTTGGCATAAGTCAACCAAAAAGGGCTCGTAATTGGTGAAAATGGGGAGGAGAATCACGTGATCCTTCCCCCCCCCCCTTGACCCACCTTTCTAGGTGTTGCGGGCCTTCTCTCCACATTCCCACGTGCCCAGCAAGCTATTATTTTTGGCATGCATCATGTCTTGGGAGATGGAAAAGGTTGGTGCTTAGTGGGATGGATAGGAAAGTGTTAGTTTAGAAAGTTAAGAATTAGTGTTATGTTAGAAGTTTAGAAGTTTATTCAGCAAGGTAGATGGGAGAGGGAGGGCCCACGTGCCTAGTGAGGTCGAGCAGGTAGGGTGTTAGGAAAAAGGGTGGGTATTTTAGTATGTAAGTAAAAAAAAATTTATATAGTTTTTTTGGTTGGTAAGAAATAAGTTAGTCAATAGGAAATGGCATTTAGTTGGTTAGTGTACTAAGTATACATTACTTGGTTTATGCAATTTAAACTTTAATTAATATTGAATTTTAATGTTTGATAATAGTATTTTTAGGAATAATATGGTTAGTTTATATTTTGTGTATATATATATATATATATATATAGGAAACATAAACTACATATATAAAATAAATATATATACATATATATAATAGTAAATAATAATAGTAGTAAATAAATAAATAAAATTATAATTTTGTATTGGGGTGGCAATGGTGAGTAGTGAATCGAGCATATTAAATGAATAAATAAATAAAATATTATATACATCGCATGATAAACTAATACTTGGAACATATATGCATGGCTACACATCTTCCCTTAGTAGGGGAGTCTGTATAAAGACTAGGCATTTCATAAGTACGCAGGCAATGTCTAATTGTCTAGATAAGATAAGAATTTTGAAAGCAAACTCTCACCATGTTATCTGGTCCAATATGATACCACTTTAAACCTTAACAATGTAGTTTTTTTATTTTGTTTTTTCTGGAATCTTATTGATTTTCAAAAGAAGTAGAACCTGAATGAAATGAATTCTCTTGCATCCACTAAGATTATTATTCCCAAATTATATTTTGGAAATACCATCATTCTAACCATGAGACATAGGACCTAATTATAGTATTGATGCTTCTAAACATCGTCAAGTATTGTTTTCATAACCCAATAATCAAATAAGCAGCATCCAAATGCCGTTGAGAAAGCATGAGTTATATTATCCCGACCACCCCATAGTTTGATAAAGTATTCGTAAAAACCATAGGTCTATATGTATTATTTTTACCTTTCAAAACAAAATTTGGTGGTTGTGTTTTGCTTTGTAAAATTTGGGCATGACACCCTTGCCAAAAGAATTTCCATGGGGACAATCTTTTCTCAATTTTCCCTTTTATGGGATCCTAGAGCACAATAATCCTTAACCCCTTATTGAAAGGAAGACAAAGATATGAGCAAAGCAATTTACCATTTTTGAAATTTAGGATCATCAAGATCTCTACTTCTTTCCTCGAAGTTTAAAAAATTAATAACAACTTTAGATTTAAACTAACTTATTTCCTGACTCGAAGCTTTAGAATATAGTAATGCTTTGGAAATGCCTTGCCTCCTTTGCTACCCCTAGAAAAATTGTATCATCTACAAACTCTTGATGAGTGATGGCCTCAAGGAGCTAGTGATATGTATTCCTTCAATCTTCTTGGTCATTTGTGCACTTTCAATTTCCCTACAAATAGCTTCTTCCATCATGTTGAACAAGAAGGGGGAGAGTGGATCTTCCTGTCGAAGCTCCCTTGAAGACTTAAAGAAGATCTCTATTGAACCATTGATCAAGACTAAAAAACTAAAGCTAGAAATGCAAGTGAAAATACAAGTAAGCCACTGCTTCTCAAATCCAAATGCCTCCACAATTTGCAAAGAGACTGGCGATCTACCTTGTCATAAGCCATTCTGATATCTAACTTGATGAGCACCACTAGCAATTGGTTGCATTGAAGTGAGTGGATCACTTCACTTCTTGAAGAATGATTACCTCATCTAGTATTGATCTTCTTGGTAGAAACCCAATTTGTTCCTTAGAGATGATGTTCGGAAGATTTCTCTTTAACCTATTTGCAATGACTTTTCTCCATTATTTTGTAAATTGTCTTATAGAGAGAAATTGGTTTAAATTTCTCCAGAGCAATTGCTTTCTTCTTTCAGAAAGAGCAACAAGTGTGTTATTGATCTCTCTTAGTAGTCTACTTGAATTCCTTGCTTCCTCTAGAACCTCAATCAACTCAACCCCGATGATACTCCAACATTTTTGGAAAACATCAATAGAAAAGGCATCCGATCCAAAGGCTTCAACTGGATTTAGTTGCATTGATGTTTCTTCAACTTTTCCACTAAGACTTTTGCATTTCGGTTTTTGTTTTCACAATTGGTATCTCTATAGACTCTTACACAAGTGCATTCTAACCAAACTAGTGGGTGATGATAGTATTCTACAAAGAAAACCAGCAAAATTTATCCCAAAATCTCCATAGCAAATTTATGGTGAAAATACAATAAATGTCACAAATTCATCATAGTAGCTAGAAATTTGTTGGAAGCTCATTTGTTCAAATACACAAGGAGGAAGAGGGGTCCCTATTTGAACCACTTACAAACCATATCCAAATTTGGATCCAATTTAAACCGGATTAGGACCTAAGGTGACTAAAATATAGATCCGGTAACCTAGCATGATATCAATCAACAAGAATCCATTCAAACTTTAATAAAGAGCATTCACTTAAGCTTGAGCAAGTATTCGTGAGAGTATGGATTACATATGCCATAGTTAACCATGTACAAGTGCCATGTGGCATTTAAGGAAAGACATTGTAGAATCACCTTTAAAACTAAAAACTATGTTAGAGGAGGGTGATGAAGGCAGATATGCTAAGTGATTATAGGTTAGTAAGTACAGACTAATGGATTGATGTTCTCTCTAACTATAAGTTGAAGTATTAATATGTGTGAGAAATGCATGGTAGGTGATTTCCAAGGGAAACATAGATGCGTGTTTTATACTAGAAAGGGTTTTTTGTCAAAATTATTATTTAATTATAAGAAGCAATTTAAAAGGAAACATGGATGCATGTTTTATACTAGAAAGGGTTTTTTGTCAAAATTATTATTTAATTATAAGAAGCAATTTAAAAGGTGTGCCCCTCTAAGCATGAGAGTCTAGATATGGGGCATGGATCATGGATTCCATGTGGCTTCCAACTAGAATGTATACAATCAAAGAGTAAGAAAGTCTCACGTGGAGTTCTTTATTAATTTGAACTCTGAAGGAAAAGAGGTTTCAAACTCATGGTATAAATTTTGTGATGTCACAAATAGGGATACTAGAGATGTAATTCAATCAAGTTGTTGCGGGTTTAAACATGGCAAATGGACATCCTAACATATGAGACCTAGCATCATGCCCTTTCCCTTGATGGCCTAGCTTATAGGTTGAGTCCTCTTTTTCCATTCTATTTTTAAATATGACATCAATTTTACATCTAAGTTGGAGGTCTCTTTTCTTGATTTTCGTATACAATGGTATCTTCAAATGATTGGAGATAACTTTGAATTGGATTGATTGTTGAGTTCATTTTCCAATTTGGGGTGTGCTTTATTACCTAAACTTTGTTCGTGATTAACTTAGAGTGACCTTCAATTTGAATTTTTTGCATGCTTTCTTATACCTGAACTATACACATCACATACATTTTATATATCATATGTTTAATTGCCTATGCATTTTTTGAGGCCAATAAGAAGAAAGCCAATGAGTATTCTTGGTATGTCACCCATACTGACTTCACCTAGATTGATATTTGCCACTTACAAAGTTTACCTTCACCCATCCATCTACAAAAGATTCGTTGTGGACTTTGGGGCACTGCTACCCGAAAACGTGTTTCCACTCCTCAAACCAATGTTTTAGAGACGGAAATGGTTTTAGGGACAAGGAACAACCAAAAACGCTTCCATGCCATCCTTGATTGGCCGAAAAATCAGAAACTATCCCCAAAATGTTGGGATGGTCAACAAAGTTTTCTATTTTCATTGATCGTCCCAAGGACGACCAAGGACAGCCAAGTTGTCCCCCAACCATCTTGGGGACATTTTTGTTTCCAATGAGAAGGCCATTCAAAACAATTTCTTATTAATATTTACTTCTTTTTTACACTTTCGTGAACCCCATGCATCATGTCAGCCCTAAAAATTATCAAAATAATAAATTACATCACAAGATCAGCGTTCAACATCATTTTATAATGTTTTGATTTTATTTTTCCATTTTTTTTGACATGGTTGTGCATTGTGAGAGGTTTGCATTTGAGAGGAGAGGTTTGTGTTTTAAGAGGAGAGGTCTATGTTTGACATTTCACTTAGTTTCTTCAAAGACTTTCCTTTGAAGTATCAAACTTTTACCATAATTTGAGATAAATAGCACAAAACAAATAATGAACACAAAACGTAGAGCACAGTGCACATCCTAAAACCCTCCACCTTGAGAGAGAAAAACCCAGCCACAAAAAAATGTTACTTTTATTAATCAATAAGGAGTCTAAAATTACTATTCACACAAAACTAGCTCAAATGTATAAACTTGTCTTCAGATGTATCAACTTGTCTTCCCCTACAAGCCATGAACCCTTCATAATTAGACTCTATTTATATGCAAACTGCTAACTCTTCATTGACTTGAAACAAAGGGTCTGCCGTGTCAATTGAAGGGACTATTCTGACAAAAGAGTCTTCCGTGACAAATGAATAGACTATCATTACAAATGAAAGCATCATTCAATGATTGTGTTGCTTCAACTTCAACAGCATATGAAGTAGTTATACAAATTAGAGATAACTTCAACAGTCATTTATTTAATTTGAATTTAGGAAAGAAAAAGAGCTCCCGATGCTATAAGATCAACACTCCCTCTTAGCTAGGGAAGTACCTTTCTAGATATCCCTATCATTGAGTCTCTCAACATGACACCCACAAAAGCTAAACCCATTATGAAAAAGATTATATCAGGAAATCTCTCAACATATTAACGTCATGGAGTCACTCAAATGGCGCCCATTAGGACTACTCCCATCTGGAGAAAAAAGTTTATCACAGAATCTCTCAACGAGATAACGTCATGGAGTCACTCATATGACATCCACCATGGCTACTCCCTTATGTGGAAAGAAATAAATACACAAGTGCCAATCAAAAAATCACTCAACATGATGTCCTCATGGAGTCTCTCAACATGGTGGAAAGAGCAACATCTCTTCAAGGGCTTTTACCTCATATTTCTCTGTCTTAGAGAAATATGCATTTTAGCAACATCTCTTCTAAAGGGCTTTCACCTCATATTTATGTCTCGATAAATATGTATTTCAACATCTCCCAAGGGCTTTCACCTTGTATATGTCCATCTCAGACAAATATACATTTTAGCACATAGTAAGGATTATTGGCGTTGAGACTCCCTCTCAACAAGAGTAGCATTCTTCACAACCCTAAGCATATGTCAAGAAATGTGGAAATTTCATCTAAGAGAGAGGCTTGGTGAGAATGTTTGTTATCTATTCATCAATGAAAATTTCATAGAACAAACTTGGCTCTGATGATTGACCAAACAATCCTAAAAGGAGCCTTTGAAGCCACATTGCTTAGCAAGTTGCTACACAATTGCAATATACTATACGACTTTCTACCACAAGGTTTTCTTCTTGCTACATGTTGGGTGGACATTTTGCAACTGACAGTTTTGTGAAGATCCAGTCACAAAATAGGTAGAACAGCCACAACATGTGAAAAAAAGTCACTCCTACACTAAAGGGAAGGCTCCCTCTTCTCGCCATTCTATGGATCAACTTAAGGAAAGCAAGAAGTTGAGAGATTTGTGAGGGATGTTACCAATATTCTTTCCTCTTAACTTTCGAGAAAGAATCCACTTACCTATGGAACGAGTAATGGGCAAGATGAAATCTCTAACTACACTCTTATCTAGTAGCTAGAAACAGTGATATCGATAAACTAACACTAACTCAAAGCCTAGCTAAAAGCATACTAGTTTGGATCTAGGTTCTGTTTTAATCTATTCTATAAGAAAAGCCTCTACCATTGGGGCGCAAAGACTTCCAAAAGTAGTGGAATTCTAACTATTTTTCATGAATTTGGGATGGTAATACAAGCTATAGTCAAAGTTTCTAGTCTATATATCACCACAATCGCTCTGAGTCAAAGCTTTGGCTCTGCTTGCTTCTTAACTCACTATGCTCTTATTATTGAACACATAATAAGAACATGAATCAAAAACAATAGGCACAAATTACAATCAATGCTTCTAATTTTCTCTATCACAATTGCTTCTAGTCAAAGCTTTGAATCCAATTGCATCTTTTTATTCACTTTTCTCTCAAATTTGTACTACACAATCAAAGTTATGCTTGCACAAGTGTGACCAAGCTTTATTGCATACAACAAAAGATGATTTTTACAATGAGAGGGCACTCCTTTATATAGGCAAAGGAGTTGAAAAAAAAGTGGAGGGAAAAGTGGGAGTAACTCAACCAACTTTGACCCGGTCTAACTAACAAGAGAAATAATTAGATTACATGTCATAAGGACATGTAAATCGTATTACATGTAATTACACATTTTCATGTAATACATCCTCTCCAATCTACAAACATAAAAACTAAAGAAGGAAGATAAGATAATAATATTATTGTCCAACAAAAGACCACCAAAAGGTCTATGGGACTAGAGGATTACAACAATGAGGTTGACAACAGCAAGAGCACCCAATGGTGTCCAAAAACTAAAGCAAACAATAAAACAATAAAAACATACAAATATAGAGAAAGCCAAGAAAAAGAGGAGTCCTTTCTAGGCAGAAAGAAATCAGTCACAGAAGGATACGCCTGCCCATGGGTAGAATCTTTGCTTTGTCTCTGGGAACTCGTAGAGGAGTGTCGCTGCTACAAAAAGCCAATATGGGATCTGACAAATTTGGAATGACCGGAAGAGATGGTAGAACTAGAAGACCTTTTCACTCTACACAAAGGAGATAAAGATGTGAAAAAGACAGTAATGAGCTGAGTAGACGTATCTCAGTGAGGAAGTAGTGACTGTAGCGTACTATCACAGAGCATAGTAGCCTCCTGAAGATAAAGTGCAAGACATCGCTGATCATAGTAACTGAAAAGATCATAAAGAGAGAAGCACTCCCAAAACAAACAAAAAAATCTCCCACTCATCTCATAGTATATAGGGCAACGGAAAATAAAGTGAGTCTCTGTCTCAGTCTCATCCAAAGCACACAACTTACAGATCCGCTCCCCGCTGTAAATATGATGGTCAGTCTGAGCCCAAAGGCGGTGAGAACCAACTCTAAAAGACCCCAAGGAGATATGTAGGGCATGAGACCACTGCCGAGAAAGGTAGCTAGGACGAACAATAATCCCATCAGAAATCTCCAAAAAATGCTCCGCATAAAAGGACATCCTCGGATGTAAACCACCTGGCGGATTAAACCAAGTAGTGGCAATCTACTATCTATAAATGTCAAGTCTAACATGCTCATTTAACTCCTTCCATGTGGGGAGAAGATGAGCAGGGGCATTCGGCGAGAACTTGTAAGGGGGGAGGCGGTCAATATCAATACCAATCGAACCCAGCAAAGAAGAAGCATGTGCATCCCAATAGCGAGCTCGAGAACCAGACTCAGAACTCGCAGTAGTAACCGAAGAACAATATGCCAAGGAGTACCAATCACATTAGCCAACTAGATCTACAAAACCATGTAGGTGATGGAGGAACCAAATCCGATCAAAAATGGTTGCAAGACTGAAAGGATAAGTGTTGAACTCAACAAGAATGATACTATGAGGAATGAACTTGTGACATATAATGATGAGTCACAAAAGCAATGTCTGAACCCGCTCGATCGAGGCCCAATCAGAACCAAGAAGAAAGAAGAGAATTAAAACAATCATAGAGAATGTTTTGAAGGGCCTTGTACTTGGCAATGCTACCCCGGATGATCACAAGATTAGGAGTTCCTATATTTCATACCACTACATTCACCTTGATAATCATGGTGTTGCGTCTTTTGATAGCCTCTAACTCTCTTTGATGGATTGTTGAAAACTTTATGTGCTTAGGCTTTTTTCCGTTTCAGTTGTCGAGAATTTTCCTTTGTAGATTGGCACATTCTGGAGTCTAACACTTTGAAAACCTTCTTGATGGTGTTCAAATGTAAACTCAGAACAACTTTCCATCAGCACTTTTAACTTTTTTCTTTTTTTGTTTTTTTCTTTTTAAAGCAAAGTTCTTGGCGCATTCCCACACGAACTCAAGTTCTCAGACAACCATTGGGAAAATGGAGACCAAATGATTTACCACTTCTTTGATTTGAAGCACACCTTCTTTAGTAGATGTCTTCATTCTTTATAGAAATTATGGCATATCTTGACTTGCTACAACATGAAAGTTTCAATGGGATTGAATCCATTGTTGGAAGATACAGATTCTAGCTCTATCAAAATATTGGGAAAATGGATCTCTAAGGAACACTATATGTGAAGTATTGATTAGTTACTCATGTAACATATGCAATGAATTGGATGTGATATGAAAAGTACATGCAGAGGGCTAAACTGGGACATAGGAAGATGGGTGACATGTAAATGCATATGAGAAAAGGATGAGTTCTTATAAAGATGCCTTGAGGAATGAAGGTTGGGCGCACGGGAATGCGTACAAATAATAACTTTTGACTATAAAAGTGTGACCTTTAGTCAAAAATGGGTTCTCTGGATGTCATTACACGTAAAGTGAATTTCATGTTAAACGAGCATGCAACTAGGTTCAAAGGATGAAAATGCATGTTGGGAATGAAGGATGAGATTGCATGTAATCGCATCTGGAGAATGGGATGCAATGTGACATGGAGAGTGGAAATACATGTAATTGCTCTTGGAATGTAATTGCATATGAAAAGAATGGATGCAATGTGCCTTGGCATGTAATGGCAAATATGAAAAAAAATGATGCACTCGCATGAAGAGGTGGAAGGTGGAGTGAAATGAAACGTGCTCAAGTTCTTGGGAAAGAACTTGCAACTTCTTCCAAAAGAAGAAATACGAAAAAGCGAGCAAATAAACAATGAAAACAAGCACAAAACAGACACATATCTTTGATCTTAGACTCAAACATGTCAAAAAGCAAATTGCTATCAAATGCAAATTCGAATTTGGAGTTTGGGGAAAATCCAAAAGTCTGAAAATGAGAGTTTTCATCGTATTTAAAGGCAAAATGCACTTTTCATGGCATATATATGGACAAGTGTGCAACTTCAAGCTAATATATGCATGGAAATAGCAAGATAAGCATGAATTGATGAGCAAGTTTGAAAATGTCCCCTTATGGAGATCAAAGAGCCAAAATTGAAGAGTCATAAACTTTGAAGACCAATTCTCCTCCAAATCCAAATTCTCAAACAATAATTTGACTTCTTCGATACTTGCATTCAACAAATATTAATGAGCAATGGAGTGTCGAATTTGACATGAGAATGCCAAAAACGTGGTCTACAAAGGCAATTGCATGCATAGAACTCAAAAACAACCCCTATTGATCCAAACGTATGGGCTGGAAATGTAATTTTTTGAGTATTTTTAACAAAAAGGTGCCCTTTCCATGCAAAAATCTGGGTCGCTTTTGCAAAAGCGTGGCTCACAAATGCATATATATTAGTTGTTTTTGACGTGAATGCAAAAACAACTCGCCAAATGCTAATACAAGGATCCAAATACAAAAATGTGGCTCGAAAACCCAAACAAAGTGAATGAAAAACCCAATCTTCTGGGCGTTTTTAGCAAAAACGTGATTCATAGAAGACACGAAATGAAGCATTTTTGAAATCTAAAAGCAAAAACATCTTCGTCAATAGCAAATATGTGGATCAAAACCTCAAAGAGACTTCTATCTGGGCCAAAATGTGAGTTTTATCACTCTAAATCTAGGCATTTTTCACCAAAACGTAGCTCAAAAATGTAAAAATCTGTTATTTTAATCTTGGATATGCAAAATCATGACCCCCAAATGCATATATATGCATTAAAACTAGATGATGCCCCTCTTGTGATGGATTTCAAGCCATTATATGGGCAGATCTAAGCATTGTTTTATGAAAAACGTGCTCTTGGAGGAGGAAAACATCAAGCTTTTAACCTTTGAATCTTCAATTTTGAGTTCCATGAGGGCATATGCATGTATTAAAGGCAAATCACACCTTTGGAAAGAGATTTCATGTTTTAAAAACATGTAATAGAGTCTCCTTATTCAAATCACACTTTTTGAGTGCGTATGCATGTTCTAAAATCATGTAAGAGAGTCCAAGTGTAAATCGCACATTTTGAGATGCGTTACATATTTCAAAAAACATGACCAAGTGCAAAATCACACTTGTTGAGGTGCATTACATATTTCATAATATGTTCTAAAATGACCTGTAGTGCAAAATCACACCTTTTGGGGGTCACTGCATGTTTTGAAAACACTTAAATATGTATATCTCACTCTTGCAGTCATTGCATATTTTAAAACACATGTTTTATGTGTTTTCAAATTGCCTTTTTGTTCAAAATCATAGTTTCTAGAGGCAATTACATATTTTGATGTTAATGTTCTTGTAGACATGCTATGCACAACTTAAGTGATAAATTAAACACATATCAATTTATTTTTTTAAGAAATATTACTTAAATGGGTCATAAATAATATTTACACTATATAGATAAATATATAATGTGCAAATATCATTCAAAAAGTAATATTCACTAAGATGTTCGAATTAAAACTCAAAAATTAAATCAAACTATACAGTTAATATAGTCACTTACGTAAAAATTAAAATGCAACTACTTAAAAATATAACATAAAATGCTCTATAGTTACTTTAAGTGAAAAACTGAAATCATAAAGTAACTTGAAAACATAACATAAAGTGAATTTATGTTATATTTTTCAAAGAGTGAATGTCAACTTTAAAATATAACATGATATTTTAATTCGTGTAGTTGCATTTGGAAAGTCCACTTTTTGGGCACTAAAATGGTCAATAAACACATACTCAAGATAAACCTAAGATAAACCTAATCAAAGGGAAAACTGAAAGCAATGACTTGAGAAAAACCAAAGAACCAAAAGTCAATAAACACATACTCAAAAATGAGAAAAATGACGTTGAAGCCTTCAAAAATCAAGCATAGGCTCAACAAACAAAATAACTAAAAAGACTTGACAAAAGCCCCCAGTAAAACAATTCATTATATCAATTGGAATCGATTGGTTGATCAATACTAACCAATTAAATAATGAAGTAAACTCAGAGAAATGCGAAACTAAGTTGAAAAAAAATTGCACTGTTACCTGCATTTTGTGGTGACAAAATGCAAGACAACACTACACAAGAAAATCATTGAAGACTCCAAACTAAAACAATATCCAGAGGTGATTTTCATTTTTTATTTGAGCTGGATCACTTGAGACAGCTTGCATGAAAATAAGGTTAAGATATTGAGATAGATTGCGTGTAATTTAGACTTAAGCTATGTACCGTTGGAATTACAGGGGAGGTCATGGCCTCCCTGTGAATGTAATGTCCCCATTTTTTAATTGTGGCAGATTTGAAGGATTCAGTCTATCATCGAGTCCTTGTAGACTGATACTAGTGTTTAGGCTGAGTCATCAGTTCAACAGTTGGTTCCGATGAGCATAGAGAAGTTTAGAGGAGTTGAGTGATACTCTCAATTTTATTTCTGACTTCTAGTTTAGGCTCCAAGATTCTTAGAGGGAGCATCTATTTTTAGTAAGTCAACCCATCAAGTTCATTTGTCATCTTTCTTCCTCAGGATTACTCATTTGTTGTCAGATTTCGATTTCGATGCTTCTTCAATCATTTTCACAAGACATGTAAATTATAATTACTATTTAATTAAATAAACTAAGGTTGCTATTTTCTGTTGGTATTATATATTGGCTACCTTAATGTTATAGCTAGTTGAAACTAGGTTGGAAAGTTTTAAATCTTGGGCACAAGAAACAATGACCTCATGTGTCAAAATATCATTATATTGATAAAAAGGTCATTTTCAGAGCCAAAGGGAGTTAATAAATTATATTATTCTAATATGTGCCTAAGTATAAAGCAAAAGGGATTTAAGTGAAAAGTGTATTCATGAAGCTCTTTGGCATTTCGTGTGTGGATGACTTCACACTTCATTCAATGTTATAGAAAGGACTTCCTCATGAAGATTGTTCATTCCTTTGCCATTTGATATGATCTCATTTTGTAAATTCTTGAGTTTCTACATTAGATTTTTGTGAGGATTGACTCCTCCATCTGCTGTTACACTTTGAGCCATTAAAATACATGGTGAACTGTGTCTAAAATTCTGAACATCCTCTCTGAATTCGGGTTTGGCAAATCAGAGCTGAAGTATACCAATTTTGCTGTCTGATTGCTGCAATTTATATCAGATGGTTTATTGATTTGAAAGCCGCACATTCAGCCTTCAAAATCTTGTTACATACTATTGCTATTAAGGCAATTGGTAGGTGCAAATGGGCATTTATGGTCTGCAGTTATTTATCTATCTTGGGTGGCTAGATCTATTGAAGAAAGCATAGGTTTCTAGGAGCTGTGTCTACGCATACAAAGCTGTAATTTACCTCTGCTAAGCAGCGTTTTGCATAGGGCTTCTGCAAACAAGCTTGGCATGGAGTTTTCTGAGATTTAGCTGCAATATATATTGGATGCCAGAAGATATTCAGGTTCCCTATTTAAATTGTTCTTTCATGTGAATTGTTTGTAATAATTTGCAAGTGTTATAATTGCAAATATTTAATTATCCTGGCATTGTTAGTAGTTTCAAATTTTGTTATTTTTATGAGCATTTATATATTCTGGAAATTGCGAAAAATCATATATCTCACAACACAAGAAACTATAAAACTTGCAAATAAAAAACAACACAATCTGCAGCATTGCTATTGTGTGAGTCAGCAGAGCTCTTACAATGGTATAAGCACTTACATGATAAGTGTTTGACAAAATGTCAAGCCACTAGAATTGAAGTTAGAACCAACTGGGGTTCTTTAGAGTGGTACCAAAGCTTGTATGCTAAGTGTTTGACAAAAGGTCAAACCTGCTGAATTGAAGTTAGAACCAGTTGGGTTCTTTACAGTGAAAACAAACTAAGACTCAAGCAGGGTCACGGCATTTAAAAGCGGATTTGCAGCTTGATGTTCCCTTTCAGCTGTAGTAGTACAGATCAAGAGATATAGAAGATAATTGAAACCTGAGATTCAAGACAACCTTCTGGTAGAGGGGTTGTTAGATTGTCAAGCCCAAAGGTAGCATTAATTATCAAGAATATATGAGGTCAACAGAAAAACTTTTTCAGGTACATAAGATTCCAAAGCAAGAAAAATCCCTAGAATGGTACTTCCACTTACAGAACAAGTACTTGGAATGGTTCGATACTTTTCAGAAAAAGATAGAATCACCGTTACTCATATCTTGGATACTGAATTGCATTTGAAAGTTATATTTGAGACAGGAATTGAAAGTTAATCTCTTCTTATTACATTAAATTGTTGGCCCATTTTCATTTAATGTCAAAGATTTGTGGACTTAGTAAAGGAACAAAGTAGGTCAATTTAGGTCAAATATTAAATAGCCAGTCCATTACAACAGATTAAGAGGGTCAAATAGCCCTAAGAGCTGGAAATTAACTAAAAGTCTTCAAAGAATACACCTAAGTGAAGTACATATTCAGAGATATCAGCTAGGCTAATTTCATGAAGAATAAGTTCCCAGAGTAAACTGTTGACTCTTTGCTTGTGCATTGAAATGATAATTTTGTTGGATTAGCTTTTCTTGTCTGATGTGCAATTGTCTCAATCAGATATCTCCTTGGGTAATTATCAAGATTTAAGGCATTATGGCCATATCCAAATTTGATTTCGTAATAAATATGCTAGGTGATTGTCTCCACTTGAATTGAAACCATTGTTCGATAAGATAAAGCAGTACTACTTGCAGATCTACAAAATAATCATCAGGTGTAGGTATTCTGTAAGAGCATGAGGATCAGAATAGGTAATTACTTGTAAATCACCAAAAGAAGCAAGCTGCATTTCCTGTAAATACTGTTTGGTCTTGTAACCCAATTAAGGTGAGGTAGTCACCTGTAAAGCAGCCTCACGTGTTGCAGCCCGTTGGTTGAAGATGTCCAGAATAAGTGCTGTACGATCACAAACACGAACGTCTGGGCCAAAAGCTTTCTCTAGATTCTTAAGTTGGCTGATTGAAGGAAGAGAATTTCATAAAAACATCAGTAAAACAACCAAACAGCTTGGAAGTAATTATTTTCAATTACATGAAAACTTTTGCAAATGCTAACACTTAAAAGTTCTCTTTCCATGTGTGTTATTCTTTACATGTTGATTTCCTGAAATCAAGTGTCAACTTTGATAATTTATCATCGATAACACTTTCATTTCCTTCTGACCCACACAACTTTAGATTTATTCCTTTCATTTCCTCATTTTTTTGGATATTTTATCTTTATTTTGAATTTTGAGTGTCATAAATATTACCATTTCCCTGTTTTTGAAATATTTATTTTTCACAAAAATTTGTTGGAATACAGAAATATGTGAGAGAATTTTTATACGCTCCCCTATAATATTTCTTTAGCGCCTACTCTTCCAATCTATCTTTGCAATTAGAGATATAGAGAATGTTTCTTTAATCCTAACAAGTAGTCCTGCTTTATTGTTTAGATTTTTTACTATGTTTCCTAGGCTTTGTCAGTATATAAGTAATAAGACTCACAATCTCAGGGAAATCCTGCTTGCTTTCCATGATTACTGTGTAAATACTAAATAGCACCTACTTAGCTCTTTCCATCTGTAGCATATATTATCAAGTTCTAATTTATTGGGAGCTACTTCATGAGTGCTGACTCTGAGGCCTGAACTACTGAACCTTCTCAGCTAACTAAAACCTTTCAAAGAGCCTCTAAGTGTTTTACTTTTTTCATAGAAGGTGGTTAAAACTTACAAGTATACCTTGGTAGAATGAATAATCATGGTAATAAGTCAAGCTCTTTTATAATGCCTCAGATGAACTTGAAGAATCTTCCTAGCTTCCAACAGTATCACATTCTAAACGAAAATTGCAATGAGATGCCTAGGCTGGAACTTGTTATAGTCTAGTTTGAGTAATTAGAGTACAAGTTCCCAACCTAATATTTATTTCTATAGGAATCTTATAGATCATCTGACTATTAAAATAAATCACAATAGATAGACTGCAACTTACAGAAATTGGCAGCAATATTGCATAATAAGTTTATAACCTGTAGGTTCCATTCCTAATTTACATTCCACTAAGTTTCTGGGATGGGGTGACGGGGAAATGGATTTTTTTACACAACAATAGAGTTCACATGAGAGTTAAACAAATTAATAATAATACTAAATTGCTTCCATATTTCATGTCAATGTGCATAGGAAAACAAACAATACTACATACACCAAAATGTCCAAAGGCTGCAAGTTTGTACTATAACAATTTACATCTCCCTCTTCCCTAGTTTGGTGAAACTTGAGCAAAGGTTCTAATAAATGCATTTTAATCTTTGATATTGATAGTATGATATTTATAGTTGATCAATGACATTGATAGCCATAAAATAGTTGTTTAAGATTACAATTTTTCCTCCACTCCCAAACCCCCTCGTTGTAATCAAAATTTCTTATATGGCAAGAGATCTCAATAACTAGTGGAGGTTTGGGATGGAGACCTTAATGGATTTGAAAGACAGCAATGATAAGCTGCACAAGGGTTTAGATGTAAGAAAATCCCAACAATTAAGGGGGTGTGGGAGAAAGACATCCCCAATATGTTCTAGGGATGGCCAGACATCCCTTTAGCATTTTCAGGATGTGCCCTCTAAAAATGTTATTTTGGGGATGTCCAAGAAACATCCCCAAGGTGTCCCATGTCCCCATGCTAGGGTGTAATGATTCTTTCTTTGATCAACTTATACTTCGCCCTAAATTCACAATCCAAAATGAAGCAAAGAGCAAAATATAGTTAGAGATATTATTCTCACCCAAGAATAAGATGAGATAAGTCTCTTTGCAGAACATGCAACCAAATTAGATCTGTAATGTCCCCACTAGTTGCCAACATCAGAATTTCAAGGATTAGCCTAATATTGGATACTTGTAGGCTAATGAGGATGGTTAGAGGGTCTTATGAGTACTAATTCATCTCCAACATTCAGCGATTTATGGATTTGGCCTTTGTTCGATGTCATTTGGACTCTATTTGTCATACTTACTATTTATAGTAAGTCAGGGGTAATAGAGATGGACCCTTTCTATTTTTAGAAAGTGTAATTGGTAGCATGGGGAATTATGAGAGATTCTTATTTCAAACGGCATCGCAATCAAACAAGTATTTCAAGAGATATTAAAGTTCAAGTGACTTAAGTGATTTATTTAAATATTTTAATGTTATTAAGATATTAACTAAAGTAACTAAAAGACGAAATAGTCTTTTATCCCACATTGCTAAGTAGTTCGTATTTCTCCTCATTTCGAAATTATAACGGAAGGCATTTGCATTGGGATTGTTACAACGAATATATATTATTTTACAAATCTTAAAGGTTGCTTAAATGTGACTGGATATTTCCTAAGGACGAAACCCCTTAAGGAAAGAACAGTGAGATTAGATGCCAACCTAGTATCTCACATTTGCACTTCAGAACTGTAATTCCAGATTGATGCACTGAAGATTTACAAGAAGTGGAACAGCGATACAGTGAGCACAGGTTTTTGAAGTCATTTCAAGAAACTGGTACGTCCAGTTCAGTATTGGTACTCTGGTGTTTGGACGGTAGGAATAGCAGATAGTAAATCCATAGCTAAGGAAGTAGCCAAAGTACTTTGCAGGAGCCTATCTTCAAGTGTTGAGTGGCTCACATACTATCGGCACTCTGTCTGGTATCAACCCGTCAAGGAACAAGGATTCACAAAGGAGTATAGTAGAAGGGAGTCGGTTATTGAGCAGCACATCAATAGACAGTCCATGTTTGGATGGCACACAGTAAGAGCAATGCACGTGAGTTAGGGTCCAGCAGATCAACTCACGTCTAAGGCAGGAGATATCATGTACCAGGCAGTCAGCAGGGCTGCATGCTGTAGGACAGACCCAGCTACAGTTCATTGCAGGGTCACCCAGCCGCAACACATACTAAGCAAGGTAGTAGAGTCGGGGTTGATAATTAGCTCAGGGCAGAGAGTCTGAGAACATTCACAAAGGCTTCCAGATAGTTCACGGGGTCATGTTCAGATTTACTTCTCCCAGCCAAAACAAGTATTTTCATTTCCAAATTATTCATGCAGCTTACTCATTGTAAACTCAGTCTGATGTTATATCTCTATAAACTTCTTTACGTCTGAGTTGGTTCCATATGATTTTCCATAGCATATAGGAAAACAACTGGATATCAGTCAGTACAGAGTTTGTTGCATTATTACATTGTTGTAAGTCTGACGTGAGATTTTATGTATCTAACATATCAATATTGTGAGTCTTTGCAAACATTAAATCAAATATGCTAGACAATTGATGGTTAGATTGGATTATGATCATTAACCCAAGCTACAGTGAGTCATTAATTAATAGCAGTATTACGTATGCCAACTGTTTGATAAAATTCTTTGGTTAGAAATTCAACTTCTTTCAATAGTTCCAAGGAGGAATATTATAGTAATATAGATGTAACTCATGAAATACATCAAATCCTAGGGCTAGGAAATATATGTATCAATCTACACACCAAATCCCAATGATTAGGTGAGAGCTCCACCGTAATGAGTTGTGATGGAAGACATGACAAGGGGCCCCGATTATCCTCTACCTTGGTACCAAAAGCAGGACCTTATCCTCTTTCACTTGATGTGGTCCTTAACCATTCTCATGAGGTGGTGTACCTAGAGAGGTTTGTACCCTACTCTCCTCCATACGTCAACTTCTCAACTCATATGATTAAGGATCCCTTTTAGCTCACTTAGGCAATTGATCAATGTGGGGATACTAGGGGAGCTACTATAGGCTGCCCTTAAATTGACCCTCAACCCTAGGCCCAAGGGGAGAACCTTATCCTCATTTGCCTCATAGTCCTTAACCATCTTTATGAGACTCTATACCTAATGAGGAATCTTTCATTTTTCACCTTCCTACCATTCCCTTCCTTCCCTCCAGATGATTGATAAATGTATGGATATTTAGATCCAAGCATATTTCTGATGGCATATAATCTAAGTTGTCGGTTTGGATGTGGGTTCGACATTCGGGTTTAAAATTCACTCAAAAAAATTTGGGCTAGGTTCGGGTTCATTTTTGCGTTCGTCCATATAAGAAAGTTTTTACTAAAAAAATTGCATATATGTAAAAATATGCTGCAAGAAATAAGTTCGTACACCACTATTGCTAATATTAAAGCAACTTAGCAAAATACACCACCACATATATTAACTAAATGAGAACCCTAAAGGCTAAAACACTAGAAAATATGGAGAGAGAAAATTAAGAATACAAACTAAAACATACCTTTTTACAATTCTTATTTTTTGATTTTTTTTCTTTAAATTTTATTTAAAATAAAAAATTGATAAACATTAATATTCTTAAATAAATTTGTATCTATTAAACACAAAATAAACTAATGCATTATTCCTCTAATATCTAGAAAAAGATATGAAATAAAATAGATGCAAATTTTAGTAAGACACGACAAAACTAGACTATCCAATGTCCATAGACTATAAGAAAGGTGAGATAACAACTCTAATTTTGTTCAAAATGTTAATGTCCGGTAGCTTCAATTGGATAAACTTTGAGATTAAAACTCAATATATATATATATATATGTGTGTGTGTGTGTGTGTGTGTGTGTGTGTGTGTGTGTGTGTGTGTGTGTGTGTGTGTGTGTTTGTAGTTTAATTAATTATGTTGTTACCATTTTAATGAATAGACATGCCCCATGAAGCGACATGTCTCCTCTTGATTTATTATCAATATAAATAAGAGATTGTTGCAAAGTGTAAAACACATACCAAGAAAAATGGCAGTGCTAATACATTTGCAGTAGATCCTCTATGAAAAACTAACATGGCATCAGAGCCACACTGCAAATGTAGAAAAGGAAGCCTGTACTTGATAATGGGAAAATTTTACATCAAGACAATGAATGAAAGCAATAATCAAAAAAGCCCATTTTATCAGTGCTTTGGTCAGTTCAGCAGTATCAAGAGTTCAATGGCTTAGCAATAGAATATCCATTTTGAAAAGAAAATTGAACACCATGAATCTGTGATGACATATATTGCCCAGCCTCTTTTAGCAGCAACATATATGAACAGCGATAGAAGAAGAATTGTAAAGATGAGAATTCAGAATACAGTGTTTGATATTAAGGAAGGATATCATACAAATGGGAATACAGCAATGGTGAAGAAAACAATCATATCAATGACCAACAGTGTAACAAAATATATATATATATATATATATATATATATATATATATATATATATATATATATATATATATATGTTGCAGTGATTCATTGAAGACATGATTAATATTTGAATTATCGGCTTTATCCAAAAATGAAGTATATGTAAATGATATAAAGTTTAAATTTAAGGCTGCGACTTCAGATCTAAAGTGATGACTCTAAATCAGAGTTTTAAAAGTCAAGTTTAACAGCACAAACAAATATTCACAATGCCTCAAAACAAAACAAAACAGCAATTAATATTTGAAGGTGATACATCAAGACAACAATACGTAATAATATTGTGTGCTTGCTGAAGGCAACGGATCAATTATACATCAATCTATCAAATAAGAACACGTGACTTCACAGCAGATACTGCAGACATATGAATATTGTCAGATAGGCCATTGAATGTTACTAGCAGTGCTCAACCTAAAATGTGTATACGATACATTAAAAACAGTGATTAGTGGAAGCAATGACTATTATCATATGTAAAACAAAATGGAGTGACTTATTCATGGCAAAAGGCTTAAAGTGGCATCTGCTATCATTTCTTAAAGCAACAGGGATGCCAATTTATAATTCAAGATATAGACTCCACGTCATTTATTGAAAAGCTCGGTTTGCCATATTCAATGATAAAATACAAGGAATAAATACGTTTATTCAATACACAATAAATTGATTACAAATGAAGTGATGAAATTAATAACCCAAAGTATGTGTAATCCAATTGCCTTGTGAAGAAGGACCATTTCTAGAGATACTATCTATAAAGAATATTAAGTGGAATTCAAGATAAGAAGAGAGATAAGTATTTTCTGATTATTACATCTTGAAAACTACCTTTACTTATTTTTATAGTTAATCTCTTATTTGTATTTCTATGCGTACTATACGAATTATTTGCCTTGATTCTTTTCCTTTGAGAATGTTATTGCAGGAAGAGGGAGATTGAGATTCAGAGGAAGCCTACCATGTTACCAGAGGCAACCTTGAAAGAGAGGGAGAAGACTAGGGATGTTGTTTAGTGAACTATTGATTAAGGAGTAAACCATGTTGAGGTGGATTCTCCCGAGGACAATGATTCATGAATATGTCTCATGACTGTGATTTTAATGGGCCTACCCCTGTGTACATCATGAGGAAGTGATGACTTCCAAATGATCATCACTTGTATTTGGAGAAGTTATTGTAAGGTGACAATCTTACAATAGCTTGTATTATGAGATCTAATAGATTGAGTAAATGGTAAATGTCTTGCATCTCAACATTCTGGGAGACCATTACTATGAGTATTTGGTGAATATCATTGATATTCTGGGAGGCCAATACTCATGATATCATATGCAATATCAAACCTTATTTTGAGTAATTGGTGAATATTGTATGATATTCTAGGAGACCAATACTCGTGATGTCAAATGTGATATTACACCTTATTTGAGTACTTGGTGAATATCAGATGTCAATATTCTGGAAGGCCAATACTATTGATATCAAATGTGATATCAAAACCTTATTTGAATACTTGGTGAATATCAGATGTCAATATTTTGGAAGGCCAATACTCTTGATACTAGATGTGATATCAAAACCTTTTGAATACTTGGTGAATATCGTTGATATTTTGGGAGGCCAATACTTGTGATATCAAATGTGATACCTAAATGTTGGATATCTTCTGATCAAAGATATTCTTAATATATGTCTTGAGTTTATCCTCCCTAGCTAAGAGGGAGTGTTAATGTTTGGTAGCTTCAGTTGGATAAACTTTGAGATTAAAACTCATTTTACATATATATATATATATATATATATATATATATATATATATATATATATATATATGTTTGTAGTTTAATTAATTATGTTGTTACCATTTTAATGAATAGACATGTCCCATGAAGCGACATCTCTCCTCTTGATTTATTATCAATATAAATAAGAGATTGTTGCAAAGTGGAAAACACATACCAAGAAAAATGGCAGTGCTAATACATTTGCAGTAGATCCTCTATGAAAAACTAACACAAAAGAATCTTCCTCTTAATTTCCAAATTGGACAGTAGGAAGTATTCATTGTCGCCTTCACAAAACTTCCACAACTCTATTTTGTTTTCATCATCATTTCTCGAATCTTCACTCACAAAGTAAAGAGTACGAAAGAAAAACTATATGTTAAATTTCAACCTTTTTTTAAATTAACTATAATTATGTTTATCGTCTGTAAGTGGGTAAAGATACGGAAGAAAAGTTTAGCGGTCCTCTCATTTTCCAAACCATGCAAATAAAAGACAAAAGACTTCAACTTGGAAGATTCCATCTGCACTAGATTTGCATGTTAATTTTTTGAGCTTTGACGAATCATTCAGCATCAAGAAATGCATTGATTATAGATTCTCAAAGTAGTCTTAACCCCAACGTTGTGACACATTTGAAATTCGCCGAAATTGATCCAAATTTGTTTTGGGTGTAAGTTGACTGGTCCAAATTTGTTGCAAATGATTAAAAATTTGACCACGTCCCTTTGATCGAATATGCACCAAATTCCTTGTAAAATATCAATTTGGAGCTGACTTTGAACCGAATACAAATGTGCAGCGAATCAACTTGCGATTTTGGTTCTAGAAGACCGAATATGGTAACTTAGCATATAACCTGACACATATATATATATATATTCTCTTGGTGATCAATACCTTCTTGGAGTGAATCCTTATTTATAACCCCCAACCCCCACCCCCCCCCCCCCCCAGAATAGGAGAGTCATGTAGCTTCCCATGGCATCCTTTCACCTTGCCAATTGCACCTCTTCTAGATTATATTCTTTATTTCTTTTGATTAAATCGCACCATTTGGGAAATAACTACTATAACATTATTTTGCTTGCTGGAAGATAATTGCTGTTTGTAAAAAACAGTTGTTCCCTTAATGAAATCGCCCCCAACAACCAAATGATTGTCTTAATGAAATCACCCCTTAACAACCAAATGATTGTCTTAATAAAAACATTCCTTAATCTTAGTAGATCAGATCACAGCCTTAAAGAGTTCTCCCTTCAAAACAGATTGCTGCTTTACTAAGTCTATTGGGCATTGCATTTAATGCGGGCCATCTCAATCACCGGAAAAGACTAATTCCTTTGTTTCGGTATTGCAGAAAATTGTGAAGTTTTATTCAATAAGACAATTTCTGGTATATTACATATCTTATTATCTATCATGGTCAGGTCATGACATAGGGATGGAAGCCAAAACCTTAATGGACATGTCCTTGTGTATCCTTGTTTGTAAGGGCTTTTTCATCATTCTATAACCCATTTGATACAAAAGGCCATGAGGTTTCATCCTTTCTCTAAATTTAGTTGTGTATTAAGTTGGAAAAGAATCTACAGGACATTAACAGATAGGTTACTTTTCATACTTACGGATGAATATTAGGTCAAGGTGTATTCATTGACTTGTGCCATAAGCCAAAGCTCTTAACACGGTATGATTCAAGGCTGAAAGATAGTGAGGACTATGAACTGCACATGGAAGATAACATGTAGAAACTTATTCAGTTTTTCCACCTCGGTTCCGTGACCTATAACCACATAAAGTTCAGACCTACAAAGAAATCTATAACAAGGGGTTTTAGGCGGTCGTTTTGTAAATGCAATGCTAGGACATAATAAAGAAAGATGTTAACAGACTCATGTCTTATGCTCTGTCTAGACAAGAATTGTTTATATTTTCCAATAAGTGAAAGCTCATTCCAGAGGTCATTTGATGGTCTCTACCATCACACCTTTTGATCATCTTTTTAGGTTTTTATATAGTTGTCTTTAAGGATGTCTAGGGAACTATAGTTGTAAATCTATGTCAAGGGAATTTAGCAGCCATTTTGTAATTGCAATGCTAAAATATAATAAATAAAGTTGTTAGAAGACTCGTATTGAAGGTCTCCACCAACACCCCTTTTGATCATTTTCTTTGGTCTTTATATAGTTGTCTTTAAGGATGTTTAGGGAGCTATAGTTGTGTTTCTCCTTGGTATAATAATAACAATGTACATGAGATTTTGAGTCTATCAATTAAGAGCCAAGTTTGTATCCTCATTTCTTTGTAATTTCCATTTTCTTTGGTTCATATTTATTTATGCTTTCTATACTACTTTGGTCCGAGCAATCATAATTAATTTGGGTCAAACTAGAGAGCTTCTGGTTGTGAATGCAAATTCAGTCCATGGGAAATTTGTAAGTGTAAGACCAAGAATTCTTCATGAAAAAGTAATTTTAATAGAAACAATCCACTCAGAACCAAAGAAGACCAATTGAAAAACACCTTTGAGTTTCTATGGATCTTTACAATGAGCCAATAAATCCAACAAGAAGCATATTATATTTAAGTGGCTTGATAGTGTTAAAGTTCGCCTAGTTGAGAACAAATGCATCAAGCAGTCGACATTTAGTCTGCCCAAACCTTGATATGTTATTGCATTATTATGCAAGATTCGTGTATAGAAAGAGACCAACTATTGCATAAAAAGAATGTAAAGAATAAAGTTTCTTAATGTCCACAAGGGACTAAATTAAATCAAATGGATAGAAATATACAGCAGGTAAAATAGCAAAGGACTCGGGAAAAACACCCTAAACAAAATGCAAAAACAAAAGGTGGCTAAATCTAGAAAGTATACGAGTACAAGACTTAACCTTAAAATAGTAGCCCAAAGACAGTACAGTTACAATCAATAAGTAGGCAGAGATCCTTAAAAACAATAGAAACAAATGATGAAATATTAAGTATTAGTGTTCAAGGGTGCATTGGAGGACCCAATAGTATCGTTATTGATCACTGGAGGACTACCAATGCAAAATCTGAGAGAGCTCACAAAGAAAAGTCTAGTGCTTACAAGCAGGACAATTCTAGAAGGCAGTTGGCTTTGTAAAGTCTTTCTCCTAACATTTGAAGCCAAAGAACTCCTAATAGTAGAAAAAACAATATTAATGTTTACTATCCCCCAAGACCTGTGCGATGTAAGAGTGTGGTGAAAGGGTCACTGATGTCAAGAAGATAGTTACAACCATTAGAATGAGAATAGTGGTTTCAAGGAGACTTAGTTGTAGTAGTTTGCAAAGAAAAGCAATCCTTCAGAAATCTATATCCACCTAATGAACAAATCAATATTATCAAAAGGGCTCTTAACAGCTCCAAGTTTCCAACATCTATGACAAGTTAAGAGGAGGTAATCAATCAAATAAATTTGGGGCACCATAGTAAGATCTACACCTAGAAGTGACGTCATGAAGAAAAAGGGCCAAGGACATTTTATCAATTAGCAGAACAAGGTGACTAGAGAACCACCAAAATCTGCATACACACAATAGTATCTCACATGGATTTTACAGTAGACCAAACAACTGAAATCAAAATGTTCTTAATACTACAACTCGCGAAGAAAATAAAGGTAGAAAAATATACAAAATGTGGTCCAAAGAAATGTTAATTGGCCAGAAGAGAAAATTTACCTCAAAAAAACCAACTATGCTAACATATGGGGCAATCCAAGGAGGTAATTTTCTCCAAGAAACACCATGACAAAGTATGATCTCTCCTAGGATGAAGTAGAACTGACCATAGACAGCCTATGTATAAGCCAAGTGACTATAAAGATACTCTTGAGATGAAGGTCTTGGGCATAACAATACACTAAGAAACCATCTGTATGCACCAAATCATATGCTGATCCGTAATCATTTGAATCCAATTGAAGGATCCAAGCTAGGGCTCTAAAACTAATAGACATAACCATATGGTGTTGCATGCTTGCTGACTGCCTCAAAAGTCACATCCTGGAAAGGATGTCCTAGAAATGAAATAAAATGCCAAAGGTACCAAGGTGTTGCATCCCAATTTTTTACTCAATTTAAAAGTGTCCATATAGCCGTTGAGGTTTTGCACGAAGTCTGTTGATAGGTAAAATCAGTTACAATCATTTGAAATGGTAAGATGGTTAATCGTTATAATTTCTTATGAAGTTGGCATGCTAGTCAACCATTATGATGATATTTTAATGTTATTTTGGAAAGTTGGTTATTTATCATGAATTCACAGGAATTGAAAAGGCAGTTAGCTATTATGATTGTTTATGATTAATAACTTGTTATGATAATATGATTTAATTGTGGAGAATCTCCTTATAGGGAGCACGTCAAAGGGGTGGAAGCATTATTAAAAAAGAATTGGGCACAAGGGCACCACCATCACTGAGCAAATAGGTATGAATCTTGAATCACCATGGCTAAGGGTAAACAACTAGGCGAGCAAGAGTGTACGTTGGACAATACTATGAGTTACTTGGTCAAATATATAAAAATATATGGCTATCATTATCAAATTTCATGTTCAAAACCATTACCTTTGTTGTTTGGTGATGTCTCCATTTTTTCTTTTATCGTCGCCTATATATATATATGATACCACCAGGATATTAAAGTAATATCTATAGTTCGTACTTGTTAATGTATGTATATGTATATGTATATACATGTGCATACATCAAGAGGATATGATGTTATAATAAACCATAGTCTCCGAACTACGCATGTATATAGTTACACAAATTTTTCATGAGTGTGACTTTAGATACAATAATAGCATAACAGAATCATTTTATATATGTATGTGTGTGTGTGTGTGTGTGTGTGTGTGTGTGTGTGTACATATAAATGTTTTTCAAAGGAGCTCTTATTTCAAATTTATAACTCTCTATTAGAGGCAACATGTACACTTGGCATCTTTTTCTTTGTAAATCGGTGAACTCAAGAAATCGAGGATCTTGTTTTAAAACTACCACCTTGGGCCACGGCTCATGATATTAAACTTCTCACATTGTCGAGGACAGCATTCAGCCTTTCTTCCCTCTTGGCTTTGTTTAAATTAAAGATCGAGCTTCATCTATCTCATGGATTTTACTTACTAGATTTCTAGCATTGTTCTCTACAATTTAGACGGCTTGAGCCGCTCAGTCAAGACTTCCTGAGTCTCATTGATCAACGATCAGTTTATGTTTACTTCCATTTCTTCTTATTCAAAAATCAATGCCAGTAATTATCTCGATAAATCTAAACCTGTCATTGTTCCTCAACCATTTATGTTCAATGTTACAAGTGAAATATAAGTACTCGGCTCATGTCTATCGGCTTTTATTGTTTCTTTCTTCATGATCAAATGCCAACTATCTAGCATCTAAAATGAGTCGAAATGCACAAGGGTGACTTTCATAAAGAACAAATCTATGTATGTTTGTGAAACATCTTATTTCATGATTTCTGAATCACAAGAACAGCTTAATGCTAGGGTTGTTCTATCCAATGTTTTCAGTTGAGAGTCAACAATATACTACTAATGAAGGAATTCCATGCTTAGCAGCATGATCGATCACCAAGGATTCACCCTAGTCATAAGGACCAATACAAGAGGGTGAAGAGGTGGAGGAAATTCCTACAAAAGGAAGAACAGAAATCAGAACTATTAAACATGATAAAAAAATTAATTAAACTCCAAGAACGTCCAAGTAAGCTCATAATTGTCCAAAGTATACTCAATTGTCGAGTCGAGTGGTGGAATTAAGTACCACGATGCTCAGTGGATGGTCAAGGTGCTCCATGTCTGTTCCGAGTAGGCAGGGTCTTTCTCGAATGAGATTATGTGGGGATATTTTAAAGGTTTGTGGTTGGGAGGTTAGGCCCTTGACGATGTTTCCCCTCTCAACAAGATGTCAGGACATGCAATAGACAAAGATAAGTTCTGCATTCAAACATTTGTTGGTAACAAGTATTTTACTTTTATGATGTTTATACAAGTAAAAATATGATGGATTGATTTATATCATCGATTCAATTATTTCATTTAATGAAAGCAACATTTCTTGACACTATAATTGGTAACCAGTTAGATCAGTTGATCTTCCAACTGAACACGAAATATATCTATATGCAAGAGATAGGTTTATCTAATGGATTGTTACTTTTGTCTTTCATTTATTTAAATAATGAATATGAGCATACCTTCTAACTATATGTTATTTCCATAGTTAGCAATAGAAAGAAAAGGAATGATACAGCAGTATTTTATGCCCTAAATGATACAGTGTTATTTGATGACCTAAATGATACAGTTGTATTTGATGCCCTAAATAATATAGTGGCATTTGATGCCCTAAATGATATAGTGGTATTTGATGGTATTTGTCATTTCGATAATGTGGTATAGTTATTTGTTCCTAAGCAATATAAATGGACTAACCTAGGTCTTGTAGAAGCATCCCTAGATGGATTTCGGTTTTGAATTCTATGGTATGCAAATTTCAAATTCTTTGTTAAATTCATTGATGGTGCCTTCAATTGTTAGTATGAAATTTACATTTAATTGATTGTAACCATCAATCTCATTCACATGAACACAACTGTTATGTATATAAAGTATATTTCTTTGATATGATAAGTTGTTAGTTAAGACCCAAAAAAAGTGGTTGTTACACAAGGCATATTCTACATAAAGATCAAAAGAATCTTGAAGAGCATCATTGGTAGAAGGGTGATTTATGAATGGAAGTTTGAATGTAAACATGCAAAAACCACATATTCAGCAAGTTGCAGTAGTGGTTAGAATGCATGTAAGACTAGTTAAATATTGTCTTGACAACATAGAAAGAGAGGTTCACATTTCTCGATTTCAAAGTTATCTTTGAAATTTAGTGTATGACAAATACAATGAGGCTTGAGTATTAGGAATTTAACCAGAATCATTTTGGAACTTAATTTAACATTCCCAATGGAAGAGAATTGCCAACAACCTCAAGTATACAAATATTTTCACTGTGTATAGGTTTGTATGTACAATGCCTGTAATGGTCGTACACTATAGTTGTAGGGACCGTATGAAGGTGTGGATGTTGATAAGGAGGTGTACGATCTAGATGTCGTATGGTGACAACAGAGAGAGTCATATGATGGGAGATGGTAGTCTAGGCCGTACAGAGGAGGGAGAGGGTGTCATACAATAACGAATATTTTTGTACGGAACAGAAGGTCGTATAGAGTCATACAGTGATGTGTTTTGTATGTGAGGGAATAGGTGTAATGGAGAAGTTTGTTATGGAAGGCAAGTATGATATGAGGGTTGTACACGAGCCCCGACACCTTTAGCTTTGCCACAATGTAGAGTGCGACCTCCAAGTTCGTCACCAAATGAATATATATATAAATATTAGTTGTTACAAAACATGGGATGAGCACATAGAGATATGCAATTGTTGTTGAATATTAATTACATTTGCAAACAAGGATAGTGCTCCAATTCACTAGAGCTGAGCAAAGTAATACAAAGAACAGAATAGGGTGAGGGTTGAATCCAACCAAAACCAGAATAACCAAGTAGGGAAGATCTTTTACTTCCAAAATGGCGAACACTGAACTCCAACAGGAATTCATAGTACAATCATAAAAACCAAAATCACATACTTGCATCTAACTCGAAGGACATATATACCCTGTCGAAGGAAAACTCCCGAGGAAGAAACAACATGCCAACATATGACACTAAAAACACCTAGGCCTATGGAAAATTAAAGATACGCCTGAGATAAACATAAATCAATCGGGACCCCAAATAAAAGTTATTAATTTATTTTTATTTAATAATGGGAATATTACACTAAAATTTGAATGCATCATGATTCCCTAGATAAAATGAACTTGGTTGTAAAAATTGCTAAAATTCTATACAAACAATGAATATGAAAATTTGGTGGTTGTTACTTTAGAATGAGACTATGCGGCATTATACCTCCAAAATATTAGGATATTGTGATCTCTAGATTACAGGGGAGGGTAAGTGTTTGGATTACCATAATGGCATATGCCAAGCAAATGATGAATTTAGCAAGATTACAAATGGTACATATAGTTTGGTAGATTGCAAATGGTACATATAGTTTGGTAGGAGTTTAAGGCGATAAGGCCATCAATATTATAAATCAAGATAGTGTCTATAAATATTATAAATCAAGATGTAAATTGACTAGTGTCTTACGTTAGGCCAAAGAAGATTTGGCTTTACCTTTCTATAAGAGGGAGATATAACCAAGGGTAGTTATCCATAATCGTCAAAAATTGTAATGTCCCCTATCAGGATCTTAATTTATCTTACATTTCTCTATTAAGCTTTTGCAGATTAATTCCATATATTCTCCATATATCTTTTATTAATCAAAAGATGATACTTTTATGTCACTATTCCAAACTGGTGTGTCATTTGGAGGCAGGGGCTTGTGACTTTTAGTTTATCAATTATATATATTCCTGATTTATAAAATATTTATATTTTATAGTAATAGATTTATTTATTTATAATTGGTTTTTTGTTAATTTATATCCTGATATATCATATTAATTTATAATATATTGTATGAACAATTTATTATGAAAATTAATTGTTATTCATCTTTAATTTTTTATATGGTATTAAACAACCAATTAATATATAATTTTTTGATACGTGAATACTATTGATTAGATTATAATATTTAATTAATAATTACTTTCTATATTTCGAAAATATTTTACTCGTCGTAAAAGCATTATGCATAATTATATTGGATCATTGTATCATTAAAATATATAATATATTATAATATTTATAAAGTATATCATTAGATTTATTTGTCATAAAAAAATATTATACTATAATTGTATTATTATTTAGCTCGTAACTATATTATTCTTGTTTAATAATTATTCATTTAATTATATAATTCATATTTTGATGGGGACATAATAGTCCTCCCCTCTCAAATTTTGCTTGTCCTCAAGCAAGATCATAACTTTTCTCATAGAGCCATCAAACGAAGCACATAAGTGGATGCAAGAAGACAAAGGATTTATGGAGTATACATCTTAATGCATGGAAACACAAAGCACCCATAAATTAATCACATGAGTGCATAAAAACATGAAGTAGACACATGAATGCATGAAAACACGAAGTAGACACATGAATACAAGAAAACACAAAATAGACAGATGAATGTGTGAAGGCACAAAGTAGACACGATTTAGACACATAATGCATGCATTCTATATTAATGCCTTGTAATGAATTAGGGTCAAGAAAATAATTTACAAAGTTTACTTCTTCAATAAAATCTTGCAACCACAAGTGATCATTAGCATAGTTGGAACAATCGCCGAGTATTCGACAAGTTTCCAACACTCTCCAAGTTTTTGAGCTCAGCGAGTTTTTCACAAAAAAGCTCACAAAAACCAATAAATCGGCCAAGAGCAAAAGCTCGTCAATTAATCATCGATTACTCAGTAAGTAATCGGTGAGTTTTTGTTAAAAAATCGTGGAGGCAACAGGTAACAACTGCCAATGCGCTGGCCCGGCAATATAGGGTAAAAAAATTAATATTTTGCAATGCTAGTTGCATTTGTGCATTCTAAAGGCTTAAGGTGTGAGGAGAAGGCTTGGAGGCATTCATAGGTGATTGCAAGTGATTCAAGGCAGATTTGAGTGGATTTGTAGAGGATTCTAACTGGTTTTAGAAAACAAATCTCTTTCTATGTAGGTTTGCTAAGATTCTTCTTATCGTAGTTGGAAAACTTTTAATAGTTTTTTTATTGTTTGTTGTTGCTTGTAAATGAATTCAAATCATTTAAAAGCATTTCTACTCTACGTTTGAATCATTTGAAAGCCATTCAGCGCTATGTTTGACAAATTTTATTGAAGAATATGTAAGATTTTCTAAAAACAAAACCCTAGTTGTTCATTTAGTTTGTTTAGTTCATACCCATAGATCTAACTTCTAAGTTCTAAGTTCTAACTTTGTTTATTCATTTTTCTATAAATTTATGTGTAGGGCAGCAGTTAAGCATTAAAAAAGTATGACAAATCCACAAGAAGAGTGACCACAAACACCATGCCGGTCTGGATATATAGGCACTTGACCGAGAAATGCAAGAGATAAGGCATAGTGGTTTGCCTATGAAGCTCCAAATGATGCTAGGAAGGGTATATGCATTCTATTTTTAAAAACTTATTTCTGGAGGCATAAACCGCTTCAAATACCTTGCAGGCATAAAGAAACATGATTCAAATCCTTGTCTCAACGTAACTGAAGAAGATAAAAGATTCATCAATGCCCTACTTGCAGCTGCTGAAGAAAAAAAAATGAATAGGGAGAGGGTGAAATTAGCAATGAGGGCAGCCATAGCTGAATCTCAAGGAGCTCCTTTTGATATGCAAGAAGAAGAAGCACTTGAGAACATACCGGGATCTCTTTGTGGCCCGTGGATCTACGAACAAAGTTTCTCTTTTGCTGGTTCCACTTCTTCTACATTTCCTAGTTCTTCATCACCATCCGCATCAAGGATAGAGAGTTATTTTGTGTCCAGGAACATAGTTGGATCACAACCATCTTTAGAGGGCACTGGATGGAACAAGGAGATGCATAAGCAAACTGATATTGCAGCAGCTGATTTTTGGTTTTTCAACAATCTCTCAATGAATGTGGTTGATAGTCCCTACTGGTTGAATTTGGTGAACGTAATTTCAATATCGAGCAAAGGGTACAAGCCGCCTTCTTGCAAGGATTTGAGTGGAAGGTTAATATTTTACTATTTGGTGATTGTAAATAATTGCGATTCATTTCAATTCATTGTTATATTTCAAATCTTAATTGTTATTTCCTATCTTTCACTAACACTTTATTACACCTAAATTTTGTAGGTTGCTTGACAATGTGGTTGATAGGGAAAAAGTATTGATAGAAGACCAAAAGAAAAGTGGAAGAAATATGACTGCACTATTTTATCTGATGGGCGGACAGATGGAAGTAGAACCATTATTAATTTCTTGGTTGTTTGCAAAGATGATGTGGTGTTTTGGAAATTTGTTGATGCATACAACAAAGTAAAAAATGCACACATTGACTTTAATGTTGGGGAATGTTGTCATGGAGGTGGGAGTAGAGAATGTAGTGCAAATCATCACAGATAATGCAGCAGCATATGTGGCAGCAGTTAAATTTAATTTTTTATGTTCAATATGAATCATGGATGTAATGCTATGGTATTATTCAATTTAGATTTGATGTAAATATGGAAAGTTTGTAACTAATTATTGATTTTTTACTAATCTTTTAAGTAGAATGCTCCACGGGAAGCATCCCATACTTTTTTGGTCACCTTGTGCAGCACATGTTCTTAACCTTCTTTTGGAAGACATGGGAAAGCTTGATTGGTCGAGTCCAGTTGTAGAACATGTTAGGCAAGTTACCAAATATATCTATAATCACCCATGGGTTCTCAATTTGATGAGAAAGACCACTAAAGGAAAAAAAATCGTGAGACCCGCTATGACAAGGTTTGCAACAATGTTCTTGACGTTGCAATGTATTTTCGACCACATATTGGCTCTGAAACAAATGTTTGTGTATGCTGATTGTGTTGCTTCACGTTACTCAAAGAAGCCCGAAGGAGAGGCTATGGCACGGATAGTCTTTGATGATAGTTTTTTTTGCAAAGGCTAAAGAGATTGTGGAGGTAACTTCAAGATTCAAAACATTATTTTTTTAGTTGATTCAAGTTTCATTATTAATTCGTAACTTACTATGTTATTAACTAATTTGTTATTTTCAAATTTCAAATGTAGATGTCTATGCCCCTGGTTAGAGTCTTGCGAATATGTGATGGGCAACAATCCCCAATGGAAGGTCTTTATGAGACCATGGATAAGGCCAAAGGGGCTGTTAGAAATTACTATTATGTGGACAGACTCAAATTTGACCCCATTTGGGAAATAATTGATAGGAGGTGGAATAGTATGCTCCACCAAGCCATTCATGTAGCAAGCTACTTCCTTAACCCCAAATTCAAGTACTATGATTGTCCTTGAGATTTTACTAAGACTTCATTTTACTTTACATTTTAAGGTTGTGTAGTAATACTTTGATATCATTTTCTATTTGTTTTAGAGCTGATGATTCCTACTCAGATCCTAATGGAGAGGTCATGGAAGATCTCTCTAAATGCATTGAGAAATGATATCCAATGAAATAGAGAGAGACCTTGTTGTGACCGAACAACAAGTCTATGTGGAATTGAGGGGTAATTTGTTCTCTTCTATGATAGCAAAGAGAGCAAGAGTTACTCAAGCACCAGGTAAAGCGTCAAACTTTAAAACTTTTGCAAATTGATAAGTTGTGTTTTCTAATTATCTTTTTTCAGTTCTTTATAACTCAATATATTTTGTTTTGTAGATGGTTGGTGGGCAACTTGGGTTGGCAATACCCACAATTTAAATAATTTTGCTCTCAAAGTCCTATGCCAACCTTGCGGCGCATCCCATTGTGAGCGCAATTGGAGCTTATTTGAGTCCATCCACACAAAGAAAAGAAACAGAATGACTCAAAGATAGTTTAATGACCTTGTTTATGTGCACTATAATCTTAAGTTGCACATAAAATGGACACAGAGTTCAGCGCTACCTAGTCCACTTGCTCTGGAAGAGATAGATCCTTATTCTAATTGGACAACACAAGAGCCAGGTTTATTGTTTTCAGCGGATGAGATCGTTGATTTGGAGAGGCAGGCCATGGAGCAACGTGCTCGAACAAATTTTCATTTCACAATGGATGACAATGAGGATGAGGACGATAATGATTCAAGATTAGAGGAGGCATTACCAGTGCCACATATAGGAGGAGATACATCCTCTTCCACAACATCGAGCCAGTCAGTAGGGATGACGAGCAAGGAGGCACAACCACAGACTTCACAGTCACACAGCTCATGCCCAATCCTAGTGCGGGGCACTTCTTCGAGGACTAGAGCCCCTCGCTTTCCCGCTAGTACAATTGGAAAGAGGAAATGTGATTGTATTGATGTATTTGGTATTTAGTTCTAGTTTGACAAATTGAAACTATTTACTAGTTTGCTTCCCGCCATCAGCATTTCGCATCAGAATGCGATTTTGTACCCACTATGAATTTATATATATATCTAAACTCTACTTGTTTCTTTTGTGTTCACTTTAATTAACTTATTAGATGCATCTTCTCATTAAATTTTGCAAAAAGGATGTATTTTTAATTAAATTTCAATGGTTTTTTTAGGTTCGCAAGTTTTCCCAAGCTCTTTTTTTTAAATGGCCCAAGTTTTTCCCAATTAAACTTTTGCGAGGCTTGGCAAGTTGTTGCCGAGTCCGAGTTTTCCAATTGTGATCAATAGTACATACATGTATATATAAGTTTCACAGAAAATGTGAGTGATGCTAAATTACTCCAAGCCAATCCCATACTAACCAAAGGGCAGAATTTTGACCCCCATGGTCTTGGTGGCAAGCATCCAAACAACGTGGTCTACTTAGTGGGATGCTTGTTTTGTTTGTCTCTTATTATATATCTTTGTTGAGAAGAACACTTAGGATATAAATAGATTGATTGGGCACCAAATTCAATGGTTTCCCTCAAAGTTTACAAATCCAAGCCCTTAAGTCTTTCTTGGTACTTGCCCACAAGACGCTCAGAGGTTCCTACCCTATCTTGGGAATAACCGATTGGCTGGATTTATACTAGCCTCTCCCTAAATACACTTTTGTTCTCTCTTCTCAAACTTAATACCAATTATAATATCCCTTGATTGGATTTAGTCCAAATTAACCCACAATAGGGATCTTACTATCCATGATCATTACATTCATGTTATAAAGATAAGTATTATAGGCGAATTAGTGATAAAATCTATGTGAATTGAGCAGATCATGCGATCCTAGTTATTATTCCAATCTATGAGAATGTTGAGATGCAACAGGTTGCTTAGACACCAAACTCAACTATTATCCTCAAGGTTTTTACAGATCCAAGCCCTTGAGCCTTTAATGAACTTCTCCGCAAGGCACTTGAGGTTGTTGATCCATACCTTGTCTTGGGAATAACCGATTGGCTGGATTTACAAAGGCCTCTCCCTTATTGCTGTCTGCTCTTCCTCCCAACTTAGAAATGATTATCCTTGAGCATGTGTTTAATTAAGAATAATGCTCTTATACTATTTCTCTATAAAATTATGAATACGCATAATCATAAATGAACAACACTGTACATACTGGTTACAGAGATGTAAAATGTTCTAGTCTTATAATCTGAATGCCCTGATTATTCTCCGGGTATTGTATGACTGTGTCCAAGATATAGGTATATTAAATATATATTGCTGGTGCAGGATTGATATACACATATGTGTACTGCTTTCTTTCTTTCCTTTTCTTCTTTTTTGTTTTTAAATCTTATATAGGACGAATGTATTAATAGAAGTTGCCCAATATAGGGTATTTTCATAAACTGTCTCCAGTAAACTTCAAATGATATGATTTTTCCCTCAAAACATTTAGTAGCCCTTGTCCTTATGTGATGATATTGACCATGTGGTGGAAATGGTCTTATTCTTTCGTATCAATGACAATCTTGTCCATTTCTTTGACATCAGTGACAACTAAACTTTTCATCTTTGACATCAATGACAATATGTCCAATAAAGCATAACACTTTATTGATACATGTGTGGACTGGCTGGCATACATGTTTTCATTGTTTTATTGCCTACTTTAATTGTTGTACAACTATCCCTCATGTGTATCACTATCTTGATCTTATCACAATGCTTTGACATTGTCATAATATAGGTGTTACTCTTCTGATCTGTCAATGATTGTTCTGTATTTTCTAACTGTTCTATATTTTTTTAATTTCCTCTGTCTTGATGCAACTTAAACTTTTATGATATCGTTATCCAAAAATTAAAATACTTTGACCACAGGAGCTTAGCTTGTAATTGAATTGATCTCATTCTCTAAGTGTCTTTCAATATAATAATTGACTTCATCCTATATTGTGACTGATATCAATTAATAAACAATACAATTGTTCCTCTACTCGGGCGGTGAAAAATGTTGACCTTCACTGGAAACTGAATTGATTAGATGGGATTGGTGATATTTGCTTTGATTAACCAAAATACTTCCTATCAATGAACATAGGGATTTAGAAGATTGAATTTGAAGAGGATTGATGTCATTTCTGCTTTATCACTATATCAGTAGAAGAGAAACATTTGATGACCTCTTAAATCCCCAACGAACTCTCGATTCAGTGCTTACAACTTATTTGTATTTATTCTTATCAAGCCACCTTAATGATATTAATGTCACAGGTATGAAACTTATGTTATTGTCAGACTACATAAAGTATTATATATGATCATATGTTTTTCATTTGATGATTCCAGTTTTTTCCTTCTGTGAGTCCATTTTTTAGCATTTGTCGCAAATAATCAGATATCAGTAGAGGATGATTCCTACTGCCTTCACCGTTTTTGTAGAGACTTCTTCCCTGTTTGAAATGGCGGATTGGATGCTTCCTGTCTGTTAATCATTCTCTCCCAAATCTTCCAAATATATCTTATCCCTTCTACTGATGAGATGATGTAAGCCTTCAATCTGCTCAATAAAACATATACTTTTCCTGATAAATATTTGCTGACTGGGAGAGTCAAATTTATGGCTAGAATGCTGATGTCTAATTCTACTCACATGTTGATTGGATCTTATAAATCTGCAACTGTTATTTGCAAATGGGCTAGCAAATAGATACTTTTCAATGCTATGTCTCCAAAATATAGTCAGCGCCTAACAATATTAAGTCTAAATATTTAATACTTTTATGATGAGAGTATGTTTCGATTCCATATATTAATTCATTGTATTCTATGTATCCACCAAAGTCTCACCAAATATCCATCTTACAGTATAGGCGATCACTCCATACCATTTCTCTGGTGTGACAACCTTATATTCTCATAGAAAGAATATCAACTCTTCAGTATTCATTCTTTCGCCTCCTTTGTAGCAACCACAACATCTACCATGACTGTTCAGTGATTCTCTGTTGTGTTCCCTTAATTATTTACTTTGTTTGCAGACTATTATTGGCTGCTTCATTGTCATGATTGTCTTATATTTGATTACTGTATTTGCCTTTTCCAAAACCCTGATTGATAATGTCTCTGTCTATACTATCAAGGCTCACTCTGAGCACCTAGTATGATGATAATCAGAATAGATCTTCCACGCTGCTAGTTCAAATATGGGTAAAATGAGTAACTCCTTCAGGCTGGTAGGAACATGCTCTGCTACCACTTGTAATATCCCATGCCAGGACCTTAATTTATCTGACATTTCTCCATTAAGCTTTTGCAGATTAATTTCATATATTCTCTGTATATCTTTTCTTAATCAGAAGATGGTACTTTTATATCACTATTCCAAACTGGTGTGTCATTTAGAGGTAAGGGGTTGTGATTTTTTGTTTATTAATTATATACATTCCTGATTTATAAAATATTTATATTTTATAAATAATGGATTTATTTATATATAATTAATTTTCTTGTTAATTTATATCTTGATATATCATATTAATTTATAATATATTATATTAAAAATTTATTATAAAAATTTAATTATTATTTATCTTTAATATTTTATATGGTATTAAACAACCAATTGATATATAACTGTTTAGATATGAATAATATTGGCAGTATTATAATATTTAATTTATATAACTTTTCTATATTTTGAATATATTTTATTTGTCGTAATATCATTATGTATAATTATATTGGATCATTGTATCATTATAAAATTAATATTATATTATATAATATATTATTATAAAGTATATCATTAGATTTATTCGTCATAATAAACTATTATATTATAATTGTATCATTATTTATATTGTAATACTAATTACATTATTTTTGTATATTAATTATTTATTTGATTATATGATTTGTATTTTGATGGGGATATCACAACAATGTCAATATGTAATGTAACAAGCACATTGTAATATAACATCCAGTTGAAAGTAAGATGCAGTGCAGAATCCGTCCCACTTCCCGATCACCCAAAAGCCAAAAAAGGGCAAAGATATACAATAACTGAATGCAGCAACTGAAAGGAAAGCACCTGATAGCAGGCCAACCAAAACATTTAATCAATCAGAAACATATGCATTATTGGAAATTAAATATCCATCTTCCACTTATCTAGTGGTGAGCGATGGGGCATATCCAACTACTCAGTGGTGACCAATTACAACATTAACACTTAGTTAACTACATTAGCAATAACAAATTTAAACCCACTGGCATCTTACTGCATAGGATCTCTGATAGAAATAATATCAAACTTGTACTTCTTCCTATTTGTGTGCAGCAGGCCTGCAACTCTGATTTGTCTTCAATGCTACAATAATCTTTATCTTGAATGCTAAGTGCTGATGAGAAAGCATTTGATAATCCGCAATATATAAGTCTGCCGATTCTGAGACTGCAAGTATGTCTGTTATTGATATTGCCTTGTCCACCGAATAGTTTATATTTCTAATGGATGAGGAGTCATGTCCCCAAAGGGGCATGACTCTATGTGGCCAAAGGACACGTAGGGTCATGACCCCACGTGAACATGGCCATTGGTTACTAAGTCAACCGATTATAATCCACAATAACTGATCATGCCCGACCATGCCTGATAATACCATTTGATACAACGCATGATATATATCGATGGTAATATAAGATGGAGCCCGATACTTGATCGGTGATAACCGATGTTTCAATATCAATATCAATGCACCCGATATGAATCGGTGACAGTAATAAGGGAAGTCCGATCTGAATCATAAACATTTAGCTCTTATACATACATACATACATCAGTTTGTTTACAGCATACTGTAATGAACCAGATTTAGATGCTCTGCATTACTTTGACTGATGCTAAACTTCAACATGGCAGTACTTCCATCCATTTCTCAAAAAAATATAGTGTATAGAAATTGAAGATTTAAGAAGAATAACCAGCATTACAAGGTTAGGACATAGGCTTTGTGAACATCAAGGCCCAAGAGGATTGATTAGCTTCTAATATAAAGTGCTGATGTAAAAGTGTTAAGGTTGTAACTTCTATCGGATTGATTTTATCATGAGATGCCTTGTTGACAGTAAATCATCTTTAAGATAAATATCTTATATATATAATATAATATATATTATATATTATACATTATTGCATATATGGTTAACATATTAATATTACATATATGGTTATTTATATTACTATTATATTAATATGTTAACTAGTGATGTTTAACCATAGAGACATGTCTCTTTATGAGACATGTCTCCTCCTCTCATATATATAAACCTTCATTTTCATTTGGAAACCAATCAATATAATGGCAATTGTTAGTACATTTGCAGTGATCCTAGAATCCAACAAAAAGAACTGCTGAAATTCCCCATGATAGTGCCAATAACATGTATTGAATGACCCAACTAAGAAATAATATTGTGATACCCTAAACGGATGAATAAGAAGAACAGTACAGGTCTGAAAACACCCCTTTGTCATTATACTTTGGAGAAATCAGAACTGATACGTTGCTAGAGGTGCTTTCAAAACTCAAAAAAGAAGCATAAAATACATCCACAAGCATAATATTGGAAAATCAATGCAAACTTCACTATGCATACCTAAGAACCACTACTAAACATGATAGATTAAACTAAAATGGAAATGACAGCCACTAGAGATCTGAAAGCTATTCAGTGAAACTACTCATAACTGAAACTGAGTAGGTCTGAAAACTAATAAGATCCTCCAAAACTAGAATTTGCATTATAACTCTTCAAGATTTGAAACCCATCTCAAACATCCTAATAATATACAAGAAATAAAATTTAAAGTATCCCAAATCAATCTTGGAGGTTTGTGAACTCTTTTGTTTGATGAACTTTTCTACAACTCACCTACAATTTATACCTCTTTCATTTTCCTTCAAAAATAACAACAAATATTTGCAACATTTCAGCCATCTTGAAATTTTCCATCCTTTTACATAATTCCATTGCACCATTTGGATATTAACTAAAAACATTCAGTCATTAAGCTTTCTCATATGATGAGAATCTGAATAATGTTATAATTATACAACAATTTGTTGTCTCAAATTATTTTAAAAGATAATTGTTACAACTTCCAACACATTCCTTTGCAACATGTGTAATATACCGAGCCCTTGTCTCTGTGTGGTATGGATGGTCCAGGAAAGACACCTTGACCGTACGGTAGCCTTATTCATACACCAACAGCACAAGCTATCAACCGACAATGACTATAGCCACTAACAAGATCCGGTGTACAGTTATTCAAAAGATATGTCGTATGGCTCTAGACTTTGTCGTACGGTACCAAGAGTTTCTACCGTATGGCCCCTTCCCTTGCCACACAAGTCATCCCTCCTTATTGAGCGAATTACTCCTTTCCGTACAGATCGCCAAAGTGTATGCTTCAGTGCATCTTGTATGACAATGCTACACAAAGAGGTCTTAGTTACAATTTATACCATCATAGGCCTTAGACTCTTGGAGTATGGTGACGCATAAGAATGTTGCAAATGTATTAGTTAGCTTGTGTATCCGATACAGTAAAATACTAAAATCAATATTCCATAGAAAATAGAATTGCACATGCACAATGTTGTCCTGTATTTTGTCACCACAAAATGTAAGTAACAGTACGAAACATTTTCAACTTAGTTTCACATTTCTTTGAGTTAGTCCGTTATTTAATTGGATAACATTGATCAACCAATCAATTCCAATAGATATAACGAATCCTTTTACTAAAGGCTTTCATCAAGTATTTTTAGTTTTCCTATTTGTCGAGCCTATGCTTGATTTTTGAGGCCTTCAACGTCCTTTTTCTCGTTTTGACCAAGTGTTTGATGGCTTTTGGTCTTTTGGTTTTACTCAAGTCATTTGTTTCAGTTTTCCCTTCAATTTGGTCTATCTTAGGGCTTAATCAGAATTGGCAGTCAAAAGATATGATCATTTATTTGCCCAAAGGTGGATTCTTTGAGTGCAATTGCACGAATTAAAAATAGCATGTTATATTTTTAAGTTGACATTCACTTTATGTTATGTGTTTAAGTCACTTTATCATTTTGATTTTCAATTAAAGTAACTATAGTGCACTTTATGTTATATTTTCTAGTTGAGTTGCTTTTTAATTTTTCACTTAAGTGATTGTATTAACTATATAGTATAAATATTATTTATGACTCAATTAAGTGATATTACTTCAAAAATTAAATAAACATACGCTTAATTGATCACTTATGTTGTACAAACATGTCCTTAAAATCCATTTGCATGTAAATATGCAAATGCTCCTAGAGAATGAAATTTTGAACTAAAAGCATGTAAATGCATTTGACTTAAAATATGCAATCACCCTCCTAGAGTGAGCAATGCATATTTGAGTTTTTAAAATGTGCAATGACCCTCCTAGAGTGAGTTTTGCATATTTTTAAAATATGCAATGGCACTTCTAGAGTGTGTTTTGTATGAAAAGATCAATTACATACATGTTAAAACATGTAATGGCACTTGGGGAATGTGTTTTGCATATGTTTCATGCATTTGTAAATGATGAACCTAAAATTGAAGATTCAAGGGCAAAAAACTTTGTTTTTCCTCTCCAAGAACACGTTTTTCACTAAAAATGAGCAAATCTGCCCATGATATAGCTTGAAATCCCTACAAGGGTCATTTTTGCATCTCTTGGCATTATAATGCCCTAAGCATTGAATCTCATGCAAAAAACGGTTCATTTCATGGCATTTTTGTGCCATGTTTTCGTGAAAAACGCCCAGATTTGGGGCAGTTTTGATCACTTTTTGGCTCAAATATAAATTGTTTTGAGGTTTTAATCCTTGTATATACTATTGAAGAACACTTTTTTGCCTTTAGATGTCAAAACTTCATTTCATGCATTTTATGAATCACATTTTTGATAAAAATGCTCAGAAAATTGGGATTTTTATCCATTTTTATGCATTTTTGAAAAAATTTCCAATTCCAATGATCATTGAAATTGCTGTTTGTTTCAAAATCTGAATCTTTGACTAGCGTTTGTTACCACTGAATGGTCTTAGCTGAATTCTGATTTCTTTTTTCTTTTCTTGGTTTTTTTTTTTTCAATTTTTTGGGGTTTTTTGGAAATAAAATAATTGTATAACGAATAGGAAATAAATAGCACTTAAGAAATGTAAACACACGCTGCAAATTTTATCATTACTAAATTCTGAAATAGTACATACCCAACCCAACCAGCAACCTGATATATTAACTCCAAAGAGATCACCGCCAATGTACAATACTGTCTTAAACAAGGATCAACACTAGCTACAGGGAGATGCTTTGAGAATGATTCAACCCTAAAGAAATTGTTGCAATGAACCATCCAATGCCAAAGGGAAGCTATGGCATCCAGTGGTGAAGAAAAGACCTTCTCCAAACCCCACGTGAGTTGATGCAATGAAATGCCTATTCCCAAAAGTTGGCCGCCCAACTGCAAGTGCCCTACTCCACTCAAACGATAATACCAAGGTAAATCAACCACTTCCTCTATCAATCTAAATGCAATGAAATACAATTCCAATCACCAAGACCTGTTGAGGTTTCCGTCCCAACAATTCAAACTTGAGAATTTGGTCCCAAGCTGCAAAATCACCCTTCGAGAGCAATTTCACAATTCATAAGTTTCAAATTACCAAAAGATGATCAACAATTAGGTCTTCATCTCCTTATATCTCCTCCCAAGTGCAGATCGAACCCTAAATGAAATTTACACCCTGCACTTTTAAATAGCGTATTAAAAAATAACATTTTCCCAAATAAAGGCGTCCATGCTATAGGAAAAACATTACTTTATAAAATTCCGCAACTCAAGCCACCAAAAATTCTCTGGATAGTGAAAATTGTGTATAATAATTCGAAAGCTTTCCAACGAGCTATAACACAAAGGCATACATGACCAAATGAAGCAAATATCCCCTTATTACTATGAAATGGCTATATAAATAGCCTTATTTTAATTTATTTAATCGCTTAGGAAATATTTAAATATATTAAAATATTTCCCATCTAGCCTATAATAGCCCAAAAAACCAACCAAACATAAATCTAACCTTGTCACCTGGTCAACTGGCAGTCCCTTCCCTAAAATCTAGGGATGCTCCTAAAGAATGGGAAACTCATCCTGTCATCCTGAAACTGAAACCAGGAACTAGTCCTAAGAAACCTCATATCTGGAAACTGCCACATCCTCGTAAATTTTAGGGAAACCTCCTAAAATCAAGGAATTGCACCAAACTAGCCCAAAACTGTCTAAAAACCATGTCCGGCCACTGACTCCCCTATGTGAGTCGTTGTCCAACACTACTAGCCAACGAGACTCCCATGATCCACTAACTCCCATTATAATGTTCCAAAATCAATTGTTTGCCAATGTGATTGTACGTTGGTGTCTGTTGGCCAAAATGGTGCTTGTGCGGTAACAAGGGAGTGCAGTTATTATTGGTTGTACTGTATTGCAAGAATGATACATGGGTGATGTCTATATGATGTGTCCATACGGTGATGGATAGTGCAGGCAGCATGGTTGTACGGTGGAGCAGTGCAATCATACAGTGCGAAGCCCATAAGGTCGTATGGATGGGAGATGTGGGGTAGCCATATGGTGGAATAATGGAGGCCGTACAGTGGAGTAATTGAGGTCATACATTACGAATGAGGATGTCATACAGTTGAAGACTATGTCGTTTGCCAAATGGAGAATTGTACTGGGTCATGTATGGAGTTTGGAGTGTATGGTGATGCATACAACAGATTGTATAGAATATGCAGAGAAAACACACAAAACATTTGCCAAAGATTTCATTCACTCAACACAAAGAGAGTTTGATCATATTAATAATTAAACACAATGATTTCTCCAATACACAATATGATGGTGCTCTTATTTGCCAGATCCAAGCAAATTATTACAGGCGACAGAATAGGGTGAGGGTTGAAAATCACCGAAACCAAAATAGCCAAGTAGGGAAGATCTTTCACTTTTGAAATAGCGAACTACAAAGAATCCCAACTGGAATTTGCAGTACAAAGAAATAATCCACATTGCATACCTACGACTACCTACAAGCCATGCTTAAATACTCGTTGAGAAAACTTTTCGAGGGTGTACAAAACTAGCCAACAGCTACATAAACGTACAGAAACAAAATAAAAATGGGTCTGAAATATACTAAATCAATCGGCCCATAACAATAGTTTGGTTAATAATTTATTTTATAACGGGAACATTACAGTCCTCCCGTCCCAAATCTTGCTTGTCCTCATACAAATGCAATGTCAAATGTTGTAGAATGTGTTCACCCTCCCACGTTGCATCACCCAATGGCAAGTGTCTCCAGCGTACCAGATATTCCTTCACCGTGCAATTTTGCAGGGTCTTTTCATGTACTTGGATGATCTTAGTCAATTCCAATATGAGTTTCCCTTCATTGAGCGGCAGAAGGTCTACAGCTACCATGACATTTTGTCCCACGACTTTCTTCAAACAAGAGACATGAAAATCATTATGAATAGGACACCCCTCCGGAAGTTCCAACTCATAGGGAACTTCACCGATGCGGAAAACTATATGATAAGGGCCATAGAATCGTGGTTTCATCTTTTCTTTCCCCTTTTCTTCAATGAGGACTATTGGTATGGCTGAAATTTGAGGTAGACCAAGTTGCCCACTTTGAAACTTCTCTTGATTCGGTGTTTGTCAGCGTACATCTTTTGTTCATTCTGCGCCTTTGTAAGTTTTCCTTCAAACATCTCAGAATGTCCTATCCCTCTTGAAGCCAATCCCTCACCCTTGGTGCCCGACTGTCACCCAGTACTATGTCGATGAATGAAAAGGATTCATACCCATATTGTGCCTTGAAGGGTGTCATTCCGATGGACATGTCGTAGGTGGTATTGTAACAGTATTCTTCGAGGTACATCCTTTTGACCCACACACGTGTCAAAATCCAACCACTTGTTCACAGTCTCCGTCTATCCGTCTATCTTAGGGTGGTAACTAGTACTTGGCGATAATTTTATCCCTGCAAACCGAAACAGTTATGTCCAGAAGATACTAATAAATCGTCCATCTCGATCACTAACAATGTTTCGGGGTAACCCATGTAAATGAAACACTTCTTTGAAGAATAGATCAACTACTTGTGTGGCCTGAAAGTCTAAGGGAATGGCGAAGAAATGTGCATACTTTTCCAGTCTATCAACTACCATGAAGATACAATCCTTTCCATTCACCTTAGGAAGTCTAGTAATGAAGTCTATCGAGATAATCTCCCACTTCTGTTTTGGTATAGGTAGAGGTGACAAGGTTAGACCTTAAATACTGCAATATGTCTCCTTTAAGACCTTTCCATGAAAACCTCTCCTTGAGTTATCTATAAGTTTTGAGGAAACCTAGGTGCCCAACCAAAGGTGTCGTGTACCTCCTTCAAGATTTTTTGCTTCAATTTGGATTCAGGCACTAAGAATATTCGACTCTTGTAGTAAATGATGTCATTCACCACTTTGTACTGATCATCCTAAATGTTGTCGTCCATTAGCTCACAAGCAAATGTGTTTTAGAAATATTCCACCAACAAATGTGCTTTCCAATGGACTAAAATCTGTGTCAATAAACAAATAGCAGGTTTCCTAGACAAAGCATCTGCAACCACATTGTTCTTTCCCTTCATACATTCAATGTCAAAATCAAAAGCCTGAACCTTGCTTACCCTTTTTTGTTGCCTCTCGTTCAAGTCCCGTTGCTCCAGAAAATATCTCAAGCTATTGTGATTCATACAAACAACAAACTTGGCACCCACCAGATACTGTCGGAACTTGGTTAGTGCATATATGATGGCCAACATCTATTCGTCATAAATGGAATATAAGGGTTATGTTTGTGTAAGCTCCTTGCTCTCATAGGTTATGGGGTGTCTATCTTGCATTAGTATCGCGCCAATGCCTTCTCTAGATGCATCGCATCCCAAAATGAATGGTCAAATAAAATCAAGTAATGCCAGTATGGGGCAAGTACTCATTACTTCTTTCAATTTATCAAAAGTGAGTTGCGCCTTTTCATTCCACTAGAAGAAGCCCTTTCTTGTCAGATCTATTAATGGTGCGCTGAGCTAAGAGAATCCCTTTACAAACCTCTAGTAATAATTGCATAGTCCAAAAAATCCTCGCAACTCAAAGGGTGCTTTTGGGGGAGGCCAGTCAAGGATAGCCTGAATCTTCTCCTGATGAACTTGTACTTCATACTAACTAACAACGTGCTCTAGATATAATATTTCTGTCATACCAAATTCACATTTGGATCACTTAGCGAGCAAGGATTGGTCCTTTATGATTCTTAGGACTTCATTCAAATACTTCAGGTGCTCTTCCCATGTCTTGCTATAAATAAGGATATCATCAAAAAATACTAGTAATTGCTTATGTAATTGCTTATGTAATTGCTTGTTGAAGATGTGATTCATGCATGACTGGAATGTAGCGGGTGCATTCATTAATCCAAACGGCATGACCAGGAACTCATAATGCCTATAATGACAATAGAAGGCGTCTTCTCCATGTCTTCTTCCCTCATGCGGATCTGATGGTATCCAGAATGAAGATCAATTTTTGAAAAATAAACCACACCATGCAATTCATCCAACAACTCATCGATCGTTGGAATAGGATATCTATTCTTTATCGTATTTTTAATCAATGCATGCTAGTCCATACACATGCGTATCATTTCGTCCTTTTTAACCAAGACTACTAATGATGCAAAAGGGTTGGAACTGGGACGAATCCATCATTTCCCCAATAGCTCCTCGATCATCTTTTCGATCTCATCATTGAATTTCTTGGGATGGTGGTAGGGTGTGGTTATGATCGGCTTGTCCCTGCTTCCAACTCGATAGCATGTTCAAACCTTGATGGGGAGGTATGCCAGGAAGAATGTCTATAAAAACTTCATCATGATCACTCAAGATATTCTGGAGATCATCATCCTGGGGAGGTGTGTGTTGCCCTTTTATGGGTTCTGCCAAGACAAAACAGTGTGCAGCCCAAGTGATGTCATCATACCGGAAAATTGCCTCCATCCGATGTGAAACTTCTTTCGGTCCCTTATTGGCCATTCTGCGAAGAACAACCTTCTTTCCATCGAAACAAAAGTGAAGTCCATTCGTTTGAAGCTCTCAATGTATTCATCAAGTGTCTCCATCCACTGTATGCCCAAAATAACTTCCATATCATCTAGGTCCCCACTATGAAGAAATCCTCTGTCACAATGTGATTAGCCATTGTGATACTTAGCTAAGGAACAAGGTGTGTGCAAGGTAGAAGAGTCCCTCCTGTTGATGTTTTGTAGCTTCACTCGGATAAATTGTACCATATATATATATATATATATATATATATGAGATTATATTTTAATATATATGATTAATTATAATATTGTAATTATATTAACAAACAGTATTCTTTATTCACTTTCTTATATATATAAGAGGTCGCCATTTGAAAAATATATACCAAAAATATGGTAATGTGAATACATTTGTAGCAGACCTCTAAAACTAACATGGTATCAGAGCAAGTCGACTCCCACCTGTTAAGACAACCACAATGCTACCAATCATAATAATATCATCAATATCCACTACTATACGGGTTGGACATTTGATGAACTTTCATACTACTGAAGATTTATTATTGTTGTTACACATTGTACGTGCCAATATCTATAATGCATTATGGAATATGAACACATATTCAGATATTACTGAAGTAAGAAAACATGTATGAAGTGCTACTTTGTTCTTATGTTTCGAAGATGGGAATAGCATAACTCATTGATAGCAGTCTTCAAGTATCGAAACTGGTTTAAAATGGTTAAGAGGATCCTTGTAACATTTGATTTTGCCGAACCCAATTATGAATTTATTTGATGCAGATAACTAGAAGCATATCTAGATTATTTCCTTTTGCCATGAGGGAAGAGATGAATGGGAGAATCAGTTATCAGAGGATAAATTTCACGGGAACATAGATAGGAGAATAGCTTTACACTTTAATACAAAGACCATGATCATCAAAGAAAGACTTTACACTCTAAAACTCTGATGCATGAAAATTTTAATTACTCTACAATGATGATTGAAATAAATGAAAGTTGCATTGAAGCAAGGGAGAAGCCAAAATTTGGTGATTAAGGATATCCAAGGTGACTGTGTGCATGATTTGCATCCAAGAAAGCTTAGGAATTATGGATAATTCCTAAGAACTAAGCATTTAGAGGTTATCATTTGAAGCAACCTATGTGGAAGAGTGTACAACTATCGATGGAAGAATACGATAGTCAAAAGAAAAATAAATAAATAAAAGGGTGATAGGTTTGATTGAACCTTGAACACTTTAATGTTTCTCGAAGCATTGACCATACAAGTCAAATATTATATTAGGCATAATAACAAGGTTGTTGAGGACTTGGAGGACAAAGTTTACAAGGCACTGTATTGAGATATGTGAACATAACCGATACATCAGTAAGGCATAGTTAAGAATTGGGGACAATATTTCATGAAAGTGGCTTAGAGAGAATGCTGACAATTATAAAATGAAGGCATTAGTGGCATCAAGCACCAACCCATCAAAGGTGGGTATTGAGAAAGGTGAAAGAAATTTAGTGTCCTATGTATAAGTTTCACACTAGCATTGGCGAGGACAATCAAGTATGTTGATAAGTATTTATTTTCCTTGAGCATTATAATTGTCTATTCATTGTACTTTATCTCTTATTTATTATACCATAAGAGTTATGTACCTTGATCTTTTCCTCCGAGAATGTTATTGCAAGAAAAAGAGGGAGATTGAGACTCAAAGGAAGGTTGATATTTCAGGTAACCTTGAAAGAGAGGGAGCATATCTAGATGATATGATTCAGTCAACTTTCGGTGATCTTTGATCATATTGATTAAGAGGGAGTAAATCATGTTGTAATGTATTCTCCAGTGATCACTAAATTGTACCAGTCAAGAGAACTGTGATTCATGAATAAACATTGTGACCATGTGATTTTAATGGGCCTACCCCCTGTGTACATCATGAGGAAGTGACGACTTCCAAATGATGTCACTTGTATTTGCAAAAGTTATTGTAAGGTGACGATCTTACAATAGCTTGTATTATGAGATCAAATAAATTGAGTAAATGGTGAATGTCTTGTATCTCAAAATTCTGGGAGACCATTACTTAGAGTATTTGTTGAATATCTTTGATATTCTGGGAGGCCAATACTCTTGATATCATATGTGATATCAAACTCTATTTTGAGTAATTGGTGAATATTTTATGATATTCTAGGAGACAAATACTCATGATGTCAAATGTGATATCACACCTTATTTGAGTACTTGGTGAATATCAGATGTCGGTATTCTAGGAGGCCAAAAGTCTTGATATCAGATGTGATATCAAAACTTTTTGAGTACTTGGTGAATATCTTTGATATTCTGGGAGGCCAATACTCGTAATATCAATTGTGATATCAAAATGATAGATATCATCTGATCAAAGATACACACACACACACACACACACACACACACATATATATAAATTTTTTTTGTCATACTTAATATTACCAATGGTGTAATACATGTCTTGTGTTTATCCTTCCTAGCTAAGAGGGAGTGTTGATGTTTTGTAGCTTCACTCGAATAAATTGTACCATATATATATATATATATATATATATATAGAGAGAGAGAGAGAGAGAGATTATATTTATATATATGATTAATTATATGTCTATTCTTTACTCACTTTCTTATATATATAAGAGGTCGCTACCATTTGAAAAATATATATCGAAAATATGGTACTGTGAATACATTTGTAGCAGACCTCTAAAACTAACACCTCCAGCAACCTTGACCTAGAATCCTGTGTGTGTCTCCATAGGTAGACCTCTTCGTTTCACCAGAGATGAGTTTACGAAGTTTAGAGTGGCTCTGCTATCGAGCATCACCATAACCCTTTGTCCTTGAAGAGTTCCCCGTACACGAAATACCATGCACCTCGGGTTACCGGCTAGGGTGATAGTTCTTCCGCATCATACCAATGTTGCAATTCTTTCTATACGATTCAAACTAACCATTTTGGTGTCCTCGTGGGTTGGTTGTCTTCGCAGGGTATATCTTCCTGTTCGTCCTCATCATCGAACACGACCTCAATGTAGTGGATTTTTCCTTTCCCGAGGCATCTATGCCCAGGTACCTATGGTCCCTTGTAGTTAAAACATAGTTTCTTCCTTCCGAGCTCCAATCTGGTAGCTTCATCCAACAACAGCTTTCTCGATGAAGGTTTATTATCTTTTTCCCTCAGAAACACTAGTTGTTTGGAATGTAAGTAACCTCAAGAGGATTACGCTGATGATAATGCCATACTCCATGCCTTCTTAATGGCCTCTAACAAGGTGGTAGGATTGAACCCTTTTACCGTAGCCTTTCAGTGGTTCTGTCAATCTATCCATGAAGAGCACCATCCATCTTCTTTCAGAAATGTCCATGACCAAAACAGAGAGTTTCTGAAATTCCACGATGTATTGGTCGATCGATCTAATTTGCCTTAGCTATGCAAAATCTTTGAAATTGAGTTTTGGATCTTTACCATCAAATCGATCTATCAATCTCTTTGTAAATTTTGCATAGGTATTTATTTGATCATGCCCCAGTGTGATGGTATCGTGATGCCACCATTTATGCACTACTCCCTCCAAGTGTAATGTCACAAATTTAATTGCTTCTTCTTTTGGCATAGGATATAGCTGGAAGTAAGTATCTTCCTTCATTACCCACACTTGCACAGATATGGATCCGGATCTGTCAAATGGAGACAAATTTACTTTACTCAACTTCCTTCTAATATTTTGTTTAAAATATCCTCAGTTTCCGCCTCCGAAATATCTTATCCTCAGATCTGCGTAGTCTTTGTAAGATATATCTTCCTCAAAATTCGCATAGGATTAAGTTGGAAGTATCTGCCTTCATTACACACGCTTGCTCAAAAATGGATCAAGATCCATCAAATGGAGACAAATTTACTTTACTCAACTTCGTTATAAGATTTTCGTTAAAATATCCTCGATTTCCACCTCCAAAATATCTTGTCTTCAGATCTACGTAGTCTTTATAAGATATATCTTCCTCAAAATTCGCATTCTTCCAGTCCTCTTTCAACTGTTCTTGAACTTCCTCAAAAGTTGGTTGCTTCCATCTGTGCGGTGCCTCCGTTCGTGGGAGAAAAGATGGCATGGAAGGTTGTGAGCGTGTTGGGTGAGGGTTTGATTTACCCAACGTAGAGTCCGCGCTGTGACTATTTTGTTTACTGGATACATTATTGTCTGCCAATTTCTTAAGAGTTTCTTCCATGAGTCGTTGAGTATCATTGATCTGTATCTAATTCCTCGCAAGTACTCTTAGCAGCGCTACGAGTTCGGCAGCCATGGGTTTTGGTTCTGTCACCATTCTATCAACCGAATGGGATCTTCTTCTGTTCCGGCTATAAACTCTCATTCATTGTCCACAGGCTGGCAAGATTGAAGCTTTGATACCACAGTAATGTTCTAAAATCAATTCTTTGCCAAGATGATCATACGTCGGTGTCTACTGGCCAAAATGGTGCTTGTATGATAACAAGTGAGTGTAGTTATTAATGGTCGTATTGTATTGCAAGAATGATGCACGGGTGATGTCCGTATGATGTGTCCGTACAGTGCTGGATAGTGCAAACAATGTGGTCTTATGGTGGAGCATTGGAGCCATACGATGGGAAGCCCACAAGGCCATATGGGTGGGAGATGTGGGGTAGTCATAGAATGGAATAATGGACGTCGTATGGTGGAGTAATGGAGGTCGTAAGGTAGGGATGAGGATGTCATACGGTCGAAGACAATGTTGTTTTCCGAATGGAGGATTGTATTGGGTTATGTATGGAGTGTATGGTGATGCATACGACAAATTGTATAGAATATGCAAAGAAAACACACAAAATGTTTGCCAAAGATTTCATTCACTTAACACAGAGAGTTTGATCATATTAAACACAATGATTTCTCCAATACACAATATGATGGTGCTCTGATTTTTCAGATCCGAGCAAAGTATTACAAGCGACGAAATAGGGTGAGGGTTGAATCTCACTGAAACTAGAATAGCCAAGTAGGGCAGATCTTTCACTTCCGAAATGGCGAACAATAGAGAATCCCAACTGGAATTCACGATACAAAGAAATAATCCAAATTGCATACCTACAACTACCTACAAGTCGTGCCTTAAATACCCATCGGAAAAACTTTTCGAGGGTGTACAAAGCTCGCTGACGGCTACACCAACCTATGGAAACAAAATAAAAATGGGTCTGAGATATACTAGATGAATTGGCCCATTAACAATAGTTTGGTTAATAATTTATTTTATGATGGGAACATTACACCCATGACTCTGATAGTCAAACTGAGGAGGGGACATGACAATTTTAAAACCTGGTCCATGTATATGCATCTGGGGAAGACATTTTTGCATTCCTAAATCAAAAATGATTCAAATACATGTATAAATGTATTTTTTGGCCACATTTTTGCAAAAACGGCCCAAATTTTTGCATGAAAATGCCATGTTTTTGTTAAAAACACTCAAAAATGATATTTCCAACCCATATGTTTGGATTAATGGGGGTTGTTTTTGAATTTTAATGCATGCTATTTATTGCCTTTGGAGACCACGTTTTTGGCTTTCTCATGTCAAATTCGACCCTTCATTTCTCATAAATATTTGTTGAATGCAAGTATGAAAGATGTCAATAATTGTTTGAGAATCCAAATATGAAGCAGAATTGGTCTTCAAAGTTTTTTTCTTCCTATTTTGGCTCATTAACCTCCAAGTAAGTGGACATTTTCAAACTTGCTCATCAATTCATGTTTATATTTCTATTTCCATGCATATTTTAGCTTGAAGTTGCACACTTGTCCTTATATATGCCATGAAAAGTGCATTTTTTCTTTAAATATGTTGAAAATTCTCATTTTCATACTTTTGGATTTTTCCCAAACTCCAAATTTGAATTTTCACTTTAAAGTAACTTGCCTCTTGGCATGTTTGAGTTTAAGACCAAAAGTACATGTCTCTTTTGTGTTTGTTTGTGTTAAGCTTAGATAGTTTTGTCATTGTCATATTTGATTACACTTTAAATATGCAACTGGAATTGTCGAACTTCCAAGGAGAGAATATTAATTGATTTCTATATATTGTCTTGGTCTAATTGATTTGATATTAATATTACCTCAAAGAGGCATGATTACAAAAGGTATACCATGAGTGGACGTATATCATGTTTGCTCATGACATGACTTTATATTTAACAACTTAGTTAATGTAATAATTAGTTTCTTTAGTTAAGACGTTGCCTAATATACCTCTAGGAAAATCGATAATCTGCTATAGCCTTATAGATCATTTTCTCAATCACAAAGAGGCTCATACAATCATGTTTAGGAGAGGATAGATATACTCAGAATCTATAAGAGCAAATAGAGTTTTGATTCCCCTATGAGGAGATAGAATTATAGTCATATAATTCATTACCCGAATATCTAATTGAAGCTACAATGTCTTAACACTGCCTCTTATCTATGCAAGATAACCAAGTATAACTCAATTTAGATATCACCAAACTCATGGTATTAAGGAATACAGAGAACATCAAGTCACATGACATTTTTATATCCTAGTTATGGTGTGTGCACTAACATCACGTCACATGATGTCTACCATAACATATCATGGCATGTCCACAGATATGAAGTCACATAATATTCACCATGATTATCTCATAAAGAACATATTGATACACAATCGATATCAAGTCAGCAGGATATCTATCAATAAATCCAAGAGATAATAACTATCAACACATTTCCATAAATATCAAGTCAGCATGATATTCATCATGATAGTGAACATTGTAAAGTCGTCACCTTACAATGTTGAATACAAGTGTACACTATCAAAAGATCATAACCTTTTAGCAATGTACATAGGGGGCCCATAAAGTCATAGAGTCACACATATGACAAAAGAGTTTAGACAAAGCCATCATGGATTCTCTCACCTTAGTGATGTCATGGCATCATGCACATGAGATCCACCATGAATCATACCAGACGGTGGATCCATCATGACTAAATCCATAGGGTGAAAACAATGACTTTCACCTCAAACTTCTCAAAAAAAAATATATATATATATATATATATAAGGATATAAACAACAAATTACTGATGTTGAAGTTCCTTTTTCAGCTAAGGCTTCACTCTCCAACATATCAAGCTTGTCCCATTAGTACACAAAACTTCTCTCTAGCATGAGGTTTAGTGAGAATATCGGTCATTTGTTTTTCAGTGATAATGTATCTCAACTAAAACTTACAGAAACCATTTCCCATGGTTTACTCCCTCTGTATCAATATTATTGGATACAAACAAATGTAGATCCTTAAGTTCCTCCCTCTATAACGAAGGCATGCCTGTTCCCATACTCCAATCATGGAAACTATCTTGTTCCAAGGGACTCATCATAAGGCACATGATTTATTATTTTGTTAAAGGCAACTTCCCATACACACATGTACTTGTCTAATTTCATTGTAAGACAAGTGAATGTGATGTGGATTTGTCTCCAAATTTGACTACATCAGGCATTCAGCCAATTTTGTTTCCTTCTAAAGCTCCGAGTACATTCATCAACCTCTTGACCTCCTCATCCAAGGTTGCCTCTAATATAATGTTATTTTCCTCTTCTTCGAAAATGTTTCAACCATTAACTTAGTCCCATGATTGTACGCATTTAAGTATCCATTTATCCTCAAAGATTCAACTGAATCAGCTCCTCTAGCTGCTCCCTCTAATGTACCATTCTTCTTGTCCTACAACAGCATCCTCAAAGGAAAAGATCAAGGCAAAGAATTTCTTACTTATACTATATCTAGAAGTACAATTTAGAGTGAGACAACAATAAGTAGTCAAATGTAATACTCAAAGATAATAAATACTTATCTACACATCAACATCCTTGATATCATATGTTCATGGTTCATATGTATGAAATCAAAGGATGGTTCATGGTTGAACTCTTATGGTGTCCCAAAGGAAATATTAATTTTTTTTATTGTTGTTTCCTTTTATTGAGCTTCCTTTGAAAAAAATCTCCAACTATATTTCCAACCTTTAAGCGTGAGATATGATTTCTAGGTGACCACAGTCTGCCATAAAGCATCGTCTCTCTCAAAGTTTGGTATGTGTTAAGGACATAATAGCTACGAATACCATGAAATTATTGGTTGCATACTCAAACTATTGATAGCTCTAATTCCAAATCATGAATTTTGGTTTAATAGATCACTATTTGTCTCAACATTTCATTAGGCAAATTTATAAGTCGGATCCAAGAAGACGTGCTTTGCAAATGACTAGTAAGGTCACTACTCTTGTTGGCCACACCATTATTCCTACAGATGTTGGAGTTGTCTCTGCCTATCTTCATTGTGATAGAAAATAACCATGGAGAAAGATCTACAAAAGAAGAAGCACATGATGCAACCTTTGAAACTGCAAAACAAACTCACTTCTTAAAATATGAGGCAACTCCGAGCACCTCAAATCAGATGATCATAGCGATCCATCTAGGCGTCAACAATAGCCATACTCTGTGAGTAATCTACAATCGATATCTGCGATTCCCAACAAAGATGCCAATGATGGAATATAATTATTTCAAAGTGGATATTCACCACAAATCTTTCAATGATTTCACCGATGCATAAGAATATCAATCCAAGGGAATAATTTGCACCACTTTACATCCAAAACACTTCCAGTAGTGTTCTTCACTCTCACAAGCTCATGGTGGGGGCAGGATGCACACGTCTACATGTGACTTCTTCAACAAACTATATTGCAAATCCAAGCTCATCCATTCCCAAGCTTCGTCTAATGCGGGTTTCAAAAACACAACATTCATTAATCAAGCCTTTAGCGAGCAGACATTTAGATCATGGAACCTGTCCCAACATTACAATAGTCTTTGTGACATTCATCTTCTACCAAGTATTATCCTGGTCTCCATCAAATTGCTATTTGTAATCTCTTCGATGTTTAAAGGTATTGAAGAGTGGGGAAATCTTTGTCGATTCATGAGTTTCAAACTGGTATTTTCAATCCTTATTAGATGTAGACAAGTCATGGTCCCAAAAAAAAATTCAATTGGCTAATCATCTACTATAGTCATCGATGTCTAAATAGAACAAAGGAATTTTTGTTCTCAAACTCCTCTTGCCACTGATATAAATGTATCCTCTTCTGCTAGTGATATAGATGTATCTCCTCCCTCTATGAATTTACTGTCACTTTCTTCTCCTTTTATCCCAACTAAACCAATGTTCAATGACTTAGATTTCTAAACATAATGCTCTGATAACATGTTAAGTTTAGATAGTTTTGTCATTGTTGTATTTGATTACACTTTAAATATGCAGCTGGAATTGCCGAACTTCCAAGGAAATAATATTAATTGATTTCTATATATTGTCTTGGTCTGATTGATTTGATATTAATATTACCTCAAGAGGCATGATTACAAAGGCGTTTCATGAGTGGACATATCTCATGTCTACTCATGACATGACTTTATATTTAACAACTTAGTTAATGTAATCATTAGTTTCTTTAGTTAATACATTGCCTAATATACCTCTAGGCAATTCGATAATCTACTATAGCCTTATAGATCATTTTCTCGATCACAAAAGGGCTCATACGATCGTGTTTAGGAGAGGATAGATGTACTCAGAATCTATAAGTGCAAATAGAGTTTTGATTCTCCTATGAGGTGATAGAATTATAGTCATATAATTCATTACCCTAGTATCTAACCGAGGCTATAATGTCTTAACAATTTGCTTTCTTTTTTGTTTTTCTTCATGTGGAAGAAGTTGCAAGTTCTTTCCCAAGAATTTGAGCACATTTCACTTCACCTTCCACCTCTTTGTGCAAGTGCATCATTTCATTCCATCCGCAATTACACATAATCTCATTCTCCATCTGCATTTACATGTAATTCCATCCTTCATATGCATTTACATATAAACCTATTTTCCAAAGCCACTAACATGTAATCTCATCCTTTGAACCTAATTACATGTTTGCATCAAGTCATGATTGCATGTATATCACTTTACGTGTGATTGCATCCAAAGAACCCATTTTTGACTAAAGGTCGCACTTTTAAAGTCAAAGGTTATCATTTGCATGCATCCATATGCATCCCAACTTGCATTCTTGGCCATACCCATGAAAGCCCATCTTTGCCAACATGCAATCCATCTTTCCAAGCCAATCCATCTTTCCAAGCCCAACTTTGGCCCTTTCTATCCAAATACATATCCTTTCGAATTCATTTCTAGCCATCATATGTGTTCCAAGTGTCTAACCCATACTTCGAATACCCACCCCTCATGGATTCGTCATTGTAACTCAAATCCTAAAGTTCTCAAGGATTCAATCTCATTAGAAGATATTATCATCTTCATGTTGCGGCATATTCTTCAAGATATGTCTAAACTAAATTTAAAAAAAAAACAAAGATATCCCGTCAAGAAGGCATGTTTTGATTCTCAAGAAGCAGTAATTCATTTGATCTTCATTTTCCCAATGGTTGTCTAAGAACCTAAGTTTGTGTGTGAATGCACCAAGCACTTTGTTTCAAAAAAAAAGGTTAAAGGTGTTAATAGAAAGTTTTTTCTAGTTTACATCCAGACACCGTTGAGAAGCTTTTCAAAGTGTCAAAGATTCCAAAATGTGCCAATATACAAAGGAGAATCCACGACAACTTGAACAAAGAAAGTTTGATCACATCAAGTTAACAAATGACAACGGCTATCAAAAGACACAACACCATGTTTATCAAGGTGAATGCATTGGTACAAAGTACAGGAACTCCCTATCCTGTTATCACTCGGGATAGCATCGCCAAGTACAAGGCCCTTCAGAACAATCCCTAGGATTGTTTCATTTCTCTTCTGTCTTTCTTCTTCTTCTTGTTTCATGTTTGTAATTGAAGAGGATGTATTACATGAAAATGTGCAATTACATGTAATATGATTTATATGTGTAATGACATGTAATCCAATAATTTCTCTTGTTAGTTAGAGCAAGTCAAAGTTGGTTGAGTTGCTCCCACATTTTCCTCCACTTTTTTCTCAACTCCTTTGCCTATATAAAGGAGTGCCCCCTCATTGTAAATATTATCATTTGTTGTATGCAAGAAAGCTCTGCTACACTTGTGCAAGCATAACTTTGATTGTGTAATACAAATTTGGGAGAAAAGTGAATAAAAGAAGCAATTGGATTCAAAGCTTTGATTGAAAGCAATTGTGACAGAGCAAATTAGAAGCTTTGACTATAATGTGTGCCTATTGTCTTTGATTCATGTTGTTAGTTTGTGTTCAATAATAGACTAGAAGCTTTGACTGTAGCTTGTATTGCCTTCTCAAATTCATGAAAAATAGCAAGAATTGCCCTACTTTTGGAAGTCTTTGCTCTCCAATGATAGAGGTAGAATAGAGACCATCTACTTGTGGAAGTCTTTGCACCCCAATGGTAGAGATTTTTCTTATAAACTAGACAAATAGGACCTAGAGCCAAATCAATACACTTTCAGCTAGCCTTTGAGTTAGTGTTGGTTTATTGGTATCACCGTTTAGAACTTTAGATAGAAGTGTAGTTAGAGATTTCATCTTGCCCATTACTCGCTGTGCAAGTAAGTGGATCTTTCCTGAAAGTTAAGAGGAAAGAATATTGGTAATACCCTTTACAAAATCTCTCAACTTCTTGCTTACCTTGAGTTGATCCAAGGAATAGTGAGAAGGGGGAGCCTTCCCTTTAAGGTAGAAGAGACTTTGTCTCACACCCTATGGCTGATAATCCTATTTTGCGACTGGTTTACCCAAAACTGTCGGCTACAAAATATCCACCCAACACAACATAAGACATGATCAATAATGCTAACCCTTTAGGTTACAATAATTTCATATTGCAAGGAGCATAATAGGGTGAGGAGTTACTCCCACCAAAAACTATGGATGTTGGGTAGGGAGCATCTTTCACCTCCGAAATGGTGGACAATTGAACTTCCAACTAGATTTTGCAATACAAAGAAAATACCAAATTTGCATACCTAAAATAACTATCCCAGCCTTATATATAGCTTGGGAGAAACATCCCAAAGGATTACAAAGAGTTCTAACACACCCAACATGCTACCAACAATAAATAAAAAGGGTCCAAGAGATCATAAAATTAACATTGGGGCAAAACATACAAAATTATTAAATTTATTCATTTAATAATATCGGGGACATCATATTCCTTCTGGCCCAAACATTTCTTGCTCTCAGGCAATCATAGGCTTGGATGCTCCAAAATTTGTTCACCTTCCCAAGTGGCATCCTCAATTAGGAGATCCTTCCATTACACAAGGAATTCATTGATTGTGCGCAACCTCAACCACTTTTCTCTCACGTCAATGGTCTTTGTCGGCTCCAGCATTAGTTTTTCCTCTTCATCAATGAGGGGTAGTTCCTTCAACACAGTGACATGTTGTCAGACAACCTTCTTTAAGCACAACACATGAGGAACATTGTGAATCTAACTCCCTGCAAGAAGTTCCAATTTCTAAGCAACTTTCCCACCCTCCAAACCACTCTGTAGGGTCAATAGAAGCACAATTTCAACTTCTCCTTACCACATGCCTTTAGGGAGGATTGTCTATATGGTTGAAGTTGGAGGTATACCAAATCGTTAGCCTTGAAACTTTGCTCGATTTGATGTCAATTGGTATACATCTTCTACTAGTTCTAAGCCCTCTACAGATTATTCTTGAGAGATCTCAAGATATCCAAATTCTCCTATAACTAGTCTTTGGTCCTCAATGCGTGACTGTCACCAAATGCCAGATCCACGAATGATGAAGGTTCATAACCACAAAGTGCTTTGAAGAGTGTCATGCTTACTAACATGCGGTAGGTGGTGTTGTAATAGTGCTCTCCACCAATGTAATCAATGGGCTCATGCCTTTTGTTGTGCTAAAACATAGTTCCTGAGATAACCTTTTAGTCATTTGTTCACAATCTCCATTAATCCATCCATCTGTGGGTGGTAGCTCGTGCTTAGTGACAACTCTGTCCTTGCCAACCAAAATAACTCCATCCAAAAAGTGTTGAGAAAGTGACTATCCCAGTCACTCAATCTATTTCACGGAAGACTGTGCAAACAAAATATCTCATAAAAGAACAACTCAGTCACTTGAGTTGCCTGACATCGGATGGATATGACAGAAATAGGCATACTTGGTCAAACGGTCAACCACAAAGAAGATGCAATCTTTTCCTTGCACCTTATGAAGCTCGATAATGAAATCCATCAAGATGTTGTCACACTTCTTGGGATTGCAAACAGCTAAAACAATCTTGCATGTAATGTGTACTTGGATTTGTTTTACTAATAGGTGGACCAATCCCACACATACTAGAGAACATTGTTCTTAGGCCCTTACATGAAAACCTTTCCCAAATATGTCTATAGGTTTTCAAGTATCTCGAGTGTCCAATCAAGGGTGAGTCATCCATTTCTTTTAGAATCCTTTCCATCATGTTGGACTCAGGTACCAAATAGATTTTTCCCTTGTAGTAAATGATAGCATCAACCACCTTGTATCTATCATCCTACAATTGGCCATCCATTAGCTAGCATGAAAAACTATTCTTGGAGTACTCAACCAACAGATGTGTCTTCCAATCAGCTGAAATCTGGGATGGAGAATATGGTAAGCCTTCTTGACAAGGCATCAGCCATCACATTTTCACACTCAATATCAAAATGAAAGGCTTGAATTTTTTTTACCCACTTTGGTTGTTGCTAGTTCGAATCCCTCTACTCCAAGAAATATCTTAGGTTGCAGTTTGTGTGCACGACAAACTTTTCTCCAACCAGGGTTTGTCAAAATTTTGTCAACATGTTATGATGGCAAGCATCTCCTTGTTTTAGATGGAGTACAACCGCTCTATTCTTGAGACTTTTCAACTCTCAAATGCAATGAGGTGACGGTCCAGCATAAACACCACTACAATGCCTTCTCTTGGCACATCACTCTAATGTGAAGGGTTGAGTGAAGTCAAGTAGTGCCAAAACCGGAGAGAAATTGATGACTTCCTCCAACTTGTTGAAGATGTGTCGTGTATGTTCATTCCAATGGAAATATCCTTTCTTTTTCAGGTGTGTCAATGGCACACTAAGCTACGAGAATGCCTTTCCAACCTTTTGCCATAACTGCACAATTCGAAGAATCCACGCAGATCTGAGTCTTAGTAGGAGGCGGCCAATCCAAAATGGCTCAAATCTTCTCCTTGTGTACCTAAACCCCTCGAGTATTGATGATGTATAACAAGTAGAGTATATGTGACTTCAAACTCGCATTTGGATCTTTTGGTAAACAGTAATTGTGACCCTATCATCCCCAACACTCTGTCCAAATGCCTTAGATGTTCCTCCCATGTCTTATTGTAGATGATTATGTCATCAAAGAATACCAATAGGAACTTGGGCAGTTGCTTGTTGAAGATGTGGTTCGTGTGGGACTGGAAAGTGATCGGAGCATAGATCAAACCAAATTGCATGACCATAAACTGTGTGCATAATGGCAACATAAAGTCGTCTTCTCCACATCTTGCTCCCTCGTGCAAATTTGATGGCAATCAAAGTGGAGATCTATTTTGGAAAAATAAATTGTGTTGCGTAACTCATCCAAAAACTCGTTGATCATGGGGATGGGGTACCTATTTTTGATGGTCTTCTTGTTCAATGCATGGTAGTCCACACTCATCAAGAGGGATCCATCCTTCTTCTTTACTAGCACTACCGCTGACACAAAGGGACTCGAGTTGGACCTGATCTATCTTTTTTTGAGGGGTTCCTAGATGATTAGAACATCTTCTTGATCTTAAGACTTTTTACAATGGCAATAGGGTGTGGTGATGACAGACTTGGCTCCTTCTTCCAACTCGATAGTGTGCTCAAAGCCACTGTGTGGAGGTAAGCCAGGTGGGATTTCGGTGAAGACCATGCTATGCTTATCCAACACCGCCTAAAAATCCTCATCCTAGTACTAAGTTTGTTGCCCCTACTTTTAACATGCTAATTTCCCAACCATAATTTAACAATTTAATATAAATGAAATAAACACCACTTTCCATAATTTATATGCATGAAAGATATTTATAACTACTTTACATAATCATGTAAAAGGGATTAACGGGTACAACAGAAATTTACTATATTCTAGTTAACTACTCATATCATCAAAATGAAAGACAGTTTAATTCAATTATAATTAAATATTTGGAAATATGAAATAAGATTATAACAATAGCAACCAACTAATCATATCTTCAGTTGAACTTTGAAAATATATACAAAAGTAAAATACTCAGTAAAAGACAGTGACATGAAATGCAGATCCTTTTGTGTTGAGCAAGTCCTAGCATTGTCAGAGGCTTAACCTCCCAACCGCGGAGCCTAAGTATCCCCAAACAATCTCTATTGAGAAATGCCCTCCTTGCATGGGATTAGGCACAAGACACCCTTGTCTTACCACTGAGCATCCTGGTGTTAGTGTCAACTCACAACTAACTAGGCTATGAATACCTTTCATCAACCTATCCATCCAACTGCAAACTATCCTGACCTCTAGTGATCATAGTAGCATATTAAGCATATTAAGCCACTACATCTACCCTGGCCAAGGATTTACATGGATGTTGTGTGCCCGATCACCCACCACTTGACAACAAGATTATACCCCTTGACCATCACAAGCTAACTTGGTTTAGTTGATTTGCTTATATTCATTTCTTGGTTAGTTTAGTATTGATTATCCAATTTTGGTTTTGCAAGTTACATTCACATAATCATTTGTTATCAACCTACACCCTTCATCTCGATCTTGCTTGTCATCCTTGATAAATCTTGATGTGGCTGTCCATTAAAACTCTGATTACTACAAACAAGTTTTTCTCTGCCCAACCCGGGCTTATAACAAATATATAAAGAAAGGTTCATTGGCATTCATAAACTTTTATCTTTGACTCTCTAAGGGTGCCTATTCTTATCTTAGAGACACAAGGATTATGCCCCTATATAAGAATCGCATAGAGCTCTAGTGGTTAACAGATCGTTTTCAAATATCCTTTTGCTTTTACTGTTTGAGCCCAAATAACGGAAAATAAATGTTCCCAACAATTGGGAAGTTGTGTACACTATATGAACTAAATTTTAAAAGGTACAACTCCAATGTAATTAAAGATGCGCAATGAATATGTTTGTATTTCCTAATTAACAGGGTTATGCTCTTAACCCAAGAGTACAAGAGGCATTAACCAAGTTTCCTATATACATGACGGACTTGGGCATTAAAAAAATTACGACTGATATTACCCCACTCACAACCATGAATGTGTTGGATTTTCACTTCCCTTTCTTCCTCACTCCTATATGCAACTAAGGACACTTGTATGTGAATAACTCACACATCACTACTTATCTAATCTTCAAGAATGCAAATGAATAATGAAAGTAAATGTAATAGAGCCATAGTAATTCTCTAAATCACTTACTGATTATTAAACTTTAGAAAGCTTCTACTCTGCTAAAACTTAACAACCATCAAGTCCCATGAACATTCCATTCGTTAGACATAAAAGAAGAAATGACAACAACAAATGAAAAACAAATCTTGACAAGAATCTTGAGACTCACTCAGTTGTCTCAGCAACAGGGGGAGAACGCACACCAAAAAAAAAAAAAAATTTAATTAACTTTGAAAATAGTACATATAGACCTTTAATCTTTTGGTCATTAAAAAATTTAAAATTCTTTGAGAGACAAAACGTATAGAAAGAAGAGCGACACTCCTCACTTTATTGCAAAGCAAGGATTACGGGGAGATTAAGAAGCCTAAGCGTCTACATTCCTTCTACCAGTTTTCTTGGCATTTTCTTGGTTCTGCTTGTAACTCTTCATGGCCTCCAAGATAATTGAAAGGTCATCCACAAGGGGTATCTACAAATTGTCAGAGCACAGCATCCAGTACTCATGACCATCTGCTAACTTACTAACACAAGCGGACCTTGATGACATTTTCTCCACAACCTTTGCCGACATCCCATCCAAAGTTGTGAGCTTGTGAAGTTCAGCGATTTAGAAGTTTAAAGGGTGCACTGACTCATCAATGAGGTCTTCATATGTTCGATGTCAATGACATCCCCACTTTTGCTCACATGTGATTTGGTGTGTAGATCTCTAAGATACGTGAAGAGGGTTTCCTCCTCTTCTTTTATTGAGTCATATACTTTCCTCCAATACTTCTCAGCGTTGAATATGCTCTCTCTTAAATTCAAGCGAATATAGCCACTACATCATGGGCTCATTGCCAGTCTTCAATATTCCCTGGCTAATGGCACTTTCGACCTTCAAATCCATAACCTCCTGCAACAACATAGTGATTTCCTTATACTTACCAATATCCTTCTTCGATGCCTAGTCGGAGAACATAGTCTCTCCCAGCTTTAAAGCCTCCTCTCTCCCAGCTTTAAAGCCTCCTTGCAGAGGTTGCCAAGTTTCTCAATGATGGGTAGCCCCCTGACATTCATGTCCTTGACCCATCCTCGCCCAATCTATCAAAAATGTTTTCCCTCCTGTAACCTGGCAAGCAAGGCCTTATTCTCTTCTATTGATGGGTCAAATATTTTAGGGGCAAAAGAATCTCTTGGCAGAATGGAGAGTGGTGCTAACAATTGCCCAATATACTCAAACAATTCCCAATAAGACGCTTTCAAACGATCCTTCGATGATTTCAGCTTATCCAACTCTTCCTCTATGTTGATTAGCAGATTTCCACATTCCCATCACGGTGTTATGCCTTGGAGATCTGATATAATAGGTCTAGATGTTAAAATCTACTGGAGAGTGTCCTGCTATGTCTCTTTTGCCATGGGCTTGAGCTATTTCCATCACAACATTTTCCATGTTAACATCTCTTCCTAAGGCAGCTAGAGTATGAGCCTTCTTGGTCTTCTAAACAGGGGAGGCAGATTTGTCGCTTGACTAATTAGGTTTTTGGGAGGGGCACTCTCCTCTACTCTTCTCCTCTTCTTCTCCAAAGTGTTCTCCAACCATGACTCAGCAGTCAAAACGTTGAGAGAGGACTAGAGGGAGTCTACATCAAAAAGCTTCATCGTTACAGGAGTATGTTTCTACTTTGAAGAAAAAGAAAACAAAATTGTTTTAAAGGAAGAATCAATAACAGAAGCATTACCTTGACCCCCTTGATCTTGCAATTTCTCTTGTGGTGGTGGGCTTCCATCGAGCCCATCATTCAAACAAAACTATTTTAAAAGAAGCATCAGTAATAGGAGCATTACCTTGACCCCCTTGATCTTGCAGTTTCTCTTGTGGTGGTGGGCTTCCATCGAGCCCATCATAGGGTTGGTTCCCATCAAACCCATTCAAGTTAATCACTTCTATGCTCGCACCTTTCTCTTTCTCAACCAATGTTCCTTACCCTTCTCCTTTTCTTTAACCTTTGTCGCCTCCTTAGTTGATCTTATGTTTGGAGCAGAGCCACCTCTGCAAGTGGGCTGAACTGAGATATTATCTTCTAGATATTGGTCTCCTCCACCAGTGGTCTGTGAGGGTCCCGATTGTGATGGACGTGGTGCCGGCAGAGCTTGTAATGGCAATAAGGGAAGCTTGCGTTGGATTGGAGGCCAAGGGTGAGGCACCTATTCTTTTTCTCCTTGCCTTAGTCTATTCCACCCATTTATTGGTCCTCTTTATTATGCCACCCATCAATTCTTCCAAGCTCTACACACTAGGCTCCATAGGTGCTATGGAATTAGTGGGGGTACCATTAATTGCCTTCAAATATGTGGATGGTTGCATATGTAAACCATCATTGTCGATACCATCCAATTGCACAACTTGATTTGTTGTATAGTTAACCTTGAGTAGAATCTTTCTCTACTCTCAATTTCATCGGCGGAATCCGCCAAATAGCCTCTAGCATGAGGATATGCCTAAAGCTCAAACCCAATAGCAGATCATCTTTAATATAATTTATTGGGTTGCATTTCAATCTTATTACCTCGTAGGAGTCCAGTTTGCACCTTTCGATGAACGCCTTTAACATATTCTTGGCATTTGAGTGTGACACACAAGAATAGGCCCCAACTATGATCAATAAAGGGATACCTGCATTTCGCATGTCTGCACATAGAGTGTTCACCGCTAGAATTTGGTGAAAGATCTAAATCAAAACAATCCTATCATCTCGATATTTTGATAGATTCCAAGGGAAGTCATCAAACCCAACTACCCTAATGTATGTGAATGAAGGAAATTGAATGAAATAGTTGTCGAACTGGGTCACAATACAGAGCTTTTGGAGATAACGTCCTCTCCAGGCACCCTTGAAGTTCTCTGCAAGAGCTCATTGTGAAGGCATTATCTACTTTAACAAATTCTACATAATTGTTATGCAATTGGAGGCAAGGGTTGATGTCATACACATGGACATCCTCATCATATTCCACAACATGAGGAAGCCTAGGCCATAGCTGACAATAGCTAGGGCATATATAAATGGGACAACATGAAGAACTATCTTTGCGTCTTCATTGTTTGCAATCATCCAGATAATTGCACGGTTAGGATCTGAGCCCAATCTACATACTCTACTTCCGCGCATACTAGCACCACATAATAGTAGTGCTCTACAAAGTTTAGGGTGTCTTCATCCCCTTTTAACCTATGTAGAAGCACCAAAATATCAACAATCTCCCTTTTTAAATTCATGCCAAAAAGCATCTTGGGTAGCTTACTCCAGCTATTTATTGGCACCTAGAACCACGCTGCTAGGTCACCCCTCCTGACCATCTTCTTTTAATTATAGCTCGCTATCGAGTTCTAGAAATTCATCTCATTGAATTCTTCTCTACCTGGTTGGCTGGCTGAAACAATTATGCATGGTGTCCCAGTCAATTGTGAGTAATACTTCATTGTTCGGCATTTTGATTTGCTACATGTCGAGATCATAGCAAGCTATGCATTCCAAGATCAGCTCGGGGGCTTGAACAGACACGGGAAAACCCATTGCTTCCACTGAACCACTCTCCTTCAGCTTTTGAGTGATGGGGTGAATTAGGTTGGACTGCAATCTTCTGTGCAGCCTAAATCGTAGAACTTGAGCTAGGTGTCACTAAGATTCTTCAACTAAGAGTACATCTCATTCAAACTATCATAACCAGAGAATTTCATTGCCATGGCTGAGATCTCATATCAAATTGCAAGGGCTCTGCTTCATTGCCGAAATTGAAAATGCATGTTTGACAAGTATAATGAAAACCTTTCCGAAATCCATTTTTATGAATTTGTTGTGTGATCTTTGGGCTTGGATTTTGGCACCACACGAATGAAGGATGTTGTATTAATTAGAAATGACCCTTTTCTAGCAGTCAGATTTGAGATAAATGCCCAATTGTTAATGGTCGAAAATTACGTCAACACGTCCCATCGCCTTTATTTCTCACACTATCAGAATTTCATTTCAATTTAAACCTAGAGCCGTGGCCTTTTCAATTTCTCAATTCTCACCTTCATAACATGAATCGGTGATCCTTGTTGTTAGTGGAAAATCTAGGCACATGCTGCAATTACCCTTAAAGTGAGTTGTTTGAACTTGAGGAAGGCACTTTACCATTTTCCGCAAACTCTTGTTTCATCGCTTTCTTTCTTTGCAGGGATGCAAAGGGGAAGCTTCTCCTCCATAATAGTATGTTTAAGGAATCCCTGAGGGCATATTCCCTAATCCTCTGTGTTGGTTTGTTGAGGGTACAATACTACTCTTACTTGTGGGGTAGTATCCATCTTATTGTTTCTCCAAGCGGAGTAGTAGCACAGATGGGAAAACTCTAAACTTGCGACCATTTGAGTGCTCTGGCAAGCTTGGACTAATTTCTCATCGGGGGTAGGGAGCATCCTATGACATACTTTTCTGCTAGACAAGAGGAGTACCCAATATTACTTATGTGCAACAGTTTTTCGGTTTTCCCAAAACCTACATAACGCAATTAGAGGAGAAGCATGAGAAGAGAAATCCCAAAACCCGCATAACTAAGGGAAAGAGCCCAATGAGAAATAACCTGACTCATACTCTGATTTTGGACTTGGACTAGAGTTTTAAGATTAGACTCGAGATTTAGCATACTACCATATGAAAAAAGATAGGGAACCAAACTGGGGGCAACAAACTGTAATCTTCCTCTTAATTTAAATTCTAAAAAGAATTCTTAGTTGTATACAGCAAATGAATTAGATCGATTTTATGTACTTAAGCAACCAGCTATGTAATCATAACATCCAATTTTGGACTCTAGTCTGTTTGGTTCTACTCATGACATTAACATTCATCTATGCTACGTGCTTAACCTTAGGGCCTATAATCATAATTAATGAAAAGAGATATGCAGAAAGAATGCATGACCTGGTTTGTAAACATTCACTAGTAAGCAAATCGCAGGTAGGAAAAATAACCCCAATAAAGAGGCAATCACAGCTAAGAATCAACCATAGTATGGATGCATTTCGTAGATATGAAACAATGGCAATAAGAATGCAAATTGCATATATAAAACAATGGCAAAATGAATGCAAAACGCAGATATGAAAGTACTCACTGATATGAAAGCAAAATCGTCAATATAGAGAAAGGCTTCCCCCCCTTTTTCAAATGCATGCTCAATTCATACATATGCTCTCCCGAATGGAGTTACGAGCAAGATAGAGGAAAGGTGGAAAAAATATTAGTTACGTTCTTGGCTTAATATTCAAGTCTCTCAATTTAAAAGGCCAATAATGACAAATGGCCGACGGAGGCAATAACAATATAGACCACTGGAAATATAATATGAAGGCCAATGGAATAATTTAAAATATTATCATAAGATGGAATTAATAATAACTTATTCTTCATGTTTTATTATAATGATGCCTATTATAGTTACCTATATTCGTATGTGTATGTGCATGTATACATATTATTCTAAATATACATATTTTATGTATACATTGTGTTTTAAGTTTATGTATACATTCGTGTACATTATATTTGAATATTTACATGTAGGAATCTATGTAAGTACCATGGGTACCATTGTACTTGAACGTGTTTTCCATGCTAATTCTTAAAGGTAACAATTATTCTTAGTTTTGATTTATGTTCAAGAAAAATATTTTTATTTTATTAAATGTGTTGATGTGGTTAGCTAATGGTGATCTCTTGGTATACCCTTTCTTGCCTAGTCCAATTTTCCCTCGACCATGGTGGTTTAGGACTCATACCTATTAACTCAATGGTAGGTGATGCCCTCATGATCAATTCCCTCTCTGGCAATGCTTTCCCCCGTCATCTCATTCCTACAAAAGAAATTTACCATGGTAATAACATATTTTCCGTCATTCAATAGAATCAAAACTACTATAGCAAGTAATCATATTAGCTATCCATTTCCAATTCATAGAACATCATAACGATTAATCACTATTCCAAACTCCCATGAAATTATAACAGAAAACCAAAGCTTCCATTTAACATGAAACCATAACAATTAATTAATTTAACCAATCAACTCAACTTCGCATGAAGTCTCAACGGTTATAAAGAATATTTTATAAATAAACAAAAATAGGGATGTAATATTGCTCCCCTTAGAACTACCATTTTGCAATCTACTTTGAAGAGCAGATCCATTAATTTGAAACATTGTGTGTACTTGTCAAGAGTCTCCATCCACTGGATGCCCTGTATAACCACCATGTCATTTAGATCTACTACAAAGAAGTCATATGTCACCGTGTGATTCCCCATGGTAATGCTCAACTATGGAAGTAGATGGGTACACGACAAGAAGTTTCCTCCTACCACCTTGACTTGGAACCCTTCGTGTGCCTCTATATGCAAACCCCTTCAATTCACAAGGGATGAGTTATTCAAGTTGAGTGTGTTTCCACTGTCAAGCATGACCATGACCTGCTACCACTAGAGTGTACCCCATACCCGAAATATAGTGCACCTCAGAGTACCAACAAGTATTGCAATATCCCATCCTTTTCGTACCAAGGTGGCAATCCTCTTTGTATGGTTTATGTTAGTTTATGTTAGCCTCCTTCAAAGCTTGTTGGCCATCTCCCTCAGGCTCATGTTCCTCATGCTCCTCCTCATCAGATGTCACCTCAAAGCAATGGATTTTTCCTTTTCCCAACCATGAGTGCCCTAGCTCCCATGACTCTTTACAAAGAACACAAAGCTTCCTCCTTTTGAGCTCTTGTCTAGTGGCCTCATCCAATGATGGCTTCTTTGGTGAGGAATCATTGTCTTTCTCCTTCAGAGTGGGGGATGGTTTGGCATGTGAGTAATTCTTTAAGAAGAAGATGAAGTTGCCATGTCATGTCACGTGCCAATCATGATTGTTGTCGTGAGTGTGTTGGAGTTAAAACCTTGACCCAACATTTTAGAGGTTTGATTGATTCATCCATAAACAATACAACTAGTCTCCTCTCTAAAATGTTTACAACTAACACTAATAGCCTCTGAAATTATTTGATGTAACTGTCCACCAATCCGATTTGCTTTAGTTGTGCCAACTCCTTGAACTTGAGCTCAAGGTTCTTTCCATAAAAATGGTCTATAAGTTTCTTAGTGAAGTCGACATATGAAGTGACTCGATCATGACCGAGGGCGACCATCCCATGGTGTCATCATTTGTGAGTGACTCCTTCGAGGTGTAGTGCTACAAACTTGATTACCTCTTCTTCAAGCATTGGGTTGAGTTGGAAGTACATATTTGCCTTTTGTACCCATACTTGATTTGATGTATACGCAAAACCATCAAAGGATGATAAATTTATCTCATCAATCTTTCGTTTGATATCATCATTGTAATGGCATGTCTTCTGGAATATCTCATCTGCAAATTGACATAATCCTTGAAGGTTAGTTATGCTCCAAACCCAACATCAAACCAATCTTGCCTGAATTAATCTTGCATCTCCAAGGAAGTAGGCTCTTCTTCTCCAAATTGTTCAAGCCTTTGGGGAAATGTCAACATCATTGGCAGTGTGTAGGAGCGATATGTGTGAGGCTCCTCCTTGACAAAATCATCATTGTACCCATTGTGTCCTCCACTACTTGTCATTCCTTTTAACAAAAGCCGAAGGATTTCACCAATTTGTTTTTGTCCCTTCACCAAGGTCTCACCAAGTTTGTTCTCCATTTACCAAAGTCTCACTCATTTGTTGTTGTCGTCTTGTAAGCTCACATAGCAATGTCATCATCTATTTGCTCAATTCCCCCATCTTGTCTACTGATTGGGATCTTGACTACATTTAATGTTACCCAACAAGCTGGCATGATCACCAACACTGATAACACTATAATATTTTGAGTCATTCACTTTGTGTATTATGGATGGTCCAGGAAAGACACCAACTTGCCCATATGGTAAACTTACCTGTATGCCAATGACCCAAGCTAATGACCAACAATGACTATAGCCATTCACAAGATCTGTTGTATGGTTTTTCACAAAATTTGTTGTATGGCTCTAGACTTTGTTGTACAGTGCCAAGAGTTCTTTTCATATGGACTCCCTCCTTGTTGCCCGAGTCGCCCCTCCCTATCATGTGGGTGACTCCTTGTCATACAGTTCATCAAAGTGTATGCTCCAGTGTGTGCTATATGACAAGCATACTTCCTACTTTGTCTATGAACATACGGATTGGCAATGCTATCAATGAAGCCTTAGTTGCAATTTATACCGCCATAGGCGTTAGACTCCTATTGTACGGTGGCATACAGTGATTTATAAGAATGTTGTGAATGTATTAGTCAATTTGTATATTTAGACTGCCTAGTATAGTAAAATCAATATTCCGTAAAAATAAGATTTCCAAATGCACCAGTAGATGTAATCAATAATGATACCCTTCAATAATGATAGCATTTCATATTAAAATAACTTTGGACTAAGAGCAGAGAAAAATAGGGTTAGGAGTTACTCCCACCGAAATTGTGGATGCCAAGTAGGGAGGATCTTTCACCTCCAAAATGGCAAACAACGTAACTTCCAATTGGAATTCACAATACAAAGAAAATACCAAATTTGCATACCCTAAAGCAACTAACCTGGCCTTATATATGACTTAGGGGAAACGTCCCGAAGGATTACAAAAAGTGTCGACACGGACAACATGATTCCAAATTTCCAACCATAAAATAAAAAAGCCCTGAGAGATAATAAAATTAATGTCGGGGCCAATCATACAAAATTATGAAATTAATTTACTTAATAATTTCAGGGACATCACAACATGCCCTCCGTTAATGATGTTGAAGGATTTTCCTTCCCAAAATGGATCTCCAACAGCATTGTTGCAAGTTGGAAACAATTTATGAGAGTCATAAATCACCTGATTTTTCCCCCAAATTGAAATTGCATTGGCAGGAGTATCCACTTGCTTCAACTTGAAACACTTACCAGTCTTCAATGATTTTGTAATCCTTTAATGACCAATCTTACCACTGTTCAGATCTGGAAATAACACATAATGATCTAATTCCATCAAAATCAACAACTAAAAAAGAAACAGCAGCAGCAACTCTCAAATTCTCTTATCAAATTCAGGAACGAGAACATGCTATTGAGCGGACCCCTTCTGCAGAGACTGAAAAGCTTCCCAAATAGTCACCAATTGAAATTTTCTCCACTGTGCAATTAGAAGTACTTGTAAATCAACTGAAAGTTTGCCAAAGAAATCATATAATAGCTGATTGGAATTAAAGCAACAGCATTAATTTTGAAGTTTTTATTGATAACACTCCTTGATTTTATCGATAACCCTTCTTGATTCATTCTTTCCTCACCTAGAACCTTCACAAGAGGTTGTCATAATAAGTATTCAAATGTAACTTATTGATGGTTGTACAGCATCAAAACAGCAGCATTAATGAAATTATTCAAACTTCTAGATCTCTTAACAGCCACCTCACTGTCATTACTGAACTCTTATCACCTTTGGCAGACATTGTTTTGCATTAGAATTGAGTGTTAAAGAAACATAATCATGCTTTTCCTTCCTTAATGTGTTTATCATGAAACATTCTTCAAAAATAGTTGGTATATGAATACAATTTCGCAACTCATCAAAATGATGGTGTCTCCAACTTCTTGACAAGTAGAAACTCATAAGTTTAGACACCACACAAGGTTGATACAAACAAAATAAACTCCATCCAGAAGGTATGCCTTCGTTGGAATTAATACATTGCATATCTTGGTTCCATATCATAAAGCTTAGGAAAATCAACCATGATGATCAATACATTTCCTACATAACCCTATAAAATAAAAGCATGCATATAAGTATAAAGATAACCCAATTCACATATCACAAGGTAGCACAAGAGATAACCTAGGAAAACCCTCATAGACAGAAAAACCCAGCCTCCAAAAGCATCCATGCAAAATGCATTATACACAAATAAAACATTAAAAAATGCACTTCTAGAATCTCCATGAACACCTCTGAAACATCAAGAAACAAAATTTCATGACAAATGGATTCTGGAAATCTGAAATGTTAACATCAAGCCTCTCCAATGCATCCTCCATGTAATCTGCAAGTTATTAGATAAAATAAAACAGATGTAATTAAATTTTATCCCCAACAGTTGGTTCTCAACCAGCATCGGCATGCCTGAATATTTCATATTGTAAATGCAGTTTGAGTAAATTAAATTAAATAGATGTAATTAAATTTTGTCCCTAAGTTCGTTATCAACCCACATCAGCATGCCTATATATTTCATATTGCACATGCAGTTGAGGACCACTCATATGATATCTTGTACATAGTGCATAATTGATAAATGAGAATATAGCCAGGTCTTTCTAAAATATATTTACAAGCAGTTTATATTATTTTGTTAAGTAAACAGTAATTTGCTACATCCGTTTACTCTATAAATTTATCAAGTATGCCACACGAGTAAACACCCCATGTATCCACACATCCCATGCCATGCTTCACCCATGCATTCTCAAAATAAACTCAAAATAGTGGCAATCTAGCCAAAATCCCAACAAGCTAACACTAAACCAATATTCATGTGCTTTCTTTTATAAGCATAAGTAAGTGAAAGTCCTTCAAGATATACACTGACATAATGTTCATAACTATTCTTCCAATGACCTCAGTTTATATTATACCAGCGCTAAGAATTTATACAGCTGTGTTTTTTTCCAGTCTATATAGTCATCATTTTACATCAATGTATGAAATATGCACCTTCAGATTTTGAGGGGAAAGATATTTTGTAGATACCAGAAAAAGCAGAGAGTTTTCTTATTTATTGGTCATACCTAATCAAACTGTGATTCATATATTTTTCTTTTTTCAACTCATCAGCTTTCATTTCCTTTTTAACAATTCCATGTGGATATTTACTACTTCAGAATCGAATATTCATAAGCCAAAAGTCAACCTCAAGAGAGCAAAAAGGCCTGGTGACAGACGTTACAGGACCTAAAAGTTGTTGGATATCCAGGCTTCAACTGTGACAACTTCTGATTCTAAAATGATAATATTAACACATAGAAGGATTTCACAGGGATTCATATTGCTTATAGATTTCTAATGACCTGTGTAACTGTTCTAACTTCTTGTATTCAAAATAACTTGGAGATCATCCAGACACTAAGGTCCATTTGGTTTGTGGAATTGTAGAAATCAAGATTTCTACAATTTGCGATTTAGCCAAATCAAGATTTTCCAAATCTTCATTCCTATTTTTGGGATTTTACTTGAATCTTTTGTTTCACTCGAAAAATGAGTGGGACGACACATTTTTATATGTAAGCTTGGAGTTGTAGGCAAACTCCAAAAAGTAGTCCAATTTATTGTTTTTGCACTCCTCAAAAAAGCATAACCAGGTTTTGATTTTCAATTTCTAGTTGCTAGTAGGAAGTCTGCAAACCTGGTTTTGAGACAAAATTAGAAGTCTGGTATTCTAATTCCATGTTGCCAATTTTGAAACAAACGCAAAAATGGATTATGAAAAAGCCAATTCCCACCATCTTCCACGAACCAAACATACCCTAAAAGAAATATGATTTAAATTTCTAAAAGGGTTCTAGAAAGCCTGTACTTCTGCAGAAGTTTTACAAATTTAGCATGTTTAATTTCTATAATATCAAAAACCCTTAAAAAGAGTTTCAATTGAGGATTTATGGTACAGCTGACCAAACAGGAATAAAGGAATGTCAAGCACGGATACCTCTAAAACATTAAGACTGTTCTAAATAAGAAGTTTTAGTCCAGTGACTCTTCAAACTGTAATAAATTTCCAGAACCCATAAAAGGAAAAACAAAACAAACCTACCCAGGTGACAGCTCCTCATCAAATATTACAGTCTCAACATCCAGAGCTCGAATGGTGGTTAAAACCTCTGCAACTTTACCAGATCCAATATATGATCTAGGATTCGGTCTGTCCAACCTGTATCAAAATAATGTTATATGAGTGTTTTCACATCTTCCACTCTTTCAAAATGATAGCTTCTATAAGAAAGAACATTGGCCAAAACAAGGTGATCTGCACTTCTTATGTGGTTTTATAATTCTCACAAAAGACATGGAGATAATATCATAATAGGCATAAGGCTGCTGACAAGAACCATATGAAGTTATATACAAATAATTCTTTGTTTTGTTTAGATATCAAGTGTCCTAATAGTCACATTCATACATTAGTAAAAAAAAAGATTTTAAAGCTCAAGGACAAATATTAAAGAGAGAGACTACAAAGTTTAAATAAATGTAATACTCAAGGACAAATACTTATCTGCACATAAACATCATTGATACAAGTTGCTCCAGTGAGGGTCCATATGCAACAAATCAGAAATTGCCTTCTTAGATTGTTTGAGAATGGAACATCTCCCCTCTAAAGATGGTTTAAGTGGCAATGGAACATTGATTGTTATTCCCCCCACAATGTCCAATTCCCACTCTTATATCAACTCACAGTATAATGTCCGAACTCTAATGGCTCTATAAGGACTTCCTAAGTACAGGTGGCCTAGGGTCAATGTCATGATATATAGAGTGAGAGACTGGCCATATTGATAGTTTGATGAGATGGTTTAGCTCTTCCTAATGGGTTTTACAAATTCCACATAATCAAATCATCTTGAATTAGTCTCCTTTTGGGATATCTTTCTAATAACTAGATTATTATCCCTTACTATTGTACTATTCTATTTTACATCATATACACTTTCTTTCATAAAAATATCATGCATGTCCTTACAATAATCTTCAGTTGATTCATCTTATCCCTTGGTAACATTTCCTTAAGCCAATTTGTCCAACAATTTGAGTATATTGTCAGTACTCCCATATTATGTTGTGAATCTAGTGTGTTGGACTCCACACACACTCTTACTCATCCACACATGTCCACATCTTATATCTTTTCAAGAAAGACAATCTTCTCAAGGAAATCTCTTTTTACAACCTGTTGGTAAGCAGATTGTTCTTTCGATTTAACTCTTAAATGCCCAAATTTTGTGAACAACATCTGATTACAACATGGGAAGTTGTTGTTAAATGACTAACTCCCCTCTAAATTCTTAAGTACAGCTCCCTATTGTATTTGTGATTTGCAATGAATTATGTTTTAACCCGAGAACAGAAAAGGTGAACCAAGCTAGGCCTAAACAAGAACTAACTTAGTCGAGAGTTGGAATTTTAAGATTAGTTAAGTCTATGGATTCACACATCTTATCAACCTGCAAAGCTTAACGACTCAGCAATGTATGCTATCTAAAACTAAACTGATATTAGCAAGAAACTAACTCTGGAGATGGAAAAGACAAACTTGAAAGAAAACATGGAAAGAAATTTCTCTTGAACCTATGATAACAACACAATAATCTTCCGTTTATTGTTTCAAAACAGGGGAATAAAACTTTGTTCATTCCTTGATTCAATTCAAACGAAAGAGAAAACATAAAACTAACACAGAAAGAATGGAACAGAGAATAATTAACATAAAATACCATTCAATTGTCTCTGCAACCTCAATATTTCACATCAAATATTAGTTGATCTTTTACTAATCTTTCAATTTAGTACATATAGGATTCTGAGATGACCGTTACAAAAAGGGACTAAAATCGGTTCATCTCCTCAAAATTGACAAATGGCAAGGAGCCAATTTGTCCATTACAATCATTACATCAAAATATGAAAGGGCGGGATGTTTGCCTTCTTTCTTTTTTCTGACTTTGCCCTATAGGCCTTGGTGGGGACATTGATTGGAATCAATTCTTCATGTCTATGAACATGTACATTAGTGTATCTCAAGAGCCACTTGGAATGCTCTTTCGCTAAATCTTTGATGGCATTTAACCACTCATGTATCTCCTCCATAGCCACATGTACACACTTGCCAAGTTTTTGGAGTTTGGAAACTCTATTCCGGTGATCAGAATATATCTCCGTCAAGCCATCTATATAACTGGCGAAGTTCTTTTGCATGACAGCCACTCTGATGATCCCCTTTCCTTGTCCACTGGTCTGCGAAACTGTATGTAGACCTTTTAAGAGTTCATAGTCTCTGTCTTGATCCTTTTTCACTATGGCCTCAATTTCTTTAAGTCCTTCCTCTGCCGCCAGAATCATTTCAGACTTGAACTGCATGCTTTGGAGCCACTCAAATAGAGGTTCATCTCCCCTAGGCAGAATCTTTGCTTCCACAACCTCCTTAGCCTTCATATGGATAATCATCTTCAGCAAAGAAATACAATCTTCACTCTTACCTTTTTCTACTGCCAAGGTAGCTCGATTGGCTGAAATATTGTCCTTCTCTGTTTCGAGCCTCAGTATTGCATTGTCGATCTGCTCTATAATGGCAAGTCCTTCTAACTTGAGTTATCCACTCCACTCCCTACCAATCTGCCCAAAATAATTGTCTTCTTGTAGCTGAAAGATGAGTGCTTGAACATCAGTAGCAGTAGGATCACTGGTAATTGACATTCTGGAGAAGCTTGCCAACGGGGTGACTAACTGCCTGATAAAGCCATTGAGTTCATGAATTTCCGCCTTCATTCTGACTTTTAATAATTTAAGGTTTTCAAGTTGTCCCTCTATCACATCATTTGTTGACTTCCATAGACCAACCTTGTTGTTATGTCCGACCTCCTCGAGATCCACAGAATGCAAGGCAAAATCATCCGCAGACATATCTTCGATTCTTCCCTCTTTAGTGGGTTTGGTAATTTCCATCGTCTTATTCCCTGTGTCTAGGTCTTTTCCAAGAATTGACAAGGTCTTCTTCTTTTTGACTTTGCTCAATGCTGATCCAGAGAGGATAGCCAAAGATAAAGTCTCTTTATTAGGAACTCCATCCTCTTTCCTCTTCCTTTTTTCTATTTAAGATGTCCTGCAGCCATGACTCTGTTTTGATCACCTTGGATGCAGTCCCAAGTGTATCCATACTAAACATCTTTCTCTTGACTAGGGTCAGTGTTTTTGTGGCTGAAGAGAAAGGATTCTTTGGGGTTTGTGAGATGAGCGTTGAAGATTTCGGGCCTTTCTCTGCTTTCGTAGTCTTCTTTCTTGCTTCATCAGACTCGGTAGACTCACTCTCACTGCTTCCACCATCTCTAAGATCTACTACTTGTGAGTGGGGACTACTTGGAAGGAGTAGTGCCACACTCACAGATGGGATTGGATTGCTATGGGGCAAGAGAGCAAGTGTGACTGCACCATCTTTTACTCCCTCTACCCTCTTCTTCTCAACTTCTGATGGAGTTCCAATTACAAGTAGAGAGACATCCTAACAAGTTCTGGCCAAGGGAATGCTTTTATCGGGAGGTTGATCACCTCCATTTGATGGTTGCGCTGGCCCCTGAGTAATAGATAATGTTGCACTTGATGTACCACCTTGGGAAGAAGAAGCCGCTGCAACTTTTGGAGAAGCTTGAGCGAATGTGCCTTTGCTCCGACTCCTAGTTGTGATCCATTTGACCCATTCTCCAGTACATTCGACCCATTTTCCGATCCTCTTGTAGATTTGAGCCATCATTATATCTAGCTCTTCCCCGGTGTCTTCATAAGGTTGCGAGCTTATTGGAATGCCTCTGAGCTTTGTCAGGTAAGTGTTGCTATATATGTTCTAGCCATCATCCTCTATTACTTCTACATCAATATTGACTTTGTACATTTTCACCTGATCGACTGTTAATCTAGCGAAGGCTTGGTTACGGCTCTCAAACTCATTCTTGCAATTGGCCCAGTAATCCTCAATGGTGGTAATGTGCTTAATTACACTTCCGATTTGCAAAACATCCCTTGCATACCCATTCGAGTCGAACATGGGTCTCAAGACTTCATACATGTCCAACTTATACTTCATCTCAAATACCTTCAACATGTTCTTGGCATCAGAGCAGGTGTAGAAGCTAAAAGCCCCCACCTTCATGGGGAATTCATAACCCTCCTCCTTCAAGCTCTCGCTCAACACATTCACTTGAATGGCCTGCCGCACGATCTCGATCAGCACGAGCATGTCACTGGGATATCTTGGTAGCTTCAAGGGGAAACCATCGAAAGCTACAAGATGCAAATAAGAAAAGGATGAGAATTGGATGGAATAACTCCCAAACTGGCTAATGGTTGCGATGGCTTTAGGACTAAATCTCCTTTCTAGACATCCCTATAGTTCCCTGCAAATCCTCATAGTGAATGCATCATTAACTTTCACCTACTCTGTATAGCTACTTTCCAACTGTAAGCATGGATAAAATTCATAAGATTTCACATCATTAGGAAAATTCTCCACTCTTGGGAGGCCTGGCCATAGTTGCAATGAGGCCAACATATAGATGAGGAAAGAGGACATATAGAATGTATTGAAAAATTTTGTAGCACGTAGAGCATTGGACAGAATTTTGCTTACCTCATAGGCCCAATCAATATATTGGGTGTCAAAGCAAATGACTTGTACTAAAAAGAAATACTGCTCAATGAAATTCAAAGCTTCTACCTCACCTTTCACCCTATGCAGGAGGACCAGTATATCAATAATCTCTGGTTTGAGGTTGGTCCCAAACAAGGTCTTACGAACCTTACTCTTAGCACTTTGTGGTTTTTAGAACCATGTCTGCATGATTTCTTTCTTCTAGATCATCTTCTTTGTGGAGAACTCGGAAATGGATCCTCCGAAGGTCAAGTTTGAGAATTCTTCCCGTTCCGATACTCGAAGGCGATTCACCACAGTTTGCCTATTGATTGAAATCAACATAGTGTCATCAGGTAGCACAATCTACCTTGTCTCTAGGTTGTAATGTATACATTCGTAGATTAACTCTGGGGCCTGAACTGCAATCGGAAAACCGGCCGCCTCGACCAACCCACATCCTCAAAATTTGTAAGTAATGGGGTGAATCCGCTCAAACTTCACTCTCTTTTGAAAATCCTCCATGTCGTAGAAACGAAGAGAGGTGTCTGTGAAATCCTGCAATTGGGATCTGATTCCAGTCAACCCGTCAAAACCTACAAATCTGATTGCCATGACTTCAAGAGTGAGATTTGAATTGAGAGAGTGAAAGTAATGGTTAATGCAACAATTACTGGCTTTTTCAAAAGTTATTCACATTAATAGAATAGCAGTTCAAAGAAAGAGTGGTAGTTTGTTCAACTGTTTATATTCCCATATATATGGGAGCTTCGATTCATCCGTTGATCTTTAGAGTTCATGCCACACGAATGAATTGAAGGAGATACTCGTTGAAATAGTAAATGCGAGGGTTTAATGGGCATCTAGGGGTCTTTTCACTGTTCCGTTGGGTTCAACAGTAACTTTCTATATCTCTATAACTTACTTTCCCATTTTCCTTTGTTTCGAGAACTTATCATTAGAGTACTCCGTAGGAGAATGTCTACTAAACCAAATCCTGATCATTATCTCTTTTCAGTAATGGTTAGGTTCTCTTCATTATCATTATGAGATGTTCTACACAAATTATGAATCTAACCTGATCATTAACTTGATTTTCTTTGGAATTCGGGAAATTGTCTTCATGGGTTGAAAACCTACTGAGGAGAAGATAGTTTCTGTTTTTCCGCCAACATTTCCTTTCTTAGTTGAACTTTAACAATTGCCCCTCTAGAAATCGGAAATGTTTAAATGAGGTGCAAAGACCTTGTCGGAGACCACTTATCGTTCCTTTTCATTTTAAACTGCCTTTTCGGAAAACCAACTTCATGTATTGAAAACCCGCCGAGTAGTCAGTTCTAAGTTTTCCATTGGGGACAATTATGAGGGCTACTATGAATTTGAACCATTTTCCTAAGTCATAATCGCAAAGGAAACATTGATTCACTACAGGATGCCTTGTTATGCGCATGTTTTTGATCTATGTGCATCATTTAGTGTCTTTTGTGGGAAATCATCCTCATGAGTAGAAAACCCACAAAGGAGAAGACGATTTCCAAATTTCTGCAAGCGTCAGTTTTTCAAATAGTGACAGGCCGCAAATGGGAATTACTTGTGGTTGATCATTGAATGAGTAGCATGAATCTCCATCAGATTCGGCACTAACCTACCCATAAGATCACTTGACAAAATGGAAAACCACCCAGCTAGGAATGAGAAGAAGAAGAAAAGGGAAAGTCCGATGGAAACTTGTCTAATCTAAAGGGCTTAGACCTAGACTCAAACAAAACCAACAATTCACTCATCTCATTAAAACACAAATATTCACTTTTGCTAATAGGTAGAGAACGAAAAGTGAGGCAACACAACCATTATAGCCTTTTTTACCATTGCAACCTTTAGAAATTTAATTTTAACCTTATTTTTTTCATACACAAATCACCCAACAAATATCCCTCCACAAACATTGAGCTTTCTCTTAAAGTTGTCTACAGACATTCCAAGTTCGGCATTATAACATTGACGATCACCTCTAGGACATTGCAATAGAAGAGAAGCATTGGCATTGCCTATGACAATGGAAGATATTCAAGCTCTCGGGGGACATTAATTCCACCCATGAAACTGACTTGTTCAACAAACATTTATGGTGCAACAAGCATCATCTAAAAAAAATTTATAGTCAGCTCAAAACTTTCTTACTAAGCATTTGGACATTTTCACATTTCCAATTTGGTTCCCACTTTGAATAATTCAAATTGCTTGTTACTCCATCCACCTATTTTGTGCTTTTGTGGTCAATATGATGTATTTGTCTTGCGCTTGAGTTGTCGACTGTTATTTTCCCATGAGCAGGATCTAAATGAGCCTGTAACATATATATGAAATGGAGACACCCATATGTCTAAAGGATTGAGTTATCAATGAATCACCAGATGATATCATGGATTTTTTAATTTTTTTTCCTGACACTTACATTCACCCAATATATACATATATATATTTCTACAATATGACCTTCAGGAAATGGTAATGGTTTCAGACTTGTAATTCTCTACGATAATTAGGCATTGTATCTTCTAGATCGATAATGCCATAGTTGTTCGCACTTTTGGAGAAGGCATTCATTTGTTCAATGACTACAAATACCATTTGTTTACTATTTTCGAGAAGTCATTGGCAGCACTCTTCGGCCGAGAAAGATACTGCAATATCCACGGTCTCTCCCCTACACTATGATTTTGTATACAAGTAATATATTCCAAAGACTAGTAGAATAGAAATGAACAATGATGTGTACCTACAGTCTTTCCGCACTCTTTGTATTAGTTCTCTTAAAGTAACACGTCTCACAATAATTATCAATGCCATTAGTAAGGGTAAATGCTTCTTATATGCCACTTTTAACATTGAAATGAAGAACACTCTTTTTCTTTGTCTCCGAACTTACTCCCTTGCTCAAAAGAAAACAACAGTCCAATTAGTTTGGCAACTCAAATAGAAAAAATAATTTCAAATCTGAGGAGGTCCAACTTCTATTTTCTCCAGATACACAACACTTAAACTTCAAGCGATTGCTTCTTTGACAAGGAAATATGACATCTGCCAGTCGTAATGTCTTTGTGGACTCTTCATGGCAACTATTGTGACTCTTAGGGTTTCAAAAAATGATCACCAAGTCTACATATGTTATTTAACTCATAAATTGGTTTGTCTATGGAGACAATGTTGATTACGTTACTCTCAAACTCTGTAGATTGTTATATATGCCTCAGTTCATATAGATTTACAAAGACAATGTTTCTAAAAGAAACAATTGTGAACTAAAGACGAAAATAGAAACTACATAATAAACTGAAGACTAATACCATTTTATAGTAAAACAATGTTGTTGTAGTTGTATTAAACAAAGGCGATGAAAGCTCCTTATATAGATTTACAAAGATGATGTTTCTAAAAGAAACAATCATGAACTAAAGACGAAAATAGAAACTACCTAATAAACTAAAGACTAACTAAAATAACCATTAAGGAAAGATTACAATATTCTAATACCTTCCCTTAATGGTCATTGTCTAACTATTGTCTTTTGGTCATATATTCTTTAAAACATTTTTCTACTGCTAAGACCCTCACTAGATCTACAAAATGTTAATGACAAAGAAGCCAAAATCCGTTCATAAAAGAGTAGAGAAGGGTGCCCTTCTTTAGAATGCTTTGCAATAAGAGACAAGATTCTACCATAGAGATAAGTATGCCACTAAACATCCCAGAATCAGAAAAACATCTGACCAGAAATCATCACAAAATATTCAGCCTAATGTTAGATAATGAAGTTGATCTTCCCTAGAGATAGATACAAACACTGAGAACAGATAATTCAAAATTGAGGAAAAATCGCCAAACCCTCCAAACTTTGCAGATCAACATGATGCCTCAAAACAGACTACAAAAAGGTGCAATTCTTTTAGAAGAAAATTTGGACAAACCAAACACAGTTTTTGCGAAGAAAAATAGATCAAAACTAGCATGATTTTTTAGGAGTAAAATCAATCAAAACCAGACAATAGAAAGGTTCATTTTTAGGAAAAACCATAAAACCCCTAGATAATTTTTGAGGAAAAATTATGAAAACCCATCAAAAAAATTGAAGAAAAAAATTATGAAAATCCATTATAAAATTTTTGAAGGGAAAAAATTATGAAACCCATGAGAAAACTTTTAAAGGGAAAATTTTAGGAAAACCCATTAGAAATATTTTAAGCAAAAAAATTATGAAACCCCATTAAGAAAACTTAATACGTAAAACACAAGACTTCACAAGATAAAACAACACATGCAACTCACATGCAAATACATGCAAACTTCGAAAATTAGAGACTTTTTCCCGAACCAAGAAATCGCGCAATGAAAACCCTCAACCAAACTTGTGCTTTTCAGCAAAAATCTTTGAAGATGAACCACAAAAATTCATAAATACCTCCAGCGATTTTTATTTCAAACAATCTAACAAAAAATTTCTAGGAAAAAAATCCAAATCAATAGAGGCTCAATTTTTTCTTTAAAAAATCGCCAAATTTTATGCAATCCCATCGATCTACTCTAATACCATGTTATGGTAAATCGATGTTGTTGTAGTTATATTAAACAAAAGAGATGATAGCTCCTTATATAGATTTACAAAGACAATGTTTCTAAAAGAAACAATTGTGAACTAAAGACAAAATTAGTAACTACCTAATAAACTAAAGACTAACTAAGATGACCATTAAAGAAACATTACAATATGCTAATATATATAGCATACGCATTTGAAATTAAGTTCCAAATAATTATATTTACTTTCCATTGTCAATCATAATAAAAAAATAAGTTAAGATCTGAGCATTTCATTATTGGGTTTATTAAGAATTGCGGAGAAATTGGTAGTGTTCTATAACATAGAAAAGGGGGACATTACATCTTTTAAAAAAAATCTAGGTTTGTTATTCAAGTGCAAGAGCCTTATCAAGACAATCACTTACTACAAGCAAAATTCTTACAAAATAAGATAAGATAATGTTAAACACACCTTTGATGTGTAGATCCCACAACATTCAATCCTGCTGTCTCAGCTAGTTGAGATAATTCGTTGAGTGAATCTGCAATTCCAAACAAGTTATCATTTCCATTTTGCTCAACACCAACAAGGTACGCTCTCTCTTCAAAAACCTGTAATATTTACCAGTGAAAACATCCCTGTGAATTTAATGTTACCGTAGACATTGTCACAAAGGATAAAAAAAGTAAACAATAGCAAGTCACTACTTAAATATTATTCTGTTTTAGCAAAATAAATATGTAGAAGACAATAAGATTCAATTGCTAAAAGGAAAAGATAAACTATCACAGTTGAGTTGCATCGGAAAAAAAGGCATCAGGCATATCAAGACAATAGCGATTCAAATTTAACTTTTTCACCCCATAAAGCATCTTCTATTTAAGTTTACAACTTTGTCCCAAATAAGTAAAAGTGAAAAGTACATGACTATCAACCAATTTCACAACCAAATACAACTTCTAATGAGCATAGCAAATAAATCATGAGCTCTTTCTAATCATGCCACAAATACCTCATTACCATACTTCTAAGTACTAAATATATGTGTTTATGTATATATAAGAATGTTGGAAGGTGGTAAGAATGTGAGTGTGTCATAAACCGTGAACAAATTTCACAGCCAAAAACAACTTCTTTTAATGAGCATAGAAAATAAAGTCTTAAGTGTATGATATTGACAATTGTATAGACGTAACTATTATCACCTAAAACTGCACCCTTGCTAAGTTTAACAAAACTCAATGTTTCAAAGAAACCTGGAAACACTGCTAAGTTGTGGGTCACTTGAAAATGGAGTGAATCTCTCGATAAGGCCACTCCTAGCTTCTGAACTACTGAAATTTTCAAGAAAATGGATAGAAAAACTTGAAATTAAATAAGTGATAACTTATGAAACATGAGGACTTGTTGAGGACTTGTCTCTTGTTGGGGAAGATCAGTGGGAGGAAGATGTTTCTAATGCTGAATGGTCCACGGTTGGGAAAAAAAAAACAACAAAAGAAAATACAAAAACAGGAAGAATGAAGGGGAGAAGGCAGAGCATTACCTCCTAAGCCTATGAAGAGAGGCCCTAAGCCAAAAGGGGACATGAATTGCTCAGAAGATAAGCCTCTCGAAATATGTCGTAAGCATGGGGATGTTGGTTCCTCCCTTTCACCGGTTGGCAGACCTTCTAACCAGCAGAGGAGAATAGCTGAGACCATTAGAAGCATAGCAGATGGTAGTCAGAGAACTATTTTGGAAACAAACAAAAAAAATGTAAACCATGAAGATTATCTCATGGAATATCCGAGGGTTAAACAACCCTCATAAACAAGATATTTTGAAGAATTTGATCAGAGATAATAGGCCGGATATTTTGGTGATTCAAGAAACCAAAATGCTCAAAGAAAAGGTGGAGAATCTCCCAATGTTTCAGTGTGGGAAGATTATTGGGAATGACTCGGTCAGAGCTTCAGGAGGTTTGGCTATTTTTTGGTCTAGTAGGTGGATTCAAGGGGAAATCATCTCTCAAAACTCAAATTTTATGAATGTTAGATTCATCAATTCCAAAGATAATTTTTGCTGGATCCTCACAAATATTTACGATCCTAATACTAAATGGGGTAGGAAGGCATTATGGACTGAAATTTCAAATCAGAGGAAGTCTTTTGAGGAGGACAATTGGATTATTATTGGGGATTTCAATACTCCGCTTAAAGAACACGAAAAATGGGGAGGGAGCCAGACCCTGCTGGATAACAAGATTGACTTAATGGAGTTTATTGATCAGCACACTCTGCATGATATTGATTTACATGGTATTGAGTACACCTGGACAAACAAAAGGGCGGGTAATGATCTTATTCAGGTCAGATTGGATCGTGCTCTCATCAGTATTGACTGGCTCCTTTCTTATAAATGTAACCTTAGTGCTCAAGTTAGGGTGGGTTCTGATCATTACCCTATCTTATTGGTTGCTGACAAGATTAATTATCATAAGAACTTCCCTTTCAGATTTGAAAAAATGTGGACCCATCATCCGGGTTTGGAAACCCTTATCATGGATTTGGTGGGACATTCAAGTTGATGGTACAACAATGTTCAAAGTTGCTGCAAAACTCAAGAATGTCAAGAAAAAGATTAAAATTTGGAACAAAAATACTTTTGGTAATATCTTTGAGAATAAAAATAAGATTATTGAGGAGCTTAAAGATATTCAAGACAAGATTCAAACAGAGTGTAATGTTACCTTTTCAAGGGAAGAAGAAAGTGGTAAAATCATTGAATTGCATGATATTATAGCCAAAGAGGAAACGTTTTGGAGGCAGTGCTCTAGAAAGATCTTCCTTAAGGAAGGTGATCGTAACACTAAGTTTTCCCATGTGTCAACCCTCAAGCACAGGATGGCTAACAGAATTTGCAGACTTAAAATGGATGAGGGATCTACAGAAGATGAAGAGACCATAAAAAGGGAGGTTGTGGGCTTCTTCAAATCTTTGTTGCATGAATCCAATTTGGATCTGGACAAACAGGATTCTTTTCTTGTTTGCTTCCCTTCTTGTGTCTCTGCGGACCAAAATTCTTTTCTCACCTCTATTCCCTCGAATGTTGAGATTTCTCAGGCTGTCTTTTCTTTTGAAGGAGACAAAGCTCCTGGTCCAGATGGTTTCCCGCTCTTTTTCTTTCATAAGTACTAGCATATTGTTGGATTGGATGTTTGCAACAGGGTGAAGGAATATTTTGGGTCCAAGAATATCCTTAAAGAGTTGAATGGCACATTCCTTGCTCTCATTCCTAAAAAGCCGGGAGCTGATAGTATGGACTTGTTCAAACCCATCAGTTTGTGTAACTCTTTTTACAAGATCATTTCCAAGGTTCTTACGCTGAGAACCATGACTCTTTTGCCTCACATTATTTCTAGACAGCAGAATGGGTTTGTTCCGGGCAGGCAAATTGTGGATTCCATTATTATGATGCACAAAAACATCCACTCCCTTTCGGTTTCCAAGAAGGAAGGTTTCTTGCTAAAGCTTAATCTTTCTAAAGCCTATGACAGAGTGGATTGGCATTTTCTCCTCCGAGTTTTGGAAGCTTTTGGCTTCAGTAAGAGATTTCGTGATCTCATTTTTATGTTGGTGTCGTCAGCTTCTTTCTCTGTGCTCGTGAATGGTTCTCCTTCCTCTTTCTTCAAGACTTCTAGGGGTTTAAGACAAGGTGATTTTGTGGGTCTTTATCCTTCCTCCTCAGCTTTAGTCTGCTCCCATCAACAATTTGTTGATGATTCTATTGTTATGGGAGAAGCTTCAGTGAAGAATGCTAGGATTTTGAAGAAGGCTTTGGTGGATTATGGCTTAGCTACTAGTCAACTTATTAACTAGAATAAGAGTCTGATTTACTTCATGAATGTTTAAATGGAAAGGCAATTGAAGATTAAAAATATTATTGGCTGTGAGATTGGCTCCCTTCCAGGCTCCTATTTGGGTTTACCTATGGGTTTATCCCCTCCTAACAGTTTCTGGCATTCTTTGATAGACAAAATTCACTCGAAACTTGAAGGTTGGAAGGGATCTTTACTCAGTCAGGCTGGTAAGGTGGTTGTTCTTAAATCTATCCTGCAAAGTACCCCACTAAATGCTTTGAGTCTTTTCAAAATTCCTAGAAAATTTGCCCTTGCTATTGAAAAGATTCAGGAAACTTTTTTATGGACAGGTATGGAGAATAAAAAAAGATTCCCTCTTATTGCTTGGGAAAATGTTTGCATGCCTTGTAAGAAGGGAGGTCTTGGGCTTCGTAGAGTTTCTTCCATGAATGATTTCTTAATGGCTAAACTGTTATGGAGATGGCATAATGAGGATGGGGAATGGAAGAATATCTCGAATGATAAATACAACTTTGATAACCTTGACCTCTACCATTACCTTAATAGTAATGTGGCTCAAGGCGGGTCTATGATCTGGAAAAATTCTCAGCAGCTCAAAAACATCATAAGAAAAGGGATAAAATGGAAGGTTAGAAATGGAAGGAGAGTTCTTTTTTGGGAAGATGTTTGGTTTTTGGATCACCCCCTATGTGATGACCCAAGATGGAATAGGTATATGGACTTGTGTAAGACCCAGTTTGGTTCTCTAGTGGCCGACTATTGGATAGACAATGGATGGGTGGATCCTTTTAGACTTGACCCCAATTTGGCTGAACTCAGAAAGAGCCTTAATGCCTTTTTTTTAAATCAAAAGAAGGATGAACTTATATGGGGAAAAGAACCTAATGGTGTTTTTTCTGTTGCCTCAGCCTATGTTGACTCTTTTGATAACCATGATGAACCCTGTTGGGCTAAACCGTGGATGAAGGGTTTGACACCCAAGGTTAACATTTTCTTTTCGACCCTACTACAAAACAAAGTACTTACTCTGGATAACCTTAAAAAGCGTGGGATTGTTATTATCAATGGATGTGTACTTTGTAAGAATGATGGGGAATCTGTTGATCATATAACCTTACATTGTCCTTTTTCTATGAAGACTTGGGATTCTATATTTCATCTATTAAAGGTTGAATGGGTTTTCCCTTCCAATCTTCAGCTCTTCTTTAATAGTTGGAAGGCTCCTTCAAAAAATTCCTTGATTGGTAAACTGTGGGATTTCATTCTGCCGTATGTTGCTTAGGGTATCTGGAAAGAACGTAATGATAGAATCTTCAAAGATGTTGAATCCAGCCCAGTTCAAGTCTTCCATAAAATAAAGACTCTTTTGATTGAGAACATTAAAAATATAGCCCCAGATCAGCAACCTTGTAATGACTGGGAATCTATTGTTCTTCTCAATTGGAATTTGAAGGCTGAGATTTTGGGTGACCAGAGGCTCAATCCTAGGGAACGAGCTAGTTGGGATTGCCCTCCTGATGATTGGTACAAGATTAACTTTGACGGAGCTTCGAAAGGTAACCCCAGAATTGCAGAATGCGGTATTGTGATAAGGAATTCCAAAGGGGACAATGTTGGAAGCTTAGCTATTCCAATTGGTACCCAAACAAATCCCATTGCTGAAGCCTCAACTGCTCTCCATGGTCTTCTGTATGCTAAAAAGTTGAACTTGAAAAGGATCTGGTTAGAAGGGGATTCACTCAACATTATTAATTGCCTAAATAAAAAAACTACACCTTCATAGATAATTAGTAATATAATTTTTGAGTCTATTCAAATCATTAATTCCTTTGAATTATGTGTTATTTCCCATAACTTCAGAGAGGCTAATGGGATGGCTGGCTGGGCAGCGAATGTGGTATGTAAAAATGATCAAATTATTATTTGGGATACTCATGACCCCTTAGTGCTAGAGGCTCAACTTCTTTTCCATAATGATAAATGGAGATCATCTCAAAAGGTTTTCTAATAATGAATATGTCAGTAAGGGAGTATGATACGGAGCTATGTGACCATGGGTTTTGTGCTTTAATTCCTAATGATTTATGTAATATCTCACACGGATTCTGGGTCTATTTCGCCCTATTGTTGTTCGCTGTCATTTGTGAGGCCCTCTCTTCTTGGGATTTGCAAACGAAGTTCTCTGTGATTTTTGGTGTTTTGCAAATGGGAGGTGAGAGGAGACGAGTTGAACCAGGAAGTTGCATGGAGTGGATGAAGAAGGAAGAGGTGTGGGAGATTTTGAGAAGGGGTAATTTCACTGGGTTTATGGAGAGATTGAATGGAGGCAATCCCGCCATCATGCAACAATTTCTCAAAACCTAGAAAGAGGGCTCAATTATGGTGGGTAACCAGCGCATGGAGATCATAGAGGAGGAAGGGTCTCAATTTCTACAGGGAGCGGAAGTTATCTGACAGAGCCGTGGATGATTTTGTGGACTCTGAGATTATGAAGGCTCGCCTGGTTAAAATTGGTAAGTCATTCATCAACACGGCTTCAATAACACGCCCATGGCGGTTCGTCATGTTTGTTATCATGGAATATTTTATGTTGGATGGGAGATTTACCAAATGTTATGGTTACCACTTCATGCTGGCCAACCATTTTAGGCATAATGTGAAAATTAATTTCCCCTATTATCTGAAGCAGTCTCTCACTATCTCTATCCAAGCTTTACAAAAAGACCCAAATGGTGAACATGTTTTCCATGAGAGTCTTATGGTGCTTATTTTGAATACTTTAAAGGCCAAAAGAATAGTGAGGAGTAGGGGTCGAATTAAAGATGCTGACTATGATACGGAAGGGAATGCCCAAGAGAAGGGTTATGACTCTGAAACCCAGGATGAGGCTGATGGGGATGAGGTTTATGTGGTAAAGGGAACTGGCAACAGATCTAAGAAGAAAAGGAGAGCTGCAGATCACTCTGACTTTGATAAGGAGAGTGATTTTGTGGAGGATCTGCTAAGGGTTTATAAGAAGAAATCTGAGATAAAGGGGAAAAGGGTTAAGGATAGTCTAGGGAAGAGGGCTTCGTCCCCTTCTGATGATGAGGATACCCTAGCCTAACGCTTGGAAAAGAAAAGATACCTGTCCGGGCGCCATGATAAGGAGTTAGGAGATAAAGGGGAGTCGAGTGATGAGGACTCCCAGGAACAAGGGATTCATGAGGGTTGGGAGAATAGACATGATGGTACCCCTAAGCCTGTGATAGGGATGCATGGTAACCCAGGTGTTGTACTAAAAGAAATTGGGGTCATGAAGAGCCAAATTCAAACACTTGGCTGTGACATGCAGGAACTAAGGAAGGTTGTCATGCATGTTAGTAAAACTGCACGTGGTGAGTGCACCCTCAGCCAACATATTGACAGGCTCATGGAAGTGGTTGGCAACGCTGAGGATGTTAAAAATCTTATGATGAAGATTCCGCAACTGGAGGCTAAGAACAAGGCTATTGACAAAGACTTCCATGCGAATCAGGAGAAGGTTACCATGATGGAAGCCAAGATGTGCAACCTTGAGAAGTTAATTAAGCAAATGGCTGGCAATGTGTCTATCTTGTTGAAGAAACTGGACATGGATAAAGGCCAGGTCTCTCCTCCGGTGGTTGATAGCCAAGGTCCCAGCAAACGCACTAGGGCCCATTCTAAAAAGACTGATGATACAGCCAAGAAGGATGAGGTGAAAGCTATGGTGGAAAACATGCAGATGCTACCTGATTAGGCTCTGGACCTAATTAAGGCCACGTAGCTGGTTCTTTTCTATCTTTTGTGCTGTCCTTTTGCTTTCCTAGTGCAGTTTCTTTGTTGTTTTTCTCAGAAGTTCTATCTATGACCTCTTGTGTTTCTTTTTGGAGGTCTGTTTTGTTTTTGTTCCTAAATGCTCTATCTTTTCTGAGACTGTCCTTTTGTAAATGGTTTCGGGTCCTTAAAACTTGTTTTTACTTAATCAAAACTTATGAAACATGAAAACCTTGAAAATTTCACTGCATGAACCTATATTGAAAAAGCTTTATGGAAACGAAAACTCTCAGTATGAAACTAATCCACTTGCAGACAAGAATCCCAGAATCACAACTTGTTATGAATCTCTTGTACATAAATATTTCACTAACTGGTTACAATGATAGAAAAACTGAAAAGGCAAAAACTTCCACAAGAAAGTTCTTGATCATTTAAACAACACGGTTAATAACCTGCAGAATGATTACTTAGTGCAAGAAACATATACATGAGACAGATTGAATGAGAAGGCTTGACAACACTTCAAAATTCTACCTTATCAATCACTTTATGCAACTAGACTGCAACAACAAGTAGGACAAGACTTTATAATCTGCAATAATGGGGCTTAAAATATATTCACTTCAAAACTAAGTTACAGAAAATATGATGCCAAAAGACCAAGGATTAGAAAAACCGCTAAGTCTTTTTTCTCTCAATAATCAGAACTGCTTACAAAATGAGTTCAAAACTCACTACCAAAATCCAACCACCTAGGTCAGATCCCTAAAAATAGCAGGCAAAAATGGATGTAGAAGCTTCCAAAATGAAGTCTCAACCCTTAAAAAGCGCCACTAAGTCATAATGATACATATGACACTCAAAACTGCCCACAAAATGCTCTAACTGGCCATAAAAACTTTTCAACTGCCAAGACAAGGTCAAATTCGACCCTTCATTCCTAGATTTTCTCCCATGTTTCCAAACTGATCCAAACTTGGTCAAACACAATGATGACCCTATCTGTTAGACTCTATCCTCGTGACAAATGTCGTATTCTCAAAATAAATAATGAGAATAGAAGTTAAAAGGAAAGACTAATTACATTTGTATTGTAAAATAATAATATTGCATAAAATGACTCATAGGAACATCATTTGAGCAAGTATTATTTTACAAAACTCATCAAATACAATAACAAAGACTTGAGACGAAGTATTGCCAAATAACATCCTTTCCCAACCTTCTGAAACCCCATGGCACATTACATACCATCAAATGGAATATTATTCCATAAAAAATCACAGACTTCAAAAGGTTATGAAAAAGAAAAGAGGAAAGTATAATCCACAATACAACCCTGGACTTTGTCATTTTGCATATTATATCTCTCTAGAAAGCTCGAGAAGGAAGAACACGATCAGGTTTTTATTTTTTAGCAAATTTATTCATCTGTGGCACCTTCATGACCAAATTTGGAGTTGTCTTGTGTCAAAGCTGCCATTGATGGACTTATTTCTGTTCTTTCCTTGCATTTCCTTGCTCTTTTTGGTAAATATGGAACTTCAACGGCTTTTGGATTTTTAACTTGAAGGTATGCTGCAAGTCACACTTGCCGTGGTAATTTTCTAGGAACATTTTCAATCATTTTCTAATGTGAGGCTCTAATTGCTTGGCTGTTTTTCCTCTGGTGCTTTTCTGATGTTGCTGGGAATAAAACTTCTTCCACTTTGGGAAATCTGAAGTCTTATTACAGGTATCGGCTAACACACAATAGAAATATATTTTCTACTTTTCTTATTTCCTTTTGACGATTTGCATATTGATAAATGGGTTTATACTATTTTCAGTTCGAAACCCTTTACCCTGCACTTGCAATAGCCATCTTACACTTATCATTGGCCTTTTCTTGTATTTGCTTGTGAAATGGTGACATTACAGGCTGTAGACTTCTCTTTGAGTTTGATACAAAACGTACCCAGATTTGATCAAATTCTATTATATGATGACAGCAGTTGTAGGGTTTATGCTCCATAGAAGCCACCATTGTTAGAGCTTTTCTCTTTGTCTGCTGGAAACTTTTATGCACAAAAGCTGTTAGCTATGTTTCTCAAGAGGCTTTTTCATTTTGCCATCACTGGCTGCTATTGAAGTCTGGGTACTCAGATTCTATGGATATTAGTGAATAATTGCTTTTCTCCTTTTCTCTCCTAAGAAGAAAAACCCGAAACTGGGTATGCCTCTTTGCTACAGGATCTCTTAAAAAAGCTAAAAAATTCATAATTGTTGCTTTGTTTTACAGCTCAAATCTGAGATTTTTTCCTTTTTAGTGCTCTCTGTCCTCTACAGCTTTGATTGATTGATCCTGGCAGCTACATTGTTGTTGTCCTTCAGTGTTCAGATCCTTCATCAGGTTCACAATTCTGATTCTACTTTGCTTGCAAGCTGTAGGTCAAAACCCCATTCTTGAATTTGTTGACGCCTTTCACACAGAGTTTTCCAGCTATAAGCCCTATTAGTCTTCTCTACAGATTTGGTAGATTTCCCTCATAACTTTGACAAAATTCTAGTTGTAACTTTCTTTTTTCAGCTTCCTTGCAGGATGCTGCTTTTCTCATTTTCCATGAAATTGTTAACATTCACAGAGCGCACCTTATCCACTGGGTATAGCTTTTTGAAGATGATTCTATTGCAATACTTTCCCCTTGAACTCTCTCTATCTGATTGCAAAATGTAACAATTCAATGCTAAGACCAGAATTCACTTCAAAACTTTGGTATTTCCTTTCTAATGTCCCCCACTTAGCCAGTTTGGATATATGTTGTCGTTAGCCCGTTCTTTTCATGGTCCCGAGGGCTAACCAAGACTTCAAAAGGGATCCTAAGGTTATTTGGCCTAGTCAAATCTAATTACAGGTCAAATGGAGTTCGTTTGTTGGGTTTTGGGGAGAACTTACTATTTTTAGTAAGCCAACAGGGGATGCAATGCCTTCATTTTTCGATGGCAGGATGAAATGCATTTTGTCAAGCTCTTTCCGATGAGCTATTATATGTGGGGATTCTGAGTTTATTTGGAATATTATTTTAATGTTTGAAGTTATAATGATAAAGTGACTATTAAAATTAAATATTATAATTTTTCATAAAGTCACTTTATAAAAAATCAAGTCCCCCCTTTTAAAATACATACATGGGCATTCGTAAAAGGGAAAAAGTAACATTAGAACTCATGTATTATCCCACATTGGCAAGAGGGAAGCGTAGAACTAGTGAGGAAGGGTTAAAGGAAAGAGGATAGCTCTCATTTGGGATGCTGAATATTATTTGAAATTGGAAGTAATTGTGGAGATTATTTCTTTGAGCCTGAAGGACGCAAACCCTCTACACTTTCAATCTTGACGCCATTGAAAGATATGGTCTTGAGATTCAACATTGTAAAAGCAAGTTCCTGTAGAGCAGTACTGTAGCAGCAAGTTACTGTAACAGTCCGAATCACTGTAGTGCGGTACTGTAGCAGTGAGTTACTATAGCAATCTGGATCACTGTAGCTACGAGTTACTGTAGCAATTTCAGAACCATTAACACTATTGTAGCCGCAATGGGTATGGACCATCATTGAACTCTATAGTTGATATAATGTGTTGAGTTTAATGAGAAGATATGATTGTTATGGTAGTTGTAATTTTCTGATAATCTGAAACAAGAAATAAATGAATGGTCATTGTTATTAATTGCATATGGTTATATGTTGCCTCTTATTTGCATCTCATATGAAACACAAACAATCTTGAGAAACCATTGATCAACATCAAGCTGAAAACTATAAGAAATTTAGTTGCAAGACAATTGTTTGACAAAATTACAGGAAGAAATAGACATTAAAATAACAGAACAAGGCCGACTATTATAGTGGTATCAGAGCTTGTTTATCCTGCCATCCTAGTGGGTACAAACACAATGAACAGGTGGTGATATGACAGATTGGAGTGTTCAACCTTTAAATCATCACTATAATTTAAGAAGAACTAGGGCTCTTCTAAACACAGGACAAGAGGAATAGGGAAATCTAGAGGATCATATTGATACAGGTGAACAAGTTATTGGCAATATGGGAGACAGGAATGCTGGGGATCCTGGAGAGGAAAGATTCTTACAGTTATTAGAGACCTTGGCTCAGGGACAGTAATTAGCAGAACAGAGGGCACAGGAACAGAATTAGAGATTGAAGCTTATGATGCAGATGATGGCTCGTCAAATGGGGTTGAATGCTAACATGGGTGGAGGAAATAATCAGAATGGTAATAATCAAAATGGTAACAATCAGAATGGAAATAATCAGGATGGGACACATAATGGGGGTGAAAAAGTTGGGAACAATTTCGATCATGCACCCCAGCAAGCTAGGACAGTGAGTTCGAGGCCCATGATTCCCACATTTCCTCCTAGAGCCCCAGAGCAGCCCGTACCAAAGCCCTAGATCACCGATATACAGTACCAATTGAGGAGAGATTGGGAAGCCGGAGGTCCGGATTTTACTGCTGCAATTACCTTTAGGGAGTATATGGATGTGCGGATGAAACATATGCCACGTGGATATTATAGGAACCAGAGCTAAGAGCTACAGAAGAAATTAGGGAAACTTCAGTTACCATATTATGATGGCTCGGAGAAGTCTACAGCAAGAGCTTGGGTTCAAAAGCTTGACACATACTTTCAATTGAACCCTATGCCTGAGGAAGAAGCTATTAAGTACGCAACAATTCATCTGGATGGGTTAGCACATGAGTGGTGGCATCATGGTATGGTCACTATGGGTCATGCACACATTACCTCATATGTGGAGTTTACGGAGAGACCGATTCAACGTTTTGATAGGAAGGATGCAAAACTCCATTTCAAGGAGTTAGCTCAACTTAAACAGTGGGAATCATTGAAAACATACATTTCAGAATTTCAGAAACTTGCAGTGTTAGTAACAGATGTCTCTGAACGGAGGATACTAGTTCTATTTATGGATGGGTTAGCTGATCTGTTGAGAGGGTGGATTAAAGCTCTCAACCCTCCCACTTTGCAGGAAGCCATTAAGAAAGCTCATGACATGGATTCCTCTTCAGCTTCCAAAAATAAATTCCAGGAAAAGAGTTTCCCTTCGAGGAGAGATAAGGATAGGAAACCTTTTCATAGAGAGGCTCAGCCACCTAAGGAGGAAAGTAAGAGGTTGGACAATGAGACACTTAATGATCTCAGAAAGAAGAAGCTTTGTTTTCATTGCAAGGAGCCTTGGGATTTGTCACATAAGTGTCCATTGAAAGCAAAAGCTAAGCAGATGAAGTACTTTTCAGCCGAAGAGTCAGTGGATGGAGATTCAGAGCAGTCATCAGAATCAAATGGAGATGATGATAATTCTTCACATGAGGAAGCACGCAATGATAGCACGATAGCTCAATTGTCCAGTATACAAGAGGCCGTCACTTTCAGAGTTAGAGGAACTTTGGATGGACAGAGATTTGTGGCACTCATTGATACAGGGGCAACACATAACTTCATTGATGAGAAGTTTGTGTCACGCAGAGGGCTACATACAGAGAAGCATAGGGGATTTAAGGTGATGGTTGTCGATGGCTTCAAAATCGACTATACCAAGAAAATCTCCAACTTGCAACTTCATTTGGGAGATTATGACATGGTGGGAGATTTATTTGTGGTCAACATTGGTGATCAGGATATGGTGCTTGGAATGAATTGGATGAAGTCTCTAGAAGAGTTTACATTTAACCTCCAGAAAATGGAAATGAGGTTTGAGGCAAATGGTAAGAAGATAGTGCTCAGAGGTTTGTCAGATGGGAGACTTCGAGTGGTGTCACTCAAGCGGATGTAGAGTTTCTTTAGACATGATCAGGTGTAGTGGGCAGCAGAGTTCAAAGCAATGCCGGAGATAACAAAGTAGCATGAACAAGAGTATCCACCTGATGTACAGGAACTAATAACCAAACATACTAAGGTGTTTGGTGAGATACCTCCAGGGAGATCCTCGAATAGGGGAATCGAGCATTTTATTGAGTTAGAGGAAGGGGCTAAGCCAGTCATCATCACACCCTACCGCCATCCAAAGAGATATAAGGATGAAATAGAAAAGGCAATCAAGGAGTTGATTGACATGGGGCACATACGGCCAAGCAAGAGTCCTTTCTCTTCTTCAATAGTATTGGTGAAGAAGAAGGATGGTACAATGAGGATGTGCATTGATTATAAGGAGATAAACAAGAAGACAATCAAGAACCGATACCCTATCCCGCGCATTGAGGAGCTTATTGATGAATTGCACGTTGCATGCTACTTCTCTAAGATTGATTTGAGATCTGGCTACCACCAAATACGGGTTAAAGAGGTGGATGTGGAGAAGACAGCTTTTAGATGCCACTACGGACATTTTGAGTTCTTAGTCATGCCCTTCGGGTTGACTAATGCTCCCGCCACTTTCCAATCCTGTATGAATAGAGTGTTCAGAGATCGGTTGAGGAAGTTTGTGTTGATATTTTTTGATGGTATACTAATATACAGCCGTACTTGGGAGGAACATTTGAAGCATATTGATACAGTGCTTAGTATTCTAGAGAGGGAGTCATTATATGCCAAGATGAGTAAATGCGAGTTCAGGATGACAGAGTTGCTCTATCTAGGGCATATTATTAGTGCAGGAAGTGTTCAGGTTGACCCAGACAAGATCAAGACCATTCTGGATTGGCCACCGTCGAGGAACACTTCACAACTCCAGGGATTTCTCGAGCTTTGTGGGTTCTACCACAGATTTGTGAAGGGATTTTCACAGATAGCAGCACCACTTACAGATTTGACATGGAAAGACAGTTTCAAGTGGTCAGAGAGGGCTCAGGATTGTTTTGACAGGTTCAAGAAGCTGATGAGTACATGTCTTGTTTTGGCTATTCTAGATTTCACTAGACCTTTTGAGTTGCAGTGTGATGCCTCAGGAGAAGGCATAGGGGCTGTCCTCATGCAGGAAAGACATCCCATCGCATATGAGAGCAGGAAATTACGAGGTGTTGAGAAAACCTATAGCATCTATGACAAAGAAAGGCTAGCAATCATGCACGCGCTAGCTAAGTTCAAGCAGTACTTGGCAGGAAGCCGATTCACCGTAAAAACAAATCATAATAGCTTGAAACATTTCCTTAGACAGAAGGATCTTAATGACAGGCAACAAAAATGGGTGAGTAAATTATAGGCCTATGATTTCGACATAGTCTATGTCAAAGGGAAGAAAAATAGTCGCAGATGCTTTATCCAGGAGGCCTCATTTGCTTGTTGTTGGGATAATCATAGATGATTGGAGAGAGATGATCTTGGCAGAATATGCTAAGGATAGTTGGGCATCTGGCGTTATTGAGGGGGCTATTTAGGATAGCCAATACAACGTTGTAAATGATCTGATCATCTACAAGGAAAGGACTTATTTAGTACCCGAGTCCGCTATGAAGCCGACGATTTTGAGGGCATTTCATGATTCACAATTGGCAGGACATCCCGGATTCTTTAAGACATATCGGCAAGTGAGAGAGCGCTTTACTTGGAAAGGACTCAAATCAGAGGTGCTTCAGTTTGTTAGGGAGTGCCCAGTGTGTCAGCAGAACAAACAGGAACATTCCTTTCCGAATAGTTTACTATAGCCCCTACCCATACCAGAAAAGAAGTGGGATAGCATTTCCATGGATTTCATCATAGGCCTCCCCAAGGCACAGGGTCGGGATTGTATTTTTGTTGTGGTAGATAGATTGACGAAATTTGCACATTTCTTTGCAATTTTGTCTACATATTCAGCAGCACAAACAACAGAATATTTTTTTGAGAGGTATTCAGACTACATGGGATACCACGGAGCATAGTCAGTGACAGAGACAGCAGATTTATGAGCCACTTTTGGCAGGATTTGTTCAAGTTATGTGGAACAGAGCTCACTTCGAGTACCAAACTGATGGGCAGACAGAGATAGTGAACAAGTAGGTTGAGGGATATCTCCGAAATTACATTGTAGGGCAGCAGAGGGCTTGGGTGAAGTGGCTACATCTAGGGGAGCACTGTTATAATACCTCTTTCCATATGTCTATTCAAATGTCCCCTTTCATGGCACTGTACGAGTATGATGCTCCTAATTTCTTGGATTTGTTATTTGGGGACAATATGGTGCCTAAGGCCAAGGATATTTTGCAGGAGTGTCAGGACATTATGCGATCCTTGAAGGAAAATTTGCAAAAGGCACAAAATCAGCAAAAGCAATATGCTGATCAGCACAGGGTTGAGAGGTCTTTTGAGGTGGGAGACATGGTGTACCTCATGTTACAGTCGTATAGACAGTCCTCTCTCAAGAGGAGTGGAGCAAAGAAATTGAAACCACGCTACTATGGACCATTCAAAGTAATCAAGAGAGTGGGCGAGGTAGCTTATGAGTTGGAGCTGCCTGCAGACAATAAAGTGCATAACGTGTTCCATGTGTCACAACTTAAGAAGGCATTAGGGCATAATGTGGTGTCTTCAGTAGTATTGCCACCTCTCGATGATGAGGGAAAGCTTATCTTGATTCCCGAGGCTATACTTGACACCAAGGAGAGGGTGCTTCACAAGAGGACTATCAGGGAGTACCTAGTGAAGTGGAGGAACCTACCAGTTGAGGATGCAACTTGGGAGGCAGAGCAGATTCTTCAGCATCCTGAGTTGAGATTGCTTGGGGACAAGCAATTTCAAGAGGGGCGGACTGTAATGTCCCCCACTTAGCCAGTCTGGATATATGTTGTTGTTAGCCCGTTCTTTTCATGGTCCCGAGGGCTAACCAGGACTTCAAAAGGGATCCTGAGGTTATTTGGCCTAGTCAAATCTAATTACAAGCCAAATGGAGTTCGTTTGTTGGGTTATGGGGAGGAGTTACTATTTTTAGTAAGCCAACAGAGGATGCAGTGCCTTCATTTTTCGGTGGCACGATGAAATGCATTCTATCAAGCTCTTTCCGATGAGCTATTATATGTGGCAATTCCGAGTTTATTTGGTATATTATTTTAATGTTTGAAGTTATAACGATAAAGTGAATATTAAAATTAAATATTATAATGTTTCATAAAGTTACATTATAAAAAATCAAGTTCCCCGTTTTAAAATACATACATGGGCATTCGTAAAAGGGAAAAAGTAACATTAGAACTCATGTATTATCCCACATTGGCAAGAGGGAAGCGTAGAACTAGTGAGGAAGGGTTAAAAGAAAGAGGATAGCTCTCATTTGGGATGCTGAATATTATTTGAAATTGGAAGTAATTGTGGAGATTATTTCTTCGGGCCTGGAGGACGCAAACCCTCTACGCTTTCAATCTTGATGCCATTGAAAGATATGGTCTTGAGATTCAACATTGTAACAGCAAGTTCCTATAATGCAGTACTGTAGCAGCAAGTTACTATAGCAGTCTGAATCACTGTAGCGTGGTACTGTAGCAGTGAGTTACTGTAGCAGTCTGGATCACTGTAGCTGCGAGTTACTGTAGCAATTTCAAAACTATTAACACTATTGTAGCCACAATGGGTATGGACCATCATTGAACTCTATAGTTGATATAATGCGTTGAGTTTAATGAGAATATATGATTGTTATGGTAGTTGTAATTTTCTGATAATCTGAAACAAGAAATAAATGAATGGTCATTGTTATTAGTTGCATATGGTTCTACGTTCCCTCCTATTTGCATCTCATATGAAACACAAACAATCTTGAGAAACCATTGATCAACATCAAGCTGAAAACTATAAGAAATTTAGTTGCAAGACAATTGTTTGACGAAATTACAGGAAGAAATAGACATTAAAATAACAGAACAAGGCAGACTATTACATCCTTCTTCTTTTTTAAATTTATGCAACATATCCCAGTGCGTGTTTGCAAAATGAATTTCTCATTAATTCTGAAAGTTTCTCTGACAGAAATGATCTTTGGATAATAATGCATTCTACTGATGGATATATAATGTTTTGTCTGATATTCGTTATCCTTTCCTGTGAACTCCATTTTCATACATGTTCAGCTATAACTTTTATCTTTTCAGAACTGCACAATTTGGATTTCTACCGGATGATACTGTTATGAATCTTTTGTAACAAATACATTGGCATAGGAACATATATTCTTGAAACACTTCAATGCTAGAATTTTCTTTGATTTTCTTTGAATGTTGCTATTGTGGATACACTTATTCTTGATAATACTAGCTCCTTGCTTCTGCTGGTTAGGTGTTTCAAATGATAGCACATTTTCTTCCGCTCACTTGCATTATTAGTCCAGGTTGCAATACCATGTTCATATTATGATTGTGTATTTCCTTATGCAGTTTTACAACATATAGTTCCATTACATGGCTTTCTTACATGAATAAGTCTCAATTTTGTCTCTTGTTTAAATGTTTTCATTCCCAGCATTACTTGATTATCACTAGCTTATATATATTTTATATATATAAAATAAGCCGAGAGATATCCTTCTGAGGCGTCTATTTTCATAATCCCATAATGTTCATCATCGCATATTTATGTGAGCCTAAGAGGCGTGAGGAAATGATTCGAGACTCTTGATCTGCCTCATTTTTACTTCCATGTCCTTTCTATAATTTTCACAATTTTAATTATAATTATATTTAGTCTATATCTAATTTGTTTTTTTGACATGTAAATGACCGTCAATTTTTTTTGAAAATGATAAATGTTTACACTGAAGATTGCTGCCACTGTAGAAAGCCTCTCGGCTTAATGAAAGTATTTCTCTGTTGTCATTGCTATGCTTTCCCGTTCACTAAAATACTTGATCCTAGGAGACTTCAATTCCTTTTTAAAACTAGTTTTAGTTGAAAATTCATTGCTCCTACAACTCTTCCTGTAGCATTCCACACTTTGCTTGTTGATTACTTTTACATGTTGCATCTTTGACTATTGATTAACTCTAAGGTTTCAAGTTAATGATAGTTGTCCCTTAAACAGTTAGTTGTTTTTGGTTTGCACATCTAACATAATAAAAGGTTTCAAATCAAGAATGACATGTTCCTTTGATACTATGCTCTTTCTTTCTGTGACTGATATAAACCTATTGATCAATGATACACTGGGCTCAAACCCTTGTGGGAGCCACATACTATGTCCATGTGATATTGATCTTTTTACTGCACATGATACAAACAGTTAGAAAAATAAATCATGGCTTAGGATTTTGGATGTAGATACACATGTGGGATAGGATGGTGAGTTTGTTGGCCATTACTTAGATCGTTTTGATCTAACCCATTTGTTCCAATTGCAAGACTTGGAGCGGGAGCATGGAAAGCGGGACAGCTAGAGCAAGCAAATAGACAACCGGCAACACGGCCAGCCATTCCAGGCAATGGCTGGCACACATGACCCTTCTTACTTTCATATTTCTTTTTCACATTTGTATTTATGTTCAAAATCAGGCTTTGGTTATTTTTACTTTACTAATTAGTTTCATGGCCTGGGTGGAACATTATGGACATTTAATAAATAAAATTACATTTTCAGAAAAGTTTATGGTACTTGTTTTACTTCATGAGATGTTCTATTTTCATCATAAAATGCATTTTATAGACATAAATGATCAAGTGTTTGCATAATATTATGCTTTGAAAATAAACACTTAGATAATCAGTCATTTCAGCAGCATGGCTCTTTCTGCTTGAGACGGTAGGTCAAACAGAGAACAGTAACTCTGACTTGATTACTGTCATATGTATCTGCTCGTAAGTCTATCATATATATCTGCTCATAAATCTATCATATATATCTTCTCATAAGTCTGCTTTGAAAGTCTGCTATAATTTATACACAGGTCCGGTTTGAACAAAATCTCCTGTTAGGTCAATTTTTAGAATCTGATTTTTTTTTTGATCCAAATGTCCTCCTAAACTCTTCATCATATAATAGTAATGCAACATTAACACTTCAATATGTATACCTGGTATAGCTTTGAGTCATTCTTCATATTTTGTTGCTCTCAATCTTAATTTCTCTGTTCAATATGTGATTATAATAGTTCATAAAGGCCTCCTTTGAAAAATAATAAGACTGTTGTTTCTTGTGTTCTGTGCTTTTCAATGATTATTTCTGCTGCTTGTTTCTATATATTTATTCTGACTTGTTCGCTGATTGTCTTGGGGTTTCTAATGTATTTATATCTTACGCTTTGCGGCTGAGGAGACATGTCTCTTCCCCCATATCCCTTCCTTTTTGGCTAATTGCATATCTTCATGATGTCATGTCCCGGAAATGAAACACCTAGACAAGCATCAAAAAATCATCTTACTCTCACATTAGCACTTTCAATAATAGTCTTCAATCTCTAATTAAAACATTTGTATGCTTTACTCTTCAATTAATATCCAAGAAACATTCTTTCATCACATCTAGTATCAAACTTCCCAATATAATCATCTCTTTTAATACAACATTCACTTCCAAAGATTCAAAAGTATTTCATAGTAGGTGTATGTCCAAGCCAAAGTTCATAAGGTGTCTTACCAATGCCTTGCCTAATTTGAACTCTATTCATAGTGTATACTGCGGTGTTCATTGCTTCTCTCCAAAGGATATGTGATACAATATTCACAAACATCATTGCTCGAGTTGCTTCAGTCCCTGATCTGTTTCTTCTTTCTACTATCACATTTTGTTGCAGAGTCTTAGGGACTGAAAGTCATCTCTTTATACCATTATCCTCACCAAAGTTGTTAAATTCATTTGAAATAAATTCTCCACCTCTATTTGATCTCAAACATTTAATCTTCAAACAAGATTCATTCTCCACTTTACTCTTAAATATATTGAATTTCTCAAAAGCTTTAGGTTTCTGTCTAAGAAATGCAACCCACATCATTCAAGTAAAATCATCAATAAGAAGCATAAAGTACCTTTCTCCATTAAAAGCTCTTGTTCCTGTAGGGCCACTCAGAACTATATGCACAATCTCCAACTTCGCTGAAGTAGTAAACATCTTTAGTTACTATATGCTCTTGTAAATATATATATTTAGATACTCTTGTAACAATAGTGATATATATATAAGTCTATATTATTCGCACATATAGAAGTATCCTTAACATATATATATATATATATATATATATATATATATATATATATATATATATATATATATATATATATATATATATTCACATATACATGTATATATATATACATGAATTATATGTTTATATATACGCATATATAGTTATATACATATATATGTTTTTACATATATATATGTATATAGATATATATGTCTACACAGGTATATATGTATATTTATATGTATATACAGATATATATGTATATACACATTATTATACATATATAAATGTATACATGTATATACACTTACATACACGTATAGACATGTATATATACATTTTTCTATATTATCCTGTTTTTATTTTTTTATTTTTTTATTTTTTTCCTTTTTTTTTTTTTAGTGTTGTATTTTCTTTCTTTAGATGTTCGAGTGTTTGGGTTCTTAGTTCTCCCCCTTTATTCTTTGTCGTGCTTAGTGGATTTTTTATATTTCTTTCTTCTTTTATGGCTTAGTCCCCTTCGATTTTTTGACTTTTCTGTAATTTTACATTTCTTGAGCTTCTTTGTTTTTGCTCGCTTGGTTTTATTCAAGTTGATGCACCTTTAGTTCGTCGGTGCATGTATTTTTCTCTCTTCGATCCTTTTCCTTTGGTTTTCTCTTCTTAAGTTATTTTTTGTGCTTGGTGGCTTCCTCTGATTGGGGTCTTTATTTCCCCCTTCTTTTCCCCCCTGTGATTATTTTTATTTTTAATTCATTTTTCTCCTTATGAGTTAGGTGGCATGTCTCATCAACTAACTCTCTCTCCTCCCCTTCCCCCTCCCTTCTATTTCTTCAGCTGGTTGGATCTGCATTCTAATTTTTCATGTTCTCTTTTCTCTCTAGCATCCTGATGATGGATCATGTAGTATGATCCGAAACGTTGATGTAAAAAAATTATACACAATCAAATCCAGAAATTTGATAGCACAAGTAAACATCTTGCTCGGAAATGAACTTTTCTTCAACTTTGCCAACATACATTCTTTGCGAATCATATTAGAAGGTTTCACAATCTTAGGCAAATCTCTAACTGCAAATGTTGTACTGAACTTACAATGTTATCAAAGCTAATATGACTAAATCTCTTATGCCATAACCAACTGTCATCTACTTTAGCAACCAGACATGTCATTTCAGTAGGGTTCAACTAAAAAACATTACATCTTGTTCTTGTACTAGTACCAATCAACGTACCATTCATATCTTTGATAATGCAAGTCTTTTCTGTTAACTGTAATAGATATCCCTTGTCAACAAGTTGTCCAACACTCAAAAGACTATATTTCAATCCATCCACAAAGTAAACATCCTTGTTATTAGTCTTTCCATCAAGAGTAATAGATCCTTTTCCTTTAATGTAACAAGCTGCATTATTTCCAACTCTAACTATCCCTTCATTATAACTATTGAATTCAACAAACTTGTTCATATCTCCAATCATATGATGGGAACAACCACTATCCATAATCCTATCAGACTTTTTCTTCTCAGCATGTAATACTAAGGTTTTTTCTTCTCTTCTTCTTGTATTTCTTTTTCAGGACTTTCTATAGCAACAAATAGTATCTCATCATCCTCACCATCACTATCATCTAGGGAATTTACCATCTTAAAATCAAATTCAGTGTCCCCATTAACGAAGAAGCAATTTTTAGGTATTCTTGACTTGTAGGGCTTTCTAGGTTTAAACTTCTTTTCTATCTTAGGACATTTAGATGAACAATGACCAAGTTCTTTACATGTCCAAGAAACAAAAAAAATTGTTACCTTTAGGTTCTCTCTTCATAAGTAAGGAGAGTCCTTCATCAATCTTCTTATATTGTTTTTGTTTTGCTGCTCATTCTCTAGCCTAATCTCCACTTGTACTCGCACTTCTTGTCAATGTAGGTTTGTCTCTTTGTACGTGAAAGCAATCTCAACTCTAGGTAATCCTTCATTCTATTTCATCCACAATTCAGATCCCTACAACTTTCCAAGAAGAGTTTCTTTTGTAAAGTTAGGCGTACAAGGAATAACTTCTTCCATCATATGTTCCTTCTGATGGTAAATAGGAGTCAAAGTCTTAGAATCTTCCACACAATCTCATCTTCTAACTTAGTTCCACAACAACTTCTAATTCCAACAACAATCTCAGATATCCTACTAAAGTATCCTCTTATAATTTCATCTTCCTCCATTTTAGTATATTGAAACATACATATCCAACTCTGCAATCTAGACTTTTTAGCATGTTCATCACCTTCAAATATCTTCTATAAAGTAATCCAAATTTCATGTGCAAGCTTTAAAGATTTTACCTCTCCATATTTTGTTTCAGGAAGAGCTGACACCAATGCTTCTTTAGCAAGCATATTCTACATGAATAGATCTTTTTTGGTCCATTCACAGGAGTCAAGCTTATCTTTGCCTGCTATATCCTTCTTCAATGTAACCAATCAAAACTTCAAACCATGCACAATAGGTGAATCTTCATTTTCTCCTTCCAGCTATGATAATTTATTCCATAGAACTTTGGACTTTCTTTCCTGAAATAAGAAGCCATGATTCTCCACAAGTTGTTAAACTTTTCCTTCAAGGACCTAATTCTCTGATACCAATTGTTAGAAAGTAAAGTCCACCAAGATAACTGAGAGGGGTGGGGATGAATCAATTATGCATTTAAACAACTCTCAATATCTTTATTAATTTTGAAACATGTAAACAATAGATGCAACAACCATAGAATATAACCATGCACAATAACACCAAATATGTTAACTAAGGAAACCCTTGATTAGAGTGAAAACCCCAGTGGGAATGAACAAGATGATATGCTAATATAAATATTCCTTGTGAAAAGATAGACTTTGTTAGGAGCCAATAAAATACAATCAGTATATATGAGTCCCTATTAGGAAACTTTGAATCCCTGTCAGGAGATTCCAACCCTATTAGAAGTTGTGTCAACCCTATTAGGAGTTGAAAGGAGGACAGTTGAACCCAATGTTCAAATAGCCTCAGACTATCTTTAGTAAACAATCTTCAGGATAGCATATCCAAGTTCTAAAATGACTAAACAGCAACTTCTTTGCCAATACAGTTCCTTTGAAGCTCTCAGTACATCCTCAACATCAATCAATGTTCTGATCAAACATAATTCGCATTCAAGCTTGCATAACCAACAACCATCTGCAATGGATACTAATCCACAAGGAAACAAACTTTCATTTATACCAAGTCCTAAAACAAGTATCAAGTCGGCCTTGAGGCTTTCTATATTTACAATGAACAATATAGGACCACATTAAGATATTACAATACATGTTACATTACAATTAATATTTCCATAATGGTTTTATCAATAGTCGGTCTTGTAGAAGCCATACGCTGAATAGTCTTCACTAATCCTCATAGAATGAACATCTGATTCCACCGTGTTAGCCATAGCATCTTGAACATGTCTTCAACCATACTCCAAGTGTATTGAACAATCCTCGGCCTGACCAAAAATATACAATGCAAATACCAGAAACTCTCTCTAAGAAAAGTCTCCACAAAACTTTCTGCAACTCACACAAATCTTCATAACTTTTTATGCAAACATAGACATAGCATCAGGACAAGTTCCTGAATATACCTTGAAGTGTGCATAACTCACTGACCACGAACCTTGCCTAACAAAACTTCCTCTACAACTTTGGTTGAACTATCCCAAAAATATATATGTTGACATCAATGACAAACGATGTCATGAATGCAACATAGAAGTACTCAATCATCTCTCTAACATACTGACAAACTCCCCATACAATTGCATCAAGCATTCACGCTTAACAAAGAGCACATCCACAAAATGTGGATTTGCACTAGCAACGCATCCAAGTGGCCCCCGCATCCACATCCACATCTGAAGGTAGAGGATAGATGAGTGAATCCCATAACAGAGATTATATTAGACAAGTTATTGATGGAAGTGGAGTAGTTCTTCAGAAAGTTCATACATCAAAACAATGTGCAAACATGTTTACAAAACCAATAATGTTAGAGGAGTTGAGGTAGAGTTCAGCTTTTCTTAGTTTGCCAGAAGGAAAATGATGAATGGAAATGGGCAAGTATCAAATAAATTGTTGTCAAAGTGAAAATATTTGGATTATGACGGCAGTTTGGCTTCTCTTCATTTGCAAAGAAAATGATGAATGGAAATGGGTTAGTATCAAATAAATTGTTGGATTATGACAACAATGTAAAACAAAAGTCTTATCTTTAAAAATCGATATTTTCTTTAAGAGATAATACACGGTTTCTTAATAGGTAAGAGCCTACAGCACAACGGTAAATTGTGAGCCTCTCAATTGGGAGGTCTTGCGTTCAAGTCTACTCAAGCTAATTAATCTCAACAAATGATAATAATAGAAATAATAAATAATCTAGGCTTCGGCCAATTACCTATCAAAAAAAAAAACACAGTTTTCTTAACAGAAAAATCTAAGTTTGACGGTGGCCATATCTTGGAAGGCATATAAATTGCAATCGCAGCTGAATGAAAATTGTAAACTTCTTTTGCAACAATGAACATTGATGCTTTGTCCTGTATAGATATTTCACTAGTATATTGTCAAAGTTTGACCATGTTAATCTTTGTCTTATTGAATGTTATTCTATTATTTTCTTTTTATCTATTTTGTGACTTTTTGACAATAGTTTGTGATGCAATATTATTTTATTATGCGAACCACATGCTAATCTCTGTCTTACTGAATGCTATTCTATTATTTTCTTTTATCTTTATGTGACTCTTGACAACAAATTTGTACTGCAATATTATTTTAATATACAAACCACATTTCCTCAACACACAACTTCCAATTTATTCAACCACACAGTAATTAAAACGATAATCAGCCAAGGTTTCGTTCATGAGAAGCCATTGAATTTGAGACGTGGGTGAGTAGTATTTTATTTTATTTTGACTTATTTTATTAAACTACACACATGTTTTGGGTAACCATGCAGCAAAGCTAGCACCCATAACAATATGATGAAGAGTTCAAAGCCACCAACTCTAACATGTTAGAGTTAACATAAAACTACATGCTGACAGACTAGAAGAGTGGGTAAACATGCAAAATGGTGAGAGTGTTAAATTAAGAGGACTTGTTATAAGGCTGCTCCTTTATGCGGATGATTAAATTAAGAGGACTTGTTATAAAGCTGCTCCTTTATGCGGATGATCTTATTTTGATTGCCAAATCTGCCCATGGTTTGCAAGAACACTTACATACACTTGAGCATTTTTGTAATATGGTAGGAATACAGGTTAACATCAGAAAATCTAAAGTTGTGGTTTTCTCTCCTAGCAAAAAACAGAATCAGATTAAGTTTTAATTTGAAGGCAGCACTCTTGAGGAAGTTACAGATTACAAATACCTCAGGATTGACTTTAACGGGAATCTAAGATGGGAAGGTTGCAGAAAGAAAAGAATTTTAGGAGGCTAGAAGGCCTCTTATGCTCTTAAAAACAGAGATAGAGGCAGAGGTCTGGGCTTGGAAAACTAATCAGACCCTTTTAGGTATTTTAGTTTTGCCAACAGTACTTCCATCTCACAATGGAAGCAAAGAGGGAATTCAAAAACTTTTGATTGCTAGCAGGTTCATCAAGAGCATTGTTCCATATGATATCATTAAGCAAATCGGAGTTGCTCCTATTGAAGCAATGGATATAGTGTGTCTCCTAAGATACCTAAAAAGAACCGAACAAATGGAAGATGGTAGATGGCCTGAGGTTGTCTTGAGTGATGTATTGTGCAAAAGGAAGAAAACACGGATGCAACAAAACATCAAGTGGATGGGTAAATGGGAAAACATGGATGCAACAAAACATCAAGTGGATGGGTAAATGGAATATTCATTTCAACACGTGTCCATCAAATAACAAAGAAAAAAGGTTTTGTTATGGATAAGTTCTACAAAAGCAATTGGGGTAATGGGATAGGAAGCAAGAAAAAGACTATATCAGCGAGTTTAATCCCACATATGACCAACTTCAAAAAGCTTACATAAGGGTCAATATTTCATGGAGAGCAAAAATTCTTATTGCCCAACTTAGGACTAACTCGGAGCAGCTCTATTGTGAGACTGGGCATTGGAAAATACCAAAAGAGGCATGGGAAGAGAGAGCTTTTTCCTTTTAGAATTATGAGAATGTGGAAACTGAATACCATTTTTATTGTCAAATGTGTTTCTTACAAGGACAACAGGGACAAATTTATAAATATTTTAACAGCTAGCTCTTGGCAGAACTTATTCAGCCAGGAACACGTGGAGAAGTTGGGTGCACTCATCATCTACTTACGGAGAAAAAGAAAGGATTTACTGAATTTGACAAGCTGTCCCATAGACTATGTTTAGTCTCATAGACTTTAAAATTGTGTTCTTCTTCTTCTTCAAGTCAGTGTAAGATTTGATTAAAAGAACATGTATGATTAAGTTACATTTTTATCTTCAGTGCTCAACAGTTGGGTGCAGATTGATGCCCGGAAGTTTGAATTTAATCATTTACGTCATATCAAGAGATTGAATTAAGGTTGTATGGAAAAAAGCATCTGCTCTAATGAATGGCAATGAAACCAATTGCTGCAAATAAAAATATGACAAAATTGTGGTATACCAATCATAAGGTAGATTCGAACATCATCAATCTATTAACAAAATTTATAAAACTGTTTTATCGAAATTAGACGCCAAGATTTCTAAAAGTAAACATCAATAAAGATACTGATTGCAGCCATTTCTTGAAACTAACATTTAAATCTTACCTCTCGACCGTTTTGAACTTTAAACCTGGTAAAGTCGTTTTTGTCGTCTGCTTTCTTCTTCCTTTTCCTCCGGGGACTTCTAGAAGAAAAAGAATTTTCACTTTTTTGGTCATTTGCAATAAGTCCAACGTCCTCTGTTCTAATCGTCTTTCCATCTATAAAACCAACTGCTTCACATTCCACAAATCCCAAGTTAGCATCGGAAGCTCGTAATTCTAAATCCAAGGAGTCTTTGATGGCTTCTGCCGTTGTTAATCTTATCCTAAGAGGCCTTGCTGAAAGCCTCTGGTAGATGCTGCTGCGTTCGCATTTCGTTCCCGGTTTCAATGGCTTCCATCCATTACATATTGTCCCTAAACTTGAGTGAGACAAAGCTTGGACATTCATTGCTAATGTTTGCCAAAAAGGAATGGATGCCTCCCACTCATTACCAGTAATGATAGTGAGACCAGCTAAGTTCAACGCAAACTAGCAACGCTAATTAGTAAGGGAAAGAAGCTGTCCGACGTCCACCACAACTTCAATCCTAATTTGCTGAAAATACGTGGATTACCCAACTGGAGCAGACTTCAATTGGTAAGAATGATATTATGGATTAACTAAAAATGGCGTTACACAGTTCGAACGTGGGTGAGAGTCGGTCGCTCTATTTGATATTTTTGCATTTTTTTCCGCTAGAATATGATGCACGGGAGAAATTTGGAGAGGACATGTTAAGTTGTAATTGTATTTTAGAGCATATTCTTGTCTATCTGTAGATTAAAGACTAACTTATATTAGGGAAAAAGTTATCATTCTTTCTAAACATGCATTCACAAAATCTAATTAAAAAAATATTTTATGATAAATAATTAAAAGGATATATTGGTGATTTAAGTTGTACGTTTTAGATTTTTTAAGGTATACAAATGTTTTCAAGATGTATGTTCAAGTAATCTATTTGTAAATGGTGACAATTAAACTACTAATCTACAAACTAATTTAACATACAATCAATAGAGCTCTTCTTCATGAAATACAAAACTAAAAACAAGTAAAGCTATACCATAACATTCATGAAACTCTTCACTTTGTTGTTCCCTTATCCTTCAAGATAGTATGATAGTTGGGGTTTGCTCTCAGTGATTTAGTATATGCAAAAGATGGCAAAAAGGAATGGAATGTGGTTGACTAATGTTGATACAAGATGATGATGATGATAACAAGTAGAAAAGTAAGCAAAAACTCTAAAAGTGCAAGTGATATTAAATTGTACTAGATGATTGTGATGTGATTTGATTAGATTAGGCCAAATGAGGAAAATAGAAGTTTTATAAAAGTTTGCAAGAGAATAAGGGTTGAGCTCAGGGTCCCTCAATGGCTTAGACTCAAGCCTTGCAGGCTTGTTTGGCTGTCACTCCTAAAAGACATGCTCCAGAACAATATGTGTTCTATGAGCAGAAGCTCACCTTAGAAGACCTCAAGGAAGTTGTCTTCTCCATGGTAGACGATAAGGCTCCTAGTTGTGATGGCTTCCCTTGTGAATTTTACAAAACATTTTGGAATGAGATTGGACCAGACCTGCTTAAGGTTTACATTGAGGCCTACAATTCTCATTCTCTAAGCAATATTATTAACAAAGGAAATATCAAGTTCATACTTGAGGCGAGTGATCTTGAAGATATATGCAATTGGAGGCCTATTACTTTGTTGAATGTCTCTTACAAGATTATTGCCAAGGCTATCTCTCTTAAAATCTGTCATCTTCTTCCTCAGATCATTCACCCTGAGCAAACGGGTTTTATCAAATCTCGTTATATCCTAGACAATGTAATTGTCAAGTGGGAAGGGATGGAATGGGCTCGACATTCCAAGCAACGGGCCATCTTTCTGAAAATTGATTTTGCCAAAGCTTATGACGGGATTGAGTGGCCTTTCATCCTTGCAATGCTCCAAGCTCTTGGGTTTGGCCCCACTTTTTTGCAGTCAGTAGAGATGCTTTTTGTGGATGTCTCTACTTCCACCTCCATTAATGGTCATCAATCTCACGCTTTTGGGCTTTATCGTTCGATCAAACAAGGATGCCCATTGGTGCCCTCTTTATATGTGTTGGCAGTAGAAGATTTTGGGTATTTGGTCTCAAATGCCATATTACAAAGGAGGGTTCGAGGTATTTCCCTACCAGATTCCCCTAATCAGCTTGTGAATGGTTATTTTGTTGACGACTCCTTCCTCACTCTCATAGAGGATGAAGAGAATGTGGCCTCCACTTTGCAATGCCTTAACACATTTTGTCTTGCTTCAAGGTTTGTTATTTAGTGGCACAAAACCCTTTGCTACGGACAATCTTCTCTTCCCCGTCCTACTTGGCTTGAGCAATATCAATGGAAATGGATTCAACATGGAGAAATCTTTCATTTTTTGAGCATCCCTTTTGCCTTTCAAGCCTCAATTGTTGAGCTCTAGAAAGCGGTTCTTGCTAGAATAGAGAAGAAGTTGGAGTATTGGATCACCAAACCTCTCTCCCTTATGGGAAAATTCCAGATTTGCTCCACAGTGTTGGCCACCACCCATGTTTACTATTCCTCTTGTTGGGCTCCTTCAAAGGCCTCTTACCTCAAAAGCTCAAGTGCCTTTTGCATGACTTCCTTTGGACGTCAAATGCTTCTCACCAGGGCTTTCATAGAGTCGCCTCAAATTTTTGTTATCTTCCTAAAGAGTATGGTGGCCTAGGCTTGTTATCAACCCAGCAGTAAGGTACTGCTTTATGCGCCAAATGGATAATTCGAGCTCTTTCTGACAATGAAGCTTGGAAGATTTTGTTAAGATATTGCATCTCTTCCGGCTTTCTGATTCATCGGCCAGCTTGGAAGGGGATTGGATTTCAAACCCTTCTTGTCACCACTAAACCTATCTAGATTCAAGGTACTTTTGGTGCCAAGAGTATTTGGAAAGCATGGGAAGCAGTTGAGCCCTGGCTTCACTGGGTTGGCAATGGATTCAAAGATGGGCTCTTCATGAACCAGTACAATCACTGGTGGTCACCATTATTTACCATCCAAGGTGTTCCCTTGGCTAAGGTGCATAGGGCTAGTGCTCTGCATTTTTTTAAACATGAAATAAGGACCCCTAAAAATCTTTTTTCCATAGTTACTATGAACTTACGATTGTGGGAGGACATGAAAGTGCAATTTCGGCTCACTCGCCCAAATCAATAGACTTTTGATCTTCTAGTTTATGCGATGCCTCCACATTTTTACATAAGGTGGGCATTCAATCTACTTGCCCTTGGTGGAAAGACCATAAGTGGTATCCAAACACCCTAGTAACCAGTTATAAGCCTAGGCTGGGCTACGGTGGCTAGTTCCTCACCTGCCCATGGTTGCAGTTCTCAACCAAAGATGGCATTTGCAATCTTCTCATCATACTTGGAGTAATAGGTTCTCCACTATGTGGAATGCCATTACTAAACCCAAAATTGCACATTTCGCCTAGTGTATTCTTTTCCAAGGCTTGCCTTTGGGCCCCCGACTGCGGCACCTAGGAGTTCCTGACCCCCATTGCACTTTTTGTGGTCAACTAGAGACTTTTTTGCACATGTTTTGGTTCTATAGATGGGCTCAGTGTTACTAGCGATGGATCCATGATCTTTTTCGCCCCTTTTGCCTAGAACCTTTTTCTTGGCATATGGTTGTTCTCAGCAATAATACTCAACTACCCTTGAAGTACGCCCAGATATGGCATGCTTTTATATTGGAGATCTTATTTACCATTTGGAAAGATCACAATACAATTATTTATGCTCACAACACACTTGACATTAATGTGGCTATGTACGCTAAAGCATGTATTTATAACAATGTCATGTTGCAAATTCAAGTACAAATAGGTAAAGTGGCTTTTAAGGTGACTCACTTACAGGAGCTTTTGGCTCATTGGGGAAATGCCTCCTATATGATTGCTTGTGTTCCGTTAGAATTGGCCTCAAGCGACTATAATCCTCCTTGTGGTCTGAATCAAGGATGTAGCAGTTATTCTTGTCGCTCACACACACCACACTCTCAGCCACAGCATTGTCCCAATGATGATACTTTTGGACGACACCGCTCTCCTAGAGGTTTTGGTGGTCGACACCGCTTTGCCTCGCCTCCCCGAAGGTCTAGTTCGAGGTGGTTGCCAATGACTCCTCTTGCTACTTCTTCTTACGGTTGGCCCTCTGTGCACTCAGACCCCAAGCGAGTATTTCCTCGGTTGGACTTAGCCATTTCTCCTCCCAGGCCTGAGGGAGAGAAAGATGAAGATGATGTTGCTACTGCTGACGATGGATGGGCTCCACCTGAGCCATCTTCTCACCCCACTCTCGAGTAGGGCTCTAATGATAAGGATCCTCCTCCCTTGGCTGGTGTTGCGCTGGAGCTTGAGGATTTCTTTGTTTTCCAATGCTTTCTATAAAAAATTGATGATTTGTTGATTTCTGGCCTGTGGCAATTTGAACTTGCGAGGTGATCTTGTTTCCCCCGGCCCCTTTTTTTGTGAATATGTAACTTTGTTGTATTTAATATAAGGAAGGGACTATTCATCAAAAAATAAGGGTTGAGATTAAGAGGTTAAAAGATGGATGGATAAGATAAGTGTGTATTCGAGGAAAATTAAATTGAGAGGTCGATCTGAGTGAAGGGATGAGATTGAATAAGAGGTAAGAGTTTGGTAGAGATGTTGACTTTTGGTAACACATATTTGAATTAATAAATGTATAAATGTTGAAAAAGAGAAAGAAAAAGGCAAATGAAAAAATGAATGATATATGAGGGTAAAAGTACAAAGATGTGTAACCTTTTAAGCTAACTTTGTAGGTTCTATTAAAAGTTGTTCGGCTGGACACATAGGGCGTTGATGTGTCAAAGGTGTTCCAAACGAAACAAGGGGTTTTGGTCGAAACTTGTTCAAACAAAAATACCAAAAAAAAGACCCTAATTGGCTCATTTGCACTATAGCGATTCCAAGAATTGTGGAGTGGGAGAGGGCTATTCATCTTGTTTGGTCGAACCAAATAAGTGGGTTTTTTTTAATTCTTTTTATTGTTTTATTTTAATTAATTTAGTATGTATGATGGTTTTTAAATAGTTTTTAATGTAGTATTATAATATTTTTAAAATAGATCTTTAATTTTTAAATCTACAAAAAATATGTTCTTATTTTTATGAGAAATAATGTTAGAAAACCTTAGGAAAATATTAGAAAACTTTATAAAAATATTGTACAACACTATAGAAATAATGGTAAAAAAATATTAGAAATAATGTTGGAAAACTATAGCAAAATGTTAGAAATAATAATTTTAAAATGTATTATAATGTATGCAAATATGTTATTATTTTTTATTAGAAATAATATTGCAATAATTATATAAAACTTTGGAAAAATGTATTTGAAAAACTCAGAAAATGTTTGAAAACCTTACAAACAAGAGTCCACAACACACACCCCATTCCTTACTAGGAATGGGAACCCCCTACTTTTTTTGACTCCCAGACTCTTAGTTCGAGAGTTGAGAGAAGAAAGTTTTGTTAGAGTTAGAATTTTAGAGTCAAAAAGTTAAAAAACCAAAAATTTTGAAAATTTGAAAAAACACAAAAACATACGAAAATTTAGGGAAAAAAATCCAAAAAGTCAAAAAAGTAAAAAAATTATTTAAAAAAACATTTTAAAAAAATTTGCACCGCACGCTTGGCAGCGCTGCACACGCGTCCCCCACGGTGGCGCCGCATGCGTCTACCATGGTGGTGTCGCTGCGTGCTTGTGCCTCATGGAGGCGCACCCCCCGTCCGCTCCATGGAGGCACTGTGCACACCCTCCATGGTGGCGTCGTGCACGCGCCCTCCATGGCGATGCGCCCCCAATGGTGGCATCGCATGCGCCCCTTATGGAGGTGCGTCGTGTGCGCCCTCCATGGTAGTGTCGCATGCACCCCTCATGAAGGTGTGTTGCATGCACCCTACTATTGTGCGTGCCCATAATAACAAACCACATGCCTTTGCCACAAGCTTCGCACTCTTCTCCACGTGCACTTTTGCACCACACACCTACACATTTTTCAAAAAACCAAAAAAAATAATAATAAAAATAAAAATAAAATAAAAGGACGCATGTAGCGCACTAAAATTTGTCTTAATTAAGCGTTTTCATCTCTACGGACTAATATTTGCTTCTTTGTGTAGGTAAAAAAGGTATCCTTAACTTGTCAAGGTCATAACTTTTGACTCGGGGCTCGGAATTTAGAACCATTTACATCGTTGGAAAGAAATGAAGATCTAATTTCAGTCCCTAAAAAAATGAGCTTTCAGCTGCCCAATTTTAAGGACCGACGAAGGTCTCGACTTGAAATTTTGAGCAAAAGACCTCCGAAAAAGGCATTTAAAAATGCCCAGAAAAACTTGCGAAAAAATATGGAAAATTTTCAAACATTAGATGATTTTGGATCATCTAGATCACTTGGTTTCTCGCCGGGAAGGATAGGGTAGTTGGAGAGAAGACGAAAGTCAAAGATATAGAGGTTGGACAGATGAAGCATAATAGGTTCCTCATCTTATGCAACTATTAATGACAAGATTCAATGTAGATGCCTTGAGATTTTAGTTTGAAGAAGCAGGAGTTCAAGTTTATGAAAGTGATTGGCTATAAAGAGGGTATAAATCATCAAAAAGGGGCAAAGAATGTACACAAAAAGTGATCTAAAACCCCATTTGAGCAAAACCCAAAAACTATTTTCAAAATTGACAACTTTGATTTATTTTTTTGGCGATTTGAGCTATTGAGTTGCATAGGTCCACAACTCTGCAATTCAGAGGTGCACCAACAATTAACTACCAATTCCAAAAATAGCACTTTCCATGCATCGAGAATGCATTCTGACGGTAGTTTAACTTCAACACACGCCTAGTGAAGGACCAACTTCTATTTTTGGCACCTCCATGCACTTTCACTTCGACTGATGGCTTCCTCCTACTTTATCTCTTGTTTCTTCTTTGTTTTTGACATATAAAGGGCTCATGCATCCAAATTATGAATAAAATATGGATGGAATCCCTCTAAGCACCAGTTAGATTGTTAGTTTGTATATATTTAGTTTGTTTTAATGTTTTAAAAGCATTTTATTGCATGAAGATATCTCTCACTCTCAACACAAATTGAGGAGACGATTTCTTATAAATACCCCATTGTAAAATGTAACAAAGGCCACCGTTATTATGCAATAAAATTATGCTTTTGGTGCTCGCATTTGGAGTGTAGTTATTCTTGCCTGAATGTGTCATTGTTTTGTGGATTTTATTCATGAGATTGTGATTGAGCCAAAGGTTTATTGTGTTGTTTCTAGTTGTGCGATCTTTTAGTTCTAGTGTTTTCTACAGATATACAAATTTCGCTAACATAATGAGCTGGAGAAGAGATCACCTGATTGTGTCTACATTGCTTTTTGTCTCGCATGAGCACACTTTTCGTGGCCTTGCAATTTGATGAAGAGTGAAACATCATTTGATTTGTTAAAGATTCTCACTAATGATTGCATCAGTGGATTCTAAGAAGCGCCACTCCTATTTTCATTGGTTTCCTACCGATTTATTCAAAGGTTTAACTCACAGCGTGTTGTGTTTTGTAGCTTATGTCCATTTAGGAATTTCAATTTCAATTTATTTCAATTTCATGTTATTTGCTTTCAGTTTCATTATTTTTCTTTGTAACCCCCTATTAGAATAGGACCTCATAGTAGCTACATTGTTAGAATTGCATTAATTGAAAAATACAAAAATACAAAAATATTGTTCTTTTGGTGTGATATTTTGAGACAGCGAACAGATTTACTTCGATTTCAAGATAAAAGAGTTTTAGAACTAGCAAAGGCCTCCTCGTGAACATTCACATTTATCTTCTATTGAGTGAATTTTGGTACGTCACAAGACAAATACTGAACCTTGGAGTGGATCCTTAAAAAGATTTTCTTTTCAAGAGAGGAATTACGCAATGGATTCCTACCATTGACCTCATGCAAAACGAATGCCCAATAGAAGTGGTGCTAGAAGGAGGGCCCCTTTTAGACTCCCAGAAAGCAAGAAAGTTTTTCCAAGTTTCAAAAGTTTACACCTCTATAATAATCTACACTTTGCAAAAGTTCAAAAAAATTCCTGAGTTTTTGACAAATTTAGGCCCCCAGCTCTGCAGGTACATAGGTCCACAACTCTGCAGGTAAGCAGGTCTACAACTCCGTAGATCTACAGGTCTGCATGTACGCAGGTCAGCAGCTATGCAGGTCCATAGATTTGTAACTCTGCATCTACGCAGCTACGTAAAACTCTATGATGCATTGTTTTGAGAAAGCGTGTTTCTTCATAGGTGCGCTTTTCTAGAATTAACACAAGTTCCTACAACTCAGTCACCTTCACAAGCATCACAGTGATAAAGGAATACTAAGAACTCCACCCATTCACATTACACATTCCAGCATCATCATTTGCTTTACATTCTACTTCACACATTTCCATCATTATGCACCATGTCTTTCTTCAATGCCCAAAGTTCGCCTTTGAACCCAATTGGACCATTACATGAATTGCCCAAAAATATTGAAAAGTTTTGCCCATAGTTCATCTATGGAGAATCACGAACAACATAATATCATATTAAAATTTTCAAGGAGATTTGTAATCGAAACTAGATTCAGTATATGGACATGGTATGCTGCCTTTTTCCTTACACTTTGGGGGAAATGGCATTCAATAGGTACGTCAATTTGCCACCAGCATCAATAAGGGATTGGAACTCTTTTGAGAGAAATTTTTTTGGAACAATTCAAGATTTATATCAATCTAGCTCTCCTATATCATCAGTTCATCTCAATTAAGAGGGATCCCCATGAAACTATTTCACATTTTAATCATCGCTTCTATAGGATGTATCAAAGAATGGAGTTTCCATACACTGTACCATAAGAGGCTGCCATCCAGATCTATTTTGGAACAATGGATTCATTAACTTCTATTGTTCTAAGAAGGCTCCCACTGAGAGATATTGATAGCATTGAAAAGGTCTTCAAAGAGGCTATTGTATTTAATAATCAGGTTACTGTTGCTCCAATGTCAACAATTACATATTCACGATATGAGTCTCAAAAGATGGCTTTCTTTGAGTAGAAGGCAACCACATCCGTTGAAGCAGAAAACAATATGGCTAGAGAGTTTAAGGCCATGAAGGAGATGATGTCTCTTTTATCCAATGAACTCATCCAAATAAAGTTGAATTCTTCAAGAGACTAAGGCAACCATCCAGACAACTTGCTATCTAAAGCAATTATTCTCAGAATTAGAGTAGAAATTTTAACCTTGACAGGAACATCAACAATGAGAATAATCGTATTACAGATATGAGTCCAAGTGAAAATGGGTATGGGCACAATGATGTTTCAGATCAGCCTCCCCCAATCATGGAGGAACAACCTTTGAAATTTAGTGCAATGATGTTCGAATCATATGATAAATCTACACGAGGACAAAATGAGGAAGATGATCGAGAGGAGTTTGTATTCCCATTCAATGAAGAAATTCTTCCAAGTTTTGATGTTTCAATAAGTGTGGATATGCCAAGAAATTTTGAGGAAACGACAAATTTTGAAGTTCCAAAACTCCATGAAGTTGCAAAAATTGATGGAAATGCAGAAGATCCTGAGGTTGGTGAGATTTTTGAATCACAAAGTCATCAAGAAGAAGACACCAATTCTTCTTGCAGTGATATTGCTTCCCCATTGGATAATGATAAGCTACCTCCTTCAAAGCAAGATATGTCATTAGAAGGGATGGATAGAGTGTTCAATTTGGTCTCAAGCTTGATTGAGGAAATGTCTATTTGTAGGTATTCCACACACATATCAAACCATGCAATAAATGAGTCATGTAGAATCCATCTATTTGGGTTCCATTCAGAAGAAAGTTGCCCAATTTCTTGTTAGCTTGGGAGATCGCAATGGAGGGAAACTATGATTTTGAACAAGCTTATTTGGGATATGAGGGAGAAAACATTTTGATCAATGATAGTAATGAATCTTGTAATTCAAAAGGAAGGCTAGTGATTAAATTTTCTAGTCCAAAGGAACCTAAAGTGTTTCCATGTGTGAGTGGAGTTGTGAACCATGAGATAAGACCACCAGAAGGAGAAATTATGATGTGTGAGTGTACCCCTATGGTGGGGGACTCGCTGGATCAGGTGATATCTTTCCATTATCCCTCTCGGTTTGATGATTTTCAATTTGAATATGATGCTAAAGGTAAGAGAACTTGTTTGTGGATTAATCATGATCATAAAGAGTTACCACAACTTCTGATTTTGTGTGATTTGTGCCTAGAATTTGAACCAAGATTGTCCCAACTTTATTTTTCTAAGTACAAGGACAAGTTAAAATTTTTGAGAACTATATGGGGTGGTTCATTACTATTGCACATAATGAGAAATCTATTGACAACTACCCCATATTCTTTTTATTCAAGGTTTTTTGTAGATAAGTTTTTGTTTTTGTTTTTCTTAGTCTTTTTAGTCTTTCTAGTTAGGTGTTGCATGTTTTCTTTTAGTTGTGTCTTTTAAAGTTCTATCAATCCTAGGGGGAAAGGTGTACTTGAAATTTTTCTCTTAAGATTTCACTAACCACTCTTTGGTTCCGGTTTTAGGAAGAGCTATTTCTTTGTCAAAACATTTAGACGATTGTGTGTCTTATACCAACTGAGCAATGGACATTCCTTGTGGAAATAGGAGATTTTCAGTCTAGAAATCAAAATTCCAAACCAACAAGTTCTTAACATTTTGCAAATTTAAAGATTTGATTATTTTAGATGCTGTTGAATTAAAGTCAAAGATGATGAGGAATGATCCAAACTTCAACTGGTTCAAACAAGAGGGGTCTCCTTGAAAGGTTTCCAAGATCATTGATTGGTGTGAGAGTTTCTAAAAGAGTTATAAAAGAGGAATGCAAGGGATGTTCAAAAGAGATTGAATCCAAAAAAAAAATGACACTGATGTCCTAGCTACATAGTCTAAGTGCAATCAGGATACGCAAAAAAAAGAAGAAAAATATGGTGTTAAGTTTGAAGGATTCTAAAAGATCTGAAATGGCAAAAGATATGTTCTCAAAATAGAGTATCTTGTATTCAAAATATTGTTTCATCAAAAGTAACATTTTGAATGACGTGGAGCAATTATTCAAAAAGCTAGAAATAAAAAAATGTGGCATCTTGCCAAGAGCCCTCAAACTGATTTTCTCATCTAGTCAAGCAATTGATTGATAAAAAGCCTTTGTGGAGATTTCGAATGAATGAGCTAGGAGGAGTGGAAAATTGTGTCGAGTTGACAGAAAATTGTAATAGACAGCATCCTGAGGCATCAGAGGGAATGAATACACAATGCACACACTGAGTTTGAAGGTTTTGACTTCTAAGATTTTGATTGCAAAGTTATCCCAAATACGCTCGAGGTGTTCGAAGTTTGGTTGGTGTTTGACACACATCGGAGGAATGTTTGTTGATGAAGAAATGCCTTGGTCATTTCTTCCTTTTTTCGAGGCTATTTTTTGTGGTGTCCACAACACATGCCCCATTCCTTACTAGGAATGAGGACCCCCTACTTTTTTCGACTCCCAAACTCACAGTTCGAGAGTCAAGAGAAATTTTTTTTGTTAGAGTTAGAAGTTTAGAGTCAAAAAGTTAAGAACAAAAAAAATTGAAAAAACACAAAAACATAGGAAAAATTACAAATAAATCAGAAAAGTCAAAAAAGAAAAAAATTTACTAAAAAAATCGCACCACACATGCGTCCACCATGGTGGTGCCACTGCGTGCTCACACCTCATGGAGGCGCACCACTCACACACTCCATGGAGGTGCCGTGTGCACCCTCCATGGTGGCACCATGCACACCCTCCATGGAGGCACATAGTGCGCACCCTCCATGGTGGCGCGTGTGCGCCCTCTGTGGAGGCACACCGCGTGCACCCCCTATGGAGGTGTGCGACGCGTGCCCTCCATAGAGGCGTGTTGTGCGTGCCCCCCATGGAGGTGTTGCGTGCATCCCTTATGGAGGCATGTCGCACGTGCCCTCAATGGAAACATCACGTGCGCCCCTTATGGAGGTGTGCTACGTGTGCCCTCTATGGTAGCGTTGCACGTGCCCCTCATAAAGGCACGTCGCACACACCTTGCTGGTGTGTGTGCCCATAATAAAAAAGCTGCGCACCTTTGCCACGAGCTCACGCTCTTCTCCACAAACGCTTTTGCACCACACAACTACACATTTTTCAAAAAACCAAAAAAAATAAATAAATAAAAAATAAAATAAAAGGAAGCACAAAGCGCACTAAAATTTGTCTTAATTAAGTGTTTTCATCTCTACGGACTAATATTTGCTTCTATGTAGGTAAAAAAGGTATCCTTAACTTGTTGGGGTCATAATTTTTGACTTGGGGCTCAGAATTCAGAACCGTTTACACCATTGGAAAGAAGAAGTGAAGATCTAATTTTAGTCCCTAAAATAGTGAGCCTTCAGCTACCCAATTTTAGGGACCGATGAAGATCTCAACTTGAAATTTTGAGCATAACTCTAAAAAAGGCATTTTAAAATGCCTATAAAAACTTGCAGAAAAATATGAAAAGTTTCAAACATTGGATCATTTTGGATCATCTGGATCACTTGGTTTCTTACCAGGAAGGATAGGGTAGTTGGAGAGAAGACAAAGGTCGAAGATACAGAGGTTAGACACATGAAGTGGAATAGGTTCCTCATCTTATGTAGCTATTAATGACAAGATTCAACGCAGATGCCTTGGGATTTTAGATCAAAGAAGCAGAAGGAGTTCAAGTTTATGAAAGTGATTGGCTATAAAGAGAGTATAAATCATCAAAAAGGGGCAAAGAATGTACACAAAAAGTGATCTAAAACCCCATTTGAGCAAAACCCAGAAACCATTTTCAAAATTGACAACTTTGAATTTTTTTTGGTGATTTGAACTATCGAGGTGCACAAGTTCGCAGCTCCGTAGGTCCACAACTCCACATTTTCATGCAGGTCTGTAGCTCTACATTTTCATGTAGGTTTGTAGGTCTTTAGTTTCGCATTTTCATATAGGTCTGCAACTTCGCAACTCAGAGGTGCGCCGATAGTTAACTACCAGTTCCAAAAATAGCATTTTCCATGAATCGAGAATGCATTTTGACGACAATTTAACTTTTACACACACCTAGTGAAGGACTAACTTCTATTTTTGGCACCTTCATGCACTTCCACTTCGACTGATGGCTTCCTCCTACTTTCTCTCTCATTTCTTCTTTGTTTTTGACATGTAAAGGGCTCATGCATTCAAACAATGAATACAATATGGATGGAGTCCCTTTAAGCACCAGTTAGATTGTTAGTTTGTATATATTTAGTTTGTTTTAATGTTTTAAAAGCATTTTATTACATGAAGATATCTCTCACTCTCAACACAAATTGAGGAGACGATTTTTTATAAATACCCCATTGTAAAATGTAACAAAGGCCACCGTTATTATGCAATAAAATTATGCTTCTGTTGCTCGAATTTGGAGTGTAGTTATTCTTGCTTGAATGTGTCATTATTTTGTGGATTTTATTCATGAGATTGTGATTGAGCCAAAGGTTTATTGTTTTTTTTCTGGTTGTGCGATCTTTTAGTTCTAGTGTTTGCTACAGATATACGAATTTTGCTAATGTAATGAGCTTGAGAAGAGATCATCTGATTGTGTCTACATAGCTTTTTTTCTCGCATGAGTGCACTTTTCGTGGATGCAATTTGATGAAGAGTGAAACATCATTCGATTTGTTAAAGATTCTCATCGACGATTGCATCAATGGATTCTATGAAGCGCTGCTCCTATTTTCATTGGTTGCCTATCGAATTCTTTGAAGGTTTAACTCGCAGCATGTTGTCTTTTGTAGCTTATGTCCGTTTAGGAATTTCAATTTCAAGTTATTTGCTTTCAGTTTTGTTATTTGCTTTACTAACCCCCTGTTAGAATAGGACCTCAAAGTAGCTGCATTGTTAGAGTTGCATTCATTGAAAAATAGAAAAATACAAAAAATTTGTTCTTTTGGTGTGATATTTTGAGATAGCAAATAGATTTACTTTGATTCTGAGATAAAAGATTTTTTAGAACCAACAAAGGCCTCCTCATGAACATTCACATTTATCTTCTACTGAGCGGATTTTGGTATGTTGCAAGACAAATACTGAACCTTGGAGTGGATCCTTAAAAAGATTTGCTTTTCAAGAGAGGAATTACGCAATGGATTCTTGCCGTTGAACTCGTACAAAATGAATGCCCAACACCGCCTAGTAAATAAATAAGAATAAGATCTATGTTTTATCTTCATGTTAAGTAACTAAAAACTATAAAAGTTCGTGATATGGATATGTGACTGAGTAACTATATATGTAATGTTTTAAGTAAGTATATATGTAACAATATATTTCTTGTAATTCTTCCTAAAATTTTAAAATGTATGTTTATAGTAATTTGTATTTAAATAAGTACACAAATGTTAAAATATTTAATATAACATGTATTATGAAATCTAATTAATCAATCAATACTTTACAGAGTATATAACTCTCAATATAAAATTATCAATACTACATGATATTACACCATCAAGATTTTAAGAATTATATTTTAGTTTATTATAACAAGACTAAGTCATTCAACCAAACCACTAATTGATTAAACCAAACTATCAAATCTAACATTAATCTTTATAAATTGACATAAAAAATTAAATGATATTTTGAAGTAAAAAAGGGTTATCTTTTATTTTTCAATACAATATGTTACTTTATTATCCATATATATTCAAGTTTAACAAGTGTGAAGGAAGATAAAAAATATTAAATCAAAGTTAAAAATATTGAGGTGAACACGTAGATATTAATTATTTTTGTTAATAATTTAACTTTTTAATCTTGGTCAAAATGTTCACCATTATTATTATTAAATTTTGGTTTAAAATTTTGAAATTTAATTTAATTTTTTTAAATAATTATATATATTAAAATAAAAATAGAATTTCAAGTTAATAAATTATAATCTTTGCATCATAAATCTTAGGCAGAGATATAGGATTTGGATGGAAATCTGAAATGCTTCATCTATAGATGAGATTTTAAATGTTTTACATCAATCAAAACATAATCCCAAAATTATTTGATACTAAATAATAATAAATTTAGTTTAATATTGAGATTTTTTTAACTAATATTTATTTTGTTTCATTCAGCAAGATTGTTCATAGATTTTTGAATCAATAAATAGAAATTTCTTTTAAGGAACCATTAAAAATAGCTATCTACATATTTTTTAATTTCAAAATTTAACAAATAATAAAAACTTCAGCAAAATTATAAAGAACCAATGTGAAAAAACAAATATTCTGTAAATCATTCCAAACAAAATTAAAAGACAACTAAACATTAGAAATATAGGGAAAAAATAAATTTAGACATCAATTCTAAGGCAAACTGATGTAAAGTCAATCCATCCAAAAGATTATGTCACATTTCTAAGTTGCATTTAACTAATAATACTAATAACCTATGTCCTAATAAGCTTGGATTCATATTATATCAAAATCAAAATCTTCAATATTTGTGTTGTCACTATGTTACATGAAATGACATATAAGTTTGAAGTAATTTGTCTAACATGCCATATGCCTTGTCTGCACTCCCATATTTTGCATGCTTATCTATTAGAGTATGTTTCAAGCATAATATTTGGCCAAATGCACTGTCATTATTCTTGATTAATGTCTTTACCTTCTGCATCATTTTTCTATTAAAGGTGTGAGTGCCAGAATTGATCTACTTATATCCTATTAGACATTCATTTTTTATCTTTCTCAATGAAAAATTGTGCAACTACCTATTTAATTTTATAAATGTTTTGACTTGTATTGATTTCCTCACTTTAAAAATGACACCTAAAAAATTCATGTCTTATGATTTGGTAATGTTCTTTTCTTTAACTAGACTTGTTATCTTAATTGATAGTCACCATAAATTATAAAAATTGGTTATCATAGGTATGAAAATAGTAATTAGAGTCAATGTAATAATTGGGAGATGACAGATAAGATTGAAACACATAAAATAATTTAAAGAAAAAAATGAGAGTAAAAAAATATCATTTGAATACATGTTTCTTCTTCATCTGGGAAAATATTCCTTCATTTGATGTTAGGACAAAGATAATTCTTCCATCCCAATAGACAATTTTTTTTCCTATCAAACCAAACCTAAAATGAATGAATCTATGACCTAAAATGAATGAATCTATGAAAAATAAATATGTAAAAAAATTCTCATCCTAAAATATTAAACCAACATAAAGCTCCAACAATGACAAAAACCCTAATTCTAGAATGATGATGAATGTAAATGTGGAATGATAACAAATATACCCATTACAACCTTCTTTCTTGGAAAGAGATCTCTAGTCGCCTTTGCCATGAGCCTGGATATGACTTATCAAACACAAATCTTCTTTAGGTGTTCATGGCCCCCTTATGCTACAAGGAGTTTGGAAAACCACACAGCCGAATTCATTGTTTCTTCAAAAATGGAAGTTAGTGCACAATTGTGAAGAGGTGCAATAAAGTTAGGATAATGCAATGACATATATTGTTGGGCTTGTAAACCCACATGACACATATAATAGCCTACATAATGCCATATAGAACCTCTAAAGTGACATGTTACATTTAGGAAATGCCACAACTTCATCCTTAGAACCCTATTTGTACTTACATTTTCTTAACGACAAAATGGAAAAGACTGCCTGGAAAAATGGACATGCTGGATCCAATAGCAGAAAATTAAATTTAGAAATTTTATTAAATTAAAAATTTTATTACAACCATAGTATAAATGGAAAATTTTGCAAACTGTATGACTATCAAAATGAAGATTAATGCAAACTAGTCGATCAAAAACTATAGTCTCCGCCTATAATAGGTAGGACTAATAATGTTAGAAAACCTTTTAAAAATTTCTTAACATGATCTAGTGGGACCCTTTAACGCATATAACCTAACATAACTTAACATAACATACCATGACCTAACATAACCTAATATAACCTATTGGGACCCCTTAAGACCTAATATGCCTTACATGACCTATTAGGACCCCTTATGAGCTAACATGACCATTTTGATCAATATTTGTTTGTTGATAATAAGTATCTAAAAAATAACATTAAGGTCATTAATATCTTAATAATCTACATAAGAATTAATGATTAATAGTTTATAATAAATACTAATTACTTCTCTAAATCTATTAAGGGGATGGTCCATGGACCTTCAATAATAATTGAACTAATGGATATGATTAGTTATCACCATCTATAGTTACTTTTGGCTACATTTATTTTTCTTTTATGTATCTTAGTATATACTAATCTACACCTTTTTCATTATCGGGAACCACTACCATGATAAAGATATTACATAAATGTATAAATGAATCCCATAAATAATAATGTAAAAGATTATTAAATTTGACCATTACTTATTATTTGAATTAAAATTTTGAAAATATGGAAACATGTATACACAAATGTACCTATAACAACTAAATTAGAAGCATATTCATAATCAACTAAGTATATAGGATAATGAATGTCCATGTCACTATCATCATCTTCATAAAAGGGCATTCTAAGAATCTCTTCCATATCCCACTGTGAAACATAACCATTTGCAATATTCTTGCATTTACTGATTACATTGTTCTAAATACATTCAATACAAAAGCATGATTTTTCTCTTACTTGAATAAATGGAGGCTTGTGGTGCCCAATAGTCATTGCTTGATGTAAATTTCTAATACCAACAATTGATTGACAATTGTAAGAATTAGATTGATCAATATCTATTAGAAATATTCAATGCATGTGAAATTTACACATTTTTAGGTCAACAATTATACAATACATTGGTAAAAGAAAAATGCATATGATGAATTTTTTATTTTTTTAAAAAGAATCAAGTAAAGTTTATGTTACCTTTTCACTTCTCAAAGTTGTGTTTATTATATGTTGTGTCCCTACTAGAAAAATGAGTGGCATCATTCAACAACTTGCTTTGAATTCTTCATGTTGTTATCTATACATAAAAGAAAAGTATATCAATATAAAATGTATTTCTAAGTTAATTGAAAAAAAATACTTACAAATCAAGTTCATGGTAAACAACAAATTTCTACCTTCAAGTTCATGTTGGGGAAGTACACACTTCACACACACCCTTGCTCCATTGTGCTCTCCTTTTTCATGTCCACTTTCAAATATGTTCCAAATAAACTTAAGATTGTGTCTAGCATGTTGCATAAAAAACCAATTTAATGCTTTTGTGGACTTAAAATACTTAGGGATAAATTCATGTACAAATCCACATCTATGAACATTTTAAAATAAAATTTATCAAATTCATTTAATCAAAATTTATAAAGTGTTCATTTAAACACACACACACACACACAATTCAAAAGTAACTTGACTGTACTTACCTACACCACCATTAGACCAAATCTTGTGTTTTGAAGCATTTGTCTGACAATTCACAAGATCTTCAAGAAATATTGTAAAATAATGAGCCACATAACTCCTATCATGAACCCTATCATCGATTATACAAAAATAATCATTTGTGATGATAATGTGTTCATATATCATTACTTTCTACCCGGTCTAAATCAACTTATCCATGTCTATAGGTAACCTGTACAAGAATTACAACTTGGTCAAAATGACAATATTGAACTTGAATCTTTTGATTGAGGGGGAGATGTATAGTTTTCAAAAAAATCTACAATTGACAGAGTAGATCCAGGTGGAAAATTATTTTTTGAATGAAAAAAATATTTATCTTTCCATCTTACATCATGACAATATTAGATATGTGGATAAATCATAGTGTGTGATTTTTTCGTAAATCTAAAGTATGACAAATTAGTCTCCTTTAATGCATTTTTTTAGATTAATCTCTAGACTTAGTTTAATATGTCACATACTTAAATTCTCCCACAAAATTGATGTTTAAATATCAATACTGTCCATTTGACATGATTTGTTTTGCAAATCTACATAATCAATGCATGCACTTTTAATGCATTGTACATTGAATTCATCTAAATCTTCTGATATATCACATAAAAAAGACTTCAAAAATTGTGTTGTACTTCCAAAAAGGACCATGCTTGTATTAAGAGGTGTTGTAGCTTTTTCATATGATTGCAAGCATGGATCAAGTTCAACATGATTCTCACAACAAAAAATTTCATGTACCTTATTTATGCGTACAAAACAAGGGTAGAACCTCTCAAACATTCTTTGAAAAAAATTCACATTTGAAAATTCTTTCTTGAAAGCTTCAAACTATTCACTTTGTGTTGTATCTACAACGTGTTTTGGATGTGCAATTTTTATATTGATTTCTTCATCTTTTATCTATATAGTGTCCCTTCTATTGGAAGAAACATGAGAGTGGTTAGTCAAACAATCAACAACATGTCTTCTTACATCTTCCAAAACTTCATCTTTTTGAGAAAACCTACAAATATTAACCCAATTATTTTCAATATTTTCATCTAATAATTTTATCCTCTTGATATATCTTTGAACAATTCTTCTAGATACATTGAGCAATTTAAAAATTGCTTCAACTTGCTATCTATATGACAAGATTTTTTAAGTAATTATAGTCAACAATGATCTACGTGCAACACTTAATTAGCTACTCAACTTTTGTTATCAATATCGTTTAATGCACATATCAAATAAATATTCCTCCTACACATTTTTTAGATGTAGTTTAATCATGCTTTCAAGGATCATGTGTTTAGATGAAATTTGACTGAAAGATATTCTTCATCCATCTTTATCAAATTTACCAAACCAAGAGCAATATGTATAGATTAACTAACAATCTTTTTGGACTTTAAACATGATTTTTGTCAACTTCAGTTGGTGACTCTGTTAGAACATATAGTCCATTGACATAACTTGGGGGGGGGGGTGGTGTGTGAATCAGTTATCCAACTATTATCACAATTATCAACCTTAAACAAACTTAACCATATGAGCAATATAAACTAAAACTAGAAGAAGATACTCGTACATAATAACACAAGATATGTTAACTAGAGAAACCCTTGATCAGAGGGAAAACCCTACTAATATAAACATTCCTTGTTAGAGGATGGACCCTGTTAGGATTCTATGAATACATTAAGTACATATGAGTCCCTACTAGGAGACTTTGAATCCCTGTTAGGAGTTGTGGAAGACAACTAGACCCACTGCCCAAATAGCTTCAAGGGCAAGACCAATGAACACACTATCCAAATCATCTTTGTGTTATTCCTTGTACAATGATAGAATTATATTGTATTGTTCCTTCTTCTTTCTCTATTTTGTCAACCAAACCTCTGCTCCTTCAAATCTTATAACTAGATAACAAATCTTGCATCCAATAATCCCTTGGATCACTTACATGAATACCTCAAGTACTCTGCTCCTTTTTGCACTTCGCACTTCATATACCGATCGCAACACATTACAAACAAGGAAAAAAATCTTTCCTTTATACCACATCTTCAAAATAATTCCTTGAGTTTTCCTTGAGGCTTTCCCAATTTATTATAATAAGATAATTAATTAATCACAATTACAATAGCATTGTTGGATCTTAGTCTATACAAAAATTCACACATGCGATATTAGGACATGCACACTTGCTGATTTCATTAGCTGATTGTCCTTTGTCACTATCTGACTATGCATCTCTTCAATATATCTTAGATGTAAGATAGCTAATAAACATCAAGAATTGCTTTCCTAATACTTTGTCTCTAAACTGCTCTTTCTAAATCAGGTACAACTTTTGGACATCTTTGACTTAGATTATGTGCACTCGACCATGTCATCAGGATACAATATAGAACATTTCCATTACTGCACATCACCAAATAATCAAACCATTGTTCGTACCATCGGGTTCTTTTCCTTCTACTCAACTAGTCTTTATAGAAACAATGTTATGTTGACATCAATGACAAGCACAATCATGAATGCAACATGTCAGTACTGTTCAATGCTCAGGATACTCCCCCAATGTAGTATTATCAACATTCATGCTAGGGTGAACCCACAATAATGGGTTCCACTTTTGTGGGACGAAGAAAATCCAAACAATTTGCAGAATGCGCTAATCACATTTATCATATGTTTGTACGAACATATAAAGCATGTTCACTGTGAACATATATTATAACAGTGTTCATTGTGAACATATTATACATTTATTAGGTATGTTTGCAGCGAACATATGTAATTAATATGTTCGTAGCAAACATATTTTACGGTGATTGCGACATTTTAAAACTTGTTTTTTAAATTTCACAGTTCATTTTTATGGCCCGTTGATTTTGACTTATACGTTGGAGCAAACATGCTTGACTGGTAAGCGTGCCCCGTCATTCTCCTCTAGATTCTCATCGTTGCACTATTTCAGGTATGTCTATATGTTATTATTTAAATTTTTTTAATGTTTTCAAAGCATATTTTAATGTTAATTAAATTTTTTTATTGTTTATTTATGTTAATTCGATTAATTTAACGTTTATAATATTTTTTGTATATGTTCGTTATATATGAGAAAAATATTAAAATAGCATTAGAAAACCAATTTAGAAAAAAATTAGTGTTAAATTAGATAAATATTAGAAAAACAATAGTTTAGAATATTAGAAAACATTAGAAATTATTAAAAAAAGTTAATTTCTAGAATATAGAACATTAGGAAAAATATTAAATTTAAATATTAGAAAAATATTATAAAAACATCAGAAAAATATTACATTTAAATATTAGAAAAATATTAGAAAAAACATTAGAAAAAACATTCAAACGTTTTTATTAGAAAAACATTAGGAAAATATTACATTTAAATATTAGAAAAATATTAGAAAAGACATTAGAATATATTTTTAAAAACATCAGTCTTGAAAATTAGAAAATATTAGAAAAAATTATAAAATATTAAAAAAACAATAGTGTAGAATATTAGAAAATAAAATTTAGAAAAATATTAGTTTTATTATAAAAAAATTAGAAAAAAAAAAATTTAGAAAATATTAATTTTATTAGAAAAATATTAGAAAAAACATTACATTTTTAAATATTAGAAAAACATTAGAAAATATATTTAAAAATATTAGTTTGAAAAATATTTAAAAACTATAAGAAGATGTTACAAAAAACATTAGAAAATATTAGAAATATATTAGAAAAAAAATTTAAAAATATTAGAAAATATTTTTAAAAATGCTAACTTCTTGAAAATTAGAAATTATTAGAAAAACATTATAAAAATATTAAAAAACAACAGTGTATAATTATTAGGAAAGCATTACTAAGTGAAATATTAAAAAACATTAGTTTCTCATGCAATATTAGAAAAATAAATTAGTATTATAACATTAGGAAATATTAGCATTTAACATTAAAGAAAATAAATTAGTATGTATAACATTACAAAATATTACAAAAAACATTAAACTTGAATAATTAGAAAAACATTAGAAAAAACAAAAAAAAAAACAAATTAGTGTAGAAAATTAAAAAGTAATGTAATATAATGTTTGAAGTGTATATTATGTTAATAGCTCCTTGGATAATGATTATGAAACATGGAAGTCTAGTGTACTTAGTTAAGAAAAATGGTTATACCACCTATTAGATAGCCATCCCTTATTGTTACATAAAGGTCAAGAGATAATAAGAATATAATTCTCAAATAACCATATATTGCAAGGCCAATGGTTGTTAAGAAGAAAAGATTATAAAACATATCTTAAGGTATGTATGTGCTATACCCCTACTTCTAATGAAAATATTTTTGTAGGAACAACTTAAAATTTTAGACAAAAGATGTGGTAGATAGATTGTATCCTCATTTGAGTTTAGAAGATGGATGCACCATTAGAACATATACATTTTGTTTGTTACCCAAAACTTTATAAATGATCAAAATTTTGAGTAATGTAGAGGAAGAAGTTTCTAAATTATTGGGTCTTATTAGATAGAAAACCATCACTCCTCTCTTAGAAAAAAATGAAGAGTTGAATAACTCTAAAAGTAAGTATAAGTATTATCATTGTTAGTAGGTTAGTGGTAAGAAATGGTTCTTGAGAAATAACTAATTCCTATATGAAAATATAAGAAAAATAGTTATGAGAAAATAATTAAAGATAATGTTGATATCAGTAAGATTATATGTTGAGCATAAGTTTTAGAATTGTATAATATATCAAGATAGTCTAAAGTTATTTTGAGCGAGGAAAACTTGGGATAATGATGAGAAGGAACACTAATTAGGTTAATAATTTAGATTAGCAAGAAGTATCTCACCAATATATTACGAACCCCTTCTTAACTAGCTAAACACATAGGAAAATTATTAAAGAAAGAACAAATTCTAGAAGTGTTCATAGCTTGTGGTTTAAGTAGAAAAGAAACCTCTAACCTAGTATGTTCATCTTCTCTATAACATTAATTAAAAAAGTACATGACTATTATATTTGGAAGCATTGAGAAATAACTACACTTCAAGGCTATCCTCTTTACCTTTGACAACTAAGAATTTTGAAAATATAAGATTTTGATTCTCTTTCATGTGAATCAAGTATAAGTAGCCACTTAATTATTATGTCTAATCACTAGAGCTTAGGAAAGGTGAAGTTCTCTAGATAAATAAAATTAAAACATGAGATAGAATTTTTGATGTAACTAAGAAGAAATGATTTTCAACCCTAGAATCTAACTAGGCAAATTAGAAAACTAACACATAGTGATAAACTAAGAAACCATGCCTCCTAATAAAGGACTACATTAAGGATTATGATGAATTCTAGGAGGATGTCAAATCTTAGGGGTGGAGGATGTAATACCACCATAGTGACATGATTTGAGAACTATTTTGAGACACTAGAATTTATTCTTATGCTTTATGATTAAGGGAGGAGGTTAGACGATCCTTTACATGATGTGTTTTAGATAAACTTCCTCTGATGCATTTCATATGCTTTCAAATAAGAATAATAGAATATAAATTTCTATGGATTTCTAAACGTACTAACTCATCTAATACCTATATTACTATTGATATGATTCTATATTATTACAATGTTATTTGTAGAGATGCATGTTGGTTGGTTAGTGATGCAGGTGTGTACATTAATAGGTATATTATCTATTGATTCAAAGAAGAAACTATTGGCAATATGGTCAGATAGATGTTTTGAGAGTTATCATTTATGACAACACGTATTCAACATTTCATTTATGTATTTAGAGATAGAAATTGTCTAAGTGTTAGATAGTTTGCAATAGCAAAAAGATGGATGTGATGTGTACGAATGACTCATTGAGAGTTAGTTCATGCACAGTTGAGGAAAGATCTATGACAGTTTCATGATGATGTGTACTAGTGCACAGGTGTGTACAAATAGTACAACATTAGATATGATTGAAATACCAATATGGGTATTTAATTGTGCATAACAATGTATAGCAGATAATTGGATTGTATGACTTGAGGAATTATTTTGGTGAAAAAATAATCACTAAGTCATGATGAGCTGACTATGTGGATATTATTCCATAATTGATTTCATATTATGCCAAGCATGAAGGTCAACTAAGCAATGAATTATGAATGTATGAGGTATAAGTAAAGATCTTATCTTGCGAAGATAAGTGTGCAATATATATTGTGCTAGATGAGAAGTTGTATGTGATGCGAACTATTATACAGAGAGCTTGAAAGATATGTGAGCCTTATGTAATTCGAGATCTAATGTATGATTGGAGGAAGTGTGAAGTATAATAGTAAGTAGATATTGTATGTATACCTACTCTTGTGAAGAACTGAATTGTATAATTGCTTGTTAGGTTAGTGAGCTCTGCTTGCATACATTGTATTTGATTTACCAACTCCTAATAGGTTTGAAGCAACTCCTAACAAGGCTGACACTTCTAACAAGGCATAGTCCTTTTGTAGTGCCTGCCTAGTTTACATTCTTCTAGTTATATTGTTGCTATCATTGCCGAACTCTATTAGGCTAGTTTTATGATGATGATTAGTAGCATTGTTTTGAGACTATCAGATATTGTGCTATGGATTCAGTGATATATGATGAGATTACTAGACTCTAAATTTCATGTGTGCATGATGATTATTACATTATTTTTGGTTATTGATGATGATTAGTTAGATGGTTTATTATCACATGTGTTTTCTTATGGATACTTACCCCATACTGGCATGTGTATGGTGTGTGTGTGTGTTTGTTCTTTTTATATATGGCATTTCTGATGTGGTTAAGGAAGGGAGTCGTAGTCACCTGCTAGTCAAGATCTACATGATGCACCACTTTTTTCCATTGCCTGTTTAGCTTAGCATATATATATATATATATATATATATATATAGTATGTACATACATGGATTTTATGCAGGTTGTAGGTATCAGGTATCGACTTTCCTAAATTGCTAGATGAGCATACCCTATTGCACTATCTCAATGGTAAGAGAGGGGAGATAAATTCTCAAGTCCAAATCCTAAACCCTTAAGCCATTTGTCCTAGAGAGGTAGGACAAGTATTTGAGATGTTTTACCTTCCCAGTGCGTCGGATGACGTAATCCATGATTTTTACCCCTTAGACGGATTTTGTATGGATTGTTCTATGATGGGTTTTCATATTTTATTTTGGAGGTCTTTGGTGAATTTTCTATTAATTAAGTCTTAATTTAAAAAGATTTAATTAATGATTTAATTATTTTGGGAGAAATTAATATAATATCATGATCTTTTGATATTTTGATTTTAATTTATTAAATGAGAAATTAATTGAGTAAAAGAATTAAATAAAAGAAATTAAAATTAATAAAGAATATATATAATAATAAAAAATAATAAATAAATTAAAATAAAAGTTATAAGTCTACCTAGGAGTAAGCGCATCTCTTGATTGCACATATGTCTACAATACAGGAGTTAGCATACAAATTAAGCACATGGTGTCTACAACCTTGTGACTCATCTAGAAGGTTGGAAAAGACTCGTGCTTAGTTGTCAACACTTATCTCATCTTCTAGTTGTTTCTAGAGACATTCTAGGTGCTTCCTGAGAGTTTGTTATATTGAGGCACTCCTAGAAGCTCGGGGGGAGTGTGTTTGGAGGACCTAGGAACGTTGGAGAAGGAAGGAGCTTGCTTTGCAGATTCTGAGGAGAAGTGATTTAGCATCAGTGTCCAGGTAGACACTCATGATTTTTCATATGATATTTCACTTCTTGCACTTCCTGTCTTCTTCGTGTCTTTTGAATGCTTTCTGAGGATTTCATGTGTTGAATATCTTGCTTGTATGCATTCTTGTCATGAGTAGTTAAATTTCTATATGAGAAAATCCCACATGTGTAGATCTGAGGTATCTATGGGACTAGGGTTTTAGATGCTTATGGACAAACCTACTAGAAGGATTAATAGGGAAATCTAGAGAACGGTCATTATAGGAAAAATTCTTAATTTATAATATTAGAAAGCCCTTTTCGTTTAAAAATTATGTATATGTTCGCAAACATTAATATAAATGTTTTCTTTTAAAAACATACATATATGTTTATAAATCTACATATATACATACATACATACATACATACATAAATACATACATATATATATATATATATATATATATAGACACACACACACACACACACACACACACACACACACACACACACACACACACACACACACACACACACACACACACACACACACACACACACACACACACACACACACACACACACACACACACACACACACACACACATATATATGTTTATTGAAAAATGCTGCTTATAAAAAAATCACAGTGGAAAAACATTTATAAAAATCTGAATCGCTTTTGGAAAAGCATTTTTTTAAAAAAAATGTTTATAAAAAAAATAATATAAAATATGGGAGGGGCGGGTTATACCCCCCCCGTACCCCCATGCTCAACTTGGCAGGTCGCGACACTTGCGACAACCGTCACAGGCCCTGCGATGGCAGGCAGGGCCGCACGACCTGCTTCATAAAGGCAGTGACCTTTTAAAATAAATGCCTAGTTTCAACTTAATTTTTAATTTTTGTTAATTGATTTGTGTTATAAAGTTAATTTATTTTGTTAATTATTATCAATTTTTAAATTCTAATTATTGTATATTAATAATTTTTAATTAATAGTTTATAATCATTAACTATTATATAATTTGTTAATGATGTTTATTCAGGTATCAATTAATGATAGAGTTTATATTTAAAAGTTAATATAAACTAGATCAACTAAGGGTTATGGAGATTATTTTTAATTAGTTAATATTGTAAATCGAGTTATTTGAAAACAATAATTTCTCCTAGAGTAATTTAGAGAAATTGATCTTTTAAGAAGGAGGGATCATTTTCAATATAGTGATTAAGTAAAATATTCTTAAAACATTTTAGAAAATTGAAATCTAGGAGTTGTGGGGAGAAACTTTCATCCATCAAAACAAATACTTGGGTTAGAGAAAAATGTATAAACATTCCCTCACTTGATATCTAAATCTGAAATGAAAACTGAAACCCCCACACTTAATTCAACTATGTAATTTTAGCAAACCAAAACATGTGCTTGCATTTTGTGTTTTTTTCTATGCTATCAATTTTGGGTTTTGGGGTTGACTAGATTGTTGACCAGTTATAGGACATCTACCAAAGGCTTAAGGGTTATGATTGTGATGTCATGATGATGTCTTTTAATTTTGATCTTTATAAACCCAACCATGGTTATGAGATGGTATGCTGATTGATATTGTTTTCAGTCTTCTTGTGTAAGCTATGACATATGTAACCATTTATGAGTTATCAATCAGTTGTATTTGGATTACTTTCCTGTCACCTTGATGGGATTGAATTGTTTATCTAATCTTGATGATGTCATGTTGTGACATGTTTTGACTTGACCATTTTGGAGTCTTCGATCAGTTTTATTTTCTTGATATGCCTTTTTGGTTGCTTATTGAGAACCAATGGATATTGTGATTATCATTGATACCTTCAGTTGTCAATAGAGAACTGTTGTGGTCATGATTATCAATGGATGCTTTTCAGTTGCTCATGGAGATTTGATGCTATTATTGTGGATTATCTTTTGGTATTTTTCCAGTTGGTTGTATAGGACTGTGGTGATTTTGTGATTTATGATTCCATGAGCCTAGGGTAGGTTATCTACTTGCAGTGTCAGGAAGTGGCTTGCAATGGAGGCCAGGGCCTTAAGTGGTTGGCAGGGTAACTCATTGTAAGTTGTTTAATAAGTGAAAACATTACGCCTAATATTGACTTAAATGAACCTAATAAGATAATTGTTTGTTCTTGCCCATGCCTCGAGTGCTAGTATAGACTAGGATGGGAGTAGAGAGAATGCTTGGTTGCAACCTTGCATTCCGTAGTATGCCTCGTTAGTATGAGAGGATACTAGTGGCCGCATAGGGATCACTAGGGGGTCGGGGTCTATTGAGAGACTACTAGGGTAACTCTAGCATGATCCGTGTGATGACACTTTCCCACTTACATAGTAGGTTTCCTACATGTCTTTGTGTGCCTCTAGGATTAGATGTCAGTTTGTGATTGGAACCCTTGAGTTAGTATACTTTTATGATTCCTAGACTTAGTGATTATTTGTGCTATGTGATTTGATATCCTGTTTGGGACTTGAGACTATCTCCTCAGCGTGGTGGGAGTAGACCATTTAGGTTCTACGTGGTTGGGTGGTAGTGCTTTTTCACTCTTACCATTTGAGATCCGTCTGAGACACTGTGGCTAATGCATTATTTGTTGGCATCTATCTTCATTCGGTTCATGGATTATGATGGTGGAAACGTATCCTTATATTGATGATTAGCATATGATAGATGATGTTGCTTACTTATCTTATGCTTTATTTTGCATGATTAGATTTCTTATGCATATGTTGTAGCATGTTAGATTTCTTTCTGCATATGATGTAGTATATTTTAGGAGTGGCATTCCTACTATGATAATACCAATGATCTCTTCAGTGATTTGGAATGTTATGAATGGAGGGATGGTTAGGGCCTATGATGGTCTAATGATGCTATTTATGATTGGGAGGAACCATGCACTTAGTTAGCTAGGTTGTGATGTATGGTTATACTTTACGATGGATGTTTATATCTTTTATGATGATGTATCATGTATGAAATGTGGTTTCATTTACTTATTGCACTTGCATCATGGATTAGTATAGGATGATGATGTACTTTATTTCATAGATGTATATTCTTTTATGTCTTTCATACCTTGTGGCATGTATAGTGGATGATTGAGCATTCTAAAATGTAATCTACTAAGGGACATTTGGAACCAAAGTATATTGTTTTAAGAATGTTGGGCTTATCATTATTATGTGATGTTAGATGGAATCATTATTAGTTAATTTAGATGTGATTCAACATTAAGGGATCCTTAAAGAATGTAACCTATTTATGTACACTTTCAGTTGAATGTTGTTATTGCTTTCGCTACTATGTGTATGTTGTGAATGGTTAGACTTTCATGTTTCAAAAAAAAAAAAAAATGCTACCAAACTTAATGAAATTTTAGGTTAACTCTTCTGGATCCCTTGGTGGGGCGTTACACCTTTAACAAGGACTCAAGGCACTATATGTACTTCATAGACTCCTAATAGGGTCAATATCCTTAACATGATCCTTTTGTTTAGTGAAGATCTTGTGGGTATCATCCCCATTGGGGTTTTCCCTTGGCCAGGGTTTCCATAGTTAAGAAATAATAGTGTTATGAGTTCTCTATGTGTATGGTTATATTTACTATTCAATATTGTTGGTTTACTTTCATATGCAAGCTATAAAGTAATTAACAATATTTAGTTGTGGGTAAAAGTTTGTAGAATATGGATTCCCCCCACCTTAGTATTATCTATTTCTAACAATTGGTATCAGAGACTAGTTACTCTCAAGAAGTTTAACAACTTGATTAAGATCCCTATAGATATGGAATAGTTGAAGAAAAACCTTGAAGAAACTCTTGAACAGATTGACCTTCTTATAGAAGAAGAAGATAATCTAAAAGATAGATATGAGGATGCAAAAGTCTACATTGGTAAACTAAAAGATAGGATTGATGATTTGAAATTTGGCAAGGAATCAATTATGTAGACTAGTGACAATGATGAAGTAGGAAATCTCCAAAAAGACAATGAGATTTTGAAACATGAATTGGAAATTGTTGAACTTAAGTTGAGTCTTAAGAAAGACGACAATAAGAATGAACCTAAACTAAAAATGAAGAATATAGACCTTAGATCTCAGTTAAGTCAAGTTACATCTAAATTAGATATTGTCAAGATTGAGCACGTAGAATTAGAAAAGTACAATATCATTGTAAAAGGAGAATTCGCACAAGCTAAGCAACAGTTAGAGAAACTTTATTCCAATAGTGAGAAGATTGATAAACATATATTTCACGAGAGACCTTCTTATGATAAAACAGGACTTGGATATCTTATTGGAGAGAAATTTGTAAGGCCCACACTCATACCCTATTATAAACCATAAGGAATGAATATGATTAGGAGTTAATTAGGCCATGATCAACATTTTCATTATTAACAATGATTTATGAGATCCTATTAGAGACTGATGTAGATTTGGATTATTATAAGGTTGATACCCTATCCAATAACATTGGGTTGATAAGATAAGACCACATGAAAATGAGACTCAATATGTTCAAGATGAGAACCTAGTCATGATATTCAAGGTATGATCTACAAGGCAATTAGGAAAGATAAATTAACATTCACTGTAGTGAGAACAGAAATGAATGCAGGTTATAATAACAACAAGACATATAGTTACATTTGGAAATTATTTTTAAATTAGGATGACATAATTATGGAAACATTCTAACATTCTGAGGAATTAACCGGAGAAACTCACACACAAACCCCTCGTAATGTGATAAAGAGATATTTCTAGGAATGTCGCTATGTTTAACTTGATTGAAAGGATACTAGTTAATTGTATGCAACAGAATTTGACCTGTTGAAAGCAAAAGTTAACAAACAAACATTAGTTGGACATAGATATTAAGATATTCAAAACAAAATGAAATACAACTAATATTATGCTTGAGTTTTGTAACTCCAAGTAACCAATAAATCAAGTCCTCATGGAACCTCAAACAGCTCAACAAAGGCACCCATGAGAGGCCATGTTGGTGTGTTTTAGATTGGAGGGATGTGAGTGTGCTCTCCCCAAACACAACTATGAATCTCAAGATGATGAAAGATGCAATAATGAATATGCAACTAAGCTAAATGATGAAGAATACTTTAAGAGATGGCTATAGAAGCAACCATTCTTGAGAGCACTCAATGGATAATAGAAATGGATGTAGAAAGAAAATCTAAGAATGTAATACTATCATGAATATGCAAAAAAATGCAAGAAATAAACAACTACCAAAGGGTTAGTAACTATGCATAAAATCTCTAGAAAGTTCTAACTCTAAACTAGCATGATAACAATGCATATGGAGGAGATGCAAATGCTTGAGACAAGGCTTCTATTTATAGGCTTGAGGGAGGGCTTGGTGAGGTGGCCTCTATGTGGCATCCACATAGGTGCCACAAGGGAGACACATGAGCTAAAGGACAAGCCATGCAAAAGTCAAAAAGAGCCTTTAATTTTTGAGAGGCTCAAGGTGTGCTCACACATGTGTGAGCAACCTTGGGGGAAGGAGTGGGAGACAAATGTGTAAGAGGTGTAAGAGGCATAAATGAAGTGGAAGGTTTATTGGATCAAGAACTTCTCACACGTGTGAGAAAACTCTTAAGAGGTAAAAGGTGTTTAAAAAAGGGATTTAAGCTAATAAAGTGAGATTAAGTAATGGGTAGGCTTAGAAAGATGAAAATGATGGTTATAGGCTAGGCTCTAGGTTAGGCTTAAGATTAAATTAAATGATATTTAATTTAATCATGAGTTTAGAGGAATTAAGAGCATGTGAGAGTTTAAATAAATAAAATTTATTTAAAAAAGGGGGAGACATGGAGGATCATGTGTTAAATTAATTTAACACATTAAGGCTAGGAGTATTTAAATTAAATTTAAATACTTAGGAGAATGAACTCATTTAATTAAAATATTTTAATTAAATAAGTAGAAGAATGTGAGCAATATAATTAATTAATTAATAATTAATTACAATAACATCGGCAATATTAAAATTAATTAATATAGTGTTTAGGGATGATTTTAAGTGTCCACATTTTGCCCCTCTTTGATGTGATGTCGGGACAACATCATATCAAAGAAAAGAAAATATAGGTTGCCCCAGACAAGGAGAGGAGTCCTAGGAGTTGTGCTAAAGTGATGACAAGGGAGGAGGGTGCTCCCTCAAGGAAATGGGGTGAAAAAGGAATATATTTTGCCCCATTTTCTCGAAAATAGACACAAGAAGGAAAAGGGAAAGGGAAAAAGGCTTAAAAGATGACCTTGCATGACTTGTTGGTAAGCTTGACATGAAGCGGGGTGAAGTGGATAATGATTAATCTAAATGCAACTTAACTACATGAACGCATGAGATTCAGTTGTGTTCATATGGGAGAGCACACCTTATTTTGATATTGCAAGAGGAGTTATGCATCAAATGTTATAGAAGCATAGATGACAATATTCCTTTGCATGGACTAGACTCTCAACACAATAGATGTAGGTTTCAGAGTCATCATGGAACAAATGACATATACACAGTGGAGAGGTCTGGGCACACCCAAAGTCTTGTTAGGGATCTTGGTGGAAGGTGTGCTAACCCATTGCCCCTAGTGAGAAATGCATAACCATAACTTGAAATTGACATAGATGTGCTAAAGAATCATGAAAATAGATCATATTGCAAAATGACCCGTGTAATCAGGATAAGCCATTCAAATGATACCAAGATATTGAAGATCGCGGCACACATGGAGAGGCCATCGCTGACACACAAAGATAAAATCACCAAAAGACCTTATGACCAAGTAGTCATTCAGTCCACAGTTCTTGCCATGAACTTGATTCTGAGAGTGAAATTTGTTAAGCCTGTGTAGGAAGGATTCATCCTGTAAGGAAAAATTTGATTGTTTGATTGAATTGTATTGAAATGTTTGTGATTGTTCACTAGCAATAGTCTGAAAGGAACAATGTTCTTAAATCATTTAGTCTCACTGTGAATTTGTGTAAGTTTGTTTGTAATCACTATTTGATAATCTCAGTTTGATGGGTTGAAGCTCAGTGTCAGGAGATAAATAGAAGAATTTGGATAAGATATTGTTAAGATAATGGATGAATCGAATTGGAATGGAAGAGGAATGCGAGGGAGAAAGCAATAAATGTTCGATAGAGGAAAGCGTATTGAATGGAAGACTAGAAATTTGATCAAGGTATATGCAAATAGATGGAAAAAAGAAGGAATTGATTATCGAAATGATTTTAATGAAATGATTAGAATAAGGGAACATGATTAGATTAAAGGAGAATGAATTGATTGAATGGATTGGAATACTTAAAAATTGATGGAAGGTGGAATGGATTAGAACCAATGACAAGGGATAACCAAGGGATGGTAAATGGAGAAAAAGCAAAATGATTTGGTGGATGAAAGGAATGGTGAAAGGATATGAGGGGCCAAATGATATGGTGTTGGAAAGTGCGAAACCAAGGACCATGTTTCAAAGGAGTCCAAATGCCCCATACCAAGGATAGGAAAATGGAAGGAAATATGGTGGGAAAGGATGCATGAAAATGAAAAGATGGTATGAAGGCTAGTGTGTGGAGGATGTGAAGGCATGTGCTCTTCCAAAGCATGTATAATCATTTTGTTATTGTGCCTCTAATAATGATCATGAGCATGCGTATGAAAGTGGAATGAACAAGAGATATGGGAGGTAGGGTATAAAAAAAAGGCTAATGATATGAAGGGTATGGATGAAATGTGGGATATGAAGTGGATGGGAATGGATGGGATAACCAGGACCAAGGAAATATGAAAGGGGGATGGAAATATGTAGACTGGTATGGATGGAAAATGGACGAATGAACATGACAAGGACTATGGGATGCAAGATACAGATAACATGTCAAGATCAAATATATGAAAGAAGTATGGAAGTATGTAGGATAATGTATGGATAAGGAGAAAGGGACATGGAAAGCGCATATGGATGGATGAATGGAAAGTGAAAGTCAAGATCAAAGATGGAAAAGGATAATGAATGGTGGATGGAAGCATGGAAGGTATGTATATAAGTGTAGTATGGCTAGAGCTTGCCCCTAATGTAGAGTGCAAGTGGAAGAGGAAAATTGAATGGAGGGATAAGTGGAATTGGAAGACAATGGATACATGATAGGAGAATGAATGGAGGAATCAAGCATCTAGATACGTGGATGGTATCCCTTGATTTTTTTTATTTTTTTATTTTTCTTATTATTTTCAAGGAATTTTTACTATTCGCACATAGATGTTGGTAGGGTAGTGAAAAGAAGGATGAAGTGGATTGGGGAATGGAAGACAATGACTTATGAAAAGGTTTGGATTAAGGGGGTGGTGTGGGAGGGAGGAAGACATGATGAGTGAGTGGGTAAAGGAGGCAGAAAGATCTTCATTGGCACACACCTTGAAGGGTGATGGAAAGGAGGAAATTGTGGAGGATATGTAGGAGAAAGTTTGAATTTTGGGATGTAGGGACCCAAAATGGATGAAGGAGACGATGGATTTGGAATGGTGGATTTATGAATGAAGGAAACCTTTGGATTAACAAAATTGGATGTTATTTTGAATCTTTCTTTGAGATTCATTGCTACATTAAGTAGCTTTGGAATCCACATAATCTTTGCATTTTTTATTTTCAGCCTTTGTGGCCTTTTGATTTTTCTTTTGTTGAACATGTTTTTTAGAAGGGACATGTTGATCCTTGGGCTTTTGTGGATTTTTTTTTTTATGCTCTTTTTCTTTAGCATCCAATTTGCTTCCATTGGCTATGGTAGGGGTGCATGAAGAAGAGCAAACAGATGGTGGAAATTAGAAGGAATTCAAGGATGTGTGCCTTTGTTGATCTTTAGTAGGAGCATGAGTAGATGAAGTTGAAGACATGGATATGGTGGATGGATGTATGTAAGGACCCAAAATGGAAGGAAGGGACGAAGGGTTTGGTAGTGGAACGTAAGGACCTAAAATGGATGGAAATGAGGAAGGAAGTGGATTATGGATATAAGGTCCCAAAATGGATTTGGAATATGAAGGATGGGAAGCTTTAGGTTTGGATGGAGGATGTTTGTAGTTGGAAGAAGTGGAAGGTATACCAACATCTTGAGCCATGTTTTCTTCAATGGGATACTTATTATTTTCAACACAAGATGTAAGTCCATGTAGATGGGATACATGAGTGGATTGGATAGGTGGGATAGGGGCATGTGGAGGATTAGGATCATGAGGGGGACTATGATGGATAATAGGATCTTGGGATGGAGTGGGATCATGAAAGGCAAATGAAAGGGTTCTTTGATCTAGACTTAGAAGAGGATCATGGAGTGGAATGCATGGATCATGAGATGGAATAGGATCATGAAATGGAGTGATTTGATCTTGACATGGAGGAATGTTAGTGGATGGAGTGGAAGGAACCTCTTCATGAAGTGGATGATCTATGGAGGCTAACTCTTGAGATGGAGTGGAAGCAGTAATGTGCATGGTACATGGAATGTCTTGATCTTGGTTAGGAAGGGAATCATGAGATGGACTAGGAGGGATAGATGGATCTTGAGGGATAGGGGAATGAGGGAATGAAGAAATGCTCGGATCTAGAGGAGAAGGGGAATCTATAATGTCATGCTTTGGAGGAAGATCTAGAGATGGAATTGGGGGTATGACCTTGGGTGATTGGCTCTCTTCATTTTGTATTTTACACTTAGCCAAGAAAGATGAGAAATATCCCTTACGAGGTGGGGATGATGTTTTTGGAGGATTAGGATTGTGAAGGGAATTGCATGGAGGGTTGGGGTTGAATGGGACATGAGGACTATTGTCTTTGAAACATGGAGGAAGAGGACACATGGCATGAAAGGTGGCCTCTTTTTGTTGACTTGCTAAAAGATAATTCATTAGTTGTTCCATTTCCTTGGCAAGGTCATTTGTGTTTGAGGAAGTGTGTGGGCTAGGAATGGAAGCGTATGGAGTTGAAGGATAATGAGGTGGATTTCCCTTGTCAAAGGTAGAAGAATAATGAACATGAGATGGATGAGAGTTGGATACATAGTTGTGAGAATGAATTTGAAGTGCAGGTTGAACGGGAGGTATAACTCCATATTGTCTTTGAAGATCATCAACCATTTGATTAAGAAAATTCAAATCCATAGATGTTAGACAAATAGTGATGAAAGATGGATGATGGATGGGATACAAACTTAAGACTAGGAGCAATGTTGGACTTTGTGTTAATTTGATTTGAATTGGATTGGACTTGATATTGATTGGTTGAATTTGATTTGATATTGATGAGGGTTTGATTTGATTTGTTAAAAAACCTATGAGATTGTGAACAAGTGAATGTGAGATTTGAATGAAAGTCCAATGTTCATGACAATGCTCCTATGTCCAAAGTAGAAGATTTGATGAAAAGGTGAATTAGAAGGAGACGTGAATGAAATTAGAAAAATTGATTATGGATGAAGATGTAAATGGATTGACTTAGAAATTGATTAGAAAAGAATGAATTTGACAAGGGATTAGATTAAGAATCATGAGGATGAATCATTGAATGAGGGAATTAGATCTTGATATGGATTATAAACCATGATTAGGATGAAGATTAAGAAGGTGAGGAAATGACTCAGATGGTTAGAGGTGATTAAGATTTTGAGGAATGATTTGAATGATTAAGAAGGTGATTAAGATAAGAGATGCATGAGCGTGATGGGATGGATGGATAAAAGAAGTGATAGAGAAAATGAGAGCTTCTTTTTGTTATTTTTGAAATGTTTTTATTTTTTTGAATTTTGGAACTTTTATGATTTTTTTTGGATTTTTATGTTTTATGATGTTTTTTGGATTTTTAGGTTTAAGATGCAAAATCAAACAAGGAAATATGTACGAGGCAAGTGTGTTTCAAACACTCAAGAATGTCAAACACACCAACAATCCTATAAGGTTGTGACTAGGATGTACAAAGATCAACTAGAGGGTGTCCTCGATATACACAAGGTATGTGAGGCCCAAATCTGTAGATGAAAGAAAATACTGCTACATAGTCGGGGGGAGATGGTAACCCAAATCTCCTCCTTCATTTCCCAAAGGTATAAAGTTCTTTGGGGCTTAGCCAAGAGTGACAATATTTTAGTTCCAAGAGAGGTGTCTTTCAATTCACCTTCTGATTTTTATGCTCCGCCATAACACTGGAGTTGAGGTCGTCTAAAGGGGTGATGAAATCCCTAAGCAGGCCTCCTAAAAAAGAAAACAAGACCACTTATTTCTTGTGCACCCAAGATCAACCAAAGGCGCGAGGGGAGAGAATACGTAAGTGGTCTTGGGGTTTAAAAAGACACATGTTCTTTCCTAATGAAGCTTTAGGCTTTGTAATCTACTTGAAGACACACATGTTTAAAGCATACAATGTTCTTTCCAAATTGAAATGGTGCTAATGTAAATGAAAATGTGGGTTCATCAACAAGAAAGTAAAGCAAGTGCATAAGAGTAAAATGCTAAAAAATAAAAATGCAAAAAATAAAGTCAATTTACTTTAGAGAATTCAAGAGTGTATGACTTCATTTTAAGCACCAAACCCAAATGTGATCTAGCTTAGGCATACATGTCCATTTTAAGTATCAAATCCAAATGTGATCTAGCCTAGGCATACATGTCTATTTTAAGCACCAATTCCAAATGTTGTCTAGCCTAGGCATACATGTTCATTATCCCTTAAGGCATTGAAGATAATGTGAGTTCTTTTTAAGCACCAATTCCAAATGTTTGCTACCCTAAACATGCATTTCAACAAAAATGTGAGCATTCGCAAAAGTTTTCCTTTAGACATTCAAGAGTCTGTTTAGGGTTTACTTATTAACTTGCATCATACATTCAAATGAAAATGATTAAACATGCAAGTTCATTAACCCATAAGTTTAAGTGATAAAAATCACTAGAAACTCCCTTAGTGATGAAAATCACTATTGTTTGTTTAAAGTCTTTCAAACTTAATTCTCAAGAGTAATAAACATTAAGAAAAACTTGCAAGAAAATATGGTTAGGTGTTTAAAATGCTCCAATCTGCAAGAAGAAATAAAATTGATTAGCCTCACAAGAAAAATACCAAAATGAAAGCTTTACTATAGGAAAAATTTATTTTAACTTTTTTTGTAGTTTTTTTTCTATATATAAATATGCTTAAAATGACCTAATTCCTACGGAACCACTAGAAGTCAAATTTTGATTTATACTTAAAAAAAAATAAAAATCGCAGACGACAGAATGCTGATGAAGACGACAGAATGCACAGACGACAAAACACACAGACGACAAAACACACAGACGACAAAATAGCACAGATGACAGAATAACGTAGACGATAGAATAGAAGGTCACCGAAAAAATGTAGACAACAGAATAGGTCGCCGAAAAATTGCAGAGGATAGAATAGGTCACCAAAAAATCGCAGACGACAAAGTAGATCACCAAAAATCATAGACGACAGAATTTGAGGCGGAGACGACAGTCTACTATGCACAGACGACAAAAAAGCAAAGACGACAGAATAGAATGTCGTCGAAAAAGCACAGACGCAAGAATAGGTGGTTGCCAAAAAAGTGCAGATGACAAAATAGGTCACAAAATGCGTAGATGACATTTTTAGAGGTAGAGACGATAATTTAGTGCGCCCACAATGCAGACGACAACCTACAATGCAGAGATGACAAAAATTTAGAGACGACAGAACATAACTTTTTTGAAAAAAAATATCAAAATGCAGAAATGCTAATCTGCGTAGACGCCAATCTGCTTAGATGGCAATCTACGTAGACACTGATCTGCAAAGATGACAGAACACAGATGACACTGCATTCAACACAGATGACAAAGCGAGTTTTTTGCGATGGATTGTAAATTTTTGATAGATTTTTGAGATGAAAACAGGGACGTGGGTCTCACCGGGCGTGCCAAAATGTATGCAAGAGAATTTGACTTGTTGGAAGTAAGAGTTAACAAACAAAAATTAGTTGGACATAGATATTAAGATATTAAAAAAAAAATGAAATACAACTAATATTATGCTTGAGTTTTGCAACTCCAAGCAACCAATAAATCAAGTTCTTATGCAACCTCAAACAGCTCAACAAAGGCACCCATGAGAGGCCATGTTGGTGTGTTTTAGATTGGAGGGATGTGAGTGTGCTCTCCCCAAACACAACTATGAATCTCAAGATGATGAAAGATGCAATAATGAATATGCAACTAAGCTAAATGATGAAGAATACTTTAAGAGATGGCTATAGAAGCCACATAGAGTGTCACATGACTTCTATTCTCATCCCTCCACTTGGGTAAGTTCTTATTGGTAGAAAGGTACAAGGGTGCAAGAGGGGTAGGTGAGGATGGAAGTGGAGGTCTTATTAGGGAGCTTGTGCCAAATTTAGTGGTTGTTCACCCACTCTCTAATTGTAGAGACAGATAGGGTTTTGGAAGAGGAAGCTTGGAAGCCAAGGAAGGAAAGATCTTCATCACCATTTCATAACCATAGCTTGGAAGGAGGTTAGTGCTTCATGCCATGTTTTCTCTCATACCATGAAGGTTGAAAGATGGAAACTGTAAGAATGTTCTTGTAAGATTTACATATTGTAAATGTTGGGTATGTGAGTGTTCATGTTGAATCCATTTGCTTTTGGTTTTGTTTTCTTGAACTGTCTATTTGGATTTAATGTTGTATTGAGTGTGAAGGCTTAAATCACCCTTGGGAGAGAAGAGAAGCCTTGGGGTGAAAGGGTTAGTTGGGCTTTACATTGAAGTTGAAAAGTTCTTCTCTTGGTGAGAGGATAGTTTTCATGGAGTATGGGCTCCATTGAAAAGCCATATGGCTTTCTATTGTTCTATGGGAGATATAAGTGAGGATATGTGAAAGGAGCAAGTATAAATAGCCTAGTTGAGGCATGTGACTATTGATAGCTTCGGATGGCATATGTTTCTTAGAAGCCTTGTTGGGCATAATGAAAGTGCAAGATCTGTTAATGCATAAGGATATGGCATTCTCCTCCTTGGAGAGCCCACCTTCATTCAATGTTTATTATTCCATTTGTGAATCATTGTGAAAACCTTGGTTGGGGTTGTAAATGTGTTGTGAGATTCATGTATCCATGATGATGCTTGGGTTGTGATGTTGTTTGAATGCATCTCGGTTGAGCCTTGTTTCCCCTAGCTTGGTGGGTGGCCTCCTTGAGGTGTAGGTTGGGAGGTGAGCCTCCATGGTTCTATATTATTTGTTTGATTTTTTGCAGGTTTTTTTTTAATGCACTTGGATGCTTGGAAGTTATGAGGATTTCATTGCATAAGAGGAAGGAATACCATTGCAATTGGATTGATAATGGAGATACAAACTCCATCTTGTTGTATGTTTCTTTTTGTGATTGTAGAGCTTGGTGCTGTTCATATTCAATTGACACTAGAGCTATTGAGAAACATTTGTGTATGGTAAAATGGTCTTCTTGTTTGTGTAATTCAGTTATGGTGATTTCACCACCTTTTGAGCATCTTGAGAGTTATTGTAGGAAGTATGTGTTGGTGTTGGAAGACAAGATATGGTGTTTTTGGAAGTTTCTTGCTATCTTTTCATATTTATGTAGATTTTCCAAATGGGATTAATATTATGGTAAAATTTGCAAATGAAGAAAGACTACCTTCATTGAACTTTATTATTATTTCAACTCTCTTGTATAATGGATGTCTATTTATATTCAAATTGGAATAAGTATAGGAGATGACTGTAGAATTAAGTTATTGTTTTGGTTTGAATAGCAATCCTGTAATAGGATGCAATAATGAAATAGAATTTAAATGCTTGATATTTATTATGCAATTAGTTCTCAATGAGTTAAACAGCTACACCTGTGATGTTATGGATGAAGTTATTTTTTAAGTTGATCTTAAACATTATAGTATATCGATCAAATACTTGTTGTTTACCTATTCTAAGCATATACACACTTAGACGGACTTGATAATGGCAAGATAACATACTAATCATGAATTACAATACTAGTTTCAATAGAAAGGTAGTAGATAATAGTTTTAACTCAACAAAAAAAGAATTCAACCTATAGGTGCATGTATATCATTCTAGAAAATTTATGGTAGCACAAAAAGTCCTGATCTCAAATACAGTCTAATATAATAATCAACCACAATAAATTATTAATATCTTAAAACAAGACCTGGACATCAAAATGGACGCCCATCATCTCAAGGTGAGGAGGTTAGCAATAATTTTAATATGTAGTGGGAAATGGACCCCACACCTCTTATGGCACCTCCCCTTATGTAACTCCCTTGTCTAGGTGCATGTGAGGAGGAGTGAATGCTAACAAAAGTCAACAAGTTATTCATTAGTGCGCCTCCCCAAATCAGATGTAGGCACCACCTTTCTTATGTGAGAAGGTAAGTTCCAATTTGCATGGATATACAAGCTATTTTTTTAAAAAAGCTTTTCCCTTTAAATCTGACATGGGGTCAGGCTCCCCAATCCTTGGCGCCCAACTTAGGAACATAGAAAGGCCCCCAACTTGATGACATCACCTTGGGAAAGGGTGCAAGTTTCTAGGGGGAAAATAGGAGTAGGTGTCTAGGGGTAGTTATGAAATGATGGTTGTTTATTTTATCATTCTTTTAATGTATGAAGGGAGAGGAGTTGGGTAAGATAATAAGTAGGAAGTGTAGAGTAGTATAATTTTAATATTAAAATATTGAGAAATATAAATTGTAATTACTATAGAATAATAGATTTGAGTTAGTAATGGTGAATTTTTTTTTTTTTAAAATAGGCTTTAAATTAAGCCAAACATGTATGTTGCTATGTGTTATAATTTTAGGTGATGATATGGGAAGTGGCAAGTATGGGAGTGAAGTAGAAGGTATTATAATTAATTGTTAGGAAAATTTTCTTTAGTGAAGTATAATGATATAGTTAAATCGAGCGGGAAGTTGGGTTTGGAATGAGTATAGACTATTAGTATGCAAGTCTATGGAATCTACTTTTGCATTAGAAATAATTCAAGCTAGATGTTAATCAGTGCTATTTAGTAGATAGCCAATAGTACAATTTTAGTAGAATTAGAATCATAATAAATAAAGCATATTTATATATAATGATGTGGGATCGGTCTGAAACATAATGAGTTAAGGGTTAAAACTAGTAGTATTATTGGGTAGAGGTGTTATACTTAGTTAATAGTAAAGTATAATTTAATGACGTTAATTTTTTTTTAATTAGTTAGTAACTCGCATAGATTGCTAGTTACTGAGTATTCACTAACATGTATTAGTAGTGTGTTAATGTACTATGGTTAGGAAATAAGTGGTATAAATGGAAATAAACTAGTTAGTAATAAATCACTCGTGGGTTTGTAAGTATTAATGGAGGCAAGTATAATAATTTGCAGTAGACATAGATAAATTGATAATAACTATGATAGCATATAGATGATCATTTGAGGAGTAATTAGTATCTGTTAGTGAGTGTTAGTTCGGTTCAAGATTAATAGAGAAAAATGGTTAGTTATTGATATATTACATATAACATCTACACCAATGTTTTCATATAAATGTAACTCAATTTACTACCAATGTTAATAGCTACATATAGGTTTAGGTGAAATATTCTAAAGGCAGATATGACTAGTGATGTGAGCATACCATGTTAGATGATATAGAAGGATGAAGGTAACGACATATGAACTACACATGTGAATACAATTCAAATGTGAAACTAAGTCCAAAGGATCAAACATGTTGTCTAAAGTCCCATTTAGAAATATTAGTGCATCACAATACTCCTGATTATATCACTCTAAACTAAGCTTTGTTTGAAGAGAACTTCCCCTATAAGTAATAGTAGTAGGAAACAATATATGAACATAACCATTATTTGTGACCTTGAGTAGATGTAGGAGGAATGTCTAACTAATCGAAAATCTAGTGGTAATATATATATGTCTATTGGAGGCTCTTTAAGATTTTAAAAATAATAATAATAATAAATAAATAAATAGTTGTGGGTTGTCCTGAATTCTGGGCATGAAAAAATCAACCAAGAAAGTTGAAATTAGAAGAGAACAAGATCTAGTCATTGAATCTCCTAAAGAATATGATATAAGTAAGGTAGAATCAAGAACATCTACTAAAGTATCAAAGGAAATTGAATTAGTTGATTTCTCAGCAAAAGATGTTGAACCTAAGAAAACAAAGAAAGTTGATAAACTTAAGCAAGATGAACTAGCCAAGGTAGTAAGATGTGAATTTAGAGGTAGATGCTTTATATGTAATGACATTTGACATATGAAAAGATATTTCACAAGTAAGTCTTTTAAAGCTATTACTAATTTCTACTGTTAGTAGATTGCAAGAAACCTAAGTTTGATGGTAATAATTCAAGTAGTAGAATGTTTATAATTAATAACCCTATAGGTAATGAAATAGGGAGATCATAGAATGGATCCAATGATGGAGAGAAATCTAATGGAGAAAAGAACTGGTTTGTGTGTTGCAAGTGTAACAATCCTGGACACATTGCAAGGAATTGCAGAGAACCTGAAAGTCAAAATGGAATAAATTAGAGAAGAAATGCACTTGTATGTTAGTTATGTAATAACTTCATACACACAATGAGATATTATAGAATAGACATAATAAATTTCTATAGGAACCCTAACTACATAAGGAACAAAAATAGAAATGATAGAAGGAATGAAAATGATAGTGATAATAGTAAGAAGGAAGTAGTCAAGGAACATGTTAATGAATTTAAAGAAGCATTTATGAAAGCTAAGGATCTAGAAAGCTCTTATACAATTTTAGAGGAATAGTATTTCGATGCACTTGATAGGACATTGAAGCCACAGATTATTTATGACTCATCTTAGATGAATTAAGTAGTTCTAGAAGAGATACTACAACAGTTGATCAGAAATGATGTTATAGAGAGAGTTGGAAATTGTGTAGTTAATATGAGGTAGTTGACATAGAAGGGAAGACATGGTCAAGTCTACAAGTCTAGATATAATTGAAACAAGGGAATTCAGAAAACAAGTTTACTGGTGAATAAAGATAGTATTTGAATTTGTGGTAGATACACATTTAATGTATAGTGTGATTTGAAATGATTTAAGGATCATAAACAAGATTGTGTGTACCATTTGTTCATGCAATCTATCTTGAGTGAATTGAAGAGTGATTTGACACTGGAGTAAAGTATGAAAATAAGTTCTTGAAGCATGAAGTTGCAGAAGCCCTAAATCATGATTTTAAGGTATTTTATGATGATTAAACTAAGTTTTTTTATGCATACAATTGAATTTCAATGGCTAGTTAGATTTTTTATGATGTGACAAAAATACCACGATATATATTCAAGAAAAATTCATTTATTTCACTCATGGATGACCTGTTGGGCACATTTTCATAAATTCTAGAGAATGTGCTTCATGTCAAAGATGTCAGAAGCTATATACATTGTAAGATTGAAAGCATAGGTGGTGAAGATATACCTAAGGACTTGGGGACTATGTGTAATAATGATCTATCCTTGAAGTCTGAGTATGTGCACCTAGATGACTTGAATCTAGTGAAGTATATGTTTTATATGGAGTTTGACAACCACAAATAGACCCGAATCATTCTGAGTAGGTTACATGATTATATGTTTTGGTTAGGTGATGTGCAAATAGCAATTGATGATGACCTAACTTACAAGGTCACAGGTTTGAGAAATGAGGGATGCAATCTCATGAATGAGAAGAATGTAATAAAGATGGTGGAGATAAACTTGAATACAAGATTTGATGGAAGGAATATGAAGGTAGACTCCATTCAAGATAAATGAGTAAAATTGTTGAGTAAGATATTAGGGTTCAATTTTAACCATGGCTTAAGAGTTAACTCAATACCAATTGGATTTTTATAGGTTGCTTATGCAATGACATTGCATGGAAGAAAATTTAATCTATGTGAGATTATCAAATTGTAATTGTTGGATAACATTGCAAAGTTGAAGAACACCAAGAGCATAGTCTTCAAATTTGTGTCCCTCCTAACTCATTTGTTTTTCTATGCTACAAGGAAGTTCCTAGGAGTGACAAGTTGGGATAGCAATGCATGCGCAATGAAATTGGTGACTCAATGCTATAGATCAAAGGTGAAGAATGTTAGAGATGATGATATTGACAAAATGATGAAGAGTTTCTAGTCTAAAATGAAGTACAGGTACAAAATACCTCCATCCATGGTAGAGAAATATAAGGATGAAATATGCTTCATGGTGGAGAAAGATAACACTTGTATGGAAGCTACGGTACTAAGGGTTAAGTTCATTGAATCCATGGGATATGAGATTAGTGTTGAGCTCATAGAAGGGTACTCACAAATCATAATCCAATCAGAGAAGGAAATAGAGTGTCCTAGATGGGGAACCTTTGAGGAGAAAATGAGAATAGTTCATTTAGAACTACATAGAAAGGAAAGAAAGAATAAAGTGGAAAAGGTTATTGATTCCATCCTTAAGGAATTAGGAATGACTTGAGAGGAGTTCAATGAGGTGAAAGGGATGAAAGCTAGTGGGTAGTTTGAAGTGATATCAGAAACTCCTATTGCTATTATAAGACCTCCAAAAGGTGTAAGAATAGCATAACCATGTACATAGGCCCCTATTGCACCATATGCAAAAATTGCACAATTGCAACTGGCAAGGACAAGGAGTAATTAGCCTAGGAGGTAGCAAGAGGTGGAAGCACCTATTACATAGAGGAAATCATAAAGATTGGTAAAGTCAAGTAAGAATCTATATCATCATCCAAGAAAAGGGTCAAGAAGATCACTAGTGGCCCAAAGAAAAGAAGGAAATTGATGCAAGTCAGTGAATCTAAGAGTTGTGAGGATGAAAATGAAGATCAAATAGTAGTAAAAGATGCACATGAAGGAAAAACATCAGCTATAAAGAAATAATGGAAACCAAAGGTAGAGAACCTTAACATGTAAATAATAAATGATGATAATTTTGTTCAATTAATTAAGTATTATAGTTTGTATAGTAATATGTATAGAAGATAATTGGGAAATGTCCTTATGAGGAATATGACTATGAGATATAAGAAGTTTATGAACATTCAGAATAAGATACCTGAAGACCTATATAATAGGCTAATAAATAGAAAGAAGTGAGTATTGGAAGAAGATCTCAATTTGAGAATAACAATGATAAATAAATTGTGTGAAGTCAAATCTAAGGAGGAATTTGATAGAATGTTGAAGGGAATTGAGCCCTTGCTGAGGAACAAAAGAAGATAAATTATGTTGATGGGAGGCAATTATGACGATGTCAAGAAGGAGACAGAGAAGGAAATTGTAAAATTCATGAGCTCAATGCCACAGGTGAGTGCATAGTCAAAAGCTAAGAGCCCAATATATGTACAAGTTAGTACACCTTTCAGTGATGAGGAAGAAGTAGAATTTACACAACAAGTATGCTTAACACCACACATCATTATGAGTACTAAATCTATACAAAGGAACAATACACACATAACTATAGATGTAAAGGAGAACCCTTTTGTAGGTTATGGAACAAATATTGTTTGCAATATCAACAATATCACAATATACACTAGCTTAGATAATGATGAAGAAGAAGAGAAGAAGAAACAGACTGAAGAAAAGAAGAAGAGAAGAAGAGAAGAAGAAAGAAAAAGAGAGAATAAAAGAGGTAAATATGATAGAGAAAGAAAAGAAAAGGGAAGTAGAAGACGAAAATAAAAGAAAAGAAGAAGAGGAAAGAAAGAAAGAAACTAAGAGATTGAAAGAAGAGAAGAAGAAAGATGAGGAAGAGAAGAAGATTGAATAACTCAAAGTAGCTACACCTATTCCTAAAGTAAGTCCAATAATAGTAGCATCAGTGGCAGTACCATTAGAAGATGATGATGATCAAAAGGGATTAATAAGCTCACTAGGAAAATTGTTTGGAAAGAAAAAATTAGTAAAGTCTTTGGAAAGGACTCTTCCTGGAGTCTTGGATAGATTGCAAAAGATAGTTACCACAGCTATAGCTAATCCAGATGTATAAGTAAAGGCCAAAGAGTTGGTGAAGACCTTTGATGAGGAACTCACAACTTTAGCATAAGTAGTTTCAATGCAAGCACAGGTAAAACATGATGCAACATTATTTGATATAGTGTGCACCAATGTGAGAAATGAATTGAAGGCTCTTGATGGAAGCATCAAAGAAATGAGGAAATGCATTGATGAAGGAAGAAGTTGTATGGATAGTGTGCACTATCATACAATTACTAGATATACTCTGAGAGTCAAATAAAGGGTAAGTTGAGTGATCTTGAAATACTCATTGTAAAATTACAACTCCTAGAGATTAACATTGAAGATTGTGGAATAGAAGTGGAGAAGATCCATGGTGTAATCAAAGGATTTTAATCTAACAAGGAGAAGGAAGAAAAGAAATTCTCTAGTCTTAGAGGAAAAATTTCATCAAAGATAAGAACTTTGCAAAGGTAACTGAAGGAATGTCTTCCAACAAAAACTCCTATGACAAGTTTGTATATACTAACATGAGTGTAGTTGAAGTGGCATCTTATGCACTATGCATACTAATCAATATTTCTGATACAGTGAAGGAAAACTAGAAGAAAGAAGTAGATAGGATAAAACTTGTTTATGCAGATTACTTTTCTAGAATAACAAGTTGATTAGCAATAGGTCACACAATTTTGGATATAGTTTTTGACACCGTTTCCATTGATGTCAAAGGGGGAGTATTATGTAAAGGAAAATTGTATTCATGTGCATTATATATGTAAGGGGGAGTACACTTATGTACTTATGTATCAATGTAAAGTAGAGATAAGGAATGTCATGATCCATCAAAACATGAATAAAATTGTTATGTATTGAAGACAATTTTTTGTACTTATTTTAATTTATTTTGTATGTATGATATCATTTTGGGACTTAGCCAATTTTCCCAAATTTTTCCATCAATGCCAAAGGGGGAGATTATTTGCAATATGGTCAGATAGATGTTTTGAGAGTTGTCATTTATGGCAATATGTATTCAACATTTCATTTATACATTTAGAGAGAGAAAATTGTCTAAATGTTAGACATGTTGGAGTAGCACATAGACAAATGCAATGTGTATGGACAAATCATTAAGAGTTAGCTCATGCATAGTTGAGGAAATCTCTATGATAGTGTCATGATGATGTGTACTAGTGGATAGGTGTGTACAGGTAGTATGATGTGAGATATGACTAAAATAGCAGTATAGGTATTTAATAGTGCATACTATAGTATAGTAGAGAATTGAATTGTACAACTTGAGGAATTATTTTGGTGAAAAAATAATTACTAAGTCATGATGAGCTGACTATGTGGATATTATTCCATAATTGATTTCATATTATGGCAAGCATGAAGGCAGACTAAGTAGTGAATTATGAATGTATGAGGTATAAGTAAAGATCTTATCTTGTGAAGATAAGTGTGCGATATATTATGCTAGATGAGAAGTTGTATGGGATGCAAACTACTATATAGAGAGATTGAAAGATATGTGAGCCTTATGTAATGCAAGATTTGTGAGAAAATATTGTATATATACCTACTCTTGTGAAGAATTGAATTGTATAATTGCATGTTAGGGAAGTGGGATCTTCTTGCATACATTGTATTTGATGTACCAACTACTAACAAGCTTGAAGAAAATCCTAACAGGGTTGAGGCTTCTAACAAGGACTCAAGGGGTTGATGCACCAAGTTGTGGTGCCAAAAATATGACACAAAAAACAAATTTTTAAAATTTTAAAAGCGTGCACGTGCTTTAGCTTGGGCTTCAAAAGCCTAAGGCTTGTGAAGCCCAAGCATGCTATAGAGCGTGTAAACTTTTTTAAATTACAAGTTTTAATATATGGGCTGCAAACCCATAGCCCATTCTATTCCATTTCTTGTCTTTTTGCTACTACCTTCTTTCTCCTCAATAGAACACATATGGTTTGTAAAACATAAATAATTTTAAAATAATTTTCTCACTCGCTTCCTCAAAATGCCTTCTCATCGTTGGAGATCAAAATTGGGATTATGTAGTATGTTTTCTACTCTTGTTTTTGCATTGTTTTGTAGCTTTTTACATTGTTTTGTCGGTTTTTTTAGTTTTGCTTTAAATTTATTTATTTATTTAAAATGAAATTGGTTTCTTATCAAGAAATGTGAACAATCAATTTCCAAATCCCTAGCTTGATCAATAAAATCAAAATGAAAACCCTCCACAAGATCCAAACCAAAACCCTCCACAAAAAGAGCAAGAAATTCCACAACCTCCACCGATTGAAAGACCTCCTCTTGGCACCAAAGACAACATAATGAATGAAATAGAAAGAGGTAAAAATAAATTAGAAGAAATCATTGGTAGGTTAAAATCTTGTGGAAAAACCAATCCTATGAGAGAACAATTGGCGTCCTCCCTTGAGTCCATTATGAGCCATGTAGCTTATGTTAGTGGTCAGTTGGATATTTGGCATGATAAGTGAGAAGAAAAAAGAAGATATTATTGGAATTACAAATGGGAAACATGCACTTTTGAGAGGCCAGGGGGGGGGGGGGGTGCTGGGGCTGAATAAGAAGTTCAAACTTAGCAATTAAAACTTTCACCATTCATTAGATAAATTCAATATGTAAATTGAAATACCATGTAAATAATATGCATCTAAAACATGTAATCACACATATACACTTGACACTAGATATGATTATCTAGAAACCCTCCAAATGACAAGGTAAAACTGGGGTGGGGATGACACCCACAAATCTTTACTCCTGCAACAATAAAGTGTAGCCAATTAAGGTTACAATAGCTTGACCATGAAACATGATCTGCCTTGTAAAAGGCCTACCTTGTTAAAGGTTTACAAAGATTGTTAAGTCCCACCTTTTTAGAGGATTTTAACACCTTGTTAGAAGTGTGCCTAGTTAAAGGACTTTAGAACATTCACTTGGAATGTCACCCTGTTAAAGGATTTTCTAATGACTGTTAAGTCAATCTTAGTCTAAAGGATTTTAACCTAACATATACAATTGTTAGAGAGTAATGATAGATCTTTGATTTGATATAGCACACAACTTTATCTTGCAAATTTCAGATCACAATTCAATCCTTCTTGATCCTCTTTGATCTGATATAACAATTTTGTGTCCTCTATCCTCTATTTTGTATTTGACTGATTTTGCAATTCTTTCACACTACTAAGTCACCTTAAATGCTCTATGAATGATTCGATCTTTCACCTCTTGATATCTTTCTTCTATTACTATTCTCTTGATGTATAAAGTTTGGAACTTCGTCTTCCTTATAAAGACTTTGGTGGCTTAGGGTTAGGTATGAATCTATAGCTAAGATTCATCCATATCACCTCTTAACTCCTCTTATTTTTTGATTGGTTGCATATAATTACATAGGGAATACAAATAGATTCATCCTTATCTCCAAAAGATCGAGATCTATCTTTAAGTTGGTATAAAAATGGTTTACATAGTTGTCTATGCCATTGCAAAAAACTATGTCCAATCTGTGTTACTCAACACTTGAAGTTATTGATGCTCAACACATACTATAATTTTGCTTTTGGCTCGGCACTTGAATTGCTTGACATCAATTGTCTTACTTGGCACTTGAATCACTTGGCATGGTCCATCTACATGGCACTTGAGTGACTCAGCACATGAGCGACTTGACACTCATTGCAACTTGGCATAGTCTATATTTACATGTTGTACTCAGCATGTATTATTGATTCAACATGAACCGAGTAAATGATTTAAGTGTGTTGATACTTGATTGTCAAAACCAATCCAAGATCAACAATCTCCCCCTTTGACTTGAGTGTTAAAAACACTTAAATATAAATGATTAACCTAATCTTCTCAAGTATAACATATCCATGACTCGACTTATATACAAAACTTCAAATTTTCAAAATTTTGTAATAACCTATATACCTCAAAATTTATTTCTCCCCCTAAATTAATGTGTTTGTTTTGTTATAAAAAATCTATTCTCCATTCTGCGTAGATTTATCTCTTGCTAATACTCTTTGACTTCAATGTGCTTATACTCTTTCATCTGATATGCTCTCTCTCTCTCTCTCTCTCTCTCTCTATATATATATATATATATATATATATATATATATATATATATATATATATATATATATATATATATATATATATATATATATATTTGAGCTTTCTCCTCCTTTGTTTATTCTATTCACTCCCCCTTTCATTATTCTCTCCTTGCTATCTTACTCTCCCCCTTTGGTTTATCCCCCCCTTTACTCTTTTCTTTCTCTTCCCCTTTTTTGACACTTATGTCAAATGGGCTATATACTTAGAGTATATTTGTCCAAGAAAAATTTATGAACTTCCATGATCATTTTTAGAGTAGCATCCTAGTTGTCACATACAACATCCAATGACTTTATTTGGATAGCTAGCTATGACTTTATTTGGATAGCTAGCTATGCTGCTAGATGAACTAGTCCATCTAATGTAGAAAGATTAGAATCTTTCTTCAACAAAATTTCTCCATATCCTAATTCTTTATGGAATATTTCCATATGGGGGTAAGGGAGGCTTGGATATTTGTTAGCTTGGCTCTTATATTAGCCTCTTCTACTATTAATACAACTAGTTGACTCTGTGATTGAAGCAATGTATGAAAATACTTCTCACTTTGAGCTAGGTTCTGAGGTAGTTGCATACTTGAGATTTTTAAATTCCTCACTAGACTTAGAATTCTATGGCTTGTGTCTTGAGTGAAGAGTGTGGGATCACATAGTTTGGTGTACAATGAGAATATGTTCTCAAGTACCTTCTTCACTTTCTCAATCTTTGTTTCCAATGCAACTTGTGTCAGCACTATCTCACTAGATATCTTCTCATTGAATTTTCCTTGAAATTTTCTTTCAGACCATTCTAACAGTTGACAATATCTGTCAATTGTTCCAATAGTGGCTTTGTTTATTCTAGTTTTGGCAAGCTAAAAGCATCTAAGAAGATGTCTTTAATTTTTCTTGCAATGCCTACCTTTGTCTATACTCCTGCCTGAGTATTTCTTGATTTTTCTTCTTCTTTAAGGTTTGTTGCATAACACATATCTATTCTAATGTTATGGTTGCATAATCATACTTAGGTATCACTATCTCTTCATCTAAAGTGACATCTCTATAGTGAATTACCTTAGAAACCTTAGAATAACTTGATCCTGGTGTTGAGATCTACAGGGGTATAGCTTTAGTGCTTAGCTTCTAAAAGATCTTTGTAGGAGTGGTTGACGTTGGTAATGTTACCAATGCCTGAATGGCTTCTTTCTCCTTTTCTTTTGGTGTATCATTGCTCACTTTAGATTTTCTCTTATCAATCACAATTATTCGTGTTGCACCTTGTTCATGTGCTTTAGGTATAGATGCATCTATCTATCCTATTTGTTCTTCTGTTGTCTTCTCTTCTTCTATTTGCCTTTGTTCAACTATATCAATTCTAATAGTTGTGTCAACCTTTGTAGATGTGTCTACTAATGTCTGTATTAAAGGTTGATCTTTAGTAGTTGAAGGGATGGTAGAAGGTGGTTCTTATGTATTCACCTTATCCCTTGTGATGTTAGCTACTGCCTTCTAAAGTTCATCAACACTGATCAATATTGGATTTTTACACAAGTTGGCTTGTAGTGTGAATTGGTCAAGAATCTTCTTTAGATCTTCTGCAATTAAAGGATTGGTGTTCTGAGCTAAACTATCAGGAACATCCTTAATAGTTATGGTTTTTGCAGGTGTATTGATGTCATGTGGAGGGCTCATGCTTGGCTTTTGTGTGTCTTGCACACTGTATTCTTCCTGTTGTTCTTTAGTTGTAGCCATGTCATTAGTTTTCTTTTGTATCTCCTCGACAGTAGTATTATCCTTTTCTTTTTCTTCCTCCTTATCCTCATCTTCATCTCCATTGTTTCTACCTTCAAATGAATCTTCCTTTCCTTCTTTTATAGTTGTCAAACCATAGATCAATTTCCACATTAGTGTGGATTTCTTGACAACATCTTCAATGTTATTTTGAAGAATACTGAATGCCCTATATTTTGGTGCACATCTTCTAGGTAAATTGCCCTTTTGTCAATTTTGGCATTACTTGGGCTAATGTAGACTCTCTAATTTATTTTTCTAGATTCAAACAATAATGCCATCTTTGTTCAATGATGTCATATAAACTTTTGGGCATAGTATTATCTAATTCAAGTGGGGTGTTCTTAAATTTTGACACCACAACATATATTGATTCTTCAACTAAATTCTTTTCTTCTCTACCAAGTTTATCAAAATCAATATTTTTAAGATCAGACATATCTACACATTATTCTTGACATTTTCACAAATGTTCTCAAGATCAGATTGTGGTGTATGACTTACCACTCTACATTGACTTGTATCTTCTAATTTTGTCCTCTCATCATCTGTGTCTGGTTGTGCAATGTATTTCCTTCATTGTTTCTTTTGCACTGGGCCTTTTTGTCTTGTAGCCTTAGCCTTTTCTTTGGCTTTCTTCTTGGCTTTTGTGTGGTGGCTCGTGTACTTGCCTTGGTTGTCGGTGTTGTTTTCTTTATTGAGCTTGGCTTAGCAATCTTCTTTGCCTTTATTTTTGCCACAGGCTGTGTCTTGGACTTTCTCTTCTTTGGTTCTACTTGTACTGGTGCTTCTTCAGTTTCCTCTTCCTCGGCACCTTCTTCCTCTTCCTTGTCCTCACCCATGCCTTGGGTCAATGTAAGAGGTTCTTTGGCTTGATCTTGCTTTTCCTCTTCATCTTCTCCATCATCTTCTTCTTCCTCTTCACCTACACCTTCACCAAATTTGGCCTTTAATTTCCTCACCAATTCATCTTTCTTCTTTAGTGTGGAGGTTGTGCTTAACTCCATTTGTATTTTGGAGTTCATGACATCATAATTTCCAAATATTTTGGCTATTTTATCAACTTCTTTGGTAAGAAGTGCAGTGATGGTAGTGGAGGCTTCATCAACATTAATCTCATATCCTAAGGGTCTTAACCATCTTACCCTAGGTATGGTAGCTTGTACATATGTGTAATCAACATAAAAAAGAAAGCATATATCATTGTAGTATTGTTCAACCAAAGAAATAGGTATCCTGATCCTCTACTTCATAGACTTCTTGAAGTCTTCAAAATAATTGGTCATAATAGTTTCAAATTTTTCTCCCATTTTCTCAATGTATTCATTGATCTATACAGCCACTGATCTGTTTGTCTTCCAACCAATTGTACTAGAGGATGGGAATGTGTTTTGAACATAGAAAAATATGTAAACAAGTATTGATCCAAACTTACACTATGCACTCTTGGTTTTTTTGACTGCTCCAAGGTTCTCCATTATTTCCTACAATTGAAGTTCAACTAGATCATAGGTATGATCTTTCTTTACAATTTTATATCCCACATCCACCGCAATACAGGGTACACTATTTAATCTTCTTGATTGATAAAACATATGAGAAATAAACCTTATTGCAAAATTTATTAGTGGATCTATGATTTTGTCTATTGTCGTTCCATGCTTATTCCACTTTGCACTTGTGTTCTTTTCTATTACCTCTTTTGAATCACTTCACAAAGTCTTTAGCTGATCTAGGGTTGGAAAACTAGTCACCATATGAATTATTCTCTTTGAAATATTTATTGGTCCTCCTTCCAACCATAAGCATACATCATGTATTATTATGAACACTATCTTAATCCATTCCATTTTGAACACCATGGGAAATTCTTGGGCATGAGTCAAATGCTTCCTTTCGACAATCTTGAATTCTTCTTTCAAAATGTCATTTTCACCTAAATTTTTGTATGCTTCCCTTATCTCCATATCACCCATTCCTCCTATTTTGTAGTTATAGCATTTTCTAACATCCTAAACCATTATGACATTCAAGGGAATCATGGAGAGTGCACCTGATAGGTTTTATTTATAAAAAACATTTGGAATTGCTTTGACATTTGGTTGCTTGACCTCATTACTAACTAATTGAAAATTTACAACCTCTTTCTCTTTTACATTCTTTGAACTATATGCCATTTTGTAAGCTAGGGTTTAACAAATTTCAAACTGCATAACTCAGCTTATGAAGAATACCTTAGAAATTTGAAGAACTAGAGCGTAATCATTGCTATGATCTTTGTAGATGTCTCGAATAGATTTCTCCATCATCTTCTTGCTCTACTTGCTCTTGCTTGAATTCGTTAAGATGAAAAATGAGTGAAAATTGATCATATACCCTTCAAAATTTTGCATTTAATGCTTAATGCTTGTACAACTATAAACTCAAGATCAATGTAATTTCTACTCCACATGGCAGCTATTGATATTACCCTCACTTGGTAGCTACTGTAGACTTGGAAAAAACTAACTTTGATTGGCAGCTTGGCACTAATTGAAATTTCACTTGATATGTATAGAAGACTTTCCATACTAAAAAACAACATGAAAACTTGAAGATTTATTCATGATAATGTAGTCCTTTTAGTACTGACCTATTTTGGAACTGATGTATGATGTAATACTTTGAATATCAATCCCACATACCTCTTCTTACTTATTTTGATGAGGTGTGACCACTTGACCTATTAGGTGAAGTGATCCCTCCATTTTATGTGTTGCATCCATCTCTCTTTTTCCATATCTTGTTCATCTCTCCTCTGATGTTTTCAACATTTGTCTTTCCTTTTCCTTTGTCAAACTTAGAATTGGGTGCCTTTAACCTTGTTGGAAAATGTTTGCTAATGTGACCAGTCTTTAAACAACTAAAGCATGTAGTTTGACTTAACCATCTGTTATAGTTCCCACTGAAGTGTGTCCTAATGCTATTCTCAAGGATATATCCATATTCTTGACAAAAATGGCAGCTTTTTCTTGTGTTATAATCCTAATTATAAAAGTATCCATGGCTTCTTTCTCTTGTTGACTTATTTGGTGACCACATGGATTTGGATTTGCATTCAAAGGATCTATGTCCATATTTTTGACAATTGTAGTAGTAACCTTCAAATCTTGGTGCATGCATGGTTTTGTTTCTGCATTCATGTGCCTGATGACCTTGCTTATTGCACTTATGACAGCAAGTCATGTTCTTAGATTTGACATGTTGATTTGCATTCTTACTCCTACACACATTAGCAGTATGTCCTTTCTTACCATAATAATGAAAAATTGGTTTGGAGTTCTTACCTTTGTTATTCTTTTCATCAACAACTTTGGATGATTCTCCTTCTTCAGTGCTTGTGTAGCCTTGTCCTAATGTATCATTGTTGGATCTAGGGGATTTCACTAAATGTTCAAAGTACTTGATGGCTTCATTTGGCTTATTGAAACTTTCAACAATCTCTCTTTCTCTTCTTATGTCATTTTGTAGTTGTTAATTTTGCAACTTCAATATAGTTATTTCAATGTCTTTAACATTCAACTCATGATGAGCATTCACTATCTAGCTTAGGGTATCCAGTTGCCATGTTGGAGATTCTGGTAAGCTCTATTGACTTCTCTTCTAGTCTATTTATTAGGATCCTTTTGTCTTCTTCAATTATGGCCTTTTCTTCTATGGATTTCTTCTTTTGTTTAGTTACTTCACATAGAATTATGGCTTGAGATTCTTGTTCTAGCTTGAGATTTCTGATCTCCTCAGCTCAAACTCTATTCTTGTCCATCAAATCTGCAATTGCTACATCAAATTCATTTGAGTCTCCATTTGCAAATAGCTTGGTAGTGTCAATCTCTTTTTATTGTGTGCCATTCTCTGTAATTGCTATTTCTTTCCTTCTCTTTAAGGATTTCCTTAACTCCTCTCTGGCCTCGTCCAATGAATGTAGAATGAGTTGTATCTCAATTCCTTGGTTCTCAATAATCTTTCCTAGTTTATAAACTCCCATTTCAAGATATTTTCTGTAAGTTGCAAAGGTTCTCCTTCTAAGAACTAGGCTCTGATACCAATTGTTGGAATTACAAATGGGAAACATGCACTTCTGAGAGGGGGGGGGGAGTCTTTGTAAGCCTTTAATAAGGTAGGCCTTTCATAGGGTAGATAATGTTTCATGGTCAACCTATTGTAACCTTAATTGGCTACACTTTATTGCTATAGGAGTAAAGATTTGTGGGTGTCATCTCCACCCCAATTTTACCTTCTCATTTGGAGGGTTTATGGGTAATCATATCTGGTGTCAAGTGTGTATGTGTGATTACATGTTTTAGATGCATTTTATTTTCATTCTATTTTAGTTTATATATTGAATGCATCTAATGAATGGTGAAAATTTTAATTGCTAAAGTTTGAACTTCTGATTCACCCCCTATATAGATAGTATGATGCAAGATATGATTGAAATATCAGTATGAGTGTTTAACAAAGTAGAACATAGCATAACAGAGAATTGGACTATATGACTTGAGGAATTATTTTGGTGACAAAATAATTACTAAGTCTTGATGAGTTGACTATGTGGATATTATTTCATAAGATATTTTATATTATGCTTAGTCAGAACCCATGCTTTCATAGGCTTGGCATAATATAAAATATCTTATAGAATAATATCCACATAGTCAACTCATCACGACTTAGTAATTATTTTGTCACCAAAATAATTTCTCAAGTCATACAGTCCAATTCTCTGCTATGCTATGTTCTGCTTTGTTAAATACTCGTACTGATATTTCAATCATATCTTGCATCATACTATCTATACAGGGGGTGAATCAGAAGTTGAAACTTTAGCAATTGAAACTTTTACCATTCATTAGATGCATTCAATATATAAACTAAATTAACATGCAAATAAAATGCATCTAAAACATGTAATCACATATACACACTTGACACTAGATATGATTACCTAGAAACACTCTAACTAAGAAGGTAAAATTGGGTTGGGGATGACACCCACAAATCTTTACTCCTACAGCAATAAAGTATAGCCAATTAAGGTTACAATAGGTTGACCATGAAACATGATCTGCCCTATGAAAGGCCTACCCTATTAAAGGCTTACAAAGACTATTAAGTCCCAGCTTGTAAGAGAATTTTAACACCATGTTAGAAGTGTGCCTATTAAAGGAATTTAGAACATTCACTTGGAATGTCACCCTGTTAAAGGATTTGCTAATGATTGTTAAGTCAACCTTAGTCCAAAGGATTTTACCCTAACTGATACAATTTTTAGAGAGTAATAGTAGATCTTTGATCTGATACAACTTACAACTTTATCTTGCAGATTTCAGATCACAATTCAGTCCTTCTTGATCCTCTCTGATCTGATATAACAATGTTGTGTCCTTTATCCTCTATTCTATAATTAATTGATTCTACAATTCTTTCACACTACTAAGTCACCTTGAATGCTCTCTAAATGATTCAATCTTTCACCCCTTGATATCTTCCTTCTATTACTGCTCTCTTGATGTATAAACTTTGGGGCTTCATCTTCCTTATAAAGTCTTGGTGTTTTAGGTTTAGGTATGAATCTACGGCTAAGGTTCATCCATATTGCCACTTAACTCTTCCTATTTTCTGATTGGTTGCATGTCATTGCATATGAAATGCAAATAGATTTTTCCTTATCTCCAAAAGATCAAGATCTATCTTTAAGTCAGTATAAAATGGTTTACATAATTGTTTGTGTCATTGCAAACAACTATGTCCAATATGTGTTACTCAGCACTCAAAGTTACTGATGCTCGACACATACTATAATTTTTCTTCTGGCTCAACATTTGAACTACTTGACATCAACTATCTTACGTGGCACCTGAATCACTCGACCTGGTCTAGTATATGCTTGGCACTTGAGTGACTCAGCACATGAGTGACTCATAACTCATTGCAACTCAACATAGTCTATATTTACATGTTGTACTCGACATGTATTATGGGTTTGACATGAACTAAGTAAATGGTTTAAGTGTGTTGACACTCGATTGTCAAAACTAATTTGAGATCAATAGATATTATGCAAATAAATTATCCTATAAAGATGTAAGAAAAAAGGACATAGAAAAAGGTAGCATTTGTGTATTTTTAAAAACCTCGGAGAACAAGACATTGTAAATAATACAACTAAAATGTTTTGCATCCATTGGTGCATACATGATGATATTAGAAATAAATTTTTGGATAGATGGTGGATGGTCTTTGATGCCCCTCCCTACAATAATAATGAGGTTCCAATGTATTTCTAAAAGATATTTTATTGTGAATTTGTCCTTGGGGAGATCCCTAATTATTTTGATATGTTAGAATCTTAGGGTAGAAGGTGGGGGGTCATCATTTGAGATGTTGGGGGCATATCGTGACCGTAATGTTGTTGGGGCACCTGTTATCAAGCCACCAGGTGAGCATGTGATCATTCCTTTAGTTGTGAAGGAACATGTAGAGACTAGTACTCTAGGGACTATCAATGATTTGACACAGACCCTCATTCCTTGCACCAATTCACTAGTTGAGGAGGAGCCTTCTTTGTGTCATGGCCACATGTGCACATCATGTGGATCTTTGTGCACATTTGGAAATCATGTTGGAGACACTATGGATGATGGGCTAGTCACCAATGAGTTCCTGTGTGACACATTTGGCATTGACACACAGGTAAATTACAATTATAATAAACTAATTTGATCACATTTTGTATGTAGAATGAATGATTAATTAATTAGCATGTCTTCAAATTGTTCAAAATTCAAGGTAAGAGTGTTGATGGCCCTAGTATAGATTCTTCAGCCCCATTTTATGTCCCTTCGATGAGCCAAGAGGTATGTATCGATTTAATCATTTAAATTAGTACATATATTTCTTAAGTAATAATGTGAAGGATTGACAAAAAAATTTATGCATTTGTTCTCTACTAGACCATCAAAATTCACAAGGAACTCTCAGCCTAGGCATGATATGAGCTTCATAGAGGTACATTTTTTTCATGTTAATTTAATTCACTTGATTATATTTGTTTTATGTTTCATGTTACATGTAAATTTTATTATATGACATGTAGTTGTTGACATTCGAGACTCCTCATCTTTGCTAGTCCATCAATTATGGAGTTGCTACCATGATGGCTAGTTTGGAGCTATTGACCAAGGTATGAAAGAGTTTTCTTAGTTTTAGTTATTATTTATAATAATTAGTGTTGGAATTACAATAGGAAATGCTAACTTCTGAGAGGGAGGGTGGGGGGGGGGGTGAATCAACAATTTAAACTTTGACCCTTAAAACATTCACTACACATGCATCTCATACATTGGCTAAGTAACTTGAAATACCATGTAAAATATATACATCTAAATCATGTAAAAAAGTAAACATTCACACATACGTGACACCATATATAATTACCAAGAAACCCTCCAATGAGAAGGTAAAACTGGGGTGGGGTTGACACCCACAAATATTCACTACTATAGTAATAAAGTGTGTCCAATGAAGGTTACAGTATTTGATCATGAGACATTATATACCTTGTGAAAGGTCTACCCTATTAAAGGCTTAAAAAGACTATTAGGTCTCACCTTGTTAAAGGGTTTCATCACCCTGTTAAAAGTGTGCCCTGTTAAAGGACTTTAACTCACAATTAAGTAAGCACCTTGCTAAAGGATTTCAATACATCCTATTAGGACTACTCTATTAAAAGAATTAACTAATTCACCTCCTAGAATGAATCATAATTGATCTTGCAGTTAGCAATTGATTGCCTGATGACATATCACCTCTAAACTAATGTATTCTTGATCCTTCTTGATCAAATGTCTTTCTGTTGTATCCAATTTCCATCCTCTATTCTCCTTTAACTAATTCTACAATGTGATCTTAGATCATAACTCCTCAACCACCATGAATTCTCTATTTCCACATGCAAACTTATCTCTTCACTCCTTCATACTCCTTGACAACATAGATAGTTTAGGGTTTGTCCTCCTTAAGAAGACTTATGTGACTTAGCATTAGGTATGAATCAACAACTGTGATTCATCCATTTTTCTGCTTAATCATTCTCTTTTTCCTATTGGTTGCATGAAATTTATAGGGATTCCAAATTAAGATTCGTCCTTATCTCCAAAATATCGTAATCCAATCTTTAAGTCAGCTTGAAAATGGTTTACATAGTTGTTTGTTCCATTATGAACAACTATGTCAAAATTGTCTTACTCAGCATCTAAAGTCTTTGATGCTCAGCATATACTGTCTTCTATACTGTGACTCGACATCTATATCACTTGGCATGCTCTAATTGCTCAACTCCTAAATCACTTAGCATACACTATTTCCTTGGCACATCAGTGGCTCGATACTCACTGTGGACTTGGCATGCACTATTATATACATGTGCTCAACATGTACTACTTGTTCAACATGAACTAAGTAAATGACATAAGTGTGTAAACACTCATTAATCAAAAGTGATTTGAGATCAACAATCTCCCCTTTTGACATGAGTGTTAAAAACACTTGGTCATGCATTGATGTCCTTATTCTTACGAGCATAACATATCTCTTATTCAAGTTATGTACAAAACTCCAAAATTTCAAAATTTGGTAACAACTTATATCTCAAAATCTGATAACTCCCCCTGAGTTGATTGTTTTGTTCTATACTCAAAATATTGTACTCCTGTTGAGTAAATGTGTCTCAACTAATACTCTTTTACTTGCTTGCTATTCTTGACTAAGTTATACTCTTTTATTTCATCTCTCTCTCTTTGCTCTTATTCTATTCTCCCTTTTCTCTTTATCTCCTCAAAATTTTATATCTCTCCCTTTTTATTTCTCCCCCTTCTTTATGCTGATGTCAAATGGGCTATACATTGATAGTGTGTTTGTCCAAAAAGGATTTATGGACCTTTAGTATAATATTGAGAGCTGCATCCCAATTTTCACATGCCACATCTTGGATGGCCAGCTTGGTAGCAAGGTGGATGCTAATCAATTTTTCCCTTATATTGGCTTCATCTACTAATAATGTAGCTAACTGACTCTAGGTTTGTAGCAAAGTTTTGAAGTGCTTCTCACTTTGAACTAGTGCCATCAATAGTTTTGCACCTAATGCATTAATCCAACTTTCCAAAATCAAAATGTGACTTCTTGTCTCTTGTGTGAAGAGTGTTGGATTACACTGTTTACTGTATAGTGAGAAAATATTCTCAAGTACCTTCTTCATACTCTCAATCTTAGTTGCCAATGCAAATTGTGTAAGTGCTATATCACCTAATATTTTCTCATTTAGTTTGCTTTGAAATTTCTTTTTAGACCATTCTAGTAATTGAGCATTTGTATCAAGGTCTACATCACTAACCTTTTCCACTATATTTCCCTGTTGTTCAATGAGTGGTTTGGTTTCATCTAGAGTAGGTATACTAAATGCATCCAAAAAGATGTCCTTGATTTCCAACAATGCTTGCTTCTGCATATGCTTCTTTTTGAGCAGGTCTTGTCTTCTCTTTCTTTCTAGGACTTCTTGTAATATGCCCATCTATGCAATAATTATTGCGTCATAATCATATTTTGGTAAAATAATCTCTTCATCAAGGCTCATGTCTCCATATTATATCACTTCTTCAACCTTTGATGAACTCAGACTCGACACTAAGATTTGCAATGGTGTTGCATTTGTGCTCAATTTTTGAAGAGTGTGATTGGAAAGGGTGCCAAATTTTGGTAAAGTTACCAAGGCTTGAATTTATACTTACTCCTTCACCTTTGGTGTTAGCTCGATCTCTTCAAGTTTTTCCTTTTCTTCCACAATGCCTTGAGATTCACCTTGTGTTTGTGTTGGAGGTGTATATAAGTCTATCTGACCTATTTAACTCTATGTTTCTGTAGTGGCTTGGGTTTCCACTGTATCCTATCCAACTGTATCAACCTTTTTTGATGTAGCTTGAGATATTTTATCTAGAGGTTATAATTAGTGACTTAAGGGGTGATAGTAGGTGGTTCTTGTGTATTGACCTCTTCCCTTGTAGTATTAGTCACTATTCTCTATATCTCATCTACACTTGCCAATATTGGATTATCACTTAATTTGGCTTGGAGTGTAGATTGATCAAGTATCTTTTTCAAATCTTCCTTTGTAAGGAGATTGATGTTTTGAGTAGTGTGATAAAAAACATCCTTAACTATTACTATTTTGGTATTTACACTTGTTAAATGTCGAGGGTTGTCATTAGGAAAATGTATATCTTATATACTCTATTCTTGTTGTTGCTCTACCTCAGCTATTGCCTATTCATCTACTTTCATTTCTGTATCTCCCTCAATAGTGTCTTCATTTTATCATCTTCTTCATCATCTTTGACCTTTATAGGCTCTTGTTCACCTACCTTTATTGTTTCTAGTCCATATGTGACTTTTCACATTTGTGTGGACTTCTTTAGAACATCTTCAATATTGTTTTGCAATATGCTAAAGGCTCTATATTTTGGAAAAAATCTCACTGCATATTTCCTCATATCCTTAGCAATTTGTGCCTTACTGAGTTCAGGCATAACTTGTGCGAGTGATGTTTCCCTTATTTGTCTTTCTAGGTTTAAACAATAATGCCATTTTTTCTCAACTCTCTCATATAAGCTTTTAGGCATAGAGTTACCAATTTCTAGTGGGGCTTTCTTAACATTTTCCATCATGGCATATATGGCCTCCTCCACTTGATTCTTTTCAACTTTACCAAGGTTATCAAAATCAACATGTGAAAATCCTAACAAATCTAAACTCTTTTTAACATTTTCATGTAGATTTTCTAAATTAGATAATGGGTTGTGACTCACCACTTTGAATTGGGTATTATCATCTGACTTAGTTCTTTCTTCATCTGATTCAACTTGTACAATTTATATCCTCCTCAATATTTTCTACACTCCTCCTTCCTACTGTGTTGATTTAGCTTTCTCGTTTTCCTTTTGTGTAGTGACATGTACACTAACCTTGGTAGTAGGTGCAGTTGGTTTAAGATGGCTTGGTTTTGCAATTTTCTTGGCTTTTGGCATGGGTTGGGCCTTATCCTTTCTCTTCTTTTGATCTATGGGAGTGTTGCTTCCTCAACTTCTTCTCCCTCGACACCTTCAACAACTCTAGTCTCTTCCTCTAGCTGATCTTCTCCCATTCCTTGAGTTAGTGCAAGTGGTGCTTGTGTCTGAGAGTCTTCTTGCTCTTCCTGCTCGAAACCTTCACCAAATTTAGCTTTCAATTTATTTACCAACTTATCCTTCTTCTTTATGAAAGAGGCTGTCTTTAGTTCCATGGTAATTTTAGATTTTTCCATCTCATAGTTTCCAAATGCCTTTGCATTTTTATCAATGTCTTCTGCAAGTAAAGTTGTAATAGATGTAGAGGCCTCATCTACATTGACTTCATATCCTAATGGCCTTAACCATCTTACCCTTGGAGTTACTGCTTGAACAAAAGTGTAATTAGCATCCACTAAGAAACAAATATCATCATAATGCTTTTCCATTAGTGATACTAGAATTCTTAATCTTTTCTTTATTGATTTCTTAAAGTACTCAAAAAATCTTGTCATTACAGACTCAAAATTCTCACCCAGTTATTCAATGAACTTACCAATCTATACTATCACTAACCTGTTAGTTTTCCATGCAACTGTGCCAAATGTAGGAAAAGTATTTTGAACATATAAGAAAATTCATATCAAAATGGAACAAAATCTGCACTAAGCACTCTTTGTCTTTCTTATTTTTCCTAGGTTTTCAACCAATTGTTGTAGTTGTAGCTATGCAAGATCATATGTGTGATCTTTCTTTACAATCTTGTAACCAACATCTACTACAATACAAGGGAAACTATTTAATTTGTTGGATTGGTAAAACTTATGTGCAATAACCCTTACTCCAAAGTCTATTAATGGATCTATGATGTTATCAATAGTCATTCCTTTATTATTCCACACGACTCCTGTATTCTTCTTAATAACCTCTTTTGAATCACTCCTCAAGGTCTTGGGATGATCTAGAGTTGGATACCCTATTACCTTATGGACTATTCTTTTGATGATTTTGATAGGTCCATTATCTAACCAAAGTGAATTGTCATGAATTTTTCTTAACACAATCCTAATCCATTTAGTTTTGAACACATTCAGGAAATCTAGGGCATGAGTTAACCCTTTATTTTCTACAATTTTGTCTTCTTTCCTTAACACACCATTCTTACAAATTCTATCATTTTCTCTCCTGATCTCCATATCACCTATACTCCCAATTTTTCAATTGTAACATTTCCTAACATCTTGAACTATTTAATTTTTTGGAGGTATCATGGATAATGCACTAGAGGGGTCTTGTTTTTAAGAAATATCAGGTATGGATTGTTGGAACTTGATTGAAAAGATCATTGATGAATTAGTACAAATGTTGAAGAAGTACATTTCAAGCATTATTTTGTCACTGATGTCAAACTTGTTATTTGCTGGTAAAACAATTGCTTATAAGATTCAAGCACTATCACTTAGTTGATTGATGAAGAGGATTTAATCAATAAGATGTAACAACAACATCTAGAGGAAAGGTTGAGTTATGATTTTTTAATGAAGTGCAAAGATCAATTAAGATAGTGGTAAAATAATGTATTGGTAATATACTTGAAGATACAAAGGTTGGATACACTAAAGAACTTTAAAAGAAAAAGTTGTAATAAAGACTATTTGCAAAGCCTGAACAAAGTGTATAGTGGGTGTCAAGCAAAGTTAGTTCATGTCGAGAAGTTAGTATCAAGTAAATTAATTGGTGCGAAGAAAAATCTAATAGGTTTTGAGCATCAGTAAAACATAGTTGATGCTGAGAAAAAATGTAATAGGTGTCGAGTAACACAATATGTGTCGAGCATAAGAAAGTCAATAGTGCTGAGCTGTTGAATTACTTGAAAAGTCAAAGGTTTGCTAGATCTAACCCAATAAGTTTTTTGCCTTGAGTTTTGTGAACTAGATGGAAGATAAGGATGTTGAGATGGTGGAAAAAAATTCTAGGTTAACCGTTTTTAGGTGAATACAGGTGGATTCCACATGATGTTTCTAGAAGAAACAAGATAAGGGGAAGATACATCATATCTTACCTAATCCATTCAAACCCAAAATAAGAGTGGGAAGATTACAGCAGGAAAAGTATTCTAAAATCCTATGTAAGTAATTATAGGTCAAGAAGTAGAAGAGGTTGGAGAGAGTGTGTGGTGTCAAGGTGAAGGCATTAAGAAGGAAGAATAGAGTACAAAGACTCTGCTTCGATAAGTGACCACAAGAGTGACTGTATTGGAACAATGAGCAAGGAGACTCAAGGAGACATAAGCTTGAAGAAGGAAAAAGCTGTCAGAGCTGCAAAGACTAAAAGCCAAGTAGAGTTGTGAACTGAATAGAGATCTAAAATCTACAAGTTATGTTGTAAGTTAAATCAGGTCAAAAAGCCCTTATTGTTACTCTAGAAATTGTATCAGTTAGGGAAAATCCTATGGATTTAGGTTGGTCTAACAACCATTGAGAAATCTTTTAACAGGGTGATATTCCAATTGAATGTTCTAAAGTCCTTTAACCAGGCTCACTCCTAATAGGGTGTTTGAAATCCCTTAACCAGGTCACACCTAACAGTGTGTTTTGTAGCCTTTAATAGGGTAAGCCTTTCATAGGGCAACACTTTAGAAGAGTGAGAAACAAGGTAGCATGTTACTGGTGGTTTTTCCCAAATTTAGTTTCCACGTAAATCATTGTGTTATGTGTTAATCTTTCATGTTTTATTGTTGCATGTTGATTTATCAGTAACTTGCAAATTTAGATTGATGAGCTTGGATGCATGAATGTTTAATGGGCTTTCTAGGATAAGTGAATTTTATTATTGGACCTTGAGTAACTGAGTCACCCCCCCCCCTCAGTTACTCTAAAGAATTCTAACAATTGGTATTAGAGCCATCTACTAATTTGGTTTAAAGGTACTAGAAGTAGAAAGATCAAGATTTCTAAGAGAGAAGTTCCCAAGCTTAACATAGAAAAATTCATTGCATGATAAAGTTTAATGAAGCTACACCTTGGATCAATAGGTGACCATGCAAAAACCTCAATCATAGTGGAACATGCTGCTCCAACTAGTTTTCCTACCACTGAAGATATGAAAAAGAAGAAGGAGCACAATTAGGCAATGCTAGAGATTGCCTCTGCTCTCAGCTATGCTGAATTTGATGACATCAAGGGATGTACAATTGCATTAAAGATGTGGGAAGCCTTGAAAAATATTTATGGAGGAGATAAGAATGTCAAAAGAGCAAAAGCAGAAAGCCTCAAAGGAAAGTTTGATGACATGGGAATGGAGGAAGGTGAGAACATTTCTCAATATGCCGCCAGAATAAAGGAAGTAGTAAGTGCAATAAGAAGTTCCATTGGTCATCTAGATGATGAAACTATTCTTAGTAAATTTTTAAGAACCTTGCTCCCTAACTATGCTATCAGTGTATCAGCCATCAAAGAATTGAGATGTATACTACGAAACAAACTATCTCTTGAGGGTATAGTGGGAAGACTTGTTGCATTTGAGTTATCCAACTTTGACAACTACAGGCCAAAGAGTCTTGAATCTGCTTTCAAGGAAAAGTTGCTACTCAAAGATTCTAATGAAAATAAGCAAAGGAAGAAGAGAAGGATAAAGCATGTATCTAGTGATAGTGACACTAAAGAAGAAGATGCTGAACAGTTGGAAGCATTGCTAGCAAGGAGATTTCACAGAGGAAAAGGTAAATTCAAAGGTAAGCTACCCATTAATTGTTTCAATTGCAATGAAGTAGGACATATTGCTACTAGGTGTCTAGAGAAGAGAAACTTCAAAGGAAATGACAAATACAAAGGCAAAAGGAGTGAAGATAGAAGAGAATACAAAGACAAAGGCAAAAAGTGCTACATTGCAGAAGGTGGTGACTCAGATGAAAATGATGACGAGGTAGTCTATGTTGCTATGAAGGATGAGTTAGATGAAGATGAAGCAACTACACTTGTAATCTATGTGAAAAAGAATGAAAAATGGATCATTGACAGTGGTTGGTCACACCACATGATAGGAGACAAAGATAAGTTCACTGCATTAACTCATTATGATGGAAACAATGTTAGATTTGGTAATGATGCTCCATGTTTAATAAAAGAAAAAGGTTCCATTAAGCTCATAGAAAAGATCGCATGTGATGATGCATATTATGTTGAAGGATTGAATTACAATCTACTGAGTGTGTCACAATTGAGCAATATAGGTTGTAAAGTTGAATTTGTAAACAAAATTGCCAAGATTTTTGACACAAATGGAAATCTGATAGGAAAGGGAGACCAAACTAGGAGCAATCTATTTTATCTAGATATTGATGATGCCACTTGTCTTATTGTTAAAACTAATGATGTGTGGTTATGGCATAAAAGGCTCTGTCATGTCAACTTTAATAACTTGATTAGCATTAGAAATATGAATAAAGTAAGAGGTTTTCCTAAACTAAAGAAGCCTGACAATATAATGTACAAACAATGTTAGTTAGGCAAAATGACCAAGTCTAGTTTCAAAAGAAAAACCTATACTTCAAAAGATGTTTTAGAGATTGTTCAAATTGACTTGTGTGGACACATTGAAGTACAAAGTTACAAGGGAGATAGATACATAATGTTGTTTATTGATGATTACTCTAGGATGATGACTGCCATGTTCTAAAAGAAAAAATCTAATGTCTTTCAAATGTTTAAATGGTATTTGGCAAGGGTTGAAAAAGAGACAGGTAAGAATTTGAAATGCTTGAGATCAGACAGAGGAGAGTTCACATCAAGAGAATTTGAGATGTTCTGTAATGGCAAAGGAATCAAGAGATAGACATCAACACCAAGGACTCCCCCATAGAATGGAATTGCAGAAAGAAGGAACATATTAGTAATGGCTTGTGCAAGAATGTTGATGATGGAGAAGAATTTATCTCTAAAGTACTAGAGAGAAGTAGTAAGCATAGCTATCTACACCTTGAATCGAGTACAAATCAAGAAAGGTACAAATGCAACACCTTTTGAATTATGGTATGGTCACTCACCCAATGTAAAACATTTCAAAGTGCTTGGTTGTAAATGCTATATTCTTAAAGATTATAGAAATGGAAAGTTTGATGCAAAAAGTGATGAAGGTATATTCCTTGGATACTCCACTAGAAGTAAATAATATAAGTGTTTAAATACTAATGCTAACAAAATTGTGGAGAGTGCAAATGTAAACTTTGATGAGCATACAAAAGTTCAAGATGATGAATCCATTAAGAAACCAAAAGAGTATAGATCTTTTGTATACTTCTATGAAGGAATGCCTACTAAAGAAGAAGTTGCCAATCCAATAGTCAACCAACAACAAGTTTCAATATCTCCCGAGTCACAACCAGTGAAAGCTGAGTTTCTTTTTATTAGCTGAGTTGTAGAATGAAGAAAATGCACATTTTGATTATGAAATCAGTACACATGAAAGAGATGCTGAGCTACCTAAAAGAGATTTGCATAGTGACTTTGAAGCTAAAAGACCAAACATGGAAATAAGGATAGAACCAAGGCTATCCAAGTATGTGAGAAGACATCACCCTACTGAACAAATCATTGGTGACAAGGAAGCCAAACTAATGACAAGGATAATACCTCACAATCCATAGCTAAAGTTGAGTATGTTGTTGCTACCATAAATTGTACAAACATTGTTTAGATCAAGCATCTACTCAAAGGTATCAAGGATAACTGAACTAGTGATACTTTATTGTGACAATAGCAGTGCCATCAACATATCAAATAATCCTATGATGCACACCAAAACAAAGCATATTGCAATCAAGTATCATTATGTAAGAGAATTAGTGGAAGAAAAAGAGGTGAAGATGGAATATGTGAGTTCAAAGGAACAAATTGCTGACATTTTCACAAAGCGATTACCTAAGAATGCATATCAATATACTAGAGGTAAGCTAGGGCTAATACCCCTATCATAGGTTGTTTGAGCAACGACAAAAATTACCTTGCATCAAATAGGCCAATTGTTGAATGACAAAAATTGATGCAGGGGATCATACTTTAGGTTTCACCTAAAGAACTTAAAGTACTAAAAGTGCAAATCAGTCACAAGCATGGTGACAAAGGGAGAAACTAGAAACTACAAAGTCTACATCTACATAAATGAAGATGCTAACCTGTGATGTCTTTGGCATTGTTGTCAAAGAGGGAGAAATAGTAAAACTAATAAAAATGGATGAAAAAGAAACTGATAAGGGTGAAATTGATCAAGTTTGAAGATGCAAAAGAAAAGAAGGACAAATAGCCAAAGAAGAAAGAGCTACAAAAAAAAGATAGAGAAAGGGATACAATAGCTAAGAGGGAGAAGCAACAAGATTAAATAGGATAACATATCTAAGAGGAAGTAGATCAGAGGAAATAGTGTATCAACAAAGAGGGAGATATGAAAGCTGATAAATGAAAAAAAATTTCTTTTTGGCATTGTCTTACTATTTTACCTTAGTTATGTTTTTCATTTAAGTAACTTGGTTGATCAGTTTGGTTTGCCATCAATGCCAAAGAGGGAGATTGTTGGAATATGATTGAAAATATCATTGATGAATTAGTAAGAATGTTGAAGAAGTATGTTTCAATCATTGTTTTACCACTAATGTCAAACTTGCTATTTTCTGGTAAGACAATTGCTTATAAGATCCAAGAACTATCACTTAGTTGATTGATGAAGAGGATTTAATCAATAAGATGTAACAACAACACCTAGAGGAAAGGTTGAGTTATGATTTTGTAATGAAGTGAAAGGATCAGTTAAGACAATGGTAAAATAAGGTATTGGTAATATACTCGAAGATACAAAGGTTAGCTACACTAAAGAACTTCAGAAGAACAAGTTGTAACAAAGACTATTTGCAAAGCCTAGGCAAAGTCTATAGTGGGTGTCGAGAAAAGTTAGTTCATGCCAAGCAGATTGCCAGTATGTGTCGAGTAAATGGAAAATCTAGTGAATGCCAAGTAACTTAGTTGGTGCTAAGAAAAATGTAACAGGTGCCAAACATGAGTAAAACATAGTTGATGCCGAGAAAAAATGTAATAGGTGTCGAGTAACATAGTATGTGCATCAGGAAGTTAATAGTGTCGAGCTGCTGCATTACTTGAAAAGTCAAAGATTCACCAGAACTGAGCTAATAGATTTGTTACCTTGAATTCTTTGAACTGGATGGAAGATAAAGATGTTGAGATGGTAGTACAAAATTCTAGGTTAACCATTTTTAGGCGAATACAGGTGGGTTCCACATGATGTTTCTAGAAGAAACAAGATATGGGGAAGATACATCGTATCTTACCTAATCCATTCAAAACAAAAATAAGAGCGGGAAGGTTAGATCAGGAAAAGTATTCTAAACTCCTACTTAAGGAATTATAGGTCAAGAGGTAGAAGAGGTTGGAGAGAGTGTGTAGTGTCAAGGTGAAGGCATTGAGAAGGAAGAATAGAGTAGAAAGACTCTACTTCGATACGTGACCACAGGAGTGATTGTATTGGCACAACAAGCAAGGAGACTCAAGGAGACAAAAGCTTGAAGAAGGAACAAGCTATCAAAGCTATAGAGACTAAAAGACAAGCAAAGTTTTGAATTGAATAGAGATCTAAAATCTGCAAGTTATTTTGTAAGTTGAATCAGGTCAAAAAGACCTTATTGTTACTCTCTAGCAATTGTATCAGTTAGGGAAAATCCTATGGACTTAGGTTGGTCTAACAACCATTGAGAAATACTTTAACATGGTGACATTCCAAGTGAATGTTCTGAAGTCCTTTAACCAGGCTCACTCCTAATAGGGTGGTTGAAATCCTTAATTGGGTCACACTTAACAGTGTATTTTGTAGCCTTTAACAAGGTAGGTCTTTCATAGGCCATCACTTCAGAAGAGTGAGAAATAAGGTAGCATGTTACTAGTGGTTTTCCCCAAATTGGGTTTCCATTTAAATCATTGTGTTATGTGTTAATCTTTCATGTTTTATTCTTGCATGTTGATTCACTACTCAAATCTTTTGCAATTGATTTTGATGAATTTTTGATCACCTCTAGCTCTCCTTGCCCTTTCTCAATTTCAAAGTGATGAAAAATGAGATGAAAATTGATCAAATACCCTTTTGGAGTATTGCAATTAATGTTGAGTTCTTACATATTTGTAAGCTTGACATCAACCAATTTCAGGCTCACTCGACATCCATTAGCATTTTATTCATTTGGTAACCATTGTGAGCTTGGGATCAACTATCTAGTCTATTAGCTTGGCATCCTATAATATTTCACTTGACACTCATGGGATACTTTTCATGCTCGATAGTAACATGAAAAACCTAAAGATTTTTCTTTGATTCCTAATAAGATCTTGCATTTTTATTCATGCTTATGTAGACTTTTTAGTACTAAATTCTTTTGGAACTAATGTATTATATAACTTATGAATATTAGTCCCACATACCTCTTGATTCCTTAGTTTGATGAGGTGTGATCACTTGATCCATTAGGTGAAGTGATCCCTTCTCCATTTGATGTTTTGTAATCTTCCTTTTTCTTCCATGTCTTGCTCATTTCATTTATGAAATTTTCAACATTTGCCTTGCCTTTGCCTTTATCAAACTCACAACTTGGTGCCTTTGAACTTGTTGGACAATATCAACCAATGTGACCAATCTTCAAGAAACTAAAACATGTGGTTTGAATCAACTATCTTTTGTAGTAACCTCTAAAGTGCGTTCTAATACAAATTTTAGAAATATGTCCATATTCTTTACAATAATGATAGCTATACCTTGCATTATAATCCCAATGATAAGAGTTGCCATTGTTTCTTACTTTTGTTCACTTGTTTGATGACCACATGGATTTGGATCTATACTCAAAAGCTCTATATCAATACTTCTGACAATTATAACAATATACTTCAAATCTTTGTGTGTGCATGGTCATAAATCTACATTCATGTGCCTAATGACCTTGTTTGTTACACTTATGATAGTGAACCATGCTTTTATGCTAGACATTTTGATTTATAGTCCTACTCTTGCACACATTAGTAGTATGTCCTTTCTTACCACAATTATGACAAGTAGGTTTAGATTTCTTACCTTTGTTGTTCCTTTCTTCAACACTTTTGCATGATTCTCCTTCTTTAGTACCTGTGTATCCAAGTCCAGATGTATCATTATTGGATCTTGGGGATCTTAATAATTGCTCAAAGTATTTGATGGCTTTATTAGGTTTATTGAAACTTTCAAAAAATTCCTTTTCCCTTTTTAGGTCACTCTTTAATTGATCATTCTACAGTTTCAATGTTGTTATCTCAATGTCCTTGACATTCAACTCATAATTGGCATTCATCATTTGACTCAAAGTATCCAATTGCATGTTGGAAATCTTGGTTAGCTCTAATGATTTTTCTTCCAGTTTTTTGGTCAAAATTATTTTGTCCTCTTTAGTCATGGCTTTATCTTCGTATATTTCTTCTTCTGTTCAATTACTTCACATAGCACTATGGCTTGTGATTCCTGCTCCAACTTGAGGTTCCTAATTTCTTCAACTTGGGCTCTATTATTTTCCATTAGATCCACAACTACTGCATCAAATTCATTTGATTCTCCATTAGAAAATAGCTTAGTAGTGTCCATTTCTCTATATTGTGCGTCATTCTCCTCAATGGAAATTTCCTTCCTTCTTTTCAAAGGAATCCTTAGTTCTTCTCTTGCTTCATCTAGTTGATGTAGAATGAGTTGTATTTCAATTCCTTGATTCTCAGTGGTCTTTTCCAACTTGTAGACTTCCATTTTAAGGTCTTTCCTCAAAGCTACAAAGCTTCTCTTTTAGAGAACAAGTCTTTGATACCAATTGTTAGAATTGCAATAGGAAAGGTAAACTTCTGGGAGGGTGGCAAGGGGGTGAATCAGTAGTTTAGACTTTGACTCTTAAAAAATTCACAACACATCCATCTCGTACATTCACTAAGTAAACTGAAATACCATGTAAAAAATACACATTTAAATCATGTAAACAAGTAAACATTCACATATATGTGATACCAGATATGATTACCTAGAAACCCTCCAATGAGAAGGTAAAAGTAGGATGGGAATGTTACCCACAAATCTTCACCACTATAGTAATAAAGTGTATCCAATGAAGGTTAAAATGTTTGATCATAAGATATGACCTACCTTGTGAAAGGTTTTCCTTGTTAAAGGCTTAAAAAGACTATTAGGGCTCACCCTGTTAAAGGATTTCAACACCCTGTTAAAAGTGTGCCTTGTTAAAGGAATTTAACTCATAATTGAGTAAGAACCCTGCTAAAGAATTTCAATACAAATAGTTAGGACATACTCTGTTAAGAGATTTTATAGATTCACCTACTAGAATGACTCAACATTGATCCTACGGTTAGCACTTGATTCCCTAGTGACAGATTACCTCTAAACTGATGTATTCTCGATCCTTCTTGATCAGATGTCTTTTTGATGTATCCTATTTCCTTCCTCTATTCTTCTTTAATTAATTCTGTAATGTAATCTCAGATCATAAATCCTCAGCCACCATGAATGCTTTATTTACGCATGAAAAATTCTCTCTTTTCTCCTTCATACTCCTTCACAACATAAATAGTTTAGGGTTTGTCCTCCTTAAGAAGACTTAGGTGACTTAAGGTCAGGTATGAATCAATAGTTGTTATTCATCCATTTTACCACTTAATCCTTCCCTTTTTTTGATTGGTTGCATGCAATTCATAGGGATTCCAAATTAAATTCGTCCTTATCTCCAAAATATCATAATTCAATCTTTAAGTTGGCTCAACAATGGTTTATAAGTTGTTTCTTCTATTACAAACAACTATGTAAAAACTATCTTACTCGACATCTAAAGTCTTTGATGCTTGGCATATACTATCTTCTTTACTGTGACTCAACATATGTAGTGCACTCAACATGCTCTACTTGCTCAACACTTGAATCACTCGGCATACACTGTCTGCTTGGCACTTGAGTGTCTCGGCACATGAGTGTCTTGGTACTCACTATGGACTCAACATGCACTATTATATACATGTTGCTCTCGACATGTACTACTTTTTTGTAATGAACTAAGTAAATGACATAAGTGTGTAGACACTCATTAGTCAAAACTAATCTGAAATCAACAATTAGTATTGAAATTTGAAATGTTATTTATAAGTGATTGTATTAATTGAATTGTTGTAAGGACATGTTACACCCGATTGTCTGTGAGCCTTTGAGGTGGATGTATAGAGTGACTATTTGATAGTTGAAAAAAAATAATTAATTTTGTGTGTACATATATTTGATTTTAATTTATAATAATTATTGATTCATATCTACTTTGTTTGTATCAACTCTAGTTAGAGAGGAGCCTTAAAAAGAGGATGAGTGAGTGTGTGAGGAAGACTCTATCATCTCCCTCCATGCAATGACTGAAGACCTCTATGGATTTTTTCCTTCCCCTTATTAGAAGGAGAAGATTTAGGGATAGAGACACATATATAGGCATTGGTGGACATATACCTAGGATTTTATGTTAGTGGACATATTCGACATATATTTGATGTATATATGATATTTTATATTTGATGTATGACATATACTTGATGCATGACATTATTAGACTTATGACATTATTGGTTATAATAATAAATGATATGTTTGTTCATGTATGACATTATTGGTTATCATAATATATATCCTATTTTTTTGTTTACATTTTAAGTACATTTCATGCTATCATTTTAATGTAATTTGCATCCAAAATGATGTAGAGTGCTGACATCAAAATTTGAGGATTTCCAGGAAGAACACTTTTAAGGGAAACTACCTATTCCAAATGTCTCAACATAACCCTTCACAAACTCAACCAACTACCTCTCACAATATCCAACACCTCCACTACCTTACACCCTTCAGGATCTTTCACAACACCATACCCCAATAAGATTCCAAAAGGCTTAACTCATTTCCATTTAAGTGGTTTCAAAATTCATAAGGTGCTATACACCTTAGTGGACTTCAAAACATTAATTCTCACAAACGAACCTTAAGAGGTTCTTTCTTGTAGCCCTAACTTTGGGGTTTTAAGGTAGGAAATCAAAATATCTCCAAAAAAATACCAAAACCAATGAGGGATTAAGATACCCTATACTATGCTTGACTAAATTCCAAAAACATAGCCTCCTAGCTATTCAATAAAGCATATAACTTGCAAGCCCAAATCTAGACAAATAGGCCTAAAACATACCTTTTAACTCCAAACTCATTAAAATTTCAAATAAAAATAGCAAATGAAGTTGTTTATAGTTTTACCTTGGCAAGATAATACAATCTTATGACCTTCTAATTCCTAATTGTTGAGGAGATACACAAAACTCCAAACCCTTGTTATAATGAGGATTTTCTTGCCGAATAAGATAACTATCTCACAAACTTCAGTCTCTCATTTATTCCATCCTTCCATGAGATTATTTCACTATCTCACAAAGTTCTTTTTATTTACAGATTGAGTAGTAAATCACATGCTTCTTTAGGTTAAATGATCATAGTACTTGCATGTTATCTTTATATAAAGTAGATGAAGATTTAAAGGTTCCCTTGGTTGTTTTAGATCACCATCTTATAAGATGACATCATACCATTTTTTCTTATAATGGATATGACCAATAATCAGTAAATACCTTATGATTGCATTAAAAATATAGAGAATCAACAATTGAAAATGTGACAATGGCTTGGTTGGAGTTTGCATGTGCATTGGAAGGCTTTTAAGACAAGGGTTTGAAGATAAGGGTTTGAAGAATCTGCCTTCTACTTAATGACTATGAGCCTAAAAGTCAGTAGTTGGAAAGGTTTTGATAAGGTAATGGAGTATTGGAGTTTTTTTTTGAGCTCTTTGAGAGTTTATAGTTTATAGTTTAGTATTGATAGGTGATTGGAAGATTTCCCATACCTTGCATGAGCTTCGAGATATGCCTTGTCAAAGATTGCATCCCTATGGCATTTAGTAACTCTTAAGGTCAATTCAGTTTGGTATGCCCAAGAATGTTTGAGTGCTCAACAAGATGGGATGATCTTGGGACTAGAGTTTACCTGGCTATCCAGAGCTAATAGAATAGACTGTTCAATCCCAAGATGAATGGTGAGAGAGATTTAACAGTTGGCAACTTTATACTGGCCAACACTACAAGTTTCAACATCACTCAAGATGGGGCCACAAAATCAAAATGGAATCTAATCTCCAAAAAGAGAGAGATAAATTATTGTAGGTCTTGGTAACATGGTCCTACAACACCTAGAATCATATCCATACATTGCACAAGTTTTGAGATATGCCTTGTCAAAGATCGCTATCCTATGGCATTTAGTGACTCTTAGAGTCAATTCAGTTTAGCATACCCAAGAATGTTTGAGCACTTAACAAGATGGGATGAACTTGGGACTAGGGTTTACCTAGCCACTCAAAGATAATATAATAGATAGTTTGATCCCATGATGAATGGTGAGAGAGATTTAGTAGTTGGCAACTTTGTACTAGCAAATACTACAAGTTTCAGCATCACCCGAGATGGGGCCACAAAATCAAAATACAATCTGATCTCCAAAAAGTGAGAGAGATTATTGTAAGTCTTGATGACATGGTCTTGTAGCACCTAAATTCAAATCCATACCTCATACAAGATCTGATATATGCCCCATCAAAGATCACTACCCTATTGCATTTAGTGACTCTTAGGGTCAATTCAGTTTGGCATGCCTCAGAATGTTTGAGTGCTTGATGAGATAGGATAAGATTGGGACTAGGGTTTACCTAGCCATTTGGAGCTAACAGAATAGAGATTTCAATCCCATAACAAACAATGAGAGAGATTTAACAGTTGGCAACTTTGTATTGGCCAACATTACAAGTTTTAGCATCACCCGAGATGGGGCCACAAAATTAAAATGGAATCCAATCTCCAAAAAGTGAGAGATTTTATTGTAGGTCTTAGAAACATGGTCCTATAACACCCAAAATTTCATCCATACCTCACACAAGCTCCAAGATATTCCCTATCAAAGATTGTTTCCCTATGGCATTTAGTGACTCTTAGGGTCAATTCAGTTTAGCATGCCTAAGAATGTTTGAGCACTCAATAGGATGGGACAATCTTGGGACTAAGGTTTCTTTGGCCACTCAAAGCTAATAGAATTGATAGTTTGATCCCATGACAAATAGTGAGACAGATTCAATAGTTGACAACTTTGCACTGGCTAACACTACAAGTTTCAACATCACTCAAGATGGGGCCGCAAAATCAAAATGGAATCCAATCTCCAAAAACTGAGAGAGGTTATTGTAGGTCTCAGAAACATGATCCTATAGCACCCAGAATCACATCTATACCTCGCATGAGCTCTAAGACACGCCCTGCCAAAGATAATTTCCCTATGACATTTAGTGACTCTTAGGGTCAATTCAGTTTGGTGTGCTCCAGAACATTTGAGTGCTTAATGGGATAAGAAGAACATGGGACTAGGGTTTACCTAGCCACCTAGTGCAAATGGAATAGACAGTTTGATACCACAATGAATGATGAGAGAGATTCAACAGTTGGAAACTTTGTACTGGCCAACACTACAAGTTTCAACATCACCTAAGATGGGACCACAAAATTAAAATGGAATCCAAAATCCAAAATTTGAGAGGAGTTATTATAGTTCTCAGAAACATGGTCTTGTAGCACTCAAAATCACATCCATACCTCACACGAGCTCCAAGATATGCCTTGCCAAAAATCACATCACTATGGCATTTACTAACTCTTAGGATCAATTCAGTTTGTTGTTCTTGAGAATGTTCGAGCACTCAATAGGCTAGGGTTTACCTAGTCACCTAGAGTTAGCAGAATAAATAGTTCAATCCCACAACAAATGGTGAGAGAGATTTAATAATTGGCAACTTTGTATTGGCCAATACTACAAGTTTCAGTATCACCCGAGATGGGGCCACAAAAACAAAATAGAATCAAATCTTCAAAAAGAGAGAGAGATTATTGTACATCACAGAAACATAGTCCTATAACACCTAGAATTACATCCATACCTCACATGAGATTCAAGATATGCCCCATCAAAGATTGCTGCCTTATGGCATTTAGTGACTCTTAGGGTCAATTCAGTTCGACATACTTGAGAATGTTCAAGTGCTCAATGGGATAGGACAAGCTTGGGACTATGGTTTACCTGACCACTCAGAGCTAACATAATAGATAGTTCAGTCCCACGATAAATGGTGAGAGAGATTTAGTAGTTGGCAACTTTGTACTAGCCAACACTACAAGTTTCAACATCACTAGAGATAAGACCACAAAATCAAAATGGAATACGATCTCCAAAAAGATAGAGAGATTATTGTAGGTCTAAGAAACATGGTCTTGTAGCACCTAAAATTGCATCCATACCTTTCATGATCTTTGGGATATGCCCCATCAAAGATCATTGTCCTATGGCATTTAGTGGCTCATAGGGTCAATTTGGTTAAGCATGCCTAAGAATGTTTAAGCTCTCAATGGGATGAGATGAGCTTGGGAGTAGGGTCTACACGACCACTTACAGTTAATAGAATAGAGAGTTTGATCCCATGATGAATGGTGAGAGGGATTTAACAGTTGACAATTTTGTACTAGTCAACACTACAAGTTTTAACATCACCCGAGATGGGGCTGCAAAATCAAACTAGAATCTGATCTCCAAAAAGAGAGAAAGGTTATTGTAGGTCTTGGTAACATGGTCTTGTAGCACCCAAAATCACATCCATACCTTGCACGAGCTCTGAGATATGCCCTATCAAAGATCGCATCCCTATGGGATTTAGTGACTCCTAGGGTCAATTTAGTTTAGCTTTCCCAAGAAAGTTCAAGCACTCAATGGGATGGGATGAGATTGGGATTAGAGTTTACCCAACCACCTAGAGCTAATAGAGTAGACAATTTGATCCCATGATGAATGGTGAGAGAGATTTAGTAGTTGGCAACTTTGTATTGGTTAACACTACAAGTTTTAGCATTTCCTGAGATGGGGTTGCAAAATCAAAATAGAATTTGATCTCCAAAAAGAGAGAGAGTTTATTATAGGTCTTGGCAACACGGTCCTATAACACCTAGAATTGCATCAATACCTCACACGAGCTCCAAGGTATGCCCTGTCAAAGATCGTTTCCCTATGGCATTTAGTGACTCTTGGGGTCAACTTGGTTCAGTGTGCTGGAGAACATTTGAACACTCAACAAGACAAGAAAATCTTGGGACCAGGGTTGAATTGGCCACTTAGAGCTAATAGAATAGATAGTTTGATCCTGCAATGAATGCTTAGAGAGATATGAGCAAGATATGTATGCATAGGCCACTTTGTGCAAGATATGAGCAAAAGTTGCTAATTAGGAAAAATTGGGTCTTTTTGAATATTTGGTCAAGATAGCCTAGGATTAGGTGTTTTTACTTTTTTTTTTTAATAGTTTGGAACTTTTTCTAAGTCCTAGAAGTGAAATCTAGTGAACCTTCTAACCTTCCAGAATATGTTTTCCATGCTCATATAATTGTGCATGGATAGTTACAAGTTCCCAAACCTCCATTTTTTAGTTTTTGCAAAAATTGCAAAAGTTGCTCAAGCAACTTTTGAGCAATTTTTGCTCTTTACATATTTAGGTCAAATGGGTCCATATAGGACTATTCTAGGACCCTAGTTAAGATTTGTAGGACCTATTAGGTAAGAAAATACCTTAGTTTCCCATGAATATTCAAAGGCAATGAATTATTAGTAACTATAGAATGAATGGTGATATGAAATGTCACTTGATATTTATGTAATGAAAGAAAAAAAAAGTGAATAAGCAATTGTGTCAAAGACATTGAAAATAATATATTATTGTTTCAAGACAAATGAGGTACTGAATCTAAAAATAAGATTGAAATGATTCCCATCAGTGGCATGGACAAGAACTACTTTTTCAATATAGTAACAAACAATTGGCCTAACTCCTTGTGCCTTCTCATTCCTATGGAGGAAATCTTGATATATAAAGGAATTGCAACTACATCTATTAAATATATAGTGGAAGATATAGAAAATATGCTTAACAAAGAGATTAATTTGAGAGAAAAGGATATTTTAGAAGAAAATGGTTATCTTGGTGTCATCCAAGGTATGCCAATTACTTAGGAGGAAGAGCCAAAACCTACAGCTATTAGGAAAGAGTGCACATATACACACACAAAATTTTTAGATAGAGAAGTGACAAGTGCTAAGAATTATCCATAGAGCAATGTGAAATGAAGCCTCAAATTGGATCATTAGTAGGTAAAGAATCTGGTCACATACTTCATTCTAGCACCACAAATGTTTCAATTAGAAATGCCTATTCATCAATGGCCTTGCATTTATAGGACTTGGAACTACATCTATTAAATATATAGAGGAAGATATAGAAAACATGCTTAACAAAGAGATTAATTTGAGAGAAAAGGATATTTTAGAAGAAAATGGTTATCTTGGTGTCATCCAAGGTATGCCAATTACTTAGGAGGAAGAGCCAAAACCTACAACTATTAGGAAAGAGTGCACATATACACACACAAAATTTTTAGATAGAGAAGTGACAAGTGCTAAGAATTATCCATGGAGCAATGTGAAATGAAGCCTCAAATTGGATCATTAGTAGGTAAAGAATCTGGTCACACACTTCATTCTAGCACCACAAATGTTTCAATTAGAAATGCCTATTCATCAATGGCCTTGCATTTATAGGACTTGGGAAGCTAGGATACTCAAGTTGGGCATGATCCCTCAAAGTCCTCATCGAAATATATTAACGATCTCAATAGAAAAACAAAAATCTCATTGCCACCTTTGGTGAGGAAGTCTCACTCCTTTTACAAAGAAGGCCAATCATCTATAATCCAAGGTTTTAATTTAGCTAACAAATGGAGAGCTTCTCAAGGTACTGATTTCTTTCACAGATTTCCTAATAAATCTCAAGATTCTCATTTAGATGACTAACTACTAGGAGGTCCATGATCAAAGAGTATCCCAATCAAGGAGAAGTGGAAATCCTAACGAATTTTCATCTATCATTTAGGTGACCAATTGTCATCTATAATTACTTCTAGAGACTTGAGCCTAAATGGAGATTGTTAGTTCCCAAACATGTCCCAATCAAGTAGATGACCTAGATGTTGCTTGAGTAAAGTGGATAATAGTTTATTAAGGTATCTTTATGATCCCACTTGCATTCAGTTACTATTTTTTGAGCCACTATCTAGCTACTTTAGTGCGGGATTTCTATAATATATAATGTCCTCATACAAGTACATGCCATTTTTTGTAAACATTTTCTATTATAAAGGATTAGTGAGAGATATCTATAATGTCCCTTTTTTGGGTCTAAAGAATATAACTATTAAAATTGCAAAGCTTCCATGTTTTCATAATGGAGATTATGTGCAATATTATTTTGCTAATTCTGATTTGGTCAATAATACTGTATACATATGTAAGAATAATATGGTTCATATATATCTAATTCTTAATTGTCAAACTATTATGAATGACTTATTGCCTTTGGTTTGGAAAAATCTTTGTTGTATACAATAATCAATATTGGTATTTATTTATATTTTTTATTGGTTAATGTTCATATGTGCATATATATCCTTCAGTGATGTGCCTTTTCTTTATTGGATGCACTTGCTTCAGATTCTCAGAATGACTATTTATTACCTACTGGAGGGTTGTGTCTCTTTAGTGTCTTGTCAAGAGTAGCATCTCTTCCATGCATCCCCTACTCTCTCTCTCTCTCTCTCTCTCCCCCCCCCCCCCACTTTCTCCCATCCCCTACTCTCTCTTTCTCCTACCTTCTCCCATCCCTCTCTCTCTCTCTCTCTCTCTCTCTCTCTCTCCCCCACATTCTTTAGTGTCTTGTCAAGAGTAGCATCTCTTCCATGCATCCCCTACACACACACACACTCTCTCTCTCTCTCTCTCTCTCTCTCCCACCTTCTCAAATCCCATACTTTCTCTCTCTCTCCCTCCCTCTCCCACTCCCCCTCCCCCTCCCTCCCTCTCTCCCTATTTAATCTAATGAACCAATTGGATCTGATCTACATTTTAATGTCTCAAGTATTTCCTTGTGGTCTGACTCATGAACCTTCCAAAGAGTCTTATGATGTGGTTTTCCACCATATTTTATCAAGTGGACATTTGATGCGACAAAAAAATTCAAAAAATGAAGAATCTTCCTCTCTGTTTACCAATCCTCAAATAACCACAAGTTAGGGTTCTTCATAAAATATTGTCTAAGCCATGTGTTAGTTACAACCACCAAACCAATATGGTACTCTAAACCTTCACCATCTATAACCAAGTGATCCAATTTTTTTTGGCCTAGACACAATGACACAAATAATAATATGTCCCTTTCTTCATTGTCTTCAGGTGCAATAACAACAAAAACATGGCCCACAATGATAAATGTACAAAATGTGGTCATTAATTCAAAAATTACTTAGGTAAAAGTTATAAAGTTACATATTGAAATCACAAATATATATATATATATATATATATATATATATATATATATATATATATATATATATATATATATATATATATATATATTACCAAGTTGCACTAGATTAGACAAGCAGTCAAAGTCAATGAATGAATCCATCTCTACCATTTCTAGTGCTTGTGGGGAACAATAAGTGTCAATTGGATGCAAAATCCGTATATCCCATTTGTCCACCCATTTAGTTGACTTACACTTATCCCAATTTTCCTCTGCACATGATGGAAAATAGCATGCCATTTTTTGTGTAGATACTCCATGAACCTACATCAAAGATTCTAAAAGAGTGCAACTCACTTGATCCTATTAGTGTGCAACAATCCTCATGTGGTGCAATGTTATTATTATCTATCAACCAAAAAAAATATGAACCGTAGATTCACCTTCCTTACCTAGACCCATTATAGTGTTACACTATTGGACAATGTATTTTTCATTTGTCAATATTGCTCCATCTTTGTACTTTAGTTCTTCATGAGCTAAGGCTCTTTTGATGTATGCACTTGCACCATCATGCTCTCCCTTTCCATGACCAACCTTTATGAAATTTCACATATATTGAATTCTAGACAACCTTTGCATCCTGATCAACCCATAGAAAATCCATGCATTCTTGTGTTGAGATACATAACTGTCTAACCAAATAATGTGCTGACAATATGGTATGACCCTATTAGCCAAATCTCCATAAAATAGTTAAAAATAACAATGTACAAACTTTGTAGAATGTGGTCGATCATCATTGATGTAAAAATGGTACTCTCAAAATCTTCCTATCATCCTCTGTATTTGTAGGTGAATGCATGAATGTTATGTGAAAAAATATGGAAACCTATTGGGAAGTATAATACTTTTCTTGCACCTAATTTTATGGTTGTAGTGTGTAGCTCTTTATGAAGTCTACAACTAAAACAATCGCGTCTAGTGGAAATGTATCCTTGCACAACTTGAATTGCAAATTCAGCCATCAAGCTCTATGTGTATGCCTTGCATACTCATAAATAATCTTTTCATGAAAAATATTCATGAACTCATACACTAGAATCCTTTCAATGACTAAATCACATCTTTAACCTTGTTTCCCATCTTTTAGAGCATATGTCACTATCTTATATTTTATGTAACCTACTATTTCATTTCCAATTGCATGTGTACTATCCATACATTCACAAGTTAATAACAATTGCAAAGAACTACAAAATAAGCATGTACCATCCAAGCATGATGTCTTGTAAAATAGTTTTCCATCTCCTATTTCACATAAAATGTTGGATATGAATTCCTTTGAAGATCTAGGCAGCTCATTGTCACAATCCTGCAAAACAAACTTAGAATACAAAAACACACACATATGCCTAAAATCATCAAAATGGTTAAAAAATTTAATATGTATCCTACAATAACAAGTTGTGCATGTGTGATTTATCTTTACATAAAAAGGTTTATCCATCTAAAAAAATCTTTGACTTATTCAAATTTGAGGATACATACCAATAAATTTTTCAAAAAACTATGTCTAAGTTGAGTCCAAAAAATGTTTCACATGTGGGTCATGATTTTGGCTACCAATCCTCCTTCTTAAACATCTCTTTGATTAGGGAAAAAATGTGTGTTATTTGTCCAAAAATTCTCAATGAATGATTTCAAAGCTTCACTAATTTCTTTATCCTTTTGTGGTAGGTTAGTACTAAATGTCCATAACTCATTTTTTGTTGAATCTTCTAATCTCTCATGCCTTAGCATCTCTCTCCTTAAAGTGCCTCTACCAATTTTCAATGTTTTGCTTGTTTTTATCATGAGTTGAGCTTTCTTCATTTGGGTACTTACTATTGTTTATGTAAGTACTTGAATTGTGATATTACTATCTTTGGTGCATGATTTAGAACCCACTTTTTCACAAGCACTCATTAGATTCTTTACAATGCTTTTTTCATTTGAATTGTCCATCATTCTTAGCCCAAGAATCTTCATGATAGGCATAAATTAAAATTTTTTCATCATTTCAACAAATAATTGGCATTGACCTATAACATTTAATTTTTTAAAGAATAATCTCCACATACAATTAACTTTTCTTAACAAGTACGCTTGCTAATCTTATCAATCATTGATTTCAAAATGTTAGTATCAATATCAATCAAATATTTTGGTCTTCTAAAATGAATTCTAGAAGGTGAACATTTATAATCTCTTCCATTCCCTCAACATTTTGAACATCAACATAAGGTTGAGTGTTTTGCATACCTTGAACAAAAGATGATGTGCTTTGGTAATAAGATGCAAAATATGGAATATCACCTACTTGAAATGTTGATGTTGTGCCTTCAACATGACATGATGGAGTGTGTACATCATCAGATGTACAAATTAACATCTTTTCAACATGAGATGATGATATGACTCCAACATTTTAAGATGGTGTAGCTTCACAATTCAATTGTCTTCTTGAGCATAATAGTCATTCATTCTCTCTGTCTTTCCAATTCTTCCTCTTTGTTATTTTGTATCATTGGTTCTTGTTCCTCTTGGAAAGACAATTTTTCATTATTTCTTTGCAATTTTTTTTTTCATGTAGTAGTTTCATTTTATCTCTTTTTATTTTCAAATCTCTCTCCCTCTCTTTCGTTGTTTGAGTTTTTGATTTCTTCCTTGGCATGATGATAATTTCTATATGTCAAATTGTTCAAACATTTGAATTACTTATAATTTGTAAATTACAAATAATTCAAATACATATATAAATTAGAATTATTTCAATGAATACACAATACATATTAAACAACTTCTAAAATTATAATTAAATTTGTCTCTATATAGTAACAAATAATATTTAAAAAGAAATGCACTAACCTTTTCTATAGAAAGAATATTCAAAAAGACTTCAAATAGTGTATCCAATGATTGAATTTGGTGTTTGCTAGCTTCCAATAGAATGAAAGAAGCCTTAAAATAGTGTATCCAATGATTGAATGTGGTGTTTAGTAACTTCCAACAGCATGAAACTTGTGTTTTCTATTGGAACAATAGAACACACAATAGACAAAAAATAGAATATGGATTAGTAGGGACCCAAACTTTTGTTATGACCATTTTTTGCTGTTTTCATATAGTGTGTATGCACTATAGTGTGCACAACCTCTAAAGCATGTGTACACTATAGTTTGTATGTACTATGTGAAAAATACATCTCTCCCTATCCCACCCTCTCCCATCCCCCTCTCTCTCTTCCTCCCTCCCTCCCTTTCTCTCTCCCCCCTCCCACGCCCTACTCTCTCTCGTACACACACACACACACACACTCCCATCCCCTTCTCTCTCTCTCTCTCTCTCTCTCTCTCCTCTTCCATCCCCTACTATCTTTCTCACACACACACACTCTCCCATCCCTTACTCTCTCTCTCTCTCTCCCATCCCCTACTCTCTCTCTCACCCATCCGTTGCTCTCTCTCTCACACACACCCATCCCCTTCTCTCTCTCTCTCTCTCTCTCTCTCTCTCTCTCTCTCCCTCCCTCCCTCCTATCTCTCTCCCTCCCTGCCCCACCCGCTACACTCTCACTATCTCTCTCTCCCATCCCATACTCTCTCTCCTATCCCATTATCTCTTCCTTTCCCATCCCCTACTCTCTCTCTCTCTCCCATCCTGTAGTGCCTCTCCCATTTGACTTTTGTAAGTCATCCTGATGGATGTAACTTTGTTGATCCCTCTTTGAGAAGGGGTCCTCGTTGTGACCACGAGTGGTTTACACCATTGAGGTGATTGTATTTATATTTCTGTATCAGTTGCTTGGATTATGCTTTGACTAATTTATGAGATTATGATGTGATGTTTGATTCACTAAGGTTTGTACCAATTGTTACCAAGATCAATGTGGTATCATGAGGTTGTTCCGTGATTACCCTAAGATGTGTGCAAAGATTGCACTATGTACTATTACCATGCTACATTGCACTGGGTTCCTATAGTAGTGGTTAGTCATGTTTATGATTGTGGTTGCTTAGATGTTTTAAGTGCCTCCTTGTTGTTATTTTAACTATCATTATTAAATGCTTAAATAATTAAAAATGGATTGTCCATGTTGGATTCATTGGTTATGTGCTATAGATATTTACCTTGTTATATTCTGATCTGAGAGATATTTGTTACTTATGTTTTATATTTGAGATGACATGAGGGTTAGATGTTATACCTTGATTTCAATATCATAGATTTTAGACTACTATGCTATTCATTTGATCATATTTGCTTGATAATGCCATCGTGAGATGATAGTGTGTTTTATGATGATATCTAGTTATTTGATATTTGACATATCACTAATTATGTTGGGTGATGGATTTATTTCTATGGTTATTTACTTCATTCCTGTGTTGTTATGCTTTATGCAAACGTGAGTGATGTAAATAGATTATTTTAATATAATTAAATAAATGGTTAAATTAGGTGATTTAATGCATTTATTTCTTTGGCTATGTTATTATATGCAATTGCACTTGATCATGTTGTTTAGTGTGCAAGATTTATATCCTTGGCAGTAGCACATGGAGTTAGTGATTCAACTATTCATATTTACCAATGTCGTCCTTGTATGGTCAATGTATCCTTAATTAGTTGTTTAAATTAAACCTTTTGGTGATTATTAAATCCAAACTCATTTGCATTATGTGATAAGACTAGTGAGTGTGTCAGTGCATTTAGAGTTTCACATTGTCGTGAAAGTTGTTAAGGAAATTTTTGTCTTTTTGGGTTTTTAGGTTTTTGATTGATTTATTCTAATTTCTAACAGCTTTTCCATAGATGAATTCCTATTTCTACGAATAGATTATTTTTGTTTGGGTCGATTTGGGGTTTAACTAGGTTGGCTGGTTATTTGCATTAATTGATTATTCACTTGAAAAGTGAATAAGCATCCAAAAAATAATTTAATTCCTCACTTCTCACTTTTGAATTAGAAAGTTGGAGAGTAAAACTTAAAATCCTCTTCATGAGGATTTACTATTTTGTTCATTGTGGGAGCTATGGGTGTGGGATCATCACGAGGTTGAGCTCGTTGGATCTAGCTTGGGGAGGCCTTGGATTGACATGATTTTTGGTCACTTCTGCGAGCATTTTATTTTGTGGTTCAGATTTCCATTTTTTCATTTTGGCTGTGAGGTAGGGCTCTCTTGTTTTATTGTTTTTTCTCTATTTCAGCTTCTATTTTTGGTAGCCATTTGTTAGGAGGTTGAGAACTAGTGTTACCCTCCATTTCTATTTGTTGGTTCTGCCCGATTGGTCGGGTATAAGCATTTCCCTATTTTTTGGGATAAGGGTTTGGGGTTTTGCATCATTATGCTAGCCATTTTTTCATACGGTGTCTGAACTTAATTATTTTTGATTTTTGAGGGTTTTTGTACCCAAAGGTCAAATGGGTTTTAATTTTGAAGTTTTCCAAAATTTGGAGTTTTACCTCGTTTTGCGTATCATCTTATTTTCTCGAGTTTTCTTGGCATGAGTTGGGTCATGGACCTAGATTATCTATTTGGATATCAGTCAGACCTTTATTTCACTTTTGTGTTTGCATTGGGATGCATGTCGCATCCATACTCCTGACTTTGTATTCGGTTGAGTGATTTTGTACTTGTTGTTATGGTTTTTTTTGGACCTTGTTATTATTTCATGGACACTAGGATTCGTATAGAATCCATACTTTCAGATTGAGATTGGTTGAGTGAGTTCATGATGTTTGGTCTTGTTGCATCATTGGGATTCATGTGGAATCCATACTCCTGGATTGAGGCTGGTTGAGTGATTCCATGATGTATGATTTTATTTTCTTTGGGATTCATGTAGGATCTATCCTCTTGAGTTTCTTTCAGTTGGGTGTTTTATTTTGCATTGTGTTCTCATCCAATTTTTGTGTTATGATCTTCATAATGGTGGTGCACCATATGAGTACGTGTGCATACATTTGTTAGAGGACTTGCAGGTCTCAATCTTCCATGGTACTTTTGGAAGTTATGATCATTGGGGTTGGGTTGGGAGTATGCATGCCCACGGGCACATGTCATAGGATGAGCATGGGTAGGGTAGGGTAGCATATGGAGGAGGCTTCTTTTCCTCATCCCAGTGTCTATTTCCCAAGGGCTGGCGCATAGAAGTTTTAATTAAGTGATAACTAAATAAAATTTGTGAGTGGTAATAAAACTTAAGATAATAAAATATATGTGCTAAGCCTTTCTATTGAGGGATGTTGTATCCACACGATTCAAGTTTAGGCTTGTCGATGCCAAGTGACTCTCCATGATGTCAGCCCCTACTTAGTAGCCTATTGAGTGTCTAACTAGGACCTTTACTCCTTGCATTGTTTTAGGTTCTTGATTATAGCCATCATACTACTTGGCTTGAGTGTTAGCCATGGATGTTGTTTTTGTGTGTTTGTGGTTGGATCATTATCTCCATCGAGATGGTGGGTGTGGACCTACCGGTGCCACATGGTTGGGAGGTGTAGCTACCTTCACCACTACTAAGGACTAGTGTACAAAGATGGTCATTTGTCCTAGTGCGACTGTTGTTGGATGTTTTCACTTGATGCTTCGAGTTCTGGAGTATGCTTTCTTGTGATTTATGCTTTCATTGGAATGCTTGTATATCATGTCTAGATGATGTTAGTTTATTTGATGCATTCCCATATTATGATATTTAGCATATGACTAGATAATGTGAATTATTGTATTGGATTATATATTGCTTTTCAGTTTAGCATGTTAGATTTCCTTATTATAATGATCAACATGTGATAGGTGATGTTATCTACTTGAAGGATTATCTTATGGTTTACTACTAGCATATTAGATTTCCTTATGCTTATATTATAGCATGTTTTAGTAGTGACGTCCCTATTACAACAATATCGATGATCTGATCGATGGCTTGGGATGTTACGTGCGAGGGATGGCTAGGATCCATGATGGTCTTATGATGCTATTGATAGTTGGGAGGAACCATGTACTTAGTTGTTTTGTTCATTGCGATGTTATTTCTATACATTGTGATGTTGCTTAGGTTCATTGTGATGTTGCTTCTAGTAAGTTCTTTATTGCTTTGGTTTAGATGGATAGATGTTCCTCTTTCTTGATGTTTATGCACTCGAGTGATTATTCCTTGTTTTACGTGGATCCGATACTCCTCAATGTGGAGGTTTTCATGTTTTTATGCTATTTATTCTTTCTTTTTTGTCACATTGATGTGTTTTTTCATGTGGAAAGATAGTTCCTCATGCAAGAATGTACTTCATTGCACGAGAATGCACTTCCTCGTGCAGACAAAGCATAAGTTTGCACAGAGAAATGCACTTTCTCATGCTAGCGATGCAAGGTCTTGCACACAATGATACAAAGTCTCACATGAAACTTGAGACCAATGCACTTTCTTGCACAAGAAATAGGGAGCAGTTAGGCTTGGCCAAGGAAGTTTTGTAAGTTGGTTTTAGACACCTTATTGGATTTCTCACCTTTCTAGTTCAAAACAGTCTTTTTAAGGGGTTTAAAATATATCGTTTAAGTATACTTAAGATATATTTTAATATATGTGATGAATATTTTGAGATGGGTTTCAGACCTCTCCAAGATAAGATAAAGATTCTAGGAAATTTTAGGGGTTTAGGATTTTAGACTTAGCCAGATTTTAGGATTCTACATTTTACCCCAGCTTGGTGTTTTGTTGATGAGTGGTCATTTCTTTGAGCCCTCATCATATGCATGGTTGTTGGTGGCTTGTATTTGCGTATTTTAGTTTGGTAGTGGCATTTGGAGATTCAATGGTTTTTGAGATTGGGCTGAAGTCTTCCATTGCAATCTTTGTGATCCTTGTATGATGTTGTCTTGTGCATTCATACTTGTAAAAAATAAAAATATCTTGGCTTCTATTGAATCCTTGTTCCAAGGATCTCTAGGCAGGACATTACATCTGGTATCAGAACCCATGTTCAAACATTGGGATCTCTGTGTATATGTTTCTCATATGGTTGTTGTTGCATTGGTTGAGTTTGAGTGTCTTGGAGAAGAGCTTGTGATCTTTTGTTGCTTCATTGTCTACTTGGGATGGACTTGCTTATCTAGTAGATGCAACTAGATCTATGTGAGGAGAAGGAAGTGCATCTTCCCTTTTTTTGTGGATGGAATTGATGTGCCTTTTTTTGGTTGGTTGCTTGTGTGATCCTTTTTAGATGGAACTATTGATTGGTGTCCATGTGTTGGCTTTGAGTGCCTCATTTATTTCTCCTTGTGGAGAAAAGTGCATTGTTTCCCTGTTTGCTCCTTATTGTAAGTAAATAAATGAATCTTATTTGTGATTCTTTGTTTTTTCATTATAATAATGAAATGGTTCCTTTCATTGAGAAATTAGTGTTATTGTGAATCATTGCCAAGAAGTAGGTTTGCATTATATCCTTAGGTTAATGACATAAGTCACCAAACTGATTACTTCTTAAGCTTATGGAGATTTACATTAAATTGATGAATATTTAATTATTGCATTGCATGGAAAAAAAATTAAGGAAATTATTGTTGTCTGCATATGCATGAGATTGTTGATGGTATATTGCTTGATGTGTGTGAGTGTGTTCTCTAACATTGCTAGGATAACATATTCCTTAGCATTGTGTAGTGATTTATCCTTTTTGTGTGATTGTTCTTAGTCATCACATGTAATGTGATTTGATTGATGCCTTATTTTATTTTGGCTGGAGGTAATTTCCTCATGTTGTTGGGCTAGCCTTGGTTTTTAGTATTTTCCTTCTTGGAATAGTCATCCAATTTTATCTATCACTCTCTCTGTGACAATTGTCACATTTGACTTATTGTTGAAATGTGCACTTTTTGATATTTACATTGGAATTGACAATTCCCCATTTTGGATTTTTGTTTTGGTTCATGATGACTATTTTGAATGTGTTTTAGCTGCTGCCCAGTTGTGTGTTGTGATTCTACCATGTTCATCTCAAACCTCTGGTAGTATATATAAGGGATAATATCATGGAGAACATGCTAGTGTGTCTTTGATAGATTTAAAGTTGTTAAAGTGATTGTATGGTTTAAATGTGGATTTAAACATAATGATTCTCTGGAAAGAAATTTGAAAAGATATGTATTGTTTTATGGTAAGTAACTCTTGAACCCTTCCTTTGAAAACCTTTTAGTTTCATTGTGCATTAGTGCTCATGTTATGTTCAAGTAATGAAATTATGAAAGATAAGTAACGATAGTTTCAATGTGTGAATTATCTTTCTTTCCATGTCTTATGTTTTTTTAGGCATGTGTGTTCTTGAGTGGTTTTGGACATTTTGTTTGTCACTTGTCTTGGTAATTGATACTATTTTTTTGCATATGTGCTTTTGTCTTGAGTGGTGACTCAAACTCTTAGGTCTTAGGACTCTCTTAACTTCATCATGTTGTAGGCCTCATCAATATCTTTCTGATGCTTTTTGAAAGGATTCAATCCGAGTACATATGTGAAAGTTATGGTCTCCAGAGTGAAGGCAATTTTTGTGCTAATTTGAAATTTTGTGTGAGAAACTAGTGATCATGCACTTTCTTACTTGTTTCATTGCATTTTCTAGCCTAGTTTGCTAAGAAAATTCATGTGAGACTATGCTAATGCAAAAAATTTCCTGAGGAACAACAAGCAACTCTTTCACAATTCTAAAGGTGAGGATTGATGTTTTGAGTACCCTTTATTGAGTAGAGGCTAATTCAATCATGACATATCATATTTATGGCCATTGGAGAAGTTCAACTCTTCATGTTATTCGTAATAGAAGAGTTATCTAGTCTTCATAATCTACTAGGTATTGGCTGGAGTTTGTGCTTCGGGTTGTGTGTTTCCTATTGCACCAATCCATCTTTGTGAGGTGAAGTGTAGCCTATAAGTGTACCTTGCTCAAGGTTGATGTTGCCTTGTCATTTAGGAGTGACTCAGTTCTTTGATGAGTCTAGATTCTCCTTTTTGGATGTTGACTTTGGTGCATCTTTGTATCCTTTTCTCTCTTAAAAGAGTAGGCTAGTGTGGTTATGCCACTAGCTTAGTTAGTGTTGGATGAGTATGTTGATGGTTGGTGGAATTATGAGTTCCCTAATGTGTCTTGAGCTGATTTAGTGTAGAGGTTGAGAGAGACTCCCTCTCAATCCTAATGCTTTGTAGTTTTTTTCTTCCGAAGCTTGTTTCTTCAAGAGGATTGTCTTAGTCAAGTTTTCTCATTGACCATTGACTTGAGGTTGGAGATTGAATTTAGTGGTAGGATGGGTGTAGTATTCCCAACATGTTGCTGGAGGGACATGGTATCGTTGAAAAAATGTTACAATCTTATGAGTTGGTATACAGATACTACATGGTTGTATCCACTATTGAATTCTTTGCAACCTTGTGGAAAGGTGATATCTTGTTTGGTTGGGTTGTATAATCCTAGTTCCTAGGGGTAGTTGAGCTTTTGTACCTTGGAGAGGCATTGTGCTCCTATGCTTGGTGGTGAGTAATCTTTTGGAGTGTGTAATTTTGTTGGTAAACTATCATCTTCTTTGTTCTAAGGGTGAGTTTATGTGGATTCAAGGATGCTCATGTGTGACATGATAGGATTCAAAGGAATTTTGGGATGGTTATTCGCCATGATTCCAACTTTTGTTGGAAGTACATAATCTTTTGACTAGATTTTGTGGTCACATGGTAGGTGCATGTTTAGTTGGGCACCTGCGGATGAGCTAGAGTGGGTTTTTCCTTCCCTTATATTGTTGACTTTATGGCTAGATGGGTTTTTCCTAGCACCTAGAGGGTTTCTTGTTGGAGGACCTTGTGTTAGTGTGACACCTTCCTCTTGTAGTTGACCTTTTTGGGGGTTGACATGATGGTTTGAGAATGTAGGAGTGATCTGGTTTGGCTTATGGAGAGTTTGTTGAGTCATTCCTATTGCTCGATTTCAATTTTTGTTTTTTGTTGTGTTTTGGTTTCTATTCATGGATTGTAGGCTTCTAGGAGTAAGCCTAGTCCTTAGGGGGGATGATGTAGTGACTCTCCCATTTGAATTTTGTAAGTTATCCTAATGGATGCAACTTTGTTGATCTCTCTTTGAGAAGGGATCATGGTTGTGACCATGAGTGGTTTACACCATTGAGGTGATTGGATTTATGTTTCTATATTAGTTGCTTGGATTATGCTTTGACTGATTTATGAGATTATGATGTGATTTTTGGTTTACTGAGGTTTGTGCTAGTGGTTACCAGGATCAATGTGGTATCTTGAGGTTGTTCCATGATTACCCTGAGATGTGCACAGAGATTGCAATGTGTACTATTGCCATGCTACACTAGACTGGGTTCCTATAGCAGTGGTTAGTCATGTTTATGACTGTAGTTGCTTAGATGTTTTAAGTGGCTCCTTGTTATTATTTTAACTACCACTATTAAATGCTTAAATAATTAGAAATGGATTGTCTGTGTTGGATTCATTGATTATATGTTGCAGATATTTACCTTGTTATATTCTAATCCAAGAGACATTTGTTACCTATGTTATGTTTTATATTTGAGATGACATGAGGGTCAGATGTTATACTTTGATTTTAATATCAGAGATTTTAGACTACTATGCTATTAATTTGATCATATTTTTTTGATGATGTCATTGTGAGATGATAGTGTGTTTTATGATGATATCTAGTTATCTAGTATTTGGCATATCACTAATTATGTTCGATGATGGATTTATTGCTATGGTTATTTACTTCATTCCTGTGTTGTTATGATTTATGTGAATGTGAGTGATGTAAATAGATTATTTTAATATAATTAAATAAATGGTTAAATTAGGTGATTTAATACATTTATTGCTTCAGCTATGTTATTGCATGCAATTGCACTTGATCATGTTGTTTAGTGTGTAGGATTTATATCCCTGGTAGTGACACATGGAGTTAGTGATTCAGCTATTCATATTTACCAATGTCATCCATGTATGGTTGACGTATCCTTAATTAGTTGTTTAAATTAAACCTTTCGATGATTATTAAATCTGAACTCATTTGTATTATGTGATAAGTGTAGACACCTAAATTTTATTACACCGCTTTGGTAATCCTATTTAGTTATCTCTAAAGGCATCATTAATTAAATTCCTATTTAATTAATCCTTTGCCATCCCCTAGCTAATTAATTTAATTAATCATCTATAGTCCTAATTGATAAATCAAATAACCTATTATTTATCAATTAATCCTATTCTTCTATCTAAATTCCAAAATCCCCATTTATTAAATAAATCTATTTGATAAATAAAACCCTCAAATTTATTAAACCCTTAAACTATCTTAAACCCTTTTTTAGCCTAATCCACCCCATCCACCCATACTAACCAAACTTAGCCACTAACTCACCCAACCTCCTTAATGCCATCCACTTGCACATCTCTAACATCCCTAATCTAATCCTAAACCCAAGCCTAATCCACCCCCTAATGTTGTCACATTCCCTAAGTAAGCTTAAGACTTTCTTAAGCCAAAGAAAGTCAACAATCTCAACTCCCTCCAAAATATCCCAACCACTAAGCCATGAATGCTCTTACAAGGCCATAAAGACTCTTACAAGCCCATTAATTTCTTTTAAAAGCCATTATGAAGGGTCTTTATGAAGATATTATCCCTTGAGCCTCTTTTGTTGACTCATCCATCCCCTTGCCTCCATCCACTCACCTGTGACATGTGTCACTCCCTGGTTGGTGCTAAACAAGCTTAATCCATGTGCTCCCCTTTGAGTGCATCCTAGCCCTCCTTAAGCTTTCATCTCTCCTTGCATCTTAACCCTCCATCCCTCAAGCCCTTAGCTTATAAATTGAATCCCCTCCCAAGCCACTTCATCACAACCTTTAAGCCAAAGTTATAATGCTAGTTTGAGAACCAAAAGCCATCAACCATACCCTTATAATGCCAAATTGAGAGCTCACAAAGCTACCAATTTTCCATTTACTCATCCATCTCCATTGAAGCTAGTTTTGAGAACCTTGAGCATACATACCAAATCTAAGCAAATAGACTCATCCCTAAATCAAGTGACCATCCTCATTGGGAGAGCCATTCTATGACTCATATTCTCATTTGAGGGTTTCACTTTGTCTCTCATATATGTTGTGATTTTTATGCTAGATAATGCTTTTGTTTTTGAATAGATTAATATTACTTGCTAACATATTTCTCATATACATTTTGGCACGCCTGGTGGGACCCCACTATGGATCATTCATTCATCCATTTCACCCTATGTTTTGTTCTTATAAACTAACCATCTAATGTTTGTTGTTGTTTGAGTGGGTTGTAGGGTGTTTTGCTTATTTTTGCAGGTTAAAGAACGCACTTAAGAAGAAGACATACTCTCTAAAAATCCGAAAATAACCAAAAAAATAAAAAAAATTCTAAAAAAATTTGCGCATTTCTATTCTTTTTGCACAATGTCGTCTCCATAGATTGGTGTTTGTGCCTACAAACTATTGTCTCCGTCAGCTACTTTGTCGTCTTCGCAACCAACTTGTCGTCTCCACAGTTTGGCGTCTCTGCTTAGTTTTCTGCTATCAGTGCCACCACTAGACTGTCGTCTCTGCATCCTTGACTGTTGTCTTTGCAAATTAGCATCTCCGCTAGCTACTCTATCATCTCCACAACCTAAACTGTCGTCTTTGCTGCCGCCAACCTAAATTGTCGTCTCCACAAATCAGCGTCTCTGTAGTTCAGCGTCTCCACCCGATTTCCTATTTTTCTGCGCCGCCAAACTGAACTGTCATCTCTGCCTCTTTCTTTGTTGTCTCCGCAGATCAGCGTCTTTGCAGATCAGCGTCTCCATAGTTTGGCATCTATGCCTGATGAACTGTCATCTTCGCATGTCTTTGTTGCATTTCTATTTTAACATCTTTGTTTTTGCACTTTGTACTTTAAAAAAAAAAAAGTGTAAATCAAATTTTAACTTTTGGTGGTTCCATAGAGTAGAGGTTATTTTAAGCATTTTTACGCATAAGAAAAAGAACAAAAAAAGTTAATTTTTTTTTTTCATAGTTAAGCTTTCATTTTGGAAGATTTTGGATGACTAATCAATTTATTTTTTTGTCTCATTGCAAGTTGGAGCTACAAAATTAATCATGTTTTTTAGGTTTTTCGTGGAATGAACTTGAATGGTTAAACACATTTTTCTTCGAATGTATGTTGTTCAAAAAAAACTCTTGAATGCCATGGATAAAAATCAATTTTTCTTGAATGCATGATTAAAACAACAAATCTAATCTTGAATGTAAAAGATCAACTAACCATTGCAATATCTCACACTTCAATTTTTGGTGCATTAAAAAGAACAAACAAATCTCTCTTTTGCATGCAACTTAGGCAAAGTTAATTTTTGAACACTTAAGAAATTTGTTAAGTTAAAAACAAATCAACAAAAATCAAATTTAGTAGTTTCTTCATTGGACTCACCCTCTTTAATCACCCATCAATTTAACCATTGGTTGCAATCTCAGCGCCATCTATGGGGATGGGTCCACCTAAGAGAGTGTTAAGTGTTCCATAATTAGATTTTACTTAATTCACTTTTTGAGGGTTTGTCTTAAAATTAAGATTTCTTCAATGTCCAAAAATATAGATCAAATCGATCACACTTCAAGTTTGGATTTTAAAACTGAACAACCAATTGGTGTGGAGAGCCTCCGAGCACACGCTTGACAATCGAGTTTCACACATCTTTGTTTTGGGTTTAAAACAAAAAAACACTCAATCTTGAATGCCTTAAAGAAAATTAATCGATACTTGACGTGGAAAGCCTCCGGGCACGTGGGTTTACTTTTTTGTTGACCCTAACTCTTCTTCTTGTATTCATTCTTCGATCGATTTTACTTTTGTTAATGTTTCAAAGTTGGAATTGAACATTGTCTCTTAAACATGAGTGCTTGCAAAGTCTAGATCAGAAAACTTAAGCGTCAGTTGGAAAAGAATTCTATCTTTTAACCCAAGGTCATCCAAGTCTTCTCTCCCCTTGTCGCCTTTCAAGGCCATCTTGGGTGCATAAGATTAGGATCCAAAACATTGTTTCTCTTTTTAGGAGGCCTGCTTGGGGATTTCATCACCCTTTGGATGACCTCAACTCTAGCATTCTGGCGGAGTATAAAGATTGGGAGGTGAATCCAAAGACACCTCTCTTGGAATCAAGATTTTGTCACTCGGGCTAAGCCTCAAGGAACTTTATACCCTTGAGAAGTGAAAGAGGAGAAGTGGGTTACCGCTCCTCTCAGCTGTGTGACATCTTTTTGATTTCATCTATGGATTTGGGCCTCACATACTTTGGATATATTGAGAACTCCCTAGCTAAACCAACTATCAGCCTTGCAGAAAACCATCTAGGATGTTAATGTGTTTGAAGTGACTGATTGAAACATTTGTAAAACATACACACTCCTTGGCGCAAGTATCACATTTTGAGAATTAAAAACTTCTATCTGGTTGTTCCTATCTATAGCTTGTTTTTTTTATTTGTTGAATGAATGTTTTCCAAACTTGGTCAATCCTAGCTTAGGGCACACTTAGTGTAGTCACTGCCTATTCCAGAAGTTGAACAAGTTGAAGCAAAACAATTGAGATCTCTCAAAACCAAGAAGATTCAAGAATTGATGTCAGAACAACTCAAACCCAAACCCAAACAGAAGTTTCACAAAGTCAAACTCAAGCCATCTCAGGCATACCAAGAACTTTTAGCCAAGAGAAAGGAATTAACACCAAGCCCTCGAATTGCCAAACTCCACAAAGCAGAGGACAAAGCTGGTGACGAAGCCCTTCAAGATGCCTAGTTAGATCACACCATCCAGCTTAACCAACTTCCAGGAGTTAACAATGCTTATGCCTTACCAACTAGGCATGACTTCTATGATTAGACCCCCTTGTTTCTCCACATCTTCTTGCATGAGCTTCACTTTAGAGTCATCTTTGTAAGAAAGCCAACCATCTTTAGTCTTCCCCTTAAGCATTTTAGCTCATCCATCTCATTTAGAACCAAACCATCTAGCCAGCAATCCAAAAACTTCACATCCAAGCCTTCAAAATTGTTGTCACTTTGCCAGAAGTTTGCCATTCCTAACATCTTCCAAATCCACTAGCCTCACCAAGGTTATCCCTTTGACAGAGCTTTGTCTAGGGTAATCTAGCTTTGTCACTTGTTATCCCTCATCACCTTGAGCTAAAGGTTGGGATCCACAAGTGGTCAATCTCGTGTTCTTCCTAAAGGATCATCAGTCTATCCTTAAGTTGACACAATCACCACCAAGCTTGCACGTAGGAAAGCAGACCTTTCGTGCTTTGGCAACATATCTTTGAAGTTAGCATCCCCAACCCAATCCTCCTTAGGTTTTGTCATATAGCTTTGCCTCAACCTAGGAAATCATTTGCATAGAAAAGCCTTCCCCTTTTGCATCCATCAGCATTGTTGCATCTCATCCCTAGGAACATTCTGCGTTTTCATGCCACCCGTCACTCACTTAGGCAAGAAGAAGAAGGAAACAATAGAGCCCTATCATTTGGATCCAACAGCATCGCTCCCCTTGAGCACTCAACCATCCTTTAGCCCAGAGAACGCTATACCATCACCTACTGACATTGAAGCTTTCATGAACCAACCAGGAAATGCAGTATTGGTAAATGTCATTATAGACAAAAAAAAAAGAAACAATCATGGCTAACTTTTGAAGGGACAACATTGGAGCCTTAAACTTTGGAAGACCTCCTCCCCTATCAGATCCATCTCACCCATTGTTTGGACAACTCCCACCACCCATAGGCTCTTATGATTCAAATTATCCTTAATATGTGCCAAAAGAAGGGCCTCAACCCACCCCATATGATCTAACAGACCCAAACATACCAGCCTCCACTCAAGTTGAAATCTCTCTTCCATAAGCCAATCCAGCCACCACCACTCCACCATTGGTCCATACCACTCCATCCCAAAATCCCTCCACCCAAAACACCTCATCATTCACTCCCTTCACTATTGCTATTGCTGCTCTCCAACCCAGCCTTCCAAATCCACCCATCTCTCAAATCAGTGCTAGCATCTTTGGCCAACCTCAGAAATATACAATTGGGATGCCACCTATGGGGCCAAGTAATCAACTTTTCATCACCCCCAGCTTGTTTACCTCAGCTTAGAGCACAATTCCATCATTTCCACTAGGTCCTTGGAGCTCAGTGCCATCAGCCACAAATCCACAAGCTACTACCCTCACTCCACAAAGCTATCAAACCCCACAAGCTACTACCAATTTTCTTCCAAGCTCTCAAGTAACCCAAGCTCCTGCCACCCCTCTACCAAGCTTTCAAATCCAGCCACCAAGCTATCAAACCCCATCAATTCTATTTCCAAGCTTTCAATTCCCACCACCTCCACCACCAACTAATCCATTACCTCCTATTACCAACTATTTTTCTATGCCACTTCTAGGAGGAAATCCACCACCACCAACCACCAATTACTTGGCCTGTTTTGCCATGCAGATACCTTCCCAAATGGGGGCACAACCCACCTATATTGGTCAAACTCCTCAAATCCAAAGTCAAGTTCCAAAAGCTCCCTGATCCTTCCCCCAAGCTTCACAACCATCTTATACCTTACCTGCACAAAGAAATCCATTTATCCCACAGCCAGTTTATGTTCCTCAATCCCAACCTCAAATCCAATATCAACAGCAAGCCTCACAACACATGCAACAATATGTGCCACCTCCACCTCAGCAACCCATCATCCACCATTCAGTTGCCCAAGCCATGTACAATCCCTACCAGCCCATACCTCAAATCCATCCATATTCCATTACCCCATCTAGCACATATCTACCTCAGGGCACTCCTACATTGGGGGCACCCCAACCATCACCCATTAATTTAGAATGGGAAGCCATGAAGATAGCTTTGAAGAACATCCAAGAGGGAAATGATCCAAAAACCTTCAAGTTTGAAAATGTGTATCCTTACCCATTTGACAGAGCCATTACCATGACACCATTTCCCAAGCATTTTGAGACACCCAAGTTTGACAAATTCAGAGGAAAAGAAGACCCTGTCACACATATCAAAGAATTTTACATGCACTGCCAAGAAGTGGCATACGATGATGTCTTCCTCTTGCGTCTCTTTCCCAAAAGCTTGGCCGGACCAGCTCTTGAATGGTTTTATAGAATCCCCTATGGCACAATTAAAATTTTTGCTGAATTGTCTGAGGCATTTGTAGCCCAATATGCCCATCTTGTTGAAACAGAGCTATCAGTAGTTGATCTTGTCCACACTAACCAAAAAGTTGGAGAAAGCCTTCCTGAATATCTACAAAGATGGCAAACCCTTACCACCCACATATCTTGCACATTGCCAGAGCGCCATTTGGTGAAAATGTTTATTGATAATGCCCATCCCAGCTTGGCTCACCACATGACCATGAACTGTTTGCAGACCTACAAAGATATCAAAGAAAAAGGAATGATCCTTGAGCAAGGACTCATTAAAGATGGTGTGGTCAAGATTTACAAGGAGGCCAACCAAAATCAAACACATTCCAATGACAAGTCTAGGTATTGGAACAAAAAAAAGCACATTGCAACAGATGGCGTCACTGACACTAGACATGTGAATATTGTTGGTCCCTCTCAAAACCAGTCCAACCCACCATATCAACCAAACAATCAACAAGCTATCAACTACCAATAGCAGAATCACCAAAGCTATCAAAACCACAATCCAAGACCCAACTTTCAAGGGTCTAGCAATCAAGCTAATGCCATCAATGTAGCTGCAAGGCAAAAGCCCAGATTCCAACCTGCACCTAGAAATTATACATCCCTTGGTGAACCTTTGGATGTCATTTTTGAGAAATTAGTCAAGGAAAACCTCATCAAATTTCTTCCTACCCAGCAAATTAACCCAAGCCAATCCAAAGCTACATGGTACAAAGACAATGAGTACTGCAAATTTCATAGGGTAAAAGGTCACACTACCCTCAGATGCATGAAACTAAAAGATTATGTGTAGGACCTCATTGATCGCAAAGAAATCACCGTTGGTGCCCAAACCTCTCCCAATGCAGGCTTACAGATCTATCAAAATGCTTTTCCTCCTCACAACAACCAAAATCCTAGAAAAGCACCTATCCAAGCCAACAACAACAACACCAACAACTGCCAGCCAAACCAACAACATGGGAAGAACAATGATCACACTTCATCCTATATAGACGATGGTAGCCTCATAGGTTGTATATCTAAGAAAGAGCCTTCTGTCAATGTTATCAATATCCAAGGACCAAACAATGAGTGTGCATTCACCACTCAAAGAACGCGATTTAACATTGCAGGCCCACCAGTTTCACTAGCACCATCAGCTCCATCAAAAAGCCAGTACAATATCTTGGAACACCTTGGGAACATGCTAGCCCAAATCTCCATTTTAGACCTTCTTTGCACTAGTCCTGTGTACAAGAACATCCTTGACAGTGCTCTTATAGAATCCCGTGTCCCTTCAGATATCAACGCTACTGATTTTCATAATCTTGTTGGACACCTATCCTCCTCATGTGCCCTATCATTCAAACCCATCGACATACCCATGGTCGAGCCAGATCACACCCTTCTGCTTCGCATAGCCATCATGGTATCCAATTTTTCCATGAAAAGAGTAATGATGGATAATGGATCAGCCTTGAATATTTGCACCCTAAAATTCATAAAACAAGCTGGGTATATTGAGGCAGATATCATCAGTGAGGTTATCACCATCAAAGCTTATGACAACTTGGAAAGAGCCACAGAAGGAACTATTTTGCTGCCAATCAAGGTTGGGCCAGTCATCCAAGAGACACTCTACCATGTTATTGATCTAAACCTACCATTTAACATCCTCCTCGATCGCCCATAGATTCATGCCATGAAAGCCGTTCCATCCACTTACCATTAGTGCGTCAAATTTTTGCATCAAGGCACTGAGGTAACCATCCATGCCGATCCAAAACCCTTTGCTTACTGCAATGCAGTTGATAAACCATTGCCTTGGAATTGATATCGACACATCCATCGCCAGCTCATCCCACACTTGTAATGACCCAAAAACCATCCTCGCCTCTACCTTGCCTACCGTGAAGATCAATAACAAAGGTTGTGTAGAGTATAGTTTGTCAAATGCATTTCCTATCGGGGCACTCCCACTTGAACCACATGCCCATGGATGATCAACATATCACAAAGCTAAGGAGATTCCACCTCCTCGATACAAACAGTTTGGCCCAACAACCTTTGTATCCTCGAAAATCCCTCTTCATGAGGAGCTCACTCCAGATATCAACAATTGGTTACATAAGGATGCACCTCAAAGAAATCAAGCACGCCTTGATCACTTCAGCCAGAAGTATCCCTAAGAACATAAGCTCATCACTGATAAATGGAACTATCAAGGTGGTGGTCTAGGACCAGAAGAAAGAGGCATGCAGTGCCCCATTGATGCACACAGGTGGGAATCGAAGTTAGGTCTTGGCTTTGGCATACCCACAACTGGGGGCACCAATACGGAAGATCGCACTTTTTTGAACATTCACCGTGACCTTGTTGAAATTGAAGACATTCTCAAGGAAGTTGAAAAGAGAGCCTACGACGATATCCCAGACCAAATCTCCCTAGGAGACTCTGTTCTCCAAGAACTATCCAACCATTTCATTGACCTACCACTCGCCCATCCACAACTCATAGATTGGGACCAACCAAGTGTCATACACATTGATGAGTTCACATCAGAGGAAGCACTTTTGAGATTCATGGGAGCAGAAACACCTCACAAGAAAAAAAAGCCAGATTCTGCCTATATCTATAAGCTAGATCCCAAGGGGTATTTTGGAGAAAATCCCCAACCTAGTTCCGATACACCCAAAACTAGAACTAAGGTGAATCCAAGACTAGCTAAGGCAGTGAAGAAAACCCCTTAGCAAGAAAATCTAGAGCCATAAGCAGAACATGAGGATTTAGCATTGCCTCCTCAAGATAATTGACCAGAGGTGTCTTCTATTCTAATTGAGGATACTCGAGAAGTCAACATTGGTTCTTCAGAGACCCCCAAACTTGTTCACATTGCTGCATCCCTATCACAAGACCAATCTGATCTCCTCTTTGAGGTCTTAAGAGAGAACATTGGCCGATTTGCATGGTCATATCAGGACATGCCAGGACTTGATCCAAAGCTTGTAGTTCATCATCTTGTAGTCGATCCAAAGATCAAGCCTGTCAAACAAAAGCTTAGAAAAATGCACCCTAAGGTGGCATTACTGGTCAAAGCTGAATTAGAAAGAATGTTAGATGCTAAGGTTATCCGACCTATGGACTACTTAGAGTGGATCTCCAACATGGTCCCCGTCACTAAACCTTCCGGTGACATCAGAATCTCCACTGATTTCAGAGATCTTAACAAAGCTTGTCCAAAAGATGATTTTCCCTTGCCCAACATAGATATGATTGTAGATCTTACAGCTAGACATGAAATTTTGTCCCTCATGGATGGATTTTTTGGGTACAATCAAATCAAGATTGCAGAAGAGAATCAACATAAGACAACATTCACTACCCCTGTGGGAACCTTTTGCTACAACATGATGCCTTTTGGCCTAAAGAATGCTGGGGCTACCTATCAAAGAGCTATGACAGCCATTTTTCATGATCTCATCCATAGCATTTTGGAGGATTATGTGGATGATATCTTGGTCAAATCTCATACCTTCATGGATCATCTTGCTGACCTAGAGAAAGTCTTTGATAGGTTAGCCAAATATCATCTCATGCTGAATCCCAAGAAGTGCGTCTTTGGGGTCACATCTGGCAAGCTTCTAGGCTTTATAGTTTCTAAACGAGGTATAGAGATTGACCCCAAGAAGGTCAAGGCTATCTTAGACATGCCTCCTCCCCAGACACTGTGATAGCTTCACTCTCTTCAGGGAAAGCTTCAATCTGTCCAGCGCTTCATCTCCCAGCTTGCAGATAAGTGTACACCATTTTCACATTTACTAAAGAAGGATGAGAACTTCAAGTGGGATCCTTTATGTCAGTGAAACTTCGATCAGCTCAAGCAGTATCTCATGAATCCCCCTATCTTGGTTCCACCAGTTCCTGGTCATCCCCTGATTTTGTATATATCAGCAACGCCTACTGCTCTAGGGGCACTTCTAGCACAGCTCGATGACAACAACAAAGAAAGAGCCATCTACTACATCAGTAAAACCCTAGTTGGTTATGAACTCAATTATACTCCTATGGAAAAAGCTTGTTTGGCAGTTGTTTTCTCAACTCAAAAGCTTTGCCACTACATGCTAAGTCATACCATCCAACTAGTCTCCAAGATCAACCCTCTCAAGTATATGCTCTCCAGAACAACACTTACAAGCCGTTTGGCCAAATGGGTTATGCTCCTTAGTGAATTTGACATCCAGTATGTGGACAGAAAGGCAATCAAAGGTCAAGCTATAGCAGATCACCTAGCTGATGCACCTCTAATAGATGCATATCCTTTGATCACAGAATTTCTAGATGAGCATATCTGTCTAATTGAAGAACAACCCCCATGGAAACTTTATTTTGATGGCTCATACACATCTCATGGATCAGAGGCAAGAATATTGTTGGTCACACCTCAAGGGGATTACATTCCAAAAGCATTCAAGCTACAATTCCCTAGCACCAACAATATAGCTGAATATGAGGCTCTCATAGTAGGATTGAAGATAGCTGCAGAATGGAACATTGTTGAGTTACAAATCTTTGGTGATTCTTAGCTCATCATCAAGAAAGCCCTAAATGAATATCAAACCAAAGACAAAAAGCTATTACCCTACAAAGAGCTAGTTGATCAACTAACCTAACATTTTACAAGGCTTCAATTTACACAAGTGCCTCGAATACAGAACAAAGCAACAGATGCTATGGCTACTATCGGCTCGCTCTTGGAAATTCCCCAAGCAGCTACACAGTATGAGTTTTTAGTCGAGCAGCTCCTCACACCTGCCTATGCGAATGATGACTCAAACCATGTTTGTATCTTGGTTGGTCCCCAATCCCCTTGGTATCATGAGATTTACGCTTACCTTAATGATGGTATCATATCCCCTCACCTCACACGTACCCAATGCCAGAACCTCATCCAAAAATCATCCCGCTATGTTATCATAGCCAATACCCTATATCGTCGAGGTTATCACGATACTCTCTCTCGATGTTTAGACCAAAACGAGGCCGCAATGGTGTTAAAAGAAGTACACTCTGGACTTTGCGATGCCCACACGAGTGGTATTGTTCTAGCGTGACAAATCCTTCGAGCAGGCTACTATTGGCCTACCATTGAAGAAGACTCTTGTGACTTTTTCAGAAAGTGTCTCCCATGTCAGCAGCACACAAATCTTGTGCATGCTCCAGCACAGGATCTACAACCTATTGCACCACCTTGGCCTTTCACTTGTTGGGGCCTTGATCTAGTTGGAACTATCACACCCCTCTCATCCGATGGACATAAATGGATAATAACAGCTACAGACTATTTCACTAAGTGGGTGGAAGCAGTCCCCCTAGTCTCAGCTACAGGAGTTCTGGTCTCCAAGTTCATCTTGTACCACATTGTTTGCCGCTTCGACATCCCATCCACCATCTTCACCGACCACGGAGGTAACTTTGAAAATATCAACATGGAAGAATTATGCACTTCCCTCCGCATCCATCACCACTTTTCTAGCCCATATTTCCCACAAGGTAACGGCCAGGTAGAGGCAACTAACAAAACCCTCCTCAAAATCCTAAAGAAAGTTGTCAATGATTTCGGCCGCGATTGGCATCTACAAATAAATCTAGCCCTATGGGCCTATCAAACTTCCTTTCGTACATCCACATACACAACTCCATACTCCCTAGTCTATGGTGCCAAAGTGGTACTACGTGTAGAGGTTGAACTTCCCTCCTTGTGCATATCTTTGCAAGGGCAAATATCAGATGAAGAATATAGAGTAGCTCAGCTCACCCAGTTAGATCTCTTAGACGAGAAGCGACAACAAGCCTATAATCATCTCACCATCTATCAAACTTGTCTCAAAAGAAATTTCAACAAGGAGGTGCTTCCACGACACTTTCAGCCAGGTGAAATGGTCCTCAAAGAAAACATGAAAGTCCAAGAAGATCGAGAAAAGAAAGGCAAGTTTGAACCTACATGGCTTGGTCCTTATGTTGTCATTGCATCCTTTGGCTCTGGAGCCTATCAGCTATCTACACCAGAAGGAGAACTCTTGAATGATCCTACTAACATCATTCATCTCAAGAAGTTCTATGCTTGAAGATCCTTGGTATACCCAGCTTTTGAAAAATACGAAAAAAAAATAGTAAAGAGAAATAAGCATCCAATGGTGAAAACTTGGCAATTCAAGCGCCTTGGATAGGTACCTTGGTGAAAACCTGGTAATTCAGGTGCCTTGTGTACTAAGACTAATCCATTATCTATCACTATCCTATCCCTCATCCATTCACCCACCATCCCATAAAACACCTTCTTGTTCCCTTGGTGTTCCAACCAAATATCCAAAATCTAATGGAGCTTGTAAATACCTCTTGTACAGCTTGTAAATCTTGTACCTCAGCTTGTAAATCTTGTACCCCAACTTGTAAATCTTGTATCATCCCTTGTATCATAGCTTGTATATCCAAATCTTGTCCAAAGCTTGTACCATATTCTAGCTTGTATTATATGCCAAATCTTGTATCCTAGCTTGTATCCTATCACATGCACACAAAGAATCCCATTTTCACTTAAGCTTTTCGCAAACCATCTACCTATCTGCCTATCAACTATTGCAGACATCCCACCCTTCACAAACATTTCCATCTCACAAAACCCAAACATGAACAACCTTGTACATTTGTAACATATCTTGGTCTGTCGGCTTGTACATCCTCTTTAGCTTAGTACCATTGTATCTATCCAACTTTCGTGTCAGTTCCTCCTTGATCAACATCTTGCACACATCGCACAACCCTTGGTTAGCTATTTTGATGCATCCTTTAGCTAGATCTCCTATCACCAAAGTGTTATCCTTCTTAGTTCAGCTTTCCAGACGCATCACTCATCCAGATCCATTAGCTTAGGTGCTCTCCGATAGATCCTTGCAAGATATAGCTTTCCTCATGTCTGATCTTGGTCCGTTAGTACCTCGTCCTACCCATCTTGTTGGCAAATGGTTTTCTTTTGGATTTTCTCTTTCTTTTGATTTGGAATCTTCCCTTTTGGGTCTTGAAGTATCTTTTTCAAACAATCTTTTTCTTCCCTCCTCAAAGTTGCCACGATCTTCCATATCATGGTATACTGCGAATGGGGCAATCTGGGCGTAAGGTCTTGATCAAGTCTTTTGTTTGTTTTTTTCTTTTTCTTGTGGGTTACCCAGTGTCGATTCCACTCTGATTCTTTCGAGATTCATGTGTGACGCTGGGGCAATCCTTGCGTGTTTGTTTTGAGTCAGTCCATCAGTCCTCTGGACAGTTGGTGAAAAGGCCTTGATGTTCTTGGTAACCTTGGCAATTAACCAATAGTCCTATAGCAAATCTAGTGCTCAACTACATGGTGGTACTTCTCTTTGAAGTATCCCCCCACTCAAAAAGCTTCAATGGTTTCCTTTCATCTCCATTATCCCCCATCCATATCCAACATCCGTCTCTCCTACCCCAGCTTATGCATCAGTATCTCTTTGAATCAATCTTCACTTTTAGCTTTAGGGATCCACAATCCTAGTCTTAGGGATCCACCAATCCAATCAATCCACCAAGCCTCATCTTTCGAGATCCACAATCCTAGTCCTAGGGATCTCCAAAACCCATCTTCTGCCAATCTGACTCTTTGAAATCTTGTTGCATCAGCTTTATAATCCCCTCATCCATCTCCCTATCCTGGATTCCTTTTATAGTACTCCACTCCTTCATCCTCCCCCCAATCTTGAAAGTTTTAAGCTTATTTACTCTTGTGCCTCTGATTTTCCCCTTTATCATTCTCCCATAGTGAGAGTTTGAGCTAATTTAGCCTCTTCTCTTAAGCCACTCTTCGTCCTCCCATCCTGGATTCTTGTATTTTTCAAGAAGCCATCGAGCCTCATTTTCTCTCCCCGCTGCCTTGTTGAGGGGGCATCTCTACGTCTAGTCTCTCCTCTTCTTATCCGAGACTAGGGAAACTTTGTTGCTAAAACATCTTCCTCGTGTCTTTTATATATGAACTTCTTTGAAATAATGTTGTCTCAACACTATGTCAAAGAGGGGCAAAATGTAGACACCTAAATTTGATTACACTACTTTGGTAATCCTATTTAGTTATCTCTAAAGGCATCATTAATTAAATTCCTATTTAATTAATCCTTTGCCATCCCCTAGCTGATTAATTTAATTAATCATCTATAGTCCTAATTGATAAATCAAATAACCTATTATTTATCAATTAATCCTATTCTTCTATCTAAATTCTAAAATCCCCATTTATTAAATAAATCTATTTGATAAATAAAACCCTCAAATTTATTAAACCCCTAAACTATCCTAAACCTCCTTTTAGCCTAATCCACCCCATCCACCCATACTAACCAAGCTTAGCCACTAACTCACCCAACCTCATTAATGCCATCCACTTGCACATCTCTAACATCCTTAATCTAATCCTAAACCCAAGCCTAATCCACCCCCTAATGTTATCACATTCTCTAAGTAAGCTTAAGACTTTCCTAAGCCAAGGAAAGTCAACAATCTCAACTCCCTCCAAAATATCCCAACCACTAAGCCATGAATGCTCTTACAAGGCCATAAAGACTCTTACAAGCCCATTCATTGCTTTTACAAGCCATTATGAAGGGTCTTTATGAAGATATTATCCCTTGAGCCCCCTTTGTTGACTCATCCATCCCCTTGCCTCCATCCACTCACCTTGTGACATGTGTCACTCCTTGGTTGGTGCTAAACAAGAACAATCCATGTGCTCCCCTTTGAATGCATCCTAGCCCTCTTTAAGCTTTCATCTCTCCTTGCATCTTAACCCTCCATCCCTCAAGCCCTTAGCCTATAAATTGAATCCCCTCCCAAGCCACTTCATCACAACATTTAAGCCAAAGTTATAATGCTAGTTTGAGAACCAAAAGCCATCAACCATACCCTTATAATGCCAAATTGAGAGCTTACAAAGCTACCAATTTTCCATTTACTCATCCATCTCCATTGAAGCTAGTTTTGAGAACCTTGAGCATACATACCAAATCTAAGAAAATAGACTCATCCCTAAATCAAGTGACCATCCTCATTGGGAGAGCCATTCTATGGGTCATATTCTCATTTGAGGGTTTCACTTTGTCTCTCATATATGTTATGGTTTTTATGCTAGTTAATGCTTTTGTTTTTGAATAGATTAGTATTACTTGCTAACATATTTCTCATATACAATAAGACTAGTGAGTGTATTTGTGCATTTAGAGTTTCGCATTGTCGCAAAAGTTGTTAAAAAAATTTCTATATTTTTGGGTTTTCGGGCTTTTAATTGATCTATTTTAATTTATGGTAGCTTTTCCATAGATGAATTCCTATTTTTAGGAATAGCCTATTTTTGTTTGGGTCAATTTGGGGTTTAACTAGGTTGGCTGGTTATTTTTCCTAATCGATTATTCAATTGAAAAGTGAATAAGTATCCAAAAAGGAAATTAATTCCTCACTTCTCACTTTTGAATTAGAAAGTTGGAGAGTAAAACGCAAAATCCTCTTCATAAGGATTTACTATTTTGTTCGTTATGGGAGCTATGGGTGTGGGATCATTGCGAGGTTGAGCTCAGGGAGGCCTTGGATTGCTGTGAGTTTTGGCCACTTTTGTAGGCATTTTATTTATTTTTTGGTTTATATTCTCATTTTCCCCTTTTGGCTATGAGGTAGGGCTCTCCTATTTTATTAATTTTGCTCCACTTTAGCTTCTGTTTTTGGTAGCCATTTGTTAGGAGGCTGAGAACTAGTGTTCCGCTCCGTTTCTATTTGCTAGTTTTGCTCAGTTGGTAGGGTATGAACATTTTCCTATTTCTTGGGATGAGGGTTTGGGGTTTTGTGTCATTATGTTGGCCATTTTTACATACGGTGTCCAAACTTAATTATTTTTGGATTTTTGGGATGTTTGTACCCAAAGGCCAAAAGGGTTTTAATTTTGAAACTTTCTAAAATTTGGAATTTTAATCTTATTTTGCATGCCGCCCTATTTTCTTGAGTTTTCTTGGCACAAGTTGGGTCATGGAATTGGATTATCCATTTGGATATTAGTCAAATATTTATTTCACTTTTGTGTTTGCATTAGGATGCATGTCACATCCGTACTCTTGACTTTGTGTTCAATTGAGTGATTTTTTACATGTTGTTATAGTTTCTTTTGGACCTTGTTATTATTTTGTGGACACTAGAATTTGTATAGAATCCATATTCCTAGATTGAGATTGGTTGAGTGAGTTCATGATGTTTGGTCTTGTTGCATCATTGAGATTTTTGTAGAATCCATATTCTTGGATTGAGACCTGTTGAGTGATTTCATGATGTATGGTTTTATTGGCTTTGGGATTCATGTAGAATTTGTCCTCCCAAGTTGCTTTCAGTTGGGTGTTTTATTTTGCATTGTGTTCTCATCCAGTCCTTGTGTTATGATCTTTGTGATGGTGGTGCACCACACATGAGTATGTATGTGTACATTTGTTATAGGACTTGTGGATCTTGATCTTCTATGGTACTTCTAGAAGTTATGATCATTGGGGTTGGGTTGGGAATATGCATGCCCATGGGAACTTGTCATAGGATGAGCATGCGTAGGGTATGGTAGCATATGGAGGGGGCTTCTTTTTTGCATACTGGTGTCTATTTCTCGAAGGATGGCACACATAAGTTTTAATTAAGTGATAACTAAATAAAATGTGTGAGTGGTAATAAAACTTAAGATAATAAAATCTATGTGTCGAGCCTTTCTGTTGAGGGATGTTGTATCCACACGATCCAAGCTTGGGCTTGTCGATGCCAAGTGACTCTCCATGATGCCAGCCCCTAATTAGTAGCCTATTGAGTGTCTGACCAAGACTTTTACTCCTTGCATTATTTTAGGTTTTTGGTTATAGCCATCATACTGCTTGGCATGAGTGTTAGCCATGGATGTTATTATTGTGTGTTTGTGGTTGGATCATTATCTGCATTAGCACAATGGGTATGGATCTATGGGTGCCATGTGGTTGGGAGGCATAGCTACCTTCACCACTACTAGGGACTGGTGTACAAAGATGTTATTTTGTCCTAGTGCGACCATTGCTGGATGTTTTCACTTGATTCTTTGGGTTCCAGAGTATGCTTTCTTGTGATTTATGCTTTCATTGGAATGCTTGTATATCATGTTTAGATGATGTTAGTTTATTTGATGCATTCCCATATTATGATGTTTAGCATATGACTAGATGATGTGAATTGTTGTATTGGATTATCCATTACTTATCAATTTAGCGTGTTAGATTTCCTTATTATGATGATCAGGATGTGATAGGTGATGTTATCTACTTGACATATTATCTTATGCTTTACTACTAGCATGTTAGATTTCCTCATACTTATATTGTAGCATGTTTTAGTAGTGACGTCCCTATTACAATAGCACTGATGATCTGATTGGTGGCTTGGGATGTTACGTGTGGGGGATGGCTAGGATCCATGATGGTCTTATGACACTATTGACGGTTGGGAGAAACCACGTACTTAGTTGTATTATTTACTGCGATGTTATTTCTGTATATTGCGGTGTTGCTTATGTTCACTATGATGTTGCTTCCAGTATGTTCTTTAGTGCTTTCGTTTAGATGGATAGATGTTCTTCTTTCTTGATGTTTATGCACTTGAGTGATCATTCCTTGTTTTACGTGGATCCGATACTCCCCAGTGTGGATGTTTTCATGTTTTAATGCTATTTATTCTTTCTCTGTTGTTGTGCTAATGTGTTTTCTCACATGGAAAGGCAGTTCCTTTTGTGAGAACATACTTCCTCGCATGACAATGCACTTCCTCATGCATGGAAAGAAGAAGTTCATGAAAAAAAAAGAACTTTCTCACATGCAACAATGCAAGTTCCCATGTGCAGTAATGCAAAGTCTCACACAAAACTTGAGACCAATGCACTTTCTCGAGCAAGAAATAGGGAGCAGTTAGGTTTGGCGGAGGAAGTTTTGGAAGTTGGTTTTAGAAACCTTATTGGATTTCTCACCTTTCTAGTTCAAAATAGTCTTTCTAAGGCGTTTAAAATATATCATTTAAGTATAATGTTATACTTAAGATATATTTTAATATATGTGATGAATCTTTTGAGATAGGTTTTAGACCTCTCTGAGATAAGATAAAGATTCTAGGAAATTTTAGGGTTTCAGGATTCCAGACTTAGCCAAATTTTAGGATTCTACATTTTACCCTAGCTTGTTGTTTTGTTGATGAGTGGTCATCTCTTCAAGCCCTTATCATGTGCATGGTCATTGTTGGCTTGTGTTTGCGTGTGTCAGTTTGGTAGTGGCATTTAGAGATTCGTTGGTTGCCAGGATTGTGGTGAAGTCTTTCATTACGATCTTTGTCATCCCTATATGATGTTGTCTTGTGCATTCATGCTTGTAAATTTTTTTAAATCTTGGCTTGTATTGAATCCTTGTTCCAAGGATCTCTGGGTGGGGCATTACACATCCCCTACTTTCTCTCTCTCTGTCTCACACACACTCCCATCTCTCTCTCTCTCTCTACTCTCTTTCTCTCTATCCCTCCCTTCTCTCTCTCCCTCCCTCCCTCCCTCTCCGTAATCTCTCTCTTACTCACTCTCTCTCTCTCACATACCCTACTCTCTCTCTCTCTCACTCTCTCCCTCCCTCCCTCTCTCTTTATCCCACCCTCTCCCTCTCCCTCTCTCCTACTCTCCCACCCCCTACTCTCTCTCTTTCCCCTACTCTCCCTCTCACTCTCACACACACACCCATCCCCTACTCTCTCTCCCCCTCTCCCTATCCCACCCTCTCTCTCTCTCTCTCTCTCTCTCTCTCTCTCTCTATCCCATCCTCTCCCATCTCCTACTCTCTTTTTCTATCCCTGTCTCTCTCTCTCTCTCTCTCTCTCTCTCTCTCTCTTTCATGTATCTATCTTAATCTTCATCTCCATATTTCTCTAGCTAAATCTCTCTCCCACTCCTCTCTTTTACTATATATTTCTCACACATCTCCCTCCCTCCCTCTCCCTCTCCCTCTCCCTCTCCCTATCACACCCTCTCCCACCCCAACCCCTACTCTCCCTATCTCTCACTCTCTACCTATCCCATCCCCTACTCTCTCTCTCTCTCTCTCTCTCTCTCTCTCTCTCTCTCTCTCTCTCTCTCCCCCCCCCATCCCTCTCTCCCTATCCCACGTTCTCTGATCCCCTACTCTCTCTTTATTTCTCCCTATCCCACCTCCTACTCTCTCCCCATCCTCTACTCTCTCTCTTTATCTAACTTCTCTCCCTCTTTCCTTCCCTCTCTATTGAAATTCAAGCTTTAATAGTGCATGCAAACTAAAGCACATATGCACTATGCAAGCCTAAATACAAAAATGCTTTAAATAGTACACATGCGTTATTGAGTGCACATGCTATTTAAAGCTTTGGATTATGCCAATCCAAAGGCTTGGTTTTTCCTTGGGGATCTAAACCAAAGGTTTGGAATCTCTAAACTGGTTTGAGACATGTTTTGCTACAAACATACAAAAAATTATTGATTTTTTCTGTGTGCTCTTCTTCAAGTTTCCTTGTGATTGAGAATCAATAAAATTAGGTTACATGACATTGTAGATCTATATGTTAGCTATATAACCATATAATTTATTTTTAATTTTAACTATTTCAAGTGTTTCTACTATAATTTCTTTTGCATGTATGTCCATTTTCTATCAAAAACAACATGTAATTGGGCTATAGGTTTTAGCTTGTTCATCAAATTTTGCAACAACTTAGTTTTTAAGAAACTAAACTCCATTCTACACACTTTGAAAAAAGAAGTTTTTATTTTAGATTAGTTTTCAATCATATCTAGGAGGAGCACACATATATTTCACATTTTTGAGATGTATCCATTTAAAAAATTCATAAAAAAATACAAACTATAAAATTACCGAAAAAACCTAGGATAAACTACATAGTATTAGGTAAATTTTGACTAGAGCAATTAAAGAATTGAAAAAAAAAAAGTTTAAAATTTTAGGAGGGGCACACTTTGCACTATGTTATATATATATATATATATTTGAAAAAATAGTATCACTTTTTGTGGCCCCTTTTTATTGAGGACCTAAAACTAAACCATTTTGAAAAAAAATAGTAGTTTAGAAACTAGATTCAAAGGACTACTACTTTTGTTTTTGTTATATCTTAAAATTTTGAGCGTAACTATCTTCAAATTCTTGTTGAGGTTCATTTTTTTTTTTTTTCAGAAAAAATGTAGCCACTTATACCCCCCTTTTGGCACCACAACTTGGTGCACTTACCCCAATTGAAATCATTATATAGTAAAAGGTCCCTAGAATTGAACCCTTGACCTCTTGATAAGGATCGTAGTAACTTAACCATTATGCCATATGAGTCATTTGAGTAGCAATCTTGTTGCAACATAGATAACCTAGTAGTTAATCTAAAGGTTTAACAAAACAAAAAGTAATTATTAATTAAAAGTAGTTTTATTTATTTCAAACCTTAGAAAGGGTGTCGGCTACAACATACATAACCATCCAAAAATGATATTTTCTCCCTATACATATGGGGAAAAGTAAAAAGAAAATTTTAAAAATAAGATATGAAAAAACTATATAAAATTTATTGCCAAGGAACATTGCACCAAAAGCATAATCTAGGAAGCTTATTTAGACCTGGCTGGCAATGAGGAGGAATGAGGATTTGGAAATCCACAGAGACTTCTCCACCACTCTTTTATGGAAAAATAATTAGGCCAAATTATATATATTCCTCTTCCTACATCCTTTAGTTCTTTGACTTAATAATTAATGGATAGCTTCCTAGACTATAGAATATTATTATGTTTATCATCCAGTTGCTTGCCTCTATCCTTTGTGTGCATTATACATCCTTGAATGATGTTTTCTATCTTGAGATCATATGTTGGTTTGCTAGAATTGCATTTCTAATATAAGCAGGGGATTCGACCTGGGATTTCAACCCAAAAATATGCTTTGAGTACTCCTCTATTTAAACTAGATTTTGAAGTTTTGTCAAGCTTTCCTTATATATTTTTGAGTTCTTTGAAATAAATGTATATGAAGACTAAACATATCCACAGTTATACTAAGCATATGCACAACCCTACATTTAACCCCTTCAATCCACATGTCAGTATACATGTTCCACTCTTCTTGATAAATGTGCAATTATATTAAACAAATTCATAGTTATATTAAACAAATGTACAATTATTCTTGACATATGTGTGTCAACATTGAATGGATGTGTGGTTGTATTAAACAAATGTGCAATTCTACTTGATGTATGTGCATCAACACTGAATGGGTGCATGATTATATTAAACATATATGTATCAATATTAAGTGAATGCACAATTATATTGAAAAAATGTGCATCAAAATCGAATGGATGCATAGTTATAAGAAACATATGGGTGATTTTATTGTTTCTTGGTTTTGTGGCTAAATTTATGATATCTAGCAGTCAATTTTTATTTTTGGTTGATCCTATTGGCCTTGTTTTTTTATGTAGATTTTATGAGATGTCTTGAATTGTGTCACTTTGCATGGCTTGTATATTTAATATCAAGGTAGGGTAGGAAACCTTGGGTGAGTGGCTCACCATAGGTTTTGGGCCTCAAAAGTGACTACTAGGGATCTTATATATAGAAGCTAGAGCCCTATGTAGTCTGGTTCCATTTATGAGTTAGATAGTAAGTGATAACATAATAATACATAAACTTATGGGTTGAGGTTTTGGGATGAAGACACTAAACATGATAATTGTCGAAGTATTGTTGGAGTACTTAGGGAAGGGACATTCTACATAACTTATAGGTCCTTAACCTATGAGGTTGATCCCTATATTACTTGGTTGTGCTTGTCTTTATTGGAGTACTCAACAACAAGATTTTATGTGCTACAAGATAGTCTTCAGCCTGAGACATGGATTCCAACACCTTTGGAAGGTAAAATGACACTCACCTAGATGCAATTGAATCCCTCACTCTGCTTATGCTTTTGGTGGTCCATTTGCTTTGTGATTTAATTTTGGGCTTTATGCTTTTCTAAGACCTTATGTCACCCTTGTACTTTATTTTTGGTATAAGACTTAGACTACCTTAGATCCTAGGTGGATCATGATTTTGTCTCCTAGCTTGGGGGAGTCATTCCTTATAGTTCCACATGGTTGGGTCACAAAATAAGAGGCTTGTGTGTGGCTTGCATTGGAGTTCTTTCTTGGATATATGCTTAGATTATGCATTGGAGTTCTTTCTTAGAGATGTCTAATGGTGATTACTTATGTTATCAACTTGCTTTGTGTAAATCATGATGTATATATTTTTATAGTTGTTGTTCTTGATTAACCACATCGTAAGATTAGATTAGTCAATTATAATGATTATATGAAATTTTCATTTTATATTTAAGAACTATATAAACTTCATGACAATAATATTTTTAGTGTAAATAATTAATTATCATTACACTTTACTTAAGTTTACTTAGGAATATGCATAGTCATATGAGTTTTCTTGTTGACAACACAAGAGTTAGCAACTTATTAGAGCACATGGTGTCTACAACATCTCTTTATGAGATACACCTATGCAAACTTATCCTCTCATCGTTGCACAAAATCTTGTGCTCAATGGAGTATAATCCACCTTTGGTAGACATGTGTTGAGTTGTAATCCTTATCTCTATTAGAATTTACAAGTGGAAAGTATACTTCTGGGGGGGGGGTGAATCAGAAGTACAAAGCTTAACCAATAAAACTTTTAACTTAAATCAACACATGCATGTAACATATCTAAATGACATGAAAGTAAAGGAATGCATGAAAATAGATGATACAATATTTGATCACCCAGAAACCCTCCAAAAAGAGAAGGTAAAACTGGGGTGGGGATGACACCCACAACTTATCACTACAACAATAGTGTAACTTGTTAAGGTTACAATGTTTGACCATCAGCAATGGTATGCCCTATGAGAGGCTTACCCTATTAAAGGCTCTAACACCCTACTAAAGGTTTACCTATCTAAAAGATTTATAGAACATTCACTTGGAATGTCACCCTATTAAAGAATTTATACAATGGCTATTAAACCAACCTAATTCCATAGGATTTTTATTCTACTAATATAATTGTTAGAGAGTATAGTAGAATGTGTTGACCTGATTACTTATAATCTTCAATTGCTAATTTTAGATCGCTATTTAATCCATTCTAATATGATCCTCTTTGATATGATGTGAAACTATTTGTAGTGTTGATACTCTATTCTCCCAACTAATCTTGCAATCCGTTTGTTTTGCTAAGTCACCTTAATGCTTCACTTAATGCTTTTCCCCTCTTATCCTTCTGTTCTCCACTCTCTATCACTCTTTTTTCTATATGAATTATGATGATTCATCTTCCTTAAAAGGTTTTCGTGACTTAGGGTTAGGTATGAATCTATGACTGAGATTCATCCTTTTTGCCTCTTTAGCTTTTCACTTTTCTAATTGGTTGCATGTTGTTTACATAGGAAATGAAATAGATTCGATCTTATCTCTAAGCTTTGAGATCTATCCATTAGCTATCATGCAACATGATTTGAATCTTAGTTTTTGAAGGCACAAACTCTTATGTCAATACTGTGTTACTCAACACTTGCTATTTACTGATGCTTGGCACACACTGAAATTTTGTCTTGCTCAGTAGCTATTGTTTACTTGACACATACACTTGCTCGACACTATCTATTTTTTTGGCACCTGAATGACTTGACACTTGCTATCTTTCTGACTCGATACCTATTACAACTTAGCACTTCTATATATATTATACTCAACATATATTGCTAGCTCGACATGAACTAAGAAAATAGCTTAAGTGTGTTGAAACTTAATTTTCAAAACTATTTTGAGATCAACAATCTCCCCCTTTGACATGGGTGTCAAAAACACTTAACTTTACATGATGTATTTGACTCCCTTGAGTATAATTACAACTATTTTTGGCATATATATAAAACTTCAAAATTTGTTCAAAATTTTGTGAAGAACTATATACCTTAAAATTTGTAACTCCCCTTGAGTTGATGTGCCTTAACTATATCCAAAATCTCTCATAGTGGCAATGTCTCATGCTAATTCATTCTAATACTCTTTATCTATGCCTTTTCTATTCACTCTTCCTTTATCTACTCTTTATCTATTTGTTTTAACTCCCCCTTTCACATATCTCCCCTTGCAGTTGAAGTGTCCTTTTGGCCTTATCCATTTCATTTTCTCCCCCTTTTCACACTTATGTCAAAGGGTTTATACTCTGAGTATTTTTCCAAGAAAGATCTATTCACTTCCATGACGATTCCTAGAGTAGAATCTCAATTTTGTAGTGGAACTTCTAGGGATTTAATTTGGATGGTTGTCTCTACTGCAAGGTGAACTAAGCCATCTAATGTAGAAAGATTGGAATCTTTCTTTAACACATTTTTTGCATAGGCTAGTTTCTTTTGCAAAATCTCCATGTAAGGGGTTATGGCAGATTGGATCTGAACTAATTTGGCTTTGGTGTTTGCCTCATCTGCTGTCAAAATAGCTAGTTCCTTTTGAGTGTGAAGCATTGTGTCAAAATGCTTCTCACTTTGAGTTAGATCTCTTGGCAACTGCATGCCAGATATCTTTAAGTCCCTTTCCAAACTCATTATTCATTGGTTGGTTTCCTGAGTGAAAATAGAAGGATCACATAGTTTTGTGTACAATGAGAAGATATTCTCAAGTACTTCCTTCTTTTTCTCTATTTTTTGAGCTAGTTCAACTTATGAAAGTGCTATTTCACTAGATATTTTCTCATTTACCTTTGCCTAAAATTTCCTTTCTGGCCATTCTAAAAGTTTGGCATTAGTGTCAAGGTCTTCATTTTGCACCTCATCCACAATATTTTAAAGTTGCTCCACAATGGGCTTTGTTTCATCAAGTGACTGCAAGCTATAGGCATCTAGAAAGATGTCCTTTATCTCATGTAATTCTTGCTTCTACTTATACTCATTTATGAGAATCTCATATTTCTTTTCTCTCTTTAATGCCTCTTACATTAGGTTTATTTTCTCAAGAGTAATATTATTATAGTCATATTTGGGAATGACTATGTCTTCATCTAATGTAGGGTCTCCACAGTGAAGTACCCTTGCTACTCTTATGGACCTTGAGCCTGGTGTAGATATTTGCAGTGGCATGGCATCAGTGCTTAGCTTCTAAAGCATAGTAGGAGTACCTATGGTAGGAAAATTTACTAAAGTTTGAATTGCCTCTTGCTCCTTTTCTTTAGGACTTTCCTTGTCCTCTTCTAATCTTTCCTTATCAATCACTATGATTTGTGGGGGTGCACCTTGTTCTTGTTCTATAGAGATAGATGTGTCTATCTACCTTGTTTGCTCTTTTGCGGGCTCTTTCTCTTCTGTACTCTTTGTCTTGTGCTCAATCATCAAGGCCTTAGTTGTGGAGTCAACCTTGGTAAATGTATCAACTACTATTTGCTGTATTGGCTGTCCACTTGTAGCTGAAGGGATGTCAGAAGGTGGTTCTTGTGGATTCACTTTATTCCTTGTGAGGTCAGCTACAACTTTCTATAGCTCTTCCACATTGACCAAAATTAGATTATTGCACAATTATGCTTGCAAAATTGTTTGATCAAGGGTCAAAGGATTAATATTTTGACTAGAGTTGTTCGGAACATCTTGCACAATTATGTTGTCTGTACGTGTGGATGTATCATGTGGAGGGCTCAAGGGTGGCAATTGTGTGTCTTGCACACTCTATTATGTTTGATGCTCCTCAATAGTTGCCATTGTATTTGTTCTTTGTGTCTCCTCTACTATTTTGTCTTCTTTCTCTTTTTCTACTTCCTTTTCTTTGTCATTGTCTTCCTCTTCCTCATTGTTCTTTCCCTCAAAGGGATCCTCTTCTCCTGGTATCATTATTGTTAAACCATATATCAACTTCCATATTTTAGTTGATTTATTTACAACATCTTCAATGTTGTTTTGAAGAATTTTGAAGGCTCTATATTTGGGAGAGAATTTTCTCCCATGCTTCTTGCTAGCCGTGGTGATTTGACCTTTTGTGAGCTTAGGCATTACTCTAGCTAAGGTAGATTCTCTTATTTATTTCTCCATGTTGAGGTAGTAATGCCATTTATTTTCAATAATTGAATACAAATATTTAGGAATTGAATTATCAAGTTCAAGTGGAGTGGTCTTGAACTTGGCCATCATGGTGTAGACAGATTCTTCCACCATGTTCTACTCTTCTCTACTAAGTTTATTGAACTCAATATTCTTTAAGCCACTTAAGTTAGTATTTTCCTTAACATTGTCACAAATTTTCTCTAAATCAAATTTCAATGTATGACTTACCACTCAGAATTGGCCTGTATCTTCTGACTCTATTTTCTCATCATCTGAGTTAGGTTGAGCAACATATTTCCTTCTTAGTCTCTTCTTTGTTGGACCCTATTGCTTAGTTGCTTTCTTCTTCTCTTTGACCTATTCTTTGGCCTTCTAAGTGGTTACCCTTGTGCTTACTCTACTAGTGGGCTTTGCAGCACTTGGCTTGGCAGTTTTCTTTGGTTTTGCTACTAACTTGGTGCTTTCTTTTCTCTTCTTGTGCTGTGATTTTGTAGGTGCTTCCTTGGCTTGTTCTTCCTTGGCACCTTCTTCCTTGAAAGCTTTTACCATGCCTTGTGTTAAGGAAAGTGGCCCTTGATCTTTCTCTTCTTCTTCTTCATCTTTTTCTTCATCGTCATCCTCTTTAGGTGCCTTTGTTGTACCTTCACCAAATTTGACCTTTAGTTTCTTGACCAGCTTGTCCTTTTTCTTCGAAACTTATGTTGTTTTGAGTTCCATCTCAACTTTGGATCTAACAACATTATAAGTGCCAAAGGGTTTTGCACTTTTGTCAATCTCTTCTACAAGAAATGTTGTGATTATTGCTAAGGCCTCATCTATGTTAATCTCATAACCAAGTGGCCTTAGCCATCTTATTTTAGGTACTACAACTTGGATATAAGTATACTCAATATCAACCAAAAATCATATGTCATTGATATTTTTTTCTACAAGGGAAATAGGTATCCTTAAGCTTTTCTTCATAGACTTCTTGAAGTCTTCAAAATAGCTTGTCATAATAGTTTCAAAATTGTTTCCCATCTGCTCTATGTATTCATTGATTTATACAACTATAGACCTGTTAGCCTTCGATACTATCTTACCAAAATAAGGAAATTCATTCTATACATAAAAGAATGTGCATATCAATATTGAACCAAACTTGCATTGGGCACTCTTAGACCTTCTTATAGGTCCCAAGTTTTCCATAATTTGTTGTAGTTGCATCTCTGCTAGATCATATGTATGATCTTTCTTGACAATTTTATAGCCTACATCAACTGTAATGTAGGGCACACTATTTAATCTACTTGATTGATAGAATTTGTGAGAGATAACTTTGACAAAAAACTCTATTAGAGGGTCTTTGGTTGTCTCTATAGTCATACCCCTCTTATTTCATTGTGCACTAGTGTTTTTCTCTATGATTTCCTTTGAGTCACTTCTTAGAGTCTTAGGCCAATCTAGGGTTGGGTACCCTGTAACTCTATGGATGATTCTTTTGGTTATTTTCACTAGACCTCCTTCTAACCATAAGCAACCATCATGAATTCTTCTTAGTACTAGCCCGATCCATTCTATTTTGAAAACCGTAGGGAAATCTAGGGCACAAATAAGTCCCTTCTTCTCAACTATATTTAATTCCTCCTTCAATACCTTATTATCACATAGTTTTTTATAGGCTTCCCTAATATCAATGTCTCCTATTCCTCCAACTTTACAATTACAACATTTTCAGATGTCTTGGACCATGACCACTTTTGGAGGAATGATGAATAGTGCGCCAACAGGGTCATTTTTATATGCCACCATAGGTATTGGCTTGAATTCTAGCTATTTGAACTTCAAAGGGCTCCTTGTCCTTAGGGTTTCTAGAGCTAGAGGCAATTTTCACTATCTAGGGTTTTGACAAATTCAAAACTATGTAGCTTGACACTTGAGTAAATACCTTGAATCGATGAATTTACTCTGAATCTCTACTCAAATCTACTTGAATGCTTTATCTTTGCTCAAAATTACTTCTTTGTTTTTTTCTCCCTTTGCTCTTCTTTACTTGGCATCAATGTAAATTTTACTCCACTTGGTAGCTAAAGTAGTTACCCTTACTTGGCATCAACTAACATAACTTTGCTTGGCAACAACTTCTCACTTGACTCCAACTAGTCTTACTTGACAACTTGGCATATACTAGGATTTTACTCGATAGCTAAAGGTATCTTGTCATGCTCGACAATAGTATGAAAACTTAAAGATTTAACCTTGCATCTTTGTTCATGCTATTTTATTCTTTTTAGTGCTAACTTGCTTTGGAATTGATTTATGATAAAGTATTGAATATTCGTTGTAGATACCTTCTTTTACTTTGTTGGGTGAAGTGTGACCACTTGACCTTTTAGGTGAAGTGAATCCCTCCATTGGATGTGCTACTTCCATCTCTTTGCTTCCATGTCCTATTCATCTCTCCTCTGATGTGTTGAACATCAACTTTCCCTTTTCCTTTCTTAAACTCAGAGTTGGGTGCCTTTGATCTTGTTGGGCAATACTTGCTAATATGACTTGTCTTCAGGTAGCTGAAACAAGTGGTTTGACTTAACCATCTATTGTAGTTACCACTAAAGTGTGTTCTTATGTAGTTCTCAGGAATATGTCCATATTCTTGACAGTAGTGACATCTCTGCCTAGTTTTGTAGTCCTAATTGTAGTGGTGTCCATGATTTTTTGTCTTTGCTGGTTGGTTTGGTGACCACATAGGCTTGGATTTGCATTCAAAGGCTCTGTGTCCATACTTTTGACAATTGTAGTAGTGACCTTCAAATCTAGGTGTCCTAATGGTTCTAGTTAGGCATTCATGTGCCTAATGTCCTTGCTTATTGCACTTATGACAGTGACCCATGTTTTTAGGCTTGTCATGCTGATTGGCATTCTTGCTCCTGCACACATTAGCAATATGTCCTTTCTTACCACAAAAATGACAATTGGTTTTTGTGTTCTTACCTTTTTCACTTCTTTCTTCAACATTATTAGATGATTCTCCTTCTTCAATGCTAATATAGCCTAGTCCTAATGTGTCATTACTAGATCTTGGAGATTTCAGTAGTTACTGAAAGTACTTGATGGCTTCATTGGGCTTGTTAAAGTTCTTTGAAATTTATTTTTCTCTCCCCAAATCATTTTGCAATTGTTCATTCTGCATCCTTAGTGTGGTGATCTCAATATCTTTGATGTTCAACTCATGATGTGCATTTATCATCTGACTTAGGGTATCCAATTGCATGTTGGATGTTATTGAAAGCTCAATTAACTTCTCTTCTAATCTGTTGGTTAGGTTCCTCTTGTCATCTTCCATCATGGCCTTATCTTCAATTGCTCTCTTCTTCTATTCAGTCACTTTACATAACATCATGACTTGAGACTCTTGCTCAATCTTGAGAGTTTTGATCTCTTCTTCTTGAGCCCTATTCTTCTCCATTAGGTATGTAATTGTTGCATCAAACTGCTTTGAGTCTCCATTTGCAAATACTTTCGTGGTGTCAATCTCCTTGTATTATGTCTCATTCTTAGCTATGGCGATGTCTTTTCTTCTCTTTAGGGATTTCCTCAATTCCTCCCTAGCTTCTTCCAGAGAATGTAGAATGAGATGTATTTCAACCTCCTAGTTCTCTATAATCTTCCCAGACTTGTAGACCTCCATCTTTAGATCTTTTCTCCAAGCTGAAAAGCTTCTCATAGTGACAACTTTTCTTTGATACCAATTGTTGGAATTTATGAGTGGGAAGTATACTTCTGATTGGGGGAGGGGGGTGGGTGGGGTCGAATCAAAAGTACAAAGCTTAACCAATAAAACTTTTAACTTAAATCAACACATGCATGTAACATATCTATATAACATGAAAGTAAAGGTATGCATGGAAATAGATGACACAGTATTTGATCACCCAGAACCCTCAAAAATGAGAAGGTAAAATAGGGGTGGGGATGATACCCACAACTTATCACTGCGGCAATATTGTAACTTGTTAAGGTTACAATGTTTGACCATTAGCAATGGTTTTCCATGTGAGAGGCCTACCCTATTAAAGGCTCTAACACCCTACTAAAGGTGTACCTGTCTAAAGGATTTACAAGACAATCACTAGAAATGTCACCTTGTTAAAGGATTTATACAATGGTTGTTAAACCAACCTAATTCCATATGATTTTCATTCTACTAATACAATTGTTAGAGAGTATAGTAGAATGTGTTGACCTAATTACTTACAATCTTCAATTGCTGATTTCAGATCACTATTCAATCTATTCTGATCTGATCGTCTCTAATCTGATGTGAAACTGTTTGTAGTGTGGATACTCTATTCTCCCAACTAATCTTGTAATTATTTTGTTCTTCTAAGTCACCTTAATGCTTCACTTAATGATTTTTCCCTCTTATCCTTCTATTCTCTGCTCTTTATCACTCTTTTTTCTATATGAATTATGAGGCTTCATCTTCCTTAAAAGGTTTTCGTGACTTAGGGTTAGGTATGAATCTACGATCGAGATTCATCCTTTTTGCCTCTTTAGCTTTTCACTTTTCTGACTGGTTGCATGTTTTTTACATAGGAAATCAAATAGATTCAATCTTATCTCTAAGCTTTGAGATCTATCCATTAGCTGTCATGCAACATGATTTGCATCTTATTTTGTGAAGGAATAAACTCTTATGTCAATACTGTGTTACTCGATACTTGTTGTTTACTGATGCTTAGAACACACAAGTGTGTTGACACTCAATTCTCAAAAGCATTATGAGATCAACAATATCTTGTGTGACTTCTAGACATATTGGTTGCCCTTATATATAGGTACCCTCTATGATGTATTCATCCAATTATCCAATTATCCAATTATTTGATATTCAATCATTTGATATCCATTCTCATTTGGTCATCATTAGTCTCTCTTGTGCTATCTACTAAGCTTCTTGATCTTGGCGTTGAATTATTGCCTTAGTCAAATTCTTATATGGTATTAGAGCTATACCAAATTCTTTCATGGTATCAAAGCCATAGGAGTTTCATTGCATAGCCATTGGAGAGATTTTTTTTGCAGGTCAAGATTGGAACTTGCTAGTGCAAATGAGATATTGGCAGCACATTCAAAAGGTAAAAAAACCCCCAAATTGACTTTTGTTTCATCAAATTTAGATATCTGAGGTGAAATCTAGAGTCATTTGATTTTTGAAGGTGTGACGACAACAATTTAAGAAAAATAGTTACAGAGGTGATTTTCAAACAATGATATCTCCCTCATACAGACTCCTTTTTTTGAGCAATTTGTTTTTTTTTGGGGTAGAATTTCATGATCTACACATTATTGTAGGTTGTTTGCAATCCCCGTTCTTGAATTTTTTCAAAAAAAAAACAAATCCTAATTTTTGCAACTTCAAAGGCTTAGTTTAGGCTCATCTAGACACATATTCAGGTGCTATTTTTTGAGAGTGAATGATTTTTTGTCAACTATCCAAATCTAGTATTAGTTTGGAGTAATTTTAAGTAGACATAATACTTTCAAATTTTGGTCTTTTTTTGGCCTATTGGTACCTATAATTAATTAGATCCTTGAGAGGTCTTGTGTCTTATCTTGTTGAGTTCGATATAGCTTCATATTTGTTGTTGTAACCATCAAAATTAGAAGTCCACTTACGCCCTAAATTGGCAAGTTGCCATTGTAATTGCACTAAATATAAAGTGCCAAATCATACATTAGGGGGGATTTCTTTGATTTCTTTTTTGCATTTTGGGGGTACACACATCATTTGATCTCATGGAGTCATGTCAAAAGTGTCACTTTGGTCTAAGATTCAAATTGACAAAAAAAGAACTATTAGAAATAAAGTGCTTTGATGATTGATCATCTAAGAGAACATAAGGAAGTGTTTCCTTATCTATATTCAAAGATATTTCCACCTAATACTAATTGGGGACATTTTTTTTCTTCTTCTTCACTTTATGTATAATAGTATAAGTAAGGAACCTTTTGCTCCTCTTAGTAAAGCAAGTAGTCCTCATGACATTTGCATGTGTCTTTGGGAAGCATATGGAGATCCACAAGTCCCTCCATTACCAAAGGACATTCTACCTCTAGTCACTCTAGTTGTGGTACCTACAACTCTAGTTGAGGTCATACCTCTTGATGCTCTTGTTGCTTCTACTGATCTAGTTCTAGCCATAGATGCTCTTGATTTAGTGTAGTAGGAAACACCATGTCTTCTTATTTCAACTTCATGAGATGACTTCCTTCTAGACATTGTAGTGTTATTTGTGGAGTCTTACATTAAAGATGTGGGAGACATTATTGATGGCATCCATCTTCTCTTTGTTGAGGAGAATTCTTCTTCACTTTTTTTGAGGGAACACTTTGACCCTCAACCACTTGATCTTTCTTTTGAGACTGACATGATTGTGGAAACTTTTTTTTAGCAGTTGGATGAGGATTCTTTTACTTCATAGGAGATATATCAACCTTTGGAGATTGTATTCGAGTTTCCTCAGACATCATATCTTTTGAGGATTCTTTACTACACCTACGGCACCACTTCTTCCTATAAGGAGGAACATCATTTAGTTTTCATCATGCATCTTCTTCAGTCATCAAGGAGCTTCCTTCATGGGTGTGCATTCATCATTGAGGGGAGGCTACATTGCTTCTCTTCCCATATCTTCCTATAAGGATGATTCATTGTCTTTGGAGTTTGATTTACTTTCATACATGGACAAGTTACCTAATTAATTATTATTACACTAAGTTACCTAAGTTTACTTAGGAATATGCATAGTCATATGAGTTGTCTTGTTGACAACACAAGAGTTAGCAACTTATTAGAGCACATGGTGTCTACAACATCTCTTTATGAGATACACCTATGTAAACTTATCCTCTCATCGTTGCACAAACTCCTATGCTCAATGGAGGATAATCCACCTTTGGTGGACATGTGCTGAGTTGTAATCCTTATCTCTTTTATGACTTCTAGACATATCAGTTGCCCTTATATACATGCACCCTCTATGATGTATTCATCCGACTATTCAATCATCTAATTTCCAATTATCTAATATCCATTCTCATTTGATCATCATTAGTCTCTCTTGTACTATCTACTGAGCTTTTTGATCTTGGTGTTGAATTATTGCCTTAGGCAAATTCTTACATGGTATCAGAGCTATACCAAATTCTTACAAATACTAGTGCATGGAATAACTTAATTAGTAAAGAATGAATGTTAAGGGAACCAAAATTGGATGTTACATCTATGATTAATGAGTTTAACAAGAAAAAGATGTTAAAAAAATTTACTCATCAAACTTATCAACTTTGGCCTATTAGTTTGGGTTCCATTTAGAGGAGAATTATAGTATATGTCTATATTTCTTTAAATGACCTTTGTGTCCTCATTAGCGTAAGGTGATAGAGAAATCACCACATTGTAGAATTCTTCTATTTTTGTCTCACTTCTTCTATCTTTGGTTCTATGCTATGTTGTACATGTGCTTGTATCCTTCTGTTGTCTATTTGTATTTGTGATATGGAAGCAAAAAACCTTTTTGGTCTCCATGATGGTGATCCTAAAAGATTCTTCTTCAATACTCTTATTCATATTTGTTCCATTGTGTTGTAGTTCCACTTCCTTTGTGGGGTGATGACATTTAATACTTGATATAATACTTACATATTATCAAATGATCATACTAACCCCATAGTTAGTAGACCCCTTTCCACTCTTGGATGTTATGTTCTCATTTCCCTTGACTTTTCTTCTTTTGGGGACATCTCATAGTGGAACCGTCTTATTCTACTTGTATATATTCTTCCATAAAGACATTGCACCTTTTAAAGTGTTATCATTGAATTTAATGTGGAGGCATATGCTCTACTCATTTTTTTCATTCTAAGCATGGGGTAGTGAATATGGATTTTGAGTCTAGCTTGGGGTACTTTAGCCATGGTTGCTTTATATTATTCCTAAGTTAGAAATAAATCAATGCATTACTTCTTATCCCCTTTCTTTCAATCCACATATTTTACGAATCCCTTTATGGATTATGCACAATCCTAAAAAATGGATTCTTTATGCACAAATTCAATTCAGGAAGTGAGTATCCTTGACATTTAGGTCTATCTTTCCTTTACATGCACATATACTAAATCTCATATATGGGCTAAACATTAAAAAATACTAAAGTTTGATATATGGGTAACACATCTTCACTAAGCCTTACCATAGTGATACAAAGAATGTTGATCTATGGGTGGGTCTTCTTATGGGTTGACTAGTGGGTTACCACCCTATTAGATTTTTTTAATGTCATATTTTTGAAACATCTCTTCTAGTGATTTCTAGTAGGTTGGCAACTCTACTAGGCGAGATAATCACCCCTTTTCTTGTTTGTGATATCTCTCTCATTATAATATGGGATTTTACAAAGTCTTAATCCCTAGAGGGCTTGATAGATTCTTTGTCTCATAGATCTTAATAAGAGTATCCTATTTCTTTTGCTCTACTTTACCAAGAGTTTGGATTGAGTCCACACTCTCACTAAAGTGGGGGATAAGCATACCATCCTAAATTGGAAGCACTCCAATTTAATGAAGGTTTACCACCTATTTAATGTGAGATCATCTCTCTCTCTCTCTCTCTCTCGCTCACACACACACACACACACACACACACACGCACGCACGCACGCACGCACGCATGCACGCACGCACGCACGCACGCACGCACGCACGCACGCACGCACACACACACACACACACACACACACACACACACACACACACACACACACACACACACACACACACACACACACACACACACACACACACATCTCTTCTCCCCTTTTATGTTCTTCTCCCTAGGTAGAATCAAGATAAAATCCAATAGATCCTCTTTAAAGATCCTATCTTCACAGTGTTAAGCTTAAGGTGAGATATATTTCCCATAGGCCCCTCCTTCTCATGCATTCATCCACTTGGAATTTAGTTCTTGCATTGAAACAAGATTTCCTTGGAATCTTGACTTGATTTTGAGATTCTAAGACCTCTTTTGGAGCCTTGAGATAGCCTTAAGGGTTTCTACACTTGACCATTAGGGAATAAATTCACTTATGATGAATCAAGGGAAATATTCACCCTTGATGGACCAACCAATAGTGAATTTTGCCCCTAATGATGCCCTATTTTAGTCCCATGTTCTAGGATGTTTGGGTGTTGATTCCTAGGGCTGGTTGGCTTGTGGGAGTTAGTTGATTATGATCTCTACACAAACCTTTCCATTTTCTCCATTTTTCGTAATAGACATATCATATTACATCCAAGCATTTAAGCTCACAAGCATTCAAGCATTCCATTGGAGACTAGGATTCAAGTATTCAAGAAATATAACAAGTTTATATTAAATACCTTTTTCAATCCATTCAAGATCCTTTGTCGAATCATTTACATCTATTCATACTCATCTTCTTGATCCAATTCTATTGGTGAAGTCAAGTACATTACATTCTATTCAAGAAGTCTAGCTTTGTAAGGTGACTTCGTACATTTACTTTACATTCATTCTATTTTAGTTATTTCAATTCAAAGTTAATTCCTAAATTGGAGCTTGACTAAGGAAAACCCCCCATCAACAACAAAAACACTTTTTTATTTCATGTTTCAGATATTGGATTGACGAACACATTGCAAATTGGACTACCTTTCCTCCATTTAGCAGAATTGCAAAATTAGAATCCACTTCAGTCTATATCATATCAAATATGATTATATGTTTCTAGTTATCATTTCTATGGTGATAGCATAGATCTCTTGTAATCTTCTTTTTCTATTCACATGAGGAATGCCCTAAATACACTTACTAATTAGATCTTGCACTTGTGTCCCTTCATATTTTTCAGTTAAACAAAATTAGATTTGCCCTAAGGATTTGATTTTGGTCTTGTCATATATGTGTAACTTGGTGGTCTATCATTGATCACTATTTTATACAATACACTTTTAAGTAGCATGCTTTGTATAGTGATTCAAAGAGGGGCATTTGTATACATGCATTTAAAAAAAACCAAATCAAATCCATCAATCAATTAAACATAAGATATTTGTACTAATTATATACAAAAATTGAATAACTATGTAATCTATTTAATAAAATAAATTCTATAGTTCATTCAATAATTAAATCCAACCCATTAAATCACATACATGGTTAAATTAATTAATTATTTGAATTAATAAAAAATGTAGTTTCCTCACCCACCACAACAAGATAAAAACCAATTCAACCAATGAGGAAACATGATTTGGAGCACATGAGTTTACAATACGTTTTTCTATCTTGGCCTTTCAATTTAAATAACTCAATCTAGTCCTCTTATTTGAGACACATCAAGAAAAACATTCAACCATTTGTCTCTAATCATAACTCTACCCCTTACCCTTGGGAAATCCTCTAAACAGGATGCATTTTTAGTGTGGTTCATGTCTAGCTCATTTGCATTACTACTATAGTCAAAAAACATTAGTATTTGGAAAAAATGAGTTCACACAACATTTGATTTAATTTGCATTGTATTTTCATTTTAACTTATCTTTCATCTCATCTTTGTGTTCTCATTCTATGGGTTGTGACTTTAAGCCTATTCTTGTATCTAAGAGTGTAATTTTAATCCTAGTTATAGAACCATATGAAGCTCTGACCCTTTTCAATCCAATTTTCTAAATAGCATAATATCTTGACATTGAATTATATTAATGTCCTATGAAGGTATTTTTGATATACAAGTAGATATCTAGATTGATTAGATTTAAAAATAAAGAAAACATAGGTGAAGTTGCATTCATATTGACTTAAATGTCGTTATGAAACTATTAAAACAAGAAAAAAAAAAGCAAGCCTTTGATTTCATCACAAGTTACACAAAGTTCAAAATTTAACTTACAAACAATTTTTGTCCCCTCAATTTCATCAGATGACACACAATATTCAACATTGAATAATAAATAAATAAATAAATAAATAAAAGAAGTCACACTTCTCCCTTAATTATATTTATTCACTCAATTTTCTCAATGTAAAGGAATACTAGACATATAAGTGATAGTAGATGAAATCAGGGAAAATTTATTATTAGGAGGAAAATTTTGAAGAGGAAAAATTCATGAAAACAAGCATCTTACAAATATTTCAGATTCAAGGTCAAGTGATTAATCAATTTTAAGAAGAAATGGGGAAATACTTAGAAATTAAAGGAAGAAAGTAAGCACCAATTTGAATGTATGACATGATTTAGTCCATCAACTTTTTCAATTAAATCATGTAAAATAAAACAATCATCAAAATAAATCATAAATAAACTATTCAAATAATACAACTGCCACTTATGAAATTCAACTTTTTAGCACCAACATGAGTAAGAATTACTAGATAGACACTTTTAACAAGAGTCTAGTACAATAAATATTTTAATTTGGGACAAAAATATAATTGTGGAACATTTTAGATCTTTAAACTAGTATTGGGGTTTGAAGGTGGAAATGTAAGAGGACTCGCCTATAACCATTAATAACCCAACTCGTATGGTGTAGTAGCTTGAGGTCGTGGGTTGCCCCAATGATCTCAAGTTCTAGATCACCCCTGGTTTGAATGGTGCACATGTGTGTACATGTCCCAAGGGGTACTAGTTCACCTTGTTTTCCCAAAATGGGTTATTGGGTGAGTAGAAGAGACACCCCCTTGGTTAAAAAAGAAATGCTTAAGACCAGGAATACACCAAATTGGAGGTTAAAATCTATTATGGACAATGCATTAAAGATACTAAAAAATCTTCAAGAATGTAATTATCAATCACATACACATGGGGGGATATATAATAGCATATAAATTAGAAAGTCATGGTGTTAATTGTATAAATGTCAAAAAGATAAAAGATATTAGGAGGAAATTGTCTCACAAAATGTATGCCAAAACTTTAGAAGCGATCAAAAGTTAAAATTTTGGCATAAATTTAGATATTAGTTTAAAGTTGGAAGAAAAAAACACAAATCAGAAGGTGTTAATAAGGAGGTGCTCATGTTAATGTGAAGTTTAATGGGAAAGTTTTGGTATAAGTGTAGATATTTTGACTAAAATAGTGGTTGAAAAATTGTTAATAGATATTCAATATTCAATTGTGCAAGTGTAGTGAATAATTTTAAAACAAGAAAATAATTAAATCTTTATGTGATTTTTGATATATGGTGGAAAATCTAAACTAAAGAGAAGTCAATATTCAAAAGACCATTAATAAAGGACTTTAAGAGATGGAGTGGAGAAGAAGTTGAGCAGTTGGCCACGTTGGTAATCTTTATGTGATTTTTGATATATGGTGGAAAATCTAAACTAAAGAGAAGTCAATATTCAAAAGACTTTCAGTAAAGGACTTTAACAAATGGAGTGGAGAAGAAGTTGAGCAGTTGGCCACGCTGGGTTTAGAAACAAGGTGATGTGGGAGCTTTCATTTTTTAGTTTAAAAAGGCTACTACTAAATTTAGCAAAAATAGCTTTTAACAATTAAAATAAATTCAAAATATTGCTAAATATAGATGTAGAAAAGAGGTGGCATCATTAAGTATTGACATGGATTACATAGTAATCATTTCAATTTGAACAAGAATATCATTTTCTCCATTTTTTGAAGATTGTAGATAAATGTAAAGGAGAGATAAATTGAAGAACTCATCATAGAATTTATTATGACTCTTAAAACCTTGATTGTTATTGTTTATATTTTAATAATATTCTAAATTTATAGTATTAATATAATCTTATATGACACTAGCCTTCTCCTGATTAGAAAAAGTAGATTAGAAAAAGAAGTTAGTCAAATATACTATAAAGACAAATCCCTTTTACATTAACCCTTTCTATTGCAAACAACCTCAATACTTATAGTATCTAAATAATAATAACAATGAACACTACCAAAAATATGTTTAACCTTGCTACTACATGTTCAGTACCATTAAAGATGTGTCTGCTTTAAGTTCTCAATTTAAAACACAATGATTTTTTTAAATTTTTTTATATAGTTTTGTCCATTTAACTTGACAGAACCTTCTCTAATAGATAGAAGAGGTTAGAATTCCATTTAACTTGATAAATGAGAAATTGACTAGATCATTTGCTTGCTAAGTGATCACTACCATTAGCATTGTAAGCTACACAAAAAGGTTACAAGCCCTAATCTTCTACAGATGTCATTGCTCTCAAGTCTCACTTCATGGATATAAAATGTTAAGAAATTCCCTCAATTTTATTACATGACACACAATATTCAACATTGAATAAAAAATAAATAAACAAAAGAAGTCACACTTCCTCGTAATTACACTTATTCACTCAATTTTCCTAAAGTAAAGGAATACTAGACATATAAGTGATAGTAGATGAAATTAGTGAAAATTTATTATTAGGAGGAAAAAAATTGAAGAAACTTTTCAAGAGAAAAAATTCATGAAAAAAAACATCTTGCAAATATTCCAGATTCGAGGTCAAGTAATTAATCAATTTTAAGAAGAAATTGGAAAAGACTTAAAAATTAAAGGAAGAAAGTAAGTGCCAATTTGAATTTATGACATGATTTAGTCTCTCAAAATTTTCAATTAAATCATGTAAAACAAAATAGTCATCAACTCAAATCGTAAATAAACTATTCAAATAATACAACCATCACTTGTGAAATTCAACTTCTAGCACCAAAATGAGTAAGAATTACTAGATAGACACTTTCAACAAGAGTCAAGTACAATAAATATTTTAAATTGGGACAAAAAACTATTGTAGAACCTTTAAACTAGTATTGGGGTTTAAAGAAGGTGGAGATGTACAGGGACTTGGCTATATAACCATTAATAACCCAACTCATCTAGTGTAGTGGTAGAGCTTGAGGTTGTGGGTTACCCCAATGGTCTCAGGTTCTAGATTGCCCTAGTTTGAATGACACACATTTGCTACAAGGGTGATGTGTGCCCCAAGGGGTACTAGTTCACCTTTTTTTCCCAAAATGGGTTGTTGGGTGGGTTGTAGAGACATCCCCTATTAAAAAAGAAATTCTAAAGACTAGAAATACACCAAATTAGAGGTTAAAATCTATTTTGGACAATGCATTGGAGATACGAAAATTATCTTCAAGAATGTCATTATCAATCACATACACATTGTAGAAAATCATGGTGTTGATTGTCTACATGTCAAAAGATTAAACGTAATTGGAGCAAATTGTCTCATAGAATGTATGCCAAATATTTAGAAGAGATCAAAAGTTAAAATTTTGGCATAAATTTAGCAAAGACTAATACTAGTTTAAAGTTGGAAACAAAACACAAATCAAAAAGTGTTAATAAGGAGGTGCTTACATTAATGTGAAGTTTAATAGGAAAGTCTTGGTATCAAGTGTAGATATTTTGACTAAAATAGTGGTTGAAAAATTGTTAATAGATATTCAAGATTCAATTATGCAAGTGTTGTGAATAATTTTAAAATAGGCAAGTAATTAAATCTTTATGTGATTTTTGATATATGGTGGAAAATCTAAAGTAAAGAGAAGTCAATAATAGAAAAACCATTAGTAAAGGACTTTAAGAGATGGAGTGAGAAGAAGTTGAGCAATTGGCCACGTTGGGGTTAGAAACAAGGCAGGCGATGTGAGAGCTTTCATTTCTTAATTTAAAAGGCTACTACTAAATTTAATAAATGTAGCTTTTAACAATTAAAAGAAATTCAATATGTTGCTAAATATAGATTTAGAAAAGAGGTGGCATCATTAAGTATTGACATGGATTGCATAGTAATCTTTTCAATTTGAACAAGAATATCATTTTCTCTATTTTTCAAAGATTATAGATAAATGTAAAGGAGAGATAAACTGATGATCTCATCATAGAATTTATTATTATTCTTAAAATTTTTATTGTCATTGGTTATATTTTAGTAATATTCTAAACTTATAGTATTAATTAAGCTGATAGGCTTATATGTGGGAGCTATGCTACCGATTTTTACAATTTCGCACTAGAAAATTGTCAGCCTCACCAAAAATTGGTTACTTTGAGTTGCTTTCCCATTATTTTAAGATTATTATAAATTCTTTGTATTTTCTTTAAATTCCTTCCTATTCTTGTCTATTTGTTTCTCTAATTTTTCCCTCTTGTATTGATTGGTTGTATCAAAATATTTCCTTTGAACTTGTTTTTTTCTTTCCCATGTACAATCATTTTAGGTTGCATGTCTTTAAATTTCCCTTCTACATAGTGTGGGGTTTATTAGACTTGTGCATTTTCTCATATGTGTAGTTGTTTGGAGCACTTATATTTTGGATAAGTGGTTTTAGATCAATTTGTTTTAATAGTTTTTAATCTTTACATATTTTTGTGTTTTCTATAAGAAATAAAGAAATCCTATTTGTCATGAAAGTGACTTGTTAATGTAGAGCTCCATTTTGCAAAATCTCTAAACATTGCAATTTATGTTGGGCATTCACTATTAACAAAGACATGGCTCTATAGGTTCCACACATTACAAATAAAGAAACACACTTTCTATCATTTCTATTTGGTTCAAATCTTATATTAAACATGTTTGTATATTGCTACACTAGTAAATAGATTACCATCAATAATATCATCTTATTGTAGTAAGAAACAATGTATTTTGACACATGTGTCATTGCATTTATTAGAAATAGTTTTACATGTTGCATCCTTCACATCATATTCTCTTACTCCATCCTTTTGGCACATTGAATTTTTTTGATCATCATGGTTTCTCTTTTTCCTCTAATACTAATGGCTATTGTGATACAAATTGCCAATTTTGAATAATAGCATTCACCTCAAATTCTAATCATAGTCATCTTAAAAATCTTCCATATTCCCATTAGTTTAAAATTGCATATGTACAAAACATAAGTAAGATAAGGACATGCAATATTACCTAGAAATGAGCAAAGGATTTTAAAGACCATGGACCATATGTTAGTATATTTGTATTTGAATTTCTCACTCTTGTCTATTGTTCTATAAATGAGATTATACATGGCAGACATTCAATTCAAAGGGCACTTTTTGAATGCCAATTAATAAGACAAAATAGTTATTTACATGCAAAAGGAAAGAACAAGATTTTTGATAATAAATTGAAAAATATAGAAATGTTTTAATTCTATCTAAATCTTAGTTGTAAATTAATTCCTTAATTATTCATTTAAAAATTTAAAAAATTTTGATTTATTTTAATTTTAAAATATGTAAAAGTTTGAATAAAAATTAAATAGAAATTTTTTTTTATACATTTAAAAAAAAATTAGAAAGTTTTTATGTTTACATTTTTTAGAAAGATTCTCCATATATCTAGATTTTAGTTTTAGATTTATATATTGGTTGAAATTTTCAAAAAAAGAATGTAATTAAATTTTAAAAGTTGAATTGGTTTACATGCAAAAAAGGGAAATAGGATAAAAAGGGTATTTATATATGTGGATTAATTTTTATATTTAAAATTTCACAACCTAAAAGATATTGTATGAGTATCAATTTAAAGTCACTAAAATTCTACCATTGTATAGTATAAGTTTCATTTTATTAAAAAAAATACAAAATATACTTAACATAAATGTATTAGTATAAATAAATAAATAAAAATATCAAATCACTATTTAATAATTTTTATTTTTAAATTATATTTATCTAATATTTCTTCTATCAAATATAATAGATATTAAAAAATTATGTTTGAATAACCTTGACTAAATGAATCATTTAAGAAAAAATACATACAGTGAATCTATCTTACAATTTGAAATAAAGTAGTGTTATAAACTTAGATATGGTTACGGTGTCAAATTGGGTTATGGTTTTCAGAGAGAGGATTATGGATAGAGTCAAAGTTTAGAGTTATGGTTATGATTAGAGTTGTGGCTAGGGTTGGGGTTTACATCATGATTAGGGTTAGTATTAGATTTATGGTTAAGATCAAGCTAGATTTATGCTTAGGATCAAGGGTTAAGATTAAGATTAGCATTTACATCATGCTTAGGACTAAAACTAGGGTAAATTTTAACATTAGGTTTATTGTTACTCTTAGGATTGTGGGTATCTTTATGTTTATTTTTAGGTGAATCTTAGGATAAGGGTTAATACTATAGTTAGAAATAGTACTAAAGGGATACAAAAAAAAATTATCATAGTTTTTTTTCTTAAGATCGTAGTTAGCTTTTTTATGTTAGAATGATCTAATTACACTTAAGTTATTATATTCATCTTGTGCTTAGGATCAAGGGTAGTGATTATGATTAGCAAATTTGTATCATTCTTACCACTAGAGATAGGGTCAAGGTTAACCTTAGGGTTATTGTTGCTCTTAGGATTAGGACTAGATTTTTAGTTATAGATGTGGATATATTTATGTTTATTATTAGCTAAAGCTTGGGATAAGGGTTTATATTATAGATAGAAATAATATGAGAGGGGTAAATTAAAAATAATCACATGTTTTTGCTCAAGATCATAGTTATATTTTTTTACTATTGAATGATAATTGCATTTAAGTTATGAGTTCGATTAGACTAATAGTTATGGTAAAGGTTATCGTTAGACATTGAGATAGGAATACTCTTATGGTAAGTGTTAGATTTTGGACTATAATTATAATTATAATTGAGTACTTGGATTAAGGTTAGCGTTAGTAATACTATTAAGATTAGGGAAATGATTAGAAATATATTTAAACCTATAACCTAATCATAATACTAACCCTTAGCCTAAAATAATGATTAAAACCTTAAACCTAGCTACAATGCTAACAATAATCTAAAAATAATCATATCCCTAACTCATACACACAACCTAATCCACCTTAAAACTCTAACACTAAATTTTATGTATGTCCTAAAGTTGGCCATTATTTAATGTAACCCAACCCTTTCCATTATCCTAATCTATAGGTTTAGTGTAAAGATTCAAGTAAGTTTAGGATTAGGGTTCAATTAGGATTGAGTTTTTATCATAGTTACAAGAGAAATATTATATTCATGGTTACAATTAAAATATAATTAAGATTGAAATAATGTGTGTAATGATATAATTAGTTTAGGTTTTAGGTTTAATTAAGGTTAGGATATAATTTAGGCTAATATTTTTCTACTAATTTTGTAATTAATACATCTGCCCCACCTCCCAAATCCCCCTTCCAAAGCCATTTCCCTCTTTTTCTGTATTCATAATTTTAAATTTAATGATAATATTCACAAGGCCATTGTGTATATCATTCATGTATTTAGTACAATCATACTAACCTTGCATATGTGTTGTTGCATTCAATACTTCTCAAGAAGCTCTTTATCAATATGTTATCGACTTATTAAAGCTTTGGGAAATCATTTAATTATGTTTTAATTACTGTTTATGTTCATTTTTTCTCATTCAGTTCAACAAAAAAAATCATCCCTATCGACTCATCATTGCATGTACAAAAACGTGCAACTACTAGTATAATCTTATATGACACTAGCCTTCTCCAAATTAGAAAAGGAAGTTAGTGAAATATACTGCATGAGAATTTGACCAACTTATAGTATACTCGTGTCTAATTTTAAAGCCAAATCCCCTTTACATTAGCCCTTTCTATTGCAAACAACCTCGAGTCTCACTTCAGATGCCAGTGCTCTCGAGTCTCACTTCATGGATATAAATTGTTACGAAATCAAATTCATATTGCTGAAAAAATGTGTTTATAAAAAACAAACAATGCTTCCAAAAACGTTATGTCAAAGTTCTCATTAGTTGAAGTCCACGTGATTTACGTACGTAACAAATCTTATATACAAGCAAAAGAAGCTCCATTTCATATGCCTCTCTCCAAAGCACTTAGCTGGACTAAATGTCTTTTAAATAGAATGTGTTTATTTGTTGAGTGCAACCGTATTGCTTTCCTTTTTCAAATAGAATAGGTGAATTCTTTTTACACCTGTCTTCTGTATCAGATAAATCTATTTCATCTTTTTTGAAATAGAATGGAATGACATGTTTTTATAATCCACTAGATAATCTATCTGAAACAGACAATCCAGAGCTCAAGAAACAACATGCAGTCTTCTTCATCATCTGAGAGGTCTTGTGAGGTCTCTTGGAAATCATTGAAGCTGAAGATATTCTAGGTTGATATGACTTACAATGCTTCAATCCACATTTATAACACCCCTTGTGTTTTTTCTTCCTGCAATTCGAATCCTCCGGCTTGGCCAGATGCTCCACACATTTCACTTCCTCCAGACTTGAGAAGGATTGGGATTTTCCACCATAGAACTTTGATAGCCCTCTCCTGAAAATCCCACAAAATTTGAACCCAAATCAATAATAATAATAAGGAGAAACGAAAACGAAAAATACAAGATAAATCTACTCAATCTTTTACAACCTTGGGCCATCAAAGTTGGTGATGAATAGCAATAAACTAGTGAAGAAAAATGGTTAAAATTAGTCAAGAAAATGGTTGCAAAACTAGCCAAGAAAGTGGTTATAAATTTTTTAGAACCTTCACAACTTTGATACACAAGATTTTGAGATGATGCACCATTATTGGATATTCCGCCCTCACAAATCTGTTCAATATTTAAAACTACTTACTTGGGACATTAGAATTGATGATGAATACCTCAAGTTAGATTCAAGTAATAAACTAGGTAAGAAAGTGGTTACAAAAGTTTTAGAGCGATGCATGAGATTTGAGATTATTGATGTACCATTATTACATCTTGCCCTCTAATAAATCTATTCAATATTATTTGAAAAAATATCAAAATTGATGATGAATAGTTCAAGTTGTAGATTCAAGTAAACTACCTAAGAAAGTGGTTACAATTTTTGAAAGAGCTATTACCATATTGATACATGATATTTTTGAGATGATGCACCACTATTAGACCTTCTGCCCTAATAAATCCATTTAATCATTAAAACCAGTTATTTAGAACATCAAAATTGGTGATGAATACCTCAAGTTGTAGATTCAAGCAATAAACCAGTCAAGAAAGTGATTACAAAACTAGCCAAACAAGCTATTACAAGATTTCTAGAACCATTTTCACACTGTATTCAACTTCAAAACTGTTTACTTGGGACATCAGTTGACATCATAATTGATGATGAATTGTAGATTCAACCAATAAACCAGTCAAAAAAGCTATAACAAGATTTAGATCCATTTTCACATTGTATTCAATCTTTAAAACTGTTTACTTTGAACATCATAATTGATGATGAATTGTAGATTCAACCAATAAACCAGTCAAACAAGCTATTACAAGATAGAAACCAGTTTTACATTGTATTCAACTTTGAAACTATTTATTTAGGCTACTGTAACTGGTGTTGCTATTGCAAGATTTAGAACCAGTTTTACAGTGTATTCAACTTTAAAACTGTTTATTTGAGATATTATAATTGATGATGAATTGTTGATTCAACCAATAAACTAGCCAAACAAACAAGCTATTACAAGATATAGAACCAGTTTTACATTGTATTCGATCTAAAAACTATTTATTTGGGACATTATAATTGATGATGAATTGTAGATTCAACCAACAAACTAGTCAAGAAAGTTATTATGAAAATCTTAGTACCATGTCCACATGAATATCTACTATTTTGAAACGTATGAAATTAAGATGCAAAACTAGAAGATCTTCCACCCAAATGTAGGATAATAAAATAAAGAAATCACTGGAAAAACCACTTACTTGAAAGGCAGGCCTGCTATGAGAGAGCCCATTTGATAGAGAGGTCCAGAATGAGCTTCTATAACATCTTTGCTTTCCATACAAAACAAGTTTGAATCTTTGTCATCCATGGCAATGGCACAATACAATCTTCAAAACTCTCCGTCTGCAGCAAAAATGATAATAATATTACCGACTCCCCCATTTTTCTTTTGAAGCAGACCAATAGGTCATCTCGATGCTGACTGTACTTCCCGGGTCCACGTGTCGTGTACGTCATGAAAAGAGATGAGCTATGATTATATATGCTAACCGTATTTTTCTTGCCACGTCAGCCCCAGGCGCTTTTTGAAAATCACATTAAATTATTGGCGGGTCCCACGTTGGGGGAAGATGGAGTTGGGGAGTGGTGGACGGTGAGGGGCACGTCGCCATCGAAAGCTAGGCCGGCACGTGTGGGGCCATGTGGGAATTTAATAATGTTTTACCGTACCTAAATCCTTATCATCATCATAAACGTGAATGGGCCATATCTTGTCTTCCACAAACATGATCTCTTTGGAAAACCACATCGTCCTTATCCTCTTTAATCACACTCTAAACATTCTTACTTGTCAAGGAACAACTTTTTATGGTTGTCATGCACATTCTCCCTTGTGTTTATCTTCACCTTTTCAAAGTTTGGTAGGTACAGGTGCTGCCATGTTTATATGGGAAGGGAATAAAATGTGATTTTTTGGAAGGGTGAAATGTTTTTGTTTTTTTATTTAAAAAAATTAAATTATTTATTAATTTTCATGCTGTTTTATATAAGGATAGTAATTTTTCAGAATCCATTACAATGTTTGCTATGTTTTTTGGGTAGATAAATAAACGTTTTGGATCACACCCTTGATTCATTTTTTTTCTCTAGCTTATCATCGTGTAAGTGTGATCCAAAAAAAACAATGTTGTTTTATATAAGGATAGTAATTTTTCGCAATCTATTACAATGTTTGCTATGTTTTTTTTCGGTAGATAGATAAACGTTTTGTATCACACTCTGTGATTCATTTTTCTTCTCTAGCTTATCATTGTGATAAGTGTGATCCAAAAAACAATGTTGTTTTATATAAGGATAGTAATTTTTCACAATCCATTACAATGTTTGCTATGTTTTTTCGGTAGATAAAAAAACGTTTTAGATCACACTCGGCGGTCCATTTTTCTTCTCTAGCTTATCATCGTGATAAGTGTGATCCAAAAAACAATATTGTTTTTTATAAGAATAGTAATTTTTCACAATCCATTACAATGTTTGCTATTTTTTTGGATAGATAGATAAACATTTTGCTTAAATTTATTTTTATAAAATTTGGATTTTCTCATATATGATTTCAATAAAATAGTTATGTTGTTTACCATTTTGTTGTTTCATATTTAATATAGATACTAATCTAAGTTATCTAAGTTATTCATTCTGTGATGTGATGCCATTAACTTCTTAACACTTTTTTAAAATAAAATTTGGACTTTTTAATTTCTCACATCTACATTGTCTATGTGTTGCTATCCATCTATGCTCATGTGAATTAGCCTTTAAGTGGGCCATCACTATTTTGGAATGGTGAAGTTTACTATCTATGTAGTCTTTTGTTTATTTAATTTTGTGATAGTTTTATTTAATGTAAAATTGAATTTTATGGTTATCTTTGTTTTAAATAAAGTGGTTATATTATTATGTGTCTTATGTTATTTTATATTAATATATGTATTATTATAAGTTTTCAAATTGTTATGCTTATTTTTATTTTAAATAATGTAGTTACCTTGTTTACTTTCTTGTTGTTTGGTATTTGATAAAGGTGTCAATATAAGACGTTCACTCCAAAATGTAATGCCAAACTATATATAATGTTTCTTTTTAGAAAATAGAAATAATCTCATTTCTCATGTAACTTGACAAATTATCTATGTATTGATATTGCATCTATCATTATATAACCTAATATTTTAAAACATTGTCTATGTGTTGATAGACATAGATCTTTTTAAGTGGGCCATCAATATTTTGGAATGGTGGAGTCTACTATCTATGTGGTTTTTTATTTATATAATTTTGTATTAGTTTTTTTAATGCAAGAATTGATATTATGTTTCTTTGTTTAAAATAAAACAATTAAATGATTTTAAAATATAAGTACTATTATAAGCTATCTTAATTTATTGTTGTACTTATCTTTATTTTGAATAAAGTAGATAAGTTTTCTTTTTGTTTGGTATTTAATATAGATGTCAATATAATATGTTTTTTCTATGATGTAATGTCAAACTATGCACAACCTTCATTTTTTTATAAAATTGGGCCATTCTCTTTCTCATTCTCATGTAGCTCTAGGCATTAGTATCAATACCTGTAATGATATGAGCTAGTCTTTAAGTGGACCATCAATATTTTGACCTTCACTTGATTATCCTAATTTTTTTTCTTAGATACATATTTAACTTAGTATTAATATTTGAGTACTTTTGTGTGTTATTATCCAACTTGTAGATCCATTTATCAATCCATTTCATTCACATGTTCTTCCTTGTGTTTGACTTTTTCTCTATCACCATTCCAATTCAATAATGTTTTTCAATATTATTTTAGAAAATAACTTAGTGCCTAAATCATTTTTGATATGTCTTAATGGGGAAGTACATTTTTCAAATAATAAATTAGCATTAAAATTTGATATATTAATATTAAAATTGTGCAAGATTAACTACTTTTATTCTATGGCCAGTGGCGTTCCACAACAATCTTTAGAACCATCTCAAAGGTTGGCCTAAGATTCGATCTTCTAAAATCTATAATTATCTTTGGAAGGCATCCCCATCTATTTTAATGTAGGAAATTTGGAATGAAAGGAATCATAGAATCTTCATGAATGAGGAGCTATCTATCCCTTCTTTCTTAAATAAAGTAGAGGCTAGTGTTAGAGAAAATATCAACAACAATCTTAGAAACTTGATCAAAGAAAAATCATCATTTTCTGTCTGGGATGCAAAAATGGGGAAAAATTGGCGCAATAGATTATTAACCCTCCCATGATGGACTCTAAAGTTGATAAGCAGGCAAGAGATAATTGTAATTGGAGTCCTCCACCAAGTGGGTGGGCTAAATTGAACTTTGATGGTGCATTGAAAGGTAATCCTGGGAATATTGGGAGAGGATGCAACATACATGCTAGTAGTTAAGAATGGCTAGCCAAATGTGCTAAATTCATAGGAAAGGTTACAAATAACATTGTAGAACTGGAGGCCTTAATTGAAGGATTACATTTTAAGTTTAGAATTGGGGATTAGGAAATTGGTTATTGAGGGAGATTCTCAAATCATTTTAAATGAAATTTAAAAATGAGGAACTCCTAATTGGCAAGTCAACTCTAAATTAGAATGTGGAAGGCTCTAGAATTAATAGACAAATTAGAGGCAGTTTGAATTCAACACATTTACAAAGAAGGAAATAAAGATGCTAACTCCCTAAAAAATGCAGGAGCAGATGGAGAGGAAATATTTGTTAAAAAAGAACCAAACACTCTTAATTAATTATTAATCAATTCCATTTATAGAAAATTTAATGACTAAATGGATGTTAGTAATCATTATGATAAAGTAAAATTCAGTTACTACCTTTTCTCTGCATAATTAATAGTATTTGATCCTTTTATAATGGTTAAAGATAGACAATGGATTTTTTATTTATTTTTAAACTAATTCTCTAACAAGGATATTGGGCAAGAATTTATAATATTGCACCTGACTCTACACTCTTTACCTTTATGGGAAAATAATGAATAGAAAGAAACTATTTTGCATTCAAAACTTGGAAAGTTTATAACAAGTTCTTCCTAATGAAAGGGAAAACTCATGGATTAAAACATGTGAATGTTATAAGGAAAATACAATGTCTTGCTAGAAGATCTAAATTATTACTCCTTTTCAGCAAGAATAGTTGTAACTTCTTTTATTTAATTAATATAATTGAAGGTTTTGACTTTTTACTAATCCAAACTATATATATATATATATATATATATATATATATATATATATATATATATATATATATATATATATATATATATATATATATATATACTCTATTTTTTATTTAACGGACTACTCCCCTAAACTTCACACCCATAAAAGATTATTGACATATTTGAATAGATTTCTCTTAGAATTCTAAGTGTAAAACCCTCCACCCCTTGCATTTTTAACCATATATCTCCCAACTAAACTAATGAAAATCAATAATGGGATACTTGTATTATTCCATTATTTTTAATGTATTTTTCTTGAGAATGAAGTTAATTTGTTTTTTTTTCTTTGAAATGAAATCACACTAACTTGGTCATAAACCCTATGAAATTCTAATCTATACTTATGTAAATTTTTAATTTATGCATCTTAGTTTACAATTTGCATCAAGACACCATGTTAAACATTTTTTAATAGATATATAAAAAAAATCTAAAGCTTTTCTTTGGATACCACATAATTTTTCAATCAAATACTTCTAAGGGTTGATATAATTTAGTCAATGGTTAAGAGATTTGATTTGAAACTTGCTTGTGATTTTTCTTTCCCTCTTTTTTTTCTCTTTATCTTCCCAACTACTAAATTTGTGCTCTACAATGTTCCCAAATAAAATTCTACGAAGAAGATAAATTATCATGTTGTGACATTTGATAAATTAATGATATTTCTATTTGTGTGTGGATAATGACAATGATCATTTATTTTTATTAGGAATACTTTACAAATGACTCTATTTAAAATAGATTTGATGGGTCATGTGAAGGCATTTTATCTCCATATTAAATGCTCTTATGGTAGCCCATATATATGTTGTTCATTGCTCCTTGCTATACTCTTTAAACGTAAAGTGATGTATTTTGTAAAGAAGCACTCAGTTGTTGTGTTTATTATGGGAGGGATATATCTATCCTAGGATCTCATAAACTACTTTTGTGAATCTATGGCATTGTTTTCTCTTTTTGTTGTAGTTACTTCCAAAAGATAAAGATTTTGAGGTTGTTATTCCAAGTTAAATTAGTTTTTTCTTTCTTGTGTTTGTATCTTGTTTTTCTAAAAATATATTAATATTTTGCATGCCTTATTATTTTCTTTATTCATCCCAAGTTCTCTCAAATTTCTCTTTATTGCTATACATTTTTTGCCATGCCACAATATTTTTAAAAAAGAAATATAAATTAATACGACTAATTTTTAAAGCTATACTTATTTTTTCAAAGATTTTTTGATGTTTCTCTACACTCTTTTTCATGCCATGAGTTTAAGATTGTGCTAATTTTTTATATATACAGGTTATTATTTTCTTTTTTCATCCCACATTTTTAAAATATCTCTTTATTGCTCTTGACTCTTTTTCATACCACATTTTTATAGAAAAAATTATGACCCAATGTGATTAATACTTTACAAGTCAAGGTAATCATTCGAATTTTTTATTTGACCACTTGTTGAAAATGATGCATTACTGCTGCCATCTACTTTCTAAAAGTTCTCTTTAAGGGTTTTCTTTAAGATTTCTAGATTCTTATTAGAATTATGAGAAATTTTCCATAAAGAGATCATTTTAAATTGTGGTGAACTCCTCTATAAAATAATTTCCAATGTCTAACTCTTACCATCCTTAACCCAAATCATTAACAAAAAAAAACATAATCAACCATACATTTTCCATTGATATTGCCTAAATTTTATCTTATTCTATTTCATTGCATATAAGCATGTTATAACAACTACATGAGCATAACATTTCTACCTCATGCTATGTAACATTCTTATTTACATCTACTAATCTTATTTTCTAAAGATGATCTTCTACACCATCTAGGCTATAGCATTTAATTTTTCTATTTTCTCTCTTTTCTCAAAGTGAGGAATTGATGAATTATTACATTCATGCAATACCATTAAGACTTCCCCCAAAGTTTAAAATATTGAGATATAACCTTTTAGCAATGAATAAGGGTCTTTAGAGTCTAAGTTCCTTTTATTATATATTTGATTCTCTAACCACAAAGTAAAAAGTGATTATAATTAATACTTAACTATGCTTCATTAATTTAAATCATATGTATTCACATTTTCTGGTCATTTTTCTCCATTAAAAAAAAATTATTCTACAATAGAAATTGGGAATAGATTGAGAGTTAATTCCCATAGTTGTAAGGTACATTAGGAATAAGGTACCTTCTCAAGAAAAATATGATTGATGATTCCTTGATAAAAGAGATGTCCATACAATATCTAGATACTCTTGGGGATTTAGTTCTTTTTTGTTTCTTGGAATGAAGAGAGACATTTATATACTAAACACAATGTCTAGCCAAGATCTTATTGAAGCTTTAAAAAGATAAAGATGCAAGAGATAGATGAGGATTTTTGTGTACCTAGAAATGAAATAGGAAGTATGTTGACACAAATCTAACTTTATATAAGTTAAGAGCCTACATACACTTATACTATTTTTATCTAAAACTCCTAGATGGTACTTCCCTATGGTTTTAATTTAGAATATAATAGTTGGAACATTTTGTTCATGGGAATAGAGTTTTCTAGCCCTTATATTTCCTATGTTTTTAATGGAAAATTAGAGATTTTTTCAATTAGATCCTAATCTTCCCTAAATAGCTTTAAGAACTAGATAACCTGTATCTATAAACTTAGAAACAAGGGAAAATTTTGTAGAAATATGTTTTCCTTGGTCAAAACTTTATGTAGGTATTAACCTTGAAAGTAGAATCATACAAATAAATTATTGTTCAATGTGAAATAGAAGCTAGATCTGAATCACAAGTCACCTTATGCTTTGATGAGGTGATTCTTCTTCATACATAATCACATGCATTAATACAACAGTCTTTGACTGCAAACAAAAAACTTAAAGGAATAATAAGGTTTTACACCATTAGTGTTGTGGTTTTTACAATGCATGATGATGAAGATGAATTCTTTATGGATGATGTGGATGCTATAATAATTTGATAATTCCCTTTAAATCTTGATCTTGGTTCTAGAGAGAGAGAGAGAGAGAGAGAGAGAGAGAGAGAGAGAGAGATAACATATTTCATGTGTCACTTTTAGTCATACTCCATGTTGGAGTTCTTTCTTGTAAAGAACATATCAGGTAGATTTAAACCCGATACTAAGAAACAAAGACTAGGGACAAGCCTTAGGATGGGCTAAATCCTATGTTCAGCAAGGTTACATCTTAGTTTTGGACCAATTAACAGAGTCATCAGGACTCACTTCACTTTATGCTTTGCTAAGCCAAGGTGGGAAAACCTAAGGGATACCATCTTATTAACTTGATACTCTTCTATGCAAGATTATCCCCTATAGCAGAAATGGTCAATATTCTTCTTCAATTTGCTAACAATTTTCTTGATTATAGAAGCCAACTACAATCAAAGAAAGAAACAACAAATAAGCCATGACCCACAATTCTAGCTCTTCAATATGTAAAATGGGAAATTGATATTCATTTAAAGATTTGATTTTCTCAGCATAACTCGGGTATGCAACAATAGAGAACATGTATCTTTCAAGCTAACCAATTTCTTATCCATTGGGCACCAAATAAACCTTCACATATAGATGGATACCTGAAGTATACTCATATATTCAGATATCTGATCTATCTATTTCACTTGCAAACAAACATCAATCTTCATGACAACTCTCATACTTATGGTAATATCCTCCTGGTGTAACCCACAACCCTATCAGTACAAACAAGCATTTACTTGGCTTCTTTGTTCCAACAACAAGTTTATCCTAAAATACAAGTTGAAAGGATTGCAACTGAGTTCAAGCTCTTAGTTCTTAAACACAAAATATTGCAAATAACAGAAGAAGGAGACGAGAATCAAAATGAAACTAAAGAAATGAAGCTCTTGCATTAATCTCCTTGAAACCAACACATCATCTACATATCAAAATTCAGAAAATACACAAAGAACTGACTGTGACATATGAATGCTTCAAAAGAAATACAATATTGATGTTCATATCATAGGAACACTGGGAAAATTGGTATCACAAATATTAGGAAATTCTCTAACTCTAGAACCAGATTGGTCTCACAATCCTCAGAAAATCTCCAAAAAATTGGAACCCTTTACAATGAGCAGACAAGGAAGATATATAGGAGAGAAGATATTCAGGAAATATAATTTGGAAATGACATCTATCCCACTGAGAATGTCTTCAATCTGAAGTTGTTAAAACTAATCATCCTTCAACTACTTGCAATTGAACTCATAAATGAGGCCAAAATATTTGATATAATTCCACTTTAATAATCTGCAAAATATCATACGGAGAAAATATCAGGATTGTATTACAAACTGTACTAGAACTTCAAAATCTGATTTTTACTTGTCATATCAGTTTTGCTGTGAAATTCACTTGTGTTGTTGGCCAAAATACAATTGCTTCCACCACCTTCAAAAACATTCAATTCATCCTTCAAATTGCTGGAGAAGTCAAATTAGATGAAAATATGTCCATATCTAATTGTAATTTCATTTGCAACATTAAAATTGCACAATTCACTATGAAGCCCCCAAAATTTTTTAAAAACCTCCAGTAGCTTTTACCGATTGACACCTACACAAAATTTGACTTCAAAAATGGAAAATTCACTCTTTTTCGATTTTGACGATATATTACACTATACATTTTGGATGAAAAATGCCCCCCTGAAACCATTTTGAAAAATATGCCTCCCAGACTTAATAGAGCATATTTAGAATTGAAAATTTTAAAAAAGGTCATATAGTCAAACTATTCAAATATTTCAATTTTAAAATCTGAGCGTTGGAGAATCATTTGAAATTTGGTTTTTAAATCATTGTCTTCTTTCTCTCCTCCCCCTTTGCCACATGTCAATCTTAGATTCACTGCTCATCACTCTGGCAGGCCCCCTGATGACTGGGGACACATGTCATCAAATCGCTACCTTGCTATGCATAACTTTCGCACATCTTTCTATAGCGAGTTAGTGATAACCACTGATTTTGCTTTGATCCTATGGCAGACATTTGATACAACCCTTAAGAGAACAATGGTGGGTCCCTCACTCGCTACTTCGCTATACATAACTTTCGAGCACCTTTCTATAGCAAGTTAGTGAGTATTGTCGATTTATGCTTGATCTGACGATTTAGAATCATTGACATGTTCTATGCATGGGGGTGGGTCCAAGATACTGTTGTCGCTGAGCTGGCCTAACATGCTAGCACACATATATATTATTTAATTTCCAATGACATCATGTTTCCTTGACTCTACCATGTTTGTCATTTTCAGGCATGTTGCTACCTTGCTACCGGAAAAACACCAACTTCTCAGCTAGCGAGATAGCAAGCTCTAGTAGAGTCAAAACTTTCAGCCTAAAAATGCTAAGTAGGATGCCAATGTGTCATTTAATCTGCACAACTCATTTATGACGAATCACTTGTTTGAGGCCCATCTCTTTTAAAATTTCCATTACATCACAACCTTTCGACTAGTTGCTACCTCACTACCAGCAAAACACCAACTTCTCGGCTAGCGAGATAGCGACTCCTGACGGATTCATAATTCTGGTGATGGAGAACACAAAACATATTGATTGAAAATTCGTCAATCAATACTAGTGTCAGAGAAGATGGTCACACATTTTTATGAACTTGCATGAGAATTTCCGCAATCACATTAGTTTTTAAAAAAATGTTGCTACTTCCTTTAAAATTCGGGCACTCGCTATGTCACTACCAATAGGTCACATAGATTTCTAATAGCGACTTAGCGAGTCACCGGAGAAATCGCAATTCCGGTGACACCATTTACAAATTCCTCCTTGTGTGCCCTTTCTGACACTGACAATCCTCAGAGATAGCACGTGACCCTAATGCACCCTTTTCTAGTGCCAGAATTCATTCTTTAGTACTATAACAAAGTTCTCCGATGGTCACTACATCGCTATAGGAAACAACCTCGCAACTTTTTATAGCAAGTACACGACATCCGTTGATCCTAACAAGATCCAATGGCGGGATAAGATTTTTCAAAAGGACTCAACAATGACCTTGACATAGGCAGGAAAGAATATTCAGTTGCTGTTAAGACTTTCACGCCAAAATAAGATTTAAAAGGTAAGACCTAGGGTTTCACACAATTTTTAAAAGATATTAGAAATATAAGACCAAAACCCTAAAACCCTAGAACCTAACAAAAAAAATCACATCTGATTTTTTCACCATGATTCTATGAAAAATTAATAAGTAAAAATCAGACCAACACTCCACATATGGTGTGCACCATATGTGAAATATTCTATCAGAAATTTGAAAGATTAAAAATGTTTTCACATATATGGTGAACTCTATTTATGGTGTACACCTTATTAACTGCTTTGGGAAACATCGAGCCTAAGGCTTGGATTCTTCTTGGGCATCTAACCCAGAAGATTGAATAATTCAAATAGGCTTGATATGTGTTTTCCAACAAACATACAAGATATCACATTTTTCATGTGTGCTCCTTGTAAGGTTTGTGCATGGGTCAACAATGAAAAAATTAGACAATAAGATCTTATTGAGATCTCTATTGGCTACTATCCTCTTTTTTTTTGAATTCTCACTATGTTATGCTTTTCTTCCCTAATTGCTTTGTAAGTATATTTCTTTCTTGTCAAAAACCAACTAGTACTATTTTGGGCATAAATTATGGTCATTTAAACCATATTTTAAAACACTTTCTTTTTGGAAACTAGATTTCATTCTACACACTTTTTTAACAATTTTTTTTATTAGTCTTCAGTGATTTCTATGGTGACCACACATATTTCACATTTTCATGAAACTCCAATTTAAATTTATATGTCATAAAAAAATCACTTCATAAAAAATTTAGTAGAAAAATCCAAGATAAACTACATAGTTTTAGCTAATTTCTCACCTAAGAGCTTAAAAATATTCAACAAAAGGTTAACATTTTAGGGGAGTACACCAAATGCTATATTTCATTTTTTTTCTCAAAAAAATAGGACCATTTTTGTTCTTCCTCATTTTGTTGGTTTTAATCATCACTATTTTTAGTAGTTTAGAAACTAGATTAAAATTATTGCAACTCTTGTTCTTGTCACATGTTCAAATTTTAACTCAAAGTATCTTCAATTTCTTATCAAAGTTCAAAGTTGGTTGATTTCAGGAAAAAAAGTGGTATCTTATACCCATGTTTTGGTTCCATGTTAATGCACTTACCCTTGCATCCTCATGAATTGTAGGGCCACTTATAACATGAAGTGTATGAAGGACTACTAGGTCTATGGTTAAAGGTAGAGAGCCTCATAAATGATGTCAATACTTGTACATGATATTATACAATGGAAAGCATAATTAGTAAATCGTAACTCTCTCTTCTCTCTATTGCATTCCTTTTTTAAGAAAAAAGAAAGGTGTAAATGATTTATTCATGTTTGTAAATTTTATGTACATAAAGATCAATTGATTTTTTAGAATATTTTTTAAATAATTAGAAAAGTTATTATTATTATTTATATTATAAGCATGGTAGATAAATAGACATAGAAATTTAACATATATTTATTTTAAATTATTTAGCATGTTACATGTACTAAGTGGAATAAAGTTAATAAAATGGGCTAGGTGAAAATATGAAGAAATTATGTGGTGATCGAAGTGAAAGACCTACAAGAAAAGTCAAAGGTTACAATTAGATGTCAAGTAGGTTAAGTTTCTCATTGATAACCCTTTTTGTTGACTAATGGTTGACCTTGCCTAGGTTTTTTAATTATTTTCTATCAATTTTTTTAAATCTTGTGTTAGTTTTACAATACCATCTTATGTATGTTTTTTTTTCCCTTTTGAGACTTAATTAAAGGTTTGGGGCCCTTCAAGAACTATTACTTTTTTTTAATCTTCATTAAAAATTGAGTTACACAATGTCCTAATTAAATTACTATAAGGAATGCAACAACTCTAAGGTATGCCCAATAAATTCTTAATAATAATTATTATATAAATAAATAACTAATTTATAGTTAATGTATTATATTATATTGATATTTCTCAAAAAATTTAGTAGATGCATTTAAGTTATCAGGACTAGTTTATCCACAAGAGATGTAAAATTTGTAATTTTATTTGTTATTTACATTAAAGATTATATTTCAATTTAAATCTCATAAATGATAATTTATTAAAAAGAATACATTTGCTATAAAATTGAAAGAATAAATTATATCAAATTTTAATTTTCTAAATTTTAATAATTTCATGTCCATCAAAAGATTAAATCTAGTTCATTTTCTCAATGTAAATAATTTCATGTCCATAAAAATATTAAATATAGTACACAATTAAAATGATATCTAGTCATACAACACATATGGTATGAAGACATATTAGTATTATTGATTAGTAGTGTTAGTCAATCTATATTCATATTTTTTCACTTAAGGCGCTCATTACATGACCTTTTTTTTTATTACTAAGAGAATAACTCTAGATAGTGTACGGTTAATGTAACTAGATCATACAATGAACATGATGTGAAGAAATTATTATTAGTTCGTGCCTTTGGAATCATGAGGTTCCATATTAGTTACATAATCAAAAAATTTCAAGATATACTAATGTTTGTGAAAGCAATATTAATTTGCATTTTTTTAAGAATTGGAAAATACAAATTTTTAAAAATTGTATTGCTTATGATGAAAAAGGCAATGAAAAAATTCAATTTTCTTCAACAAAAATACAAATATTTTTTCTAGCACCTCTATTAATGAATGCATCATTGCAACTTCATCTTTTCCACATTTGTGACAAGTGGATAAACTTTTTTTAAAAAATCATTTTTCTAACACCTCTATTAATAAATGCATTAATTGCAAGTTTATCTTTTCCACATTTGTGACAAGTGGATAAACTTTTTTAAAAAACAATCATTTTTATCTTCCACTTGACAAATGAATGTCTAATCAATATTAATTATCCCTATCTATTTTCCTTACCAAGTTCAAATATAGAGTTAAATGTTTTATATTTCTTATTTTAAATATATTTATTATTAGTTTTACATTGATATATATATATATATATATATATATATATATATATATATATATATATATATATATATATATATATATATATATATATATATATATATTAAAAAAGTTTACAGTATGTTTTATTAGCTACTATTTTACAATTTTGCTCAATTTTTTTTTATACCATTAATACTACCTCTCAAGTTTACTACATATTTTGGTACTTTGATTTAAGTAATCAACAATTTTTTTTAAATTAAATATTTCAACTTATAATTGAATTGGTAGAAATGAGTAGTTCATTCATATAATATTATTTTTATTTTTATTTATATATTTATTAAAATAATAAAATTATTAATATTTGTCCTTATAATAACATATCATTCTCTCTTTTAGCTCTCTCTTCGTATAACATTATATCCCATAGGCCATAGGCATCCTTGATATCAACACAAGCTTAGTTGTATATATACAGAAAAATATTATGAACGTTTCCATTTTAAAAGACACTTCAACATTTTCCATTAGTTCCTCAGTAAACACAAAAAACTAATCTTGAGCCATAAGTTTCCATCAGTAAAACACAGAGGCATTGACAAGATAGAGATCGTTGCAAAAGCTACTTCAGTCAACCATAAAAAATATGAAGGCAGGAACTTCAGTGCATGCACCCCTTGTATTTTTAACCACATAAGTCATACAATTCAAGCAATAATTAATATTGTTAATTACTAGTGTTAGAAGGATCAAATTCATAATCCCTTAATTAAGACAAATAAATATTGTCTCCACCCAAGGAACTCAACATATTGCACCATTCTTTAGTACTAAAGATGGAATCTAGCATATAAATTGTATGGTATGAACTAGTGTTGAAGGACTAGACTATTATTCTCCAAAATCAATACACAAAGTAATGCATTTACTTTAAGATACTCACAATAAGTCATTCATTTTATATTAAAATGTTAAATCTACTATTTAATTATATGACATTTAAAATAACATTTATGAATATTGCTATTTCATTAGTGTGAAAGAGACTACTCTCAAATTTACCATGTTTTAGACACCTAAACAAACGTGCCATCTCCTAGATACTCAACGTAGCATGTTATTCTTTTACCATTTTTTAAAACTTAAACATACGATTAACGTTATTCATTTATACCATAATTAATATTATTAGTTACTAGTGGTAGGAGGACCCTATTATATTTCCCAAAATAAAGACAAATAATGTAACTTCAAGGCACCCTACACAATAGTCCATTTTTTTAATATTAAAAGATTAAATCAACCATATAATTATATGATAACAACAATTATTAATTATTTGTTTTGGAATGTCTACTATCAAATTTACAATGGTTTAGACACCTAAGCTACTAGGTTTGCCCAAAATAATCAATAAAATAAACCATTTATTTAATGTCTAAAAAAAAAACAAACATATAATCAATATTGTTCAATCATGTAATAATACCAATAATGACATTGTCACTACTACTTTACACACACTCCTATTGACCATAACTCACATGCCTTGAATAATTTATTTAAATCTATCTAGAAATAAACATAAAGAATCTTCAATTATAATATTATAATTTTTTTATTTTGTTATGATGGCACCTTGGATAAAGATGATAGATAGTTCAAGTAGATTGTTCACAAAGCCAAGGGTTTTATGATCAAGGGCGACAATAGGAGGACTCACAATGATAGTGTAAAGCTAACAAAAAAATTGAATGCATAAACAACTAACTTGTTGACCATGATCCATAATATAAGGGCATACAATAAAAAAACTAGAAAAAGATTAACTAAGTTTCTTTTGATCTCATATATTGATAGTCTTATAGATGTTGGAAGCTTCTTGATAATGATCCATAATAGAAGGACCCTCACTAAAAAATAACTAGAAAAAGTTAACTAAGTTATTCTTGATTTTATATGTTGATGGTTTCATAAACTAGTAGAAACTTGAATGGACTAGGCTCTTCACAAAGCCCTCTCGCTTCTTGATCATGATCCATTATAGAAGGACCCACAACAAAAAGAACTAAAAGAAGCTTAAGTTGCTCTTGATCTCATAAATTAATGGTCTCATAGAGGTCACACTAATAAAGCTAATAGATACTTGAATGGAGTCTTGATGATGATCCATAGTAGGACCCACAACAAAAATAATTAGAAAAAAATTAGGTTGCTCTTGATCTCAAAAATCAACGGTCTCACAGATATCACAATGATAGTGTAACACTTTAATAGAAACTTAAATGTACTCTTCAAAAAACTATTGACTTCTTGATTACTATCTAGGTATAATAGAAAGACACAATAAAATTAACTAGAAAGAAGTTGGATACTTTTGACCGCTAGCATTAACAAATGCTTTATTTATTTTATATCCAGAATTTGTCAGACATTGGATTTGTTAATTCAGAATTGAGTTTTGTTGAGTGGGAAAATTGAAAAAATCAAATTTGACTTAATTTCAATTCCACCTCTTGAGGTGGAATTAACAATTCCTCATTTCAGACCAAAATGAAAATTCGAAACCCATATTCCAATTCAAATTCGAGCCATCCAAACAAAAGATTGTTTTTGTAAAAAAGAATTTGTTTCTACCAAATCCAATTCAATTCTCACAAATTGATGGTCTCATAGACATTAAAACTCCTTCACTCAAATGGAAGAGAGAGCAAGCGAAGATAACAAAAGATGGAGTCCAAGGGGGGAAGATGATGAGGAACACATATCATGTGTGGAGCGTACGTATGGTGCAAAATGGGGAAGCCAGAAAACATGGATGACGATAACTTTTGTGGGTGAAGTTATTCGATTGGATAACGATGAGAAGTTGACCAGGGTACGTACACATTCTCTACGCTTCCATAAATTCCGTTTTTCCAGGATAAGGATATGGATGAGGATTAAAACCCATTATTATACCTAAACCAACAAATGGCACACTGCACTGACCAAAATCCGGTCCCCAGTACTTTTTGGGCGGGTCCCATTGGCTATGCTAATGTCAAACTATCTCTACAAACTCTGAAATAAGTCCTACGAGGACCCATGTCAAGGGGTCCTACAAAACCCCATGTTTCACATCGGCACTTGGATAAGGTGTTGGGCAAAACCAGGAGCTGAGAAAGCAGAGGAAACCAGTTTACAGCATCCGGTTTTGAAGTTGAGGCACACGCCACCTGCAGAGTCAGCATGGAAAGCCACTCCTTTTGGTGTCCTACGTGGCACGATAATTCAGGAGCATCTTTGGAAAGTATTCTCATCCGTTTGTGTGCTACATAAAGCCAGCCGATGGTGGGGAGAAAGTGGGTATTCAGCATTCATTCTTTCAAATTGAGGCAGTTTTTTTTGGGTAAGGAGAGTTCTTGTAGATTTGTTTTTGTGGGTTTCAATGGATGATTCAAACCAGTGTAGTTCTTTTTCTTCATTTGATTCAAATGATGCCTCAGATAACAGTAATAGCAGCAGCAATTCCTCTTCATGGAGTAATCTTTCTGAGGCTCATGATGGGCCTCTCTTTGACATGGGTGCTCTTGCAGCCAGCCTTCCTTGCAAGTGAGTTTTTCGAAAAATTTGTTTTTGATTTTGCAAGTCAAAATTTGGGAGTCTTGCAAAGAACAAATGTCGTTTTTGAATTCAATTGTGTGAGAGTTTTTGCATCAATGTTTTCTTTCATATTTTCAGATCATTCAGATGTAGATGAGAAAAGTCACATCCATTGATCTGAAAGAACAATGCAAGAATATCTGGCACAGTTGAATCTAGATATAAAAATTTGGGATTTCAAAATTTGGGAGTCTTAAAAGAACCAGTACTGTTTCTGAATTTAATTGTGTGAGATTTTTTGCATCAATGTTTCCATTCATAATTTCTATCATCCAGATGTAGATGTGGACAACCACATTCCGAAAAGAATGATGCAAAGATATCTCACACAGTTGATTCTAGATATAAAAGATAGATACTTATTGTATAGAAAAATTGCCTGCATCCAGGTGTGATTTAAAGAATGATGCAAAGATATCTCACACAATTAAATCTAGATATAGAAAATGATACATACTTCTTGGATTATTAAATTTGTTTGGCTTTTGCAAATGGGTTTTCTTGAAAAAGTGTTGATCTTGTGTTTTGCTAAAATGGGTTTTTTCAGGAGAGGGTTGTCAAGATTTTATGGAGGGAAATCCCAGTCGTTTTCCTGTCTAGGAGACGTGAAATGCGTGGAAGAGTTGGCAAAGCCAGAGGATTCATATTACAGGAAGAAGAAGTTGAAGGGCTTCCAGAGTTGTGGATCAAGGCTTAATATCACTTCATATGAGCCAAGAATATCATCAGCTTCAATGATCTCCAAGAGGTCTCACAAACCTTCTAAACTGATGGTTAGTAAAACGGCCTTGAGTTTTGCCATGAGTTGTAGGCCGCCCATTTCACCTACTAAGCATGTTTCATAGGCAAGAAAAATGAATGGCAAAGAGACAATGGGGATTTATAAATGATAGGGTTTCACTGTACAAAATACAAGATTGAATTCATACTTGTTTATACCATGAGCTTTGGGGATCTTGGCGGCTTTCAATGGGAGGAGAAATGAGATTGGCATTGGTGTTGAAATTTTAAGGAATTTTCTGATTAAGGGTAGTTAGGTTTTACAAAGATCATATACCTGTTTTTAAATAAAAAGAGGGAAACTGTATACAATCATTCACATTACAACCATTAACAATGAATGCGCCTTTCTATTCTGACAATGGGCATTGTAATTACAACAGCAAGGATTAAAATTTATACCATAAGCCTTCTGAGAGGGTTAACCTTTAATGAGGGGTATGTTGTTTGTTTGATCTTCAAAAAAACAAACAATTTCATCTTGAAAACACCAATCAATCTTAGAAAATAGGGTTGTATGTTAATCTACCCTATTAAATGAATATATGTATTTAATATGACTGGGATCCAAATTGGGCTGTTTTAATGAAATTCTCAAATCAGTTGGCATTCAAGATAAGAAATGATGATGATGATAGATTGGAGGGGACGATCCTTATATTCTGAGATCTTCTCTTCAAATTCCTTTCAGATTAAGTATCTTGGTTATATTTTCTTTAGCTTTGATTAGAGGGTATGTTATGATCTTAAATTTTAGTTAAGAAATACATTAAATGCCGAGGTGACACCCTCATATTCTCCGGAATAGGCTCAAGAAATCCCCTATCTTTCTGTGGACAGGTTTTTAAAGTTCATTTTCTGTTTCCTTATTCTTGAATGCGGTTTCAGGAAAAAAAAGAGGAAAAGCTTGGTAATTAAAACCACCATATCATAGCATTTCCATTAAAAAGGAGAAAACACTGATTGTAAACATGGTATTCCAGAATGGCAATGCTAAATAGAAAACGAGCCTTAGAAAAACAGAATAGATTAGGACAAGAACTAGACGTTATTATTAAAGAAAATAAAGTGACTTTCTGTAGACGTGGTGAACATTACTGTCCGAAGATCCAAGATCGTACAATCCGAAAGAACCAGTGGTTAATTTAAAGAATATTACATCATATATCTTCATTTTAAAAGAGTCTACTGAGAGATTAAATATGATTGACATTGTCCATAAGTATTTTCTGTTGATGATGGTAAAGCTTTTATAAAAAAAGTTCTATTTTTTAAAGTTGTGTTAAAAATTGGAAAAGGCTAAGTGATATTTTTTTAAAACTTATTTTTAAATTTTTTTACATAAGATTTTAAATATACTATAAATTTGGTTTGCTATCTATTATATTATATTTGTTGGGGGTGTTGGTATTAGTCTCATTCTTTTTATCATATTTTTAGAGGTTTTTGAATTTTAGGGGATGACACAATTAAAGAACATACCATGGTCTTCATTAGTTCTACTCAACAAATTGGATTATAACACTTCTATGTGTTCAAAGTTTTATAGCTCTCTACAATCGTATGGCCATCAACGTTAGTATAAAATTGGGGTAAAAAAAAGGTTAAAAATACATTTCATCTTTTAATGCATGTCCTATCATGTTATTCTTTTCAGTGTAATTGAAATTGGGGTAAAAAAAAGGTTAAAAATACATTTCATCTTTTAATGCATGTCCTATCATGTTATTCTTTTCAGTGTAATTGAGCGCATATTTTAAATTAAACCAATGAAGATCCTCCATTCAGCCTAAGTCTAAATTTCTAGGCTTAAGGGTAATTTAGAACATTCTTTAGATTTAATATCCTTCATTTAGACTTATTCTTGTAGATTTTATACATATTTTTTCCATGTTAATTGTGTGTTTTTAGGATAGTGTTACAAAATAGCTTTGTACAGGAAGATCAACAACACTAAAAATATTATATTAGGTGTAGGTCACATGGGACAGTATGTATGAGTATTATCTTGTCCTTATCTAGGTAGTGAAAGCATATAGAAAAGGGAATGCATTCAACTAGTTCTAAACTAAAACATATTCACCCAACTCATCATAATAAGATATATTGACATACAATGTTGTTGTAAAGTTGAACTACGAAAATGTTATTGCATTTCTATAAGGTTGATGCAAGATTGCTCTATTATTTTTATGTTGCTACAATATCTGAGATAGATAATGGGCTCTATGTATCACCATGGAACACACTTAAATGTCCTAAGAGACTAATTTCTTAAACCCTTTGGATATCAGAAAGATTCTCAAATTTAATTTAGGTCAAGATCATTATCTAGTTTATTTTACAAGGTAAAAGCTAGGTTTTGAAAGGATCACACAAACTTAGATAAAGTCTCAACCATCTAAGGATATGAACACAAACACAAAAGTAGTGAAATAATAACCTAAAACATAACTTTATTCTTCGTTAACCAAGAAAAAGATAGAGAAAGATGTGCTAGACTTATTATACAATCTTCCTTATGGTCCTCTTACATGGCTCATCTTTCACATATATGTCTCTTATTTTTCTAGTGCTATCTTCATCATCCTTAATTGGGCACACTCTAGTTGGCCTTTATCACCTACTTCCTCTAGTTAGTTATCACCTTTTACAACTCATGTTCAAACCTCCTCACTCTAAACTACACATTATTCATGACCCACAAACTTAAAATTTCTATTGAAAGGTCTTTCAAGTTCATCTAGTCCTCCATTTTCTTCTTTTCTACCTTTAAATTTACAAGTCATTTTGACTCTCCATTCAATCAATCTGATTGTAAAAGAATAGCTCTTTCATAATGCTCATTACCACTACCATATAGGAACTCCACCATATCGAGATAAATAATTTTAAAGATTTCTCATAAATGGGTATCTAGGAAAATTTGAAGCATGATGACCTAATTATAAAGTTGGATAGAATTGGGGAAGTGGTGCAGAAGAATCCCCTATACAAGAAAAAGGATGGGATTGAAACATGATTATTGTAATTGTTAGAAATAGGAAATACTGAGAGGGGGGAATTTTGCCCAAAATTGGATATTGTTAATTAGTTTATAACATGCATGTGAAAGTAAACTAATAATGCCAAACAATTAAAATAACCATACACAAAGAGAACTCATTACACCATATTTTGTTAACTTGGGAAACCCTGGCCAAGAGAAATCCCCAGTGAGGATGGTACCCACAAAATGATCCACTAAAAAAGGTATCTGATTAAGGATGTTGACCTTGTTAGGAGTCTATTAGATACATATAGTGTCTTGGTCCTTGTTAAAAGCCTCAACCCTACTAGGAGTTGTTATGTATAATTACAAAATGTATGCAAGATGAGTCCACTGGCCAAACATGCAATATACAATGTAGTTCCTTGATAAAAGGGATAGATACAAAAACCTTTTTACAATGTTGGTATCTTCAATATCTGATCTTTCGTTTGCTACTCTTCGCATACCTCTGATTATACATCAAAATTCACATCACATATAGTTCGTATATCATACATATGGTTTTCACATGGGTTTGCATATTACTTACATCATTCACACAACTTCACATATCACCATCTTTCCTTTATACCTTTACATTTTACAAAACTGTTCAATCGACCTTCAAGCTTTCACACACTTAGCAAAATACAAAATTAATTCTTTCTCTCTTAGGATTAACATCTAGGATGTTTTCCCTAATTATTCAGGTAACTATTTCATAAACAAAATAATTCCTTAATTCATAATTCACACTTTTCTGTTATACTTTGTTCTGCTTGTTCATTGTCGTAACTGATAAAACTGTCATAAATCTTTTCGTACTCTTCGTACTACCTTACACACTTACATACATCATCTTAACACTACGTACTATCTGTACCCAACTATGCATGTGCCAATAATGTCTATGTCATCTGTACATGCATCAAAATTGTCTCTGTTCTACTTGATAGCTAACTGACACTTAGACAATTTTCCATGTCTAATTGTGGAATCTTCATTTGTACATAGTATCTTCTTTGCATAAAGTATATGTTTCCATAAATGAAAATACTAGCACTATTCCAACTTACCCTACTTAGCCATTACCAACAATATCCCCCTTTGACATTGATGGCAACATATGGAAAAATTGGCTAAGCATTGCCAAGCCCCTTACTATTTTTTGAAGGGATAACACCCCATATCTATATACAAAGATTAACAAAAACATCGGATCTACTCCCTTTACATAGATCAATATATTACCATAGATCATTTTTTCTATATGATAGGATATACTGGTTGGATTTACTATTGCTTCTACATGACTATGAATTTCTATTATGAGCATAAGAATACAGCTCTGAATTAGGTTATATAGGAAATACCGGGAAAGGGCCTTTAGGAAATACTAGGGGAGGGTCTAGAAGCAATACTAGGAAAGGGCTAAGACTGGTATCTCTATAGCCCCCATGCATTATTCTCACCACATCCAAGAGTATCCAAAAATATTTATCTTATCAGCCATTCAAGATTGATTTTGCAACTTAATTGCAAAAGTTACAACATATATATATATATATATATATATATATATATATATATATATATATATATATATATATATATATATATATATATATATATATGGTCATAGAAGGGAACATTAACTAAGGTTTGGTGTAGCTAATCAAGAGATTTTCATCGTAATAATTAATCTATCATTTCACATTAAAATATTTTAGCAACCACATCATGTAATATTCTTAAACATATTTTTACATTATTTCAAAATTATATATATAATTTACCAAATAAAGTAGATACAATTTATAAACCCATAATTTATATAGTTCAATGAAAGGTAACATTGTCAAGAAATTTTCAAAAATCAAACATTAAAATTAATTCCTCCCCAAAATAGATCCACAATAAAAAAAGATGCAGTAAATTATATGGCTCACTAGGACTAGTATAATATTTAAGAGGAGGAACCTTTTGAATTCATTACTAGAGTGTAAGGTTTGAGGCTTTATTAAAGATAATAATCATAGAAAATAGATTATCTAGAACTAAAAGTAATCTATTTTATAAAGAGATGGAATGACTTATAAGGGTAAAGTGAAAGAACTATGGATATAACTTCATTCTTGAGATAAATTATTTGGTTTGAGTTTTAGGAATCAGGTTTTGGTGTTTAGGGTTTAGGATTAACATTTGGAATTTATAGATATAAATTTAAGATTTAAGTATAGTCATGGAAGATGTGTGAATGATAAGAAATCCATTCTCTAGGGTAAAAAATGAAGTAATATATCAAAGAACATGATAAGGTATGTAACAATGTATCATGGTGTAATTTGAGGCACATGACCTCTTATGCATTTTGTGTTGTATTTAACAAGATCTTTGGTTGCATCATTCTTGATGATAATGATTAGGGTTTATCATTTGTCAATTATCATCTTAGGTTTGATTTTGAGGGGTTAAGGTTTACTATTAAATTATTAGAGATCAATTTTGAGGGGCAAGGACATTGCCAATGACAAGAACCTCGAGATACATATTCTTTAGATATATACACACACACACACACACACACACACACACACAAATTTTTTAACACGTTTGATAGGAAATTTAATAATCTAGTAGTATAGTATAAGGATGAGAACATTGGTATAGTTTGTAGGTTTTAATTAATAATTATCCTTGGTAATAATGCTTAAGATTAATGGTTTATGGACTAAGGTTTAGAGTTTGGGTTTGCATGATCATATTGAATGACAAGAAGTTTCATATGTAATTCAACACATGGTCTAGATATAGATTAGGGTTCAACAATTGGATATTGAGGTTTAGAGTTTAAGGTCATTGTGAAAGATGAAAGTCATTATAAATGCAATCTTGGAGCCAAAAGTAAACTAATCTATCAAATTACACGACAAGGCATGGAATGATGTATTAAGGTGAATGATGTTTTAATGCTCAATGATTAGAGATCAAGATTGAGGGTTAAGGATGTTGTGAATGATACACATCATGAAAATAGAAAATGAATAGTAATCTATGCCAAACACATGACAAAAAACATAATGATCTTTTAGGGTGAATAATGAAAACCATAAAATGATGTATCAAGGTACATTTAAGAGGTTCTAGGGTTGAATCATTATTGATTGTAATGATTAGACTTTAGGGTTTAGGTTTGAGGCATTGCGATAAAGGAGGAGGACTTTATGACTCGACACACAAGTATAGATTATAGATGTAGGAATACAAATGAGTTATTTGGTAATATCTATAAAGGTCAAATATTAGAATTCAATGCTAATGATAAGATGTAAAATAGATGTCTTGTTAGTAGATTAGATAACCGAGAGAAGAACTATTGACTTTAACTCCCTAAGTTTGCCCATTTTACAAATCTACTGTACATGCTCTAGTTTTCTGGCATCATTTTTCCATGCTTTAAGAGTGTTGAATGAACGAATGACTGCAACATAAACTGTGGATTAGAAAAAAGTAATCATTCATACAAACCAGCATCTAGTACATATATAGAATACTACCATAAAGAGTCAAAAGAAGCTTCATTTCCTCTATGATACAATCCATTTGCGGTGGGGAAAAATGGCTTTAAGAACCATTTTTCGAATGAGTTTTCTTTTAAACCATTGAAACTTCTAAGTTGGGAATTTGTATATTGGTTGTATTGCCTCATTTTCTTCCGTGTCTCTTGCATACTCCAATCCTCCTCGTACACTAAGGAATATTTTGTGCAGTTGAAACAGATAGCTCTGAGCTAATTGTCAAACTCGTGGCCTTTTTACTCATCATTAATTTAGAAGCCTTCTGAGGTCTCTTGCATATCATTGAATCTGATGATATTCTAGGTCCATATGAATTCCTATGTCTAAATCCACATTTATGACACCCTTTAAGCTTTTTCCTGTTGTAATAAGAATCCTCCGGCTTCTCAAGTTGTTCCATACATGTCACATCTCTTAGACAGGAGAAAGATTGTGATTTGCCACCATAGAACTTGGATAACCCTCTCCTGAAAACCCACAAATTCAATCTAAAAATCAATAATTACAGACAAAAAGAAACCTAAAATACAAGAACAATCCTTTTTACATGATTGACCATAATGGGGGATGACAAAAACAAAAGATTAGAAAGGCTGAACATTACTTGCAAGGCAGGGCCACAACGAGAGAACTCATATGGTAGAGAGGCTCAGAATGAGCTTTATCAAGATCAACATTATTCAAGCAAGAATTAATGTTTTTGTTGTCCATTTTTTCTCAAAAATATCAGTAGGATTTGAGATAGAGCTATGTAAACAAACTTCCCATATGGAATTCTTGGCTCACATATAAATAATCTCTTCTTTAGAGATATCAAATTCAGAAAAAAATATGATAACAATATCTCCTTTATAAGGCTCTTTAATTTGGAGGAAGACCCAGAATTATGTTGTTGTGCCGTGTAAGACTGGCAAACGTTGTTTCTCCGGTGACCACAATTTTTGTGTTTTTTAGTAACCTAATTTTCTGGTACGACGTGATTTTGGGTGCAAGAATAACGTTTTAATTTTCTCTTAAATAACGTTATCTTATTCCATACGGATGAAATGGAATTGTTGGTCTAAGACCATGATCCTTATCTAATTGAATGGTTGTCTGTAAAGTGGAAACGTTGAACAATTATCCTCAGTCGTCATAGAAGAGCTTTCCATCCTCCGAGAATATGACTTGCCGTTCATCTTTATCTTCATTTGTTTCAAGATTGGGTTTTCCATTGACGCGTACATGCCATTAACTTGTTTGCAATAGATATGCAAGTATCCTTAGCCTTTCTAATATTTATTTATAGCAAGTTTTGGTATGATATCAAGATTTACCCTTATCTTCGTTAACATAACTTTTTTAATAATATTTTTTAATGTTTTAATAATTGTATATTAGATTTTGGTTAACTAAAAGCCCACATAAAAATTATCGAGTTGTTTAGGGTAGAGTATATACTACTTAAATATGCATTAATCTCTATGATTGCAGTTGTTAACTTAATATCTACACATGGTGATTCAATATCTAATATTTTTTACAACATTGTACCAATAGTTGTGACTTTAACGAAATGTGTCCCTTTTTCTATAAAACATCCAATTGTGTGATGCCACATAAGTTGCATACGTATGGGGTCCCTAATGCACTACGATTGGTCTCTCTCTCTCTCTCTCTCTCTCTCTCTCTCTCTCTCTCTCTCTCTCTCTCTCTCTCTCTCTCTCTCTCTCTCTCTCTCTCATAATTTGGAGAGGGTTAATTTTTGACACATTGGTAAAAAACATGTTAATGTGGCCTTGAAACCTTATCAACAAGGGACTTATCAAGTAAGCTGTTATAAAAAAGTGAGAGTGATTTGAAATTTTTCACATAGAATTTTGAGAAGTGTGAACTTAGGGCACTCAACTATTTGGTCCTCTCCCCTAGAGGTACATCCAATAGATAGGAAAAAAATAGTAATTACACCAATTGTGCAACTTAGCCCCATACCAATAACTTATTTTTATTGAGGTATTTGTGCATAGGTATTGGGGCAAATGTACAAATTTTTGGTAGTGGTCAATGCAAACTCACAATAAGGAAATAATGAATATATATGGGATGTCAACTCAAATGACCATTTCTTGTTGTGTGCATAAAAAATCCCCAATGTTTGTTGCAATTACCTTAAAGCCAAAGCAATAGCTATGAGTGCCTAAGTCGTGCATACACAGACAACTTAAAAAAAAATATTTTGTCAAAATTTGATGTACCATTAGGGTGCATGAAGTTAACTATAACAACTACTAGTACCCTTCCTTTGTCATTTCACATGAAGTTTGTGTGTATGTCGTTATTTGTCTCTTTACTACTAGACTATACATGTAAATTTTAAAAATATGTTTATATAATTTGAGAAAAGAAGCTAAAGAATTTCTTTATAATGATAATGAAAGTGGTTTTGGTTCTCAAATCAGTAGTTTACTAAACTCTAAAGTTATGTCAAATCTTATGTTCATGTCTAATGATGGACTAGCTAATGAACACTATTTAACCAAGGTGATTCAATTCATGTACTCTAGGCTTTGTAGGACCTTGGTTGGTGAACCATTACTATCATCAATTAAGTGTTGTACTATACTGACTAATGATGCTCTCTTGTACATATACTTCATGCATAGCCTTATAGTTTTTTAGACTTAAAGTTATTTTAGTTTTTATTATACATTGATATGAAGTAAAACAAAAATTGAAAACAAAGCTAACTCCTATAAGTGGAATACAAATATATTGATTAAATATTTATTATGGAGATTTTATTATTATTGGTGCCTTAATCCTTGATCAATAGAGGCCAACTTTAAAATTAATATGTGGTCTTCTAATCTATAGAATTTGAATTTCTTGACACTTAATTTGTTTATGCAATACATAAACATGAAAGTAAAATAACCACAAATCCCTAGTTATTGATCTGTATCTATTCCTTCAAATTATAGTAATATATTTGATAATGATAGAATTTAATCTCTCATTTCTCTACTAGAGTTATGTTTGAATCGAAAGATCAGATTTAACTAATGCATGTATACTTTGCGGGTTGTTGTGTGAACACCCATGGTATAATCCTACCAAAGCTCAACCCTTCTTCTCTTCAGCTTGATAAATGAAAAAAGATCAAGTTATGGTGGGTTGGATGTTGGGATGGATTGCAAGGATGCACCCAAGTTAACAAAAAATCCCTCACTAAGAATGCTCATCAACCATATCACATAGAAACATAAATAGAACAAATTAAGATATATTTGATTTATTAAACCATATAAGGTGTAACGCCCTGCCATGTAACCCAAAAGAAGTTAACCTAAATTTTTACTAAGTTTGATAAACAATTTTTTTAAAGTTAAAGATACAACAATAGTAATAGAATAATAGAAGCAATATCATTCACTCATGACATCAACACCACATAAATAGGTTAATACTCTCAAGGGTCCCATGATGATGAATCACATTTAATTTTAATTAACATTAAATCCAATATATAATAAATCAACATCTAAGAATAATTTACAAGTATAATTCCATTTGAATAATATACATTTATCTCGAATGCCACTTAGCAATAATTGAAATGCACAATCATCCACTATACATGTCATAGGGTATGAAGAGCTAAAATAATATACATCATGAAATAGATTACATCATCTCCTAAGAATTAAGAAATCAAATACAATACACTTAGACCATAACCATCCATCATAGAAATACAAGGTCAGATAAAAAGGAACATCTACATAAACACCTCCAACAATGATATCCAATGGTCAAATCTCAATGGTCTAAGAAAAGCACTACCACCCGATCTCGTAGAACCCAAAAAGGTCCACTCCCACAACGCTGAGGAGATAAACTCAAATCCCAAACAAGATAACAAACTCAAAAGTCAAAACCAACAACTAGGTTCAAGGAATCACCTGAAAGCAAACTATCTCAAGGTACCGAGACACCAATATCAACTAATCCCAGAGGCAACATAGACACATAGGGAATCTATTATGCATGTGGGCAAGTGTCATCGCATGAACCAACTCTAAGGTTACCCAGCTAGTCTTTTAATCCTCTGACCTCTTAGTGACTCTATGCAACTCTAGTATCCTTTTCTACTAACAAGGCATACTAATGAAGCATGGTCACAACCAAGTGTCCTCTCTACTCGCATCCTAGCCTATACTAGCACTCGAGGCATGAGTGAGGAAAATAATGACTCTTATTTATTCATTTAAAACCCGTTTAATGAAATGTTATCACTTATTAAATAACCTACAATGGGTTACTTGTTAGCCTCTTTAGGGCCTCAACCTCCATTGCAAGCCACTTCCCAGCATGACATACAAATAACCTACCCTATGCTCAATAAAATCAAAAAGATCTCAAAAGACCACATACCATACATCGATTCTTAAACAAGAAAATGAAAAACATTGAAATATTACTGGTAAAAAATACAAGCATCACTAAAATGATCATCGTGATAGGATTGATCTAGGAAAGTACACATAAACCAATCCACATCATAACATGACATCATCAAGAATAAATCATACCAGCACCTTAGTCCTATACAAGCGACTGGAAAGCAATCCAAATACAATTGATTGAATACTCAAAGGTTATATTAGATAGGTCACACCATTCACCTTAGTTTCACACAAGAACACTGAAAAGCAATAATAATCAATAGATCAAAACATCTCATAGAGCATACAAGACACATTACCATGGTTTATTATAAAAGATCATGATCAAAACATCATCATGACATCACAAAACATAACTCTCGAGCCTCTGGTGAACATCTAGATTTGGTCATAGTACTAAGTCAAACCCTGAAATCCAACATCAGTAAAATCAGACGTCTCATATAGAACATACAATAGTAACTTTTAATAATACATTAGGTTTTGGAAAATACACATATTTAATTTTCACTATAAGGTTTCCAAGTTTTCATTTTCAAATATTATAGTTCATAATTAGGGTTTCAGTTTTCATTTTCTCAAAGTATTATAATTACTAAGGTTTTCGAATAATAAAATTTTCCTAGTATTACAAATCATTTTCATATATCTAAACCATGTAAACACATCCAAGTATATAAAAGAAAACATTAATTCTCCCAATTAATTTCTTTGATTTTCAATTTACTTTAGAATTATATTTAAATAATAAAGTAATAAATCAAATTTTTAAATAAGTAAATTTAAAATTTTAACAATACTTATTAAAATTAATAATGATAATAATTTAACAATTTTAAATTAATTAAACTTTTTAAAAACTTTCTCAAAAAGGAAACTTGCTAAAAATAGAAACTTTTCGAAATGGAAACTTGCTAAAAATAGAGACTTTCTTGAAATGGAAACCTACTAATATTTTTTTCTAAATAGAAACTTGCTAAAATTAGAAAATTTTCAAAAATAGAAACATACTAAAAACACAAACTTTCCAAAAATAGAAACCTACTAAAAATAGAAACTTTCCAAAATAGAAACCTACTAAAAATAGAAACTTTCCCAAAATAAAAACTTGCTAAAATAGAGACTTTTCCAAAATGGAAACTTGCTAAAAATGGAAACTTTCTTGAAATAGAAACCTGCTAAAACTAGAGACTTTCTCAAACTAGAAACTTTCTAAAAATGAAAAAATTCCAAAAAGAAAAAATTACTAAAAATGAAAACTTACTGAAAAAAGAAACTTTCTAATATAGCCCTGCTATAGAAATTCAAACCAACCAGTCAAATTCTATAAAACTAAATTTGTTTTCTTTTCATAACCCAAAACCCAATTTAACAAATCCATATATGAAACCTCAATTTAACAATAAGGTTTTCAATTTAACTCTTTCATATATGTATTCAAGAACAGAGACTTAAATCTTAACATGATGGTTTTCAAATTTTCAATTTGTATACAGATGTTTCCTAAGAATGATGAACAACCAAATCCACACAAAAGGTTTTCAATAATTAAATTGCTGATAGAAGTTCCCAAAAATGAAGAACAATAAATATGCAAACAAGGGTTTCAATCCAGAAGAATTCTAAAAAAAAGAAATGCAACAGAGATGTAGAAGACAAGAATTCAAAGGATGAAAAACTACTGTACAAATAAACCACAAGATCCTACTAGATTTGATGCTAAAACAACAATCACACGAAGCACGCAAAACAATCCCCTTTATCTAAAAAATTTCTTCTTCAAAATTGCTCCCCCAAAACTTATGTAATTGCAAAATGAGTTCTAGATCTCTGATAAAGAGTTCTCCCTAAATTTGGGGCTCTAAATGTGCAATCACACGAGGAAACTTGCTAATCAATTACTGCTTATTACTTTATTACCTTTTATCTTTTCATGTACAACTCTTTTAGATATTTAAAATATCTTTATATTAAATTAATTAGCTTCATCTCTTTAATTATTTATTATATTTTAATTTCATGCATAAGCTTTATGTAATTTAATTAAAATAAACTTTATTAAATTATGTTTTCTCTCTCTTATTAAATCACTAGACACTTTTAATGATATATTTATTAATTCAACTAATAATATTATTTAGAGTTTATTATTAAAATAAAACTCCTAAATAATAATAATAATAATATTATTTAATAAATATAAATATGCCTAAATTAGAACTTTAATTAAATCTTTAAATTTAATTAATTCATGAGACAATTTTAATGATATATTTATTAACTTAAGAAATAACATTATTTAGAGTTTATTATTAAAATAAAACTGCTAAATAATTATCATTAAATTAAATAAATATAAATATGTCAAAAATATAACTTTAATAAAATCTTTAAATTTAATTCCTTTATTTAGTTAATTCACGAGATGTTACTAATAATATATTTATTAACTTAATTAATAACATTATTTAGAGTTTATTATTAAAATAAAACTCCTAAATAATTATCATTAAATTAAATAAATATAAATATGTCAAAAATAGAACTTTAATAATATATTTTTTTAAAATTAAATAATCGAACATCCAAAAAGAAATGAGTACAAAATCAGAGCAAGGGAGGCAAGCCTCAACCACCAAGCTCAACCATCAAGTTCAACTGAGATCCAAAAGATAACTAACTCACACAATATGAATCAGTTTTCTGAGAATACAAAAGAAAAAGATGAAAATTAATCCAGAATGTCATCATGGTCTTCAATCCAAGCAATCCAACCCTGCTCTCCTTCCATCCAAACTATTTTCTTGCTCTCATATATTTAAATTTAATTCCTTTATTTAATTAATTTCTCAATCAATTAAATATTATAAAATACTAATTTTTCTTTAAATTTTTTTTATTAAATTAAATCATTAAATTATTTGTTAATTTGATTTAATTAAAATAGAACATCATCACACCAGACCCATAAACCAAAAATGACAACTCAATAAAAGAACATAATCAAACTCTAGGGTTATAATCACGAATTTACATCACTTCATGAATTCAGAAAGGTGAAACTAACTCAGATACTTGTCCTACTTTCTAGGACAATTGGCTTAGGTTAGGATTCAAAATCAAGAATTAACTCCGCACTTATACCATTGAAATAATGCAATATGGTACACTTATCTTTCCAATTTAGGAAAGTTGATACCCGGTACTTGCAATCTACATAAAATCCATGCATGTACAAACACATATATTCTAAACTAAACATGCAATGGTAGGAAGTGGTGCATTGTGTAGATCCCGACTAGCAGGTGACTATGACTCCCTTCCTCAACCACATCAAAAATGTCAAACATAAAGAAAACATACATGCACACCATACACATGCAAGTATGGGGTAAGTATCCATAGAAATTGCATAAAAATCATTCGTCTAACTAACATCACTAAATAACTGAAAGTCACTAAGTGAACATATATATCATCATCGAAATGATCATGAAATAATTGAAATAACTAGCACTAAAGTAACTCAACATATATATTAACTGAATATGAAATACAATTAACCAATTCTGGTAACCCAACATTGCTAAACATAAAATGCAATTAGAAAATTGACCTAAAAGAATTCGACAATACAATGAAAAAGTCAAGTAGGGGTAGGTATTACATAAGGAGAAATAAAAATTGGAGATCAATGAATGATTTTTTTCTATTATAGTAACAAACAATTGAGCCAAAGTTTGTCACAACTTAGATAAAGATTATTTCAAATTTAATGTTAATTTGATTAACAAACAAATAACTAGTTGTGAAGGATCCAAAAAAGATAGTTGAGAACAAAGAATAGGCTTTAAAGGCATAAGACAAACTAGAAATAAACATTCACTTCATCCTAAATTGAAGGCATGTAAGACCCACCAACAATGAAAGATGAAATAATACATGTTTAAGAGGAGAATGAAAACTTGGAATGTGGGGATGATCTAATGTTGGTATCTCTAACCATTGTTGTTTATTAGTGACAACCACTTAGTCATTTACAAGGTAGAGTCATATGATCATCACTACGACCGAGCTACTCTATATAGTTCGAGTCATGTATGAAACCTTTTGAATAAGAGATGATCATAGCCTAGATCAGAGTGAGTTAGAGAAGTGTGTAGAGTAAGAGCAAGAGTAGAGAAGTGTATGTATGTGAACAAGGAGAAAAGTGAAGGATTGAGATCAGATCAGAAGTTAGTGAAGGGTTCTGCTATCATCTAATGGAGAAAGTGAACTATTCATGGTAGTGAAGTGAAAGGGAAAGACAAGTAATATCAAATCAGAGAAGATGATCAATTAGCAAGGAGAAGACTTAAAATCATCTTGTAGAGAAAACCAAGAGTCAGGTACTAAATCAATTTTAACCAACTTGAATCTGGGTAAATCTTGTAATAAAGTCCTTAATTTTTTGTAAGTGTTAAATCCTCTAACAAGGTGAGACTTATTAGTGTCTCAAGCCTTTAAAGGGAAGACTCCTCACAGGGTAGATCATATTTTATGGTCAAAAATTGTAACCTTAATTGGTTAACTTTATTACTGCATTAGTGAAGATTTGTGGGTGTCATCCCCACCCTAGTTTTACCTTCAACTTGGAGGGTTTCTGGGTAACATATTATGTGTTATGTGTTTTTATCTTCATGCATGTGATTGATCAAATTTATATGTTAGAATCTATTTACATTACATGTTTTACATGCCCAAGTTTATTGATAGGTGTGAGTGAAATGGTGAAAATTTCTAGTGTTTAAGATTCTAATTCACCTCCCCCTCTCAATATCTTGTTTATACCTCCATCAGTCAACAATTGGTATTAGAGCATTGGTTCTATGAAGGAAGCTTAATAGCTCGGGGATTAGATCTTGGAGATGGAGGCTTTCAAACTAGACAAACTTATTAACAATGAGATAATTGACATCAAACTCATATTGTATAAACTTGAGAAGGCAAGACAAGATCTAAAGGATTCCCTAAAAAGAGAAAGGAAATTGCCATTCAGATAAAACAATTTTCATATGAAGAAGTAGAGACTGAAGGACTATTTGAACCAATCAATCCAAATGATAGAGCATTTTCTATTCTCCTTGACAAGAACAAGCTCTCGAATGAAGAAATAAGAGGATTGAAAAGAGAACATAAATTCCAATCAGTAAGACTATGTGAAGTGAGTGAACAAAAGAAGAAAGCTGTAGAAGACATGACTATGGCTAAAGAAGACAAAAGGGTAATGACTACTAGACTTGAAGAAAGGATATCAAATTTGTAAAAGCTCACAAATACAAAACTAGACATGATGAATCAAATAATGCTTACAAATTAGGAATTGAATCACAAGGATGTAGAAATTGTAAATCTCAAATCACAGAAGGACATATTGAAGAATAAACTGAAATTTGAGAAAGAACCTATGGAGAAATTCAACAAACCTAAAGAGGCAATCAATTACTTTGAGGAACTTATGAAGTCATCAAGATGTTCTAATGAATAGGGACATTCATGCACTAAGAAAGGAGAACCATCTAGGAATAGAGAATTGACGAATTCAAAGGAAAAGGACAAACCAACATGCTATCACTATGGAAAACTTGGTCATACTACAAATATTTATTGAAGAAAACATGGTATGCAAAATTCTAAACATAAGTTTACTGGTTACTATTTTTACCTGCAAGAAACAAGGGCATTAAATACATGTGTATAGGTCAAGACTAAGGAATATAATTGCTACAACTAAATTTGAAGGAAATTGCTATAATTGTCAAAAGTATGGGCATAGAGCATATGAATGCAAATCACAAACAAAACCTTAATAGAAAAATCAAATGAAGAATTATGAAACTGATAATGCATGTTCCAAATGTCACAAGTTTGGATATCAAAGTGTAAGAATTTTCCTTAGGGCAAAATTCACCCAAGACCAAGGAACTCAAGCACAAGCACAACAGTAGACCAAAAGAGTATGATCAAAATAATGATATGATATTCAATTGAATATGAAAGTACACTAGGAATGCCTATATATAAAGGCCTCTAGAATGCTTCTAGAATGCATAGGAATCAACAACATGATAAGTCATACAACTAGGCACATGTCCACCAGGTGTGGGTTTTCCTTCATTAAGCACAGGAGTAAGTGCTATGATGAGAGGATAAGCCTACAAAGGTGTAGCATGCAATATTATGTTGTAGACAACATGTGTTAAAATAGGAGTGCAAATAACTATGTTATCTACATGACAACTCAGTTAATTATGCAAAATCCAGTGTTGTAGACACCTTGTACTAAATTAGAGTTGCTTACTCCAGTGTTGTCAACATGACAATTCATAAGACTATGTAAAATCCTAAGTGTCTCACCTAAAAAATATAAAAATAATGCATAATAATAAAATAATGCATTGACCTAAGTAAACTTAAGTAAAGTGTAATAAGTAAATAGTTATTTACACCAACACCCCCCCTTAAGTGCAACTTAGGGGAATGCACTTAAGCTTACAAAAGCTAGGAAGAAATGTAAAATGGGTCTTGACTACTAGGCCATGTTAGGTACCCATGTACATAATGCAATGTAGTCTCTCATAAATCAGAGAAAGAGGGAAAACCTAATGGGAAAAACTCTCCCCCAAAAAGAGAGATGAAAAATCAAGATGCATGGATGGATGGAGTAATCAAGACCCCCCCATTATGACATACATCAAGCATATACAAAAGAGAAGTATGCGAAGGACAAAACCCCATAAGAGGAAAATGTTCCCCCCATAAAAGAGAAGAAGAATAGAGACAAGGTAGTCCCCTCGCAATGAAGAGTGTTGATCAGTGATAGCTGCTTCAATGTAGAAGCTAATCCATGACTACTGAATAATGTTCCTCCCCTTTGGAAGAAACAATATCATAGGTACTTATGAGATGCTTCCCTTATGTGTAGAAATAATTTTGGTGATCAATGATGCCTCTGAAACCTATTCAACTATCTCTATGTTGATACTGAATAGCACCCCGTCCAATGCTGCTGAAAAGAACACTGTCAGATCTAGCAAGGATGGATGTAGAACCTATCCCAAAGAACCTACTATCTCCTCAAATGATAAAGAGACCCCCTGCAATGGTTGCACATAAGAATCCACAATCATATCAACTTGTGAAGATCGATCATGTAGATAATGGACATGAGGGTCAGAGTGAGCCCTCACAACAACTAAAGAATGATCTTCTTCATCAAAGAGAAGATTTATATCATCAGTGATGTCTCCCAAATCTACTACATGTGAATCCACCAACAAACTTGAAATATCTATCAAGAAGTCATCCACTGATGTTGGAGCTGGAAGACTAGGTGTACCCTATTGTGTTGGACCTATCACTATGGCTATATATGCATGTGGAATATGCTGATGTCGTGACTTCTTGCTGCAGCTATCAATACTATCCCACATTGTAATGTCCCGTTTTTGGGGCATCTTCATATTAACATTTACTTATATCGATTTGATAATATTTCTTATGATTCTATATGATATCCTTTTTGATTGTGTGATATTCAATATATATATATATATATATATATATATATATATATATATATATATATGGATTTTCAAAGGGTCGCCTCTTTTCATAATAATAGTTATAGTATATAATTATATTATATATTAATAAGGTTTATTATATTAATAACCATTTATTATATATAGATTAATATTAATTATATATGATTATATATTAATAGTAGTTATATATAAGATTATAACAATATATGAATCTTTTTAATTAAATATTATTTTAATGTATAACAAGGATATAATATCACATATTATTGTCATATGGATATGTACTAATTATCTATGGCATATAAATATCTAATATATAATAATATTCATAGATATATTTATATGTATAATTAATACTTAGAATTATATAATATTTAATTATAAATTATATAATATAATATATGATTATTATAATATTATAAATTATATCTTAATATAATTATAATATTATCAATTATTAATATTATATACTCTTTATGTAATTAATTTATATACTAAAATGGGGATATCACAGCCATCCCCTCTCGAATTTTCTTGTCCTCAAGAAAAATCATTCACATACAACTTTGTCATAGACACAAAATGTACTTGCATTTAAAAGGCCAAAAAGATTTATGAAATATACATTGAATGAAAACACGAAGCATACACGATGTAGACAGTTGAAGACACGAAGCAAACATAATGCAAACACATAAGACACACATTATGCATTTCCATAATTGTGAACCTGCAACCAAAAGAATCATTAGTACACATTATATATATAAATCAATCTCCTCATAGGGTGTTTATAGTCTCATCATTTCCTAAATATGGGAGGAGGAACCATAATAGGGTGCCCTGTTACCCAACCAGTGGGCCTCACCGTTCTCCCTCATTATTGTTACCTTCCTCCGATCATCATTTCCAAGAAGGCACCTTTGTATGATGTACCCTGAGATGTCCCATCATTGAGGCCTTATTCAATACCCGTAGGCTTTATCCGATACCTCGCATGATGTCCCCCAGTCCATTCCACCGCAGGCCTTATCTCGACTTGGAGAATCATGATCCTAAGGTGATTCTATTAACTATTTTCCAATAAGAAGTCTTTTAAAGCATAATTTTTGAAATATCATATAGTTAATCTTATCATTCAATTATAGGAGGAGAAACCATAATGGGGTGCCCTGTTGCCCGATCAGTGGGCCTCACCATTCTCCCTCATTATTGTTATCTCTCTCCGACCATCATCTCCAAGATAGTACCCTTGTATGGTGTACCCTGAGATATCCCGTCACTGAGGCCTTACCCGGTACCCATAGGCTTTATCTGGTACCCCGAGTGATGTTACCCAACCCATTCCACCGCAGGCCTTACCTTATCTTGGAAGATGATGACCTTTTTAACAACATTCTTTGATTATTATCAGCTTAAAAATCAATGTCATTTCCTTATTTGATTAGAATTATTGATAGTAAATATTTGAACTATTCAATATTCATCAAAATATCCAAATGTCTCAATAATAACAAGGACAGTAACAATTATTTCATAATATACGAAGAAAACATATAATTTACCTCGTTACCTTTATGTGTTGACTGGCCATTTAAAGGCACAAAGTAACCTTGATATCCTTTTTCCATATAAAAGTCTCTTAATTCAATCGAGTCAATAGATGAAACTCCTCTTCTAATGTTGATGTTCTTAATAATTAAAATTCAATCTCTATTAATTGTATTAACTTCATAACCTCTTATAGTCAACAAATCCTTTTATGAAATATCGAACTCCCACTTGACTTACACCCAAGTATTCACAAAGCTTCCACATGGATTTATACAAAGCTTTTTCAATTATATACGAAACATATAATAAAATTATATATTTATAACCTTCTTTAATCAATAAACAAATTAGAATCTAGAATATTTAGATGTTCATATATATATAAATAACAACTATGAAAAACTCTCGAACATTTTATAAGAGCAAAGAAGAAAATTCATACCTTTACCAAGGCCTTATTATAGGTCTTTCTCTTCGATACTACCTTTGGCCTATATTATTCATGTATGGACAAAAAATCTACTTATCCTTTAATTAACCCTTTCAAAACTAAATCTCTTTTTTATATATTTTTAAAAAATATTATTTTCTATTCATTATGAAAATATAATAATCAATTTTCATAATCCATATTACTTTAAAAAAACATAATCATAATAAAAATAGACAAATAGTTCTTACCTCATCATTATTTTGAGTGCCTCCATTTTTTATTTTCAACGTCTTTATATCAATGCATACATTGGCCTTTAATTGTTACCTTTTATAAGAAGAGAAACTTCTCATTTTAACTTGGTTGACTTGCACTTTCTTTGTATTTCTTCCCCATGCCTCTCTATGTAACTTGCAAGTACATGATTTTTCTTTACTGTCATATATCTCACGTGGCTTTTCCACCTAGACGATCAAATCCATCACTTTACATGGAAATAGTGTACATGTGGGGTGAGTTTTCCAATCTCGTCTTTTTCTCTACTTTATGCATGAATTTTGTTATATTATGTGCTTCCTTGACCTGTCACTAACCAGGGTTTCTCTTCCTTGAATTAAAACAATACCTAGCATTAATATGTTTCCTTCATACGAAGTCCACGTCTTAGTGAAAGGATGGATCGGTTCTCTTTTTATTATTTAGGGCTAGATACTATACTTTACCAGATCTGGCATAGCACTTTAATTTGAGTTGGCCCTAATTTATGCCCTCTAAAGTTTGTATTCCAAAGTTTACCTACTCCCCTCCTTGTCTGATTTGATCCCTTGTTTCTTATAAGTTCTCTTCTACATTTCTGTATATTTCTTCTTGTGCAAACCTATTTATTGCATTTAATGTGTAATGCCCCGCCAAGGGACCCAAAAGAATTAACCTAAATTCTTAATAAGTTTGCCAAACATTTTTTTGTTTTTAAAAACATGAAAGTAATACCATTCATAACATCTGCAAAGCAATAGTAACATCCAATTGAAAGTAAACATAACATAACAGATTACATTCTTTAAAGATCCCTTAATACATCTAAACTAACTATTCATCTATCATTACATACTTAGCAGTGATACATCCAAAGTTCTTAAACAATATACAAGTGTCCTTTTTGGTAACTACATAAAAGAATAAACATCCATGTAAAGAAAGTACATCATCATACTAACTCTAAACCATGATGCAATAACATAAATAAAACCATACATGATACATCATCACAAAAGATATAAACATCCATCATAAAAGATAACCATATATCACAAACATAAATAACTAAGTGCACGGTTCCTCCCAACCGTTAATAGCATCATTAGACCATCGTGGATCCTAGCCATCCATCCGTGCGTAACATTCCAAAGCACCGAAGAGATAATTAGTATTATCATAGTAGGAATGTCACTCCTAAAACATCCTACTAACATGCAAAGTAAAGCATAGGATACCATCATCTAACATATGCAAATCATCAATATAAGAAACATACCAATAAATACATCAATTATAAGGTATATCATCTATCATAATGCTCCAAGACCATAATGAAGATAAATACCAACCAAGAAAGCATCAGCCACGGTGTTTCAGATGGATCTCAAATGATAAGAGTTGGAAAACACTACCACCTGACCACATGGAACCTAAATGGTCCACTCCCACCATGCTGAGGAGATAATCTCAAGTCCCAAATAGGCTATCCAATAACACATGGCATAAATCTATATAAGTTTAGGAATCCTAAAAGTATACTAACTCAAAGGTTTCAAACACAAAATTGACATCTAATTCCCAGAGGCACAACAATAAGTACACCACTAGAGGTACACAAAATCTATAGAGGAGACTCAGGCTACATAATAGGGAGTGTCATCACATGGCTGCCTGAGTTACCCTGGATTGGTCTCTCATTAGACTCCGGACCCTCAAGCATTGAGTTACCCTGGACTGGTTACTCTGAACCCCAGACCCTCAACGTGGCACATGTGGAAACCAAGAAGCCCTCTCAAGAAGACAAGGCACTTCTCTCATCCTTAGTCTATACAAGAACTCAAGGCATGGGTGGTTCAAATATCTCTAACTTATCTTTTTAATGTGTTTCCCCCCATAAATTTTAATTACTAGATTATCACTTGTTACATAACTTGCTTTAGGTTACCCTGGTACTGACCACTTTGGGCCCCGGACCCCTATGCAAGCCACTCCCATAGTCATGTACCTAGACAACCTCTCCTAGGCACATAAATCCATAGTTGTGTCCCATACCACAACACTCATAAGATCAAACTCAGTTCCTTAACAGGAAACCTGATAATAAGATGGTTCTCCCATCCAAGAACACATAAAAGCTCCACAAAATAAACCTCATAAATATAATCTCCAATATGAATCACAATATCCATTGGTTCTTAACAAGCAACCAAAAATATCTCAAAATAATACTGATCAAAAACTCCAAAATGGTTGAGTCAAACATGTCACAACATGACATCATCAAAAAATAAATCAACATCTCAGTCCCATCATGGCGACTGGAAAATAATCCAAGGATAACTGATCGATGACTCAAAAATTATTAGCTCAAGTGTCTCATACACATACATCTTAGCTTCACACATGAAGACTGATAAACAATAACAATCAGTAAATACAAACATTTTATAGAGCATACGATCACATTACCATGGTTGGGCTTATAAAGATCGAGACCAAATAAGATCAACATGCCATCACATCTCATAACCCCTGAGCCTCTAGTAACAACCTAAGATTGGTCAACACTAGTCAACCCAAAAGCCCAAAATAAGAAGCATATAGAATACACAATGCAAACACATGTTTTGGTTTTGCTAAAATCACATAGCTGAATAATGTGTGGAGTTTCAGTTTTCCATTTGCCAGTATACTTCAAGTGTCTTAAGTTTCATCATTTGACCTACAAGTCAACCCATTTGTACCCCGATAGCATTATCCTTCTATTATTCAAAATAACTTTCTAAGAATAACTCAAAGATAAATATTCACTAAACTGATCATCATTGACCTTTAATTGAATTGCTTTCTTTATTTAACTAAGATCCATATTCTAATTGATTAACTTTCCTATAATGTTACTTCAACTTTTCACATAAATCAAAGGATCATTATTCGTTACATTATAAGAGAACCAATTATCAATCCTTGAATAAGAAGATTATAACTTTATTTATCTCAATCAATTAACACGGCTACACAATCCATGACCTTTTAACCTTCTAATAGTTCTCAATTAAATATTACTAAGTCTCACCATTAAAATATTTAAAGTCATTGTTCAAGTCATTAGAATAAGACTTATCAACTTCGATATCAATTTTTTTTTACACAATCTCATTAAAGGAGTTATATCAATTAAATCTCTATTATATAATTATTAATTAAATCCAATCAACCCTAGTTAATTGATTTAATTAATAATTGCACAACCATACCATCAACCTAAAGAATATCAGTTGACTAACAATAGTTTGTATGTAGAAAGTCAACTTCAATACAAATATTAATATTTCAATAATACTAATAATAACAAGTTATTTTGAAAATCTTATCCATAATGACCACATTCGTCATACTAATGTTTTCTTAACAAATTCGTATTAATGATAGTCATTTCAAGTTAAAACTCTTATCACATAATATAACTATATTGATAGCTCACTGAACATCAATTGATTAAAATCAATTATAATCCAAATCCAAAAATTAATATCTTTTACAAAACTTTAATCATTAAATAATCTCTTCTAGATTAACTCCAATCGGATTAACCATTTATACTATTATTTATTAATAGTTTGTTAGACCCAACAAACATTAATAAATAATAAACCCATCTATAAATAATCGATTTAGAGACTTTTACATAAGCTTCATTAGCTAACTCTTGATACCATTAAGGTACATAATGTATTAATCATAACAGTAATTCAAATCGTAGCTATATTATAACAATGTTATAATATAACAATGACTCCTTGTCAATATAATATTTCTTATTTAAATCTTAATCCAATACCATTAAAATTTGCTTCTCTTAATAATCATCATTAAACACCTTTATAAATTACCACCTCTTAACTATTTAATATATATTAAATAGTATTGAATATACATTATAAAAATTCCACTATATAAACTATATTAAAATCTCTTTTCTTTTAATTTTCTCTCATTAAAAAATCTATTTACTTAGATTGACTAATAATTAATCACACTTCTTCTACTATTAACTAATCTTAATTAAATTTGATTTAATTAGATTAGATAATAAACCATATAAAACTAATGCATATTAATAAGATTCTAATAAGGGAAGATTGCAATAATATCTTTAATTCATTCCATGCTTTGATATATTATTTTTGTGAAGTTTAAGCATAAAGAACTTTTGGTTATGGGAAATGGAGAAATATCCATGCTTGAATAAAACAGTCCCAGTACAAGGGCCATATCTCCCTAATGAATTGTTGGATCGGGCAGAAATTGAAATATGTTGGAGAGGGCCAAGTTGTGCCAATTCTGATTGGAGCAATTGAATAAATTCGATCATGATAAAAAGTTATGAATGACTGAGTTCAGATCTATCCAAGGGGCAACGACAGGACAATTTGTGATGAATTAAGAATTTTCTCTTAAAATAATTGTTCTCTAAATTTAACCATAAAAGGGTTTGTTCATACGCATTTAAAAATATAATTGATAGAAAGATTACATCTAATCATTTGAAATTTCACCATAAAATTTCTATTGTAATTCCAAATCTTGTCTTTCTAATTTAATATAAATTCGAACCCAAACCCGATTCATATCTAATTATTTCTCCTTAATTGGATCTAGGGTTTTTTTTTCTATTGTTTTCTTCTCAACCAATAACATATCTAGATTCTAATTTTATTGTGGATTCAATCACAAAGAGTATTCAGAAACATATAACAAACACGATGAAGACAAGAAGAGAAATAGTGCAAAGAGAATCTGCGTATATTATGAGTGCACCTGGACACTGATGCTAATTTTTGCCATGCCTTAGAAGTCCATAGAAAATTCTTTCCTTCTCCATCATTCGCAATTCCTCCAAGATCCAAGCCAACCGAATCCTCCAAGTGACTAGAAGTGCTAGAAGAAGCATGGAAGCATATAGAAGCATATGAGCATGTAAAAATATATGAGTATGTAGAAACATATGAGCATGGAGAAGAATATGAGCATGTAAGCTTGAAGCTTCCATTTTTAGCTTGAAGCTTGTAGCTTGTAGCTTCCATTAAGCTTGTCCAAACACACTAGGAGAGCCTCTATTTAAAAGCCTCTAAGATGCATCTAGAGCGTGTCTAGAAATAACTAGAAGATAAGCATGACAACCAAGCATGAGTCTTCTCCAACCTTCTAGATGAGTCTTAAGGTTGTAGACACTATGTGCTCAAATAAAATGCTAACTCCTAAGTTTAGACAACTTATGCATTCTTAGAGTGCAAACCCTTGTGTTGTCTACATGACAACTCTCAAGAATTTGCCAACTCCTATGTGATCAAACTGTAGTGCCTACCCTCGTTGACATCTTTTCTGGACATTGTTGTTGTTATTATCAAACTATGATGGACTAGTTTTATGTTGATGGATTAGTGGTATTATTTTGACACTATCAGACATTTTGATATGGATTTAGTGATTATGTGATGAGATCATTTAGACTTTACATTTCATGCATACATGATGACCATTATATTTTTTTCAGCTATGGTTGATGATTAGTTCATGGTTATTATCTCATGTGTTTTATTATGGATACTTACCTCATACTTGCATGTGTATGGTGTGCATGTTTTGTTATTGTATGACATTTCTGATGTGGTTAAGGAAGGGAGTCATAGTCACCTGCTTAGTCAGGATCTACACGATGCACCACTTCCTGCCATTGTTTGTTTAGCTTAGTATTATATATTGTATGTACATGCATGGTTTTTTTGCAGGTTGCAGGTACTAGGTATCGACTTCTCTAAATTGTCAAGATGAGCGTACCCTATTATACTATCTCAATGATAAGAGAAGGGAGATAAATTCTCAAGTCCAAATCCCAAACCCTTAAGCCAATTGTCCTAGTGAGGAAGGACAAGTATCTAGATATTTTACCCACCGAATGTGTCGGATGACATGATTCATGATTTTTAACCCTTTAGACTGATTTTGAGTGATTTGTCCTATGATGGGTTTTCATATTTTATCTTGGAGGTCTATGGTGAATTTTCTATTAATTAAGTCTTAATAAATAGCTTTAATTAATAAGTTAATTATTTGAGAAAATTAATATAAAATATCATGTTATTTGATATTTTGATTATAATTAATTAAATGAGAATTAATTGAGGAAAAAGAATTAAATAAAAGAAAATTAGAAATTAAAATTAATAATAATAATAAAATAATAATAATAAGTAATAAATAAATAATAATAATAAAAGTTATAAAAATTAAAATTAAAAGTTATAAAGATTAAAATAGAAGTTATAAATATTTAAATAGAAATTATATAAAAAGTGAATTGGAGTTATAAGCTTGCATGGGAGTTAACGCACTTTTCTATTTCTCAAGTGTCAACAACATGGGGGTTAGTGCATCAATTAAGCACATGGTGTCTACAACCCTATGGCTCATCTTGAAGGTTGGAAAAGACCCATGCTTAGTTGGTGACACCTTCCAGCTGTTTCTAGAAGCATTCTAGATGTTTCCTGAAAGCTCTTTATATTTAAGCATTCATAGAGGCTTAGACATAGCGGTTGGAGTGCAAATTGGAGCATTGGAGGACTCGAGAACTCTGAAGAAGGGAGGAGCTTGCTTTGCAAGTTTTTTGAGGAAGAGCGAATTAGCATTAGAATTCGGGTAGATTCTTGTGATTTTACTTATGCTATTTTCACATCATGCATTCCCTATCTTCTTCGTGTCTTCCATATGTCTTCTGAAGAATTTCATAATTTATTTTGCATTCTCAATATGGGTAGATTAATTTATTTGAGAATTTTTATATGCATGGATCTAAAAAGAACACGGGGCTAGGGTTGAGATTCATAGTCAAAGCCATTAGATTAATTATTGGAAATTTTGGCAGATCAAAATTTTATGGGGGAATTTTGAAAAAGTTGAAGTTGTATTGTTATATTGTCAATTTGTTTATACTTACATATATATATATATATATATATATATATATATATATATATGTATATATGCTCATATATTGTGATATTATTAATTCTGCATATATTTGTATATATATACATACATATATATATATACTTTTATATATATATATACATATATGTATATATAATATATATCTGTTAAAAAATGGATAACATACCCATGGGCGAAAACGTTTTAAACCAAATCGCAAATGGAAATCGTGTTAGAGATTTTAAAAAAAGATATAAACATTTTATAAATATTGAGTCGAGGGGGGCGACAAGACCCGCACCCCCCCATTGTGGTCGCAGTGTACCCCGTCGCAGGTATTCGCGACTGCAGGGTCCTGCGTACTGACAGTCATATTATGTAATGTGTGTTGTTTTTAAAAAATGTTTTCCATTTTTGATTTTGGCATTAATTGAATTTGATTAATTCGATTTTGTTAAATGATAAAATAATTTATATAAATAAATAAATAAATAAATAAATAAATAAATAAATAAATAAATAAATAAATAAATAAATATATATATATATATATATATATATATATATATATATATATAATATGTAAATACGATTATATGTTTTATAATTGTAAATTGATAATTGATTTATATCAAAGGCTCATAGATTAAAATTAATTGTTCTATTGAGTATATTAAATATTGATTTGGTGGGGGACGTTTGGATTAAAATTATAATTAAAGAATGGATTTGTATTCATTCTAAATGTATAAATGTTCTTTCAAATTCTTTCTCTAAACTTGGAAACGTAAATTGAAAGTTTTGCATTTAAATTCAAATTGTAAATTTAGCAAAACCAAAACATGTGTTTACATTGTGTATTCTTTATGCTATTGTTTTGAATTTTGGGTTGACTAGTGTTGACCAGTTATAGGACGTCTACCAGAGGCTTGGGAGTTATGTGATTGTGATGTCATGATGATGTTTTAATCTCGATCTTTATAAACCCAACCATGGTCATGTGATGGAATGCTCTATGTATTGTTTGTAATTACTGATTGTTATAGTTGAGATTCTTATGTACGAGACACTTGACTTAACCATTATTTTGGTCATCGATCAGTTAACCTTGGTTATTTTCTAGTCGCCATGATGGGACTGTGATGTAGATTTATTCTTGATGATGTCATGATGTGACATGTTTGACTCAACCATTTTTGGAGTCTTCGATCAGTATGATTGAGATATATTTTGGTTATTGAGAACCATTGGATACTTTGATTATCAGTGATACTTCAGTTGCCAATAGAGAGTTGTTGTGTTCATGATTTTCTATGGATGTTTGCTCATGGAGATTTGATGCTTTTATGCATATTTGATGATTTTATTATGGATTATCTTTTGTGATTTTGAGATTTATGATTCCATGAGCGTTAGGGTAGGATATCTGCATGTAGTGACGAGAAGTGGCTTGCAATGGGGGTCGGGGCCCTAAGAGGCTACCAGGGTAACTCATTGTAAGTTGAATTAATAAGTGATAACATTCACACCTAATACTAACTGAATGAACCTAAAAAGATAAGAGTTTTGTTCTCGCCCATGCCTTGAGTGCTTGTACAGGCTAGGATGGGAGTAGTGAGAATGCATGGTTGCGACCTTGCATTCCATAGTATGCCTCGTCAGTATGAGAGTATACTAGTGGCCGCATGAGATCAGTATGGACCCATGGAGTTTAGCTAACTTCCAGGGTAACTTGGATGTGATAATTGCGATGACACTTTCTCGCTTGCATAGTAGGTTCTTACATGTCATTGTGTGCCTCTGGGATTAGATGTCAGATTTTGTGTTTGGAACCTTTGAGTTAGTATACTTTTAGGATTCCTGGACTTATAGAGATTTTTACTATGTGATTTTGGATAGTCTGTTTGGGACTTGAGGTTATCTCCTCAGCATAGTGGGAGTGGACCACTTAGGTACCATGCAGTCGGGTGGTAGTGTATTTTTCACTCTTATCATTTTGAGATTCATTGAGACATCGTGGCTGATGCGTCCTACATGATGGTGGATATGTATCCTTTTCATTGATGATTAGCATATGTTAGATGATGTTATTTTATGCTTTTATTTGCATGTTAGATTACTTTCTGCATATGATGTTGTGTATGTTAGGAGTGACATTCCTACGATGTTAATACCGATGATCTCTTCGGTGATTTGGAATGTTACGCACGGAGGGATGGCTAGGATCCACAATGGTCTAATGATGCTATTAACAATTGGGAGGAACTGTGCACTTAGTTTATTATGTTTGATCTTCTATGATGATGTATCATGTATACCATGTGATTATCTTTACTTGATGTATCATGGATTAGAATAGGATGATGTACCTTATTCTATGTATGTATATTCTTTGAGCTTGTCATACCCTGTGACATGTACAGTGGATGATTGAGCATTTTGAAATGTAATGTATAAACATTGGACTTATCATTATTATTTCATGTGGATGTTGTACTAGATGGATTCATGTATGTTAGATGTTTCTAGATGTAATCCAATGTTAAGGGATCTTTAAAGAATGTAATTTGATTATATACGTTATGTTTACTTTTAGATGGACATTACTATTGCTTCCGTTATTATGCATAAGTTATGTGTGGTATTTACTTTCATGAAAAAAAAATGCTACTAAACTTAGTGAAATTCTAGGTTAATTCTTTGGATCCCTTGGTGGGGCATTACATTTGGTATTAGAGCCCGAGTTTCTACATTGGGAGCTCTGGGTGTTTTGGAACAACTAGAACTTTGAACTATTAAGTGTATCTTTCCGAACTTGATCTAGGTAAACTGAAGTAGAACTTGAACTGTTACTTGAATATTTTTCATACTTCAACACTTAGTTTCAAAACTGGAAATTTTAACTTAAACCTAAACATAGAACTGAACTTAGTACCTTGTACTGTTGTAGGATGGTATTTGGGACTAGGTCTTCTGTTAGAGGCCATGGTAGAGGCCATGGTAGAGGCCATGGTCGTGGCAGAGCTATCAGTGTCCATGATTCTGCCCATGAGGGATCGGCTCATGTAGAGAGCAGGGAAGAGCACTAGGCAACAGGAAGAGAGCCGTAGAGAGGACCAAGCTGAGTCTGAAGAGGTTGGTTTATGATAGATGATGCAGACTATTCTAGAATGTTTACCTCCTATTCAAGAACAACCCAAAGTGCATCAGACAGAACAAGAGCATAGACCCAGATCTAGAAGTCTTCAGAAGGATCGTCAGAGGTCCATTATGTCCACTTAGATGAAGGATCTTTCAAGATCCAAGGTTAAGCCTTTCAATGGGCAAGGTTTTGGTTATGTGGCCGAGCAGTGGCTTATTTCTCTCGACAGGATTTTTGCCATCTATAAGTTCGACAACAATGTTAAGGCAAGATTTGCGATTGCTAATTTAGAGAATTTTGGGGCCACTTGGTGGACGATAGAGGAGAAGAAGTTGGGAATCGATATGAGCAGTATCACATGGGAGTTATTCCTAGAGAGTTTTCGTGAATGATTCCTACTAGAGGAATGGAAACAACAAAGGGCTAATGAATTTCATAATCTTAGATAGTACACTTTGTCAGTGACCAAGTATGAGCGTAAGTTTTATGAACTCATGTCTTTTTCAGGGTTTAGTGAAGATTCAGCTCAGTTGACACAACATTTTATTAGGGTTTTGAATAACTGTATAATTGGGGGTGTTAAGGTATTTGAGCCAAAATTTGGGGATGCAGTACATCGAGCTATCCTTATTGAGCAAAGTGTCAACTTTGGTCAAGGTGGTTTTGTAGGAGTGCCAGTAGCATCAGGATCTAAAAGCAACTATAATTCAGGTGGTAACAAGAAGTTTTCTTTCTCTAAGGGGAAACAGTATCAGCAACAGTCTCAGCAGACACAGTAACAGAAGGGTTCAAATTCTCAAGCTCAAGGTGGTGGCAAAGGTTCTAACACCAAGAACAACTGCAATGCTCAACGCAATAAACAGAATCAGTCCAATCAGCCAGCTCAGAGTAGCTAGTCTTTTGTGAGCAGGAACAATTGTCAGCAATCAAATGTACCACCTATGGGAAGAGGTTCTGGCAGAAATACAAAATGTTTTTCATGTGGTCAGATTGGACATTATGCAACTCAGTGTCCTCAGCAAGCACCTTAGTTTTTAGGACCTAGACCTACTATTTCAAAGCCTACAATTGGTGATGCAGGTAGAGCTCATAGAGTTTTAGCAGCAGTTGATCAGCGTCAGGTAGATCATTAGGGAACAGTGGTTGAGACCACAGGTGCTATTAGAGGTATATCTCTTTTAGTATTGTTTGATTCAGGAGCTACAGATTCATTTATTTCACCATCTATAGTTTCTAAGTGTAAGCTGGATGCAGTGAAGCAAGATCGTGGTTGGCAAGTGGAACTAGCCTCAGGCATTAAGGTCTCCATAGATTCTGTAGTTCATAAGTGTGGGCTTAGCTTAGGAAGCTTTGATATGGCAGTGGATCTTCAAATCATACCCCTTGGTTCCTATGATGTGGTTTTAGGCATGGACTGGCTTGGATCTCATAGAGCCAGTATAGATTGTAGGAAGAAGATTATTATGTGCCAAGATGACCAAGGGAATGATGTGCAGATAGTTGGGATACCAAGGCCTATATCTCTGCGGATGATTTCTACTATGCAATTGAGACGAAGTTTCCGTAAGGGATGTCAGATATTTTCTATCATGGTAAATGATCTTGATGAGGAAGATCCTATGAGGGGGACTTTAGATCACCCAATTTTGCAGGAGTACATAGATGCCTTTCCAAGTGAGGTTCCAGGCATGCCTCCAAAGAGGGACATTGATTTTAGTATTGATCTGATTCTTGGAGCAGAGCCTATCTCTAAAGCTCCGTATCGCATGATGACACAGGAATTGGGTGAGCTACGTCTTTAGCTAGAGGAACTTCTAGCCAAAGGGAGCATTCGACCTAGTGTATCACCATGGGGAGCTCCAGTGCTCTTTGTGAAGAAGAAAGATGGTTCTTTGCGCCTTTGTATTGACTACAGACAGTTGAATAAGGTGACTATTAAGAACAAGTATCCTTTACCTAGGATTGATGACTTATTTGATCAGATCAAGGGAGCTACAGTATTTTCCAAGATTGATCTTAAGTCAGGATACCACCAGCTTCGCATTAAGGAAGCAGATATTCACAAGACCGCATTTCGAACACGCTATGAGCATTATGAGTTCACAGTGGTACCTTTTGGGTTGACTAATGCTCCATTGGTTTTCATGAGTTTGATGAATGGTGTGTTCTGATCTTATCTAGATAGGTTTGTACTCATGTTCCTTGATGACATATTGATATATTCTAGAACTCAGAAGGAGCATGAAGAACACCTGCGATTGGTATTGCAGTGTTTGAGAGACAATCAACTTTATGCTAATGCAGCTAAATGTGAATTCTTCAAATCAAAGATTTAGTATTTAGGGCATGTTATTTTAGGTGATTTCATGGTATGTATAGATGCTTCACTTGAAGGGATTGGGGCAGTGTTGATATAGAATGGACAGGTGATTGTGTATGAATCACGCAAGCTCAAGGATCATGAGTTAAATTATCCTACGCATGATCTCGAGTTAGCAGCAATAGTTAATTCTTTGACAAGGTGGAGACATTTCTTGTTGGGGCACAAATTTGAGCTACACAGTGATCATCATAGTCTTCAATAAATTTTTACTTAGCCTAATTTGAATGCTCACTAGAGGCGATGGATGGAGTTTCTATGCGAGTATGATTTTGAGGTTAAGTACATTTAGGGTAAGGAGAATGTGGTGGCAGATGCTTTGAGTCGCAAGAGACATGTGTTATTATCGTTGACCCTTAGTGTGGATTTGAGGAGTTGAATTCTTCAAGAACTTCCTATGGATTCTTGGTATCAGGAAGTGTGCAGAGAGATAGATTCAGGGAGATCTTTGGAAGGTAAGTTTGTAGGTTACGTTCGAGAATCAGATGGTCTTTTAAGACATTTGGGGAGGATTTATGTGCCATTTTTGGATGAGCTTCAGACCTTGATACTGGCAGAAGCCCATTGTACACCTTACTCAGCACATCTAGGTGTCAAGAAGATGCATGCTGATTTGAGACATTTTTTCTTTTGGTCTAGGATGAAGCGAGATATTGCTGATTTTGTGGCTAGGTGCCTTGAGTGTTAGAGAGTTAAGGTAGAACATCAGCACCTAGCTGGACTTTTGCAACCTAATCTCATTCCTTCTTGGAAGTGGGATATCATCTCCATGGATTTCATTTAGGATTACCTATGACATTTCAATGTCGTGGTGCTATCATGGTCACCGTTGATCGATTGACTAAGGTGGCGCATTTTTCACTGATTAGGTCTTCATACACAATAGCTTCTATAGCAAATGTCTTTATGTGTGACATTGTGAGATTACATGGTATTCCTAGAAAGATCATTTTTGACAGGGACCTTGTGTTCACATCTGCATTCTGGACATCGCTGCAGCATGAGCTTGGAGTGCAGTTAAACTTCAGTTTGGCATATCATCCAGAGACTGATGGTCAAATAGAGAGGGTGAGTCAGGTTTTGGAGGATATGTTACGAATGTATTTGGTGGAGAGGTAGACAAATTGGGAGGATTATCTCTACCTAGTGGAGTTTTCTTACAACAATGGGTATCATAGTTCTATTGGCATGACACCATTTTAGGCATTATATGGACGTCCTTGTCGTACACCCTTGAGTTGGGACAATCTTGAGGATCACATCTTGTTGGGCCTTTAGATGCTTCATGATATGGAGCAATAGGTAGTGCGTATCTGCGAGCACTAGACTACGACACAGGATAGGCAGAAGAAGTATGTCGATGCTCATAGGATTGATAAGCAGTTTGCTGTGGGTGATAAGGTTTTCTTGAGAGTGCGGCCCCGAAAGAGTCCAATCCAGTACGGAAAGGGTTCTAAGCTACTACCTCATTTTGTGGGACCATTCGAGATTCTAGAGAGGATTGGCTCGGTTGCTTACTGCCTTGCTCTACCGCCTAGCCTAGCTCGCATTCATAAGATTTTCCATGTTTCAGTGCTTCGGCAATATATACTTGATATTGTACATGTTCTTGATTGGATTGCGTTGCAAGTAGAGGACGAGCGGCTGGCTTTGGAGTTGGTTCGTATTCTGGAGCAGCGGGAGTTGACCCTCAGGGGTCAAACCATCGAGTAGGTAAGGGTCCAATGGGACCCTACTGATGATTCTTCAGCTACATGGGAGGATGCAACTAGATTGAGGAAGTTATATCCCTACTTATTTGTAGGCTTCCAGGAGTAAGCCTAACCCAAGGGGGGGTGGATGTAGTGCCTACCCTCGTTTACATCTTTTCTGGACATTATTGTTGTTATTATCAAACTATGACGGACTAGTTTTATGTTGATGGATTAGTGGTATTGTTTTGACACTATCATACATTTTGATATGGATTCAGTGGTTATGTGATGAGATCATTTAGACTTTACATTTCATGCATACATGATGATCATTATATTGTTTTCAGCTATGGTTGATGATTAGTTGATGGTTATTATCTCATGTGTTTTATTATGGATACTTACCCCATACTTGCATGTGTATGGTGTGCGTGTTTTCTTATTGTATGGTGTTTCTGATGTGGTTAAGGAAGGGAGTCATAGTCACCTACTTAGTCGAGATCTACACAATGCACCACTTCCTGCCATTGTCTGTTTAGGTTAGCATTATATATTGTATGTACATACATGGTTTTTCTGCAGGTTGCAGGTATCGGGTATCAACTTCCTTGAATTACCAGGATGAGTGTACCCTATTATACTATCTCAATGATAAGAGAAGGGAGATAAATTCTCAAGTCCAAATCCCAAACCCTTAAGCCAATTGTCCTAGTGAGGAAGGACAAGTATCTAGATATTTTACCCACCGAATGTGTTGGATGACATGATTCATGATTTTTAACCATTTAGACTGATTTTGAGTGATTTGTCCTATGATGGGTTTTCATATTTTATCTTGGAGGTCTATGGTGAATTTTCTATTAATTAAGTCTTAATAAATAGATTTAATTAATAAGTTAATTATTTGAATAAATTAATATAAAATATCATGTTATTTGATATTTTGATTATAATTAATTAAATGAGAATTAATTGAGGAAAAAGAATTAAATAAAATAAAATTAGAAATTAAAATTAATAATAATAAGTAATAAATAAATAATAATAATAAAAGTTATAAAAATTAAAATTAAAAGTTATAAAGATTAAAATAGAAGTTATAAATATTTAAATAGAAATTATATAAAAAGTGAATTGGAGTTATAAGCTTGCATGGGAGTTAACACACTTTTCTATTTCTCAAGTGTCAACAACACGAGGGTTAGTGCATCAATTAAGCACATGGTGTCTACAACCCTATGGCTCATCTTGAAGGTTGGAAAAGACCCATGCTTAGTTGGTGACATCTTCCAGCTATTTCTAGAAGCATTCTAGATGTTTCCTGAAAGCTCTTTATATTCAGGCATTCATAGAGGCTTAGACATAGTGGTTGGAGTGCAAATTGGAGCATTGGAGGACTCGAGAACTCTGAAGAAGGGAGGAGCTTGCTCTGTGGGTTTTTTGAGGAAGAGCGAATTAGCATCAGAATTCGGGTAGATTCTTGTGATTTTACTTATGCTATTTTCGCATCATGCATTCCTTGTCTTCTTCGTGTCTTCCATATGTCTTCTGAAGAATTTCATAATTTATTGTGCATTCTCAATATGGGTAGATTAATTTATTTGAGAATTTTTATATGCATGGATCCAAAAAGAACACAGGGCTAGGGTTGAGATTCATAGTCAAACCCATTAGATTAATTATTGAAAATTTTGGTAGATCAAAAGTTTATGGGGGAATTCTAAAAAAGTTGAAGTTGTATTGTTATATTGTCAATTTGCTTATACTTACACACACACACACACACACACACACACACACACACATACAACTATATATATATATATATGTATGTATATGCTCATATATTGTGATATTATTAATTTTGCATATATTTGTATATATATATATATACATACATATATATATACCTTTATATATATATATACATATATATGTATATATAATATATATCTGTTAAAAAATGGATAACATACCTGTGGGTGAAAATGTTTTAAACCAAATCACAAATGAAAACCGCGTTAGCGATTTTTAAAAAATAATATAAAAATTTTATAAACATTGAGTTGGGGGGGGATGAGACCCGCACCCCCCAATGCGGTCACAGTGTACCCTGTTGCAGGTATTGCGACCGTAGGGTCCTATGTACCGGCAGTCATATTATGTAATGTGTGTTGTTTTTAAAAAACGTTTGCCATTTTTGATTTTGACATTAATCGAATTTGATTAATTCAATTTTGTGAAATGATAAAATAATTTATATAATCATATATGTATTTATATGTATATATTTTAATAAATAAATAAATTAATTAATTAAATATATATATATATATATATATATATATATATATATATATATATATATAAGTATGTATATAATATGTATATACGATTATATGTTTTATAATTGTAAATTGATAATTGAGTCTTATCAAAGGCTCATGATTAAAATTAATTGTTCTACTGAGTATATTAAATATTGATTTGGTGGGGGACATTTGGATTGAAATTATAATTAAAGAATGGATTTGTATTCATTCTAAATGTATAAATATTCTTTCAAATTCTTTCTCTAAACTTGGAAACGTAAACCGAGACTTTTGCATTTAAATTCAAATTATAAATTTAGCAAAACCAAAACATGTGTTTACATTGTGTATTCTTTATGCTATTGTTTTGGGTTTTGGGTTGACTAGTGTTGACTAGTTATAGGACATCTACCAGAGGCTTGGGAGTTATGTGATTGTGATGTCATGATGATGTTTTAATCTCGATCTTTATAAAACCAACCATGGTTATGTGATGGAATGCTCTATGTATTGTTTGCAATTACCGATTGTTATAGTTGAGATTCTTATGTACGAGACACTTGACTTAAGCATTATTTTGGTCATTCATCAGTTAACCTTGGTTATTTTCTAGTCGCCATGATGGGACTGTGATGTAGATTTATTCTTGATGATGTCATGATGTGACATTTTTGACTCAAACATTTTTGGAGTCTTCCATCAATATGATTGAGATATATTTTGGTTATTGAGAACCATTGGATACTTTGATTATCAGTGATACTTCAATTGCCAATAGAGAGCTGTTGTGTTCATGATTTTCTATGGATGTTTGCTCATGGAGATTTGATGCTTTTATGCATATTTGATGATTTTATTATGGATTATCTTTTGTGATTTTGAGATTTATGATTCCATGAGTGTTAGGGTAGGATATCTGCATGTAGTGATGAGAAGTGGCTTGCAATGGGGGCTAGGGCCCTAAGAGGCTGCCAGGGTAACTCATTGTAAGTTGGATTAATAAGTGATAACATTCACACCTAATACTAACTGAATGGACCTAAAAAGATAAGAGTTTTGTTCTCGCCCATGCCTTGAGTGCTTGTACAGGCTAGGATGGGAGTAGTGAGAACGCATGGTTGCGACCTTGCATTTCGTAGTATGCCTCGTCACTATGAGAGGATACTAGTGGCCGCATGAGATCAGTATGGACCCATGGAGTTTAGCTAACTGCCAGGGTAACTTGCACGTGATAATTGCGATGACACTTTCTCACTTGCATAGTAGGTTCTTACATGTCATTGTGTGCCTTTGGGATTAGATGTCGGATTTTGTGTTTGGAACCTTTGAGTTAGTATACTTTTAGGATTCCTGGACTTATAGATATTTGTACGATGTGATTTTGGATAGCTTGTTTGGGACTTGAGGTTATCTCCTCAGCACGGTGGGAGTGGATCACTTAGGTACCACGCGGTCGGGTGGTAGTGTATTTTCCACTCTTATCATTTTGAGATTCATTGAGACATCGTGGTTGATGCGTCCTACATGATGGTGGATATGTATCCTTTTCATTGATGATTAGCATATGTTAGATGATGTTATTTTATGCTTTTATTTGAATGTTAGATTACTTTCTGCATATGATGTTGTGTATGTTAGGAGTGACATTCCTACGATGTTAATACCGATGATCTCTTTGGTGATTTGGAATGTTACGCATGGAGGGATGGCTAGGATCCACAATGGTCTAATGATGCTATTAACGGTTGGGAGGAACTGTGCACTTAGTTTATTATGTTTGATCTTCTATGATGATGTATCATGTGTACCATGTGATTATCTTTACTTGATGTATCATGGATTAGAATAGGATGATGTACCTTATTCTATGTATGTATATTCTTTGAGCTTGTCATACCCTGTCACATGTACAGTGGATGATTGAGCATTTTGAAATGTAATGTATAAACATTGGACTTATCATTATTATTTCATGTGGATGTTGTACTAGATGGATTCATGTATGTTAGATGTTTCTAGATGTAATCCAACGTTAAGGGATCTTTAAAGAATGTAATTTGATTATATACATTATGTTTACTTTTAGATGGACATTACTATTGCTTCCGTTATTATGCATAAGTTATGTGTGGTATTTACTTTCATGAAAAAAAATATGCTACTAAACTTAGTGAAATTCTAGGTTAATTCTTTGGATCCCTTGGCGGGGCATTACACAAACATTAAAATAATGCATAATAACTAATATAATATTTAATTTACTCTTTCAAATTTAATTTATTTATTTTATTAAATCTCATGCACTAACTTCAATATCTCCACTTTTCAAACTTAATATATTTATATTTTAATCACATGAAATCTAGAATCTTTTAATAATTTTAATATATTTTCCCTTTTTAAATTTCATTTTCAAAATTTAATTTGCTAAAATATTTATTAGCTTTAATAATAATATTATTTTGTCATTTATTTAAAAATGAACTCCAAATATATTATTATTAAAATAAATATTGTCACATTCCAAATTTAATATTATAACTTTTATTTTCAAATTTAATTATTTGATTTAATTAATTTCTTAATTAATTAGATAAAATAAATATTAAATACCATATTAATTTTTCATTTAATTAAACCATTAATTAAATCTTTTAATTAGGCTTAATTAATAGAAAATACACTAAAGACTCACAAGAATAAAATATGAAAATCCATCATAGCCAAAATACATACAAAATCAAACCAAGGGTTTATATCACGAATTGCGTTATCTAATGTATTTGGAGGGTACTCAACTCAGATACTTGTCCTAATTTTCAATTAGAACAAATGGCTTAAAGGGTTGGGATTTGGACTTGAGAATTATCTCCCCTCTCTTATCATTGAGATAATGTGATAGTGTACGCTCATCTTGGCAATTCAAGAAAGTCGATACCTGGTACCTGCAACCTGCATAAAAACTATGCATGTACAAGCACAATATATACTAACTAAATAGGCAATGGCAGGAAGTGGTGCATCGTGTAGATCCCGACTAGCAGGTGACTACGACTCCCTTCCTTAACCACATCAGACACGTCATACAAAAGCAAACACACAAAGAAAACACGCACACCATACACATGCAAGTATGGGGTAGGGTAAAATTACAAACCTTTGTCACCTTTTATAAAGAAACGTGATATCAGAATGTGACAGTTCAACATTAGTGACAAAAAAATGGTATTTGTGTTTAAAATATGAAGATGATGTAAACTGATGAAATGTGTAGAATTGGATGAATTTTATGGGCCTATAATTTTTATAATTTTTTTGAGTAATAATTTATGCATTTTATTTTATTATGAAGTCCCTTTTTTAACTGTAAAAAAATAGGGTGTAGTTCCCATTAAACAAATATATGCAAATCATCTTTTTTTGTTTTGATTTGAAAATATTTAATAGATGACATGTATAGCTAGTGCACAAAAAAAAGAAATAGTTATTTTTGATGTATATTTTCTTTGTTATAAGTACTCAAGTTCGACCTTATCAGAAGCCAACAATTTTTTCCTCCCGTCAAAACTTTCCTATAAAATCTATACCTTCTTAAAAAAAAATTACATATTCATGAAGAGGATTCTCTCCTCTAAAGATAAATATATTTAAAATTTTTTTTGATATGATTTACTATTTTTTTCCTTTTTTGAGGGAGCATCTTCTAAAATGTTGAAATATCGACTTATAATACTTTGAGATTATAACATATTATAACTAATCAAAACACTCAAAAAATTATATAATAATGAGATTGAATCTAAGATCTATAAAAGGGTATTTTTAGTTTTTGAAAAAAAATGAGTTTTGATAGAGAAATGAGATTTGACCAAAATAGGTTTTGGTATCACAAACGGTGACACAGATCTGTGCTTTTACCCGGTAAGTATCCATAAGAAAATACATATGATAAATCATCTTACTAATCATCATTAATAATTGCAAACATTGGAAATAATCATCATACATACATGAAATGTAAAGTACCAAGTAATCTCATCATGTATTAACTGAATCCATAGCACAATATCTGATAGTCTCAACACAATGTTGCTAACCATCCACATGAAACCAACTCTAAAAGAGTTTGACAATGTTAGCAAAAATGCAAACTAGGGGCAAGCACTACATAATGGCTCTTGAAATTATTGTTTGGTGGTGAATGGTGCTCATTATCATATCTTCTCTTCAATCCTTTTTGTCTTTATCTGACGTGATTTTTTTCTACTTGTCAGTATATGCCCAATAGGGTCTATATTGTTGGTTCTTCTATCCTGTATAGATTTTTTGCGTATTACTTGTGTGCTTTCCCTCTTGGTGTCGAACTGGTGGTTGCCAAAATTATTATATGTATTGCTGGATATTATGATTTTGTATTTTGATTGCAAACATAATTCCTCCTTACTCCTATATGTTGCTATGGATTGATCGATGGCCAAGTAAATATTAAATACGTTGACTTGATGGATTAAGGTTGTATGTATATCTGCATTTTATATGTCTGAGCATCTTATACAGCTGTTCTGTAGCATTGCTGATGCAAAATTGTCTTGAAGCATAGCTGATGAAAGAAGCTAGAACCTCCATTACAGCCAATGGAAGTTGCAGGGAAATGCTATGGTGGTTGTTGATAAAATTACTTACAAATTGATATATGATATCATATGCTGAGTGTGTTGTCAAGTTTCCAATGCTGAAAAATGTGCCCTTTTTTGATAAATATATCTACTGATTTGTGGTCTCAAACAAATGATTTAATAATATTTCATCGGTCCATATATAATTTGAATGCTTTATGGATTATAACTTGTAGGTTTGATCTCTATGTAAGGTTCTCCTCTTAACTGGCAACTGTAATTTTTTTTTTTGAATGCTCAATCTCTTTATTGATTTCTTGTTTCCCTATATGTTTCTCCATAAGTCTATTACTTTCAAATAAAAGTAGATAAGTCCCAAAATGATAACAAGTACCTAATGTTTAGAGATCTTTTTGGTTGAATAATATGAACCTACTTCTTTCGTCTGAGATTTAATACCTATAATTGTCAATGGTTATCAATTTCAAGCAGTTGGTCGCAATCACAATTAAAACAATTATGCATATATATTCCTCACAGGATGGCAGGAAAGTCTTCTCTGATACCACTTGTAATGTCTCATTTTTGGGGCATCTTCAGATTAACATTTACTTATATCGATTTGATAATATTTCTTATAATTCTATATGATATCCTTTTTTATTGTGTGATATTCAATATATATATGGATTTTCAAAGGCTTGCCTCTTTTCATAATAATAGTTATAGTATATAATTATATTATATATTAATAAGGTTTATTGTATTAATAACTATTTATTATATATAGATTAATATTAATTATATATGATTATATATTAATATTAATTATATATAAGATTATAACAATATATGAATCCTTTTAATTAAATATTATTTTAATATATAACAAGGATATAATATCGCATATTATTGTCATACGAATATGTACTAATTATCTATAGCATATAAATATCTAATATATAATAATATTCATAGATATATTTATATGTATAATTAATACTTACAATTATATAATATTTAATTATAAATTATATAATATAATATATGATTATTATAATATTATAAATTATATCTTAATATAATTATAATATTATCGATTATTAATATTATATACTCTTTATGTATAATTAATTTATATACTGAAATGGGGATATCACATAAATATCTAATTCTATTGAATCACTATCGCTGGTGTCACTATCAGTTTCCACAATGTATGAAGTGCAGAGAGGATTAGAGGATAAGCTAGGTGAACTTTCCTCAAAGTGAACATTCCTCTCTATATAAATCTCATGTATCTTAGGATCCTTAAGTCTGTATGCCTTAACATCTTCTTCATATCCAATGAAAGTATAAGGCCTAGGTGGTGGTGCCTTGCATCCCCTAGAAGATATGTCTGCCCATGCTGGACAACCAAAGACTTTGAGGTGTTTCACAATTGGTTTTCTACCGCACCATTCCTCAAAAATGAGTCTTGCCATCTAAGGCATTATGAGGAGACCTATTAAGTATGTGATTGGCATTGCTTATAGCTTTGAATTCAAGTGATGGATGAAGAGACTTGGTTTGTATCATGCAACTTTTCATAGACTTAAGGGTTCGTAACCTTAGTGCTACAACATTTGTCTTGTGCAGAATAAATGCTGGTGGATTTTGAAGATCAATACCCTCAGGTTTGCAAAAGTCATTAAGTCTTGCATTCACATATCTACTTTCATTGTCCATCCTAAGAACTTTGATGGCTTTCCTTGATTGCTATTCAACATGACTCTTGAAGGCTAGAAACTTGTCCAACACTTCATTCTTATGGTGAAGAAAGTAGATCCATGTGTAGAATGAAAAGTCATCAATGAAAGTGAGTATGTAGTGACCCTGGTTGATTATTGTCACTGCAAAAGGACCTGCTAGTACCATGTGAACCAACTGAAGAACAATTGGTGCTCTTGAAGACTTCCCTTTATCAAACTTCTCCTCTAGATTCATATCCATTGAACATGTTGAACATTCACCCTTAAAAGAGTTGGTTGTAGGTAGACCTTTGATGATATTGTTTGAGCAAAGTTTCTGAAGATAGTGGAAGGAAAGATGACCATACCACTCATGCCATAATTTGATTTGTGGATGAGATTGAGTCAACAAAGCATGTGAAGGAGACTTAGGCAAAAAGTGGGAGAACGAATACAACCTTGTGTCATGATTAACTTTCCCCATTGCAACCAATGAATCATATTTGAGAGTGCGCACCATTACTGATTATGGAAGGAACTCAACTTTATTTCCATCTCCAAGGCGAGTAATTTGATAAATTGAGAGGAGATTAGAGCTAATGTTAGGGATAGAGAGAACATCTTTGAATTCCCCATTTTCCTTTTCCACATGTCCTTTCCCTTCAACTTCCATTTTTTTTAATCTCCTACAAAGATGTGTAGTACCTTAGACTGCCTCAATGAAGAAAAGTCTCCTTTTGAAGAACCCATATGATATGAGTCACCTATGTCAAGAATTCATTCTAATGAAGAGCTTTAGTTTGCCATGAGTGCTTTCCCTTTGCCCTTTGAATCTGATGAAGATCCTTTCTCCTTATAAGCATTAGGTAGTGGAACATTGTGTTTCTTTATGCTGTTTGTTAACTCATCAATCTTTTTATGATAACACTCATGTTCATCATGACCCAACTTCTTGCAATAAGAACACTTTTTCTTCTCCTTATTAGTATTCCCCTTCTTGTTTGAATTCAAGGAAGACTTTCTTTGTTGATTTGATTGTGGTGTTTTCATTTTTGAATCCTCTTGTGTGTTATTTTTCCACTTCTTTTTCTTTCCCTTTCCTTTATTTGAATTTTGAGAACCCTCATTATTGGCCACCAGTGCCTTAAACTTGGGTAGATTGAGAATCCCCATTGATTGTGACTTCTTTCCTTCTTCATCCAATAGTTTAGCATAACAATCAAAAGTGAGTTTCTAATAGGTAGCCCCTAATGTAGTCTTTGTGGTGTTGTAAGAAGAAACAAATGTGGAGTACTCACATGATAGCTTATTATGAATGAGATAAACTAACTTGTCATCTTTAATAGGACTCCCACGATCATCAAGTTTAATTCTTAATTCATTCACCTTTATGATGAAATCTTATATAGAATCAAATGTCTTAGGATCTAGGGAGACAAGCTCATCTTCAATTTTATAAATATCCTCCTCAGGCACTTTACCATATAGGTTTTTGAGAGTATCCCAAGCTTCCTTGTATGTATTAGACTTCTAGATCTGATAGACGATCTTGTCTCCAACCCCCAAACAAATATTGCCTAGGGCTTTCCTATCTGTAGATTCCCAAGCAAAGATTTCACTTCTAGATACTTGATCACTTGTTGGTTTAGGAAGGGTACCATATATATATTGAGAAACTTCATTATGCATTAAGTGACACCACATTTTAATAGACCATGTAGCATAGTTTTGTGGTGTTAATTTTGGAAACTTCAAATTTCCCATGATGTAAGAAATGAAAGAAAATAATAGGAAAAGAGGAACACAACACCAAGAACCACCCACTCACCCCTCGCTGCCCCGCCTTTCACTCAATCAAGAAACCCCCCAAAAAAGATGCTTTTGGCACTTTATATGTAGTGTTTTTACAATAGCCACTCGCCAATTTTGGCCTTAGTGGACTTCTAATTTTACCTTTTTACAACCTCCTTATAGAGTTCAAAACTGGAACATTACAATGTATCTCATATATACAACAATTCTAAAGTTATATCAAAGCAGTATAATGCAGAAAATGACCTAATTTTGAAAGTGAGATTTTTGTCCACACAACCCTATAATCTAATTGCAAATCTAGAAATTAGATGAAAAATAATGCATTTAAAAAAAAAATAGAACTTTTTTTCTAGTCCAGATGAGCCCGTACAGAGCAATTGAAGTTGCAAAATGTAGGATTGGACATGTACAGTTGCCAAAAGACACAATTTTTGACAAATTCGTGCACCAAAACTAGAAAAGAACCACACCACTAAATTTTGTAGGAAATTCTAGCCAAAATTAAAAAAATGCACTTGATTTGGAGTTCTGATGATTGAGATATGGCCTCCCAAAGTCAAATTGTCAAATCAAAAATCAATTTGGAGAGGGGTTTAATTAGTAAAATACAAGGTTAAATTTGATGGTTAAATGACCATCACAGTAGTTCTATTTTGCCTCTAGATGACATTCATACAATCATCAATTTTAAGACTGCAATATGATGAAGTTAGTGTACTCGACCCCTTGGATGACATCACACTAACATCCATAGTGTATGGAAAAGTATGAAAACTAATGTGTCATGGTATAGACTATACGATCAGGGTAACTGCATGTATAGAAGTACAAAAGGTGCCTACGTGCATTGCTACATGGAAAACATGTGCCCAATGCTAAGTCATCCATTGATGTGTCACCTAATTTGATGTGATGGGTGGTGTGGAGGTCGTGGTATGGGCAGGGAGGACGTGGTAAGCTACGTGTTCAAATGCTAACTGGAACACATGTGTTGGTCTGTAGAAGCACCACAGGTGTGCGTGTGTGTCACAGCATTAGTGAGGCTGACAGTACTCTACGTGGATCGACAACTAAGCTGGAATTGCACTTAGCGAAGTTCCTGGGACAATTTGTGGTAGTTAGCGAATGTAAGTGTGATTAGTCCCACATTGACCTAGTATATGATATTTGTTGTGTTGAAAAACACAATGCCACATAGTTTAAAAACAAATGTGTTGCCACCCATTTGTGAAAATAGTCACTAGATTTAGGGAGCCATTGCTGGATTATGAAGGTTGGATGTGGGTAGGCTTGCTAGATTGATGGAAATTTCGTGCTTGGTTGAATGCCAAATTTAATGATGCTCACTAGATCTTGAGTGATTCCTATCAAATAATAAATAGAATATTTTGAATGTACAAGGAATATTCTGTGCAAGGCCGGGGTGTCACTACCTAATTCCTGCAAAAAAATTGTCTATGCAGCCCTGACGGACTGTTTTTTTTCAAAAATTACAAAATTTCAAAAATAATAGAAAAGGAAAATTTAATTGTAGATCTGAACAAAATAATTGTGCAGATTTAATAGATGATATCAGATTTGTAAGTTGGGGCCTTTGGGTGTTGGATTGCAAAAAAGTTCCTTCTCAAAATTGACTTTGGCCCAACATAGGAAAATTTATAGTCAATTTTCACCAAATTGACATTCTAGATGTAATGACAAGGTTTGTTTTGGCTCTAGATGCTCCCAATTTCTATGGATACTTCACATCTAGGTCGAGGTGCTAAAGCAAGAATGGTCTTGAATGGCTATGTGAAAAGAATCTCCCCAAGCTTTGATACCATGTAAGAATTTGCCTTAGGAAAAAATTCACCCAAGTCCAAGGAACTCAAGCACAAGCACAACAGTAGACCAAAAGAGTATGATTAGAATAACGATATGATATTCAATTCAATATGAAAGTACACTAGGAGTGCCTATATATAAAGGCCTCCAGAATGCTTCTAGAATGCATAGAAATTAGCAACATGATAAGTCATACAACCAGACACATGTCCACTAGATGTGGGTTATCCTCCATTAAGCAGAAAAGTAAGTGCTATGATGAGAGGATAATTCTACAAAGGTGTAGCACACAATATTATGTTGTAGACACCATGTGCTAAAATAGGAGTGTGAATAATTGTGTTGTCTACATGACAACTCAGTTAATTAGGAAAACTCTAGTGTTGTAGATACCATGTGCTAAATTAGAGTTGCTTACTATAGTGTTGTGAACATGACAATTCATAAGAGTACACAAACTCCTAAGTGTCTCACCTAAGAAATAATAAAATAATGCATTGACCTAAGTAAACTTAAGTAAAGTGTAATAAGTAAATACTTATTTACACCAACATAAAGCAAGAATTGCAAGACTCAAGTATATTCAACAAATTAGACAAAAGACAAAGGAAAAGGCAAAGTGGACATTGAGAAAATTAGGAATGAAATGAACAAGAAATGGAAAAGAAAAATAGAAGATGGAAATGTTGGAAGTGGAAAGGAGTAACTAAGAGGGGAGGGGTGAATCGATTACTACAAAAACAAATCCAAAAGTCCCTTTAAGATGTCAACACAATATAAAACCAATAACTTATTTTAACTCAGTTAACACATAATATTCTAATGTAACTCAACTAATACTAAATATATTTATGTCACTTGATTAGCACAAGTATCTTAAGATATTAATGTGATTAACCTTTATTAACTTAGTTGTAGAAACATAAAGGAAATAACATGAACACAAGAGACACCAAGATTTAATGTGGAAACCCAGTTTGGAAAAACCACCAATTGTAACTAGTTACTATTTTTCACTCTTCTGTAGTGAGTCATATTAGGAGCCAACCTTGTGTTAGGGTTTGAAAGATCTAGAACAATATAAGAATAAATAGTTATATGCATAAACAATAGAAAAAAACACAAAGAACATAGATAACACATAGATTTAATGTGGTTCTATTAGAAATATTAGATAGGAAAGGTTATTGAGAGGGGGGAGGTGAATCAGGAACCAATAAAACTTTAACTTAATTCACCTATTAATCCTTCATATAATATTTTGATCTAATTGCATGCATGAAAGAATGAAAATAACACTTTGACACAAGATATGGTGACCCATAAACCTTCCATATAGAAAGTAAAATTGGGGTGGGGATGATACCCACAAGCTTTAGTACTGTAGTATAAAGTTAGTCTATTAAGGCTTACAATTGATCACTTTTGATGATCTTCCCCATTAGGAGTGATAAGAATTGGTAGATCCACCTCATAAAAGGATTTACAAAACATACAATGAAGTATGAACTCATTAAAGAGATTTGTCAAAGACTGTTAAGTCTACCCGGTTTAAGGATTTAATTGATACACTTATTAGGATGAACCAGTGGTTGATCTCTAATTTATAACTCTAATTTGCTAGTTGAGATTCCTTTGAAATGTAAAGATCACCTTGCTATGATAGATAAATCTTTGTTGTCCCTTATAATACTTGCAGCCTTCTCAATTCGTACTTCTACTCTTTATATTCACTTCATAATTACTTATTTGGATATGATACAATTCATTACACATATACCAATCCAAATCATAATTCATCAAAGTTAGCTACAAGATAGGTTTCCATCAAGATCACAAAGTTGACCCAACTGTAGGCACTCAGGTTCAGTGGACAAACTTGGTGAGGTTTTGATACTCAAAAACCATTGTCAACACTTAACATCATCATGCACTTGGTAGATGAAGAAGCTTAGTTCACACTAATCACTTCCAAGTAGCTTGAACTTGGTTAGTACTTATGTGACTTAGTGAGCACTACAAAACTCGACATATAAATTGAAGCACTTGGTTAACACTCCATGGCACGATCAACACTAACATTGTGAGCTCAGCATAAATTGAATCACTCACACTCCCTTACTTAGTCAACACTAGATTCTCATCACTAATACTACAAGCTCGATAGATAATGGAGACCATGGTTGACACTATGTAGCTCGGATAATACTGTGAAGCTCAGTTAGTACTACCATTGAATAACTTGGTAGATACTGCTCATCATGAATTGTATATAGATTCAGGAACTCGATAGCAATTGTAGAACTTGGTAACAACTATATTACTCAATAGTACCTAGATTACTTGGTTAACACTACAAATTGAAAGATAAGCTCAGTAGCAATTTAACCAATTGACTAAGTGTGAGTCACTAATAAACAAACTTTGACCTTAATGTCAGTAATCTCCCCCTTTGGCATTAGTGACAAAAAATACTTATCAATCCAAAACTGAATGCTCATAATTTTAAGTCCAAAACATTCTTTTATCTCCTTTTTGTGCCTACAACTTAGTAACATACTCTTTTTTTGAGATTTTTCAAAATTTCTTTAATAAAGGGTGTTTTCTGATTATATGTACCTGTATTTTTATAATACTATGCTACTCCCCCATACACATATTTCATATTATACTTCTCCCCAATACTCTTCATATATACATTCATCTATATTATACTTCTCCTACTTTTTGACATAAATTCCAAAGGTGTATACTACAGGGTAATGTCAAAATCTGTTAAGAAGTTAGAATGTACCTTCAAAATCAATGCCATTGTCTTGTCCAAATTTTCTTGCTTGCATGAAATACAATCTGAACTTCTACTAATAACTCCATCACATGATCAACTATGGAGAAGTTACTATCATGGATGAGTGTCTTGCATGTGCAATGTGGTTATGCCATGCATCTATGTTTGGAAGAATTATGCCTTGGATGTCTACAAGTGTGGCCCTAATCCTAGCTTCTTCCCTTAATAATTCTGCTTGCAAATTTGTCAGATATCTGATCTTTGAATAGTGAGCAGAACTATAGCTTGGGTCAAGTGACAACTAGTGTGCACTTGCCTTCAAGTTTTCATCTATCTTAGATAATTTTTCTCTGGTTACTTCAGTGAAGATAGATGTATCACACAACTTACTAAATAATAAAGTTACATTATTTGTAGATGTTTCTAATGAAATAATAATAGTAGATAATTCTACTTGGTTTATTTTAATTTTCTATGCCACTTGTTCCATTACCTTGTTCTCAAATTTCCTTTCTGCTCTTTGTAGAAACTTATCCTATCCATTCAAGTCTTCATTGAATTTCTAGATGACTTCTACTAACTGATCCAAAATAGGTTGTGTACTATCAACCTCAATACTTAGTACATCTCTAGTATGTTCTTTACATCTTCAAGCAAGTGGATATCCTTGCTCTTCTCTTCTCTAAGCTTCTATTGCTTAGCTCTCTTTTACAATAATTCACCCATGATGTTTATTTGATTAAGATTCAGAGTAGAGATATCTCGATTTAGAATAACTATATCCTCATCTAGATCAATATCTTCTTCTTTACCCTTATCGTTATTTGAAACTTTAGTACTCATTTGAGACTTGTTCTCAACTATCCTTATACTAGCTAAATGTGGATTAGAAACAATAGTAGAAATTGAGGGGCTAGCAACAAAAGTAGATATAGCACTAATAGTAGAAATACCTTGTTGCATTGTTAAATCTGATGATAATGGAGACACTTGTTGCTCAGTAGATGAGGTGTTGATCACTTCAGTCATTGTAGTACTTAGTTGAATAGGTGCAAAGATTGGTTGGGTACTTGGTGTTACAATGGTTTCCACAACCAACTCGACAAAATCTTTCTCAAAGCTTGATGGCATTAAATATTTTCTTAGAGAGTGAGGAAATGAGGCCATTACTGCTGTTGCAATCTTTTTTGAGTTTGTTTCTTCAATACTCTAAATCTCAGAGAGATTTTCATCTGTAGCTTCCTATTCTTCCTCCTTATCATCCAAACTTACATCTTCTACTTCCATATCTTCTTCATCATCATTGTCATCATCTTCCTTGTCATCTTCATCATCTTTGTTATTAACATAAACAACAAAGTCACTTGGTTGATGCAAGTTGTAAATGTTCTTCCATGTGGTAGTGGTAGATTTTACCATAGATTCTATGTCTTTTATTAGCACAAGACATCATGTGTTGAACTTGAGAGTGAACTTTTCTTCATTTTTCTTCAAAGATTCTTTCACATCTTTTTCACTAAGACTCAGCATGAGTTTCCTTAGAGTCTATTGAAATATGTCTTTTCTAGCCTTCCTTGCATACTCCCTTCTAGGTTTGATTGCTTGCAAAATCTCCTTTGGAATTTGCTGAGCAAGATGAGTAGGTGAGTACTTCCATTTTCCCAATTTTGACATCATCATGTCCTAAATCTACTTTTTCTCATCTACATTCCTAGTTTCATATCTGAGAGATTTGAAATTTTCCATTCCAAACCCTTCTTCCATTTCCTTAAACTTTTATTGAAGTTTAGGTGGAGGCTTTTTGAAAATATTTTTCTCAGCATCCTCCTCACCTAACTTCAATTTCTTTCTATATTTTGATGTCCTTCTTTTGAATATTGTAGTGGATGACTTGGTAGGTTTGGTTATGATAACCTTACGTTTCTTTCTTATAGGCTCCTCTTCCTCAGATTTGGTTTCTTTTGCTTCATCTTCTTCCATATCATCTCTTTAACCCTTTGTCAGCAAGAGAGTAGAACTTGCTTGTTTCAATTTTTCTATCCTCTTTCATTCTTTGTTAACTACTTGAGGAAGCTTAATTTCAAGTTTTATCCTTACCTTGGCTTCTTCATAAGTTCCAAAATATGGTGCCATAGGATCCACAAGCTCATTCAATAGAGCCTCAATGATATCTTTTGTATCATCAATGTTAACCTCATATTCAAGAGGCTTAACACTTGCTAGCTTCAGTCTAATTGCCTGAATGTACACTTTATCATAGTCTACCATGAAACAAATATCATCTTTGTAGTCCTCTACAAGTTTCTTTGGTATCCTATATTTGAATGTATCAAAGTAGTTATCCATTATACTGTAAAAATTTTCACCCATCTCTACTATGTATTCATTAATCTGATATAGAATAGGTACATCTTTTCTCCATACAACTGTGCCTTTAGAAGGGAAGAATATTTTCACAAAGAAAAATAAAAAAGTTATGAGTGAACCAAACTTACATGGATTGTTCTTGTAACCTCTGATTCTTTCCACATTCTTATTGAACTGATTCAATAACAACTTGGTAAGGTCAAATGACATGTTATTTTTCACAACCTTGAGAGCCAAATCTACTACCTCACAAGATACAATGTTGAGATGAATGGAGCTATAGATTTTGTGGGAAATCACATGAATTCCAAACTTTAATTCCATGTCTATTATTCCCCTTATCTTCATTCCTCTACCATCTCACTGAGAAAGAGTTTTCTTTGCCAGTGCAGCTCGACCTAGGGTTTTGGTCATCTTGGCTTTGTTTAACATAAAAAGGCAAGTGATTTGATGAATCATTTTTCTTGTGATCAAAATGGGCTGATCAAACCATGAATTTAAATTGTGAACATGAATCAGTATGAATCTTATCAATTTTTCCTAAAAATCCCTTGGCATATGCAAAATATGCATCAAGCCCTTTTCTTCAAAATGTTGATGCTTTGGTTTTAGAGCGCCATTCACACTTAACTCATTCAATGCCTCATGCATTTCATGTCTACCTAGCTCTTGAATGGAATGGTGATAATACAAACATATATCATGTATGAGTAATACCTAGGAAGGAATTTGTGATTGTGCACCTACTGGGTCTAGTGATTCAACAATCGTTGGAAGCTCGTATTCTACACCTTGAATCAACATTTCTAATCCTTTCTTCACTTGATTGCTAGAAGAAGCCATGCTCAGTAGGGTCTTGAAAAAATTCAAAAATTCTTCCAACAACAAACACAGATTCCTGGGAAGCATAGAAATTTCTCTTTGTAAATAGCTCTAAAAAATGCACGGTGAAAAATGAATTCAGTTTTCTTCCTTTCAACAATTTTCACTTTTCAATTGTCATAAATGCTTTGGTATGACTACTTGCTCAGTGATAGATTGTCTTCCACTTGGTTTTGTCTTTTAATACTTGGTAGACATTCATAGTTTGACAAGCTCAACATTACTTGGTAAAGTCTTCAACAACTTGGTGTCCATATAGAATACTTCATTGTAACCCAACCTTACTCGGCAGGGTCTTGTGACCCGACCTAGTTCAGTAAGGTCTATGATTTCCATAACCACTTGGCAACCCTAGTACATCTTAAATACTGATATGGATATTTTCTTCTAGCTGGTTGGAACTAATGTGATATGTTTTCTTCAGAGTCTTAGTTCTAGTTGTTCCCATAGTAATTCAAGTTGAGATGCTTGAGTCACCCAACTCTTGAGTGATATATACTTCATGACTTAGACTTGCATTCTCAAAAGATTTTTTTATCCATTTCGACTTCATATACTTTTTGATATTGTCAACTTTGGCTTTCTTTTTATTTTCAATTCTTTTAGTGTTCATATAGTTCTTGGCAAGATGTCCAAGTTCTATACAAATGAAACATCTTCTAGTGGTGTCTCTTTTCTTTTTGTGATATTTCACACAATTTGCTCCAATGTGCTCAATTTCTCCATAGTAGTAGTCTCTACATGATGTGTTGTAGTCCCATTCAAATATAGCTTTCACAATTTGTTCTGTTGGATTCAATATCTTGGTTTTATGTTCAGAAGATTTGTGTCCTTGTTTCTTGCAATTGTGACATTTACCTTCAAACTTAGGTTTCTCCTTGCATTCACTTGCTCTATGTCCATGATTATTGCAATTATAACACTTTCCATTGAATTTTTCTTTACCATTACTCTAAAATTTGTTTGATGTATGACCTAACTTACCACAATGATTGCAAGTTGGAATTTGATTCTTTTTAGCTCCTTGCTTGGATGATTCACCTTCTTTTGTGCATCCTATTCCTACTTTGCCTTTGTGTTCGTACTGACTTTTCTCATTCAACTAATTCATTATTTCTTGATATTTCATAATCCTCTCAATGGTTTTCTTCTCAATGTTTAGATCATTATGTAATCTTTCATTCTTTGATCTTAGATTCAAAAGTGCTTCATTTGCATTAATGAGTTGATCAATGAAGTCTATTTGCTAAAGGGATAGATGCTAAATATCATTGTTCTTTTCTTCTATCTCTTCTTTGGATTTTCCTTTTTCTTCCATGAATTCACATAATCTTACTAACTAGATTCCTTGTTCTCTTTTTAGCTTTCTGACTTCTTCATTAAGATTGGAGTTCTTTTCTAATAGGTATTTGATTACTTTATCAACTTCATCTAAATTTATTTCTAGACAAATATCTTCAATTCTTTCTTTAGTTTAGAGACTAAAATTAATTTTTATTGCAAGATATTTCCTTATTTTTAATGATTGAGAGAGTTGCTCCTTTGCTTTCTTCAGATGCCCAATGTCCAGTTCAAGACCCAAGTTTTCATTGTCAATAGCCTGATCTAGCTTGTATACCTCCATTGCCTCTGATCTTTGCTCAAGCTGCTAAAATTCTTCTCTGAGAACCACAATTCTCTGATCCTAATTGTTAGAGATATTAGATAGGCAAGGTGATTGAGAGGGGAGGGGTGAATTAGGAACTGATAAAAAATTAACTTAATTCACCAATTAATCCTTCATATAATATTCTGATCTAATTGCATGCATGAAAGAATAAAAGCAATAAAAAATTCATAACACTTTCACACAAGCTATGGTGACCCAAAAACCTTCCAAATAGAAAGTAAAACTAGAGTGGGGATGATACCCACAAACTTTATTACTAGAGTATAAAGTTGACCTCTTAAGGCTTATAATTGATCACTTCTAATGATCTACCTTGTTAGGAGCAATAAGGACTACTAGGTCCACCTTGTAAAAGGATTTACAAAACATACAATGAAGTATGCACTCAATAAAGAGATTTTTCAAAGAATGTTAAGTTTACCTGGTTAAAGGATTTAACTGATACACCTATTAGGATAAACTAGTGGTTGATCTCTGATTTTCAACTCTGATTTGTTGGTTGAAAGTCCTTTGAAATATAAAGATCACCTTGTTGTGATAGACAAATCTTCAAGATGTCCCTTATACTACTTGTAGCCTTCTCAATTCACACTTCTACTCTTTATATTTGCTTCATACTTACTTATTTAGATATGATACAATTCATTAGATATATACCAATCCAAATCACAATTCATCAAAGTCGGCCCAACTACGAGAATGTGGGTTTAGAAGAAAAACTTAGGGATGTTTAAATACTTAGAAACCATTGTCAACACTCGACATCATCATGCACTTGATAGACATAGAAGATTGATTCATACTAATGACTTCTATGTAGCTTGAACTTGATCAACATCGATGAACACTATGAAACTCAAGATATAAATTGAATCACTTGGTTGACACTCCTTGAATTGGAAACACTAGATTCTCATCAATGATACTAGAAGCTTGGTAGATACTAGAGACCATGGTTGACACTATGAAACTTGGTTAAAACTATGAAGCTTGGTTAGCATTGTTACTGAACAACTCGGTAGATACTGTTTGTCATGAACTATATAAAGATTTTGGAACTTGGTACAAACTATAGAACTTAGTAACAACTATATTACTCAATAGTAACTAGATTACTCAGTTAACACTGCAAACTAAAAGACAATCTCAGTAGCAACTTAACCAATTGACTAAGTGTGAGTCACTAACAAACAAACTTTGACCTTAATGTAAACAAGTTCACCCAAAACCTAGGCTACATCCACCTACATAGCCTTCAATATTTATATTATCGAACAAAAATGTTCACCAACATTACAATGCATTATGCATCTCAGCCTCTTATAACAAATTTTTAGGGCAACCTCTAAAATCAACCATTTTAGAGTTTTTAAAATTTTGGTATTATGTTACCAAAAAAAGTAGTACTGCCAGAGAGGGTGCCACAACATCAACCCCACTACATGATCAATTTACAAAATATCAATAATCTCCCACTTGGAGAATGATCAAACTCCACACCAAACAATGTTCCACTTGGAGACTGAAACTAGATGATAATGTAGTACGTGCAACTCCCATTGGATAAAAGACTTTGTTGTGTATTACCTCCATGATCATTAGTCAAGAAGCCCAATAGAAGCTCAGCAAGAAATCAACTTCTCCTTGGGGACTACCTTCATCAAAATGTCTATAGGATTTTCACTTGTGTGAATCTTTTCAAGCCATAATTGGCCATCCTTCAAGATAAACCTTATAAAATGGTACCTCAACTATATGTGCTTTGTTTATGAATGAAATGTAGAATTCTTTGCAAGATGAATGACACTCTGGCTATCACTGTACAATGGGACATCTTCCTGCTTCTGACCCAACTCCTCTAGAAAAAATTGTAACTAAATCATCTCCTTGCTAGCTTCTGTAGCAACTACATACTCAGCTTTAGTGGCTGAAAGTGCATTAACCTTTTACAATTTAAAAGTCCAACTTACTACTATACCCCCTATAGTGAAAACATACCCTAGAGTACTCCTCCTTGTATCTATATATCCTACTAGATTAGAGTCAAAAAATCCACTTAGAGCATAACTAGATCATGTGAAACATAATTCCTTTGTAGTAGTACCTTCCAAATATGAAAGAATCTATTTGACAACATTCCAATGTTCCATTCCCAAATTTCTCATATACCTGCTAACAACTCCCACTGCATGAGCAATATCTAGTTGTGTGCATACCATTGCATACATCAAATTGCCAACTGCTGATGAATATGGGATGTTAGAAATTTTATCTACCTCTTCCTATGCTTTTGGGCACAATTCCTTAGTCAATTTTAAATGACTAGCCAAAGGTGTACTGATTGCTTTTGCATCCTACATGATAAATCTTTTAAAACCTTATTTATATACTCACTTTGGGACAAATTCAAGGTTCTATTTTTTTTTCTTGTCTAATCCTCATACCAAGGATTTTCTTAGAAACACCCAAATCCTTCATAGCAAATGACCTTTCTAATTTTTGTTTAAGTTCATTTATTTGTTGCATATTAGACCTAACAACAACCATGCCATCAACATAGAGTAACATGATAATGTAACTCCCTTTATTCATCTCTTAAAATATACATAGTGATCAGAATGAAATCTATGGTACCCTTGTTCAACCATGAAACTATTAAATTTTAAATACCATTGTTGAGGTGCCTGCTTTATGCCATAAAAAATTTTCCTTAACCTGCACATCAAATTCTCCTTACCCTTGACTTCATATCCCTCTGGTTGCTACATGTAAATTTCTTCCTCAATATATCCATGGAGAAAATTTGTCTTGACATCTAGTTGTTCAATATGCAAGTCATCTACAACCACAAGACTTAGTATAGTTCTAGTTGAAGTCATTTTTACAATAGGTGAGAATATGTCATCAAAATCTATACCCTTTTTCTGTGAAAAACCTTTTACCACAAGTCTTTCCTTATTGCTTTCTTTCCTCCATCTTCCTCCTTTAGCCTATAAATCCATTTGTTAGGCAAGGCTCTTTTTACTTTAGGCAAAGGGACCAAGTCCCAAGTTTTATTCTTCAACAAGGAGTCCATCTCCTCTTTCATGCCCAACTTCCACTATTGTTTAGAATCCACTTGCATTGCTTCTTCATATTCTTTTAGTTCATCAGAATCAATCAATAAAATTGAATACAAAGAAGGAGAAAACCTTTTAGGAGGCCTACTTGACCTTGTAGAATGTCTAATACTTACAAGAGTTTGTGGAATAACACATTCTTAGTGAGCATCAGGTACTAGTGGCTTTTCAATTTTAGGAGTCTTATCAAACACCACATATTCTTGTTTGACTTGTTCATGCTTCTTTTCCTCCAACTATTATTTATGCATGACCTTCTCATTGAATATAACATCTTTACTTTTGATTATTTTAAGATTTTTAAAATCCCATAACTAATAACCATAGTAATCTACTCCATATCCAATGAAGGTACATTTTTGAGATTTATCATCAAGCTTGGTTCTATTTTCTTTATCAACATGGAAAAAAGCTTCATAACCAAAATTTTTCAAAAGAGAATAATTTACCTTCTTTCTAGTCCATGCTTCTTTTAGAATACCACCATCCAAAGGGGTTGAAAGTCCTCTTTTTATTAAATAAACAATAATGTTTACAACATCTACCCATAAATGAAGAGGCAAACCAACATGCAATCTCATACTCCTTGCACATTCTATGATTGTCCTATTCATTCTTTTTGACACCCCATTTTCTTGTGGGGTTCCTGGAACTATCTTCTTCCTTCAAATTCCATTAATAGAATAGTAATATTCAAAGGATTTTCTACAGTACTCACCTCCATTATTAGATTTAAGACACTTCAACTTCTTTCCTGTCTCATTCTCAACCAAAGCTTTCCATTTCTTAAATATTTCAAAAAAATTAGATTTTTGTTTCAAGAACTACACCCATGTTTTCATGGTTGAATCATCTATGAAAATAACATAATAATGAGAGCCACTAAGAGATGATACCTAAGTTGATCCCCATACATTTGAATGCACTAGCTCTAATTTCTCACGCTTCTTTTCGTTCCCAACATTGAGAAATCAGACTCTTTTCTATTTTCTATAAACACAATTTTCATAGAAATCTAAATTAATATTTTTTAGTCCTAGTAATAGATTTTTAGAGTGAAGGATTTTCATCCCTTTCTCACTCATGTTCCCAAGCCTATGGTGCCACATTTTTGAATCTATTCTTGCAACATCTATAGTAGCTTTCTCTGCATTAACATTATCAGTAGCAACTAAGGTAGAATAAGTGTTATCAGTACACAAATATAATCTACCTACCTTTGGACCTTTAGCTACTACTAATGAACCTTTAGTGAGCTTCTAGATATTATCTAAAAACATGACTATGCATCCTTTACTACCCATTTGTCTAGAAAAAATTAAATATCTTCCTAAATTAGGGACATGCCTTACCTCCTATAGTATCTAGTCATTTCTATTTGGCAAGTTGACCTTTATTTTTCCCTTCCCAACAATGGGACATGGCTCATCATCGCCCAAATATACCTATCCAAAATCACCTTGAACATAATCTTGAAAATATTTTCTATGGGGTGTAGCATGGAATAAAGGAATCATTAACATTATCCAAACATAAGATTAAAGCATCTTGTAATGTATTACTTGCAACATTATATTCCCTACTATCATCTTCATTTTTGTCTCCTTGTTTGTTTTTCTAAGACCAATAATCTTTCTTTAAGTGACTAGGCTTTCCACAGTACCATCATTTTTTCTTTCCTTTAGATTGAGAACACCTTTTCCTTGACTTTCCTTCTGACTTTCCATGTGAATTCCCTTTTCCTTTTTCCTTTGTTCTTCCTCTTCTCTCCATGTTTAAAGTGGAACTTGATGAGGTCAAAGTTTCACCTATACTTTTCCATTGCATTTCCTCACTTAGGATTGCACCAACAACTTCATTAAATTTCAAAGTATTTGAACCAAAGATAGAGTTACTTACAACCATAACCAAGCTATTCTAGCTTTCTAGCAAAGAACATAATATTAAGAGAGCCTAACCTCCTCATCAAATGAAATTTGTACATATGACAACTAATTGGTAATTGTGTTAAGTTTGTTCAAATGATTTTCTATAGATCCTCCCTCATCCATTTTTATATTAAACAAATGATTCATAAGAAATACCTTATTTGAAGTTGAGGGTTTTTCATATAATGAAGCCAATGTCTCCATTAACTCTACTATCATTTTTACTTTGATATGTTGAATGTTATAGAAGGTACATGGAAAGGTTGAATAGATACCAGTGCCTTCCTATCCAAGATCTCCCAATCTTCATCTGTGATGGTTCCCTATTTCTTCACTCTTCCTTCTAATGGCTTCCACATATCCTTTTGATACAGGTAATCTTCCATCTGCATTTTCCATAATTGGAAATTCTAGCCATTGATTTTTTCAATCTTGAATCTGGAATCTTCCATTACTCCCACTCAAATTTGATAGTCTTGTCAATCTATAATAAAAAACCTTTCTCTAATACCAATTGTTAGGGTTTGACAAATTTAGAACAATATAAGAATAAACAATTATATGTAGAAATAATAGAAGAAAACACAAAGAACACAAAAACACACACAAATTTAATGTGGTTCACCCAAAACATGGGCTACATCCACCTGCATAGCCTTCAAGCTTTCTATTATCTATTAAAAACATTCACCAACATTACAATGCATTATGCATTTTAGCTGTTTATAATAAAATTTTAGGGCAACCTCTAAAGTCGATCATTTTAGGGTTTTTACAATTTTGGTATTATGCTACTAGAAAATGAACTACTATTGGAGAGGGTGCCACAACATCAACCCCCACTACATGATCAGTTGCCACAATATCAACACTGTAGTAAAGGTTACAAAACACACCATTAGGTGTAACCTTGTTAAAGGATTAAGTTTACCTTTTTAGGAGTGGCCTTGCCAGATGTCTTTAGACACTTCAATCTAGAAATTCCATCTTGTTAGAGGATTTACCAAATAACTATTAGGTTGACTGTGTTAAGAGGTTTGATTTACTACTACTATTATTAAAGAATAATAATGACTTGACTTGATTATTGATGGTACTATCTTTTCTAATTTCAAATCTCTATTCTCGCTTGATTACTTGATCCTTTTTTATCAAAATGTTCTTTGCAACTCGATCAACTCAGATACTCTGTCCTCTTGCAGACATCCTTCAAATTCACTTCCTTAATTTATCTTCTTCAATTCCATGTTTACTTCCTTCAATCCTCAACTTGACCTTATATCAATAATCTTGTCAAGTTTGCTTGAATATACTTTTAATCAAATAATTTTCATCCCTTAAGTTAGCTAGCATTAGCCAATAAATCTATTAGACTCAATATGTTGTCAATCGAATAATATAGATTTGAATACTTGGTCAACTCTGAGAAACTCTTTGTTAATCAACCCAACTCAATCAATACTGATTTTGAACTAACTTTCCTTTGGTAACTAAGTGAACTCGATTAACATAGGATCCATGATAACTTTAATTTGGTAACTGAGTAAAACTAGTTAACATTGGATCTTCCTCTGATGCCCAAGTGAGCTCAACAGGAACTATTTCTCAACTTGGTTATAACTGGTATGCTTGACATACATAGGAAAATGTCTTCAATTCTTGAGTGAGCTCAACAATCATTGACTTTCTTGGTAAGGCTTGAGATTTTGTTAAACATTAAAGACAACATACAATTGAATAATTTTTTTTAACAATCCCCCTCTTTGGTATTGATGACAACACAACATGCCATAATATAAATTTTTTAAAGAGAAAAATAGAAAGATAATATCCTTAGTTTCATTCCAATTCTCATCGATGAGAAATCCCTCTATTAGTTAGAACTTCTTTTGAAGTCAATCTCTTCCTCTAGAATGATTCTCTAATTTCTCTGACTGTAATTTCTCCATCTAACAAAAAACTCTCCTTCTTTACTGATACACAATTTCTTTTCTATGACAAAAAAACTTTCCCTCTTTGACATCTCATGACAAAGATAACTATCAATGGATATTCCATGTACCTGATGTATTGATTCATATGCAATCTGATCTAACAATATTGTATCAACCTAACTGATATTCAATTGCTTGGTTGATGTATCACTAAACTTTGTTTAGTGAGCTTCAGATAGGGGATTGACCCCTAGCTTACCTCTTGAATAAAAAAATGCATCCTTAGGTAATGGCTTGGTGAAGATATCTAAAATTTATTCCTTTGCATTCACATATTCCAAACTCACCCCTTTTTCTTGCATTAATTCTCTCAAAAAATGATATTTTATTTCAATGTGTTTCATCTTGGTATGCATCACTGGAATCTTAGATATGTTAATTACACTAGTGTTATTATAGAAGATAGCTATTGGATCCTTGATTTCTTCCGTCATACCTGACAAAAATTGTTTGAACTAGATGATTTTGGAAAAATTAACTACTACAACAACATATTTTTCTTCTGTTGTAGACTAAGAGATGCAATTCTATTTCTTTCTTGTTTAAGACACTAGCCTCTTTCCAAGAAAGAATGCTCCACCACTAGCACTTTTCCTATCATCAATACTTCCTGCCCAATCAACATCAATGAAGGATTTCAATTCAAAGTTTCTTCCTTTCTTATACCATAAACCATAATCTTCCGTGCCTTTTAGATACCTCATAATTCTTTTTATTTCCATCATATGATTTTCCTTTGAATTAGTAGAGAATCTTTCCATCATACCAATTGCTAATGCAATATCTGGTCTTGTGTGTACCACACACTAAAGTTTTCCAATCATTTATTTGTATGTAGTCTAATCTACCTCTTTGGAATAATCATTTTTGGAAAGCTTATGTCTAGTATACATAGGTGTTCCAACTGGTTTGGAATCTTCCATTTCAAATTTCTTCAATATCTCCTTGATGTACTTTGATTGAGTAATTTAGATACCATCTATCTTCTGTGGAATTTACAAGCCAACAAATAATTTAATCTCTCCAAAAATTGACATTTCAAATTCTTTACTCATTTCCTCAAAAAAATATTTGCATAAATCATCAAGTCTAGTGAACAATTTATCATCTACAAAGATTTTTGTCAGCACTATCTTCTTATGTGGTCCTTCCTTGATGTATAGGTTTCTATGGTCATTTGTCCTTTGAAAACCAATCTTTCCCAGATGACTATGAAATCTTTCATACTAGGATTTGGGGGCTTGTTTGAGACCATATAAAGATTTGTGTAGTCTACAAAATATATCCCTTTTGTTGTGATCTATGAAACCTTTAGGTTGCTCAATGTAGACTTCTTCTTCTAGGATTCCATTAAAGAAAGCTAACTTTACATCCATCTCATGTACTTTGAATCCTTTATGTGTAGCATAAGAAAGTAGTGTTCTAACTCCTTCTAGTCTTGCAATAGGAGAAAAAGTCTCTCGATAGTCAATACCTTCTTCCTAAGCCAATTACATTTTTGTGCTTGGGTCTAGGAACAAGAGTCCAATTTTTGTTCCTTTCAATACTTTTCGTGCCAATTAAATTTTTGTCCTTGGATCTAGGAACAAGATTCCAAATTTTGTTACTTTCAATTTGATCAATATCTTCATTCATTGCCTCAATCCAACTTTCATTTTCTAATGCATCTTTAATAGTCTAGGTTCAAACTCAGTAAGAAAACATGCACCTTTTAATTTATTCCTTGTCATTGTTCCTTTTGATTGATCTCCAATGATTTTATTAGGTGCATGATGCCTTCTAATATATCTATCTAGTATAGGTTCCTTCTTTCTAAATTCACTTAGTTCAACATGCTCAAAATGATCTTCTGAATCATGCTCAGGTCCCACTATCTGTGACTTGGTTCCTTCAGAATGTGACTTTTTTTCCACTTTTTGAAACTTGGGTCCTTTTGATTGGGACTAGGGTCCTTCTAAATGAAACTCAAGTTGCATTATCTACAACTCAATTTGAACTAGAGATTTAGGCGACTCAGTTGGTGAAGACTGTTCATTTCCAATTGCATTTACTTGAATCTTAGGTATGGTATCAGATTCAACGTAGACAAAGTTTACGTAGTTTTAAGGTTCTTTTCTTCTTTGTTCTTCACTCTTTTCTACAAACTCATCAATTTTCACATGTGCACTTTCTTTAACTTTGTGAGTAATAAGATTAAAAAATTTATATGCTTTTATCTCCTTGGAGTATCCCAAGAATATTCCTTCATCATTTTTCACATCAAATTTTCCTTTCTTGGATTCTTTCTAGATATAACATTTGCTTCCAAATATTTTAAAATAAAAAATATTAGGTTTATAGCCATACCATAACTCATAAGGTGTTTGATTTGAGTCATTCTTTAGTTGAACTTAGTTTAAGGTATAAGCTACTATGTTGATTGCTTCCTTCCAATATTTGATTAATGCAATATTTTTCTCTATCATCCGTGTTCTTGAATAATCCATAATTAATCTATTTCTTCTTTCTTTTATGCATTCTACTGAGGTGTACTAGTTGTAGATCCATATATTTTGATTCCTCTTTCTTTTCAGAATTCAATAAATTCATTTGAGATGAATTCACCTCCTTTATGTAACCTTAGACACTTTAGTTTTTTTACCATTTCTTTCTCTACTCTAACTTTTGAAAGGCTTTAAATTTATCTATTATGTACATAACTGTCTTCATCTTGGAATAATCATCAACAAATAGAATAAAGTACATATCTCCATATTAGCTTTCTATGCCAATGGGTCCAATGAGATCTGTATGAACCTATTGAAATTCTTTAGAATAACTTAGAGGGGGGTGAATTAGTTATCCAAGGTCTATATGTAAAAATAAAAATTTTCAATGCTTAGTAGACCCATGTCCATAAAATATTATCATGCATGCATCCATTAGATCATACAATATATAAACTTTGTAGGTTACTATCCTAGGTCAAAACAATTTTGCAAAATGTAAACATGAAACAACATAAGAACATTCACACAATATGACACAAAGATATTTTTGTGGAAACCCAATTTGAGAAAAGCCACTAGTAACATGCTGCTAATTTTGAAGTGATGCCCCATGAAAGGCCAACCCTATTAAAGGTTACAATAAACATTGTTAAATGTGACTTGGTTAAAGGATTTTAATCACCCTATTAGGAGTGATCCTTTTTAGAGGACTGTAGACCATTCCATTAGAATTTCACCCAGTTAAAAGATTTACAAATGATTGTTAGGTAAACCTTAATCCAAAGGATTTACCCTAGACTAATACAATTATTAGAAAGTAATAATAAGGCTTGATCCGATAACAAATTATAACTCACTTATAGATTACAGGTCTTTCTTTCAATCCTCCATTCTACCTGGCTTTCATATACTTAAGCTCTAATAGCTATTTCAACCTTCAAGCACTCATACTCTTAAGCCTTCTTTCTTTGCATACAAATTGTAGTCACTTCTATTCGGCCATCGAATGAAGCAATAGCCTGGATACCTTGTCTTCCTTAGGTTCTCTCACATGAAAACCTTTTCTTCTGACCAACTATGTCTATAAATAGAGAATTAAGATCTTTTTCCACTTAACCATAATTGTCCATTTTAGGGTTAGGTAGGATACAATGAATCTACCAACTTTTCCATTTGGTTCCTCTAAAAACTTCTACAATCTTCCTTGAATTCACCTCAAAATGGCTTACCTTGAATTCTATGCCACCAGCTCATCATAGTTATCTTCCAAACGCTTCACACAATTCAAGAAAATAAAATAGTTAGCTCAAATTTGTCAAATCTTTGACTTAACACTATTTTTTGTCACTCAACAACTATATTGTTCTATGACTCAACCAACACTAAAGTATACTAATTCTTGGCACCATGTAATTTTTTCTCAGCATATACTAACAATCACTCAGCTTGCACTATTTTTCATCTTTGCTTGACACATATTGTTTCACTCAGTTTCCACTGATTTCTACTTGACTTGCACTAACTATGTGGAAAGGCTTGGCAAACACTTTTCTTACTTGATCTTCTTCTTGTCTTAACTTTAGTAATCTTTCATTTCATACTTTAAGTAGATAAAAAATAAACTATAGTGTCAATGTCTTACTTGGTCTTAGTGCTTCTTGTACATACCAAATAACTCAAACTTTTTCTAGGTTCTATTGTTATCTCCTCTTTTCAGATCCTCTTCATCAATCAACTAAATGATAACTTTTAGATCAAAAAACATTTATCTCACCAGCAAGTGGTAGGTTTGACATCATTGACAAAATAATTATTTTTTCATTATAGGTTCTTCACTTCAAAACAATCTTATATCACCAACCTTCTCTGGCATTTATGAAAAACTAATACCAACAACAATACCAAAAAGAAAATAAATCATTGAAATTTCTCCCTCTATAAGTGTAGTATATGTCATTCCTCTATGTAGGGTAATGTGAGCTTTTTCAAGTTCCTTTACTTCTTCTTCTCACTCTAACTTATATCTCCCTCTTTCTAATATTCATGTATCTATCTCTATTCTGACTTATATCTCCCTTAGTACCTCTTACTAGGTATATGTATATGTATTTCTCCCTTTGTCTTATATCTCCCAATCTTATATCTTACTAGGCATATGTATATTTATTTCTCCCTTTTTCTTATATCTCCCAGTCTTATATCTCCCTCTTTGACAATAATGCCAAAGACTTGTCATCTTTGTATGTAGATATAATCAATTCCAGATTCTCCCTCTATCACCTTTTAGATGACTATAAGTCTTCAAATTCAACTCCTTCATTACTTTAGGTAGCTCCTAAAGTGATATCCACTACATCAAGTTTTAAAATACAACATTCTACTTAGTTTATGCAAGGCACTACTTATGCTTCCTAAGTAGCTTATGATAGGGGTATCACCCCTAGTTTACCTCTTAAATACTCATGAGAATCCTTAGGTAAAGCTTTTGTGAAGATATCAACTATTTGTTCTTTTGTATTCACATATTCCATCCTCACTTCTTTGTCTTGAAATAACTCTCTGAAGTAATGATACTTGATTGCAATGTGATTAGTGTTTGTGTGCTTCAAAGGGTTCTTTGATATATTTATAGCACTTGTATTATCACTATAAAGTACCAAAGGTTCAATGATTTCCTCCTTCATATCTTTGAATAGTTGTTTGATCCAAACTACATTTGTACAATTTATTGTAGTGGTGACATATTCAACTTTAACAGTAGATTGAGATATGAAAATTTGTTTCTTGTTGGTCCAGGTGACCAACCTCTTTCCTAAGAAAAATGCTCCAATGCTTGTGCTCTTTCTGTCATCAATGTTTCTAGCCCAATTGACATCAGTGTAGGCTCTTAGATCATTTTTTTCATTTTCCTTATAGTATAGACCATAGTCTTATGTTCCTTTTAGATATCTCATAATTCTCTTAACAACCATCAACTGATTATCCTTAGGATTTGCGGAGAATCTTTCAAGAATCCCAACATATAATGCAACACTAGGTCTACTATGGACTACATATAGCAATTTTCCAATTATAGACCTGTATAATGTTTGATTCACATTAGCTAAATCATCATTCTTTGAAAACTTGTGTCGTATCACCATAGGTGTGCTAACATTTGGGGGGGGGGGGGGGGGGGAGGGTGAATCAGTAGTTTAAACTTTGGCCCATAAAAACTTTCAACACACATCCATCTCATGCATTCAATAAGTAAACTGAAATAACATGTAAAGAATGTACATCTAAAACATGTAAGAAAGTAAACATTCACACATGTATGACACTAGATATGATTACCCAAAAACCCTCCAATGAGAAGGTAAAATTGGGGTGGAGATGACACCCACAAATCTTCACTATTGCAGTAATAAAGTGTATCTAATGAAGGTTACAATGCTTTGATCATGAGACATGATCTACCCTATGAAACGTCTACCCTGTTAAAGGCTTACAAAGACTATTAGGTCTCACCCTATAAAAGGATTTCAACACCCTGTTAGAAGTGTGCCTTGCTAAAGGACTTTAACTCACAATTAAGTAAGCACATTGTTAAAGGATTTCAATACAACTTGTTAGGACTACTTTGTTAAGAGATTTGACTGATTCACCTGCTAGAATGATTAAAAATAATCCTATAGTTAGCACTTGATTGCTTGATAATAGATCACCTCTAAACTAATTTCTTCTGTATCCTTCTTAATCAGGTGTCTCTTTTCTATATTCTCTTCCCTTCCTCTATCCTCTTTTAACTAATTTTGCAATGCAAATTCAGATCATAACTCCTTAGTCACCATAAATGCTCTATTTTTGCATGCAAACTTCTCTATTCACTCCTTCATTCACCTTCTTCACACTCTCGATAGTTTATGGTTTTTCCTCCTTAAGGAGACATGGGTGACTTAGGGTTAGGTATGAATCAACAGCTGTGATTCATCTATTTTGCTACTTAAACTTTCCCTTTTTCTAATTGGCTACATGTAATTTCATTGGGAATCCAACATAAGATTCATCCTTATCTCCAAAATATCATAATTCAATCTTTACTTAGCTCAAAAATGATTTACATAGTTGTTTGTGCCATTACAAACAACTATAACCAAACTATGTCACTCGGCATATGAAGTCTCTAATGCTCGACATATACTAAATTGTTGACTGAGACTTGACATCAGTATCACTTAGCATGCACTACTTTCTCAGCTCTTGAATCACTCAACATAAACAATCTGCTCGACACTTGAGTTACTTAGCACATGTGTGGCTTGGCACTCATAGTGGACTCGACATGCTCTATCTACGCATGTTGTTCTCAGCATGTATTAATTGTTCGACATGAGCTAAGTAAATGGTCCATAAGTTTGTAGAAACTCATTAGTCAAAACCAATCTGAGATCAAAAATCTCCCTATTTGACATGAGTGTCAAAAACACTTGGTCATGCATTGATATCCTTATTCTTATCAGCATAACATATCTCTTATTTGACATATGTAAAAAACTTAAAAATTTCAAAATTTTGTAACAACTTAGATACCTCAAAATTTGATAAATCCTACTAAGTTGATAGGTCTATTCTATATTCAAAATTTTGTACTCCTATTGAGTAAGAATGTCTTTATTGATTCTTTTTGAATTCATGTTGTTTCTCTATTTGCTCCCCTGTATCTTGTTTGTTTTGTCTATTTCTCTGTCCCTTTTCTTTCTCTCTCCCATTCTTCTCCATCTCTTCCAAAATCTATATCTCCCCCTTCTATACATATCCCCCCCTTTTATACCCTCTCCACTTTTTTTGACACCAATGTCAATGGACTATACACTTATAGTGTGTTTGTCCAAAAAATATTTATGGACATCTAGTATCATCTTGAGAGCTATATCCCAATTTTCACATGCTACATCAAAAGGCTTGATTTGGATGGCTAGCTCGACAGAAAGGTGTACTAGACTATCTAATGTTGAAAGATTGGGGTCTTTCTTCATGAGTGTTTTAGTGTAGCCTAACTACTTGTGAAAAATTTCCATGTGTGGGGTGAGTGTTTTTTGGATGCTAATCATTTTGCCCTTATATTGGCTTCATTTGTTGATAATGTAGCTAACTAACTCTAGGTTTGTAGCAAAGTTTTGAAGTGCTTCTGACTTTGAGCTAGTGTCATAGGTAGTTTTGCACCTGATGCATTGATTTGACTTTCCAAACTTAAAATGTGACTTCTAGTTTCTTAGGTGAAGAGTGTTGGATTACACAATTTAGTGTATAATGAGAAAATGTTCTCAAGTACCTTTTTCACACCCTCAACCTTCATTTCCAATGCAACTTGTGTGAGTGCTATGTCACTTGATATTTTCTTGTTTACTTTATACTAAAATTTCTTTTTTGACCATTCTAATAATTTTTCATTTGTGTTTAGGTCTGCATCACTAATCTTCTACATTATATTTGTCAGTTGATCAATGTGTGACTTGGTATCATCTAGAGTTGGTAGACTAAATGCATCTAAAAATATCTTTAATGTCCAATAATGCCTACTTCTACCTATGCTCCCTTCTAAGAAGTTCTTGATGCTTCTTTCTTGCTAGGGCTTGTTGCAATATACCCATTTTCTTTATGGCCATTGTGTCATAATCATACTTAGGTGACACAATCTCTTTATCAAGGTTCACATCTCCATATTGTATTACTTCTTCATCCTTTGATGAGCTTTGACTTGGCATTGACATCTACAATGACATTGCATTTGTGCTCAACTTATGAAGAGTATGTCTTGAAGGTGTGCCAGATACTGGTAAGTTTACAAAAGCTTGAATGGCTACTTCCTCCTTCACCTTTGGTGTCAACTTGGTCTCTTCAGGCTTGTCCTTGTGTCCCACAATGCCTTGACTTGCACCATGTACTTGTGTTGTTGGTGTAGATAAATCTATCTAACCTGTTCCACTTTGTGTTTCTATAGTGGCTTGAGTTTCCACAACTGTATCAACCATTTGTGATGTAGCTTTAGGTACTTTATCCAAAGGTTGTACATTAGTGACTTGGGGGATGAAAGTAGATGTTTCTTGTGTATTCACCTCTTCCCTTAGAGTATCAGTCACTATTTTCTGTAGTTCATCTATACTCACCAAAATAGGATTATCAAATCATTTTTCCTATAGTGTAGACTGATCTAGTATCTTCTTGAGATCTTCCTCTATAAGGGGATTGATGTTTTGAGCTGTGACATCAGAAACATCCTTAACTATTATTATTTTAGTATTATCACTTGTTACATGTTGGGGACTAACATATGGAAATTGTGTATCTGGTACACTCTATTCTTCTTGCTACACCACCTCAGCTATTGCCTTTTCATCTACTTGCATTTTTGTCCCTCCGTCAACAATATCTTCATTTTTATCATCTTCCTAATCATCTTTCACCTCAATAGGTTCTTGTTCACCTTCCTTCATAGTAGTAAGCCCATATGTTACTTTCCACATTTTTTCAGACTTCTTAACAACATCTTTAATATTGTTTTGCAAAATACTAAAGGCTCTATATTTATGTACACACCTAACTACATATTTCTTCATAGCATTAGCAATTTACTAAGTTCATGCATCACTTGTGCAAGTGAAGTCTCCCTTATTTATCTCTCCAAGTTCAAACAATAGTGCCACTTCAACTCAACTCTCTCATATAAACTTTTGGACATATAGTTAGCATTTCTAGTGGGGCTTTCTTTAAATTTTCCATCATGGCATCAATAGCTTCTTCCACTTGTTTCCTTTCTACTTTGCCAATATTATCAAAATCAACATATGAAGATCCTGACAAATGTGCATTAATCTTAACATTTTCACATAGATTTTCTAAGTCTAATAGAGAATTGTCACTCACCACTTTAAATTGGGTATTGTCATTTGATTCTATTTTCTCCTCATTAGATTTTTCTTGTGCAATGTATTTCCTCCTTGGCTTTTTCTACGCACCACCTTCTTGCTCAATTGGTTTGGCTTTTTCCTTTTCCTTTTGAGTAGTCACACATGCACTAGCCCTTTTAGTAGGTGTTGTAGGCTTGGATGGGCTTGGTTTAATAGTTTTCTTAGCCCTTGTCACAAGTTGTGCCTTGGCCTTCCTCTTCTTTTGATTAGTGGGAGTAGGTGCTTCCTTGACTTCTTCTCGCTTGACACCTTCAACAGCTTCAATCTCCTCCTCTTCCTAATCTTCACCCATTCCTTGTGTTAAAGGTAGTGGTGCTTGTACTTGGATGTCTTCTTCTTCTTTATCCTCTTCTTCCTCTTCTTCTTCCTGCTTGACACCTTCATCAAAATTGTATTTAAAATTCTTTACCAATTTATCCTTCTTCTTAATAATAGAAGCAATCTTTAATTCCATGGTAATCTTGGACTTAGCCAACTCATAGTTTCCAAATGCCTTGGCATTTTTGTCTACCTATGCTACAAGTAATGTTGTGATAGCTACAAAGGCTTCATCAACTTTTATTTCATATCCCAAGGGTGTCAACCATCTTACCCTTGGTGTAGCAGCTTGAAAAAATGTATAGTTGACATCCATTAGAAAATAGATATCATCATAATGCTTTTCTACTGGTGACACTAGAATTCTCAATCTTTTCTTCACTGACTGCTTAAAGTCTTCAAAGTAGCTAGTCATCACAAGCTCAAAATTCTCACCTAATTGTTCAATGAACTCACCAATTTACACTGGCATTGATCTATTTTTTTTCCAACCAAATGTGCCAGAAGTAGGAAAAATGTTTTGAACATAAAAGAGTATGCATATTAGTATAGAACCAAATTTTCATTGTGCACCCTTTATCTTTCTTATTGCTCCTAGGTTCTCCATCAATTTTTGTAATTGTAACTCTACAAGATCATATGTGTGATATTTCTTTACAATCTTATAACCAACACCCACTACAATACATGACACACTATTTTTGTTGGATTGGTAGAATTTGTGTGAAATAACTATTGGCATAAAGTTATTTTCCATTAGTGACAACACTCATCTCATAGTTCAGACCGATTAATACAGTGAAAATTGAGCACTGGCAATACAATTCAAACCGAGCACTAGCAACACAGTTCAAACCGAGCATCGAAGACACAGTGTCAACTGAGTGAAGTTGCACTTAGTGTTAACTGAGCTAGGAAGAACTTAGTGTTGACCAAGTGAGGAAGCACTTAGTGTTAACCGAATGAGGAAACACTCAGTGTTGATCGAGTAAGGAAGCACTCAGTGATAACTGAGCTCAGGAGGTGATCAAAGAAGTTTTTCTACTGAGTGACACTATATGTACCAAGTCACCAATGGTTACTGAGTTCCAGGAAATGTTGTATGACTAGTATGAACCGAGCCCCTACCTCTATCGAGTGCATGATGATGCCGAGTATCAGGAGGTCATCAAGTCTGTCTGAAGAACTCAAGTTTATTTTACCATTTGGCCGACTCAGTTATATTTTGTTTACTTGTGTTTGGCCGACCTTGCATGAATAATTATTGGAATGGTATATATATATAATTGACACATTCAAAAAGAATATAGAGAATATTACAAAAAGGTGATATAGATATTTCAAGAAGATATACAAGATATCTAGATGATAGTGCGAATTCATCAGTAGAAAAGAATACTCAGCAAGGTCTATCAAGAGCAGAAATGATTTCATCAATCACAAAAGGTGATCTACAATAAAGAACTCAGTCAAGTTGTAAGTTGATCTGTTGGTTCATCCTAATAGGTGAATCATTTTTGTAAATCCTTTAACAGGGTAGACTTTACCGTATTTATACAAATCTCCTAACAGAGTGCATACTTATAAAGTATGTTTGTAAATCCTCTAACAAGGTGGATCTAGCAATCCTCTGTGCTCCTAACAGGGTAGATCACCAAAAGTGATCATTGTAAGCCTTAACCGACCAACTTCATAATGCAGTAACAAAGCTTTGTGGGTATCATCCCCACCCCAGTTTTACTTTCTATTTTGGAAGGTTTCTGGGTCACCAAATCTCTATGCATATATGGTTTTAATGTTTAATAGTTTTTATGCAGCAGGATAGATGAGTAAATGTTGTGTATGGTTGACTTAAAAATTTTATTGTGAGTGATTCACCCCTCCCCTCTCAGTAACCTATTATATCTTGAATATTTCCAACAATTGGTATTAGAGCTTTTTGGTTCTCAGGACAAAGTTTGATAGCTTGAGAAAAGATCTAAGTTATGGAGATATTCAGATTGGAGAAAGTGATTGAAAATGAAAAGCTAGATCTAGAAGTGGCCATGGTTCAACTCAAAGAAGAAAAGGAGCATCTTTCTCAATCCCTAAAAAGAAGAAAGGAACTTGCAAGACAAATGAATGACCATCACTATGTTGAAGAAAAGATTGAAGATTTGTTAACATCAAGTAGTTCAGAAGAAGCTGACAAGGCAATCAAAGAACTTTTGGAAAAGAATGGATCTCTGCAAGAAGAGGTAAGAAAGCTCAAAAGAGAACAAGAAGTCCAATCCATCAGGTTATGTGAAGTTTTGGAATAGAGAAACAAAGAAAATGAAGACTTAGAGGTAAGGAATAATCCATCCCTTCAGCATGAAGATCTTATAGGACAACTATCTAATGCAAATGAAGAAATCACGATTCTAAGATCTGAGAATGAAAGTTTGAGAAATGATTTAATCACTGAGAGACAAATCAATGTAAGTTTGCATAGTGATCTGAGAGCTGAGAGACAAATCAACGAAAGCTTGGAAAATGACCTAATCTCTGAAAGGCAAGTCAATGAAAGAATGATGAAATCCCAAGCAGATATGAATCAATTGAATTTGCAAAATGAGCAGAATCTTCATAAACAAAAAGGTAAAGCTGGTCTTGGATACAATGAAGAAGGTGAATCTTCAAAACAATGTACCCAAAAGAATCAAAAACCCACTTGTAATCACTGTGGAAAATTAGGACATACATCAAACAAATGCTGGAGCAATGGAAAAGCAAAATTCAATGGTAAATGTTTCAATTGCAATTAGCATGGTCACAAAGCAATTGAGTGCAAAGAAAAACCAAAATTTGAAGGCAACTGTCAAAAATGCAATAAACATGGTCACAAGGCATTCCAATGCAGATCCAAATCATTCAATCCAACTGAACAACTTGTGAAAGCCATATTTGGATGGGACTACAACACCTGGTGCAGATGTCACTATTATGGAGAATATGGACATACTGGCATAAATTGTGCAAGACATCACTTAAGGAAGAAGGACACTACTGTAAGGTGCTATATATGTACAGAACTTGGTCATATAGCCCAAAATTGTATGAATATAGAAAGAATTGAAGATGAAAATAAAATCGAAGCAGACAACATCCAAAAGCAAATGAAGCAACAATGGATTCCTAAATCTACTAAACAAGATAAGTTGACAAGCAATGGCAATGTCACTCAAGAAATGAGTGACTCCATCATTTCCAATTAATATTCATAAAAGAAAGTATGGAACTGCATCCTCCAAGAATCATCCTAAGAAGTTCCAAAGGAAGAAGAATGATCAGATCAGTATGCAGATACACTTTGATCCCAAATTGGTTCAATACTCAACCGAGTTTGGTCAGGTGCAACAAAGTTTCACTCACCGAGTTGTATCTACCAAGTGAGGTCAGTTCATGACCTTACCGAGTTAGGTCAGTACATCAATACTTTATTTTGATCGCCGAGTTGATAGTATCTACCAAGCAAGTGGATGACAACCTGTCATTTCATCTACTATTGTACCAAGCATTTATGACAAATGTTTCGTCAAAAAGGGAAAATTTGATCTCATTCTTCACTACAAACTTTGAGATAAGTTATCTTCTACGATTCCAGAGCAAGCTTAAAGCAATTTCGAGTGAATTTTTAAAAAAGAGCGAAGAATCTATTCAAAATTTCTCTTCACCTACCGAGCAGCAATGGCATCCGAAAGTAGTAGCTCCAAGACAAAAAGAGGCTCAGAAATGCTAGTTAAAGGTGTGGGATGGAAGGTGTCAAACTTCAAATTGGCACCAGCAATTGCAGAATCACTCGACCCTAACGGTGCTCAGTCTCGAATTCCTTCAAAGGTACTCCTTATAAATGATATTCACTCTCATTTCAAATGTTCCATTCAAGAGCTTGGAAACCTAGAAATTGATAATGCCCTAGGTGAAATGTGCGTAGATGGGAATTTGAAACTCGAGCATAAGCATCTTGAAACAAAAGGGTTAACCCACATTTCACATTTGCGAAGAAATTTTCAAATTAAATGGGTTAGGTATGTACTCAGTCGAGTTCACAACGGGAAATTGTGGTTAGAGAAACCAATGCTTATCACAAAGAAAATGATTAAAAAAATTAATGGCCTTCCCATATTGAGCAAAGCTAAGACTACCAAAACCCTAGGTCGGGAAGAATTGCAAAGGTTAACCAAACAGTGTAGCTTGCGAAGCAGTAGATTTAGTATATAAGATAGTAAAGAAGAATGTTGAGTTTGATCTGTCTGAATTGCTTTTGTCTCAATTTAATAAAAATATGGAAAGCATAAGGACTTAAAAGAATAATTCTTGCAAATTCGGTTCACTTTTGATCTGTCTATTTTTCTATGTTCAAAAGTCTTTTCCATCAAAAGGATCAGTAGTATGGAAAAAGGATATTCCCATACTCTATCAAATAAATGAGTTTATTGCAGAGTTACGTGAAAATTTTGACAGTGTTTTGGATAATTACTTTGAAGATTTTAAGGAAAGAATGAACAATAGGTTCCGGATTCCACCAAAACTGGTTGAGGAATATAAAGAAGATGTATGCTTTATGGTAGATTGTGACAAGGTATACATGTAGGCAGTCAGGCATCGTGTTGCATGGGTGAAACCTCTTCCTTATGAGGTTAATATTGATGAAACCAAAGACATCATAGAAGCAATGGTGAATGAACCAATAGATCCAAAGCAACCAGTCTTTGGAACTTTTGATGAAGCTAAAGCTAGAATTGAGCTTTCAATCAAAATCCATCAGGTCATTAGCAAAGGAAAGAGGAAGATTGCAAAGTTAAAAAAAGAACTTGGTCCTCTGATGATTACTGAAAGGAAAGGAGAAGATGATGAAGAAGAAGAGGAAATCGAGTCAAAAAAAGAAGAGGAGCCTCAACAGAAGAAAGGTAAGGTGATTATCACCAAACCTAAAACGCAAGCCACTGTAGTCTTCTCCAGAAGAACAAGACAGGGGAAGAAGGAACCTGTATTTTTCAAACCTCTACTCACATTTGAGGCAAGGTTGAAGCAATTAGAAGAAGGTGCTAGCTTCACAAACTTCAAAGTATTGAAGTTTGAGACAAGAACAGAATAGGAGAAAATGCAGATTGAAGAATTGGTTTTGAATAAAATGGGAAGATGGAAATACTCTCCTAAAGAGATTGCCTCTCAGATCCCTAAAGAACTACTAGAGAGGTTGCAACCAAGATGGGAAATTGCAACCAAAATTGTCAAAGATATCTTTGAACAAACCCTAGAAAATCTCCTGCCAAGTCTCACTGATGCAGAAGTAAAGAAATCACTGAAAGATCATGAAGGTAATATGATGATTAGATTTCACACTTGTTTGATACTTATCAAAGACATTGAGCATGTTGTCAATGATGCAACAAACATGTGGAAACATATCATCATCTACATAAACCCAGTGAGGATATTGTTGAAATCAAGGACAATGACAACAGTGATCATGATATTGAAGATGTTCCAGGGGGTCTGCACTCAATGATGATAAATGTTGAGGAAGAATTCAAGGAAGATGAAATGGAGGAAGAAGACAAGGAAGATGAAATGGAGGAAGAAGAAGCTAATCAAGCTAAGGAGGAAGATGATCCTGTAAAAATTGCAGCCAAAGTTATTGCATCTCTTCCTCAGTCTCCACCTAAAGAAGCTACATCAACTATGGAAATAGCCTCTACTAGTGAGATTGTGTCCACAACAGCTTCATCAGTTGCTCAATCTTCACCTATCTCCTCTTAGCTCCGGGCACCATCTATGCAAGTGTCTACCACTTCATTAACCAAGCTATAGCCATATTCATTGATCGAGGCATCATCAGCTACAACAGTAAGTTCATCAAGCATATCAACTTCTACTGCAGAGTGTTCAGTAAGTATATCCACTAGTACTTCAATTTTGACAACTTCATTCGCTCCAATTTTTGCATCTGTTAGTTCTTCCATACCAACCTGTACATCAATCTTGGGAAGAACATCAATTTTTGATACTGTTAGCACTTCTCTTAGTTTTCCTCTAGCTAGTCCTATTCTAGTTTTGTCAACTAGTCAAGCCTCATCAACTATTGTTTCAGACTCAAAGGGAAAAGGTGAAGTCACTGCAGGAAGATCAAAAAGATACATGATTTCTAGCAAGGCAGTGGATGAGGAAATAGACTTGGATAAGGACATTATCATTCCTAAGATAGATCTAGATAATGCATCAGTTGATGAAATGAGAATGGTCAATCATCTATTAGATCATAAGGCAAGGAAAAAACAACTGAGGCATGAGAGAGACCAGGAATATAGTATCATTGAAAGTTCTAAGAATATTCTAACAAAGGCTATAGGTGTTGAAGTAGATTCTACTCAACACATTTTGAATTAGTTAGAAGAGGTTGTATATAAATTCAATGAGGATACCTCCAGCCAAGAAAAATTGATTGAAAAAGCAGAGAAGAAATTTGAAAATAAGGTGCTTGAGCACATTGCTTAGCATATTGCATTAAAACAGGTAGAACTGTCTACAATTTTGAGTAATTTTGAACATTCTTTTAATAATGTAACTTCACTTTTTGGAAAACTTTGTGATGTTACCGAGTATACTAAGGAAATCAAAGAAAAGTTGAATAAAATTGATGAGGATATGAAGGTCAGTGCACAAATGTTGCAACTTGACCACAGTTCAAGTTCATCCCATCATCTCAGAATAAGATTTTTGTCAAAGAAATAGACAGAATTGTTGAGAGAAGAAGCAAGGATAAAGTGTACTCTGATTGACATCCAAAATATGATCCTTCCTGTCATGGACACAATGCAAAAGCACATTGCCCATTCCAAAACATTGATTCATGACAAAAAATTCTCAATTGCAGATCATATGATTGAACTTTCTGCAGAAGTTCAAATAGCACTCTCCACTAGCAAACTTTTGCAAGAAAATTGGGATAAGACATTGGCTCTTATTCTCAAGGTACATTCTGAGTTTATCTCCCATTTTGGACTCTCTATGTAAATATATATAGTTTAATTTGGAATTATTGTCAAAAAGGGGGATATAGCACACTCTTGGAGATAAAATTGTGCAAATATGTGTAATGACTTGTAAATACTGTGTATATTGTATGGGGGAGATACATGTAAGAAAGATATGTGTAATAAGACTTGCAAAGATCAATTTTGAAAATTCAGAACTGTATGTCTATTTTTGCACATAATTGTTTTTGTCAGTAATGCCAAAGGGGGATATTGTTGGCATAAAGTTATTTTCCATTAGTGACAACACTCATCTCATAGTTCAAACTAAGTAATACAGTGCAAACTGAGCACTGGCAATACAGTTCAAACCGAGCACTGGTAACACAGTTCAAATCGAGCACTGGCAACACAGTTCAAACCGAGCATCAAAGACACAGTGTTAACTGAGTGAAGTTGCACTTAGTGTTAATCGAGAGAGGAAGCACTCAGTGTTGATCAAGTGAGGAAGCACTTAGTGTTAAGCAAGTGAGGGAACACTCAGTGTTGACTAAGTAAGGAAGCACTCAGTGATAACTGAGCTCAGGAGGTTATCGAAGAAGTTTTTCTACCAAGTGACACTATATCTACCGAGTCACCAATGGTTACCGAGTTCTAGGAAACATTGTATGACTAGTATGAACCGAGCCCCTACCTCTACCGAGTGCATGATGATGTCGAGTAATGTAGTGGATGCCGAGTATCAGAAGGTCATCAAGTCTGTCTGAAGAACCCGAGTTTATATTACCATTTGGCCGACTTAGTTATATTTTGTTTACTTGTGTTTGGCCGACCTTGCATGAATAATTATTGGAATGGTATATATATAATTGACACATTCAAAAAGAATATAGAGAATATTACAAAAAGGTGATATAGATATTTCAAGAAGACATACAAGATATCTGGATGATAGTGCAAATTCATTAGCAGAAAAGAATACTTAGCAAGGTCTATCACGAGCAGAAATGATTTCATCAATCACAAAAGGTGATCTACAATAAAGAACTCAATCAAGTTTTAAGTTGATCTATTGGTTCATCCTAACAGGTGAATCATTTTTGTAAATCCTTTAACAGGGTAGACTTAACTGTCTTTATACAAATCTCCTAATAGAGTGCATACTTATAAAGTATGTTTGTAAATCCTCCAATGCTACCAATTTTATAGTTATAGCATTTCCTAACATCTTGCATCATTAAAAAATTCAGTGGTATCATGGATAATGCATTGGAGGGATCTTGTTTGTAGGAAATCTTAGAAATGGCTTTAAATATAGGTTTCTTAACTTCATTATTAACTAGATGAACATTCAAAACCTCCTTACTCTCTACATTCTTGTAACTAGATGCCATTATGCAAAAATAGGGTTTACAAAAATATAAATAGCATAACTTGGTACTTGGTAAATACCTTGCAAGATCTAACAAAATGGAGTTGAATCGCTACTCAAATCTTCTGCAATCATTTTTGATGGATTACTAGATTGCCTCTTGCTCTCATTGCTCTTTCTTGATTTTGAAATGATGAAAAATGAGTTGAAATTGATCAATTACCCTTTTGAAACCCTATAATCAATGCTAAGTGCTTACACAATTGTAAGCTTGACATCAACCAATTTCAGACTCACTCGACTTCCATTAACATTTCATTCACTTGGTAACCATTGCAAGATCAACATCAACTAGCTAGTTTATTAGCTCAACATCCTCTTGCATTTTTCTGAGTACATACATGAAAATTTTCATGCTCGGCAACAACATAAAAAACTTAAAGATTTTACTTGGATTCCTAATAATATCTTGCATCTTTATTCATGCTAATGTAATCTTTTTAGTACTAAATCCTTTAGAACTGATGTATGATATAACTTATGAATATCCGTCCCTCATACCTCTTGATTGCTTGGTTTGATGAGGTGTGATCACCTAACCCATTGGGTGAAGTGACCCCTTCTACATTTGATGTGCTACAATCATCTTTCTTCTTCCATGTCTTGCTCATTTCATTTTTGAGATTTTCAATATCTTCTTTGCCTTTGCCTTTGTCAAATTCACAATTGGTGCCTTTGACCTTGTTGGGCAATATCTATTGATGTGACCAGTCTTCATACAACTAAAACATATAGTTTAGCTCAATCACCTCTTGTTGTCACCTCTGAAGTGTGTCCTAATAAAATTCTTAGGAAAATGTCCATATTCCTGACAATAATGATGACTATATCTTGTATTATAATCCTAGTTATAAGAGTTGTCATTGTTCCTTGCATTTTCTTTCCTATTTGATGACCACATGGGTTTGGATCTACACTCAAAAGCTCTATGTCCATACTTCTGAGACTTATAACAATATCTTTCTAATCTTTGTGTGTTCATGGTCTTAGTTTTGCATTCGTGTTCCTGATGAACTTGTTTGTTGCACTTATGAAAATGAACTATGCTTTTATGCTTGATATTCTAATTTTTAATTTTTCTCTAGCACACATTAGCAGTATGTCCTTTCTTACCACAATTATGACAAGAGGGTTTGGAATCCTTACCTTTGTTGCTCCTTTCTTTAGCACTTTTGGATGACTCTCCTTCTTCAGTACTTGTGTATCCCAGTCTAGATGTGTTATTATTGGATGTAGGGGATCTCAATAATTGCTCAAAGTATTTGATAGATTAATTAGGATTATTGAAACTTTTAGCAAATTATTTTTCCATTTTTAGGTCACTTTGTAATTGCTCATTCTACATTCAATGTTGTTATCTCAATGTCTTTGACATTCAATTCATAGTTGGCATTCATCATTGACTCAGTGTATCCAATTGTATGTTGGAAATCTTGGTTAGCTCTAATGATTTCTCTTCTAGTCTATTGCTCAAAATTATTTTGTTTTCTTGAATCATGGCTTTGTCTTCCATAACTTTCTTTTTTTTTTTGGTAACCTCACACAGTAGTATGGTTTGTGATTCTTGCTCTAACTTGAGATTTATGATTTCCTCAGCTTGGGCTCTATTCTTTTCCATTAGATCTACAACCACTGCATCAAATTCATTGGAGTCTCCTTCAACAAATAACTTAGTAGTGTCTATCTCTTTGTATTGTGTGTCCTCCTCAATAGAAATTCCTTCCTTCTCTTCAAGGATTTCTTTAGTTCTTCTCTTGCTTCATTTAGTTGATGTAGAGCTAGTTTTATTTCAATTCCCTAATTCTCAATAGTCTTTCCTAGCTATTAGTCTTTCATTTCAAGATCTTACCTCAAAGCTACAAAGCTTCTCTTCCAAAGAACAAAGATTTGATACTAATAATTGGAATTACAATAGGAAAGGTAAAATTCTTCGGCTGGGTGGGGGGGAGTGGTGAATCAGTAGTTTAAACTTTGATCCATAAAGCTTTCACCACACATCCATCTCATGCATTCAATAAGTAAACTAAAATAACATGCAAAGCATATACATCTAAAACATGTAAGAAAGTAAACATTCACACATGTATGACACCAGATATAATTACCCAGAATCCCTCCAATAAGAAAGTAAAACTTGGGTGGGGATAACACCCATAAATCTTCACTATTGTAGTAATAAAGTGTATCCAATGAAGGTTACAATGTTTTGATCATGAGACATGATCTACCCTGTTAAAGGATTGCAAAGATTGTTAGGTCTCACCATGTTAACAAATTTCAACATCCTATTAGAAGTGTGCCTTGCTAAAGCACTTTAACTCACAATTAAGTAAGAACCTTGTTTAAAGGATTTCAATACAACCTATTAGGACTACTCTGTTAAGATATTTGATTGATTCACCTACTAGAATGATTCAAAAATGATCCTATGATTACCTCTAGACTAATGTCTTCATCTTTCTTGATAAAATGTCTCTCTGTTGTATGCTCTTCCCTTCCTCTGTTCTCCTTTAACTGATTATGGAATGCAATTTTAGATCATAATACCTTACTCACCATGAATGCTCTATTTGTGCATGAAAAATTCTCTATTCACTCCTTCATTCACCTTCTTCTCACTCTAGATAGTTTAGGGTTTGTCCTCCTTAAGAAGACATATGTGACTTAGGGTTAGGTATGAATAATTGATTGTGATTCATTCATTTTTCCACTTAAATCTTCCCTTTTTTTGATTGGCTACATTTAATTGCATTGAGAATCCAACATAAGATTCATCCTTATCTCCAAAATATCATAATTCAATATTTAGTTGGCTAAAAAATGGTTTATATAGTTGTTTGTGCCATTACAAACAACTATAAAAAAATTGTGTCACTCAACATCTGAAGTCTTGGATGCTTGGCATATATTGAATTCTTTAGTGGGACTTGACATCACTATTACTTGGCATGCACTACTTGCTTAGCTTTTCAATCACTCGACATACACTATCTGCTTGGAACTTAAGTGACTTGGTACACGAGTGGCTTAACACTCATTATGGAATCAACATGCTCCATTCTACACATGTTGTGCTTAGCATGTATTTATTTCTTAATATAAACTAAGTAAATGACATAAATGTGTAGACACTTATTAGTAAAAATAGATCTAAGATCAACAATCCTTTGGTCTGGGAACTAGAGTCCATGTCCTATTTTTCTCAATTTGCTCAATATCTGCTCTCATTGCTTTAATCCAATCCTCATTTTCTAAGACGTCTTTCACTGTCTTAGGCTCATGCATGCTCAAAAAACACGTATCACTTACCGGCATGTTTCTTGTCATTGGTCTAGAATCTTTATCTCTAATAATTTGTTCAACGAGGTGATGTTTCTTGACATACTTTGACAATCTTGGTTCTGCTCTTCTTTCCTCATTAGGTCTATGAACTTAAGGATTACTATGTACTTCTCTATCTAGTAATTCTGTATCTCTTTCATGTAAACTAATCTTAGAGTCAAAATGTGCCTCAACTTCTATCTACAACTTGGCTCCTAACTGTAACTTGATTCTTGAATGCAACTTGATATTCATTGTATGTGACTCGAAAATCACTGAAACTTGGTGTTGATTTACAACTTGGTTTACAACATCTTCATCAGTAGCCATACCTCTATAAAAATATACAATTTTTTAAAAATCTTTAAGTTGTTTCATAGGTTGAGTTTCATGTACCTCTTTATATTCATCAAACTTCACATTTGTGCTTTCCACAACTTTGTTAGTATTAGTATTTAAACACTTATAAGATTTACTTGTGGAATAACCAAGGAATATACCTTCTTCACTTTTAGTATCTAATTTTTCATTCCTAAAATCCTTAAGAATGTAAAACTTTCTTCAAAATAACTTAAAATATTTTACATTGGGTGAGTATTCACACCATACTTTAAAAGGTTTTGAATGAGTGCCTTTCTTGACTTGCACATGGTTCAAGGTATAGATAGCTATACTTCCAACCTCTCTCTAGTATTTCAGAACAATATTCTTCTCCATCATAAGTGTCCTAGCACAATCCATTACAAATATGTTCCTCCTTTTAGCAATCCCATTTTGTGGAGGGGTCCTAGGTGCAAAAGTCTATCTTTTGATTCCTCTATCATTAAACAATATCTCAGAATCATTTGATGTAAATTCTCCACCTCTATCAAATTTCAAACATTTCAAGCCTTTTCTTTTCTCCTTTTTAACTCTAGCTAAGTACCTTTTAAACATTTGGAAAGCATTAGATTTCTATTTTAGTAACATAAATGTCATCATTCTAGAATAACATTCAACAAATAGGATAATTTATGTGTCACCTTTGTAGCTTTGGACATAAATTGGTCTACACAAATCAATATGAATAATCTCTAGAATTTCTTTAGAGGTGTGAGTCTTACTTTTAAACCTAGATTTTGTCATCTTGCCTAACTGACATTGTTTGCATATCATATTATTAGATTTCTTCAGTTTAGGAAAACCTCTGACTCTTTTCATGTTACTAATACTCACTAAGTTATCAAAGTTAACATGACATAACATCTTGTGCCATAACCACACATCATCAAATTCTACAACAAGACAAGTAACATCATTCATATTAACATAAAATAGAATACCTCTAGTCTTATCACCTTTTCTAATTAGTTTCACATCAGTGTCATACATCTTTGCTATCTTGTTCTCAAACTCAACTTTACAACTTGACACACTTAACAAGTTATATTTAAGTCCTTCTACATAATAAGCATTGTCACAAATTATCTTTTATGTGATTTTGGTAGATCCGTTTCCTTTTATTAAACATGATGCATCATTACCAAACTTTACACTATTTTCATCATAATAATGAAGGGTAATGAACTTACTTTTATATCTAGTCATGCAATGTGGACACCCACTATTAATGATCCATTTTCCATTCTTGTTCATATAAGATACTAGTGCAGTTGCCTCATCCTAATCAGATTCATCCTTCATTGAAACATACACCACTTCATCATCATGGTTGTTAAATCCACTTTTGGTTTCCTTTTCAACAATACAGCAATATTTCTTGCCTTTATCTTTGTAATCTTTGGTATCCTCATCTCTTTTACTTCAGTATTTGTCTCCACTTCTATTGTTCTTCTTCTCTAGACATGTAGCAACAATATGACCAACCTCATTGCAATTAAAACAAATGATAGGTATCTTACCTTTGAATTTTCCTTTGCCTTTGTGAAATCTCCTTTCTAGTAGTGATTCAAGTTGTTTTACATCTTCCTCATTTGTATCACTAGCACTAGAAACATATTTGACCTTTTTGTTCTTCTCTTTAGGTTCTTTTAATGATAGTTTAGCTTTGAAAATTGATTCAACATTCTAAGATTTGAAATTATCAAAATTTGTGAGTTCAAAGGCAATGAGTCTACCTATCAATCCTTTAAGGGTCAGATCATTACTAGGTGTGCACCCAAGTTCTTGTATGGTAGAAACTCTAATAACATAAATGAGAAATAGGGTTCTCAGTACTTTGCTAATCATAGTCTCATCTTCAATCTTACCAGGTACTCCTCTAATAGCATTGACTACTTCTTTTACTCTAGCACGGTATTGAAATATATTGTCACCTTCTTGCATTCTCATATCATCAAACTTACCTCTAAGAGTTTCAGATTTAGCTCTTAGTACACTTTTGTCTACTCCATAGATCTTTTCTATAGTATCCCACATCTTCTTATTAGTATCACATTCCTTAATATCATCAAACTTGGTGTAGCTTAGGGTAGATGCAATCTCCAACATTTCTTGATTGTGTTCTTTCGTCTCTTTTAGGTCCTTGATGGTTAAGGCTCCAAAAGGGTCAACATGCTTAGGGGTGATGGTAGATTGTGCATGATCAAAAAGACCTCCTAGTGTAACCTTATCAAACTTTTCAATGCAAGGAAGTTCTCCTTGTTAATCTTGGGTACCTCTCTTTTTGACATGTTGATCTTTTTCTTCTAGTACCTTCAAACTAGTCCTCTTAAGCACTATCACTCTAATACTAATTGTTGGAATTCTTTAAGATAATTGAAGAAGGGTGGGGGGGGGGGGGGTCGGGTTTAGTGGTGTGAATTAGTTATCCAAGGTCTAGATGTACATATAAAACTTTTCAATTCTTAGTAGACCCATATCAATAAAACCTTAGCATGCATGCATCCATTAGATCATACAATTCATAAAATTTGTAGGTTACTATCCTAGGTCAAAACAACTTTGTAGAAATGTAAACATGAAACAACATAATAACATTCACACACTTTGACACAAGGATTTTATGTGGAAACCCAATTTGGGAAAAACTACCACTAATGTGGTACTCTCGCTCTTCTGAAGTGATGCCCTATGAAAGGCCAACTTTGTTAAAGGTTACAATACACACTGTTGAATGTGACCTAGTTAAAGGATCTCAATTATACTATTAGGAGTGAGCCTTATTCGAGGACATTAGACCATTTGATTATAATTTCACCTAGTTAAAGGATTTACAAATGACTGTTAGGTCAACCTTAATCCAAAGGATTTAACCTAGATTGATACAATGATTAGAAAATAACAGTAAGGCTTGATCTGATAACAAATTACACCTCACTTGCAGAATACAGATCTCTGTTTTACTTCTCCATTCTACTTGGCTATCACACACTTTAGTTCTAATAGCTTGTTCACCTTTCAAGCATTCATAATCTTAAGCCTTCTTTCCTTGCATGCCAATTGTAGTTAGTTTCATTTGGCCACAAAATGAACCAATACCCTAGTCTGCTTGTCTTCCTTAGGTTCTTGCACATGAAAACCTTTGCTTTTGACTAGCTATTTCTATAAATAGAGAATTAAGATCTTTTTCCTCTTAACCACAATTGTCCATTTTAGGGTTATGTAGGATACAATGAATCTACCCACTTTTCCATTTTGCTCCTCTAGAATTTTTTTCTACAATCTTCCTTAAATTCACCTCAAAATGGTTTACCTTTATTTTTCTGTCACCATCTCATCATAGTTATCTTCCACATGCTTCACACAATTCAAGAAAACAAAATAGTCTACTTAGATTCATCAAATCTTTGATTTAATACTATTTTTTGTAACTTGACAACTATATTGTTCTATCACTAGGCCAACATTAAAGTTTTCTAATGCTTAGCATCAACTAAACTTTACTCGACATATACTAACAATCACTTAGCTTGCACTATTTTTTATCTTTTCTTGACACCTCTTTTTGTTCACTTGGCTTGCATTGACTATTCAACAAGGCTTGGCAGACACTTTAATTACTTGATCTTCTTCCAGTCTTAATTTGAATAATCTTTCATTTCAGACATTAAATAGATAAACAATACACTATAGTATCAATGTCTTACTTGGTCTTTGTGCTTTGTTTACATACTAGATAACTCAACCTTTCTCTAGGTGCTATTATTATCTCCTCTTTTCAAATCTTCTTCATCAATCAACTAAATGATAACTTTTAGACCAAAAAACAATTGTCTTACCTACATATAGAAAGTGTGACATCATTGACAAAATAATGATTGTTCCATTATAGGTTCTTCACTTGAAAACAATCTTATATCAACAAAACCATCTCCAAAACTTCTTTAGAGTGATAGTTCTTGCCTTTGAAACTTGTCCTTCCTATTTTTCCAATTTGACAATTTTTTGCACATGCCCACATCATGTTCCTTTAGACTAGGAATGCCTCTCACTCTTTTGCTCTTTCCTATTTTGACCAAGTTATCAAAATTCACACTACACAACCTTTTATAGCATGACCAAATTTCATCTACTTGAGATAGGAAACATGAGCTTTTAGTTAGGTCTAGATAGAATAGATTACCTTTTTTTTGATTGCTAGTCCCGACTATATTTCCTTTCCCATCTAGTAGCTTGGCTTGCCATTCATGAATTCTACCTTGAATCCAAGATTGTTCAACTATGCCACACTAAGTAGATAGTGTTTCAGTCCTTCAACCCAGTAATCATTGTCACACTCGAGTTCATCAGTCAATGTTTATGCAACCTTTTTCTTTTACATAATAAGGTTCATCATTTCCAAATCTAACACACCCACCATAATAGTGCTCCAAGTGCTCAAATTTAGATTTATCACTAGTCATGTGGTGAGAACAACTGTGATGTCCCAATTCAAGAGTAATTTTTAGTGAGGAATAAATAATTGAATCATCAAATTTCTAACAATTTTACATATATAAATATTGATAATATATAATAATAATAATAATATTAAAAATTATTATGATAACACAAATATTAATTATAACAAACAAGATAAATAATATTAATGTGATATACATATACTGGATTGATCTAAAATATGTATAATAATATATAATTATTTAATATAATAATCTAATGGAATGTTTAATATAAGATTATGTAATATTATTTAAATTAATAATATAATATTATAAGTCTTATTAATATTAATAATAATTTATATATAATAATATAATAATATAATATATAAACATTAAAATAATATATAATTAATAATTACCTTATTAATATATTTAATATGAAAGGACACAACTCTTTGAATACACTCATATATGTATAATATATAAACACATCAAAAGAAAGTGAGGAAGGATCAGGGAAAAATATTGCAAAAGGCATACAAATAAAAAAATGGGGAAAATAAAGGAATGACCAGAAAGGGTCATTACAATGGGTATCAGAGCAGGTTTTCCTACCATCCTGTAAATTTTATCTAATATAAAATAAAAATAGAAGGAAGAAAAAAATATAACTGTTGACAACATAGAAGAATATACGACCTAGTGCAGATATAGTGGGGGTTCTTCATCTAAATAGATCATAAATGGGTCATCACAAAGAAGCTCCAGGGGTGAATTATAGTGAGGAATTATATATTCCTTCTAATGAAAAAATTGAACCATCCATTTGTGCTTTTGATTTTGGTAATCTGGTGTGAAGTTCGAGACCAAGGGTTTCAGTTTTTTTTTAATCTAAAGAATTGTGAATTTTTTTAGATGTCACTTGCATTCTGAATCACTAATTTTGGGTTGGTGAATTGTACGTTAGAGCGTGGCTTAATCCAAAGTTACTATTAGTATTTATTTCAAATGGTGATCAAACCACAAGGAAGAATCCAACATTTTTGACAAAGATTTCATACAAGGCTTGAGTAGTATTTTAGTGCAGATATTCCATGGTATATCACTGTGTGCTTAGCAAGGCTAGGCGGCATTGTTATGAAAAATTATAGAAATCATTCATAGGCTGCATATGGAACCCTTTAATATCTTCAATGGCTCTTTGGGGAAGCTTCTAGGTAGCAATGAGCATATTTGTGAGGGTTACAATTCACTTAGACAAGGATTGTTGACATAGAGTGCCTGCCTCATCATTCCTGAGCTTCAATGTTAAACTTATATAGTTTCCACGAGTGTTTTCTTCAATGATTAGATGATATTTGTGCATGATGGCAATTACAGGTGATGAAAGATTTGATATTTAACGTAGCATCCTTGTCATCAATATTGGAAAAATGATGGAAGAATGTACAATTTTTAGAAAGATTTTCATTGTAATTACAAAATTCATTTCCCAAATTTCTATCAACAAATGAGAGTGTTTGGGAAAAAAATTATTGAAGTACAATGTTTGGGTTGACAATTTCATTGTGAGATGATTGCATAAACTCCCATTTATTTTTCATGAATGATTTAAGAGGAAAATATAAATGAATATAGTTTATAAGGAGTTTAAGGAAGAAATTTTAATGTTCGACATAGGAACATTACAAATTTTACTTTTCATATTTCTACAAGATTAGATGGATTACCTTCCCATCATACTCTTTCCTTGACAAAACCTTAGGGGAAATGTAAGCAGGTGTCCCTACTGTTGATTTGGGCCATGACTAAAGAAGAGAATTGTGAAAATATACAATGACAATTATAAAAGAATTTGGTTAAAAAACACAGTAATTATGAACAAATATAAGATCAAAGATATACATGATGTAATACAGCTATTCTTTGGAAAATGATGCCAAAGCAAAGTACGCAATTTGTGCTAAATAGAAAGATACATATTTTGACATTAACTAAGAAAGAAAGAGTAAAGAAATGTATAAAAATTGGAGATGTAGCAGTTGGACCATGAAAATTATGGAGTCACTATTTTGCATGTTTGTAATTTTGGTTTTCTAGAAAAGAAATGTGACGTGTAGCCTTGCATGGCAGCTTCAATCAAATCTTCAAAACTAGCTCGAATTGGTTCACATTGGCAACTGAGCCTTATAAATGAGAATTCCTGGAATTTTTTTTGGTGTGAACCTCTGATAAAGTTGTATAAGATGCTTCATAACGATGGCAAAAAAAGTTGTGCAATCTAGATTAAACTCCATTGTCAATTGTGAACATGGAATTTGAGAATACTACACATATGTCTGTGTTACCTCAACAATATCATATAGACGATAATTATTGGTACATTAGCAAAAAATTCAAGCAGGCCCATTTGGTATGGAAAGCACCTAGAATTTGGAAGTGAAGACAACATTATTTTTGACAAATATGTACTCATTGAAAAGTAGGAAATAAAACATGAAGCAATCAGTCGTGGAAGTGGACCCCATACGAAATAAGGAAGGTGGATGATGTGACACTCATAAGGACAAAGGAATTTGATTTATGTTATCTCAAAAAAGTAAAGGTCACAATTTTTTAACAAAAAACAAAATACATTCAATGGGTGGACTTGTCCAGTGCACATGCCATGTGCGTAATGGTAGGTTCACCATGAAGGTAAGTATTTATACATTTTTAATTTTTTTTAAAAAACTCCTCTTTATTTTTAAAACTCTTATGTGAATATGATATTTAAGAAAATATATATTTCCAATTGGTTAGAATGAATTATTGATAAATAATAGATTACTAAATATGAATTTCTTAATTGTAGCTAAATATCTAAAAAGGAAATAATATGTTTGAGGGGCATATAATGAAATATGTAAATAGGAGATTTGAAATCTTATATATATAAGTATTCTTCCTTTTCACTATAAATATGTTTTTGATTAGATAAATAGATTTTACAGGGATCTTGAAATGCAAGTTGAAACAAGACAAACGGCTGAAAATAAGCAATTAAAGCCCAGCCAAAGGACAAAGGCCAATACATTAGATCATCAAACAAAAGGTGACCAAAGTGGCATCACGATAGCCACCAACACAAGTTTTTACTAGGCCCTTGAAACCCAAAGAATATAGGGAAAGAAATCCCCAACCATGATGCACTACAAAGATAAACAGGCCAAAAGCCAGGGGGCAAAAAAAGAACAATAGACCAAAAAAAATCATGCATTGGCTTTAGATCCCTTCTTATGAGACCGTAATGCCATATCAAAAGAGGCAGAGGATGGCTTCATCTTTTTTCCTTTTACTATGGTCCATCCATCCTCCACCAAACCCACTGCCTTCTGCCAATGTAAATCAACAACACCAAAATTGCTAGAAATCCCTGAGACCAGGGAAGAGGCCACAACAGGAATAACTACATCTAGAGAAAAAGATAGAGGAAGGGCCACCCTAGATGAAACTAAAGGGAATCACAAAATTACCATTAACAGAGGTCCTTCCAAACCCCACCGAACCATCAGCCAACTGGCACTGCGAAATAGCAAGGCCACAACTAGACCCAGGAACCCCAAAAGCCAGGGAAGAACCATCGGAGAGGAAATTATAATAGGAATAGGAGAAGGAACAACTACCTAAAAAGGAGCCAAAGAGGTGGCTACCCCTAGGGCACTAGAAGATAGATTAGCTACAACTAGAGAAGGATCTGAAGGAGGATCCTCCAACAAAGCACCAGAAGATAGGAAAACAAAAACCAAAGATTGATTTGTTGCCACCAAAGGTGCCAAAGGAGGAACCAAAGCCAAAGAACCAAGAATAGTAGAAGAGACCTCCACCAAAATATCTTGAAGAGAGTCATCTTCTCCTGAAGAGGGGACCTTATGGACTATGTAGTGATCTTCAGAGGCCCCTTTTCACCAAGAAGGGGGTGGCTTTGGCCCAAATTTACCTGTGGAGCAGCCAAAAGCCATGTGACTAGTCTTGTGGCACTTCCTACAATGGAAGGGGATACCCTCATAGTCAAGAAGGATATCCCATGACCCTAAAGAAGAAGCCATAGAAATCATGTCTGGAAGTCCCTTGGAAACATTGGTCTCAACTAGTATGCGAGCATAGGTAGTGCAAAAAACATTGGAAGTAGCCCAAAAATCACCAAGGGAACTCCCTACCTCCTCCAAAATAGAATCTACCCAAAGGTGAAGGGAGAGATTCAACAACCTAACCCAGATAGGGAATGTATTAAGAGATTCTATCAATGGGTTGACATCTTTATGCCAAGGTTTAGCCATCAAGGGATACTTTGAATTCTAGTACAAGACAAGGTGAAGGATGGCAGCCCTATTAGCAGTAGATGCAAATTTGACAATGAACAAACCCCTAGGCAAAGGGTAGATATGGGCTATTACTGATATTAAGGGGTCCCATTTATGGGAAACCCAGGCATGCAAATTCGACAAAGAAGGCCAAAAACCCTTAAAGAAAAAGATAGCAGCATTGGGTAAGAAGTCAGCCAAATAGCTAGAGATCTCATCAACAACAGAAGGTTGTAAATCAATTTTTAAAGGGTTACTAATCGTAATCAGAGACCCCCAGTGCATGTTAGTATGAAGGCCTGGCTTAATAGTAGGTCCACCAAGACCAGCCTCAAAGGTAGCCACATCAACATAAGAAATGGCTGAACCACCCGCACTAAGTGAATAGAACCTTAAAGCTGAAGGGACCTCCATAGAGCCAAAAATAGGAAAAAAACTTGAACCGAAACCAGTCGCTAGAATAAGAGCAAGACCCACGATGGAGCCAAGGCCAAAACAAGGAATAGAGGTCGAGCCAGAGTTAGTTCTAGGCACAGAGGCCAGATCAAAGCCAGGGGCCAAAACCAAAGCCGAAGCCTGGTGCAGGGAGCCAGGTGGGAGAAATCAAAAGGAAGAAGATCCTAACAAAGATATGAACCAAAAATAGTCGCTGGAGAAAGAGCAGGACCCACGTTAGAGCTGAGGCTGAAACTAGGAATAGAGGCTGAGTCGGAGTCAGAACTAGGCATAGAGGTAGGATCAAAGCCAGGGGTCGAAATTGAAGCAAAAGCCTGACAGAGGGAGCCAGGTGGAAAAAATAAAAAAGATGTAGAGCCTAACAATGACTCCATTGTTGAGAGTCCATGTAAGACTAGACGTAGAGGCTAGGTCACCCAAGGCCGAAGCTGAAGCTAAAACCAGGCGCCAGGAGCCAAGAGGGAAAAAATTTCAAAAAAATTGCAGAGCTCTCCTTGTCTACCCTTCTTCACTATAAATATGTTATTTAAGTGAATATTGATTAAAAATTGGTTAGAATGATATTTATGGAATCATATTATGGTGGAATTATTATTGAAAATAGGAGTTTCAGTAACATAACAATATTAGTAAACTTAAGGGACAAAGAATATTAAGGTTTTAATGTTACTAGTTAATTGGATATGAAATAGGAGTTTCAGTAACATAACAATATTAGTAAACTTAAGGGACAAAGAATATTAATGTTTTAATGTTACTAGTTAATTGGATATGAATCCCTTTATGTTGCATTACATGATGGATAGGGAGTGTGCACAAGGGGAGAAGTAAATTGATCGTGTTGGGGAAAAATGAATCCCAATATGGACTAAGGTTTGAGGGAGCCCCAAGCTAAGCGTGTCCAAACTCAAAGCCGCAGTAAATCTTCCATTCATCATGGGACCTACTGTAAAGGAAAAAATTATAAAAATCTACCATCCATGTCAAAATTAAACATGTTTCTAGTGGGTAGGGAGTATGCACAAGGGGAGGAGTAAATTGGTTGCATTGGGGAAAAATGAATCCCAATATGGACTAACGTTTGAGGGAGCCCCAAGTTGAGCATGCCTAAACTTAGAGGTGCAGTAAATCTACCATCCACTATAGAATTATACACCCTATTATAGTACTAGCTATAGAAAATATGCATCTTCAATCTAACTTTTTATTTCAAGATAGGGGAAAGGAGCATGACATTCACAATCAAAGTGGTAAAACATTTCCTTACCCTTTTCTTATTTCAATTTGTAAGCTAGATCCTAACATGTATACAATGTTTTTACATCGTGTCTTCATGCATCAATGTGTTTGCTTCATGTCTTCTTTGTGTCATTATGCATTCATGTTTACCTTGTGTTTGCATTGCATCTTCATGCATAAATGTGTCTACTTTATGTCTTCATTCATATGTTCTTATACATGTTATTATATACTAACATGTTTACTTTGCAAGGGACTAACACATATATAGGAAAGAGAATGAATCCAGACTATGAATTGATGATGATCAAATCAATTGCTTGAGGACAAGAAAATTCAAGAGGGGAGGACTGTGATGTCCCAATTCGAGAGTAAGTTTTAGTAAGGAATAAATAATTAAATCATCAAAGTTCTAACAATTTTACATATATAAATATTGATAATAAATATATATACTTATAATAATAAAAAATAATTATGATAATACAAATATTAATTATAAAAAAAAGATAAATAATATTAATGTGATATACATATATTGGATATATCTAAATTATGTATAATAATATATAATTATTTAATATAATAATCTAATGGAATGTTTAATATAAGATTACATAATATTATTTAAATTAATAATGTAATATTATAAGTCTTATTGATATTAATAATAATTTATAATTTATAAATTATTAATCTAATAATATAATATATAATCTTTAAAATAATATATAATTAATAATTACCTTATTAATATATTAAATACAAAAGAACTCAACTCTTTGAATACAATCATATATGTATAATATATAAACACATCAAAAGAAAGGGGGGGAAAGATCAAATAAAAATATTGAAAAAGGCATACGAATTAAAAAAAAAAGGGGAAAATAAAGGAATGACCAGAATGGGTCATTATAACAACCACTATCAATAATCCATGTGCCATTTTTGCTAATATGAGAAATGAAGTCCATATTACCATTTTCATCATCTGATTCATCTATCACAAAATGGAAACCATTTCATCTTCATCACTACTATCAGAGTCTTTAGCCCTGTAACAAGATTTCTTACCTTTATCCTTGTGGTCTTTGTAGCTTTTGAAATCTTTGTTTACTTTCAACTTTTCATGGTTCTTTACTTCTTTGCCATATTTGTTTGAACACCTTGCAACAATGTGACCAACTTCTGCATAAGGAAAAAAAATTATAGGTATTTTACCTTTGTACTTTCCTTTTCCTTTAGAGAATCTTCTTGTAAGTGGGGATTCAATGACTTGAAGGTCATCATCAAAATTATCCTTATCTTTAGCATCATAATTTTTTCTTTTATATTTTCCACCTTTCTTCTTGAGTGATAGTTTAGCTTGAAATACAGACTCAATGTTATCAGATATAGAAACATATTTATCAAAGTTATCTGACTCAAAGGCTATCAACCTTCCTACTAGTGCATCCAAAGTTATGCCATTTTTAAGGATCACATCTTATCTCTTGAATAGCTAACACTCTAATTTCATAAATAGGAAGAAGAGTTCTGAGTACCTTGCTAACTACTATCACATAATCTATTTTCCCTCTCAAGGTTTTGATTGCACTTACACTTGCTTTGACTCTTTCACTATATTGTGCAATGTTTTAATCTTCTCTCATATTTATTTGATCAAATTGACCTCTTAGAATTTCTTCCTTATCTCTCCTCACATTTTCATCTCCTCCATAGATATCTTTCAGCTTGTTCCACATTTCATGAGCAGTAGGACAATCTTTGACTTCATCAAATTCAACATAGTTGAGAGTAGAGGTAATGCCAATCATCACTATGTTGTGATTCTTCTTTTCCACAATTTTATCCATAGAGAAAGGTCCAAAAAGTGCCACATATTTGTTATCCAGATGTTTTAAGCTTGTTTCTCTAACGGTTCAAAATGTAGCTTCATGAGTTCCTACCATGCTTTGTTAGTTATCCCCATTCAATTTAGGAATCTCCCTTCTGTACGACATCTTGATCTTTAGCTTAGGTCCTTGAAACGTTATCTATAAGCACCATATCCTTTGATACCAATTGTTGGTAATGGAAAGGAGAAACTAAGATGGGAACAGTGAATCAATTACTACAAAAACAAATCCAAAAGTCCCTTTAAGATGTCAACACAATATAAAACCAATAACTTTTTGTAACTCAGTTAATACTGAATATTCTACTACAACTCAGTTAACACTGAATATATTACTATCACTTGATTAGTATAGATATCTTAAGATATTAATCCGATTAACCTTTATTAACTTAGTTGTAGAAATATAAAGGAGATAACATGAACACAAGAGACACTAAGATTTAATGTGGAAACCGAATTTGGGAAAATCACCAATTGCAACTAGTTACTACTTTTCACTCTTCTAAAGTGAGCCTTGTTAGGAGCCAATCCTATTAAAGGTTACAAAACACATTGTTAGATCTGACCCTATTAATGGATTTAATTCATCCTATTAGGAGTGGCCTTGTTAGAGGTCTTTGGGCACTTCAATATAGAAATTACACCTTGTTAGAGGATTTACCAAATAGTTGTTAGGCTAACTCTGTTAGGAGATTTGATTCACTACTACAATTATTAGAGAGTAAAAATGACTTGAACTAGTTGCTGATGCAACTATCTTTTCTAATTTCAAATATTTATTTTGGGTTGATTAATTGATTCTCTTTTATTATAATGTTCTTTGTAGATTAGTCAACTTGGATACTTCGTCCTCTTACAAATATCCTTCTAGTTCGCTTCCTTAATTCATCTTCTTCCATTCCATGCATACTTCCTTTAATCCTCAACTTGACCTTATACTTATATGAATAATCTTGTCAAGTTTCATTGAATATACTTTTAATCAAACAATTTTTACCCCTTAAGTTGGCTAGCATTAGCCAATAAATCTATTAGACTCAAATGTTGTTAGTTAGCTAATATAGAATTGAGTACTCAGTTAACTCAGAGAAACTCTTCATCAACCAACCCAACTCTATCTATACTAATTCTGAATTAACTTTTCTATGGTAACTGAGTGAACTTGGTCAACACACAATCCATGCCAACTTTCCTTTGGTAACTAAGTAGACTCGATTAACACTAGATCTTTATTTGATGCCCGAGTGAGCTTAGGAAAAAAACAACACTTAACTTGGTTATAACAATAATGCTCAACATACATAGGAAAATGTCTTCAATGCTTGAGTAAGCTCATAAATCACTGACTTGCTTGATAAGGCTTGACATTTTGTGTAACATCAAAGACAACATACAATTGAATAATTGTTTTCAATAGGAAACAATGAAGCGAATGGAGCTAAGGTCACTTGATCTAATGGAGAAGGTGATCATGTCATCTCAAAATAAGAAATAAAGGTATGTATGGAATTATATACCTAACTGATATATAATACATCTATTCCTTACATAAAAATATACCAAAAGTTCATATCTACAAATGTGCAAATGCATAAGAAGAAATTTTTGAAAGGTTTTTGAGTGTCAATAAAAATTGTGTATATTGAATGAGCATTGCAACATAGACCAAGAACTTTATAAAGAAAATTATAGAGACTGAATGGGATGATAGAGACTGAGCAATATGGAGGAGACCAAGTTGTAATAGAAAGACCTAGTTGAAATGCATCAATATTGACCAAGACCGTTAGCCTCCACCTACCTAAGTACATAATATTAATGGAGACCCTAAATCAATCAAAAGAAGGTATATAACAAATTTACAATAAATTATTAGATAGCTTGCATTCAAAGTTTTGAGAGCATAGAGTGATTTAGTGATTTTAGTGACTAGAAAATATTTTAAGAGCAATTTAGATGAAGAGCATTGAACAAGTGAAGTTCTGAATTGTGCAGAGTATTCGTTGAGCTATTATTTTACACGATACTGAACGACATGAATTCTTTCAAACTCCTCTCTTGAATAGCTAATCTAGGATCAACTTCAAGGTTTTGGGTGATCTTGCAACCTACTGGAATATGTTCAATTGAAGATAAATGTATTTGTTCATGAGGAGGCATTTGCTAGGTTGACCAATTTTGGATGAGATGTTTGATCTACTATTCTGAAAAGTAACCACAAAAGAGATATATTTTTGGTATTTTATTTTTTATGTTGAATGTAATTGATTGATACAACTATATGAATTCCTATTCTAACCAAGTGTTAGCAAAGAAAATAACAAAGATAAGGTGACAAGAGATTAAAGAAAATAACTTGAAAGGGAAATTCCTAACAAACACAAACCATGGTGACAACATATCTACGAGTTGAATCATCAAAAAGATCAGGTAGGAAACCAATAAAAATAGGAGCAACGCTTCCTCAATTCCACTTATTCAATCATCGATGGGAACTCAATAATAATTGAAAGATTTTTCACTTCTCTTCTAATCATTAAGCCATGGAAAGTGTGCTCATGCAAGACAAGAAGCTATACAAGTGTCCATCTCAATATGTTAGTAGAATTCATTAACATGAGGCAAACACTAGAACTAAAAAGTCACAAAATTAAATTAACACAAAAAAATCATTGGATCCATTATCATTCATGAACATGCATTCACAAAAATAACATAGTCTAGAAAGAATAACTACACTCAGAATGAGAGCACCAATAACATAAACTATTGCATCAAAATAATGGATTAGAGTACATATTACATCCATGTATTTATAAGAAGTCATCCCCTCCCTTTGTGCTAGGAGAGAGAGTTCTTAAAATAAAAATCATACTATAAACTAATAAAACAAATCTAATCATATACAATCTGGCTCTATGAATGGTGCTAACTAGGTCACCACCCTAATTTATATTTATTAATGGGTCCATGGCCTTTACATGATTTAATATAATAAAAGAAAAAGTAAATAAGAAGAAGGAAGTTGCAAGAGGATTTGAGAGTCACTGGAAGCTCTAAAAATGGAAGCTTGACCTTCTTTGAATTTTTTTGGGAGTTAAACCATTATCAAAATACCTTTCCAATGCATGGTATGCTCTTAAAATAGCAATTGGGACCTTCTTTGAATGTTTTTGGGAGTTAAACCATTGTCAAAATGCCTTTCCAATGCATGGTATGCTCTTAAAATAGCAACTGGTAGTTAATTGGCAGTGTATTACTACTTCTTCAAAATTGACGATGCATCTCTAAGGAAAATGTACCTGCGCACTTACATGATAGGTGCCAAAAATGCAAATTTTTTTGAACTATCAAAACTAAATTTCAAGCATCTGGGTTTTCTTCCCCTTTATACCAAAATGATGTCTGGATGTGTACTCTTGAATTTCTCAATTATCTCTATTACTTGAATAGCTTCTAGAAAATCCAAAGCTCCATATTTATCCTTAACAGTCTATCGATAATTATTAACCTATATTCGGGTCACCAAGAAATCCTTAAGTTTGGTGTCTAGGTCCAACAATACCTCCTCAATCTTGAATGCTTGCTTGATATCTTCATCTGACTAAGCATCTTTGAAAGTTCATCAGAATCATTGGACCACTAATTGCATCGAGTTGAGTTTGGTTTTTGACACATCTTCAAAAATCTCAAGACAAGTAACATTATAATACCTTTCTTCTTCCAAAATTTTCTCTTGAGTTTGGTCCCTTAATCTCTAAATATCCTTATGTAGTCCTTGCATGACTTTATTACCAGAAGATATCTTCTCTATCTAATCACTAAGCTTATCAAGCTCCTCTACTATATAGACTTCCATGAGTGTGTGATACCTTTAACCTTTTATTGATGTCAAGGAACTATTTTTCCCTGGTATGCATCTCATCCATCAACCCAAAATCCTAGTTCACTATGGAAACCAACTTATCCACACTCAGCTAAATATGGTGTAATAGGTTCAAATTTCCTTGCATTATCTATACACTTTTCTCCTCAAAATTGTCATGCTATTGTTGACATGCTCCCAAAAGGATCGAACTATACATTCCCTTTTTGCTTTCTCTTCAATGCCATAGCAAGAGTGATCTCTGGATTGTTTAGTTCTATAAGGCCCAAAAATCCATGCAAATATCCTCTTAGAAGATCATTCTATTTCCTCAACATAATCAACTCAGACTCATGTTAGTCCGAGTGCCTAAACACCTTCTTCATGCCCGTAGTGATCATTACTTTTGCATTATTTACCATGGGCCTTCCTAGCATGACCTTCTTGATTTGGTAATACTTAGGAGTTAGTTCCTCTTTGTTAGAGTATAGAGGAGGGATAGCTATTTGTGCAAGCAAGTCCTAATCTTGATTCTTCATGATTAAGGCCAATGGTCATCCATCACTCATAGGTGGATCGAGATTCTTGATAGCTTTAATTAGCTCTCTCATTCCCTCATTGATAGTTAGATCCAAGTGCTTTTATCAAAACATAACCTCCCTCTTTGTCCATACCAGTGTGGTGCTCATTGGAGACATATATTTGACTGAAGAGGTGGTTCTAGTGTAGGCCCCTTTCCCTTATTAGCCCTCTTTGGAGTTTTCTCCTTTTGAGAAAGATCAATAGTTGGAGTCTTTGTATCTATTTGGGCTAAGGTCATAGCCTCTGTATCATGAGGAGTTTTCTGATGCTCTTCAAGTATTTTCCCCTCCTCTAATACTTAATTAGGTTAGAGTTGTCGATGCTATGCTTCCTCCACTATTTTTCCTTTTATTTATATAGCTATAGAAAGTGTTGTTGTTGAGCCTTTATCTAGGAAAGAAAAATCTTGAGATGGTGGTGGTGATATTCCTAGAGGTCCTTAAGGTAGAAGCAACAATTGATTCCAATACTTTCCTATGGATTCATTCATGGGTCACCCACCTTCTTAGTGCCTACTGGCATAAAGTCAAAATCAAAGAGGTTGAAGATGTCTATTTCTTACCCCTCCATATCATCAATCCATTGATGTTGTTCATCTTTTGATGTAGATACATGAATAGGATCTTTGAGGGCAGAAGGAGGCATGATAGTTTAGCTTCTTCTCTTCTCTTCTTCTATAGTCCTAGAAACATGAGTCCTTTGACTCAAGGGAACATATTTGATCTCCTCCCCTTCTTCTTCTACCACCTCATCCTTAGTGATTGTCTTTGGAAACTATGTGGGTAGAGTGTTTTTCTTCTTCAATTTTCTCCTTTGTGTCCCCACCATAGTGGATTCAATCCTAGCCCTTTTAGGAACTAAGGGGGATGCTTCTTTATCTATACCTACTAGTGGCACCCTTTGGCCTTCTTCTAGCTATATAACCTACACCTATTCTTTATGTGGGGGCAGTTGTGGTTCTTGGCCACTTTCTTGTTCAAACTCTTGCACTTTAGATTCTTGAGCTTCAGGCTCATATTTCTCTTTAGTGGACACCATCTTCCTTTTGTTCTTTCCTCTATCTACCCTACCGTAAATTACTCAACCTCCATCTCATGTTGATGTACCATTTCCAACCTCATAGGGGATTGAGCAAGGAATTTTGGTACTATAATCTTTGCACCTTTACCCTTCACCGGGGATGCTATAGCTTGAAGAGGGATAGCTTGAGGAACTGGACCAGGTTTGAAAGGTTTCTTGATTTAGTCCTTTGTTAATTGAATTATGTGTTTGGCTTTGTGATTAATATCTGCATTTTCATCTCTCTCAATCTCCACATTTATAATAGGCCTATCATAAATCTTGTCCCTATTGTATAGAGGATCCAAGATGTCTTCTATATCTTTCTTGATAACCTTTAACAAGATCTACATCTTGAGTGCCTTCTATGCCAAATATATAGTCATCCTACAATGATCCCTTATGTGAATATTGTAGTCATATATCACATTCATCCAATGGTTATCTATTGCATCTTTGTGTACAAACTAATTCCCTACTAGATGTTGGATCATCCCTAAGTTTTTGAAGTATGGGTGAGGGGAGTTGTACTCTTCTAGGGGATACTGATCCCATTCTCAATCTATCATGGCAATATCCTACTTTTTTTTGACTTCAAAAGCACCAATTCTCATTGCCAAACCCATGTCTTTTTGTGTTGTTTTCTCACTCTGCCATATGTAGATGTGAGTTTCCTAGCAATCTCCAATAAAATGAGACTATCTAATTGATACCTTGGGAATTTATTTGGATTCTCCAATGCACTTGCTACCCTTGGGTAGGTTAATGTTTTGAATTGGATGTAGTTTGCACCAATCTCTATGATCTTGGCCACTACTTCCACTAATGTCCTTTTGGCATAATCACCATCAATGAATCAGATGATTGTGATATAAAACGATCATTCTGCACACTATATTCCAAACTTTGCTTTGAGAGTTTCTTTGTTACCAATTATGGATACACCACATAAGGCCAAGCATTAGCATCTTACATGCTTCGATTTTGGTAAAGTCTTGGGTAGTCTTTGGTCCTTTCCGCCAATAAGCACACCATGTATGATGTCATATAGAATCTTGGGCCAGCTTTCATGGCTATGAGCTACTCATGCATATTATTGCTGAAGATAGTAGCCTAGTCTATTGGAGTTTTTTTCATCCTGATGGTATCAATAAAATGGACCATCTATGTGTGAAGATGTCCAACCATATGGAGTCCTACTTCTCTAGTCATGAGCACAATTGCATAATCAATATCATCCTTCATGTACCATTGTGTCATATCCACTTTGCCAACACTATGGCCTACTAGTGTTCTATCTATCAAGAAGGAAGATTAAATTATCTCTTTGGCTTCCTTTTCATTCACCTAATACCATCTTTCTTCCTGGTCATTAGTTATCTTCACATATTGATTGAGTCTTGGGAGGTGGAACACTTTTTCAATATTCCTATGTTAGAGGTCCAAGACTATCACCCTTGTGACACTCTTCACAACCTTTTCTTCAAACACATAATGTTCTACCAAATTGAATAAACCTAATCACATAAGCACTAAAATCATTGTAGATCATTCTTTTGGATTATTTCAAATGGTGAGGAAGGCGTTCTAGTTGATGTGACCAAGCTCAGTGTCTAATTTTAGAATGTCCATCTTGAAAGTGAAGTTTTCTCAGTGCACCTTGGTACTTGAAAACAACTATTTTAGGAGCTATCTTTTCTATCATTGAGAAAGTTTAAGACACCATTTTATCTACACAAGAAATAAGATATTAGTTTGAAAAAGTAAAAGTTAGATTAAAAAAAACCCTAATAGGTCAAAACCTAGCATAGATTCACCCAAAAAAGTTAGAAACTATCAATCTCCTTCCCAAAGCCATATCATGTAGATTAGTGCACACTTATAGGTGCATTATTTGTGCTAAATGGTCTCTAGTTGACCATTTGATCACAATTAAGCACTACACATATGTGCACCTTGGTAAGGTGTGCATGTGCATAACTACAAACATGTGTTGTGGTGGTGCCTTTTTTTTGTTGGTGGGGGGGGGGGGGGGAGGAGGCAGGAGGGGGGAATTGATTTTATTTCCTTAATTTTTTCTTACATGTACAAGGGTGTGCACATGTTCACCTTGATGGGTTGAACACATAATGTGCCCTAGCTGCATTAAAAAAGGTGTGCATGTGTGCACCTTGATGGGTGCACACATGCACACTGTTTTATTAGTTTCTTGCATTTTTTTGTTTTAGGTTTTAGGTGAAAAAAGGTGTACACATGCAAACCTTGAGGAGGTGCACATGTGTGCACCTAACAGTGTCTATTCTCACCTTACTTTGTGCTAAAGGTTGGTAGGTGACCATATGTGATGGGGTCCATAGATGCGGAGATTAAGGAAGCATGATGGCAATGGTGCGGTTAAGACTGGAGCACAAAGATGAATGAATAAGGAGAGGGGGGTCTAGGGTTTATATATACCCCATTTCCCAGGTTTTCTCCTTCTCAAGGTGCACACTTGTGCATTGAGTGCACCTACACACCTAAATAAGGTGTACATATGCGCTAATACGCTAGTGCACACTTTTGCACTAATTTACTAATATCTCCAATTTTACCCTAAATCTGACACCTTGAATTTTGTCAATTAGAGAATGAGGCTTGATCTAAACTCTTGGGTAGTTAAAAAATGACCAAGGCCCCAGACTAGGGGTCTAGGAGAAAAAAATTTACTAGGAGGTCCCAATTTCTAGGAGAAATGGGGCATGCGTTGTGAGACCACTAAAAATAGCCCCAACAAAAGGAAGATAAAGGAATTTCTTCATTGCCAAGAATTATTCTAACATGTATCAAATGCAAAAAAAATCCTAAATTCTTTAACCATCTTTCAAGTTCCTTGATATTGAAATCTTCAGAATCTTGAATCTTCAAGTTCTATGTGTACATAGTGTATTCATTTCTTTTGAAGTTTTGAAGTGTAGTCTTATCATGAGATTCTAGAAACTTGGAGACAATACTTCACTCCACCAATCCATTCATTAGGAATCCTCAAAAAATCTATGTATGGATCACTATCTAACTAGATGAGAGAATTTTTTCTAAGGGCTCTTAATGGGATACCAATTTTGTATTTCAGGTCCTTAGTAATTTCTTTTGATTCTTCTTTCATGGATCTCACCCATTTCCATTTGATTCTTCCATGAATCATTTTGAATACATAGTGGATAGCCATTTTGGGGTGCATATCCCTATTGTTTTATTACCTTTTTGGACCTTTTGGAATCTTTATTTCTTAACTACATGTTCCCCTTTTGTTCTCTTTTTGTACCCTGACTACACTTAGACTGAGTGGCCAAGGAATTTGTGTCATTTCTCATTTTTAAAAAAAAGTTTCATAACCTCTACATTCCTCTCCTATGAACCTTTGGAAACTTTCATGTCAAATAGTGACCTTTGCGATTCTTTGAAAAGAGCTTTTTCTTGAACCAGTAAGTTTTAGAGTGTCCCTTGCTGTTGTCAAAACACTAGGATAGTCAATCTTCAAATTTGTAAAGTTTTGAGAACTACCAATTTGTAATTCTGATTTCTAGACTAAAGATCCTTTACACCTATGAGTAATATCTATTTTCAATTGGTACAAGAAAAAAAATCATCCAAATTATTTGACAAAGATATATCTCTTCCTAAAGGTTGAAACTATAATAAGTGATCTATAAAATGTGTCAAGAAAGAATCTTGATTGCACCTAACCAGTAGACTAATAGGAAAAGACATACATGAATCTAAAGGAAAACACATAACTTAAAGAAAACACTCTTGTAGAAATAAACACAATTGACAAAAATAAACACACTTATAGAAAATACACACTTACAGAAAGGGAATTTCTAAAATTTATTTTTAATTAATTAATTACTTTTTTATTTTTCCTCTTTTAGGCCTTGAAGTAGTGTTTCAAATTTTTTCCATTTGCTGGCAATGGGACTAATTCCCCTTGTAAAGAATGTAGCCTAAAAGTATCTTCTCCCAAGATTTGCACAATTTTATAAGGGCCAATCCACAAGCGTTGAAACTTATGTGACTACCCAAATTTTCTTTTTCCTTGTCCCATAGGAGAAAAAGGTTAGATATTCTAAAGGATTTGATTATGGCCTACTTTTTCAACCACCATTTGAGGACAAACTAATGTTTCTCCATATGTTCCAAAGTTGTTGTTCTTTTCTCATCCAATTCCAAGAGATTCATTAATCTGATCTAAACTCTATCAACATCCTCAACATATCCCTCCATAAATTTCAATATTGGAATCCTAAGATTAATTGGGAATATTGGTTCTTGTCCGTAGATGAGAAAATAGGGATATGTCCCCAAAGTATTTTTTATCCTGACTCTGTCTATCCACAATGCATATTTGAGCTGAGTGTGCCAATCTTTTGGATTTTCTTGTGGCAATTTCTTTATCAATGTAATCAAGTTCTTATTGGTGGACTTCTCCATACTATTCCCTTAGGGAAAGTAATTAGAGGAGAAATTGATTATGGCCTAATTTTATAATGCCCATTGAGTAAGTAAGATTGACACAAAAGCTAACCCATTATTACATACAAGGAAGAACAACATTCTAGACCTTGTGTCAATGTGTTCTTACAAAAAATCAGTAACTACTTTTTCTATACAATTTTGAAAAGTTTCAACTTCTATCCAATGCATGTAATATTCTATATTAGTGAGGATGAAAATATGTCTTGTAGATGATGGTGGGTTTACTAGACCAATAAAATCTAGCCCCAACTTAGAAAAAGGTATAGCTTGAACACTGGTTGTGGTGCCATAGTTGGATGTCTTTCTAATCTATTGGTGCTTGTCTAACAAATGTGGCAAAAATGTACATGTTCAGATGTATCTTTAAAGATGGTAGGCCAAATATAACCCAATCTCAAAATCATGTGAGCTGTAGCTTATACTAATCCATGTCCCATGCCTCATGAAACTATTCAAAAACTTCTTTCACTTCTTTGTGTCCCAAGTATTTTAAATAAATTCCCTTGTAGTTTCATTTCTAAAGTTTCATATTTTGTAGTATATAGGATTCACATTTCATCTTGACTCCTCTACACTGGGAACTATTCATCTAGTTGGGGTATTGATTCTATAAAAGATAGTAAACAATGTCTTTATAGCAAACATTAATGATTATTCCTTGATCAATATCCACTTGAGACACTATGATCTTTCATTGATTATTAGTTCTGATTTCATCATCAAATTTGATTTCATTATCATTACTAGTCTCATTATCAGCTATCATCTTGGTCAATCCTTTTCCTCTTACCAAATTCATTGGTTGAATCTCCAAATTGAACTATTGCAATATAGCCATCCATTTTCCTCATCTCTTACCTAATTCATTTTGCATTAGCAATGTTTTAACCATAGGATCAAGTACCATTGCATATACATGTCTCCTAAGTATATAATGGATTTTTTTTTACCTACCTTTATCAATGCAAAATATTATTTGTCAAGATTAGAATAGTTCAACTCAACATTCTTGAGTAGGAAACTCATGAATGTGATAGGTCTCTCATGCTCCTTGTCTTTCTTTTGATTAAGAATCCCAACACATGAATGTTTCAAAGAAAATAAATATATTTTGAATGGTAAGTCATAATCTAGATTTACAAGGACTGGGGTCATAGAGACATCCACTTTGATGTTTTCAAAAGATTCTTTTAATCTTAGGAACCCATTCAATCTTTTCCTCTTTCCTGAGTAGGTCATTAAGAGGAGGTACTATCTCAAAAAATCCACTAATGAACTCATGTACAAAATTAATTTTGACAAAGAAATATTTCAGCTCCTTATGACTATGAGGAGGTGAAAGATTAAGAATGGCTTCTATCCTTTAAGGATCAATGGATATCCCAACATTGGAAATAAGATGACCAAGTAGTTTTCTTTTTGTGACCTCGAATGAACACTTTTTTTGGAATTGAAACTATACCATACCTTTGACATTGGTTGAATACTTGTTTCAAGTCTGCAATATGAGTGCTCCTTTCTTTAGAAAAGATAGTGAGGTCATCCATGTAGATAATTGTGCACTTTTTTACTAACCTTTGAATGCTTCATCCATTCTCTTTGGAATGTGGTTCTAGCATTGATCAATTGAAAATGCATCCTTTGATATGAAAAGGTTCCCCATTTTATTGTAAATATAGTCCTCAATCTATCTTCTTCATCTACTATTACTTGGTCCTATCTAGAATATCCATCTATGAAAGACATCATTTTATACCCATTCACAATTTTCAATAGTTCATCAAGCGAGAGTAAAGGGTAATTATCCTTCTAAGAAGCCAAGTTTAAATTTTGAAAATCCATATAAGGAGGAATTTCCCCACTCTTTTCCTTAATGGGACCAAGTTAGCAACCAATGTAGAATGTCAGATCGCTAAGATAATTTTAGCATCAGGTAGCTTTTTTATACTTCTTTCATTATCAAAGGCTCAATTATGGGATTCACTGGTCTTTATCTTTGACGAAAGGCTTTGCCATCATACTTAAATGAAATATCTTGAGTGATGATCTCAGGATCATACATCTTGAGTTGTTTACAACTCCATGCTATGACATCTTTGTATTCTATAAGCAATTGAAACATACTTTCTTGTTCTTAAGGGTTACATTCCTTTCCAATTCTCACCATGTTTGGATCTTCTTTTGTGCCTGGATTATATGAATTAGATTCTTAATCCCTTTTTCTCCAACATTTCTTTTACTATGTGTTGATTCACCTTGATCAAAGATGCATTCTAAATCTACCATCCCCTTAGGAATAATATTGGTCTTCAAATTTATAATCCCATATTTATCCTCTAGATCATCTTATTTAGGCTTATCATTAGGGGTATCATCAATCTCTTGTCCCTTGAAAAGGCCATTGCACATAATAAACTTGAGAATATGTTGGTCATCTTGGAAGGCTTGGAAGTTTGTAATGTTATCTAGAATAAACGGGGAAGCAACCAACTCAATTGAAAGTCTCTTTAGCTTTGTTCTTTCGATGGATTGCAATGCACTGTTTGAAATGGCAAGGGCATTAAATAACATGTTCTTCTTCCTTGGGATGGACCTTATATTCAAGGCTTCAAAATCTTCCAATGAGTCCCAAACTCTTTTTCAACATGCAAGTAGTCTCCTATCATTGCAAGAGTAGATTGATTTCACTTGTCTAATGATCAATTGAGAGTCTCCTTCAATTACAAGAGCTTTGACATTTTTCTTCAATGCAAAGAGAAATCTACAAATCAAGGCTTTACACTCTACAACATTGTTAGTACATCTGAATTCTAAGCAATATATTGTACAAAAGTACCTACCTTTGGGATTAACTAATTAAATACCTGCACCAGCTCCTAATTTGCATTTACAACCGTCAAACTTGAGTACCCAAATTGGTTGTTCTTTGGCTTTCTAGCCTTGTGTTTATTTGTATGTAACTTTTCCTTCACTTGACTTTTAAAAGATTATTTGTTTGGGACCCATTGCAATCTTTCATGTGGTGGACTTGGTAAGTTCTCATAGTTTATCTTTGTTGTAGGGGATGTCTTTTTCTCTTGTTGACTTTGAATGTTCCCACTTAATTAGGTGATCTTATCCACTTGGGGTTTTGGATGAATCCCCATCAAGGTTCAACCCTATACTTTTACAAAACATCTTCTCCTCAGGATTTTGATCACCCCAGTTGGAGGATTAGGTAAACCCCCACCATCTGAAGAAGTCTCACTATATGAAAAATTAGGATCTACTTTTTCTTCTTCATCAATCATCACAGATTCAAATATGCATGTGGAACTTGAACTTTCTTTTTGTACCTCATTTTGAATTTGACTATTTTTTAGTTGCATTATTTGAGTCAATATCTAAACAACTACTTCTTGACAATGTGAGCATTCAAAATCTGAATGATTGAATTTTTCTAAGAAACAAAATCTTGGAAGAAGAAAAATATTTAGGTCTGCTTCCTCGCCTAAGCATTATAAGTTTGCAACCATATTGTCTACAAACTAAGGGACAAGTTATTTCTATTGGGGGTAGGTACCTCAAATTCTTTATTCAAATGGTTATTTCATTCTACTAGAGTTATGTCAAGAAACATCACTTTGTAAGATCCTAACTCAGTTAGAAAAAATGCTACCTTGTTTGGCACATTGTATTTTGTGATCATTTTCTTCATCTTTGGCTCAACATCAATCTTGATCTAATTATTTAGTCCCTTCCAATGTAGCCATGACTGAGTAATATCATTCGAGAACCATCCTCTTAAGCACTTGGCCCATTCTGTACTTAGCAATAATTTTTATTTTTCAAGGATTTCAACCACATGTATATCTATAATGTCTTGAACTCGAGGGTCTATAGTTAACTATATTTTAAGATCTTGTAATACCCCAATAACTTTTACTTCTAGCTTATTGATTTGTATGACTATCCAATTTGAGGATTGAGGAATAACTCCCAACCTTTAAGCTATCAAAAGTGGCATGTGTTGGTAATGGGCCAAAATCACTCACATGATTCATGACATGGCTTAACCACCTCATGTGGCTCTATAAGCATATTGGTAGTATCAAGCATTAACATGTCAATATTTTGGTGCAATGACAACCTTGTCCTTTCTAACAATTAGTATCAGAGCTTGGTCACATGTTTGAATCTTGTTGGCTATGGTGAGTGACACTAGAAGGGGGATTGTTGGTAGTGGGCTAGCATCCCTCATAGGATTTGCAACATGGATTAATCACCTCCCGTGGTTCTATAATACTTATGGTAGTATGAGGAACTAATAGGTTGATCTTTTGGTGTAATGACAACCTTGTCCTTTCTAATAGCACAACGTATCAAGAAGCTCTTGAATCTATAAGAAAATTATGTAGGTTCCTTTTTGAGATTGAGCAAGAAGGGAGGGACTTCATCCTTATTCTATACATGCTAGGAATTGCCTCAGAAGTATTGACTTGTTGTGAACCTATCTTTTGAGGGACTGTATTTGCATTAGGCATTGTCTTTGCATGATTAAGATTTCTTAGCACTACTTCCCTTTGATTAGGATACTTTTGTAGCATAGAAAACATGGACATATTAGCCATGGTTCTCTTTAGATCTTCTACTGCACTATATTTTTTAGTTTCCCATATAGTGTTCTTCAGGATTGTATGTATTAGCCTCATTTTTCACCTAGCCAAAATTTTTGTGATATCCTATTAAAATCAAGAAGAAATTGTGTTTCAATTTCTTAGGGTTTGTGAGAATGTGTCATTCCTTATAAAAAACCCTAGAAGTATATGTGTTTCATGTTTTTTTTAATTTCTCTTAATTTAACATGCAAAGTATAAGATAGGTATACATAAAAACTTTGGTTACATTAGTTTTTATATCCCTGAGTCTATTGATCATTTTTTATATATCATGTGTCATGTCTCTAAAGTGTTTTAAAGTTGTAATGTCATGAAATTATTTTGATTGCTCCATCACTCCATTATGATCTTTAACTACTTTAGCAATTGTGAAGTTGTGAAGTGGTCTTAAACACAATCATCACAACATCACAAGGTTATTGTTGACTTTCAAGTTTGAGCTACAAAGTAGTGAATTAGGTTAGATCACAAGGTCACGACTTATATTAAGCTTAAGAAATTTCAAGTTACGATGATGTAGAAGGGGAACAATGAAGGTCAAAGTTTTGATCCATCACAACATCACTAGCACTTAAGAGTAATCTGATGTTATAGTTGTGAAGTGGCAAAGACTCATAATCGTGGCTTCAAAGGGTTAAATGATGAGTTAAAATACTAAGTTATGAGGTTGTGAATGACATGATAGTTAACTTCAAAATGGCTACCACAACATCACGAGTGGCAAAGAAGATAAGATTTTTACAATTGTGAAAGTGTGAAAAGTAATTAGGATAGTTAAAGTTTAAAAGCTATTGCATCATCTCATGTGGTTAAACTTGACTTGAGATTAAGGTAGCAAATTAGTGAAAGCTCATTATCACAGCTTCACAAGGTTTAGTCATGAGTTATATTTGTAAGTTGTGAAGCCATGAAGAGAATTTGATAGTTAATGAAACAACTATTGCACCATCGCAAAGTTTGAGTTGTAGTTAAGTCCTTTGGTTGTGAATCCACAAATCAAAATCAAAATCAATCAAGATAGTCATTACAACCTCACCTAGTTTAAAGGATCTATTATCCATCTTATCCCCCCACTCCTTTTGTTCTAGTATTTCCATCCTCATAAAAAACTCAGGGTGATAATCATGTCCTATGTTCTGATGCATTATTAATTAATTTCCCTACAAACATAAAAAAATTAGTTATATGCTTTTTTATATATCCCTAAGTCTTTAAGTTCTTCATATTGTATGCCAATATCTTTATGAGTATTTCAAGTTGCGATGGTGCAATATATTCAAGATAATAGTCATCACAACTTTGCATATGTTAGGGCTAACTATTAAGTTAGGGTTACGAAGGAGAAATTCAGTGGAAATTGCATGATTGCAGTGGGTCTCTAGCTAAATGTTTTAATTTGTAAAGGTGTGAAAGTCAACAACTTCAATCAAGATTCATGGTTTTTACTATATCACAAGGAGTTAAATGTGCCTTGGTGGTGATGAAATAGTGGCAAATAGGTATCAACATTATGGTAGACCTCAATGGATCAAAGGAAGAAATGTCTCAAAGGACCATGATAATTCATGACCATTAATCTGGAAGAAAATCAATGCTTGTCATATTCTCATTTTTTGAAGTTGCATGAAGGATAGCCAAAGAAAGAAAGTGAGTGTTCAATACATGGACATAGTGAGACCAGACATAGGTGTGGGCTATAAAGAGGAATGCATTAGAAAAAATTGTCCTAATGGAACATTGACATAGTGCAAGGTAGTAGAATCCCTAAAGGAGATGTCCTAGTCCCTAGCAATATAACCACACAGTGAAGACACAACAACAAGAAGCAACAATGCAAGATCTAATACCAAATTACAATAATTTATTCATAAAATATAACTGATTACATGTAATATGCCCAATTTTAAGGCCTTCTAGGTTAGGGCCAAATACAAACAACAATTACAACATTAGTTCTACAGGATCCCTTACGATCCAATCCAATCAATATCCTAGCTAGTCTAGATCTATAACATAATAGCAATCTAGAAGAAACCACTAAGGAAATCTAAACTTGTGCTCACAAGCCCACCAAGAAATCTCCTTGTTTTCAAGCTGTATCCCTAACTCTACTCCAACTTATATAAGATCCAAGTGTAAACTATCTCACATTTGGCACTCTATCCACACACTCACAACTCCATTAAAATCCTACTATAAATTGCCTCACATTCAACCCTCTATCCACAGACTCAGGAAAACTCACCTCTTAGCTGCTCCCACACTCACTCCTCCTCTTGATGAATGAATCGTTCCATGAATGAATCAAATCCTTCACCACAACCCCTACTTATACCAATATAAGCCACAAGTCAGCCCAGAATGCCAAAAACTAACATTAAATACTTGAAGAGCCACAAGTCAGCCTCTAATTGAAATTAACTATCCAGAAATTGACATCCAAGAAAAATTGCAATATATCCTAGCTCCAATTGAATTAGAACTCATGCTTTGAAGTAAAGGTATAAAGTTAAGTTATCTACAACTCATAAAATTTTCAAAGGCTGATTTATCAAGGATAAGTGTGCATCAATCCTAAAATTCAAGCATAGAAAATTGTCAAAAATTGATACTCTAGGAGAATCACCATATCTTTTAACTTATGAGGAATTATAACTTGCACCTTTGACATAAGGAAGTACTCTAGGTCCTCTTCAACCCTTGAAGCATGCATCTTCTCATTTATTGTGAAAAATTAGTTACATGGCCTACAACAAGAACCCATAAACCAAAAAATGCAGTTTCAACATCAAGGTAAAAACAACTCAAACTTCAACTCAATCCATCCAATCTTTATGCAATCATGAGGAAAGGTTCCCCAATGTGTGTCCAATACATCCCTGATCATGAAAAATATAACTCCAAAAAATCCAAGTTCAATGCTCTTGCATCACACACTCAGAATAAGAGATCCTTGCTATATAAGAACCATAAGACATTTTTAGATTGATGGTTATCATATTATTTATTTTCAAAGATGCATGAAAGATAGCTAAAGAGAGAAAGTGACAAGATGACACATGTCCTATTCACTAAAAAGGTAAAGGTGGTCAATTTTTAAGCCATTGCATGATCAAAAGTGGTTAGATAAACTCCATTTTATAAGTTGTAAAGGTGTGAAAAATGACAATAGTTAAGTCAAAAGGTTACTATAGCTTCACAAGTGGTTAAAGGTAACCTAGGGTTAAGGTGGTGAAGCAACGAAAGAATGCTATCACAACTTCAAAGGGTTAAGTAATGAGTGAAGGATTCAAGTTGCGAGGTTGAAATGACATAAAATAGTTAACCTTAATGGGTCATCGAAACATCATGAGTGAGAGAGAATTGAACACATTTTAGGTCGTAAAGCAGTGACAACTAAAAAAGGCAGTCAGGTCTAAGAAGGAACAACATTACATGGAGTTAATGTTAACCTTTGGTTTGAGTTACAAAGAAGTGAAATGCTTTGATTTCACCATCATAAGATTTCATCTATAGTTAAGGTCTTTGGTTGTGGGTAAAAGCACAAACATGTGTCACCTTTTATAAAGAAACAAGATATCAGATTGCAACAAGTCAACATTAATGACAAAAAAATGGTATTTGTGTTTAAAATGTGAAGATGATATAAATTGATGAAATGTGTAGAATTGGATGAATTTTATGCCTATAATTTTTATAATTTTTTTAGTAAGAATTTATTTATTTTATTTTATATTGAAGTCCCTTTTTTAACTATAAAAAATATTGGGTGTAGTTCATGTTATAGAAGTATATGCAAATCATCTTTTCTTGTTTTGATTTGAAAATATCTTATAGATGACATGTATAGCTAGGGAATAAAAAAAGAAATAATTATTTTTTATGTATATTTTCTTTGTTATAAGTACTGAAACTCAACCTTATCAGAATGCAATAGATTTTTCCTCCCATCAAAACTTCCCTATCAAATCAACACCTTCTTGAAAAAAAGTATGTATTTGTGAAAAGGACTCCTCTAGAGATAAATATAATTTTAAATTTTTTTTGATATGTTTTATTATTTGTTTTCCTCTTTTGAGAGAGCATCTTCTAAAATGTTGAAATATCGACTTATAATATTTTGAAATTATAACATATTATAACTAATCAAAACACTAAAATTTTTATTTAATGATGATATTAAATCTGAGATCTACATGTTGGAGTTTAGGAAAGCCAATTCCGAAGACACCCAAGATCACCTGCATGCAAGAACCTGTCAAAGAGAAGCCAAGAAGAGGAAGAGCATGGAGGAAGGGAAAACCCTAAACGGACATGAGAGAAAAATATGCAAACACAAGAGGAAAATGTATTTACAATGAGAAGTGATAATGTGATGATAATACAATGAGAGAGAGCCCGATTATAAAGAGCTCATGGAAGCTTGTAGAACAAGCTGGAAGGTGGTAGAAGACAACTCAGCACATATCCACAAAAGGTGGAACATGCTACAAGGGAACAAACTCTCGTGTTGTCAACAACTAACCACTACATGCATTAAATACAAAATATTAAATAAATGCATTAACCTAAGTAAGCTTAAGTAAATAGAATAAATAATTAACAATTAATTAATTATTTACTCTAACACCCCCCCTTAAGTGCAACTTAAGGAAATGCCTTAAGCTCACAAAACTAAGATGAATGCAGAATGGGTCCTGGCAACTAGGCCATTTTAGGTACCCATGAACAATGCAAGAAAATGCAACCTCTGTAGATGGGGAAAGAGAGAAAACCACATGGGAAAAACCCTCCCCCAAAAAGAGGTAAGAACCTAGTGAAGAACTGAAGTTGAGGGTTGATCTCTCTTTGATTCTATAGAATTTGTATTGTATACTCTGCTACTATTATTTCCTTTGCCTATGAGTGAATATATTTCTTTGTTGTAGCTCTTTCTTCCACTAATATATTGTGCAATATCTTCTTGCCTTTTGTTAATGTATTGCTTTCATTCTTCAAGTTGTATGATGTATCCATTTTGCCTTTGAATGATATAGAGTGAAGTTCCTTGTTTATGACATTCCATTGGTTTCTAATCTACATCTGATTGCTAAGTTAAGAAAATATTGAATCTATGTACTTAGGGATTATATTGATGAACTGTGGAGTTCTAAGCAGAGATACGACTAAATATACTATTTGGTGTATCACCCCTCTAGATTAGACTAGGTAGTTTGATTTCATGTATTTTCTTCTTGATTTTCTTTCAAAGAATTAGTTAGGTGCATCTTGATAGTAAGGAAGCCAACCTTCTCCAAAGACTCAATCTCATTGTTCAGGTCCCAAAACTTTGAGATTGTTTCCATGTTTGATAAGGTTGCCTATAGCTCAAACTTCAGGCAAGGGTGCAAACATTTGTGACAATAAGAACCATATATCTAGTGGTTGTAAATAGGCAACAAGGTCAAAGTTTGAGTCATCATAGCATCAAAAGTGATAGAAGTGGTAAGCCCTAAAATGTGAAGAAGTTACAAAAAGGTCAATTTAAAAGGTTTCGCTACTTCATAGGTTAAAGAGATAATGAAGAATGTGTGTAGTGATGTTGCGATGAGTTGTTAATTAACTATTTTCCTACTTCACCGTAGTTAGTAAAATTAAAAAAATAGTTGTAATGAGGTGATTAAGGCTTGAATGAAGAGTTTGTAGTCTCATAGATCCACACTGTCAACAAGGAAATAGAGTTAAGAAGTGGTGAATAGATGGAAGCACAACATTGTAGGCTTAACATGGTTGTTAAAATTTAGGGTTAAGAAGTTGTGAAATGGTAAAGATAACCATTTTCACAAGGTCACAACCAAAAATAAAGAAAGATAAGGAACAACATTGAATAAGACATAAAAGGGGATCACAATTTTGCTACATTTAGTTTGAATGCATAAAATAGATTTAAAACGACCATGTCTGAGCTGGAAAAAGAAATATGAGCTGGAATTATGAGGAGTGAAAAATTGAAGATATCTCCAGCTTGTTAAGGACTAAAAGGATTTTAAGCTTGCTAGTTTTAATGAAACTATTACCACACTCCCATTTACATAAATAGATAAATTCTAAGAGGAACAAGAATTTTCAAAACTAGTTACATAGAGTTTTAAGTATTAGAGAGATTTTCAAGTTGCAAAGCAAATTTTTATCATAACAAAGTTCAAGATTATTGAGATGCATTGAATTCAATGGTGCAAAAGGAGGGATAATTAATCACACAAGCACATATTGAAGAGTCCACATCAAAAGTAAAAACCCCTAGTCCATTCATAAAGGAATCGCTATAAATTCTACTTGGCTCTTCTAATCACAAGTCTACAAATGATCATACATGTAGAGACCCTATATTTTTTGTAGAGATCCAAAGATTCCTGATAGAAATGAGAGTGAATTGTTCTAGTTTTTTACAAGAATAGGACAAAGAAGATTCCAATTTCAAACCCTTGGACTAGAAACTTAGGAAAACTAATCATGCCTGAGGTCTTTGTGGATGTTGACCTAGTCAAGGCGCTAATAAATTCTTACACTCTAGTTAACAAGTCTTTCCACAGAAAAGTTAGAAGCATTTTCTTGGCACTTGAAAAAGAGACATTTATAGAAGCCTTTGACTTGCGATGTCCAATGTTGTTGCTAATTGACATGGAAAAATTAAATGAAAATATTAAAAATCAAAAGAGCTTCTACATGGGTAAAGCTATTGTACACTCGAAAGTGTCACACTCTAAACCCTTCTATCCAAACAATTCCATGAGTTGGAATGCTTAGATGCCGGCTTAGAGCTCCCTATCCATGGAGTGCAAGAGAGTATATTTCAAGAATAAAAAGGCTCTCAGATGAGCCTTAGAGATACTCTTCTTGCTAGTAAACCATGCAATGGGAGGTTCCAAAGACAAGATGCAAGAATGCAAATGTCCCAAGGAGTTCCTCAAGGATGCAATGCAAATGAAGATTAAGCTAGAATGAGAATGTCAAATGCAGCTATGCTAGAATATGAATGAGAGTGTTACAATCCAAATATTAAGCTATGTGAGAGATTATTGCAAAATAGAAGCTGAACTAACATGCAACATGAATCTAAGCTAAAATGCTATGGTATGAGAGAATGTAGACAAGAAATAGAAGTTCTCCACAAAGCTCCAAAGAAACCTGTTAGAAAACCTGCAGCATAACAATATTCAAAATGAGGATGGATTGAGGGGGAAAGCTCTCTCCCTTTTAAAGATGTATGGATGGTAGAGATCAAGATGAAGATGGTGGATGATCAACGGTGGAATTTGAAAAGAGGAGTGATCCATGTGCACACACAAATCAACCAATAGAATATAAGTTGACTTGTCATATAATACAAAAGTCACAAAGCCTTTTCTTTTAATTGCAAAATAGAAAAAAGACTTTATGTGTGCACTTTAAGTGGTTTAGAAGAATGGGGTCTTTTATTTAATTAAAAGGGGACATGTTCTTTTAATCAAATAATGAACTTAGGATAGCATAGTCAAACTATAGGTTATAATCAAATAAATTGATTATTAGCAATTTGGCTTAGGTAAGTGATTAAATTAATTTAGCCAAAATGTTGAAAAGGGGGCTAATAGTCTAGATGACCATTTTTAGGTGATTACAGCTATGACTAGACATATCCCAATGTTGAGGAAAGAAATAGGAGAAATACCAAAGAAATATCTTCATCGGTTATTAACTCATGTAAGGAGACGCGCAAAGAAGGTATTTCGACTTCTAATGGGAGAACAGCCTCAAAGCCATAGACTAGAGAAAAGGGTGTAGCCCCTGTAGGAGTACGAATAGAGGTTCTATAGGCCCAAAGTGCCGGATTTATTTGCAAGTGCCAATCTTTCCCAGACTTGTGAACTGTGCGGTGTAGGATTTTCAGCAACGTTTTATTAGAGGCCTCAGCTTGGCCATTCCCTTGGGGATAGTAAATGGAAGACCAGTGTTGCTTAATTTGAAACTTTTTGCACAGCTGTTTTAAGTCTTTATTTTTGAACTGTCCTCCATTATCTGTAACAATAGAGGATGGGATACCATATCGACAAATGATGTGATTCAGTATAAACAGGGCAACATGTTTTCCTATAGCAGCAGATAATGGTATAGCTTCAACCCATTTAGTGAAATACTCTATTGCTGTGATGATAAATTTATGACCACTGGATGAGCTTGGATGGATCTTTCCTACCAAGTCAAAGGCCCATTGCTGAAATGGCCAATATGTCACAGAAGGGATTAACTCTCGCCTAGGAGCATGTATCAAGTTACCATGGAGCTGACATTTCTGACAGGACTTTGCATAGCACACAGCATCAACTTGCATGGTGGGCCAGTAATAACCCGTCCTAAGCAGTTTTTGGGCAAGTGCAAGGCCATTAGAATGCACCCCACAAATGCCATCGTGGACTTTGGCAAGTGCCTTCTCGGACTCTTCTAGTTCTAAACACCTAAGCAATGTTCCGTCTAGACCCCTCCTATACAAGTCACCAGAGACCAAAGTGTAGTGTGAGGCATTACGAAGGAGTTGGCATTTTTGGTTGCGCGTGAGGGTTTTGGGAATAACCTGATCACGTAGGTAGGAGAAAATAGCCGCATAGCGGGAGGAATCGTGACCTACAACAGTGTAGATCACCTGGTTTTCTGAAGAATCATAGGCTGGATGACACAATTCTTCCACTAGGAACTCAAATCATGATTCATGTTCTTGTAATTGGAGGATAGATGCTAAGGTGGCCATAGCATCAGCAGCCTTGTTTTCTGCTCTAGGAATTTGTTGGAATGTTACAAAGGTAAAATAGTTCCTTAGAGCATCTATCAACTTTTTATAAAGGATCAATTTATCATCCTTTGTTTGATATTCATTATTCACTTGGTTCACAACCAGTTGAGAATCCCCATAGATGTGTAGCTCAGTTATTCGCCATTCAAGGGCCATTTTGATCCCATTTGTTAATGCTTCATACTATGCAATATTGTTTGTACATGGGAACAATAATTTTTAGGATTTTGGGATCGTATAACCATGAGGGGAAACAAACAACACCCCTACTCCTGCTCCATTCTGTGTATGGGATCCATCAAAAAAAAATTTCCATGTTTTGTCAGTAATGTTCATGATTGAGGCATCTAGAAACTCAATTTGTAGAGGTGCTACATCTTCAAGTGGGAAGTCAGCCAACTGGTTAGCTATGGCCTATCCTTTGATTGCCTTACGTTCAACATACTGAATGTCAAATTCGGAAAGAATCATCATCCATTTAGCAAGGCGACCAGTAAGTGCAGCTTTACTTAATAAATATTTCAAAGGGTCTATCTTGGCAATCAAGTGAACTATGTGGGCCAACATATAATGCCGAAGTTTTTGGGAGGCAAAAACTACAGCAAGGCATGCCTTCTCTATACTTGTATAATTTAGTTCATAAGCCACCAAAGTTCGACTAATATAGTATATGGCTCTTTCTTTACCCGTCTCATCACTTTGGGCTAAGAGTGCTCCTAGAGAAGAATCTGTAGCTGAAATGTACAGAATCAAAGGTTTTCCCAGAATGGGTGGCATCAAAACTGGCGGTTTTGCCAAGTAGCCTTTGATTTGGTCTAAGCTTTGTTGACAGTCACTGTTCCAAATATGGGTAGATCCTTTATGCAGATTTTTATTGAAAGGTTGAGCCTTATCAGCTAATTGAGAGATAAATCTTCTTATGGATTGTAGCCATCCTTGCAGACCTCTAAGCTGACTGATAGTCTTTGGTGGAGGCATATCCATGATAGCTTGGACCTTTTCAGGGTCAACCTCAATGCCTTTTGCTGAGATGATATAACCTAGCAATTTTCCAGAAGTGACACCAAAGGCACATTTTTTTGGATTCAACCTAAGTTGGAATTGTTCCATACGGTCCAATATCAAACTAAGGTCTTTGAGATGTGTGTCTCATTTCTTTGATTTCACCAGTGTGTCATCAACATAGTCTTCCATGTTTTTATGCATCATATCATGAAAGATGGTTGTCATTGCTCTTTGATATGTAGCGCCAGCATTTTTGAGCCCAAAAGGCATGACATTCCAACAAAAGGTACCCCATGCACATGTAAAGGCTGTCTTTTCTTGGTCTGCTAGAGCTATCTTTATTTGGTTGTACCCAGAAAATCCATCCATGAGAGAGTACATCTCATAACCTGCAGTCATGTCCACTATCATATCGATGTTTGGTAGTGGAAAGTCATCCTTGGGGCACGCTTTATTGAGGTCTCTAAAATCAGTACAGACTTGTATGGATTTGTCATGCTTGGAGACAGGTACAATGTTGGAAATCCACTCAGCATAATCAATGGCCCTAATGAAGTTTGCATTCAATAGTTTTTCTAACTCTGTCTTGACCAGTAGAGCCACATGTGGATGCATTTTTCTTAACTTTTGTTTGACAGGCTTGACATCTGGTGAGATTGATAAGTGATGCATGATGAGATCTGTATCAAGCCCTGGCATGTCAGAGTATGTCCATGCGAAGTTGACCTTCTTGTCTTGAAAGAACTGAGCAAACTGTGTCTTTTCTTTGTTTGACAAAGATTGAGCTACATGGATAATCTGAGGACATTCTTCTGTTCCCAAGTTGATAGGCTGTGTAGGTTCGACTAGAACCAAAGATCTATCCTAGAAATAGCTTGGCAGACTACCAAGTACCTCATCCGCAGGTGCCTCAGAGAGGTTTTCACCATTAGATATGTCTTTATTTTTACTTTTTTGAGGGTCAGACACTGCCACAATGTGGTTTTCGCCGTCTGATCGCTTATTTTTTCTTTTAATTTTTTGACTGAGGTACTTGATATCTGATTCTGTCATGTTAACCGCGGGTTCGCTGGTGGAAGAAATGACAGGTTCAATTGCGTTTAGATAACAAGTGATCTCATAGTCATTTTGGAAAGACCGTATTTCAGGTTTTTGATTTTGGATAGACCAATCTATGAGTTTTGGGTAAATTAGTGAGAGTGAGGGAGAAGTTTCAATGTGATTGATATGGAAGGAGTCATCTCTGGTGACCTGTGAAGTTGAGCCTATAGAAAATGTCGCAAAAGAGTCCAGCTCAGGAATAGTCCTAGAGGAACTAGCGTGATCCATTGAGACATGTTGTGAGTCAAACTCATCTGACCTCATACTAGACCATTCAACTACATTGGGTTGGGTTGCATAGGCATGAATGACATCCACCCCTAGCTCGCAAGATGCATCAGAGAGGCTTTCCCATTCATACTCATGAGAATCTATACTTTGACCCCTATTTATGAGATGAGCAATATTTTGCCTAATTCGTCCTCTATTTATGTCCTCAGAAGTAGACCCTTCTTGTTCCTGTTGTTGGGAGGTAGAAGCTTCTTCATTATTAGCAATAACTATGTCTTCTCCCCAAAGGAGGGAAGTGAGAGGAACAAAGTCTTCATCTTGTGTAGTAGTAGCAATTATGGGAGAGTCATCATCCTTCGATTCACTAGACATGAGTAATTTTTGACTACAGTTTGGTGTATTATTGTCTAGCCCAAAGCCTAGACCAGCGGTGTCTCGAGCATCATGACCTTGAGTGTGACTTAAAGGTTCAACTAGAGCATTCTTACAACCAGTTAAGGACCCATGGCCCTGGTAGCCCATTTTTGTTTAAAGTGCCAAAAAGTGTCATAGCAGAAGTAGAAGACTTCTTTGCAATAGTTGGTTTCCCATAAGACCGAGGGGAAATTGGTAAGGCAGCAATAGAGTCCAAAGTGTACTCGCCCATACCAAGGCTCATCATTTTCAGTTTTTGTTCACATTCTGTGAAAGATGGTGCTAGCTCATGAGAAGAGTGATTGTGCGGAACTAGCATTTCGGTAGCAGATAATGTGTTGATAGACATGGAGTTGTCACCGGGGACAACCACTTTAGTACCATTAAAAGGGAAGTTAATGCACTGATGGTATGTAGAGGGTACTACTTGCATATCATGAATCCATGGTCATCCCAACAACAAGTTGTATGCAAGTGGTATGTCTAAGACTTGGAAAATGACATTCTTCTCAACTGGACCAACTCTGATTGGAAGTACAATTAGACCTTTAGAAGGCCTTTCAACCTCATCATAGGCCTTTATAGTGATCTTGCCCTTAGGATCGATGGAAAATTCAGACATGCCCAATTGTTGGATTACATTGAACGAAATGATATTTAACCCTGCACCATTGTCTATCAAGACTCGACGAACACGGGTACAAAAGATTTGAACTTCGACATGAAGAGCAAGGTTATGGGGATGACTAAGAGCTTGGTCATCTTCTTCAGAAAAGGTGAGATAGTGGGGCAAGGAGATGTGGTTCACCATAGCTTAGAATTTTTTCGCATCAATATCTGTGGGAACATTGGCAGAACGTAAAGCTTTCTCAAGGATATCCCTGTGCAAAGGAGATAACTCTAGTAACTCAAAAATGGAGATTTGTGCTTGTGTGCATTGCAGTTGGCTAACAAGATCATAGTTGGAGATCTTGGAAGTAATTAGTTTCTTAGATGATGAAGCATTTTTAGGATCATTAGCAAATTTTAGGACAACCTTAGATTTCCCCCTAGTGACAGCGTTAAGTGGTTCACCCTGAGAAGATGAAGACTTAGCCACTCGGAGTACCACCTTGGGTCTAGTATCAGTATGATCTTGAGGAGTAGATCGTGTCCTTAAGACCACTCTTGGTAATTCATCTTTAGCATCATAATTTGGCCAGTTGTCATTGTTGGAGCTTGCCATACATATGTATTCAAGAGGCTCAAGCATGCTTATAACATTATCAGTGTTAGCGTAAGCATAACTAATTTTGGCGTCATGATTCTTTTTGGCAGCTACCCTTGAGGTCTCACCCTTTTCGTATTCAGGTAATGGTTTTTGGAAAGCCTTATGATCAGTATTCTTAACAAGGCCATCTATAACAACTTTTCCAGCTTCGATGAGGTCTTGAATTACATCTTTGAGTTTGAAGCAATTCTCTGTGTTATGTCCTTTACTTTGGGGATAGCTACAAGTATGATCTTCTCTCCACCATGGAGGTCTAACAGGTGGATCATAAGGACGTGAGTTGTCTGGTAAGGTAACCAATTTGTTTGCAATTAAGGTTTTTAAAACCACTTCATAAGGTTCAACCATAGGTGTGTAAACACGTCGCTTCTTCGCAAATTTAGAGCCTTTGTCAAAGGGTTGTGGTTTTGAACCTTCTTGTTGCTTTGCTGCATAGATGGCATTGGAAAGGTTAAATGCAAGCTCCTTAGTCTTAGGAGTGTCCACTACTCCGTCATTGACAACATACTTGTTTTTGTTCCAAGGTTTGCCTTTGTCTTTATTGTTCCCGTTGTTAATTCTATCCTTGTTTATGGTAATATCACCTTTTTTGATAGCAACATCCTCAATGCGATATGCACTTTCTACCATGGCGTTGAAGGATGTGAATAACTATTTCCTTAGATCAAAGTATAATTCAGGTATAAGCGTGTTGACAAAGATGTCAATTTTTTCAGCCTCAGGCACTTGCCGAGGATACCGAGAGTATAAAGATCTCCATCGTTGAAGGTATATTGCAAAAGACTCTCCTAGTCTTTGTTTGATGTTGCATAAGTCTAGCACTGTCACAGGATGTTGAATGTTGTATGAATATTGCTGGATGAAATGTTGTGCAAGTTCATCAAATGTTTTAAGAGGAGGACTCAATTTTGTGAACCACTCCATAGCTTGTCCTCTTAGACTTCTAGGGAACAAACACATAAGAAAGGTGTCTTCATGCATAAAGTCCATGCTAATAGCATAGAAATGTCTCACATGGTCGTGAGGGTCACCATTTCCATCGTATTTGTCATACTTAGTAACCTCTATATCCTTAGGAAATGGTAGCATGTATAGACCCCTATCAAATGGAAGAGCGCAAATTGATTCAACAAATGATGTCTTAGGTGGCTCTTTTGAAGTTTGCAGTTGTGTAAATTGTTTTCTTAGTTCTTGTATTTCTTCCCTTAAGATTTAAGCCTCAGCAGGCTCTCGTTTCGGGATAATATGTTCAACATTAAAACCTTGAGGGAGTTTCCATCCCCTAGCTGCCATGTATTGGACGTATTGGTCTCCATTTTCCTCTAAAGCTCTGAGCATTAGTTTTTGGGCGAAGCCATCTTGTTGAAATTTGATCACATCTTCGCTAGTTACTTCTTCATCACTATCATGATGAGATGGTTTAGGTGAAGGACATGCGCCAGTGGCAGCTGTAGGAGTCCTTGGAGGTGTGTGATTACCATCATTATTTTCAAAGGGATTTCGAGGAAAAGTTCCTTTATATCCTTCGTAGCATGCCTGATTGTCAGTTTCGGCTTGTTGATTTTCTCTCTCCGTAGCGTATATAGCCTCCAAAGTCTTTTGGGTTTCACATGCTTGTTCTTCTAAGCGATGTTTAATTTCATCAGGATGCACCATAGTGACTATACCACTCATACCCTTGGGTGTCTCAAAGGGTGTGCCAAATGGATTTTCAAAACTATAAAGTGGGTTGTGCCGAACGTTAGCTATTTGTGTTTGATCAAATTCGAGGTTCTTATCACAGGGTTGTTTGCGAGGACGTTTGGGTGGTGTTTCCAATTGTTTGAAAATGAAAGGCATGTGGCTACCATTACCACCTTGATATCTAGTTGTGACCGGCATGTAAAGAGTTGTCTTTGTTTAGTAGGACAAGAAGAGCGAGCCAAATTTAAAGCTTTTACGATCAGGACTAGTCACTTGTCAAAATGTGATTAGATGGCTTGTCAACTAGTGCTCAAGATCTTACAACACAGGTGACTTGAACCAAGTGGACGAGTGAGAAGCTCAATAGTGGATAGCTAGAAAAATAATAGCTAAATTTTGACAAGTGATTTATCAAGACGTTTCAAGACTTACATTCGACGGACTAAACCCATCTTTTCAACTTAGGATGAATTCTTCACACACTGATACGTGGCTAGGATCAAGGGTGACTAGCGTGACGCTCCTTAGACCAAAAAAATCCGACGACAAACTCTTTTTTTGACCCAAAATGACTCTGATACTTTCTCAAAAGGAGGGTGACATAAGTTTAGCAAATAATGTCGTGCAACAAAATTTCAGGAACAGTGCGATACTTTTTGTTTAGGCGACAGATATTTATACCAAGTGCGACGGAATATAAGATACAGTGCAACATAATTTACCACGGTGGGCGCCAAAAATGTACACTCGAAAGTGTCACACTCTAAACCCTTCTATCCAAACAATTCCATGAGTTGGAATGCTTAGATGCCGGCTTAGAGATCCCTATCCATGGAGTGCAAGAGAGTATATTTCAAGAATAAAAAGGCTCTTAGATGAGCCTTAGAGATACTCTTCTTGCTAGTAAACCATGCATGGGAGGTTCCAAAGACAAGATGCAAGAATGCAAATGTCCCAAGGAGTTCCTCAAGGATGCAATGCAAATGAAGATTAAGCTAGAATGAGAATGTCAAATGCAGCTATGCTAGAATATGAATGAGAGTGTTACAATCCAAATATTAAGCTATGTGAGAGATTATTGCAAAATAGAAGCTAAACTAACATGCAACATGAATCTAAGCTAAAATGCTATGGTATGAGAGAATGTAGACAAGAAATAGAAGTTCTCCACAAAGCTCCAAAGAAACCTGTTAGAAAACCTGCAGCATAACAATATTCAAAATGAGGATGGATTGAGGGGGAAAGCTCTCTCCATTTTAAATATATATGGACGGTAGAGATCAAGATGAAGATGGTGGATGATCAACGGTGGAATTTGAAAAGAGGAGTGATCCATGTGCACACACAAATCAACCAATAGAATATAAGTTGACTTGTCATATAAGACAAAAGTCACAAAGCCTTTTCTTTTAATTGCAAAATAGAAAAAAGACTTTATGTGTGCACTTTAAGTGGTTTAGAAGAATGGGGTCTTTTATTTAATTAAAAGGGGACATGTTATTTTAATCAAATAATGAACTTAGGATAGCATAGTCAAACTATAGGTTATAATCAAATAAATTGATTATTAGCAATTTGGCTTAGGTAAGTGATTAAATTAATTTAGCCAAAATGTTGAAAAGGGGGCTAATAGTCTAGATGACCATTTTTAGGTGATTACAACTATGACTAGACATATCCCAATGTTGAGGAAAGAAATAGGAGAAATACCAAAGAAGAAAGAGGTATGAGACTTCGTTCCTCATTAATTCTTTTAGTGGTATATGCAGAACACTAGTTTTGGTTTGAACATAGGCTTGGGTGTAGATAGAACTAAGAATGCCCTTGGTGGGCATTACATCATAGCTTTGAACATTCAAGACCTGTACAAAAATGTTGGGTATAATTTTTTGACCTACATATTCAGCATAATCCATGATGTGATTGTTGTTGCACAAGAGGAAAGAATGCATAAGTTCAAGTTTCATCATTACTCCTTGATCATGCATCTAATTCTATTTAGAAATGTTGAATTATTTGATCAAAGTTTCTTTGAGAGTATATAGGAATGGGGAGAGAGAGTGCCTATACAACACTGGATGAGGATATGGTCTAGATTCCATCCCCATTCTAATGCAATTTCTTTTTATAATGACCTTGTACACCCTATTTTGAATATGATAGAGGTTGTAATTGAAAGAATATCGAGGAATGTTAGAAAGGTAGTTAAGCCCAATTTATGCTTTGATGAGGGAAAATAGAAAGGGCACCTAGGGAAGTGTTTTCCTTTTGGAGGATTATACTATTATTAGGGTATATTGATTCCCTCAATGACCTCACCTTCTGCTATAGTATGTTCCTGAGAGACTGGGATTTATAGAAGTTTTTTTGTAGTTAATTTCATTAAATAGAGAATATTTAGGCTGAACTATAAAAAAGGGAACATTTTTGTGTAGATGTACTAAAGTACAAGATTTTGAGATAGGGAAGAATGCTATTGAGGAAACTGATGCTTTCCTAAGAAATTACAGATTGCCAATTGCCCCTACCAAAACCTATGACATTTCAATGTAGTTAGGAATGTTTTGAAGTAGATGAGGGGATATAACTTGCCTCCAACTAAAGGTTTATTAGAGGAGGATGTTATTACTAATTTTTTTAATGAGGATGTCTATAGGGAGAAGATGATAACATTCAAAGATGTTTTGAGTTTTGAATAGGAGATGAAAAAGGTAGATCCATCCTTTAATGGATTCTATCTCGAGGTAGACTACTAGTCTAGATTTGACAAGTGCATTAAGAACTTTGATGAAATTTCATCTCAATTTCTCAAGTAAATAAGAAAAAAGGAAAATCCTAAGTCTTCTAATTAGGATATAATTGTAGAGGTTAGTGATGATGAGGATTAGATATAAAGTTTTGAATTGGGTCAGTAGAGGAGCAAGAAGAAAAAAATAGTGGAAATCCTAGAAAAGGCCAAGGAGAAAGCCTTGAAGATTCTACCAAGAAGCAATCAATATTTTGAAACTACAAGAAGAAGTTACTTAATTTCTCAAGACACTGAGGATGAGTAAAGGGTGAAAAAGGTAGAGCTTCAAGCTCATATGCTTGATGATAGAATTATTGAGGCAACTGAATTCATGAGTGATGAGAATTTCATCAAAACAAAGGAATTCAAGAGCTTTTTATTTAAATTGGAGTAGAATGAGTTGTCTTTGCAGATGAAGCTAGGTGATTTAGATGAAATAGTTGCTGAAATGGTTAAAAGACTGTAGGAGTATTACCCTACTAGTGAGACCCTCACCATAGAAGAGGATAGATAGTTGATACAGAGGAGAGCAATGATTGTATTCCTAGGTTGGGACATTAGTTCCTCATTCTTGCTAGATCAAATGAGGAGGCAGGAAAAGACTATATCATTTAAAAATAAGAATCAACTAGGGAAATTGAGAGGGTCTTGGTATAACATAGATGCTCAAACTATGGCAATATGGAGTTTATCTCCAGAGAATTAGAAGCCTACTCTTATGGAGATTAAAGAGTCTCCTAGGGGAAATGTAATATTTTGGAATGTGAACTCTACTTCTAGCAATCAGATTTAGGATTTATGGATTGTTAAATATAGAATCATTGTTAGGAAAGAACATGATAGATGTGCTTGAGGAGTAGATGGAAGGAGCCTATGAGAGGTACATTAGAACCAAGAGGCATTATGAAGAATAAATGAAGAAGACCTATGTACTGGAGTAGAGATATCTCAAATTAGAAAAAGAGATAGTGGTTTTGAAAAGCATTGCTAGGTTCACCATTGAAATTGAAGATAAGGGAAAATAGAAAGAGGCTAATGCACTTGAGACATAAGATATGACATGAAAAGCCATGGTAGTGGATGAAGAGGAGCTAGAGTCTAGCAGGGAGATAAAAATTAGAACCATAAAGAACTTTATAATTCATAAGGTAAATTATTTGAAATTGGTTTCTCGAAATGTGCATAGCAACTTTCTTGTTTTGCAAGGTGTAGATATAAATGTTCTAAGGAAATTTCCTTATTATCTCCCATATTCACCAAAAGGCCCCCTTGTTGGAAATATAATAGGGAAGTAAACTCTGGGGGGGGGGGGGTGGGGGAAGGGGGATAGGTGGTGAATCGGTACTTAAAAATTCAACCTTAAAATCATTCACCACAGATCCATCACACAATCTATGCATGTAAACTAAGATACCAAATTAAGCATATACATCTATAGTATGAAAGTAGAGCATTCAACACATGTATGACACAAGATATTTGGTTACCCAAAAATCCTCCAAGGATAAGGTAAAATTTGGGTGTGGATGAAACCCACAAATCTCCGCTATTGCAGTAATAAAGTGTATCCAATGAAGGTGACAATGTTTGATCATGAACCATGATCTAACTTGTAAAAGTTCTTATTTGTCAAAGGCTTACAAGATTGTTAGATCTTACCCTATTAAAGAATTTCAACACCATGTTAGAAGTGTGTTTGGTAAAAGGACTTTAACTTAAAATGAATTAATCACCTTGTTAAAAGATTTACAACATGTTAAGACTACCCTGTTAAGAGATTTAACTGATTCACCTATTAGAATATCTTAGTAATGATCCTATGGTTAGCACTCTCTTACTAGATAACATATCACCTCTTTCCTATTGTGTACTTTTTCCTTACTGATTAGATGTATATCTATTGTCTTCTAAATCCTTTCCTCTATTCTCATCTAACTGATTATATAATGTATCTCAATTCATAACTCCTTAGTCACCATGAATGTTCTATTTACTCATGAAAACTTCTCTCTTTTCTCCTTCCATACACATAATTTTTTTGGGGTTTTTCCTCATTAAGGAGACCTAGATGACTTAGGGTTAGGTATGAATCAATGATTGTGATTCATCCACAATACTGCTTAAACCTTATATTTTTATGATTGGCTACATGTATTGCATAGGGATTCATAATAAATATTCATCCTTATCATCTAGAATCACAAAACAATTTTTAAGTCAGCTCCAAAATAGTTTACATAATAGTTTATGCCACTATAAACAACTATGTCAAAACTTTATTGCTTGACACTTGAAGTCCTTGATGCTCGACATCAACTACAACTTCAATTTTGTAACTCAACCTCTAAATGATTTGGCATTCATTGATCACTCAACATCTAAATGACTTGGCACTTAATATCTTGTTGGCACTTGAGTAACTTTGTACTTACTAGTTACTTGCCACTTACTAAATATATCTCACTCGACATTTACTATTTGACAACTTATGCTTGGCATGTGATACTTGTTTGGAATGAACTAAGTAAATGACATAAGTATATTGTCACTCATTTGTCAAAATCAATTCGAGATTAACAATCTCCCCCTTTGACATGAGTGGAAAAATACTTGGTCATGCATGAATAACCTTAACCTTTCAAGCCTAACATAGATAATATCCATTCACATATGAAATTTCAAAACTTCAAAACTTTGCAAAACTTATGACTCATCGGTCATACCTCAAAATTCAATACCTCCCCTTGAGTTGATTGTTCCCTTCTAAATTGAAAACCTAAATACTCCTGAGTAGATTCTGCAAATGCTAACTTGTTGACTCTGTCTCTATTTGATCTCAAAATTATCTCTCCTTATCATGAATTCTCCCCCATTATTTATTCTCCCCATTTTGACAATTATGTCAATGGTTGTACACTTATAATGTCTTTGTCCAAGAAATTTTTATGGACCTCAATTATTATCTCCAGGGCTGCATCCTAGTTATCAAAAGCTTTCTCTAATGATATGATTTGGATGGCTAACTTGAAAGCAAGATGAACTAAGCCTTCAAGTGTAGAAAGATGGGGAAATTTCTTCATTAATTCCTTTGCAAAGGCTAGCTCCTTGTGGTGTATTTCTATGTGTGGGGTCAACATGGATTGGATGCTAATCATTGTAGTTTGAAATTTACATCTTGAGTAGGCAGAGCTGCCAACTGACCTTGGGAATTGATCAAATTCTTAAAGTGCTTTTGACTCTAATATGGAGAATGAGATAGAGCTGTACTTATTTTCTTCATATCTCCCTCCAAATTGTCAATATGGCACTTCACTTCTTGTGCGAATAGATTTGTATCACACAACATGGTGTAAGGTGATAAAATTTTCTCTAAGACTTTCTTTACACTATCAATCTTGGTTGTTAACTCAACCTGACTAAGTGCAATAGCATTTGATTGTTGGAAATATTCAAGACTATGTTAGGTTACTTAGAGGGAAGGGGTGAATCAATAACCTTAAAAATTTTACCAATTTGAAATTTTAATTGTAATAATCCAATGACCATTTAATTCATTAAATTAGATCTAATTGCATACATGAGAAACTGAAAGCATAAAACATTCATAACACTTGAAAACAATAATTTGGTGACTCAAAGACCTTCCAAATAGAAAGTAAAATTGGGGTTGAGATGATACCCACAAAACTTCAATAATGTAGCATAAAGTTGGCCTGTTAAGGCTTACAATGATCACTTCTGATGATCTTCCCTATTAGGAGCAATTAGGACTGCTAGGTCCACCTTGTAAGAGGTTTTACAAAGACACAATTAAGTATGCGCTTGGTGAAGAGATTTGACAAAAGACTATTAAGTCTACCTTGTTAGAGGATTTAAACTAGTTCACCTGTTAGGATGAAATAGTAGATCTCTAACTTATAGCTGATTTGTTGATAGAGATTCTTTGAAGTACTAATCACCTTTTTGTGATAGATATGGCTCTACTGCTCCTTTGATGATATGGCCTTACAATACACTTTGTCTATTGCTAATTCACATTTGCATGCTTCTATTACACATTATTTTCACATTATTCCACACTTGGATATGATACAATACATTACATTCACATACTTCTATTACACAACATTTTCACATTATTCCACACCTGGATATGATACAATACATTACACACACACACAAAAAGATATATATATATATATATATATATATATATATATATATATATATATATATATATATATATCAATCCAATTTACATAATTATAAAGTTGGCCAATAAACAAGTTAACACCAATATTACAAATTTAACCCAAATGAAGAAAGTCAGGTTCTAAAGACTAACTTGGTGAAGTTCTGATGCATGGCATCCACTGTCACTACTCGGCATCATCATGCATTTAGTAGAAGTAGAGGCTTGGTCCATACTAATCATCTCAGAGTAGTCTTGAACTAGGTCTGCATTCGTGACTCAGTAGAAACTGAATTACTCATTTACCATGATTGCACTCAATAAACACTAATCATCACATAGCTCAGTTAACTCTAACTTCACTTCACATGAACTGCTAGCTTGGTAGAAACTGTGAAGCTTGGTAACCACTAAAATGCTCAGTAGGAACTATAAAGCTCAGTGGCTATTGAATTACATGGCAAATACTGTAGACTATTTAATGAGCTCAATAGCCATACATAATTTGAATACGTGTTGTAACTAATAACAAACTTGACTTAATGTCAACACTTGATATCTTTTTATTGACCTTTCCTTGAAATTTTCTCTCAGACCATTCCAATAATTTTATGTTTGAATATAGGTTTGCATCATTGATCCATTTTACAATGTTTACAAATTGCTCCATGATAAGCTTATCTTATTTAGGTGTTGGCAGGCTAAATGCATCAAGAAATATGTCCTTGATGTCTTGTAAGTATTCTTCTACCTATGCTCCCTTCTAAGTAGTTCGTGATGCATTTTTTTTGCAAGTGCATCCTATAGTATGCTCATTTGTTCAATAGTGATTATTGCAAATTCAAACTTTGGTAAAACAATCACTTCATCCGATTTGACATCACCAAATGGCGTAACCTCATTTACCTTGGATGCACTAGGATTAGGCCATGATGATTTAGTGGTGTAGCTTCTACACTCGGCTTGTGAAGTGCTTTACTTTGAGGAGTAGAAATTTCTAGTGAAGCAATTAGTATTTGTATTTCTAATTGCTCCTCAGGCTTTGTAGTCAAGTCTAACTCTTCAATCCTCTTCTCTTCTTGCCTTTTATTTTCAAATGTACCTTGAACTTATGTTTCAATCTATGCATTTGTAGAAACTTCTAGTATTAATACAATGTGCACCAATTTGTTGATCTTGGTCATGGATGGATCTATCCTTTGATATACTATAATGGGTAATGTATGTTGTATCATAGTAAATTGAGGGGTTTTTGATATATCTTGTGTTTCCACCTTTACATATGTCTTCTCTACCATCTTATGTTCATCTACACTCACCAATATAGGATGACTACATAGTTGTTCCTTGATGGTGGTGTCTACCAATATTTTCTACATGTCTTCCTCTATTAGGGGATTAATGTTCTGAGTCATAGTGTTAGAAACACCCTTGATCTTCATAGTTTTAGTGAGTAATTTTTTCACATGTTGTGGACTGGCACTCAACATCTATATATCTAGTATACTTTATTCTATTATTTTCTCATCTTTAGCTATTGCCTATCTATATATATTTATCTTAGTGCCTTCCACATATGCATCATTCTTAGTATCAAATGTAGTAACCTTAGTTACTTCTTGTTCACCTTTTTCATCTCTTACCTAAATAGGTCTTTGCTCAATTGCCTTAGGTTTTGTTAGCCCATAGATTACCTTCCATAATTGAGTACTCCACTAAAAAATATCTTCAATATTTTTCTCTAAAATGTTAAAGGCTCAGTACTTTGGAGCAAATTTTCCTGCATACTTGTTAATGACCTTTGTCATCTCAGATTTATCTAAATCTAGCATCACTCTTGCAAGTGTAGTTTCTCTTATATTTCTCTCTTGTGAGACTATATTTCCATCTTTTCTCAACTCTATCATATAATTACTTAGGTGGAGAATTGGCAACCTCAATTAGACTCATCTCTAATGTTGCCATTATGAGTGGTAAATGTGGGCCTCTACGATCCACACACACTTTGACATGATCATTATTTGAGGAATCATCCTAGAGTGAACATGAAATTATTCATCTAAAATTACCAAAAGGTTGATATGTTGCCTCTTAAATAGAATGATTATGATATTTTCTCTCAGATTAAGAAGCTGGCAACTAGACATCTAGAATGAGGGATTTTATCTAAGCTAGATGATATGCAAGATTAAGCTAGATGTATGCAAGTAAATCTAAGAACATAAAGAAAATATTAATCTAGATGAATGCATGATTAATCTATATCAGATTACAAATATGAGAGTACTAAGCTAAGAATGCAAGAACAATGAGTCAACAATTCAAAATAAGTTTGATACTATTCATTTGCCAACCTCTAAAATGAGGAATTGAGGACATGTCTCTTAAATAGAACCCAAGAATTGATCAACAATTGAGATCAATTTGAATGAACGATCAAGATCCAAAGAAGATTCAGTCAAAATAGAAAGTTTCCTTATGAAAAGGAAGTTAACTAATTTCTTTTGAGTGAAATAAGGAGTTAATTGATTTATTTCCTTTTCTGATTTTAGTCAGCTCAAAGTTTCCATTTCTGAATTGAAGAGAGAATATTGGAGAAGATATTTTATTTAAGGAAATTAAATATGACCTCATAATTGAATATTTTAATCAACTAAATGATTAAATTCCATAGTTAGAATGAGGATATTTAATTAAATCAAATACATTTAATTCCTCATGTATATTAGCTAAAGGGGTGAATTTAATTTAATTAAAGTACTAGGACTTCAAATTAAATTAATTCAATTAAATAGTTAATTTAACCGATTCAATGAATATTTAGGAATTAATTAAAGTAAGTGATTAATACAAGTTAATGATTTTTTTGCATTTGACACTTAGGTTGAGTAAAGATTATCAAAATCAGAATTGCCTAGTAAGATGGGACTTAGGATTGATTGAATAGACCAGAATTGGTTTAGCATGGAAATGCCCCAATTTTGGGGTATTACTTTTACCCCTCTTTGAATGAATGTGCAAGCAACACGTTTGATTCAAAGAAATAAAAAGTATGAAGCATAAATCAAGAAATGAGATTGATTCCAAAATTGATGACACGAAGACCAATTGATAAGCTTTTAAAGATTATCTCCAGAATAAAGCTAAACCTTAGGTGATCCGGATAGAATACCTAGATATAGAAATTGATATGCTTTTAAAGCTTATTTCTAGAATGAAGCTTAACCTTAGGGAATCTAGATAGAACACCTATATACCAAGATTGATAAGGTTTTTTAAGGTTATCTCCATAATGAAGCTCAACCTTAGGGAATCTAGATAGAACAACTAGATACCAAAATTGATAAGCTTTTTAAGGTCATCTCTAGAATAAAGCTTAACCTTAGGGAATCTAGATAGAACTCCTAGATATGATATGAAAGACCAAATATTATCAAACTTCATAGAATTTTCTCCCAAAATGAGACTCAATTCTCAGGAGTTAGGGTTAGATTGTCCTAATACCTGTACATTAGAAGATGAAAATATTAATCCCAATTCATAGAATTATCCATAGAATGAGGCTTAATCCTTAGGAGTCAGGGTTAGACTATCTAGATACCTATCCATTGAATAGTGATTGAAAGAAAGAGCTTAAAATTGTCCCCTAAATGAGGCTTCATTCTTAGCAAGAATTGGAATTATCTCCAAAACAAAGCTTAATCCCCTAGAGTCCATATAGAACACCTGTATACTGGTTCATAAAAGAGATAACAAGATCTATCATGAGGCATAGAATCATCCCAAGAATGAGGCTTGATCCTTAGGAGTCATAGTTAGAGCATCCCAATACTTGTCCATCAAACACTAACAAGAACTATTATAAGATTGATCAACTGATTGAAAGATAAGATAGATGACATATGATGCCAAATAAAGGGCACAAAGATGACCTAAGTGATGAGATTCTCATAGTAATTAGGACACAATGATTTAGATAGAGTTGAAGCTAGTTTTGAACAATTTAATGATTTAATCATCCTACCCCCTTGGAAGAAAAATCAAAAGATGACACACCAAAATAGTGATGTTGAGCCATATATTCAAAGATAAAGATGTGATCAAAGATGCAAATGAATGTAGATCAGATCAAAAGAGTCTAAAGAAAAATTGGAGTCGATTTGAAGTGTTTTCGAAGTCTAGAAGACCAAGTTTGTCTAAAGTTGACCAAATTTGACTAGAGTTGACTTTTTCTAGAAATGCTAAAAAAATTGAAGAAAATGTGATTTAACAATATTCCAAGATTTGCAAAGTATCAGAAAAATGGACTATACAAGCATTCGATCATGTCGGTTCCAAAATTTAAAAATGTAATTTTGAGCTATTTAAGTGTGTCAAATTTTGAATTCGACCCCAAAAATTAGTTCAAAGCAGCCATATTAGCCAAGGGGTGATTAATTGATCACCTGTGCAGTTGTGAAGAGACATGATACTTTGAACAAACTGACAACCTCTCATGTCAAAAGATGCAAGTAAAGTAGTGATCAACATATGCTCTCATGCAATGCAACCCTATGCTAGATGCAACCCTAGGTCTAGTTACTAGGCTCATAAAATTATCATCACTAAGTGTTTAGTTAAATCCAAAATGTCGTACTATTCCCACTTGCATTGCAATCATGGAAATATGAATATGACACATGTCCTAGTTTTTTTCAGGATTAAATGTAAGCATTCAAGGTACAAGAAGCCAAAATGACTAGAACATTTATCCTTTTTGATATAACAAGAAAACATAAGCATTAGAGCATAAATGATAGGATGACCAGAATGTTTCTTATATGAAGACACACTAGGTACATGAGAGATCCTTCCTATGCTAAGTAATTAGTAAGTATTTTGTCTGCAATGACCCTTGCATTCATAGCCTGAGACATAAGTGTGCTAAGTATACTCGTAGTGACTCATACGTTAACTTAGCAAGACAAGTATCAGTATTTACTATAGCATAGAGAATTCACTCAAACAAGAAAGAAGAAGAACTAACTTCAGTGAAGAGTCCATATAAAATGAGTCAAGGTACACATGCCCATCCAATACAAGATTGAGGCTCTTATAGTAGACACCCCTTTTATATGGATGCTTTATATCATTGCAATTAAACCATCAAATAGAAAGAAAAGAAAAGATCATGCCCCTAGTCCTCACTTCTCTAGTCAAAAGTGACATCATCAAGTTTATCAAAGGGAAATGATAAAATAGAAAACAAAACAAGAAAAGAAAAGCTCAGCATGTTGTAAACAAGTTCACCATTTTTAGCTCATTTTTGTATTGTAGGATTAATGTCAAGTGTCAATGTTCAGAACATATGTGAAAGAAATCTCTTTAGTATGAGGAGAATGATAGTAGATAGATGTAGTTAGAAGAACTAGTGACTAAATTCAAGAGGAATCTTTAGTGAGAAGAACCTTAGTAGGAAACTGAGTGACACTAAGTAGATGTAGTTAGAATAACTAGTGATTGATGTGAAAGATATCTTCCTCAAGAGGGTTGACAATAGTGACATGAGTTATAGTAGGTAGATGCAGTTAGAAAATTTGGTGACTAAAGCTTAAGAGATCTTTTGTGAGAGGAATCTCAATAGTTATGCAAGTGATAGTAGGAGGACATAGTTAGAACAATTGGTGACTAACACGAGAGAGGCTTTCTGAGAAGAATCTCAATAGTGATGAGTAATAGTAGACAGACATAGTTAGAACAACTGTTGACTAAAGCTTAAGAGATCTTCTCTAATAGGAATCTCAATAGTGACACAAGCAACAATAGGTAGAAATAGTTAGAACAACTGGTAACTAGCATGAGAGAGATATTCTCTGAGAGGAATCTCTATAGTGAAGCAAATGATAGTAGGGAGGGACAATTAGAACAACTAGTAATTAATGCAAAAGAGGTATTCTTTAAGAAGAATATTGGTAGTAAAGTAAGTGACAATAGATAGACGTAGTTAGAAAAACTAGTCTCTAAGACAAGATTCAATCCATAGATGCATGAGCAAAAGTAGAAAACTAAAGTAGAAAAATAATTCTACAAGAGCCAAAAGATAAACTGCAAGATATAGCATTTTGAAACAAGAGGCACCTACTACTAGGTTTTCACCTTCTTGGTAGACATTTTTTTTTTCTACCATGATGCCTATTTGCCAGGTTTTCATTAATGGCAACTTTTTGTTTTTTAATTTTTTTGTTCTTTTCTTTTTATTTTTTATTTTTTATTTTTTATAGCCTGAGACATATGTGTGCTAAGTATACTTGTAGTGACTCATATGTTCACTTAGCAAGACAAGTATCAGTATTTATTGTAGCATAGAGAATTCACTCAAACAAGAAAGGAGAAGAAATAACCTAAGTGAAGAGTCCATATAAAATGAGTCAAGGTACACACACCCATCCAATACAAGATAGAGGTTCTTATAGTAGACACCCCTTTTATATGGATGCTTTAGATAATTGGAATTAAATCATCAAACAAAAAAGAAAAGAAAAGATCATGCACCTAGTCCTCATTTCTCTAGTCGAAAGTGACATCATCAAGTTTCTCAAAGAGAAATGATAAAATAGAAAACCAAACAAGAAAAGAAAAGCTCATCATGTCCCAAACAAGTTCACCATTTTTAGTTCATTTTTTTATTGTAGGATTGATGTCAAGTGTTAATGTTCAGAGCATATGTGAAAGAAATCTCTTTAGTATGAGGAGAATGATAGTAGATAGATGAAGTTAGAACAACTAGTGACTAAAGTCAAAGAGGAATCTTTAGTGAGAAGAACCTTGGTAGGAAACTATGTGACACTAGGCAGACGTAGTTTGAATAACTAGTGATTGATGTGAAAGATAACTTCTTCAAGAGGGTTCACAATAGTGATATGAGCGATAGTAGGTAGATGCAATTAGAAAAATTGGTGACTAAAGCTTAAATGATCTTCTGTGAGAGGAATCTCAATAGTGATGCAAGTGATAGTAGGAGGACATAGTTAGAACAATTGGTGACTAATGTGAGAGATATTTTCTATGAGAGGAATCTCAATAGTGACATGAGTAATAGTATATAGACATAGTTAGAACAACTAGTGACTAAAGCTTAAGAGATATTTTCTAACAGGAATCTAAATAGTGACACAAGCGACAATAGGCAGACACAGTTAGAATGACTAGTAACTAACATGAGAGAGATCTTCTCTGAGAGGAATCTCTATAGTGAAGAAAATTATAGTAGGCAGGCACAATTAGAACAAATAGTAATTAATGCAAAAGAAATCTTCTTTGAGAGGAATATTGGTAGTAAAGTAAGTGACAATAGATAGATGCAGTTAGAACAACTAGTCTCTATGACAAGATTCAATCCATTTATGCATGAGTTAAAATAGAAAACTAAAGAAAAAAAACAATTGTACAAGAGCCAAAAGATACACTGCAAGATATAGCATATTGAAACAAGAGGCACTTGCTACTAGGTTTTCACCTTCTTGGTAGACATTCTTTTTTTTATCTACCATGATGCCTATTTGCCAGGTTTTCATTAATGACACTTTTTTGTTTTTTAATTTTTTTGTTCTTTTGTTTTTATTTTTTATAGCCTAAGACATATGTGTGCTAAGTATACTTGTAGTGACTTGTACGTTCACTTAGCAGAACAAGTATCAGTATTTACTATAGCATAGAGAATTCACTCAAACAAGAAAGAAGAAGAACTAACCTCAGTGAAGAGTCCATATAAAATGAGTCAAGGTACACACGCCCATCCAATACAAGATAGAGGCTCTTATAGTAGACACCCCTTTTATATGGAAGCTTTAGATCATTGTAATTAAACCATCAAATAGAAAGAAAAGAAAAGATCATGCCCCTAGTCCTCACTTCTCTAGTCGAAAGTGACATCATCAAGTTTCTCAAAGGGAAATGATAAAAAAGAAAAAAAAAACAAGAAAAGAAAAGCTCAGCATGTCCCAAACAAGTTCACCATTTTTAGTTCATTTTTGTATTGTAGGATTGATATCTAGTGTCAATGTTCAGAACATATGTGAAAGAAATCTCTTTAGTATGAGGAGAATGATAGTAGATAGATGTAGTTAGAACAACTACTGACTAAAGTCAAAGAGGAATCTTTAGTGAGAAGAACCTTAGTAGAAACTGAGTGACACTAGGCAGACATAGTTAGAATAACTAGTGACTAATGTGAAAGATATCTTCTTCAAGAGGGTTGACAATAGTGACATGAGCGATAGTAGGTAGATGTAGTTAGAAAAATTGGTGACTACAGCTTAAGAGATCTTCTGTGAGAGGAATCTCAATAGTGATGCAAGTGATAGTAGGAGGACATAGTTAGAACAATTGGTGACTAACGCAAGAGAGATTTTTTGTGAGAGGAATCTCAATAGTGACATGAGTAATAGTAGATAGACATAGTTAGAACAACTAGTGACTAAAGCTTAAGAGATCCTCTCTAACAGGAATCTCAATAGTGACACAAGCAACAATAGGTAGATACAGTTACAATGACTGGTAACTAACATGAGAGAGATCTTCTCTGAGAGGAATCTCTATAGTGAAGCAAATGATAGTAGGCAGGCACAATTAGAACAACTAGTAATTAATGCAAAATAGATCTTTTTGAGAGGAATATTGGTCATAAATTAAGTGAAAATAGATAGACACAGTTAGAACAACTAGTCTCTATGACAAGATTCAATCCATAGATGCATGAGCGAAAGTAGAAAACTAAAGTAGAAAAACAATTGTACAAGAGCAAAAAGATACACTACAAGATATAGCATTTTGAAACAAGAGGCACTTGCTACTAGGTTTTCACTTTCTTGGTAGAGATTCTTCTTTTTTCTACCATGATGCCTATTTGCCAGGTTTTCATTAATGGCACTTTTTTTGTTTTTTTATATTTTCGTTATTTTTTCTTTATTTTATTTTATTTTGTATTTTTGAATTGTTTTTAGGTATTACCAAGGCACTATTGCTAGGTTTTGACCAGGATAATAGATTTTTTTAGCACTTTTTGCAATTTGAAGGCTTTTTAGAGATAAATAGCTCTCAAGAAGGATTACATTGATTCTGCCACCAAGATCTAGCAAGGCTTAGGACAAGATGTAGTAGTAAGCTAGTGGACAAGTAGAGATGGATAGGCAAGGAGTATGATGTGAGTGAAAGTGATCCTCAAGAACTGACTCTCCAAGAGTACCTAAGCTAGGGAAAAATAATATATCAATAAAAGACATGGTGCAGTAAAGGATATCGTGTAAGTAATCTAAGAAAATGACCATGTCAAGAGATTGCTAAGAGCTGAGTTTTCTTCTTTCTTGCATTGATAAAGACCAAAGGGTTAATTGAATAGGATAGAAAAGATTGTTAGGGAGGTTATGAGTGAATGACTTTGGGAATGTGGACAATTGAAGGATAAGCAAGATCATGATTGGATGTCATGGATGGAAGAATTACACATGATGCCTATTTACTAGGTTCTCATCATGGTATTTATCCAAGGTGCCGCAAGAAGTGATTTTCACCATAGGATGGATTTATTTTTCTTTTACTTTTTCTACCAAGGTGCCAAAAGAAATGGTTCTCACCAAGGCACTTTTTTATTTCATTTTATTTTTTATTTTTCTAGAAAGAGCTAGAGCTTTCTCAAGTTAGATAGCACACATATGAGAAAGATAAGTTATGATAAGCCAAGGTCATAGCAAGGTATGCTCAAAGATGTTGATAAGGTAATGGAAGGGGAATCACAAGAAAATGAGAGGTAGATGGAGGATAAGGTTGTTGGTTTTTGAAGATTAAAACAAGCAAGGATAGTAAGTAGGTGTATAATTTAGAAGATTTCATGAGGGTGGATGAGATATTAGTCATCATCAACATTGACACACTCCTTGAAGGGTGATGGAATGATGGGGAAATCATGGAAAAAATAGATTGAGGCTTAGATATATGAGGCATAAGAGCCATTTTGGAGGAAGGTAGAGTAGAAGGTTTTGAAACCTTTTTAGGAAGATGTTGGGAAGAAGATTGAGTGGAAGCCTTTGGAAGCTTGAATGTCAACTTTGATTTTTTTTAAATATTCAAGTCCTTCAAAAGAGACTTGGGAATCCATATAGCTTTTGATTTTTCATTAGATGCTTTGGAACACATTTCTTCAATAAATTTAAAAACTCACACTTTCTTTGGTTGAGCTCTTTGCATAGTGGACCTTTGTAGTCTCTTTTTCATATTTTCCTTCTTAACATTCACATTTCAATTAGAGGAGAAATACTGAAATTTTGAAGATGGATCCATGCACTTGTGTTTGAGTTGATCATCCAAATTATTTTTGTAGAAATTGGGACTTGTGGATGAATGAGGCCAATTTGACTAGTTTACATGGAAAGGTGAATGTGAAAAGTTCAAGTATGTTTATCTTTGTTGATCTTGGGATAGGGTAGGAGGAATGCAGAATGAGATGAGAGTGGAAGTAGGAGATAGAGGAAAGTAAGGTCCCAATATGGATGGAATACTTGAAGGTTTTAGCTTAGATTGATAGGGACCAAGGATAGATTTAGAAAATATGAATGGACCATGACTAGGGATATCAACATCTTTAGAGTGAGCAACATGACAAAAGCCATCAATAGATATATGATTAACTATTATAGAATCAATACCTTTGATAGGAGTATTTAAAGCTTGGAGATAGTTTTGAAGTGAATGTAGTAAGGTAGAAAAAGAGGGTGAGGGAACACTTTTCTCTTCAAAAGGAATTTTAGGTAGAATGGAAAAAGTACCCTTCTCTTGGTATTTAATAATCTCCTTGGAGTTGGTGGAAGGGATATCTTGATCTTTCTTAGTAGAGGTGAATGACATGGGAGATCAAGGACTATCTAGCTCTTGAGATGGAGGCATGACATCTTGGAAGATTTGAAAGGGGATGAAGGAATCTTGGCCTTGACCAAAACTTGTTTCTTCATTGTTTAAGTAGTCCTCTTGACATGAAACCAATTCCAAGGATGAGGGAGTATCTGAATCTATATTTGAATCTATTTCTAGAGTCTACATGATATGCTTTTGAAATTTAGAAGGAAAATTACTTGGAGTGGACTTTATAGGCATAGGAGGGCATGAAGATGTATGATTTGTGAAGGTAGTGAAAAGACTTGCAATCCAATATTTGTTGGCTTGAGTTTCTTTTAAATGTAGTCCTTGAAGGTATACATAGTCAACAAGGGGAGTAGTAAGTTCTTTATTTGGTGAATATATGTTGGAAAAATTGGACACTTTAGAAGGTGGTTGTATGTTGGAAGAGATAAGTGTCACATTTAAACCATTACTAGACTTGCTTTCATGATGTTGATCCTTCTTCAGAGTAGAATCCATAGTAGATGAGAGCTTAGATTTTGAAATTATGCTATTATCAAAGGGATCATGAATCTTGTTTTTCAGCTCCTTACAATGTGAAGTTTTATTTAAATTATGTCTATGATAGTACAATAGCTATGCATAAGGGAAACTCCTGCCAAAGTGACCTTAGGTAAAATAATGATTTTTTCTTCAAGAAGTTCTTCCAAGGTTAATTCATAAGATTTTCCAAAAGGTTTGAAATTATGCTTTGGTTTAAATTTTAAAGGTTTGTTTTCAAAGATACATTTAGATTTCTTGGGTACAATATTTTCTAAGGGTTTGGTTTCAACATTATAATAAGTTGATAGCTCATTGTCTTTACAGGAACTAGAATAACTTTGTAAGGAAAATTTTCTTAATGATGTGTCCTCTTCTTCTTTTAGTCTTTGAAGTTGAGCAGTTATTGTTTTAATTTGTTTCTTCATATTTGTAAGTAGAATCCCTTCTTCCTAATTAGGAATATTAGACTAAGTGTATTTACTGCTAGCCATTTTGACATACTATGTTTTAAGAAGTGACAACAAAGTTTTACAACATAAGCCCATTGCAGACATAGGAATAGCGTAATGTTTACAGCCAGAGACCAGACTTAGATCAAGTTTTTGAAGAGGGAGCTCAAAATAGCTCACTATTTTTGATAGATTTCGATAGATTTGTGCAAGGAAATCACTGTAGGGCAAGGAAATATAGACAACCAGGTGATAAGACACAACTAGCAAAAAAATTTTGATAGCTTAAGGACAAGATCTCATGCAAAGATTCCTAGAGAACCATGTGAAACAATACAAAGAACTAGGCACTGTTTCAAAACAACAATTTTAGACTATTTTTCTCACATGATAACATGTATAGAGCCACATATGGATTTGATAGTTGACCAAAAAAGACAATATTTTAATTGATAAAGATAGGATTTGGCATGATTTTGCATGAAGATACACAGAATGGTGCAAGGAACTATAGAGAACCCTACCAGGAAGTACCAAGAGACCATTTCTGACACGAAATTGCATAAAGCCAAAAGTGAGAAAAAGGTTAGATTGACAAGATTTAACTAAACTTGAAGAGATTTTTAGAGTTTTTGACATTTTCTGAATAGAGGACTAACAATGTTAACAAGATTCAAGTAGATATCAACATTGTTTTCAAATTTTGGACATGTTTTGGTATACAAAGATAGTTTCTTTCAAACACAAGAAGCAAGTAGCAGTCGCAAACAATCCAACTAAGGACAAACCAACTTGAAAGGATAGGGAAGTCTTAACCTTTTATTTTTTTGAAATATTTGGACAAGTTTAAAGAACTAAAAAGGACATGCTTTATCCCTATAACCAAAAATGGTAGAGAAAGAAAAACCTTTTTCTCACAACTTATGTGCATGCATTCACCTCACACAACCGTGTCACCCCACTAGAGGGCACCCATATTTTGGTGTATTCTAAGGACTCAATAACATATACACTAAATGAGAACCCTTCTAGTAGGGGTCAAGCACATATACCACCTTCCAACATCCAGGTACATGCTTATGGTGAGTATCTATAATAGAGATCCTTCCCCCTCCTTGTAGAAAGATTATGTTGCCTTTCAAATGTGAACTAAGTAGCAACTAACTAAAAGGTTTTTACTTGGATTCCATTCATATTAACCACCAGTGGCTTTGTGAATGAAGTTGAGGCCAATAGTCCACACTAGCATCTAAAAGTGCACACACTTGACTATCAAGATTGGGGTCAATGTCGGCTAGTGCAATAGATAGAGCCTCTTCTTGATATGTGATATCAAAATGAAGAAAAGGAAATTAATATAGCTTTGGAGTCTTTCAATCTACAAATATTATTTATTATAGTGGTTTGGGATCACCCAAAAAAGGTGTGTGCTCACTTGGGTTATTCCTAGAGGTTGGATCGCTCTATCAAGCCCTTTAAAGGTTGACTCCGATTTGTGGTTCGGATATAAGGGTCCAAGTTTTTGATTTCCCTTAAGGGGAAAGAGCATACTCCTCTACCTTGTCACCTTACCCAAACATGCATAACATGTTCATCACTGAGTTAGCTTATCAATCCCAACTTGTCATTTTCCAACACTCTGATCCCCTAAAAGGAAATCATCATCTCTTTATAAAAAGCTTTTCTTGGGAGAACCACTAACTTTCTTGCCTACCTCAAATACCATCTTCCAAATGAATCTAGGTTTATGATTTACTCTTGGGAATCACTTCCAAGTAGCAAAGACCTTACTCCCCTATTCCTTTGTCTAGAGCCTTATGAAGTTCACAAGCCCTCTTAAACGATGTGTGAGAAAGTAGTAAAAGAAGACACAATGTTTTAGTGGGTTTGAATTATTTCTTTGACATGTGTATCTCTGACTAGGCATCCTGCAATCAAACCATTAGTATTGTTTAAGAGTTTGTAATAGGGTGTCTTCAACAAGTAATCTACAAAACAATGTTAAGCTGCATTAGAAGTTAGATATCATCAAATAAATGCTACCGAAACAATCAATAAATTAAAGAAATCATGAAAATGAAGCAAAAATGAAGACTTTTAGTTTACTGATGTCAAGTCTCGTGTGATGAAACACAACACATGGTGCAAGAAAGTCCACTGAGCCTTGTGGAGAAGTGTAAACTTAGTGTTTTATCACATGAGAAAGTACAATAAGACATGCGAGGAAACACAAATTTGCATTTTCTCGCACGAGGAAGTGCATAATAGGGAGAAAAATCTTAGTTTCTTTGTATGAGAATAAGATTATTCATGTGAGAAACTGCAAGACTATACAAATCAAATTGACAAAACATTCAAAAACTATTGAATAAACAATAGATAAGGCTAGAAACTTGATTTATAGGCCCTACGATGGGCGCTAAAAATGTGAGTGGTTAATGTGGGATTTTGTGATTCACAGACAATTCAACATGATCGTTATCTAAGGAATCATCCCAGAATGAAAATGGGATTGTTCATCCAAAATAACCAACAAGTAAAAAAATGTTGCCTCCTAAGTAGAATTAATATGCTATGCACTCTCAGATCAAGAAGCTAGCAACCAAACATCTAGAATGAAGGATTTTATCTAAGCTACATGATATGTAAGATTAAGCTAGATGTATGCAAGTAAATATAGGAACATAAAGAAAAAATTAATCTAGATGAATGCATGCTTTATCTATATAAGATTGCAAATATGAGAGTACTAAGCTAAGAATGCAAGAACAATGAGTCAACAATTTAGGTGCATAAGTTCGATGCTATTCAACTACCAACCTCTAAAATGAGGAATTAAGGGTGTCTTAAATAGAATCCAAGAATTGATCAACAATTGAGATCAATTTGAATGAATAGCCGAGTTTTGAAGAAGATTCAGTCAAAATAGAAAGTTTCCTTATGAAAAGGAAGTTAACTAATTGCTTTTGAGTGGAATAAGGAGTTAACTAACTCAATTCCTTTTCTAATTTTAGTCAACTCAGAGTTTTCATTTCTTAATTAAAGAGAGAATATTGGAGAAGATATTTGATTTAAGAAAATTCAATATGACCTCATAATTAAATATTTTAATCAATTGAATAATTAAATTCAACAATTAGAATGAGTATATTTAATTAAATCAAATATATTTAATTCCTCATGTATATTAGTTTAAGAGGTGAATTTAATTTAATTAAAGTACTAGGACCTATAAATAAATAAATAAAATTAAATAGTTAATTTAGCCAATTCATTGAATATTGAAGAATTAATTAAAGTAAGTGACTAATACAGAGTAATGATTTCCTACATTTGACACTTAGGTTTATTAGAGATTATTAGAATCATAATTGCCTAGTAAAATAGTACATAGGATTCATTAAATAGACCAGAATTGGTTTAGCATGGCAATGTGCCAATTTTGGGATATTACAACCATCATGGCATACACTAACTCTTATACCTTGTCCATATCTAACTTTCCATGCTTATCAAATTCAATTTGTGAAAATCCACTCTAATTTGCATTATTCTTTATATTTTCACATAGATTATCCAAATCAAAAGAAGGATTGTGACTTACCACCTTAAATTGGCTATTATCATCATATTATGTATCCTCCTCATCTGATTTGATTGGAGCAATGTAATTTCTCCTTTTTCTCTTCACAGACTCATCATCTTGTATAGCTTTCCTAGTCTTTATTTATTTTGGCTTTGCCACTTATTGAGCTTTCTTAGCACTAGCTCTTGTATTAGTTTTGGTAGCTGGAACTGTAAGCTTAGGTTTTACAATCTTCTTTAGTTTGTTGACTACTAGAGATTTATCTTTCCTCTTCTTCTTTGTGGCTATAGTTTCTTCACTGGCTTCTTCTCCATCGATAGTTTCTTCACACTCGGCTTCCTCTTCACTTTGATCTTCCCCTTGACCTTGGGTTAGGGCAAGTGGTGCATGTGCAAGAACATCTTATTCTTCATCATCTCTGTTTTCTTCCTCTTCTTCATCTTCCTTGCCTCCTTCACCAAATTTTTATTTAATCCTCTTGACCATTTTGTTCGTCTTTCTTAATACTATTGTTGTCTTCAAGTGTATAGTTACCTTTGATTTTGCAACATCATAATTTCCAAAGGTAATAACCTTATTATCTACTTCTTTTGCAAGCAAAGTTGTAATTGTTCCAGATGCCTCATCCACATTAATCTCATATCCTAGAGGTCTTAACCATCTTACACTTGGAATGACAACCTGAACATATGTAAAACTAGTATCAATTAGAAGGAAAACATCATTAAAATATTTCTCAACTAGTGACACTAGAATCCTGTGTCTTTGTTTCATAGACTTCTTAAAGTCCTCAATGTAACTAGTCATAATAGGCTCAAAATACTCTCCCATTTTATCAATTAATTCACCTATTCGCATTGCAATAGATCTATTTTGTTGAATACAATTGACTAATTATGTATTATCTTTTATGTTACACAAAATGTCATATCATTGCCAGTCAATGTATGGCAAGCTCACTTAGGAATTGAAGATAGTTTTTTGTGTCTTTCGAGCATTCCAATGTTTTCCAATTTTAGAAGAGAGTGTCTACCAAATTCACTGGAGCATCAAAGGAAAGTTTTCTAAAGACGAGTGTTAACTAAGATCACTCAGTTAATAAAGGAAATATTGGATGGAACCAATGTTAATTTAGATCACTCGATTACGAAAGGAACTTTGTGAATATGTAGTGTTAACTAAGTTTACTTGATTAATACAAGAAAATTGTTTTTGAGTTAGTGTCTACCGAGTAGGGTAGGCTAATGAAGGATTTTATTGTTTTGAAATATTGAGTTCAATTGATTTGTTTGTTAGTTCTAGCTGATTGAGAAGATGAGTATTAATTATTCTAATTTGTATTCAAGCTGACTTGATAATATGAAAGATATAAATATAGGGTCATGCTGAGGATTACAAATAAAAGCATAGTGGAACATAATTGAAGATTTGATAATGCCAAGAGGAAGTGAATTAGAAGGATAAAAAAAATATCCTTGTTAACATGAAAAGATACATTCAATCAAGAAGGATCAAGTATACAAGCCAGAATTGAGATTTGTAATTAGCAATTTAGTTGCATCAAGAGTTGGGTCATCTCATTGTTACACTTTAATCATTGTAGCAGTGACCCGGATCTCTTAATAGAGTTGGCTTAAAAACTATTTGTAGTTCCTCTAACAATGTGGCATTTCTATTGAATTGTCTAAAGACCTCTAACAAGGTCACTCCTAATAGGGTGATTAAATCCTCTAATAGGGTCACTCTTAATAGTGATTTTTGTAACCTTTAATAGAGTTGGCTCCTAATAGGGCTCACTTTAGAAGAGTGAAAATCAGTAACTAGTTGAAATTGGTAGTTTTTCCTAAATTGGTTTCCATGTTAAATATTGGTGTCAAGTGTGTTCATGCTATTTCTCTTATGTGTATGCAACTAAGTTAAAGTAATATTAATCATAGATAATATCTTAAAAATTTTATATTAAGCATTTGCCGAGCTATTTCAATGTGTAACAAGTTACAACATTTTTTTTGTGTGTTTATCGAGCTTCACAAAAGTTGAGTTTTCATAGAGTTTGTTTTGTACTGACATCTAAGGGATTTAGGAATTATTTTAGTGGTAATTGATTCAACCCTCCTCTGTTAGTTACTACTCTTATATTTACAACACTCTCTATCTTCAAGGCTACATTCCAAAGGAAGGAAATGTCTTTTGTGCATATAAAAATATACATACAAGCATTGGTCCAAATTTGCATTGTGAACTCTTGGTTTTCCTTATGGCTCCAAAATTTTCTTATAATTTTTGCAACTATAGCTCAACAAGGTCATAAGTATGATCCTTCTTGACTATCTTGTAGCCTATGTCAACAACAATACAAGTTACACTGTTCAACCTGCTTGATTAAAAGAATTTGTGTGAAATAATCCTTACTGCAAAAATAATTAGGGGATCTATGATGGTATCAATTGTCATTCCTATCTTTTTCCATACTGCTCCTATTTTTTTCTCAATCACCTCTTTTGCTTCGCTTCTCATGATTTTGGGTTTATCTAGGGTTGGATGCCCTATTACCCTCTACACAATCTTCTTAGTAATCTTAATCATTCGATTTTCTAACCACATAATATTGTCATGAATTCTGCTCAAAATAATCTTTATCCACTCTATCTTAAAGAATTTAGGAAAATATAGGGCATGAGTTAACCCTTTTCTTTCTACAATTTTATATTCCTCCTTTAGTATTTTTTTCTCACACAACTTTCCATATAGGTCTTGATCTCTATGTCTCCTATGCCACCCACCTTGCATGTCTAACAACATCTCACATCTTGAATCATTAGAACTTGTGGTGGTATCATGGCTAATGTACTAGACGACACTTGTTTATAAAAAATATTGGAAATTGCCTTGAAATTTAGTTGTTTAATTTCATTTCTAATTAATTGAACATTTGAAACTTCACTTCTCTCTTCGACCTTAGAAGCAGAAGAACTAGGCACCATATTTAATACCTAGGGTTTGTACAAATTAAAAACAATATAGATTGATACACGATAAATACCTTCACAAATTTGATGAAAGTTATCGAATGGTGGTTGAATTCACTCTAAAAATGCTTGGAATGATCTTCTAAATATGTCTTTAGCTCTTTGTGTTCTCTCTTGTTTTGAATGATGTCAAATGAATCTAAAATAGATCAAATAGACCTTTAAACTTACTAGTTAATGCTCAATGCTTACATAGCAATAAGCTTAGCTTGAATAGAAATTTCAACTAACTTAGCTTCCATGTAGTTTTCTTTATGCTTGGCAACCACTACAAGGTTGGTCAACAATATATATATGAAATGTGGGTCTTAGATCCTCACATACGTTTCAACATGATCATTATATGAAAGATCATGCTTGAATGAATATGAGATTATTCATTCGAGTAATCCCATAGTTCAACTTGTTGCCTTCTAACTAGAAGGATTTTGCCTTTGTTCTTAGAATGAGAAGCTGGCAACTAGACCTCTAGTATGAAGGATTTTATAAGAACTATATGAGAATGCAATTAATCTATATGAAATGCATTTTGATCTAAGAACAAAAGAAAAATATTATGGTATATGAATGTATTTTAAGCTAATATGAGATTGCATATGTAAGAAAGTAAGTTATTGGATGTATGAAAATGAGTAACTATTCTAACATGGATCCAATGCAAATTTAATTCAACCTCTGTAATGAGGAATCAAAGGCTCCTTAAATAGAATCCCAAGATCAATCAGAATGAACGGTCAAGATTGAAGATGAAACTTAGTCAGAATGGAAAACTCCTTATGAAAAGGGAGTTAACTAATTGCTTCTAAGTTGAATAAGGAGTTAACTAATTTAATTCCTTTTCTAATTTTAGTCCACTCAAAGTTTCAATTTCTGAACTAAAGAGAAGATTTGGAGAGAATATTTAATTTAATAAATTAGAATATGACCTCATAATGGATAAACTTTAATTAATTGCATAATTAAATTCAATAACTAGATGATGATATTATCAAATTAAACACATTTAATTCTTTTGTACATTAGCTAAAGAAGTAATTTTAAAATAATTAAAGTATGAACACTTATAATTAAATTAGATTTAATCAATAGGTTTAATCTAGCTAATTTGAGTCAATAATTGGGAATTAAATAAAGAGTGTGATTAATGCAAATTAGGGTTTTCTACAGTTGACACCTAGGTCAAGTGGTGAGTATCAGAATTAAAATTGCCTAGTAAAATAGGACTTAGGAATAATTGAATAGACTAGAATTGGTTAACATGGAAATGTGCTAATTTTGGGGTATTACATTTGCCCCTCTTTGAATAAATGTGTAAGCAATATATTCAATTCAAAAAAATTAGAAATATGATGCATATATCAAGAAATGAGATTGGTTCTAAAATTGATGATATGAAGACCAATTGATAAGCTTTTTAAGGTTGTCTCTAGAATGAAGCTTAACCTTAAGGGATCCAGATAGAACACCTAGAGACCAAAGTTAATAGCACAAAGATTGTCAAATTTCATAGAATTGTTCCTAGAATAAGACTCAATCCTTAGGAGTTAGGGTTTAGATTGTCCTAATGCCTATCCATTAAAATATGACAAGATTAATCATGATTCATAGAATCATCCCTAGAATGAGGCTTGACCCTCAACAAGGGTTAGGATTATCCCAAGAATGAAGCTTAATCCTTAGCAAGAATTTTGAATTATCTCTAGAATGGAGCTTTATTCCCTAGATTCCAAATAGAGCACCTGAATGCTGGTCCATAAAAGATAACAAGACCTATCAAGAGTTGTAGAATCATCCCTAGAATGAGACTTGATCCTTAGGAATTGAGGTTTACACTCTCCTGATACCTATCCATCAAGTTATGACAAGATTGTTATAAGATTGATTAGTCGATCAAAAGATGAGAAAGGTGACATATGATGCCAAATAGAGGGGAAAAAGATGTCCTAAGTTATTAAATGCCCCAAGTTATGAGGACACAAGATCAATATTGAGTTGAAGAGAGTTTTGAAAGATTTAATGATGTAATCATCTTACGCCCTCAGGAGCGAAATCAAAAAATAACACACCAGAACAGTGATGCAAAGTATTTGTTTTGGAGATATTGAAGAAATCTAAGATTTAGAAGAATATAGAAGAGATTAGAATGATCAAAAGAAAATTTGAGGTTGATTCGAAGTGATTTCAAGGTTGAAAAAGCCAAGTTTGACCAAAGTTGACCAAATTTTACCAGATTTGACTTTTTCCAAAATTTTTGGAAAATGTCAAGGAATTTGATTTAAAATCATTCACAAAAATTCTCAAAGTATTAGTAAAATGGATTGCACAAGCATTCCATCATGTCGGTCCCAAAAATTCAATGTGTGAATTTGAGTTGTTTAAGTGTATCAAATTTTGAATTTGATTCTAAAAATGAGTTCTGAGCAGCCAAACTAGCCAAGAGGGTGATTAACTAATCATTTATTAGGTCATGAAGAAACATGATACTTTAAAGAAGCCCACAATCCCTCATCATGAAGGATGCAAGTAGATTAGTGATTGAACCATGTGTCTATGCAAATGCAAAGTATGCAATGCAACCTTAGGTCTAGTTACCAAACTTTGACAATTATCATCACTGAGAATTTAGAGAAATCTTAGATGTCATATGATTCCCACTGACATTGCAATCATAGGAATATGAATAGGACATCTATTCTAGTTTTGTTAGGATTAAATGTAAGCATTTGAGGCGCAACCAACTAGAATGACCAAAACATTTGTCCCTTTTAATTTAGCAAGTGAAAATAAGCATCAAAGCATAAACGCTAGGATAACCATAATGTTTCTTGTGTGCAAACACACCATACACATGTGATATCATTCTTATGCTAAGTAATTAGTAAGTATTATGTCTACAGTGACCTGTGCATTCATAACCTGAGACAAAAGTGTGCTAGGTATACTCGCAATGACCCATACATTCACTTAGCAGGATGAGTATCAATATTTATTGTAGTATAAAGAGTTCACTTCAACAAGAAAGGAGAAGAACCAACCTCAATGAAGAGTCTATATAAAGGAGTCAAGGTACACAAGACCATCCAATATGAGATGGAGGCTCTTATAGTGGACACCCGTTTTATAAGGATGCTTCAAATCATGAGAACTAAGCCATCAAATAGAAAACAAAGAAAATATCATGTCCCTAGTCCTCGCTTCTCTAGTCAAAAGCGACATCATCAAGTTGCTCAAAGAGACATGATAAAGTAAATGACAAATGAACAAAGAGAAGCTTAATATATCCCAAACAAGTTCATCATTTTGAGTTCATTTTTTGTTTTATAGGATTGATGTCAAGTGTTAATGTTAGGAATTTATATGTAAGAAATCTCTTTAGTAGGGTGACAATAGTAGAAAGACACAATTAGAAAAACTAGTGACTAAACATAAAGAGGAATCTACAATAAGAAGAACCTTGGTAGAAACTGAGCAATAGTAGATAGACACAGTTAGGACAACTAGTGTCTAACTTGAGAGAGATCTTCATGAGAGGAATCTCAAAAGTGACACAGGTGGCAATAGATAGATGCAATCAAAACAATTGGTGAGTGATGCAAGAGATGTTCTATGAGAGGAATCTCTAAAGTGACATGTGTGGTAGTAGGAAAACACATTTAGAAAAATTGATGACTAACACAAGAGATGTTTTGTGAGAGGAATCTCTAAAGTGACATGAACAATAATAGGTAGATGCAATTAAAACAACTAGTGACTCACGTGAGAGATTCTTATGACACTATAGGGTGTTGCCCCTAAGTTATGGCAAGATCCAATCCATGGATACATTAGCAAAAGTAGCAAACTAAAGTAGGAAAGCAACTGTACATGAGCCAGAAGATGTGTTGCAAGATATAGTATTTGGAACAAGAGGCACCTATTTACCAGGTTGTCACCTTCTTGATAGAGTTTTTTTTTTTGCTACATGATGCCTATTTGCCAGGTTTTCATCAATGACACTTTTTTTTAGTTTTTTCAATTTTTTTGTATTTTTGTATTTTTTGATTTTTTTTTTAAATTTTAAATTTTTCTATTTTTTTGGTATTACCAAGGTGTCTATTGCTAGGTTTTCACCAAGATAATTATTATTTTTAGAACTTTTTGCAGTTTTCAATTTTTTTTCAAAATATTTATGTATTTATCTAGAGAACTTCTGAAATTAGATCAATTGTAGAACTACTTTATGTGGAGAGTATTGATAGGCTCCTTGAGCACACCTCCCTTGGCCATAGAAAGTTGGTAAGCACTAGATCTAAACACTACAGTGACTATATAGGAGCCAAGCTAGTTGGGTTTGAACTTTACTTTTTGTAACCATTATTTTTTATTCTTAGGGTTTTCTCTTAGAATGAAATCACCTACTTGTAATTCACATGGCTTAACTTTCTTATTGTAGCTTCTAGATATATGTTACTAATAAGCTTGAAGATGATTAAAAGCAACTTGTTGATGTCCATCTAAAAATTCCAGCTCTTAAAGCTAAGATATTCTATAGTCATCATCAGTAATGAGGCCTTTCATGGAGATTCGCAAAGTAGGGATCTCAACCTCAATTAGAAATACAATATCTTCTCTATATACCAAAGAAAAGGGCATTGTACCTATTGGAGTTTTGATACTTGTTCTATAAGCCATAACACTAGATTAATCTAAAGGTGCCAGTCCCTTCCAAATTTGTTAATTGTGCAATGAAAGATCTTAAGGATTGCTTTGTTGGATGCTTCCACTTGACCATAATCCTAAGGGTAATAAATAGAGGACTAGTATTTCATGATTCTAAAGTTTTTGCATAACTCCATAAGGTCCTTGTTTTTAAACTATCGTCCATTGTCAGTAATAATGGAGGAAGGTACACCATACCTACATATGATGTAATTCATAATGAATAGAGCTATAGTTTTTCTATTTGCAATAGAGAGAGGGACTACCTCTACCCACTTAGTGAAATAATTTGTAGCTATAATGATGAACTTAAGTCCATTTGAAGAAGATGAGTGAATTTTTCCCATAAGATCAAAGGTCCATTGTGGGAATGGCCACAATGTGATAGATGGAATCAGCTCCCTAGCTAAAGCATGAATTAGACTCCCACGGAGGTGGAATTTTTTTTAGGACTTGGCATGTTTGATTGTCTCTTGCTCTATATTTGGCCAATAATAACTAGCTCTAATAAGTTTATGGGCTAGTGTCAAGCTGTTAGAGTGAGATCCACAAATGCCCTCATGGATGTCAATTAATGCATGTTTGGACTCATTAGGTTCTAGAGACCTAAGGAGTCTTCCATCAAGACCTCTCCTAAACAAATTTTCAACAATAATAACATACCATGAAGTGTTGTAGATAAGGTGACATTTTTCATTCTGAGTTAGATCATTTAGAATTGTTTGGTCACACAGATAGGAGGATATAGGGTGGTAGTAGGATGAGTTGTGTCCTATAATAGAACAAATCTTCTAAGATTTAGAGGAATTATAGGTAGGGTAGAGTAACGTTTCAACCAAGAAATTGTGTCGAAGATCTTCTCTAGTATCTGTAACATGGTAGCAAGAGTAGCCATGGCATCTGCTACTTTGTTGTTTGCCCAAGGAACTTGCTGAAAAGTGACATGAGAAAAGTATTTCTTTAGGTCATCCACCATGTCTTTATAAGGGATCAATTTCTTATCCTTTGTCTAATATACATTGTTGACCTAGTTAATTATAAGCTAGGAATCACCAAAGATGTTCAACTTATTCAATTACCATTTAGCTGCAATCTTTATGCCATTAATGACAACTTCATATTCTGTAATATTGTTTGTACCAGGCAATATAATCTTGTATGCTTTAGGTAGTGAATACCTCTATGGTATTATGAACAGTATCCCAACACTAGATCCTTGTTGTGTGAAGGAAAAATAAAGAACATCACTAAATTTTTGTGTGTAAGCATTAGAATTGATTCATCAGGAAAGTCAATGTTTAGCAGAAGAAGACTTTACACTAGTACCTCTACTAACTGATCAATGATTGCTTGTCCTTTGATAAAATTCTATTCAACATACTAAATGTCAAACTCTCTCAAGATCATGACCCACTTAGCCAACCTCCCTGTTAGAGCTACCTTGCTAAGGAAGTATTTCAGTGGATCAATTTTAGCAACTAGTCACATATTATGAACAAGCATGTAGTGTCTCCACTTTTGGGAAGTGAAGATGACTACCAAGAAAGCCTTCTCAATGATACTATAATTCATTTCATAAGAGATTAGAATGCAACTTGGATAGTAAATAACTCTTTCCTTGTTATCATTGTCTTCTTAAGCTAGCAAGATACCGAGAGATGTCTCTATTGCTGAGATGTACAAAATACGAGGCTTCCTATATATAGGGGGCATCAAAATTGCTAGATTAGCAAGGTATTTTTTTTTTCTGTGTTAGGTTCTGATCACAATCTTGGCTCTAGCTATATTTGACAACTTTGTATAGAGTTTTGGTAAAAGGTTGTGACCTATCTGCCAACTATGAGATGAATCTACGAATGGATTGAAAACTTCCTTGTAAGCCCCTCATTTGACTGATATCACAGGGTGGAGGCATGTCCATGATTTCTTGAACTTTCTCAGGATCAACTTCAATTCCTTTCATAGAGACAATGTAACCATGTAGTTTCCTAGATGTTACATCGAATACACGTTTCTTAGGATTAAGTCTAAGACTAAATTTTTCCATACAATCTAGGATGGGTCCCAAATCTTGAAGGTGAGTGTTACATTTTGTGCTCTTAACCAAGGTATCATCGACATAGTCTTCCATTATTTTATGCATCATGTTGTGAAAAATTGTAATACCTTCCCTTTGATATGTAGCACCAGCATTTTTTTTGCCAAATGGCATTACGTTCCAACAAAAAGTTCCCCATGCACAAGTGAAAGCAGTCTTTTCCTCATCTTCTAGTGCAATTTTAATCTAATTATAACTAGAAAATCCATAAATGAGTGAGTACATTTCATATCATGTTGCCATGTCCCCTATCATATCAATGTTAGGGAGTAGAAAATTATCCTTTAGACATGCTATGTTGAAATCTTTGAAATCTGTACAGAATCTGACAGATTTGTCATTCTTGGAGACTAGAACAATGTTTGATATCCATTTAGTGTAATTAATAGCATAGATGAAACCAAATTTCAAAAGCTTTTTGAACTCATCTTTGACTAGTAATGCAACATAAGGATGCATTTTCCTAAGTTTTTTTTGACTGGTTTAGCACTTTGCACAATAGACAAGTCATGCATTATGAGATTAGGATCTAATCTGGGCATGTTTGAATATGTCCATGCAAAGTTTATCTTTTTCTCTTGGAATAAGGTAATGAATTCATCTTTTTTTTCTAGAGATATTGACTGTGCAAGATGTATCATGTAAGGTTGTTCCTCTATTGCCAAGTTGACCGGTTGGGTTGGTTCTATCAACATTGATGATCTTTCCTAAAAATTAATAGGAAGTGTATCAAATATCTCATCCATAGGTGCCACAGAGAGGTTTTCACCCTTGGCTATGTCTTTTAATTTTACTATTTTATGTTTTGACATTGCCACAATGTTGTTTTCACCATTGGAAATTTTATTTCTTTTCTTTTTTATTGTATGAGTTAGATATTTGATGTCAAATTTAGTCATGTTGATGCTTTTTTTTCTAGTGGAAGATGTTATAGGTTTGACAATGTTTAAGCAACAGTCAAAAGAATTGTCACTATATGCATTTGAATTCCAATCTATGAGCTCAGGATAGGTGAGTGAAAGAGATGTGGTAGGCTCAATAGAATTCATGGTGTAGTCATCAAATGTGTGGACAAGCAATTTGAGACCTAGATTAGCTGCAAAGTGTGTTCAAATACCTCTAAGTTCTAATGTCATTAATTGAAGACTTGATGACACCAGTTGGATAAGACTCATCTGACCTAACCCTAGATGATTCACCTAATTCAAGGAGATTTTCATAGACATGAACTTGATCTATGTCTTTTTCATTAGTTGCTTCTAAGAGAGAGTCAAATTCATACTCTCGAGAATCTGTACTACATGGTGATAGATTAAAGAATTCACTAATAGTGATAGGGACAAAATATCCTTCATCCTCTAGATTTTTGCAAAGGTATTCAATGCATAGAGCATGACTAGATTCTCCTTGTTCTTGTTGGATACAAGGAGAATTAGTAGTGTTATTAGAAGAATCACTATCACCATCCATGGTACTAATACATGGTACAAAGTCATCTGGTTCCACAAAGAATTTAGCAAGATCATTAGGAATTGGATAAGGATAAGGATCCTTATTGTCAAAATTATATTTTTGGTCATTAGACTCAGCTTGTGACTCATTTTTAGATGAATTCTTAGGTTCTTGTCTAGATTTGTTAATCCCTAGATAAAAGGGAATCTTCTTGTTGCCTAGACCCAATGTATCTTGATTCCTTCTAGCTATCGCTTTGACATGATCAATTAGACCATTTTTGTTGAAACTAATATGGCCAATCCCCTTGTAGCTAAAATATTTCATTAATTTAAGACTTGGACCATACGTTTTAGGAGTAATTCATCAGATTGTTATGTGAGGTCAATTGTAGTCTCCTCTTTGTATATCCATGTAGCAATAGCTCTATTTTAAGTTTCCTCCTCAAGAGGTACATTAGCTTTGACAAGGTACCATCATACTTAGTTTGAGGTGTCAACACAAATGGTCTCTTCACTTCAGATGGTCTCCCATAATGATGGGGAGACTTAGGAAGAGATGTCAAAGATAGAACTAGTTCTATGTGATATTCACCCATTTTAGTTTCTTTCAACTTGAGTGAATGCTCAATTTTCTTCAGCTTGTTATCATGATAGTCTATAGATTCTCTATTAGAAGGTACAAAGTTTTTAGTAGATTTCAACATGTTATAGGTATAGCTAGTACTTGCAAGTATGGTGACTTAAAAGCCATGAAATGGGAACTTTATGCATTGATGGTAGGTAGAAGGCACAACTCACATCTCATATATCCATGGTCTTCCTAGCAGAATATTGTAAGCTAAGGGAATGTTGAGGACCTTATAAGTGACATCCCTTTCTACAAGACCAATGCAAAGAGGCAACACCACAAGAGCTAAAAATTTTCACTCAAATTCATCATACGCTTTGATAGTTATCTTGCGATGGGGATTAATGAACTCTTCAGAATAGTCCAATTGTCTAAGTAGAGCAACACAGACAATGTTTAAACCAACTTCATTATGAATGAGAATATGACGGACACATTTTTGGTGTATCATGACCTCAATGTGTAGGGGTTGATTATGTGGATGACTTAGTGAATTGTTCTCATCCTTGGAGAAGGGCATATAATAAGGTGAGGTTAGATGACCTACCATAGATTGGAACCTGTCAAGATCTAGATATTGAGGTAGGTTTTCCTTTGTGAGGGCTTTGTCAAGAATCTTCTTATGAGGAGGCACAATTTTGAGTAGTTCAAAGATTGTAATTTGTGCATCTGTTTGCTATAACTGATTGAGGATACTGTAGCTAGTAGCCATAGAAGTTGTTGCAAGATTTGTTCCTTTTCTAGATGGAGACAAGAGGTTTGTCTATGTGTTGTTCTTGATCAAGAGCAGAAGGTGCAGGGCCTTTGTGAACCAAGATAGTCAGAGAATGCATCACGAAATTGGCACAAGATTGTGATGGTTCATTGTAAGATGTGCTAGAGTTAGGGCCCCTTAAGACAAGTGAAGTCTTAGGTTTATTTTTGTCTTGTTTTTTGTTGATGGTGATGATGTGACAATACTCAACATCCACTGGTTTAACCATGTGAACTATCTCATCATCATAATTATAGTACATATAGTTGATCTTGTTATGAGATTTTTGTTTTGAGTTTTCTTGTTATGTTCATCCACAATAATGTCGCCATCATCAATTAGATATTGGATTTTGAGATGCAAGTTGATGCAATTACTAGTTTCGTGACCTTTGTTTTGGTGATATTTGGAAAATGTGGTTTTGTTCCACCATGGTGGTTGTGGTTGTGGATTGTAAGGATGAGAGTTATCCAATGGAGAAATGAGCTTATTTTGTAGCAAGTTCTTGTAGACCACATCCAAAGGTTCACCAAGAGGTGTAAATTCTTGTTTCAGGCATGTAACCCAAGATGACTTCTTTTTTTGTTTCCAAATTTCTTGTTATCAAAAGGAGATTTCTCAAAATTCTTGAATTCTTTGAGACTATCTGTAAGATTTAAAGCTACCTTAGAAGGTTTAGGAGTAATGTTGTCAACTACTCCATCATACAGAACCTCTCAATTTTTGTTCACATATTTAGATTTGTCCTTATTGGAGGTTGACCCTTGTTTAGTGTCCCTCTAAAGGGTGAGTTCACCATTTTTGACCATGAATTCCTCAATTCAGATAACTTATGTGATCATGTCTTCAAAAGTGAGTGGACCTTGAAGTTGAACTCTATACCCAAAATCAAGCAGGAGATTATCCATAAAGATATCAAGTTTTTCCATTTCAAGGATTTTGCATGAGTATTTGGTGTAAAGTTGTCTTCATCTTTGAAGAAACTTGAGGAAAGGCTCCCCAACTCTTTATTTAAGGTTACATAAGTCTTGAATGTTAACCAAGTGTTGTACGTTGTGAGAGTACTATTGGAAAAATAGGTTTGCAATCTCATCGAATATTTTGGTACCAGTAAGCAAGTATGAAAACCACTCCATGGCCTAACTGGCTAAAGTTCTTGGGAATAGACTCATGAGATATGTCTAATTATGCATAAATTCCATAGAAAAGGCACTGAATTCCTACAAATGATCTTGGGGATTGGTAGTTCCAAAGTATTTATCATACTTAGGTAACTCAACTCCTCTTGGAAAAGGAGGCATGTCTATACTCTTATCAAAAGGGAATGGACAAAGAACATCTAGAGTGTATATTTTTGTAGGTTTGTCTTTATCATACATCATTTCTCCTAGCTGGTCTTGCATGATCTTTAGTTGTTTTTGCAACTTAGACATTTTAGTTTCCTCTTTAGGTGTAATGATAGTTTCAACATTAAATTGATGAGGTATCTTGGCTCCCTCTTGAACATGTTTGAGAATGTATTTCTTTTTCCCTTCATGAAGAAAGATTTCCATGACCTTTTGGAAGTTTTTGTCCTTACAAATTTTTTTGATATGTTCAATGAGTATTTTTACTTCTTCCTCATTCTCATCAATAAAAGGTTCCTTATGTGTTTCATCCCTATGTTGATCTTGGTCTCTACTATGTTCTCCATATTTTGGTTCTTGATCAACTATTTTAGGGATGCAATAAGTTTTAGTGTATGTTGACTAATTTTTTTTTCTAAATAAGAATTCAATTATGTTGTTTAGAGATGTATGACCTTTTCTAGTTTCAAGATCCTCTTGATACAAGGGGTTTCTAGTTTGTTGTAGGTTTATGGAAAACATTTTTTGAGCACGAGGTGATATGATAGGTGAAGGAGATTATGAAGACCCCTTACTAGATGAACTAGAGACAAATCATGTACAAACTAAGAAGAAATCTCTACCATGATTATGACCCCTAGCTATACCTTGTCTAAGTGTATGGGGATGAAACACATTTCCACTTATTCCTACCATAGTCATAGACAAGGGCCAAAAAGAAAAATCCTAGACAAGGACCACACTAGAACATAATCTTAAAAAAGAAGTAAAGAGTGTTATATACTTAGGTATGAGTTGTCTAAGAAATGGCTAGATTGGAAAAAGATTATGACAATCATGACACATAGTATGACAAAAAAAAAAGGACAAGAACAAGACAAACAAGTAACAAGACAAGCTTGCATGTAGATCACAAGTTGTTAGTTAAGAAAGAAGTCATTGTTTGACACTGTTTGCAGATAGAAAAGTGGTAAAATGTTGTAGATATAGAGAAGAATTAGAGAACAGGTAGCTCTGAAAAAATAGTTCAATAGTTTTCAGGACAAGACCCCACATGAAGATTCTCAAGAAACTACACAAGGAATTGTAAAGGACACAAAGATTCAGAACAAAAAATTTAGGACTTTGTTATCACATGAGGATTTGCACAAAACCATGCAAGAAGTTGAAAAACTAACAAAAGGATAGAACTTTGGCATAAAAAGATAGTACTTGCACAATATTATGTAGAGATTCATAGAGATATGAGTGAGGACTTGCAGAGAGCCACACAAGAAAATGTTAACATGGTACTTTCTTGCATAAAATTTCACAGAACTAGGCATGAGAATCTAGATAGATTGACAACTTTGACTAGATTTTGAAGAGATTTTACAAGTTTTAGATAGTTCTAGATAGATAGTTAATTTTTTTGATCAATTTTAGATAGATATGAAGATAGTTTTCAAGTTTTGGATGGTATTGTGGTTTTTAAAAAGACAATTTGTTTTCAGATAAACATGGGAAGCAAGCAATAGTCGTAAACAATCCAATCGAGGGAAAATAAAATTGGAGGGATGGAGGAGTCTTGACCTTTTGTTTATCTGATAGATTTGGATAAGTTTAAGACTCAAAAAAGACATGCTCTATCCCTACAACCAAAGATGGTAAAAAAGGAAAAACCTTTGTCCCACAACTTATGTGCATGCACTCACCTCACATAGTCGTGTCATCCCACTAGAGGGTGCCCATATTCTTGGTGTATTCAAAGGGCTCAATAACATACACATTGAATGAACACCCTTGTGGCAAGGGTCAATAACATATACCACCTTCCAACACTAAGGTACATGCATATGGTGAGTATCTATAGGAGAGATTCTTTGCCCTCCTTGCACAACGATTATGCCCCGTTTTAGAGGTGAACTAGGTAGCAACTAACTAAGAGGTTTTTAATTGGCTTCCATTAATATTAAATCCCCATGGCTTCACAAGAGAAGTTGAGGCTAGCAACTCACACCAGCATTTGTAAATGCAACAATTTGACTAGCGAGGCTAGGGCCAGTGCTAGCTAGTGTAGTTTACATAGCCTCTTCTTTATATGTGATATCAAAATGAAGAAGAGGAAATTAATATGGATTTGGAGTCTTTCACTCTACAAAGCTTCTTTATTGTAGTGAGTTGGAATCTTCAATAAAAGGAGTGTGCTCAGTTGGGTCATTCCCAGAAGTTGGATCACTTTGGTAGGCCCTCTAAAGGTCAACTCAGACTAGTGGCTTGGATCTAAGGGTCCAAGTTTCTTATTTCCCTCAAGGGCAAAGAGAAAACTCCTCTACCTCATCACCTTACCCAAACATGCAAGAAATGCTAATCACCTAGTTAGCTTATCAATCTCACCTTGTCCAATTCTAAGACTTTGATCCCCTAAAAGGAAATCATCATCTCTTCATTAAAAACTTTGTTTGGGAGAACCACTAACTTGCTTTTCTCCCTCGGGTACCATCTTTCAAAGGCTTCTAGGTTTTTAATTTACTCTTGTGCATCGCTTCCAAGTAGTAAAGAGCATACTCCCCTATTCCTCTGTCTTGTACCCTACAAAGTTCACAAGCCCTATTTATACTATGTGTGAAAAGTAATAAAAGAAAACAAAATGTTTAAGTGGGTTTGAAATGATTCTTTAACATGCATATCTTTGACAAACATCGTACAATCACACAATTAGTACATGTTTGAAGTGTTTTAGGTGTCTTCAACAAGAATCTTGTAAACCACTATAAAGTTATTTGAAAACCATAAATCAAAAAGAAAATACTTCAGAGAACACTATTTGTCAAAAACATAATAATAAAACTAAAATTTGAAAACTGTCTTTTGCATGTGTTGTTACAAAATTTTGTGCAAGATCATACAAATGCATGTGTGAGAAAATGATGTGCACCATGTGAGAAACCACACATTTATGAATTTTTTCACACAAGGAAGTGTGATGAAAGGGGAAAAATCTTTAGTTCTTTGTGCAAAAATGATATTTCTTGCACAAAAGTCTAGAAAATGGTATGGACAACCATGATAAAATCATTAAAAAATGTAGAAAATAGAGTAAATGAGGCCAAAAAAATTGATTTATTGGCCCCATAGTGGGTGCCAAAAAAATGTATATGTGAAATGTGGGCCTTAGATCATCACATACACTTCAACATGGTCATTACCTAAAAGATCATCCTAGAATGAATATGAGATTATTCATTTGAGTAATCAAACAATTTGAACTATTGCCTTCTAACTAGAAGGATTTTGCCTTTCCTCTTAGAATGAGAAGTTGGCAACCAACCTCTAGCATGAAGGATTTTATAAGAACTATATGAGAATGCAGTTAATCTATATGAAATGCATTTTAATCTTAAAAAAAAGAAAGATATTATGCTATATCAATGCATTTTAAGCTAATATGAGATTGTAAATGTAAGAAAGTAATCTATTGGATGTATGAACATGAGTAACTACTCCAACATGGATTTGATGGAAATTTAATTCAACCTCTATAATGAGGAATTGAAGGATCCTTAAATAGAATTCTAGGATTGATCGATGGTTGAGATCAATCAAAACGAATAGTTTCAGTCAGAATGGAAAATTCCTTATGAAAAGGATTAACTAATTTCTTGTGAGTGGAATAAGGAGTTAACTAATTTAATTCCTTTTCTAATTTCAGTCTACTTAGAGTTTCCATTTCTGAACTGAAGAGAAGATTTGGAGAGAATATTTAATTTAATAAAATAGACTATGACCTCATAAATGGATAAATATGTAATTAATTAAATAATTAAATTCAATAATTAAATGAGGAAATTATTAAATTAAACACATTTAAATCCTTTTTACATTAGCTAAAGAAGTAATTTTAATTTAATTAAAGTATGAACACTTATAATTAAATTAGATTTAATCAATAGGTTTAATGTAGCTAATTTAGTCGATACTTCGGAATTAAATAGAGTGTGATTAATGACACTTAGGTCAAGTGGTGAGTATCAAAATTAGAATTGCCTAGTAAAATGTGACTTAAGAATGATTGAATAGACTAGAATTGGTTAGCATGGCAATGTGTCAATTTTGGGGTATTACAAACACTATCACTTATGATAGCTCAATATTGACTATCTTTCACTTGGCTACCATAGTAAAACTTTTCATGCTTGATAGTAACATGAATATTGACAAAATTTAAAGATTTCTTCTAGATTCTAAACAACACTTTGCATATTCCTTCATGCAAATATAATCTTTTTAGAACTAAATCCTTGGAACTAATGTATAGTATATATTTTAAATATCAGTCCCATACATACCTCTTGAGTGCTTAAATTGGAGGTGGTGTGATCACCTAACCCATTGCGTGAATTGATCCCATGTAAAATTGAAGTGTCGCAGTCTTCATTTCTCTTCCATGTCTTGTTCATCTCATCTCTAACATTCTCAACATCTACCTTTCCTTAACCTTTTTTGAATTCACTATCAGGTGCCTTTGACTTTTTTGGACAATATTTTCTTATGTGACTAGTCTTCAAACAACCAAAACATGTAGTTTGACTCAACAATCTTTTGTAGTCACTTCTAAATATGTTCTAATGTAGTTTTTAGCAACATTTCCATACTCTTGACAATAGTGACAAATATACCTAGTATTATAATACTAATTATAAGAGTTACCATTGTACTTTACATTTGTCTTCTTGTTTGATGTCCACTTGGGCTTGGATCTACACTCATATGCTCTATGTCCATAATTTTGATAGTTATAGTAGTATCCTTGAATTCTTTGTGTGCTTATGGTCTTGGTTCTACATTCATGTGCTTGATGTCCTTTTTTGTTACATTTGTGGTAGTGAACCATGAAATTTTTCTTAGGATTCTAATTTATTGTCTTGCTCTTGTAAACATTGCTTGGATGACCTATCTTAACACAATTATAACAAGTAGGTTTGGAGTTCTTACCATTGGAATTCCTTTGTTCACCACTTTTAGATGATTCTCCTTTAGTTCATGATGTACACTAATCTTGTACCATCACTATTAGATCTAGGAGATCTCATCAATTGCTCAAAATACTTGATGGATTCACTAGGTTTGTTAAAACTTTCAGCAAATTTTTTTTTCTCTTTTCAGATCATTTCTCAGTTGTTCATTTTGCAACTTTAGTGTTGTGATCTCAATATTTTTTCCATTCAATTCATCATTTACAATCATCATTTGATTCAATTTCTTCAATTGCATGTGAGGAATCCTATTTACCTTTGATGTCTTTTCTTCTAGTCTATTCGTCAATATCCTTTTGTCATCTTCAATCATGACTTTGTCCTCTTCAACTTTCTTTTTTTTCTTGGTCACCTCACATAGAAATATTTCTTGGAGTTCTTGTTCTATCTTGATATTTCTAACCTCTTCAGTTAGGGCTTCATTCTTTTCCATCAAATCTACAATTGTTGCATCAATTTCGCTTGTGTTTCCTTTTGCAAAAAATTTAGTAGTGTTAAGCTCTTGGTAATGTGTGTCATTCTCTTCATTTCTATCTCTTTCCTTATCTTTAATGATCATTTTAACTAATCTCTTGCTTCATTTAGTTAATGTAGGGTGAGTTTTATTTCAATCTTTTGGTTCTCAATAGTCTTTCCCAACTTGTAGACTTCCATCTTCAAGATCTTTCCTCAAAGCTACAAAGATTTACTTTCTAGAGAACTAAACTCTTATACCAATTGTTGTAAATACAATAGGGAAGTAAAATCTTGTGGGGGGGGGGGGGGGAGTTAGTACTTAAAAGTTCAACCTTAAAATCATTCCCCACACATGCATCTCACAATCTATGCATGTAAATTGAAATACCAAATTAAGAATATACATCTATAGTATGAAAGTAAAATATTCAACACATGTATGAAAAAATATATTCGGTTACCTACAAACTCTCCAAAGAGAAGGTAACACTAAGGTGGGAATGACACCCAAAAATCTCTAGCACTATAGTAATAAAATGTATCTAATGAAGGTTACAATGTTTGATCATGAAACATGATCTACCCAATGAAAGGTCAGCCCTATTAAATTCTTACAAGATTGATAGATCTTACCTTGTTAAAGGATTTCAACATCCTATTAGAAATGTTCCTGGTAAAAGGACTTTAACTTACAATGAAATAAGCACTCTATTAAAGGATTTAAGATAACATGCTAAGACTACCTCATTAAGAGATTTAACTAATTCACCTATTAGAATGTCTCAACAATGATCCTTTGGTTAACACTTTGTTGCTAGATAATAGGTCACCTCTTTCCTAATTTGTACTTGATCCTTACTAATTAGATTTATCTCTTCTATCTTCAAGGTCCTTTCCTCTATTCTCCTTAGTCTGATTCTGCAATGTATTTTAATTCACAACTCCTTAGTCACCATGAATGCTCTAATTGTACATGTAAACTTCTCTCTTTTCTACTTCCATGCATATAATTTTTTTAGGGTTTTTCCTCCTTAAGAAGACCTAGGTGACTTAGGGTTAGGTATGAATCAATGATTGTGATTCATCAACATTACCACTTAAACCTTCCCCTTTTTCTAATTGGTTGCATGTACTACATAGGGATTCACAATAAAGGATTCATCCTTATCATCTAGAATTGCAAAAATATCCTTAAGTTAGCTCCAAAAAAGTTTACATAATAGTTTGTGCCATTACGAACATCTATGTCAAAATTGTATTACTCAGCACTTGAAGTCTCTGATGCTTGGGATCAACTAAAACTTCAATGCTATACCTCAACCATTGAATAACTTGACATCCATTGATCACTAGGCATCTGGCTTACTTGACATTTACTATCTACTTGACACTTGAGTGATTTGGTACTTACTAGTTACTCAACACTTACTAAATATCTCTTGCTCAACATATACTATCTAACAACTTATTCTTGGCATGTATTCCTTGTCCAACATGAAATAAGTAAATGACTAAAGTGTATTGTCACTCATATGTCAAAACAAATATGAGATTAAGACCTGTTACACCCAATTCTTTGAGAACCTTGTGGCCATGATTACCAAGAAGAAGGACCTACCAAAGGGGCAAGTTATTTTTGTAATAAAGTTAATTCACAAGGAAAAAGAGTTGAATGGTTTCTTTATGGGAAAGTTACAATTAATTCAAAATAAGATGAAAATAATTGCTACAAGAATACCTAATTTTGTACCCAAACATTTTGGATAATGATGGAGGAGTCAAGGAATGGATAGCATGGTCATTTTCCTTTGATGGCATCCTAAATCACTCTAGGTTTATGGCCTACTGTAATGGTGAGGTTGACATAGTAGTAGTCTATGATTTAATTGACATGTTATATAAAATAGAGTCAGAGATGGGTAAAATAACTCTATAGGTTAATGCTATGATAGATGCTAAGTGGAATAAATGCCTTAAGGAACTATATGGTATCAAAGATACCACCTAGCCTAATGTGGACATTGATATAGCTATGTGGCAAGTTATAGCAAGGATAGAGTCTCTACCATCTAGGGAGAGTGACTAGGCAGTTTAAAGATATAGTTAAAGGTAGAAAAGACAAACAGAAGAAAAGGAAAAGAAAGTGATAGGTTGTTAATGTAACAACATTTTTATGCTAAAGACACCTTAGGAAACTATAACCTACCAATTTTGTAACTGTTTCCCCAAATTTTGATTGAATACTGAGAATGTTTTATAAAGTTACAATGTAAAATATCTTTGTATTTGATTTCAAATTAATTTTTAACATGTGTCCAATCTGAAGCTTGTTGCAATGCTTATCTATAAAAGGATTCCCAATATGTGTAGTGAGGGTTTGAGTCTTGTATAATTTTGGTGTTTATTCTATTTACAATCAGTCCATGTTTTTTGTGTCAATTGTGTTGGGACTTAAAATTGAAGCCCTAATTTGGAGTACCATTGAAAAATTAAGCCCTTAAATGCTTTTTAATTGCATGTGTACCTAGCCATACTTGTGAGACCCTAAGAGATGTTTAATGTTTCTAACACCTTGCATTCAGTGCATCTATGTGTTCCATATTGATAAATTGTCATTCTGAGCCATTTTGTGAACTCTCATTTTGAGGAATTGTCAATTCTACATTTTTGCTTAAGTATCAAACAATGACAGGAGGCCTTGTTTGCATGTGAATATCTCACACCCAGTAATGTTTCATGACTCACCACTTTGGGAGTGTTTAGTGTCCATATCAAAGAGCCTATGTTTTAGATTTTGAGTCATTTCAAGTCTGTTTGACTAGGTTTTCAATCCCTCAAAGTTGGTTATTTACTGATGTCATGCTGATGTGAATTGTTCTAAATTTTGGGAGGCCCTATTTGACTTGTTATAAATTTGACCCAATTGACCAAAATGCTAAAACTCCTTTTGCATCATATTCTAGGGGTTAGAGACTTGTTATGTTTCAAGTTTGAGCTTATGATGAATCCATTTGATAAGTTTTCAAATGTGATTTCAAATGCAATTTCTACCTTTTTACTGGCGTGAAGAAGTGCATATTTGTTAGAACCCCTATATATGATGTCGTATCTCCAAATCTATAATAGTTGAAATCAAATGGATTGTACTACTATATTGTACTTTAAAAATACTTCAAGTGTGCTAATTTTCAAGTCTTGACGAATCTGTCTGCACACTTTCCTAGGTCAATTCCATTTGCAAAAAATGGTTTTCTGCCATTGTTTCCAGTCATCAAATACTAAGTATCCTACTTTGATCTCTTTCCAAATGCATCAAATTGAGCCCAAATCACAGATTTATAGTCACCTCATGATAGCAAACCAATTCCCTAGTTTTCATTTCCCCAAGTGTTAGTTTGCCCAACTTTCAAAGCCAAATCCGAATGCAATTTATTGTTTTCTGACATGTTTTCTTGTAGGTAGTTCTGAGATGTCAATTTTGACGATCAATATCTTTTGACTGAGAATTCACCATGAGACTAGATTTGGTAGGGTGCAAGTATGCAAAATAGAGAATCAATGTGCTTGATTTCAGAGCCTAGTCAGGTGTTTGGGTTAGTTTTTAAGGCCAGTCAAAGGACCCCCTAGTACAAAATTGAAATTTTGCAAGAAGAAGTAAATTCAATTTAAAAAATTGAATCAATAGTGGTCAAATTATTTCCAGGCAATATTAGGCAAATCAATGGATAAATTTGAGAGTCTAGGTGTTTGAATTCAAATTTTTTTTTAGTCGGACCTAGTTTGGGGCCTGACTGATTCCATCACATTGATAAGTTGTTAGAGAGTGAGATTGCTCAGAAGTTTTAATGATTACTATCATTGAATGTTTTGGTGTGTTAGCAAGTGACCATTTGGTAATATAGTTTTTTTTTCCAATAGTGCAAACAAAGAAAAAATCTTTCTTTTACAACACAACTTACATCTGGTTAGTGGGAGAATGCCAATGGGCCATTCAAAAGGGCCTATTGTGTGTGAGACTAATTTATGCTTATAAAGAAAAGTGTTCATATGCAACTTCATTCCAAGCATGTTCCTAATAGAGACTTGGGCCTAGACATTATTCTAGATTTTCATAATCATACTCTTAACTCAAATAGGTTAGAGGGAAAAAATTATGTATTAAAGATGGTTTTAATTCCCATCTAAGTAACCACATGAAGTTGCATTAGGTTGAGGGCTTTGACTTCCTTGTTAATTATTGCACCCAAAGGTATTTTTTGTTCCTAGATGGTTGAATTTAAGAAATGGCATGTGGAGGAGATTCCTAAGTACAATCTATATGGAGTTGCCAATAAGGCAAAAACATTAAGAAGCAAGCAACTCTAGACACTCTGGGAATAGAAAGCAAATAAAAGAGTATTCTTCTTGCAAGTCATTCACATTCCTCTAGCATAGTTTGTGAGAATGTAGAAAATGAAATAACAATTTTATACAAAGGAGACATCTTAATTGTAGAAGAAACTAGTAGCATGATGAAGAATAGTGAGAAGGGAGGACATGAAGAGCACAGGACTTGAATCTTCGGCCCTCTCAAAAATTTTCCTCCCAAGATCTTGCTGCCCACACAAACCTAAAGACTAGGAAGAAAGTCAAAGCAAGAAACTTAGAGATGTGGCCCTTGAACTTGAAGCCAATGGCCAATGCTTCCACTAGGTGCTCTACAACTATCATAAATGGAGAAAACTACATGCATAAACTTATAAAAGACCCACGCAATGAAAGAGGAAGGCATCTTTCTTTCTTTCAAAGCAAGTTTAAACACCAGTAGACATGAAAGTGAGGTGTCCCTTTTAAGGAAATCATGAGAAAAGAGGCATCACATGCCATGGAAAAGCACCACAACATGAGGAAGTAACAAAAGCCAAAGGTAGAGGAAGCCGTTAAAAGGCAAGTAAATTAGATGAAATGAAAGGTTGTTGTCTCAATGGGATTTTCTATGGCATGAGGATTCCTCCCTCAATGTTTGAAGGGGAGTGGATGAGTTCATGTAGGGAGAGTAGATGTGTGCAAACAAAGGAATCCACCAGTTAAAAAGAGGCAAGGGAGTGACTTTGCAAGAAGATGCCGACAGACATAAAACCACCAAAATAGCTGTAGGAAGAAGGTGAGTTCGATGTTGAAGATGATAGAGAAATCTATGTTCGAAGTAGCAAACATCAAGAGGGATCCAATGGTTCTCGAATACAGCTAAAGTGAACAATGAATCACGTTCCATTGGTTCTCCCAAGTCTATTCTAGAAGAGACGATTACAAGTGAAGAATCATCATCATCTTGTGAGTTGAGTAAGGTTGATGGTAGCGTTACTAAATTTTTAGATGGAATATATTCAAATGTGAATCCTAAAATGTTATCCAATGGAACTACAATGAATTAGGATACTTGATTGAATAATTCTCATTTTAGTTTGAATGTTGATGACGTGGGGAACTCTATTGTACTCGTCTCATCATATATGTGTAACATTGAGCTCATCAATCTCAAAGACACTTTTGAAACTTCCATGGCACACACATTCCTGGGAAAACCAGAACTTGCACTTATCAAAATCCACCCATGTGAAGAGTGAAATTAAGGGGCCGTAGCTTAGAGGAGACCTACTAATTAGAATGAAGATGCCAAAGAAGAGGTGGCGTTGGAGGAGAAAGTGCAAGGATGTAAAGAGGAACATGGGAAAGACAGTAAGAGGACTTTAGTCCCACATAGCCTATGCAGGGGATTTTTTTTTCCTTTTAAATATAATTCCATGCATCTAGTATAATGTCTTAAAGATATGGCACATTTTGGAAGCATGAACCCACATGGTGGACCCCAGCTGATTGGAAAGAATAGTAAATTTTGAATGAAAATGAAAACTAAGATGCTGACATGGATTTTAGATGGACCAACTGAGCTATGACATGTGGCACTAGAACATCAAACTAAGAGATGAAATATGTCAAATAGAGCTTCACCTTGGTGCCAAAAATGGTGTGCTTATGTGGTACAGGGGACACGTGTTGCACAAGTGAAATCCTACATGCACAGTTAGCACCCTGTTGATTGTAATGCTAGTAAGCACCTAGATGACATGTGTTAGTGGGCCCTACCCAAAGATGATGTGGCACATGAACAGTGAGCTTAGGACAGATGCACAGGTTGCTAACACATGACCATATCAAATGATAGTCGCATTCCTACTTTGAAAAGTTGCAACGCAATTAAATAATGTGGGGAAGTGCCATGTGATAGCAGGTCTCGTAGGATGATGACATGGTAGGTGCATCCAAGGTGAGACATTGTAGTCTAATAGAGTTTGACCAATGATGAAGCAACATGTGGTAGGTTGCTCAAACCTCTGTTGACTTGAAATACAAGGATGAAGGAAAAATGAAAATATTTAAAATATCAAAATTTTAATCATTTTTTCCAAATTTGAAGGTCACGTACAAAGTTTTAAAATTGATCAGGTTATTTTCTAAATTATAAACTTTAGAAATTTTAATTTTTTGAAAATAAGTTGCAAACAAGAGCCTTGGTAGAGGGATGATTTTCAAATTGACTTTAAGTGGGTTTCTAGTAGGTGAAATATGCTTTCCAATATACTGTTGGAACTAGGAAAAGAAAAAACTATCCATTTTTGGAGCTAGTTTTTGTACAAGATGTCACTAGTAAATGCTATAGGAGGTTTTGTCTCTCAAAGTGATTTGCATGTTTTATCAGGTGATTTGAGTTGTCAATTGCAGAATTCAATGGAGAAACACCTTAAATATGTTTAGTGACTCTTGCATCTGGTTATTTTGAGTCTTTATGGTGTTTTGGCTTAAATTTGATTAATTAGCACATATTTGGTTTTAGCTATCAGATATTTATCCTTTATTGAGATATTTTGCATTTGGAAAGGCAAAATAGAAAGGATATTATTAGTAGTTGATGGGAGAAGGTAGAGAGAGGTTATTCAGCTTCTTGAGAAAGAATTCTAAGGGGAAACTTGTCATCTTTTGATCAAATTTGGGAATTGCTTCCTTGATATATATTCTTTCTTCTTCTTTGAAAAGGTTGGTTGGTTTTCAATTTTTAGTTCTAAGAGCTCTGCTTAGGCTGTGAAAGCCACACACCTAGCATTTCTTCTTGTATGAATAGCAATTTAAGTTTTATGTAGATAGTTCTTGTTTGTGAGGTGATTTGTGAAGTATTTTTGTAAATCTTTCCTGTATTCATTTTCAAGGAGAATGAATAAAAACATAGCCAGGGGTTTTAATTTCAGTCTTAATCTTGTCTCTTGTTCATGGATTTGTAATCTTTTCCAATTTTTGAACAAAGAGAATAAACTAGGTTGCATTTTGTTTAAAAATGTATGTGGTTTAAATGTCTTGCTTGTGGAACAAAGAGCCATGTAATTTCTTGATGTTTATCACAGGGTTTGCAGATTTCATGATGGGATGGTCTGATTATGAGACTCATTTTGAAGTAGATGTCTATTCACAAGGTGAAAGATAGATCAGGGATCTTGATGTAGGAATTATGTCAAAGATTTCCAAGAGATGTATCATTTTAATTCATGTAATTTCCTAATAGATAAAGCACTAATTAGTTGCAAGGTCATTTAGTTTTGCTGCTCATACCTAGGTCTTGCTGATATCAACATATTAAATCATCTTTTCACTTTTTATGTTGAAATTTATTCATAGTCTAACCCTCACTTAGCTTACCAGTTTCATGAGTCATGCTATTAGCTATTTCATGGTTGTGATTTCTTGGTTAAGTATAGAAGATTTAGGGGTTTCATCTATTATTCTAGATCCTAATTATGCTCATTGTACTAGTCACATAATTAGATCTTAAGAGGTTCACCAGCCTAGGTTTTTCAGAGCCTGAAGTGAAGGAGTGTAGCCTTATAATTGGCCCAGGTTCTGGGTGAACTGTGTCCATTATTGGAGATAGTTTCCCATAGATGCATTCTTGCCTTGCATACTTGGTTATTCAAATTTTGTTAAATTAGGAACCAAAAAATTGTATGTTGTATTAAATTTTACAAAGCTAAGAATAGACTAAATATTAAATGATAGATTTTATCATATTTTTAACTATGTCTTGAGTTTTAGATCATTATTGTATTACATTCAAACAAAATTAATACAAAGAGGAAGTTTTGCATATTTGTGTCTCTGAGTTTTGTCTTCATTTTCATATATCTATTAGTTTGAGATGGAAATGAGCAAAATTATTTGAATTTAATGTAGCTTGGATGAGTTGTATATCATTTCATTTTTGTTTTTAATTCAAGGAGTTAAGTACATTTAGATGCAAATTGATATTGTCATATTGGTTGCACAAGACACATTTTAAAATCAATTGTTTAATTTCTTCAATAAAGAGCAATATTGTTGGTCATTCACTTGTAATAGTTTTCCTTTGAATTATAGCTAGCTACTATAAATCAACGAGTTAATTATAAGACAAAGAAGATTGTTGACCATTTTCTGCTATAAGGGATAGAGCTTATAAGAGGATCATTTAATGAATTAGTATTGAAGAGAAGAATCAAAGAATAAGCCATTTCAATCCTTAGGTGCACCTGCCTTGGCCTTGCAGAGCCTAAAGAGTAGAAAGCCCCTCTGTATTTTGTTGAAATTAGTCCAGAACTAAGATAAATTTTGTTTAATACTAGAGAGAATCTATTGATCTTTTGTATCTTAGTACTATTTTGGAACCTATAGTTCTAAACACCAACAAAGTGGTGACTCTACTGGGGAGTATATAGAAATAAATTAATTCTAAAGTGTTGGGATCTCTGATGTAAGCTATCCATTTATAACCATATATCCTCTAGTTTGTGCCTATGTTTGATATTGGCTCCTTTTCAATGGTAAACCTTTAGAATTTACAAAAATCCCAATACCACAGGAGTCATATGACGAGTGATATGCTTACAAGTGACTTATTTTCCAAATAGTGTTTATATTTCCAAAAATATACAATATTAAAGTCATCTAGGTTGGGTCCCTCTATTAGATCTATTTCTAATACTTTTACCATGAAGTTTCTTGTCTTTTAGCCATTATAGAAAGTTTTTCTCCTAGTGGGTGGCGACTCAGTCATAGGTTTTGCTAACTAGTGCTCATATTAAAGTAAATAAAGGCTGATAGGAGGAAGAATACTAGAGCATATGTGAGGAATAACCCAAATATTCCTTTATATACATAATTAAAAAATATTGGTAAGAAGAATTTTCCTAAGAAGAAGGGAGAATCTAGTCATGCATGGAAACCTAGAGATAATCTTCAATACCAGCCTATAGCTGAGAAAGAAGCCTTGCCCCATAGCTCTGAATCTAAGAGTACTAGGCTTTTAGGAGGCATTTTTACTACACCTTTTTATGAAGATCATTCTTATCAAGAAAAAATGGTGTCATCCATGGGGGATAATACTTTTAGGAGGAATAAATTAGCCTCTTTGACCTAAAAGTATTCAATCAAGCATACCTCATCCTTGCCATGTTCCTTTCATTGAGAGAAACCTTATTGATCTGAGTGACCCTATAGAATCAAAAACAACAACCAAAGTTCCTAATGATTTTCTTACTAAGGTAGAATTTCTTTGAAAAAAGGTTGTTGAGGAAGAGGCCAAATGCATATGTTTGAATAAGGAGAAGGAACAAATTAGCATGAATACTCTCATTGAGAGAGATAATCTATTTAGGAGAATGGTGGTCTTGCAAGAACATAATAAGAAGTTAGAATATAAGTTTGTTCCTTGCATCTAGATCTATTTAAGGATATTAGAGAGATGAGATCCAAGGTTCAAGAATATGAGAAGGTTTTGCAAGAAAAATAAGACCTAGTAGCTGAGTAGAAATGTTCAATTATTTGATCAGAGTTTCTTGGAGAGTATAGAGGAATGGGGAGAGAGACTACCTATATAATGGTGGACAAGGGTATGGTAGGGATTCTATCCCTATTCTAATGCAAATTTTTTTATCTAATGACATTGCACACATTTTTTGAATATGATAGGGCGTGTAATTGAAAGAATACCTAGGAATGTCAAAAAGGTAGTTAAGCCCAATTTATGACTTGATGAGGGAAAAAAGATAGGGTATGACTAGGGAAGTGTTTTCCTTTTTGAGGATTATATTGTTATTAGGGTTTATGGATACTCTCAGCCACCTCAACTTCTCCCAAAGTATGTTTAAGAGAAACTAGGATTTATAGAAGTTTTTGGTAGTTAATTTCATTACATAGAGAATATTTAGGCTGAATTGTCAAAAAGGGCACATTTTTGTGTAGATGTACTAAAGTAGGAGATTTTGAGATATGGAAGAATGATATTAAGGAAATTGATGCTTTCTTGAGAAATTACAAATAGCCAATTGCCCCTGCTAGAACCAATGACCCTACAATATAGTTAGGAATGCTTTGAAGTAGATGAGGGGATATAACTTGCCTCCAACTAAAAGTTTATGGGAGGAGGATGTTATTTCTGGTTTTTTGAATGAGGATTTCTATAGGGAGAGGATGATTAAATTTAGAGATGTTTTGAGTTTTGAATAGGAGATGAAAAAGGTGGATTCCATTTGAGGGATTTTATCTTGAGTTAGACTATTAGTCTAGATTTGACAAGTGCATTCAGAACTTTGATGAAATTTCATCTCAAGTGTCTGACAAAATAAGAAAGAAGGTGGATCCTAAGTCTTTTGATCAAGATATAATTATAGAGGAAAATGATGATGAGAATTAGGCATAATTTTCACAATGGGCTCAATAGAGAAGCAAGAAGCAAAAGATGGTAGAATTCCTAGAAAAGTCCAAGGAGAAAGTCTTATAGATTCTACCAAGAAGAAGTCAATGTTTTGACACTACAACAAGAAGTTAATTTCTTAGGTCACTAAGGATGAACAAAGGAAAAAAAATATGGAGCCTCACAATCAAATTCTTGATGATAGAATTATTGAGGCAAATGAATTCATGAGTGATGAGAATTTTGTCAAAATAGATGAATTCAAGAGATTTTTGTTCAAATTGAAGAATAATGAGTTGTCTCTATAGATATAGCTAGGTGACTTAGATAAACTAGTTGCTAAAATGGATAAAAGACTACATATGTATGACCCTACTACTAAGACCCTCACTATAGAAGAGACTAGAGAGATGATATAGAGGAGTAGCATGATTATACTCCTAGGTTGGGATATTAGTTCATCATTCTTAATGGATCAACTGAGGAGGAAAGCAAATACTATCTCATTTGAAGATGAGAATCAACTAGAGGAATTGAGAGGGTCTAGGTATAACATAGATGCCTAAACTATGGAAACATGGAGTTTATCTCTAGAGAACTAGAAGCCTACTCTTATGGAGATTAAAGAGTCCCCTAGAGGAAATGTAATATTTTGGAATGTGCACTCTACTTCTAGCAATCTAATTTATGGATAGTTAAATACAACATCATTTCTTGGAAAGAACATGAAAAATGTTCTTGCAGAGAAGCTGGAAGAAGAATACAAGTAGTACATTAAAACCAGGAGGAATTATGAAGAAGAAATGAAAAACACCAATGTGTTAAAGTAGAGGAATCTCAAATTAGAAAATGAGATAGTGGTCTTGAAAAACACTGATAGGTCAACCACTAAAATTGAAGACAAGGGCATACAAATAGAGGGTCATTCACCTAAGATAGAAGGTATGGTAGGTCAAGAAAAGGGAGTGGATGAAGGGGAGTTGGATTCCAACAAGGTAATAGAAATCAGAACCATCAAAAACTTGCTAAGTCACAAGGTAAATTCTTTGAAATTGGTTTCTCAAAATGTGGATAGCAACTTTCTTATTTTGTAGGAGGCAAATATAACTATTCTGAAGCAATTGCCTTGTTTTATCCCCTATTTACCACATGGGGCCCCTACACCCAATTCTTTGTGAACCTTGTGCCCATGATTACTTGGAATGACCTACCAAAGGGGTGAGTTATTACTATTAGAAAGTTAATTTTGTACCCAAAACTTTGGATAATGATGGAAGAGTCAAGGAATGGCTAGAATGGTCATCCTCCTTTGATGACATCTTGAATCACTCTAGTTTGATGGCCTACTACAATGGCGAGGTTGATACAATAGTATTCTATGATTTAATTGACATATTATATAAACTAGAGTCAGAGATGAGTAAAATAACTACAAAGGTTAAGGCTATGACAGATGCTACATGGAACAAATAGCTTAAGGAAATAAATGTTGGTAGTGGGCTAGTGTTCCTTGTAGGGTTTGTGACATGGCTTAACTACCTCTTGTAGTTCTATAAGACTATTGGTTGTATCATACATTAAAAGGTATGTCTTTTGCTACAATGGCAACCTTGTCCTTTCTAACAATTGGTATTAGAGATTGGTCATAGGTTCAAATCCCACAAGCCACGATGAATGATGCTGGGAGGGGGATTGTTGGTAGTGGGCCAACATCCCTCATAGGGTTTGTGACATGGCTTAACCACCTCCTATGGTTCTATAAGAATATTGGTTGTATCATGCATTAATAGGTCAATCTTTTGGTGCAATGACAACCCTATCCTTTCTAACAATAAATGGTATTAGAGATGCCACCTAGCCTAATGTGGACACCGATATATCTATATAGTTAAAGGTAGAAGAGATAAAGTGAAGAAAAGGCAAAGAAAGCAATAGGTTGTTAAAGTACCAATATATTTATGCTGAAGACACTTGAGGAAAGGGTCACCTACCAATTTTGCAACCGTTTCCCCAAATTTTCATCTAATATAGAGAATGTTTTATAAATTTACAATGTAATAATATATTTGTATTTGATTTCAAAATATTTTTTGACATGTTTCATCTCATCTGAAGCTTTTTGCAATTCTTATCTATAAAATGATTTCTATGATGGGGAGTGAGGGTCTAAGTCCTGTAGAACTTTTAGTTTTTATGTTATTTACAATTGGTCATGGTTTTTGGTTTCAATTGTATATTGTATTTAATTTTTCAAATATAAGGATATAGTGAATATTTAAAGATAGAGTTTGTCAAATTTTGAGTTATGTCTTGAGTTTTACATCAATACTTTATTACATTCAAAGAAAATTAATGCAAAGAGGAAATTCTGCATATTTGTGTCTTTGAGTTTTGTCTCCATTTTTATTTATCTGTTATTTTGAGATTGAAATGAGAAAATTTCTTTCAATTTAATGTAGTTTTGATGAGTTATAAATCATTTCATTGTTGCTTTTAATTTAAGGAGTTAAGTAAATGTTTCCATGAATCAATAGGGTTTCTAGGTATATGGGAGGGATATCATAAGAATGGAATTCAGGGTTAATAGTTGATATGTTTAATTACAATTCAATTAAAATAGGTCAAGGGTTATTGGTTTGACTCTATATAAAAATAGATAAGACACTAGTCATTAATTTAGATGCAAATTGATACTGTCATATTGGTTGCACAATACACATTTTAAAATCAATTGTTTAATTTCTGCAATAAAGAACAATATTGTTGGTCATTCACTTAGTTGTAATAGTTTCCCTTTCAAATATAGTTGGCTACTATAAATCAAGGAGTTAATTACAAGTCCAAGAAGATTTTTGAACATTTTTCTACTATAAGGGATAGAGCTAATAAGAGTAACATTTAATGAATAAGTATTGAAGAGAAAAATAAAAGAATAAGCCATTTTCAATCTATAGGTGCACCTGCATTTGCCCTACAGAGCCTAAAGAGTAGAAAGCCCCTCTATGCTTTGTTGAAGTTGGCATAGATCTAAGAAAAATTATGTTGAATATTGGAACTATCCAAATCCTTAAGCATCTATTGATGTTTTGCATCCTGATACTATTTTTGAACCTATAGTTCAAAAACACCAATAGTAGGCACATTCCCTTGATTTTGATTTTGTTGCCCAACATAGGTTGCTCTAGTAGGTACTATATTGTTATTAGCTCTTAGATCAGGCAGTGTTGGATGAAAAGAAGGAAGAATCCCATCAATCATAGGTTCCTTTTAGTTATGTAGATTGTAAGTATTTTGATTATCATTTTGAAAAGCTAACATCTCTTTTGTTTGAGGTTTTGATTCTTGACTGAACAAAAAAAGTGAATTCTTCACTAGCTTGTTGTTCCATTTTAGGACTTTGTGGAAGATTGTAAGATTCTAACATAATAGAATTGTATTATATAGAAGACTTTTTATTATTCCCTTGTGAATTCTGGTTCATTTCTTGATTTCCATTGAAATATGAGCCACCATCATTAGGAACATTTTGATTATTGTCATACTAGTTGATGTCCATAAATTTAGCATTTTTTTTATTATCAATAGGGATGCTTCCATTGTTTGGATGAGTATTCTATTGTCGATTCTTCCTTTGGAAGTCATTGTTGTGATCTAGAGGATTGTAGTTATTCATTGCATTATTATTTCCCACATTGTTATTGATCCGATGGATAATTTTAGTGAAAATTGAAGTGTCTTCAAATCTCCAAATTTTTGCACCATCAAAAAGATATCAGTGTCTTGATTCCAATGCAACTTGAATGGAGCAAAAAGGAGTCCGCTCGTGCAAGTTACACTCAGTCAAAATTTTGGTCAACAGGTAGACCAGAGGGCTAGATAAGGGGAAAAATCAAACCATCTTGAAAGTGGTCAACAATGGATTTCAAAATGAAGAGCCTGATGAGAGCTTTCCAACGGTGTTTGTTTCGTCAAAAATAGACTTCATATGTGAAAGTTATGGCCATTTGAATTTTGGAGGCAAAATGTAATAGTGATGATGTCATCATGATATCAGCAGCTCAGGTGATGACACATGTCAAAAATATGAGCAAATAAAATAGTGCCACATGGCACCTCGAGCTCAAATTTGGTGGTTTAAAAATTCATTGAGGAGGTTTGAACCTCCAACCTCCCATTTACCACTTTCCCTCCTTGCCACTAAACCACATGGAGCATTTAACAGCTTTGTAACAGATTTCTTATTTAATCTATGGATGCCGCCAAAGCACTTGATGAGGTTTGAACCCATGACCTTTTGGGTATGGCAAAATTATGATTACCATTGTGCTACGCGTTGGACTTGAAGAGCATGTGGCAAAGTTTCTATTTAACTTTTGAAACAAACAAACCACCCACTCTTCAAATAGGGCTTATTTGTTATTTTATTAATAACTAAACCACAAATTTGTATATGGTTATTCGAAGGGGGAAATTTTTTTTATACCCTTAATTGGTTTTGAGCCAATTTAAGAAAATTATTTTGTATAAAAAGGGGGGTAGGATGTCATTTGGAGGCAACTGAAATTAAGGGAGACTTGGTGAGAAATTGCTCTTGGTGAAGTTTTCCAAAGGAATAGGGAGATTTTTTTAAGGAGATTTTTAGAGCCATTTTTGTACTTCGGAGAATTGCTATGTTGTCGAAGTGCTAGAAGAAATGGTCTTGGTGCATAATTGTAATTGATTTTTGGAGAACTAATCAGATTGGTCGTACTCTATTGGAGCCAAATCGGAGACATAGTCACGTTAGTGGCGAACTCTGAAATCAAAGTTTGTTTGCACTTTCTATCTTCTTCTCTCTCTCAATTCTGTTTATTTCACCTCAATTTTTTTGAGTTTTGATGCTTAATTTCATTTATGTATAAATGTATTAAGACTTCCGCTAAGTTGTGTTTTTAATTAAGCATTGAATACTACAATTAGTCTGGATCTGTCCATCAGATCAAGTGGTATCAGAGCCTAGTTGACTATTATTGCAGTTGTTTTCTTGAATGCTAACAAGATCCAGGATTCAGAAGGGAAAAGGAAAGCTTGAAGAATTTAATCCTAAGATTGGGAAGTGAAGAACATTTTTGAAGATGTCTATTTCTGGAATGGAGGTTCCTGATGAGATCAGTGAGCAGGAATTTCAAAGAGCATTCCTCAAGATGAAGGCTAAGGTGGACATTCCTTTTCAAGAAAGACAAGAATAGAAGGAACCTAAAGGAGGTTCGTTGAAGTAAGGAGATCATGAAGACAAGAAAGGGAAACATCATGGAGATGGTGATAAGCAACAAGATCCACCCTCTTCTTCTTCTCCTCCCTCTTCTCCTTCTTCTCCATCTTCTCCTCATTTTACTTCTTTTGACCCTTTCAAGAGTGGGTATAAGCCTAAGATCAAACTGGATGTAAAATTTGACTTGCCTAAGTATTGTGTTGAACTTAATACTAAAAAATTGGATGATTGGATTCAACAAGTAGAAGTCTACTGTAGAGTCTAGAACCTATTAGATGATGTTGATAGGATTCAATTAGCTACTCTTTAGTTAGGAGGTACAACTTTAACTTGGTGGGAGAGTAAGACTAAGGTAGAAGTTTCACAACATGGTAGAGTCAGTTTAACTTGGACAAAGTTTGTTAATGCTCTTAAAAAGTAGTTTTATCCCTTAGGACATATGCAATAGTTAATGATGGACTAGAAAATGTTTAGGCAAGGGAAAGATCAAACGGTCCAAGAGTATACCCATGAATTTAGGAAAAGGGCTATTGCTTTGAATGTTCCTTTGTACACCCAGGATACTTTTTTGAAGTACATAGGAGGTCTTCATTCCTACCTTAGACATTCTATTTTGGTATTGAACCCTTGTAATTTAGATGAAGTGTCTATTTAAGCTACACACTTAGAGTCAAGGGGTAAAGGATCATTTATTGATAAGTTTGATAATGATGTAAATAAATCTTCTAAGAATGCAGAGACAGAGAAAGGAAAGAAGGCAGCTACAGTTAAGAAGGATGAGAAACTTTCTTGCACTCATTGTGATAGGAAGGGTCATGATGAAGAACATTGTTGGAAGTTGCATCCTGAATTGAAGCCTAAGTGGGCTCAAAAATTTGATCAGAAATAGAAAGGTGGAGAAAGCAGCAAATTTTGTTTTGGATCTTGGTTTAGATTCATATGATGAGACTAAGATAACAACTATGGGTTTGAAAGGTAAAGCTCCTATTTCTAGTGTTTTTGTTGCTAGTTGTGCTTCTACAGTAAATGATTTGTCTGAAGATAAGACAAGGAATGAGCTATTTCATTTAAGGGTTGTTTCTAAGAACACTAAAATTGATGGACTCATAGATAGTGGTTCTCAAGTGAACTTGATCTCTGAAAGTATTGTAAGAAAATTCAGATTGAAAACTACATTACATAAGAAACCTTATCCACTAGGCTGGATTTGTGAAAATGATAAGTTCCAAGTAACAAGACAATGCACCTTAAGATTTGCAATCACTAGTAAGTTTGTGGATGAAGTACAGTTTGATGTGGTTCCACTGGATATATGTGGGATAGTGCTTGGCATCCCTTATCTTTATGATCAAAAAGCAATTTTCTATAGGGAGAAGAATCATTATCACTTGTTTAAAGATGGCATTCAGTATATTGTACATTCTCATAGGATTAAGATTGATCATTCTTTTGCAAACACAAGGAAGTTAAAGAGGGTAATTAATGCAAGTAAAGAGTTAACTCTTATTTCTATTAGTACAGGTGGTTCTACACTTGAACTTGGAGTAGCTAACCAAGGTCAGATGTTTCAGGATGCACCTATAGTACAGCATGAGGGAATGATGATTAAAAGCATTGATGGTTCCTTGGGTAAAAATGTTCCTATTGTGAAGGATCGATATGTTGTTGATTTATTCTCTTTCATTTTTTCATTATTGTTCAGCTTGATGCTAGTCAATGTTTGTTGGTTAGTGGCTACGACAATTGATGTAGATGCTTATGGAAGTGATAGAATAATGTTTATGATCAACAATGTTGTTGCAGTCTTCATTTTCACTTTTGGAGGTTCAAAAGGTCTTCACTAGGGAGGCCTGATCTGATGGATAATTTCAGTGAAAATTGAAGTGTCTTCAAATCTCCAAATTTTTGCACCATCAAAAAGATCTCAGTGTCTTGATTCCAACACAACTTGATCGGAGCAAAAAGGAGTCCATTTGTGCAAGTTACACTCAGTCAAAGTTTTGGTCAACAGGTAGACCAGAGGGCTAGATAAGGGGCAAAATCAAACCATCTCAAAAGTGGTTAACAATGGATTTCAAAATGAAGAGCCTAATGAGAGCTTTCCAACGACATTTGTTTCATCAAAAATGGACTTCATATGTGAAAGTTATGGCCATTTGAATTTTAGAGGCAAAATGTATTAGTGATGATGTCATCATGATATCAGCAGCTTAGGTGATGACACATGTCAAAAATATGAGGAAATAAAATAGTGCCACATGGCACCTCAAGCTCAAATTTGGTGGTTTAAAAATTCGTTGAGGAGGTTTGAACCTCCAACCTCCCATTTACCACTTTCCCTCCTTGCCACTAGACCACATGGAGCATTATCAACTTTGTAAAAGATTTCTTATTTAATCTATGGATGCTGCCAAAGCACTTGATGAGGTTTGAACCCATGACCTTGTGGGTATGGCAAAATAATGATTACCATTGTGCCACGCATTGGACTTGAAGAACATGTGACAAAGTTTCTATTTAACTTTTTAAACAAACAAACCACCCACTCTTCAAATAGGGCTTATTTGTTATTTTATTAATAACTAAACCCCAAAATTGTATAAATGCCAAAATGTAAAAATGGCAAAGGGGGTTATTCGAAGGGGGTGTTTTGTTTTATACCCTTAATTAGTTTTGAGCCAATTTAAGCAAATTATTTTGTATAAAAAGGGGGGTAGGATGTCGTTTGGAGGCAATGGGAATTAAGGGAGACTTGGAGAGAAATTGCTCTTGGTTAAGTTTTCCAAAGGAATAGGGAGATTTTTTTTAGGAGATTTTTAGAGCCATTTTTGTACTTCAGAGAATTGCTATGCTGTCGAAGTGCTAGAAGAAATGGTCTTGGTGCATAATTGTAATTGATTTCTAGAGAACTAATCAGATCGGTCATACTCTATTGGAGTCGACCTAGAGACATAGTCACATTTGTGGTAAACTTTGAAATCAAACTTTGTTTGCACTTTCTATTTTCTTCTCTCTCTCTCAATTCTGTTTATTTCACCTCAAGTTTTTTGAGTTTTGATGCTTGATTTCATTTATGTATAAATGTATTAAGACTTTCGCTGAGCTATGTTTTTAATTAAGCATTGAATATTGCAATTAGTCTAGATCCATCCATCAGATCCGTTATTTCCATTGAAATTCTTGTTTTAGTTCTGACTATAGTTGTTGTTGTAATGGGTTGTATTTGTTCCTTGAAAGTTGTTGTTCTACCCTTATGAAAACTTCTACTAGATTAATCCATTGGTAATTTGAGATAGTTTTCTTCATTTGACCAATCTAAAATGTGACATTATTTTATGGTTCAACGGACGTTGCTACCTTTTTCTCAAAGAAAGAAACTTTTGGAGGTTCATATCTTGGGTAAGTCATGGCTATAACTAGTATAGTTGGTTCCTCTTCTAGTAGGATTGGATTCCTTGGGATGAATTGACAAGCCATTATTGGTGTTCTAATAGGATATGTTGGTATCATTGTAGTCACTTGAACTAGAACCATCAATCCTCCTCCATTAGGATTTTCTTTTTTGGTAAAGGTAATTGCTTTGTTGAAGACCATTTCTAAGGAGTCAATGTTTATAGTAGGTATCCTTCGTAGAAAGATAGTCGTGAGATGGTCCATAACATTAAGATAAATTTGGATTGCATCTTCAACTAGTATAATATAGGGTGTTTTCAACTTCTGGTAAGCTATATGAAATTGATGATTGAAATGTGAAATTTTCTTTACTAGATCCATTTTGATTAATATGAATTGATGATTTATCATAGTTGGGCTGAGAACAGTTTTTAATTTTTCTACGAACAATTTTTCAAAGGAGGCTTAGTTTTGGATACATTCTGGTGGAAAATTCACATACTAGTTAAAGGTAAATTCTCCCAATGAGTATGGAAAAAAAAAGAGGACCACATTTTCATATTGAATTTTCTTTTGATTACATATTTCTTTAAATAATTTGATATGGTCCTCAGTTATTTGTGTTTCTTTTTAGATTAACCTTGGGCAAAATTTCTTAGGATTCTTAGGAAGGTCATTAAGTGCACCTTGAAAGTTAATTGATGAAATAGCTACATTTTCAAAAAATTCCATTGGTGGATGATTTTGTGGAATGATACGGGGAGGTTGGTTTAGAGGTGGAACTGAAGAAGAGGAAATTTAGAATGGAAGTGGTAGAATTCTTGGCAGTCCCTTGTCATTGCAAGGCTTACAAAAGTAACTAAGTTCTAAGAAATTTGGCTCACTATCTGAAGATCTTAAAACTTGCTAAAATGGAGATGGTGGATTAGGATCTTCCAACTTGCATCAATTCTAGAAAAAGTAGAGCTTTATAGAAGCACACTCTCTCAATATAGTGCACCTGTACACCTTCTGATAATTCTAGATAGATTTTTTTTTGAAGTTCCAAAAACAATAGAATTCTTTTTAAATGAGCTATTTTCTCTTCTAAATTGTTTGAGGCCCTCTTCTAGCACTGCTTCTATTGAGCTATCATTTTGCATGATGCTGAATGACAAGAATTCTTTTGAAATCCTCTCTTGAAAAGATAATCTATGATCAACTCCAAGGTTCTAAGAGATCTTGCAACCTACTGTAATCCACTCAATTGAAGATAAACATGTTTATTCATGAGGAGGCCTTTTCTAGTTTGACCAATGTTTGATGAGATGTTTGATTTTCTATTTAGAAAAGTAACCACTATGAGATATGTTTTTGTTATTTTCTATTTTATGATGAATGCAAATTATCAATGCAACTATATGAATTCTTATTCTAACTACGTGTTAGCAATGAAAATAACTTGGAAGGGAGATTCTTAATAGACATAAACCATGGTAACAACACATCTACAAGTCAAATCATCAAAAAGGTCAGGTAGGAAACAAATGAAAATAGTAGCAACATTTCCTCAATTCTATTAATGCAATCATCGATCGGAACTCAATAATAACCTATAGATGTTTCACTTTTCATCAAATCACAAGGCCATGGAAAGTGCACTCAAGAAAAACAAGAAGCTATGTAGGAACAATCAATGATCTTTTCTCCAACTCTGTATGTTAGCAGTATTTGTTAACACGAGGCAAATACTAGAACTAAAAGATGACACAATCAAATCAACACAACTAAACCATTGGCTCCATAATTATTCATGAACATTAATTCACAAAAATAATACACTCTAGAAAGAATAAATACTCTCAAAATGAGAGCAATAATAATAATGGCCTAGAGTACATATTACATCCATGTATTTATAAGAAATCATCCCCTTCCTTTGTGTTAGGAGAGAGAGCTCTTAAAATGCAACTCATGCTAAAAATAATCTAAAAAAATCTATTTATATACAAATTAACTCTCTAAATGGTGATAAGTAGGTCTCTACCCCAATTTATCCTCATTAATGGGTACGTGAGCCTTTAGATGAATTAAAACAATGAAAGAAGAAGTAAATATGAAGAAGGAAGCTACAAGAGGATCTAAGTGTCATTGGAAGCTCTAAAATTGGAAGCTTGACCTTCTCTAAATGTTTCTTGGATTTGAACTATCATCAAAATGCATTCTAAAAATGCACATGCACACCTTGATGAGAGGTTCTTAAAATGGACAATTTTCCTAAGTGTCAAAATTGAATTTCTAGCATCTTATTTTTCTTTGCCTTTATACCAAAATGATGTATGGATGTTTACTCTTGAATTTCTCACTTATCTCTATTACTTGAGTGGCTTCTAGAAAATTCAAAGCCCATATTTATCCTTAATAGTTTGTTGCTAATTATTGACCTCTATCTAGGTTGTTGTAAAATCCTCAAGTTTGGTGTCCAACTCCAACAATACCTCCTCAGTCTTGAATGCTTTCCTGATATCTTCATCTGATGAAGCATCTTTGAAAGTTTCGTACAATTTTTGGACCACTGATTGCACCTAGTTGAGTTTGGTTTTTGATGCATCTTCAAAAATCTTCAAAAATTGATCAACTCAAAATCCTAGTTCACAATGGACACAAACTTATCCATACTTGACTGAATATGGTGTAATAGGTTCAAATTTCTCTATATTATCTATACGTCTTTCTCCTCAAAACTATCATGCCATTACTAAAATGCTTCCATAAATGGATCCAACTATACATTCCCTTTTTCAATCCTCTTCAATACTGTATAAAGAGTGATCTTTGTATTGTTTAGATCTATTGGACCCACAACTCCATGCAAATATCCTCTTAGAAGTTCATTCCTTTTCCTCAACATAATCAACCTGGACTCATCATGGTCCATGTGCCTAAACACTTCCTTCATGACCATAGTGATCATTACTTTTGTAGTATCTAGCATGGGCATTCCTAGCATGACCTCTTTGATTTGGTAATCCTTAGGAATCAGTTCCTCTATGCCAAAGTGTAGAGGAGGGATATATGTGTGCAATCAAGTCCTGATCTTGATTCTTCATAATGAAGGCTAGTGATTGTGCTTCACCCGTAGGTGGCTTAGGCTTTTTTATAGCTTTAATTAGTTCTCTCATTTCCTCATCAACAGTTAGATCCAAGTTCTTCTGCCAAAAACAACCTCCCTTTTCAACCATTCTAATGTGGTGTCCATTGGAGATATATGTTTTACTGAAGAGGTGGTTTCTACTATAGCCCCTTTCCCATATCAGCCCTCATTGGAGTCTTCTCCTTTTGAGAAAGATCAATAGTTGGAGTCTTTGTATCTATTTGGGCTAAGATCCTAACCTCTATATCATGAGTAGTATTCTAAGACTCTTTAGGTATTTTCCCCTCCTCTAATTCTTCATCGGCTTGTAGTTTTTTAGGTTATCCTTCCTCTTCTATTTATCCTTCTATTTTTGTAGTATAAAAAGTGGTGTTTTTGAGCCTTTATCCAAGAAAGACAAATCCTAAGATGGTGGTGGTGGTATTCCTAGAAGTCCTTAAGGTAGAGGTGGTAATTAATTCAATTCCTCTCCTAGAGATTTATTCATGGGTTTGTCTCTTATCTTTTCACTGACCATCTTAGTGCCTAATGACATAAAGTCAAAATTAGAGAGGTCAAAGACATATGTTTCTTTCCCCTCCATATCATCAATCCATTATTGTTGTTCATCTTCTGATGTGGGCACTTGAATAGGCTCTTTTAGGGTAGAAGGAGGCATGACAGTTGAGATTCTTCTCCTCTCTTGTACTATATCCCTAGTAGAACAAGTTATTTGACTCAAGGGAACATATTTGATCTCATCCCCTTCTTCTTTTTCCACCTTAGCTTCATGGATTTCCTTTGACACTTGTGGGGGTAGACTGTTTTTATTCTTCAATTTTATTCCTTGTATCCCTACCATAGTGGGTTTGATCCTAGCCTTTTTAGGAGACAAGGGGGAGTATTTTTCCTCTATAACTATTAGTGGCACCTTTTTCCCTTCTTCTACCTATTAACCATGCACTTGTTCTTCATTTGGGGGTGCTTATGGTTCTTAGCTAATTTCTTGTTTAGGCTCTTACACTTTAGGTTCTTGAGCTTTAGGCTCAAATTTCTCTTTACTAGACACCGTCCCCCTAAAGTACTCAACCTCCCTCTCATGTTGATGTACTATTTATTTTCTCACAAGGGATTGAGAAGGAAATGTTGGTACTATAACGTTTGCACCTTTACTATTCACTAGTTGTGTTGTGGCTTGAAGAGGGATAGCCTAAGGAACTAGATCAAGTTTGAAAGGCTTCTTGATCCAGTCCTTTGTTAACTAAATTATGTGTTGGGCTATGTGATAAATATCTTCATTTTCATCCCTCCTAATCTCCATATTCATAATTGACCTATCATAAATCTTGTTCCTATTGTAAAGAGGATCTAAGATGTCTTTTATGTCTTTCTCAAGGGCCTTTAATGAGATCATCTTGAGCACCTTTTTCGCAAAATATAGAGGCATCTAACAATGATCCCTTATGTGGATATCATATTCAACTATAACATTAATCCAACGGTCCTCTAGTGAATCTTTGTGTAAGAACTACTTCCTTGCCAGATGTTGGACCATATCTCTATTGTCAAAGTATGGTGAGGGGAGTTGTACTCTTCTAGGGGTTATTGATCCCATTCTAAATCTAGCATGGAAATATACTACTTTTGTTTGACTTTAAAAGAATCAATTATCATGGACCAAACCCATGTCTTCTTGTGATGTTTTCTCACTCTGTCATATGCAAATGTGAGTTTCCTAGCAATCCCCAAAAAAATGAGCCTTTTTGATGGATACTTAGGAGCTTCTTTGGATTCTCCAATGTACCTTCTACCCTTAGGTAGGTGAATGTTTTGAATTGGATGTAGTATGGGCATATCTTTGTGATCCTAACCACTACTTCCATTGACATCCTTTTGGCATTATAACCCTCTATGAATCAAATAATTACAAATAAAAAACCATCATTCACCATCCTATATTGCACTTTCTTCTGAGAGTTTCTTCTTCACTAGTTGTGCATACACAACATAGAGCTAAGCATTCCCATCTTGCATGACTCCCTTTTCATAAATTTTTGGGTAGAGTATGGTCCTTTCCACTAGTAAGTACACCATGTATGATGTCATATAGAATCTTGGGTCAGATTTCATGGCTATGAGCTGCTCATGCAGATTATCACTAAGGATTGTATCCCAATCTATTGGCATTATTTTTGTCCTAATAGTATCAATAAAATGGACCATCCATGTGTCAAGATTTCCAAACATAGGGATTCCCATTGCTTTGCATAGAATCAAAATTGTGTAACCAATATCATCCTTTATGTAGCCTCATGGCATATCCACTTTGCCAAATTTGTGGCCTTTTGGTGTTTTGTCTATCAGAAGGAAGATTAAATCATCTCCTTTTTTTTCTTTTGATTCTCGCAATACCATCTTTCTACCTAGTCATAAGTTATCTTCATATATTGACTGACACTTGGGAGATAGAATACTTTCTCAATATTCCTAGGCAAGAGGTCCAAGAGTATCTCCCTTGTGAAACTCTTGACAACCTTTCCTTTAGACATGTAATGTTCCACCAAGCTAATAATAAAATATAATGATTTTTCTAATGTGGGATGTGATGCTACACTGAATAAACCTAATTGCATAAGAATTGACACCATTGGGGATCATTCTTTTGGCCTATTCCAAATGGTGAGGAAGGTGTTCCATACAATGTGACTAAGCTCAGTGTCTCTGATTTTGAAATGTCCATCTTGAAAGCAAGATTTTCTTGGTGCACCTTGGTAATTGAAAACAACTAATTTAGGAGCTATATTTTCTCTAAATGAGAATAATTATGATGCAATTTTATCTGCACAAGAAAGAAGATATTAGTTTAGAAAAGTAAAAATAAGATAAAAAACAAACCCTAATAGATCAAAACCTAGCACAAATTCACCCAAAATAGCCAAAAATAGTGAACCTTCCCCTTCAAATCCATGTCATGTAGATTATCACACCTAGAGCACCCTTATAGTTGTTCTATGTATGCTAAATAGTCCATGTTGGCCATTTGAGCATAGTTGTGCAACTCATTGAGGTGCACACATGCGTATGTATCCAATTGTGCACATACACTATGGAAGTGCTTTTTTTGGGGAGATAAATTAGTTTATTTCCTTATAGTTTTCTTATGTGTACAAGGGTGTGCACATGTGCACCTTGATGGGGAGTTCATTAAAAAAGGTGTGCATGTGCACACCATTTCATTAGGTTCTTTATTTTATTAGCTTTAGGTTTTAGTTGAACAAAGGTGTGCACATCTGCACCTTGAGGAGGTGCACATGTGTGCACCTACTAGTGTCTATTCTAACCTTATTTTGTGGTTTCGGTTGGTGGGTGAGTGCACATGATGGGGTGCATAGGTGTGGAGACTAGGGAAGTGTAGTTGCAAGGGTGTGGAAGTGTGGTAAAGACTGGAGTGTAGAGAAGAATGAACAAGGAGAGGGGGATCCAAGGTTTATATAGGCCCCAACCCCCAGGTATGCACCCTCTAGAGGTGTACACATGTACACATGCACATGTGTGCATATCCTAAGTGAGATGAGTGTGCACTTGCACATTAAGCACACTTGTGCACATAAATAAGGTACACATGTGCTAGTGTGCTAGTGCACTCTTTTGCACTAATTTACTTAAAATATCTAATTTTCCCCTAAATTTAACACCCCAAACTTCCTTAGCTAGAGACTTGGGCTTGATCTAGACTCTTGGGGAACTAGGAGAAAAAAATTTATTATAGGGGTCCCTATTTCTTGGAGAAATGGGGTCTACATTGTGAGACCACGATAGTATTTAGTGAAGAAAGATCTTCAAAAATTGAAGATAATGGCAACTTCATCAATTAGTAAAATTTTGCAAGGGGTTAGTACAATTCAATTGGTGAAAAGTGACATTTGTCCTCTACTAAAGTTTCATGTTATTCTAGAGATTTTTCTGAAAGGAGACTCAATGGGTGTGCTTTTTGGATACAATTGATTAATTATGCATTATCTTTGATGTTACACAAATGTCATATCATTATCAGTTAGTATATGCTAAGCTCACTCAAGCAGTGAAGACAATCTTTTGTGTCTATCGAGCATTCCTATGTTGCCTAGTTCAAAAGATAGTGTCTACCAAGTTCACTTGGGCATCAAAGGAAAGTATATAAATGATGAGTGTTAATCAAGATCTCTTAGTTAATGAAGGAAATTTGGATGGAATTAGTGCCAACTGAGCTCACTGAGTTGCCAAAGGATTTTTGCAAGTTTTCAGTGTTAACCAAGCTTCTATTGGTTAACACAAGAAATCATTTCTAATTTAGTTTCAATCAAGTTGGGTTGGCTAACAAAGGATTTTTTTATTTTGGCATATTAAGCTTAATTGATTTATCTATCGGTTCTAGCTGATTGAGGTGATGAATATTAATTATTCTAGGTTGTATTTGAGCTGACTTGACAATATGAAAGATATAAGGTCAAGTTGTGGTTTCAAAGTGTGAAAGTATGAAGATGTTTTTGAAGATTTAGAGATGAGAAGAGGAAGCAAATTTAAAGGATAAGTAGAATATCCTTGTGGAGTAGAAAAGATATATTTGATCAAGAAGGATCCAATACAAGCTAGAATAGAGATTTTTAATCAGCAATTCAATTGCATTCAAATTAGGTCATCTCATTTTTAGTCTCTAACCATTGTAGCAGTGATCTAAATCTCCTAATAGAGTCAGAATAACAATTATTTGCAAATCCTCTAACAAGGTGGCAGTTCTATTGAATTTTCTTAAGACCTCTAACAAGGCCACTCCTAATAGGATGATTAGATCCTTTCACAATATCACACCTAACAATGTGTTTTGTAACCTTTAATAGGGTGTGCTCCTAGTAGGGCTCACTTCAAAAGAGTGAAAATAGCAACTAGTTGCAATTGGTGATTTTTCCCAAATTGGTTTTCCACATTAAATATTGGTGTCAAATGTGTTCATGCTATTTTATTTTATGTGTTCACAACTAAGTTAAAGTAATGGTAATCATAGATAACATCTAAAGTTTGTATGTTAAGCAGTTATTGAGCACATTCAATAATTACTGAGTTGCAAAAGTTTATGTGTGTTTACTGAGCATTGATAGTATTCAATTTTTAGATTGTATTATTGTATTGACATCTAAGGGATCTGGAATTTATTTTAGTAATAACTAATTCATCCATCCCCTCTCAGTTAATCCTCTTATATTTCCAACAATTGGTATCATAGCTTTTGGTGCTTGCAAAGAAGGTTTCAAGGACATAAGCTAAAGATCAATATGTCTTATAAAAGAAACATTCCCAAGCCGAATAGAGACAATTTTACAGCATGGCAAGGACTTATGAGGTTACACTTGGTTACCATCAATGACTTAGGATGTAAATATATTGATACTGAATACAAGACTCCCACTAGAACATTATTTGTTGAAGATATTGCTAAAAAGAACAATCATAAGATCATGATGATTGATATTGCATCTACTCTTAGTTATGCTGAATTTGATGATATCAAAGACTACAAGATAGCTCATGAGATGTAGATCAAGTTAAAAGACATATATGGAGGAGATGAAAATGTAAGAAGAGCTAAGGATGAAAGTCTTAGAGGTTATTTTGATTAGATGAAAATGAGAGAAGATGAGAACATTGCAAAATATGCGAAAAGGATCAAAGCAAGTGTAAGTGCAATGAAAGCATCAAGAGGAGACATTGAAGAGAAAATAGTTGTAAGAAAGGTACTTAGAATTCTTCTTCTTATTTATGCAATTAGAGTATCTTCTATTCAAGAGATGAGATGTGATCCGAATAATAAAATATCTTTGGATGCTCTAGTTGGAAGATTGATAACTTTTGAGTTACATAACTTTGATAACTATGTTCCATTTTAAAGGTTATTGAATCTACTTTTAAAGCTAAACTCACTCATAGAAAAAGGTAAGAAATTAAAGTCTAGTCAATTAAGAAGTGAAGAAGAAGAATCAGAAGAAAGTTTAGACAGTGATCTTGAAGTTTTTTGAGCCCTACTTGCAAGGAAGTATTCAAAAGGTAGAGGAAAGTATAAAGGTAAAGTTTCTTTGATCTATTTTTCCTGTGAAGAAGTTGGTCACATTGCTACAAGGTGTCCAAATAAGGAAATCAAAGATGAAAATAAAAGAAATAAGCACAAAGGCAAGAAGGATTTCAAGAACTACAAGAACTACAAGGACAAAGGTAAGAAATCTTGTTTTATAGCTAAAGATTCTTATAAAAGTGAAGATGAAATGATATACATTGCTATAAAAGATGAATCTGATGATGAAGGAGATAAGATGGAACTTATCTCTCATGTTAGAAAAATTGATATATTGATTATTGATAGTGGTTGTTCACATCATATGACTAGAGACAAAACAAAATTTGAGCACATGGAATATTATGATGGAGGTAGTGTGAGATTTGGAAACAATGAACCCTGTAACATAAAACGAAAAGAATGTATTTCATTAACTAAAGAACCTGTGTATGACAATGCTTATTGGGTTGAAGGACTAAAGCATAATCTACTAAGTGTGGCACAGTTTAATAACATTGGATTTAAGGTAGAATTCATGAATGGACAAGCCAAACTACTGGATGGAAAAGGAAATCTAGTTGGATTTGGCAAGCAAACAAAAGGTAATTTTTTAAATTTTGGTCTTAGTGATTGTTCATGTTTTATTTCTCAAGTAGAAGAAAGATGTTTATGGCACAAAAGGCTATATCTTGAAAAATTTGATAATCTAGTTAAGATAAGAAAACATAGAAGAGTAAGAGACATTCCTAGTTTGAAGAAGCCTAATATGGGTTTATGCAAGAATTGGAAAATTGGTAAGATGGGAAAATCTAGTTTCAAAAGAAAAAACTATAAGTCAAAAGAAGTCTTAGAAATTGTTCATATCGACCTATATGGACCTATTGGAATAGAGAGTTACAGTGGAGAAACATTTTTCATTTTTTTTTGTTAATGACTATTCTAGAATGATAACTTTAATATTTCTAAAAGAAAATTTAGAAGCCTTTCAAAAATTCAAGTGGTACCTAGCAAGAGTAGAAAAACAAGCTGTAAAGAGGTTGAAATGTTTAAGATTAGATAGAGGTGGTCAATTCATCTTCAATGAATTCAATAATTTTTGCATTGAAAGAGAAATTAAAAGACAAGTATCAACCCCTAGTACACTACAACAAAATGGTATAGCTAAAAGAAGAAATAGATCTATCTGTAGACACCTAAAAATCCTTTAGAAAATAAAATATTTTTATTTTCTGAAAAAGTCCTGATGACATCATCATTTATTAATTAATTAATTAATTAATTTTTATGCCATTAAATCCCTTTATCTTAATTAAAAATATTTAATTAAGGAATCCCTCCCAAAAATGTTTAAATCTTATTTAAACATTATTTTCTTATTTATTAATTATTTAATTAATAAATTGACCAAAAATCCTAAAATAAATAAAAAAATTATTTTTTTCCCAAAAGTTGGCCAATTTCCTTATGGCCAATAACCTCTTCCAAAATCTTCTAATCCTTCTTTAATTTTGATTAAAGGCTAATCCCATCATTTCCTACCCCTAATCCCAACTCAAAATATTTAATTAAGATTAAATATTAATCCTCATGTTTATTAAAAAAGTTTTAATAAATATCTCCTCAACCCAAACCCTTGAAATAAATAAAACTTTATTTATTTCCTAAAAATCTAATTTATCCTCATCCTAAGAAGTTCTAGACTCTTCTAGAAAGTCTTCATCCTTATCCTAGGAAATTCTAGACTATTCTAGAAAGTCTTTATCCTCATCTAAAATCTAGACTCTTCTAGAAGATGTCTTTAAACCTAATCCTAATCCCCTCCTAACCTTGTCACATTCCCTAAACATGGGTTAAGAATTACTAACCCAAGCCAAAGTTAACAAATATCTCCTCCTTCACCCACCCTCATTAAATGCCATCCACTTGCCTATCCCTAAGCTAATCCTAAACCATCCTAATCCATCCTCTAATCATTTGCACAAGCCTAAGCAAGCTTAAAACCTTCCTAATCAAGTCCAAGTCGAATTTTCTCTCATCACCCTCAAAATATCTCAACCATAAAACTTTATGAAGTCCACTAGGTCATAAATGACTCTTACAAGCCCTTTTATTGCTCTTACAAGTCATTATGAGGGTCTTTATGAAGATTTTATTCCTTGAGCCTCCTTTGTTGACTCATCCTTCCCCTTTTCTCCATTCTCTCACCATGTGACATGCGTCACTCTTTGATTGGTTGTAAGGAAGCACAATCCATGTGCTCTCCTCTCATGCAATCTGAGCCCTCCATAAGCTTTTTCCCATCCTTGCATCTTAGCCCTCAAACCCTCAAGCCTCTTGCCTATAAATTGGATCCTTCCCCTTTTCAAAATAACACAATCCATGAAGTAAAGTTATAATGCTATTTTGAGAGCCAAATCCATACTAAAGCCATCTATCCACACCAAAAATCCACAATCATCCATTGAAGCCTTTGGAAGCATATTGAGCATACATCCTATCCATTTAGATAAAGCTACTCAACAAGAGAGCTTCTTATTGAGAGAGTCCATTAATGGCTCATATTCTCAATTGAGAGCTCATCTTAGTCTATCTTGAAGTTTATGAATTTTGTTTAGTTTGTAGAAGCTTTATTTAAATTTAGTTTCTATTAGCATACTAACATTGCTCATATACACTATCATGGATGGTGTAAGAAACTTGATGATTGAAAATAATGTTGCTTTCAAATACTAGAAGGAAGCTATCAGCACTATAGTTCATACCTTGAATAGAGTATAGTTGAAAAAAGACTCAAACAAAACTCTTTATCAACTATGGTATGGCTACAAACCTAATGTAAGTTACTTGAAAATATTTGGCAGCAAATGTTATATCTTGAAAGAGTCTAGAAAAGGAAAAGTTGATGTAAAAGGAGATGAAGGCATATTTATAGGATACTCCTGCAAAAGTAAAGCATACAAATGTTTGAATATTTCTACTCATAAAATTATAGAAAGTGCACATGTTAGAATTGATGAGTTTGCAGAAAATAGTGAAGAAGAAACCAACAAGGAGCTAGAGCATTATAGAAGATTTTTTTACTATGAACCTGATGCCTTGCAAAACCTATCTAAAAGAAAGAAGGATTCATCTCTTGAGTCCCCAAAATATCCAATAGTTACTAAGTTGTAGACTATGCAACCCAAGTCATAGTTTGAAGGACCTGAGTCACAATTATAGGCCACTAAGCTAGTTCAAACCAAGTCTGATAGACTTAAGTCACAAACAAAAGAACTTAGGCTTGAAAATGTAATTCATGACAAAGATGGTGGAACTCATTCAAATACCAAAAATATTGTGTTAGCAAGATATGTCAGAAGTCATTATGCACCTAATCAAATTATTGGAGACAAGTCTGATGGAATAATGACAAGAGGTAAATTAAAAGGTACATGTTTACTTGTTGAATTTGAACTTAGAAATGTCAAAGATGCTCTAGAAAATGAAAGTTGGATTGAAGTAATGAATGAAGAGATAAAATGGATAGAAAAGAACAAAGCTTGAACTCTTGTTCCTAGACCCAAGGATAAAAATATGATTAGTACAAAGTGGGTATTCAGAAATAAGCTGAATGAAGAGGGAAAAGTTTCAAGAAATAAGGTAAGACTAGTATGCAAAGGTCATTCTCAAGAAGAAGGTATTGATTATGGTGAGACTTTTGCTTCTGTAGCAAGACTACAAGGTGTTATAACTTTACTAGGATATGGAGCACATAGAGGATTTAAATTCTATCAAATGGATGTTAAATCTGCATTCTTGAATGGAATTCTTGATGAGGTAGTCTACATTGAACAACTAGAAGGTTTTGTAGATCCTAGCAAAAGAGACATGGTTTGAAAGTTATACAAAGAATTATATGGTCTCAAACAAGCTCCTAGAGCTTGGTACAAAAGACTTCATAATTACTTGGTATAGATTGGATTTCAAAGGAAAAATGATAATAGTAGTCTATATATCAAGGAAGGACTAGATAAGAAAATTGTGTTGATAGAAATATTTGTTGATGATATCTTATTTACAAAAAATGATGACTTGTGTAAAGAAATTTCAAAAGAAATGAGTAAATAATTTGAGATGTCCATGTTTGGTGAGATAAAATTTTTTTTTGGATTGTAGGTACAACAAAACAAAAATGGTATCTACATTCCTCAATCTAAGTATATCAAGGAGATATTGAAGAAGTGTGGAATGAAAGATTCAAGACTAGTTGGAACCCCTATGTCTACTGGACATAAGATCTCCAAAAATGATGATTCCAAAGAAGTAGATTAGACCACATACATATCAATGATTGAAAAATTTTAGTATTTAGTACATACAAGGCTTGATATTGCTCTAGAAGTTGAATAGTGGCAAGATTCTTAGCAAATCTTACAGAAAATCACATGATGGCAATGAAGAGAATCATGAGATATCTGAAAGGTACTGAAGACTATGGCTTATGGTATAAAATTGGAGGTAATTTAGACTTTAAGGTTTTTATTGATGCTAATTGGGTAGGAAGTATTGATGACAGAAAAAGCACTAGTGGTGGAGCATTCTTTCTTGGTAAGAGACTAGTGTCTTGAACAAGCAAGAAGGAAAATTATACATCTCAATCCACAATAGAGGTAGAATATGTGGTAGTAGTAGTTAATTTTTCTAACATTTTTTGGTTCAAACAATTTTTGGAAGGAATGAATATAGAAATCAAGGATCCAATAGTCATATATTGTGATAACACTAGTGCAATCAACATATCAAAGAATCCAATAATGTATACCAAACCCAAGCACATTGCTATAACATATCACTTCTTAAGATAGTTGGTGCAAGATAAAGAAGTTAGATTGGAATATATGAATACAAAATAATAGATTGCATACATATTGACCAAGTCATTACCTAAGGATGCATTTCTATAAGAGGTAAGCTAGGGGCCATTCCCCTATCTAAAACTCACTAAAATAAAGTAGAGTGATGCATCAATATGAACTAAGTTGAAGATCAATTAGTTGGTGTAGAATTGGCAAGGACATATTACAATTGAATTGATACTTAAGGTACATTGGTATTAACAGAGTTGTTGTCTTTGGCATGTGTTATCAATAGGAAGAATTTTACTATCATATCTCTAAGAAATTTTTGGAACAAGAATAAAGTAAGGAACTAAAAGAGGGAGAAGTTAACTCTCATTCAAAGAAGTTTTATGTAAGAGGGAGAAAGTTTTGTGAATGAACTTAGCAAAAGTTGTTGCAGATAGAGGAAGAATCCAATGAAAGGAAGAGCTCATACTAACAGAGGGAGTTCTCAAGACTAAATCCAAAATTTCATTGTGCTATGATATGTTGTGTTGCCATTAATGCCAAAGAGGGAGATTTTTTAATACAATTGATTAATTATGTATTGCCTTTGATGTTACACAAATGTCATATCATTATTAGTCAGTATATGCTAAGCTCACTTGTGTAGTAAAGATAGTTTTCTCTGTCTACTAAGTGTTCCTATGATTGCCTAGTTCAGAAAGTAGTGTCTACTGAGTTCACTTGAGCACCAAAGGAAAGTATGCAAAAGATGAGTGTTAACCGAGCTCACTCGGTTAATGAAGGAAAGTTGGATGGAACTAGTGCTAATTGAGCTCACTCAATTGCCAAAGGATTTTCACAAGTTTTCAGTGTTAACCAAGCTTCTTTTGGTTAATAAGGGAAATCATTTCTAAGTTAGTTTCTATCGAGCTAGGTCGGGTATTGAAGGATTTATTTATTTTGGCATATTAAGCTTAATTGATTTATCTATTGGGTCTAGCCAACTGAGATGATAAATATTAATTATTCAAATTTGTATTTGAGAGAACTTGATTATATGAAAGACATAAGTATAAGGTCAAGTTGTGGTTTCAAAGTGTGAAAGTATGAAGATGTTATTGAAGATTTAATGATGAGAAGAAGAAGCAAATTTGAAGCATAAGTAGAATATCCTTGTGGAGTAGAAAATATATATTTGATCAGGAAGGATCAAATACAAGCTAGAACAAAGATCTATAATCAGCAATTTATTTGCATTCAAATTAGGTCATCTCATTGTTACTCTCTAACCATTGTAGCAGTGATCTAAATCTCCTCACAAAGTTGCCTTAATAGTTATTTACAAATCCTCTAACAAGGTGGTAGTTCTATTGAATTGTCTCAAGACCTTTAATAAGGCCACTCCTAATAGCTTGATTAAATTATTTCATAGGGTCACACTTAATATTATGTTTTCTAACATTTAATAGGGTTGGCTCCTAACAGGGCTCACTCCAAAAGAGTGAAAATAGTAACTAGTTGCAATTGATGGTTTTTTGCAAATTAGGTTTCCATATTAAATCTTGGTGTCAAATGTGTTCATGGTATTTTATTTTATTTTTTTGCAACTAATTCAAAGTAATGGTAATCATAGATAACATCTAAATTTTGTATGTTAAGCACTTATTGAGCATGTTTAGTAATTACCGAGTTACAATAGTTTATGAGTGTTTATTGAGCATCATTAATATTCAATTTTTAGATTGTATTGTTGTATTAGCATATAAGGGATTAGTGATATATTTTAGTAGTAATTGATTTACCCTTCCCCTCTTAGTTACTCTTCTTATATTTCCAACAGTGTTATCCTTGATACCAGGTAAAGTCATTATGATCCATGATTGAAGAAGCTACTATATGTATGAAATTGGAAAAGTAGGAGATTACAAAATCAAAGAAGCTTAGAATAAGTTATGCAATGAAGGAATTCTAAAGTACAAATTCAAAGTTGTTGAAAGGAAAGGGTTAACTCATGCTCTATAATTCTGGAAGAATTTCAAGGTTGAAGGGATTAAAGTTGTTTTGAGAAAAATCCATGACATGAAGTATTGGTTGACCAATGGAGATCAAAAGTAAAATTATTCATATGGTTATAGGCTATCCAATTCTTGACATGAAGAAAACCATGTGAAGCTTGAGTCATGAAGAAGTTGAGGAAAACATAGGAGCTGAGTGGAATGAATGTGGTCTTTCCATTACAAACATTAATGATCCACTAATTCAATTTTCACTAAGAGTTAATGCTCACAGATTAAATACTATGCCTTGATGGTTGTGGATCAAGCATGGAAGATTGTAATGAAAGATCATGAGTATGATCTTGTGAAGCTACATAGGTTGCAACCTAAAAAAAATATGTCATCCATAAGAAGAGAGAAGAATTCAATGTGTACGTTTGGTTCCCTCATTATGTGTATTTTATTTTATATATAGAAGTATTTTCATGCTATTGGTAATGTTTTATGGGAGCAAGAAAAACTAGTGAAAAAATAGATTAATGAGTATATCACTCAGTAGGGAGAAAATTTTGAGAATGTAAGGGATACCTATTTTGATGAATTTAAGTAGTAGAAAGGAGAATGAGGATACTTGAAGAGATGGTCATAAAATATTAAAGTGACATATGTTTTCTTGTGGATACAGACAACACTTTTGTACCTACAGTAAAGCTAAGGAAGGCTTGGTTACAAAGTTTTGACTATGAGATCAATAGTGATGTAGTTAGTGCAAATTAATGCATAACTAAAAGAAGAGATAGATGTTGAGACTAAACCTTTTGGGAGATATGAAGAAGCTAAAGAAAGAAATACTATGAATATCAAGATATTTGGTAAGGAAAATAAAAGGAAGAAAATGATTGAAAATTTAGAAGCAAAACTGGACACCCTAGGCAATAGAAAATAACCATTACAATTGACACAAGGTCTTGGTGAAGATGAAGAACAAGAAAATGATAAAGAGGAAAAGGAAGAAGAAGAAGAAGGTGACAAGGGAAAAGCCCTAGCTTTTTTCATGCCACCAAATAAGAACGATCAAAGAACAAAGAAGAAGCTAGAAATGACACCTCCAGCACCAAACAAGCCAAGGACTAGTGCAACTACTAGTGTTGAGAAGTCTACAAAGCTAAATGTAGTAGAAGCTATATAGCCTAGTGCCCCCAAAACCAAAAGAAGGAGATTGGTTAGAGGACCACCTCAAAGGAAACCTGTCTATTAATGAGGTATGTGCAAACTTAAGGACTTCCATAGTTTATCTTGTTTCAGATTTGTCAAATATGATACGATAGATAATGATGATAGAAATAAAATTGGGGAGGCTATGGTAGAAATGATCTCAAATTTCAAACTAGCTCCTAGTGAAATAGAGAAGACGATACCTAAAGACTTATATGATATATTGAACATAAGATGAGAATAGGTAGAGAAAGAAGAGAAAAAACATAAGGGCTAACACATTAGTTAGAGGAATGCCTAAAATATCCCATGATAAAAAAGATACATTTTTGGAGAAGTATAGGAACATATTTGTTCCAAAATATAGAAGTTTTTTTATCTTTTTAAATAAAGAGGAAGTTGTACAACAACAAAGTGAGTTGCTATGGAAGAGAATTTTTGGGTTATCTACAAAGAAAGAAAAGACACATACTAATTAAACATCAAAGATGATTATAGTAGTGGAGAAAGCTTAGGTGTGCCAAGACTAAAAGGTAACATGTCTCCTATACATGCCAACACCCCTTGCGCTCCAAAGGCTAAGCAGTAAAGGCTCAAGGATATAGAGGTAGATGGTGAAGATAAGGAAAAAGAGTAAATATTAAGGATTTTTTAGTACCATACATTGAGGAAGGAAATAAATCAAATCAAGCTAAAGCAAGTGAAACTATTTTTTTCTTGAGCATAGATGTACAAGAAAGACTGAGTGGTGACACCCCTTCACCAACTCTCAAGGTAATGTCGAGCAACAACACTCCTTGATCTACTAGAAAGTGGAAAGCAATAAAAGATGTTTCACCAGATATTGAAGTTAGTCTAGATGAAATCCATTAGATGCCACTATTGGACCTAAAAAAATTCATCTTGGAGAAAATCATTTTTTTGTAAGAATTTTTGGAGAAGAAGAAAGACAAGAAGAGCTCAAAAAAGAGCACAAGCATAAATAGATACTACATTATGTATAGCATATTTTTGTTTATGATTTTGACATTCATATTTTTTATGAAGATGCACCAATCATCAACTAGCTTGTAACTATAGTTGATCAAGTGAACACTAGAAATGTGGAGTCAAATGAGAAGCTAATGGATTGGTTTACCAAAAGATTTGTAACCAAGGTTGTGGACAAAGTTTTCATAACCATTGCCAAGTAGAAAGTACAACTAAAAGAAAGCATACAAATTATGATTGAGATTATATAGAAGGTACAATATTTGTACACAAATTTTTTTTAGATAGCCAAAGATTTTCTAATAATATTCAGGCACAAATAAATATAATTTAGGTTGAGATAAAGAGATCCAGTGGTATTATTTCTAAGTTAGCAAAATCTAGGATTGATCATTTCAATAATCTACTGAATGCTCAAGGTATATTGGTCAAGCTTCAGGTAGCTGATAGTAATATGAGATCCAAATTGATCTTTATTCAAATAATGATGATACGTTAGTTGGAGGTCATGTAGAGAGAACTAAAAAAAACCCAAGATCTTATCATCGAAGATCATAATGTTTCACTGCATGATAGTTTAATTTATTTGGCTGCAAGACTTCAATTGTAGAATAATATTTTGGATGTAGAAAGAACCACATGGGATCATGCATTGTCCATGATTTCTATATTTCATAAGGAAATCATTGAAATACATTGATTCCTTCCACCTATTCAACCCCAGTAACAGTGACATAAATTGTTAAAAAATAATGGAGAAAAGAGTTTTTCAAGGGGGAAAGAGTAGTGAATTGGGAATAAGATGTCAAATAAAGGTGAAACAAATTTTTTATTTATTGGCATAAGTCATGAGACTAAGGGGGAGAGATCCTTTATCAAATTGTATTGTAACAATGTAAATATGACAAAGTGTTTTTTCAACTAATGTTAAAGGGGGAGATTTTTGGTATCTCTAACCATTATTGTCTATTAATGTCAACTACTTAGTCATTTACAAGGAAGAGTTAGACAATCATCAATATGAACAAAACTACTCTATATAGGTTGATTCATATGTACATAAGAAAGTATGAACTAATCTCTATAGGAGCTGAGCAAGTGTATGGTCACTAAGTATTCCAATACAAGCCAATCTCAACTACAACAGAGAAAGTATCAAATAGACAAATGTTGTGTTACATAGTGTGTGTTGAGCATAATATATGTCAACCATTAGAAGAGTAATACAGGCCAAGCAACAACAATGCAGAGGATCATAAAATAATAAATATCAAGCAACGAAGAGTTTACATAAAAGTATGAAATAGAATAGAACTTGAGGCAATGTGTCTTACAAGCTAACATGGAAGAAACATTTAAGGATTGTAGAGGTTGTTATAGAATATTTAAATTATGTGGATCATATATTTGTATGTCATGCTATAAATAATTTATATGGAGAGGCTATTATAGAATGATCTAGGAAAATCTTTACTAAACCTTTTAAATAAGAAATGATATTAACCTAGATTAGAATGTGTTAGAGAAGTGTGTAGAATAAGAACAAGAGTAGATAACTATATTCATGAAAACAAGGAGAAATGTGAAGGATTGAGATCAAATCAGAAGTCAGTGAAGGGTTCTGTTATCATTTAACAGAGCAAGTGACCTATTCATGGTAGTGAAGTGAAAGGGAAAGACAAGTAATTATTGTCAATCAAGATTGCACCTTTAGCAAGATGAAATATCTAGCTATCCTGTTGAAACATGGAAACTGTCTTAGATGGCGGGTTGTCCAAAAATGAGAGATGAATCTCCAGAAGCTAGGCCTATTCCTAAATAATTATCACCTAAAAACTTAATTCTATACATAAAAGGGATAAGAAGTGAATGAAAAATAATAAATACTAAACCTAAATGAGATAATACACCAATGATTTGTATGTGACTTTAATTAAATCAACACAAATTATCCACAATATGAATGATTCACAATACATAGACAATCGTGCAATTATGAAAGTATTTCTATGTAAGGACCTAAAATCTTTTGTTTTGAAAGGAAAACCTAAGCTTTACCAATTTTATCCAAAATAACAAGGACATAAACAAAGACCTAAAATTACAAGTATTGATATTCTAACATGCAATAAGGAATATAGCTTGAATGAAGGATGACCTCAACATAAAAACAATGAACCTGCAATATTGTAAACAAGAATCAATGAGAAGAAACCAATGAATCTATATAATCAATGCTAAAAAAATTCTATACTACAAAATTCTAATAAAATCAACTCAAAAATTTCACAATGTGCAAAAAAAATGAGCAAGAAAGAAGAGACCCTCATAATGAGGTGAATGTAGAATAAATAGAGCTCAAAGCCTTAACTTGGGTGTCATAAATATGCATGGAAAAAATGCCTCAAAACTGCTCCAATCTGTTTAAAAACTCATCAAATCTTAACTCAAACACCTATCCAACCAATAGCCGATTGAAAATTTGCCTCTATCTCCTCCAAAGTATGCACAAAACCCTAGGTTAGATATGAAAAATAAGCCAAAAATATCATGTCAATCTAGTCAAAAACATACAAAAAGTGCTTTAAAAGGCCTCCCAAAATAAATTACAACTGAAACTGGCCATAACTACCCCAAAAACATGCCATATACACTCCAAATTGTGCCTTGACCAAATATGCATGTAGACAAGTCCAAGAAGACTCTATAAATGCCAAAAAAATGCTACATAATTGACTCCAAAGTCATGAGTTAGATGTGCAAGTCTAAGAATAACAACTAAACATCTCCCTTGAAATTTGGCATTTTAGAATGTTAACTCCCTTCATAACCTTTTGATACTTCTAGTTAACTAATGATTCAAACTTTTTAATCTTGAAATTAGAATGTAAACTCTCTCTACTTTTAATTATTCTTTAATTGCCTTTAAAATTATTTTTAATAATAATATTTATAATTTGAATAATAATTTGAATGTAAACTAAAATAATAATATTTATAATTTGAATAAATGCAATAATAATAAACTATTAATAAAAATAATAATATACACTTAAAGAATTAAGTTCCATACTATTATTTTAACTAATAATTTATTATCAGCCGTGTGACTTGTCTATGTTTGGCTAGGCATTATATGCTTATTATCAACCTTGGTTTTTGTTTTAAAATTTAAGTTTCAAGATCCCTGTAAAACCTATTTTTCTTATCAAAAACTAATAATTTATTATTCTCTTAATATAGCATTTTGTGGTCTCAAAAATCTTATTGCATTGAATATAATTGAAAGACAAAATTAAACATAATGCTCCAATGCATTATTTCTTTCATTTAGTCAATGATAGATGAAATGAGGAAGAGTAGGGTTTGTTGAAACCCTAGCCGTACCATTCTAAATATTAAAAATTTCTTTGCATCTTTCTTAATTTTGGTTCATTCTCTGTTGGGCCTCTCACTCGGACACCATGCTATGGCTGGCTATAAATTACTGGGTCTTCTTAAACATGATTTCATGGCTCCTCATTTGTCATGACTCCATTACTAGCTATGGATTTCTATTGTTTTCCTATTGTATAGATGCCATGGAATGTTTATTGATGGTTTCATTCTTGGTGCCTTGTTGGAGTATTTCTTCTCTACTATGCTTGTAATGCCATGGCTAGCTATGAATTTTCTATGTTTGATTACTATTGTTGTATTTTTTTTTTGGGTTATTTATAGTAAATAATGTCATTTCTAGAATCTCCATGTAGTGACTACTACTTTATAGAGTTGTAAGTTATATTATGGCTTTAAGAACTTCGAGGTTTTCCTTATGCAAGACATGACTTTCTTTCTTGTGAATAAATGCACCTTTGTGTAACTTGAACTTTGTTTTGTATTTAGAATATGTGGTTCATTGTTATACTTTTGTTTGACAGGTAAGCCAGTTTTATTGAATCCACAAGCTTTCATGATATAGTTTCTATAGTTGTAGCATGAATATACTCCTTCCTTGATGTAGGGATTTTGTAAATCTAATATTATTTAGGCATTTTCTCTTCTTATTATCAAATATCATTGTTGTCTCTATAGATTCTTGAGAATTTGATTGAGTGTCTAGATATATTTTCTAGAATCTTGTGGCTTATTACTACTCATATAATCTATAATGACCACCTACTACATTTATCTACATTTCTTGAAGTCTTCTTGTAGTGACAATCATACCTTTTGCAATGTATTTATGTTATATCTTTGTTTACTTATTCACTACACTATGATATTTTCCTTGATGACAGTATACCTTATTTTCACCTTACATCACCATGTTCACAATTGTGGGGATCTATCTTTGTTGTTGTCTTGTATTTTTTTAATACTAGTTAGCTATAGCATTCTTTTATATATTACTTAGCATTATATATATTAGAATGCTCTTTTTCTATGACCTTTGAAAAGAATGACATTCAATTTGACTACTCTCTTGAATATGTTGAAGATTGTTAATTATAGCATTTAAATTCATGGGTATCATGCATCTTTTCTTTGTTTAAACATAATGGTGTATGTGATCACTATTGAGATGAAAATACCTTCTTTTCCTCAATCTTCAAGCTTTATCAAACATGAGAAATTGTTGAAACTTTGAACATCAATTATCTCTATTATCTTAAATCATAATGATAACTCAAAAAAATATACCTTTGAAAGAAAATAGTTCTATTCTTTTGCTTGGTCGTATGAGGATTCTACCCATGCTACTTCCTAATTCATGTCGTTATGTACGTAACCCAAAAATCATTTTCCACGATTTTATTTCATCTGTGCAAAAGCTAGCCTGCAAAATGACTTAAATAGTCAGACTTTGAACATTACTCCAACCTTAAATTGATGCTTTGTCATGAAAACAAAACATGAATGCTCTAGTTTTATTAAGATAAATAAATGATTTGAAATCATTTCAATTTGATCTAGCATAGATAGCCTATGAAATTCATGTAATTTTCATAATGCGAAAAATCATTAATACTTTTGGATGTTCTTATTGGCTTAACTAAATTTTCATTTTTAATATATGCATTCTAGATTTGAAACTTAAATCTAGGTTCATAAAGCATACTTTTGATTTTAAAACATGTTTGATCTTTTACCACTTTTATCCTAAAACCTTGATATTTTATATGCTTTTGCTGACCATAGTAGACTAGCTTAATTATAATAATAATTTCATGATGAAACCTTTAAACAATGTTGAAACCTCATAATATCATGCAATATTTTCTATTTAAAATTTTATGAATGACATTTGAAACCCTTTTTCCTGAAATTTGATATTACATTGTGATGAAGTTATTTGAAATGTAAAATATAGTATGTCAAAGAGGTTTCATAGTTGTAATATTGCATCCCTTCATTAGCTTCCTATCTAATAATGTATCTTGAATTTCTCTATGATTCAATTGAAAGGTTTCATACCTAAAACTTTTGTATGACCATTTGACAATCTCGTCATTGTCTTCAACCTTTGCCTCTTCCCAATTTAACCAAAATGTTACACAATTGTAATTTATGTATGTCTCTTCTATGATTTTCTTAGTTTCTTCAGTCAGCTACTTTGGTTAAACTAGAAGGTCCCATAATTATAACATATGCATGCCCCCTCAATGATCTCCCCAAGGTCTTGGCCCCTACATGACTTATTTGAAAGGATTAATGAATGTATTTTATGCATGATCCTTCAACAACCTCAAGCTTCATACCTATATCTACACATGAAACAAACTTATTAGTATAAAAACTATTTTTTGCCTTCTCACACTTTTCTTGCCTTTGCATCTTTTAATGCATATATCTAAATAATCATGTTGTATGAACACTAAGTAGTGCATAGATATTTCAAATGGTTTACATTGCTTAGTTTGTATGAACTAACCTCCCCATTTACATTTTGCAAGTCTATTCAAAGATGGAGATGCGGGCTCAAATCTTCTTCAAAATTCATATCAATGACCATTCGATTGAGGCAACAGAGGCTTTTCCAGTTATCTCTCTAGTACTTTTTGGTTTATGTAATGTGTTTATTTAGTTAGTGTATTAGGAGCTGCTACAATGTGTGTGGTATTTGAATGCATTGTATCAAGTATTGTCTAAAATTTGAACATTTTGTACCTTATAAAATAGTTCTAAATATATACTTTAATAAAAGTGTACTATATTGGTACTTGTATGTAATTTGAATAAAAATATTCAATTTCTCTTGTTTATTGATTTCTATAGTTCACATTTTACATCAAATCATTTCTGTAATATGTGTGATCAACAACTTAAAACACATAGCACAATATATAAGTAAGTTTAACATAGCAATATAGGAGGTAGGCTAAATTGATAACATTTTTGGTGACCTCTCAAGGGTGTTTTCCTACTAAATAGTAATAGACAAGCTATCTTATGCATATCCATTGGGCACAGAGTCCTCTTTAACATTAGAAAAAATTAACCTTCTAAAAAATTTAGAAGACTATCAAATAGAAAAACTGAAACACACTTACTGAAAGAACACACCACACTAGACCAAATTGAAACTAAAAATAAAATTGAAAATTTTAACTAGATCTATAAGTTGTCATATGATTCTATAGCTATCTATTTTGATAATCATGATATACTTGTCTCATATTAAAGAGATGAATATAGCTTACTTTTTTATGATCTCTTTTCTATGGCATAATGAACTCTATCCTAGTTGTGAAGGTTAGTAGTTGCTAGCTATTATGACAGCTTGGAAATTTGGTTTTAACATACTAAAACAACTATAAAAATCAACTATAGAGCTTGAAACTGTACCTTGCATCATAACAACAACCTAGTGTGTTGTTTATGGTTATATTAGGGTGATATACTAGTTGTCTTGGAGTAACCACACCTATTTTTTGGTATCTTTATGTTTTTACAATGGTATATTAGTCAAATATAATGATGAATAATACATAATATCAATAATTTTCCTCAAGATACTATTTCAAGTAAATCATAACTCAAAAATCAGAATTAGTACTTATTTTTCTAAGATTGATTCAAAAGAATTTGTACCAGCAATATGCATGAATGTTTTCTAATTTCTTTATAGCTAGATGGATGAAAACTATACCATGTCATTGTAAACCTATTATGAACTCATGGAGTATGTATGATTCAAGGCATCATAATCTATTCCATGCTTTGTGTGATATGCATCTCATGTATTGATGGCAGATTGATAATGATGTGTTGTAGTTTTTAGTTTTTTTACTAACAACTACAACTAACACATCGAAACTTGAATATGAATAAGTTGAAATAACACTTATTGAAATCTAAAAAAATTAAATCACACCTCTATTGTATTATGACAAGGTACTTATTGAAATCTGGAAAATATAAATCACACCTCTAGTCTATTATGCCAAGGCACTTATTGAAATTTGAAAAATACCTTAAAAACATCTCTTGAGGTGAATCCCACTAACTAAGATTCCCAACTCCTCTCCTGCAAGTGTAGACAAATGGAAAGTATTGTGTGATGTACTACCCATTATGACATATGGACTAGTCCACATGACATCAAACTTTGTATGCTTTCTAGGACTACTTTTCAATTCATCCCATTTCAATACTATGTCTCCTAGCTGAAAATTATTGGGAGACGCCTTCTTGTCAAATGTTCTCTTCATTTGAACTTTATGAAGCTCAATTTTTTGCAAGGTATCTCTCCTTTTTTCCTCTAAAATTCATTGAGTTCAACCAAACTTACTGTCATAGGCTCCTCACCAATCATATCCAATTGATGCATAAAATCTAATGCTAGAAACTCAACCAAAATAGGTAATCTAGCTTATTTACCATAAACCAACATATAAAGAGACATACCATTTGACCTTTAGGAGTTATTCTATCAGCCCATAGTGTTGATTTTAACTTTTTATGCCAAGTACAATGATTCCCTTCTAATGTCTTTTTTATAATATGAATCAGGTTCTTGTTAGTGGATTTAGCTTGTTCATTACCCTATGGGTAGTAATTTGATGAAGTATTCTAATACACACCCTATTTAACAACCCGTTCTACAATTTTGTTTCCTATAAATAAAAGTGTATTATTTGATATAATGGAATCTAGAATGCCAAATCTACAAACAAAATCATTATAGAAATGAAAACAATAGTCTCATTTGCATCTCTAAGAGCCACTACTTCAGTCCACTTTGTAAAATAATCAGTGGCTATTAATACCCACTTATGACCTACACTTGAAGGTGGGTTAATGATGCCAATAAAGTCTAGAACCCATTCCATAATTGGTTGGTCCACATGAATAGGATACAAGGGAAACATTGCTACTTTCTCTTTTCCAACAAAAAATTAACATTGTTTACATTTTCTTACCCAAGAATGTGCATCTTTAAATACAATTGGCCAATAATAGACTGCCTCCATCACTTTGAGAGCTATATCCCTTGGTGAGAGGTCGCCTCCAACTGGTCCTTCATGAAATTGATGTAAAATATGCTCAATTTGATCTAGTTTAATACACCTTAGAAAAATTCCTTGCAAATTCTTCTTAAATAGAATACCATTAATTAAATAGTAAGGAATAGCCTACAATCTATAATACCTCCATTTTGATTTTTCGAAACCTTTAGGACATCATCTAGTTTGCAAGAAAATATGTTAATCTTAGATTGGTTTTGACATATAAGTCATAATACATAGTCATTTTCTTAGTTCATTCCAAACAAGTAATTTATGTTGAGCATATAGGGTCAGATATATAGTATGTATCGATTAACTAGTAAGTGTCAAGTCACTCAAGTGCCAAGTAGATAGTTGATGCCAAGTGCTCAATGCATGCTGAGTTATTCAGAGGCTGAGTCATTCAGAGGTAGAGTTACAACACTAAAGATACAATGAATGTCAAGCATCAGAGACTTTTAAGTATTGAGTAAATAGTTTTGGACATATTTTTTTGTAATGGCACAAACTTCTATGTAAACCATTTTTAGCCAACTTAAGGATAGTTTTGCAATTCTACATGATAAGGATAAATCTATATAGAGGATCCCTTTATAGTACATGCAACCAATCAATTGAAGGGATTTTTTAAGTGGCAAAATGAGTGAATCACAATTGTTGACTAATACCTAACCCTAAGTCACCTAAGTCTTCATAATGAGGAAAAACCCTAAAAGAAATATACTGTGGAATGCGTGATGAGAGAAATTTGCATGCACAAACACAAGATTCATGGTGGGTAAGGAGTTATGATTTGAGATACATTGCAAAACCAATTAGAGGAGAACAACAGAAAGGAGTTAGAGGAAAAAAGTGACATATTTGATCAAAGAGGATCAATTACACATTAGGAAAGAGGTGATCTATTATCTAGTAGCAGAGTGCTAACTATAGGATCATTGCAGAGACATTCTAATAGGTGAATCAATTAAATCTCTTAATAGAGTAGTCCTAATAAGTTATTGTAAATCCTTTAATAGGGTTCTTACTTAATTATAAGTTTAAGTCCTTTAACCAAGAAGACTTCTAACAAGGTATTGAAATCCTTTAATAGGGTAAGATCTAACAATCTTGTAAGCCTTTCACAAGGTAGACCTTTCATAGGGTAGATCATAGTTTATGATCAAACATTCTAGCCTTTATTGGATACACTTTATTACTATAGTAGTGAGGATTTGTGGGTTTCATCCCCACCTTAGTTTTACCTTCTCATTGGAGGGTTTCTAGGTAACCAAATATCTTGTGTCATATATGTGTTGAATGTTATTTTCTTTCATGTTATGGATGAATATGTTTAGTTAGAAATTTTAGTTTGCATGCAAATGTGAGATAGATTTATGGTGAATGATTTTATGGTTAAATTTTTGAAGGACTAATTCACCCCCCCTCTCTCCCCCCCACCCCTCAGAGTTTACTTTCCCTATTGCATTTCCAATAATTGGTATTAGAGCTAAATTATTTGGGAAGGAAAGCTTTGCAACTTTGAGGAAAGATCTTGAAGATGTAATTTTAGAAGTTGGGAAAGGTGATTGATAATGAGAAGATTGAAATTTAGCATGCACTACATTAGTTGAATGAAGCAAGATATGAGTTGAAGCACTCATTAAAGAGAAGGAAAGAGATAGCTATTGAAGAGAATCACACATATTACCAAGAGATTGACACTACTAAATTATTTGTAGATGGAAGTTCAAGTGAATTTGATGCAGTAGTTGCAAATCCGATGGAAAAGAATGGTGCCATAATTGAAGAGGTCAGAAATCTTAAGATAGAACAAGAAGTCCAATTAGTATTTCTATGTGAGGTGACCAAGCAAAAAAAGAAAGCTATAGAAGAAAAAGTCATGATTGAAGATGACAAAAGGATACTAACCAAAAAATTGAAAGAGAAGACATCAGAGGTGAATTGGATTTCTCACATGCAACAAGAAACATTGAATCAAATGATGATTTCCAATCAAGAATTGAATGGAAAGGATATTGAGATCACAACATTGAAGTTGCATAATGAACAATTGAGAAATGATCTAAAAAGGGGAAAATAATTTGATAAAAGTCTCAATAGACCTAGTGAAGCCATCAAGTATTTTGAGAAATTGATGAGATATCCCAAATCGAATAGTGATACTACTGGATTGAGTTACACAAATACTGAAGAGGGAGAATCATCTAAAAGTGGAGAACAAAGAAGCAAAAAAGGTAACAACTACAAACCCACTTGTCATAATTTTGGAAAGATAAATTATAAAGTTCAAAATTCATGGGTAACTATAACAAGTGTAACAATCAAAGAAATCAAGCACATGAATGCAAGACCAAGACATCAAGCACACAAAGATTTGAAGGTTACTGCTACAACTATAACAAGTATGGACATAGAGCATATAAGTGAAGATCAAAGCTTAACTGGTCATCAAACAAGAAAGCCAAGGTAAGCCATACTGATAGATCCTAAATTGGGATTCCAATATGAGGTATAGTTGTTAATATTGTCAAGAGTATGGACATGTTGTGGAAAATTGCATTAGAACACATTTTAGAAGTGACTATAGTAGATGGTTGAGTTAAACTACATGTTTTAGCTATTTGAAGACTGGTCACATTAGCAAAAAAATGTCCAATAATGTCAAAAGAACCTAGCAATGAATTAAATAAAGGCAAACGAAAGATTGATTTTGAAGAAGTCAGAGTGCATATGAACAAGACATGGAAGAAAAAGGAGGATTGAAGAAAATCAAGTACAGATGAAATCACATCATCTAATGGATCAGGTAATTACACCACCTCCAAATAGGTAATCAAGAGGTATGTGTGGGACTAATATTACAAAATTAAGTTATATATCAGTTCCAAGGATTCAATTCTAAAAAGATCGTATATGCATAAAGTAAGATGCAAAGTATTGGTTAGAATTTAGAATAAATCTATAAGTTTCATAGTTGTTGTTGAGTAAAATTTTAGTTATTGTTGAGCTATCAAAGGTGATAGTTTTGGTTGAGCTCACTATGGTTACCTAGTAGGAATAACATGGAAGCTGAGTGAGTCAAAATTGCTATTGTAGTTGAGCTTATAGCTATGTAAGCAATGACCATTTATTGTGAAGTTTCAAGGGATGTATGGTCAATTTTTGACTCATTTAAGCAATTATTTGAGATTGAAGAGAGCATGAAGATCTAAATGAAAATTTGAGAAATCAATTCAATCATTTGCAAATTGAATTCAATTGCTACTTGACACCAAGCATCATATTTTCCAAGGTATTTATCACATTCCGAGCTATTCTATTTGAATTTACTTAAACCCTAGTTAGTCGCTATGGCATCTAACTCTTCTACTATTGTGGTTAAGGAAGGGTAGGAAGCTTTAAATGTTTAATTGATAAGAAATGAGATCCAACTAGTAGTTTTTAGAGAGCTACTCCTGATTATTCTTATAAAGGAGACCTATCTAGAGTGTTATGTATGATACCACAACAAATTTTAATGATACAAGATATAAGGTGTTGCTATACTTGTAAGGTAGGAAACATTGGAGATATGGAAATAAGAGACTTATATTGGAAAATTGTGTGAAAATAAAGTATTGAAAGAAAAATACAAGGTTGTAGAGAGAAAAGGGTTAACCTATGCCCTAGATTTTCCTAACGTATTCAAGACAGAGTGGATTAAGATTGTGCTTAATAGAATACATGAAAAATCTGTATGGTTGGAGGATGGACCTATCAAACTCACAAAGAGGATTATTCATAGAGTGAAAGGGTATCCAACCCTAGACAAACCAAAGACTATGAGTAGTGATGCAAAAGAGGAAATTGAGAAAAATAAAGGGGCACTATAGAACAAGAGAGTTATTGTACATAAATTATTTCAATCCATTAGGTTGAACTCTGTACCATGTATGGCTATGGATTTGGGTTACAAATAGTAAAGAAAGACCATTCTTAAGACCTTTCTAAGTTAAAACTTCAACAATTATAAAAAAAATTGGGAGCCATAAGAAAGAGAAAAAGTGCACAATGCAAATTTGGTTCAATACTTGTATATTTTTTTGTGCTAAAAACTTTTCCCACATTTGAGAAAGTGGCTTGGAAGACTGACAGGTCAATTGCAATGTAGATTGGTGAATTCATAGAGAAACTTGGATATAATTTTGAGACTGTAATGACTAGCTATTTTGAAGACTTTAAGAAGACAATGCAACAAAGACTCAGAATTCTAGTGTTACTAGTAGAGAAGCATTTTAGTGATGTTTGTTTTCTAGTTGATGTTGATTTCACATATGTACAAGCTACAATTCCAAGGGTGAGATGGCTTAGATCATTTCCTTATGATATTAATATGGATGAGGCATTTGTAGGCATCATTTCATTAGTAGAAGAGGAAGTAGATAAGAGTGCTACTGCATTTGGGAATTATGATGTAACAAAGTTAAAGATCACAATGGATTTGAAGACAACTTCTATGTTGAGAAAGAAGAATAAAAATGTGCAGAAGCTCAAAGAAAAATTTGGTGAAGAGGCAGAAGGAAATGAAGAAGAAGAAGAAAATGAAGATGATGAAGATACACCTGCCCAAGAACTACTGTCTCTTACACAGGGCCAAGGTTAGGACTAAGGAGAAGAAGAAGAAAAATTTGATGAAGATTTCAAGGGAGAAGAAACCAATGAAGCACCTATTACCACAAAAGAAAAGAAGAGGAAAGAAAAGAAGCCAGCTACAAGAAAACGCAAAAAGGTTGTGAAACCTACACAAACAAAGCCTACGGTTCCTATTACTAAGGGTAGCATAAGAGCTATTGCTAAGAAGACCCAAGAAGTTCATAAGCCTAAAGGCAAGAGAGCTAGCACAACTAAAGTGAAGATGAACCTAAGTAGAAACAAAGAAGGAAATATATTGTCCAATCTAAATCAGATGATAAGAACACTGAGTTAGATGACAAAAACCAATTCAAAGTGGTAAATCACAATCCCTCTTCTGATTTGGACAACTTGTATGAAAATATCAAGAATAGTGTTGATATAAGTGGATTTACTCATGTTGAGTTTGATAAATTTTGGAAGATAGAAATGGACAAAGTAGAAGAATCTATGTATGCCATGATGGAAACTTTTAAGATGACTCCAATTGAGATTGCCAAATCTTTATCAAAGAGCCTATATCACATATTTGAAGAAAGGTGGAAATATATTCTCACAACTAAGAGAAATATTAGAGAGACTAAAATTGCAAGAGTGATGCTAGACTTGGACAAGTCTAAAATGAAAAAGGCTATTAACAAGTATAAGGGGGGATTTTCCCCAAAATACTAAGCCCTTAATATTTTACAGAACAAAATTGAAATAGTTGTTTAGTAGAGCACAAAAATATGGAAAGTGATCCATGGGCTAACAACACAAAAGGCTATCAAGCAAACACCTAAGGAAGTAGGTGAAGAAAAATAAGAACAAGAGATATTTGAAGTAACAAATGATGAATTTGTAAGGGAAGTTCATGGGGAATGCACTATAGAGGCAACAACTAAGGAAGAGCAACAACAAGACCAAAATGTACTAGAGGTACATATGCTATGTGCTAGTCCACAAGAAGATTTAGTAAAGATTAAGGATGTCTCTAAGATCACCTTTCAAAACATCAATCCCCTAACAAAGGAGGATATGCAAAAGATATTGACTGATTCCACCACCAAGGCACAACTATGCAACCATCCTATTTTGGTGAGTGTGGATGAGATTGAGAAGGCAAAATTGGCATTTGTAGGGGAGAAAACACAAGCGCCTCCTCAATCTATAGAGGTGGAACATGTAATGTATTTGGTAGTATATCAAAGGAAGGACATAGTGTCCTCACATATAAGCACTATGGTATAAAATGTTTTAGTACCAACAATTGTAATAATTGAAAAAGATGGGACACTAGTCCAAAAAGGTCAGGAAGCTAGTCTTGCAACTACACCACAAGCACAAGATGGAGCAGAAACTAAAGAAAATGAGAAAGATAGGACTAAAGATTTAGTCTTGACTACAAAACCAAAGGAATTAATAGCAATTCAAATGTTGGTTACCTTACCAAACACTATAATCCTATTCGTAATCAAGCACTTCATAGGTTGAGTATAGAAGTCACACCATTGCAAGCATCAAAGCCCATTTTTTCCTAGCACATATAAGGTTGATGAGGTCACATCCTATTGTGATATCAAATTAGATGAAGAGTGCTAGGCTCAATCACCTAGGGATTATAGATTTGTTTGATTGCACACTTTGTGGTAAAGCATTAGAAGACAAACCACCTTTTACTATCTTGTGATTTTTCTTATGTGATTTGGTCATGCCTTGGAAAATTGGGTTGGAAAGCTCCTCTACCTTGTTCTCTAAAGCATCTCCTTTAGCAATGGCCTCTCCTTTATCCTGACTCATTCTTTTCCATTATTTGGAGAGTAATCCTTGCTTCAGTCTCCTGATGCATTTGGTGGGAGAGAAATAGGATCATTTTCAAAAACCAAAGATCAATAGTAGATCAAGTCTACATATTGGTAGAAAAATTTGTATTTGAGATGGTTAATGCATATGTTTCAAAGGTGAAACACTTATCTTCTACCTTTACTTCATTTGAATTTTTTTGAACAATTGGAATCTCATTAACATTCCATTCAGAGGAACTCTAATTGGAAAATTATCCTCTAAAAAAATAAGATCTAGCATTAAATGGCATCCTCCTAATTCACCTTTTATTAAGTTAAATTTCAATGGTGTGGCTAAGGGAAACCCAGGTACATCAGGGGCTAGCTTCATTCTTTGGAAAGAAGATAAATTTATTCTACATGAAACTTATTGTAGAATCCTAGATGGCTCCAATAATTTAGCTAAAGCTAGGTCACTTCTACATGGTGTTAGGATGGTTGTGCAACTTGGTGTCCAAGACATTCACATTGAGGGAGACTCAAATTATAACTTCTTCCCTCATTTCTTAAAAAGTTATCAGCTGGGAGCTTCATTATATCCTTGTGAAGGTTTGGCACTTGCTTCCCTGTTTCATGCCTTACAAGATCTCCCACTACTTCAAAGAAGCAAACAAATTTTTAGATTGGCTATCTAATTGGGGTGTGGAATTGGGGAGCTTCTGTATGGACTCCAATTTCTCTATAATTTCTTGAGAAATGATTCTATTATTCCTCAAGGATGGAGGTGTCCTTCATAATTAATACAGAGGCTCTCCAATCACATTTGCTAAGTTGCTTTGGAATGAGGTCAGATTTGGACACAAGGCACAAGAATTGGGTAATGTTGTTCTTCCCTTTGGTATACAAATAATGTATTACTTTCTCTATATATGTTCTATCATGGCTATGATTGAGGGTTTTCTTCTTGCTTCTTTCCCTTAGGAGCCCTCCAAAGTAGTGTATATAAATAAATTTACTAATAAAATATAATGACTTCACCATTTTTGCCAAAAAAAAAAAAGAATGGCCAAATTAAACTCCTACTATATGTGATAGTGAAAACAAAAAGGAGAAAAGACTATTTTTGCACCTCCAAGCAAGGCATAATCTATTCAATAGAAAAAAGAAATGAAGTTTAATGAAGTTATATGTTCCTTAAAAAAAAAATCATTAAGAATTCACAAAAAGTAAATAAGAGATATTGAATGGATGCCTTTAAGTGAGGGGATCCAATGTACTATGTTTCTAAATGAGAGATTACTTTGTAATCCTTTCTTGTCACTTTCCACTAACTTTTTTTAGTAGCTCTATTTGAGAATGAAACTTTGGGATATTTCTTGTCACAAGGTCTAAAGAAAAACCTAAACCTTTCTCCACATTTGGAAAGCAATCTAAAGGACCTAGTATTGTAGGTGGCAATGATCCAAAGAAATTTTAATCTAGTAGTGAAGCATCTAGAAATTAGATTAGGAGTGATGATATAGATCCTTCAGAGGAAGATGCTAAGTTGCATCCTTAAACAGATGGTTTTTGAAATTGGTATTGTGTTGGCTTGATCCAGACTCCATGTTCAAATTTTCATAGAGATAATGGAAAATTTGAGAATACTATGAATCTGATTTGACCTGTACAATATCAACAAAATTCGAGCTTATTTACTATATCCCATGCTATTTTTGACAAAAGCATAATATTGTACCCAAGATGAAGGCATTACAACAATGGAAAATTAAGGCCAAAATCAAGTCCAAAATCTATGAAGAGTTGTGATGATTCTTACTCCATAACAGTTGACAAGAGTTCAACCAATGAAAATGAATTGTGGAAGTGAAATGAGCATATAATTTTTTTTTATGTCATATATAATAATATTTTTACACTATGAAATGTTGGTTTATAAATATTGAGAAATAGTTTCTATATTATTGATTATAATATTGTATTGAAGAAATACATTATTTATTATAAATAATTTAAGATGAAAAAATGAATTATAGTAATATAGAAAGAAATCTAATTTTAATTTTAATGCTATGTTTATTAAATAAAAAAACTAAATTTTAATAATAATAATATTAAAACTAATTTATATTCATTAAGTAAAAAATTGAAATAAATTTTAATAGCAATTATAAAACTATATTATCCAACCATTTCTAAAATAAAGAAAATTTATTAAAAAAATGTACCCTTTAGAAAGTTTCTAAATTAAATGTGATTTGGTTATTAAGGTTTCTAAGTTAGATTTGATTTGTTTAAATTAGAAGTTACTAAACTTTATCAATAAAAATATATAATTGATTGATTTTGAATTGACTTTTGCATGAATTATCCAATATACTTTCAATTGGAATAATTTTAGTTATATGTAGCATTTCTCTATTTTATTAAGAAAATAAATACAATTGTATAACAATTGCCACTTAGTGGCTTGTATTTAAAATTGAAAATTGAAAATTGAAAATTTAATAGGTAGAAAATATTGAGTTGAGGTAAGTTATAATAGTTTAAGAATAAAAATTTAATAGTGAGTTGTAATGATATTAATTTAATATAATTCAATCAATATTTTTTAAGATTAAAAAAAACTATCTTCATACATATTTAAATATTTGAAGAATAATAATTTCTTTAAAAAATTATAATTAAAAGAAAAATATCATATAAGTTTAATCTTAGGATTCATTCATTCTATTTAAGATTTAAAAAAATCATCATTCAAACTACATCTATCAAATAATAGTTTCTAACATAAAAATACTTTTAAATTTATAATATGTAACTATTATAGCCAAAAAATTATTTGATAAGTTTTGTGAGTTTGATATAAGTCTATTGTGTTTCATATTTTATACATTTCATCCTTAAATAAAGGGTACTGGTTCCTGGAAATCTGCTCCTATAAGACTCAAATAATATGAGTAAATCAAACTAAAGTAAATTTTTTTTTATTATTTTAGAAATTAAGATATGACATATAAACATTAGAAAAAATCAAAGGATTAACTTAATTGTAAAAATACTTACATTTCATTGGTTGAAGTAGGAATAATTAATCACTAGTTATGCACAAGTGATTGCAATAGTATGTGCCTCCAGCAAATACAAAAAAATGTTTTTAAAAACAACTTTATTTTTTATATTTTATATTGTCAATTGTACCCAAAAAATATGTCATTAATGCATGTAATGTACCACAAAGCATATAATTGCAAAATGTTTAGATGTATTTACTAACCCTCTAAAAATAATAGTTACCACTATATAGATGAAAGGTGGTTAGATTGTTTATGGAGTAACTCTATTAGTGAATAACCATTATAAGTGAAATGTAAATTCTAACTATATAAGTCTATGATTGTTTCAATAAAAACATATTCACTAATCTAAACAACAACGCTTCTTTAAACCATTACTTTTAAAGGTCTAAATAAGCTAATGTTTAAAAATTGACCTACAACTTCATACTTGTAGTGTGAAAAATTCTATGTCATTTGATGTATTTGTAGATCGAGAAGATTCATAGAGGAATCATGCAATGGATTTGCAAGATTCCCATGAATTTCATGAATGTATGCAAGTAAAAATGATGAAAAATCAAATAAAAAATCTAAGATTGAACTAGAAAATGTGAAGTATTACAACATCCTAGTTATGATAGATTATTTAAGCTAACATGCAAGATAAAGCAAGTTAAATGATAAAAAAATTCTAATTTGCTCAAAAAAATCAAATGTTAAACTAGTACCACAACAATAACATGAATGTGAGATCCTTTGAAATAAGGTAGAGGCCTCATTTTATAGATTGTAGAAATTATTGAACAAATGAGGTGTAATAATAAGCAATGGTGCAGATTTAGTTGTTCGTTATTTGTGTGTTCACTATTTTAGAAGTTTCCCAAAATTGTGGACTTAAGTGATAATATTTTCTTTCCTTTTCTTTTCTTTTAGAAATTGAATTGAAAGTACATATGAGAAAGGAGATTTCGATTATTTAATTAAAAGGGGTGATGGTTCTTCTAATAAAATAAACTTATGATATAATGATCAAACCTTAAGATATTATTAATTAATGACTATTTCATGAAATGATTAAAGATTTAACAATTATTTGAATTATACAAAATTGATTTAATGCATAATAGATTCTAATAATAAATTTAATTTACTTATTTAGATTAGAGGCACATCATTTACTAGACCAAAATAGGTGATTAAAATGATATTATCGAATGTTAGTATAAAATATTAATAATCATTCATTTGGTCATTTTTATTAAGGTGACTAGATATTTGGTGATTTATTTAGTCATATTTATTTGTCTACCTAATTATTTAGTTGTAATTTCACCCAATAATTAGACTAGTTATTTATTTAGTCATTTATAATTGTGAATAGAAAAATTTTAGTGGAATTTGATCAACTTTTTTTTGATCAGTAAGAGGCCAAAGCCAAGATTCATTAGAATTATTATGTGTTGTGATTAATTATTATTATTTATTAACCTTGAGTAGATTCAAACCTAAGGCCTCCCAATTAAGAGGCTCACAATTTTACCATTGTATTGTAGCCTCTTGCCTAAGAAATTTGATCAACTGCAGTCACATGACTAAACATTTTAGTCATGTGTCTAAAATTTTTAGTCACATAGTCATTTATTTGCCAAATTTATTACTAGTGTATAAGAAAATGGCAGAGTGTGTAGGGATATCTATAATAGTTATATCCTATAACATAGTGTAGGTTGATGATTGGGCATGTCAGGAAATAAAGGCATGAGGGACCTTAGAGCTGGCAAGGTGTCTCCTCCTAGAGTTTGCAAATTGATAGCAATATCACTATTGAAGGCTCTAAAGTAATGCAAGAAAGCATTACCAGTGGTAGGCTTCACTATAGTAGGTATTCTACCCATGTCTCTTGGAATCTATAGTTAAAGTCTATCATACATTCATGGGGTGCTCTATTAATGGTAGTCAGCTTCTCTAAAAGTGATAAATGATCACTTTTTATCTTCAAAGTGTTTACAAAGCCCTGATCTTAACTCATCCTAGATAGTGATGGAATTGTGTGCAGGTAATCCCCTATACCATTGTAAAACTTTTCCTTTTAATGAGGATGCTAAGAGTCTAACATAAACATCATCTTCAATGACACCAGGAATGTTACAAACATTTGAAACTTCTTGAATGTGTTTTAAGGGAGAAATAGAGGTCTCACTAGTAAATTCAGATAGACTTTTCAAAGCAGATAATGGAATATCATGCCTTTGGGGCAAGACAAGAGGACTCCCATCATTAAAGGGGAAAAATAATGCACTCTAGGGAGGGCCATATGGAATTATGATCTATTTAGATGAAAGGATGGTACCCAAGGCTGTGATCTATCAATAGGAGGAGTGGAAAGAGATCTTGGAGGTGTATGTACTACTACAAAACTCCTAACTAGTGATAGAGAGAGTCTATTTCTTTTTCTTCTAATATTTGAAAATGAAAGTTCAATATATTGAAAAGTATCTATAAAATATGCCCTCATTTGAGCTTTTGGAATGAATTACAAAAAAAATTAGTATGGAAACCAATATCTAGAGATGGAGTCACTAAGTTCTTGAATGTGAGCCTTTTAAAGGCCAGGAATGCTAAGAGTAGCACTATCTTCTTAGCATGAATTTGAAGCTCTTTTCTTTGACACTAGTGGACTAGTAGACTTAAGAAATGCTTCAATGTGCCAAAAACTATTGACATAAAAGTTTGTACCCCTACGTAAAGTTTTTACCTAAAGGAAACCTAGTGTAACATGGAAACAATCTCAAAAGTGTGGGACTTTTCAATTAGACATTGAGTCTCCAAAGAAGGTTAGCTTGCTTGATATTAGGGTGCACCTAACTACTTCTTGAGAGGAAAAGGGAGTAGGAAATGTGTGAAAATCAAACTATCTAATCTAATTTAAATGGGGTGATACACCAAAATAGTCCATTGAGCCTCATCTCTACCTAACACTACACTATTCACTAATATAATCTCCAAATACACTGATTCAACACTTTCCTTAATTTAATAATCATGGGTAGATCAGGAACCAAATGCAATGCTATAAGGAAGAAACTTTACTCTATATCATTCAACACCAAAAAGATATAGTCATGTAGATTGAAGAATGAAGGCAATACACTAACAAAGGAAAGAAGGTTTTGCACTTGTATTAATGGGACAATGAGGTGCAATAGAGAAATATATTCATCATAAGAAAAAGGAAATTACAGTAGTAGAGAATATGATACAACTACTATAGAATCAGAGAAAAGACCTATCCTTGGAAGGGTTACAAAACTTTCTTGTATAATTTAATAATCTCCAAATACACTGATTCAACACTTTCCTTAATTTAATAATCATAGGTAGATTTGGAACCAAATGTGATGCTATAAGGAAGAAAATTTACTCTATATCATTCAACAACAAAAAGATGCAGTCATGTAGATTGAAGAATGAAGGCAATACACTAACAAAGGAAAGAAGGTTTTGCACTTGTATTAATGGGACAATGACGTGCAATAGAGAAATATATTCATCATACAAAAAAGGAAATTATAGTAGTAGAGCATATGATACAACTACTATAGAATGAAAGAAAAGAGCCATCCTTGGAAGGGTTACAAAACTTTCTTTTATGGTTCATGCATAACTAAGAAAATATCCACTGGAAGCCAAAGATGTAGGAAATATAATCTTTGCAAGCCTTGAGAAGATAGAAAAAATGACTATTATCATTGATTAGGTAGATGAATGAAGCAAGGAGCAAGAGGAATGTAATTGCATTGAATAAGCATGGAGAACCCTCAAAAGTAGCTGCAAGTGATCAAATGGATCTAATTTTCCATTAAAGACCTGCTTCTTTGCTTCTTGACACACCAAGTCAGCCATGTCACCAAGTCAAAAGGAGTCAACCATTTGAACTTACCATGTGGCCCAATGCCCTTGAAGTATCTTGTCATCTCATCCAACTATTACCCTTATATTGACCCATTGTGTAATGAAATAACTTGCACAATATAAGAAATAATAAGAAATATTATATAAATACTTGATAATAACTAAGAGTAATAGGCCACTTCAAGGAGGCAATCTCCAAATATCTCCAATGAGAACACACTTCATAATATGATGTTGAAATAAGACTCATAACCTCCTATATATACCTAATTATGCTTAGGTTGAATAGACAAAACTCTATATAACACCTAGGCTGACCTACCTACCTAAATAATAATATAATAATGATAACATGACTCAATTAAAGATTAAGATAGCCACAAGTTGACTATTCATAATCCTACATACACCAATATCAAGGGCATAGCATGCCCCCTCTCTTGTAAGAAGCATTGTCCTCAATGCTAACCAAGTGTGGATTCTTTTGAATGAACTCTTCATTCTCCCATGTGGCCTCTTCAACTAGTAAGTTTTTCCATTGGCTGAGATACTAAGATAGAGTTCTATTCCTTAGCTTCTTCATGCATGTTTGAAGGATGCACTCTGGTTCCAAAATTATTCTTCCTTCTTCATCAAGTTCTAGTAGTACTTTTGAGTATGAATATTCTACCCAATTACCTTCTTCAAACAAGAAACATGAAAAAATGGATGCATCTTTGTTGTTGGTGGCAACTCAAGCTTGTAGGAAATAATACTAATCTTTTGCATGATTTGGTATGGTCCATAGTATCTTAGAGACAACTTATTATTCTTTTTTTGTTGCTTCATTGAGATTTGTTTATAAGGATGCAATCTCAAGAAGACCTAGTCCCCAACTTCAAAATTTCTTTCACTATGATGTTGGTTCACTTGTTGTTTCATTCAATTTTGTGCCATAGATAAATTCTCCTTGAGTCCTAAAAGTACCTATTGTTGATGAAGAAAGTGTTCCTCTACTACCTGAACTCTTGGTGACACCTTTAATGATGATGTAATGGAAGGAGGATGATATCCATAAAGTGCCAAAAATGGAGACATTTTTTATGAGCTATGAAAAGAAGTATTGTACCACCATTCTGCAAGAGGTAGCCAATCTATCCATTGAGATTGTTTTTCTAAAGTGAAACAATGTAGATATCCTTCCAAACATTTATTAACAACCTCAATTTTCCCACTTGATTGAGGATGGTATGAAGAACTATGAGCCAATTGAGTACCCAAACATGAGAAAAAATATTTCCAAAAGTGACTAGTAAAGATAGGATCATACTCACTAATAATAACCTCAGGTGTACCATGTAGCTTTTGCATATTTTCCAAGAAAATTTTTTCCACTATACTTGTTGTAAAAGAATTTGATAATGCAATAAAATGTGTATATTTAGTGAGGTAGTTAACTACTACCATAATGACATTAAGACCTTTATATTTGGGAAGCCCTATGATGAAGTCTATGGATACCTCTTCCCAACATTGGCTAGGAATAGATAAAGGCTACAAGAGACCTAGTGTCTTAATTGTTTCCCCCTTATTTCTTTGACAAACCAAAAATTTAGCCACAAATTTTTGAACATCACCTTTTAGCCCTTCCCAAAAAAAATCTTGCTTGACCCGATGATATGTCTTCAAAAATCCTAAATCCTAAATGACCACCAATTGGAGACTCATGTAGTTCTTTTAGAATCTCTTGTTTAAGAGTGGAATTCTTGCAAAGATACAAGTGCTCTATATACCAAATAATATCCCCCTTTAAAAAAAACTTATCTAAACTACTAGGGTCACTTTTTTTTTTTTGGATGAGATTTCTTGTTATAAAATTATTTTACCATTATTCTTTGGCTTCTACCACCCAATTTTCTTGTAATATTGAAAGGGGACACAATAAGGCTTCATCTTTTTCATCCTTTCTAGAAAGTGCATCAACCACAATATTTTCCTTCCCTTTCTTGTATACAATTTCAAAATCATATCCCGACATCTTAGTGACCCATTTTTTTTGCTCTTTCAACAATAGTCTTTGTTCCAAAAAATATTTTAGGCTATGATGATATTTCTTAACCTTGAAGTATCAACCCATTAAATAAGGCCTTCATTTTTTAACTACATGAAGTATTGCTAGCATTTCCTTCTCATAAATAGGTTTGAGTAGTTTTTTACCTTTTGATAGATGAATCTCAAAAGCAATTGGTTGACTGTCATGCATGATAACTACTCCTATCCCATTTCTAGAAGCATCACATTCCACAATGAATTCCTTGGTGAAGTTTGGAGTGGCAAGCATTGGAGTTGTACACATAGCCTTCTTCCATTGCTCAAGTGATACATTAGTAGACTCATTCCAATGAAAAAGAATCCTTCTTTAATAGAGTGGTAAGGGGTGTTACTATATGACCATAGTTCTTCACAAATCTTCTATAGTATCCTATCAATCCCAAGAAACCCCTCAGCTTCTTAATAGTTTTTAGAAAAGGCCATTCCATAATAGCCTTAATTTTTTTAGGGTCCATGTTTACTCCATGTGAACCTATGTGTCCAAAAAACTCCACCTCCTTAAGACAAAAAAACACTTGTATGGCTTAACATAGAGTTGATGATCTTTGAGTAATTGTAATGCTTGATCTACATATTGAAAATGTTCTTCCCAAGTCTATCTATAAATTAATATATCATCGAAAAACACTTACACAAACCTTCTCCAGAACTTCTTAAAAATGGAATTCATCAAACTTTGAAATGTAGATGGTGCATTGGAAAGATCAAATGGTATCACCAAACATTCATAATGACCCTCATGAGTTTTAAATGTTGTCTTACAAATATCTTCCTTCATAATCTAACTTTGGTGATAACTTGATCTAAGATCTAACTTGGTAAAATACATAGCTCCATTTAATTCATCTAGAAGATCATCAGTAATTGGAATAGGAAACTTATCTTTAATAGTGTAATTGTTAAGCACTCTATAATCTAGACACATACACCAAGTTTCATTCTTCTTACACACCATCACAATAGGTGAGAAGTAAGCACTTTGGCTATGCCTGATAATTGCTGCCTCTAGCATTTCCTCAACAATTTTTTCTATCTCACTTTTTTGTATGTGTAGGAACCTATAAGGCCTGGTGTTTGGTGGTTGGCTCTCTAGAACTAGTTGTATGACATGATCATGCTTCCTCTTAAGAGGAAGTCTTTTAGGCATATCTCCAAGAACCACTGAGTGACAATCAATTATTGCTTATAAATCTAGATGAGTAAGAGCATTAGATTGAGATAATTCTAATGAATACAAATCCTTCTGCACCTTTCTTAAGAAACTTTTGCATCTAATGAGAGATTATCATCTATGGGGATTTTTCCATCAACCCCCTTAGCTCCACTACCTTTTCTTTTGATTGAAATCACATGAACAGTTCTTGGAAGTTCATCTCAATTGTTCCCAATGTAGTAAGCCATTGTACTCCAAAAACAATATCTACTACACTCATGGATATCACATGCATTTGGGTATCAAGTTGATAATCTCCCATGGATATTTTGATGCTATCACACTTCCTTGAAAAACTAACTCTACCCCAATCTACAATCAAAACCTCAAACTCTAGGGCTAGATATATAAAACAGTTTAGAAGAGTTGCCAACTTTTTGTTGATGAAATTATGAGTACTACCTGAGTTGATCAACACTATTAGTTTCTACTTCTTTAAGAAATCCACTACCTTGAGAGTTTGTGGTGTACTAAAACTTGAAAGTGCATGAAAAGAAATGATTGGTTGAGAATCAAGTGATTCCTCACCTGACTCCCTATCCTCCTCTAGTATGGGCTCATCCTCTTCTTCCTCACTTGGACCTTCAATATTTTCACTACATTAATGTCCTTGACTATATTTTCTATCACAATTGAAACACAACCCTTTTTCTCTTTTCTCCTCAATTTGTTGTGAAGTCAACCTAGTAGGTTGAGGAAGAGAAGGTGTTGAATATAATTTTTCTCTTCTCACATTAGCCCCTTGCTTTCTAGGAATAGAGAACTTCTCCCCTACCCTGTGTACCAATATAAAATATTCATTTACTAAGCTAGGAGAAAACATGCATACCTCATGTTGAATGTGATCCTTGAGATCGCCGAAAAATAAGTCATTCATGTTCTACTCTGTAATTGTATCTACTCTTAAGGATAGATTTTTGAATTTTTGAATATAATCCTTAACTGATCCTATTTTTTAAAGCTTAGAAAGTTGGCTAAAGAATTTTTCTATCACACTATTGCTATATTGTGCTTGGAGTTCTTCTATAAAAATTGACCATGATATAGTGAGACCCTTTTCCTCCTATGAGTACAAGGCCAATCATACCAAATGAGTTGATTTGGTTCTAGATATAAGGAAGCCATCATGACATTTGGTTCATATGGGATTCGATGTACTTGAAAAAAAATCTCCATTTGATTTATCCATGTTAGTTGACTTGATGGTTTCACATTGATTTCTTGACAACTCCTTCCTTGTTTCATTCATATACATGCTTAACATGCTTTGTATATATGATATATCTCCTCATAGGTCACACAAATCCCTCTTAACCTCTTCCTTGAACTTACTTATTCCCTCATTGGGATTACTATCCTTTGTTATTTCCCAATCTTGATTAGAAGATTTCCCTAGTGTGGTAGCATTCTTTTTGCCTCTTGTTGGAGGCCCTGTTATGATGGAAACCAATATTTTTGAAATAAATAACAAAAATGAAATATAAATTCTTTGATTTATTTATTTATTTATTTACTATAACTTACTAGGGCCAAAATACCCTTACTCAGGCAAAATCTAAAAAATTGGAAAATTTGTTGCCTTGAAAGCAAATTTTCCTTAATTTTGTAATATTTTGCTTATTTTTTATTTAATTTCTCCAAGCTTTGAAATGTAGGCTCCTCTACAATGTATTCAAAACCCAATACAAGTTATACTCCAATTTGGCAGGATGTGAGAGATATGTAGATCTCAATAAATTGTGTAGAAATAGTAATTCTGCAATAATTTTCTCAAATTTTCTCTAATTCCTCTAAATTTTGGAATATAGATTCTTTAATATAGTGTTCAAAAAATATTTAAAAATGTTCAAAAAAATTGCTGAAATTTGAAAGTTATGCTCTTCCCAAAATCGCCCCAATGTTGAGAATAAATCTTGCCTCTATGGTGCCAAGATCATGCTCTAATACCACTTGTAATGAAATAACTTGCACAATAGAAGAAATAGTATGAAATATTATATAAATAATTGATAATAATAGGAAACTTCAAAGGGGAAACCTCCAAATATCTACAATGAGAACACACTTCTTAATATGATGTTGAAATAAGACTCAAAACCTCCTATATATACATAATTATGCTTAGGTTGAATAGACGCAACCCTACATAACACCTAGGTCGACCCACCTATCTAAATAATAATATAATAATGATAACATGACTTAATTAAGGATTAAGATAGCCACAAGTTGACCATTCATAACCCTATATACACTAATATTAAGGGTGTAGCATGTTGACTACCTTTGATCATAGATTTGTAGCCTACTTTCCAATTTAACCTTCTAGCCTTGGGAAACCATGACTACTCTTCATGTCATGCTTTATCATTGCATCATAGGTTATCTATCCATTATGACATAGGGAGCTTCGCTTAATACCATAAACTCATAACAAAAACATAGAAACAATAGAAAATGCAAGAACAATATATGGACTTCTTATTTGATGAGGAATTACAGAATTCATAAGTGCAATATGCTAACCCACATGGGCACCTTCAGTACAATAATTTACAAGATAGGCTATGAACTATCCCCAAAGCTATCCTAGAAAATGTTCAAGACTTTCTTAAATAAGCAATTTTATGTTGCCTGAGAAGGTTCTAGATACTGAAACTTAAAACCTAGGGCCAACAAACCCTAACAATACATATAGAGTTGGCTAAATACAATTTTGACATTTATTTTAGGAATTTTGGGTAGCTCAACTTTGAAAGGCCATAACTCATGAACCATTGCTCTGATTGTCTATTATAACCACTTTTTAAAATGATATCTCCTGATCTATAGGCTTAGAATGGCACTTGCACCCTTTCATCGAGTTTTCAGATCTCATTCGGGCACTCTAAGGCCTCCAAAAGTGAGCCTAAAAAATTTTTTGCAAATTTTTCCACCAAAAATCTGCAATAAATTCTCTAATATTTATGCTAGAGCATTGAGATTTTTATGGTAGGCTTATAAATCTGTAATGAACCTTTATATTAAAAAATTAGAACATTTTGAGTTCCTATGACAAACTTACTAAAAATAGTAAGTACCCATAAATATTAACCACCCTATCTACTAGTCCTTATTAAAATAGAGAAGATTGAAATGAAAAATATTTTTGGGTGATGCAAGATTGCTCTTACACTCGGGATGCTTTTGTATTGTACATGTAGGGTAATTTGAGAAGTGACTTGTTTAGAGGAAAACCAAGATGGTTATCCTCCTCCTTTGCTAGCCATGATGAATCCTCAATTGGCCTTCCTTTCCATTTGACTAGATATTCCTCATAAGTTCTATTTTTAGTACTTTTTCCAACATGACTATCTAATATATCCTCAATCTCCTTTATAGTTGACCTGGCTACTAGAATGCTCCACTATGCTTTTGCTACTTCATCTCCATCACCTCCTTCATAATATAGTATCAAATATGAAATATTAAATAATGGTGAAATATTCAATTCAGTAGGAAACTCCAATTTATACACATTCCCAGAATCAAGCCTTTTCACTATCTTGCACGGTCCAAACTTCTTCATCTTCACCTTATTATATGTACCCACTATAAAATGCTCCTTTCTCAAATGAACCATGACTTCATCTTGAATTTGAAATTCCTTAGATCTCCTTTTCACATTTTCCTTAGCCTTATATTGTGTATTCATCTTTATGATGTGCTTCCTCACCTCCTCATGGATGTTTTTCAAACGTTCAACAAAATCTTCTGCTTTAACGCTACTTATCTCTCCTTTATCCAAATTCCTCAATTTAGAAGCATTTCTACGACTACTCCCATATACAATCTAGAATAGTGATTTACTAGTACTCCTATTGATAGAATTATTATATGCAAATTTTGTCTATTGTAAAATCATATCCCATCCTTTTGGTTTATCCCCAACCAAGCATCTCAAAAAGTTTCCCAAACTGTGATTCATAGCTTCTATTTGTCCATCATTCTATGGATGATATGATGAACTAAACTTCAAATCTACCTTCCTTAATGTATGCCATAAATACCCAACAAATTTAGTATCCACTTGTTTGAAAAACAACTCTGCTACATGAACAACATCACCTGTCTTCTTGCAAGGAATAAAATGTGCCATCTTTGAGAACTTGTCAACCATCACAAAAATAGAATCATGCCCACATTGTGTTCTTGGTAATCCAAGAACAAAATCCATGTCAACATCCTCCCATAACTTCTCTAGTATAGGTAATGGCTAATAAAACCCTGTATTCTATGTCACTCATTTTTCTATCTAACATACTTTGAAACTCTATACAAACTTCTTCACATCTTGTTGTAACTATGGCCAGTAATAATTCTCAACAACTAAAGCTATGGTTTATCCCTACCAAAATGTCTAGCCAATCCTCCACTATGCTTCTCCTTGATGAGATTCTCTCTCATTGAACTTCTAGGAATGGACAATTGGCTTCCTTTGAATAACATACTATCTTGGATCATGAAATCCAACCACCTTGTCCTATCAAGTGTAACAATATCTATACAAGCCTTCCATGCTTCACCAAAATTAGGATCATCTAGATACAAAGTACTGAGTTCCTTGAACCCAACCACCTCCATCTGCATTTCTATTAGCAAAATTTTTCTTCTACTAAGAGCATTTGAAACTTTGTTAGACTTCCCACTCCTGTGTTTCAAAACTAATGTATAACTCTACAAAAACTCAACCCACTTTAAATGCATTTGGTTCAAGTGTCCTTGACTATTCAAATATTTCAAAGCTTGATGATCAGTATACAACAAAATATACTTAGGAAGAAGATAGTGTCTCCAATCCTTCAATGCTTGAATAATAACATAAAATTCATGATCATAAACATAATATTTCCTTTTTGTATCATTCAAATTCTCACTAAAATAAGCAATATGTCTACCTTCTTGGCTTGAAACAACTCCTATTGCAATAACACTAGCATCACAGTCTACATGAAACACCTTGTTAAAATCAAGCACTAAAAGGGGCTACTTAGTAACTTTCTGTTTTAATAGATTAAAACTCTTATCTACTCCTATTGTCCACTTCAACTCTTTCTGATTCACTCTCATTTTTTCAATCAAGGGTCCACAAATACTACTAAAACTTCTTATGAACTTTCTATATAATGCAGCAAATCCATGAAAAGATCTTACCTCTATCACACTCCTTGGAGTATGCCATTCAAGAATAGTCTTCACTTTCTCTAGGTCCATTTTCAAATTTTCACCTAAGACTACAAATCCTAGGTACACCAACTCCTTTATAAAACTTCACTTCTTCAAGTTTACCAGAAAATTTTATTCCCTCAACTTATCAAACACCTTGTGAATATGGATCAAATGCTTCTCTAATGTCTTACTAAAGATCAAAATATCATCTAGGTAAACAATGACAAACTTACCCTAAAATTCCTTTAGTACCTCATTCATGAGCCTCATGAAAGTTCTTAGTGCATTGGTTAGCCCAGAAGGCATGACTAACCATTAATATAGTCCTTCCCTTATCTTGAATGCAATTTTCCACTTATCACCTTCCCTAATACAAATTTGATGGTACCCACTCTTCAAATCTATCTTTGTGAAATAATGAGCTTTACTCAAATAGTCCATAATATAATCCATCCTTGGCAATCAAAATCTATTCTTTATTATGATCTTGTTTATAGCATGAGAATTTGTGCACATCCTCCCTTCTCCATTCTTCTTTGGTGCTAATACTGCTAGTATAACACATGGACTTAGACTCTCTCAAATCAACCCCTTCTGCAACAACTCATGAACTTTCCTATTCAACTCTTCACTTTCTGTTGGTGTCATTATGTGCACTGCTTTATTTGGAAAACTAGCTCCTAAAACTAAATCCACATGGTGATTGATCTTCCTTACTAGGGGCAATCTATTAGGTAGATTATCTAATACAATATCAAAAAAATCTGCCAATATATCTGCAACTTCTACAAGTAGCTCCTCTACTTATTCTTTACTATCTTTAGGAATTATAGCAAAACACATATGCTTATTATTCATACCTTTAAGAAACTCCTTTCCATCAATAAAACATATTCTGGCAGCATTGCATACCTTTTCTTCTTTATCCTTCAACAACTTCAACTTATGTTTCACTCCATCCTTAGTTAGAGTGTAGGTATTTTCTTGCCCATCATGTATAGCATGCCTATCAAACTTCCATGACCTAACCAACAACATATGACATATGTCCTTAGGTATGATATCACACAGTACCTCATCCTGGTTACTTCCAATCTTGAACTTCACTGAGCACTTCTCATTGAACATAACCTTGTAGTCATCTTGCACCCAAGCAATATGATATAGATGTGGGTGTTTCTATCTCTTCAGCTTCAACCTAGTGATCATCATTTTGGACATCGAATTGTTAGCACTTCCACCATTAATGACCACATCATAACACTTATCTTCACATCTGCACCTTGTGTGAATAAAACTCCTTTGATTAGGTTCATTATCACCACTCAGTATGATTCTTCTATTAACTAGAACTTCTCCTCTTTTAGCATCTTTAGAATGTGAGGGTCTAGCATCTTCATCAATATGTGCAACTCTAGCCAGGCCTTCAGTTCTTCGATCTGTCCTTCCTTGGTAATGGGTACATTCAAATTCTCTATGCCCTTCTTCTTTGCAATGAAAACATTTCCCACTGAAGCCTTCTCTTCCAAATCCTTGTCCTATACCTCTTCCTCTCTGATCTCTATTATTCTGATCATGAAAATGATTGGAATTGTTTCCCCTTTAGTTTGATTGCTACTTCTAGCCCCATCCTTTTTCTTCTAATCATTATTACAGCCTCCACAAGATTGTCCACCAAATCTTCCACCATGACCTTTTTCACTATTCTTATCGTCATACTTCTTGCTCAATTTCTCCTCAACTCTTAGGGAAAATCTATATGCCTCCTCAATATTGCTCATTCAAACTAGACTCAACTCATCCTAAATGCTTGGCCTTAACCCACTAAGATAATTGGTGACTTTCTCCTTATTAGATTCTCCATTGCTAGTTCTAATGAGAACTCAGTGGAACTCTTCAGTATACTCTTGAATAGATTCTCCCTCTTGCTTCATTCCTTACATCTTCTTCAATAGATCAAGATCATAATCCATAGGAATAAATTGTCGCTTCATTTTAGCTATCATCCGATCTCATCTAGTGATTTTCTCCTTTCCCTTTCTATTTCTCTTCAACTAAACCTCCTACTACTAGATCTTTACATGTCCCTTTGGTTTTGCTTTCACAAACTTGACCCTATTAAGATCTTCAATATCTTCATATTCAAAGTAATCCTCTACTTCATTGATCCAATTGATCAACTCCTCTAGATTAATATTTCTTGAAAATGTGGAAACTTCAAACTTCAATCTTTTTCCAATCTTGGGGATGGCCCTAAAAAGCCTCTCTTCCTCTGGATTTAGAACTGCCTCTACTTTGGGATATTCTTCTACTTCGTCCTCATCCTCACTTTCATCTCTTATAAGAATATTTATTCCTTTTTACATTTTTTCTTGCAATGCTTGCATTTTCCTTTCGAGGGCTTGGACACCCTCAGGTGTAACACCTACAACTCTTCCACCTTGCTCTCTTCATGGAAGTATTTTCATGCTTCTGCTAAAACCCTAATGTAAACTACCTCACAATTAGTGATCTATCTACTCAGCCCAAACCATGGTCCTAGTTTAAATTGCCTCACAATTAATGATCTATTCACACACTCAAGAACTCTAGCTCTGATACCACTTGATGTAGGGAGCTTCCCTTAATACCATAAACTTATAACATAAACATAGAAACAATAGAAAATGTGAGAACAAAATATGGACTTCTTATATGCACCACAAATGTTGAATTACAGAATTCATAAGTACAATATGCTAACCCACATGGTTGCCTTCAATAAAATTATTTGCAAGACAGGCTACGAACTATCCCCAGAGTTGTCCTAGACAATGATCACACCTTTTTTAAATAGGCAATTTTATGCCACCTAGGAAGGTTCTAGATATTGAAACTTAAAACCTAGGGCTGACAAACCCTAACAATACATATAGAGTCAGCCAAATAGATTTTTGACATTTATTTTAGGAATTTCAGGTAGCCCAACTTTGAAAGGCCATAACTCATGAGTCATTTCTCTAATTGGCTATTATAAAAACTCTTTGGAAATGCTAGCTCCAAATCTATAGGCTTGGAATGATGCCAATGCCCTTCCATCAAGTTTTTGGACCTCATCTAGGCACTCTAAGGCCTCCAACGATGAGCCTAAAGATATTTCTACAAATTTTTCCACCAAAAATCCTCAATAACTTCTTTGATACTTATGTTGGAGCACTAAGATTTTTATCGTAGGCTTATAACTCTATAATGAACCTTCATATAGAAAAATGAGAATATTTTGAGTTCGTATGAAAAACTTACTAAAAATAGTAATTTCCCATAAATAGTAACCACCCTATCTACTAGTTCTTATTAAAATAGAAAATATTGAAATGAAAAATAGTTTTGGGTGATGCAAGATTGCTCTTACACCCAGGATGCTCCTATATCACATTATCCTCTTAACTATTGTGACCTTATGACATCATAAAATTAACCTCTTCACATCTTTGCAGATCCTAAGGTTTTAACATTTATTTTACTTGTGATGTTGCGAGACCTTTATCTTTGACTGTGTTAGCTCATTGTAGTCGCAAATAGTTTCCTTCATATAACCCTGTGAAGCCATGATCAAAGCAATCATTGTATCATAATCTTAACCTTGAGTTAGACCTAACCTCCTACGACCAAGAAATCAAGAGTAATTCACAACATCACCACTCTAACCATGGTTTATCCTTAATCCTCTGTGATGATGCAATGAAGGAATTTGATTGTGGCCTATTGAATTTTTGCACAGTCATGACTAAAAATCTTTGGGCTCTTTGATGGAATGAAATGAATTGAATTGATCAACTCTTGTTTGATGACATATTTTTACCCTTGTGACTTGCAACTAAAGAAACTCAATAGGATTAGGCCCACCTGAATATGTGTTCATTTGTCACAAGCTCGTAACTTAAACCTTGAGTTTGACATTTAACCCTACGTACATGTGACTTGAGCATTTCTTTTCTTTGTAGCTTGAACTACAATTACTCTAGACCTAATCTAATGATGCAACCACCATGTATTTCACAACCTCATAACCTAAATTTGAATGTTAATCTTTTATCCTATGAAGTTTCATTGATTGCTAGTATAACCATTTTGCACCTTTGTGACCCACCATATGGCTAAGTCACAAACTAGAGCAACCATGCGATAGAAAAGTAGTTGCATGATCGTGACTTGAAATCTCTTGGTCATAAAATGAAAACATAAAAGGTTGAAGACATGGGGATAAAATATAAAAGATTAGGGTTTTTATGTATCTCTATTATGCATGGATGGAAAATAAATGAATTAGATAATAGACCTAGACATGGCTTCAACCCTAGTTTTCATGAGATTGACAATATTTGGAAAAAAGTGGGGTGGGGGAGGGGGGCAATAGTCAACATAATTCATTGAAATATATGGATTCCTTCCACCTATTCAACACCAACAAAAATGACATCAAGTGTTCAAAAAAAATAGGAAAAAGTATTTTTGAAGGGGAAAGAGTACTAAATTGGGAATAAGATGCCAAATAAAGGTGAAATGGATTTTTTATTTATTGGCATAAGTCATAAGACTAAGGGGGAGAACTCATTTATGAGATAGTATTCTAACAATGTAAATATGACAAAATGTCCTTTCCACTAATGTCAAAAGGGGAGATTGTTGGTATCTCTAACCATTATTTTCTATTAGTGTCAAGCACTTAGTCATTTACAAGGCAGAGTCAGACAATCATCACTATGACTGAGTTACTCTATATAGGCTAATTCATGTATATAAACAAGTATGAACTAATCTTTATAGGAGCCAAGAAAGTGTATGGTCACCAAGTATTTCAATATGACCCAAGCTCATCAACAACCAAGCAAGTATCAAATATACAAATGTTGAGTTACATAGTGTGTGCCAAGCACAATACATTTTGAGCATAAGAAGAGTGATGCAGGCCAAGAAACAACAATGTAGAGTCTCATAAAATAGTAAAGACTGAGCGATAAAGAGTTTAGATAAAAGTTTGAAATAGAACAAAACTTGAGGCAATGCATTTTACAAGCCGACATGGAAGGAACATTTAAATATTGTAGAGGTTATTATAGAATATTTAAATTATGTGGATCACACATCCCTATGTCATGTGATCAAAGATTTAGATGGAGAGGCTATTATGGAAGGATCTCTAGAAAACCCTTTACAAAACCTTTTAAATAAGGAATTCTCTTAACCTAGATTAGAGTGTGTTAGAGAAGGATGTGGAATAAGAGCAAGAGTAGAGAACTATATTCATGTAACAAGGAGAAAAGTGAAGGATTGAGATCAAATTAGAAGTTAGTGAAGGATTTTGTTATCATCTAACAAAGAAAGCAACCTATTCATAGCAGTGGAGTGAAAGGGAAAGTTAAGTAATTATTGTCAATCAGGATTGTGCCTTTAGCAAGATTAAACATCTAGCTATCTTGTTGAAACATTGAAACTCTCTCAAATTGTGGGTTGTCCTAAAATGGGAGATGAATCTCTAAGAGCTAGCTTAGTTCCTAATTAATGATCACCTAAAAACTTAACTGTTTATGAAAAAGAGATAAGAAGTGAATAAAAATAACGAATACTAAACCTAAATGGGGTGATACACAAATAATTTGTATGCAACTTTAATTAAATCAACAAAAAATTACTTGCAATATGAATGATTCATAATACCCAAAAAAGTGTGCAATTACAAAAGTATTTCTATGCAAGGACCTAGAATCTTTTGTTTTCAAAGGAAAACCTAAGCTTTACAAATTTTCTCCAAAAGACTAAGGACAAAGATAAAGACCTAAAATTACAAGTATCGAGATTCTAACATGCAATAAGGAATATAGCTTTAATGAAGCATGAACAAAACATAAAAGAAAATAACCTACAATATTGCAGACAAGAATCAATGAGAAGGAACTATTGAATCTATATAATGAATGCTGAAAAAAATCTCTGCTAAAAGTGCTCCTAGAATCAACTCAAACATTTTGCAATATGCAAGAAAATTTGAGCAGGAAAGAAGAGGCCCTCATAATGAGGTGAATGTAAAATAAATATAGCTTAAAGCCCTAACTCAAGTGTTAGAAATATGCATGGAAAGCATGCCTCAAAACTGCTCCAATCTGTTAAAAACCCATCAAATATGCCCTGAAACATATGTCCAACTGCTAGCCAATTGAAAAATCTACCTCTATCTCCTCAAAAGTATGCACAAAACCCTAGGTCAAATATGAAACATAAATAAAAAAATATCATATGTCAGTCTGCTAAAAAACATGTAAAATGTGCTTAAAAAGGCCTCCAAAAATATGTCGCATGCACTCCAAAATGTGCCTTGACCAAATACGCATGTAGAAAAGTCCATGAAGACTCTATAAATTCCAAAAAAAATGCTCCATAATTGACTCCAAATTCATGAGACTGATTTACAAGTCTAAAAATAGTAGCTACACATCTCCCTTGAAATTTGGCATTTTAGAATGTTAACTCCCTTCATAACCTTTTGATACTTCTAGTTAACTGATGATTCAAACCTTTTGATCTTGAAATCACAATGAAAACTCTCATTTTATTATTATTATTTAATTTCCATAGTTGATTTATAACTTATCAACTAAAAAAATAAAATTTATAATTTAAATACGATGCAATAATAAAAAAACTATTAATAAAACTAATAATATACACTAAAAGAATTAAGCGCCATACTATTATTTTAGTAATAATTTATTATTCTCTTAATTTATCACTTTGAGAACACGAAAATTTTATTGCATTGAGTTTAAGTGAAAGGAAAAAATAAACATAGTACTCCAAGGCATTATTTCTTTCATTTGGTTGATGATAGATGAAATGAGGAAGAGTAGGGTTTGTGGAAACCCCAACTACACCATTATGAATTCTATGAATTTTTTTACATCTTTCTTGATTTTGGTTCATTCTCTACTAGGCCTCTTGCTCAGACACCATGCCATGGCTAGTTACAAACTGTTGGGTCTTCTTTCATGCGATTTCATGGCTCCTCCTTTGTCGTGACTCCATCACTAGCTATGGATTGCTATTGTTTGTATGTTGTATAGATGCGATGACTTGATGTTTGCTTGAATTAATTTTTGGTGTTTTCTTGGAGTATTTCTTCTCTACTATTCTTGTAACACCATGGCTAGCTATGGTTTTGCTAAGTCCGATGACTAGTGATGTATTTATTTTTGGGTTATTCATAGTATATAATTTCATTTTTGGAATCTTTTCTCCATGTTGTGACCACTACTTTGTAGAGTTGTAAGTTATATTTTGGCTTTGAGAACTTGGGGGCTTTCCTTATGCAAGATATGGCTTTCTTTCTTGTGAATAAATGTACCTTTGTGTAGCTTAAAATTTTCTTTGTATTTAGAATGTGGGGTTCATTGTTATACTTTTGTTTGATGGGTATGCTATTTTTGTTGTAGCATTAATATGCTTCTTCCTTGATGTAGGGATTTTGTAAATCTGAGAAAGTCTAGCATTTTCTCTTCTTATTATCAATTATTATTGTTGTCTCCATAGATTCTTGAGCACTTAATTGACTGCGTAGAGATTGTTTCTGTAATCTTGTGGCTTAATAATGATACTCTAATCTATAATAACCACCTGCTACATTTATCTATATTTTTTGAAGTCTTCTTGTATTTACAACCACACCTTTTGCAATGTATTTATGTTATATCTTTTCTTGCTTCTTCACTACACTATAATATTTTCCTTGATGACATCATAGCTTGTTTTCAGCTTACATCACTATGTTCACTCTTGTGGGGATCTATCTTAGGTGATTTCTCGTATTTTTGGAATACTAGTTGGTTGTAGCATTCTTTTATATATTAATTAACATTATATATTAGAATGCTATTTTGCTATGACCTGTGAAAATACTGACATTCAATTTGACTACTCTCTTGAATATGTTGAAGATTGCTAATTATAACATTTAAATTCATGGGTATCATGCATCTTTTCTTTGTTTAAACATAATGGTGTATGTGATCATTGTTGAGAAAATAATACCTTCTTTTCCTCAATCCTGAAGCTTTATCAAACACGAGCAATTGTTGAAACTTTGAACATCAATTTTCTATATTGTCTTAAATTGTAATGATAACTCAAAAAAAGTTACCTTTGAAAAGAAACAATTTTCTTCTTTCCCATTGCCTTTATGAATATTCTGTGCATGATGCTACGTAAAGCACTCTGTTCTACACAGAACCTAGAAATCATTTTCCACGATTCTATTTCATTTGTGAAAAAACTAGCCTACAAAATGACTTAAATAATCAAGATTTGAGCATTGCTCCAACCTTAAATTGACCCTTTCATGAAAATAGAACATGAATGCATTCGTTTTATTGAGATAAATAAATTATTTGAAATCATTTCAATTTGATCTAGCTCACATAGCCTATGAAATTCATGTAATTTTCATGATGTTGAAAATCATTAATACTTATGGCTATCCTTATTGGCTTAATCTGAATTTTCATTTTTGAATATATGCATTCTAGATCTGAAAGTTATAATTAGGTTCATAAAGAAATTTCTAATTTAGAATGTGTTTGATATATTCCCATTTTATCCTGTAACCTTGATATTTTATGTGCTTTTGCTAGCCATAATAGACTAGCTTAATTTGGATAATAATTTCATGATGAAACCTTGAAACAATGATGAAACCTCATAATATCATGCAATCTTTTCTATTTAAACCTTTATGAATGACATCTAAATCCCTTTTTTTTGAAATCTAATATTACTTTGTGATGAACTTATTTGAAATATAAAACGTAGTATGCCAAAAAGGTTTCATAGTTGTAATGGTACATCCCTTCATCAACCTCGTATCCAATAATGTATCTTCAACTACTCTATGATTCAATTAAAAGATTGCATACCTAAAACCTTTGTACATCCCTTTGACAATCTCTTCATTGTCTTCGAACTTTACATCTTCCTAATTTAACCAAAGGTTACACACTTGTAATTTATGCATGTCTCTTCTATGATCTCCTTAGTTTCTTTAGTCAGCCCACTCAATGGTCTCACCAAGATCTTCGTCCCTACATGACTGAGTTGAAAGGATTCATGCATGTATCTTGTGCATGATCCTGCAACAACCTCAAACTTCATACCTATATATGCAAATGAAACAAACTTATTAGTATAAAAACTATTTGGTGTGGAGCACCTAATTAAATGGTTTGTTTTATTCAATGTAATAAGGCCTTAGGATTGATAAAAATTTCCTCAAGGCCATCCACCATTGTAATGGACACAAGACCCCAAAGTGGTAATATGAACTTGGGCATCCATTGTTCCAAAGGTGGAATATTGATTTATCCTATTTTTTCTAGGTTGGTTTAGAGGTTTTGAATCTTAGAATAACTATTTGGAGTGATTGGAATTTGTTTAGGTTTGAAATCAGTTGAAGTGTTAAAAAGTGCAAAAAATTGCAAAAGTTGCATTAGCAACTTTTGCAACAAATTGACAACTTTTTACAATAACTACAAAAACCACCTATGGTCAGTTGAAACAATTTTTAATAGCCCTTATAGGCCCTATACACTCGAGTTAGAGGCATAGAAGGAGTTTCACATGTTTTTGCTTCCAAAATCAAATAAAGAACTTGTTGTTCCAGCATTTTGTCCCTTTTTTTGCTATATTGTACAGACTTTTCTGGTTGTAGGGTTGTTTTTTTGCATTGATTAGTTGGAGATTTCATTTTTTAGAGTTTTGGAATTGGTTTGAAGGGGAGATCAATCTTCATTTGAAAGTTATCCATTTTTTTCTCTCGTTGCCTTGTGAAACCCTCAAAACAAGGGTTTGGCCAAAGAAATGGCTCTAGTTTAAACTCCCACCATTGGAAATTCTTCCAAATTTTCATGGGGCAAGCTAGGGCAATGCACTTTCATATTTTGAAGGTTTGGAGATAGGAGGTTGCAGTAGGAATTTATGGAAGCAAGCCCTGGGTCTAATAAGACCTAGTTTGTGTGATTTGGTCTAGTAATAGGAAGAAGAGGAGTTGAGGGCCTAGTGAATCAGCAAAACACCTTCATCTAAATTGGAAGAACACTCTAAAGTTGGAAAATAGAATCCATGAACCCATTTCTTGATCATTGCTTTGTGAACCATGCCTAAACTTGCTAATTAGGCCTGTGTGCAAGGTAGGGGTTAGGGTATGCTGAAGTGGAGTGAAGTTTTCAAACTTTGGAGTCTTTTAGTAATTTGAAAAGGGTGTTCAAAACTAGGTTTAGTTTGCCAAGTCCTTTGTAATAAATTTATTTTATTGGTAAAAAATAGTGATAGGAGACCTAATTGCTTACTAGGTTTGTTGCAGAAATTTGTATTGGAAGTTGTTAATAGGGGTTTCAACCAGTGGTTCACCTTATTTTTGTCATATTGGAGTTGTCTTAGACCTTCTTTGGTGTTGGGAAGTCTTGGAGACTCAAATCCCACTTTTTGTTATTTTGTGTGAAATAAGGTCAATTGTTGCATTTTAGCATGTGGGCTGATAACAATGGATCTGATCACTAATATGATTTGTTTGGGTCATGTTGGGATGATTTTAGGTCACTACTAGTGTTGGGGAGGTTGGAATTGCTAAAGCTACTTTGGCCAAGGTTGGGTGTAGGAGGTCTTAATTGGTTCAAGTAAGAATAAGTTGGAATTTAGTCTTGTGTGAAGAGTTGGGTTTGTGAAACCTATTGAACAGTTGGAAACATCAAAGTAGTTCCTTTTGGGAGTGAGACAAGCCTTGAATAGCCTTGTGGAGTTTGGGAATTTGGATGAGTAGTTTGATTTGTGCTTCCAAAGTCCTTTATTCAGCATTAGAGAGATCTAGAACCTATCTCAAATGAATTACCGCATATATTAAAATATATCTTAAGTATAAAGAATTAAATATACATCAAATTATACTTCATTTGTTCATGCAAGGAAGTACATGCCCACATGAGGGAGGATGTATGTATGCACAAGATAATACATTCTTGCATGAGAAATGACCCTTCCCATGTGAGGAATGCCAACAATGCAACATTGAGGCAAGAACAAAATGCATAAAAATATGAAACCTCCACACCAGGGAGTACCAGATGCATGTAAATCAAGGAATTATCACTCAAGATAATAAAAGAGATCACATAACTCTAACATCTAATACACAAAATCTAATGTAATCATGTAGAAAGCAACATCGCAATGAACATACATGTGCATAAATCAAATATCATGATAAGGAAAGCATCAAATATGAAGCCAAACTAAAAAAGATCATGCTCATTTCATCCCATCCATAATTTCATCATGGGACCTTAAAGGCCATTGCCATCCCCTGGGCATGAATCTCAAATTTTTAACAAGATAGTTGGAGTTGTATCATGAGACCATTCTTACCAATACTATCAATAACAACATAAGGGAAAAATACACCCAATCATGCTAATCTATCAATAGCAACACTATCCAAAGAAATGGTAAGGAATCTCATCTAAACCATAATATACAACACCATAATAAGGAATACATCAAGTAAAAACTACTATCATCTAAACATGATATCAAATGCATCTAAAGTAAAACATAAATCACAAGGAAACATACTTTGGATACAAAGTACCAAGTGAATGTCCAACATTGACCTCAAATTAGAAATATATCATCTCTATACACTAGTCCCCAATAGTGGTATAGGTAGCTACACCTCCTAATAATGTGGTAACTAGTAGACCCACTCCCATTGTGTTGATGGAGATAATGACCCAACTACAATCACATAGTACAATCATCCATGTCTAAAACTCACACCAAATAGTATAGAGGACTAAAACCAAGATCATGAGACAATGCAATACAACAAGTCCTAGTCAGACACTCTATGGGTCTACTATGTAGGGATTCTAGTGGATACTAGATATACTGCCAAGTCCGTACCCTCGAATCAACTACTAGGTACTCACATTTTAATTATTTTAGTTTTATTACCCAATAAATTATTTAGTTGTCACTTATTTAGAAAACTTCTTCATGTTACCTTGTCGGAATGTAATTGGGATAATCAGAGAAACCCCTCCACATGTTTACCCTACATACCCATGCTCAACACATGATGAGTTCTCATAGGTAATGTAGTTTCCCAACCCAACCCTAATGAATCATAACTCCATTGATGTTAACTGGAATTTTGGGATTCACAAGACCTCAATAAGTGCACACTCACATGTGGGCACACAAACTACACAACGATCATAAACAATAAGGTTTGGATGAAAAATAATCAAAATACTAATTATAACAAGATCACTCAACTAGCCTATATCTAGGAGTATAGATTCTACACAAATCTCAATGATACAATAAAACCAAACATCGTGACTAACTCCACCAACCTAAATCTAGGAGTATGGGTTCTACACAAATCCCAACAACGCAACAAAACACCTAACATCATGAGCTCAATCAACTAGCCTAAATCAAGGAGTATAGATTCTACACGAATCCTAGTGTCCATGAAATCGAAAACAAGGATTTGATCAGAAATAATAACACCGGGTAGAAAATCACTCAACCAAACACACAGTTAGTAGTATGGATTTGACACAAATCCCAATGTAAGGAGAATAAAAATATAAGTAGATTAGAATCCTCATGAATAATCCAAATCTAGGACCAATCTTGTTGTAATCAAAACCCAAGAAAACTATGTGGCACACAAATTGAGGCAAAGTAAAAAATGTGCAAAATCCAATGTTGATGAAAATCAATGAAATTCAAACCCTTTTTACAATCGGGTACATAAATAGCCAAATAGTAAATAAAATTTGAATTTTGAGTCTACATGTAAAAATGACTAGCATAACAATCTAAAACTAAAAACCCCAAGTTGGGAAGAAATCAAATACATGTACCTATCCAACTAGGTAGAGCCAACATAGAAGAATGAAGGGAAACACTAGTTCTCTACGTCCTAACAAATTGCTATCCAAAAAAAACTCTAAAATAGAGTCAAAACATAAAAATAGGTGACCCCTACCTAGTAGCCAAAGGGGGATAAACAGCTTCACATGTGATTAAATAATCACTCCACAAAGGTCACCCAAAATCTTGGGAAAACAAGGTAGCTTCAAGCCAAACCCAACAAGACCAACCTTGCAACAATCTCATGGCCATATCTTTTGTAATGAATCAAATAGTAATTCCTCTTAAAGAGGATTTGGATTTTTCTCTCAAAATTTCTAATTCAAAGGGTGAGAAGTGAGAAAGAATTTCCTTTTTGGGATATATATTCACTTTAAAAATGAAATATTAAAATTGGAAAATAATTGGATCACTTAATTAAATCCCCTCTCAACCCAAACCAAAATTAGGCAATTCCAATTAAATGGAATTCAACTACGACAAAGTTGTCAATAATTAAAATAAGTTAAATCAATATAAAACTTCCTTAATACATTACATTGCAATGATTAGATAACTTCCATGACTGTTGTGGATTCCTAAATGCACAGATACACACATGGGTCTAATCACATAATGCATTATGAATATGGATTTACTAATTACCAGAGGATTTAAATATCAATAATGTTACATCATACATACAAGGATGATATTGGCTCAACATGAAAGGTCTAATCACTAACTCCATGTGCTACTGCTAGGGATATAAGTCCTACACAATCAAGTGTAGATGCATAATAATAATAGCTGAAGTGACAATTACACAAAATTTTGTAAATAGGGCATCTAATTAATTTCATTTAAATAATCCATTTTGTATAATTGAAATTAATAGGATAAATATTTTTAGCACCATCAGATCATAATAAACCCAACAATATATATTGATAATCCTCACCAAAACTATCTTAACACATCATAATCCCATAAACTATTGTTAGGATTAAACCATGAACTAAAATAACAATTACATACAAATATAACCAATAATAGAAAATAATAGATCACATAGAAAAGAACACAAGATGCCAAGATTTAACATGGTTCACCCAATCTTTGGGCTATGTCCACCAAATAGCAAGTCCAATATTTTAAGATCTAGTGATTACAACCTGATTACAATCTATAATCCCTTACAGCTCCACTGAAAGAACCAATTTTTGCATCACCTTATGAAACAATGCCTAACCCTAAGCCCTTTTTATAAAAGTATTAAACTACTTTAGGGTTATAATTAATAATTACATGTCAGCCCAAAATATTGATAAAATATGGCCCAAATTTTTTTTAAAGAATTTATGAAGTATGTACAGTACTTTCTTGATCAGTTGCTACAATCTAAAAATCTCCCACTTGGGGACTGATCAGGCTCCACACTAAACAACAATCTTTGACTTGGAGACTAATCCTATAGCTATGCTGCTACTCCATGAGGCTCCCACTAGATCAAACCACCCTGGACTCTGCTATTCTTTTATTCATGTTCAGTCTAGAAGACCAACCGAAGCTAAAGAGGAGTTCAGCTTCTCCCTTGTTACTACCTTTGTCAACATATCTATTGGACTGTCATTTGTATGTATCTTCTCTAGCTTTAACTTTCCATCCTCCAAAATTGACTGAATGAAATGGTACTGCAGTTGTATATGTTTGTTCTTTGAATGTAGAGCTGAATTCTTTGCAAGATGAATGGCACTTTGACTATCTTTAAACAAATAATTATCCTTCTAAGGGGGTCCCAATTCTTCAAAGAAGAATTGAAGCCATATCATCTCCTTGATTGCCTCTATAGTAGCTACATAGTTTGCCTCTATAGTTGATAAAGCATTAACCTTTTGTAACCTAGAAATCTAGCTCACAACTGCCCCACCAATAGTAAAGACATAACCTATAGTACTCTACCTAGTATCAATATCTGCTACCATATCTGAGTCAATAGAGCCCTATAAGTCAGTAGTAGAGCTCTAAAAGTGTAAACATTTATTAGATGTTCCTCTCAAATATCCAAGAATCAATTTGATGGCATTCAAATGCTCAATTCTTGGATGACTCATATACCTGCTAATGACTCCCACTACATGTGCAATATCTAGCTTAGTACATACCATAGCATACATCAAGCTTCTCATAGCTAAAGCATAGGGTACCTTGGACATCTTATCCTTCTCTTCCTATGTCTTAGGACACATCTCCTTAGACAACTTCAAATGATTAGGTAAAGGTGTGCTAACAGCTTTAGCATTCTCCATAGAGAAACATTGTAACACCTTCTCCACATAATCAACTTGAGATAGCGTCAATGTTCTATTCTTCCTATCTCTAAAAATCTTCATACCAAAGATTTGTTTTGCTGCCCCCAAATCCTTCATAGAAAATGTATGTGCTAATTGGCATTTTAGCCCCTTAATGTGATCCATGTTAGACCCAACTACAAGCATATCATCAACATATAAACATAAAATAATGTAGCTATCATCGTTCAACCTCTTAAAATAAACAATATGATCTGAATGACACCTGTAATATCCATGCTCATGCATAAAACTATCAAATTTCAGATACCATTGTCGAGCTGCCTGTTTCAAGCCATATAAACTTTTCTTCAATTTGCACACTAATTTTTCTTACCTTCGACATCAAAACCTTGTGGCTAAGCCATATATATATCTTCTTCCAAATCACCATGAAGGAATGCTATTTTAACATCAAGATACTCTAAATGCAAATCTTTAGTAGCCACAAGACTTAAAATAGTATGGATAGAAGTCATCTTAACAACATGAGAACATATCTCATCAAAATCAATGCCCTTTTTCTATTCAAATCCTTTCACAACTAACCTGGCTTTAAATCTTCTCTTACCTCCTTCCTCTTCTTTCAACCTATAAACCCACTTATTCTATAAAGCTCGTTTACTTGCAGGCAACTTGCATAAATCCCATGTCTTATTCTTCAACAAAGAGTCTATTTCATCTTTCATTGCAAACTCCCACTGAATCTTAGTATCCATTTGAACAACTTCATCATAGCAAAGTTCACCAGCATCAGTAAGTAAAATTGAATACAAAGAGGGAGAGAATCTTTTTGGAGGTCTAATTTTCCTTGTTGACTGTCTAACATTCATTGGTGTGTGTGGTATTTGTTGTTGTAGTTGTCGCATATCATGAGTAATGGATAGAACATTAGCTTGTGGAGTATCACCTAGCACTACATAATCATCTTCTTTCTTCTCATGTTGCTACAACAGATCTTTGTACAACACTTTCTCATTGAATATGACATCCCTGCTTCTTAAAATTTTATGATTTTCAAAATCCCAAAGCCTATAACCAAATTCATTAATGCCATATCCAACAAATACACATTTCTTTGACTTAGCTTCCAAGTTGGTTCTATTTTTAGAATATATGTGAGCAAATGCTTTATAGTTGAAGATTTTGAGAAAAGAATAAGTCACCTTCTTACTAGTCCATGCTTCCTTTGGAATACCATAGCCAAAAGGAGTAGAGGGACCTCTATTAATAAAATATACAAAAGCATTGACAGCCTCCACTCACATGTATAAGGGAAACCCAACATGCAACCTCATGCTCTTTGCACACTCCATTATAGTCTTGTTCATGCATTCAGCCACTCTATTTTCCTATGGATTCCTTGGAATAGTTTTCTATCTATGAATACCATTAATGGAGAAATAATCTTCAAATTCATGACTGCAATACTCACCACCATTATCAGATTTGGGACATTTTAATTTCTTACCATTCTCATTTTCATTTCTTAAAAGTTTGAAATACATCAAATTTCTATCTAAGAAAATAAATCCATACCTTTCTAGGCGCATCATCAATAAATGTAACATAATAATAAGAGCCTCTAAGGGAAGATACCTGAGTCGGTCCCCATACATCTATATGCACAAGCTCTAATTTCTCCTTTTTGTTTTCCTTCCTATTCTTTACAAAAGTCACTCTCTTTTGTTTTCTGTACACGCAACTTTCACAAAAATGCATATTAACACATTTCAAACCTTGTATGAATGCAGTACTTTCATGCCTTTCTCACTCATGTGTCCAAGTTTGTTGTGCCACAACACTGTATCAAAATCTATAGTAGCTATTTGTTCTCCCTCCTCAATTGCAACAATTATTCCTGAACATTCCATTTTCTCTAAAACAATTAAAGTAGAAAGAACAATATAAAATGTACAAAGATATAAGGTGCCTGATTTCACACCGTTTGCTACTATAAGGGAACCTTTTGAAACCTTCCAATTTTTATCATTAAAAGTAACTACACAACCCTCATCATTGAGTTGCCTTGCTAAAATTAAATTCCTACTCAGCCTTAGAACATGTCTTACCTCATGTAGCAGCCAATGATACCAATTCTACAACTTAATCTTAATTTTTCCCTTTCCAACAGTCTGATAGGGTTCATTATCCCCCAAATAAACAAGTCCAAAATCCCCTTAGACATAATCAATTAAATAACCTCTATGAGGTGTAGCATGAAATGAAGCACCAAAATCTAAAACCCATGAATCATCAACACTTTCTAAAGACATAAGCAAAGCATCCTCTTTAGATTTTTTACTTACCACATTTTCCTCCTTTTTTCCATCTAGTTTATCTCCTTCATTTTTCTTTCGATTCCAACAATATTTCTTTTTATGACTTGGTTTCCCACAGTACTAGTAGTCATTTAGTCCTCTCAATTGAGACCACCTCCCTTTTGACTTTCCTCTTGATTTCCCATGATTTCTAGAATTACTTCCTCTCTCAGTCATTCTGCCCTTGCTTTGTGCATTCAAACAACTTCCTGATGTAGATCCACTTGAGGATTTCCTACGAGTTTCCTCACTCAAAATAACACTAATCACATCATCATATTTTAGGGTACTAGATACAAGAATAGAATTACTCATAGCCATTACCAAGCCATTCTAGCATTCAAGCAAAGAACACAAAATCAAGAGAGACCTAATTTCCTCCTTAAAATTGATACCCATAGAAGATAACTAACTAGTAATAGTATTAAACTCATTTAAATTATTTGCAATAAATCCACCTTCTACCATTTTCATATTAAATAAACACTTCATGAGAAATACCTTGTTTGAAGCAGAGGGCTTTTCATACAGTGTCACTAGGGTTTTCATCAACTCTTCTATTCTCTTCACTTTTGTAATATTAAATGCCACTGATGGTGCTAGGCATAATTGAATGCTTCCAAATGCCTTTCTATCCAAGAGATCCCATTCATCATTTGACATGGATCATTGATTCTTGGCTTTTCCTTCCAATGGCTTCCATAAATCCTTCTGATAAAGATAATCTTCCATTTTCATCTTTCATAACTAGAAGTTCTGCCCATTAAACCTATCAAACCTTAGTTTACCCTCATCTGCCATCACTCCACTCAATCATGAGACTCCCACTCAATTGTAAGACTTTCCTACAAAGGATAACTAAAAAAAAAACTAGGCTCTAATACCACTTGTTAGGATTAAACTATAGACTGAATTAAAAATTACATGCAAATATAACCAATAATAGAAAATAATAGATCACACTAAAAAGAACACAAGACACCAAGGTTTAATGTGGTTTTCCCAATCCCTAGGCTACGTCCACCAAATAGCAAGTCCAATATTTTACGATCTAGTGATTACAACTTGATTACAATCTATGATCCCTTACAACTTAATACCACCCCAAGAACCAATTTTTGCATCACCTTATAAAATAATGCCTAAGACTAAGCCCTTTTTATACAAGTATTAAACTACTTTAGGGTTATAATTAATATTTACATGTCAGCCCGAAAGAATTTATGAAGTATGTACAGTAAATTCCTAATCAGTCGCCACAATCTAACAACTAGGCAACAACATAATTAACTAGATAATGCAACAATATAATCAAATCATACCCAGGGTGTAGACCACTCATGGTCCTAATCATGATCGCTCACAAGAAAGATCATCAAGGTTTCATCCATCAGGATGATTTCCTGAAATCAAATGGGAGGGGCATTAAACATAAATTCTTGATTGATGAGTTTAAGTGTTGCATGCATTTTTTTTTTATTGAAGTTAAAATGTTAAAATGTAAATTATAAAATTGATTTCATTATCCTCTTCTAGGAGATGGAGGCTCTACATAGTTCTCATGTATTATGTAAAGGAGTTTCATATCTACACCATCAACACTTACGGTATTTTAATTTTCATGTATTTTCTTTCTATGAGAATTTAGTGGTAAAAATGGTTACCTCTAATTAATGATTTAAGCTCTACAAGTAAGAGGTGTAAGAGTAAAATGGATTCAAAGCTCATATCTAAAAATGATTTACCAAGTTATGAAAGTGTTTGTGAAGATATTACCAAGTTGAGAAAAGAGCTTCATCATCATATCATTACCTTAATAAGAAGGGAAATAGGAAGTTTAGAGGATCAAAATCAGACTCAATTGTATATGAAGTTTAAGTTGTCACTTATGGAACTTCCTACTTCTTTTAAACCAAAAGAATCCTTATGGCCTATTATTTTTCTAGATTTTTTTTTCCTTGACTCTATTAATAGAGTCAATATGTTTGAAATGAAGAATTTATGAAAACTATTGAGTTGTCCTTTTGCACAATGCTTTAATGGCAGGAATCCTTTTGAATTCCTCTCTTGAAAAACTAACCTAGGATCAACTCCAAGGTTTTGAGTGATCTTGTGACCTATTAAAATCCACTCAATCAAAGATAAATGTCTTTCTTCATAGGGATGTCTTTTCTAGTTTTGACTAATTTTCGATAAAATGTTCAATCTATTCTTGTTTCAAAAAGTAACCATAAAATAGATATGTTTTTAGTATTTTACGTTTTATGATGAATGCAATCTGATCAAATCAAGTATATGAATTCCTAATTTAACCAATTGTTAGAAAATAAAATAACAAAGATAAGGTAATGAGAGATTAAATCAAATTGCATGAAAGAGAAATTTCTAACCAACATAAACCATAGTAACAATACGTCTCTAAGTTAAACTGTGAAAAATATTAGGTAGGAAACCAATGAAATAGGAGCAGTGCTTCCTCAAATCCATTAATACAATTATCAATGGAAACTTAGTATAAACTAAAAGATGTTTCACTTCACAATGAATCGCAAGGACACAAAAAGTGTGCTCATGTGAGACAAGACGCTATGTAGGAACAATCCTAGGTTATCTGTTCTCCAACTTAGTACATCAGCAAAATTTGTCAACATGCAAGAAACACTAGAACTAAAAGATTACACAATCAAATAAACACAACAAAACCATTTTCTCCACTATTATTTATGAAAAATAATTCATAAAAATAACACACTCCCACAAGAATAACTACACTCAGAATGAGAGCACCAATAGCATATATTATTGCATCAAAATAATGACATGGAATACATGTTATATTCCTGAATTTATAATAATTAATTTCCACAATTTTTGTTGAGAGTGAGAGATCTCTTAATGTAAATATATGCTTAAACTTAATAAAACAAATATAATTACATACAAACTAACTCTCTAAATGGTGCTAAGTAGGACTCCACCCTTGTTTTTATCAATTAATGGGTGCATGATCCTTTACATGAGAAGAAGTAGATAAGATGAAGGAAGTTGTAAGAGGATTTGAGAGTCACTAAAAGCTCTAAAATTGGAAGCTCGACCTTCTCTAAGCATTTGTAGGAGTTAAACTATTGTCAGAATGCATTTTCAACGCATGGAAAGCTCTAAATTAGCAAGTGGCAGTTAATTGTCAGTGTATTGTCACTTCTTCAAAATTATCAATGCATGTCTAGAATAGCACACTTTGTACACCTTGGTGGAAGGTTCAAAAAATCCAAAAAAATTTGCAATTTTCAAAACTAAAATTCTAGCTTCTAGGTTTTCTTCCCCTTTATGCCAAAGCTAAGTCTAGATGTTTTCTTTTGAATTTCTCTATAATCTCAGCTACTTGGGAAGCTTTTGGAAAATCTAAAGCCTCATATTTATGCTAGACTATTTGCTGATAATTACTGACATACATTTGAGCATCTGCAAAATTGTCAACTCTAATGTCCAATTCCAACAATACCTCTCTAGTCTTAAATGATTGCCTAAAATCTTCATTAGATGAAGCATCCTTGAAAGTTCTTCAAAATTGTTCAACCACTAATTACACTAACTTGGGATTTATTTTAGACTTATCTTCAAAAATCTCAAGGGAAATAGCATCATAATACCTCTCTGCTTCCAAAATTTTCTCTTGAGCCTAGTCTTCTAACTTTTGAACATCTTCATGAAGTTCTTCCATGATCTTATTCCCCGCATCTATCTTGTCAATCCAATCTTCCAATTTATCTAGTTCTTTCACCATATGTACATCTGTGAGACTATGATGTCTTTGAAACTTTATTACTATCAAAACTTCAAGGTCCTTAGCCCAAGTCTACACTTCATCCATCAAACCAAAATCCTAGTTCACTATAGATACTAGTTTCTCCACACTAGACTAAATGTAATGTAACAAGTTCAAATTACCATGTATTATCTGTACACCTTTCTACTCAAAATTGTCATGCTATTGTTGACATGCTCCCAAAAATGAATCAACTTGTACATTCCCTTTATCTTTCTTCTCTAATTCCATAGAGAGAGTAAGTTTTGGGTGATCCTTGTCCAAATGGACTATAATTTTAGGAAAATAGCCTCTTAGAAGCTCATTCTATTTACATAGCATCGCCAATTTAGACTCATTTCTACCTAAATACCTAAACACCTCCTTAACACCTGTAGTGATCATTACTTTAGCTATGTCTACCATGGGATTTCCTAATAGGGCTTCTTTAATCCGATAGTCCTTAGGAGTCAAATCTATAGTATCAATAGGTGGAGGAGGGATGGCTATATGGGCAAGTAAGTCCTTATGTTTATTCTTCATTATGAAGGCCAATTGTTATGCATTACCCATAGGTGGCTCGGGCCTCTTGATCACTTTTATCATCTCATCCATACTCTCCTTAATAGTTATGTCTAGGTGCCTCTTTTGTCGAACCATAACCTCCCTCTTCAGCCATGCTAGTGTAGTACCTATGGGAGACATGTATTTGGTTGAAGAAGAGGTTTTTACTATTGACCCTTTTCCCTTATCACTCATTTTTGGAGTCACCTCCTTTTGAGAGAGATCTACATTGGGAGTCCCTATATCTATTGTAGCCAAAGTTCTTGCCTCTATATCCTAAGAAGTGTGTTGAGGTTTTTCAAGTATATGTCCCTCCTTTAATACTTCATCGATTGGCATCTGTTTGAGCTCTTCTTCATGCACTACTTGTACTTGTTCTTTAGTTACAAGAGGGAGAAGAGTGACTGAGCCTTTTTCCAAGAAAGAAAAGTCCTAAAATGGTGATGGTGGTGTACCTAGAGACCCTTGTGTTATAGGTGACATTTGGTTCCAATTCTCTCCCAAATTTTGGTTCATATATGTTTCTTGTATATTATCACCAACCATATTAGTACCCATGGGCATAAAATCAAAATTATAAATGTTGAAGACATTTTTTTCTTGCCCTTCCTAATCATCAATCCACTACTACTGCTCATCTTCAAAAATGGTAACTTGAATAGGTTCCTTAGGAATAAATGGTAGCATCATAGTGTAGCTTCTTCTTCTTATTTCTTGAGCAGCCCTAGACAAGTGATTCCTCTAACTTAAGGGAAGATTATCCTCTTCTTCTTTGTCATCTTCATTGTTGGCTTTAGGGATTATATTTAGAAGTAAAGGAATGGGAATAACTTTCTTCTATAATCTCCTCCTTTGTGTCTTTTTCATAGTAGGCCCAACCTTAGCTTTCTTAGTAGTTAGAGGAGTAGATTTTTCCTCTCAACTAGGTGGTGGTACCTCATGTGCTTCCTACTCTAGTTCCTATTCATGTTCTTGTCTAGGCAAGGGCACTTGTTTAGTCTCTTGATCTTGAGTTGCTTTCTCATCTTGAGGCTCTACTTCTGTTGGATCTTGTTGAGGTTGCTGAGATGGTTGGGCCTGATCAATTTTTTTGTTTCCCCTTGTTTCAATATTTCTTTTATTAATTTCCTTATCTTCCCTAAAGTACCCAACTTCCCTCTCATGTTGATGCATAATTTCTAGTCTAACTAGGAATTGAGCAGGGAAAGTTGGTACTATAACTTTTGCACCTTTACCCTTAATTAGATGTGATGTGGCTTGAAAGATAATTTCTTGAGGAAGTGGGTCAATTTTAAATGGTTTCTTAATCCATTCTCTTGTTAACTAGATTATATGCATTCTCATCCCTATCAATCTCTACATTTATAATTGGCTTTTCGTATATCTTATCATGGTTTTACAAGGGATCCAAGACATCCTTACTATCTTGCTGGACATCCTTAAGTTGGTTCTTTATTTTCAAGGTTCTTCCTACTAGATATATATTCATCCTACCATAATCCCTTATTTTAATATCATAGTCATCTATTGCATTCATCCAATGGTCTTCTATAGAATCTTCATGCACAAACTACTTCCCTGCCAAATGGTGAACTCTACCAATATTGTCAAAATAAGGACAAGGGGAGTTGTAATCCTCTAAGGGATATTGATCCCATTCCAAATCAAAGCTCATGATATCCTATTTTTGTTTGACTTCAAATGCACCTATAGTGATTGGTCACACCCATGTTTTGTTATGTTGTATCCTTACTCTATCATACATAGATGTGAGTTGTCTAGCAATCTCCAATAGAATGAGTCTATCTGATGGATATCTTGGGAGCTTCTTTGAGTTGACCTATGTGTTAGCTACCCTTAGATAAGTGAATTTTTAAACAAGATGTAATAGGCATCAATATTTGTGACCCTTGTTGCTAGCTCTACTAATATCCTCTTAACATAATCACCCTCTATGAACTAGATGATTGCAAATATGAAAGCATCATTCACTATTCAGTATTCATTGTTCTAATCTAAGAGATTTCTCTTCACCAATTGGGGGTATACCACATAAGGTCATGCATTAGCATCTCAAATGATCCCCTTCTTATAAAGACATAGGTAATTTTCCATTCTAGCCGCTAGTAAATACACCATGTATGATGTAATATAGAATCTTGGATCAGTTTGTACTCCTATGAGTTGCTCAAGTAGATTATCATTGAGGATAGTAGCCCAATCTATTGTAATTTTGGCCATTTTGATTGTATCTATAAAGTAAAACATCTAGATATTAATATGTCTAGCTACTAGTACGTCCATGACTTAGCTCAAAAGCACAATAGCATATCTGATGTCATGCTTCATATATCTCTAAGTCATATCTACCTTTCCAACTTTGCATCCCATAGGTGTTCTATCAATCAAAAATTAATACTGTATCATTTCTACAGCTTCCTTTTCATTCTCCCTATATCATCGTTTTGCTTAGTCATAGCTTATCTTCACATACTGATCAAATCTTGGGAGATGGAATACTTTCTCAATGTACCTAGGTCTAAGTTCTAAGACTATTTTCCCTGTAATGCTCTTTACCACTTTCTCTTCAAGTACATAGTTCTCTACTAATACCATGATAAGTTCAAAGGAATACACAGATGTGGGATATTATGTTGCACTCATTAATCCTAATTTGATCATTGCTGACACCATGGCTGACCTCTCTTTAGGTTTGTTATATATTATGAGGAAAGCATTCCAATCAATATGGCCAAGCTCTATGTCTCTAATCTCATAATATCCATCCTAGAAATGGGATCTCTTCAGTGCACCTTGAAACTTGAATACAATGAGATTTGGAGCAATCTTCTCTACAAGTGTGGATGATGAGGATGCCATTTTATCTATACAAAATAGAAAACATTAGTCTAAAAAGCTAAAAATCAAATGCTATAACACCAAGATAATAAAAAACAATTAAAACTCTCCCTTAGAGCTCTAAAATGCAAATTAGCACACTATGTGCACCTTGACAAGTGCTCTAGGTGCACTTAATGACCCTTAAATGGTCATTTTGTGTGCAATTATGCACCTGTGCAAGTACACAACCTAATGGAGTGCACACATGTGCATGCGCACTACTACACACATGCTTTACCATGTTCATGGGGGGGAAAAGTTAGTCTTCAAAATGTGCTAATGGTGTGCACATGTGCACCTTGATGGGTGCACATGTGTGCACCCTATATGCACTCTATTGTCTTAGGGTTTAAATGGTGTGCATTTGTACACCATTAGCTTAAGTGTAATTTTTCTTATGTAAAAAGTTGTACACATGTGCAACTTGGTTAGATGCAAACATGCCTACCTTTCCTTGGTGATTTTAATGCTTTTTAGAGAGTCTTAGTTTAGGTTTCTTAGTTAGGATGTAAACAAAGGTGTGCACATGTGTACCTTTTGACACTTCATTGTTTTCTATGTGTGAGTGTAGGTTAGTGGAGGCACACCTTTGGAGTTGTGGAAGTGTGAGAGAAAGGAGTGAAAATAGAAGAATGAGGAGATGGGAGGGGGTTCTAGGGATTTATATGCCTAGGGTAATTTGCACCTTTGGAGGCATAAACTTGTGCATGTGTGTGGGTGCACATCTCTAAAGGAGTAAAGTGTGCACTTGCACATATAGTGCATTTGTACACCATACATAGGTGCACATGTGCCCTAGGCACTAGTGTTCCCTTTAGCACAAAAAATCACCGTTTTCTCCAAAAATTTCTTAGTTTTGACACCAATTTTCTTAGTTAGAGGGCTAGGGCTTGACCCATACTCTAGATGGAGCTCCAAAAATGACCCATGCCCCAAACTAGTGGTCTAGGAGACCAAAAGACTATGCTAGGGGATCCTCTTTTCTAGGTGAAATGGGGCATGCATTGTGAAATCACAATAAAAACTATGTAGAGTTATTTATTAAGAATGGATATTATATTGGATCTCTTAATAGTGATAGTGAGAATTCTATAAATCATAGTGAATGTGATGAATAAATAGATGTTAATAGTTTTCCTTGTGATTTTGAAAATAAGGATAGTAGATTTTATTAATCAAATTAATTCAATCATCATGAAGAAGATGGATATGTAATTGATGATAACTATGAGTTTGATGAGGTTTCAGATGTTATCTCAAATAATGAAGAGGAAGTATGTTGTAATGATACCACTATTTTATCAAACAATGATACTAATCAATTTTCTATTGTCGATGTTTCACATCATTAAATTTATGCTTGTAGCCATGATGAAGAAAATGAAAGGATCAAGGATGAAAAAATGCTAACTAGTACTAAAATTTTGGTGCTATTGGCACTTGAGTTTTAGAGGTATGCTTAAAGTAGTGACACTAGTTTGTTACCAATACACATTAGTTTCAATGAAGAAAAAGTAATGATGCTAATATAGTGCATTATACATACCCAAATCATTTTCCGTGTTGATGCAGGGAGGACAATGGATAACTAGGGCAAAAGGTACACCTAGCTACCAAAGCCACCTATGATCATAAACACAAAAAAAACATAGCACAAAGAAAAGAAACCAAAGAAGATAGAAGAGAAAAAAAAACTTTATTGATTCATCAAATTATCATATACATGCCTAGCTATAAGGCCTTATTAATTATGACCAACATTACAATTCAAACTTTGATATCCAATGATGATCTTCACATTCTCACTCTACTTCTACTCTTCCTTATCTCACAAGTCATGCCTAAGACTCTACCCGATACCCCTTTAAATAATTTTATGGGCACAAGTCATCCTATTACAAATTACCAACTAAATAAACCCTAACATTAAATGCAACCCAAGCCACAAGTCAGCTCTCAACAAATATTAAATACAAACCATGAAATTAATATGCAAGGTTGACTAAAACTAGAATTAGACATAGACATCTCAACCCAACATAAACTAAAACAAATAATGAAACTTGGAAAAATTTGGAACATGTATAAGCTTTGCAGCCACAAGCACTTGGCACTAACACAAACTCAACAACCATGAAGGAATCAAAATCAACCATGAACTCAACATCAACTGCAAACTTGCTAGAAAATACAAACTTGGCACATACAGAGAACTTGATAAAGACTGAGAGCTTGACAACAACTATGAACTCTGCACATATAGATAACTCAACAAAGACTAATAGCTTGGCAGCAATACAAAGCTTGGCAACAATTAAGAAGAGAAACATGTAGGATAGCAATATAACCCAAGATGCTCCTACATCACACAACTAAGGTTGAAATACATGATTCTCTTGAATCATGTAAGTTTAACAACCTGAGTTGAATCCAACTTAGATTGAGAAATCCATGTAGAGTCTTCAACTATTCTATTCTTTCACTTCACCAAATACTCAAAGTAATCTTTTCCTCTTGTAATTTTACCAACTCTTTGATTCAATACATGTTCATCCTCTTCAATCTTCTTCTTAGGATAATCATTTGATACAACAACTTTATCATATTACTCATGGTACTTATATAAGTAAGAAACATTGAATATAGGAGATATATCCATGTCATTACATAATGCATCTTCATAAGCATTACCAATGTCAAACTTCCTCAAGATCTTACAAGGTCTAAACTTCTTCATCTTTAGCTTACTATATGTTCCACTAGGATATCTACCTTTCTTCAAATGAACCATCACTTCATCACTAATTTCAAAAACATGATGTCTTCTAGACTTATCATCATTCTCCTTATACTTATGATTACTCTTTTCCAAACTCAACTTCACTTCCTTATGCAAAGAATCCATAAAATCAAAAAAATTTACCCCTGCAACACTTCTCTTTTCTTCACTAGCAACATCCCTCTCTTTTCTTCACTAGCAACATTCCTCAATCTAGATATCCCTCTAGGATACATTCTAGTAATATTCTAAAAAGGTGTTTTCCCTATACTCCTATTCACATAATTATTATGTGAAAATCCAACTTTGTCAACACCATCTCCCAATTATGTGGTTTATCTCCAACTAAACATCTCAGCAAATTACCCAAGCTTCTATTCACAACCTCTATTTGTCCATTTGTATGTGGATGGATTGTAGAACTAAAATTCAATTAGGTAGCCATCTTCTTCCACAAAGTCCTCCAAAAGTAACCAAAAAACTTATTGTCTATATCAAAATTAATACTTCTTGGTAATCCATGCAATCTAACAATATCTTTGAAGAAAATCTCAGCAACATTCTCGACATCTAATGTCTTCTTACATGGTATGAAATGAACCATCTTAGAAAATATATACACAATAATAAATATAGAATCATACCCCTTTGTTGTCTTAGGGAATCCAAGAAAAAATTCATATTGATGTCACTCCAACATTTCTCAAGAATAAAAATAAGTGTATAAAAACCAATATTATGACTTACCCCTTTTGCAACCTGACAAATTCCACAACTCTTTACAAATTTCTAAACATCCTTATACATCTATGGCCAGTAATACTTATCCTTTAGAAAACTTAATATCTTATCAATTCCAAAATGTCAAGCTAATCCACCGCTATATTTTTGCTTAATCAGATTAACTCGCATATCACTTCTAAGCATACACAACTGAATTCCTTTAAACAACATACCTTCTTAACTAAAATACTCATCATACTTACTCATGTGATTTGATAGATATAGTGCTCTTGACTCTCTCCATACCTTAGAAAAATGGTTTGTATCATACAACACCTCCATCTCACCAAAACCAAGAACTTCAACCTTCATCTTGGTCAACAAAGAATGCCTTTTGCTCAATGCATCAGCAACACATTTAGTGACTCCACTCTTATGCCTAATCACAAATGTGAAACTCTTCAAGTACTCAACCCACCTCATATGTCTCTGATTCAATTTATATTGACTTCCCAAGTATTGTAAATCTTTATGATCAGTGTACAATGCAAACTCCTTAGGAATCAAATAATACCTCCATTTAGTCAAGGCTTGAACAATTACATAAAACTCTTGATCATACACAGAATACTTCCTTCTAGCATCATTCAACTTCTCACTAAATAAAGCAACAAGTTTTCCTTTTTGAATCAATATACTGCCTATTGCACTACCATTTGCATCACATTCAAATTGAAATACTTTATTAAAATTAGGAAAAGCCAATAAAGGTAACTTAGCAACCTTTTATTTTAAAATTTCAAAATTCTTATCAACCCCATGTCTCCACTTCAAATCCCTTTTGTCTCCTCTCATTGTTTTAGTGATAGCATTACAAATAGAACTAAAATTCTTTACAAACTTTTTGTAAAAACTAGCCAACCCATCAAATGATCCTACCTCACCCACAGTCTTAGGTGTAGGCCATTCCAAAATTTCTTTAACCTTCTCATGATCCATTCTCAAACCATCTACTAAAATTAAAAATCCCAAATACACTATCTCCTCTTGCATAAATGAACACATTTTTGAGTTATTCATCAACTTCTCCTCTTTCAATCTTTGCAATACATGTCCAACATACTAAAGATGTTCCTCTTTAGTCTTATTAAATATCAAAATATTATCCAAATAAACAATCAAAAACTTACTGAAAAATATATTGAGAACTTCAGTCATCAATCTCATGAAAGTACTAGATGCATCAGTCAAACCAAGAGGCATTACCAACCATTTATACAAACCATTTTTTGTGGTGCAGGAGAACCTAGGGTAAAATAAAGCCCTAATCTTAAATTTTTCTTGTATATTTTATAACCAACCATTGGTTTAATAAGGACTAATTGAAAAGTCCCAAGGTGGTTCTAGATTGTTTGATTTGGTACGTTTTGGATTGGGAATCAAATCTTGTCAATTAGGTCCTAATAGGCAAGATTGTTCAAAAGTTTCTCTAAGTGGAAAAATATGATAAAATTTCATAATGGGGGAAAATATTGTGTAATGGAAGTCATTATATGTTCTAAGGTCATTCTAGAAGGTTTGATAACATACAGACCAAGTTTGAAGAGCCTAGGAGAAAAATTGCAAAAGTTGTCAAAAAGTTGCATAGACAACTTCGCAATTTTTCCAAAGTTGCTTGACAACTTTTAGGAAATTTTAGAAAAGCCAATGAATTGGTAAGTTATGGTTTGAACTACAAGCCATAATTGAGCATGAATTCTATTTAATACTTTTCCAACTCATTTCCAAGGGTTGGATAGTTGGGTGTACGAACAACATCTGTAGTAGGATAGTTTTGTGTATTGAAGCGTGGTTTTTGAAGTTTGAATGGAGTTTTTGGATTGGATGAACTATTATTTTTGATGGAATAGAAACTCTTAGTCATGTTTTGAATCTATAATTCAGTATTTTGGTTTTAAGTTTTTATTTTTTAGGGTTTATAAAATTATTTAGTATCAATGATCCTGTTGTCCAGTTTTGTGGTGCAAGCATGAAATGGGCTATGGCTTGAGTGTCCTTGGTCAAAACACCATGGATATTGGAGAAAAATAAATAAAATTTTTATATAGTTTAGATAATATTTTTTGATTTTTTGGAAGGCCAAATGCTGATTTTAAAAGTGATCCCTAAGGAAGCAAGCAAGCTTGGCAAGGTGCAAGGAAATGTTTGTAATAGAGTTTTGTGGTGAACAGAAGATTGGTTTGGGTCAATCTTGAGTGGGAAATGTAAGAGTAATGTATGAAGGGATAAAAACTCAAATGAGGAGGTTGGAGATGGATTTTGACACCTATGGATGAGAAAACACAAATATTGCCTTTAAAACCATTAAAAAGAGGGTTTTCTGAAGCCGTATTGTGTGCACAATATTGGAGCCCAAGACCTAAAAAATATTCAAGCTTGTCATAAGGAAAAAAATTATAGAATAAACCAAGGGGCCTTATTAAGGGTTTTTTGTGAGTTATAGAACTTTCCTTGTTTCTAGGAGAGCTAATAGGGGCTCTTAGGGCTAAAAGGGCTAACTAGGCAAATTGGTGATTTGTGTGTTGGAAAACTTAAAAGAATGGTGCAAGATGATTGAAAATGGGTCAAGCACCTAAGAAAGAATATTCAAACTTGATTTTGGGTCACTTGGTGCATTTAGTGAATTGTTGGCAATCTAGGCCAAAGAATGCATATTTGATGAATTGGGGGAATGACATTAAAACTTGAGTTATTGGAAGAGTTTCTTGGAGAAAGGGGATTGTAGAGGGATCCTCTAGGTTAGGGTTAGGAGAGAAGACCCTTATTGGACTAGGAGTATCTTGGGAAGAGAAATAAATATCTTAGATAAAGAAGCTCCCCATCAAAGTGGTATTAGAGCCATAAGATTAGGCTTGTGGTGGTATGTTGTATTGCACTAATTTAATGGATCTTCCAATATGGTTACCAATACAGTGTTGGTAAAGGAGGTAGATGAGAAAAAGAAGCTCTTAGAAGATAAGACTAGGGTTCTATATGAGCCCCTAGAAGAGATGAAAGATAATTTGAAAGAGATAGAAGAAGTAGCCCAATCTAAGGAAGATGATGACTTTGGCAAGGGTAAAGAGAAGGTGAGTTTGGAGGATGAGATATCTAAACTAGATCCCCCACTTGGTGAAAAGGAACTATTCCTTAAATCCCTCAAGGAATTTGGAGGAAAGAGCTTAGAGAATTTTTTCCTATTCCATGGAAAGATGGATGCAGAGGTAGTCTTAGAATGGTTGGAGAGTATTGAGAACTACTTTGAGTGTGAAGGGACAAAAGAGGCCCAAAAAGTGAGGTTTTCAATGTCCAGGTTGAAAGGTCAAGCTTTGACATCATGGATGTTTTTGCAAGAGGAAAGAGAGAGTGAATGGAAGAAACCTATAGCTAGTTGGAAAGCTATGGTGGAAAAGATAAAGGAAACATACCTACCAAAAGATTATGAGATCTAGATCCACAAGCAGAGGCATAATCTTAGGTAGAATTATCTTGATGTGGCTACCTATACTAAGGAGTTTCAAAAGTTGGCCCTAAGATCAAGATTGCAAAAATTAGAGAGCATCAAGGTGGCTAGATACCTAAATGGCCTTAAATGGTCTATCCAAGATGAGTTGAGCTTGTTTAGCCTTACCACTCTACAAAGTTTTTTTCAAATGGAAACAAAGATTTAAGACAAACTAAGGAAGAAAGGGGACTCAATTTCCAAGAACAAGGAAAGAGGTAAAGACTTTAGAGGTGGCTCAAGAGGAGTCTCTAGTGGTATGAGCAAGTCAGAGAGACCCATCAGAGGAGAATCTCTAGTAGAAGAAAAGGGTCTAACAATAAAAGTAGAATAAAATATGGAAACTCTAAGTGGAATGAGAAAACTAGTGAGACCCATCATAGGAGAATCTCTAGTAGAAGAAAAAGGTCCAACAATAAAAGTAGAAGAAAATATGGAAACAATAATAGAGGTTTACACATTAGTAAAATGAAGTACTATAGCTATGGCAAGTTGGGACATAGATGTCTAGAGAATGCATCTATTTTTTTATGGGAAAAAGAAAATTATATATGTCCAAGAAGAAGACAATCAGAAGGAAGGAGAAGTGTACCTTGAAGTTGAGGAGGGTGAGAACCTTATGTTGAGGAGAGTATTGGTTAAGGATCTAGTTAAAGATGAGCCAAAGCAAAGAAGAGCATTATTTAGGATGACATGCAAAATACTAGGCAAGGTATGCAAGGTGATTATAGATTCAGGGTCTACTAATAATGTTTTGTCAGAGGAGGCAGTACAAAAGCTTGGTTTGACTAGGATTCCACATGTGTGTCCTTATAGGGTGACTTGGTTGAATAGGGATAGAATATCCTAGTAAATGAAAAAGTGTGGGAAGACATCACCATTAGAAAGTATCAGGATAAGATTTGATGTGATGTTCTTCCCATGGATTCTTCTCACCTACTATTAGAAAGAACTTGGCAATATGAAAGGGATGCAATGCATCATGGGAAGGAGAACAAGTATTCCTTCAAGAAGGATGGGGTCACTTATAGGATCCAATCCATAGTGAAAGAAGACAAGGTGGAGAAATATACTACTAAAGATTTTCTCATGAGTGGGAAAGAATTACTTAAGTATTTGAAGGAGGGTGAAGGAGTAGGTTATGCCATTATGTTAAAACCTAAAGAGGAGAAGACATCTTAACCTACTCCTATACATGCAAAAGTGCAAGAGTTATTGGACTAGTTCAAAGATATCATCTTTGATGGAGCACCACCAACCCTAACACCTAAGAGGGCCATAAGTGATCAAATTGACTTCATATTAGGAGCATCACTACCAAAAAAAGTTGCATATAAGATGACTCTAGAGAAGAACAAGGAGATTAAAAGGCAAGCTCAAGAGTTTCTTGATCAAGGGTTGATTAGGAAGAGCATTAGTACATGTGTCATACTAGTGGTCTTAGCTCCCAAAATAGGAGGTAGGTGGAGAATGTGTACTAATTCTAGGGAAATTAATAGAATCACAATTAGGTACAAATTTCCTAGTCTGAGGATAGAAGATTTGATGGAATCTCTATGCTGAGCTAGGTACTCCTCCAAAATTGATCTTAAAAGTGGTTACTATCATATTAGGATGAAAGAAGGGGATGGATCGAATTATGCATTTAAGACTACTAAGGGTCTCTATGAGTGGTTGGTGATGCCATTTGGCTTTACCAATGCACCAAATAGCTTCATGAGAGTCATGAATGAGGTCTTGAAAGACTATATAGGGGTATTTGTTGTGGTATACCTAGATGACATCCTCATCTTCAGCAAGACCAAGGAGGAACATATGAAACACCTAGAGTTGGTGTTGAGAAATGTCCAAGAGGAGAATTTGATAGTAAAATTAGAAAAGAGTGAGTTCATGAAAGAGAAATTTATGTATTTGGGGTTTGTAGTATCCCAAGGGAGTCTTAAGATAGAAAAAGACAAGGTAGAGGCTATTTTGAGTTGGCCTACACCTAGATCTACTATTGAGGTCAGGATTTTTCATGGATTTTCACAATTTTATAGGAAGTTTGTAAGATGTTTAGTGAAATTTGTGCACCTATGATGGATACCATTAAAGCAAGTATGAAAATAAAACTCATGTGGACCAAGTCTAGAGATCACAGTTTTGAGAGATTGAATAATGAGTTAGCAACCCAACCTCTCTTGGTTCTACCTAGTTTTGAGAAACTATTTTTGGTGGAGTGTGATGCTAGCAATATAGCAGTTGGGGTAGTTTTGAGCTAGGATGGTAGACTAGTAGAATTTTTTAGTGAGAGGCTTAATGTAGCCAAGACAAAGTACTCAATGTATGACCTAGAGCTCTATGCACTTGTCCTCAAGAAGTAGAGGCACTACTTGTTACCTAAGGAGTTTGTTTTCTTCACACACAATAAAGCTTTGAGTTTCATTAACTCAAGTCTGAGACACATAAAATGGATGGAATTATTTTAGTCCTACACTTTTACTATCAAGCATAAGAAGAGGACAAACAATAAGGTGATAGATACTTTGGGTAAGAGGTTGCTAATAGTGCAAGAAGTCAAGTTGTAGAGCATTGGATTGGATGGTTTCAAAGATTTGTATGAGGAGGACACTAATTTCTAATGGGCTTAAAAGGTATGTATTAATTTTCCTAATCATTTCCATGGTGATTTTTCTGAATACACCTTGTAGACTGGACTATTGTTCAACATTCAATAGTTGTGCATCCCAAGGGATCCATGAGAGATAATCTCATACAAGAGAAGCACAATGGGAGCATGAGTGGTCACTTTTGTCTTAACAAGGATTTAGACCTTGTAGAAATGTACTATTATTGGCCCAAAATGCAAAGGGATGTTAGGAGTTATGTGGAGAAATGCAAAATATGTCAAAAGGAAAAGGGAACTTCATCAAATGTAGGGCTCTACCAACCTCTCCCAATTCCTAATAGGCCTTGGGAATGCATCAACATGTCTTTTATAGTGGGCTTACCAAGGACTAGGACAAAGATGGATAGTGTATTTGTGGTAGTAGATAGGTTCAGCAAAATGAGCCACTTCATACCATGAAAGAAAATACGTGATGCAATTAATGTTGCAAACCTATTCTTCAAGGAGGTGGTTAGTCTACAGGGCTTGCAAAGGAGCATAGTGGATGGTAGGGATGTCAAGTTTATGGGGTACTTTTGGAAGACCCTATGGAAGAGGCTTAGAAAAAACCTAGCGCATAGTTCTACCTACCTTCCTCAAACTAGTGTCAAAGAGAGGTGATAAATAGGGTAGTGGGAAACTATTAAGGTGCATCACTAAAGAGTATGGACAAGGTTGGGAGCAAGTCATTCCCCAAGCTGAATTTTTATATGATGATAGAAAGGATAGGAAAAAAAGGTTAAGCCCATTCCAAGTGGTGTATGGAACTCACCCAAGAGGTATCATGGAGTTAAGAGACCTACCTTTACATAACAAGATTAGTGGGCAAGCTAATGACTTTGTTCAATCTATTGGCACTCAAAATTGAAGGCCCAATTTTGAGCACTATTGAAAAAATCAAACCCTTAAACACTTTTAAAGTGCATTTATACTCGGCTGCCCATCTGAGGCCTAAGAGGTGTTCAATGCTTCTAGCACCTTTCATTCAGCATCCTTAAGCATTTCATAATGATAAATTGACATTCTGAGCCATTTTATGAAGTCCCATTTTGAGCAAGTGTAAAAATTTCCAATTCTGCCCAAGTGTCAGACAACGACAGGAAGCCTTGTTTGTACCTGAATATCTCACACCCAAAAACATTATATGATAGACCACTTTAAGAGTGTCTAGTGTCCATACCCAAGAACCTAGGTTTTGAATCTTTCAAAGTTGGTCAGTTACTATTTTCATGCATTTACACTTTGCACATAATTTTGGGAAGCCCTATTTGACATTCTATAACTTTTGACTAGTTGACCAAAATGCTAAAATTCCTTTTGCATTGTATTGTAAACATCAGAGATTTATTATGTTTCAATTTTTAAGTCTTGATGAGTCTGTTTGATCAATTTTCAAACGTGATTCCAAACGTAATTTGTAACTTTTTACTAGTGTCAGCATTTGCAGATTTGTCAGTACCCCTGTTCGTGGCATTATAACTCCTAATCAGTGACTGGTGATATCGAATGGATTCTACCACTATGTTTTCCTCTAAAAATAATTTAAGTGTGTCAGTTTTTAAGTTACGACGAATCCATCTGCACACTTTTCTGGGTCATTTCCATTTGCAAAAAATGCTTTCTATCAGTGTTTCCAATCCGCAAATTCTAAGTAGTCCACTTTGACTGATCGCCATTCGCGTCTAGTTATTTTTCATGAGCCCAAATTGCATATCCATAATTTCCTAATGATAAAGAACCAACGTCCCAATTTTTGTTTTCCCATGTGCCCATTTGCCCAGTTTTTCAAGCCAAATCCAAACTCAGTTTGTTGTTTTTTGACGTGTTTCCTTGCAAGTAAATCTAAGAAGACAACTTTGACAGTCAATATCTTTTGAATGGAAATTCATTATAAGACAAGATTTGACATGGTACCAGTATACAGAACAGAGATTTAGTGTGTTAGATTTCAAAGCCTGGTCAGTTGTTCGGGTTAGTTTTTAAAGGCAGTCAATGGACCTCGTCGCACCAAATTCAGGTTATGCAAAAAGGTGGGTAAATGAGTTTAAATGATCAAATTAATGCTCAAAATCAATTTTAGAAAGTATTAGAAGGTTATTGGGCTAGTTTGAGGATTTAGTCATTCAGAAACGAATTTTTTTTTAGTTGGACCCACTTTGGGGTCTGACTAATCCTGGTAGATTGATTGGGAATGTAATCAGGTCGAGGTTCAGAGTTTACTTTCATTAGATTCAAATATTAATAATGACTATTTCATTGGATTGATGGATGGAATGAAAAGGGTTGGAGGTGTCAACAAGTTTTGTAAATATTTGCATTAAAATGTTGGGAACAACTCGTTGTTTAAATGCTCATATTGAGAACCTTGCACCTATATAAGAGATAGAGGCATGTGGACTTTCAGTAGAAAAGGCATTTGATCCTGAATGAAAGCCCATAAAGGAAGGAACTAGAAGTTTTAAAGGTAGAGTCAAATGCATGTAATAAACATCTATGCACCCCATACATGCCAACAGACAAAGAAATCCGCAACATATCCAAAGAATATGCCCAAAGTTTGAACCAAACTCAACTTTAAAAAAGTAGAGGAGCAAGATCGAATTATCAAGAATGCACCACATCTTTGCAATGCATTGCCGACTATGACTCCTTATTATAGCTCATTTGAAGTCTTATATTTTTGGGCTGGGCTAAAGTTGTATGATATAGTTGCAGGAACACGAATGCTGCATTTGTCATGATACTATTCAGCACAAGAGTCAGTTGAACTCTTTCCAACTCTTGCAAAATGGGGCATGATAAAATTTTGAAGGGAATAGTAGTTTACTATGATGGGCAAATGTGATGCACACCTTAATGTTGGATTGGTCTGTATAGCTGCATTAGCAAGTGCAACAGTGCTTAATCATGCAGAAGCCATAGCACTTAACAAGGATGAACTCACTAACAAGATCATAGGTGCTCATGTTCAGAATAGTTTGACAGGAAAGGAATTTGATATTTATGCAAAAGTGGTAGTGAATGCTGCCAGACCTTTTTGTGATAAAGTGAGCAATAAATAAAATGAAAAAGGAACTTCATGCCATGTTAAACATAGAGCCCCATGTGAAGAATCGATAGCAATAGGAGCAACGGAGCAATCAGCTCCTACGTTAGAAGGGAAGGAAGTCTATGCCAAGGACAGGAGGCTACCAAGTTTTTAGGGGCACCAAAGTTCGCACAAGACAGAGAAAATAGCAGCACTGAAGGAAGAGCTCATGCAAGGGAGTGCCTAGGAAAAACGAAGCCTGCAGCTTGCTTTTGGTAAAGAACCCCACGCTGATTGAAAAGGCACCCATTTCAAATTGTAGCTACCAAGAGCAAACAGAGGGGTCTGCGAATAAAAAAGAACCTCACACCTTTCAAAGAAACCTACACACAGAAAAGAAAAGAGGTAGACACTTTTTGAAGCTAGCATCCAATCCGCAGCTTAAAAGAGCACCCTACGCTATAAGGAAGAAATGCTAGTAAAAAAAAAAATGCAGGAAGCCCACATACATAGCCAGAAAGCCTACATGAGCTAGAGTAAGGAAAGAGGCACTGGTAGCTCACGATTAAAGGTGAACAGGGCGTCAATAATGAATAGCCAGCGGTAGCAAACAATAGAGTTTTCTTGCATTTCAAATGCTATATATAAGGAAGTTCGTCTTGAATGGTCGCAATGATTAAGAGACTCCCCTGACATTAACAAGAGCAACATATTTTTGAATATGGAATAAAGAAAGATACTAAGGCCAAATGTTAGGAAAGAAGATGCCATAAGAATCTAGCCACAGCCTGAAGAGGGAGCTCCATTGTTGGTGAAGATAGAGTTTTCATGGTATCCGAGCAGAGAGGACATCGCTCATGGCAAGGCAAAAACATTGTTAAGCCATATATCCTACACTGTTAGTGGGTAGGACTTTTTAAGTTTTTAAATGTAAAATGACTCAAAATACACTATGTCTTAAGAAGGTGGACATTTTGAAAAGTCGTGTGCTACGTGTGGAGTCCAACCCAAGTGCCAACTGGTGGATATTGCAAATAAATTTTGAACTAACATCTAGTCTAAGGTATGATGACATTAGCATCCCATGCAATCGAAAATGGTAGAAAATTTGGCTAGTCGCTACCTCGCTAGCTGAAAAATCTTGGAAACTCTAGTTAGTGAAGTAGCGAGGTCATCGAGAAATCTAGGAATCCAGTGAATTCAAGTTGATTGTAGATAGAGGAACAAGAATGTGACATGTGGATGGTTATCTCCATTTCACCAAATGGGACCTACACGATAAATCGCCATAGCGAGGTGGTGAGGGTAGCCGAGTTTGTGCCACGTGGCACGTCCTCGCTATCTCACCTAGCAAAGTTGCTCACCGCATAACCATAGTGAGATAGTGAGGGCTACTAAGATCATGACATGTGGCACCAAAGTTAAAGTCATCGGCTAATCACAAAGCAACATGTGGTGTTACTATGCAAGCCTAAGCTAGTGACGAATTGACAAGTGGCGATGCTGATTGGGTCTGAAGGGATATGAAGATTTTTTCAAAAGAAAATATATCTTTGATGTGCACATTTATGTTCAGTCTACAAAAGAGTAAAATTTGGTTGAAAATTATAACTTTTCTATAGTTTAAACTATAGAATATTTAAATTTTTCAATTTTATCCTTTTGTGTGCAAAGCTATGAGCAGAAGCCTAAACTTCAAACGGCCATATCAGGGGTTATTTTCATCGAAAATAGATGCTCCAATATACCGTTGGAGTCAAGAAGAGCTGAATTTTCCATTTCTAAAGTCAGATTCTGCACATGGGTTCGTCAATTCTCTCTATAGGTCAATTTGTCAAATCAGGGGCATTGGTAGTAGAATGAGCAGTTTTCATCATGGATCATTAGAACTGGTAAAAGGACAGCTATGAAAGCTTGGTGAAAGGTGAAAATGAAGAAAATCAATTCTAATATGTTTTATTGGCTTCTTGAAGTCATATTGAACTAATTTTTACTTTTACCTCGTGACTCATTTTAACATCAAAAATCAATTGTGTTCTCATCACCAAGTATCTAATATTCTTTATGTTTCTAAGAGCCAGAATCATGGGATTTGATTTTCAGTTAGAAAGAGGTTTTTGATCTTCTTAAGAGGGAATTCTAAGGGACACATGTCAGTTGCAAAATGAATCCGGGAATTTCTTACTCTCTTTTTATGCTTTCTTCTTCTCTATTGTAAGGGTTGGAAAATTTGGAAAGTCTCTGGAATGAAGATAGTTAGCAGAACTGGCCTTGGAATTGATGAATTCTAGATGGAAGATCTGGGATGTGTTGGTTCCAAACCATGAAGCTTTGCTTTGGCTGTGATACCCCCTTCTCATCCCATCAACTTCTCATTCCCTCCAATTTCTCTTTTGTATGACAGCATTTGTTATTATACAGTTTGGTTTATTAGGTAGCTTGTGAGTTAATTTCCTTCATTTTCATGTATTATTTCAAGGAAATCAATGCAAAGAACAACAAATATGAGTTTTAGTTTGAATCTTGTCTCCATTCTCAGTAAGTTGTAATGTTTTATGATCTTTGAATGAAGAGCCTAGGTCATAGTTGCAATCCTTTAAGGCTATATGTTGTTTCATTGTTGCTGATAATTCAAAGAGTTGTGTAAATGCTTCATAGATTCAAAAAAGTTGTAGATTTATTGAGAAGGATCTTAGGTAAGAATGAGATTTAAGTTGAACATTGATGTCTATTTACAAGGTAAATGGATAAATCATATATCTGAATATATAAATCTATATCAGGTATCTAAAATGCATGAGGGAGATTTATAAGTTTGCCCAATGGATCAGGCACTGATCAGATATAGGGTCATTAAGTTGTTGATTCATACTTGGTTTTCATCCACTTTCCCCCACCCACATAAAATCAAATCAAATTCAAATCATCTTTACATTTTATGTTGAAGAGCTAGAACGGTCAAACCCTCACTCAGCTTGTGCATTCCATAGATTTTTATTCAGCTATTGTAGATCTCTGTCATTGCATTAAGTCATTAGGAGATATAAGGGGCTTCAATCTACTTAATAGATTCAGGGATAGTTTTTGCACTGGTACAATATCATTTGAATTTGAGGTCTACCCACCTAGGTTTAGCAGAGCCTGAAGTAGAAGAAGGGTCTAGCCTTATAGTTGGCCTGGTGTCTCAAGTGGCACTTTGAAAATGGGAGTTAGTTGCCCTTAGATGTGTCATATTCTCATGGGAATAATTGAAAACCTAGTAACATTTTCAAACACCAACACAATCAATGAAGGAGGTACATGATCAAGTGAAGAAAACTTTAATGGAAGCCAATCAGAAGTTAAGAAGAAAAGGAATAAGGGGAGAAGAGAGTTTTAGTTTCAAGTAGGAGACTTAGTGATGGTGTATCTCAACAAGGCTAGGTTACAAAAGGAATCCCTAACAAATTTCAAATGAGGAGGATTGGGCCATGCGAAATCCTTGAGAAGTAGGGACCCAATGCCTAAAAAATAGATCTACCAAAGAACATGGCTCTCTCTCCAATTTTCAATGTGAAATACCTAGTACCATATAAAAGGTCCTAAGATGGATGACATAGAGTATCAAAAAGAATTAAATAAGGACATATCAGACTTGAAGGTACCTGAAAAGAAGCAACTGCAAGTTGACAAAATCTTATATTCTAGGGTGAAGAAGAGCATAAGAAACAAAGTCTACAAGGAAAAATTGGTGAAATGGATGGAATTACCTAAGGCTGGGGAAACTAATATTTTTGAGAGTGATTTTAAGATGCCTAGCATTAGTAAGGAGTTCTTATCTCCAATAGTGCCTTAGACTTCTTCATGCAGGGGGAGAATAGTGTAAGAGTACCTAGGGTAAGGGAAATCCCTAATATTAATTTTGGTTTGTAGATGGTCTAACCAACCATTGGGGTAGTAGGGACTAATTTTAAGCTCCCAAGGTGAGTCTATATGGTTTGATTTGGTAGATTTTGGATTCAGAGTCAAATCTTGTCAATTAGATCTTGGTAGGTAGGATTGTTCAAAAGTTCCTCTAAGTGGGAAAATATGGTAAAATGCCATAAGAGGGGGAAAATATTGTGTAAGGATGGTCCTTATATGTTCTAAATTTATTCTAGAAGGTTTAGTAAAACACTAACCAAGTTTGAAGAGTCTAGGAGAAAAATTGCAAAAGTTGTCAAAAAGTTGCATTGACAACTTTGCAATTTTTGCAAAGTTGCTTGACAACTTTTAGGCAGTTTTGGAGAAGCCAACAAATTGGGAAGTTATGGTTTGAAATGTAGGCTATAATGGAGCATGAAGTCTATTTAATACCTTTCCAACTTATTTCTGATAGTTGGACAGTTGTGTGTATGGACAACATCTGTAGCAGGACATTTTTGTGTATTGAAGCATGGTTTTTGAAGTTTGAATAGAGTTTTTGGATTGAATGAAATACTATTTTTTATGGAATATAAAATTTTAATTATATTTTGAATATTTTATTCACTATTTTGGTTTTAATTTTTAATTTGTTAGGGTTTATAAAATAAACTTTGGTTTCAGTCATCTTGTTGTCTAGTTTTGTGGTGCAAGCATGAAATGGGCTATGGCTCAAGTATCCTTGGTAAAAACACCATGGATCTTGGAGACCAATAAATAGCCTCTTTATATATTTTAAATAATATTTATGGAGGTTATGTAAGGCCAAATTCTGATTTTACAAGCGAGCCCTAGGCAAGCAAGCAAGCTTGGCGAGGTGCAAGGAAATGCTTGTAATGAAGTTTTGTGGTGAATAGAAGATTGGCATTGGTCAATCTTGAGTGGGAAATTTAGGATAAGTGTATATAGGGATAAAAACTCAAAGGAGGGGATTGGAGATGGAGTTTGATGCCTATGGATTGGAATGTTGACATGTCAGTCAAGTTTGTTATTAGTGACAACACTTATTTAGATTTTGTATGGCTACCAAGCTTATTGAACAATCTACAAGTGTTTTCAATGTATTTCAATAGCCATTGAGCACTAAAATTCAGCTTGAGCATTCTAGTGTTTACCAAGTGAGTTTAATCAGTATAAAGTCTAACAGTTCAACTTGAGCAGTCCAGTGGTTATCAAGTTTTGTAGTTTCTACTAAGCTAGTAGTTCATGTAAAGTGAAGCTAGTGTTAATGGAGTTCTATGGAGATTAGTGTTTATCGAGTGCAGTCATGGTAAAGAAGTAATTTAGTTTATATTGAGTTATACAATATCTATTGAGTCACTAGTGTAGACCAAGTTCAAGACTACATTGAAGTGATTGGTATGGATCGAGCTTCTACTTCTACTGAGTGAATGATGATGCCAAGTAATGATAGTGGACACCAAGTATCAGAACTTCACCAAGTCAGTCTTTAGAGCCTAAGTATCTACATATGGGATAACTTTGTAATATTTGTGTTAACTTGTATGATGGCTGACTTTTTAATTATGTAAATTGGATTGATATATATGTAATGTATTGTATCATATCCAAGTGTGACAATAATGTGGAAAAGAACCATGCGAATGTGAATCAATAGCAGACAAAGTGTATTATAAGGCCATATATGTAAAGGAGAATAAAAAGACAAATTCATCACATAAAGGTGATTAGTACTTCAAGGAATCTCTATCAGCAATTTAGTTGTGTGCCAAAGATCTACTCCTTCATCCTAACAGGCAAAACCAATTCAAATCTTTTAACAAGGTAGACTTAACAATCTTTCCTCAAATCTCTTTACTGAGTGCATACTTCATTGTGTGTTTGTAAAACCTCTAACAAGGTGGACCTAGTAATCCTAATTGCTCCTCATAGGGAAAATCATCAGAAATGATTAACGTAAGCCTTAACTAGCCAACTTTATGTTGCAGTATTGAAGTTTTGTGGATATCATCCCCACCCCAATTTTACTTTATATTTGGAAGGTTTCTGGGTCACCAAATTATTGTGTTCAAGTGTTATGAATGTTTTATGTTTCTCATGCATTCAAGTAGATCAAATTTGATGAACTAAATGGTAATTGGATTATTACAATTAAGATCTAAATCTGCTAAAGTTTTTGAGGTTATTGATTGACCCCTCCCCACTCAGTAACCTAGCTAGTCTTGAATATTTCGAACAAGGGAAAACACAAACATTGTCTTTGAAACCCTTTAGAAGAGGGTTTTCTTGAGTTGTACTATACGAACAATGTTGGAGCCCAAGACCTAAAAAATATTCAAGGTTAGGTCATAGGGAACAAAAGTATAGAATATACCAAGGGGCCTTATTAAGGGTTTTTGTGAGTTATATCACTTTCCTTGTTTCTAGGAGGGCTAATAGGGGCTCTTAGGGCTACAAGGGCTAACTAGGAAAATTGGTTATTTGTGTGTGGGAAACTTAAAAGGATTGTGCATAATGATGGGAAATTGGTCAAGAACCTCAACGGGAAGGTTCAACCTTTATTTTGGGTCACTTGGTGCATTTAGTGAAGTTTTTTGCAATTTAGGACAAAGAATACATATTTGGTGAATTGGGGGAATGACATTAAAACTTGAATTGTTGGGAGAGTTTATTGGAGATATGGGATTGTAGAGGGATACTCTAGGTTATGGTTAGGAGAGAAGACCCTTAGTTGGCTAGGAGTAGCCTAGTAAGAGAAAGAAAGCTCTTGGGTGAAGAAGCTCCCTATTATTTTTTTCTTGAAAGTAGTCTTCCATTCATCAGCTTCTTTGATTTTGATCTGATGATAACCACTCTTCAAATCAATCTTGGTAAAATATTTTTCTGTACTCAAACAATCTATAATGTCATCCATCCTTAACATAGGAAACCTATATTTCACTATGATCTTGTTAATATCTCTTGTATCAAGATGCATTCTCCATTCTCCATTCTTTTGAGGTGCTAATACAATAGGTACAACACATGGACTCAAACTTTCTCTAATCAAACCTTTCTGCACTAACTCATGCACTTTTCTTATAAGTTGTTCATTCTTTATAGGTGTTAATCTATATGGTACTTTATTTGGCAAACTAGATTTAGGAATCAAATCCATAGAATGACTTATACTTCTTACTAGAGGTAAACCATTAGTAATATCTTCTATAATAATTTCTTTATATTCATTCAACAAGTTTTCATTTTTCACTAATACTCGGCTTCTCCTAGCTTTTGTTGCTTGAGCATCACTAGCTACTACTCAATCGCCACTAGTTTCAATCACTCAGTTGTTAATGGTACAACTTGGCTTCTTAGGAATTATAGAAAAATAGACTTTATTCTTCTTCACTTCTTTTCCAAATTTCTTCATATTAACCATACAAATCTTCATAGTAGTACAATTAACCTCATTTGGACTTTCAATCAAAGGCAAAAATAAATGCTTTCTCCAATTCACCCAAAGAGTATATTCATTCAATCTTCCACATTGTACATCATATCTATCATATTTCCAAGGTCTACCAAAAAAAATATGACAACAATCCATAGGCATAATATCACATAGAACTTCACAATACATTGTTCACTTGCCAATATATTATGCTCATCTTTGATCCATGCAACATGATAGGGTTTAGGATGCTTTAGTCTCTACAATTGCAACTTTGTAACAAATTCTTTTGATGCTAAATTTGTAGAATTTCCACTATCAATTATCACCTTGCAATATTTTCTAGCCATCTTACATCTGGTCTTGAAAATACTTCTCCTAAGGATAGGTTCTACACCACTTTCCTTATTACATAAGTTTCTTCTTACCATCAAATTTTCCCTAGCCTCAAGTCCACTAGGTGAAACCTCACTGTCTCCTTGAACTACAATATTTATGTTACCTTGCCCATTTTCGGATGATCTACACTCAAAGGATCTATGCCCTTCTTTACTACATCTAAAACAATTACCATGAAAACCACCTCTAGAATAAGAATTACTTCATCCTTGGTAAGAACTAGTACCTCCTTAGTAAGAATCACCACCTTTCCACTTGGTCTTTCCTTTTTCATCATTATTTCAATCATATTTTCTTGTATCATGCACAAAATTGTTAGATCTATCACCTTGTGCATAAGATCTACCTCTGCCTCTCTAGAATCTACCACCTCTACCTCTTTGTCTTTGTTCATGCTTCTTTTTCAAGATCTCCTCATCTTTCAAGGCATATTGATATGCTTCATCCACACTTTCCAATTTCACAAAACTTATCTCGTATTGTATCTTATATCTTAATCCATCTATGTATCTTGTAATTTTCTCAACATCATCATCCACATGTCTAGATCTGATGTCCAATCTATAGAATTCCTCAATATAATCCTTCATAGTCATGTCTCTTTGCATCAAATTATGCATCTTTCTCAAAAATATAACTTGGTAATTAGAAAAAAGGAACTTTTTCTTCACCTTGCTCATCATTTTCACCCAAGTCCTCATCTTCTCCTTTCCTCTCCTTTGTCTATTAGTTTACAAATAATTCCACCATAATGAGGCATGACCCCTCAACCTCGTAACTACAATTTTCACCTTGCTATTATCAAGAGTGTTTTCATACTCAAAGAACATCTAGATATTAGAGATTCAATTCAACATATCATTGGTATCCAATTTCTCATCATAAGGAACAAATTCTACAACAAGCTTTGAATTTTCCCTAGGCAATACTCTTAACAATCTTGCCTCATCTTGATCTTCTTCAAGTTCTAGATTAAGGTTTGGTGCTTCTACTTCATGAACACTCACATCATCAAGATGGGCTCCTCTCATTTGTGTTGTCTCTACAACATCTAATTTGGCTTTAATTTGTCTCAATGTATCCAATACAACATTGTCAGCATTTCCTCTACCTCAAATAATCTTTACAATTAGGTTCCTGGAAGATCATAACCCTTTGCAAGTTGTAAGTCAAATCCTCAAATCTGCTATCCCACAACCAAATCAACTCAAGGTTCTACATGAACCAATCTCAAAAAGGATGAACCTCTATATCTAATACCACTTGATGTAGGGAGGATAACAGATAACTAGGGCCAAAGGCACACCTATCTACCAAAGCCACATGCAAGAGTAAACACGGTAGAACCACAACACAATGAAAAAAAACCCAAGGATATAGAAGATAAAAACACTATATTGATTCATCAAATCATCACATATCCTCACTCTACTTCTACTCTTCCTTATCTCACAAATCATGCCTAAGACTCTACCCAAGACCCCTTTAAATACTTGCATGGCCACAAGTCGACCTGTTACAAATTACCTACTAAATAAACCCTAACATTAAATTCGAACCTATTGGAAATATAAGAGGAGTAATTGAGAGGGGAGGGGTGAATCAGTTACTACAAAAATAAATCCCAAATCCCTTAGATGTCAGTACAAAATGCAAACAAAACACTGAATACTGTTGAAGCTTGGTAAACACACAGAATGTTGTAACTCGATAATAACTAGATTAGCTCAGTAAAATATTAACATATAAACCATTAGATGTTATCTATGACTACCATTACTTTAACTTAGTTGTGAACACATCAAGAAAATAGCATGAACAAATTTGACACCAAGATTTAGCATGGAAACCCAATTTGGGAAAAGCCACCAATAGCAACCAGTTATTGATTTTTACTCTTATGAAGTGAGCCCTATTAGGAGCCAACCCTATTAAAGGTTACAAAACACATTGTTAGGTGTGACCCTATTAGAGGATTTAATCACCCTATTAAGAGTGGTCTAGTTAGAGTTCTTCAGAACAATTCAATGGAATTGCCAGCTTGTTAGAGGATTTACAGCTAGCTATTAAGCCAACTCTATTAGGAGATTTAGATCACTACTACAATGGTTAGAGAGTAACAATGAGATGACCTGATTTGATTGCAACTAATTTTCTGATTTTATATGTCTATTTTAGCTTTTACTTGATCCCTCCTGTTCGAATATGGCTTTGCTGCCCCACAAGGATATTTTGCTTATCCTTCAAATTCACTTCCTTTTCTCATCAATAGATCTTCAATCACATTATCATAATTCACACATTCTTTTGCATTTTTTCACTTTGAAATCATAACTTGACCTTATACTTATACCTTCCACTTTGTTAAGTTAGCTCAAATACATCTTACAATAATCAATATTCATCACCTTAGTCAGCTGGAATCAATAGATAAGTCAATTAAGCTTAATACAAAAAAATAAGAAAATCCTTCATTAGCCAACCCTACTCGGTAGAAACTAACTCTAAATTGATTTCCTTTTTTAGCCAATAGAAGCTTGGTTAACATTGCAAACTTACAAAAATCCTTTGGCAACTAAGTGAGCTCATTGAGCACTAGTTCCATCCAGCTTTCCTTCGTTACCTGAGTGAGCTTGATTAACACTTGCTCTCTACAACATTTCATTTGATGCCCAAGTGAACTCAGTTACCTTCTAAACTAGGCAAACATAGGAATGCTTAGTAGACACTAAGAACTATCTTTACTACTTGAGTGAGCTTTGCATATATTGACTGATAATGATTATGAAATTTTTCTAACATCAAAGACAACACACAATTAATCAATTTTATCCAACAAAACGAAGCCACAAGTCTCACTCTTAACAAATATTAAATACAAATAATGAAATTAGCATGCAAGATTAGCCCAAACTAGAACTAGACATAGATAGCTTGGCCAAAGAAAGACTAAAAAATATTGACACTCAACAATCCTCAACACGGACATGATAATTGCACCCACAAGCACTCGACACCAACATGAACTCTTCAACCACAAACAACTCAGCATCAACCATGAACTCAGTGTCAACTACAAACTTGGCATCAACTATGAACTTGGCACCAACTATGAACTCATCACATATAGAGAACTCAGCAAAGACTAACAGTTGGGAAGAAACTACAAACTTGGCACATACAAAGAACTCAACAAAGTCAAAGATCTCAACAACAAGTTAGAAGAGAAACATGCAAGATAGCAATGCAACCCAAGATGCTCCTACATCACTTGTTCAATCTAAAATGTTGATTGTAAACCTAAATCTCTACATGAACAAGAAGTCTTGTATGAGAAGGATGCATTGAGTAGATCTATTTTCACTCCTTTTCCTATTGATGTAAAGTTAGATTTGAATGCCCCATCTTTGTTTAAGGAATTATCTATATTTTTTAATTATAATTTTACTCTTGTTCAAATTACTTCCATGGTTTTTTATAATGAAAAGTTAGTTAAATATTTGTCATCTTTAAGTGAAGTATGTGACAATAGCATTCATCTACATGTGATAAAATTTGATTTTTCATATGATGAAGAAGGTAGTGTTGAAGATTATATTTTAGATTTTGAGTTTCCCTATTATGCTAATGAGTTTCATAACAATAAATTTGATATATTCACATACTTTTCTAGTGGATTTTTTATATAAAAATATTGATGCAAATCATCCCCCTGAGAACATTCATAATGGTTCTTTCCACATGGTGACTAATCCATTATAGAATATGAAGAGGCTTCAACATGTCATAAATTTGATTGGATGGGTAATAATGTTTCAAATGGATTTCAATTAGATTTCAAATATTCTTCACAACCAGACACATAAGGTGAGTTACAAGTTCATAATATGTGTAATTCATTTGATCAAGTTGAGTATGAATACTTTTCATTTCCTCTTGATAGTACACATAAATAATTTCTTGAATATTATTTTAAGCTTGGTTTTGATATTCATGAGCATGTTGATCCACACTTTCATATTGAGTAATAATTTGAAGTTATTTCTAGTTTCTCCATGCATTACAAAATTGAAGAGGTTGATTTTATTTTGCCTAATGAGCTAACTAAAGTTATTAATATGACAGATGAAACTGGTGAAAATGATACTTTAATCTTACTTCAAGAAAATGCAAGTGAAAATTTGGTTTATGATTGAGGTAAGAGGCTTTATTAAAGTTTTGGTGGCCTAAGGTCATCATTTGTACAATTAGATAAGAAGTTTTATGCTTTCAATAAAAAGTTGTTCAAGGTGAGTTTGTTGGAATGGTCTACTTCTTCTAGAGATCTAAATTCTTTCTATTTTTTCAAGGGGCACGCATCCCTAGATAGAAACATTATTGGCACTCAAAATTGCATGAGGATTTTGAGTACCAAAGTTGATACTTTTCTAGAATGAGCCGCTATAAATTCTTTTTGCGACTATATGTCAGGGTATCATTTTGAGTCCTATCATATGTTTTAATTTCTCATCAACATTCATTTAGCATATACATGAATCTTAGGTTAGTTTGTAATTCTAAGTCATTTTGATAGATTTTCCTTTGAGCATTTGAGAAATTTTCATTTTTACCCAAGTACCAAATAGTGTTTAGATGCCTGGTTTGCATTTGAATACCTTGCACCTAGTTAATTTTCAAGATTTACCACTTTGGAAAGGTTTAGTGTGCATATCAGAGAGCTTATGTTTTAAATTTTGAGATTTTTCAATATGTTTTCATAGGTTTTGTGTATCCCCAACATTGGTTGTTCATTATTGTCATGTTATTGCATCTTGCCCTAAAATTTGGGAATCATTGTTTGACTACCCAGAACTTTGACTCAATTGAGCCTATTAAAGAAATTTTTTGTCATTGCATTTTTTAGGTCAACAATATTTTATGTATTATATTTGAGATTATGAATAATTTTTTTGACTAGTTTTCAAACGTGATTCTATTTGTAATTTTTAAAGTTTTAATAATAATTAGATATGCATAATTATTGGAAGCCCTATTCGTGATGCTATATATTGAAAATCATGAAAGATGAGGTCAAACTAGTTACACCATCGTATTTTTCACTAAAATTATTTCAACAGTGTTAGTTTAAAAACTTTTATGGATCTATCTACACACTTGCCCAAATCCATGTTATATGCAAAAATATATTTTTTATCAGTACTCTAGTTCTTATAATTCTAGATGCCAACTTCACACACTTGCAAAAAAATTCTAGTTATTCTTCATGAGCCTAAATTATAGACACATATTCTCCATACAAAAGTGAACCTATACTCCAAGTTACAAATTCCCAAGAGACCATTTGACTGATTTTCAAAGCCAAATTCGAATGCAACTTTATGTTTCTAATGTGTTTGAATGAAAATTATTTTTAAAAGGGACTTTTCAATGGCAAATAAGTTTTGATATAGAGGTCCTCATGTAATGAGATTGTGTAGATTGAAAGAGTATATGAAAGAGAGCATGGATGCAAAGTTTCAAGACTTGATCAAATGATTTTGTCAATTTTTAAGGCAAGTTCCATGACCTATCAACACAAAAATGACACATTTCAAAGAAGGTAAAAAAACTAGTTTTGATTTTATCAGCATATGATCCAGTTTCGATTTCAATATGTGAAAAGAGGAAATTAGATTATTTTGAGATGTCATTCTTTTAAAAATTATTTTATTTTTAGCTAGACCCACTTTGGAGCCTAACTCATTTTATTAGATTTCAAAGATCATAATTGGAGAGCAAAGGTGTCTCAAAATAGTTGTAATTATAGTCTCAATTATTAAAGAATTGCATTATTAAGATTATATTAGTAGGTAACTTCTCAAGGTTGTGAAATTGGTTGGGAAGATTATTCAAGAGTTTCAAGTGGTCTAGTTAAATGGTAGTCAGATAGTAGTTTGTTATACCTTTGTATAAAATTATCCTAGTGTAGATGTTACCATTGCAATTTTCATAATTCTTCTCTAGTTTTGGAGTGCACTTTCAATTGGAATAAATAGACACTAATTTTATTATTTGCATCATACTTTTCTAAAAGGATCACAAATGCCAATGTGATAGGAGATTGGTTTTTCATTATGAAATTGAGTGGACTTGCTTGTACTTTAAAAAGGGGATTTATTGTGATTGCAATATTAACCTAATGATAACAAGGGGCAGCACTATTATGATGTAAAATTGATATGTGGGATAAAAGTAAAAGAGCCACAGATCAAAAAAAAACTTATTTTTCGTTATAAACTAGAAGCTTATAGCCTATGTACCAAACAAAGGAAGCGCTAAAGTTTAGTGAGTATTTTGAGCTAATTTTCATGTGTTTGGATGTAAAGGCATCAAGGAAGTGGTGCATTATTTTAATTTACTATAACTAGTGATTAAACAACTCAAATGATTATTTCTCTACTAAATATACTCACAAAAAACAAAGAAAACAAAATGGATTATTTCTATTGTCCTCCATGTGTCTTATGTAAAATCTAATAGAAAAATTGAGGATACATTTTGTTAACTTTTATTTATGCATTTAGATATGGGAACATGTTACATGGACTTATTAAACACAATTTTATGTTGAAAAAATAGATCATGGGTAATTAACGATGAATCACATTACAAATTATCTCAAATTGAATACATAAGAATGTGAATGGTTGTTGGCAAGGAGGAAGAATAAGAAATTGCCAATTTGAATGGAGTGCCCACGACTTGATCTCTTTAGCCTTCTTTTCTTTATTTTTATCCTTCTCCTCTTCACTTCCTTCATCATCATCTTCACTACTAGAACTTTCTTCTTTTTTGACTTGTGAAATCTATAAAGGCATTTCTTGTTTAACTCCTTCACCAAGTGTCTTCTCTAAGTTCCTAATCATCTTATTTCTCTTCTTATTCATAGTGGAAATTTTCAACCAAATTGTAATTTTAGTCTTTTCAACCTCATATATTCCAAAAATTTCAACATCCTTATCAATGTTCTCTGCCAGTAATGCAATAATTGTTGTAGGCACTTCATCTATGTTGACTTTATAGGGAAAGGGTATTAACCATACTATCCTAGGAATCAAAACTTGAACATATGTATAATCAATATCTACCATAAAACAAACATCATCATAATATGTATCAAGTAATTATTTGGAAATTATTGTTCCCTTCTTCATCTTTTGTTTGAATTCCTCAAAATACTCGTCCTTCACATTGTCAATTTTTTCTCCTAACTAGAAAATATAATCACTTATATGTTGTGTAATAGGTCTACCTTGTTCCAAAACAATATCTCCAATTATAGGAAAATAATTTTGAATATAGTAAAATATACAAACAATTAATGATCCAAGCATATACATTGTATTTTTGGCCTTCCTTGTGATTGATAGATTCTCTGATAACTAGGTCAATTGAAGGTCAACAAGATTATAAAGTAGGATCTTTCTTCACAATATTTTATGTGTGATCAACTATGGCACATGGGACACTATCAGGTCTACTTGATTAATAAAATTTGCATGCAATAAATTTTACTACAAATTCAATTTTGAGATTAGTAATTGAGGCAATCATCAATCCCCTCTTGTTCCAGACTACCAAAGTGTTTGTTTCAAGCACATCTTAGTTTTGGCATCACATGGTCTTCTTCCTTTAATTCATTGGGTAACCAATGACATTGTGGATGATTTCTTTGGTGATCTTCATTGGTCCATTTTCTAGCCATAATTGCATGTTATGAATCTAGCTTAGCACTATATTATTCAACTTTAAAGTTTTTGGGGAAATTTAGGGCATGAGTCAACCTATTCTTGATGATATGCTTATGCTTTTACTTTAACACTCCTTTCTCACACAAATTTTCATAAGCCAATCTCGCCTCATAATCTCCCACTTCTCCAAATTTAAACATGTCACATGACCTTGCAACATGAATTAGATGTTGGAAATAATAATGGGAAAGTAAACTTTGAGAGGGGGCTGAATCAACACTTAAAAATTTTAACCATAAAAAATTCACCACACATACATCTCATAATTTAGCATGTAAAGTAAAATAGCTAACTACACATTTGCATCCATAGTATAAAGTAAATAACACATGACACAATAAATTGGTTACCCAAAAACCCTCCAATAAGAAGGTAAAACTAGGGTGGGGACGACACCCACAAATATTCATCACTACAATTGTAAAGGGTGGCCTATTATGGTACAATGAGTTTGACCATAAACTATGATCTACCCTATGAGGGGCCTTCCCTATTAAAGGCTTACAAAGATAGTTAAGTCTCACCTTATTAAAGGATTTCAACACCTTGCTAAAAGTGTGCCTTGTTAGAGGACTTAAACTTACAATAATAATAAAAGCACTCAATTAAGAGATTTAAAATTCATGTTAGGAGCTTTATCCTATTAAGACTACTCAGTTAAGATATTTTCACTAATTCTCCTATTATAATGTTTCAACACTTTTATCCTTTGGTTAGCACCTTATTATTTGATGTCAAATCTTCTCTTTACTGCTTGACTCTTGATCCTCCTGATTAGATGTGTCTCCTCTATCCTTTTACTTCTTTTCTCTATTCCTATCAAATTTAGTATGCATTTTACACCTCTATCATAGCTATCTCAGCGACCATGAATGCTCTCTCAACACTTAACATTTGTCTCCTCACATCCACACTTATCACACAAACTTTCTAGGGTTTCTCTTGCTAAATAAGAACTAGTGGATTAGAGTTAGGTTAGAATCAATGGTTGTTGTTGATCCACATTGTCACCTTAGGATTCTCTTTTTATTATTGGTTGCATGTAGTCCATTTTGTTTTGCAATATACCTTTATATTTATCTCCCATAATCATAAAATATAATTATGTTAGCCAAAAAATGGTTTACATAGAATATTGTGCCATTACAAAAAACTATGCCAAAAAATTGTTCATATGGCATCTAAAGGATCTGATGCTTGGCCATCACTACATTCTCAATGTTGTAACTCAACTTCTAAATGGCTTGGCATACATTGTTTACTTGCCACCTAAATCACTTGATATGTATAGACTACTTGGCAATTGAGTGACTTGGCACATACTATCTTCTTAGTATGTATTGTTTGGAAACTAATGCTCAACATGCTTTTATCACTCAGCTTGCACTACTTTCTCTGCTTTCTCTGATCACTCGACATACATTGTGTTTCTGCTAGATTATGAATAAGTGTTTTTTCACTGCTTTTTCAAAACCAATCTAAGATTAATATCATAAGCACCCTTGGTGAAATTGATGATAGTGCACCCAAGGAATCCCCCTTTATCACAAAATCAAGGACTACCTTATACTTAGGTGGGGAAAATGCACCATTATTAACTAATTAAGCATTATTAACCTCTTGTCCTTTCTTATTTACTCTTGTTGATGTATTGGTTGCCATTTCTTTGAAAGAGGGTTTTGATTACAAACTTCTATATAACTCGGTAACTACAACTTCTTCACAATTCACAATGACTATCGATGATACACTTTGAATTTCTTTATAATCTCTACCAAATGCTCTCTAGATGCTCAAATTCACTCTTCTCTCTAAAAAATTCAATGGTTTATGCTCAATATGACATCAAAAATATTCTATATGCCTTAGAATTAAAATTTTAAGGCCTCATTAATATTCGATACTCATAGTGAGTGACATACAATTGTCTCAACCAATATAGGGTAACTTGGTTATCATACTTCCATACTTCATCAACTCAAGCAATGTCATAGTTGGGTCACAACTACCATTCTATCTCAGCCTCTTAACACATACATAACTTTTAATAGTGACACTTGGTCAATACTAATAGACAAACTTGGTATCAACATACAAAACATCAACTTTGTCCTTATGTGTCCTTTAACATGTATTTTTTTTATCCTTAGCATTCGAGATTGTGTTTTCTATCTAATCATTCATTCCATTTAAAATTAATTTTTTTGGATTTCCATTATAGCACTTAAAATTGAATTTGATCAAGTTTTTTAAACCTAAATTGAAATGTGTGATTTTATACCATGCTTAAGAATACAACTATGAAACTTATAAAAGACTTATAAAAACACATAATGGGTGTTAGAAAGACTCAAAAGTGGAGTCCCACCACATGTGACAAATGTATGCTATTTTTACTATTTACAAACTAACAATATAAAAAACATATGAAAGGATGAAAGAAACACAAAAGGAGAATGCAAACCAAGTATGGTGTGCTCCCCAAGTGCAACCTTGATGCTTAGGTATGTCCACAATGATGGTTGGACGAGTGTTCAAATGTGGTCAAGCTTCAAATGATGGATTATGGTCAAGTATGATGGTGAGTGAAGGGTTCAAGAATGGGAGCTGATGGCCTAAATTTTCACCAAACAATCATTTTGAGAAAACCTTGTGAAAATCAAGTAGAAATTACTTAGGGTTTCTAAAAAATTGTGTTAACCCTCATAAAAACCCTAGGGAAAATTTTTTTTCTTTATGTCAATTGAAGTTCATTAAAAATTGACTTGCATTTTAAAAAATAGGGATATCTGAAAAATCTTATTTATATCTTTATATCCCTAATTATTTGAGCTAATACTTCATGACCTTTTATATCCTTTAAGTTGCAATGTTGCAAAATCTCTTTAATCGCAAAAATTTTCCCCTTTGATCACTAACCTTGTTGAAGGTTTCAAAGGGGTGGAGCGGTCTTTTCTTAGCTCAACACTTTTTTGTAGTAGTTACTAGTAGTATTCATGTTAGAGGTGTGAAGGAGTGAAACAAAGGATAGTGATAAGATCACAAGTCACTGAAGGTTTAAGGTGTTTCAAGTCACGATGTTGTGAATAGAACGAAATAGTTAAGTTCTATAGTTATCACATGATCATGGGATATTCATGAATTAAAGGTTTTTAAGCTAAGATGGTGTGCATTGAAAGTAAATAGTTAGTTCTATAGTCATCACAAAATCACTAGATCAAAGGGCATATTAGACTTTATAGTTGTGAGACTGCAAATAAACAAAAAGAGATAATTTCAAATAGTGATCACAAGGTTGTAGGCTAGAGAGCATTGAGTATTTTTAAGTTGTAACCATATGAATAGAAGGAAGTAGTTAGCAACAATATCAATGCAACATCACAAGTGGTTAGATAGACAGTGTGGTTTAAGCTACGAGGATGCAAAAAGTGTTGGAATTATGATATATTTGTCATTAGTGCAAACACTTATTCATTTCTGAATGCTTGCCAAGCTCATCACTTAGTCTATAGTATATACCAAGCATTCAATGGTTACCTTATAAGTTTAGCAGGTAAATAGTTCTTACTGAGCATTCCAGAGGTTATCGAGTGAATGGGCAGTTCAACAGTGTTCACCGAGCAAAGCAAGGTAAATGAAGAACTCAGTGTTCACCGAGAAAATCAAGGTAAATGAAGAACTTAGTGTTCATCAAGAAAAGGAAGGTAAATGAAGAACTCAGTGTTCACTGAGAAAAGGAAGGTAAATAAAGAACTCAGTGTTCACCAAGAAAAGGAAGGTAAATAAAGAACTCAATGTTCATTGAGCAAAGGAAGATAAATAAAGAACTCAGTGTTCACCGAGCACAGGAAGGTAAATGAAGGACTCAGTGTTCACTGAGCACAGCAAGGTAAATGAAGAAGTTAGCTTTTATCAAGTGACACTATATCTATCGAGTCACCAATGGTTACCGAGTCCCAAGCAGTATTGTGTGGCTAGTATGAAACGAGCCTCTACTTCTACTGAGTGCATGAAAATGACGAGTAATATAGTAGATGTTGAGTATCAAAAGGTCACCCAGTCAGCTTGAGGAACCTGATTTTTCTACTATCTAGCCGACTTAGTAAGGCAAAGTCGGTCTTGGATATAAGGAAGACGGTGAATCCTCCAAACAAGGTGCCCAAGGGAATCATAGACCCACTTGCAATCACTGTGGCAAGATAGGTCATACATCAAACAAATGTTGGAGTAATGGAAAAATAAATTCAATGGCAAATGCTTCAACTACAATCAACATGGTCACAAAGCTAATGAATGCAAAGAAAAACCAAAATTTGAAGACAAATTTCACAAATGCAAGAAACATGGTCATAAGGTATTCCAATGCAGATCTGAATCATTCAATCTAGCTGAACAACTTGTCAAAAAAATATTTGGATGAGACTACAATACTTGGTGCAGATGTCATTATTGTGGAGAATATGGACATGTTGGCAAAGACTGCTCAAGGCATCACTTGAGGAAAAGAGACACAACAATAAGATGTTATACATGTACAGAACTTGGTCATATAGCCAAGAATTGCATGAATACTGAAATAATTGAAGATGAAAAGAAAGCTAAAGCTGATAACATTCGAAAGCACTGAGACATCAATGGATTCCTAAATCTACCAAGAAAGACAATTCAAATGATGGTTATGTCACTCAAGAAATGGATGACTCCACCATTTCCAATTTGATGTAAGAAGAATCAAGAACTACATCATCAAGCCATATCTCAAGTAGTTCCAGAGTGAAAGAGTGCAAATGATCAAATCAATATTTTAGGTTCAAGAACCAAAGGAAAGTTATCATTCACTGTGTTGCATTTACTGAGCAAGGTTGGTTAAAGACTTTATAGAGCTAAGTCGACAGTATCAAAGATTTTGTTTGATCACCAAGGTGCAAAGCTTTACCGAGTAGAGCAATGATAGAATGGAAAGCACTGTGTCATTTCATCTACCTTTGTACCGAGCATTAATGACAAAATTTTTATCAAAAGGACAAAATTTGATTTCATTTTTCACCGTGACTTAAGAATAATTAGAGCTAAAAGATTTCCAGTGAATCCAAAGCAAATCCCAAGCGATTCCAAGTGAATTTCAAGCGGAGAATTTGTTCAAGATTTTCTTATATTTACCAAGAAGCTATGGCATCTATAAGCACCAGCAGCAGCAAGGCGAAAAGAGGTTTAGAGATGTTAGTAAAGGGTACAGAATGGAAAGCGCCCAATTTCAAGATTGTTTCGGCCGTTGCAGAATCACTCGACCCAACTGGAGCTCAATCACAAATACCCCCTAAGGTACTTCTTATCAATGATATTCGTACTCATTTCAAATTTTCTATTCAAGAAATCAGAAATCTAGAAATGGAAAATGCCCTAGGTGAAATGAGTGTAGATGGCTCTTTGAAACCTGAATTCAAACATCTTGAAACCAAAGGATTGACTCATATCTCGCATATGCCTAGAAACTTCCAAACCAAATGGATTAGGTATATCTTGAATTGAGTACATAATGGACAATTATGGTTAGAGCAGCTAGTGTTAATCACTAAGAAAATGATTCACAAAATCATAGGTCTCCCTATGCTCAACAAAGCCAAAACCACCAAAACCCTAAGTCGGGAGGAGTTACAAAGGAAAACCCTAGCTGAATGGGAAGGTAGAAGTTTAAAGGTAAACATTGTATCTGATGTTGAACTAAGATTCGACATTCATGTAATTGCATACAAATTATACATTTCTAGTAGATTGAATAGTGTACCTTGTGAAGCTGTGGATTTAGCCCTCAAGGTTGTAAAGAAAAACCTTGAACTTGATCTGTTTGATGTATTGTTGAAACAATTGAATAAAAATATTGATAGTATAAGGACTTCCAAGAATAACTCTTGTAAATTTGATTCTTTGTTGATTCATTTATTTTTCTACATTCAAAAATTCTTTCCATCTAAAGGAACTATCGTATGGAGAAAAGACATTCCAATTTTGTATCAAATAAATGAGTTTATAGTAGAGATGGGTGAAAATTTTGATAGCATCATGGACAACTATTTTGAAGATTTCAAGGAGAGAATGAATAACAAGTTCTGGATTCCACCAAAGTTAGTTGAAGATTACAAAGATGATGTATGCTTCATGGTTGACTGTGATAAGGTGTACATCCAGGTAGTCAGACCCCAAGTTGCATGGGTAAAACCTCTTCCCTATGAGGTAAATATTGATGAAGCCAGAGACATCATAGAAGCACTGGTAAATGAGCCAATAGACCCAAGGCAACAAATTTTTGGAACCTATGATGAAGCAAAGGCTAGAATTGAGCTTGAAATCAAGCTACCACAAGCCATAAGAAAAGGTAAGAGGAAGATAGCAAAATTTAAAACTGCATCTGGCCCTCTTATGCTAACAAAAGGAAAAGGTGAGGACGAAGGAGATGATGAAAAAGAAGGAAGAGAAGAAGAAAAAGAAGAACAAGAAACTGAAGAAGAACCTCCGAAGAAGAAAGGTAAGGTAATAATTACCAAACCTAAAAGGAAGCCCACTGCAGTATTTACTAGAAGGACCAAAAAAGGTAAGTAGGAACCAATAGTGGTCAGGGTTGCACCTACATTTGAGGAAAGGCTCAAAAAATTGGAAGAAGGAGCTGGCATCACAAATTTCAAAGCATTTAAATTTGAAACTGGAACAGATGCTAAGAAAATGCAGATAGAGCAACTGGTACTAAGAAAGATGGGTAAATGGAAATACTCCCTGAACCAGCTTGCCTCCCAAATCTAAAACGAACTACTAGAGAGATTAAAACCTACATGGGAGTCAACAACCAAAATGGTAAAATACATATATGAGCAATCTCTGAAGAATCTTCAACCAAGTCTCACTGGAGCAGAAGTAAAAATTGTAGTGAAAAACCATGAAGGCAAAATGATGATCAAATTTCACACATGTTTAATTTTGATCAAAGACATTGAGCATGTTGTAAATGATGCTACAAACATGTGAAAAAACATCTATCATCTACATAAGCCCAGTGAAGACCCAGTAGAATTCAAGGATGATGATAGTAGTGATAGTGAGGACATTGATGGTACTCCATCTATCACAGTTTCACCAAGTGAGCTACATGTATTAATGGGAGAAGACAAGGAGGAAGGAGCTAAAGAGGAAGATAAGAAGGAAGATGATCTAGTAAAAATTGCAGTAGTAGTCATTGCATCCCTTCCTCACTCTCCACTTAAAACTATCACATCATCAAGGTTGGAGTCAGATTCAACAAGTTTGATAACATCCACATCAGATTTATCATCTGCACCTACCTCATCACAACTCCAGGTATCATCAATGGAAGTGTCTACCACTTCATCTACCGAGTTGCAGCCCTCTCCTTTAGCTACCGAGCCAGCCTCCTCAGCTCCATCATCTTCAGTTGGTATAGCACTAACCTCCACAATTTTGTCAACTACATTAGCACCAAATTTTGCCCCAATTAGTCCTCCCATTATAAATATTCCAGCTTGTTCTACAATTTTGTCTGCATTATCTACATCTACTTCAAATCCAGTTAGATCAGATACTACATTATCGAGTGTACCATCATTTTTGGGAAATGTTCCATTTTTTTATCTGATAAGTACTCTTATTGGCACTCAATCCTCAAGTATCCCAGTTTTCACTACTAGTCCTTCCATCTCCACTATTGTCTCTGTTCCCAAGGTCAATCCAGTCATCACAGAAGCCAAACAAAAGCAACCATTAAGACTTCTGCTCACTGGAAAAGAAATTCTCGAGGATATTGAGTTAGACACAGAGATAGTGATTCCAAAAATTGACTACAAAAATGCTACCATTAAAGAAATGATGTATGCTAGTCAACTAATAGAGATGAAGGCTACGCAGAAGCAGTTAAGGTCTAAAAGGGATAAGGAGTACAAAATAATTGAGAATGCCGAGAATATAATTACAGAAGCTATAGGTGTTGAAGTAGATTCTACTCAACACATTTTGATTCAGTTAGAAGAGGTTGTAAATAAATTCAATGAGGACACCTCTGGCCAAGAAAAATTGATTGAAAAGGCTGAAAGAAAATTTGATAATAAGGTGCTTGAGCACATTGCTCAGCATATTGCAATAAAACAGGTAGAATTGTCCACAATTTTGGTCAATATTGAAATTTCTTTTAATAATGTAACTTCACTTTTTGTCAAACTTTGTGATGTTACCAAGTACACCAAGGAAATCAAAGAAAAATTGAATAAACTTGATGAGGATATGAAGGTCAATGCCCAAATGTTACAACTTGACCCCAATTCAAGTTCATCCCATCATCTCAAAATTAGATGTTTGTCACAAAAGTAGGTAGAATTGTTGAGAGAGGAAGCAAGGATCAGATCTACATTGATTGACATTCAGAATATGATTCTTCCTATCATGGACACAATGCAGAAACATATTGCCTACTCCAAAACATTGATCCATGACAACAATTTCTCAGTTGCAGATCATGTGATTGAACTTTTAGCTGAAGTTTAGATAGCACTCTCCACCTGCAAAATTTTGCAAGAAAAATGGGATAAGACTTTGGCTCTTATTCTCAAGGTACATTTTGAGTTTATCTCTCATTTTGGTGTTTCTATGTAAATACATATTGTTTACTTTGGCATTATTGTCAAAAAGGGGGAGATAGAGTACCAAAAGAAGAAATAGAGACATATGTAAATAAGGAATCAATGTGTAAAGATAAAAATATTTGCAAATACTATGTGCATATTGTATGGGGGAGATATATGTAAATCAGGACATCAAATTTTGCACATAAGCTTTAGCTCATAAGTGTTTTTGTCACTAATGCCAAAGGGGGAGATTGTTGGAATTATGATATATTTGTCATTAGTGCAAACACTTATTCAGTTCTAAATGCTTACCAAGCTCATTACTTAGTCTACATTATATACCAAGCATTCAGTGGTTACCTTATAAGTTCAACAGGTAAACAGTTCTCACTGAGCATTCCAGAGGTTACCGAGTGAATGGGCAGTTCAGCAATGTTCATCGAGCAAAGCAAGGTAAATGAAGAACTTAGTGTTCATCGAGAAAAGCAAGGTAAATGAAGAACTCAGTGTTCATCGAGCAAAGGAAGGTAAATGAAGAACTCAGTGTTCACTAAGCAAAGGAAGGTAAATAAAGAACTTAGTGTTCACCGAGTAAAGGAAGGTAAATAAAGAACTCAGTGTTCACTAAGAAAAGGAAGATAAATAAAGAACTCAATTTTCACTGAGCACAGGAAGGTAAATGAAGGACTCAGTGTTCACTGAGCACAGCAAGGTAAACGAAGAAGTTAGCTTTTATCGAGTGACACTATATCTACCGAGTCACCAATGGTTACCGAGTCCCAAGCAGTATTGTGTGGCTAGTATGAACTGAGCCTCTACTTCTACCAAGTGCATGATGATGCCAAGTAATATAGTAGATGTCGAGTATCAGAAGGTCACCAAGTCAACTTGAGGAACCCAAGTTTTCTACTATCTGGTCGACTCAGTAATGTTTTGTTCACTTATGTTTTAGCCGACCTTGTAGTTGTAAATATTGGAATGGTATATATGAAATGTATGATATCATTTGTAGTATGGTATAATGTGTAGAAATAAGATTAATATTCACATATGAAGAAGGTATTGATATATTTTGAGAAAAGTGAAAGCGAATCAGCAGTAGAATAAAAGGGAATACAGCAGGGTCAACATAGGAGCAGAAAAGCTATACCTATCACATCAAGTGATCAATGCAACAAGGATCTTATCAGCAAACAGTTATAGGAAGATCCACTGCTTCATCCTAATAGGTGAATTAGTTCATAAATCCTTTAACCGGGTGGACCTAATAGTCTTTTTGTAAATCTCCTAACAGAGTGAATACTTCACTGTATGTTTGTAAATCCTCTAACAGGGTGGATCTAGCAGTCCTACTTGCTCCTAGCAGGGCAGATCACCATAAGTGATCATTGTAAGCCTTAACAGGCAAACTTTATACCGCAGTATTGAAGTTTTGTGGGTATCATCCCCACCCAGTTTTACTTTCTATTTGGAAGGTTTCTGGGTCACCAAATCTTTGTGTACATGTGCAGTGAATGTTTGTTTCTTCAATTATGCAGTAGTTTAGATGAATGAATGGTGAAAGGTTAAAATGCTAAATAGGATAAAAGTTTTATAAGTTATTGATTCACCCCTCCCCTCTCAGTAACCTAACTTATCTTGAATATTTCCAACAAAAAGGTAATAGTGGTTAAATTTTAAGACTGGCGCATCTTTGCAAATGGTTAAAGGAAACCTTAGGTTAAAGTAGCGAGGCTATGAAAGCCTATGATCATGCCTTCATAGGGTTACTAATGGAATTAAAACTTTAAGTCATAAAATAACAATAAGAAGAAGATAGTCAAGTTATGGGGTTATTGATGATATTACTGTTAAATTGTAAAGGAGTATTGTGAGTTGCAAACCTGTGAAAGACATTAAATAGATAGAAGAAATGCTTATCACTTTCTCAAAAGGGTTTGAAGCAAAGTGATAGATTAAGTTATGATGGAGCAATCAAGTGATTAAGTAGTTCAGTTTTAAATTGTCACAACCTTGTAAGGAGTAAATATTAACTCAGAGTCTATGCTCCAAAGTGGTGAATTCTTTAGATTTCACTATTGCAAGGCTTAGTTGTAGTTATAATATTGAAGTTGCAAGCTTGAAAATAACCAAGAGTTAAAATTAAAGATGGAAATCACATCTTTGCATGGTTTTCTTTGCTATTAAATGTCTTGAGTTGTGAAGTGGCAAAAGAATGGCAATCACAAGTTTACAAGTTTTTTAAGGTGGTTAGAATATTGAGTTGCAACGTTGCAAAGGATGAAGTAGAAATTAAAGGAAATGCTTAGTGCAACATTGCACAATTAAAATGTTTATCATAACTAGCAGTTGCAAGGGAGTGATAAGGTAAAATTTAAAGCATCACAATATTGTAAGCAAGAAAGATGTTAGAAGTCAAATCATAGTGAAGATGTGAAATGATGAATAAAGAGCTTATCACTAGATCGCAATGATTAGAAGAGAAAAGTGAAATGAAGTTGTGAAGGCGTGAACAATGGAAATCACACCATCGCAAGCTAGACATAGTCATTAAATAAAAGTGATGTGAAGTTGTGAAGTAATAAAAGATAACCTATTTCACATGGTCATAGTCAAAAATAATAGAAGAGAAGAAACCATGATGAAACAATGTAAGATGACATTCACATCATCATAACTCTTAGTTTTGAAAGCATAAAATAGTTTTCAATAGCCATGTCTAAGCTAGATAAAAGAGGGATGAGTTGGGTGTACAAAATATGAAAAAGCATAGATTTTGCAAGCTTTTTGAGAATTGATAGGTTTTGAAGTCTACTAGTTTTAAATGCCATCAATACCATGCTCCTATTGCAAAGATAGATAATTTCTAAAAGACAAGGAAGTTTTCATTACCAATTCATATTTGTTTGAGTTTTCTAAGAAAATTTTGAGTTGTAGAGTGTTTTTTAGTAATTATTTAGCATATAGTATACAGAATTGATTGAATTATTTGAAGAAATGGCTTAGAAAGAAGGAGGGTTGATTGCACAAGTAGTAATTGAAGAATCAAATTCACAGACAAAAAGCCCTAGCTCATTATTTGAAGAATGGTTTCACATTCTTCCTGGTTCCAACAACGCACAAAATGCAAATGATCATGCTTTTAGGGAACCATTTTTTTTGTTGAGATGCAAAGGTTCTTGATAGAAATGGATATGAGTTGTTCCTGGTTCTTCTATAAAAATAGAGTAGAGAAAGTTCTAGTCTACAACCCTTCGATCAGAAACTTAGGCAAGTTGATCATGCTAGGGGTATTTATTGATGTTGATTTGGTGAAGGCTCTAATCAAATGCTACAATCTAGTGAGAAATTTGTTCCATAAGAAAGATAGAAGCATTTTCCTAGCCTTAGATAAAGATACATTCATTGAGGCATTTGACCTAGGAGACCTAATGTTATTTCCTATTAATGTAGATGACCTAACTAATAATTTTGTGAAAAACAAGAATTTCTACATGGGTAGGGAAATGACAAGACATATCCCTTCATTTCATAAATACAAGGGAGAGGATCATGACTCTTGAAATCTTTCAAAGGTATTTCTAGAATATTGTTTATAGCTTGAACAAGGTCCTAAGTTCATATAGAACCATAAATACCCTGGGAGGACATTATGTTATGGCTTTGAATGTTCAAGATCCCAACACCAATGTTGGATATGATTATGTAGCATACATAATTGATAAGATACATGAGGAGATCACCGCTACTCAGTACAATTAAATAATTTTAGATTTCCTCATTATTCAATGATCATGTACTTGATCCTAGTCAAGAATGTTGATACATTTTATCAATGTTTCTTTGGTTCCACACAAGAATGGGAAGAAATAATTCTCGTACAAAGGTGGAAAAGGGTATGGCAAAGGTACTAGCCCTATTCCAATGTCATTTCTTTTTACAATGGTTTTGTTCATCCATCTTTTAAAATGATAGGAATAGTAAACAAAAGAATCTCTAGAAGTATTTGAAAGGTCTTTAAACCTAAAATGTGCTTTGATCATGGTAAAAAATTAACTCATGATTGGGGATGTGTCTTTTTTTTTTTAATAATACATGCTTATCAGAGTTTTTGGTTGCAATTAACCACCCCACATTTTTCCCAAGCATGTTCTAGAAAGATAGGGTTTGTAGAAATATTCTAGCAATTCATATCACTAAATAGAGAATACCTAGGTAAACTAGTCAAGAAAGGAACATTATTGTGAAAATGTAACAAAGTAGGAGACTTTGAGATAGGCAAGAATTCTATTAAAGAAACTGATGCCTATCAAAGAGCATATAAATTGCCAACTAGACCAGCCAAGACATATGACCCCTACAATGTCATCAGAAATGCTTAAAAAAGTATGAGAGGATAAACCTTTACCCCTACAAAACCTATGTGGGAAGAAGTTGTCATTGTTGATAGCATGAATGAAGATGTCTATAGGGAGAGGATGATAAAGTTTAGAGATGTTGTTAGTTTTGAATAGGAGATGAAAAAAGTAGATCCATCTTATTGGCCTAGTTTTTCACATTTTAAAATTTCTCAAATATTCTAGTAAAAATCTAGTTCCCTTTCAAAATTAGGGTTTTGTGTTTTTAAATCATAGTTGAGCCGAAATAAATCCCTAATTTTATGTTGTTATTCCAATGTTAGATCTTTTGCCCCAAAAAATTCTTGAGTCAGGTTTACATGGTTTGCATTTTAAAGAAATGCATGGGAAAATATCATTTGAATGCCCCTTTTTATTTTCTTAGGTACGTTTTAATTTTTTTTGTATTACATAACATTACCCTAAGTCTCTATTTGAAATTTTAACCCAAGATTTATTTTTAATATTATGCAAGTTATGTTTTATGATAAAAATCAGCTAAGTCATGATGGTCCTTGATCTTCCTTAAGATCAACGTTGTCACTTTGTCACTAAAGAAAGTTGCATGTTATTTATTCATAGAGACATAGCAAGAGCTTGACACGTGGTCATGTGGGCCATTTCTCCTTGTGGCTAATGGGTGTGTCAAATCGAGATGTCAGTTGTCTATGTACCATTTGTTCTTCATAATAAAAGGTTAGTTTTTCAATGTACTTATTTCTACCATTGGTTTCAAATTCAATCTAAGGTTGTCACTATGTCATTATCCAAAATGGACCAATATGTACCCATAGTGACATAGTGAGGGTTTGATATGTGGAATATGGCAGGACAACCTCTTGCAAAAAATGGTGTAGGTTCTAGGTCACCCATGGATTCTAGATGTTATATTTTCATTCACCATGAGGATATGCTTTATAAAGATAATATTTTTGGTCTGCATTGTCATATCTTTTCAAGATCAATCGAGGTCACTTTGTCAATATAAAAAGTTACATGTTTTTTACCCTTGGTGACATAGTAACATGAAGACATGTGTCTGATAGGCCCATCTTAGTTATAATATGGTTGTTTTGTTTCCTATTGTTAGATGCAATATTAATCAATGGATGTCTCTTTTTCACCAACAAGAGTTGCAAGGTCTTTACTCTTGGTGATATAGCAAGAGACTGACACGTAGCATGGTGGCCTACTTCCAAAAGAGTTCTACAGTATCATCCAATGTGTAAGAGATCAAAGATTGTCCTTATGTTGCTAAGGGAAACTACTCAACCTTTAGCTATAGAGACATAGCAGGAATTTGACATGTGTTAGGTAACATGAATGAATAGTATGCAAGTTGTCAGTGAAATGAAAAAGGGTACATATATCAAATTTTAATTGGATTGACTCCCAAGTTGCAAGGTTGAAGCTGAGTTAGAGTGTGTTTTATTTCTTAATCATCAGATTTTTGTAAATTGATGGCCCATTTTCAAGCTTAACCTATTTATGGGAATTAAAAGCTTCTCATGCAAGCTAATACAAGGAATGTAGTGAAGACGGTCAAGAAATTAATCCTGCAAATAGATTTTCTAATTTTTTGGAGCCTGGACCTATTGAAGAACCTAGTATTTCATCTTGTTGAGCCATAAAATTTTCTATATCAATGATCCATTGCATCATTCAAAGAAGAGGCAAGAAGGTCAAGTAATTATCTTTGTTTGCATCTAGTTAAATAATTATGGTATTCTCCTCATTATTGTTTCAATATGCCTCTATATAAGGGTTTATTTGGGAAGGCTAAATGTGCCAGTAGAAATATTCACAATGATTTCTTAGAGAAATTAAGTGAATCTACCAATGAGTCCACCCAAATAAAGAACTAGTTCCTCTAAACCCTAGTCTTTGAGTTGTAGATGGTTTATTTGACAAGGGAGATTGGATTTAGGATGTCATGACTTCTAAAATAGGGTTGCAATTATTCAAAAAATGGTTCTCAAAGAGGAAATTATTTGCCTCCATGGAAGTAACTAGAATTTTGACTTAGGTAAGTTAGCAGTTCTTGGAGTCTTCATGGATTTAAACCTCCTCACTATTATATCCTAGAATTATGACCATGTAGCTAGGATGATGTTGGTACCCATATAGACCAAGTCATTAAACTTTTAGTGTGGAGTCTTTAACCTCTTTGAACTAAGGTTCAAAGTGCTTAGAAGTGGTTCAATTTTATTGGAATAGGTTTGGTGTTTCTTTGTTTCAAAATGGTTCATGTTGCAGGTTCATTGGTCATCAATATTGAAGTTTAGCTTCTAATTTTCTAGTCTGAGTTCAAGTTCAATGGTTTGGAATTTAGAATTCAGTAGCACCAAGTTAGCTTCAATACCACAAGGTTATTAAGATTGCAATCTAAAGCCGAAGTTCTAGTTCCAATTCAAAGTTACCAAAGGCATGAGAATTCAAGTCCTAATGTGAAGTTCCAAATCATATTCTACTCAATACATGAAAAGTTCAAGGAGGCCCCTAACAATGAATGCAAATGATGTGATCCCAGGGTTGTTGGTATTGGTACTTTGAATCTTATTACAAGAAAAAAAAAGATCTTAATTCCTCCATGTTGTAATATGGGTGATTCATCCATCAGAAACTCTGAGTTTACAAAATATTAATATCAAAATGCCAAACATATGCATGACAAACACATAAGAAATAATGTAGGGGTTAGCTTTGAAGTAGAGCATCATGAACTAGAGGGCTCTCAAGTCTCTTTGTATGTGAATGATGTCATGATGGATGTCAATGATACTAGGCTACACTAGAATGACATATCTCTATACTACATTAGAAATAATACATAATCCCATCATTAATCATGTCAGGGACTGAGGTGATTCAAACATTAATGAAATAGATGCTGACACAATGGAGTATAGTAAGCTTTATGTAAAATGAAACTTATTCAACAAGGGATTATGAAATTCAAGCTTGAATACAATATTAAACCATGTATGGAATTTTCAAAGAGCTTGTGAAAGTCACATATAGTTGGAAAAAAGGTAATTGAAGATCCTCGAAACATGGAAGATGCAACCTAGCCTTACATAGGCATAGTGAAGATTTTGAAAGAACGTTGAATTATTTTCCAAAATTGTGCCCCCTTGACCTTCTATGTGGCTTTCATGATGAATGATTTTTGCAAACATGGAAATTAGAAACAATTATTTTTTATAAATCTACCAATTGTCATCAGAGGAGGAAAAAAGTTCAGTTTGAGTGTGATGATTCACTAATGGCCTGATTAGAGTTTGGTATGAAAGCACCAAAGTTGTTAGGGCAGAACTTGCGAACACATAAATGAGGATGCAGACTTAGTGGAAATAGATTCCACATATGGAAACATGCACCATTTATATGTGCTCATTACTAATTCATGGATATATGAACTCAAGCTCTAGAAGATAGAAGTTGGGACAAATCAAAAGTTTTCCATGGTGGTTTCAAGCATGTCAATTGATTGAAAAAAATACCCAAGTTTGATAAAGATATGGAATCCCTTGTTGGCACCAAGTGGGGAGTGTGCAGTGACAATGAGAATACAAAAGAACCATGTAACCTATAGTATTTGGTTGAAACATGTGTTCTCTAAAAAAATCATAACTCTAGAAGCCACAAACAATGGTTTCCTCTTCCAACCCTTTATCTAAACCTAATGTCATGTAATAAAGTGACTACATGGATTCAAGAAGGGGCACTTGGCGTTCAATATGAAATAGACCCAAAGTATGACCATGGAGAAAGGTTTTAAAAATTCAAAAATTTGTTCATGCCCAAATGTAAATAACACAACTTGAGCACATATGCCCGAGTCACTTTTTTGTGATAGCATGAGAATTTGGAAGATTCTACAAACTATTTGATGAGTTGCCACCAAATCAAGGTTAGGACTTGGGTATTGATGGACAATGGAAGCTGAATGTTGTAGGTGGAAGTGCAAACCTGTAGGTCAATTATTTTAAAAATTGCCACTAAGAATTATAACATACTCAATGATGTGCATAACTAGTTTGATGGAAAACCTAATTACTTCAGCATTCTTTAGTAACTTCGTGTATCCAAAGTCAAATGTCACACCTTCGCATCCCCATTACTTTGCAAAATTATTTTTATGCTAGTTATACCCTCAAAAAATCTAAAAGGAGCAAGATGGAAGTAGAGGCCCTTATGCATACAAAAAATTACATAACATAGATATACATCACAAACTATGGTGGGCCTCAAGATCACTAATTCCATAATCATTAATTACCTCTAGTTGTCATTTCAACTTCAGCTAGTAATCCTAAGCTGAAGTGTCATGTGATATAGACCTTCAAAATGTTGGCTCACATTTAGACCATCCAAATTAAAAAATAATGTGTAGCTTTAAAACTAGTGAATTATTATTATTATAGGTTTCAAGTCTAAATGTTTGGGGAAGAGATTAGAAACCAAGAAATAAAGCCATCGGTGAGATATAAAAAGAGGATAGGAAGATAAGAGCTTCCCCAATAATTATTTATGTAACTAAAATGTTATGGGAAGAGATGATGTTAAATAGATCACAAAAAAGGAAAATAGGGTTCCATTTTTAAAGGGGGGAAGAGCAAACTTCCTACTGTAAAAAAGATAGTCAGGAATAGCAGAAAGACACAAGGGGGATTTTTTTTTTTTTGTGGATTTTGTGCTATAGGAGGGTGGATAATTTTCTAAATGAATGATTAGTGTGTACCAAGGGTAAATTTTTTCTTCTTCTTTTTGGTTGCATTTAGAGGAGAGTTTTAGTATATCAGAACTTTGGGTTTATGTGTTAGCTTTCTGGTCAATGTTAATCTTTGAATTACCATGATTATCTCTAAATGCAACTTTGATGCATACAGTTATTACCATGATTATTATTATTAAGACTTTGGGCTTTTTTATTTGTATGTTCGAAGAGAATAATTTGTCTTTATTTCTACATTTCTCCTATAATGTAATGATTGGGTAAATGAGATTTGTATCATTTGTCTATTATGTTCTTTAGTTAATTAGTTTCTTTGCATCTACATTGTGTTTATGAGTGGATGTTTGTTTTCCTTTTGTGCTTTCTAGTTAAAAGCATCTATATTTTTTGTTACATAAATTTATTGTAAATCATACACGGGAAGCTTTATCCAAATAAATTTAGAGGGAACTTATGCTTTTCAATAGCGAAGTGACCCAACTGTTAGAGTTATTTAGTCTTCCTATCTAGGCATTTTGAAGTTAATTTGTAGATATTTCTTAGGAGGACAATTTTTTCACTAATAGATGGTAAGGATAATAGATGGCGAATCCTTGGTTAAAATTACTATGGAAGAGATACAAGAAGTTTTTGGAATGGATCCTATAATAGATTATCACAAGGTTATTGATTTTTAGGGATTATAGAAGGAATACTTGTCCCGCAAGAATCAAATTAGACAAGGAGCATTGAGAGGAAACTTGGCCACAATTGGTAATAATTCTCGATAGTGGCTAATGAAGATGAATAAGAATTTGTGCCAATAAATTTTATGCATATGATGGTGCATATTTCTTCCTTTGGAGTTGATATTATTTTTGGTTTTTTTTACTTTCTAGCAAAAGAAATTCATGCAAGTTCGATTGGAATTGCAAAGGGAAAAATTGAGAAAACCTTTAGTTTTATTCTTTGTTAATGCACATGTTTTTGTATAAGGGGGTTACATTGTTTGAAAAGGAAATGATCATAACAAGAGAACATGATGAAGAAGTTCTGCCAATCCAATTGTGGAGTGCAGATATGAATTGGGATGCAAAGGAGGCCAGTTTAGTAAGGTTTGATATATATTTTACATCTAGACTAAGGAGACTATTATTGAAATAAAATCCCAAGATACCCAAGGTATTGTTAGACTTCATCAAGCCTATGGATAACCCTAGCAATTTGAAAGTGTCTCATAATTGGGTAGACATTATACCCTATCCATTGTCAATAGTATTTAGAGTATATGGATTCCAAGGAACTCCACATATGCTCCCCTACCAAGTACATCTTAAGGTAGGAATAGCTAAGATGTTATGGCAACTAGGTGGTTTGGAAGAAGCAAAAATGACTGGCAGGTCAAGAGGCTCTATTTTCCCATCTTGCACAGTAGCTCATCAATTTATAATCACAAAGGGTTGTTGGTTATTATTGTATAATATTTTAGACCCATGCTAGATTCAATGATAGTGAAGGATTTTTTGATATTTTCAGACAAAGGGCCAAGACTAGTGCTTGCAAGCATCAATTCTATTTTCTTGAGGATGTAATAAGAAACAAATTTTCTCTCCAAAAGCAATAAATTAAGAAATAAAAGAGGAGATTCTATTCTAGGGTATTAGATTTCATTAATTATTTTAAGAAATATTATAGCCCTTTGAAAGATGCAAATACATCAGTAGATAGATTAAACAAATTGATGATCACCTTTTTAGAGATCATGGAGACAATGAATGAAAATAAGACTCTTCTTGTCAATACTTATCCTAATAAAGAAAGGCAAGTAACAAAGAAGTTGTCTTTTACACTAACTACAGGATCACGATAATTGGTCATCCAAAGAAGGTTTGGCTATAATATAATCAGAAACAAGGAGAAAGTAGTTGATAAAGGAAAGAAAATAGTTATATCAACTAGTGCTACTTTGGAAGAAAGGCCTAAAGAGCCAAGGCCCAAGAGGTACAAGATAGAAGAGAAGAAAATCTCACAAATAGAATATTAAATCCCTTCTCAATCTCCCTTGCATATAGAAGAGGAATAGCTCACTAGAGAGAAAATTGAACAATTAGGATCCCAAGGGGGAGTGTTTATTATTGCCATAGAATTGGTGGAAGGAAATCCCCAAGAACCTCCTGTGCCTAGCCTTGAATTAATTGTTGCCGATTATAGAGGGAAAGAATTAGACCCTATGTTAGAACAAGGTAGTCATGAATTTTTATCATGTGACAATTTTGTCAAACCTAGAGCCTTCTACCAATTTTCTTGGAGAACAAATATTGAGAAATTTGAAGAAAGATATAACAAGTAGAAGGTTGAGCATCCAAAAATGGAGGATGTAGCTATAAAAGATGAAATAAAGGATGAGATGATGCAAGAATTTAGAAGTTTGACTCCTGGAGAGGGAATAAAAATGATAAAATCATCTGGAGTTTTTCTTTTTCCCAATTGGTATATTGTAGATGTCATCACTTTTAATACTATCACTAAGAAGTTAAGTGTTGAGGAAAAGGTGAGAGTTCAATGTTGAAATAGCTAACATCACATTAGCCACTATTGAGAATGAAATAATGATGAGGTTGTAGAGTTTAGTGTTGAAATAGCTAACCTCACATTAGCCACTGTCAAGAAGAAAAAAAGAAAATTAATTGGAATCACAAGAAAAATATGAACAAGTTCTAGATGCTTACAACAAAAAAGTGTAGAAGAGGATTGAGCTTGAAAATTAGATGGTGGGGTATAAAGGACAATCTAGAAAAACCAAGATCACTTATCCTCCTCATACTCTGATTGAACCTTTCAAGTCAACTCCCCTTGTAGAAATACCAGTCACCCCATAGGGCCCTTAATCATATACAATTGAAGAGTTTAAGGAAGAAAAGAATAAATTGTGGGCAATGCATGTTGAACTAGATTTCCAATATGAAAATAAATTAAGCGACTCCATCATGTATTTGGTAGATAGGGTTGAATGGCCTGTGTTTTATGGACAATTGTCAAAATTAATGGATGTTTGTGTTGACATATCAGTCAAGTTTATTATTAGTGATGCATACTTATTTAGATTTTATATAGCTACCAAGCTTATTGTACAACTATCAATGTTTACCAAGTATTTCAGTTGTCAATGAGTTCTATAGTCACTACCACCTCCTTTGGACAAATCTTAGTGGTTATCGAGTAGTCACAGTTATAGTGAAGATCAGTAGTATAAACCATGCATCGTAATGTATGTTGATTTTACTAGGGCAAGCTAAGCTATGTAGTGTTCATTAAGTTCATAGTGTATGTCATGCAAGTCCAGTGTTAACCAAGAGACTCAATTTATACCAAGCTCAAATTGATACTTCTTACCAAGTCATACAATGTAAATTAATAGAGTTAGTTTATATGACGAGTTTCATAGTATCTATCAAGTCACCAATGTAGACCAAGTTCAAGATAATTTGGAAGTGATTAGTATGGACCAAGCTTCTATGTCTACCAAGTGCATGATGATGTAGAGTATTGATAGTGGATGCCAAATATTAGAACCTCATTGAGTCAGTCTTCAGAGCTTGAATGTCTTCATATGGGCCAAATTCATAAGATTTGTGGTAACTTGTATTGTGGCCAACTTTCTAATTTGTATAATTGGATTGATATATATGTAATGTATTGTATCACATCCAAAGTGTGCATAACTGTGAGAGTATGAGCATGAAATCAATGCAATCATTAAAGAAGAGTAGAATGAGGGAATTATAAAGGCTACAGTATTATAAGGAGTAGCAAAGTCATGTCTATCACAACAAGGTGATTAGTGCTTAAAAGGAATCTCTTTTAGCAAACCAAGTTGTAGATCAGAGATCATCTACTATTTCATCCTAACAAGTAGATTAATCAAATCCTTTCACAAGGTTGACCTAATAGTCTTTTATAAAACTCTTTACTGAGTGCATACTTGATTGTATGTTTGTAAATCCTTTCACAAGGTGGGCCTACTAGTCCTCATTGCTCCTAACATGGTAGATCATTAGAAGTGATCAACGTAAGCTTTAACAGACTAATTGTATACTACAATACTAAATTTGTGGGTATTATCTCCACCCTAGTTTTACTTTCTATTTGGAAGGTTTTTGGGTCACCAAATCTTTGTGTCACAGTGTTATGAATACTTTCATTTTTTTAGTTTCTTATGTATGCAATTAGATTAGATTATATGTGATGAATTGAATGCTAATTGGATTGTTGGATTAAGAGCTAAAATTGTTAAAATTCTAGAAGTTACTAATTCACCCCTCCCCTCTTAATAACTTAGCATAGTCTTGAATATTTCCAACAATAGGTATTAGATCTTTGTGGTTCTCAAGAAAAAGCTTAACATCTTGAGCAAAAGATCAAGGATATGGAGACATTCAAATTTGACAAAGCTATTGATAATGAGAAGCTAGAGTTAGAAATGGCCATTGCCCAACTCAAGAAACCAAAGGAGCAACTCTCTCAATTCCTAAAAAGAAAAAAAGAACTTGCAATTCAAATAAATGATCATATCTACATTGAAGAAAGAATTGAAGATCTTCATTCAAGCAACTCAAGTGAAGCCAATGAAGCAATCAAAGAACTTCTAGCAAAGAATGGTTCCCTAAAAGAAGAAGTAAGAAAACTTAGTAGAGAATAAGAAATTTAGGCAATAAGGTTATGTGAAGTCATAGAATAGAAATACAAGATGAAAGAAGAGATAGATGGAAGGAACAATGAAATATAGAACCAATCCCTTTAGCAAGTAGACCTTATTGATCAATTCTCCAATGCAAATGAGGAAATCATGAGCCTAAGATTTGAAAAAGAATGAATGAGGAATGATCTAAATTCTAAAAGGCAAATCAATGAAAGATTACAGAATGAACTAAACTCTAAGAAACAAATCAATGAAAGAATGATGAAATCACAAGAAGACATGAATCAATTGAATGAGAAAAACCTCTATAGGAAAAAAGGAAAAGTAGGAATTGGATATACAGAAGAAGGAGAATCTTCCAAGAAAGGAGCTCAAAAGAACCAAAGACCTACTTGCAATCACTATGGTAAGATAGGTCATACATCAAACAAATGTTAGAAAAATGGAAAAGAAAAATTCAATGGAAAATGCTACAATTGCAATCAGCATGGTCATAAGGCTAATGAATGTAAAGAGAAACCAAGATTTGAAGGAAAATTTTATAAATGCAATAAATATGGACACAAGTCATCAAAATGTAAAACCAAGTCATTGAATTTTGAAAGTAATATTTGGTTGGGACTACAACACCTGGTGTAGATGTTATTATTGTGGAGAATTTGGACACATTGGAATAAATTTTGTAAAGCATCATTTGTGGAAAAGAGACACTACCAAAGATGTTTCATTTGTATAGAACTTGGTCATCTTTCCAAGAACTACATGAATATGGGTAGAATTGAAGATGAGAAAAAGGAAAAAGCTGATAACATCCAAAAATAGATGAGATAGCAATGGGTTCCTAAGTCTATCAAGAACACAAGTCCAAGTAATGATGATCAAGTCACTCAAGAAGTGGGTGACTCTATCATTTCTACTTAAGTTCTGAAAGGAGAAACTAGAACTATGCTATCAAAGAAGACATCCAAAATAGTTCCAAATTGAAAGACAAAAATGATCCAAATCAATATTTAGGATACAAAGGGATCACTGAGTACAAGTTTCTATCAAGTTATCTTCTCTATCGAGTGAGGTTGGGTCATAGATTCTACCAAGCAAGGTTAGGAGTGATAAAGATGTTTATGGTTACCGAGTCACAAAGACTTCACTGAGTGTTCAATAAAAGTGTAGTGGATGATAGTCTATCAATATGATGTTAGTCAATCTACCTTCATATTGAGAATTTATGGAAAAAATTTAACAAAAGGTGTGAAATTGAAGTCATTTCTTACCATGAAATGCTTCCAAGTGATTTGAGCAAATTTCAAGTGAAAGTTTCAAATTCCCTCAAACCCTATTGAGTGAAGATGGCATCCAGTAGTAGCAAGGTTAAGTGAGGATCTGACATGTTAGTTTGTGGAGTGGAATAGAAAACACCAAACTTCAAGCTCAATCCTGTGATTGCCAAAACCCTAGATCCAAGTGGAGTGCAATCAAAAATTCCTCCAAAGATACTTTTGATTAATGATATTAGCACTCATTTCAAGTGTTTTATTCAAGAAATTATTACATTGGAAATGGATGATGCCCTAAGTCAACTATCTATTATTGAGTTTTGGAATGTGAGCACAAACACCTAGAAACCAAAGGATTAACTCATATCCCTCACATGCCCCATAAATTTAAAATTAAATGAATTAGGTTTATCCTAATTTGGGTGCATAATGGTTATTTGTGGTTGGAGCAACAAGTATTAATTGCAAAGAAGATGATTCATCAAATCACTAGCCTCCCAATGCTAGCCAAGGCCAAAATGACAAAAACCCTAGGTCAGGTAGAGTTGGAAAAGAAAACCCTAGTAGAATGGGATGGAAAAGGAATGAAAATTAGGAGTGTTTCTAATATAGAATTAAATTTTGGTATTCATGTTATTACATATAATATTTATAGCTTTAGAGTAGGTTAAATAGTGTGTCGTGTGAAACTATGGACCTGGCATACAAGGTGGTAAAGAAGAACTTGTCATTCGATCTTTCCGAGCTATTATTGAAATGGTTCAAAAAAAAATATGGAAAGCATAAGAACTTCAAATAATAACCCATTTAATTAAGGTTTCTTGTTAACTTGTATATTCTTTTACGGTCAAAATTTTTTCCCTTCAAATGGCACTGTAGTATGGAGAAAAGATGTGAATGTGCTTTATTAGATAAATGAGTATATTGTAAAGATGGGTAAAAATTATAATAGTATTATGGATAATTATTTTGATGTATTCAAAGAGAAAATGAACAATAGGTTTTGAATCCCCAAGAAACTAGTAGAAGATTATAAGGATGATGTATATGGTAGATTGTGACAAAGTGTACATTCTAGCAATTAAGCCTAGAATTGTGTGGGTAAAACCTCTTGGTTATGATGTTAATATTGATGAAACTAAAGACATAATTGAAGCTCATATCAATTATCCAGTTGGTCCTAAGGCTACATATTTTGGAACATATGACGAAGCAAAGTCCAAGCTTGAAATTGAAACAAAGCTTCCTCAGGCAGTAAACAAAGTTAAGAAGAGAATTGCAAAATTGAAATCCAGTTCAACCCTTTTGTTAACCAAGGGAAAAGGAGAAGATGATGAAGCATAGGATCTAGAAGTAGAGGAGGAGGCAAAATCTAAAGAAAAAGAGCCAATAAGGAAGAAAGGAAAAGTGATTATCACCAAGCCCCAAAAGCCATCCATTGCAGTTTTCACAAGAAGATCTCGAAGGAAGAAATCTAACAAGGAAGGAGGTGATATTATATTTAGAAAACCTCCACCCACCTTCCAAGATAGATTAAAAGATCTAGAATAAGGAGAAAGGATAAAAAAATTTAAATCATTAAAATATGAAATTAGGATAGTAGAGGAGTAGAAGTAGATTGAAGACCTAGTAATGGATAAGATGGGTAAATGGAAATACTCACCAGACCATCTTTCTTCTCAAACTCCTAATGAGTTATTGGAAAAGATAAAGTCAAGATGGGATTTTTCTATGCAAACTTTCAAAGACATATATGGGCAAACCTTGAGGTAGCTATTATCGAGTATATCAGATGCTGAGGTGAAATGAAGAAAAATTGACTCTAAAGTTTAATACTTGTCTAGTTTTGATTAAGGACATTGAGCATGTTGTAAGGAGCACAAAAAACACTTGAAAGAATATTTATCTATTACATAAACAAAGTGATTTTCTGGTCAATTTCAAAGATGATGATGATGAAGAAGAGAATTTTGAAGAAGCAACTCATTTTGACAATGAAGAAGATGAAGAGGATCAAGGACAAGAGGCTACCAAGGAAGCAAAGCTAGATGATGAGGAGAGTGATCCAATTAAGATAGTTGCAACAGTCATTGCCTTACTTCCTCACTCTCCAAGTAAACTAGTGACAACTATAAGCATGGAGATAGCCACAAAAAGTATGATTATGACCACCAATGCTAATCCAATCATCCAATCACTCTTTCCTCCCACTCAGCTCAACACATCACTAATAGAAGTGACTTCCACCTCATCTACTAAGCTACAAATTCCTCCTTCATCTACTGAGTTGAGTACTTCAGTTTTGAGCACACCAATTTTAAGTACACCAATTTGTGATTCTTTAGGTATTGCTATAAATCTTCCTTCAATAAGCACAATATAAGTTTTTATGGCTAGTCCTAGCATATTTACAATTGTTTCTATTTTGGGTACAAAAGCAATAAGTGTAAGGACAGTTCAGCCGAGCACAAAATTTTTAAGTAAAGGTAAAGAGCTAGAGGAAGAAATTGATTTAGATGAGGAAATTTTTATCCCTAATTGGGACATTTCCAAGCTTACCTCAAACCAAATGTAGTTATTTGGTGAACTCCTCCAAAAGAAGGATAAATAGTAGAAACTAAGAGAGGAGAGAGATAAGGAATTTAAAATAATTGAAGTTGCAAAGAACATTTTGGTAGAATCCATAGGTATTGAGGTTGACTCTTCTTAGCCAATTTTGTATCAGCTAGTAGAGGTAGTACAAAAATTTAATGAAGATACTGAGGGACAAGAAAGTTTAGAAAAAAAAGCAAAGAAAAATTTTGATAGTAAAGTGTTGGAGCACATTGCTCAACAGATAGTCATTCATCAAGTAGAACTTTCTATAATTTTAGGTAGTTTAGAAACATCTTGTACAAATCTATCATCACTTTTTGGAAAGATTTGTGATGTTTCTAAGTTTACAAAAGAAATAAAGGAAAAATTGTTCAAAATATATGAAGATTTGAAAGCTAGTGCTCAGTAGCTACAACTTGACCCTAGTTCAAGCTTTGCACATTTTCAAAGGATAATATTTTTGTCAGATATGCAAGTAGAACTACTTAGAGAAGAAGCAATAATAAGATCCACATTGATTGATATTCAAAATATGATTCTTTCCATCATGGATGCAATGCAAAAACATATTTTTCATTCAAAAACTCTCATCCATGACAATAATTTCTCCATTATGGATCATATGGTAGAATTGTCAACAGAGATTCAAATTGCACTTCACATGCAAGATCGTGCAAGACAATTGGGATAACACCTTGGTGATCATTATCAAGGTACATTTAGATTTTCTATCTCATTTTGGGGTCACTATGTAAATAAATAGAATAAATCTTTGGCATTAATGTCAAAAGGTGTGAGAAAAGATATATTGGAAAAACACATATGTTATTAGGGAGATTATGCAATAAGTTGAAAAATCAATGGGGGAGTAAGATATGTATAGAGAGATATATTGTATATAGGAAGAAGATGTATAGTATACTATATGAAGGAGCCTTACCATGTGCAAATATATCTATTACAAAATCAATTTTGAAAAATCTCAAAAATAGTATACTCTACCAAGCTAGTATCACAAGGTGATGAATAAAAGGTATTCAGGAATCTTTTTGAATTCAGTTTTGGCTTCTTCTTTTTTATCACTAATGCCAAAGGGGAGATTTTTGACATATTAGTTGAGTTTTTTATAAGTGGCATGCACTTATTTAGATTGCATATAGCTACCCAACTTATCGTACAACTATTAGTGTTTTCCAAGTATTCCAGTTGTCACCAAATTCTATAGTTGCTACTGAGTCCTTTGGAAAAATCTCAGTGGTTACCAAGTAGTCACAGTTATAGTGAAGATTAGAAGTGTAAATCATGCATCTCAATGTATGTCAAGTTTACCAATGCAAACTGAGCTATGCAGTGTTCACCGAGTTCATAGTGTATTTCATGCAAGTTCAGTATTAACCGAGCTAATCAGTGTTAACCAAGAGACTCATTTTTATATTGAGCTCGAATTGATAGTATTTACCAAGTCATATAATGTAAATCAAGGGACTCAATTTATATGACAACTTTCACAGTATCTACCAAGTCATTAGTGTAGACCAAGTTTAAGACTTCTTGGAAGTGATCAGTATGGAATGAGCTTCTATGTCTACCAAGTGCATGACAATGTTGAGCACTAACAGTGGATGTCGAGTATCTAAACCTCACTAAGTCAGTCTTTAGAACCTAAATGTCTTCATGTGGGATAACTTGTATTGTGGCTGACTTTGTAATTTGTATAATTGGATTGATATATATGTAATGTATTGTATCACATCCAAAGAGTGCATAAGTGTGAGAGTATGAGCACGAAATCAATGTAATCATCATAGAAGAGAAAAAAGAGTGAATTACAAAGGCTATGACAATATAAGGAGTGGAAAAGTCATATCTATCATAGCAAGGTGATCAGTACTTAAAAGGAATCTCTTTTAGCAAACCAAGTTGCAGATCAGAGATCATCTATTGTTTCATCCTAATAGGTGGATCAATCAAATCATTTCACGAGGTAGACCTAATATTCTTTTGTAAATATCTTTACTGAGTGCATACTTAATTATATGTTTGTAAATCCTTTCACAAGGTGGACGTAGCAGTCCTCATTGCTCCTAATAGGGTAGATCATCAGAAGTGATCAATGTAAGCTTTAAAAAGCTAACTTTATACTACAATACTAAAGTTGTGGGTATCATCCCCACCCTAGTTTTACTTTCTATTTGGAAGGTTTCTGGGTCACCAAATCTTTGTGTCACAATGTTTGAATACTTTCATGTTTTTACTTTCTTATGCATGAAATTAGATTAGATTATATGTGATGAATTGAATGATAGTTGGATTGTTGGATTAAGAGCTTAAATTGTTAAAATTCTAGAAGTTAATAATTCACCCCTCCCCTCTTAGTAACTTAGAATAGTCTTGAATATTTCCAACAATTTGGAATGGGTTGAAAGAAAATGAAAAGATTTTGAAGCCAAATGTTAGAAAATGGACAATTTTATGTTGTTCAATCATTGATCTTTCTTGTGAGAAAATAGAGAAGACCTTTGACATGACTAATAGTCTCTCTGATTTTGAAAATAAGAGAATTTCATTGTAGAGGAGGATCATTAATTATTTTTCAAAGTATCTTAGTAAAAAAATCAAATTTTTCCCTTGTACACTCAAGGTTGTGGATAAATTGAAAGGTAAAGAGGAGTGGCTAAATAGCTAGATGAATTGATGTGTTTTAGATTAAATAAAGTCATCAATGAAAAGGACTACATATGGTTTGCTAAAACAACTGAAGAAGTTGTTTAGGTTTAGATTTATTTATTTTAAGGTTTTTGTTGAAACTGAGAAGTTGAGAGAAGAAATCTTGAGGAAACAATAAGAAATTTTGAACTTTAACTAGCTAGATGACTCATTTTTTTAAAAATGGATGGTAGATCTTGCCTTATCAAATAAACTAATAACTAGTGAAACTAATGAAAGTTTTGTGGACCTAGATGAAGTACAAATGATAGATGCACCTAAGGAAAGAAAGGAAGATAAATCAGTAACAAAAAATGAGGTAGTTAGTCAAATTGATGATGTGGCATCAGAAAAACCAATTGTAACTATAGGCTATCAATTCAAGGTGATTTGGAGGGAGATCAGTGAGTTATATTAAATCACCAGATAAAAGAACCTAACACCTAATATGTAGATCAAGCTATCCCACACTGGAAAAAGAAACAACAATAGAAAGCTACAATAGAATTGACCCCACAAAAAGAATATTCACAATGTAAACATTTTTTTGCACAAATTGTTGTCTTATTGTGATAATAACTTTTTTTTTGTAATTTATTTCTATCTTAAGGATAGTTGGCATTCTTCTCTTATCCTGAAGCTTGTTGCATCTCATGTTATATAAATGAGATCCCAAGGCTAGAGAAAGGGTCTAAACTCTTATGTAGTTTTTAGTATTTTGCTAGTCTTGCATTCAGTCCAATTTTCTTGATGTTAATTTTTTGATTGATATTTCTTTGCAAATTTGAGAGTACATTAAATTTTAAGGATCATGTTGTCTTTTCCTAAGTTTTCCTAAGTTTTACATTAGTATTGTGTGATATTTAAAAAAAAAAACTTAATACAAAGGAGAGTTACCACCATATCTATTTTCTTTGAATCATGTCTCCATTATTATTAGTTGGTTATCCTGAGATTGTATGAGCAAAGCTTATTTAATTTAATGCAACTAGGATATGTTTTATATTAATTTTTTATTGCTTTTAATTTAATAAATTAAGTAAATGCTTCAGTAAGGTGATAGGATTTCTAGTGAATAAGAAGTGTTGGTGTAAATACATATTTACTATTTACACTTTACTTAAGTTTACTTAGGTTAATGCATTATTTTATTATATTGCATTTTTTCATTATTTATTTAGGTTAGACACTTAGGAGTTTGTGTACTCGAATGAGTTGTCATGTTGACAACACTAGAGTAAGAAACTCTAATTTTAGCACATGGTATCTACAACAGTAGAGTTTGCATCATTAGTTGAGTTTTCATGTAGACAACATAGTTACTTGCATTCCCATTTTTGCACATGTTTTCTACAACATTATTTTGCATGCCACACCACTGTAGGCTTATCCTCTCATCATCACACTTGCTTTCGTGCTTAATGGAGGATTACCCATATTTAGCGGACATGTGCCTAGTTGTATGACTTATCATGTTATTGACTTCTATGCATTCTAGAAGCACTCCAGAGGCCTTTATATATAGGCACTCCTAGTGTACTTTTAATCAATATTGAATGAATACATCATCATTCTAATCATACTCTCTTTGGTCTACTATTGTGCTAATGTTTTAATTCTTTGGTCTTGGGTGAATATTTCTACCCTAAGGAAATTTTTTAGATGATATCAGAGCTTCAGGAAATTCTCTACACATAGTTGTTTGATACCATTTTTGCTTCAACACCTTGATTTGAATTTAGAGAATCTACGAAAATAAGGAGTGTCTAGAGCCAAATCAGACCTCATCATTATGTTTGGAACATCAATTCAGTGAAAATCGGCTATAAATTTGCCTATGTTGGGCTAAAGTCGATCATGAGGCAAAAAAAATTTGCAAATCAGCATCTGGAGGCATCAATTTGCAATTTGGGTATGGTCTTTTATTTGACCTATTAAATCTATTTTTAGATCTGCAATTATTTTTTCAAATTTCTATTTTCGGAAAAAAATTGCCCTGTTATGCTAGAAGAGAAAAAAATTTGCAAAACTAAGCAGTGACACCTTGACCCTACATTTTTTGAGGAATATTATACTTTATCAACATCATATTCCAAATAGAGGCCAGCAATCAAAATCTAATGGTCAACATCAAAATCTAACAGTTCACACAATACTGGCTGAGCTCAACCAGGTGGCCACAATCCCCACTAGCTAGGCAATTTGTTGTTTATAACACAATTGATCTTCATTTTAATTGACTTTGCAGTCACTTTACCCATGATTGTGGGACTATTTTGACAAGTTTTTGGCATCTGCTAAAGTATTTCCAGCCTGCTAAATGCATTCTTAGCACCTACAAAAAGTCTCCTCTAGCATCATTTAACATTTCTTAGCATCAGTGTTTGACTCTACCTTGGCACACAACCATGCCTCACATCAGCCATGTGGATCTGCAAATATTTGCTACATGGCATGTGTTCCCTATGATGCTAGCTCAGCCAAAGACAACACAGTTGCCCACATGGACATCCACGTCAGCACTAGTCTGACTTAGTTGCCATGATGGATGCCCAATCAGCACTATACAATCCAAACATGTTAGCCTCCAAATTAGTAGTACAATTACCTTACACATCACCATACACATCAAAAAAATTTGTACAGTCTGTATGATTCCATACATGCTGACTTCATCCTAATGTCATGCTGACATCATCATAATGCCTAGATACATTGACATCATCAAATTCATAAGCCCAAATTTGACGGTCATCTGACCATCATTCAGGGGAAAAATAGAACTATTGTGACAGTCGTATGACTATCGAATTTAACCCCATATTCTCCTGTAAAACTCCTCTCCAAATTAATTTTCTATTTGATAGTCCAACTTTGGGAGGCCATATCTCAGTCACCCAAACTCCAAATTAGGTGCAATTTATTTTTTTGAAATTAAGTAGAATTTCCTAAAATTTTCAGTGGTGCAGCTCTTTTCTAGTTTTGGTGCATGGATTTGTCAAAAATTGCATCTTTTGGTGACTATACCTATCCAATCCTACATTTTACAACTTCAAATACTCTGTACAGGCTCATCTAGACACAAAATTAGGTTTTTCTTTTTCCTTGAAAGTGCATTATTTTTCATCTATTTTCCAGATCTCCAATCAGATTATAGGGTTGTGCGGACAAAAGTGTCACTTTCAAAATTAGGTCCTTTTTTGTATTGTAATGCTTTGATATATCTTCAAAATTGTTGTATCTTTGAGATACATTATGATATTCCAATTTTGACCTCCATAAGGAGGTTTTAAAAAGAAAAATTAGAAGTCCACTAAGGCCAAAATTGGCAAGTGGCCATTGTAAACACACTAGATATAAAGTACCAAAAGTATCTTTTTTGGAGGGGTTTCTTGATTGAGTGAAAAGGGGGTGTTCTTGGTGTTGTGTTCTTCTTTTTTTGTGGTTTTCTTTCATTTTTTGCATCATGGGAAATTTTTAATTTTTAAAATTAACTCCACATAACTATGCTACATGGTCCATTAAAATGTGGTTTCATTTAATGCATAAACAAGTTACTCAATATGTAGATGGTACCCTTTCCTAAACCAATAGGTGATCAAGTATCTACCAATGAAATCACTGATTGACAAACAATGGATAGGAAAGGCCTAGGTGATATTTGTTTGGGGGTTGAAGACAAAGATCATATATCAGATTCAAAAGTCTCATACATCTAAAGAAGCTTGGGATACTCTCCAAAACCTATATGGTAAAGAGTCTAAGAAAGATGTTTTAAAAATTGAAGATGAGCTTGTCTCCTTAGATCCTAAGACATTTGATTCCATACAATATTTTATCATAAAGGTCAATGAAGTAAGAATGAAACTAGATGATTGTGGGAGTCCTATTAAAGATGATAGGTTAATCTATCTCATTCACAATAAGTGTCATGTGAGTACTCCACATTTATTTCTACTTATAACACCTCAACGACTACATTAGGGTCTACCTATCAGAAAGTATTTTTTGATCATTATGTTGAACTATTGGATAAAGAAGAAAAGAAGTTGAAATCAATGGGGATTCTCAATTCACCTAAGTCTAAGGCATTGGTGGAAAATAATGAGGCTTCTCAAAATTTAGTTGGTCAATCTTCAAATAAAGGAAAGGGCAAGAATAAGAAGTGGAAGAATAAAAAATCAAAGGATGAAAAAAAGACAACACCACAATCAAATCAACAAGACAAGTCTTTGAATTTAAATAAGAAGGGAGACAATAATAAGGACAAGAAAAAGTGTGCTTATTGCAAGAAATTGGATCATGAAGAACATGAGTCTTATCATAAAAAGATTGGTGAGTTGATGACTATCATGAAGAAACATAATGTTCCACTACCTAATGCTTATAAGGAGAAAGGATCTTCTTTAGATTCAAAGGGCAAAGGGCAAGCACTCAAGGCAAATTTGAGTTCTTCAATGGAATAGATTCTTGACTCAAGCACCTCATATCATATGGTTTCTTCAAAAGGAGATTTTTCTTCATTGAAATAGTCAAAGGTACCACACATCTTTGTGGGAGATGATACAAAAATAGAAGTTAAAGGGAAAGGAAATGTGGAAATGGAAAATGGAGAGTTCAAATATGTTCTCTATGTTCCAAACCTAGGTTCTAATCTCCTCTCAATTTGCCAAATCACTCACCTTGGGGATAGTCATAAAGTTGAGTTTTTTCCTAACTTGATAAAGGTCCATAGTCTAAAATATGACTCATTGGTTATAGTGGAGAAGTTAATCATGACAGAAGGTTGTATTCTTTCTCCCACTTTGTGCCCAAGTCTCCTTCACAAGCCTTGCTGACTCATTCTAATTCTCAAATCAAATTATGGCATGAGCGGTTTGGTCATCTTTCCTTCCACTATCTTTAGTAACTTTTCTCAAACAAAATGGTCAAAGGTCTACCTATAATCAACTTTTTCATAGGTGAATGTTCAATAGGTTCAGTGGATATGCATCTAGAGGAGAAGTTTCACAAAGGAAAGTCTTCAAGAGCACGAGTTATTCTTTAGTTGGTTCACATGGTACTAGCAGGTCCTTTTATAGTGACATCAATTAGCTAGGGTTGCTACAAACTTACTTTTATTGATGACTTTTCATAGTATACTTGGGTCTACTTTCTTCATCATAAGAATGAGGTGTTGGAAAATTTTCTAGCCTTCAAGGCTCATGTTGAACAGAAATCAAGGAAAGCCATCAAAGTTCTAAGGATGGACAATGAAAGTAGATATGTGAACAAAAGAATTAAAGACTTTTGCAAACTTGAGGGTATTTATCTTCAAAATCTACTAGCATTTAGTCCACATAAGATAGATGTTGTAGCATTGGGGATACAAACTCTTAAGTCCATGGAAAGTTGCATGATACAATCCAAGTCTCTTAATCCATCACTTGAAGTCAAAGCAATTAGCAATGCCAATCACATACTTAATAGGTCTCCTTATCCTACCTTACATGGCAAGACTCCTTTTGAGGCATGGTGTGGTAGAAAACCATTTGGGACACACTTCAGAGTCTTCAGTTGTCCAACATGGGCAAACATATCTTCCAAGGGATGCAAGGCACCACCAGCTAGGCCTTATGCTTTCATCAGATATGAAGATGGTGTGAAGGAATATAGACTTAGGGGGCCTAAGAAACATGAGATTTTTTTGGAGAAGGATGAACACTTTGAGGAAAGTTCACCTAGCTTATCCTCTAATCCTCTCCACACATCATACATTATGGAAACTAATAGTGACACTAGTGATAGTGCTTCATTAGATTCAAATATGAGGGGTTCTATCAATAGTTGCAGTGAGAGGTCATGACATCAGTACATTCCACATGCATATATTGCCATAGTGATAGGTTTAGCACAGCAAGGTACACATAGTCTTCTAGCTCCAACATCAGAGGATGGCTACATAGAAGATATTTGAGGTTTGTTTGTGGAGTCATACATAGCAGATTTGGGGGACATCATTGATGATATAAATCTTATCTTTGATGGAGAAAATCCTTCTCCAATTGTTGTAAGGGCTCACTCTAACCCTCATGTCCATTCTCTACATGATCAATCTTCACAAGTTGATGTGATTGTAGATACTTATGTACAGTAGTTGCAGGAGGTCTCTTTATCAATTGAAGAGACAATATGTTCTTTGGGACAGGTTCTACATTCATCCTTGATAGGGATAGTTGAACAAGTTTCAGAGACATTAATTATCATCAAGATTCTTTCCACATACAGTGGAAGCATCTCATTGGTACCTATGATATTTTTTCTTCTAAAGAGGAGGAACACTATTCAGCATTACTCGATTAGCTTCGACATCGAAGCAGCTATCACTGATTAGCACTCTTTATTTAGGGGGGGAGACTATCTTGTCTCTCTTCTTCTTCTCTTTTGTGGGGGGGATTTCCTTTTCTAGGATTGTGTTCTTCTCACATTTCTCTATTGTATATACTTGATGTATGTCATAATGGGGGGGGGGGGGGGGGGGTCTTGATTACTCCATCCATCCATGCATCTAGTTTTTTCATCTTTCTTTTTGGAGAGGGTTTTTCCCATGAGGTTTTCCCTCTTTCTCCACTTTATGAGATATTTCATTTCATTATGTACATGGGTACCTAACATGGCCTAGTAGTCAGGACCCATTATGCATTTCATCCTAGTTCTTGTGAACTTAAGTGCATTCCCCTAAGTTTCACTTAAGGGGGGGTGTTTTTGTAAATACATATTTACTATTTACACTTTACTTAAGTTTACTTAGGTTAATGCATTGTTTTATTATTTATTTAGGTGAGACACTTAGGATTTTGTATCATTAACTAAGTTGTCATTTAGACAACACAATTATTCACACTCTCATTTTAGCACATGTTGTATGCCACATTATTTTGTATGCTACACCATTGTAGGCTTATGCTCTCATCATCGCACTTACTTTCGTGCTTATTGGAGGATAACCCATATCTAGTGGACATGTGCTTTGTTGTATGACTTATCATGTTGCTGACTTCTATGCATTCTAGAAGCATTCCAAAGGCCTTTATATATAGGCACTCCTAGTGTACTTTTAATCAATATTTAATTAATACATTGTCATTCTAATCATACTCTCTTTGGTCTATTGTTGTGCTTGTGTTTGAGTTCCTTTATATTGGGTGAATTTTACCCTAAAGAATATTCTTACAAGAAGGATATGCATAACAATAAGGTTTAGGGTAAATTTCTAATAATATTAATTGTAATACAATTGATTAGATCAAAATTGTTGGGTAGACTCTGATTGCCAATGGATGAGGCACTGATCATTTTAGTTAGTTTCCACAAGAAGAGATCATAGAATTGCATAAAGAAAAAATTCAATATTCAAATCAAATTTAATTTCATGTATGAAGAATTTAATAGCTAGTAAGCACTTGTTTGTATTTAATCTCTATGTTGTGATTAGCTATTGTAACCTAGACTTACCCATAAATCTAAGAAAAATTGTGGCCAAAAATCTACTATGAGGGATAAGTATTGTGAAATAATATCAGTAAGAGAGTGAAGAGTAAATATAATATCTAGTATTGAGCCCTTTTATCCCTCAAGTGCACCTGCCTTGGTTTTGTAGAACCTAAAGAGTAGAAAATCCTTGTGATTTTGTTGAAGTTGGGTCTAGATCTGAGGACTTCTTATTTGAACATAGGAAATAGCTAACCCTTAGACTAAGTTGGTCTTCATTATCTTGGTATCAAGTATTTTTTTTCTTGGTAGTTTTGAAAGACCAACACATCCTTCAAGGGATTTTATCCTAAGGAAGACTATTGGTATAAATTGGACAAGTGTATAGACAATTTTGATGAGATAGCAGCCCAAGTCTCTAAATATTCTAATGATGACATAACTATTGAAGTCACAGATGATGAAGAAGATAAGCTTGAGAGATTAGAGTGATCAAAAAAAAAACAAAAAGAAACAAAAGATGGTGTAAGTGCCACCAAAAGCTCAGCAAAAAGCCCTACAAATTTTGCCAAGGGGCGATCAGTATTTTGATGATATTAGAAGGAGGTTTTTGTTGTCTCGGGCATCTAAGGATGAACAAAGGGCCAAGAAGTTACAGTTGCAAGCCCAAATTATTGATAACATAATTATTGAAGCCAATGAGTTCATAGGGATAAAAATTTCATCAAAACTAAATAATTAAAGTGTTTCCTATTCAAATTGAAGTAGAATGAGTTATCTTTGTAGATGAAGCTAGGGGACTCTAACGAGGTAGTTGTCGAAATTGTACACAAATTGCAAGAGTATTATCGTACTAGTGATACCCTCACTATGGAAGAAGCAAGGGACCTAGTAAGAAGTAGAATGATTATCTTCCCAAGATGGGACATAAGCTCTTCTTTTCTACTAGACCAAATGAGAAGACAAGATAAATCTATCTCATTTGAGGATGAAAATCATCTTAGAGAACTTAGAGGCTTTGAATATAATATTGATGCCTAGACAATGGCAATATGGAGTTTAGCTCTAGAAGACCACAAGCCAAATCTAATGGAGATCAAGGAATCCCCAAGAGAGAATATTAACTCTAGAAGCTAGATTTATGGGATGCATACGTTGGTGGCTCTATTGGGTAAGAATGAGATAGATGCCCTTCAAGAATAGCTAGAGGAAGCTTATGAGAGATTTCTCAAAACCAAGAGAAGCTATGAGGAAGAAATGAAGAAGACCTATGTCTTGGAGTAGAAGATCATCAAGCTAGAAATTGAGGTAGCACCATTAAAGAACATTGTTAGATTAGTTATAGAGATGAAAGATCAAGTTATCCAAATAGAGGACCATGTACTTGAAATAGGGGAAACATCATGCCAATCAATGGAGATAAATGAAGAAGACTTGGAGTCAAAAAAGGAGACAAAAATTGGAACAATTTAGAACTTGTTGACTCATGAAATAAGTGCATTAAAATTGGTCCCACAGAATGTGCCAACAACTAACTTGTGTTACAAGGAGCAGAGTATAGATGTTCAAAGGTAGTTTCCTTGTTATCTCCTCTCTTTAGCACATGGGGACCATATGCTCCATTTTTTGATAGTTTTGTACCTATAATAGCATAGGAGAAAGATCTACTAAAGATAGTGATCATAAACATCAAAAAAATGAAAACTAAGGTGAGAAATTTGAATGGTTTCTTCAATGGAAAGTTGTACTTGATACAAAAAAAGATGAAGGCAACTTTTGCAGGAACATCTAGTTTTGTGCCTACAATTTTGGATAGTGATGGGAAGATTAAAGATTGGGTAGAATGGTCATCTTTTTTTTATAATATCCTAGATCATCTAAGGTTCTTAGCCTATTACAATAATGAAATAGGTGTAGTAGTTGTATATGATTTAATTGATGTGCTTTACAAGATAGAGGCAAACATGTCAAAAATAACTGTTGAAATTAAGGCAATAATAGATTCCATATAGAACAAGTGCCTAGAAGAATTAAATGTAGCTAGAGATGTAACTTGGCCAGATATAAATATAGATGTTGCCATCTAGGAGATTATTATAGACATCAAGGCTCTACCATTAGTTGATAGCGATTAGGAAATTCAGGGATGCAGTTAAAGGCAAGGAAAGTGATGGGAGGTTGGAGACTAACTAAATTTTTAGATACCTACATAAAGTGTCACCTACCAATTCTACAATTGCATCTAAAGTTTTGATCCAAATACAAAGAATGTTTGAATGTAACAAAATATGAAATATACTTGTATTTACTTTCCATTAAACTTTGACAAGTGTCCTCCCATCTAAAGCTTGTTTTTTATTAAGGAAAATAGGCTTTAAAAGGGCCTTGAAACCCTGAACATAGAAAACAAAGTCAACAGTTTAAACAAAAAAGGCCACCAAGAGCTAGAAAGAAAAATAGTAGTTCCCTAAAACATAAAGGAAGAAAAATCTAGAAAAGAACACCAAAAACTAGGGCAGGCTGCCAAAGGCTAGGGCAGATCAACCAATGTCTCTAAGCATCTCTGCAACATTGATCTCGAGCTTGGATATCTTCCCCATCTCCTCCTTCTTTTGCATAGTGTCCTACTCAGGGGTGGTGGTGTCTTTCTTTCTGGTGTTGGCCCTAGTTCTTTTTCAAACACCTTCCTCCAAGGGCTTGTCTTTCCAATTTATACCCTATTCCTTCTCCTTGCCACTTTGAACCTTGCCATGATGGATGAGCCTCTTTATGCTATCATGATCCTTGAGGATTTTGAGATTTTGCTCAGATATGCCCTATAAGGTCTTCACCATATCCAGGGAGGTAGTGTAGAAAGCCTCCAACTTCATGTCTGTGCTAAGTTTATCCTTGTTAACCCTATTCCTAAGGTTGTAGGTCTCTCTTTCCAACTCACTAAGTCTATGTTTGAGATTGAGGATCTCATGGTAGATCCATTTAGTTGTCCTTTAGCTATCCACAATGTTGTTCTTAGCATTATTCAACACATCCATCTCTGGGTTGTCCCTAGTAGTGTTGCTAGGGATGATCAAAGAATGGTCTATAAGTTCTTCTATCTAGATCCTACCCTCCTCATTCTCACAGACTTGGGTATAGATTATCTCTCTCTTGATCCCCAAATTGGAAGTGGTGTGGTCAAAATTTCTCCAAACCACTCCTGTCATTGCCAGTGATGGAGCACCTATAGGTGGAAGTGCCCACATCATCATAACCCTGATCAGGTTCCAAGTCGGGCTGCTGCTTGGGCTTGTCCATCAGGTTCTCCTCCATCATCGCACTTCCCTCACCCTACTTCTCCTTATTGACTTCTTCCTTCTTCCTCTTATTCTTGGCAATCTCCATGGCTTACTTGTCTCTACTGGAAGGCACTTTGATAATAATCTTCTGCTTTCTCTTCCTACTATCTTTTTTTTTTTCAGCCTTGGTCATCTCCTTGCCATCGGCACTATCACCCCTAATCTTTATGCTATCATCTTGTTCATTATACCCTTTGTCTGAAGAGGTATCTCTCCTAGTCTTAGGGGGAGTGGCAACCTCCTTACTAAAATAGGGGGATGTGTCCAAACTGCGCTAAGGGGATTCGTAATCTTCTGAATCCATGTATAACTCTACCTCCTCAATCTCAAAGGGGGAGTAAATTTCATCAATATCACCTGAATCCCTTTTAACCCTTTTGCCCTCTTTCTTTCCCTTAATTTTCTTGCTTATTGTTTTAGACTCCCATCTAAAGCTTGTTACAATCCTTTCTATACAAGGATTTCCAAGATGTGGAGTTGAGTTATGAAATCCATGTAATTTTTAGTGTTATGTTATCTTGCATTCAATCTAGTCAATTGTTGTGTCAATTTTTGTGATGTATTCATTTTAAAATATGAGAATACAAGAGAAAATTGAATGATCAGTTGTCATGTCTTGAAGTATTATAGAATTTATACTAGCATTGTCTAATTCTCAAGGAGAACTAATACAAAAGGAATGTTCTACCATATATGTTTCCTCTAAATTTTGTCTCCATTTTTATGTGTTGGTTATGTTGGGATTGAATGAGAAAGGTTCATACAATTTGATGCAACTAGGATAGGTTGTATATCAATTTTTTGTTGCTTTTAATTCAAGGAATTAAATAATTACTTCAATAATTTGATAGGATTTTGAGTCATATAAAATAAATATTCATAAGAATGTGGTTTAGGGTTTACTACTGATAATTTGGTTGTAAGGCAATTAAATAGGTCAAGTTTTTTTGGGTAGACTCTGTATACCAATGGATAGGGCATTGATCATCAATTTAGATGAAAATTTTTAGAAATCATGTGGTTGTACAAAGTACAGATATAAATCAAATCAACTTTTACTTTTGTGTATGAAGAAAAAATTGTTGTTTAGCACTTATTTGCAGTAATTCTTTGTGTGTCATAGTTAGCTATTGTAATCAAGAATCATTTGAAAAGTTTAAGAAGAATTGTGACCATTTCTGCTATAGGGGATAGATTTTGAAGAAAAGAATATCAGTGAGTGGATTGTGAAGAGAATGTTAGGCATTAGGTTATTTCAAACCCCAAGATGCACCTGCCTAGGCCCTGGAGAGCCTAAAGTGTAGAGAATTCCTATGATTTTGTTAATGTTGATCTAGATGTAAAAACCTCTCACTTGAATATAGGAAGTAGCTAACCCTAGACTATTATTATCTTATGAACCCTAGTATCAGGTCCTTTATAACTTAGTAATTTTCAAACATCAATATGAGCATTGGTGAATTTTTCCATTATAGATGGTATTTTGAAAGTTTATGAGGTCTTAAAATAGCATTATAAGTTTGCATATAAATTGGATAATATATGAGAGGGGAAGGGTCCAATATTTAGGCCAAGGGGTAGTGAGATGGATGGCCAAGATGCAAGGATTGATAAAGCGTAAGGGAAGGCTAGGATTAGAGGAAAGGGAAGCACATGGATCGTGCTTTCTCAAATCCATAGCAATTGGATGAGAGAGGAGATTGAAGATGGGTGGTCAAAGGGAGTTATGAGGGAGAAGGAGTGTGTAAGAGGGATGTAAGAGGCCTTAAAGAGTTAGTAATGTCTTTGGATAGGAATGTAAGAAGGATGGGGTGGAAGTTTGACTTGCATTGGGTTAGGAAGTCTTAAGTCTTGTTTAAAGTTGTGCACAAATTTAGGAAGGGATTAGGCTTAGCTTAGGAGGGGGTTAGGAAGCAAGTGGCATGTTAGAGGGATATCAGTAGGCTAGAATTAATGAGGTGGGTTAGTTAGTTGGCTAAGTTAGGTTAGCATGGGTGAATGGGTTGTATTTTGCTAATGATAGGGTTTACAAATAGTTAAAGGTTAGGGATTTGACTTATTAAATAATTTATTAAATCGAATGGGATTTTAGTATTAAATTAAATATATATTGTGCATTTATTTAATTTGATAGGAAAATGCGGATTTAATTGATAATTTAGACTTTTGATTTGTTATTTAATTGTTTCAATTGGGATATATAGATGATTAAATAAATTAATTAGCTAGAGGATGACATTGAGCTGATTAAATATTAAATACTTTATCAATTATGCCTTATGAGATGACTAAATAGGATTACTTAAGTGATGTAATCAGATTTAGGTGTGTACAACCCTAAGTGGTCATTCTTGTGCCTAGACCAAGTGATTTTTCCTCCCAAGGCAAAGGAAGAAGATAAAGAAAAATATGTTGCCATTGATGATGGATGGGCTCCTCCTAAGCCTCCCACTAACCCTAATGCTTGGGGTTTTCATGATTGACAGGATCCTCCTCCCTTGATTGGAAGCACTTTAACTTCCTAGGGGTTGTTTGTATATATATATTTTAAATAGTTATTAGTGTTTTTGGCTCTATCATTTGAACTCTTGTGGGATGATCTTGTATATCTTTAGTTGTTTTGTGAATATTTAACTTTAACATTTAATTAATAAAGAAGGTACTATTCATAAAAAAAGTGGAATAATGATAAAGTTTCGCAACTATTTGATGGAATTCTTTAAAGAGATGTTGGCACATTGTGTTTAGTTGTAAACACCAAAAGATAAGCATAAAAAAATTGAATGGTAATGCTAGGAGAAACAAAATGTAATGCCCCACTCGGAAACCCAAGAGAAATAAACCTTACATGTTACAATGTTTAATGAACTAATTTTTTTTTTTAAGTTTAAAAAACATCAAGATAACATTAATGCGAAAGCAACACGAACATACACATTTGCAATTATAGATACAACTTCAATTCCTCAAGGGTTCCTTTATGTTGAGTCACATTTAATAATTTTAAATTAATTAGTTTAAATTTTTTAGTACAATGTCTCATGATCATAAGAAATAACAAATACATAATCGCATAAGAAAAGCATAAGAAAATACATAAGTATAAATAATACAATGAAAGTGCATCCCATAGATAACATCCACTGCACATGTCACAGGGTATGTGAGAATAGATACTATACATCAAAATACATGATAACATATATACATCATCTGAAAAGAAGTCTCTGAGATAAGAAATAAGAATGATAAAGGTAAATCTTCTGCAATGAACATCCAACAATTGGCAATGTGAGGAGAACCCACATGGTAAGAAGACACTACCTCCCGACCGCGTGGTTACCTAGTCAGGCTTCCACTCCCACCATGTAGGGAAGATAATGAATGATCCACATAAGGCTATCAAACATAAAACATTCCTAGGCATGGAATTCCTAATAGCCACAACTACCTCAAAGGTAACACATGCTACTCAAGAAGATAAAATAATCCAAAAGTAAGAACACTCAATCCAATACCGACACCACATAACCAAACATCATGCACAAACCAAGTATAAACCAAATACCAAGATCATAAGATAAATTCAACGAAAGATAATCACCTTAAGTCAAAAACTACATATCAAGAGTACATCACCCATGAATCACCAATCATCATCAATGAAAGTAATAACCACAATAAACACATCCAAAAATAAGTACACCACTAGAGGTACAAAAAATCCACAAAGGAGGCTAAGGCTACATACTAGGGAGTGTCATCACATGGTTGCTTGAGTTACCCTAGACTAGTCTCTAAATAGACCCTAGACCCTCAAGCGTTGAGTTACCCTAGTCTAGTTAGTCTCAACCCTCAATGTGATACATGTGGAAACTAGAAAGCCCTCTCAAGAAGATGAGGTAATCATCCCATTTCCATTCTTAGTCTATACAAGCACTCAAGGCATGGTTGGGTCAAATATCTTTAACTTATCTTTTAAGTGTGCTTTCCCCCCAAAAGTTTTAATTACTAGATTATCACTTTATTACATAACTTGCATTAGGTTACCCTGGCACTGACCACTTTGGGTCCCGGACCCCTACTGCAAGCCACTCCCAAGTCATGTACCTAGACAACCTCTCCTAAGAACATAAAACACAGTTGTGTCCCATACCACAACACTCATAATGATCAAACTCGGTTCCTTAACAAGAAACTTGATAATAAGATGGTTCTCCTATCCAAGAACACATAAATGCTCCACAAGTAAAACTCATAAATATAATCTCAATTTGAATCACAAGACATATCATGACATCCAACCACATAAATGGTATTAAAGAAATTCCACAAAAGCCTCTGGTGTACATCCTAAACTGATCAACACCTAATCGACTCCAAAATCCAAAAGCATAGATAGTACAAGCAACATCACAATTTCATAGTTAAAATACATAATTGGGTTACAAGTAAAGTTTTAGTTTATGTTTTAATGAATGTTTTAAGTGTATAAGATCCTCAGTTATCTCCACCCAATAACCCATTCATTTATTTGACTTAAACTTATATAAGGTTATGATCATTTTTTTTCCTAAAAAAATAGTCTGAGTATACCCATTTATTTCTTTAAGTTATAAAAGTAACACTTTACTAATTTTAATCGAATCATGATCATTAACAACAATAGATAAATTTACATATTCGTTAAATAACTCTAGTTATTAATAATTCTTAATTAAATCAAATTTAATTAAGTCAATTACTAATTTTATTAAACCATATTTCAATTATTAATAATTTATATAATTATTAATTTAATAACAAATTTTAATAAATAAATAAAATAAAATTATTAATAATTAATAATATTAATTATTAATAAAATCATTAACAATTAATAATATAAATTTAATTTAATTTAAAACTTGATAAAAACTTAAAAAATGACTTAAATAGTTTTAATTTTTTTTAAATGCAAAAAGTGCATTGCTTTAAAAGCAAGCGCAAGCCTATAAAGGCTTTGTTGCCGCGTGGCAGGCCTGTTGACGTAGGGCCTGCAGCAGTTCGCCTACGTAGTACTTGTGTTAGCACGACTGCCGACAATTGTAGGCCAAGGGGGGGTTGGGGGAGGTCATGGCCCCCACTTCCCAATTCAATTTAAATTTTTTTAAAAAAATAGAAACTTATTTATTATGTGTGTTTTTTTCCAAAACAACTTTTCAACAATGTATAATAATAATTACTTCTTCTTTTTTTTTACATAATTTTTTAAAAAACAAGACCTTAAACTATATATATATATATATATATATATATATGATTAAAAAATTTGTCTAATAGGAAAAATAAGTTGAGCCAATCGGATTTTCCATCTAGGATTTTCATTTCCAAAACCAAACCCTTTTTAAATTTAAATTTCTCACTTCCATTTTAATGCAAACCCAAATCTCGATTTAATACTAATTTCTTTCAAATATAGAACGAGGTTTTCTAACTGGTTGTTTCAATCCAGATTCACAGATGGAATCGAATAGAAAAAGATCCAGAACAAAGGGTGGCAAGAATCATACAACAAAATTTGAGAAACAATTTTCAACAAGCACGAAGAAAATAGAGATCCAAAAGTATTTCTACAATGGTTCACAAACCCTACCTTGATCTGATGCTAACAATCTGGTGAAACCCTTGCTAATCCAAACCCTTCAAAGCTTCCAAAGATTTCTTTGTTCCCCTTCCAAAAGTGTGTTCCTTGAAACCTATGTGTGCAATAATGCCCCGAAAACCCTCTAATATAGAATCTAATTACCTTTTAGGGTTTCTGACACCATCACTTCTAAAATTATAATTATTTTATTTAATTAATTCTTTAATGCACAATTAATTTTCTTTTTGATTAAAATATTATTTTATTATTCCTTTCATGCACGTTAAGTGAATTATTAAATTACTTTATTTAATTTTCCACTTGACTTTGCTTTATTTAATTCATTAACTTTTTAAATCTCATTCGCACTTTAAAATATCTTTATTAAGTTCACATATTTTATCTCTTGATTAATTTCTTATATTTTAAACTCATTCATGCGAACTTAAATCTTTTTCATAATTTAACTTCTTTTAACTTCTTAATTTATTTTTGAAACTTAATTGATTAAATATTTATCAAGTTACATAATAATAATATTTAGCATTTATTTAAAAATGAACTCTAAATATATATAATTGTTAAATTAAATAAATATTATCACATTCAAAAATCATTCTTATAACTTTTATCTCCAATTTTAATTTTTTTTATTTAATTAATTTCTCAATTAATTAAATATAATTAAATATTCAAAATGTCATAATAATTTTTCAATAAATTAAATCATTAATTTAATCTTTTAATTAGACTTAATTAATAGAAAATTCATCAAAGACTCACAAAACAACATACACACAAAATACTCACAGGTTTAAAAAAGGGTAGACAGTCTATTACGAGTCCTCCTCGCAGGACAAGTATTATAGGCTATTGGCTAGGATTGGACCTGATCATTATCTTCCCATTCTCACCATTTGAGTATTTGTAATAGGGCACGCTCATCCTGGCAATTTAGGGAAGTTGATGCCCGGTACCTACATCCTGCATAAAAGACAAGCATGTACATGTATATAATATATCTATCTAAACTAAATAGGCAATGGCAAGGAGTGGTTCACCATGTAGATCCCGACTAACAAGTGACTATGACTCCCTCCCTTAACCACATCAAACACATCAGATAGAAAGATAAAATAAACACGCATACCATACACATGCAAGTATGGGGTAAGTATCATAAAAATCACATGTCTAACATTAAATGCTCAGGTATAATAATACATCTCTATCAATACAACATAGTCATCATTAAAGACATCACATTAACATTTTTACGAAAGAAACCACATTTACTAGTTAAGAATCATTAAAGCATCATTAATAACAAAGATGAAATCAACTAAGCAATTCTAATCGATATATCCCCAATCCAACTCTTAAAATAATATCATAACATTGTGAATCTAGTTTCTCTAAACTAATCAATGCACAAAACCAACCTAAGAGAATTTGATAATGATAACAGAAATACGAACTAGGGGCAAGCACTACACAAAAGCATTTGGTGAGTTGTAAAGGAAACTCCTTATTTACCTTGTTGTAACAAAATGGAAGCATTTGAAAAATATATGGACATCCTAAAAATCATAAAGAAGGCTATTTTTTTGTATGATAAAATTTCATGTCACCTTGTTAGACATGTGTCCAAATTATAACAACAATATTAGACATAGAAATTTTTTGACACAATTCCTCTATAAAATATAACCTCATGGAATTAGTAGTGTTGGCACATGCCAAAAACTATAATTAGAAGAAGCTTTCAAATAGTGCATGGTCCATGCATGGGAACTTTAGAATAGTGTAGCACATCAACACTATACATCCATTCTGAGATAAAGCACTATAATTATTTAATAGAATGTATAAAATGGATGTCATCTTTGTTAGAATATGTAATCCACCAATATAAGTGGGTGGGTGAATTAGTTATCCAACTAATATCACAATTATCAATCTTATTAAACTTTAATCATATGAGAAATATAATCAGAAACCACAACAAGATACTCATGCACAATAACATTATATATGTTAACTAGGAAAACCCTTGATCATAAGGAAAAACTTGGTAGGGATGGTACGCACAATATGATGTACTAATATAACTATTCCTTATTATAGGATGGACCTTGTTAGGAGTCTCTAACAATATTTAGTACATATCAATCCTTGTTAGGAGATTTTGACCCTATTAGGAGTTGTACCAACCTTGATAGGAGTTGTAGAAAATAGATCTACCCATCCTCCAAATAGCTTCAGGGGCAAGACTAATGAACCCACTTTAGAAATGAATGGTACTACTCCTTCCTCTTTCTATGTCTTGTCAACTAGAATTGTACTCCTTCTAATCTTGTAACCAGATCATAAATCTCACTAATTCCTTGGATCATTTACTCACATTCACCAAACACTCTTCTCTTTTTCTCACTTCTCACTCAATACAATGATCACAACTTCTTACAAACAAGGAAAATATCTTTCCTTTACACCTTATCTTCAAAATAATTCCTTGAGTCATCTTTGAGGATTTCGTGATTAATTATAATAAGATAACTAATTAATTCTTAATTATAATAGCACTATAGACTCACAATCTATGCAACTTCTCACACATATGACATTAGGGCTTGCGAATTCGTGGAGATCATCATTAGACTATCTTATGTCACTGTCTAACCACACATCTCCAGATTATATCTCTACCAAAAAATATAATACAAACATCAGAAACTGCTTCTTAGGTACTATGTTTTTATACTGATCTTTGCAAATCAAGCATATCTTTTGTACATCTTCGAATCAGGTACCTTAACATCAGGACACAATATCAAAAATTTCCATGAGCATGTATTATGTGACGATTAAAACATTGTTTGTACAACTAAGATCTATGTCCATTACTTTTCCAGTATTTATAGACTTACTACTATGTCGACATCAATGACAAACACAATCATGAATGCAACATATCAATACTTTCCAATACTTAGGAAACTTACCCAATGTAGTATCGTCAGCATTCATGCTAACCGTATCCCCCTCTGGTAGTGATGGAATATTAGATTAAAAACTATTGTAAATGTAGAGAAGGTTGGGTGACTGATAGGGGGGTGAATTAGGAACCAATAAAACTTTAACTCCAATTCACCAATTAATCCTTCATAAACTAATATGATCTAATTTCATGCATGAAAGACTAAAATTAATAAAACATTCATAATACTTGACACAATATTTGGTAAAATTCATAATCCAAAAACCTTCCAAATAGAAAGTAAAATTGGGGTGGGGGTGATACTGACAAGGTTTAGTACTGCATTATAAAGCTGGCCTATTAAGGCTTACAAATGATCACTTCTAGTGATTTGCCTTGTTAAGAGAAATAAGGACTATTAGGTCCACCTTGTGGAAAGATTTATACAATACAATGAAGTATGTACTCAATTAGGAGATTCTACATAAGATTGTTAAGTCCACCTTGTTAGAGGATTTGACTAATACACTTTTTAGGATGAACAAGTAGTTGATCCCTACTCGACAACTTAGTTTGCTGAATGAAATTCTTTTGATGTAGAAAGATCACCTTAATGTGATGGATGAGGCTCTACTTTTCATTATACTTCTTGTCACCTTCAAACCCACATGCTCTTCATATTTCATACTCATTTGGATATGACAAGATATCTAACATTTATATCAATCCAATCAATTACCTTTTGAACTTGGCTACAATACCATATTAAACATTCTTCACTAAGTTGTCCCAATGCTGACACTTAAGTATAGAAGTTCACTCATGTGATATTTCGATACTTCAAAATATAGTGAACTTAGAAAAATCTAGCACTTCATTGACACTAGTGCACGGTCCACATTGATCACTCAGGAGTAGGTGTGAACTCAGTTAACACTGATGACTTGGCATTGTAGATCTCAATTAACACTGCAACAACTTTGTTAAAGTTTGTTGCTTAGTCAATACTACTATTCCTTCTACTTGGTTAATACAACTAGCTTGGTTGACTCTGTCTTCTACTCTTGCTCAATTAACATTTCATGTTGGCTTGGTTGACACTGTCTACAAGCAAATGATTAAGTTTTTTATCACTAATTGACAACTAGTCGAATCGTAAGGTCAACAATCACCCCCTTTGGAATTAGTGACAAAAACATTTATCATACCAAAAATATGAATAATCAAATGATGAGTTAAAATTCCCCCTACCAATGTACTTGGATTTTTAGCTCAGTTTTGACTATTGTGTTGATACTAGACTAACAGTGACTCTATTTTTTATTTTTCAAAAAAAAATTGTAGCTTTGTTGTATACATAGATTCATGTTGAATAATTATATTTCCCCCTTTTTATTCTTTACAAGTTGCATTCTCCCTTATATACATATGTATATTCTATATTTTTCCCTTTTTTTTGACGCAAATGCCAAAAAATACATATATATAAGCTAATAGCAAAATGTGAGAGAAAATCACTATGTACCTTCAAAATTAGAGACATGGTTTTGTACCAATTTTCTTGCAAAACTTTTGAAGTATGCAAAGCTAAATGAACTTCCACTAATAATTCCATCATATGATCAGCAATAGAAAAATTCTTATCATGGATTTATGTCTTTTCATGAACAATATGTTTCTACATTGTATCCATGTTAGGAATTATCATACTATAAATTTCTAATAGTGTATCCTTGATTCTTTCTTCTTCTCTCAATAACTCTTCCTATGAGTTGGTCAAATACCTGATCTTTCCAAAGTGTATTGAGCTAGTACTCAGGTCAAGTGACAACTAGTTTGCACTTACCTTTAGATCAGTATCAATCTTTGACAACTTTTATATAATTTCCTTGGTAAAATTTATGGTATCACTTAACATTACAAATAAAGAAACAACATTATTTATAGTGCTCTCAATAGAATTAAGAATAATGGATAGTTCCACTTGGTCTATGGCAATCTTTTGTGTCACATTATCCAAAACTTTATTCTCAAATTTTCTCTTTGCCCTCTGCAGTATTTTATCTTGACCATTCAAATCTTCATTAAACTTGTCAACTATGTCAACAAGTTGGTCTGTGATAGATTTCTTCTCATCAACTTCAACACTTAATGTAGCAATAAATTTACCTTTTATATCTTCTAGCACTTGATTTATTTTCTTCTTTTCTACTCTTAGCTTTTTTTGTCTGGCCTTTTTCTTCCAAATTTCTCCAAGAGTGTCCATCTGATCAGGAGTAAGATTGGAAAGATCCTAATCTAGAATTAGTATGTCTTTCTTTGTATCAACTTCATCAATGAAAACTTCTATCTCTTTTCCTTTTCCCTTTAGAATAAGTGAGGGAATGGTTTCCTTACCTTTACTTATATCTTCGATACTCAGTTGAGTCTTGACTTTGGCTATCATTGCACTTGCTATGGAATCATTTGCAATAGTAGCAATATGACTAACTGGAGAAACAACAATAATTGCAGTATTACTTATAGTGACTTGTAACTTGGTCTAACTTAATTTGAGGATGAGTGGAGCCTATAGCTCAGTACATAAAATACTAAAAGTAGTACTCATCTCTGAACTTGGTAAGACAAATCCAATAGCCAATTGAATGCTTGGTTGAACAATGTTTGACCCAATGGCTTGTAACTCAGATGTTGTCTCCTCTAAGCTTGATGTTACCAATTATTTTTTTGGAAAGTTAGGGAGGGAGTTCATAACCTCTATTGCAATCTTTTCAAGATCTGAATCTTCAATATTCTAAATTTTAGGTATATCGTGACTGACTACTTGATCTTTCTTGTCCTCCATGTCATCATTTACATCATCTATCTGAACAACTTCTTCACTGGGATTTGGAACATTCAATCCATAAATGTTCTTCCATGATTTTTATTAGATTATACAAAAAATCCAATATCATTTGACAAAATTAGGAGTGCATTGAACTTAGAGGTTAATGCTTGTACATGCTTTTTCAATGCCTTCTTCACTTCTTTGTCTAACAAGTGCAGAATTACCTTTCTCAAGGTTTGATCATGAATATCCTTGGCAACCATTACTACATTATCCCAACAGTGTGATACTTCCTTAAGTAGAATATTAGGAACTTAACTATTTAGTTCACTCAAAGAGTATTTCCACTTTTCTATTTTTTTTATTTTCTTCTATTCTTCTTTATTTCTAGTTTCATACTTTAAAAAATTAAAATCTTCCATGTCTTCTCCTTCTTTTATTTTCTTCATTCTTTCTTCAAAGGTTAGGGTAGACCTTTTGAATGATATCTATTTCTCTTCTTCTTCATCTTCATCTTCATCTACAAGTATGAAAAACTTGGTAACCCTATGAATCATTTTCTTCATGATCTTGATGGGTTGATCGAGCCAAAATTATATATTGTGAACACAACTCACAATAAACCTAATACACTTAATTTGAAAATTCTTTGGCATGTGCAAGATATGGGTCAAACCCTTCACTTCTAGGTGTTTGTGGTCGGGTTTAAGGTTTCCATCCATACACAATGCTTCACATGCTTGATTCATCTCTAAAGTTTCCAACTCCTAAATTAAAAAATTATAGAAGGATCTAATATCATGTATTAATAGTACCTTCACTGGAATCTATGAATGTGCACCAACTAGGTCCAATTCCTCCACAATCATAGGACAGAGCTTGAACTTTGGGTATGTAAGTACAACATTTCTTACTAACATCTTGGATCCCTTCTTAAATTTTCTTCTTGATGAGGATTCCATTATGCTTGATGATGAATGATTAATCTTCAACAAATTCACTCTGAATTTATTTGAATCGCTCATGGGCTCAAGATTACTCTACTCTATTTTCTCTGGAAATCATCATGAAAAATAAAATGTTCAATTCCTCCCTTTTGATCGAAATATTTCTTTAAGTCACCTTAAATGCATTGTACTATAGATAACTTGGTGATAGCCTATTAACTTGGCATGTGTGAGAAGCTTGTCTATTACCTTTGTCTTTAACTTGGATCTTCAACTTAGATCTTTAACTCAGTAGACTCCATCTACATCCATGCTCAGTTAGGTCTCTAAGCTCATAAAAGCTTTGTTAGAAATAATTTTCTTGACCATACTTGATAAGGTCATGCAACCTAACTTTTCTCAATTTTAAACTGACACTCAACTTGGGGATCCCAATGCATCTAAAATGTTGATTTGGATCTTCTTCCTTACAAACTAGAATTTCTTTAAGATGTTTCTTCAAATCACAATTTCAGCTTCATGGATACTTAGCTTGAAATAGTTGAATCACCCAATTCATTGACTTGGGTGTCAACATTTTCATGACTTTTACTTGTATTCTCTAGAGATTTATTTACCCATTGCTACCTCATTTGACTTCTAATATTGTTAGCCTTTTGTTTCTTATTACCTTAAACTATAGTTTGGTTCATATAGTTCTTTGCTAGATGACCAAGTTCTTTACATACAAAACATCTCTCTATAAGGGCTATCTTCCTCATGTGAGTTCTTATGTAATTTTATCCAATGTGTCCATGCTCACCACATAAGTGATATCTACTCCATGTGTTATAATCCCAACCAAAGATATATTTCACAATTTGTTCTTTTGGGTTCCATTTCTTGGTTTTGTATTTTGAAGATTTGTGCCCTTGTTTGTTACAATTGAAACGTTTTCTTTCAAACTTAGTTTTCTCTGTGCATTCACTTGCTCTATGACCTTTTTTTTACAACTATTAAATTTTCCCCTAAATTTTGATTTACAACTGCTCCAACACTTTTTTTATGTATGCCTTGTCTTTTCACAATGATTACATGTAGGACTTTTATTCTTCTGAGCTCCTTGTTGTGATGATTTACCTTCATCTATATAGCCTAATCCATCTTTGCCTTTGTGTCTAAATTGAGTTTTCTTGTCTAATTGATTCATGCTTTCTTAAGATTTCATCATTCTTTCAATGGTTTTCCTTTATATACTAAGATCATTCTACAGTCTTGCATTATTTGTCCTTAAGTTATTAAGCTCATGATTTTCCCAATTGAGTTGATTTATCAAATTTTCTTGTTTAAGAGATAGGTGTTGAATTTCATTATCCTTTTCTTCTATATTTTTTAGGTAGCAATATTTTCTCTTCGTTTTCTATGTCCTTTTGTTACATGTCTTCACACATTCTGACTAGCTAAATTTCTTGTTCTCTTTTTAGTTTTCTGACTTCTTCATGTAGAGTGACATTCTTTTCAAGTAGATCTTTAATTGTTGCATTAGCTTCATCTAAATTTTTGTCTTGGAAAAATTCTTCAATTCGTTCTTCTACATAGAGATTGTCATTCATTTGTGGTTCTAGTTCTTTCCTTCTTTGTAGCGATTTAGAGAATTTCTGCTTCAATTTCTTGAATTGATCCATGGCCATCTGTAGATCTAACTTTTCATTTTCAATGGCTTTCTCTAACTTGTACACTTCCATTGCCTTTGATATTTTCTCAAGCTACTAAAATTTTGATATGAATCTCAACTACTGTAATACCAATTGTTGAAAATATAGAGAAGACTAGGTGACTAAGAGTGGGGTGAATTTGGGACCAATAAAACTTTAACTTTAATTTACTAATTAATCCTTGATAAACTAATATTATCTAATTTCATGCATGAAAGATGAAAATTATAAAGCATTCATAACACTTGACACAATATTTGATATCCCATAAACCTTCCAAATAGAAAGTGAAATTGGCATGGTGATGATAACCATAAGCTTTAGTACTATAGTATAAAGTTGGCCTATTAAGGCATACAAATGATCACTTCTAGTGATCTTCCCTATTAGGAGAAATAAGGACTGTTAGGTCCAACTTGTGAAAGGATTTATATAATACAATGAAGTATGTACTCAATTAGGAGATTCTGCATAAGATTGTTAAGTCCACCTTGTTAGAGGATTTGACTGATGCACTTGTTGGGATAAACCAATAGTTGATCTCTTCTCTACAACTTAGTTTGTTGAATGAGATTCCTTTGATGTAGAAAGATCACCTTAATGTTATAGATGAGACTTTTATTTTCCTTATACTACTTGTAGCCTTCAAATTCATATGTTCTTTACATTTCATACTAATTTGGATATGACAAGATATCTAACATTTATATCAATCTAATAAATTACCTTTTCAAGTTTGCTACAATATCATATTAAACAATCTTCACTAAGTTGGCTTAGTGTTGACACTCAAGTTCAGAAGTTCAGTCATGTGGTATTTTGATACTTAGAAACATAATGAACTAAGAAAATTATGTCACTCAGTTGACACCAGTGTATAGTTCACATTGATCACTCAGGAGTAGGTGTGAACTCAGTTAACACTGATGACTTGTAAAACATTGTAGAGCTGAGTTGACACTACAATAAATTAGTTAGAACTAAAGCTTAGTCAACACTATTATTCCTTCTACTTGGTTAAATGGCTAGCTCAATTGAGACTATCTTTTTCTCTTTCTTGATTAACACTTCATATTGGCTCAGTTGACATGAACTGCAAGGTTTACTCAATGGTGCTTAGTGACAATGTAACCAACCAAATGATTAATTATTTTGGCACTAATTGCAAAATAATCTGATCATAAGGTCAACAAAAACATCTAATTTTCAAGAATACCAAAAAATTTCTATGTTGTTGTTGCTACCATTCTCATCTTTTCAAATCCTCTTCAACAATCAATTCTAAAAACCTCTAGAACACTACTATGTTCTACATCTTCTTAGGATTGGCAATAGTTGTTCACATTAAAAAAATTACCATACACCAAATTTCTTCATAGTTCATATCTCCCCCATAGAGATATTCCTCTTCTCCCCATATACTTAGGAGATTATTCTCATGCATATTCCCCCCAATTGACATTAATGACAAAGGCCTCATTATGTCAATTTATTGCTCCAAGTCTTCAACTAGCTCAAGTGTCCAAAGGAATTGTTCAAGATCAAATACCAAGAGTGCTTAGTGACTTAGCTCATCACAAATACTCCCCCATACAGGAATCATCAGCATTTAGTCAAGTCAAAAAATAGTACTCTATACCACTATACTAATGCAATAGTTGCATCTTCTACTCAGAAGTAGGCAGGGGCATAACCCCAAGCATACCTCTCAAGTACTCAAATGTATCTTTAGGTAAGGGCTTCATAAATATATCTACAATTTGATCTTTAGTACTCACATATCCCAATCTAATCTCTTTTTACATTGTCTTCTCTCTCAAGACGTGATACTTAATAGGTATATGCTTAGTCTTAGAATGCAGCACAAGATTCTTAGACATACTTATTCTACTTGTGTTATCATAGTATATGATATAGGTTTTGTAAACTCAATTTTGATATCCTTCAATATCTATTTCATCCACATAACTTGATTACAATTGTTTGATGTAGCAACATACTCTACCTTAGTTGTACTTTTTGAAATACAATCTTGTTTCTTGCTTAGCCAAGAAACCAATCTTCCTCCAAGAAAGAATTCTCTACCACTAGTGCTCTTTCTATCATCTATAATACATTCCCAATCCACATTAGTATATGCACACAGAGTGAAATCACTCGATCTATCATATCATATTCCATAATCAAATGTTCCTTTCAAAATACCTAAATATCCTCTTTACTACTAGATAATGATATTCCTTAGGATCATCTTGAAATCTAGCTACAATCCCAACTACATTTTCTATATTTGGTCAAGTGTGAGTCAGATATTGTAAACTTCCAATCATGGATTTGTACTTCTTCTCAACTTTAGATGTCTCATCTTTACTAGATAACTTGTGACCAGTTATCATAGGTATACGAATAGGGTTACAACTTTCCAATCTAAAAAATTTTAGCAAATCTTTCAAGTACTTAGCTTGTGAAATAAAAATACCATCACTATTCTACATAATCTGCAACCCTAGGAAAAACTTCATTTCTTCTATCATGCTAATCTCAAACTCATTCTTCATTTTTTTAGCAAACTTATCACTTGCTTCATCATTTCCTCCAAACATTATGTCATCAAAAAATATTAATATTATCAACAAACCATTCTCAATTTTTTTCAAATACAAGTTACTATCTACCATACCTTTAGCAAATCCAAGTTTTTTTTAATTAGTTGTGCAATCTTACACACCAAGTTCGAGGTGCTTGCTTTAATCCATATAGATCTTTCTTTAGTCTACATACCATATATTTTTCTTCTATCAAAGGGAAACCATAAAGCTACTCAATGTAAACCTCTTCTTCAAGTTCTCCATTCAGGAATGTTGATTTAACATAGATCTAATATACTTTGAACTTCTTATTCACTAGATTAGCCAAGAACATTCTTACTACTTCGATTCTGGCTACAAGGGCATATGTATCCTTATAATCTATACCTTATTTCTATGAATATCCTTTGCACACAAGTATATTCTTTTTTCTTACAAATTTTCCTTGCTCATTCATCTTGGTACACCCATTTGGTTCCTATAACATTCTTGTCTTTAGGTCTAGGAACTAATTCGCATGTTTTGATCTTCACAATCTGGTCTTGTTCTTCCTTCATTGCTTGAATCCAATGATCATCTTTACATGATTAATCTATACTCTTAGGTTCATCTTGAGAAATTAGACATAATTCCTCATTAACTCTGATTATTTTCATTACACCTTTGTCTTTTCTTCTGATTATCTACTCTAGAGGGTGATTCTTTTTCATGTTTCTATTAGAGGTAAGAGTTTCCAACTCAACTCTTATATCATCTCTTGGTTCAGATATATGTTCTCCTCTTTTCTCAACAATGTGTACATCATTCTATAGATCATTTTTAGTTTCTAATAAAACTTCTACATTCTATCTAACAATTCCAGTATTATATTCTTCTTTATCTAAATTGTAATTTAACATCTTTCCTTAGTTGTAAACTTTTAATCAATCTTTACATTTGTGCATTCAATTATTGTCTTAGTTATATGATTAAAACATTTGTATGCCTTTATTTTTAATGAATAGCCAATAAATGTACCCTCATCACTTCTTGGATCAAATCTACCAATATCATCATCTCTCTTAATGTAACACTTGCTTCCAAAAACTCTAAAATACTTAACTAATGATGAATGACCAAACCATAATTTATAAGGTAACTTGTTCGTACCTTTTCTAATTTGTACTATATTCATAGTGTATACTATTATATTGACTACTCCTCTCCAAAATGTCTAAGAGGTGTCATTCTCAAACAACATTTCTCTTGCTTCCTCTACTACTAATTTGTTTCTTCTTCCTGCAATCACATTGTGTTCAAGTGTCTTAGGTGAAGATATTTGTCTCTTGATTCCATTCTCTTCAAAAATAAAAATTAAACTCTCTAGAGGTGAGTTCTCCTCCTCTATCTAATCTCAAACATTTTATCTTAACACCAGATTCATTCTCAACTCTATTCTTAAATACCTTAAACTTCTTAAAAGCTTCAAATTTCTCTTTAAGAAATACTACCCACATCATTCTAGTTAAATCATCAACAAACATTGTGAAATACCTATCACCATAGAATCCTCTTGTTCTAGAGAGACCATGCAGTTCTATGTGAACAATCTCTAGCTTCTTTGTGGTTGTGAAGTTCTTGTTGGGAAATGATACCTTCTTCTTCTTAACAAAAATACATTCTTTTTGAACAACATTAGAGGCTTTATTATCTTAGGCAAGTCTCTAACTGCAAACATGCTACTAAGTTTATATGAAAAAATCTCCTATGTCATAACCAACTATTCTCCACTTTTGCAAACAAACATGTCATTTTAGTGGGATTCAACTAAAATGCATTACCTCTAGACCTAGTTCCATTTGTAATCATATTACCATCTTTATCCTTGATTGTGCAAGTCTTTTCTATGAATTTTAATCAATACCCTTTGTCCACTATCTATCCAACACTTAAAAAATTATGCTTTAATCCATCAACAAAATAAACATCACTAGTGTTATTCTTTCCATATAAAGTAATGGATCCTATTCTTGTAATGTGACAAGTTGCATTGTTACCAATTCTAACAATACCTCCATCATAGTTCTTGAATTTATAAAACTTATTCATATCACCAGTCATGTGATGTGAACATCCACCATTTATTATTCAATCATATTTCTTTTCAACTTGAGAAACTAGAGCCTTTTCCTCTCTAATTTTTGTATCAAGTTCATCTTCCTTAATAGCTACAAATCCTATCTCATCGTCTCTTTCACTTTGACCTTTTTTATTAGATTCCTCTTCTTCATCGAGATATAGAAAATTCCTAGGTCTTCTAGGATTAAACTTTCCCTTATACTTTTTCTCTATTTTAGGACATTTAGATGCATAATGACCAAAATCATTACAAGTCCAACATTTAAAGATATTCTTACCATATTTTTCTCTTTACGCAAGAACAGCTAAACATTCTTCAATCTATTTATGTTCATCAAATCTGGTTTTGTTGCTACTAGAACAATCTCCATGTATACTAGCACTTCTAGATAGACTTGGCCAATCATTTAAGCACTAAAAGTTGTCTCCACTCTTGTTAGATCTCCTACTTCTCTTAGAACTACTTTTGTTTCTTCCAATCTTTCAAGAAAAGTTTTCCTAGTAAACTCCTTAGTACAGGGTATTAATAATTGAATCATCTAAGCTACTTTCCTAAATGGTGGTGTCAAAGTCTTCAAGATCTTCTACACAACCTCATCATCTTCCTTTGTTCCACCATATGTCCTGATTCCTGCAATAATCTATGATATCCTAACAATATAGCTTCTTACATATTCATCTTCCATCATGTTATATCTTGAAATGCACATATTGAATTCTGTAATCTTACTCTTTTTTATGTCTATCACCTTCAAAAATAGATTATAATGTTGTCCAAACCTTATGATATATTTGAAGTGACCTTACTTGACTAGATTCATTCTCTAGAAGAGTAGATAGTAAAGATTCTCTAGCTCTTAGGCTACACATGAATAAATCTCTCTTTGCTTCACTACAATCTTCAATCTTCTCTTCTTTGACAATTTCCTTTTTACTTTTAGTCAATACCAATAACTTGGATCCATAATAATAGATTATTCTTTATCTTCTCCTTCCAACTATCATAGTTGGCCCCATCAAATCTAGGATTATCCTTTCTAAAAAGATTTTCCATTGATCTCCCAAAGTTGTTAAGATTTTCCTTCAAGGACCTAATGCTCTAATACCAATTGTTAGAATATATAGTCCACCAATATAACTAAGAGGGGGTGAATAAATTATCCAAATAATATTACAATTATAAATCTTATTAAACTTTAACCATATGAGCAATATAATTGAAGCCACAACAATATACTCATACACAATAACACTAGATATATTAAATAGGGAAACCCTTGATAATAGGGAAAACCCTAGTGTTTGGATGGTACCCACAAGATGATTTACCAATATAAATATTCCATGTTAGAGGATGGACCCCATTAGGATTCTATAACAACATTCAGTACATATCAACCCCTATTAGGAGACTTTAATGAATCCCTATTAGGAGATTCCAACCCTATTAGGATTTGTAGAAGACAGATGGACCCACTATCCAAACAACTTTAGGGAAAGACCAATGAACTCACTTTCCAAATGATTTTTGTATTATTCCTCATATAATATTAGAAATGAATAGTACTTCTTCTTCCTATTTCTCTTTCCTGTCAACTCAAATTTTTCTCCTTCTAATCTTGTAACCAAATCACAAATCTCAAATCCAATAATCCCTTGGATCACTTACACATATTTACCAAACACTCTGCTCCTTTTCACACTTCTCACTCAATAAAATGATCGCTACTTATTACAAACAAGAAAAACATCTTTCCTTTATACTGTATCTTCAAAATAGTTCCTTGAGTCAGCCTTGAGGCTTTCCCAATGAATTACAATAGCATTATCTACTCACAATCTATGCAACTTCTCATACATGTGAAACTAGGGCTTTCACATTCATTGATGCCATCATTAGACTGTCTTATATCACTGGCTAACCAAGAATCTCTACATTATATCTATGTTAGAAAATATAATACAAACATCAAAAACTACTTCTGATGTATTCATTTTATGTACTACTTTTTCCAAATCAAGCATATCTTTCATACATCTTTGATTTAGGTATTGTGCATTGAACTTGTTGGTGTTTGAAAATGCTAGAGGGTTTTCAATTATCCCAATGAGAATATGACATATCTAGGGGCAGCTAACTCCCATTTTCAACATGTCATTTTAGACACTGGGCCAACTATAAGGCATGAACCTTCTTCTTCTTCAGGCCCTGCAAAACCTAGGCGGGTGGACCTATAGATTCTTTATATGGTACTAGTTATCAAAGCATACACTAAATCTAATATAAAGCAGATAAAACCCTTATTTCTCCTATTAACTCATGTAATAACACAGATCTACAGTAGCAAATTGCAACTCTATGATATTCACAAGCTGAGTGAGGGTATTCTATTATAGCTCTTCAACATGAAAGGGGAAAAGTGTTTGATTATTGATGTTGAGTTTCAACAAATCCTCAAATATGCAGAAGTATAACAAGTGATCCTATAACTAATTAGTGCCTAATCCATTGGCCAATCCCATGAATTCAAAACATACATCTATGACATCGGGAAATATTTTGTATACTCAGACATCAGATCTATCTAATCACCTTGTGATTCAGACATCAGTGTTCATTTAGATCTCATTCTCACAAAATATCCTTCTCAAATAACTAGTAACCTTGTTTAAACATATTAAGCATTTACTTGACCCTTTGGTCCAACAGCAAAATACATCAAACATACAACCTAAAAGGGATGCAAATGGGTCTCAAATCTTTGTTCCAAAACCACATAAGACTTACAGATTGTTGAGACAAGAGATAAGAACCAGAAAAAAACTAGTGAAATTGCTGCTCATATGTATTCATTTCCTTGAAACTACACATGCAGATGCATAAAATTAAAACATGAAACAACCTAACATCTTAGAACTATCTATATTATCTTTACACTTGTTGTTCACATGAGAGAAATATGCTAAAGAATGAAGGTGGAATTACAAATCTGGATCCAACAAAGTGGTCTCACAGAAGCACTGAAGATTTCCAACCCACAATGGTCTCCCAGTAACAAAAAACTAGAACCCTTAAAATGGAAGAAAGAAAGAATAATATAGGGTGAAGATGAATTCGTGGATTGAATCTACAATTGACATGTGTCCATTTGAAATTCTCTTTCTTGTCCATTGGAAACCACTTTCATCTTTCTACCATTGATCTAATTTGATTTTCTTTTCATCATTTCTTGTAACTGATCTGCAAATATCCTGTTTTGAATGATGAAAAACTATTTCCCAAAATATTTGATTTGCTCACTAAAATGCTGGTGAAATCTTAGTTTTTACTTAATGAATCTGAACAAATTTTGACCCAAACTGAGTTTTTACTACCTTTTAACCATATTCAGGTCATTTCTATGTTATAAAGCAATTTTGAACTTCATTACCTGAACATGGTTGCAAAATAGAAACCTGATAGAAAACCCCGTGTAACTTGAACAGATGGATTTCTGTGTAGAAACTAACCTCGGACTCAAAAAATTTAGACTTTCACAATTTTGACGGTATATGATAAGGCATACTTTGCCTTCCGAAAACCTTTTAAATCTCAATTTGAAAATATGCCCCTCTAGTAGAAAACCAAGTCTGCAATCCTTTGCAATTTAAATTTTGAAAAATTTAAATAAATCTAAAGTTCAAACTTTAGATTAAATGCTCCTTTGGATTAAATACTGCATGTACATATCCAATTTTGAAAAAGCGAATTTAAAATAACATTTTAAAATCATTTGTTTTTTCCTCACCCCTTTAAATTTGGGGTCAACCTCTGTTTGACCGAGTGACACATGTCAATTTATAAATCGTCCACCTCTTCTACACCATCTGCCATGTGTCATCTTCTCGCTACTTTGCCATGTTAACTCTCATGCAACTTTCCCGTTATGAGATAGTGACTACCGTTAAATTTTCCACGTGTCGTGATCTCCTTGTTCATGCTGCGATCTCGCCACATCACTCATGTCGAGACCCCTACCACATGTCATCACCACCTCCATCCTCACTATGTCACCATGGTTAACTAGCGAGCATTTCTAGTTGGCAAGTTAGGGATGACCCTTCAATTGGGACACGTGTCATCATCTGAGTGCATCTAGGCTTTTTGGCACCATGTCATCACTTTTGTGGTTTCATTTAAAATTATACTTTGACAGCGGTGACGTTACCTATGGCCTTATCATGCAAAGTGTTGCCTTCATAAAAGGCACATTTCATTGGACAACATATGATTTGTTTAAAGTTTCATTTAAAGACTTAGAAGTCTTTACCCACAGAGCATGTGGGACAAAAGTTCCATTGCCACAACTATTTAAAATGTCTGTTCTTTTATTATGTGGATGACTCCAAAGGGATTCTTCTTTGTTTGCAGGGGCGGCTTTGTTTCCCTTTACTGCATTATTTTCTAACGCCATGGAACTCCTCTGCCCTCTCGTGAAGCTTCCTTGCTTCTTTTTACAATGGCTTTAATTTGAATGGAGATTCCCTTCATCTTGGCATGAGTGCTTTCTTTGTTGTTTAAACTCCCACTCCTGCCTATATGCATGAGTCTTTGTTTCAGTTGGTGCCTTTCTCTGTCTTCCTCTGCTTGCTAACCCCCTGCCTCCTCTGCATCTCATTTGCTACTGCTAGGAGTGGATGGCATCTCATTAAAACATGGTCCATGATTTTTAGAATAGAATTCAATCCACGCTCTAATTTTCTGTGGATGCCCCCTACCGTGCCTCTTCCTTGTTCTTTCAAAAATCGTGGCCTCAGCCATCATTCAAAACTACAATCTCCTCACTTATGTTGTGATATGAAATTCCATTAGATGCTCTGACTTTAGTGTGGAAGCTTCATTCCAGCATGCTGTGGAACTTCTTTCTCTGTTGTTAGGCTTACATGAGCTCCCTTCAAACTCTTTACTCATAGCTACTTCTATTTATAAGATGTGGATGGTTGCCTACATTTGTCTACCTCCATTTTCTTGAAACCATGGCACTTCTCTCTCTTTTTCAATGCATTGGTTCAGCTTGCTCTTTTGAATCAACTTCTTTCCAAGGGATGGTTTTGAACTCTCAACATGCTTGCTTATGATGCATGTGTACTTCATCTTTTAACTAGTATGCTCATTTACTCAATGTGTGAGCTTCTAAATGTTGATTCCTCTTTTTGACCTCATGGGTCTACTCTGTGGATTACCTCCTGTCTACGGGTTCTCCAGATTGGGGAGGCATCTCTGTTATGGAGCTTATTGTCTCTCTCTTCCTACCATGTGGTTGCCTTCAAGTGGCCTTTTTTATAAAGCTTAATAAGAAATGACACGTGCATTAACTATTTCCAACCGCTCAATGGCCTTGATTTGTAATGACCCACTCAAATGTATAATCCATAGAGCCTCCTTCACATTCATAGTTGGTTGAATCACAATCCACCAATGCTTGCTGAAACAAGCTTACAAACTTCCCTGTAGATATTGCATTCACATCTTCAATTGCCCCTGTTATTAAGAAAAACCAACCTTTCAATCAATAAACATATAAAAATAAACATAATTTCTACTGAAGTCTCACACTATGGGTAAGGAGTAAACTTGTCAGTGACATGACGTGGATGGGAACTTTGCATTCCTATTCATTTTTCTTCTCAAATTTGGATTCCAAAAGCTTCATTTCCATTTCCCTCCTAACCCTGGCATCTTATCAATCTAACAGAAATAGTCAAGCCCCAAAATGGGTCCGGCTAAAAAAATTTCGTTCCCAGACAACTAAGCCTTCAAACTGATCTTCAAAACATCTTGGACTGATTTAAAAATCAAGTTTGATCATTGAACCCTCAATTAAAACTCATTTTATCAATTTTTGCAACTAGTCAAATTTGGTGTCAAGAGGTCCGTTGACTAGCTTTGAAAACTGACCAAATCACCTAATCAGGTCCTGAAAACTGGCACACTGAATCTCTCCTCCACACACTTTCACCCTTTCGAATATCATCTCATGATGAATTCGATGTCAAAAGATATTGACCATCAAAGTTTCCTTCTCAGATTTACCTACAAGTAAACATGTCAAAAAGCAATAAACTAGGTTCGGAATGGGCTTCGAAAACTGGGCAAATGAACACTTGGGATGACAAAAATTGGGGCATTAATTTTTTGTCACAAGGTGAGTATGGATCTGCAATTTTGGCTCCTGAAGAATAATAGGATGCATTTGGAAAGTGTTCAAATTGGGCTACTTGGATTTGCAGATTGAAACAAATGGCAAAAAGTGATTTTTTGTGAGTGGAATTGATTTGAAAAAGTGTGCAAACAGATTCGTCATGACTTACAAACTGGCACACTTGAATTATTTTTAGAGTACAACACAGGGGTACAATCCATTTGATCTAGACAATCATAGATCAGGAGATATGATGTCACGAATAGGGCTACTAACAAATCTGCAAATTCAAACACCAATAAAAAGATAGAAATTCCATTTGGAATCACATTTGAAAACTGATCAAACCGATTCGTCATAAGCTGAAACTTGAAGCATAACAAGTCTCTGATGTCCATAATACAATGCAATAGGAATTTTCACATTTGGATCAACTGGGTTAAAATTATAATACATCAAACAGGGCTTCCCAGAATTGTGTGCAAAGTGCAAAAGCATGAAAACAGTAACTAACCAACTTTGAGGGATTCAAAACTTGATCAAATGAACTCTAAATGACTCAAAATCTGAAACATAGATTCTTGGATATGGATATTAGATACTCCCAAAGTGGCAAGTTATGAAACAATTCTGGGTGTGAGATATTTAGATGCAAACAAGGCCTCTTGTCGTTGTTTGACACCCAGGGTAAAAAGCAAAAATGACACCAGCTCAAAACACTACTTCACCAAACTGCCTGAAATCTCAATTTATCTTCATAGAATAGGTAGATGGGCTAAATGGAAGGTGTTAGAAACATTGAACACCTCAGGGGCTTCAGAGTACAACCAAGTACATAAGCATTTATGAGCATTTAAATGGCTTGAATTGACTCAAAAAAATTTAAATATGACTAAAAATGAAGCATGCAATTTCTAGTCCCAATAAAACCTTAACATCAAGACATACTACCAAACATGTCCATGAATGCACATCACCATACAATCAAAACATTGTTTGTACAACTAAGATCTTTGTCTACTACTTTTCTAGTCTTCACAAACTTATTGCTATGTTGTCATCAATGAAAAACAAAATCATGAATGCAACATGGCAATACTCTCCAATACTTAGGATACTCCCTCAATGTAGTATCATCAGTATTCATGCTAACAATCTTGAGAACTCAAAAAATATTATTTCATAATATGCATAAAATGGAATTTAAATGGAAGATCCTAAGATATTTGGTTGATAAAGAACACCAACACATATGTTTCAAATTTTACCTATTGGAAGCACTTTAAAAACTTTCTTGCCAAATGTAATTGCCATGTATAAAGCCCAATGTATTGAGGAGTTTTGAAGTGGTTAAAAGAATTAGAGAATTGATATGTTTTAGGAGATTATATTGTCATAGACATGGGAGGTTAGAAATGATGTTAAGATTGAAGTTAGTAAAAATCATCATTTTTTTATAGATAGTTGCACAAAATTGTAACATGAGAAGATTCTATACCAAGTCGGGCTTTAGCATTTTGAGGTTTATGGTTGTTAATCTTACTCCAATAAAGAAGACATTTTGGGGGAAATTCATTTAGATTTCATTGTAATAGTAATACTACTAGAATAGTTTCATAAATGGACCTTTTTATCCATTATTTATTTTCTATGGTTAGTTATCTCTAGATAAAATTGGGAGTGCATTTTTGAAAATTTGACAAAATACTTACTCTTAAGACCTAGTTGCATTAGATTTATGCATTTCTATGGAATTTTGTGTTCTTATATCTTTTGGTATGTGTTTATATATAATATATAATTAAACTTGTAGATAACAAGTGGTGTATCTTGTTCATTGTGAAAAAAGAAAATATAGTAGACTTAAAAAACAAATTAAAATGTACCATACATTTTATCAAGTAAAGATATGGTTACTTATACCTTGAGTATTTTCATTCTTGTAGATGTGTTTATGATACCATATTAATATCTATCTAAATAGAATACTTGTCTAGCACTGTGATGAATAAAACTTGGATTGTGTGCATCTTTCTTAAAGGTTAGCTGAATATGCAAGGAACGTAATTAGTTATTAAAAAATTCTATTGTAAACTATCATCAATACTCACATAAACCATTATAAATTATACTAAAATGATGCATTATATATTTAAAATGTTCATTTACTTGAGGAATAGATGTATGGATGTACATTTGAGTTTTCATTAATGTTAGAGATTTGGTGAATTGTTCACTCCTCTATATAGAGATGATCAAGGAGTATTTAAAAATATTCAATAATAATGCAATGGGTATTATTTTTATAAATAGGTAATACTAAGGGGGTGAATCAATATTCTACAAACTTTTTCCCATAACTGAATATTGTTAACTACTTTATAACATGCATATGAAAGTAAACTAAGATTGTTGAATAGTAATAATAACCATACATAAAGAGAACCTATAACACCATATTTTATTAACTAGGGAAACCTTGGCCAAGGGAGAACCCTAGTGGGGATGGTACCCACAAAATGATCCACTAAACAAAAGTATCATACTAAGGATGTTGACCCTATTAGGAGTCTATGAAGTACATATAGTGTCTTGGTCCTTGTTAGAGGACTTGGCCATGTTAAGAGCCTCAAGCCTATTAGGATTTGGTATTATAATTAAATAATCTATGTAAGATGAGCCCACTAACCAAACATGCAATTATATAATATAGTTCCTTTATATAAAAAAGGATAGATACAAAAACCTCTCACTATTGTATGTTGTACTTTACAATATTTTGATTTTAAATCATATTTTTCATCATATAATTCATGCATATCACTTTGCATCTGACTTTTCATATCATGTATCACTATTACACTACTTTGCATAATGCAATCTTTCTTATATACCTTTGTATTTCACAAAAATTATCCTATCAGCATTCAAGCTTTCATGCACTTGGCTAAATGCAAAATTAACTAATATTATCTTAGGGTTAACATCTAGGATGTTGTCCCTAATTCTTTGTCCACTAATTCTTATTTATTTTTTATGCTATGTTCTTTCATGTACACTACCTATCTAGAAAATTTGATCATAACTATTGTTGTACTATCTATATGTCATGCATACATCATGAAACTTCATGCTACATTTCCTTAATTTCACACATGTCAAATATTAATCTATCGTCTATACATAACAAAATTGTTCCTGCTCAGTTTGATAATTATCTGACACTTAGACAATTTCTTAAGTATAATTGCCTTGACTTCCTTTTCATGATCTACTCAATTCATACTGACATCATGTATCCATAACTGACAACACCAAATTATTACCTTAACCAAATTTCCAACAATCTCCCCCTTTTTCATTGATGACAATAGAAGGAAAATTGGCTAAGTCCAAAAAGAAACTTATCACTTCAAAAATTATTTATAAAATTGGCCTTGACAAAAATTTCAAAAACTATGGATCATTTTATGAACCATCTTTCCTTATACCTCCTAAATATATTACATTACTCCCTCTTTGACTTACATATATTTATTCTACATCTATACAATTTTTCATGCTTTTTTATCCCCCTTTGACATCAATGACAAAGAAGTCAAACTTCAAAACTTTTTTACAAGTCAAATTTTAGATCAATACCTCTATATTAGGCTAATAGTTGTGTCATATAATCATCAAATATAGTTTTTAGAATCTCAAAGTTTTTCTTCCATGAATCTCTAACATGTTGAGATATGTTGAGAAGGGCACAAAGTCCATAAGATGCAATCTTTACTAAATTTAAGTTTGAATAGAGAAAATTTTCAAATGATATCTTGGCCTTAAGATATTATTCTTTTTGTTGTTCCAATGTTCCAATTTTCAAAGATAAATTTTCTCTAAAAAGTGAAAATCTCTTTGCAACCTTTCTTTATCCATCTGAATTATTCTTATCTCTCCATAATTTTTTTAATTTATGTCTCAACCTATTCAATTCTTTAGTTTGGCTACTAAAGCTAACTTACCAATGTTTCAAGTTGTTCATTTTTCTTCTTTGGCTCTTTATCTTTATCTTTAGTGAACCTAAATGTCAGTATACACTTAACATACACTACCTTTCCTTCTTATTCACATCTTCTTTGTTCTTTGATGCGTACATCAATATTTCCCAAATCATTTGTGATGCTCTAACAAATAGTAATAAATATTTGTGCATCATGATTTATATGTGCTTGCACTATTGTAGTGTCTAGTAGCCTTGTGAATTATGTATCAAATGCTTGTATTACTAGATTTTCTCTATCTTGGGGATCAGATTCTATCAACTTTGTAGATAAATTTTCCTCGAGTCTTTATGTAACTTCCATCAAAGTGGCCCAAAGACACTTCACTTTCCTATTCTTCTCTATGATCTTGCTTAGAGATGAGATCAGTTCAGTTTGATCATCATCATTTGTCCTTCTCAATGTTGCTAATGAAATAGGTGTCCTAGAAGAATAAGTTTCATTTAACTCTTTTGCATCTTCTTCATGTTTCATCTTGTTCTCTTCATCTTTCTTCTTTCTTTCTTCCTCCTTTTTCTCTTCTTCTAACTTCTTCTTCTTGTCTTCATTTTCTTCCTTTTCTTCTTTCTTCTTCTCTTCCTCTTATTCCTTTCTCTTTATCTCTTCTTCTTGCTTTTCTTTTTCCCTTATTCTTCTTTCTTCTTTTTCTCCTCTTATTCTTTTTTATCTCTCTCATTTTTTTCTTTCTTCTTTCTCTCCTCATCCTATATTCTTGTCTTTTCTTCTTTCTTTTTCTTGTTTTCTTCTTCATCATCAAAACTTGTGTAGCTAACCAAATTATCAATAATTTTTCTCCCATAATCTTTAAAGGGATTTTCTTTCTCATCAACAATTATTTGAGTACTATCCACTTGAATGGTTTTAGTACCAATTGTGATCTACAGAGATGGTTATTCCATCTTGGTGTCCTTGACTTCCACTACTACTAATTTAGGTGCACTCTTCTCAATAGATATAGGGATTTCTCCCCCTAACTTTCTTCTCTTCTCTATAGTACTAGGTGCTAATGGCATGTACTTAATAATAACCTACTTGGTTTCTTTGTTCACATCCTCATAGTTACCTCCCATTAATAACATGGTTCTCCTTTTATTTCTTAGAAATGGCTCAATTCCCTTCATTAATCTCCTCATATCTTCATCATCATTTACCTCACAAAGATTTTTAATTTGGTTCTCTCTAATTCCTCTATCTTCTTCTATTGCTCTTCTTCTTTTATTAACTAACCTATTTTATTGGTCTTGAGGAATATATTTTTGAAAGTCCTCAAATCTTTTCTTCTCCAAAATCATGTGTCTAAAACAACTGCATTCTCTATTTTCATTCTATCCATTTTTTTATAAAAGTGATAATACTTCTTTAATTGAGCAGAGTTCTTATTGTCAATAATTTGAATATTGAGATTTTCTACCTTAGGCTTCCAAGGTTTCTTACTCAAGGTAGTTTTGACTTTTGTTGTCATCTTCTCTATTGGTTTGTCATCTGCCTCTTCTTCTTCTTCTAACTCATTTGAATCAATCATTCTTAGTGAATCTCTACTCTTTCCTAGTCTATTGGACTATTGTTTCACTCTTTTCCTAGATGGTGACTCTATAGTTTCTATCTTGACTTTAGAAACTATTTTAGACTTACTTGTAATGGAATTATCTTCAACTATGGTTACCTCCTCTTCATCCTTCTTTGTTTAAAGGGTTGTACAATAGTGGGTTGTACTTGTGAAACTATAGCATAAGGAGCAATATGGATCTGACTTGATGGCCTTGCTACTATAACACCTTATGTAGGTCCTACTACTAGAAGGGATGCAGCTTCCAATTCTTTGGTTTGTCCACTTGCCTTCATTTCTAAATTGATTCCCTTTTCTTCCTTAAATTCTTTTTTGGTCATACCAGTCTCTTTTAAGATTTCTTCAATCTTCTTTTCTACATTCTTCTAATTTCTTTGTTGTATAGTTCACTATGAACTTATCTAAATTTCTCATCATAGGTTCCAAATCTAGGAAAATTTGTGTCCTTGTTAGATTCAATTATTATCTTCACATATCCTTCAATTATTTCTTTACTCATTTCATATCCCATGGGTCTATGAATTTTACCCTTGGTTTCACTACCTCCATGCATGTGACATATAGTTCAATCATGAAATATATGTCATTCTTATACTTCTCAACTAACACAGGTAGAATTATGAATCCATCTTTCATCACAAAATCAAAACTTTTCATCATCCTTATTATGTCATCCCTAATTCTTTCCTCTAACTATCTTCAGAAGTGTTGAGTTATTAACTTCCTAGAAAAAGGTTCACTATCCGATTTCTAATCAAATAGCACAAGGAATTGTCTAATCTCTAAGAAAAATAAGTGTGTTAGTAGTGATTCAAATCTAAAAATTGTGCACTTTTTTTTCTTCAATCTGTTAATGTTATCTAGCAATTTTTGCTTCACAATCTCCCTTCTCCTTCTTTTTGGCAAAAAGATAGGTTGCATGGATGAATCTTGTAGGGTCAGAGTTTACTCTTGAACTGTAGTTAAACTTGTAGCCAATTATCTTGTTGATCAATTTGATATTAGTTTTCTTAATTAGATTTGTTTGTATTTTCCTTCAATTTGATTTAGTTCCAAGGTTTACCTAGACTTGTTTCTTCACATTCTTCTCATTCACTAGGTTGTATCCTTCAATGCTAATGCTAGTGATTTTGTAGATCAGATAACTATCAATCATAATTGGAATGTTCCTACCCAAAACATGTTTTCATGGATTCTACTCACTATTATCCTTGTCCACTCATGCTTGCCAAACTTAGTGTAAAACATCTAGTTGATACTATTCATTTCCTTAAGGTGTTCATACCCTTGTTTCAAATGTAAGTCATTATTGTAGACTACAATTAGTTCATTATGGATATCACTGTCACTAATACTCTCAAATTTATAGTGAATATATTCTCTTATATCTTCTACATGTAACATGTTCGATAGAACTTGTGAAAATAATCCCAAAGGATCATCTCCCAAGGACATGTATTAGTTTTTCTTGAATTTGTATTGTGGACTCTCATTAACATGACAATTCATAGGTTTTTCCATCATAACTGATTTAAAGACTTCAAAAATATGACTAACACTTTATAAAATACCTAGATTATGCGTAACTAGGGCTTCTTTTACTTTGCACTTGAAAACACTTCAATTCGCCTTTAATTTTTTGTCAATTTTCTATCAAGTGTTCCTTAACTCTTCTTATGATTGAGTGATAAATACAATGTTGTTTTCATGTCTTAAATCATTTTAAATCAAACTCTACATTAATTGTACAACTACTCAATTCATAAAAATATGTTCTCTATTAACTTGTAAACTTGTTTTCATTCGTATGCCTTCATGCAATCTCCAAATGAAATGCACTCAACTAGAGCTTCTAGATCATTTTTTCTTCCTTCTACTAACTTCACAACTCTTAACTTGATCTCCATCTTCTGTTACATCTTTTTGGTACTCTATCTTCAATATAAAAATGCATAATTTAAGTAGGATGAATCACACACAATGGTTGACTTCAATCTTTCATCAGATGCATCAAAATATTGTTCTTCTAATACCACATGTGAACTTGATGGATATTTTTCCTTCACAAGCACCTCTTTGAATTCTTCAATATTTTCTATGAGTTCATCTTTCTAACTATTGTTGAACTGCTATCATTTCTTCTAACATTTTTGTTGTTGTTCCTTCTAAATTTTGTGTTCGTGTTCATGCTCCTCACATCCATTCTACAGAATCTTAGAATGTGATCAAATTTATTGCATAACTAAGATACATATGTACTTCTTCTCTAATTAGGTCCATTCTGATTAACTAGTGCTCTACAATTCCTAGTAATGTGTCCAAATTTGTTACACTTGTAACACACAATGTTTCTCATTGTTCCATTATCTCTTTCTCCTTCATTAGATCTACTTGAGGATCTCCTTCTTTCATTTCTTATAGGGTTAGTATCCCCAAACAATCTACTATTGTCATTATTACTATCAAACTTAGGTTTCCTAGAATCAAATTCTTTATGACCAAAACCATGATAATTATAATAATAGAAACTAGTAATAGGTTTGAAAGACTTACCTATAAAATATCTCTTTGTATGACCAAATTCATTACATATAAAGCATCTATCTATGAATTCATACCTTACCTCTTTATGTAGTTCAACTTTCTATGTTTTATTAGGTTCATCACATTTCTTAGGTTGACTTACTTTCTCAACTTCTTTAGGTACTTCTTTAGATTGGTAGGTGCAATCTCATTCTGATCATTCTTCTTAGGTTCAAGGATTTCAACAACTAGATCTGATTTCTTTCTAGATTTAGATTTCTTTATTGGTTTATCTCTAATGAAATATCCAAGACCAGTCTTATCATAAGAAGGTCTCTAATAATATATGTTCTCATCAATTTTCTCACTACTAGAATATAGCTTCTCTCACTATTGCTTAGCCTAGGTTAATTATCCTTTCACAATAGTATTATACTTCTCAAGTTTTTCATGCTTGATTTTGATAAAATCAAGTTCATATGTCACTTTTGTAAGATGGGATCTTATATTTGCATTCTCAAATTTTAGATCTAATTCAATCTTGCTATCATCTTTCTTTAGACTTAGCTTAAGTTCAACAATCTTCAACTCATGTTTCAAAATCTCATTTAATTTCTTTAAGGTTTCTACCTCATCTTTATCTTTTGTCTATTTTTTAGGTTCTTTTCTAGATTTGAGATGATCAATCTTATCTTTCAATTTTCTAATGTAATATTTTGCATTATTATATCTTTCTTTCAGGATGTCTCTTTATTTAGTAAGAAGATCAATCTACTCAAGGGCCTCTTCAAGATTCTGAATTAACTGTTCCATATTCATAAGGATCTTACTCAAGATATTAAACTTCTTTAGAGTAACTAGGCTTTGATACCAATTGTTATAAATAGGTAATATTGAGAGGGGGTGAATCAATATTTTTATAAACTTTTTCCCACAACTAAATATTGTTAATTACTTTATAACATACATATGAAAGTAAAATAACAATGTTGACTAATATTAATAACCATGCACAAAAAGAACACATAACACCATATTTTGTTAATAAGGGAATCCCTCACCAAGGGAAAACCTTAGTGGGGATGGTACTCACAAAATGATCCACTAAACAAAAGTATCATGTTAAGGATGGTGACCCTATTAAGAGTCTATGAAGTACATATAGTGTCTCATTCCTTGTTAGAGGAATAGGCCCCATTAAGAGCCTTAACCTTATTAGGAGCTGGTATTATAATTATAAAATGTATGCAAGATGAGCCTACTACCCAAATATGCAATTATACAATATAGTTCCTTTATACAAAAAGAGATAGATATAAAAACCTCTTACTATTGTCTATTGTACATCACAATATTTTGATCATACATCAAATTTTGCATCATATCACTTTGCATATCATGTATCACTATTACACTAATTTGCATAATACAATCTTTCTTTTATACCTTTGTATTTCACAAAAACTGCCTTGTCAGCCTTTAAGCTTTCACACACTTGGCTAAATATAAAATTAACTAATACTATCTTAGGGTTAATATCTAGGATTTCATCTCTAATTAGTTAACTAATTATTTACTAAACAAAATAAGTCTTTAACCTATAATTCTTATTTCTCTATTATACTTTATTCTTTCCTATACACTGCCTATCTAGAAAATTGATCATAAATATTGTCATATTGTTTATACTATCATGTACACTTCGCTATGTCATCATGACACTTCATACTACCTGTCCTTAATTATGCACATGCCAAATATTAATTTTTCATCTATACATTAAAAAATTGTTCCTTCTATGTTGGATAATTATCTGACACTTAGACTATTTCTTAAGTATAACTACCTTGACTTCCTCTTCATGATCTACTTTGTTTATACTAACATCATGTTTCCATAAATGACAACACCAGATAATTACCTTATCCAAATTTCCAACAATTTTTTTTGTATATTTATGACATGTGTATTTACTAAGCTCATATTTTTTGTTATTGTTATGGTTTTGTCATATCAAATATCCATTACTCATGACTGATTTTATATTGTTGGGATATCTTGAGTTCTGATGTAGGGAGAATAGAGAACTAAGGCCAAAGGCACACCTAGCTATCTACACTGCCTATAAGAGTAGATACAGTAGGCAACAAACACAATAACAACCAACATAGTAGATAGAGGATAAATATGATTTCATAAATTCATCAAAATAACTGATACATGCCCAGTTGTAAGGCCTTCCAAGTTATGACCAACATTACAACTCAAATTTGAAACACACTAAATAAACTTTGCAATTTAGCTTTACTTTTGTTCTTCCTACTCTCTTCTACTTTTTTTAAGATTTTACCAAATACCCCTTTAGATACATGCACAACCACAACTCAACCTGTTGCAAAATACAACAAAATAAACCCTTATATTAAATGCTAAAACAAGCCATAAGTTGGTTCTCAGCAAATGTCTATCACAAAATTAAATACAAAGGTTAGCTTCAACTAGAAATTGCACACAAATAACTCAACAAGTGAAGGACCAAAAAAAATGTTGCAAGTCAGGGAACTTAGAAACATTTAGCAACCAAAAGAACTCAATAATACTCAAAAACCAAAGGAACATGGAAACACTCGAGAACCAAAGGATAACTTGGCAGCAACTATGAACTCAACAAACATAGAGAACTTGACAATGCAAGACATTGCAACTTGGCAGCAACTAAGAAGCGTAGTAAATATGTAGCATAGTAATGCAACCCAAGATGCTCATGCTTCAAACAACCAAAGTTAAAAGAAATGATTCTCCTAAATTATTGAGATATCACAACCTGAGTTGAATCCAACTCAAATTGGGAAATCCATGTAGCATCTTCAACTAATATGTTCTTCCACTTTACTAAATACTCATAGTATTCTTTTCCTCTTGTGCTCTTACCAACTTTCTAATCTAGTATATGTTCAATTTCTTCAATCTCCTTCTTTGGATAATTAACTGATACAATAACTTCATCATCTGACTCGTGATATTTGTACAAATCCATAATATTGAATATAGGAGATATATCCATGACATCAAGTGACTCAACTTCATATGTGTTATCACTATCAAACTTTCTTAAGATCCTACAAGGTCCAAACTTCTTCATCTTCAACTTGTTGTATGTTCCAATAGGAAATCTTCCTTTCTTCAGATGAACCATCACATCATCACCAACTTCAAAAACATGATTTCTTCTAGAATTATCAGTATTATCCTTGTACTTTGATTACTTTGTTCTAAAATCAACTTTACTTCCTCATGCAAAGACTTCATAAAATCAGAAAACTCTTCTCTTGTAGCACTTCTCTTCTCTACACTACCAATATCCCTTCAATTTGATATCCCTTTAGGCTATATTCCAATAATGATCTATCAAAAAGTGTTTTTCATGTACTCCTATTCACATAATTATAATATACAAACTCAACTTGTGCTAATACCATCTCCTAATTACATGGCTTATCTCCAACTAAGAATCTCAAAAAATTACCCAAGCATCTATTCACAACCTCTATTTATCTATTTTTTTATGGATGGAATGTAGAACTAAACTTCAACTCAATACCCATCTTCTTGCATGAAAGTCTTCCAAAAATAGCCAACAAACTTAATGTCTCTATCAGAAATAATACTTCTAGGTAATCCATGCAATATAACAATATTTTTTAAGAAAATATCAGCAACATGCTCAACATCTAATGTCCTCTTACAAAGTATGAAATGGGTCATTTTAGAAAATCTATCCACCATAACAAATATAGAATCATATCCCTTCACTGTCTTAGGAAATCCAAGAACAAAATCAATACAGATGTCACATTAAGGTTTCTTAGGAATAGAAATAGGTGTATACAAACTAGTATGTTTAGTTACTCCTTTTGCAACTTGACAAACTCCACAACATCCTTATACATCTGAGGCCAATAATACTTATCCTTTAGAAAACTCAATGTCTTATCAATTAAAAAAATTCCAACCAATGCACCACTATTCTTTTCCTTAATCAAATTCAATCTCATAGAACTCTTAGGAATACACAATTGAATACCCTTAAACAACATACCGTCTTGAATGAAATACTCATCAAACTTACTTGGTTGTTTAGTCAAACTAGGTGACCTACACTCTCTCCACATCTAAGAAATATCAAGATTAGTATCATACAACTCCTTCATCTCATCAAAACCAATAATTTCAACCTTCATCTTGATCAGCAAAAATTGTCTTCTACTCAATGCATCTACAACTCGGTTAGTGAATCCACTCTTATGCTTAATTAGAAATATAAAATTCTACTTTCATATGTCTCTAATTTAACTTATCTTGACTTCCTAGTACTATAAAGCTTCATGATCAGTATACAACACAAACTTCTTAGGAATCAAATAATGTCTCCACTTCTTTGATGCTTGAACAATAGCATAAAACTCTTGATCATACATAGAATACTTCCTTTTAGCATCATTCAACTTCTCACTAAAGAAAGAAATAGGTTTACATTCTTGACTCAATACAGCTCCTATTGCACTACCACTTGCATCACATTTAACTTGAAATACCTTATTGAAATTAGGCAAAGCTAATATAGGTAACTCAATAACCTTTTGTTTCAAATTCTCAAATTTTTTATCAGCTCCATGTGTCCACTTGAATTCCTTTTTATCTCCTCTCATTATCTCAATCATAGCATTACAAATAGAAATAAAATTCCTTATAAAATTCCTATAAAAACTAGCCAAACCATGAAATGATCTTACCTCAGCTACATTCTCATGTGTAGGCCATTCCAAAACTACTTTAACCTTCTCAGGATCCATCTTCAAACCATCATCTAAAACCACAAATCACAAATACACAATCTCCTCTTGCATAAAAGAACACTTCTTCAAATTAATCATCAACTTTTCCTCCTTCAATCTATGAAATACTTGTCTAACATGCTCAATATTTTCTTCCTTAGTCTCATTAAATATCAAAATATCATCCAAATAAATAATCACAAACTTACCAAAAAACCTTTTGAGAAACTCATTCATCAACCTCATGAAATTATTAGGTGTATTAGTCAAACCAAATGGCATAACCAACTGTTCATACAAACCATGTTTTGTCTTAAAAGAAGACTTACATTCATCACCTTCTCTAATTTTGATATGATGATAACACTTTTCAAATCAAGCTTGGTAAAACACTTTTCTCCACTCAAATAATCCATTATGTCATCCATCTTTAGTATAGGAAACCTATATTTCACTATGATTTTGTTGATAGCTCTAGAATTAGTACAAATTCTCTATTCTTCATTCTTCTTAGGTGCTAATATAGTAGGTATAGCACATGGACTCAGACCTTCTCTAATCAAACCTTTCTATAAAAATTCATGTATTTGTCTATTAAGTTATTCATTCTCTATAGGTGTCAATCTATATGGTGCTTTATTCAAAAAACTAAATCCAAGAATTAGATCCATGCAATGACTTATACTTATTATTGGAGGTAAACCATCAAGTATATCCTTTGTAACAATATATTTTTACTCATCTTTGATCCATGAAACATGATATGGATTAGGATGCTCCAACCTCTACAACTGCAACTTTTTAACCAATTCTTCTTATGCCAAATTTGTAGAAATTCCACTATTAATGATCACCTTGCAACATTTTCCAACCATCTTACATTTAGTCTTGAAAAAAATTCTTTGTAGGATAGGTTCCTCATCACTTCCTTTATTACATAAGGTTCTTCTCACCATCAGATTTTATCTTGACTCGGGTCCACTTTGTGAACCATTAGTTCTCCTTGAACCAGAGTATCTTTTTTACCTTGCCCATTTTTAGAGGATCTACATTCAGAGGATATATGCCCTTCTTTACCATATCTGAAACAATTACCATGAAAACCACCTCTAAAAGAAGAATTGCCTCTTCCTTGGTAAGAGCCAATACCTCCTTGGTAAGAATCACCATCGTTCCACTTGGTCTTTCCTTTATCATCATTCTTTCATTCAAATTTGCCCTCGTCTTGCATAGAATTGTCAAATCTACCACCTTCTCCATAAGATCTACACTGCCTCTCTAGAATCTACCACATCTACCTCTTTGTTTTTGTTCATGCTTCTTTGTCAATATCTCCTCATCTTTCAAGGCATATTAATATGCTTCTTTCACACTTTCCAATTTGAAAAAACTTATCTCATCTTGAATCCCAGATCTCAATCCATTTATGTAACTTGCAATTTTCTCAACATCATCATGTACATGTCTAGATCTGATGTCCAATCTATAGAATTCCTTGGTATAATCCTTCACATTCATGTCCCTTTGTCTCAAATTTTGCACCTTTCTCAACAAGCCAACTTGGTAATTAGTAGGAAGGAACTTTTTGTTTACCTTGTTCACCATCTTTGGCCAAGTCCTAATCTTCTCCTTTCCTCTCCTTTTTCTATCAATTTGCAAATACTTCCACCATAGTGAGAAATGTCCCTTCAACCTAGTAAGTGAAATCTTCACCTTCATTTTATTAGTAATGTTTTCATAGTCAAAGAACTTCTCCATATCATAGATCTAATCTAGCACAACATTGGTATCCAATTTTCCATCATAAGGAACAACTTCTATAGGAGGTTTTTAATTTTCCCTAGACAACACTCTTAACAACCTTTCCTCATCTTGATCTTCTTCAGGTTTTGGATTAGGGTTTGGTATTTTTGCTTCATCATCACTCACATCATCAAGACGTACTCCTCACTTTTGGTTTGTCTCCACAGTATCTAATCTAGCTACAATTTGTCTTAATGTATCCAACATGACATTATCAGCATTTCCTCTACCTTGAACCATCTTTACAATCAGGTTCTTGCAAGATCCTAAACTCTGCAAGTTATAGGTCAAATTTGCAGATCTGTAACCCTAAAACCAAATTCACTTAGGTTTCTATATGATCCAATCTCCACTAGGATGAACATTTTCTTTGATACCAGTTGACATAGGGAGAATAGAGAACTAAGGCCAAATGCACACCCAACTATCCACACTACCTGTGAGAGTAGAAACAATGCAAAACAAACATAATAACAACCAACAGATGAGATAAAGGAGAGAAATTATTTCATAGATTCATCAAAATAATAGATACATGCCTAGTTGTAAGGCCTTTTGAGTTACAGCCAACATTACAGTTCAAATTTGAACCAAAAGGATTAAACTTTGTAATTTAGCTTTGCTTTTGTTCTTTATACTCTTCTTTTCTACTTTTTTTAAGATTCTACCAAATATCTCTTTAAATACATGCATGGCCACAAGTTATCCTATTAAAAAATAAAATAAAATAAACCCTTATATTAAATGGTGAAACAAACCATAAGTTGGCTCTCAGCAGATACCTATCACAAAATTAAATACAAAGGTTAGCTTCAACTAGAAACCGCACATAGGCAACTTGGCAAACAAAGGACCAAAAAAAATGTTGCAACTTGGTGAACTCAACAACACTCAGCAACACTCAACAACCAAAGGAACACAGAAATGCTCGACAAAAAAGCAACTCGGCAACCACTTGGAAACCAAAAGATAACTCGGCAACTCTTAGCAACCAAAGAAACTCAGCAACCACTCTAACTCAGAAACCAAAGGATAACTCAGCAATAATTGCAAACTCAAAAAAATAAAGAACTCAGCAATGCAAGACATTGCAACTTGACAGAAACTAAGAAACTCGATAAACATGTAGGATGGCAATGCAACCCAGGATGCTCCTATATCAAGTTGGGTTGGGTATCTTTCACATCAGAAAGGATTTTGGGGAAGCATAACTACTTCTTGGTATGATGGAAACACACTCCTACAATATGATTTAACCTTTTTTAATGTAAAGTGGGTGTCTAGAGATCATTACAAGGATGCTTCTCATGTTTTGAAAATTATGATTTCTCTATATTGACCATTGGTCTATTGTAGTGACATTTGTACTCTTATGTTAGCCAGTTGATAACTATTGTAAGACCTTTATTTCTTTGTAATTTAAGTTCTTGTTCATCTATTCTTCTTTTCATATATTGGTATCTTCAAAAAAATGGTCTAATTACCCTTATGTTCTTTTAATGATGTTCCTTGATAGTTTAGTTGAAATATATTTTTAGCTATTAGTCAGTGTGTTCGACTGTTTGTCAAAATTATTACTATTTTTGATGTAATATCTTGTTTTTGACAATTTTGGTCATGACATGGTCAAGGAAAGAGAATCTCTAGAGGATATGTCTAACCATACATCTTGATATGCCATAGAAAAAATGTCCAAATAAACTATAAGAAATGAATACCAATAGAAAAAGTATCAATATATTATGATTAGGTTGGCTTGCAAATACAAACATGTTGCATATCCATTGATGATATACAATTGTTACCGTGTCAAATACATTTACTTCCTCCATCAACCTATTTGTAATTAACCATCCCTCAAAATTAAGATACTCCATAGATCCTAGTTACTCAAGCTACCTCTACCCAATCCTTCTCCCCCTACACAAGAACCACTACCCTACCTATATATAGGATCATCAACCATATGTCATCTTATCTTATCATTAAATTTAAAGACAAAGAAAACATATTTCAAGAAGATAGGTTAGGATCCAAATCCACAAGTACATTCCCAAATAGATATAATGATCCATGAAAACATGTAATAGGGTGGATTGATCAACATTAAAAAAATGTTTCTTTAAGCATTGCATGTCATGAATTTTTATCATAAGACACCACTTGCCACCTTGGTCATTAAAAAGGAGGGCCTATATAGAGTAGACCAAACTTAAGAGAAATTCATTTGGAAACCTTTGAAAATTTTGTGAAGCTAGACATGGGATCTCAATGACACATAAACAATTTCATAAGGATCATATAAGATAATAAGCCAATTAGATTGATTGCAACCTAAAAAAACAACAAAAAATACAAATAAACATAAAATAAATTGAAATGAAATATTTGTATGTGATGTGATATTTCTAAGGAACCAAGGATACTCTTGCATCAGACAATACCCTAGGGGAATAGAAGTTGTTCTATATGAATATCTGATGGGATTCAAAATATGAATTTTTTGTTCATTCTTGACCCACATATACTCTTCATTAGAAGGAAAATGGTTGTATTGACTCTACAAATCCACAAACCTAGAAGAATACCCTCTATCATTAACTTATTCTCTTCTATTGATTCCACAACCTTGATTTTGATCAATCTCACTACACCAATTCCTTATTATAGTTTACTTCTACAATAAGAAACCACTTTCTTCTAAATCTTTTGATGTTTTTCTCCACCTCTTACATCATTCAATAACTTCTTGTTCTCTAATCCACTCACAAAATTATGTTTCTCAGCCACTACCCTTTCACCAATAACCAGTTGTAACATCATTATCTAGTTTTCACTCTAGTAGATTTAATTTCACCAGTTTGTATTCACTTATTAGATTCTTCAATAACTGTAAAACTTCATTAACATTTTCAGCCACCTTCTACAAATGAATCACCTTTTGATCAAAAGTAGTACAATATCCTAAGGTATAAGTTCTTATTATACACAAATTATCATCTATGTTTCCTTCTTGCTTCAAAGGCAGTAAAGTGCATTTCTTACTATCCTTGATGATCAAAACTAAATTCCTTCAAATATTATTAATAGAAGCAACAACATATTTCCAAGGTCTACCCAACAAAATATGGAAAGCACTCTTGTTAATCATGTCACACAATACCTCATCTCGATATGGTCCAATATTAAAATTAACTTTAACACTATTCTTGCATGTCTATAATCATCCAGAAATGGTCATCTAGACTGTGAGTCCCTTTTCTAGCATTTTTGCATAATTTATTCATTGCTTATTCTTGATCAAATCCTCAAAAATCTATTTATTCAATTATAATCTATGGTTTGACCTATTTAACCTAAGTCTCTTACTTAATTAAAAGAACATGCCCCCTTATAATTATAAAAGTCCCACTTCCCATTTATCCTATGTGTGCACACATAAAGCATTATTTTTATTTTGAAAATAAAATAAAAAGACATTTTTGTCTACACATGAATGCACAATTTTCTATGTGAGAAGAATCTTCTATTTTTAAAATAACTTTAATTCTCCTTCACACATTTCTTTCCCTCTCAACATTCAACTATTGATTGTGATTAGTGGAGATGTTTGTGCACATGGATCACCCAAGATGCATTATCCTCCCTTGATTGTGCCTCTTTTTCCTCTTAATCTCTACCGTCCATTTTTCTTCTAAAAGAAGGGTTCTCTCCTCATTCTCAAATATTGGACTTTCATGCTAACATTATGCTGTAAAATTTCTAGATTCTTTTGGAGCTTTAAAGACTTGGAGTATTCTTGCACTTTTCCATTTTATCTTAGAGATTATTCTACTTCAATTATGGCATTTTAGCTTAGTCTTTCTTTATGCTCATATTTTAGCTCACATAGCTTAATTAGTAAGGCTTGTAACTCTTCATATTTGATTACCTTAGCTTGCATCTTGCATTTCACTTGCATCATGATTTTCTTGGATGCTAGCACTCTTGCTCTCATCTTTGAATATCTCGTTCTATGGTGCACCTTTCAAGGGTTGCATAGTTTGGTTCATTTGAATGTTACCATACTATTATTTTGCACTTTTTTATGTCATATATAGAGAGCTATAATTCATCTCTTGAGATTCTCTCTTTCATGGGAATTCTTGAGAATAATGGTTTATAGAAGTGTGACACATTTTATGCACACAACATCCACCATATGATCATTGTGAATCCAACTTATTCCATAAGGATAAGGATGTTTGAGTCTCCTCAATCCTAACTTCTATACTATTTATTATGATATAAGGTTATCATTACTTACACCATCTGTGATAGCTTTACAAAATTTACCTCCTAATTTATAAATAGTTCAAAATAACTACCTTATTTACATAGGATCTAGTTCCTTCTTTATCAACATCAATATCACAAACATTAGAGATTCTCTCATATCATGTGCAACTTCTCTTTCAAAAAATTCACCTTTCTCTTCTTGTTCCTCATGTGCCACTATGTTCTATTTTACTTTCCTAGAATTAATCAGACATTGGAAAGCTCTATGTCTAACATTCCTACATTTGAAACAAGTACCTTCAAATTATCCATTACCTCTCAATGTTTCTTGGGTCTTTTGATAAGGCTCATCTTCAATCACAAGTTGATATTTTCCATTATCGACAATTATTTTATCCCTAACCCTATAGGTGGCTTGTCTTCTTCTTTCATAGAATACTGATAACCATCTTCAATTGTATTGATTCTAAAAATACTTAACTCATCTTGAATATTAATTCTTAAACCATCAACATACCTAGATACCTTTTCCTTAGATGACTCTACATGTCCAAGTCTAATTTTCATCTTCTTGTATTCCTATGTATACTCCTTAATTATCAAATCCCTTTACTTCAAATTATAAAATATCTTAAACAATTATAGTTCATAATCCTCTACTATAACCTTTGCCTTAAGTCTAGAAACCATAACTCTCCATCTAGTAACCTTAGGTTCTCCGTTATATTCCCTATCTTTCTACAATTATTTCCACCATAAGGTAACATAGCCCTTCAACATAATCTATGTGGATCTCTAACATTCTCAAGCTCAACTTAATCCTATAGTTCATTAATTGAATCTATCAATTTCTCGAGATGTAAAAAACCAAAAAGACATACAACATCAATTCTCACTCTTACCTATTTGTTCTATATCTTTCAACAATCTCTCTTCCTCTATAGGAATCTTAATTTTAGTTATATCAAGGCCTTTGACAACTTCCTCAAATTCATCTTCAGCCTCAGGTTTTCTCCTATCCCTATTCAAAGAATTTTGGATCTCATCCCTTACACGATTTTTCAAATCCTCTATCATTTGTTCTAATCTTCCAAGATTCATCATTTTAGGTGACATGTTTACAAGGATGTCAATCTTTAATCTCTTGAGGTTCAATGATTTGGTTCTAGGTGTTGATTTGCCTAATATGACCTAATAATATACAAAAACTACCAATATACCTCAAGAGAATAGGTATATTTGGTAACTAAGAAACTATCAACCAACCAATCTTGTGTAACCCTTGATAATTGTATGTCAAATCCAATATTTTGTCACCCCACACCTAGGTTCTCAATTATGATCTCCAATTCACCCAAGAAGGCAATGCTTCTCTAGCCACCTTGCAATAACCTTTAGCTGATGTAGATAAGATTTTTGACTTATTCCACTCCACAAAAAAAGGCATGTAAGTTAGAGGCTAGACTCCAAGTGCTTGTTCTTCTCTATTGTAAAATTGTGCTATAATACCACTTAACACAATCAAGGAAAGAGAACCTTCAAAATAGATGTACGTCCTTGTAGCTTGATACTCCACAATAAATACCCAAAAAGCTATAAGAAATGAATATCACTATATTATTATTAGTTTTTCTTGTAAATGTAGATATTACATCACCTTTATTGATATACAATTGGTAACAAGCCAAATACATTTAATTTTTCCATTAACCTATTTTTGGTCATCTTGCACCCAAGCAATACGGTATGGATGCAGGTGTTTCTATCTCTTTAGCTTCAACTTGGTGACCATAGTTTCTAACACTAGATTGTTAGTACTTCCACCATCAATAATCACATCATATCACTTATCTTCACATTTGCACCTTGTGTTAAACAAGGTCCTTCTTTGATCAAGTTCATTCTCACCACTCAGTAGAACTCTTTTGCTAACTAGGACTTTTCCTCTTTTAACATCTTCAAAATGTGAGGATCTAGCATCTTCATCAACATGTGCAACTCTAGCCTAGCCTTCTATTCTTCCATTTGTGCTTCCTTGGTTTTGGGTACATTCAAATGCTTTATGCCCTTCTTCTATGTAGCAAAAACATTTCCCACATAAGCCTCCTCTTCTAGATCCTTTTCCTCTGCCTCTTCATCTTTGATCTCTATTGTTCTAATCATGAAAACTATTGGAATTGTTTCCTCTTTGGTTCTGACTACTAGTTCCAACCTCATCCTTTTTCTTCAAATCATCATTATGGCCACCATAAGATCATCTGCCAGATCTTCCGCCATGACCTCTTCTACTATTTTTGTTCTCAAACTTCTTGCTCAATTTCTCCTCAACTTTTAGGGAGAATTGGTATGCCTCCTCAATACTGTTCATTTGAACCAGACTCAACTCATCCTGAATCCTTGGCCTTAACCCATAAAGACAATAGGCCACATCCTCCTTATCAACTTTGAAATGGCTAATTCTAATGAGAAATTGGTAGAACTCTTCAGTACACTCTTGAACAAATTTTCCCACTTGCTTTAACCCTTTCCTTTTCTTCAATAGATCAAGCTCATAATCCAAGAGAATGAATTGTCACTTTAGTTTAGCTACCATCAATTCCTATCTAGTGATTTCTTCCTTTCCCTTTCTATTCGCTCCAACTGAACCTCTTGCCACTAGATCTTCACATGTCCCTTCAATTTTTCCTTTGCAAAATTGACACTAATAGGATCTTCAATATCTTAATACTCAAAGTACTCCTTCAGTTCATTGATCCAATCAATTAGCTCCTCTGGATTAAGATTTCCCAAAAATGTGGGAACTTTAAACTTAGGTCTTTTTCCAATCTTGGAGATGGCCCTAAAAAGCCTCTATTCCTCTAGGTTTAGAAATACCTCTAATCTAGCATTTTCTTCTACTTCGTCCTCATCCTCACTTTCATCTCTTATGAGAAGATTTCTTCCTCTATGCATTTGTTCTTCCAATGCTTGCATTTGTCTTTGGAGGGCTCAAAAAACCTCAGGTGTAACACCTATAGCTCTTCCACCACGCTCTCTTTGTGGAGGCATTTTTGCACTTCCATTGAATAATGCAAACTACCTAATAGTTGGCAATCTATACACACACTCAATAACTCTAACTCTAATACCACTTGATGAAGGGTGATCCCCTTAAAACCATAAACTCGTAGCAGAAACAAAGAAACAATAGCAAATGAAAGAAGAAAGTGTGGACTTCTTATTTGCACCGCAAATGCAGAATTACAAAATTCATAATTATAATATGCTAACCCACATTGGCCCCTTTATTACAATAATTTGCAAGACAAGTTGTGAACTTTCACCTAGAGTTGTCCTAGACAATGTTTAGGCCTTTGTTAATTAGGCAATTTTATGTTGCCTAAGAAGGTTCTAAATATTAAAACTTGATACCTAGGGCTGACGGACCCTAACAATTAATCCAAAGTCAACCAAATACATCTTTGACAATTATTTTAGATATTTTAGGTAGCCCAACTTTGAAAGGCCATAACTCTTGAACTGTTTCTTTGATTAGCTATTATAACCACTTTTCAAAAATGCCAACTCCTAATCTATAGCCCTTGAAATGGTGCTAGCACCCTTCAGTCAAGTTTTTAGACCTCATCCGAGCACTCTAAGGCCTCCAACAGTGAGCCTAAAGATTTTTCTGCAAATTTTTTCACCAAAAATTTGTAATAACTTCTCGGATACATATGCTTGAGCAATGAGATTTTTATAGTAGGCTTACAACTCTAAAATGAACCTTCCTGTAGAAAATGAGAACATTCTAAGCTCATATGAAAAACTTACTAAAAATAGAAAGTTTCCATAAATAGTAACCACCCTATCTACTAGTCCTTATTAATATAGAAAAGACTAAAAATAAAATATTTTTGGGTGATGCAAGATTTCTCTTACACCCAGGATTGTCCTACATCACATTTAGAGGTTGTGTTACAACATTGAAGATATAGTGGATGTTGAGCATTAGAGGCTTCAAGTGTCAAGTAAAAAGTTTTGGACATAGTTGTTTGTAATGGTAAAAACTCTTACGTAAACCATTTTTGGGCTAACTTAAGGATTGTTTTATGATTCTAGAAGATAAGAACACATCTACATTAAGAATCCCTATGTAGTACATGCAACCAATGAGATTAAGGAATGAATTAAGTAGGAAAATGGGTGAATCACAATTGTTGATTCCTACCTAACCTTAGGTCACCTAAGTCTTCTTAAGGAAGAAAAACCCTAAAGAGTTTGTAATATGCTGATGAGAAGAGAAGGGTGAATGCTAAGTACAAAGAGAGCATTCATGGTGGCTAAGAAGGTAACGATCATGTTTTGAATTGTAGAATCAGTTAGAGAGAATAGAGGAAAGCAAAGAGAGGAAAGAAGTGATACATCTAGTAAGGAGGATCAAGTATACATCAGGAAAGATGAGATTTGATATCTAGCAAAGATGTGCTAACTAAAGGATCAAGGCTAAAACATTTTAATAGGTGACTCAATAAAAATCCCCCAACCATGTAGTCCTAGCAAGATTATGTAAATCCTTTAACAAGGTGGTTACTTTATCGTATGTTGAAGTACTCTAACTAGGCACACTTTTAGAAGGATTTTGAAATCCTTTAATAGAGTAAGACCTAACAGTCTTTGTAATCCTTGAATAGGGTAGACCTTTCACAAGGTAGATCATAGTTTATGGTCAAACTTATTGTAACCTTAATTGGCTACACTTTACAATTGTAGTGGTGGAGATTTGTGGGTTTCAACCCCACCCCAATTTTACCTTTTCATTGGAAGGTTTCTGGGTAACCAAATATCTTGTGTCATATATGTTAATTATTTCATGTTATGGATGAACATATTTAGTTTGGTATTTCAGTTTATATGCAAATTGTGAGATGAATGTGTGGTGAATGTTTTTGTGGTTAAAATTTTAAAGTGATGATTCACCCCCCTCTTAGAGTTTACTTTCCCTATTGTTATTTCCAACAACTATTATTAGAGCCTTATTCTTTGCAAAGGAAAATTTTGTAGCTTTGATGAAAGATCTTGAAAATGGAAGTTTACAAGTTGGGAAAAGTTATTAAGAACTAGAAGATTGAAATCTAGCTTGCCCTACATCAACTCAATGAAGCAAGAGATGAGTTGAACTGCTTATTAAAAAGAAGTAAATAGATAGCTATTGAGGTAAATGACACACATTACCAAGAGTAAGACACTACTAAATTGTTTATAGATGGAAACTCAAGTGAGTTTGATGCAGCAGTTGCAGATCTGATGGAAAAGAGTGGTGCCCTAACTAAAAAGGTCAAAAATCTTAAACTAGAACAAGAAGTCCAATTAGTATTTCTATACCAAGAAAAAAATGAAAGTTGAGGAAGAAAAATTCATGTTTGAAGATGACAAAAGGACACTAATCATTAGACCAGAAGAGAGAAGACATCAGAAGTACAAAGGATTTCTAACATGCAACTAGAAACAATGAATCAAGTGATGATTTCCAATTATGAATTTAATGGAGAGGAAATTGAGATCACAACCCTAAAGTTACATAATGAATAACTGAGGAATGAACTGAGAAGATTTAAAAAAATCTAAAATTTTCAACAAACCTAGTGAATCCATCAAATACTTTGAGAAATTGATGATATCTCATAGATCTAACAATAATAATACTAGATTGGGATGCAAATTAGAACCCTAAGTAGAAATTCAAGGGGTACTATCATAAGTGCAACAAGCAAGAACATCAAGCACATGAATGTAAGACCAAGACTTTGAGCACACAAAGGTCTGAAGGATATTGTCACAATTGTTAGGAGTATGGACATAAAGCATATGAATGCGGATCTAATGCCAACTGGACATCAAACAAGTAGACAAAGGTGCAACCTAATGCAAAATCCTACAATTGGGATTATAATACAAGGTACAGTTGTCACTATTTTCAAGAGTATGGACATGTTCCTAAAAAAATGCATTAGAACACATTTTAGAAGTGATTACAGTAGATGGTTGAGTCAAACTACATGCTTTAGCTATTTGAAGATTGGTCATATCAGCTAAAACTATCCAACAAGGTTCAAGGCACCTAGCATTGAATTCAACAAAGGAAAAGAGAAGGTTGATGTTGAGAAAGTCAAACTATAGATGAACAAGACATGGAAGAAAAAGGAAAAGTGTAGCACATCAAGTTCAGATGAGGTCACTTCATCCAATGGATCATGTGATCAGATCACCCCCAACTAGGAAATCAAATGATATATGGGATTGATATCTCAATGATCTATTTTACATCAATTCCAAGAATATAAGTTCTAAAAAGGTTATCTATGCATGAATTAAGATGAAATGTATTAGTTATAACCTAGAAGAAATCTATAAGTTTTGTTAGTTTTCATGTTGTTGTTGAGCATGAAAAAATTCATAGTTATTGTTGAGTGAAAATGAAATTTTAATTGATGGCGAGCTATTAAGGGTGATAGTATTGGCCAAGCTTTTTGTGGTTGCCAAGAATAGTAGAAATTATGTGTAAGCTGAGTGAGATGAAATTGCTATGATATCCAATCTTACAAATGTATAAGCAACTCAACATTTTTTGTTAAGTTTTAAGGGTTATATAGTCAATTTTTAACTCATTTGCATTCATTTGAGATCAAAGAGAGCATGAAGAGAATAAGGAAAACTAAGGAGAAATATTCAAACATTTGTGAACTAGATTCAACTACTACTCATCACCAATCATTAGTTTCATAAGGTATTTATCGTTATTCAAGCTACAATGTCTGAGTTATCACAAACCCTAGTTATTTAAAATGGTGCCTAGCTCTTCTACTATTGTTAGGTAGGAAGGAAAAGAAGTTCCAAATTTTAATTAATAAGTAATGAAATTAGACAACCACCCTTCTAAGCTATTCTTGAGATAGTATATAAGGAAAATTCTTTTGGTGCATTATCACTGATACTACCACAAGTTTTAATGATATGGGATATTAGATGTGTTAGAAATAGAGATTACTAAGAGAGGGGTGAATCAATAATCTAAAAACTTTAGTCACCAAATAGATATTATTACTTACTTTAAACCATGCATAACAAAGCAATAAAGTAATGCTAAACAGTAACAATAACAATGCACAAAGATAACTCATAACACCATTTTTTTTAACTAGGGAAACCCTGGCCAAGGGAAAACCCCAATGGGGATGATACCCACTAAATAATATATTGATACATAAGTTCCTTGTTAGAGGATGGACCCTATTAGGAGTCAGTGAGAAATTTTAGTATAAGTAGTCCCTATTAGGAGACTTTGAATCATTGTTAGAAGTTGTAGTGTAATGTATGTAAGAAGACCCCACTACCCAAACATGCAATTTCAACTACAAGAAGAGTTCACTACTCAAACAAGTAATTTACTATTATTTGTCTTCCTTTTCTAATCTCTAATCTTCAGCTTGATCTCAGATCACTAGATAGTTCATACAAAATTTCACATATATCACTTTTCCAAAAGTTCACTCACTTCGCAATCTTAGAAGATAGCACTAATACACAAAGAATTGCACTTATAACCACACTCCTTATTGCAAGAATTCCTTTGCATAAATACCATGCCTTTACATAAATTACTTCTAGGTTGGCTAAGACCACAATTCACTTTTCCAAGTTAGAGTAAACATCTAGGATGTTGGCCCTAATTGGACAAGTAATTGTTTGGCAACAATTCTTTCCTTCAAGTCCATTGTCCTACTTCATCAAAATATAATTAACTCTATTCCATATAGTGTATACAAATTTCCAAGGTTATACACATCATCACCAACATGTATACTATCTCCATGTAACTTAGTTTGTCATAATATGACATCTGCAACATGTTATAAACAAAACAATAATTTGTTGCAAACCAAATTCTATACTTAGACAATTTTCTAATTACCAAAGACTAAGTATCTTTATTTTCGAGGTTTTTTGCCAACATGTACATCATGTGTTTCTATAAATGATAAAAATTACATATCACAATTAGCCAATTGTCAACAATCTCCCCCTTTGGCATTGATGGCAACAGAATAGGGAAAATTGGCTAAGTGACAAAAATAAAAGTAACTAACACCTTGCATCTGATTACAACTTGTTCAACTTTACATATATGCTCCCCCTTTACAATATACTTTACACTTTTACAATCTCCACATGTATCTCTCCCAACAATGACATGTATACAATTTTCAAATGAAGCTCTCCCCCTTTGATATCAATGACAAAGGTCAAAATGTCAAGATTCAATCCAAAACTGTGAAAATTGTTGAAATTGTTGTCTTCCCTTATGATGATATTATCTTCATACAATCATCAAAAATATTCTTCAAGCTATTGATAACTTTGGTCCATGTCTCTTTTGTAGACTCTGTTGATGCGAGAATTGCACATAATGCATATGATGCAATTTCAATTACATTGATATCTAAATACAAAAAGTTTGTATATGTCTCCTTGGCCTTGACATATTCCTCTAGCTACTTCTCCACAAAAGATAACTTTAGAGAAATGGATTCTCTAAAATTAGATATTCTCTTCAAGATCTTCTCTTTTCAAAGTTCTAGTTTCCTAATATTGCTATAAACACTAACAACTTGACTCTCAATATCATTTACTTTGCTAGATGGATGTTGGATTAGGCTAGATTGAGCCTCTAGCTCATTCATATTTGCCTCTATCTAATTTTCCAAGTCTTTAGTTAGTTTGTATGATAAGATACACTTAACATACAAAGCTTTCCCTTCCTACTAACATTCTGAAGTTCTTTTATGCATAGATCAAGATTGACTAAGTCATTCTTGATGTTCTGGAAGATGGTGCTAAATAGATTAACATCATGGGAAATTTGAGCCTTCGCCTCTGCAACATTCAGAAAATTAGTCAACTCTTCATTGAAAGACTTTAGCACTACTTGTGCTCTCTATTTGGGATTTGACTTAGTATGTTGTATTGTCAAAGTACTGTGTAGTTTTTCAATCACTTCCATTAATGATCTTTTTAAACTCTTAACTATCTTATTCTTCTATAAAATTTTAGATAAGGATGAAATCAAATCAGTTTGATCATACTCGTCAATAGCCAAACTAGCAAGAGAGAGTGGAGTAGATGAACTAGATGGTTTAGTCTCATCCTCCCTCTATTTCTTTGTTGCTTCTTTAGTTTTCATCTCTTCTTCTTGTTTCCTTTCCTTTTTCTCTCTTTCTTTCTTCTCTTATGATCTTTTCCTCTCTTCTTCCTCTATTTTCTTTTTATTTTCTTCTTCTACAATCCTTCTCGTATCTTCATTTTTCTTTCTTTTTCTATCTTCCTCAAGAAATTGTTGCTTGGCTTCCTCTATCTTCTACTTTTCAACTTCTAGTAGCCTCTTTTCTTCCTCAATTTGTTTCAACTTTTCCTCAACATCCTTGGTGTTCAATAAATTTGGTTTGGATCCATCAAATGGATTGGTATCATCAATGTTAAGAGTAACATTGGTTTGATCAATCTTCATAGTGTCACCACTGACTGAAACTTTTGAGGCTCTAGGAGTTGGAGGAGATGTTGCCTATGACTTTGACAACATCTTACTGATAGTTGTTGTAGTCTATTTTCTCAATTTATCTTTCTCACCAACCATAAATAAGAATGGCCTCAACTTATTCCTCAAGTATGGTGTGAGATTATTCAACAATCTCTTAATTTCATCTTCATCATCAATCTTGCAAATTCTCCTTAGCATAGACTTCCAAAGTTCAAGGTCTTCTTCTCTTGTAGGAGTCTTCTTCTCTATGAGTCTCTCATAGACTTTCTAGTTCACGACTCCTTTGATATCCTTCATACTAAGATCATTTACAATTTTATATATATATATATATATATATATATATATATATATATATATATATATATATATATATATATATATATATATATATATATATATATATATATATATATATATATATATCAATTTGATCATTTTCAAAGTTATTATATAGATCATAAAACTTGTTCATCTAAACAAGGTTTCCATCATTTGGAATTATTATGTTTATCTTCTCAATCTTTGGCTTCCAAGGTTATTGCGCTTTTCCTGCTACTTGTTTAGGTGGAGTTACCTTTTATGTTTGTTTGGTTTCCTATTCCTCAACTTCTTCATCACTTGACTCAATTGTCAATAATGTTTGTTGCCTCTTATAAGGTCTTGTAGCCATTTTTTTTACTCTCTTTGTCTTTGTAGACACTGCTTCAACTAATCTTTCTAATTTTCTCTTATGTTCACTGGGCTAAACATCGGACACTATCGCATATGGAATGCTCTGTCCTAAAGTTGTCTTAGCAACTAAAACTAACAAGGGTTGTATGTTTAGTACACCTTTTTTCATTGTTTATCTCACAGCCACAGATTCACTCTTTATCATTATGGCCTTAGATAGTGCCTTCTTCATGATTGACTCAACCTTCTTGTGAGATACCTTCTCTAAGGTTGCTTGATGAGAATGCTAAATGATCTCATCAAATGTGCCAAATTTGTACTCTACTTTATCTTTATTTGAATTCAACAAAAAACCAATGTAACCAGTTACAATATCATTACTCAGCTCATAGCTCAAGGGATCAAGAAATATCTCTTGAGGTTTCACTGCTTGAATGTAAGCTTGATCTATATCAACTAGATTGTATATGTCCTCATTGAATCTATCCACAATTACAAGTGAAATCGTAAATCTCTGTTTCATCATTTTGAAAGGTTTTCACTATTAAGTTTCCACTATCTAATATCTTGTCTAAAGGGTGCCTTCTACATACTTTTGTACTCTTTTCCATAGTGCATCTATCACTACTCATTATATATGTTACTAATATGTAAGGGAATCTCTTCAATACATGAAAGAATGTGTGATTTATCAATAATTTGAATCTAAATACACCATCCTTTTTCCTCTTAATCTTTTCAAGGTTATCTAAGAGTTGCATCCTCAGTATTTCAATCAGATTTACTTTCTCTTTCTCTACACATATCTTGTTAGCTACATATATAAATCCTATTGAAAGTTCATCCATCTTAGAACTTGCACAAACTAAATAAGCAATAATTCTACTAAGAAATCTCACATCATCTTGCTTGATGGAGCTGATAACCATAGCCTTTCCATTATATACTACCTTGGTGTAACTTTCCACTTTCTTCTTTACCAATTTCTCATCTATGGGTACACTTCCTTGTTTGTTAAGACCAATTACCTCATGTATAAGGTTGGCAAAAATGTCTACTACATTGTCTTGCATCCACAATTTTCCATCATGTATCCTACTCAATATGATTTGAGTCCATGCATCTATATCTAACTTTTTCTTTTGAGATATATGTTCCTTTCACGCATGCTTCATTAAGTTCTTATCAAAGTTCACTCATAATGTTTCTTTGTTCTTCATTGTTCCTGCTAGTTTCAGAGTTCCTTTCCTAGTTCCTTCTATCATTCCTTCTATTTCTGAAGTTTCTTCCATTGTTCCTTCTGTCTCCAAAGTTTTTGTCCATTCTGTAGTACTTTTCTATGTTTCTAAAGTTGTTGCATAACTAGCATATAGGTGCTTTACTTCTAGGATTCTATTGATAATCAATTCCATGAAAATTCTGAGCAATGTGTCCTAAGTTGTTACACTTATAACACACAATCTATCTTTTATCTTCATAAGATCTTCTTTCTCTCGATGTCCTTTCATTAGATCTTCTTCTATCTGCAGGGTTAATATTTCTAGATAGTCTACTATTTATTCAATCATTATCATGCTTAGGTTTCCTACAAACAGTTGCATTATGACCCATACCATGATAATTATGATAATAAAATTCCTTAACATGATTAAATGACTTATTAGTACAATCTTTTTTCATATGACCTATTTCATTACATAAAAAGAACTTACCTCTAAATTCATACCTGGTTGTCATGGGAGTCTCCACTTGCTTTGGTTCATCCAAGATTTCAACTCCATTGATTTACTCAATTTCTTTAGGTTTCTCAAAAGATTGACTGGATTCAATATCATCATTAGATTTGTCTTTTTCTTTTGAATCTAATCTAATCTCAAGTTTCTTTACAGACATGTTAATTAGATAACCAAGACTAGTCTTGTCATAAGAAAGTCTCTATATAGACATCGAATCATCAAGTTTTTCTCTGCTAGAATAAAGCTTCTCAAGTTGTTGTTTGCACTGTGCCAATTCACCTTTCACAATAGCATTGTACTTATGGAGTTCTTCATGATCTTCTTTCAATTTTTCAAACTCAAATGTTTTCTTTGCCAGACTTGCTCTCAGATATACATTTTTAGTCTTCAAATCAAATTCAACTTTGCTAGGATCATTTCTTAAAGTCAACTTCAGATTAGTAATCTTCAACTCATGCTTCAATATCTAGTAATCTATCTTTAACTTTGAATAGTCATCATCAGTAGTTCTAGATTTAGTAGATTTAGGCTTGGATTTTAGATGATCCATCTTTTCCTTCAACTAACCAATGTATACTTTGGAGTCTTCATATCTGTCCTTTAGCTTATCTCTTTCTTCAGTAAGGAGATCAATTTGTTCAAGAGCTTCTCCAAGGTTATTCATCAATTGTTCCATTTTCATAGGGATATTACTTAATTTGTTAAGCCTCTTCAAATTAACTGTGCTCTGATACTAATTGTTAGAAATAGGGATTACTAGAAGGGGGGGGTGGGGTGTGAATCAGTAATCTACAAACTTTAGTCACCAACTGGATATTATTACTTACTTTAAACCATGCATAAAAAAGAAATAAAGTAATGTTGAACAGTAACAACAATAATGCACAAAGATAACTCATAACACCATATTTTGTTAACTAGGAAAACCCTGGCCAAGGCAAAACCCTAGTGGGGATGATATCCACTAGATAATATACTAATATATAAGTTCCTTGTTAGAGGATGGACCTTATTAGGAGTCAATGAGAAAATTCAGCATAAGTAGTCCCTATTAAGAGACTTTGAATCACTGTTAAGAGTTGTAGTGTAATGTATGCAAGAAGACCCCACTGCCCAAACATGCAATTTCAACTACAAGAAGAGCTCATTGCTCAAACAAGTAATTTACTATTACTTGTCTTCCTTTTCTAATCTCTAATCTTTAGCTCGATCTCAAATCACCAAATAGTTCATACAAAACTTTGCATATATCGCTTTCACAAAAGTTCGCTCCTTTGCAATCTTACAAGATAGTACTAATACACCAAGATTGCACTTACAATCACACTCCTTATCGCAAGAAGTCCTTTGCATAAATACCATGCATCTACATAAATTACTGCCAATTCAGCTAAGATCACAATTTACTTTTCCAAGTTAGAATAAACATCTGGGATGTCAGCCCTAATTTGACAAGTAATTGTTTTGCAAAAAAAAAAAATCTTTCCTTCAATTCCGTTGTCCTACTTCATCAAAACATGATTAACTCTATTTTGTATTGTTCGTACAAACTTCTAAGGTTATACACATCATCACCAACATGTATACTATCTCCATGTAACTTCTCTTGTCATAATATGACATCTATAACATGCAATACACTATTGTAAACGAAATTCTATACTTAGACAATTTTTTGATTACCAAACACTAAATATATTTATCTCTAAGGTCACCTGTCAGCATGTGTATCATGTATTACCATAAATGACAATAATTACATATCATAATTAGCCAATTGTCAAAAAGATGTTGTTACACTTGTAAAGTTGGAAGTATTGGAGACATGGAAATTAGAGATTTGTATGAAAATTTGTGTGTAGATGGAGTATTGAAGGAGGAAAACAAAATCATAGAGAGAAAAAGGGTTAAACCATGCCCTAGATTTTCCAAATGTATTCAAAATGAAATGGATTAAGATAGTACTTAGTGAAATACATGATCACTCTGTATGGTTGGAAAATGATCCGATCAAGATCACAAAAAGGACCATTCATCGAGTAATAGGGTATCCTACCCTAAACAGACCCAAGACCATGCAAAGTGATGCTAAGGAGATAATAGAGAAGAATACAGGGGTATTATAGAAAAAAAGAGGAATGACTATAGACAAAATTGTTGATCCCTTAATTGCATTTGCAGTGAGAATAATTTCTCACAAGTTCTTTCAATCTAGTAGATTGAATTGTGTGAACAGTGTGTCTTGTATGGCAGTGGAATTTAGGCTACAAGATAGTGAAGAAGGACCACACTTATGACCTTGTCGAGTTGTAACTCCAACAATTATTAGAAAAATTGGAGGCCATAAGAAAGACAAAGTGCACAATGCAAATTTGGTTCACTACTAGTTTGTGTATTTGTTTATGTGCAGAACACATTTCCTTCATTTGGTAAAGTTTCTTGGAAGACCAACAGGTCTATTACAATTCAGATTGGAGAATCCATAGAAGAACTTGGGGATAAATTTGATTCAGTAATGACAAATTATTTTGAGGACTTTAAGAAGTCTAGGAAACAGAGACTGGGATTCCATGATCACTAATGGAGAAATATTATAATGATGTGTGCTTTCTATTTGATGTTGATCATACATATGTACAAGCAGCTATTCCAAGGGTCAGATCGCTCAAGTTGTCACCTTATGAAATCAATGTGGATGAGGCATCTGTAGCCATCACAACTTTACTGGTAGAAGAAATAAACAAGAGTGAAACCTCATTTGGAAATTATGAGGAAGCCAAGTCAAGAATCAAAATTGACTTAAAGATAGCTTCTATGGTAAGAAAGAAAAACAAGCTTGTGAAGAAGCTTAAGAAAAGATTTGGTGAAGGGGAAGAAGAAGATGATGATGATGAGGATGATGAAGAAGATCAACTAGCCCAAGCCCCACTTGCACTTACACAAGATCAAGAAGAGGACCAAGAAGAAGTAGAACATGATGAAGGTGTCGAAGAAGAAGAAGCCAAGGAAGCACCTAAACCAATAGAAAAGAACAAGAGGAAAGCTAAGGAGCCAATACTGAGTAAACCAAAGAAAGTTGTGAAACCTACACAATAGAAGCTAGTAGTACCTGTTACTAGGGCTACTACAAGGGAAACTACAAAGAAGACACAAGAAGTTGAGAAGCCTAAAGGAAAAAGAGCTATTGTTGTTACAAAGGAGGACGAGCCTCAAAAGAGATAGAGGAGAAAGTATGTAGCTCTAGCTGATTCAGATGAGGAGATGATAGAAGCAAATGAGAACAGTCAATTCCAAGTGGTAAGCCACAGTCTCTCTTCTGATTTAGACAACTTGTGTGACAACATCAAGAATAATGCAGATTTATCAAGGTTCACACATGTTGAGTTTGATAAAATTGGAAAGTTAGACATCAATAAGGTGGAAAAGTCTATATATGAGATGATGGCCACATTTAAGACCACTCCTATTGAGATTTCCAACTCATTACCCAAAATTCTATATGACAGAGTTAAGCAAAAGTGACAATACAATTTAACAACTGAAAGATAAACAAGGGAGACTATTCTAGCAAGAGTAATGCTAGATTTGGATAAGTCAACAATGATTAAGGACATAAAAAAATATAAGGGGAGATTTGCTCCAAAATATAGAGTTTTCAATATTTTACAAAATAATATTGAGGAGGTTGTCAAACAAAACACCCAGATATGGAAAGTCATTTATGGGTTGACAACAAGGCAAGCGAATAAGAACCTAAGGAAATCAGTGAAGAGAAAGATGATCAAGAGGTAGTAGAGACTGCTAAGGATGTATCTGTCAATGATGGACATGAGGGAGGCACAGAGAAGGAAGTAGATGAAGAGGCTACAATTGAAGTTGAGAAATAGGATGAACAGAATGTATGTGAGGTACATATGCCGAGTGCCAATCCCCCTCATGTGGACCAAGAAAGCCTTACTCACAATTGAGAAGGATGGAACAGGAAATAGACTAGGTCAAGAAATAAGTCCTAGAACCATATCATAGATAAAAGGTGAAGAAGAGAACAAAGAGGAGAAGGATAAGATAGAAGATTCAATTTTGACTATGAAACCAAAGGAACAAATAACAATTTAGACATTGGTTACCCTACCAATCTCTACATCCCCTATTCCTAGTCGAACTCTTCATAGGCCGAGTGTAGATGCTACATCATTGCAATCATCAAGCCCTAGTCCTGATACATCTAAGATTGGAGAAGGCACATCTTATGGATATGTCAACTTAAATGAGGTGATTGAACTTCTAAAGTTTGATCTTACAAAAATCACCATAGAAGAAATGAGTATATTGGAAGAAGCTCTAGCTAAAAAGAAGCACTAAGAGTTACTCAGAAGGGAGCATAAGCAAAGACAAGTTCTACATGACATCAAAGAAAAATAAATTATGCATTTAGCCTTCCAGCACCTAATGAGGAAAAACCTATTATTGAGCAATTGGTGAATATAGTTGATAAGATCAGTGATGCAGACCTGGATACAAATACTAAACTTCTAGAATGGTCTGAGAAAAAGTTTCAAACAAAGGTCAATGAAAAGATTTCTAGCGTCATTGCACTATGATAGGTTGACTTAGCAACCAAGATGGAGAGTGTAAAGGTGGTGTTAGAGAATATATTTTCTCTCTACACAAAACTTTGTGATGTGAATTTATTCACACAAGGAGTTTAGAGGTCCACTGACCAGCTACAAGGAGACCTAAAAACAATAAGTAACATTCTTAATTTGTCTCTTGGTGAGAGCCAAGCTCATTTTCAAAGATTGTTATCCACTCAAGGTCAGCTACTTGTATTACATGCACAAGATGCAAGCATTTAGGCTACCTTGATAAGTATTCAATCCATGTTGACCCCACACATGGAGGTGTTACACAAGGAACTAGCTTTCACTAAAACATTGATGAAGAAATATTCTCATATTTCTACTCATGATGGCTTACTAGACCTTGCTACCGAGCTAGATGTTCAATTTCGATCTCTAGAGGTAGCGTGCAACAATTGGGATGTAAGACTCAAGATTATAATGGAGGTCCACAAAACATTTTTGGACAAACACATTGTTATTGTACCACCCATGACATAAGTGTCAAAAAAGGGGGATATTGAAAAAAAGGGGGATTTAGACAAAAAGGAGAGAATACATAAAGGGGGAGTAAATATAGAAACAAAGGAAGACATAAATTTAGAAAATTTACTCAATAGAAGTATCAGATTCAAATACAGCACAAAACAATCAACTCAGGGGGAGTTATGAAGTTTTGAGGTATGACTGATAAGTCATCAATTTTTGCAAAATTTTGACAATTTGAAATTCAGTATGTGATTCAAGTAAAGAATATAGATTATTTGGGTTATGCTCATAAGTTATGTATGCATGACAAAGTGTTTTTGCCATTCATGTCAGTGTTTTTGCCAATCATGTCAAAGGGGGAGATTATTGATCTCATTTTGGTTTTGACATATGAGTGGAAATACACTTAAGTCATTACTTAACAATACTTAGTGCATGACGAGAAAGTAGTGTATGTCAAGCATAAGATGTCAGATAATGCATGTTGATAAAAATATATGGTATGTGACGAGTAGACAATTAGTTTTGAGTCACTCCAATGACAAGCAAGCTAATACATGTCACATGATTCAGATGTTTAGTGAACAGTGGATGTCGAGTCATTCAAAGGTAGTGTTACAACATTGAAGATATAGTGGATACCGAGCATCAGAGGCTTCAAGTGTCCAATAAACAATTTTGGACATAGTTGTTTGTAATGGTACAAACTCCTATGTAAACCATTTTTGGGCTAACTTAAGGATTGTTTTACGATTCTAGAAGATAAGAGCGAATCTACATTGACGATCCATATGCAATACATGCAACCAATTAGATTAAGAGATGAATTAAGAAACAAAATGGGTGAATCACAATCACTGGTTCCTACCTAACCTTAGGTCACTTAAGTCTTCTTAAGGAGGGAAAACCCTAAAGAGTTTGTAATACATGGATGAGAAGAGAAGGGTCAATGCTAAGTATAGAGAGAGCATTCATGGTGACTAAGAAGGTTATGATCATGCTATGAACTATACAATTAGTTAGAGAGAATAGAGGAAAGCAGAGAGAGGACAAAAGTGATACATATGATCAAGAGGATCAAGTATACATTAGGAAAAAGGAGATTTGATATCTAGCAGAGAGGTGGTAACCGAAGGATCAAGGCTGAAATATTTTAAAAGGTAACTCAGTAAAAATCTCTTAACTGAGTGGTCCTAGCAGGCTTTTGTAAATCCTTTAATAGGGTGCTTACTTTATTGTAAGTTGAAGTCCTCTAACCAGGCACACTTTTAGTAGGGTGTTGAGATTCTTTAACAGGGTGAGACCTAACAGTCTTTGTAAGCCTTTAACATGGCAGACCTTTCATAGGGTAGATCATAGTTTATGATCAAACTTATTGTAACCTTGATTGGCTACACTTTACAACTGCAATAGTGAAGATTTGTGGGTGTCATCCCCACCCCAGTTTTACCTTCTTATTGAGGGGTTTATGGGCAACCAAATATCTTGTGTTATATGTGTTAATTGTTTCATGCTATGGATGAACATGTTTAGTTTGGTATTTCAGTTTACATGCAAATTGTGACATGGATGTGTGGTTAATGTTTTAAAGTGTTGGTTCACCCTGCCCCCCCTTAGAGTTTACTTTCCCAATTGGTATTTCCAACAATAAGAACAACCCAAAATAGATATAATAATCCATGCAAACACACAAGAGTGTCCATTAGTCATTTACCAATTGAGTAATGAATTCAAAGATAAAGGAAACATATTACAAGTAGATAGGTCAAGACCCAAATATATAAGAACAATCCAAAATAAATATAGCCATGAAAACACACAAGAGGATCAATTAGTCATTTAAGGGTTGACTAGTCTAACATTAGGCATCACATGTTATGAATCTTTATCATAAGCCATAACTAACCACCATGATTGTTAAAATAGGAAAGCCACTATAGGACCAAACCAAACTTAAGATAAATTCATCTAGAAACCTTAAAACAAGATACAAATCTACACAATGGATCTCCATGATGCATAGACTATTCCTTAATGAGTGCATAAGATAATGAGCCAATTGGATACATCTCAACCTAAAAATAGAAAAAAAAAAAAAAAATCAAATGGCAATAAACAAACGAATTGGAAGGTTTTTCTTGGGTTGATGCAAGATTACCAAGGATCCAAGGATGCTTCTACATTACATTAACAACATTTTATATTAATTAACTCATGTATCACTCATTATTCTTGACTAGTTGGTCGAACCTTATACTAGAAAGCAATTTTATCTAGCCAATATATGGATGCAATATTTAACTTAGTTGAACAACTTATTCATCTTTTTGTAATATCTTATGTGGCACATTTTGTCAAGGTCTCAAAATTTTAAATTTAGTAGTCTCGTGTCTACTATTGGGGTTTATTTCCATACTTCCTTTGTCTTTTTATCTCCTTTTTGTACTTTCAGGTGAAAAGTACTCAAAAATACCAAATACCCAATCATACGAGGGAGTTTCCCCTCTCAAATGCAAAGGAAGATCACAATTTGATAGTAATCAGTTGTAGTCTATCCAATTGTTGGCACAGTTGTCATTGGTCATGGGCTGATTTTACAAGGACAAATATATTTACCAACAATGCATAAGGATAATCATTTAATAAAAAATGAAACATCCATGATATATACAATTTTATGTATTCATATATGTAATTATGTATACATATACATAGACATGTACAAAGTAGACTATTACATCATTTTAATGTAATCCTTCATTCATAAGGATAATCATTTAACAACAAAATGAAACCCTCCATGATATATACCAAATAGTAAATATTTTAGTGAAATGGAAGCCATTTGAAAAAAATGATGACAAAAGAAATAAAAATGTACAAGATAAAATGAAAGTGAGTGATGGAGTAGGTAATTGTGGTATGATTAAATAATATTTATTGGTGTTGTTAGTATAATTTTTGTGGGTACTTGAAAAGATTGACATGAATTATAAGATGCAACTAATATAAGGCTTTAAAGTGAATGATGTTGTAGTTAATCTATTTAAAACCTATGAATAAATATACTGCATAGAAATTGGTAAACGCGCTTAATTTTTTTGAACCCTATGAATAAATAATCTTCACAGAAAATGAAAAATTTATTTGCTTAGATTGAATGGAAACAGTATACACAGAGTAAACTTATATATATATATATATATATATATATATATATATATATATATATATATATATATATATTAGAAGCTAAGATTTCATAAGATTGATAGAAAACAATAAATTTACAAGATATTAATCTTTTAAATCATGTGAAAATAATTCAAAATAGCTTACCAACTTGAACAAGGTCTTTTTTTTTTATCAAGAATGTGCAAATAATTCCTCCACCTCTAAGCAATGGAGAGAGAATTCAAACAAAAAAGAGCTGTAGTATTTGTAGTAATGAAAATGAACTTTCATATACCCTTTATACATTCATTTGGGCATGCAAGGTAAATGCATTCATTTGTGTAGTTGAATTACAAAGTTGAATATTGGGGAGAGTATTTGGTGATTTCATACTTAATTAGGTAATCTGCATTGTAAGGTGAATTCCTATTACTTGCAAATAATATGTCATTTCATACTTGCATATCTAATTTAATTATGATATGTGTTGAATTGATCTTATAACAATTTTTATAGTTAGTTTTTGTGTCTATTGGGGAGTCTTACACTAGTTGTTGAAACTGCAATTTCTTTTGCAGATAAAGTTAATACATGTAAAAGTGCAAAGCAATTTGGGTAATTTGGTTACACTTGTACGTTAATGACTAATTGACTTCATTTGTGCAACTAGAATAGTTTGAAGAGAGTGGAAGAGAAAATTATATTCATTAATTAATTTATTGGTGACTCACAACACTTGAAGTCAATAACATGCTGACAACTATGGCTATTTTGTTGCATTTTGTGAGTAAGAGACAAATTTCATTTCCATGAAAGTATCTAACATGAGATTAAAGCACTTATTCAAAATAGGCCATGCCCTAATCCTCCATTATATTATGGTGGTGCTTGGGGGCAAGTTATTTGTGGGGTTGCTACATAGGGTGAATAAAGCTATTTTATTTGTGATTCTCATGCCTTTGTTGAATGTTGGTGAGATGAAAGTGAGTATGATGACAATATGCAAAAAGTTTATTTAGAATAATTTTTTTGGAGAATCCGATGATTTGCTCAAGAATGTGTATCTAAGGCATGGTGTTTTGTTGCCTTAAGATTACCATGTTCTCAAACGCCAAGGGAGAGAGGTCCACTCTCCCAGGATGAAACTTGTTGATAAGAGTGTTATTCGAATAATAATGTCAAGTATGATCTTAGACGAGGAGTTGTGTGGCTATAAAATTACTTCAAAGAAGAGGATTTGATTGGCTCTACAGAGATGGGGAAGTTGAATGTGGCATGCTCATAGTTGAATAAGGTGGTAAGATTGGCACTAAGGAGAATGGCTTGGATATTCCAACGACTTTGGAGGAATGTGTTGATTGTAGCCTAGAGCATGCATTTAGGGCTTGAGCAATGGTTGTGAAAAAGGGTCTACTAGTAAAGGGTTAGTGTACCATTTAATAGTTATTGATTGTTTTTGGATCTTAATATACGTGTAGATGGATAGTATATTATCTCTAGTGAAAGAGTAAATCTACAATGAGTAAGTGTTAAAAACTTATATCAAAAGTATAAAAAACCTATGATACTATTAGATCATCAAAACATATTAATTTGCACAAAGTAAGCAAAAGAGAAGAGAACTAAGAGAGACACAAAAAAAAGGATGAAAGTAAAGTACAAGGAACTATGATAAAGGAGGCAAAGGTTAAACAAGGAATAAACGGAGGTCCACTAGTGTAGTCTAAAAGCATGAGATGCCAATAAAGATTCATCTTAGTTAATCTTTATCTTTCATCTTAGTTAAGGTTGAAGGCGTGATTGTAAGGTATATCTTTCAGCTTTGCATAAGTGCATTTTCAAGCCACTTTGACCTTCAAAGACGAGTAGGCAAATTTAAGGACTTCAACATGCTTAATGTCGACAATGCACTCTTTAAATTTTGTCTTCTATACCTTAAACAATTAATGAAATATCAAATGCTCTTTATATACTTATCCATTGATTTTTCAAATTAAATATCAAACTTGTATATTTAATGAAAAGATTAAAAATAAATTGAAAACTTAAATCCCTACAAATTAAATCTGCTTCAGAATTATAATAATAAATCTTTTTAATTCAAAACAATAAAAATAAATTTCATATTTATAAAAAAAAATTAATAATCAAAATTTACGTGAAAGTTATTATTATGTACCATTTTCTTAATAGTAGGGTTTCTCAATTGAAACATTCTTATTGAAATCATCAAGATATATAAGAAATGAGGCCCATATTATACTACCCCAAACCAATTCAACCCAATCTCCTAAACTACAGTACTAAAAAAATATAAACAAGCCAAAATCTACCATTTAAAAACTCAATATAGTATCATATCTTACATTGTATTTTTATCATATCTTTTAACTGCCTGCAATACATATTAACTTATGTCCATCACAATGAATGAAACACCAAATGCGTCAGTACGATTTTGTTAGAATCTGAATTTAATACTCCTTCGCAACCAATGAAACACCAAATGCTTGAGTTTGCCTCCGTGCTCTCAAAAATCAGGAGAACAAAACACAGCAGCTTTAAAGATTTAACAAAAACAAACCCACATTCTGTATTTTATACAAGAAATACCCTACCATATCATATGCCTACTTTAGATGTTGGCAATAAGCGTTGAGGCTTGAAACCAGTGGTTTGGAAGCCATTGCAGATCATATTGCCTTCATTTCAGAAGCCCCTTACAATATCTCTTGGAGCTACACTAAAGCCGATGGATAATCTTCTACACTCACATGAATGAGTTTTTAAGCCTCATTCCACAGCAGTAGCAATGCTCAAGCTTTTCCTCATGTTATGATTCTTCATAGGCTTCGCCAGTTGCTCCACACATTTCACATCTGATAGACACGAGAAAGTCTGGGATTTTCCATCATAGAACCGGGACAAACCTCTCCTGAAAAACCCATTCAAACCAACAGATTAGAAACCAAAAAGAAAAATTGATTTGGGCAATTGAAAAATCTCCAATAAAGAGCAAATACCCAACTAAACAATGTGATGAATAAACTTTAAGAAAAACCTAATGTTCCAGAAAATGAAAAGCCATTAGTTTCAAACGCTGCTCCAAACTGACCTAAATCTAAATGCATTTCAATGATATTAAATTTGTCTCGATACAATAATATTCAATACAATACAATCCAAAAACGGGTATGCATTTCAATAATTATTACTGAATAAAAAACCCTGATGTTCCTGAAAAATAAATGGAAGGCATTTAATCCTAAGTGTTGCTCCAACATTGACCTAAATAACAATGCATTCACAGAAGAATAGACATTAAAAAAAAACCATAATGTACATAATGTTTCAGAGATGTCAATACGAAGCCATTAATCCCAAATGTTGATCCAACATTGACCTAAATATCAAGGCATTCACAGAAGAAAAGACATAAAAAAACCCTAATGTTTCAGAGAAATCAATACGAAGCCATTAATCCCAAATGTTGGTCCAACATTGACCTGAATATAAATGCATTCACAGAAGAGTAGACATTAAAAAAACCTAATGTTTCAGAGAAATCATTAGGAAGCCATTAATCCCAAATGTTGCTCCAACAATGATCTAAAAACAATGCATTCACAGAACTAACATAAAAAAAAAGCCTAACGTTTCAGAGAACTCAATAGGAAGCCAGTAATCCCAAATGTTGATCCAACGTTGACCTAAATCTCAGTGCGTTCCAAGAATATAAAACTTTAAAAGCCCTAATGTTTCAGAAAAGATCAATGGGAAGCCATTAATCCCAAATGTCACTCCAACATTGACCTAAACTCTGTACATTCTGAGAGTAACAATAAAACAAGAAAACCCTAATCTTTCAGAAAAATCGATGGGCAGCGATTAAAATCCCAAAAGGTGTTCCAGCAACGCATTGGAAATACATTAAACTGAAAAAAAAGCCTAATATCTCAGAACAATAACTGGGGAGCCACAAATCGCAAATGTCGCTCCAACATTGACCTAAATCTCAATGAATTCCAAGACTAGAAATCTCAAAGAACCCTAATATTTCATAAAAATGCATTCGAAGATTGTTCCATAGAAATAAAAATGAGAAGATTACTTGTTGGGAAGGCTGGAAAGGAGGGAGCCCATTCGATAGAGAGGGCCACCATTCGGCTCTGAAAGAGGAGAAAAACTTGAATCTGCTACACAATAATCTGAATCGCAGGAACAACACGATTGAGAATCCATTTCAACAAGCCTTGAATTTGTTCGGCACCAGAAGCAATATTTATAAGGCAATTGGGGCCTCCATGCAACAAAGCTCTGTACTTGAGCCGGGCAAGTGTCGGTTTGAGGGAGGGCATCCTTATCCGAGAGCTTGCTATTGTGGGGAGTTATAAAATGGAATATTGAGTTCCATTCGGTGGCAGGCCCGTGTTCGCAGGTTAATGAGGAGACCAGATTTGAGAGGAGGCGGACTTTATTGTGTACAAGTGGGGCCTTTCTTTATCTCATTGTCTCGAATTGGATACCCTCAACATTCTTTTCCTGTTTCATTGAACAAAGGGAATTTATGGCGGACAGCTGCCCAAAACCCCTTATCCTTATCCCATCCAATAGGTTTTGTTTTACAGATCAGATTTCTATTTAGTTCTTTCAAGGTCTGGTATGGGAATCAAGGGAACCAAAGGACCCGAAAAAAAATTTAAAAAATTATTCTTAAATTCTTCTTTTTGGGTACATAGTTGTTCATTAGTTTGAGGTGAGAGACTATGGAGTTCTTTCAAGATCTCATATGGGAGTTTATTCTAGAACTCTTCTTCTTGGGTACACTATTGTTCTTCATTGGTTTGAGGTGCGAGACTATTGTTTCATATTATTTTATATACTATTCAATTATTCTTGACTATATTAAAAGATTGTAGTTCACTTTGTTCAATACAATTTGTGAGGATAATGATAAGAGGAGAAACTGTCATCCATCAAGAGCGTTGTTCTAAAAAGATCGTGAAAATCATTATGTCCAGTCATATGAACCAAGGACTCAAAAGGAATTTATTCTCTATCCAATTTATGGAATTCTTCTAGGGTAAATCTTGTTCTTTATTAGTTCACGTCTTAGGAAGGAAGAGACTTGTTTTGGAGACTTTTAAATTCATAAGTTTTATTCTATAGTTTGTTAAGTTTTTTATTAAAGTCATTTTTTAAAGATTGGTTGCTATAATTTTTCATGACATTTATAAACATTTTATTAAATGACCAAGCCAGAATTTATTATATCCAATTTATGGAATTCTTCTTGGATACAATCTTGTTGTTTATTAGTCATTGCCTTACAAAGGGACTATTGTGTTGGAGACTCTTTTAAATTCAATTAATCTTGATTTGTCAAAGGGTTGTAGTTCAATCGATTGAGCACAATTGATGGGGATGATGGCAAGAGGAAAAATGTCATTCACCAAGGTTCAAACTTCAAGAGGCATGTTTGGTTCTATCTCATGGCTTGCTATATTGTTTCCTTGGTATCATTTTAAAAAAAAATAATTAATGATTGGTTGTTATAATTTTTTTATGGCTTTTGTAAATAAGAAATCTGCCCATTTGAAACAAGGTTTGTAGCTTTCAACATCATTATGGCATATGTCATTGTCAACCAACCTAAATGAAGCACACACTCAAGTTGGTTCTAGTTCCTACTCACAGCTAGCATGTCACATACATCTTATCAATGACACCTTTAGAGTCTCTTTCCGCAAGTAATGATCATCTTGTTGGGGCATTGCCACTATCCATGGTGGTCGTCCTCACCCTAACTATCACAGTCGATAGTCACCTTTTCTTCCAGGGTCATCCAAGAAAGTGATGTTTCTTTCCCTTCAATTATGTGATGCTACAATCTATTAGAGATCACTTTCTCGTTCATTTTTGGGGTGTTATCCTACCCATGTTATAAAAGAAAGAATGTTGTTTCAAAAAGGATTTTGTCATTTTGAGTTTTATATGAACTAGTGTGTTTTAAAGAGATCTCTAGCCTTAACTTATGAATGTGGAATATTAATATCATCGATTGTGCATTTGGTCTTGTTCGGTGTTTCTTTTTCTATTTGTCAAACTTTAGTGCAATTAACAACTTCAATAATGTATTTTGTGATGGATATATTGTTTAGACTATGATGTTTTATAGCTTTTATGTTCACTTTATATGCTCACGAATGACCTTACTTTATGGTCATAGATAATCATTAAGATCATAAGTACATTTAATACTTGGGTTGTTTCATGTTTTATCCCTTATATCCTAGTTTGGATCGCATGTGCAACTTATTTTATTCATTTTAGAATTTTGGGATATCACCTTTACTTTTATGCATTTCTAACCCTTTCCTCTATAAATATATGAAGAGTTGGCTTCTTAATCTCAAAGGTTTCTCAATCAAAGCAATGTTGTCCCACACTCACTAAAACTTCCCAAAGAAATAGTTCCCTTGAGAGTAATTTTAGTAATCAATGGTTTCTTTTCTTATCTAGCACGCCTAGTGGAACACAAATCAAGCCCACAACTAGTGGAAGTCCTAATGGGTTTATGAGCCATAGACTAGCTATTAAGTCTTAATCTACTAAAAATCCCCATTTATTGTGTTGATCTCAAATTGGTTTTGACAATTGAGCGTCAACACACTTAAGGTATTTACTAAGTTCATGTTGAGCTAGTGATACATGCTGAGTATAATATGTATAGATGTCGAGTCACTCAAGTGTCGCGCAAATAGACCATGCCAAGTAATTCAAGTGCCAAGTAAGTAGTTGATGCCGAGCAATTCAGGTGTCGAGCCAGAAATAGAACTACAGTATGTGTTGAGCATTAGTTTTATCAAGTGTCGAGTAACACATATTAGATCTAGTTGTTTGTGATGGCACAAACAACTATGTAAACCATTTTTATGTTGACTTATGGATAAATCTTGAAGCTTTGAAGACAAGGATGAATCTATTTGGATTCCCTATGCAATCAACATGCAACCAATCAGAAAAACACATCATCAAAATTATTCTTGAATCTGGGAATGCTGGGCGCTCTAATAGTTTTTGAATTAGCGGGCTCGCTTTTAGGCGGAAAACTAGTTGGGGAGAACTTGGCAGGAGGTACAGACCCTGGAGGAACTGTGGGGAGACCTTGGAAGAATGTTGGATCGAGTTCCATGGCAGTTGGGGATGATGGTAAGTCTGGACATGTTTCAGACACTTGTTGTGGGGTTCGTGACCCGCCCTTGGATTTTGCCTTTGCTTCTCGTGTGTCGGGTCAGGACAAAGAGGAAAACAAAGATTAGGTGGAATCTAATAAAGTTAATTCCTCTGTTGGAGAAAAGGTAGGGTCCTCAGAACAGAAGACCTGGTCTTCACTTTTCGGCAGGAAACCAACTGGCAAATCTTCTTTCCCGTCGGTGACTTCTAAGACTAGTTGGGAGAAAGGTGAGTTCCAGGTCTTTATCCCTGACCCCTTAGTGGATTTCTCTGTTTCCTCCATGAATTTCACGCTGGTGGGCAAATTTCTGGGGGCAAGACCAGATCATGATTCTTTAAGGAAAATGGTTAAGAGCAAATGGGCTATTCACGGGGAGGTGGACATTGCTCCCATGCCGAATGGTTTCTTTCTATTTATTTTTAACTATAAGGAAGATATGAATCTGGTTCTCTATGGAGGTCCCTGGTCTTTTGAAAAATGTTCTCTTACTATCAAAAAATAGGAGCCTAATATGGTTTTATCAGATTCCTTTTTCCTTTCTACCCCGATTTGGGCCAGACTTCCTGAATTGCCTCTCGAATTCTGGCATGAGGACATTTTGAAGGGTATAGCCAGTTCTTTTGGTGAACTAGTGGCTTTGGATAATGCTACTACGACTAGATCCAAACTCCAGAGTGCTAGACTGTATGTGAAGGTGGCGGATCTGAATCACCTCCCTGAAAAGGTGGATTTAATCTCTAAGCTTGGTAAGAAAACTCAGGTAATCATTTTTGAAGATCTTCCTAATGCTTGTTATGCTTGTAAGAAACAGGGTCACTTGGTTAAAAATTGCCCCTCCAAGAGTAAAATCCACTTGAGTAGTGAGAAGGAAGTGAAAAAGACTAAGGTTCAACAAAAGAAGGTTTGGAAACCTAAAGATGTTCATCTCAAAGAGAAGAAAGAGAATGAGAACTCAATAGCTCCACCAGCAATTGTGGATATTGTCTCTGAGCTTCTTCTTGAGGATGGGGCTAGGCTCATGCCTGAGACGGAGAACATAAACTCTAAAAAAGAATTGAATGGCTTACAACTTGATCCCATCTTGCCTGAACAAGGTATAGATGACTTGCCGAATTTATAAAAGAAAATTTTTCTTTATCAAAAGATGGAGGATAAATAGAGTGATCTTGATGAGATGATAGAGCTTGAGGAAGGAGAATTCTTGGCTGAATTTGGAGCTCATAGAGAGGATGATGAAACTTAGCCCAGGGAGATGGAGGTTTTTGCCTCTTTACTTTCCCAGGATACCCTTATTAAGGACCCTCATGTCCTAGAAGTTGTCAAAGAAGATGGAGTAATCTCAAAGCTTTCAAGGAAAAGGGCTGAAAAAAAGAATAACATAAAGGGGGTCGAGACTCAAAGCAGTAAATTAGAATTGCATACTAAAGTGAATCCCAAAGCTTCAACCCCGGTAAAACCTGGGAAAAAAATAGACCAGCAGTCCAAGGTGAAACTAGATGTTGGGTCTCCGGATGGATGTGGAAGGAAATCTTCTAAGAAAACCAGGGAGTTAGAAAGCTTGCAGAATATTGCTTATGGTTGTCAAGCAACTATTTTGGATTATACCCCTAAAATATGGAAATGAAAATTATTACCTGGAATATTAGGGGGCTGAACAATTACCATAAACTAGATGTTGTTAGGAATTTTGTTAGAGAACAGAAACCTGATTTTCTTCTGCTTCAGGAAACTAAGATGAACAAAGAGAAAGCAAAGCAGATAAATTTTTTTAAAAATTACTATATAAATGCTAGTAGTTCAGAAGGTGCTTCAGGGGGAACCCTGATGCTATGGAAAAAAAATTGCTTTACTGGGACTATTTTGAGGGCTAGTAAATACTTTATGATTGCTAAAATTACTAGTGCTGATCAAAAAGAGGACTGGCATATTGTGAATATATATGCGCCCAACATGAAAAGCCAAAGGAAGAAGGTTTGGGACTCTATATCCAATTTTAAAAGTATGGATTACTCTGGAAGGTGGATAATCATGGGAGACTTCAATGCCCCTCTTTATGACCATGAAAAAATGGGAGGTAATGCTACCCAACTCAAAGGTAGAATGGACCTTAAGGAGTTTATAAACAAAGAGGGCCTAATGGATATGGATCTTCAAGGCATTCAGTTTACTTGGAGTAATAAGAGAGTTGGCAATGATTGTATTCAAGCAAGGCTTGACCATGCTCTTATCTCTCCTAATTGGACAAATTATTTCATCTACAAGTTGGAAGCCCACTAGAAAATTGGTTCTGATCACTTCCCTCTTATTTTCACTACTAATAAGATTAGTCCTCAGATGAATTTTCCTTTTAGATTTGAGAAGATGTGGATGCAGCACCCTCAGTTTGAAAGAAAAATGGAAGAATGGTGGAGCATCAAAATTGATGGTACTGCTCTCTTCAGAGTGACTTCTAAACTTAAAAATTCAAAAAGAAAGTCAAAATTTGGAAGAAAAACTACTTTGGAAACATTTTTGAGGATAAATTTGTATTGAAAGAGGACATCCAAAAAATCCAGGATATAATTCAGAAGGAGGGATATTCCCCAGACCTTCTTTTAGAAGAAAATGAAAAGCTGACTCAATACCACGACATCATTACTAAAGAAGAGATCTACTAGAGGCAAAGATCAAGATTGATATGGCTGACCGAAGGAGATAAAAATACCAAATTTTTCCATCTATCCACTCTGAAGCATAGAGCCAAATCCCACATTTCACATCTTACTAAGGGAGATTTGAAGATTGAGGAGGATAAGGACATCATGGATGAGATGGTGACTTTTTTTCTCTGGTCTTATGACAACGGACCCCAATATCAATATGGAACACTAGGCTAAATTCCTTAGAGTGATCCCCACTCTAGTTTCTAAGGATTAGAGCAAATTGTTAAGCTCAATTCCTAAGAATGATGAAATTTTCAAAGTTGTTAGTTCTCTAGGAGGAGAAAAAGCCCCTGGTCCTGATGGCTTTCCCATGTTTCTCTTTTAGAAACTTTGGAAACTTGTTGGAAAAGATGTTTGTGATGCGCTAAAGGAATTCTTTGGGGCAAAACAAATGCTGAAGGAAGTCAATTCCACCTTCTTCTGCCCGATTCCTAAGAAAATTGGAGCTGATTCACCTGATCAGTTTAGGTCGATCAGCCTTTGTAATTCTTTCTATAAAATTATCTCCAAAGTGCTTACTACTAGATTTCTTCTGGTGACCCCTTTGATCATTGCTGACCAACAAAATGGCTTCACTCCAGGTAGACAAATCCTCAATTCTGTGATTTCTGCTCATGAGAATATTCATTCCTTATCTTGTTCTAACAATCAAGGACTTGTAATGAAAGTGGATGTTGCTAAGGCTTATGACAGAGTTGATTGGTCTTTTCTCTCAAACATTTTGTTTTCCTTTGGCTTTGACAACAAGGTTGTTGGACTGATACATCAGTTGATCTCTACTTCTTCTATTGTTGTCCTGGTTAATGGTAGCTCTTCTCATTTTTTTAATCCCTCTCAGGGATTGAGACAAGGGGACCCTTTATCCCCCATTCTCTTTGTTATTATGGTTGATTGTTTGGGGAGGTACATTGGGGATCTGGTGCATAAAGGAGTTATTAAGGGCTTACAACCCTCTTCCCATCCTCTTATATGTTCTCATGGCCAATTTGTTGATGATACCATCTTTATGGGGAAATCTGAAGTCAGGGAAGCCATAAATTTGAAGCAAGCAATTAATCTTTATTCTTCTGCCTCAAGCCAACTGGTTAACTGGAATAAAAGTGCTATGTTTTTTCTCAATACCCCTATTCTTAGACAACATAAAATTGCCAAAATCCTTGGTTGTTCTATAGGGTCTTTCGCTTCTTCCTATCTGGGTCTTCCTTTAGGCTTGAAGGCTTCGAATTCCTTCTGGGAAGACCTTATTAAAAAATTCAGCAAGAAGTTGGCTGGTTGGAAAGGGAACCTGTTAAGCCAGGCTGGTAAATTAATTCTTCTTAAAGCTTCACTCCAAAGTATACCAACTTATGCTTTAAGTTTTTTTAAAATCCCCACTAAATTTGTTGAGGCTATTGACAAAATTCAAAGGAATTTTTTATAGACTGGTGCAGAGGAAAAAAAGAGAATGTCTTTAATTGCTTGGGACCAAGTTTGTAAACCAGTTAGGGAAGGTGGACTGGGCATCCGAAAAATCAGAAGCATGAATAAAGCTCTTCTAGCTAAACAAAGATGGCGTGTCTTTCATGAAAACAAAGAGTGGAGTACCATTTGGAAACACAAGTACCTTCTTAATTCTGTTTCTCTTCTTGATTTCTTCTCTTCTTTTGATGTTGCTCATCCTTCCTCCATTTGGGGAGCTGTGCAGGGAACAAAGAAAATTCTTGGAGAAGGGTGCTCTTGGAAAATTGGTAATGGGATTAGGGTGAGATTTTGGGAAGATGTCTAGATTAAGGATCACCCCCTGATTGAAGATGTTCAAGATATGACACAAGTTGACTTATGCAAGCAGAGATATGGCACTCTTGTTAGTCATTACTAGCAGAATGATTCTTGGGTGAACTTGAAGGACATTGATCAATGCTTCAATAACCTCCAATTATCTCTCAATGTTGTTTCTCTCCATCCTTCTTTTGAGGATGAGATTATTTGGTATGCTGATCCTAGTGGGCAATTCAAAGTTTCTTCTTTCTTTGTTTCTAATGAGAAGGAAAATCTTCCCTTTTGGTTGCAGGCTTGGACTAAGGGTCTCATTCCTAAAATTAACATCTTCTTTTGGGTCTTGCTTCAAAATAAAATTCTAACCCTTGATAACTTGCAGAAAAGAGGTATAAATTTGGTGAATAGGTGTATTTTATGCAAGAATGGATTTGAAGATAGAGACCACCTGTTTCTAAACTACTCTTATACCCAAAAAGTCTGGATTGAGATCCTTATGTATTGGAATTTGACTTGGGTTCATCATAACAATGTGGAATCTTCTTTTAAAAGTTGGCAATGCCCTTCTAAGAATTCTGATGTTCAATTTCTATGAAAAATTACTCTTCCTCATCTCTGGTGGGGTATTTGGAAAGAAAGAAATAATAGAATTTTTAGAAACAGAGAGGTTCCTAGATGGGTGCTTGGTCAAAATATTATTAGAGCTTTTAAGGAGAACTTTAGATCTCTGAAGAACCTTGATAAAACCTTTCTTGTTGATAATTCGATGCATTTCAAAAATCCTAAACTTCAAACTGATAACCCAAGATTGACCATCACTTGGAGTTCCCCCCCTTATGGTTGGATTAAAGGAAACTTTGATGGTGTTGCTAAGGGCAACCTGGAAAGTGCGGGTTGTGGAGGTGTGTTGAGAGATCATAAGGGAAATGTTAAAGATGCTATAGCAATCCCCATAGGTAGGACTAATAGTCACATTGCTGAAGCAATGACTACCCTTTATACTATGAAAATTGCTGTGGATTTGGGATGTCTGAATTTATGGTTGGAAGGTGACTCTCTAAATATTGTGAATATCCTAAATAATAAAAGTTCTATCTCATGGTCGATAGAGGCCACAATCAAGGAGATCAAATACCCTATTCAAAAATTTGAAAAAGTTGTCATATCCCATACCTTTGGGGAGGCCAATGGTGTTGCTGATTGGATTGCCAACTATGCTATCCTATTGGGGCAAAAGGTGAGGTGGACTGATGTATTAACTAACCAAGTTGATCTCAAAGCAATTATTCATTATGAAGCCATCCATTCGCAAGTGGGAAAGATTTGTAAAGATTAGAAAGTTAATTATTTCATGGAGTGAGCATATTATTGCTAGATTTTCTTCCCCAAGGAAGTACACTCAAATGAATGCGATGTGGTTCTCACACGTATCTCCGAAAAAGGGAGTCTCTTTTGATGGGACGAAAAAATAGTTTTTATTTTAACTCTTTCACTCTGCGACTGGTTACTCTGGTTTGAGTGTGTTCTCAATTCTCTGCAGATGGGAGGCGAACTGTGCAAGCAGGAACCAAAAAACTGTGATGCTTGGAAGGCTCGTGAGGATGTATGGAAAATTCTACAGAAAGGAAATGTGACCTGTTATCTGGAGTGACTCAATGGTTTTAAGCCACACATCACTATGACTTTCTTTAAGAACTGGTCCAATGACAAAGTCACTCTCCATGGTGTTACTATGAAACTTATGGAGGATTTTATTGCAGAGATCACGAGGCTCTCCACGGCGGGCATAAAATTCACCAAGCAAACCAATATTTCAAATGCAGCCTACAAAAAGTTTCCAAAAATGGAAGACGAGGAGAAGCAACTGAAAAAGAGTGGTGATTTCTTCGATGTGCATCAGATAAAGGAGATCTTGAGGGATGTTCTTTGCTGTATCCATGAGTATTTCATACTTGATGGAAGAAGTAAAAGAGTTCATAAATGCCACTTTGTTTTTTTAAATCACTTCAGACATAAAGATAGAATATCTTTCCCCTTCTTTCTACGGTTTTTTTTACTTCATAGTTGAGAAGCTCATAAGAAGAAGGAGTCCAAACCCATTTTACATGAAGAACTAATTCTTCTTATGGAGAGGTATTGTAAAAATAAACACATTGCCTCCACTCCCTCTAAGGACAAGAAGAAGGACTCCATTAAGAGTAAGAAGGGTGACTCTATTAAGGGTAAAGATAAAGCCCTGAATTTGAAACCCTTGACTTCTCAAAAACATGAGGATGACGAATCCAAGATCGAGAAATCAAAAAGTCGTGAGAATATTAACCCTGAGGTTGAGGAAGATACTGACACCGGGGATTTAAGCTCTAATTTGGATGGGTACCTGAAGACTGAAGGTAATAATGAAAAAGGGAAAGAGGAAGCCAATAGTGAAGGTAATTCTAAACAGAGTAAATCTGTTAATGAGGGTAACCAGGCTATATCTAGTGGGGGTGATAAAGAGGAAGATAATACTGTTGGGAACCCTGTTGAGAAGAGTAAGAAGGACCATACGGCTAAGACTGCTTCTCCTGTCAAGGGGATAGAGGAAGAAAAAAAGAAAGCCTATGCTCACATAGAGGACTCTACTAGGGTTCGAAAGGAGGATCAAATGGAAATGGAGGAAAACAATGACAATGTCCATTCCCCCCCACATGGAACTACTGAAGATGATAGAAACTCAATGTAGAGGGATACCATGCTCTCCTTCCCACATTCTGCAAAGGATAAAGCTGACACCATGCTCAAAGTAGATTCCTGGATCTACAATGAAATGATGGGTTTGAAGAAAAAGGTAGAAATTCTCCAACATAACCTGGATACTATCAATGTCAAACTTAGCCAACTGGAAGGGCAGATGGGAGACATCCCTAATAAACTTAACAACTATGAGCAGAACCTCAAAATGCTAATCAAGGAGAGTGGCACTAAGATGGAACAGGTCACCTCGAGTATATGTGCAACCACTACAAGCTTGGGCAAAAGGGCTAATGATGATATCACTTTGGCTGAGGGTCTGAGCAAAAGAACAAGGCAGAGCTCGAGGAAGAGTGCAATGAAAGTTGCTGCTGCTTTGGCTACTGACACCATTCAAGAGACTGCTGCAATTGGTAAGGAATCTGCTAAAATGATCTTGGAGCTGCAATAGTGGCTCTGGGTCGAGTTCCTTGGTTTAGTTTCTATCTGTTCTGGTTTCTAGTTGGGGTCTCTGGTCCTAGTTTTTGGTTTTTATTGTTTTGATTGTTTATGGTTCCAGGTCCCTGTAAAACCTAGTTAGTTTGTTCTTGGACTTTTCTAGTGGTTTCAGGTCCCTGTAAAACCTGATTTTGATATTGTTCTACAGTTTGTTGTAGGTTTCTTTTACCTGGTTGGGCTATAATGCTTTATCTTTCTCCTTTTTGTTAAAGGGTTTCGGGGTCCCTTCAAAACCTACTTTTACCGTAATCTAAAACATGCAACCAATCAAAAAATTAGAAGGGATTAAGTGGCAAAATGAATGAATCTCAGTCGTAGATTCATACCTAACCCTAAGCCACCAAAAAGTCTTTATAAGGAAGATGAAGCCCCATAATTCAGTATACATGTATGTATGAATGTATGAAGGTATGCAAATGAGTGAAGAGTAGAAGAAAGAGAAAAGGTGAATTGATTAGAAAGCATTCAAGGTGACTTAGTAGAGTGAAAGAATTACAGAATTAGTTTACAGAATAGAGGATTGAAGACTCAACATTGGAAAATCAGATCAAAAAGGATTAAGAAGGACAGAATGCTGATCTAAAACCAACAAGTTAAAGTTATAAATCATCAGATCAAGCATTCTACCATTACTTTCTAACAACTGTATCAACAGAGTGAAATCCTTTAGACTAAGGTTGACTTAACAGCCATTATAAAATCCTTTTATAGGGTGACATTCCATGTGATTGTTCTAAAGTCCTTTAACCAGGAACACTTCTAATAGGGTGGTAAAATTTTTTAACAGGGTGAGATTTAATAGTCTCTTGTAAACCTTTAATAGAGCAAGCCTTTCACAAGGCATATCATGTTTTATGGTCAACTTATTGTAACCCTAATAGGTGACACTTTATTGCTGCAATAGTGAAGAATTGTGGGTGTTATCCCCACCCCAATTTTACCTTCTCATTTGGAGTGTTTTTGGGTAATCATATCAGGTGTCAAGTGTGTGTATGCTTATATGTCTTGATGGATTTGTTTTACATTTCATTTCAATTTATTACATGCATCTAATGAATGGTATAAGAGCTTTAAGTGCTAAATTTTGAACTTCTAATTAACACCGCCACTCCCCCCAACCACCCCCCCCCCCCCCCCCCCCCCCCCCCCCCCAACCTCTTAGAAGTGTATATTTCCCATTTTTAATTCCAACAATTGGTATCAAAGATGAGTTCTCAAGAGGAGAAGCTGTATAGCTTGGAGAAAAGATCTTGAAATGGAAGTCTACAAGTTGGGAAAGACCATTGAAAACCAAGAGATTGAGATACATCTCATACTACAACAACTGAATGAAGCAAGAGATGCTTTGGAGAGTTCCCTAAAGAGAAGGAAATAGATTGCTATAGCAAAAAATGACACACAATACAAAGAGATTGACACCACAAAGTTATTTGTAGATGGTAACTCTAGTGAATTCAATGCATCAATTGCACATTTGATGGAAAAGAAAAAGCACAAGCTGAAGAGATCAGAAATCTCAAGTTCGAACAAGAATCACAAGCTATACTGATGTGTGAGGTAACTGAACAAAAGAAGAAAACTATAGAAGACAAGGCCATGATTGAAGAAGACAAAAAAATTTTGGCAAATAGATTGGAGGAAAAGTCAGTAGAGCTATCTAGGATCTAACATGCAATTGGACACCTTAAGCCAAATGATGAATGCTCATCATGAGTTGAACGTCAAGGACATTGAAATTACCACACTGAAGTTGTAAACTATGTTGGTGTTTGAAAACATTATCGGTTTTCAATTACCCTGATCAGAACAAGACACATCTAGGGGTAGCTAACTCCCATCTTCAACATGCCATTTCATACACCAGGCCAACTATAAGGCTAGACTCTTCTTCTACTTTAGGCTCTGCAAAACCTAGGTGGCTGAACCTTAGATCCAATTAATATGGTACCAGTGCAAAACATATTCTTGAATCTCACAAAATAGATAAAAATGCTTAAATCTCCTAATAACTCATGCAATAACATAGATCTACAGTAGAAAATTGCAAATCTAGGAAATTCACAAGCTAAGTGAGGGTTAGACTTCTAGCTCTTCAACATAAAATGTAAAGATAATTTGAATTTGATTTGATTTTATGTGGGTTGGAAAAGTGGATGAAAACTAGGTATGAACAACAAAATTATGATCCTGTAATAGATCAGTGCCTCATCCATTGGGCAATTCATGAATCTCCCTCATATAATTTTGGATATCTAGAACACATACCTTATGCCAAGATTCCAGATCTATCCATTTACCTTGTAAATTGGATATCAATGTTCAATCTAAATCTCATTCTTACCTAATATTCTCCTCAATAAACCTACAACCCTATTGATTTCCCTAAAGCATTTATATAATTCCTTGAGTTAAAAGCAACAATGAAACAACATACAATCTTAAGGGACTGCAACTATGATTTAAGCTCTTTGTTCAAAGATCATAAAACATCACATCTCACTAAGAAAGGAGACACGATTTAAACTGTAACTCAACATTTGTTGTTCCTTGTATTTGATTTCCTTGAAATAATACATAAAAATGCATGAAATTAACTCATAAAGAACCTAATAAACTAGACTATTCAATGAACAAATGTTGTCATATAAGAGAGAAAATGACAGGAATGAGAAATTGATGGGATGGAAACGGGGTGTCACAGCCAAAGAAAAAGCTTCATGGTATGGCTCATCAATTCCACGGCCAATTCTACTAGATGTCTTCATTCCAAAGAAACTTTCCAAAATTCCAACCCCTACCATGAATGAAAGAAAGAAAGATATAGCAAGAAGTGAATTCCCTGATCTGTTATGCCACTAACATGTGTCCACTCAAAATTCTTTCTCAAGAAGTTAAAAAACCTTCTCTCTACCTTCTCTCTGTAGCTGCAAGTCAAATCCCCATCATTTTGGCTCTTAAAGGCAATAAAGAATCTTAGAAACTTGATGATGAAAGAACATAACTGATTTTTGATGTTAAAATGAACTCAAGGTAAATCGTGAAAATTAGTTAAAATGGCCTCTAAAATGCAAGAAAACTGATTGAAGTCAATTTTCTCCACATTCAGACTTCAACAAGCCTTTACATCTGCCTCATGACCAAATTTGATGCTCCTTGACAAATTTTGCCCATTTTGTTGAGAATGCTCCGAGAATCACAAATTGGCTTATAGTGTGAACTGATGAGCCCTTGTGCAAAAATTGACCTCAGAAATGAAAAACTCAGATTGTCCTAGTTTTGATGGTATATTGGAGCTCCTATTTTGAGCAAAAATTACCCCTATTATGGCTCTTTGAAGATCAGGCTTCTGTCTCATGGCTTTCATAGCAATATTGCACAAATATTTGAATTCTTCAAAAGTTAAAACTATATAATAAATCCACATTTGGATTAAAAAATTTATGACCTACACGTACTCTAGGGAATAAAAAATTAATTTTTTACTTTGCAAGTTTCGTCAATTTTATATTTGGGTCAAACTTGTTTTGACCATCCCGCTACATGTCGTCTTCTAATTGGCTCATTCCATGTACAGTCATCCATCCTTATCAACTAGGCACCATGTCAACACCTCAAGAAGTTTGTCATATCAGGAACCTTTTCCACGTGTCACCATCAGATTGGTCCACCTTGCTGCCATGTCACTACCACATGTCACCATCAGACTGGTCCACCTTGCTGCCATGTCACTACCACGTGTCATCTTCCTATTGTGTCACTATGTCGCTATGTTATCTGTCGAGAAACTTCCTCTTTGCGACATAGCAAATACCCTCAAATTTGCCACATGGCATGATTTGGTGCATCTATGAGATCTACCTACCACATAATATCCATCCTTCAAATTTATGCCATGTGGCACCTTGTGGTTGGTCTAAAACTCTACATCATCGTTGACTCATCTTGTACACACCTTGCCGACTGCCACTTATCACTACTTGATTCGTCGTCAGATCTGCAGGTGAGACCCACACTACTTTCTTAACTCCTCACTAGATTTTTAGTTTGCCAACAAGTCGCTAGTCAGATTCTCCACTTTTTGGGAGGTCACCATGTCACTAACGATGAGAACCTCCCATTTTCTAGTGGCATCATGGTGACCATTAGAAACTTTAGCTTTTCCAACACCTCTTCCAAATTTTCTGGCACTTCATCTCTAGCGACTTTATTTTGCATTCCACGTCAAAATTTATTCCCTGTTGCCAGCCAAGGGCTGGGGTCCACCATAGATATCTACAACTTGCAAATGCCTTCTGTCTTTTAGAAATTCTATTGCGTGTAAGCCTTTGTATTTAAACATAATAAATGTCTTCTATTTCATGAATGTGGGATCAATAGTTTAACTTTCTCCCACATTCACAAGCCTTCCTTATACATTCAGTGGCTTCACTTGTTCTTCTCTACGTGATTTTTTCCTCTATCTGTTGCTAGGAACTTGAAGGGAGACCTAGGCATCCTTAGAGTGAGAGGACCATCTAGCTTCACGGTTAATCATTAAAAAACTAAAAACAACTGCCTACCTTTTTTAATGGAGAGAGAAGGCCTCTAGCTATGCCCCTGTTCTTCTTTCATGGTGTGGAGACTTTGTTTATGCCTTTTAATTGGCATTATTTGTGGGCTTTGGCTTTAAAACATGGGGCTTCTTTGTTATAACATGAATCTCCCTTGATATCTGTCACTTTGTTTTCATCTTAGCCGGTTGCTCTCTTTGTTCTTGCACATTTTTTAAGCCTGCGACTTCCTCTCATATGTAGATCCTCCCGAATGCATGGACTTTGTCTTTGACTTGGAGATTTATGCTTGGCTTAACTCTTCCTATTCCAATGTCATCCTTGCAAGGTAGCTCCCATCTTCCATGCATTGGCTTGCTCTCTGCTTTGACATGAGTTCCTCTTTTATTGCCATATTGAAACATGGTCTTTCTTTAGGCATTGCCTTCCAATCTTGGCATGGACCATTTCCATTTATTGGTGGCTTTGCTATGTTTTAAAATGATTTCCCAAATCGCCATAGACCTTTAACTTGGTATGGCTTCCTTAATTGATGTGCTGAATTCCTTCCTTTCTTGTTCATTGGATCCTTGCTTAGGCTGATGGAATTTCAACAAAATGATTATTCTTCTCAAGATAATGTTTAGTAGACAAAGCTGCCATACAACCTGATCCAACTATTGTTGCTGCTTGTTTTCATTCAAGATCCTGTAAACCACCAACTACAAAAACACCTTCCATAGAAGTGTTCACTCCACATTTCACATCCACATAACCAGAAGCATCCAGTTTGACTTACTCTACTTGATCAAGGAGATTAAAGTTGGCCTTTCACTATCCTACCTGCACGACTTGTTTGAGAGCCAATGGCTTAGTGCAACTTTGACCAACATGGACATGTGTACAAATGGGTTTACAGAGATAAACATAACATCCAAAAATTACTTCACAAATTTCATGTTAGCCTAAGCTATGAATGTAACAGAAACAATGACCCAATCTCTTTCAATATACTTGGGGCTTTTTAGGCACGTCTTACAGAAGAATGATGAAGAATTGAGTGCAAGTTGGAAGGACACTTATGACAGAAATAGTGTTTGGCTTGAGAAATTTCAAAAAGTGAATGGACAGTGGTTTTACTTGACAATTCTACCCATGAAGACTTTTCTTCTTCTCGCATTGGCTTTTAAACTTGAGATTTAGTTTAAATATGATACATTGAAGGTTATCTTAAAAAGATTGGTATTACTAGCACTATATTTAATAGTGTAACTGTATGCAGCAGTAGCTCCTTTGTTCTTTGCAAGTCTACTATAGATACAAGCCCCATCTAAAAGAAAAGGAAAGAGCACATTTTAAAATCATTGTCACATTGAGAATGACTCCCTCAAGTTTTCATTTTTGACAGCATTACAAAATTCATAGGTAAAATTGTAATAGATTTGTCTTGTTAAACTCCATGTGCCTTGGGGCCACCGAGAGGACAATGATTCCACCTTATACTAAAGTGAATGAAATATTCAATGTTGAACACATTAGCAATTTGACCAATCTTGAAGAAATGACTTCATCATACTAGAACTAACGTTTTAACAGGAAATCCTTTGCTTGTACTTGAATTATCCTTAAATTGAATAACATAATTGTTTAGAATTTGCTTTGAGAGTGTCCTTGACAATGCTCATTAAAGTGTCAGGAACAGGTTACCCATAATTCAACCTTATCTTTGACAATGTGCCAATGCTATTTAGATTATCCAAAGTTCACAAGAATCAAAGATTCAAAATCATTATGACTTCTTTTCTCCCCCGGGCTCTATCAATCTGATGTAACTAGTCGGGCCCCAAAGTGGGTTTGACTAAAAAAAATTCTCTTTCAAACAACTAAACTGTCAAACTGATCCAGTAGTCCCCATCATACTAACTAGCATCAAATTCGACCATTGAACCGTCAATCAAAACTTATTTTACCATTAGTCTGCAAATTGTCAATTTAATGTTAGAAGGGTCCTTTGACTAGCTCTAAAAACTGACCCGAACAACTGATCGGGCTCTGAAATTAGACAAATTGATTCTTTGTTTCACACACTTGCAGCCCATCTAATCTCATCTCATGATGAATCTAGGATCAAAAGATATTAATTGTTGAAGTTGCCCTCTCAAAATTGCCTGCAAGAAAATATGTGAAAAAACAATAAAACACATTCGGATTTGGCTTCGAAAACTAGGCAAACTGACACTTGGGAGAGTGAAAACCGTGGCATTGGTTCAATGTCATGAGTATAATATGAATCTATAATTTGGGCTCATGACGAATAACTAGGCACAAATGGTGAGTGGCCAAAGTGGGCTACTCAAATTTACAAACTGAAAACAATGGCGGAAAAACATTTTTTGCAAATGGAATTGACCTAGGAAAGTATGCAGACGGATTCATCAAGATTTGAAAATTGGCACACTTGGAGTACTTTTAGAGTACAACATAGTGGTACAATCCATTCAATCTCACCTATTGCAAATTTCAAGTTATGACATCATGAATAGGGGTACTGATCAATCTACACCTTTTGACACCAATAAAAAGTTAGAAATTGCATTTGGAATCACATTTGAAAACTGATCAAACAAATTTGTCATAAACTCAAATTCGAAAAATAATATTTCTCTGACCTATAGAATGCAACGTAATAGTAATTTGATCATTTTGGTCAATTGGGTCAAAATTATAACCAATCAAACAGGGCCTCCCAGAATTTAGAACTAATTGCATTAGCATGACATTAGTAAATGACCAACTTTGAGGGATTCAAAACATAGACAAACAGATTCAAAATGACTAAAAATTTGAAACATAGGCTCTTTGGTATGGACACTAAATACTCCCAAAGTGGCAAGATATGAAACAATACTAGGTGTGAGATATTCAAAAGCAAACATAGCCTCCTGTCGCTATTTGACACTAAGCAAAAATGCAGATTTGACAAATGTTCAAAACGGGACTTCACAAAATGACTCAGAATGTCAATTTAACTTCATGAAACACATAGGTATACTGAATTCAAGGTGCTAGAAGCATTAAACACCTCATAGGGCTTAGAGGTATAGCCAAGTACATATGCATTTAAAAGTGCTTAGAGGGCTTAATTTCTCAATGGTGCTCAAAATCAGGGCTGTGATTTTGAATGCCAATAGACTGAACAACAATAGAATGAAGTGAAAAGAGAAAGGGAATTTGTTGAAAGTTTCAACAAGCGAAATGAAGCCATCAAGTGCTTTGAGCAATTACTAAAATCCCCTTGATCCAACAAAGATACATCAAGATTGGGCTAAATAAGCACTAAAGAAGGATAGTCATCCAAAGCTATTGAGGAAAGGAACAATAAAGGTAAGAAATCTAAACCTACCTATCATCACTATGGTAAGAAAGGACAGACAACTAATGTTTGTAGGAGTAAGAATGCAAGTTAGAATGCTAAGCCAAAGAACATGACTCATTGTCACAAGTGCAACAAACAAGGTCATTAGGCACATGAATGCAGAACTAGAACCATGAATGTACCAAAATTTGAAGGACACTGCTACAATTGTTAGAAGTATGGACATAGAGCCTTTAAATGCAAATCCAAGTTCACATAGTCATCAAGCAAGCCAACAAAGGTAAGAAGCTATGAAAACTCCTACAACTATGATTACAATACAAGATATAGCTATCACTATTGTCAAGAATATGGACATATCCTTGAGAGTTACATTAGAACACACTTCAGTGGTAACTACAAGAGATGGTTGAGTCAAACCACATATTTTAGCTATCACAAGACTAGTCACATTAGCAAGCATTGTCCAACTAGGTCTAAGGCACCGAGTTCTAAATTTTACAAAGGTAAAGGAAAGATAGATATTGAGCACATTAGGAATGAAATGAACAAGATATGAAAGAAGAAAGATGTTGGGAGTACATCACATGGAGAAGGGGTCACTTTATCCAATGGGTCAAGTGGTCACACCTCATCAAACTAAGCAAAAGGAGGTATGTGGGATTGATATTTAAAATGTTTCATCATACATCAGTTCTAAGAGATATTAGTACAAATAAAGATGCAAGATAATGAGGAAAGTCTGAAGCCAAATCTTCAAGTTCTCACATTTCTACCAAGTATGAAAGGTCCACTTCAGATGTCGAGTAAGTACTAGTGTGTGCTAAGCTAATGGTCAAAGTTAGTTGGAGCCGAGTCAACAATAGCTACCGAATGGAGGTAAAATCAATGGATGCTAAGTGAAATAGAAATCATAGTGAAGTTGAGTCCTACAGTTGTATACAACTAAGCATTTATTGCAAAGTTTTGAAGGGTATATGGTTGATTTTCACCTATTTTTCATCATTACAAATTCAAAGAAAGAAGCGAGTAGAGTGAAGAAGTGATCTATGAACCAGTTCAAAGTGTTTGCATGGATTATAGCAAAGATCAAGCACCAATTCATCAATTTCAAAGGTATTCTTCATCTATTGAGCTACGCAGTTTTATACTTGTTAAACCCTAGTTTTTCAAAATGGCATCTAGTTCTAAAATTGTGAAGGAGAAAGAAACTTTTGAAGTCAATTAGTTAGCAATAAGGTTAAACAACTGGATTTTAAGGCTATACCAAAAGTTGCCTATAAGAATGACCTAGTAAGAGCATTATCCATGATCCTGCATAAGGTTATAATGGTTCAAGATGTGAGGAAATGCTATAATGGCAAGGTAGGAGCTATAGAAGACATGGAAATAAGACAAGTGTATGAAAAATTGTATGAAAATGAAGTCCTAAAGGAGAAATTCAAGATTGTGGAGAGAAAGGGTTTAAATCATGCCCTAGATTTTCCTATGGTTTTTAAAATAGAATGGATTAAAACAGATTTGAACAGAATACATGATGGATGTTTTTGGTTAGAAGGAGGACCCATTAAGATTTCAAAGAGAATTGTCCATCGGGTTAATGGTTATCCAACCCTAGATCAGCCCAAGACATTGAGAAGTGACTCGAAAGAGGCCATAGAGAAAAACATAGGTGCAAAGTGGCACAAGCATGGTATGACAATTGAAACCATTACAAACTCTTTACTTGATTTTTCTATTAGAGTCATATCGCACAAATTCTATCAATCAAACAGGTTAAACAATGTGCCTTGCATAGCAGTGGATGTTGGATAGAAGTCTGTGAAGAAAGACCACACTTATGATCTCACAAAACTTCAACTCCAATAGATAAATGAAAATATTGGAGCTATTAGAAGGTTAAACAGTGCTCAATGCAAATTTGGATCAATACTTGTATTTATCCTTTTCTATGTACAAAATGAGTTTCCATCTTTTGGAAAAATAGGATGGAAGACAAATAGGTCAGTTGCTGTTCAAATTAATGAATATATTGAGCAAGTGGGAGACAATTTTGAGTCAATTATGACAAGTTATTTTGAAGATTTTAAGAAGTCTATGAAGCAGAGGTTAAGGATTCATGTTTCCCTAGTTGAGCAATATTACAATGACATTTGTTTCCTTGTTGATATTGATTACACATATATTCAAGATGCAATACCTAGGGTTAGGTGGCTAAGGCCCCTAGGCTATGAAATAAATGTGGAGAAAGCCTCAACAGCCATTACTGCACTCCTTGAAAAACAACTAAAGACAACATCTACCTTGAAAAAGAAGGATAAAATGGTAAGGAAACTAAAGGAGAAGTTTGGGGAAGGTGTAGGTGATGAAGAAGAAGAAGATGATGAAGAAGATGAAAAGGAAGAGGAGACAAAAAAATAAGAACAAGATACCAATGCCGAGGAGACACAAAAGGAGAAAGATGAAATGGCCATAGCTAAAAAGCAACAAGAAGAAAAAAATGTGAAAGATACACAAGTTCCAGCCATGAACCCTCCAAATGATACACACACACCTACAGAAACCATAATAGTAAAACATGTTCTTGACAAGTTACCTCAGAACATCAATCCATTAACTGCAGAGGATTTGAAGAAAATCCTTGACCAATCCACACTACAAGCCAAGTTGTGTGAGAATCCTGTATTGGTTAGTGTTGAAGACCTTCAAAAGGCAGTAGCTGATATAACAAGGGATAAGGTGAATCCATAAGAACCACCTTCTACCATCCCTCTAGCTACTATTGCTCAACCTCTAGTGCAAACATCAAATGATACATCTGCAAAGGTTGACACTACTGCAAAAGTTGACATGGTTGAAAAAAAAACTTAGACTGCTCAAGAAGAGAAGGCTTCAAAAGCACAAATAGGATAAATAGAGGTATCTGTACCTAAAACAAAAACACAATGAACAAGTCAGATATTAATGATTAATCAAGACAAGAATGAAGAAAAGGACATACCAAAGGAGAAGGAGAAAGAAGCCATACAAACATTGGTATATTTACCAACATCTAACACTCCAAAAATGTTCCTTTAGAGACTGAGCACTAATGCAATACCACTTCAGATTTTAGCACTAGGCTCTAGCTCATCCAAGGTTGCCAATGTATTTCACTATGGAGATGCAATTTTAGATGAAGAAATAGTGATATCAAAAAATGACTATGCAACCATGACACTTGAGCAAATAGGTATAATGCAAGAAGCCTTAGAAAAGAAGAAACAATAGGAAATACTTAGAAAAGAGTACAAATAAAGGCAAGCATTACAAGATATTAAAAACATCTTTTTAGATGATTTTATCTTGCAAACACATAATGAATCCAAACCAATATTAGAACAATTATCAAAAATTGTGGAACAGGTGAATAATGAAGACCAGGAAGCCAATGTAAAGTTAATGGAATGGTTTGAATGAAAATTCCAAGTGAAATTCAATGAGAAAATATTAGGTGATAGAGCACTCTCACAAGTTAAATTGGCCACAAAAAATTGAGGAGGTGAAGAAGGTACTTGAGAACATATTCTCATTGTACAAAAAATTATGTGATCACACACTCTTCACATAGGAAACAGGCCATAAGATACTCCACAAGGAACTGGGCTTGGTAGAGACATTGATGAAGAAAGATCCAAATATTTCAACATTAGATGGACTAGTGCAGAGATAGCCATCCAAATAAAATCATTAGATGTTGCATTAGACAATTGGGATGTTGCTCGGAAGATTATAATTGAAGTCCACAATAATTTTTTGGACAAATACACAATTAGTGTATAGACCCTTTGACATAAGTGTCAAAACAAGGAGATAAAGAGTAAAGGGGGAAATACGTATGCAAGGGGGAGATAAACAAAATAGGGAGATAATCCAAATGGAGAGAGCACACAAACAATAGGAGCAAACAACAAAAGAGCACAAACAGAGTTTACATTAGATAAAGAGTATTAGTCAATATTTTTGAAGCCAACGAGTAACAACAAAAGACAAATCTATGGAGAATAGATTTTTGGATAAAGAACAGACACATTAACTCAAGGGGAGTTACAAAATCTTGAGGTATATAAGTCTATTATAGAATTTTGAATTATTTTTTTGAAGTTTTGTGTATATGACTAGTTGTGAACGTGTTATACTCGAGGAGATCAGATTTGTTATATATAGCTAAGTGTTTTTTACACTCATGTCAAAGGGGGAGAATGTTGATCTTAGATTGGTTTTGACAATTGAGTGTCAACACACTTAAGATATTTACTAAGTTCATGCCAAGCTAGTGATACATGCCAAGTATAATATGTATATATGTCAAGTCACTCAAGTGCCAAGCAGATAGACCATGCCAAGTGATTCAAGTGTCGAGCTAGTAGTTGATGCCAAGCAATTCAGGTGTTGAGCTAGAAACAGAACTATAGTATGTGCCAAGCATCAATATTATCAAGTGTTGAGTAACACATATTAGATCTAGTTGTTTGTGATGGCACAAACAAATATGTAAACCATTTTTATGCTGACTTATGGATAAATCTCAAAGCTTTGAAGATAAGGAAGAATCTATTTGGATTCCCTATGCAATTAACATGTAGCCAATCAAAAAATTAGAAGGGATTAAGTGGAAAAATGAATGAATCTTAGCCGTAGATTCATACCTAACCCTAAGCCACCAAAAAGTCTTTATAAGGAAGATGACGCACCATAGTTTAGTATGGATGTATGTATGAATGTATGAAGGTATGCACACAAGTGAAGAGTAGAAGGAAGAGAAAGGGTGAATTAATTAGAAAGCATTCAAGGTGACTTAGTAGAGTGAAAGAATTGTAGAATTAGTTTACAAAACAAAGGATCAAAGACTTAGCATTGGAAAATCAGATTAGAAAGGATTAAGAAGGACAAAATGGTGATCTAAAACTAGCAAGTTAAAGTTGTAAGTCATTAGATCAAACATTCTACTGTTACTTTCTAACAACTATATCAACAGAGTGAAATCCTTTCAACTAAGGTTGACTTAATAGTCATTGTAAAATCCTTTAACATGGTGGCATTCCATGTGAATGTTCTAAATTCCTTTAACTAGGCACACTTCTAAGAGGGTGCTAAAATCCTTTAACAAGGTGAGATTTAATACTCTTTTGTAAGCCTTTAACAAGGTAGGCCTTTCGTAGGGTAGATCATGTTTTATGGTCAACTTATTGTAACCACAATAGGTGACACTTTATTGCTGCAGTAGTGAAGAATTGTGGGTGTCATCCCCACCCCATTTTTTGTTGGATACAATAGATTAATTGTGTGTTGTCTTTGATGTTACACAAATGTCATATCAATTGACAGACAATGCTTATCGAGCTGACTTGGTTAGTGAAGATAGGTTTCCTTGTCTACCGAGCATTCATTAGTTTACTTTAAATAGATGAAAATTTCTACCAAGCTCACTTAGGCATTGAAGGAATTGAGGAAGAAGAGAGTGTTAACCAAGCTCACTCAATTAATGAAGGAAAAGTTGGATAGAGTTAGTGTTCACTGAGTTCACTCGGTTGCCAAAGGAGTTTTGCAAGTTCGCAGTGTTAACCGAGCCTTTGTTGGTTAACATAGAGAATCATTTCAAAGTTAGTTTCTACAGAGGAATGTCAACTTACAAAGGATTTTTCTTGTTTTGGCATATGAAGCTTAATTACTTTATGTATTGATTCTAGTTGACTATGGTGATGAATATTGGTTATTGTAATTTGAATTTGGGCCAACTTGACAATCTAGAAGGTATAAATAAAAGGTCAAGTTGAGATTTCCAATGTGTGTTCAACTGTGTTGATTGAATTAAAAGGAAAAGAGGAGTGAACTTGAAGGATAAGCAAGTATTCTTGTGGAGCAAAAAAGTAATATTCAATCAAGAAGGATCAAGTTTAAGCAAAAAAGAGATCTGAATTCAGTAATTCAATTGCATCACAATCAAGTCATTTCATTGTTACTCTCTAACTAGTGTAGCAATGATCTAAAATCTCTGAATAGATTTGGTTTAACATCCAGTTGTAAATCCTCTAACAAGGTGGCAATTCTATTGAATTGTTTTAAGACCTCTTGCAAGGCCACTCCTAGTAGGGTGATTAAATCCTTTAACAAGGTCACACCTAACAGTGTGTTTTGTAACCTTTAACAAGGTTGTCTCCTAACAGGGCTCACTTCAAAAGAGTGAAAAATAGGAGCTAGTTACATTGGTGGTTTTTGCCAAATTGGGTTTCCACATTAAATCATGGTGTCTCACATGTTCATGTTATTTCTATTATGCTTGCAAGTTAATTACTATTAATGTTTTAAGATCTACTAAAAGTAATTCACACTCTGCAAATAAATCCTAGATCCCTAATAAAAAACTAGATAAAACAACCATAAAAGGAGACCATATACCAGGACTAGTAACTAAGACTGGGACTAAAACAAAAAGCCAGAGACCACCAACTAGAAAAAGCTACTATTGCAGCTCTTTGATCATTTTGACCACTTCTTTACCAATCTCCACAATACCTTGAATGGAGTCAGTAGCCAAACCACTAGCAACCTTAACATCTCTCTTCTTGGAACTCTTCTTGGTTCTCTTACTCAAACCCCTTGGTGACATAATTTCTTCGTTGGTACACTTTCCAAGGCTTGTAACAACAACATAGATACTAGATGTAACCTGTTCCATTTTATTACCACTTTCTTTGATAAGTAGCTGAAGATTTTGTTCATAGTCTTTAAGTTTGTCTGGTATGTTCCCCACTTGGATTTCTAACTGATTGAGCTTAACTCGGTCCATATCTTGATTATGCTACAAAATTTCCACTTTCTTTTTGAGACTCATTAACTCATTATATAGCCATGAGTCAGCTTGTAGCATGGTATCAGCTTTAAGTTTTGCAATGTACAAAAAGGAAAGCATAGAATCTCTATGAGGTGAGCCATTTTTATCCTTCTCCACATTAGCTCTGATAGGAGACACCACCTTATCAATCAATTCCTCCTCCCTCACATTGTCCTCTTTAGCCTACTCTATCTCCTCTTTGTCATCCCTTACTTCTTTTGAGTGATCACTCAGGTTTCCCCCATCACCGACATAACCCATCTCTATCTTCTCCTCACTATTCTCTTCCTCATCCTCCTCGCTTTTTCCCTTACTGTTCGGGTAGCCTTTGAAATTGGAGCTAAAATCTCCCTCATTCGTGTTTTCTTTTTCCTCCAAGATTTTATCCTCCTTAATTTCTAAATTCTTAGATTCAGTTGCCTCATCCACATTATGCTGAGGAGAATCCTGGGTATCATATTTCAAACTCCTTTTCTTACCCTTAACAATTTCTTCACCGTTACTCTTCCTAGAATAGGTTTTAGGGGCAGAACCCCTCTTTTTATCTATTGAAGGAGAAGAGACAATGGCTATATTTTTACAGCAACCTTCTATGAGAAGAATTGACCCTTCATGCAATATAGGACATGACTCTTTCTTCCTATGAGCTTGCAAACTTTGAAGAAGAGAAAATCTCAAATAAAATGGAAAAAAAAGTCTATCCTTATGCCTAAAATGATTGAGAAAGACAAAATGAAACTTATGCACTCTTTTATTTCTACTATCCAGAATAAAATACTCATGAGTACATGAAAGCACATCTTGCCATATGGTCTTTATCTAGTCCAATTTGTAGAAATCTCCATTTTTCTCCAGGTTTTTCTCCTCTACTTCCGTTTTGGGGAATTTCTTAAACACGACATTTGAGATACTCATTTTTTTGCTAAACTTAATGCCTTCCATGGGTAGGCCCATTATCTCCGCTATAAAATTCTCTGTCAATTGCACAGTGACGCCATGCAGAGTAACCCTATCCTCTATCCAGTTTTTGAAAAAGGCCATGGTAACATGGGGTTTAAACCCACGAAGGTGCTCTAGAAAATTAGTCACCTTCCCCTTTTGCAAAATCTTCCACACATCCTCTTTATCCTTTCAAGCTTTGCAATTTGGGGGTTCTTGTTTTCATGGCTCTCCTCTCATTTCCAAAGAACTCAAGATACTATAGCAAACAAAATACAGTAGAAGGTGGAAAGCAAATGAGTTAAGCATAAACACTCTGTTCAATAAAACAAATAAAACCCTCTTAACACTAGATACGTGCATTGTTAGGATCGCAATCACATAAATGTACTTCCTTAGGGAAGGAATTTTGACAACCGTAGGCCCACTTCCAAAAATCATTAATTTTCTAATCTTGGTATATCTTTCCTACCATCGCATGAGTAGCATCATAATTAATGGGGGCTTTAAGATCCACATTTTTACTAAGGTCTCCATTCCACGTCACCTTATATCCCATTTGGACTACATAGTTGGCAACCCAGTCTTTCACCCCATTATCTTCGCAGTAAGTGTGGGATATAATCACTTTTTCAAATCTATTTATTAAAGTTTTAATCTCCATAATGGTTGTCTCAATCAACGAAGTGATTGAGTTCTTATTATTAAGCATATTTATAATGTTTAATGAATCACCTTCCAACTAGAGATAAGGACAACCAGAATCAACTGCTAACCTTATAGTATATAAAGCAACGGTGGCCTCTGCTATGTGAATATTAGAATTACCTATAGGAATAGAAATAACATCAATTATATTACATGTATAATCTCTTAAGACTCCACCACACCCTGCTCTACCTGGATTACCCTTAGCAGCTCCATTGAAGTTTCCTTTGATCTAACCAATAGGAGGAGCCGTCCATCTGGTAGTCAATCTTGGGTTATCTTTTTTCAAGTGAGCACCTTGTAATTGCATTGGAGTATCAATTTGGAAAGTTTGATTACTTTTTCTCTAAGATTTGAAATTTTCCTTTATGGCTCTGACAATATTTTGTCCAAGCACCCATCCTGGCAATTCCTTATTTCTAAAGATTCTATTATTTCTTTCTTTGCATATGCCCCACTAGAGATGGGAAAGAGTGATTTTCCATAGAAAATACACATCAAGATCCTTTGAAGGACACCTCCAACTCTTAAAAAAAAGTTCAACATTATTTTGATGGACCCAAGCTATATTCCAGTAGGTAAGAACAACATTCCACACTTGTTGACTATAAGAGAAATTCAGGAACAAGTGATTGCTACCTTCAAATCCATCTTTACATAGAGTACATCTATTAACTACATTAATACCTCTTTTTTGCAGATTATCCTATGTGAGGATTTTATTTTGAAGCAAAATCTAGTAGAAAATGTTGATTTTAGGAATAAGACCCTTTATCGAAGCTTGAGCCCAAAAGGGTTGGATGACTCTTCCTTTTGAAGTAAACAAAGAAGAGAATTTAAATTGACCACTTGGATCAGCATTCCATATCAGCTCATCCTTATAGTTAGGATATAGAGATAAAGCATTCATACTCAACTGCATAATATTAAAACCTTGGTCCACATCAATCAAGTTCACCCAAGCATTGTCATGTTAGTAATGTTCAACTAAAGTGCCAAACATTTGCTTAAATCTATCAACTTGAGTGGTATCTTGAAAGTCATCAATCAAAGGATGATCAAGTAACCAAACATCTTCCCAAAATCTCACTTTTTGCAGATTTCCAATTTTCCAGGAACAACCCTTACCTAGAATGTTCTTTGTTCCCTGAATAGCCACCCATATAACAGATGGAGAAAGAACATCTAGAAATGAAAGGAAATCAGTTAATGAATTAGCATTAAAAAGGTATTTATTTTTCCATATAGTGCTCCATTCCTTATCATCATGATAAGTTCTCCAACCTTGTTTTGCTAGAAGAGCTCTATTCATACTTCTTATAGACCTAATTCCTAGTCCACCATCCCTGATAGGTTTACATATTTTCTCCCACGCAATGAGAGCCATTCTCTTCTTTTCCTTAGTACCAATCCATGATAAATTCCTCTGAATTTTATCAATAGTATCTGCAAATTTGACTAGGATTCTAAAAAGGCTTAAAGCATAAGTAGGAATACTTTGAAGATAGGCTTTAAGAAGAGTAACTTTATCTGCTTGGCTCAAAAGATTTCCTTTCCAGCCCACCAACTACTTATTAAAATTCATAATGAGATCTTCCTAGAAGGAATCAGGAACCTTCGGTCCTAGAGGAAGACCCAAGTTATAGAGGGGAAAGATCCTATCGAGCGCCCAATAATTTTGGCAATTTTTTTTTGTCTAAGAATAAGAGTTAATAAAAAACACAACACTCTTATTCCAATTAATTAATTGTCTTGAGGCTGAAGAGTACAAGTTAAGGGCTTCTTTGAGGTTTCTTACTTCTTTAACTTCAAATTTACCCATAAAAATGGTATCATCTACAAACTAACCATGAGAAAAAGTAAGGGGATGAGAGGAAGGCTAAAGACCTTTAATAACTCCTTTTTGAACCAAGTCTCCTATATATCTCCCCAAACAATTAGCCATAATAACAAAGAGAATGGGGGATAAGAGGACTCCCTATCTCAGACCTCTAGTAGGATTGAAAAAATGAGAGGAACTACCATTGACCAAGATAGCTATGGAAGAAGTAGAAATCAATTGATAAATAGCTCCAACAATCTTATGATCAAAACCAAAGGCTTGGAAAATTTTAGCAAGGAAGACCCATTCAACTCTATCAGAAGCTTTCACAATATCAACTTTCATAAGAAACCCCTGATTATTAGAACAAGACAAAGAGTGAATATTCTCATGGGCCACAATAACTAAATTAAGAATTTGTCTACCTAGGATGAAGCCATTTTTTTGGACAGCAATAAGAGAAGGAAGCACAAGGAGCAACTTGGAAGTAAGAACCTTTGAAATAATCTTGTAAAAGGAATTACACAAACTAATCGGTCTAAACTAGTCTGGAGAATGAACCCCAATCTTTTTGTGAATTAGACAAAGGAAAGTGGAATTAATTTCCTTTACCATTTGTTTTGCTCCAGAAAATTCCTTCACTACATCACACACATCTTTTCCAACCAGTGTCCATGACTTCAGGAAAAAGAACATGGGAAAACCATCTAGACCAGGTGCTTTGCCACTTCCTAATGAATACACAACTTTAAATATTTCTTCTTCCTTGGGAATAGATCCTAACAATTTATTCTACTCCTTCATAACTAAAGCTAAGATCAACTTTGAAAGATCAGCCTGATGAAGATGATATATGTTAGGATCATTAGTCATTAAAGAAGAGAAAAAGGAAACCATTTCTTCCATAATATCCTTATCCTTAGAAATCTTCAAATCTCCCTTTTTAAGGTATGAAATATGAGTTTTGGCTTTTTGTTTCAGAGTAGAAAGATGAAAAAATCTTGTATTTTTATCTCCTTCATTTAGCAATATCAATCTGGATCTTTGCCTCCAATAGATTTTCTCTTTAGTGATGAAGTCATGATATTGTGCCAGCTTTTCATTTTCCTTAGTAACCAATTTAGGGTTGTATCCTTTCTTCTATATGTTATCTTGAATGGTTTGAAGTTCTTCCTTTATACCTACTTTGTTCTTAAAAATGTTATCAAAACAATTTTTGTTCCACATTTTAACCATCTTTTTAACACTTTAAAGCTTAGAGGCAACTCTGTAAAGAGTGGTACCTTCAACATCTATATTCCACCATTCAACCAATTTGCTTTCAAACTGTGGGTGCTGCATCCACATTTTTTCAAATCTAAAAGGGAAGTTTTTCTTAAAATTAATCTTAGTAGTAGTAAAGATCAGAGAGAAATTATCTAACCTAATTTTCTGAAAAGGTTCCAGCTTACAAGTAAACTCTTTAGTCCAATCCAGTGAGATAAGAGCTCTATCAAGATGAGCTTGTATACAATCAATGCCAATTCTCTTATTGCTCCATGTAAATTGAATTCCATGAAGATCCATATCCATTAAACCCTCCTTATCAATAAAATCCATGAGATCCAATCTACCTTCCAAATGACTCACATTTCCACCCATTTTTCATGTTCATAAAGAGGAACATTAAAATCTTCCATAATGATCCATTGGCCAAAATAGTCATTAATTTTTATATGTGAGAGAGTATCCCAAACCTTTTTCTTAAGGTTCTTAGTATTGGGAGCATACATATTGACAATATAACACTCCTTATTGTGATCAATACTAGTAATTTTAACCACCATTAGATGTTTACTAGCATTCAAAATAGTTCCTGAGTAATAATTCTTCTTCCATAACATCAAGGTTCCCCCTGAAGCTCCTTTTGAACTGCTAGCTTTTAACAATAATTTTTAAAAGATTTAATTTGTTCAACTTTCTCTTTTTCTATCTTTGTTTCTTGCAAAAGAAGAAAATTAGGCTTCTACTCTCTAACAAAATTCCTAACATCATCAAGCTTGTGCATACTATTCAATCCCCTAATATTCCAAGTTATAATTTTCATTTCTATTTTTTAGGAATGTCTAGAATAGTTGCTTCTCTACCATCAGCAATATTTTACATACTTTCCATTTCTTTGGTTTTCCTAGAGGATCTTCTTTCTAGTTTATCTAAAGTACCAACATTTGGTTTAACCTTATCTTGCTGATCCACCTTGCTACTCCTTGTCTCCACTCCCTTGGAGGCTATATTGCTCTTCTTTTCAACTTTTTTCCTTTGATTCAATTTATGATTTGGATCCTTCCCTTCCTCCTTCGATTCTTCAATATCAAGGTCATTCCTGAAGGGTACAATATCTTTAGAAATAGGCATCTCTTGAGGCACTAAGTTAAGTTCCTGATGATTAGTCTCATGAATTTTTTGGTATTCTCCCTTTGCCATTAGATTTTTATAGTTGGATTGGATTTCCCCTTCCTCTAGAACATCCATCTCAACAAGATCTTCCCATCTTTCATCCTTCTTTTGATAAATAACCATTTGTTTCATTAGATCCACAATATCTTGTATATTCTTCTTAGGTATCATAGAGTCCCCTTTATTTTCAATATTCTCACTTTCTTTTACAGTCACTTCATCATGAGAAACCAACTCCAGATTCCCCTGCTTCTCTTTATGAGTAACTTTAGGTTTCCATACCTTCTTTTGAACTTTAGTCTTCTTTGGTTCCTTTACAATGTTTGATGATTCTTATTTTTATTAGGATAGTTTTTTACCAAGTGACCCTATTTTTTATAGGCATAGTAGGAATTTGGAAGATCTCTTTTTCCTAACTTTGAGATAAATTCCACCTTTTCTGGAAGATAGTTCAAATTTGCCACTTTAACATATACTCTAACACTTTGAAGTTTAGATCTTGAGGCTGTTGCATTATCTAGGGTCACTAGTTCCCCAAATGAACTAGCAATTCCTTTAAAATTATCTTCATGTCAAAATTCTAAAGGAAGGCCAGGGAGCATTGCCCAAATCATAGTGCTTAAGAAAAAAGCATCTGATAAATCCATATTTGGCTACCATTTTTTAACAGTGAAAGAATTTTTTTCAAATAACCATGGGCCTCCACACAGAACCATATTCATATCTTCCTTGCAGTTGAAAATAAAATAAAAGAATCCATTCGACATAGGAGCTATATCAACATTACCCCGGATAACCCATTTCCTTTTAATAATTTTTTCAAAGAATCTAAATCTGGTCTAGCCCCCAAAAATTTACCCACAAGAGTAAGCTCCATAGAAGACACAGAAAAATCAACTAAAGGATCCACTATAAAGATTTGAAACTCACCTTTCTCTTAGCATGATTTAGAGGTCACCAGCAGGAAGGATGATTTTCCAATAGGTTTGGATTCAAAAACCCTAAATTTGACCCTTCTCAATTCTTCTCGATATTAGCCTCCACATTATCCAAGGGATTCTTTTCCTTATCAAATACCTACCCATGCATGTGAAATACAAAAGAAGAATCCAAGGAAAGGTCCCAGACCCCACAACTAGTGGTACTTGCTTCACACAAAGTTTTTCAAGATTTTGCATCATCCAAAGAAATGCTTTCTATCCCATTAGTTTTAGCTAGATTCTTATCTAAACACTCTGATGATCCTCTAGGATCAGTACCTCCTACCAAATTCTCCCCTACCTATTTCTCACCTAGCTAGGAACCAGCCAATTCAAAACCACTAAGAGCACATTTTCACTTTGTTATTTCAAAATGGTGCGTGTTTCAAAATTTCATTATGTTATGACATGTTGTGTTGCCATCAATGCCAAAGAGGGATATTGTTGGACATAATTGATTAATTGTGTGTTGTCTTTGATGTTACACAAATGTCATATTAATTGATAGACAATACTTACCGAGGTCACTTGGTCAATGAAGATAGTTTTCCTTGTCTACCAAGTATTCACTGGTTTACTCTAAATAGATGATAGTGTCTACCAAGCTCACTCGAGGGTTGAAGGAATTGAGGATGAAGAGAGTGTTAATTGAGCTCATTCAATTAATGAAGAGAAAGTTGAAGCGAGTTAGTGTTCACTGAGTTCACTTGGTTACCAAAGGATTTATGCAAGTTCACAGTGTTAACCCACCCTCTATTGGTTAACACAGAGAATCGTTTCAAAGTTAGTTTCTACCGAGTAGGGTTGGCTTATGATGGATTTTTCTTGTTTTGGCATATGAAGATTAATTACTTTATGTATTGATTCTAGCCGACTATGGTGATGAATATTGGTTATTGTAATTTGAATTTGGGCTAACTTGACAATCTAGAAGGTATAAATAAAAGGTCAAGTTGAGATTTCCAATGTGTGTGCTAGTGTGTTGATTGAATTAAAATGAAGAGAGAAGGAGCAAACTTGAAGGATAAGCAGGTATCCTTATGGAGCAAAAAAGTAATATTCGATTAGGAAGGATCGAGTTTAACCAGAAAAGAGATATAAATTCAGCAATTTAGTTGCATCACAATCATGTCATTTCATTATTACTCTCTAACCATTATAGCAGTGATCTAAAATCTCTTAACAGAGTTGGTTTAACAGCTAGTTATAAATCCTCTAACAAGGTGGAAATTCTATTAAATTGTTTTAAGACCTCTTGTAAGGCCACTCCTAGCAAGGTGATTAAATCCTTTAACAAGGTCACACCTAATAGTGTGTCTTGTAGCCTTTAACAAAGTTGGCTCCTAATAGGGCTCACTTTAGAAGAGTGAAAAATTGTAACTAGTTACATAGGTGGTTTTCCCCAAATTGGGTTTCCACATTAAATCCTAGTGTCTCATGTGTTCATGTTATTTATATTATGCTTGCAAGTTAATTACCGTTAATGTTTTAAGATCTACTAAAAGTAATTCACACTCTGCATTTATAGAGTTACAAAATTTTCTACGTGTTTACCAAGTAACAACAGTAATCAATTTTCTCAGTCTAAATTTATTGTTGACATCTAAGGGATATGGGATTTATTTGAGTGCTAACTAATTCACCCCACCTCTCAGTGACTTCCTTTATATTTCCAATAGTTTTACCTTCTCATTTGGAGGTTTTCTGGGTAATCATATCAGGTGTCAAGTGTGTGTATGCTTATATGTCTTGATGCATTTGTTTCACATTTCATTTTAGTTTATTACATGCATCTAATGAATGGTATAAGAGCTTTAAGTGCTAAAGTTTGAACTTCTAATTCACCCCCCCTCTCAAAAGTGTATGTTTCCCATTTTTAATTCCAACATATTGGTCTAGTCATTGGTCTTTGGCACTTATAGAATCCCTAATCATCAATCAAGGGTCCAACAAACTCCCAATGTAAACCCTAACCCAAGTCAACCACAACACATAATGCAAAGAAAATGTGTGGCCTGGAATAGTGGAAATCCCTTGACTCCCCTAGCACCCCCAATGCAATGGGAAAAGACTCCCTTCTCACTTGAAAGTATTGTCAAAAATTTGAAACCCCTAGAGAACATCTCTGAGATGTTGCAGAAGAATGTAGGCTACACAACATCACCAAGAAGGACATTTCCATACAACTTTTGGCAGATCACTTAAAGGGAAAGCTCAAGATTGGTATCAATCTCTCCCAACCAATTTTTTTACTACATGTGATGAGTTAGGAGACACATTTTTTTGAATGCTTCACAAACAAAGGAGATACTTCATCACTATCATAATGGTTGATTAGGATCAGACAAGCTCCCCAAGAAGAAGTTGTAGATTTGAATACTGGATTCAACAAAATATGGCATAGAATATGCATGATTGCTAGACCACCAAGCAATATAGCATTTATTTTATATCTTAAAGTGTTTGACCCCTATAGCATTGCCATGATACAATCTATGAGAGGGTTAACACTACTAGATGCATACAAGACCACTATGAAGGTTTAGAATAGCATCATTAATGTTAGTCATCTCCCACCTAGACCCATCATGCTCATATTTACAAACCTACAAACCACTCATGTCCCCATGGAGAAAACTCCAAGTGTGTAGCCCCTATCTCACAATCATATTACTACAACTCAAACTCACAAATGATATTACTAGGAGCTACCCAAAATACCTCAAATACTCATGCCACCTTGGTCACAAAAGCTAATGACATTAAAAATATGTTGTGTACCCTCACCAATGAGATCTTCAACTAAAGCGATAAAAAGCCCCCACCATGAGATCACCTTAGTAGAATAACTTCTCTAGAAATCCGGTGAAGCAAAAATTAACTCTATCATACCTTAACCAAAGTTAGAATCATAAGAGGAACCATCACTAGAGAAAAACTTAAATCAAGTAACCCTTTCTTATAGTCATACTTCTATCACAATTAGAGTCAATAATAAACATAGAGATATATAAAAAATGTGCCTAAAATAAGGCATACCTAGAAATCCAAATTATGCTATGAAAAATAATTTAAAGCTAACCTTCCATATAAAACCTAATGGAATTGGTTGGCTCAAATGTGTTTGTATAAAAATATATCCTCGTGTGGGTATCTATAAGGATTGAACATCAGAATTACCAAAATGATGAAAGATAAAACTCCCAACCCATACAAAGATATTACATTTTCCAAACTTAGCTAACCTTGTTCTTGTTATAAGAATTAAAATCGCTTAAGAAATACAATCATCAAATGCCAATTGAGCTATTAATTTCACATAAATCATATTGAAGATACATATAGAAATTATAAGGAACCAAAAGAATCAATCAAACTAATCAATAATAGATCATGAAAGAACCCATTCTTTTTAAGGTAATTTGTAATTGAATTTAAACTAAATGAGGTTAAGTCTTAAGTCACCACAATGGATTCAAAAAATAACTACTAAAATGAAGCCACAAAGAAATAAGAAAACTTATATTTGGACCATATAAATTAATATACCTCTAAAAATGTGTGTGTGTGTGTGTGTGTGTGTGTGTGTGTGTGCGCACGCGCGTGCACGCGTGTGTGTATGTATGTATGTATGTATGTATTTCTATATATATATATATATATATATATATATATATATATATATATATATATATATATATATATATATATATGTATGTATGTATGTACATATATATATGTATATGTATGTACATATGTATATGTATATTTATATATATGTGTGTATGTATATGTATATCTATACACACACAAATATATACTTTTACATATATATATATACACACACACACATATACATACATACATATATACATATATATACATATCTACATACACACATACACACACACATATATGTATTATGTATATGTAGAGGTATGTGTATGTGTACATGTATGTACACGTACACATACCTCTACATATACATATACATATGTGTGTGTGTGTGTACATATATAGTATTATATAGACACACACACACACACACACACACACACACACACACACACACACACACACACACACACACACATGTGATGTAGGGGAATATAGAAAACACTCATAACAACATGTGGAATAAACTCAACTTCAGACATTCAACAATCCCTACCCAAATTATAGAAGCTACACATAGATTAAAGAAAATTGTGTAGAACACAAGGCCAAATGTAGCATATATGTAGGTGAAATTATTTAACTTCACAAATAGAGAAACCACAACATGCCCAATTGTGAGGCCTTCTCGATTGTGACCTTATACAAAATAATAATTCTTCAATCTCAGAGCCTTAGCTCACATCTCCTATGTTCTACTCTATAATAATACCCCATTTCCAATATCTAATCAAGCTTATTTTATAGCTATCTAAGCCATAAGTCGGCTAGTCAAGCAATTTTACTAATTTAGGTCCATACTTGGAAAAGTAATAAAAAACCCATGAAAATAGTCCTATGGAGTGATGCAAACTTAAAGGTAGGTCTATATGCATGTTACAATTCATCTCCTAATTGTACAAAAGGCTATGTCATCAATCAAAAGTAACCTGGTTAGAAAATCATGATATGCAAGGTGGAAACACTAGGAAAAGAGGACCACAAAGAATAACACAAAATTTGAGAACTATAGAACATAAAAAATTTACACTTAGGAAAAAGATCAAGGAAAAGTGCTCGATATGATGAAAAGTATGCATAACATGAAAATGAAAGTAGTAATGACTACTTCATGAATCAATAGACTAGTACAAAAAATTGGAAATATTTTTGGTTGATGCAAGATTGTTTAAAGAACCAAGAAGCTCATGCATTAGATGCCTGGGGTTAATAAAGAACTAATGTCCACCTCAAGCATGAATAATATTCTAACCTAAATCATAGAGATTCAACTTAGCTTGCATAATCTATGAACTATCTTCAATTGGTTTATCTTTCCATTGAACTAGGTATTCCAAGTAATCTTTTCCTTGAGTGCTTTTTCTTATTCAACTACTCAAGATTTTATCAATGCCATTTATTTTCTTCTTAGGTAATCCAAGTTAGCTTTTATTTTCTTTATCTAATTAAAAATACTCAAAAATATTAGCAATGTTGAATATAGGTGAGATATCCATGTCTTTTGGTAACTCAAGTTCGAAGGCATTTCCACTATTAAACTTCCTAGAATCTTACAAGGACCAAACTTCTTCATCTTCAACTTACTATAGGTACCAACTAGAAATATGTTTTTCTTCAAGTGAATAATTACCTCACCACCAACTTCAAAATATTTATATCTCCTTCACTTTGTTAATCTCTTTAGTTCTTTTGTCTATTAGTGTTAAACACTTAGTCATTTAGAAAGTAGAATTGGTTGGTCATCACCACAACTGAGTCACTCTATATAGGCTGAGTTATGTATTTAGTAGACTCATATATAATCATGTATATCCTGAGCTCTATAGGAGTCAAGCATTCTATGTTTGTCGAGTATCCCTATGGAAGCTAAGTTATCTAGTGTACAGTGAATGTTGAGTAAAAAGAGCTAGTATGTGCTAAGTCATACATAAGGAGCCAAGCTAGTAGAGATCAAGAATTAGTAGGCAAAACAATTATGATCGAGTATCAAGAACCATATGTTTCGAGTGACACTATTTGAACAAAAAATGTTTGGAATGGCACAAAAGATGAGGTAAACCATTTTGGCCTACATGAAGACAATATTTAATGATCACTGAATTTTTTATAGAGGTGATTATACATTTTGGCAGGGATCACTAATCCCTATGAAGGAGAGTTGGCCAATCAGCTTAAGAGGCCAAAAGGGAAGCCTCTAGATTGTTGATTATGTTCTAGAAAACTCTACAAATAGTTTATTTAAGGGAAAATCCAAATCTTATTCTATATGATGTGAAGTGTATGTGAAGGGATTGCATTTTGGATGATGGAAGAAAAGTTTTGAAGAAACAAAGTTTAGAGATTAAGAGGAGCAATAAAGAGTGGAGAAGAGAAATATCAAATAGGAGATCATATTAGAGGTTGGAAAGAGAAGTTCCATAATTAACATTGTTAGTGCAAACTAAAGGGCCAAGTACTGATACATTTTAGCAAGTGAATTAGGGTAAATCTCTTAACAAAGTGGTCTTAACAGGCCTAGACAAATCACTTAACAAAATGCTTACTTAATTGTAAGTTTTTTTATCATCTTAAAATGGAAGCACTTCCATATTGGTAGGTTTAGCACCCTCTTTTGGTACATCTATCATGGTATATTTGCATTTAAAATGCATTTTGCACTTGATTCCTTTGTTTTAGGTGAAGTTAGGGTTAGGATCTCAAAAATTCTCCTTAATTTCCCTCCTCTATGGATCTATTTTCTAGGTAGGACTTAGGAATAGGTCCTCCTAGCCTTCATCATATTCATTATAGGATTTTGTGCCTATTCTTGGCATTCAGATCTATTCATATATCATTTGTAGGTTTCTAGGTATCCTTGTCACTTTCTGCTTTCTGCTTTGATTGGCTTTAATCCCTAGGTCAACCCTAACCTAGGGAAAGGTTGACCAAGTCAACCTTGACCTAGGGTAGGGTTGAGGTCATCCTTGACCTAAGTTAGGATTGAGGTCATCCTTGACCTTCTTCAACATTTGATTCTTCTTTTTAGATTTTGGTCCCAGAGGGTCCCAATATTAATGTCAGGCTTTTAGATTTGAATGTGGAAGGAGTTTAATTCGAGACTCATTTAATCATTTTCTCTCCTTTGTTTGTTATTGTGATTGGACCACAATTTGAGGTATAATTTGAATTAGGAGTCCTCACATTAGTCTAGGAGCCTCACCTTGAAGCCTCTATATAAAGATTCTCACTTGCATCTATCTAAAACTAGAAGAGAACTCAAAGGACAACTAGAATCAAGAGATGATGGTATAAAGATGCAAGATTGCAAGAGAATGATATAGAAGATCAAGATATTGTGGATATCAAGTATTTTTATACCATTGTGAACATCTATTTGGACCAAGAGAGATCCAATCTTCTTTGATCCACCATTATCGATATTCAAGCATTCAAAGATATAAGTATGGGGTAGCAATTACAGATTATGAGTTTGGTAGGAGTACTTTAGCCTTAAGGGATTGGTATGCTTTCTTATCTTATTCAAGTCTATGAGTTGGTTTCTCATACATATTCATGCTTGGGTTTCAATCTAGTACATTAGATCTTGGCATTACACATTCTATTATATCCGGTTATTCATAGAGGTGGAAATCACCAAAATGTGGGTTTGACTAAGGAAAAACCCTATATAGCCACCCCAAAACCCCATTTTCAGATATATGTATGTGTTTTTTCGAAGATCGAAGTGTAGATTTGGATACCCTTTTCATCAAAATTTTGAGATCTATGAATGGAATTTTTATCAGAGTAGTGTTGGTTAAGGTCAACTTTTTGGGGCACAATTGTGCCCTAGGGTAAGATTGTGCCCCACCAACTAGGTCAAGGTCAACCTTCCCTTAGAAGGATAAAATTTTTCTAGGTTTTCTCCATTTTGACATTTCTAGTTAAATATGGATTGTAGATTTTCTATAAATTGTGCATTGGCATTAGAAAATAGGTATTTCTAGATTGGTTTCAAGGTATGTATTTTATCTTGTTTAATTTCAAGCATTTCCATTAGTTATTCCATATCAACTCTAAAACAAAATATGAATAGTGGTGTATGTCATAAGCATTATTAGAGATCCCTTTTTACCCTATTCATTTTGGTGAACCCACAATAAAAAACTCCTTCTTTTTTGTGTTAGATTTGCATCTTGTGTTAGATCTTGCATGTTAATTAGATTTATTTCATTTATATGTTTCAACAATTAAAAAAATTGCAAAATTTCTTTAAAAATACAAAAACATTTTTTGTCATATTTTTTCGTATTTCAATATGTATGATTCTTGTTTGGAATACTTTGACAAGGCTTTTATTTTGGAAATATGCAAGACTATGCTAAGTTGCTGAGAGGTGAGGGGTGAATCAATAACTTCTAAAACTTTAGCAATTTCAATTCTTAATCCAATAATTCCATTAGCACTTAATTCATCACATCTGATCTAATTGCATGCATGAGAAATTGAAAACATGAAAGCATCTATAACACTTTGACACAAAGATTTGGTGACCTAGAAACCTTCCAAATAGAAAGTAAAACTAGGGTGGGGATGATACCCACAAACTTTAGTACTGCAGCATAAAGTTGGCCTGTTAAGGCTTACATTGATCACTTCTAATGATTTTCCCTATTAGGAGCAATTAGGACTGCTAGGTCCACCTTGTGAGAGAATTTATAAACATACAATAAAGTATGCACTTAGTAAAGAGATTTATGAAAGACTGTTAGGTCTACCTTGTTAAAGGATTTTGATTGTTTTACATGTTAGGATGAAGCAGTGGTAGATCTCTAATTTGCAACCAGTTTTGCTGAATGAGATTCCTTTGTGTACTAATCACCTTTCTATGATAGATATGTCTCTACTGTTCCTTATGCTATTATGGCCTTTACAACTTGCTATTTTTTTGCTACATTCATAACTTGAACTTTTTGCATCCACATTCAAATGCATCCATGCACTCATATTCACATTTTTTAATGATATGGTACAATACATTACATATATATACCAATCCAAATTACATAATTACAAATTTGGCCATGATACAAGTTAACACAAATATTACAAAGTTGGCCCACATGAAGACACTCAGGTTCTGAAGACTAATTCGGTGAGGTTCTACTACTCCACATCCACTGTCAATGCTCAGCATTTTCATGCACTCGATAGACATAGAAGCTTGATCCTGTAGACACTCAAAAATGATTCGCATCTATAGTTTCATCACTTCTTCATATTAATTTGTCCCATTTTCTAATTCTACTAACTTCGATCTTTTGGCCAAATTGATCATACTTTATCATTTGTATCCTCTTTCACATCAATTTCATGTCATTTCAAAATCATATCAAATCAACTCAAAACCATTTCATATCAACTCAAAATCACCCCAAATCAACTCAAAATCACTCGAAATCAATCCTAATCAACTGGAACATATCAAACATCTCAAATCAATCATCATCTATCTAATCCTAGGCATTGTTGTGGCTTTCAGTGCCTTGGAAACCTATCAACCTATCAATCTTATCAATCTGACCTTAGTACTTTCATGGCTCTCAATGCTAGGTCAAACTATCATTCATGTAATTCAATATTTGATGTTTTTGAGGCTTTCAATATTAGATCATGGCATCATCAACCATTTTAATAATATTGGCAGTGTTCATCAATGTTATTATGATCAAACCTTTTCAATCAACCTCAATCCTGTAGCATTTGCAATGTCAGTTAAATTTTATGTATCAACCAATTCATGTCATGTGTCCTTGTCATGTTATCAATTTCAATCAATAAATTTGACCATGGCTTTGGTTTATTTTTCATCATCTTATTTGATCTATATTATCATCAAATTTTCATCAAAGGATACGATCGCATTTATTTAATCAATCTGGCCAATCATTTACTAATTTCCTCTATAGGATTAAATAACCCATAATTTAATCCTATTATTCTTTCTAATTATTCTTCATAATTATCATCTTCAATTAATTAATTTTATTAGTTAATTGGTTCATCATTCACAAACTATGGAAATTTTTAATTTCCTAAGTTCCATTTTCCATCATTAATTCCATTTTCTACTAATTCTTATTTTGTGGAATAAAAGGATTTTTAATTCAAATATTCCATAAAACATTGCATCATAGTGACACTTGGATATGACACCTCGTGGATTCTCCTTTGACACTTGGATAAGATTTGTCATAATCAAATATTCTTATTCCTTACACATGTCCATATTTGGCTTATTTGTCATAGATTCTTGGCTTTAAGTGGGTTGAGGTGTCCTATGATGTGTCATAGATTCTCCTCCACATTTAGTCATGTTTGACTTCCATGCATCATAGAATCTTACAATTGGCATATTTTGTCATATGCATCATGGGTTCTCAAAGGAATCTCTTGCCACATCACATATCTAAGGGTGACAAATCCAATGCTCTCATCCTCCATGCCATTATAAAATGGACACTCTTTCTCTCATTTTAGGCCCTTGACGTCTTGAGTCCTTGGTCCTAATTCTTGAGTATTTTTCAAGTCCTTAGCTTCTTTGTATTTTCACACCATTTTCTCTCAAGCTTAAAATCACACTTCAAGTATTCTCATGGCATTATCCCTATCATAGACTTTGCTGCAATATTGTGTGCACTATAGGCAAGTTGGAGCTACATCATTTGGAGAAGAAAGAAGGACATGGGAGCTACAAATGAAAGAGGGGGTTTCTAGCCTTGTGTTTGCTTCTTTTGATTAGTTTGGCTTTCATGGTAGACTAGTGGGTGCTAACATATGTTGATTGAGTTTTGTGATTTTCTCATAGTATGTTATACATTTAGCCCATTTTCTAGTTGTTACAGGTCCATAGTAATCACTTTCAAGTAGTCTTGAAGTTGATCTGTACTAGTGACTCAGTAGATATTGTGCAACTTGGCAAACACTAAATCACTTGGTTAGGATAAAGTAGCTCGGTTAACACTGGCTTCACACCACATGAACTATGAACTTGGTAGATATTGCAATGCTTGGTAACCATTGATAAACTTGGTGTATACTGAAATGCATAGTTTAAACTATTGGACTTCAAAATGACTGAATCTGCTCGGTAACCACAGGGATTTGTCCAAAGGAGTTGATAGCAACTATAGAACTTGGTAGCTACTAAATTACATGGAAAACATTGTAAACTATTCAATAAGCTTGATGGCTATATACAATCTGAATAAGTGTGTGCCACTAATAACAAACTTGAGTGATATGTCACCATTTTATTGTAAAAGAGGATAGATTCCCTAATGAGGTATGTAGAAGTGAGACTTAAAATGGTCAAGATAAGATCTCCATTGATCCTATTCCTATTTCAATCTCCTCCACAACCTCTCCAATTAATCTTTACCATAGGGTGTGTACATGGTTACCTTCATGTTCTACTATATGCAACATTGATAAACCTAAGATGATATATCCTATACCTTTGATGATGGTAAAAGGATGTCCTTGACTAACAATTAAGGGTAAACCTAGATATCCTTTGGATTTATTTGATAACACTAATTCCATTTAACATGCTTATCACACATGGAATAACCCTCAAACTATTTTTATGGTATCTTTACCACCTTCTCAACCTATTCTTCCTCAAGCTCCTAAGTTTTCTTCTACCTTTAAGGAGTATGACTTAGTTAATCAATTACGTGCTACTCCTACTAAGATATCTTTATGGGACTTACTTCAAACTTCTCTAACATATTATGAGGGATTGGAAAAAGATTTATCTACTCTTCCTGCTTTGCTTTCTAATCAAGAAAACACTCATTCTATTTTGTATTGCATGCATTTTATGCCTTTTGTACCTCCTATTGTGTTTTTGGATAATGACTTACCTTCTATTGAAGTGCAGAATCAATATGATGCTCTTATCATTGTTGTTTCTATTAATCAAAGTATCATTCAAAGAACATTAATTGATAATGGATTTGGGCTTAATGTTTGTAGCATGGAGATTCTTAATGTGATTAAGGTTGATCTTACTACTATTCAACCTGATAATTTCCCTATAAGTGGATTTGATAATATTGAAAAAAGAACTTTGGGCATTATTACCTTACCTATTAAAGTAGGTTCAATCATCCTAAATACCCCTATTCATATTATACCGGGACCTCTCAATTATAACCTTCTTTTAGGAAGACCTTGGTTACATACTATGCATGCAGTTCCTTCTACTCTTGATCGTAAGGTTTGGTTTATTTATTATAACTTAATGTATACATTGCATGTGGATGATGCACCAAATCCTTGCTTAAATATAGAATATGTTAAGATATTTAAGCCTCTTCAACCAAGTAAAGAGATTGAAAAAAAACTTGAGATAAAATGAGCTAAGATTCAATAGCCAAAAGCTTCATCTTCTTTGTTAATTAAGGATTATTGGGGGATGTTAGATTTTAATCCTACTTTCATTGGAGAATATAAGGTCTTTGATTTAAAATTCAAGAAGCAAAAAACTAAATTTAAGAAACAAGTTTTTATTCCTTCTCCACTTTCTTAGGAACTAAAAAGTAATTTTATTGTTGCTTCAGTACAATAAATAATTGAAATGATAAAACCTGATTATTTTGATATCATGATGTATGTCGCTCCTTGGACTCTATCTAAAATGGCTGATTGGTATGGTTTTGGTTATCATTTTCTTAAGAAATCAAGATTTAATGGGAAAGGATGTGGTAAATATGAGTGAGGTATACAAGTACCTTTGGATAATGAAATTTATGATCATACGTATGGTTTAAGATTTAATCCGTATGAACAACCATTGGCTTTATCTCTTAATGTTAATCATATGTGTGGTGGTCACTTGAAATTGATTAATCCACTATTTACAAACATGAATCAAGTCCCTACTTTGGATATTTTTCCTGAAGATGAAACTTTAATGGATTTTTTTAGGATTTATGATGATTTACCTAAGTTGCATCACAAATGAAGGAAGCCTTATTGTTTAAAAACAAATGCTTATTTGGACAACATGATAATCATGATATTCTTCCTTTGCTAATGAATCCCTTGATAAGAAGTGTTTTGTTAATTAACTAAGACTGTTGATATTCAAGTGGATGAGAATAATCTTGAGAAGATAATACAGATTGGGAAATATTTGAATCAGGATGAGCGTGATCAATTGGGTTCCCTTTAACTTGAATTTAAGGATATTTTTGCTTGGACATATTTAGATATATCAGGTATTGATTCTAATATTGTTACTCATAATATTGTTTTAAAACCAAATATGAAACTTGTGAAGCAGAAAATTAGAAAGATGAATTGACAAATTGCTTTATTAGTCAAAAGTGAAATTGAAAAATTATTGGATTCTGGAGTTATTCATTCTATTGATCACTCTGATTGGATTTCAAACATTGTGCCTATTTCAAAAAGTGAAAATAAGATAAGGATGTGTATTAATTTTAGAGATTTAAATTTGGCATCCTTAAAGGATGATGACCTAATACCCAATATTGATACGATTGTGGATTCAATGACATGTCATGATTTGTTATCTTCTATCGATGGCTTTTTTGGATATAATAAAATCTTTATTCCTCCTAAAGATCAATTTAAAACTGCATTTATAACACATTGGGAAACATTTTTTTGGATCATGATGCCTTTCAGATTAAAGAATGCATGAGCAACTTATCAACGCACTATGACTTTGATCTTTCATGATTACATCCATACAATCCTTGAAGATTATGTGGATGATATCTTAGCAAAGTTTGTACAAAAAGAAGATCATGTTACTATTTTATAAAAAATATTTGAAAGGATTAGAAGTTACAACATGAGATTGAATCCTAAGAAGTGTGTTTTTGGAGTAGACTCTAGTAAATTATTAGGATTTATAATCTCTAAGCAAGGCATAGAAGTTGATACTGAAAAGATTGATGCTATTGTTAATATACCTCCTCCTAAGAATATTTATTAGCTACGTAGTTTACAAGGAAAGATACAAGCTATTTGTTTCTTTGTTTCTAAGTTAGCTACTTGAACAATTCCTTTTACTTCCTTGCTCAGGAAGGATAATACTTTCTCTTGGAATGATGAATGTAAGAAAACTTTTGAGAAATTTAAGGAGTATCCTAAAAATCATCCTATGCAGCCAACTAAATTTGATAAACCATTTCATTTGTATACTTTAGTGACTTTGAAGGCTGTGAGTACCTTGTTAGCTCAAAATGATGATGATGGTAAGGAAAGACCTGTGTATTACATAGTCAAACTTTACTTGATTATGAAACAAGATAAACAAATTTGGAAAGACAATGTCTAGCTATAGTTTATGCATGTAAAAAAAAAAGACATTATCGTATAAATGTTGAAGTCAATGTGATTATCAAGTTTGATCCTTTGCACCATCTTTTCTCACAAACTGGTCTCTTTGGCCATTTAGAAAAGTTGGTGATGTTAGTTACAAAAATTGATCTTAATTTCATTTCTTAGAAGTCTATTAAGGGACAAGCTTTAATGCAGTATTTAGCTGAAGCTCCCTATCCTTATTTGGAAACATGTTCTACTTCTATGGATTTTTCTAATGAAACTTTTCTAACTATTCAACAAGATGATATTTGGGAACTGCATTTTGATGGATCGAAATGTATGACAGGTTCTGGGGTTGGTATTATCTTAATTCCTCCTATGAAAAAACCAATTCCTTTACCATACAAAATAATTTTTCCTTGTACTAGTAACATTATGGAGTATGAAGCTCTTATAGGTAGTTTATGGGAAACTTCATCCCTTAACATCAAACATTTGCAAATAAATGGAGATTTGTAATTGATTGTTGAACAAATTAAAGGAGGTTATCAAACTAAGAATGATAAAATGACACAATATAGAGGTTTGGCTCTTGATGTGCTTTCACAATTCTCTTCTTATATGATTCAAAACTTACCTAGAAAAGATAATCGACATGTAAATGCCATGGAAAGCATAGCTTCTTTGATGTTTTGAAAATAATATTGAAAATTTTCAATTTACCATACAAACTCTTAAAAACCCTGCAATTTCTAAAAAGATTACCTTTGATTGTTTTAATTTTCATTTGGATGAATGGTATTCCCATATTTTTCATTTTTTGAAAGATGGTACTTTTCATGAACAATAAAAAAACACACGTAATTTTATTACAAAGCTTGCAAAATGTATCATCATTTTAGGAGATACACTTTTAGAAAGCTCTTATGAAGGATTGTTATTAAGATGTCTCAAAAGAACTAAAATTTTGGTAGCTATGGGAGAAGCTCATTTTGGTTCTTGTGGAGGGCATTTTGGTGGAAAATCTCTAGTTAATAAATTACTTAGAATGGGATATTATTGGAAAGTGATGGAATAAGATTCTTTTATGTTTGTTAAGGAATGTCCTCAATGTCAACAACATAGTAATTTGACTCATGCTCCTACTCATGAGCTTTGTAATCAATTTTATCCATGGCCTTAGAGTATTTGGGGTTTTGACCTTATTGGAAAAGTCGCATCACCTTCTTTTCAAGGGAATACTTACATTGTAATTGCTACAAATTATTTTGCAAAGTGGGTTGAAGTTGTTCCTCTTTGTTCAACAATTGTGGATGTTATTTGTGATTTCATCCTTAATAATAATATAAAAAAATTTGTTATACCTTCAATAATAGTTTCAGATAATGGTACTTCTTTAAAAAAAAAAAGAAGTCACAAAATTCTTTGAGAAATATTGAATTCAGCATAAATTTTCAACTCCTTATTATCCTCAATCTAATGGTCAAGTTGAAGCATCAAATAAAATCATTGATAAGATTCTACAAAAAATAGTTAACAAACATACAAAAGATTAGCATACTCAATTGACATATTCTTTATGGGCTTATAGGACAAGTGTTTATGCTATTATGCCTTTGGAATTAGAAATACCTTCTTTGTGTGTTTCATTTCATGGCATAATTAACAAAGATACTTTTCAAGAACAACATTTACAAGAACTATAAATGTTGGATGAACAAAAAATATATGGATTAGAACATATAAAAGCTTATCATAAATCTCTATTAAATAAATATAATCATAAACTGATTGAATGTATATTTTCAGTTGGTGATTTAGTTTTATACAAGAATTAACAAAATATGAATGCTTTACCTAATGAAAAAGGAAAGTTTAGCCCTAATTGCCTTGGACCTTTTATTGTTATTGATGACTTTGGTTCAAGTACATATAAACTTTTTGATATGGATGGTATTTCTTTTAAGGAACCTATTAATATTATGCATCTTACATGTTATTATCCTTAATTTTATTCTTTCTTTTTCATTTTGCATTTATATATTCCTTATAGACTTTATTTTATAGGTTATGTAGTTTTAACAAAATTACATATTGAATATATTTATGCACCTTCTTTCTTTCTATTAAGTTTTATATCAAACATAGAACTAATTAGTAAAGAAAGCTTTTCATTCATTGAAAAGTGATTCAATTTAAATACATATGTGGCCAATGGTCTGATCTATCACTATGCCTATCACTACACTCTGATGGCCGATGGCTGTTGGATCTCTCTTGCCTATAATAGGAATAGGTAGATCGATCTGTGTGTACTTGTGTGGCTCTTGGATATGCTCATACCATGTGAGCACTCTCAAGCAGTCTATAGCTCAGCTATTAGTTTCTCCTCCCTTTCTCTACACATCCTTAACTCTTGTTGGACAATTGTAAAGATATCGACATGCCTACTGGGATCTCTGTAGCCAAGAGATGATTCTCGCTCACTCACCAGTAGTTAGTAGGATATGCATGTATCCTTTATGACCTCTAATACAAAACTCCTCCACTCTACTACACTAGCTATAGAACAAAAGTTACAGTTATCAATTTCATACCTTTTTTCAAATCAAATTACATATTTAATCATTTCTCATATTTCATACCTAGGTCTCCCTCCTAGACATCACTAAAAGATCTGGATGGTGGGGGAAAAGAGTGACTACTATCTCCACATTAGTTGTGTCTAGGCCTCACTAGTGATGTCTCTATGTGGGCATGTGGGGGTCATCATGATCTTAGTGGTGATATGTGATAAATGTGTACATTTGTTCCAATATCATTTTTTGGGGGCATCTCCTACTCTCTCTACTCTTCTCTCCCCTCCTCTCTCTCCTCCTCCATGGGATCTCCCTCAGAGATGTGCTCCTCCTCATCTCTAATTTCCTCATCCTCCTCTATTGTACCATCATCCTAGTGTGTCATCTCTAAAACACCTAGATCACCTATAGGATAATCCTTAGGGAAGATGGGGCGGAACCCCTATAAACTCTAGTACTTGATGTAATCTCAGCTCATGCTTGAGTAGGTCACACTTGATGGTACCTCTATATCCTCTATATCATTGACATCATTTTCCTCTATATTTTCTTTTGATAGTTGGTGTATGGCATTGGGTCTCTGATAATACCTTGTCAGATACTCATAGCAAGGTTCTACTCTATGGACTCCTTATACCAGTCCAAACTATATCATCTCTTGGTCATAGTAGTATGACACCACTATATTATTTTGATGACCCTCTAGAATATTTTTTCACTATGAGTATCTCGGTTAGAATTGAGTATCCGACCACTTTATCATCTGGAAGTAGGGTCTCCATATCACATCCACACTCAAAATGCAATCTAGAGATACTCTCCAATACAAGATATCTCCAAACTACTAGAAATTATTTAGTGGATAGGAAAAGACTCTCAATTTTCTCTCATCTACCATAATTGGTATACCCTATGGACATGTACATGTAAAGTGATAGAACAACTAAATCTATAAAAGAATGCATATTGATAGGCTCTCTCTCTAATATCTCACCAATTGACATAGCTCATGATATAATTGGACTAGCGTGTTGCAACCTAATAAGAATATAGTCCTCTCACTCTCCATCCTTTGTATAACATGGGTAAGTGGTGTTAAAAATATGGTACCCTTTGAATTGGGAAACACAACCAAGGATACTATACCAAGCATCACTCTTCATACTAGAGTGGTAGGGCCTGATAGTATGGATGATAGAAAGACATGATCTAATCGGATATGTATCTATGGAACATGTCCCAAACATACTCCTTGTCTACAAGGATCTCCTCATATATTTTTTGTGCTCTAGGTATGATGGTCTTACCTCAGACTAGAAGCTATAGGATCCTATAGACATCCTCTAATGTCACTATGATCTCTCCCGAGGGAAGATGAAAGGAGCATGTATCCTCATCCCACCTCTCTATAAGAGACAATAACATGGTTTAATGTAGTTTGATCTGTGGTAGGACTACTACCTAGTATAGCCCTACATCTCTAAGTAGTTGTATATCCTCCTCATCTAGCTTGGACAATCTTTGTGTGATGGTAATTGGAAACTCTCCAAAGGGATGCTCTCTGAGATGGACCATGTCATGTAAGCACATATAAACAACATATCAATCTTTTCTATCAACAAATTTGTAAATTGAGCTTAACTAGATCAAGGTCAACCTTCTTGGGTCAAGGTAAACCTTACTAGGTCAAGATTGACCTTTCTAGGTCAGGGTCAACCTTGTTGGGTCAAGGATGACCTCATCCTAGAATGACTAGAAATCTAACAGTCTATGTCAACCTTCTTGTGTCAAGGTCAACATTTCTGGGTTACGGTTGAACTTGAAGAGTCAAGGTTGACCTTTCCTACATAAATCACATATTTAGAAAGTACAAAATCAAACAACAACATACTCACCTTAGGAAGTTGTTATCTCCTAGCTAGGCACTATCTTAGCATCTCCATGCATGTCGCTTGAAGTTCTTCTCCTTGGCATCTTGCTTTCTCTTTTCAAATCTATAAAATGTAAGAATGAGTAAGGATGAATTCCTTTTCATTATTTATAGGTAAAATTAGGGTTTCTTTTATGATTTACTCATGGTAAATTTAGATTCCTATTTTTTAATGTATTTAGATAGACATTCACTCTTTTCATCATAACTTGAGCTCGATAATTCCATTTTTGGTGCCATCAATGGCATTGGAAATATGATTCAAATACCTAAATTATTAAATTAATTTAGGAAGTTTATGAATCCTTTTGATTAGTTTAAGGAAGATCTTTTCAACAAACTACATACTTAGTGTCTAGGGTTATCCTTATCACCATATTTCACCTTTGGAAATAAAAAGCCAAAACATGGGGGGCATAAGGGGCTTTATGCACTTCTCAACTATCATTTAGTAAACTTTAGGTAGTTTATGGATTTTCATTAACCTTGTGTGTTGCAGGTTCTAATAGTTTTTTATAGGATCTCTACCTCGAGGACTTGGGCTATATCCTTTTTATTTACTATGATGTTTTCTTACTTTAGGTTGCATATTCATGTAGTGTCATATTTGAGCTAAAGTGGGGGCTAAATGTATCATCTTAAAATGGAATCACTTCCATCTTGGTAGGTTTAGCATCCTCTTTTGGTATTTTTATCATGATATATTTCCATTTAGGATGCATTATGTACTTTATTCCTTCGTTCTAGGTGAAATAAAGGTTAGGATCTCAAAGATTCTCCTTACTTTCCCTCCTCTATGGATCTATTTTCTAGGAAGGACTTAGGAATAGATCCTCCTAGACTTCATCATATTCATTATAGGATTTTGTACCTATTCTTGGCATTTAGTTCTAGTTTGATATCATTTCTAGGTTTGTAGGTATACTTGGAACTTTCTACTTACGACTCTGGACTTTTCCCTTCTTTGTTGGTTATTGTGGTTGGACCATAATTCAAGGTGAAATTTGAATTATGGGTCCTCACATTACTCTAGGAGCCTCACCTTGAAGCCTCTATATAAAAAGACTCACTTGCATATATCTAAAACTAGAAGAGAACTATAAGGACAACTAGAATCAAGAGATGATGCTATGAAGATACAAGATTGCAAGAGAATGATATAACTAATCAAGCTATTGTGAATATCAAGCATTTTTATACCATTGTGAACATATATTTGGAGCAAGGGAGATCCAATCTTCCTTGATCCACCATTATCAATATTGACACATTCAAAGATACAATCATGGAGTAGCAATTATGAATTATGAGATTGGTAGGAGTACTTTGGCCTTGGGGGCTTGGTATGCTTTTGTATCTTATTCAATTCTATCTATTTCTTTCTCATACATATTAATGCTATGGTTTTAATCTAGTAGGTTAGATCTTGGTATTACACATTCAATACACAAACACATTCTATTATATTTGGCTATTCGTGGAGGTGGAAATCACCAAAATGGGGGTTTAACTAAGGTAAAACCCTATAAAGCCACCACAAAACCACATTTTTAGATATATGCAGGTGTTGTTATGAAGATCAGAGTGTAGATTGAGATATCTATTTTGGTAAACTTTTGAGATCCACAAATGAAATTTTCATCAGAGAAATGCAAGTCAAGGTCGACTTTTTCAGGGATAATTGTGCCCCAAAGTACTCCCAACTAGGTCAAGGTTGACCTACTCTCAAAAGGATAAATTTTTTCTAGGTTTTCTCCATCTCAACATTTTGAGTCCAAAATGGATTGCAGATTTTCTAGAAACTATGCATAGGCATCAAAAAATAGGTATTTCCAAATTGGTTCTATTTTGAGGTATGTATTTTATCTTGTTTGATTTCAAGAATTTCCAGTACTTATTTCATATCAACTCTAAAATAATATATGAATAGTGGTGAATGTCATAAGCATTGCTAGAGATCCATTTTTACTCTATTCAATTTCAAACCCTTTAATCAAGGTAGACCTAATAGTCATGTAATCTCATAATAGAGAAGACTCGTCATAGGGTTGTAAGGAAACTTGCAAGAAAGAATATAACCATGTCCACATTACCCATAATAGATCTGAAATAAATAAGCAATTAAAATCCACATGGAAGATAATAGACAACATACCCACAAAAAATTGTGATACAAGATATACCTTGGAAAACCCTCATTGAGGGAAAAAACCTAGCCTCCAAAAGCATCCATCACCATGTATTATTCAAAAAACAAACCCCACTACAATACAACCATGGAAACCTTGAAAGCTATAGCCACAACCAAGGAATCCATGTGAACAAGCATGAATCCACACATCCCATGCCATGCTTCCAACCTTCACAAATTCTCCCTTGGCTAACCTATCAAGCTTTGTCCCACTTGACTCTTTCCCTTCTTTCCTTCTATATTGTCTCTATAACTACCCTTGTGGATTCTTATATAATAGAAAATCCCACAAAACTACCAAGTGGTATTACATAAACCATATGCTACCTAACCCATTGACCCCACATTTAATATTGGGAATTATATTCTTTTTCCTAATATCAAATAATTACATGAAATATTATCACAATGTTACAATACAACTCATCAAGTACATCCCATGGGAATCTTTACATGTTACACATCCATATAGGTGTAACATTACATAGTAAAAGAAAATAATACAATATAACAATATTATGCAATGTGTGCAACACCCATTATCTCAACAATCTCCAACTTCTTGTATACATTGCATAGGGTCAATTTGCAGCCACATAAATGAACAAGGGAACAATCCCTTCTAGCACATCCACCATAATGGATCAAAGTACATGAAGTGCTCCATCTTGGTACTTGCAACAAAATCAAAGTATCCAGCATCTCAAACATGAATGATCTCACCTCCTATTATGCCACTACCACCAAACATACATAGAATCCATTCAAAGAGAAAGCCACCCAACTTGTCACATTAGAAGATCATCAAATCCTATACCAATTGAAATGCCAAGCACAAAAAACCTAATTCAAAGGTAATCACATGTATCTATAGTTGTCAAAATATCTATAGCTGAAATAGCACCCACAATAAGTGTCGAACCCATCTAACTATCCATACCTCCAGAGATATACCAAGTGAATCTCACATCATCAACATATCCAATCTATAACCTACAATCACAAGTCTCAAGTGTAATACCCACCACATATATACCAAGAACCTCCCACTGCAAAAGATAATGTCAAATATATAACCAATCCACTTACAAGATCTTAAAGAAGTGAATCCATGTAGCCTCAAGGACATCCACAACACATAAACCAATAACCTACAAGAAAAACTATCATAAAAATCTCCAATAGTCTCCCAAGCTCCCCACAACCAATAGAGGAAAGATATAAAGGAATAACCATGTCATCTCTCACATGACATACATGAGCACAAACTAGTGATCACAATCGCTAACTAATCTCAAATGCAATGTAAGCAAAATTTAACATCTAGGAAGATAACCAAGACCAAAGAGAAACCATGCAAATCATAACCTATATCACATCCTTCTACACACACCTCTAGATGTAAACTATACAGGTATGATCTCCTCCATAGAACCCCAACCAAGAAGCTTGGACAACACCCAAACCATACCATATAACTAGTCATGGATGTAAGCCTCTCACAAGAAGATCAAACTCATAAACCATTCCTAATCCAAGGAATATGCCTAGTATAAAACCATCTCTTAAATTCAACTAGTATAACCAAAACATATAAACATGGAGATAACCAATTTTAAACTATATCTCAAATGAACCCTCCAGAACTAACTCATGTATTGTAGCTCAAGATCCATATCCATGGAAGATAAGCATAAACATAATGCACCTAAGAGAAACAATGGGCTATACATCTCAAGTAGCAAGGTGCCAAGTAGACCAGGAGTGGGGAATGAGAATGCTTATCAAGATATCCAAGTCTCCAACCAAGACTCATCTAAGAATAATCTCCTCTATGATATCCCCATTTTGACATATAATTTAAATAATTAATAGGTATTATATATAAAGTAATATTAATAATAATATTAAAATAATAATATTTTATAAGTAATATTATATTAAAAGTAATATTATATTATAATCATATAATTATATCATATTATATATATTGTATTATAATAGTCATATGAAAATAAGAATAAAATAATAATCTAATATAATAAATAATGACATTGTGATTAAGATATATTTTAATATAGCAATACTATATTAATAAAGTATTATAATATAATATATTAATCAAGTATTATAATAATATATTAATAAAATTATATATGTTATAATATAATTATTAATATAATATATCTTATGATATTAATTAATATAACCAAGCTTATTAATATAAATATATAATTAATATAAGTATATTATTATATTTTTATTATTAATATAATATAATTAATATTACAAAAGGACATGACTCTTTCTATTATCAAAAGGAAATATTATAAAACTTATACAAATTAAAGGTAAATAGGTAAATGTTCCAAAATGGGACATTATAAGTGGTATCGAAGCTAGCATTTTGCTAGTCTGTGAGGTTTTCTACAGAGATAATTTCTATAATTTGTGTTTGACCCTTCACACAATCTTTCCACCACTTCAAGGTTCTGCACAATTAGCTATTATACCCAATAATCAAGCTCATGCTAAATAGATTTCTTTTGATGCTTCAAAATGTCCATGACATTTGATTGCTTTAGGCTTGATGAACTGAACTTTTGAAAACTCCAACCACCCTAGCCAATAACTTCAACACCAAACTAAGAGCATGAATACCAAGTAGCCTAAAAAAAATTAGCTGTTGGTTCATAATCCTATCACACAAACAACTACTGAGAGATCATAGAGTTTAGTTATATTATAAAGATGTTTTTTTTTATTTGTTGTATAAGAAATGAAAAAGCTTTGAGAACAAGAATTTATTGTAGGAATTACAAAAGGAAATGAGATAATAACAATGAAAAACATATGGCAATATAAAAGATTGAGATGGTAACACTTGTTGATATTTCTTACTTTGAGCACTTGATCCTCCATTGATGTGCCCCTAGTACTTACTCCTCGGCCTCCCATATAAGAAAGATAGTGCATAAGCATTTTGGTGGATTCTATTTAACCTATCCCACTTTCTCCACTCACTAGAATGGACTGGCTTCTCTTCTCTTCTTTCATCATCACCTTGTATCCATTAAAAGCTTAAAAAATGATGCATCAAAAAGAAGCTCTTCGCTCTACAAAACACAACTTCAATCAAAAAATTGGAGAGGCAATGTACCTATATGTAACATCTGCCACAACATAAACATGTGGACTTAACTTATGTGTTGTTGCCTCTTTGCATCTTTCCCACAAAAATAGAATTTATGTTGTAGTCATGGAATGTACTATGAGTATTTTAGGGGAACATGTAAAATCAATTGGGATGATTATTACAATACTCTTTGTAAGCTACAAACTTGACTTGTCACACAAAGGACATAAAAGATGTAGAAATGGAGATCACAATCATTAATGTAAAGAAAGATATTCTTACTATGAAATAGGTTGATGCTTATGAGTACATGGTGAAGTATGCCCAAACTATGAAAGAGGCTAGATGGATGGAAAATGTTGTTGGTTGGTATCATTCACATCTTGGTTATGATTGCTGGCTATATGGTATTGATGTGTCAACTCAAATGCTAAATTAGTAGTTTAGGGAGCCTTTCTTGGTAGTAGTTATAGATCCAACAAGAACTGTATCTGTAGGAAAGATTGAGATTGGTGCATTTTGAACATACCCACAAGGATGCAAACTTCTAGATAAACCAGTCTCTAAATATCAAAAAATCCCTTTAAACAAAATGGAAGATTTTGGTATCCACTGCAAACAATATTATGCTTTGGACATTACACACTTCAAGTCATCCCTTAATTTTCACTTCTTGGATCTATTGTGGAACAAGTATTGGGTAAACACTCTCTCATCCTCTCTACTCTTAGGGAACAAAGATTATGTTGTTGGGAAAATTTTAGATCTTGGATTAAATTAGAGGAATACCTTAAGTGGATATGAGGATTACTTCAAACCCCTAAATCAACACTTCAACACATAAAGGTAGTGGGTAAGTTATATATTTTCTTCATATATTTTATTATGAAGTAATTGTTAGTGTCCTTCTTATGATTGACACATTTTGTTATTGTGAAGAGTATTGAATAGTCTAATACCTACTATTGATGATTCTAATCAAATAGTTACAAAAAAATGAAATTGAATTTTAAGTTGATAGGTAATAATCAATTAATTATCAAATTAGATATTTACAATTAAATAATGATTGAATAGAATTAAGTTTTCAAAATATTGAATTCTAAGTGAGATTAATCTTCAATAATTATCACAAATAATGTTGTTAAGTAAAATTGATTAAATTATTTAAGATCATCATCTTCCAACATAAGATAAGGACGACAATGGAATGGACTGGTTGACACCACTCAAAGGTACTAGGTAAGGCCTACAGTGAGATGGGCATTGTGCTGCATCATCCAAGGGTACTAAGTAAGGCCTAGAATGGAGTGAATACCCATACACAGGCACCATCTTGGAGATGATTATTAGAGAGAGATAACAATAATGAGGGAGAATGGTGAGGCCCATGATTGGGTAATAAAGCACTCTATTATAGTTTCTCCTCTCATACTCGAAACATGATGAGTTAATAAATGAACTATACTTTTGATTGACAAGTCACTAAATTGAGACCATAAATACCTTGTCAAGAGATTGATATAAGGAAATCCTAAAAAGGAAAATTTATATATAAATGTGTACTAATGACTTTTTTGGGGTTGCAAGTTTACAATCAAGGAATTACATAATATGTGCATTGTGTGTCTACATCATGTATGCTTCATGTCTTCATCTATCTGTATCGCTCATGCTTTGTGTCTGCTTCATGTTTTCATTCATTAAAGATGTATATCTCATAAGTCTTCTAGGCCTTTTCTATGCAAATATATTTTGTATCTATGAAGGAGCTTGTGTATGAAACATTTTGCTTGAGCACAAGCAAATTCGAGAGGGGAGGATTGTGATATCCCCATTTTGACATATAATTTAAATAATAAATAGATATTATATATAAAGTAATATTAATAATAATATTAAAATAATATTAAAATAATAATATTTTATAAGTAATATTATATTATAATCATGTAATAATATCATATTATCATAGTAATATGAAAATATGAATGAAATAATAATCTAATATAATAAATAATGATATTATGATTAAGACATATTTTAATATAGCAATACTATATTAATAAAGTATTATAATATAATATATTATATATAGTTGATATATTATTAAAATAATATATGTTATAATATAATTATTAATATAATATATCTTATGATATTAATTAATATAACCAAGCTTATTAGTATAAATATATAATTAATATAATTATGTTATTATTGTAAATATAATATAATTAATAATACAAAAGGATGTGACTCTTTCTATTAATATATATACGAAATAATAATGTTGGTAAGGATCATCAGAAGGAAATATTATAAAACTTACACAAATTAAAGGTAAATAGGTAAATGTCCCAAAATGAGACATTACATCCTCTCAAGTCCATATCAAGTGAATGCCCCTCGGACTCTCTTGCTGAAACCATCAACCATCCCAACAAATATTTCTCTAATTTAACAGAAACCAAGATCACTACTATCTCTAAATATCCATGAACATCTATAACTAATCAATCCATGCTAACTCCAAACACAACATAGCAATATCATGAAGTATCCATCTTATGATCAATGCACTCAATACCAAGAAACTAAACCAAGATCATTGTCAAAGTTCCAACCATGGCCTCAAGTACATAAACATGACAACATGATCTAACTATCTCAACCAAAGAGATGCCATGCTCCATATAAACATACCATAATATGTCAAAACTCTAAACACATATCAAGAGTATACCATGAAATAAAAATGAAACCATCCCAACACCAAGGATAACATGTCAAATGAAAGCATAAACCACACCTTTACCAAGAAATCTAAAAGTCCTCAAGATGCAACCATCTCCACACACTATGAAGAAAACTATCACCACATACCATGGAAAATAATTTCCACATACCATGAAGATAACCAAGAACCCCATGGATCCTCAAGATCTAATCATCTTCACACACCATGAAGATAACAAAGTACACCATGCAAATGTTAAAGATGCTTCTGCAACAACATGATCTAAGAAAAATCTCCAATATTTGCAAACACTTAATAAATATATCAATTCCAAAAAGAATCCCAATCAATCATGGTACCAAGTCACCTATGGCATCATAAAATCTATCTCCTACATGAAGATCTCGAAGGTCTACACTCACACAACCTAAGTGTTAGTACTAAGTTAAACCAAGATCTCCATATTAAGAAGATACAAACCAAACTAGGAACTAATCATGCACTATCACCTCATCACTATCACAAGCTCCCACTAAACCATGTATCCAACCTATCCATGACATCATGATGAAAAACCATCCTCTAACCATGAGAATCAACCTAGGCATAAAACCATCAAAGAACTCAAAGTGCACATCATGAGCTCCTTAAAAGAAACCAAATAACCATGATCTTCAACTAAGAAGATATATACCACCATAATCAAATTAGGAATCTAAACCAATCAACATCAAGGATGCACTTGTATATCCAATCATGTCATGCCAAAATCCATGGCACCATGATCATATCCATGAACTGAGTATCAGACACTCAATATGTCCAACCTGTATACATAAAATAGTTAACCCCAATCCTCCACCATGACTATACCTAGTAACTGTAGAACCAGAATCAGTATGCAAAGAACATTAACAAATGAAGTAAACATTCACAAACCAAAAACTAAATTCACATATATGCTTAGACTAAGAAAGAAGATAAGAAGTGCAAACCTCACAAGAGAAAACACTCCATGCTTTCTTGATTCTGTAGATGTGTCCTTTTGCTGTGGATGTATGCTCAAGATGCTCAAAAGCTGCTTCAATGGAGATGGGTAATGGCAAATTGGTAGCTTTGTGAGCTCTCAATTTGGCATTATAAGGGTATGGTTGATGGCTTTGGTTCTCAAAATAGCATGGTAACTTTAGCTCAAAGATTGTTGATGAAATGGCTTGGGATGGGATTCAATTTATAGGCTAAGGGGTAGAGGGATGGAGGGCTTAGATGCAAGGATGGATGAAGGCTTAAGGAGGGCTAAGATGCACTCAAAGGGGAGCACATGGATTGTGCTTGTTTAGCACCAATGGGAAGGTGACACTTGTCACAAGGAGGATGAGTGTGAGAGGGTAGGGTTAAGGGTTGGTTAAAGTCATGATGAGTGGGGTTGAGTATGTAAGAGGGATGTAAGAGGAATGAGTGTGGAAGAGGGAAGAGTGTGGAAGATGGGTGTAAGAGTCATGAGTGGGTTTGTAAGAGTCTTTTATGTTTTGTAAGAGCACTCATGACTTAGTGGTTGGTTTTTTTGAGGGGAGACTTTGTTTTGGATTAGGAAAGTCTTAAACTTGTTTAAGGAATGTGACAACATTAGGGGGTGGATTAGGCTTGGGTTTAGGATTAGATTAGGGATGTTAGAGATGTGCAAGTGGATGGCATTAATGAGGGTGGGTGAGTTAGTGGCTAAGCTTGGTTAGTATGGGTGGATGGGGTGGATTAGGCTAAATGGAGGATTAGAGATAGGTTAGGGGTTTTTGAATTTGAGGATTTCATTTATCAAATAGATTTATTTAATAAATGGGGATTTTTGGAATTAGATAGAAGAATAAGATTTAATTGATAAATAATAGATTATTTGATTTATCAATTAGGACTATAGATGATTAATTAAATTAATCAACTAGGGGATGACAAAGGATTAATTAAATAGAAATTTAATTAATAATGCCTTTTTAGATAACTAAATAGGATTACTAAAATAGTGTAATCAAATTTAGGTGTCTACAGTAACAACATCTCATCCCTTCTACATAATTTTTTTTTAGAAAATCATGTGACTTAGGGCATAAATAACCTAAATCCAAGCCACCAATTTGAATATGCACCAACAATGAAAGATTAGTGTGAAAAGACAACCCATAATCAAGCTATAAATGCAATCTGTAAGTATAGACTGCTTACAATACTACACAACTTGTAGACCCAAAAAGTCATCATACATATCCAAATCAAACACTAATAACCATATCATCATGAGACTAATTTGAAATATAAGTTGAGCATACAATGACATCAAATCTTAAATCTCCAAACATACAGTGTCATAAACTCACAATGCTACCATAGTCAATATATACCATAAAATTTTTAGATTAATATATCACCAAATAAACCATGTCAAACCTACTCCAAATCTAAACTAATGTGTAGAGCTCTTCAAGAGCTTTCTGTTGACTACTCAAAGTCCAAAATTTAACTCCATATGCCCAAGTTATGCCCTAATTTGTGCTCAAAATAAATAATATCTAACTTTTAAGCTCTTAAAACCTAACAAAATATCTAAATCACAAAATGAAACCTACACCAAACTATAGTGCCTTAAATTAGCTTTCCAAAGCCTATAAGAAGTCTATAATCTGATATCCTGAGAGAAAGTTATGGTCATTTTATTAAGACAATCTTTTTACCATTTTCACCAAGTTTTTTTCTTTTTTGTGATGAAAATTCTAATGGGATTAAATTTGAAATCCATTATGAGTTGAAACTAAAGAACTCTTTCATTTCCTCTTAACATGGACAAACTAGGGCATATTATATATCAAAATTTATGGAAACATCGACCCAAATTCAATGGTGACGTCTATTTTTATCTAAGAGGTCATTATTGCAAGATCCCCTTAAAACCCTCGTTTAAATTAAACATCCAAAAAACTCTTTTGTCTAACAATTTCACATGCCCAAAATCTACCAACATCAAATCATAATAACAAACCCAAAACCCTCAGATCTGCAATAAACAACTCATATATCTTGCCATTTCTTTTATCCTCTCATGCATTCCCATGGACTCAATCTAGGGTTACAATAATAAAACCATAGCTCTGATACCACTTGTAAGGAGACTTGCAAGAAAGAATATAATCATTTCTATATAACCCATAATAGATCTGAAATAAATAAGCAATTAAAATCCACATGCAAGAGAGTAGACAACATACCCATAAAAAAATGTGACACAAAATATACCTTGGGCAACCCTCATTGAGGGAAAAAACACTACCTCCAAAAGCATCCATCACCATGTATTATTCAGTCAAAAACACCATTGCAATGCAACCATGGAAGCCTTCAAAGTCATAGCCACAACTAAGTAATCCATGCAAACAAGCATGAATCAACACATCCCATGCCATACTTAAAACCTTCACAAATGCTCCCTTGGCTAACCTATCAAGCCTTGTCTTGCTTGAATCCTTCTCTTTTGTCTTCTATCTTGTCTCTACAACTATATAGTAGCAAGTCCCACAAAACCACCAAGTGGTATTACATATGCCATGTGCTACCCAACCCATCGACCCCACATTTAATATTGAGAATTTGATTCTTTTCCCCAATATTATATAATTACACAAAATATTATCACAATGTTACAATACAACTCATCAAGTATATCCCATGGGAATATTTACATGTTGCACATCCATCTAGGTGCAACATTACACAATAAAATAAAATAATACAATATAACCATAGTATGCAATATGTGCAACACACATTATCTCAACAATAGTATTGGAAATATAAGAGGAGTAACTAAGAGCAGAGGGGTGAATCAATTACTACAAAACTAAATCCTAGTTCCCTTACATGTCAATACAAAACATAAACTTTGTTGAAACTTTTGTCACTTTGTTAACACACGGGCACTTAGTTAACACTATCAATATGATGTAACTCAGCAAGCACTGTAATAACAACTATTACTCAAAAAATATTGAACATGAAAATCTTACAATATTAACTATGATTAACCTTAATTAACTTAGTTGCATACACATAAAATAAATAGCATGAACACAAGTGACATGAAGATTCAACGTGGAAACCCAATTTGGGAAAAACCAACAATTGTAACTAGTTGCTATTTTTCACTCTTTTGAAGTAAGCCTTGTTAGGAGTCAACCCTGTTAAAGGTTATAAAACACATGGTTAGGTGTGACAATGTTAGAGGATTTAATCATAATGTTAGGAGTGGCCTTTTTAGAGGTCTTGAGACAATTCAATCTAGAAATGTCACCTTGTTAAAGGATATACAAATAGCTATTAGCCTAACTCTATTAGGAGATTTGATACACTACTAAAATGGTTAGAGAGTAACGATAAAATGACCTAATTGCTGATGCAACTGTATTGCTGATTTCATATCTCAATTTTGGCTCGAATACTTGATCCTTCTTGATCAAATTAATCTTTGCAGTCCAAAAAGGATATTTTTCTTATCCCTCCAATTTGCTTCCTCTAAGCATCTTATCTTTCACACATCCTCACTTATTCAATCCTCAACTTGACCTTATACGTATATCATATACATTGTCAAATTAGCTTGAATACAACTTATAACAATAATTCTTCATTTCTTCAATTGGCTAGAACCAAAAAACAAATCTATTAAACTCAATATGCTAAAACAAGAAAATCCTTTGTTAGCTAACCCAACTTGGTAGACACTAACATTGAAATGATTTTTCTATGTTAACCAAGTGAACTTGGTTTACAATACAACTTCATAAACTTCCTTTGGTAACCGAGTGAGCTTAGTTAACACTGGTTCCATCCAACTTCCCTTTATTAATCGAGTGAACTCAATAGATACTATCATCTAAACTTGGAAAATATTGGAATGCTTGGTAGACACAAGAAATTATCTTCATTGCCTAAGTGAGCTCAACATACACTGACTAGTAAAGATATGACATTTTGTGTAACATCAAAGATAACATACAATTAATCAATTGTTTTCAACAATCTCCCTTTATGGCATTGATGGCAACACAAAATGTCATAATACAATGCAATTTTAGAAAAAAATAGAAGTAAGACTAATATCCTCTATTAGTATGAACTCCCTCTAATATCAATCTCTCCCTTTGATTTTAGTTCTTCCTCCATCAACAAACTCTCCATGTATAGTCTTCATCAAACTCTCCCTCTTTGACATCTTCAAACATTAAAAAAAAATTCTCTAATATATCAAACTCTTTCTTTACAAAATTTCTATGATATGACAACAAACTTCTCCCACTTTGACATCTCATGCCAAAGACAATATTTAGTGAATTTCAATGTACCTGATGTATAGATTCATATGCAATTTTCCCTATCATTATTGCATCAATTTGAGTGATCTTCAAGAATACTCAGTTGATGCATCACTAAATATTGTTTAGTGAGCTTTAGATAAGGTAATAACCCCTAGCTTACCTCTTAGATACAAAAATGTAGCCTTAGGTAATGAATTGGTGAATATGTCTGCAATTTGTTCTTTAGTATTCACATATTCCAATCTCACCTCTTTTTCTTGCACTAATTCTCTTAGAAAATGATATTTTATTGCAATATGCTTGGTCTTGGTATGCATCATAGGATTCTTTGATATATTATTTTCACTGGTGTTATCATAAAACATAACCACTAGATCCTTGATTTCTATCTTCATACCTACCAATAGTTATTTGAACCAAACAATATTGGAACAATTGATTACTGTTGCAACATACTTTGCCTCTATTATAGACTGAGAGATGCAATTCTACTTTTTACTTGTCCAAGACACTAGTCTCTTACACAAAAAGAATGCTCCACCATTGGTGCTCTTCTTGTCATCAATAGTTCTTGCCCAATCTGCATTAGTGAAGTCTTTCAAATCTAAGTTGTCTCCTTTCTTATACCAGAATCCATAATCTTCAGTACCCTTTAGATACCTCATGTGTCTCTTAATTTCCATCATGTGATTTTCTTTAGGATTAGCCAAGAATCTTACCACCATACCAACTACAAGAGAAAGATTAGGCCTATTATGTACTACATACCAAATTTTTCCAATCATAGATCTATATGTGCTTCGATCTACCTCCTTGGAATCATCATTTTTGGAAAGTTGATGTCCAGTAGACATTGGTGTTCCAACTAGTCTTGGATCATCCATTCCCAACTTCTTTAGTATGTCCTTGATATACTTGGATTGAGTAATATAGATACCATCTTTCTTCTATTGAATTTGTAAGCCAACAGAGAATTTGATTTCTCCAAAAATTAACATCTCAAATTTCTTATTATTTTGAAAAAGATTTGAAAAAATCATCATTTCTAGTGAACAATGTATCATCCACAAAGATTTATGCCAACACAATCTTCCTATATGGTCCTTCTTTGATGGAAAAGTTAGTGTTATCATTTGTCCTTTGAAATTCAAACTTCATCAAATAATTATGAAGTCTTGCATACCAAGCTTTGAAAGCTTGTTTGAGACCATATAATGCTTTGTGTAGTTTACAAATCATATCTTTTTTGCTAGGATCTACAAAACCTTTAGGTTTCTCTATGTATACTTCTTCTTCTTCTAGAATTTCATTCAAAAATGTATATTTTACATCCATTTGATGCACTTTAAATCCTTTATGTGAAGCATAAGAAAGTAGAGTCCTAACACCTTCTAATGTTGCAACAAGAGAAAAAATTTCACCATAATAAATACCTTCCTCTTGAGAATAGCCTTTGCATACTAACCTTTCTTTGTTTCTTGAAACTTCTCCATCTTTATTTAGCTGATTTCTAAACACCCACTTAGTATAAATTACATTCTTATCCTTGGGTCCAGGAATAAGAGTCCAGGTCTTATTTATATCTATATGTTCTATCTCTTCATTCATTGCTTCAATCCAACTTTCATTATCCAAAGCATATTTAACTATTCTAGGTTCAAATTTAGTAAGCAAAAATGTACCTTTTAGTTTGTTCCTTGTCATTGTACCATCTAAGTTGTCTCCAATGTTTTTCTTAGGTGTATGGTGCCTTCTGACATATCTTGCAAGTATAGGTACTTTAGATTTAGACTTTGTTTCACTTGCCTTACCATGATCTTATTTGTCATGCTAAGGTCCCACTATCTGTGACTCAGGTCCTTCAAACTCAAACTCAAGTTGCATTGGTTGTAAGTCAATAGCTTCTGAGTGTGACTCGGGTCATTCAGACTATGACTTGGGTTGATTGGTTAAAACTTGGGTGCTTCTAGAGATTTTGTGGACTCAATATGTGAATTTGGTTGACTTCCAATTGGATTAGGCAATGTATCAAGTTCGAAGTAAGTAAACTTTTGGTAGTCTTCAAGATCTTTATTGCTTTATTCTTCACTCTTTTCTACAAACTCATCAATTCTCACATGTGCACTTTTTATGATCTTATGAGTAGTTAGACTCAATCATTTGTATGCTTTACTTTTATTGAAGTATCCTAGGAATATGCCTTCATTACTTTTGACATCAAATTTACCTTTCTTAGTCTCCTTCAAAATATAACATTTGCTACCAAATACTTTGAAGTAACTTACATTATCTTTGTAGCCATACCATAGTTCATAAGGAGTCTAATTTGAGTCTTTCATTAGTTGTACTCTATTTAAGATATAAATTTTTGTACAGATTGCTTCCTTCTAGTATTTGATTACAATATTCTTTTCTATCATCAGGGTTCTTGCACAATCCATGATTGATCCGTTCCTTCTTTCTGCTATACCATTTTTTTGAAGTGTACCATAGGCTAATAGTTGTCTTTTGATTCCTCTTTCAATGTAGAATTCACTTGTATTCATTAGAAATGAATTAACCTCCTCTATCTAACCTTAAACACTTTAGTTTCTTTTTTATTTCATTCTCAACTCTATCTAGATACCACTAGAACTTTCGAAATGCTTCAAACTTATCTTTTAGATAATTACTGTCATCATCCTAGAATAATCATCAAAAAATTAAACAAAATCCTTATCTCTATAATATCTCTCTATGCCAATAGGTCCATAAAGGTTTGTATGAACTAGCTCCAAGACCTCTTCAAAATGATAGTTCTTCCTTTTGAAACTTGTCTTGCCCATCTTACCAATTCGACAATTCTCGCACATGCCCATGTTAGGTTTCCTCAGACTAGGAATACCTCTCAGTATTTTGTTTTTTCTTATCTTGATTAGGTTATTAAAGTTCACATGACACAACATTGTATGCCATAACCATATTTATTTTACTTGAGCAATAAAACATGAACTTTTACTTAGATCTAGGTAGAATATGTTACCTTTTGTTTGATTACTAGACTCAACTAAATTTCCTTTTCTATCTAGTAGCTTGGCTTTCCCATTCATCTACCTTGAATCTAATGTTATTCAACTATTCCACACTCAGTATATTATGTTTTAGTCCTCAACCCAATAAATATTATCACATCTAAGTTCATTGGTTAGAGAAATACAACCTTTTCCTTTTATGCAAATGGTTCATTGTTTCCAAATCTTACACTCCCACCGTTATAGTATTCCATATTTTTAAACATTATTTTATCACCAGGCATATGATAAGAATGACCACTATCAATAATCCATGTATCTTTTTTGCTAACATGAGAAATAAGTTTCATCTTATCATCTTCATTATTTGATTCATCTTTTACAACAATATAAACCATTTCATTGTTATCACTATTATCCAAATCTTTAGCCATGAATTAGGACTTCTTACCTTTATCCTTGTAGTCTTTGTAGGTTTTGAAGTCCTTCTTTCCTTTATGCTTGATGTTCTTCTTTTATTCTTTGTATTATCTTTTTGGACACCTTGCAGCAATGTGACCAACTTCTTTACAAGAAAAATAGATTAGAGGAATTTTAAGTTTGTGCTTTCCTTTTCCTTTGGGATATATTCTTGCAAGAAAGGCCTCAATGGCTTCAAGATCACTGTTAGAACTGTCTTCCTTTTTACTTTTAGTTTATTTTCCATTAGAATTTGTAACATTCTTTTTGAGTGGCAACTTAGCTTCAAATATAGACTCAAGATTGCAAGAACTAGGAACATTATTATCATAGTTATCTAACTCAATTTTTTTCAACCTTCCCACTAGAGCATCCAAATTTATCTTATTATTGGGATCACATCTCATCTCTTGAATAGCTCACACTCTAATTACATAGATAGGATCAAGAGTTCTAAGTACCTTTCTTATAATTATGTTATCATCAATTTTCCCTCTAGAGGCTTTGATTGCACTTAAACTAGCTTTGGTTCTCTCAACATATTTTGCAGTATTTTCATCTTCCCTCATCTTCATATGGTCTAACTAGCCTCTTAAGATTTCTTCCTTGTCTCTTCTTACATTATCGTCATCTTCATAAATATCTTTTAGCTTTGTCCACATCTCATGAGCAGTAGCACACCCTTTGACTTCATCAAATTCAACATTGTTAAGAGTAGATGCAATGTCAATCATCATAATGTTAGGGTTCTTATTTTCAGCAATCTTCTCCACAATTAATGTTCTAGTAGGAGCTTTATACTAGGTATTCAAATATTTCAAACCTGAATCATTGGTGGTTACTAGATGTAGCTTCATAAGTTCCTCCCATGCCTCAAAGTTATCTTTGTTCAACTTGAGAATCTCTCTTCTGTAAGACATCTTGATTTTTATCTTATCTCCTTGAAACCTTCTCTACAAGAAACAAAAGATTTGATACAAATTTTTGAAAATATAAAAGGAGTAACTAAGAGGGAAGGGGTGAATCAGTTATGAAAAAAACAAATCCCCAAAAAAATTAATGTTCTAGTAGGAGCTTTATACTAGGTATTCAAATATTTTAGACCTGAATCATTGGTGGTTGCTAGATGTAGCTTCATAAGTTCCTCCCATGCCTCAAAGTTATCTTTGTTCAACTTGGGAATCTCTCTTCTGTAAGACATCTTGATTTTTATCTTATCTCCTTGAAACCTTCTCTATAAGAAACAAAAGATTTGATACCAATTGCTGGAAATATAAGAGGAGTAACTGAGAGGGAAGGGGTGAATCAGTTATGAAAAAAACAAATCCCTTAGATGTCAATAAAAAACATAAACTCTTCTCAAACTATTGTCACTCAATTAACACATAGGCACTCAATAAACAATATCAATTTGTTGTAACTTGGAAAGCACTGTAATAACAATTGTTACTTGACAAATATTGAACATGAAAATCTTAAGATATTAACCACAATTAACCTTAATTAACTTAGTTGAATACACATAAAAGAAATAGCATGAACACAAGTGACATCAAGATTTAACATGGAAACCCAATTTGGGAAAAACCACCAATTGCAACTAGTTATTTTTTTTCACTCTTCTAAAATGAGCCCTATTAGGAGCCAACCCTATTAAAGGTTACAAAACACACTATTAGGTGTGACCCTATTAAAGGATTTAATCACCCTTTTAGGAGTGGCCTTGTTAGAGGTCTTTAAACACTTCAATCTAGAAATGTCACCTTGTTAGAGGATTTACAAATAGCTATTAGGCTAACTCTATTAGGAGATTTGATAAAATTCTACAATGGTTAGAGAGTAACAACAAAATGAACTGATTGCTATGCAATTGTATTTCTAATTTTAGATCTTAATTATGGCTTGAATACTTGATCATTCCTTATCATATTAATATTTGCAATTGAACAAGGATATTCTTCTTATCTTTCCAATTCACTTTCTCTAAGTGTCTTCTTATCTTCCACATGTTCTCACTTATTCAATCCTCAACGCAACCTTGTACTTATATCATATACATTGTCAAGTTGGCTTGAATAAAAATTATAACAATAATTATTCATCTCTTTAGTTGGCTAGAACCAAAAAAAAAATCTATTAAACTCAATATGCTAAAACAAGAAAAATCCTTTGTTAGCCAACCCAACTTGGTAGATACTAACACTGAAATGATCTTCCTATGCTAACCAAGTGAAGTAAGTTAAAACTGCAACTTCATAAACTTCCTTTGGTAACCAAGTGATCTTGGTTAACACTAGTTTCATCCAAATTTCCTTTGTTAACTACATGAGCTCAATTAACGATGAACTTTTGCAAACTTATTTTTGGTGCTCGAGCGAACTTTGTAGTCACTATCTTCTAAACTTAGAAAATATTGGAGTACTTGATAGACACATGAAACTATCTTCATCACCCAAGTGAGCTCCACATACACTGACTAGTAAAGATATGAAATTTTTTGTAACATCAAAGACAATATACAATTAATCAATTCTTTTCAGTAGGTGGATCATCAAAAGTGATCATCATTATAGTCCTAACAAGAAATTTTTTTTACTGCAATACTTTAGATTAGTGGGTGTCATCTCCATCGTAGTTTTACTTTCACCTTGGAGGGTTTTTGGGTAACCAAATATTTTATGTTATGTGCTTACATTTATGCTTATGGATGTGATGCATAGTTAGATCTATTTTAGCATTTCAAGCTTAAATTTATATGGTTCATTATCTAGATATGAGATGGATTAGTGGTGAATGTAATTTATTTGTTATTTTTTTTAAATGGTAAAAGATTTAAGTGATTTAGATTCCCCCCCTCAGTATCTCAATTTCCCAATAAACTTCCAACAATTGGTACAAGAGCTTAGTTCTCTTAGATGAAGTCTAACCACTTAAGAGTTGAGATCTTGGAGATGGAGGCTTACAAATTGGGAAATACCATTAAAAATTAGATGCTTGACATCTAGATCATACTAAAGAAACTTGAAGTAGTAAGAGAGGAGTTGAAGAAATCCTTAAAGAAAAGGAAAGAGTTAGCTATTCAGCAAAATGGTACACTCTATCATGAAGTGGACACTAATGGACTATTTGACAATGGCAATTCTAGTTAAAGTGATGCAACTATAGTAGATCTATTAGAGAAGAACAACATTATGAATAAATAATTGAACATGAAATCCAATCATTAATATTATGTGAAATGACTGAACAAAAGAAGCAAGTCAAGGAGGAAAAAATCATGGTAGAAGAAGAGAAGTGACAAATGGCTACCAAACTTGATGAAAGAACATCTGATGTGCAAAATATTACAAAAAAAATCTTGACATGATGAATCAATTGCTACTTATAGATCAAGAGTTGAACAAAAAGGACATAGAGATTAAAAATCTAAGGTCACAAAATGATCAACTAGGGAATGAGTTAAGATCTAAGAAGGAACTAATGGAGAGAATGAATAAACCTAGTGAAGCTATAAGATAACTTTGAAGAATTGATGAGATCACCAAGGACACCTAATGACACCTCTAGACTAGGAAATATCAAGCACTCTTCATCCACTAAAGAAGGATAATCATTCAAGAATGGAGAGAAAATAAATGCAAAGCCAAGGAACCAACCTATATGTTATCATTATGGATGACCTATGTTGGTTTGATTTTTTGGAAGATAAAATTTCCCCAATCTAGGTACAAAAAATTAGAATTGAATCCATTAATGGAGAATAGGGTTTCTGGTCTTTGGTCTTGCAGATTTGTTAATCTTTGAAAACATTTGTTAAACCCTAGGTCTTGTTCCTTTTTAAAAAAAATTGGGCATGAAATTTTTTTTTAAAAAAATGTGAATACTTTGTATCCAATTCAAATCTTTCGCACCCCCAAGTGGCCTTTTTCTTTTCTATTTCCCACCATTCGATCCTTATAAGATCTATGGTAGTCACAACATCACTATCAAAAGATGCAAGTGTTTTACCCTATGTGACATAGTGACTACTGTGAAATTGAAGGGCGGTGCCATAAAATGAAGGTGTGGTGATTAGAGATTGCATTGTGTCATAAGTGTTTGATCACATTTTTCATGTTAGAGCTGCCAGAATCGGAAAAGGGACCAAAATAATGAAGTACAGAAGGCATCAGTAGAAATCATTTTTTTTCGATTGGTTGCCATGTCACTATCAAAAAAATTGTGCACTATACCGATAGTGACATGGCACCTTAACAGAAAACACAAATGATGGTTACTTTTAAGTTTTTAGGTGACCACAAACTTCCCAAGTTGCATGGTGGACATGTGGTTTTATTGTTCTATTAGAAGCACTAATTAGAGTAATTATGATTTGACATGTATTTGTCTTTCTGGCACCAGATTTTTAACAAGGCACCGAAGGTTGCTATGTCACAATCGAAAAATGAATTAGCTTCATAGTTAGTGACATAGTTCCTAAATAGAAAATGATAGCATAGCAACAGTTTCATAAGGTGGGCCCCAAAAATTTGCTTCATTAGATATGAGTCACACAGCCTTTGGACATGGTGGAACCTAGTTGGATATGTATTGTGCACCAATAAAAATTGAGGACACTAGAGGTCACTATGTCGCTATCAAAAAATCTTTGCGCCTCACTGTTAGTGACACATTATTAGGACACATAAGATAAATAAACTTATGAATAGCTTTCCTAAAATAATGGAGGCAATGAATGAAAAGAAGCAATTCTTTATCAATTTCTACCCAAATAAGGCTAGGGAAGTAATGAGAAGATTGGGTTTTAGTCCTAGTATAGGGGAAGGAAAATTAACTATCTAGAGAAGGCCAAGGTATACTATCATTCAGAATAAAAGGACCACTGTGGACAAAGGCAAAAAAATAATTGAGTCCACTAGTGCTATCTAGGAAGAGAGGCCTCCTAAGCCCTTCCCTAAGAGGCAAAAAATAATAAGGGAAGAGGATCCTCATGTTGAAGAATACTCACCTTCACAAACCCCTATGAGAATTGGGGAAGAACATCTCACTGAATAGCAAATTGAAAAATTGGGATCCCAAGGGGGAGTTTTTGTTACATAATTAGAAGTAGATGAAGGAAACCCCCAGGAGCCTCCTGTGCCAAGTTTTGAGTTGACAATTGCAGATTACAGAGGAAGGGAATTAGACTTTGTCTTAGAACAAGCAAGTCAACAATTTCTATTAGATGACAACTTTGTCAAATCTAGGGATTTTTTCCAATTTGCATGGAGAACCAACACAAGAAAATTTGAAGAAGATGCAAAAAGTTGAGAATAGAGCATCTTGAGTTGGAGGAGGTAGCCCTACAAAATCAAATAAAGAATAGATGATTCAAGAGTTCCAACACATAACCCCTGAAGAGGGGAGGCAGATCGTGAAGGCCTCAAATATTTTATTTTTACCCAATTGGGATATTACTGATGCCTTAATTTGTAATTCTATTTCAAATAAGTTGGATTTCCAAGACCCCAGTAAGAAGGAATTCATAGGGACTGCATTCAGTGAAGACCAAGCTACTCTATTTATATGGTCTTTAAGGAAGGGATCAAGAGCTACCCCATCACAACCAAATGAATTTGGATTGATGGGAAATATCATTTTAAGGCGAGTAGCTAATAACTCTCATGTGTAGGCCATGCACTAGGGTGTGGATACATCTCAATTTTTTTTGGCCACTACTAAAAAGGAAGAGAAGGCCATGTTTGAACTACAGAGAAAATATGAGAGTGTTCTGGAAGCTTACAATAAAGAAGTTCAAAAGAGGATTGAACTTGAAAATAAAGTAATGGGGAGGTCTACAAGACCAAGAATAACATATCCCCATCCCCCAGTGGAACCTTTTAAATCCATTCCTCTCATAGAGATGCCAGATACCCCATAGAAGCCACAATATTACACTACTGAAGACTTTGAAGAAGAAAAGAGCAAGCTATGAGGCTTACATGTAGAATTGAATGTACAATATGAAGAAAAATTGAGAAAGGCTCTCACATATTTGGGGGACAAAATTGAATGGCCATTAGTTTATGATCAATTAGCAAGAGTGATAGACATATGGGAAGAATTGAAAGCAAGTGATGAGGCTCTAAGGCCTATTGTGAATAAATGGGTAAGAAGAAGGAAGGAAATGACATTTTTATGTTATTCTATCATAAAAGTCTCACATGATCAAATTGAAAAGACTTTTGATATTTTTTTGGATCTTCCTAATTTTGATAATAAGAGAATTCATCTGTAGAGAATAATTGTTGGCTATTTAAATAAATATAAGAGCCAAAAGTTTAGTTTATTTCCTCATGCCCTAGATAGAAGGAATAATTTGAAAAAAAGGATGAATGGGCTAAGGAACTTGATGATTTATTTTGTCTAAGGATGAATAAAATTATCAATGAAATAGGGCATGCATGGTGGGCTACCACAACAGAGGAAATAGTGAAAAACCAAATATTCTTTGATTATTTGAAACAAGAATTTGTTGATATTGATAGGGAAGCTGAATATATTATCAAGAAACAATAGGATATTTTACATTTTGACTAGCCAGATGATGCACTTTATGACAAGTGGATGGTGGATATTTCTTTTTTTGAGTAGCTAGAAGAAGTTGAAAGTGATGATGATGAAGTACATGAAGATGAATTACAAACTATCGATCCACTTTCATCAACACTTGGAAAAGAAGAAGACAAAGAAGGGTAGTCATCTCATGCTAAAGATGCAATGGATTAGTTAGATGATGTAGCAAAGATAGAATCAAGAATAACTATCACCTTGGTAACACGTGATGATATGAGTAAAAATTTTAGAGTGGAGGTGAAGCTACATGAATTAGAGCCCGACACATCACTAGCAAGTCTAGTAGCTACATAAGCCAAGGACTCAGAATGAATAAAGACCAATCATTAGATTTCTAGCATGTGAGCATGTAATAGAAAAAGGGGCCTACCAAGAGAATAATATGATGTTACATTCTTGTTACTTGAAATTTTGTCTTTTTTTGTTAAGAAAAATGTAAATATCTTTGTAAAAGGACACCTGTCAGTCCTCTACACCTGAAGTTTGTTTCATCTCACATCATTTAAGTGAGATTCCAAGGCTAGAGAAGGGTCCAATTTCTAATGCTTTTTAGTTTTACACAGGTTGTTTTCAGTCCAGTAATTTGAGAAAACTTTATGATGTATCTTCTTTGTAAATTTTCTAAGAATACATTAATGTGGAATGATCTCTATGTTTCTTTCTAAGGTCATTCTAAGTTTACTACAATTGTATACAATTTTTAAGGAAAATTAATACAAATTTTGAGTTGTCCCCATGTCAGTTCTTATTGAATTTTGTCTCCTTTGTTGTCACTTGGTTATTTTGAGATTGCGTGAGTAAATCTTGCTCAATTGACTGCAATTCATTTAGGTTGTATGTCAACTCATTATTGCTATTGATTTAATGAATTACGTAAATTCTTTGATGACTTTGATGGGATTGTGATGGTAATAGAAAGGATGTCTATAAGAATGAACTTCAGTAAGAATTGCTGATAATATTTTTTGTAAGGCAACAAATCAGATCCATAAAATTGTAGTAGACTCTTTGTCCCAATGGAATAAGCACTAATCTTATTAATTCAGTTTGTAGATAGGTATACCATGAAGAAGCATCAAATCTAAAATCTTAATCAGCTTTATTTTACTTTTCTTGAAGATTTTCAAATGTGGTCAGCACTTATTTGCATGGAATGTTTTTAGCCTTAGTTAGCCACTATTGCTGGGAATACTTGCAAATCTATAGAAAAATTGTGACCAAATCTGCTATATGTGATGTGTTTTATCCAAAATATCAAAATCATGCATGTGTTTGAGGATATGAGATGAGAATCATAATGAAACTAAAATAATTCTCATACAGTAGCATCCAGCCTTGAATCATCCCTTGGGTATACCCACCTTGGTTTTGCAGAGCTTAAAGAGTAGAAAACCATCCTTGGTTTTGTTGAAGTTAGGTCCAGCTGGTTTGCACATGTAATTGTTAATAGGAATTGGCTAATCCTTAGGTTGTGTGAGTAATATCAATTTGGTATTGAGAATTTTGTTATTCATTTGTTTTTCAATAGATTTAAAATACCAACAACCTAGACACAGAACAAATATCTATAGGAGCAAGATTGGTAAGGAAAATCCTAAGCCCAAGTTTACTAGTCATTGTTTTAATTACAAGAAACAAGGTCATCAAGCACATGAATATAGATCAAAGACTACTATTACACCAATTGTTCTTAGATTTGAGGGATATTCCTATAACTATCATAAGTATAGTCATAGAGAACAAGAATGCAAATCAAAGAAAAAATCTAACAAGACACCCAAAAGGAAAGAAAATGCACCAAATAAAGGTAACTTCTACAATTTAGATTACAAAACATGGTATAGTTGTCACAACTATGGAGAATATTGTCACATTGTAGAAAATTTTACTAGGACACATTTTAGAGGCAAATACAAGAACTACTTGAATAGAAGCCTAGTTTGTTTTAGTTGTCACAAGATTGGACATGTAAGAAATTACTACATGACCCAAGAACTAGCACCAAGAAACAAAAAAATCAAAGGAAAAGGAAAAGTTGATATAGAACAATCAAGGAATGAGATGAATAAAACATGGAGGAGAAAGGTAGAATCTAGAAATAGTGGAACTGAATCTAAGATCACCCAATCCAATGGAGAAGGTGATCACACTACCTCAAACTGATCAAGAAAGGTATGTAAGGAACTATATATTTTAATGTCATATCATAGATTAGTTCCTAACATAAAAATGTGCTAAAGTTCATATTTACATAAGATAAGATGCATTAGGACAGATTTGTAGAAAGAACCAAGCATAGAATTCAAATACACTATTGTGTCAAACATCGGTAATAATGTTTGTATTGAACAAGCATTGCAATATAGACCAAGCACTTATGTAGAGCAAGATGATGTGTTGGCTGAGTTAAAGGAAGATGTTATGGATTGTGTTGTACAAAGGAGACTGAGTTAACAAAGAGTAAAGTATTAATCAAGTTGTCTAGTCAATGATGAGACAACTAGATTCTACCTAACAAAGTACACAACATTTATGAGTGCCCTAATTCAAATGAATAAAGATAAATAGTAGATATTTGGATTAATTTTGCACACCTTACATTTATATTTCAAAAGCTAAAGTGATTTAAGTGAGTTGTGAAGTGATTCCAAAGGAGATTTTGAACAAGATTGTTAGTGAAGTGTGATTGAGTGTTGATTGATAGAAGTGTCAAGTTACTCAGAAAGTGAATTTCAACCTTAAATGTAGAAATGAAATATGGATCAAAATTCATAATGACAAATGAATGTGAAGAGGTTAGTAATGTTCAATTGGTGAAGAGTGACACTTGTCCTCCCTAAAAACCAAGAAATTCTAGATTTTTCTATGAAAGTGTTGATCTCAAATTGGTTTTAACGAGTATCAACACACTTAAGCGATTTACTTCGTTCATTCTAAACTAGTAATACATGTCAAGCACAACATGTAAATATTAGACCATGTTGAGTTACAATGAGTGTTGAGTCACTTAGGCACCAAGTAGATAGACCATTCTGAGTGATTTAGGAGTCGAATAAATAGTGGATGCCAAGTAATGTAGGTGTTGAAATCCTCTAACAAGGTGAGACCTAATAGTCTTTGTAAGCCTTTAACAAGGTAGACCATGTTTCATGGCCAAATCATTGTAACCTTCATTAGATATAATTTATTACTGTAGTAGTGAACATTTTTGGGTATCATCCCCACCTCAGTTTTACCTTCTCACTTGGAGGGTTTCTGGGTAATCATATATGGTGTTATGTGTGTGATTTATTACATGTTTACATGATTTAGATACATATGCTTTACATGTTAGTTTAGTTTACATATTGAATGCATATGATGAATGAATGGTGAAAGTTGTATGGGTCTAAGTTTAAACTACTATGCCCCCCACACTCCCCCCCTTACTCTTTTCACTTGTAATTCCAACAATTGGTATTAGATCCTAGTTCTCTGAAAGAGAAGCTTTGTAGCTTTGAGGAAAGATCTTGAAATGGAAGTCTACAAGTTGGGAAAGACTATTAAGAACTAGGAGATTGAAATACATCTCATATTACATCAATTGAATGAAGTAAGAGAGGAACTAAATAAATCCTTGAAGAGAAGGAAAGAAATTGCTATTGTGGAGAATGGCACACAATACAAAGAGATAGACACTAGTAAGCTATTTTCAAATGGAGACTCAAATGAATTTGATGTAGTAGTTGTAGATCTAATGGAAAATAATAGAATCTAAGATGAGAAAATTAGAAATCTTAAGTTAGAACAAGAATCGCAAGCCATACTAGTATGTGAAGTGGTTGAATAGAAGAAGAAAGCCATGGAAGATGAAACCATAATTGAAGAAGACAAAAGAGTTTTGGCTAATAGAATAGAAGAGAAGTAAATAGAACTAACCAAGACTTCTAACATGCAATTGGATACTAGTAAAATGATGAATGCCAACTATGAATTGAATGTCAAGGACATTGAGATAACTACATGGAAGTTACAAAATGAACAATTGCAGAGTGACCTGAAAAGAGAAAAGGAATTTTCTGAAAGTTTCAACAAGCCAAAGGAAGCCATCAAATACTTTAAGAAATTATTGAGATACCCTAATCCAACAATGATACATTAGGATTGGGTTACACAAGCATTGAAGAAGGAGAATCATCCAAAGTTGCTAAAGAAAGGAACAACAAAGGTAAGAACTCCAAAGCTACTTGTCATAATCATGGTAAGAAAGGACATACTACTAATATGTGTAGGAGCAAGAATACAAATCATAATGTCAAGCCTATGAACATGACTCATTGTCATAAGTGTAACAAGCAAGGCCATTAGGCACATGAATGTAGAACTAGGACCATGCATAAACAAAGATTTGAAGGATATTTCTATAACTATCAGAAGTATGGATATAGAGCTTTTGAATGTAGATCCAAATCCATTTGATCATCAAACAAGCCAACAAAGGTAACAATGGGAAATTTTATAATTGTGATTATAGTACAAGATATAGCTGTCATTATTGTCAAGAATATGGACATGTTCATGAAAATTGTATTAGGACACACTTTAGTGGTAACTACAAAAGGTGGTTGAGTGAAACCACATGTTTTAGCTATTTGAAAACTAGTCACATCAATAAGCATTGTCCAACTAGGTCAAAGGCACCAAGTTGTGAATTTGATAAAGGCAAAGGCAAGGTAGATGTTGAACACAATAGAGATGAGATGAACAAGACATGGAAAAAAAGGATGATTGCAACACATCAAATGGAGAAGGGATCACTTCACCCAATGGGTCAGGTGGTCACATCTCATCAAACTAGGTAATCAAGAGGTATGTGGGACTGATATTCAAGTGTTATATCATACATCAGTTCCAAAGGAGATAGTACTACAAAGATTACATTGGCATGAATAAAGATGCAAGATGTTGTTGAAAATTCAAGTTAAATCTTTAAGTTTTTCATGTCATTGCCGAGCATGAAATGTTCCCTATGTATGGTGAGTGCAATGTTAGTTGATGTTGAGCTACTAGAATATCTAGTTGATGCTGAGCTTGTAGTAGCTATTGAGTGGTGGAAACATCTAATGGGTGTCGAGTGAACCTGAAGGTAATTTCCAAGCTTATAGCTACGTAAGCACTCAACATTAAATGCAAGTTTTTGAAAGGTATATGATTAATTTTTCTCATTATTCATCATTTAAAATTTGAGCAAGAGAAAGGAGGGTAGAAGGTGATTCAAAAACCTATTTAAAGTGTTTGCAGATATTTTAGCAATGATTTCACACTAGTTTATCAGGTTTCACAAGGTATTTATCACAAGCTAAGCTTGTTCAAAATATTCAGGAAGAGATAGGTTACTGAGAGGGGAGGGGTGAATTAGTAACTTATAAAACTTTCAAACAATTCAACATTTTAACCATTCACCATTTATTCATCTAATCTACTACATAACTGAAAGAACAAACATTCATTTCACATGTACATAGAGATTTGGTGACCCACAAACCTTCCAAATAGAAAGTAAAACAAGGGTGGGGATGATGCCCACAAAACTTCAATACTGCATTATAAAGTTGGCCTGTTAAGGCTTACAATGATCACTTCTGGTGACTTGCCCTATTAGGAGCAAGTAGGACTGCTAGATCCACCTTGTTAGAGGATTTACAAACATACAGTAAAGTATGCACTTTGTTAGGAGATTTACAAAAAGACTGTTAAGTCTACCCTGTTAAAGGATTTATAAACTAATTCACCTATTAGGATGAAGTAGTGGATCTGCTTACAACTATTTGCCAATAAGATCCTTTTTGCATTGATCACCCAATGAGATAGATATAACTTTTTTGCTCCTATATTGACCTTGCTGAGTCCCTTTTATTTTGCTACTGATTTTCAATTCCTTCTTTACATGCGAACATCAATCTCTTCCTTTTTATATCTTTTTCAAACACCTCATATATATTATACTACAAATTATATCATACATTAGATATATACCATTTCATTATTTACAACTACAAGGTTGGCCAAAACATAAGTGAACAAAACATTATTGAGTCAGCTAGATAGTAGAAAACTCAAGTTCCTCAAGCTGACTGGGTGACCTTCTAATACTCAGCATCCACTACATTACTCGACATCATCATGCACTCAGTAGAAGTAGAGGCTTGGTTCATACTAGCCACACAACACTACTTGGAACTTGGTAACCATTGGTGACTCAGTAGATATAGTGCCACTTAGTAGAAACTAACTTCTTCATTTACCTTACTTTGCTCAGTGAACACTGAGTTCTTAATTTACCTTGCTTTTCTTGGTGAACACTGAGTTCTTCATTTACCTTGCTTTTCTCGGTGAATACTTAGTTCTTTATTTACTTAGTATCCTCTGAAATGCTCGGTGAGAACTATTTACCTATTGAACTTATAAGGTAACGACTGAATGCTCGGTATACATTGTAGACTAAGTGATGAGCTAGATAAGCATTTGAAATTGAATAAGTGTTTGCACTAATGACAAATATACCATAATTCCAGCAATCTCCCCCTTTAGCATTAGTGACAAAAACACTTATGAGCCAAAAATTATGTGCAAAATTTGTCATACTGATTTACATATATCTCCCCCATACAATATGCATAGAATATTTACAAATATTTCTAACTTTACACAAGGCTTCCTTATTTACATATATCTCCATCTCTTTTCTCTATCTCTTATCTCTTTTCTCTAATCTTTTCTTTGGTACTCTATCTCCCCCTTTTTGAAAATAATGCCAAAATAAACAATATGTATTTACATGGAAACACCAAAATGAGAGATAAACTCAGAATGTACCTTGAGAATAAGAGCCAAAGTCTTATCTCAATTTTCTTGCAAAATTTTGTAGGTGGAGAGTGCTATCTAAACTTCAGCTGAAAGTTCAATCACATGATCTGCAACTAAAAAATTATTGTCATGGATCAATGTTTTAGAGTATACAATGTGTTTCTGCATTGTGTCCATGACAGGAAGGATCATATTTTGAATGTCAATCAAGGTAGATCTGATCATTGCTTCCTCTCTCAACAATTCTGCCTACTTTTCTGACAAAAAATTTGATTCGGAGATGATGGGATGAACTTGAATTGGGGTCAAGTTGCAGCATTTGGGCACTGACCTTCATATCCTCATCAATTTTACTTAATTTTTCTTTGATCTCCTTGGTATACTTAGTAACATTAGAAAGTTTGGCAAAAATTGAAGTTACATTATTAAAACAATTTTCAAGATTGACCAAAATTGTGGACAATTCTACCTATTTTATTGCAATGTGCTAAGCAATGTGCTCAAGCACCTTATTATCAAATTTTCTTTCAGCCTTTTCAATCAATTTTTTTTGACCAAAGGTGTCCTCATTGAATTTATTTATAGCCTCTTCTAATTGAATCAAAATGTGTTGAGTAGAATCTACTTCAACACCTATAGCTTTTGTAATTATATTCCTGGCATTCTCAATTATTCTATACTCCTTATCCCTTTCAGACCTTAACTGCTTCTGTGTAGCCTTCATCTCTATTAGTTGACTAGCATACCTCATCTCTTCAATGGTAGCATTTTCATAGTCAATTTTTGGAATCACTATCTCTGTGTCTAAGTCAATATCTTCAGGAATTTCCTTTCTAGTGATCAGAAGTCTTAATGGTTGCTTTTTTTTGACTTCTATGATGACTAGTTTGACCTTAGGAATAGACACAATAGTAGAGATGGAAGGACTAGCAGTAAAAACTAGGATAGGACTTGAGGATTGAGTGCCAATAGGAGTATTTACTGGATCAAAAACTGGAATACTTCCCAAGAATGATGATACACTTGGTAATGCAGTATCTGAACTAACTGGATTTGAAGTAGATGTAGATAATACTGAAAAAATTGTAGAACAAGCTAGAATCAAAATTGTAGAACTTATTGTTACACTTATTGGTGATGATGGAGCTGAGGAGACTGGCTCGGTATCTGAAGAAGTAATAGTCAGCTCACTAGATGAAGTGCTTGGCACATCTATCTCAAATACCTGGAGCTGGGAGGAGGTCGATGAAGATTGAGCAATTGATGTGGCAATTGTGCTCACAATCTCACTCTTAGAAGCTATCTCCTTAGTGGATGAAACAATTTTTGGTGGAGAGTGAGGAAGGGATGCAATCACTACTGCTGCAATTTTTACTAGATCATCTTCCTCCTTATCTTCCTCTTCAGATTCTTCCTTCATTTCTTCTTCCTCCTTGTCTTCTTCTGTTAATGCATGCAGCTCTCCTGGTGAGACTATGATAGATGGAGTGCCATCAATATCATCACTGTCACTACTTTCATCATCCTTTATTTCTACTGGGTCTTCACTAGGGTTATGTAGATGATAGATGTTTTTCCACATGTTTGTAGCATCATTTACAACATGCTCAATGTCTTTGATCAAAATTGAACATGTGTGAAATCTTATCATCATCTTACCTTCATGGTTTTTCATTGCAATTTTTACTTTTGCTCTAGTGAGACTTGGTTGAAGATTCTTCAAGGATTTCTCATAGATGTCTTTTACCATTTGGGTGGCTGATTCCCATCTCGGTTACAATCTCTCCAATAGTTCTTTTGAGATTTGGGAGGCAAGCTAGTCTGGAGAGTATTTCCATTTTCCCATCTTGCTGAGTACCAGTTCCTCTATTTGCATTTTCTCAGCATCTATTTTGGTTTCAAATTTCAATGCCTTGAAATTTGTGATGCCTAATCCTTCTTCCAATTGTTTAAACCTTTGCTCGAATGTGGGTGTAGGCCTAACTAGTATAGATTCCTTCTTACCTTTTTTGGTTCTTCTTGTGAATATTGTAGTAGGCTTCTTCTTAGGTTTGGTAATTATTACCTTACCTTTCTTCTTCAGTTTCTTTTTCTTCTTTTTCTTCTTCTCCTCCTTCTTCTTCAACATCTCCTTCATCCTCACCTTTACATTCTATTAGCATAAGAGGGCCAGATGTAGTTTTCAATTTTTCTATCTTCCTCTTGCCTTTTCTTATGGCCTGTGGTAGCTTGATTTCAAGCTCAATTCTAGCCTTTTCTTCATCATAGGTTCCAAAAATAGGTTGCCTTAGGTCTACTAGCTCATTTACCAGTGCTTCTATGATGTCTCTATCTTCAACAATATTTACCTCATAGGGAAGAGGTTTTACCCATGCAACTCGGGGTCTGACTGCCTAGATGTACACCTTATCACAATCAACCATGAAGCATACATCATCTTTGTAATCCGCAAAAAGCTTAGGAGGAATCTTGAACCTGTTATTCATCCTCTCCTTAAAGTCTTCAAAATAATTGTCCATAATGCTATCAAAATTTTCACCCATCTCTGCTACAAACTCATTTATCTGATACAAAATTGGAATGTCTTTTCTCCATATGACAGTTCCTTTAGATGGAAAGAATTTTTGAATGTAGAAAAATAAATAGATCAACAGAGAACCAAATTTACAATAGTTATTCTTGGAATTCCTTATACTATCCATATTTTTATTCAATTGTTTCAGCAATACCTCAGACAGATCAAATTCAAGGTTTTTCTTTACAATCTTGAGGGCCAAATCCATAGCTTCACAAGGTACACTATTCAATCTACTGGAACAGTATAATTTATATGCAATTACATGAATGCCAAATCTTAGTTCGACATTAGATATGGTGTTTACCATCAAACCTCTACCATCCCACTCAACTAGGGTTTTCTTCTGTAGCTCCTCCTAACCTAGGGTTTTGGTGGCTTTTGCTTTATTGAGCATAGGGAGACTCGTGACTTTATGAATCATCTTCTTTGTGATTACCACTAGCTGCTCTAACCATAATTGTCCATTACGCACCTGACTCAAGATATACCTAATCCATTTGGTTTGGAAGTTTCTAGGCATATGCGAGATATGAGTCAAGCCTTTGGTTTCAAGATGCTTGAACTCAGGTTTCAGAGAGCCATCTACACTCATTTCACCTAGAGCACTATCCATCTCTAGGTTTTTGATTTCTTGAATAGAACATTTGAAATGAGTATGAATATCATTGATAAGAAGTACCTTAGGAGGTGTTTGTGATTGAGCTCTAGTTGGGTCGAGTGATTCTGCAATGGCCAAAACAATCTTAAAGTTGGGTGCTTTCCATTCTGTACCCTTTATCAACATTTATGAATCTCTTTTTGCCTTGGTGCTACTGGTGCTTGCAGATGCCATAGCTACTCAGTAAGTATAAGAAAATCTTGAACAAATTCTCTACTTGAAAATTGCTTGAAATTGCTTGGAATTTTCTCTGGATTCACTCAAGATCTTTTAGCTCTGAGTATTCTTAAGTCACGGTGAAAAATGAAATTGAATTTTCCCTTTTGATGGAAATACTGTCATTAATGCTTGGTATGAAGGTAGATGAGATGACATAGTGCTTGCTAGTCTGTCATTGATTTACTCGGTAAAACCTTGCAACTCGGTGTCCAAACAAAATCTTTGATACTCCCGACCTAGCTCAGTAAGGTCTTTAACCAACCTTGCTCGGTAAATGCAACATGGTGAATGATAACTTTTCTTTGGTCCTTGTATCTGAAATACTGATTTTAACTATTTGCACTCTTTTACACTAAAACTGCTTAAGATATGGCTAGAGGATGCAGTTCTTGATTCTTCTTAAATCTAATTGGAAATGGTGGAGTCACCCATTTCTTGAGTGATATGACCATCATTTGAGCTGTCTTGCTCGGTAGATTTAGGAATCCATTGTTGTCTCATTTGCTTTCAAATGTTATCAGCTTTAGCTTTCTTTTCATCTTCAATTCTTCCAATACTCATGCAATTCTTGGCTATATGACCAAGTTCAATACATGTGTAACATCTTATAGTTGTATCATTCTTTCTTAGGTGATGTCTTGCATAGTTTATCCCAATGTGTCCATATTCTCCACAATAGTGACACCTACACCAAGTATTGTAGTCCCAACCAAATATTGCTTTGATAATTTGTTCTGCTGGATTGAATGTTTTTTATTTACATTAAGATGCCTTGTGACCTTGTTTCTTGCATTTGTGACATTTGCCTTCAAATTTTGGTTTCACTTTGCATTCATTAGCTTTGTGACCATGCTGATTGCAGTTGAAGCATTTGCCATTGAATTTTCCTTTTCCATTACTCAACATTTTTTTGATGTATGACCTATCTTGCCATAGTGATTGCAAGTGGGTCTTTGATTCCTTTGGGCACCTTGTTTGGAGGATTCACCTTCTTCCTTATATCCAAGACTGGTTTTACCTTTTTGTCTATGAAGATTCTACTCATTTTGTTGATTCAATCAGTTCATGTCTGTTTGAGATTTCATCATTCTTTCATTGACTTGATTTTTAGTGATTAGGTCATTTTCCAAACTTTCATTGATCTGTCTTTCAAATCTTAGATCACTTTGTAAGCTTGCATTGATTTGTCTTTCAGTGATTAAATCATTTCTCAAACTTTCATTCTCAGATCTTAGATTCAAAATTTCTTCATTTGCATTAGATAGTTGACCTACAAGATTTTCATGTTGAAGGAATTGATTATTCCTTACCTCTAAGTCTTCATTTTCCTTGTTTCTCTATTCCAAAGCTTCACATAGCCTAATTGATTGGATTTCTTGTTCTCTTTTAAACTTCCTTACTTCTTCCTGTAGAGAACCATTCTTTTCTTGGAGTTCCTTGATTGCTTCATTACCTTCATTTGAAGTACTTGATGGTAAAAGGTCTTCAATCTTTTCTTCAACATACTGATGATCATTCATTTGTCTTGCAAGTTTCTTCCTTCTTTTGAGAGATTAAGAAAGATGCTTCTTTGCTTCTTTGAGTTGAGCCATGGCCATTTCTAGATCTAGCTTTTCATTTTCAGTAGATTTGTCAAGTCTGAATATCTCCATTTTCCTTGATCTTTGCTCAAGCTATCAAACTTTTATCCTGAGAATCACAAAGCTCTGATACCAAATGTTGGAAATATTTAGGATAAGATAGGTTACTGAGAGGGGAGGGGTGAATCGGTAACTTATAAAACTTTCAAACAATTTAGCATTTTAACTATTCACCATTTATTCATCTAATCTACTGCATAATTGAAAGAACAAACACTCATTCCACATGTACAAAGAGATTTGGTGACCCAAAAACCTTCCAAATAGAAAGTAAAACTTGGGCGAGGATGATGCCCACAAAACTTCAATACTGCAGTATAAAGTTGGCCTTTTAAGGCTTACAATGATCACTTCTAGTGATCTGCCCTGTTAGGAGCAAGTAGGACTGCTAGTTCCACCTTGTTAGAGGATTTACAAACATACAGTAAAGTATGCACTCTGTTAGGAGATTTATAGAAAGACTGTTAAGTCTACCCTATTAAAGGATTTATAAACTAATTCACCTATTAGGATAAAGCAGTCGATCTACTTACAATTGTTTACTAATAAGATCCTTTTTGCATTGATCACCTGATGTGATAGATATAAATTTTTTGCTCCTATGTTGGCCTTGCTGAGCCCCTTTTATTTTGCTATTGATTTTCAATTCCTTCTTTACATGCAAACATCAATCTCTTCCTTTTTATATCTTTTTCAAACACCTCATATATATTATACTACAAATGATATCATACATTAGATATATACCATTTCATTATTTACAACTGCAAGGTTGACCAAAACATAAGTGAACAAAACATTACTGAGTCAGCCAGATAGTAGAAAACTCAAGTTCCTCAAGCTGACTCGGTGACCTTCTAATACTCGGCATCCACTACATTACTCAACATCATCATGCACTCGGTAGAAGTAGAGGCTCGGTTCATACTAGCCACACAACACTTCTTGGAACTCGGTAACCATTGGTGACTCGGTAGATATAGTGCCACTCAGTAGAAACTAACTTCTTCGTTTACCATGCTTTGCTCGGTGAACACTGAGTTCTTCATTTACCTTGCTTTGCTTGGTAAACACTGAGTTCTTCATTTACCTTTCTTTTCTTGGTGAACATCGAGTTCTTCATTTACATTGCTTTGCTCGGTGAACACTAAGTTCTTCATTTGCCTTGCTTTGCTCGATGAACACTAAGTTCTTCATTTACTCGATATCCTCTAAAATGCTCAATGAGAATTGTTTACTTGTTGAACTTATAAGGTAACCACTAAATTGTCGATATACATTGTAGACTAAGTGATGAGCTAGATAAGCATTCAAAATTGAATAAGTGTTTGCACTAATGAAAAATATACCATAATTCCAACAAAGCTATGCAGTTTACTTTTGCATAAACCCTAGTTTGACAAAATGACATCTAATTTGAAAAATATTGAAGGGGAAGGAGGTTTTGAATGTTTAACTTATATGTAATGAAGTTGAGAAACCCATATTTAAATCCATTCCTGACATAGCCTATAAAAAAGATCCTTTTTGGTGCATTGTCAATGATCCTGCCAAACGTAATTATGTTGCAACATGTGAGAAAGTGTTACAATTGCAAGATAGAAAGTATAAGAGACATGGAGCTAAGAGATGTATATAATAGATTGTGTAAAAATGGTGTTTTGAAAGAGGAATGCAAAATTGTTCAGAAGAAGGGTTTAACATGATCCCTAGATTATCTTGATGTGTTTAAAATTGAGTGGATATGAATTGTACTAAGCCAAATTCATGATGGTTCTTTATGGATAGAGGGAGGACCTATCAAGAATACCAAGAGAATAATTCATAGCATTACTTGATACCCAAACCTAGATCGGCTAAAGACACTCAAAAGTGATTCCAAGGAAGTAATTGAGAAGAACACTAGAGCAAACTAGAATTTGAGAGGCATGACAATAGATACTATTGCTGATCCATTGTTGAACTTTGTTGTAAGGGTAATCTCACATAAATTCTATCAATCTAGTAGATTGAATAGTGTACCCTATATAACTATGGATGTTGGCTACAAGATTGTAAAGAAAGATCGTACATATGATCTGGCAGAGCTACAATTACAAAAACTAATGGAGAATCTTGGAGCTATCAAGAAAACCAAGAGTGTACAATGCAAGTTTGTTTCAATACTAGTTTGTATATTTTTTTATGTATAGAATACATTCCCCTCTTTTGGTACTGTAGGGTGGAAAAGAAATAGATCAATTGTAGTGCAAATCAATGAGTTCATTGAGCATATGAGATAAAACTTTGAAACCTTGATGACAAGATACTTTGAAGATTTCAAAAAATCAATCAAGGAAAGAATGAGGATACTAATTTCTTTGGTTGAACAACACTATAATGACATATGTTTTCTTGTTGATGCTGATTACACTTTTGTGCAAGCTGCCACACTAAAGGCAAGATGGTTAAGGCCACTTGGTATGAAATTAATGTTGATGAAGCCTTAGCAGCCATCACTACACTACTAGCAGAGGAAATAGATAAAAGTGCAAAGATATTTGGCAACTATAAGATGGTAAAATCATAGATTGCCATGGAGTTGAAAACTGCATCATCCATTAAGAAGAAAGATAAGATAGTGAAGAAACTAAAAGACAAATTCGAAGGTGCCAAGGAGAAAGAAGAAGAAGAAGAGGATGAAGAGGAAGAAAAAACACAAATTCAAGCACCTCTTGCATTGACCCAAGGCCTGGGAGAAGACAAGGAAGAGGAGGAAACTAAAGGTGCCAAGGGAGAAGAAGTTGAGGAAGCATCTACTCCTGTTGAGCCAAGGAAGAGGAAGGCTAAGGCATAACCAGTGGCAAGGGCAAAGAAGATTGTCAAACCTAGCCTAGCCAAGCCCACTACTCCTACCACTAGAGCTAGCACACATACAACTACCTAAAAGGAAAAAGAAAAGACCAAGAAAATAGAGAAAGGTGGCCAAGAGCCAAAAAGATAGGGAAGAAAATATGTGGCATAGCCAAATTCTAATGAAGAAAGGACAAAATTAGATGAAAATAACCATTTTACAGTGGTAAGTCACAATCCTCTATGTGATCTTGAAAACTTATGTGAAAATATCAAAAGCAATGCAACTTTATTTGGTTTGAAACATATTGATTTTGATAAATTTGGAAAAGAAGAGAAAAACCATGTGGAAGAGGCATTATATGCCATGATGTAAAAGTTCAAGAACATTCCACTAGAATTTTCCAACTCAATACCAAAAAGTTTATATGAATTGTTGAGCAAAAATGGCATTATTGTTTGAATTTGGAAAAATAGATCAAGGAAACAACATTAGCTCAAGTGATGCTAGAGTTGACAAAGGGACAAATTGCTAAGGTTGTCAAGAGATGTGTAGTTAGGTTCACACCTAAATATAGAGCCTTTAGCATTCTTCAAAATAACATTAAAGATATGGTCAAGAAATCAACTCAAATATAGAAACTTATGTATCGGTTGACCACTATGAAGAAAGGAGAAGTTGACCCTTCAGAGGGTAAAGATGATGATAAGGATGATGAAAAAAATGATGACAAGGAAAAAATTGAGTAGCAGCAAGATGAATAGAGTGTGCAGAACACACAAGTGTCGAGTGTTAGTCCTCCCCATGACACAACCAAGACCACTAAAAATCATAATTGGCAAGGATGTTTTTGATGCTTCAGCTCAAAACATCAATCCACTTACTATAGAAGACTTGAAGAAGATTCTAGACCAATTTAAACTTCAAGCTAAACTTTGTTAAATTCCAATTTTGGTTAGTGTAGAAGAACTATAAAAGACAGTAACTGAGGTCACAAGGGAAAAGGTGAATCCACGAGAACCACCTTTGTCATCCCTTCAATTATTAATGTACAACCTTCAATTCAAAAAATAGTAGATACATCTTCTAAGGTTGTTACAAGTTTTAAAGTTGATACTATTGTGAAGAAGTAAGCAGAAGAGAAAGATATTATAGGACAACAACAAACAAGACGGATGGATTCATTTGTACCTAAAGCATAGGAACAAGGTGCTAACCAAGTCATAATAATAGACTAGGGTAGGCTTGAAGAGAGTGAGAAAATGCTAAAGGTGAAGGAACAAGTGGCCATCCAAGCACTAGTAGCCTTACCAACATCTGCCACTCCTACACAAGCTCTTCAAAAGTTGAGCACAGAAGCCATTCCATTGCAAATTTTAGTACCAAGCCTTAACTCATCAAAGGTTGAAAAGGATATTCACTATGAAGACATAAGCCTTGATGAAGAAATTGTGATTCCAAAATATGACTATGACACTATGACATTGGAGCAAATATTCATTTTGTAGTAAGACTTAGAGAGGAAAAAGCATCAAGAAATGCTTAGGTAGAAGCAAGCACTCCAAGATATAAAGGAAATCTTTTCAAATGTATTTAACCTACCAAATCTTGAAGAGACCAAGCCACTTATAGAAAAACTAGTTGATATAGTGGAAAAGCTCACAAATGAAGACCTCGATGCAAATGCAAAATTTTTAGAATGGTCTGAGAAGAAGTTTCAAGGAAAGGTAAATGAGAAAATATCTAGTGAGATAGCACTACAACAATTTTCTTTGGCAACAAAGGTTGAGGATATGAAGAAGGTACTTAAGAATATATTTTCACTATACAAAAAACTATGCAATCCTACACTCTTCACCCAAGAGACCCAAAGCCACATTTCGAGTCTAGAAAGTTGAATATCTACATCAGGTGCAAGACTACCATCAAATCTAGCTCAAAGTGAGAAGAATTTTAGAACATTGCTTCAAACACAGAGTTAGTTACTTGCCTTAATAGAAAATAAGGCTAATATTAGAGCCAAAGTGACAAGTATTTAGGCTACCTTTACCCCTCATATGGAGATAATGCATAAGAAGCTAGGTTATTTTGAGACTTTATTGAAGAAAGACTCCAATCTTTCTACTCTAGATGGTCTAGTGCACCTTTCTGTTGAGCTTGCAGTCCAAATTAAGTCATTGGATGTTGCATGTGATAACTAGGATGCAGTTCTAAGGATAATAATGGATGTCCAAAAATCATTTTTGGACAAATACACCATAGGGGTACAACCCATTTGAAGGGGGAGATATAATAAAGAGGGATATTTTAAAGATATAAGGGGGAGATATAATATGAGAAACATATTTAAGAAACATAGTTGGGGGAGTATGTAAAAAAGGGAGAGAAATAACAAAGGGGAGCATAGTGGTAGAGTTATATCATTAGGGTGATATGCATTTTTGGAGAGAAAGCAACAAACAGATACAAATATTAGTTAAGATATAGCATATCAGATGAAAGAGTATCAGATACAATGCATTAAAGGCATATCCGATGAAAGAGTATCGGATATAATGCATTAAAGTTAGAGAGGAGCATAAATTTTGGATATAAAATAGACATATTAACTCAGGGGGAGTTATTAGGATATATCAATTTCAAGGTATATAGGTTATCACAAAATTTTGAAATTTTGAAGCTTTGTATATAAACCGAGTCATGGATGTGTTATGCTCAAGAAAATTGAGGTTGATTATATATATTCAAGTGTTTTTGACACTCATGTCTAAGGGGGAGGTTGTTGATCTTAGATTGGTTTTGACAAGTGAGTGTCAACACACTTAAGCAATTTACTCAATTCATGCCAAACTAGTAATACATGTCAAGCACATATAAATATTAGACCATGTCAAGTTGCAATGAGTGTTGAGTCACTCAAGTGCTGAGTAGATAGATGATGTTGAGTGATTTAGAAGCCAAGTAAGTAGTGGATGTTGAGTAATGTAGGTGTCGAGTCACAATATATAGAATAGTGCATGCTGAGCATCAAAGACTTCATATGTAGAGTGACAAAGTTTTGACATATTTTTTTGTAATGGCACAAACAACTATGTAAATCATTTTTTAGCCGACTTAAGGATAGATTATGATCTTTTGGAGATAAGGATGAATCTATATTTGGATTCCCTATGAAATTGCATGCAACCGATCAGAAAATGGAAAGGTTTAAGCAACAATATAGATGAATCTCAGTCGTAGATTCATACCTAACCCTAAGCCACCTAAGTCTTCTTAAGGAGGATGAAGCCCTAAACTCTTTATGGATGAGTAATTGAATTGGAGGAGAAAATAAGATAGTTTATAGAGCATTCAAGGTGACTTAGAAATAAGAATGAATTGCAAAATTAGTCAAAGAAGAATAGAGGATAGAGTGAAGGATACAACATTGAGGCATTTGATCATGAAGGATCAATTAAACATTGTGTAGAGGTGATTTTTTATCAGGAAAGCAAGCGTTAATTGCAATATCTATGCTGAGACATTTTAATAGGCGATTTTAGTTAAATCTCTTAACAGAGTAGTACTAATAGGTTGTACGAAATCCTTTAATAGGGTTCTTACTTATTTGTAAGTTGAAGTCCTCTAACAAGGCACACTTCTAATAGGGTGCTGAAATGCTCTAATAAGGTGAGACCTAATAGTCTTTGTAAGTCTTTAACAAGATAGACCTTTCACAGGGTAGACCAGGATTCATGGTCAATTCATTATAACCTTCATTGGATACACTTTATTATTGTAGTAGTGAAGAATTGTGGGTGTCATCCCCACCCCATTTTTACCTTCTCACTTGGAGGGTTTTATGGTAATCATATCTAGTGTTATATGTGTGATTTCTTACATGTTTACATGATTTAAATGCATATGCTTTACATGTTATTTCAGTTTACATATTGAATGCATATGATGAATGAATGGTGAAAGTTTTAAGGGTCCAAGTTTAAACTACTGATTCACCCCCCCCCACTTGCACTCCCCCCCCTACCCCCCCTTACAAGTTTACTCTTTTCACTTGTAATTACAATAGATAGGTGATTTTATGGGTGCATTATCATTTATAACTCCTAGGGTTATAATGACACATGATGTACAAAGTTTTTATATGTGCAAAATTAGTGAGGTTAGAGACTGTAAAATTTGTATGGCATATGAGAAATTTTACAAGGAAGGGGTTATGAAGGATGAATTCAAGATTTTGGAGAAGAAAGGGTTAACACTCACCCTGGAAATCTTGAGAAATTTCAAAGCGGAATGGATAAAATCTATTTTGAGCTAGATTGACAATATGTAGTTATGGATAGAGAATGGACTAGTGAAAACTATAAAGTAAATCATACATGTAGACATAGGGTATCCAACATTTGAAAAGAAGAAAAATATGAGGTTACAAAGAAAATATACTATTGAGGAAAATACTAAGGCCAAGTGGAATGGTTGTGGTATGACAATATCAAACATCACACATTCATTGATCAATTTTGTAATATGTGTGATAGAGTACAAGTTTTACCAGTCGATTTGACTAAACTGTGTCTCATGTATGGAAGTAGAACAAGCTTGAAAGATTGTAATGAAAGATCATAGTGGCTAAAATTGGTAGAAAATATTGTATGAATTAGGAAAGAAAAGAATTCTATGTGTAAGTTTGGATCTTTTATAATGTTTTTTTTTATATGTCCAATTGTTTTTCCTACTATTGGATATTGTTTGGGATCAAGGTAATCATGTTACTAGAAAAATAGGTGAATATATTAAGAATTTGGGAGATAATTTTGAGAGTATCTTGGATGGATATATTGATGAGTTCAAGGAAAAGATGAGGAAAATGACAAGGATTCCTCAACCCTTGGTAGATAGGTATTACAATGAAGCGATTTTTTGTTAATATTGATAACACATATTTTCAAGCAGTTAAGCCAAGTGTATCTTAGCTTAAACTATTTTCTTATAAAAATTAATATTAATGAGATGAGTGTAGTAATCACTACATTTCTTACTGAGGAAATTGATACAAAGGTCGAGCCTTTTGGAAAATATGGGGTGGAAAAGGCTAGGATAATAATAAATGTTAAGATTGCCTTACTAATAAGAAGAGGAAGAAGATGATAAAAAGACCTAGAAGAGAAACAAAGCACACTGGGTCTTGGTGAGGATAAAGAGAGTGGTGATGATGTAGAGGAAGAGGAAGAAAGTGCAGAGAAGAAGGGTAAGGCCTTAGCACTTGCTCCACCACATGCTAAGAAGGTCAAGAAGCTACAATTGTTGAGCCCAAAGTGAAAAAAATTGTGAAAAAGGTTATATCCAAACCCACCTCTCCTCTTGTACCAGTTAGACCTAGGACTAGAGTCGCTACAATAGTAAGTGTCAAGCCACCTTTAAGGAAAGGAGTTGCAAAGATCACAAAATCAAGTGAAGGTTCAAGTCGCTCAAGTGGTGCAAAGAGGAAAATGTTAGCAACTCAACAAGGGAGGTGAAAAGTTATTGCATCAAAGAATGATGATGAGGAAGATGCAAAAAAGATAGAATTAGATGAACCAAGTCACTACTGAGTAGTGGTACACAAAAAGCCAGAATTAGTTGATGAGGTATGTGACAACATTATAAGTTCAACAAGCTTATCTAGATTTAAGTTTATAAAGTTTGGAACATTAAGTGCAGTAGATAAGATGAAGATAGAGGAAGCCATGCTAGATATGATGGCCAAGTTTAAAACTACATCTATAGAGATGTGTAATACCATTCCTGATGAGTTGTATAATAAGATTGATTTTGAATGGCAAGATGTAATAAACATTGAGTTAACCAATAAGTAGATTGCAATTTTTTTGGAGAAATATAGAAATAGATTTGTTCCAAAGTATAGAGAATTTTTGGCTTTGCAACATAATATTGAGGATGTTGTAAAATAAAGAAAATTGATATGGAAGAGTATTTTTGGTTTTTCACTGAAAATGACACAAACAAGGATAATAAAGGAAAGGGCATTGGAGAAGCTAAGCTAGAAAATAAATAGGATGTGTATAATGACCTAGACATACTTAAAGAAGCCATCAAATAGAAGATCAAGGAGCCTAAAAAAGACACTCGAAAAATAGAAGAAATTTATATAGATGAAGAAGAAATAGGTGTGGCAAGATCTCAAGAACATGGTAATGTATCCCCTATCCATTTATCAATACCTGATGCTCCAATCTTGTAGCAAGTAAAGGACTATCCTAAAATAGGATAGACACTAGTTCAAGTTGTTTATTTTACAACTTGGATCTAAAAAATACAACAACAACTCCAACAATCATATCAAACAAACACATCAATAATAGATGCCAAGGAATCAAAGAGAAAAAAAACCACTGATGTACAAAGGGCACAAAAGAAAGGGCAAGAACAAGACAAGGAATCAAAGGTAGATTAGTCTACCACATGTCAGAAATGGACATAAGTCTTAGGACCTCTATTTGAGGGAAACAAGGAGATTGAGCCTAAAGAGAAGGAAAAGGAAGAAAATAATAAAGTTGAAACATCATAGGCACTGTTGAATATGGAAGATCACACCCTACCCCAAACAACCATAGATTCTACATCTACATAATAGGTACAAGTTCCTCAAACACAAACCTTGCCAAGTACTATTGTTGTTGTCTCTAATACTAATGAACATAATAGACCGAGTGGTGAAACCTCTTTACACACTCAAGTCTTAACAGTGTTGGGCAACAATACACCTAAGAAGAGTAAAGGGAAGAAGAAAAAGGTGAGTTCTCTAGGTAAACCTATTACCTTGGAAGAAGTAACTAAACTACTTGATTGGGATTTGAAGACTCTTTCATTTGAAAAATCTATTATATTACAAGATATTTTGGCAAGAAGGAAAAAGAAGGAAGAAATAAGGAGAGAGCAACAATAGAAGAAATTTTTTCATGACATAAAGGATATTTTTGTTGATACATTTAGCACTCATCATATTGATGAACAAGCCCTATAATTTCTCAACTAGTGCAAATTGTTAACAAGGTAAATACAAAGGATATAGATACCAACAAAAAGTTAATGGCCTAGTCTAAAAATAAATTTGAAAAGAAGGTACTTGAGAAGGTCTCTACTAAAATTGCATTGAGGAAGGTTGAATTTTTGTACTTGTACATAACCTATAAGAGATTGTGAAGAAAATCCAAGATCTGTGCAATAGTCTTTATGATGTGACTAGATTCACCAATGAATTTCAAGTTCATATTCAGAAGATTGAGGAAGACTTAAAATCTTAAGGTAATACTATTTCTCAATTAGTTGGAACTAGTTAAATGCATTAAAATAAGTTATTTTTTTCACAAAGGAGGTTAGATGATCCATAGACAAAAAATATCGAAATGAGGGCTAAACTTGTTTCTATACAGTCAATGTTACTACCCCATTTGGAGGTGATACAATATGAGTTAGCTTCAATAAAGGATTTGGTACAAAAAGATCATGATATTTTTGTAGTGCCTCTCATGTTTGTAGTCTGTACCTTGTTATATTTTGATATGAGAGATACTTGTTACTCATGTTATTTTTACATTTGAGATGACCTAAGAGTTAGATGTTATACTTTAATTTCCAATATCATAGATGTTCGATTACTACGTTTTTTAGTTGATCATATCTGCATGATGATGCCTTTTTGAGATAATAGTATGTTTTATGATGATATATGGCTATTTGGTATTTGGACATATCTTATGATTATGTTCTATAATTGGATTTAATGATATGATTATTTACTTCATTCCATCTTTTTGATGATTTATGCAAAAGTGAGTCATGTAAATGGATGATTTTAGTATAATTAAATAAATGGTTAAATTAGGTTATTTGATGCACTTATTAATTCAACTATGTTATTATATGCAATTGCACTTGATCATGTGTTTTCATGTGCAGGATTTATATCTATTGTTGTGGCACATGGAATTAGTGTTTAAACTATTTATATCTAGTCAATTTCATCTTTGTATGGTCAATGTATCATGTTTCATTGTTTAAATTAAACCTTCTAGTGATTTAATAAATCCAAACTAATTTTTATTATGTGATTATACCTATGAGTGTGTCTATGCATTTAGTGGTTCGCATATGTTGCAAAACTTATTAAAAAATTATGTGATTTTGGTTTAAGGGATTTTTGGGCTTTATTTTATTTAATTTTAATTCTTGACAACTTTGTTGTAGATGAATTGCAATCACTTGGAATAGCCCATTTTCATTTGGGTTGATTACGGGTTTAACTAGGTTGCTTGGTTATTTACCCTAATTGATTATTCACTTGAAAAGTGAATAAGTATCCAAATAGCAATTTTATTCCTCACTTCTCACTTTTGGCAAAGAGAATGTAAGAGAAAATTTTCCAAATCCTCTTCTACAGGATTGAATTTTTGTTCACTTTAGGAGCTATGGGCATGGGATCTTTGTGACATCAGTCTCGTTGGATCTATATTGGGGAGACCTTGGATTGCTATGACTTTCGATAGCTTCCGTGAGTTATTTATCTTATTGTGCTAAGTCATGTTTTTTCCCCTTTTGGCTATTAGGTAAGGCTCTCCCATTTTTATATTTTAGCTCTATTTTTTCTTTTGTCTCTAGTAGTTGTATGTTAGGAGGCTGAGAACTACTGTTCCGCTCCATTTTTTATTGATAGTTATACCCGGTTGGTTGGGTATGAATGCTTTTCTAATTTTTGGGATGAGGGTTTGGGTTTCACACCATTATGCTGGTCATTTTTGCATATGGTGTTGAAACCCAAATTTAATTAGATTTTTGTGGCTTATTCATCCTTGGGGTGAATGGGTTTTATTTTCGTTGATTTTCATCAATGTTTCATTTTTTTGAGGTTTCCACCTCGATTTGCATGTCGCATAGTTTTCTCAAGTTTTCTTCGCATGATGTTGGTCATGGACTCAAATTATTCATAGGATGTTAGTTCAATCATTATTGTACTTTTATGTTGTATTGGAATGCAGGCCACATCCGTTCTCATGAGCTTGTATTTAGTTGAGTGTTATTTTGCTTGTATTCTCATCTCAAACACTTGTTTTATAATCTTCATGATGGTGGTGCACCCACACATGAGCACATGCACATACATTTATTGGGTGATTTGTGAGGCCTAAAATCCTAGTTGTATTTTAGTTGAGTTATGTTCATTGGGGTTGGGTTGGGAATATGCATTCTTATAGGCACTCATCAAGTGATGAACATGGGTATGTAGGGTAGCATGGATGGGTTTCTCTTGCAACCTTGGTGACTATTTCCTAGAGGGTTATCATGAAGAAGTTCTAAACAAGTGATAACTAAATAAATTAATTGGGTAATAAATTTAATATAATAAAATGTTATGTGAGAACCTAGTTAAGTCTAAGGACACAAGATTGTGCTCCTTCCTCGAGGAGTTAGAGCTGCCAACACTAGCTTGGGCTACTTGATGTAAAGCTACTTACCCTCCAATGAGCCCCTACATAATGACTCACAGAGTGTTTGACAAGGATATGATCCACTTGCATTGTCTCATGATCTTGGTTGCCATCCTCTTTACTATCTGGCATGAGTGTTAGCCTTGGCTTTTTTCCTTTTGTGTTTGTGGTTGGATCATTATCTCCATCAATGAAATGGAAGTGGACCTATGGGTTCTACATGGTTGGGAGGCATAGCTACCTTCAAAACTACTAGGGACCAATGTAAAAATATGATCTATTATTCTAGTGTGACCAGTTCTTGATGCTCACTTTTTATATTTGTGATTCTATAGTATATTTCCTTGTGATTTATACTTTAATTGGAATGCATTGGTATCATGTTTAGATGATTTTAGCAATTTGACACATTCCTTTATTATGATCTTTAAAATATGGCTAGATGATGTGATTCACTTAGTTGGAGTATATATTTCTTTATTGGATTAGTATGTTAGATATTCTTATTCTTATGATGTTATTACATTGTAGTAGTAATGCCCTCACAAGACAACTTTGACTATCTAGTTGGTAGTTTGGGATGTTACATGTGGGGGATGGCTAAGGCCTTCGAGGTCTCATGATGCTATTATGGTTAGGAGGAACTGTACAAGAGTTTAGCTATTTTTGTCATTGTGGTGTTGCTTTTAGCATGTTTCCTTATACTACTATATTTTTTATCGTTAGATGTATTTCCATCATGTTGTTCTTGTGTTCAAGTGTCCAAGCCTTAATTTATAGATTTGGTACTCCCTAGTATAGAGGTCCTAACTCTCTATTCTTTCCTTCTATTACTTGTCAAAATGTTTCTTCCCCTCCTAGGTGGCAGGGCTTCAAATTGGCCAATACTTGTGAAGTATCACATGCCCAAAGGAAGTCTATCATGCAATACTAGAAAGTATCACACGTCTTAAGGAGAATTATCATATGATACTGGAAAGTATTGCATGCTTATTAAAGAACTATCGTACAACCTTAGAGCCTTTATTTTCCAAACCCTAAAAGTATTGCATGACCATTAGAGAAATATCATATGATAGTGTTAAAGTATTGCATAAGTTATTCGGAAATATTAGCTGGGTTTGTGGGAAAATCTGGTCGTACAACCAATGGGTAGTTTTTAGCTTGACTAAAAGGTTTCAAGAGTGATTGGGATACCCTTTACAACTTTTTTGAACCGTAGTGTTTGACCTTTTGAATTTGGGATGTTTTGGATTCTGATGCATTTGTGATCTTCGTTGCTTTGTCATTTTTGGTCAATAGTGGTGCTTGGAGATTCATTGGTGTTTGGATGTTTGTTTAGTCTTCCATTGTGATCTTTGTGATCTATGTATGTTGATTTTTGTGTGCATCCATACTTTAAAAAAAAAAAAAAATCTTGGCTTTTATTTATCCTTTTTTCAAGGATCTCTGAGCAGGGCATTACATCCGGTATCATAGCCCATGTTGCAATAATGGGATCTTTGTGTTTTGCTTCCTCTATTTTATTATTTTCAGTTCATATATTGTTATCTTATGTTTTCTTATTTTGATATCTTGTTGGTTCATTTTTGTGACTCTTATGATTGTCATGCATGATTTTGACCCTTATCTTGTCGATTCCTTAGTGATGCCTCTTGCACGTAGACCTAGTGGTCGAGATAATAGCCGACAAATTATTAATGAAGAATAACACCAAGAGGAGGAATGCCAATTTTGTGGGAAAGAACATGGTAACAATGATCAAGGTTGCATTGGGGAATTGATGCCTTTTCTACAAGAGATAATAACTCAATTGGGACCTAATGTGTGTTGAAGTTGATGAAAGATCAACCCTATAGCTCCCAAGGACCACCTACATGTACATACCTATCATAGAAGAGAGAAGAAAAAAGATATAGAGGCTGAAAATTCCATATAAATAGATGAGGCATTCTTGATGAAAAAAAAAAAATATTGCTATTATCAAAAGTGAATGAATAAAATTATAAAGAGATCAATCCTTATAAAAGGAGATCAAAACCCTAACAGGGTAAAACCTAGGTTGCATGATAATAATTAATAAAAGAATTAATTATTATGTGCCTAAAGTTTAGCTTAAGTAAACTAGGGATAATAAGTGACTTAATAATTAAATCAAAATCATTTAATTAATAATGCAATATCTTATTACTCTAACACCCCCCTTAAGATAAACTTAGGGAGTAGCTAAAAATCTAGAAACTACTACTAAAAGAAAATTGGGTCCCTCCAACAAGGCTTGATGAGGTACCCAAGCACAACCAAATCTCTATAAAGAGGAGAAATAGAGAAAAACACATGGGAAAAATACACTCCAAAAATAGATGGAAAGAATATTCTAAAAGATAGGAACAAAAGATGATCATGAAGAACACCACTGAAGAATGAAGCTGCAAACATTGCCCAACGACTGATCTGAAGAACCTCCACTATATAGAACATGACCAAGTAGAGAAGACCAATTCTAAACAACTAATCAATCAAAGATGGAAGGTATATTCATGGCCTCCAAAAATAAGAATGAAAGAATGTCTATATGGTAAATAATCCATATCACCAAAATGCATAGGTATCTAGCCACTGCAATCACCTAGAACATAGGATCAAATATTGAATACATAGCTTACTTCATCAAACTAAAAAATAAATAGAACCAACAAAATCCCCCTTTGATGCTGAGATGTAAGACATGAAAATTGAAACTAAATGTAATATCTCATGTAGAAAGAAGAACTAGGAACATCGAGAGTGCAAAAGAAGTACAAACACCTACACTAGCACATGTCATTGACACATCATGAGGCTAATATCATGGAAGGAATACTCACTTGATAAAGGAAGATGGAAAATATGTCCAACAAAAAACCCCCAAGAAACTTTATAATGTAGTGTGAGTACAACAAAACACAAAGATGTCCAAGATCCTTAAATGCAATAGAGTGACACTTTATCTTAGTGCGTTTGCAAAAATGCTACAAAAGGATGTCAACATAGATCAAAAGAGACATAAGGCTGATATGATAGATAGTATAACCCATGAAAAATTATGTAAAACAACAAAATTGATCCCTAGAATTGAAACAACCAAGATATTCATTAGAATGCAAAAAAGAAAAAACTGAATGGGATGTGCCTAGAGTAGAATCTAGAAAATAGAATGTCTCAAAATATCTCTCTCAAAGTGAAAAATATAAATTAATGACTTTGACAGCCAAAATAGGCTACCAAATAGCATCAAAAATCCAAATAAACTATACAATCATGATGGGCTCAAAATCATCTTTCTAACACTTCTTTCTAATCAAAAAATGGAGCCTGAAGGAGAAAGTTATGGCCAAAAAACCACATGTAGGTCAAAAAAGTGCTAGAAAAGTAAAAAAAATTAGTGCATTAGAATCCATGTCAAAATATCTCAAAAAGTGTGTCCACCAATCCCATAAATTTCCTTAGGAAGCATGTGAAATATAGAGGGGGAGAAACTTTAGATTACTATAGCACATCTCACTTGGGAGATCTTTGAAGAGAGATTCTATGAGAGGTTCCTATCCCATCAGTTCACTAAGGCTGATGCTAATGAGTTCCATGGGATTAAACAAGGGAATAGGTTAATGGATCATTACAAGGTCAGATTCCTTGGGCTTAGACAATACTCATGCTATAACCATGATGAAGTAATCCTTAGCATTTTCTCTGAGGTTTGAGGGACTGCATCATTGGAGAGATTTAGATGCATCAACCTAGGACACTTATCCTTGCTACAGAGAATGAATAGATCATGGTGAGTAATTTGGCTAAGGGGGGTTCAGTGGCAAATCAGGTTCTCAGAACCACAATGCATGAACTTTAGGTTAAGATCTACAAGTTCCTCAGTCCTCAGGAAAAGGGCCAAACCCAATCAACACCCTCTCATATGGTTATCATCATAACATTCAATGAGGGTATTGGACTAAGGGTGAATAGAATTTAGGTACCTCAAGAAAGAAAGGGGATGACTAGATTCATGGCCAGAATTCTTAGTAGGATCACCCTCCTCAGAGTAATCAGTATATCTCTAGCAAGGGAAGTGCACCTTATTGTAGTGTTTCTTAGGGTGGATGGGGACTCGGTTCCAACTTTTTAGGGAATTTTTTTCTTGTGGCCAACTTGGCCATAAATTAGTTAGATGCCCTATTAAGAAATCTTCAGGATCTAGTAGAGGTTCAACTAGATCAAAGCCTATCATGGGAGATGTAGGTAGAAGCCATTGAGTCTTTGTAGTGGTTGATAACCATCAAGATGAGCACCAAGTATGTTGCATGGTATTTCATATTTAGTATTATTTGACTTAGATGCTTTGGATTCTCTTATTTCACCATCTCTTGTTCAACAATGTGGGCTAGTGGCACCATGTTAGGTCGATAGGTGATAGGTTGAGTTAGCCAGAGGTTCCAAAGTGGCTATGGAATCCTGGGTCAAAGGATGTGTTTTGAACTTGGATACCTTCACCACTCTAGTGGATCTTCATATCCTACCTCTAGGATCGTATGAAATTGTGTTGGGCATGGATTAGTTAGCCACCCATTAGGTGAATATAGATTGCTGACATAAGTTGTGCTTTGTGTTGATGACTTAGGTGTGTAGGTGGAGATTTTAGGGGTCTAGAGACCAATCTCACTTAGTTGCAAATATGGAAATCAATAGTCAAGTTTTGGAATTAGTTAGCACTACATGGGATCATGCCCTTGCTATGACAACTATGGTTTGACTGCATATTCCCAACCCCAACTGAATACATGCATGTCAAAAACAAGGGGAAAAGAAGAAGAAAAAGATATAGGAAAATGATATAAAGGAGGTAATTCAGAGAATATATGAGCAACAGAGGATAGATCAAAGGCATGAAAAATCTATATACAACAATTTTGCAAGTTATTAAATTTTTGAGTTATGTATATATGAGTATCTTGTAAAAGTATTCTAGTCCTATATAGGCTAATTCATAGGCATAGGGGGAGTACTATCATTTTCATATTGTATTGTAAAGATATAATTATGAAAAAGTGTTTTTTCCACCAATGTTAAAGGGTGACATTGTTGATCTCTTTAGTTCTTTTATCTATTAGTGTCAACAACTTAATCATTTAGAAGGAAAAGTTGGTTGGTCATTGTTGTGGCCTCGCAATGCACACCCTATATTGAGTCACAAAATGGGGATCTCCTAGTTTCAAAATTCCCTATGAGGCATCTAGTCTAAAGTCTCAGTCATTTTGAACCCTCCCCTAGGTCTAGGTCAAACCTTGGTCTTTGATCAGGAAGGGTTAGGTAGTCAGACACAAATAAAAAATAAAGTTTAGGACTTTGTTGTGCTTAAATTATATACATGTGCACTTGTGCACATGCACATGTGTGTTGAGTGTGCACCTCACCCCCACTCAAGGGATACACACATGTACATGCACATGTGCATACCTTTATAGGTGCACACTCCTTTCCCCTCAATGACCTATATTCTTAAGACCCCTCCTCACAATGTGCACCATACACATGTTTTCAAGGTGTTCATGTGCATTAGTGCACTAGTGCACCTTCCAAGGTGGGCTAGTGCATAAAACTAGCTTTCTTGTGAGGAAAAACTCCATTGTCTTCTCTATTTTGTCTATTGTTGACCCCTTTTTTCATCAATCTGAGTCCTATGGAGTCCTCTTTTGGGTTTTTCAACATAATACAACTAATTTTTGCTTCTTTATATGATAAATTAACATCCTCATTATCCATAGCTCAAAAAATATTCATGGTATTGCATGTACATGGTATTGGATAGCTTGTCGAGGTCGTAACTTTTTACTTAGAGCTTAGAATTCAAAGCCGTTTACATTGTTGGAAAGATTAACTAAAAATATAATTTTAATACCTAAAATAGTGAGCCTTTGGCTTCCCAACTTTAGGGGCCGATGAAACTTTCAACTTGAAAATTTGAGCATAAGACCTCTGAAAAAGCTAGTTTAAAAGGCCTAGAAAACCTTGTTAATAAAGATATGAAAAAGTTTCAAACATTTGATTGTTTTGGATAATCTTGATCACTTAGTCTTTAACCAAGAAGGATCAAACAGTTGGAGAAAAGAAAAAATTATGGAATACAATGCATGAAGATGTGCATAACACAAAGGTGCGCAAGTGTGCATAACACAAAGGTGTGGCACATAGTGCGTAAGTGCATAGATTATCATAACATCTTCATTATTAGAAACACTAGAGATCTCAACTAAGCTGTTAACCTTCACCTTCAAAGGAGTTACATGTATGTTTTGATTCATGAATTTACACTAAAGATCAAAGATAAAAAGGTTGGACACATGAACCAAAACAAGTTCATCTTATCAAACTATTAATGATAAGATTCAACATATGTACTTTGGGAGTTTAAATAGAAGAAATAGAAGGAGTTCAAGTCTATGAAAATGTTAGGCTATAAGGAGGGTATTAATCATCAAAAATGGAAAAATAAGTACACAAAAGTTCTCCCAGACCTTGTCAGAGAAAAATCCAGTAATAGTTTTCAAAACAAAGAACTTTGATTTTTTGGTGAATTGAGCACCTTGCACAAATTCCCTAAAGGTGCATAGGTGCACTATTTGTAGAGGTGCCCTAACAATTTTGAAGAAGTAATAGTGCACCGATAGTTAATTGCTAGTTCCTAATTTAGAACTTTCCATGCATTGAAAATGCATTTTGACAGTAGTTCAACTCCTAGAAACACCCAAAGAAGGTCAACCTTCCATTTTTGGAGCTTGTAGTGTCTCTTAGATCCTCTTCCAGCTTCCTTCTTCTTGTCTACTTCTTGTTTTATTTCTTTAAGTCATATAAGGGCTCATGCACCCATTAATTGATATAAACAAGGGTGGAGACCTACTTAACACCTTTTGGAGAGTTAGTTTGTATATAAGTAGATTTTTTTTATTAGTTTTTTTAGCATGGTTTTTCATTTTAAGATCTCTCACTCTCAACACAAAAAGGAGATGATTTCTTAAAAATAAAAGGATGTAATATGTATTCCAGGCCATTATTTTGATGCAATAATATATGCTATTGATGATTTCATTCTAAGTGTGTTATTTTTGTGAATGCATGTTCATGAATAATAATGGAGCTAATGGTTTTATTGTGTTGATTTGATTATGTAACCTTTTAGTTTTGGTGTTTGCCTCATTTTAATGAATTCTACTAATGTATCACATTGGAGAAGAGATCACATATTGTTCCTCCATAGCTTTTTGTCTCACATGAGCACACTTTCCATGGCCTTGCAATTTGATGAGAAGTGAAACATCTTTCAATTATTATTGAGTTCCCATCAACAACTGCATTAGTGGAAACTGAGGAAGTGCTACGCCTATTTACATTGGTTTCCTACTTGATCTTTTCAATGATTTAACCTACAGACATGTTGTTACCATGGTTTATGTCTGTTAGAAATTTCTCTTTTATTTAATCAATCATTACCTTATATTTGTTATTTTCTTTGCTAACAATTGGTTAAAATAGGAATTCATATAGTTGCATCATAAATTTCATTCATCATAAAATAGAAAATACAAAAAAATATAGCTCTTCTAAGGTTACTTTTCAAAATAGAAGATCAAACATCTTGTCCAAAATTGGTCCAAACTAGAAAAAGCCTCCTCATGAATTGATTAAAATATTAATTCATATAGTTGCATCAATAAATTACATTCATCATAAAATAGAAAATATAAAAAAAATAGCTCTTTTGTGGTTACTTTGCAAAATAGAAGATCAAAAATCTTGTCCAAAATTGGTCCAAACTAGAAAAAGCCTCCTCATGAACATACACATTTTATCTTCAATTAAGTAGATTCTAGTAGGTCATGACATCGCCTAGAACCTTGAAGTTGATCCTAGATTATCTTTTCAAGAGAGGAGTTTGAAAGGATTCTTGCGATTAAGTATCCTACAAAATGATAGCTCAACAATCATCACTGTAACTGAGTCACTCTATATAGGTTGAGCTATGTATTTAGTAGACTTGCATATAGTCATGTATATGGTGAGCTCTATAGGAGATGAGAAAGTATATGATCATCAAGTATCCCTATGGAAGCCAAGTTATCTAGTGCATAGTGAATGCCAAGTAAAGTGTTGGAATTATAATAGGAAAGGTAAACTTCTAGGTGGGGGGGTGAATCAATTATTTAAACTTTTACTCATAAAACATTCACCACACATCCATCTCATGCATTCAATAAGTAAATTGAAATACCATGTAAAGCATGTACATCTAAATCATGTAAAAAAGTAAGGATTCACACATATATGACACCAATTATGATTATCCAAAAACCCTCCAATGAGAAGGTAAAACTAGGGTGGGGATGACACCCAAAAATCTTCACTACTATAGTAATAAAGTGTATCCAATGAAGGTTACAATGTTTGATCATGTGACATGATCTACCCTATGAAAGTTCTACCTTGTTAAGGGCTTATAAAGATTGTTAGGTCTCACCCTATTAGAAGTGTTTCTTGTTAAAGGACTTCAACTCATAATTAAGTAAGCACCCTATTAAAGGAATTCAACATAGCCTATTAGGACTACTCTATTAAGAGATTTAATTGATTCACCTCTTAGACTGACTAAGCATTGATATTGTGATTAGCACTTGGTTTCTTGTTGATAGATCATCTCTAAACTGATATATTCTTGATTTGTCTTGATCAAATGTCTCTCTATTGTATGCTATTCCCTTCCTCTATTCTCTTTTAACTAATTTTGCAATGTAATTTCACTTCATAATTCCTTAGCCATAAGGAATGCTCTATTTGTGCATGCAAAATTTTCTCTTCAGTTCTTCCATGCACATATGATGTTTAGGGGTTTTCCTCCTTAAGAAGACTTAGGTGACTCAAGGTTAGGTATAAATCGATGACTATGATTCATCTATTTTCTACTTAAACCTTCCCTTTTCCTAATTGGCTACATGTAATTCATAGGGATTCCAACTTAAGATTCATCCTTATCTCCAAAATATTGTAATTCAATTTTTGAGTCTTCTCAAAAATGGTTTACCTAGAAGTTTATGCCATTACAAATAACTATGACAAAGCTGTCTAACTTGGCATCTGAAGTCTTTGATGCTTGGCATATTCTAATTTCTATACTGTGAGTCAGCATCTGAATAACTTAGCATGCACTACTTTCTCAGCTTTTGTATCACTCGGCATACATTGTCTACTTGGAAATTGAGTGACTCAACACATGAGTGACTAAACACTCACTATGTACTCAAAATGTTCTATCTTATAAATTTTTTTTTTGGCATGAATTAAGTAAATGACTTAAGTGTATAGTTATTTACTTGTCAAAACCAATCTGAAATCAACAATCTCCCCCTTTGACATGAGTGTCAAAAACACTTGGTCATGCATTGATATCCTTATTCTTATGAGCATAACATATCTCTTATTTGAATTTTATACAAAATTTGAAAAATATCAAAATTTTGCAACAACTTATACCTCAAAATTTGATAACTCCCTCTAAGTTTATAGGTCTGTTCTATATTCAAAATTCTATACTCTTGCTTAGTAGATATGCTTCAACTGATACTCTTTCACTTCATGTTGTTTTGTGCTATCCTTTTCTTGCTCCCCCATGCTCTTCTATTTTAGATTAACTCTCTTTCTCTATGTTTTTACTATCTCCCCCTTTTCTTTGCTCCCCCCTTTTCTTAAGCTTGCTTTTCTCCCCGTTGTTCTTTACTGCTTTATTTCTCCCCCTTTTTGACACTTATGTCAATGGGCTATACACTAATAGTGTGTTTGTCCAAGAAATATTTATGGACCTCTAGTATAATCTTAAGAGCTACATCCCAATTTTCACATGCTACATCCAAAGGCTTCATTTGGATAGCTAGCTCAATAGAAAGGTGGACAAGGTCATCTAATGTAGAAATATTGGGATCTTTCTTCATAATATTTTCTGCATAGCCTAACTTCTTGTGGAAAATCTCCATGTGTGGAGTCAATGTGGTTTAGATGCTAATCAGTTTGGCCCTTATATTGGCTTCTTCAAAAAATAATTCTACTTACTGACTCTGTGTTTGCAATAAAGTTCTAAAATGTTTCTCACTTTGGGTTGGAGTCATAGGAAATTTTGCACCTGATGCATTCATTCGACTTTCCAAACTCAAAATGTGATTCCTTATTTCTTGTGTGAAGAGTGTGGGGTTGCACAATTTGGTTTACAATTAGAAAATGTTCTCAAGTACCTTCTTCACACTTTCTACCTTTCTTGCCAATGCAACTTGTGTAAGTGCTATGTCACCTGATATTTTCTCATTCACTTTACTTTGAAATTTATTTTCAAACCATTCTAATAATTTAGAATTTGTATCAAGGTCTACATCATTTACCTTTTCCATTATATTTTTTAGTTGTTCAATCAGTTGCTTGGTTTTATCTAGAGCAGGTAGACTAAATGCATCTAGAAAGATCTCCTTGATATCCAACAATGCCTGCTTCTACCTATGCTTCCTTCTGAGTAGTTCCTAATGCTTCTTTCTTGGTAGGGCTTCTTGGATTTTGACCATCTACTCTATTTTCATTGTGTCATAATCATACTTTGGTAAGATTATCTCTTCATCAAGGCTTACATCTCCATATGTAATTACCTCTTCTACCTTTGATGAGCTTGGACTCAGCACTAAGATTTTGAATGGTGTTGCATCTATGCTTAGCTTCTAAAGAGTTGACTAGAAGGAGTACCAAATTTTGGTAAAGTTACCAGGGATTGAATGGCTACTTTCTCCTTCATCTTGGGTGTCAACTCAGTCTCTTCAAGCTTGTATATAGATTCCACAATGCCTTGACTTGCACCTTGTACTTTTGTTGGAGGATTAGATAGATTTATCTAACTTGTTTGACATTGTTCTTCAGTAGTGGCTTGGGTTTATCCTTTCCAATTGTATCAACCATTTTTGGTGTAGCTTCTGGGACTTCATCTAAAGGTTGTACATGAGAGACTTGAGAGGTGATGGTAGGTGGTTCTTGTGTTTTCACCTCTTCCCTTATAGTGTCTGTCACTAATTTTTGAATCTCATCTACACTCACTAATACAGGATTATCACATAATTTTTCTTGTAGTGTAGATTGATCAAGTATCTTTTTTAGATCTTCCTCTATTAGGGGGTTGATTTTCTAAGTATTATATTAGAAACATCTTTCACTATTATTGTTTTAGTTTTTGCACTTGTTATATGTTAAGGGCTGACATTAGGAAATTGTGTATCTTGTACAATCTATTCTTCTTGTTGCTCTACCTTAGTTGTTGCCTTGTTATCTTTATTTATTTCTATACCTCCCTGAACCGTGTCTTCATTTCTATCATCTTCATCATCATCTTTTACCTCAATAAGCTCATGTTCTCCTTTTGTTGTAGCAAGCCCATACATAATTTTCCACATTTGAGTTGTCTTCTTTACAACATCTTCAATATTATTTTGTAGCATGCTAAAGGCTCTATATTTTAGGACAAATGTGATAGCATATTTCTTTATATCAGTAGCAATTTGTTCCTTACCATGTTTAGGCATAACTTGTGCAAGTGATGTCTCGCTAATTTTCCTTTCTACATTCAAGCAATAATGTCATTTATGTTCCACTATTTCATATAAACTTTTAGGCATTGAGTTGGCAATTTGTAGTGGGTCTTTTTAAAAAGTTTCCATCATGGCATATATAGCCTCCTCTACTTGATTCTTCTCAACTTTACCAAGATTATCAAAATCAATATGAGAAAAATTTGATAAATTTGCATTGTTTCTAACATTTTCACATAGGTTTTCTTGATCTAAGGATGGGTTGTGACTCACCACTTTGAATTGACTATTGTCATCAGATTCTATTCTTTCCTCATCTGATTTAGCTTATGCAATGTATTTCCTTCTTTCTATTTTATGCACTCCTCCCTACTCTATAGGTTTGGTCTTCTCTTTTTCCTTTAGTGTAGTGACATGTGTAGTAGCCCTTATAGTAGGTATTGTAGGCTTGGGCTAGCTTGGTTTTTCAGTCTTCATGGAACTTGTCACTGGTTGAGCCCTAGTATTTCTCTTCTTTTGATTAGTAGGAGTAGGTGCTTCCTTGGTTTCTTCTTCCTCGGCATGATCTTTAATTTTTGTCTCTTCCTCATTTTGATCTTCTCCCATTCCTTGTGTTAATGAAAGTGGTGCTTAGGTCTAGATGTCTTCTTCCTCTTCATCTTCTTCTTGCTTGACACCTTCATCAAATTTAGCTTTCAATTTCTTTACCAACTTCTCCTTCTTCTTTATGACAGAGGTAGTCTTTAGCTCCATAGTGATCTTAGATTTGGCCATTTCATAATTACCAAATGCCTGCATCCTTATCTATATCTTTTGTAAGTAATGCAATTATTATTATAGAGGCTTCATCTACATTTATTTCATAGCCTAATGGCCTTAACCATCTTACCCTTGGAGTTGTTGCTTGAACAAAAGATTAATTAGCATAAACTAGGAAACATACATCATCATAATTTTTTTCCACTAATGATACTGGAATTCTCAGTCTTTTCTTCATAGATTGCTTAAAGTCCTCAAAGTAACTTGTCATTGCAGATTCAAAATTCTCACCCAATTGCTCAATGAACTCACCAATTTGAACTGCCACTAACCTATTTCTTTTTTATGCGATAGTGCCAAATGTAGGAAATGTGTTTTGAATATAAAAGAAAATGCATATTAGAATAGAACCAAATTTTTATCAAGCACTCTTTGTTTTCCTTATTGCTCCTAGGTTTTCAATCAATTTCTATAGTTGTAGCTTAGTAATATCATATGTGTGATCTTTCTTGACAATCTTATAACCAACATCTACTATAATACATGGCACACTATTTAATCTACTTGATTGGTAGAACTTGTGTACAATCACCCTTACTACAAATTCTATCAATGGATTATGGTGTCAATAGTCATTCCTCTCTTATTCTACATAGCTCCTATATTCTTTTCAATAACCTCTTTTGGATTTCTCCTTAAATTCTTAGGCCAATCTAGGGTTAGATACCCTATTACCCTATGGATTATCCTTTTAGTGATTTTAATTGGCCCATTGTCTAACCAAAGTGAACTATCATGAATTTTTCTCAACACAATCCTAATCCATTTGATTTTGAAAACATTTGGGAAATCTAGGGCATGAGTTAACCCTTTCTTCTCTACAATTTTGAATTCTTCCCTTAATACACCATTTTCACATAGTCTATCATATGCTTGTCTAATCTTCATGTCTCCAATACTTCCAATCTTACGGTTGTAACATTTTTTGACATCTTGAACCATTAAAAATTTTGGTGGTATCATGGATAATGCATTATACGTAATATCAGGCATGGCTTTGAAAATTAGTTGTTTGACCTCATTGCTAACTAGTTGAACATTCAAAACCTCATTACCCTCTACACCCTTGGAGCTAGATGCCATTTTGTGAAACTACATTTTTTTAAAATAGAAACAACGTAGCTTGGCAGATGATAAATACCTTGCAAGATCTAATGAAATGGTGTTGAATTAGTGTTCAAATCTTTTGCACATGCTTTTGATGAGTTTTCTAATCACCTTGATCTCTCCTTGCTCTTTCTTGATTTAAAAATGATGTAAAATGAGCTGAAAATTGATCAAATACCCTTTTGAAATACTATAATTAATGTTGAGTGCTTACATAGTTGTAAGCTCAACATCAACCAATTATAGTCTCACTCAGCATCCACTAGTATTTTCAATTGTTCAGCAACCATTACAAGCTCAACATCAACTAGCTAGTCTATTAGCTCAGCATCCTCTAGCATTTCACTTGAAAATCATAGAAAACTTTTCATGCTTGGTAGTAACATGAAAATCTTAAATATTTTTCTTTGATTCCTAATAACATCTTGCATCTTTATTCATTCTTATGTAGAATTTTTAGTACTAAATTCTTTTGGAATTGATGTATAATATAACTTACGAATATCAATCCTACATACCTTTTAATTTACTTAGTTTGATGAGGTGTGATCACCTACCCCACTGGGTGAAGTGATCCCTTCACCACTTGATGTATTGCAATCCTCCTTTTTTTCCATATCTTGTTCATTTCATTTGTAACATTTTCAACATCTTCCTTTCCTTTTCCTTTATCAAACTCACAACTTGGTGCCTTTGACTTTGTTAGACAATATCGACTAATGTGACCAATCTTCAAACAACTAAAAAATGTGGTTTGACTCAACCACCTTTTGTAGTCACTTCTGAAGTGTTTCCTAATAAAATTCTTAGGAATACATCCACACTCTTGACAATAATGATAGCTATATCTTGTATTATAATCCCATTTGTAGGAGTTTCCATTGTTCTTTGCCTTTGTTTGTTTGTTTGATGACCACATGGGTTTGGATCTACACTCAAAAGCTCTATGTCCATACTTCTGAAAATTATAGCAACATCCTTCAAATCTTTATGTATGCACGGTCATAGTTTGACATTCATATGCTTGATGACCTTGTTAGTTGCACTTATGACAATGAACCATGCTCTTATGCTTGACATTCTAATTTACAGTCTTTCTCCTACACACATTATAAGTATGTCCTTTCTTGCCACAATTGTGACAAGTAGGTTTGGAATTATTACCTTTTTTTTTCCTTTCTTTAGCACTTTTGGATGACTCTCCTTCTTCAACACTTGTGTATCCGAGTCTAGGTGTATCATTATTGGATCTAGGGGATCTCAATAATTGCTAAAAGTATTTGATAGCTTCACTTGGTTTATTGAAATTTTCAGCAAATTCCTTCTCCCTTTTTAGGTCATTATGCAATTTCTTATTTTGCAACTTCAATGTTGTCATCTCAATGTCCTTGACATTCAATTCATAGTTGGAATTCATCATTTGACTTAGAGTATCTGACCACATGTTGGAAATCTTGGTTAGCTTTGATGATATCTCTACTAGTCTATTGGTCAAAACTCTTTTATCTTCTTCAATCATGGCTTTGTCTTCCATAGCTTTCTTTTTCTATTTAGTCACCTCACATAGTAGTATGGCTTGTGATTCTTCCTATACTTGAGGTTTTTGATTTCTTTAGCTTGGACTATATTCTTTTCCATTACATCTACAAATGATACATCAAATTCATCAAATTTTTCATTAGAAAATAGCTTAGTTGTGTCCATCTCTTTGTATTGTGTGTCATTCTCCTCAATGGAAATTTCCTTCCTTCTCTTCAAGGATTTCTTTAGTTCTTCTCTTGCTTCATTTAGTTGATGTAGAATTAGTTGTATTTCAATTCCTTGATTCTTAATGATCTTTTCCAACTTATAGACTTCCATTTTAAGATCTTTCCCCAAACTTGCAAAGTTCCTCTTTCAGAGAACTAGCCTTTGATACTATTTGTTGGAATTACAATAGGAAAGGTAAAGTTTTGGGGCAGGGGGGGGAGAATCAATAGTTTAAACTTTGACTCATAAAATATTCACCACACATCCATCTCATACATTTAATAAGTAAATTGAAATACCATGTAAAGCATGTACATCTAAATCATGTAAACAAGTAAGCATTCACACATACGTGGCACTAGATATGATTACCGAGAAACCCTCCAATGAGAAGGTAAAGCTAGTGTGGTGATGACACCCACAAATCTTCACTATTGTACTAATAAAGTGTATCCAATGAAGCTTACAATGTTTGATAATGAGACATGATCTACCCTATTAAAGGCTTAAAAAGACTACTAGGTCTCAACCTATTAAAGGATTTCAATACCTTATTAGAAGTGTACCTTGTTAAAGGAATTCAACTAACAATTAAGTAAGCATCCTGTTAAAGGATTTCAACACTACCTATTAGGACTACTCTATTAAGAGATTTAATTGATTCACCTATTGGAATGACTCAAAATTGATCCTATGGTTAGAATTTGGTTGGTTGATGATAGATCATCTCTAAACTAATGTATTATTGATCCTTCTTTTAGATAAGATGTCTCTCTATTAAATGCTATTCCCTTCCTCTATTCTCTTTTAACTAATTATGCAATGCAATTTCATTTCACAATTCCTTAGCCACCATGAATGCTCTATTTACACATGCAAACTTTTCTCTTTGCTTCTTCCACACACATATGATGTTTAAGGTTTGTCCTCCTTAAAAAGACTTAGGTGACATAGGGGTAGGTATGAATCAACAGTTGTGATTCATTCATTTTGCCACTTAAACCTTCCCTTTTCTTGATTAGGCGCATGCAATTCATAGGGATTCCAACTTAAGATTTGCCCTTATCTCCAAAATATCATAATTCAATCTTCAAGTCGACTCAAAAATGGTTTACATAGTAGTTTGTCCATTTACAATTAACTATGACAAAACTATTTTACTCGACAACTGAAGTTTTTAATGCTTGACATATACTAAATTCTATACTATGACTTGGCATCTAAATAACTTGGCATGCACTACTTATTTGGCTCCTATATCACTCGATATATACTATCTTCTCAACGCTTGAGTGACTTGCCACACGAGTGACTTGACACTCATTGTGTACTTAGCATGCTCTACCTTCTACATGTTATGCTCGACATATACTAATTATTTAGAATGAACTAAGTAAATGACTTAAGTGTATAGAAACTCACTTGTCAAAACCAATCTGAGATCAACATACAGTAGAGTTAGTATGTGTTGAGTCATACATAAAGATCCAAGCTAGTAGAGGCTAAGAATAAGCAGGTAGAACAATTATGATTGAGCATTAGGAACCACATGTACCAAGTGATAATGTTTGAACAAATAATGTTTGAAATGACACAAAATATGAAGTAAACCATTTTACCCAACATGAAGACAAAATTTAATTATCATGATTCTGTTACAAAGGTGATTATGCATTTTTGCATGGACCATTGATCCCTATGAAGGAAAGTTAGCCAATTAGATTAAGTGGCAAAAAGGGAAGCATCCAGATCATTGAATTAGTTCTAGAAAACTCTATAAATGGCTATTTAAGGGTAGATAAAACCCTATTATGTATGATGTGAGAGTGTGTGTGAAGGGATTATGTTTTGGATGTTCCAAGAAAAGTTTTAAAGAAATAAAGGACCAAGAGGATCAATAAAGAGTAGAGAAGAGAAATATGAGATAGAAGATCATATTAGAGATTGGAAAGAGAAGTTACATAATCAACATTATTAGTGCAAATTTAATGACCAAGTATTCATACCTTTTAAGAAGTGAATCAGGGTAAATTTTTTAACAGAGTGATCCTAACATGCCTATGTAAATCTCTTAACATAGTGCTTACTTAATTGTAAGTTTCAAACCCTTTAATCAAGGTAGACCTAACAGTCTTGTAAGCTCCTAACATAGTAGATCCCTCATAGTGTAGATCATTAGAAGTCATCACCATTGTATCCCTAACATGCAAACTTTGTTACTATAATAATGAAGATTTTTGGTTTCCATATCCACCCTAGTTTTACCTTCACCTTGGAGGGTTTTTGGGTAACCAAATATTTTGTATTACGTATTTACATTTGTGCTTATGAATGTGATGCATAGTTAGATCTATTTCAAAATTTTAAGTTTAAGGTTATATGGTTCATAATCTAGATATGTGATGGATTAGTGGTGAATGTAGTTAATTGTTATTTGTTTTAAAGGGTAAAATATTTAAGTGATTTTAGTTCACCCCACTCTTAGTATCTCACTTTAATGATAAATTTTCAACAATTTGTATGAGATCTTAGTTCTCTTAGAAGACGTCTAACCACTTGAGAGTTGAGATCTTGGAAATGGAGGCTTAAAATTTGGGAAAGATCATTGAAAATAAGATACTTGACATCAAAATCATACTATAGTAGCTTAAAGTAGGAATAGTGAAGTTGAAGAAGTCCTTAAAGAAAAGGAAAGAGTTGGCTATTCAAAAAAATGATACACTCTATCAAGAAGTGGACAGTAAAGGACTATTTGACAATGGCAATTCTAGTGAAAGTGGTACATTAGGAAATTCTAGTAAATGACACACTTTATCTAGATATAAGATGGATTAGTGGTAAATACAGTTAATTTTTATTTTATTTTTAAGTGCAAAAGATTTAAATGATTCTGATTCACTCCCCTCCTTTCAGTATCTAACTTTCCCATTAAACTTCCAACACACTTATCTTTTCTCTATTTGTATTCTAGATTATTGTCTTCTAGATTCATCTTAACTTCCTCATGTAAAACCAGCATAAAATTTCCAAATTCTTTAGCTTCAATACAATTTTTTGTCTCAAAATTTAGATCTCTCAATTGAGTAGTTCCTTTAGGATTCATTGTAGTAACAGTCTTGAAATGTGTCTTTTTAGTACTCCTATTCATAGAATGATTGTATATGAACTCTTCTTGTGCCAAAATCAAGTCCGACTTAGTAGGCTTATCTCCAACTAAACATCTCAATAGGTTACCCAAACTTTTATTCATGACTTTATTTTATCCATCTATTTGTGGATAAAATGTAGATCTAAACTTCAACTTTGTATTCAACTTCCTCAAAAGTGTCCTCTAGAAATAACCACTAAATTTAGTATCTCTATCTAAAATAATAGTTATAGGTAATCCATGTAATCTCACCACTTCCTTAAAGAATAATTCATCTACATGTACATCATCATATGTCTTCTTACAAGGTATGAAATGAGCCATCTTTGAAAACCTATCAACTATCACCAAAATAGAGTCATTCCCTCTATGGGTTCTAAGAAATCCAAGAACAAAATCCATACTGATATCTTCCCAAGGCTTATCAAGTATAGGAAATGGTGAATATAATCCAAAATTTTGACTAGATCCTTTTTTGTTTGATAGATTCTACAACTCCTTACCATTTTTTACACATCCTAATATATCTGTGGCCAAAAGTACCTATTTGAAATCAAGTTTGCTATCTTATCAATTCCAAAATGTCTAACAAGTTCACCACTATATTTTTCTTTGATGGCATTCTCTTGCATAGATCCTACAAGTATGCACAATTGAATTTCCTTAAAAAACATGTCTTCCTGAATGAAATAATCAGTCTACTTGCCCGTCATCATCTGTTCCTTACAAGATTTCCAAGGTTCTGCAAAATCAGGATCAATTTCATATAAATACTTCACATCATTAAAACCAAGTACCTCAATTCTCATTTCTGTCAAAAAATTCCTTCTTCTTAAAGCATCAAATACCTTGTTTGGATCTCCCCTCTTATGTTCAAGGGAAAGAAAAAGTTTTGCAAAAAATCAACCCACTTCATATTTCTTTGATTCAACTTATTTTGACTTCCCAAATACTACAAATATTTATGGTCATTGTACAAGACAGAATCCTTAGGCATTAAATAATGTCTCCATTTCTTCAAAGTTTAAACAATAGAATATAATTCTTAATCATAAAATAAATATTTTTTCTTAGCATCAATCAATTTCTCACTAAAGAAAGATACATGTCTTCCTCCCTAACTCAAAAAAGCTCCAATAAAACTTCCACAAGCATCACATTCAACTTTAAAAACTTTACTCAAATTGGGTAAAGCAAGTGTAGGAAATTTAGATATCTTTTGTTTCAATGTTTCAAAACTCTTTTGTGCTTCATGAGTCCACTCGAAATCCATTTTATCTCCTCTGATAGTTTCATTCATAACATTACAAATAGAACTGAAATTTCTAATGAACTTTCTATAAAAACTTGTCAATCCATGAAGTGATCTTACCTCTCCAACATTCTTAGGTGTAGGCCAATCAAGAATAACTTCTATGTTTTCATGATCCATCTTCAAACCATTAACTAAAATAATAAAATAAATATACACAATACCATCCTTCATTAATGAACATTTCTTCAGGTTAATCATTTGTTTCTCCTCTTTCAATCTCTACAATACTTGTCTGGCTCAAGATGCTCTTCCTTAGTCTTACTTAATATCAAAATGTCATCCAAATATACAAGTAAAAGTTTACCCAATAATCTTTCCAAAACCTTCTTCATCAATCTCATAAAATGATGTAGGAGCATCTTGGGTTTCCTTGTTATTCTATTCATTTTTTCTCATTCTGCATGTTGATGCTGAGTTATTGTAGCTCTAATGGATGTCAAGTTACTGTAGCTCCAATGGATGCTGAGTTACTATAGCTCTAGTAGATGTCAAGTTACTATAGATCTAATAGATGCCAAGTTACTATAGCTCTAATGGCTGCCAAGTTATTGTAGCTCTAGTGGATGTTGAGTTACTATAGTTCTAATGGATGCTAAGTTATTGTAGCTCCAGCAGATGCCGAGTTACTATAGCTCTAATGGAAGCTAAGTTACTATAGCTCTAGTGGATGCCAAGTTACTATAGAAATATAGTGTTGACTGAGTGTTCCTTCATGTGCTAAGTTATGCCGAGTGACTCTTCATGTGCCATGTTACCTAGTGTATGCCGAGTGACCCTTCATGTGCTAAGTTTTCTTGTTTATGTGAGCCAACTTGCGGGATTTATGTTGATCATGATATTTATGTTAAGATATTTTCTTGGGATGTGTCTAGAGAATTTTTGGGTTGGATTTCCTCCTATGTAATGTTCTAGAATGATTTTTGAGCCATTTTGGAAAGTATATATAGAGTGTTTAGGCTTAGAGTTAAGGCATTTTTTGAGGGATTCTGGAGTAGAATGGAAAATTTTGGAAATTTTGTTGCATATGTATCTAGAGCTATGAATTTGATTTTGGATCTTTGATCTTGAATATATTTTGCATTTGGCCATAACCTAGAAGGCCTTACAGCTAGGCATGTATGCTGATTATTTGATGAATCAATAAGTGTTTTCTCTTCTTCCTCCTTTGGTTCTTGTTTTGTGTATTATGTTTTCACCATGTTAACTCTTGCAAGGATGTTTGGATAGTTGGGTATTTCTTTGGCCCTAGTTATTCATCCCTCCCTACATTAGGTGGTATCAGAGCATAAGGTTCATCCTTGTGGTGATTGGATTGTGTAGAACCTTGAGTAAATTGGGTTGTAGGGTTGTAGATCTATGGATTTGACCTATAACTTTGTAGAGGGTTATGATCTTGTAGAACCCAATTTGTAAAGATGGTTCAAGGTAGAAGAAATGTTGATAATGCAATATTAGATACATTGAGACAAATTGTAGCCAGATTAGATATCATAGAGATAGCCTAGAGAAGAGGAGAACATCTAGATGATGTAACTGATGATGAAGTAGTAGCACCAAACACTAATCTAGAACCTAAAGAAGACCAAGATGAAGCAAGGTGTTTGAGAGTGTTGTCTAGAGAAAATTCAAAGCCTATTGTAGAAGTTGTTCCTTATGATGAAAAATTGGATACTAGTGTTTTTTTGGATTGGATCTCAGATATGGAGAAGTTATTTGAGTATGAAAACACTCCTGATAATAAGAAGGTGAAGATTGCTTCACTATGGTAGGACCATATGCAAATTGATAGAAAAAGGAGAGGAAAGGAGAAGATTAGAACTTAGGCAAAGATGGTGAGCAAGATAAAGAACAAATTCCTCCCTATTGATTACCAAGTTAACTCGCTGAGAAAGATGCAAAATTTGAGACAAAGAGACATGAGTGTGAAGGAGTATACTGAGGAATTCTATAGATTGGACATTAGATCTGGACATGTGGATAATGATGTTGAGAGAATTGTAAGGTACATAAATGGTTCGAGATCTAGAATAAAAGATGAAATAAGTTTTGTAAAGTTGGAAGGTGTGGAAGAATCATACCAATATGTCTTGAAAGCTAAGGAGATCTTGACAAAGAAACATGAACAAAGAAAAAGAGCTAGAGGTGGTATATTTTAGAGAGGCAGAGGTAGATCTTATGTTGAAGGTGGTAGATCTAATAATTTTGTGCAAGATAAGGAAAATCTGAATTGAAGAGTGATGATAGAAACAAGATTGAATGGAAAGGTGGTAATTATTACCAAGGAGGTACTAATTCTTACTGAGGAAGAGGTAATTCTTATTCTAGAGGTGGTTTTCATGGTAATTGTTTTAGATGTGATAAAGAGGGACATAGATCTTTTGAATGTAGATCCTCTAAAAGTGGGCAATGTAACATAAATGTTGTGATTCAAGAAGATTATGAAGGTTCACCAAGTGGACCTGAGGCTGGAGAAAATTTGATGGTGAGAAGAACCTTATGTAATAAGGGAAGTGATGAGGAACATGTTTTAAGGAAAAATCTTTTCAAGACAAGATGTAAGATGGTTGGAAAATACTGCAAAGTGATCATTGACAATGGAAGTTATACAAATTTGGAATTAGAAGAGTTGGTTATAAAGTTGGAGTTGTAAAGGTTGAAACATCCTAAACCCTATCATATTTCATGGATCAAAGATGATCATAAATATTGGTAAGTGAGCAATGCCTTGTGAAGTTCAAGATTGGACATTACTTTGATAAAAATTTGTGTGATATTATGCCTATGAATTTTTATCATATTCTATTGGGTAGACCTTGGCAATATGATAGATATGCTATGAATGATGGAAGATTGAATTAGTATACTCTTTGGGTGAATGGGAAGAAACAAATATTACTGCCTTTAGTTGAAAGTCCAGATGAGGTTAATTATACTATTATAAAAACTTGCATGGTTAATGGGAAAAAAATTGAAAAGGAAATGAAAAAGAATCAAGTTTGTTTTGCTATAATTACAAAGAGACTGAGTTGTGTCAATAATAACTGAGTGCTAGCCAGTAGTGACCAAGTGACAACTAGCAGTATTGACTGAGTACCAGAAGAAATTTTTGAATTTTTAAATGAGTATAAAGGGATTGTTACAAAGGATATACCTAATGGTTTACCTCTAATGAGAAGTATAAGTCATTGTATGGATTTGATTCTTGGAGCTAGTTTTCCAAACAAAGCACCATATAGATTGACACCTACAAAGAAAGAAGAACTTAACAAAAAACTGCATGAGTTGTTGCAAACAGGTTTAATTAGAGAAAGCTTGAGTCCATGTGTTGTACCTATTGTATTAGCACCTAAAAATAATGGACGATGGAGAATATGTATCAATTTCAAAGCTATTAACAAGATCACAGTGAAAAATATGTTTCCTATGCCAAGGATGGATGAAATAATGGATTGTTTGAGTGGAGAAAAATATTTTACCAAGATTTATTTGAAGAGTGGCTCTCATTAGATTAGAATCAAAGAAGGTGATGAATGGAAGACTACTTTCAAGACAAAAGATTGTTTGTAGGAATGGTTGGTTATGCCTTTTAGTTTGACTAATCCACCTAGTACTTTCATGAGGTTGATGAATGAAGTTCTGAAAAGATTCTTGGGTAAGTTTTTGATTGTTTATTTGGATGATATTTTGATATTCAGTAAGACTAAGGAAGAACATCTTGAGCATCTTTGACAAGTATTGCAAAGGTTGAAAGAGAAAAAATTGTTGATTAATATGAAAAAGTGTTCTTTTATGCAAGAGGAGATTGTGTATTTGGAATTTTTTATTTTAGGTACTGGATTGAAGACGGATCCTAAGAACGTTAAAGCAATTTTGGAATGGCATACACTTGAGAATGTGGGTGAGATAAGATCATTTTATGGTTTGGATAGTGTCTACAAAAAGCTAATAAAGAATTTCAGTTTTGTTTGTAATGCTACAACTAAGACAATGAGAGGAGATAAAAAGGAATTCAAGTGGACACATGGAGCTGATAATAGTTTTGAGACTTTTAAACAAAATGTAACTAAGTTACCTGTATTGGCTTTTCTTGATTTCAATAAGGTATTTCAAGTTGAATGTGATGCAAGTGGCAGTGCAATAGGAGCTATATTGAGTCAAGATAGTAAACCTATTGCTTTCTTTAGTGAGAAGTTCAATGATGCTAAAAGGAAATATTTTGTGTATGATCAAGAATTTTATGCTATTGTTCAAGCCTTGAAGAAGTGGAGACATTATTTCATTCCTAAGGAGTTTTTGTTGTGTATTGATCATAAAGCTTTACAGTACTTGGGAAGTCAACATAAATTGAATCAAAGACATAGGAAGTGGGTTGAGTGCTTGCAAAGTTTCACATTTGTCATTAAGCATAAGAATGGAGTTACTAATAGAATTGTTGATGCATTGAGTAGAAAACATTCTTCATTGATTGAAATGAAGGTCAAAGTTCTTGGTTTTGATGAAATGAAAGAGTTGTATGATGTTGATCCTAATTTTTCTGAGGCATGGAGAGAGTGCAGAGCACCAAATTTGATAGATCACATAAGTAATTATGATGACTATTTCATTCAAGGAGGTATGATGTTCAAATGCATTTAGTTGTGTATTCCTATAAGTTCTATGAGGTTGAATCTAATTAAGGAAAAGCATAGTGGTGGATTGGCCAGACATTTTGGAATTGATAAGACATTGAGTTTGCTCAAAGAAAAGTACTATTGGCCATAAATGTATAAGGATGTTCAAAAATTTGTAAAGAGTTGTGGGGTTTATCATGTTGCAAAAGGAGTAAGTCAAAATGCTGGTTTGTATACACCTATTACTATTCTTAAGAAACCTTGGAGTGACATCAGTATGAATTTTGTTCTTGGATTACCTAAGAAAGTGAAGGGGTATGATTCCATATTTGTTGTAGTGGACAAATTTTTAAAGATGGCTCATTTTTGTACCATGTAAGAAGACATCAGATGCTAAGCATGTTGCTGAACTTTTCTTTAAAGATATTGTGAGATTGCATATATTACGAAGAGGTATTATTTCTCACAAAGATAGTACGTTTGTTGGTTATTTTTGGAAGACTTTGTGGAAGAAGATGGGTACTAAGTTCAAGTTTAGTTCTACAATCCATCCATAGATAGATGGATAGATAGAGGCTGTGAATAGATGCTTGGGTAATTTTTGGAGATGTTTAGTTGGAGATAAGTCAAGTAATTGGGAAGTAGTGTTGGCACAAGATGAGTTTGCATATAACAATTCTATGAATAGGAGTATAGGGAAAACACCTTTTGAGATTGTTACTGGAATGTAGCCTAGAGGTATATTAGATTTGAGAGATGTTGTTGGTGAAGAAAAGTGAAGCACCGCAGGAGAAGAATATGCTGATTTTTTTGAGTCTTTGCATAAGGAAGTGAAGTTGAGGTTGGAACAAAGTAATCATAAGTATAAAAAGAATGCTGATAAGTCTAGAAGACATCATGATTTTGAAGTTGGTGATGAGGTGATGGTTCACTTAAAGAAAGAAAGATTTCCTATTAGAACATACAATAAGCTGAAGATAAAGAAATTTGGACCTTGTAAGATCTTGAAGAAGTTTGATAGTGGTAATGCTTATGAAGTTGAGTTACCTGATGACATGGATATATATCTTATATTCAATATTGTTGATTTGTATAAGTATCATAAGCTAGATGATGAATTTTTTGTATTAGAAGATTACTCTAAGAAGTAGATTGAAGAAGTTGAATATATATTGGATCAAAGAGTTGGCAAGAGCACAAGAGAAAAATATTACTATAAATTTTTGGTGAAGTGGAAGAATAGGCCTATTGAAGATGCTTCATGGATTTTTCAATCTAAGTTGGATTCAACTCAAATTGTGACATCTCAATGATTTGGAAGAATCATTTCTTTTAACCTTGGTTGTTTGATGTAGGAGCATCCTGGATTGTCTTGTTATCCTTCTCATTTTTGTTCATTCTGCATGTTGATGCTGAGTTGCTATAGCTCTAATGGATGCCAAGTTACTAAAGCTCTAATGGATGCCGAGTTACTATAGCTCTAATGGATGTTGAGATACAATAGCTCTAATGGATATCAAGTTACTATAGCTCTAGTGGATGCCAAGTTACTATAACTCTAATGGATACTAAGTTACTATAGCTCTAGTGGATGCTGAGTTACTGTAGCTCTAACAGATGCTGAGTTACTGTAGCTCTAGTGGATGCTGAGTTACTATAGAAATCTAGTGTTGATTGAGTGTTCCTTCATGTGCTAAGTTACCCATTGTATGTTGAGTGACTCTTCATGTGCTAAGTTACCTAGTGTATGCTAAGTGACCCTTCATGTGTTGAGTTTTCCTATTTATGTTGAGTGTCAGCATTTGGACGTGATTTTTGTGAGCTAACTTGGGATATTTATTTTGATCATGACATTTATGTTAAGATTTTTTCTTGGGATGTGTCTATACCATTGTTTGGTCAAGCTTCTTCTTATGTAATGCTTTAAAATGATCTGTAAGCCATTTTGGAAAGTATATATAGAGTGTTTAGGCTTAGAGTTAGGGCAATTTTTGAGGGATTCTGGAGTAGAATAGGAAAGTTTAGAAATTTTTTTGCATATGTATCTAAAGTTGTGAATTTGATGATGGATCTTTGATCTTGAATATATTTTGTATCTGGCTGTAACCCAGAAGGCCTTATAGTTGGGCATGTATGCTGATTATTTGATGAATCAATAAGTGTTTTCTCTTCTTCTTCCTTTGGTTGTTATTTTGTGTGTTGTGTTTACACTATGTTAACTCTTGCAAGGTGGTTTGGATAGCTGGGTGTGCCTTTGGCCCTATTTATTCATCCCTCCCTATGTCATTAAAGTACTAGGTTCATTACTTAAATCAAAGGGCATAACCAACCACTCATATAAGCCTTGATTACCTTTAAAAGTATTTTCCCATTCATCTCCTTCTCTAATTTTGATATGATGATAGCCACTTTTCAAATTAATCTTGGTAAAATAATTTTTTCCACTCAAACTATCCATTATGTCATCCATCCTAGGTAAATAAAATCTATATTTCATGATTATCTTGTTTATAGCTCTAGAATTAGTGTACATTCTCCATTCTCTATTCTTCTTAGGTTTTAAGACAATAGGTACATCACAAGGACTCAAAATTTCTCTAAAGAGACCCTTCTCAAGAAATTCTTGCACTTGCCTATTCAATTCAAACCTTTCATCAGAAGTCAATCTATGTGATTATTTATTAGGAAAACTAGCTCTAGGTATCAAATTCATACAATGACTTATACTTCTCATAGGTGGTAAACCATTGGGTACATTATCATAAGTTATGTCTTGGAACTTCTCTAGCAAGGATTCAATCTGAAGTGCATGCTCCAACTCATATTGTTTCTCCATCTTTCTAGGAATCAAACAAAGAAAATTTATATTATTTCATATCTCTAACAAATTGATTAACTTCAACCAAACATAATAAAATTATGGTATAATGATTCTCCTTAGGTTTCTTTACCAAGGGTAAAAATATTTGTTTCTTTCCATTTGCCCACATAGTATATTGATTCATTCTACCATCATGTAGAGCTTGTCTATCATACTACCAAGGTCTACCTAAAGAATATGACAACAATCCATAGATGTAATATCACACAAGACTTCATCATGATAATCCCCAAATTTTAATTTAAGAAGGCACTACCTACTTACAAGTAATTTATGCTCCTTCTAGATCCAAGCAACATGATAAGGTTTAGGATATCTCAGTCTCTATGACTGTAACTTATTAACCAACTCCTCAAATGTCAACTTGTCAGAACTTCCACTATCAATGATTACTTGAAACATTTTCCATCTATTTTACATATGGTTTGGAACATACTTCTTAAAATAGTGTTGGTGTCAATACATAATTACTATTTACACTTACTTAAGTTTACTTAGCTTAATGCATTATTTTATTATTTTATTTTGTGAGACACTTAGGAGTTTGTGCACCTTTTTGAGATGTCATGTAGACAACATAAGAGTAGACAACTCTATTTTAGCACATGTGTCTAAAATACTAATTTGTGTGTCACACCATTGTAGGCTTATCCTCTTATCATCACACATACTTTCATGCTTAATGGAGGATAACCCATATCTCATGGACATGTGCTTGGTTGTGTGACATATTAGTAGCCAATTATGAGTCATTTGAGATGTATCTCAGAGGATTTTATATACAAGCACTCTTAGTGTACTTTTACATGACATATTGAATATATCATCATTCTGATCATACTCTCTCTTTTTGGTCTACAGTTGTGCTTGTGTTTGAGTTCTTAGTTCCTGGGTGAATTTTTCCCTTTGGAAAATTCTTACATGGTATTAGAGCTTGGAGATTTTCTCATCACATAGTCATTCAAGACCACTTGCTGATTCAACACCTCAGCCCAAATCTGGAGTACCACAGAATTTGGGAGCATCTAGAGCCAAATCTGACCTTGCCATTGTGATGAAGGTCCACTTTGATACCACTAATGTAGGTACGCTTTGATACCACTGACGAAGGGCCATACCACCCTTACCAACTCACAACCAATAATGCAACAATATGAAGACAACTTTATTATACCTGAAAATTCAATAGCAATTACAATAACATTTTTCCAAGATCTCTCAAGATCCAATCCAAACCCAAGCTAGTCCAGATCCACACTCTGGTAGAAACCTCCAAGATCTCAACTTGTGTTCACAAGCCACCAAGAAATCTCCTTGTTTCTAAACCGCAACCACTAGCTCTTCTCACAAACCTAATCCAAGATCCAAGTGTAAACTGCCTCACATTCGGCGCTCTGTCTACACACTCACAAGTCCAGCATAATCCTGTTGTAAACTGCCTCACATTCGGCGCTCTGTCCACAGACTCAGGAAAACTCACTCTTCACTTCCTCCTTCTCAAGCTACTCCTCCTCAAGCTTCCACTCCTCAAGCTACTCCTTGAGCTTCTATTTCTTGAGCTCCTTCTTGAGCTTCTACTCCTTGAGCTTCCCCTTGAGGTTCACCTTCTTCTTGAGCTTCTACTCCTCAAGCTTCTCCTTGAGCTTGATTTAGAAATGCTCATATGCCTTGCTTAAATAGGCACTTACCACCCCATGCATGACTTATCCACAACCTTCTAGAATTCCTCCACAACCTTCTACAACTTCCACAACCTTCTACAACTTCCAAAACTTTCTACAATATTCATAACTTTCTAGAATTCTACCCACTCACCTCGATAAATGGAATGACAACTATTTATTTTTTTATTTTTTTCTATTATGCCACCTATGCACCTCGAAAATAGAAATCACCTTTTCCTTTCTTTTCTCCTTTTTCCCTTTTTATTATTTCTCCTCTAATTTTCATCACTTTTCTCTCTCCTCCAGAATTTTTTATTTTTTATTTTTTGCCTTTTTTTCTTTTTCAATTTTTTTTTTTCCCAATAATTTTTCAATGCAAGATGCTCCTGCATCAGACTCCCCCGGTAGATAGAAAAGCGTGTCCCACACTTGGACGCCAAAAAGAAAATCTACAACCATCTTCATCTTCACCAAAGGCTTCCACCTCAATAGGGACAACAAAACCACCATGCAAATCCTCCACATCTACATTACTCTATAAAACACTAGAATCTCAACCATCCAATCAACATGCTCATTCCTAGGAACAAACTGAACATAATGCTTCATTACCAAACTCCCATTCACATCAGCAACTAGTGAATTCACACCCATAGCAACAAACCCCGCATCAACAACAAAAAACTCCATATCAACACCAACATGTAGATCACCATCAATACATGCCAAACTCTCTACACCAGAAACCTCTTTGCTCACAACAAGATGCTCTGCAATACATAACTCACCTCCAAGTGCTCCATAATCTCCATGTCAGATTCAACCAATTGATCATGAAAACCAACATCTGTCCTAACAACATTAGGAATATCTTTAGCAACAACCTCTAGTTGCTCTGCAGGTTCTGCATCAGACTCCACAGACTGATCAACAAAACCATCCTCTTCCACCTTGACCTTCTTAGCTTTAGCATCCAACTGAGCAAACATCTTAGAAAAATTCCTCTCCACTATATCATGGATTTTTACAATCATTTTAGGGTCCAATCCTCTTGGAGCCATCTCCTAAAATCTTCGTAAACCCTCTACAACAAATCCTTCCCACTTTCCTTGTGACAACCAAATTGTTTGCAAGTCAGATCGTAACCTACCACCTCACACGAACAATCAGGAACCACATCACAAGTCTAGGACAACAGATTTGCAATCCACAAGCTCTGATAAACTTTTCCCAACTAAGGTCCTGGTACAAACTACCTCACACTTCGGTGATCTGCTTGTACACTCAGGATCTCCTGCTCTGATACCACTTGATGAAGGGCTGCTTTGATACCACTAATGTAGGTACGCTCTGATACCATTGACGAAGGGCCACACCACCCTTACCAACTCACAACCAATAATGCAACAATATGAAGACAATTTTATTATACCTAAAAATTCAATAGCAATTACAATAACATTTTTCCAAGATCTCTCAAGATCCAATCCAAACCCAAGCTAGTCCAGATCCACACTCTGGTAGAAACCTCCAAGATCTCAACTTGTGCTCGCAAGCCACCAAGCAATCTCCTTGTTTCTAAACTATAGCCACAAGCTCTTCTCACAAACCTAATCCAAGATCCAAGTGTAAACTGCCTCACATTCGGCGCTCTGTCGACACACTCACAAGTCCACCATAATCCTGCTATAAACTGCCTCACATTCGGTGCTCTGTCCACAGACTCAGGAAAACTCACTCTTCACTTCTTCCTTCTCAAGCTACTCCTCCTCAAGCTTCCACTCCTCAAGCTACTCCTTGAGCTTCTATTTCTTGAGCTCCTTCTTGAGCTTCTACTCCTCGAGCTTCCCCTTGAGGTTCACCTTCTTCTCAAGCTTCTCCTTGAGCTTGATTTAGAAATGCTCATATGCCTTGCTTAAATAGGCACTTACCACCCCATGCATGACTTATCCACAACCTTCTAGAATTCCTCCACAACCTTCTACAACTTCCACAACCTTCTACAACTTCCAAAACTTTCTACAATATTCATAACTTTCTAGAATTCTACCCACTCACCTCAATAAATGGAATGACAACTATTTATTTTTTTATTTTTTTCTATTATGCCACCTATGCACCTCAAAAATAGAAATCACCTTTTCCTTTCTTTTCTCCTTTTTCCCTTTTTATTATTTCTCCTCTAATTTTTGTCACTTTTCTCTCTCCTCCAGAATTTTTTTTTTGGCCTTTTTTTGCCTTTTTTTCTTTTCCATTTTTTTTAATTTTTTTTTTCCCAATAATTTTCCAATGCAAGATGCTCCTGCATCACATTGCGTCTGAAATTCTGATTTGGTGAAGATCAACTATAAACTTGGCTACCTTGGCCCAAAGTTGATCATGAGGCAAATTTTTTTTGCAAATCGAAACCTAGAGGCCCCGATTTGCACTTTGGGTATGGTCATTTATTGCAGATTTAACTGATTTATTCAAATCTACATTTTTTTCTCTTCTTTTTTGACTACAAATTTTTGAAATTTTTTTTTCCCTTCAAGCACCGAATAGAGAAATTTTTTTTAGTAGAAATGGGCTATCAAATCTCAGCTCTGTAGTTTTGTGGCATATTTTATTGTGTTTTAGGAGATTTTTTATTAATCATAGGAAAGGCAGCCGTACTACTCAAATTCGTAGAGGGCATCACTCAAAATCTGGCATGGTAACACATAACCAACAATTGCCCTCTTACCGGTGGCTAAGTCAACCATCTGGCGACCTTTTCTTTTAACCCCATGCAAGTTTTCTTTTAAGAAGTGCATTGCACTTTTACAAGATCAATGTGAGATTTTAATTCTAAATCACACTGGAAAGTTTAAGGTTTCTCGATGTCCATTCTCAAGTTCGCGGTAGTCTATTGAGAATATTCTAACTGCACATTTCTGAAACTGGCAATGGTGGTTGAAGTTCTGGCAAGGTTGTAAGCCCTTGACATGGCAGAATCATTTACCAGCCATGTGATTGTAGAAGTGAATAGTTTGACACACATTGGAAATCTAGGCCGTCACTATTTAAACACTCCCACCCACACTTGAAGGTTATCAGTCTCGACAACTGTAGATTTTGCGACATATTCTGATGAGTTTAGAATTGCTCCGGTGATCACTTTTTTTTCCCACATGTAGAGTTTTTTTCCTGCTTACATTCATTTTCTCAATGACTACAAAAGATTGCCATGGTGGATAGTGTACTTCCTCACCAACTTGGCAGTTCCTCAACCTAGTGCATGCCATATGGCACCCTGTGTACAATTGGCAATAGTCAATTACACATCATCACCGTTTGACACATCAATAGGACCAGAACTACCAGGTGCCACATGGAATCTAGCTATATTTTCTACCATGCAAACTACCACATGGAAAATTTTGTATGATGCCACGTGTACCCAAATGTACCATATGGATGGCCAAGTCATTTGGCATGTCAATAGGGGTTGTTTTTCGATGATGTCAGCCAGTAACTAGGTTAAATTTGATGGTCATTTGACCATAAAACCTAGTTAGTTTACAACTAGTTTGATTGTCAAATTTAAGCTCGTAGATTTTCTTCTAGACCCCTCTCTAGATTGCTTTTCAATTTGGCAGCCTGACTTTGTGAGCCCATAACTCCATCATCTGGACTCCAATTTAGGTGCAATTTTTTTTGAAATTGGGTAGAATTTCCTAAATTTTCTAGTGGTGATGTTGTTTTCTAGTTTTGGTGAATAGATTTTGTAGAAATTGCATTTTTTAGAGACTATACCCGCATAATCCTACATTTTGCAACTTCAAATGCTCTGTACAGGCACATATGGTCACTTTTTTAGGTTTTGTTTTTTTTGAAAGTGTATATTTTTTGATCTAATTTCTAGATCTAAAGTTATATTTTAAGGTTGTGTGGACCAATTTCTCACTTTCAAAATTAGGCCTTTTTTCGCATTGTAAAGCTTTGATTCTTTTTTAGAATTGTTCTATATCTAAGCTATAATGCTTAGTGACAAATTTGAGCATCATAAGGTAGTTGTAAAAGAAAAATCAAAAATTTCACTTTGTTCATTTTGACAAGTGGCCCATTGTACACGCACTACTTATAAAGTGCCAAAAGCATCTTTTTTGGGGGGGTCTTTTGATTGAGTGAAAAGGGAGAGTGTGTACTATATTTTTTGTGTTTCTCTATTGTGCTCTTTTTAGTTCTGCATCATGGGTTTTAAATTTCCTCCTCTAACTTCACGAAACTATTCTACATGGAAAGATATTGCATGGAGTAGATTAATGGAAAAAGGATATAGTCTTTATGTTGATGGTAAAATTCCTAAACCTATTGATGCTAAAGAACTCATTGATTGGAAAATTCAAGACCAACAGGCTTTAGGAGTTATCAGGAGTTGTGTACATGGGGATCTTCTCTTTCACATTAAAAATTGTTCAAACTCTAAAGAAGCTTGGGATAAACTTGGAAAATTGTATGGTAAAGTGGATGAAGAAAAGGGATTTTAGATTAAGGATGATCTACTTCTCTTGGATCCCAGGAATTTTGACACAATTCAAGATTACATCATCAAAGCCAATGAGTATAGGGCACTTCTCAAAGATTGTGGAAATCCCATGAAGGATGATAAGTTGATTCATCGCATCCTAAAGAGGCTACCTTCTTAGTATGCTTCCTTTGTTTCAAGTTTTAATTCTCATAGGTTGACCATGGGATCTTCTTACCAAAAGCATTCATTTGATGCATTTGTAGAGATGTTGGTTGTTGAAAAATCTCACTTGATGGATTTAGGACTTCTCAAGTCATTAAAGACCAAAGCTTTGGTGGCTAGTGATGAGCACCAATCAAGTCAAGGAGGGAAAAGAAACAACAAGAAGTAGTAGTGGAAGTAGAAATCACAATCTAAGACACAACAATCCTCCTCTCAACAAGTCAGTTCTTCTTCCAACAAGAAGGGAAGTAATGAAAAGATGGACAAACTTTTTTGTGCATATTTCAAAAAGCCAAATCATGATGAGCATCATTGCAAGACAAAAAGAATTGATGAGTTAGAAAACCTACTCAGGAAGAACAAGATTCAAGTGCTAGGTACTTCCAAGGATTCAACTCCAACCTCTTCAAAGGTTAAAGGGAAAGCACTTATGGAAAACACAAGTTCTTCTTCAAAATGGATACTTGACTCAGGTGCCTCTTACCATATGGGTTCTTCAAAGGAAAACTTTTTTTCATTGAAGAAGTCAAAGGTACCACACATCTTCATGGGAGATGATACTAAAATGGAAGTTGAAGGGAAAGGACATGTGGAAATAGAAAATGGGGAATTCAAGGATGTTCTTTGCGTTCCAAACCCTAGCTCCAATCTCTTATCAGTTTACCAAATCACTATCCTTAGAGATGGTCACAAAGTTGAGTTCCTTCTAGATTTAGTGATGGTGCACAATCTCAAAGATGATTCATTGGTTGTATTGGGGAAATTCAATGATGACAAGAAGCTTTATTCCTTCTCCCACTTTGTGCCTAAATCTCATTCTCAAGCCTTGTTAACTCACTCTACTTCACAATCTACTTAATGACATGAATGGTTTGGTCACCTTGACTTTCACTCTCTTCAACAACTTTGCTCAAAACATATGGTCAAAAGTCTACCTAATATCAAATTTTCTAAGGGAGAATGTTAGTCTTGTTTAGTTGATATGAATCTCAAGGAGAAGTATGATAAAGGGAAGTCTTCTCAAGCTCCATTTTTTCTTCAACTAGTTCACATGGTTTTAGCAAGACCCTCTGTAGTGACTTCAGTCAGCCAACGCTGCTATATACTCACATTTGTTGATGACTTTTCCTATTTCACTTGAATCTACTTCCTTCATCATAAGAATGAAGTGGTTCATAAGCTTCAAGACTTTAAGACTCATGTTGAACACAAGTCAAGGAAAGCTATCAAGCTACTAAGGGTGGACAATGAGAATAGATATGTAGATAGAAGACTTAAGGACTTTTGCAGAATTGAGGAGATTGATCTTCAGAACCCACCAGCATTTAGTCTACACAAGATAGATGTTGCAACAATGAGGATTGGGACTCTAAAAACCATGTCAAGCTACATGATAAAGGCCAAGTCTCTTGATCCTACACTTGAATTTGAAGCCATTAGCAATGCTACTCACATGCTTAATAATTCTCCTCATAATACCTTAGATGGGAAGACTCCTTTTGAGGCATGGTGTGGTAGAAAACCAGTTGTGGGTCACTTCAGAGTCTTTGGTTGTCAAGCATGGGCAAGCCTATCTTCCAGGAGTTGCAAGGCACCAACACCTAGGCCTTGTACTTTCATTGGTTATGAAGATAATGTAAAGTCATACAAACTTATGGATCTAAAGACTCACGAGATCTTTTTGGAGAAGGATATTCACTTTGAGGAAAGTTCACCTAGCTTATCCTCTAATCCTCTCCACACATCATACATAGTGGAAACTAATAGTGACTCAAGTGATAGTGCTTCAATAGATTCAAACACATGGGGTTCTATCGACAATTGTAGTGAGATCTCATTTCATTAGTTTAGTCCACATGCTTATATTGCCATAGTGAAAGGTCCATCAAAGCATGGTACATCTCATCTTCCAACTCTAGCTTTAGTTGACTTAAGAGATAGACTTAAGGACTTGCGTCTTCTCATTGATGAAGGTGATCTTTCTATAGTTGTTACAAGGGATCACTCTGACCCTCATGTCCATTCTCTACATGGATCAATCTTCATAGGTTTGCATGATTGTGGATCCTTATGAACATCAATTGGAAGAGGTCTCTTTGTTAGTTGGGGAGATAGATGGTTCAATGGATTAGATTCAACAAACATCCTTGCGAGACCTACATTTGTTCTTTTCAATAGTGTTGGAAGGGGTGAGAACCAACATTAGCATAGGGATACTTGAGTAGGTTTTAGGGCTACCATACATCTTCAAGATTGTACCTTTGGCATTGTTTCTTCCTAAGGGGAGGAACACCATTTTTCATTCTTGGACCAACTTCTTCCTCAGAGCAACTTTCACTTTTCAGCATTCTTCATTGGGGTGGGGGGGGGGGGGGGGAGCCTATTCCATCTCTCTTCCTTCTCTCCTTCTTCTCTTATGTATATACTGGATGTATGTTGTAATAGGGAGGTCTTGATTACTCCATCCATCCATGCATTCCTATTTATCTCTCTTTTTGGGGGAGGTTTTTTTCCATGAGATTTTCCCTCTTTCTCCACTTTATGAGAGATTGCATTTCATTATGTACATGGGTACCTAACATGGCATAGTAGTTGGGACCCATTATGCATCTTCATCCTAGTTTTGTAAGCTTAAGGGCATTACCCTAAGTTGCACTTAAGGGAGGGTGTTGGTGTAAATATGTACTTACTATTTACACTTACTTAAGTTTACTTAGGTTAGTACATTATTTTATTATTTTATTTTGTGAGACACTTAGGAGTTTGCACACCTTTTTGAGTTGTCATGTAGACAACACAGGAGTACACAACTCTATTTTAGCACATGGTGTCTACAACATTGATTTGCATGTCACACCATTGTAGGCTTATCCTCTCATCATCACACATACTTTCATGCTTAATGGAGGATAATCCATATCTGGTGGACATGTGCCTGGTTGTGTGACATATCATGTAGCTAATTATGAGGCATTCTAGATGTATCTCAAATGCCTTTATATATAGGATCTCCTAGTGTACTTTTACATGGAATATTGAATATATCATCATTCTGATCATACTCTCTCTTTTTGGTCTACAGTTGTGCTTGTGTTTGAGTTCTTAGTTCCTAGGTGAATTTTACCCTTAGGAAAATTCTTACAAATAGGCTCTCCATTAATTTCCTTATTCCACAAGATTCTCCTTAGCAAAATATTCTTGCCATTTTCAAGTTCAATAGGCATTTCAAAAATTCTTAACAAGGCAAAGTTCTACTCTTATTGCCTTCAATCTTCTTCCCAGAGTTTTCACATTCAAAGACCCTATGTCCCTCTTCTCTATATTTATAACAAGTACATTTAAACCAAGATCTTTATTCTAATTTTCCACCATTATTATTCCTAGTGTAACCAATATATCTACCTCTAATATAGTTATCTCTTCTACCAATAGGTCCTTCCTTCCATTCTATTTTTCCTATAGCTTGCATTGCACTATCATAATTTTTACCTTCTCTGTATGTTCTATTTTTTGTTTTCTAAAATCTTCTACCTCTTTCTCCCTATCTTTCACAATGTTTCTTTTCCAATCTTTCTTCAACCTTCAAAGCATACTAATATGCTTCTTCCACATTGTCCATCTTAACATAGATAATCTAATCCTAAATTCATGTCTTCAAACCATTCAGGTATCTTTCCACCTTCTCAACTTCATCATCTACTTGTCCAAATCTAATATCCAATCTATAGAATTCATCAGTATATTAAGTCACACTCATGTTCTTTTGTCTCAAATTTTGCATATTTCTCAACAAGTTAACTTGATAATCAATAGGAAGAAACTTCTTCTCCATATTTCCAATCATCATTTCACATATCTTGATCTTTTCTTTTCCCCCTTTATGTCTCTCAATTTGCAAATGATCCCACCAAAGTGAAGCATGGCCCTTCAACTTTGTGACTGATATCTTAATCTTCTTATTATTAGGAGTGCCTTCATACTTAAAGTATTTATCTATTTGAACAATCTAATCTGACACAAAATTAGTTTCAAGTCTTCCAATGGCAGGTCTAACATTCACCCTAGACAAAACTCTTGGAAGTCCTTCCTCATCTTGTTCAACCTTAGGTTTAGGGTTAGGATTCAGTGTTGCCTCTTCATCATCACTAACATCTTGAAGATGTACACCTCTTCTTTTTTTTGTCTCCACAACTTCAAGTCTCACTATAATATGCCTCAACATGTCCACAATAGTGTTATTAGCATTTCTTCTACCATGAACCATCTTGATAGTAGTTCTTGTAAGATTGTAACCTTCTATGAGTTATATGTTAGATTTTAGATTTTTCACCCTACAATCAATCCAATATGGTTCTCCATGACCCAAGCCTCAATAAATAAATCTCTCTAATACCACCTAAGGTAGGGGAATATATAAAACACTCATAAGAACATGTGGAATAAACTCAACTTGAAACATTCAATACTCCCTACTTAGAGCGCACATGGAAGCTACACAAGATTAAAGAAAACCAAAGAGAACAAAATGCTAGATTATATATATATATATATATATATATATATATATATATATATATATATATATATATATATATATATATATATATATATATATATATATATATATATATATATATATATATATATATATATATATATATATATATATATATATATATATATATATATATATATATATATATATATATATATATATATATATATATATATATATAGGTGTAATTATTCAAATTAAAATATAGAGAAACCAAAATGTATCTAACTATGAGGTCTTATAGATTGAAGCCTTATACAAAATAAAAATTCTTCAATCTTGTCACAAGGGAATACAAAAAATACTCATAACAACATGTAGAATAAAATCAATTTGAAACATTCAACACTTCCTTCTTAGATTACACATAGAAGCTACATGTAGATTAAATAAAATCACAAAGAATACAAGGTCATATGCAGCATATTTGTAGGTTTATTTATTTAACTTCACATATAGAGAAACCACAACATGCCTAGTTTTTGAGGCCTTCCAGGTTGTAACCTTATACAAAATGCAAATTATTCAATCTTAGATCCTTATCTCATATCTACCATTTTCTAATATCTAATAATACCCCCTTTCCAACATCTAACCAAGATTCTTTTATAGCCATCTAAGCCACAAGTTGGATAATCAAGCATTTATTTATAATTTAGGTACATACTTTAAAGAGTAAGAAAAAAATTTTACACACGATCATATGAAGTGATGCATTCTAGAAGGTAGGTCCACATGTGTGTTAAGAGCCATATCTTAACTACACAAGATACCACACAATTAATTGAAAATGTGTCAATCAAAATAACACACTATGAAAGGTGGAAACAACATGAAAATAGGACCACAAAGAACAACATAGAACTCAAAAAATTTAGAACATAATGATTAATGCACTTAGGACAAGGATTAAGGAAAGGTCCTCAATATGATGAAAATTTCACATAAAATTAAACCAAAATCAACAATGAGTACTTTTCAAATTAGTAGATTGATATAGAAAACTAGAAATATTTTTGGTTCATACAAGATTGCTCAAAGAGCCAAGATGCTCTTGCATCAATACATATACATATATGAATAGACGTGCTATGTATACATATACATATACATATTCATACATATATGTGTGTGTGCTTTGTATATTTATGTATATGTATCAAGAAAAATAATCCCCAGGTCAACTCACAATGTTAAGAAGTACCCAAAATGTAAACATAAGAACGTGGCTTTTAAAAAAGTGATGAATTTCTTACATGAAACCATTACAACGAACCATTGAAATAAATGTATCAGATACTCAAGTGTGCTAAAGAAATACATATTTTCTTTAATTCCAATTATAACATGGTCATCCTTAGAACAATGCAATTCTAAGGGAGCAAGATCATATTATTTAAAGTGCTTATAATCAACTCAAAAAAGTATCACATGTTTTTGGAGCCATGTCTAATTATTTTGACAAATTAATTATCATAGATATTTTGTATCCCCAACAAATATATTGGTCATACTCATCCTTTTTGCCACTATATTTTCTTCAAACCAATATTTATCGATCAAATTCCTAATTTTGAAGAAACACATGAGCAAATCCATGTTTCTCACAATAATAGGCATTTGGACCCAAAATCTTCCTAAGTCCTTAGAATAGAGAATTAGGTAAGTGATGAAAAACCTATTTTTTATAATAAGGTCACAATTCAAAAGGTAAGGAATAGTAAAATCATTTATAAGATTTTTTGTGAACCCATCTAAATCTACTAGAATATTTTAATGAACAATTCCTTAGAGAGCCCAACCACCTCATCACAAGTGTTAAGTATATGCATTGAAATAGCTATGAGTATTGTTGGGATATATGTGTCACCCCTAAACCTATCCCAAGAATTGACAAAATCAATTGCCTAGACTTTTTAAATTATGTATAGAACAATTTGGTTTTGACATCCACAATTTCGCTCATTTTTCCCATAATTACCTCTATATCAAATTTCATTTTCCTATTTAGGCCACCAAGTTTAAGTTGAGCCTCCATTAATAGAAATATAAAGAGATCTAAGAAGGATAGATGGAAAATTGAAAAGAAGGATGACACTAAGGTGAATTAGAGAGCCCTTATTTTTTAGAACCTTGAAAAAAATTTCCAAGAAATATGTAATTATATAATGGAAATCCTCATTTAATGTATTGGGATGCTATTTTAGACACATAAAAGACAATCTAACGTATTCCCCAATTAGAGAGACCTTAAGGAGATTAGTCCAATTGTGAAACAAGAGTAAATACAATGAAAACAACAAGAATTTAGAGAGAACCAAGAGAGATCATTATTCATAAATATATATACAATTGTAAATAGGTTCACCAGTTGGCCTTTTCACATATAATGAGCATACATGCCTAATTACTTAAAAAATTTAATTTGAGATATTAGATCCAATTCTAATGGTATACACTTTCTAAGATCATGAGCTTCTACCTCTAGAGATACATCAACTAAAATATACAAGCATCATGAGATGCAAGTTGACCTCAACATCAAGATTTTTCCCCAAGTATAGGAAACATATTACAACAAGATAGGTTTGGTCCCAAATCATAAGTAACAAATGATATAACACATTTGAAGGATTTTATTCCCATATTTAGGGCTTAAATTATTTGAGGACATTGTTGAATGCACCACCAAAGATCCATGATCACAGATTTGTATTGCAAAATCAAAAAATTACCAAGAGGTATAACAACTTGCAAGAACACACTACTCCAGAGAAGACAATTCATAATTGAGAAATAAAGAACCAATGTGTTATGAACCTAGGAATAAGAACCAAAATGCTACTAGATAATATTTTGAACATGAAAAATGTTGATTTGATCAAATAAAGGATTGCAAAAATAATCAACAGACTCAAAAACTCATAAAATATGAAAAACTAAACATAGAATATTTTTAGTCAATGCAATATTTATTTGAACCAAGATAATGTTGTATCATACACCCAGAGTTGATAATAAAGTAATTTCCTTACTTTAACATCTAAGATGAACCCAAAAGATCCAACTAAGCATGAGAAGTCCATAAAAGAATCTTCTACTAGATTGTCTTTCCATTTGATTAAATACTCCTTGTATTCCTTATCTCTTGTACTCCTTTCAACTCTTCTTCTCAATATCCTTTATATTATATCCAAATTCTTCTTCATATATAAAATACCTTCAAGCTGATGATACTTGTACAAATTTGAAATATTGAATACAAGTGAAATATCCATATCCTCAAATAAATCTATTGGATACAATTGATTAATTGTGTATTGTCTTTGATGTTACACAAATGTCATATCATTATTAGTCAGTATATATTGAGCTTACTTGAGCAATGAAGATAGTTTTCTATGTCTATCAAGCATTCCTATGATTTCCTAGTTCTAAAGGTAGTGTTTATTGAGTTCACTCAGGCATCGAAGGAAAGTATCCAGAAAGTGGGTGTTAACCAAGTCACTTGGTTAATGAAGGAAATTTGGATGGAACCAGTGCTAACCAAGCTCACTCAGTTGCCAAAGGATTTTTGCAAGTTTGCAATGTTAACCAAACTTCTATTGGTTAACAAAGGAAATCATTTTTGAGTTAGTTTCTACCAAGCTAGGTCAGCTAATGAAGGATCTTCTTATTTTAGTATATTAATCTTAATTGATTTATCTATTGATTCAAGCTGACTAAGGTGATGAATATTAATTATTCTAAGTTGTATTTGAGCTGACTTGACTATATGAAATATATAAGGTCAAGTTGTGGTTTCAAAGTGTGCAAGTATGAAGATTTTATTAAAGATTTAATGATGAGAAGAGGAAGCAAATTTGAAGGATAAGTAGAATATCCTTGTGGGGTAGAAAATCCATACTCGATCAAGAAGGATCAAGTATAAGCCAGAACAAAGATCTGTAATCAAAAATTAAGTTGCATTCAAATTAGGTCATCTCATTGTTACTCTCTAACCATTGTAGCAATGATCTAAATCTCCTAATAGAGTTGGCTTAATAGCCATTAGCAAATCCTCTAACAAGGTGGTAGTTCTATTGAATTGTCTAAAGAACTCTAACAAGGCCACTCCTAAGAGGGTGATTAAATCCTCTACATGGTCACACCTAAAAATGTTTTTTGTACCCTTTAATAGGATTGGCTCCTAATAGGGCTTACTTCAAAAGAGTGAAAACAATAACTAGTTGCAATTGATGGTTTTCCCAAATTGGGTTTCCACATTAAATCCTGGTGTCAAATGTGTTCATGTTATTTTCTTTTATGTGTTTGAAACTAAGTTAAAGTAATGGTAATCAAAATTAACATCTAAATTTTATATATTAAGCATTTACCAAGCACTTACCAAGTTACAACATTCTGTATATATTTGCTGAGCTTTTGCAATATTTAGTTTTTAGTTTGGATTTTTTACTGATATCTAAGGGATCTAGGATTTATTTCAGTAGTAACTAATTCACCCCTTGCCTCTTAGTTACTCCTCTTCTATTTCCAACAAACTCAACTTCATAATTATTTCTAAAATAAAATTTCTTCAAAATCTTACAAGATCAAAACTTCCTCATCTTCAATTTGTTATAAGCTCCAACTGAAAATATTATTTTCATTAAATGAATCGAAACTTCATCTCCTACTAAAAAATTCTTATGTATCCTAGTTAGATTAGAATCTTATTTATACTTCTTATTCCTGCCTTTAAAATGATGACTAACCTCTTCATGTAAATCCTTTATGTAACTCACAAACTCCTCTACTTAAACACTCCCTTAATCCTCTAGCTTCAAATATATCAAATCTGGAACTCCTTTAGGACTCATACTAGTAACTAATTAAAAAGGTCCCCTATACTCATATTCAACAAAATTTTATATGTAAACTCTATTTGTGCAAAAAATAAATCCTATTTTCTAGGTTTATCCCCAATTAGACTCCTTAACAAATTACCCAAACTTTTGTTTACTACCTCTATTTTTTAATTAGTGTGGATGAAAAGTAGAACTAAAATTTAAATCAATATCTAGCTTCCTCCAAAATTCCTACAAAAATAGCCTATAAATCTTTTGTCCCTATCCAAAACTATACTATTCGATAACTCATGCAATATCACACTCTCCTTAAAGAATAAACTAGCTACATGTTAGCATTAATATCTTCTTACAAGGAATGAAATGTGACATTTTAAAGAATCTATCTACCACAAAAAAATAGAATCATTACCATAATCCCAGAATAAGATCCATTATAATATCCTCCCAAGGTCTACTAGGTACAAATAATGGTGTATATAATACAACATCCTGACTACTGTCTTTAGCAACTTGACAAATTCTGTAGCTCTGAACAAATTTCCTAAAATCCCTCTAAATCTATGGCCAATAATATCTTTCATTTATCATACTTATTATTTTGTAAATATCAAAGTATTAGAAAGTCCTCCTCAATGCTTCTCCTTAATAAAATTATCCCCCATTGGTCCTCTTAGTATGCACAATTGACTCCTTTGAATAATGTGTCCCTGAATAAAATAATCTAGTCATTTTCTTTGGTCAACTACTACTGGCTCCTTAAAATATTTCTATAAATTTGCAAAATTAATATCTATCTGATATAAAGTTTTCAATTCATCAAATCCAAGAACTTCTACCCTCAATTTTGTTAGTAAATCATGTCTTCTACTTAATGTATCAACTTCTCTATTTCACTATCCACTTACATAAGTATAACTCTTTGAGAACTAAAACAATCTCAAATGTCTTTGATTTAATTTCCATGCATTACTTAGTTATTTCAATTCTTTATGATTAATATACAAAATAAATTCCTTTGATAAAAAATAATGTCTCCATTTCTTGAAAGCTTGTGTTGTTTCTCAAAAGTGTTGGTTGAATTCCTACAAGCCTTGCCTTCTCCATGCTAGGAATCTCAACACAATATTGGCCAACAAAGAAGACTAAATCACAATTAATCAATCTCTACACTTTAGGCTTTACAAAACCTACATGGTTATACCTATATCAATGATTCATAAGGCAAGCTTAGAGATCAATAATGCAGACTTATAATTAATACTATTGAGTTGGCAAGTATCTTTTTAGGGAGAAATTAAATGTATGAATTCTTTGAATGTAAATGAAATATTGAAAATGAACTCATGCAATATTTTTGGATAGAAATTCATCAATCTACAAATATATATATCAACTTAAAAGAAGCTTGCAATGATTAATCCTTAATCTAAATGGGAAATAAAGAGTTAACCCCCACACAATATTATCATCAAACCTAAAGAGATAGTGTGCACCCCATCAACCATTGGAAAAATAATAAGTAAATGAAATCCTTAGTATAAATGCATTTAACCCCAATCAAAGGAGACCAATTAGATAGATACCATAACTTTGTATGAAAATATCTAATAATCAAGTTCATACATTACTCTAATCCATTAGAACAATATCATAAACCAAAGGGACATTGAATAACTTGAGTAATTAGAAAACATTATGCCTTAATAGATGTAAAGAAAAAATCATTGTATTAACTTCATTCATAAGGAAATACATCAGAGTAGTTTAGTTGCATATCCAAACAAGTAATTGCACAAAAATAGAAACTAATTAATAGTATCTTTTCTATAAGGTAATATCTTGTACCATATTTGTAATAATATATATCATACTATATCCATCTTGAAAATTTTTCTTCTTAAATAGAGGTTTTAGTAAATTTTCTCCTAAAAACAAAAAGGTGCAACATAGCTTCAAACCCTTTCATAAATATAATTAACTAATAACTAAAAGCATAACTGAACAATAATATAAAATATGAAAGTTATTTCAGATTTCTTCAATAGCCACAACCTCTTGAGGAGCATCCTTGGGGACCTTTAGATAGACCTAAATACACTTGGAAATTTGACCATGTTTAGGCCATACAAAATTTGAAACTTTTGGAGCAAAGGCTTACAAATAAACTCACTTCTTCCCTCAAGATAGCTTAACATCTATGATAAGCTCTGTATGATTTGCTTCCATAGTAATCACTTTCTCTAATAACTCGTGGAATTAATCCACCTAGAAATTTTGTTCCTCCTTGAACTTATTTATCAAGGCCTAGGGTAATACTAAAACTTCATGTCTCTATCCCTCTTACCCTCTTCATTTCTAATGACAAGAAAATGTGGATGATCAACATAAGAAATCACTTTTAAATTTTCTTCCAACTTTTGATGTTCTTGATTTGTATAACTTAGATTACTTGTAATAGTATCAATGAATTCAATGGTGGCCTTTATCTATGGAGGGGTGTTTGGATTCCCTTTTGTGACTTCAAAGAGTTTGTTTGATTCATACCTAGAGAGGCACCATTTCCTCTATATCTCAGAAAGTATGTCTTTTCCTTTAGCAAAGAAATCTAACATATTGTGGATGTTATTACACCCCTCAAAAACCTCATCAAATTTGGCCAAAATAAGATTATCCTCCAATGTCTTAAAAATAGAGTCTTTCTGATCAACCTTGAGGGTTATCTCTTTGTTTTCCCTTTCTTCACTATCAACAATTGTAGTTTTATGAACCACAATGACTTGAACATTTTTAGTAGTTTTTACCTATTTTAACTTCTTCTCCAAATTTCCATTTTTTACATGTATTTTATTTAATATTGAATTCAATTCAATTTATCTTCTTTTCAATTCTCTAATAAGCTTTTGCATATTCTTAATCTATACTTGATCAAACATGGATTCATCTGTTAACATATTGGAATACTTTAGAATAATTGAGAGGGAGGTGAACTAGTTATCCAAGGTCCAAATGTACTTAACAAATACTTGTGCATATGTTGATCAAACCATAGTATATTACCATCCTAGGTCAAATGAACTTTGTAGAAATGTAAACATGAAATACCACAAAATTATTCACACAATTTGACATAAGGATTTTACATGGAAACCTAATTTGAGAAAAATCACCAGTAATATGCTATCAATTTTCACTCTTCTAAAGTGAGCCCTATGAGGAGCCAACCTTGTTCAAGGTTACAATGCACATTGTTCAATGTGACCTTGATTAAATGATTTCAAACACCCTATTAGGAGTGAGCCTGGTTAGAGTACTTTAGAACATTCCATTAGAATGTCACCCTATTAAAGGATCTACTCATGAATTTAGGTCAAACTTAATCCAAAGGATTTATCCAAACTAATATAGTTGTTAGAAAGTAACAATAGGACTTGATATGATAACAAAAAAACTCACTTGCAAATTACAAATCACTTATTCAGTCCTCCATTCTTCTTGGCATTCAGTCACCTTTGTCTTTGACAACTTGTTCACCCTTCAAGCCTTCACCTCCTTAAGCCTTATTGCTTAGTATGCCAATTGTATATTCATCCCTTTGGCCACCAAATGAAGCAACACCTCAAGACTCCTTGTCTCTCTATAATTTTCACTATACCACTTTTCTTGTGGCATGTTATCTCCTTATATAGAGAATTTAGATATTTTTCCATTTAATCACAATTGTCCATCTTAGGGTAAGGTCATATTCATTGAATCTACCCTCTTTTCCATTTTTTTCCCTCTAGAAACTTCCTCTACAATCCTCTTCAAATTCCTCTTAAAATAATTTATCTTGAATTCTATGCCACCATCTCATCATACTTCTCTTACATGCGCCTCACACAATTCACGAAATCAACTTTTTTAGCTTAGATTCATCAAATCTTTGGTCAAAGTCATTTTACTAGCACTCAATAATAAGATGTTGTTTTCTTGACAATCACTATCTTTTGATGCTCGATAAACAATAGGTTTCTCAGCATATGCTATGTCTTTACTAGTGCTTGATACACACTAAAATTTTGTCACTCAAAACTTACTAGATTTCTCTTTGCTCAACATATACTAAACTTACTTCACTTAACTTCAACTAACTTTCTGCTCAGCCTGCACTGACTTTCTTGGCTTCTATTTTTTGTTTGGTTAGGCTCAACAAACACATTTCTTTACTTTGTCTTCTTCTATTCTTGCTTAAGTATCCTTTCATTATAGCCTTAAGTAGATAAACAATACACTATATCATCAAAGTCTTACTTGGTCTTAGTGCTCCTTTTATACACCATATAATTCAACCTTTCTCTAGGTACTCATGTTATCCTTTCTTTTCAAATCCTCTTCATCAATCAATCAAATGATAAGATTTAGACCAAATTAGAAATTATCTCACTAGCAAGTAGGAGGTTTGACATTAGTGAAAAAATAATGATTGTTCCATGATATCAATCTTCCTCATTTCTATAGTTTAACAATCTTGTTCAACAATCTTCCTCCTTAGTATTGATGGAAAACCAATACCAACAACAATACCAAAAAGAAACTTAATACCTTGTATTGAAATCTCTCCATCTATCAGTATCTATCCTTCTTTTGTATACGCTACAATCTCTCTTCTTCTTCATATATTCAATGTAACTCTTCCTCTTTCTTTTTCACATTCTCCATGATTTCTCCATGTATATTCTCCCTCAATATATTCTCCCTCTTTAACAACTATGCCAAAGACTCGACATCTTCTCATGTAGATATCATGAATTCAAGTTCTCCCTTTGTAACCTTGCATGTGACTATAAATCTTCTATTTCAACTCCTTCCTTACTACAGGTAGGTCCTAAAGTAAGATCCATTGCATCAAGTTGTAAACTATCCCATTCATCTCAATTGATGTAGGGCACTACTCTTACTTCTAAATAGCTTTGGATAGGGTTATCACCCCTAGTTTACCTCTTAAATATTCATGTTCATCCTTAGGTAAAGCTTTTGTGAATATATCAGCTATATGTTCCTTTGTATTCACATATTCCAATATCACTTCTTTGTCTTGAACCAACTTTCTCAAGGAATGATACTTGATTGCAATATACTCTATCTTTGTATGCATCACAGTGTTCTTAGATATGTTTATATCACTTGTATTATCGTAGTAAATGACCGCAAGTTTAGTGTGTTGAAAATAGATTGATTCAATTATGAATATGTGTTTCAATCATTTTTTTGTCACTAATGTCAAACCTTCTACTTGCTGGTAAGACAATTTCTTAGATGATTTGAGTACTATCATTTATTTTATTGATGAAGAGGTTTTGATCAAATGAGGTAACAATAGCACCTAAAAGAAAGGTTGAGTTATGATATGGAAAAGGAGTACAAATATTAGTTAATATAATGATATTATAGTGCATTAATAATCTACTTAAGGTTGCAAAGGATAGATACATTGATTAAGTTCAGAAGAACAAGTTAAATGAATTGTGTCTACCAAGCTTAACAAACTACATAGTAAGTGCTGAGAAAAGTTAGTGTAAGCAAAGCAAAAAATCTATTAGAGCTGAGAAAAGTCAATTTTAGTGTAAGTCAATTGATACAATTTAAGCTAAGTAAATTTTAGTTGATGTCAAGCACTAGTAAACTTTAGTTTGTGCTGAGTGTTTTGATAATGGATGTTGAGCAACACAGTATGTGCCAATCATTAGAAGCAAGTTAATGTTGAGTGTTGGCATTATGAGAAAGATCATGAATTTTTTGAATCTAAGCCAATAATTTTGATTTCTTGGATTATGTGAACCATGTGAAAGATAAGCTTGATGAGCTAGTGGCACAAAATTCAAGATGAACCATTTTTTAGGCAACTTTAAAGAGGATTAAAGGAGAAGTTTCTAGAAGGGAATAAAATGAAATAATGGGTATATTAATTGAATCCTACATAATCTAACCTAACCCTAAAATGGATAAAGGAGGGTGAAAAAAAAAATCTTAATTTTCTATTTATAGAGATGGCTAGTCAGAAGCAAAGGTTGTCATGTGCGAGAACCTAAGGAAGACAAGGAGTCTAGGGTATTGCTTCATTCAATAACCTAAGAGAAGAGACTACATTGGAAAGAAAAGAAAGAATGTGTAAAGGTATGGATGCTTGAAGGGTGAACAAGCTATTAGTGCCAAAGTGTGTGAAAGTCTAGCAAAATGGAGGACTAAAACAGAGATCTTTAATCTATAAGTGTGTTGTAAGTTGTTATTAGATCAAGTCTTACTGTTACTTTCTAATCATTGTACTAGTCTAGGATAAATCCTTTGGATTAAGGTTGACCTAACAATCATTTTTAAATCCTTTTAACCAAGTGACATTCCAAGTGAATAATCTAAAGTCCTCTAACTAGGCTCACTCCTAACAAGGTGATTGAAATCCTTTAACTAGGTAATATTTAATAGTGTGAATTGTAACCTTGAACAAGGTTGGCCTTTCATAGGGCATCACTTCAGAAGTGTGAGAATGAGTAGCATGTTACTAGTGGTATTCACAAATTGAGATTTCATGTTAAATTATGGTGTCAAATGTGTTATTCAATTAGTTATGTTTCATGCTTACATTTCTGCAAAGTTGATTTGACAGTAACCAACAAGTTTAATTGATTGTATGAACTAATGGATGCATGCATGATGAAAATGATTTATGGATATGAGTTTTCTAAGTTGTGAAAAGTTTTAATTGTACAACTGGACCTTGGATAACTAATTCACCCCCCCTCAATTATTATAAAGAATTCCAACAATTGGTATCTAAGCCATCTATTTAAGAAGACTAGTTTGAAGGTACTGAAAGAAAAAGATAAAAATGTTAAAAAGAGAGGTACCCAAGCTTAATAGAGATAACTTTCCTACATGGAAAAGTCTAATGAAGCTAGAACAAGGAGGTCTTGGAGACCATGCACAATCTACCATCACCATAGAGCATGTTGATCCTGTTGGAGCCCTAACTACTGAATGTCTAAAAAAGAAGAAAGAACACAACCAGGCAATGTTGAAGATTGTATCTACCCTAAGTTATGCCCAGTTTGATGATATCAAGGGTTATGATAGTGCAAAGAAAATGTGGGATGATCTTCACACTATCTATGTAGGAGATTTAAATGTTCTAAGAGCCAAATCTAAAAGTCTTAGAGGTAAGTTCGATGATATGAGAATATGAGAAGGTGAGAATATTGCTCAATATTGCTCTAGGATAAAAGATGTTGTTAATGCAATAAGAGGAGCTAATGGTAAAATAGATGATGAGACTATACTAAGAAAAATTTATAGAATAATACTACCCATTTATGATATTAGAGTTTCTACAATACAAGAACTGAGATGTGTACCAAGTTCTAATCTAACTCCTAAAGATCTAATAGGTAGGCTCACTACCTTTGAGCTATCTAATTTTTATATTTTCAAACCTAGCAATGTTGAATTTGCTTTCAAAGCCAAGCTATCTTTGAAGGAACCTAATGAGAAGAAAAAAAAAAGGTAAAATATGTGTCTAGTGACAGTGATGCAAATGATGAGGATGTAGAATAACGTGAAGCACTACTAGCAAGGAGATTTCACAAAGGTAAAGGAAAGTTCAAAGTAAGTTACCTATCATGTTTTTAAATTGCAATGAGGTTGGTCATATTATATCTAGATGTCTAGAGAAGAAGAATTACAAAGGTGGAGTCAAGTAAAAAAGTAGAAGAGATTAAGACAACAAAGATTACAAAGACAAAGGCAAGAAGTCTTCCTACATTGTTGAAGAGGAAAAAAAAGATGAATCTGACAATCATGATGATGAAGTGATGTATGTTACAATGAAGGATGAACTAATGAGGATGAGGTAACTATGCTAGTGTCTTGTGTGAACAAAAATGACAAATGGATCATTAACAGTGGATGTTCACATCATATGACCAGAGACAAAAGTAAGTTCATTACCTTGAATTATTATGATGGAAATAGTGTAAGGTTTGGTAATGATGCACCCTGTCTGATAAAAGGGAAAAGTTTTATCAAAATCATAGAAAAGATCTTATATGATAATACTTATTATGTTGAAAGACTTAACTAGAATTTTTTGAGTGTGTCACAGCTAAATAATTTAGGTTGTAAGTCTGAGTTTGAGAACAAGAGTGCTCAGATATATGATATTGATGGAAAACTAATTGGAAAAGGTGATCAAACTAGAGATAATCTATTGTACCTTAATATAGAGGATGATACTTGTTTAGTTTTACAATTTGATGATGTGTGGCTATGGTAGAAGAGGTTATGCCATGTAAATTTTGATAACTTGGTTAGTATTAGTAACATGAGAAGAGTTAGAGGTTTGCCTAAGTTGAAGAACAAAGTCAAGTTTTGAGAGTAAGACACATAGCTCTAAAAGAATATTAGATATTTTTCATACTAACTTGTGTGGACTAATTGATGTGTAAAGCTACAAAGGAGATAAGTACATCATGCTACTTATTAATGATTATTCTAGAATAATGGTAGTTATGTTTTTGAAACATACATTTGATGCTTTCCAAATATTTTAGTGGTACTTAACAAGAGTTGAGAAGGAAATAGATAAAGTCTGGAATGTTTAAGATCTGAAAGAGGAGGAGAATTTATATCAAATGAGTTTGAGATGTTTTGTAATGACAAATCAATCAAAAGACATACATATGCTCATAGGACCCCTCCACAAAATGGAATTGCTAAAAGGAGGAACAAATCTATAGTGGACTATGCTAGGACACTCATGATGGAGAAAGATGTTAATTTGAAATATTGGAAAGAAGTTTTAAGTATAGTTGTCTATACCTTAAACCATGTACAAGTCAAGAAAGGTACTCATTCAACACCTTTTGAACTATGGTATGGATACTCACCCAATATAAAATATTTTAAGGTATTTGGAAGCAAGTGTTATATTCTCAAACATTTTAGATATGGTAAATTAGATATGAAAAGTGAAGAAGGTATATTCCTTGGGTATTCTACAAGAGTTAAAGCTTATAATTGTTTAAATACTAACACTAACAAAGTTGTGGAATGTGCAAATGTGAAATTAGATTAATATATAGAAGTACATGAGGCCAAACCTATGAAGGAACCTAAAGAATAAAAATCATTTATATACTTTTATAAAGGTATGTCTACGGATGAAGATGTTGTAAATCAAGTTGCAAACCAATAGTAAGTTTTAGTGACTATCAAGTCACATACTATGAATGTCGAGTCGTATTCAGGAACCAAGCTACATTCAGGTGTCAAGTTACAAAATAAAGTTGAAGCACATTTTAATTCTAAGATTAGTGTACATGAAAGACATGTTGAACTACCTAATAGAGATGTACATGGTGATTTAGAAGTTGAGAAACCAAATTGGAAAAATGGATCAAAACCAAGATTGTCTAAGTATGTCAAAAGACATCACCTTGTTGTACAAATTATTGGAGATAAAAATGCTAGAACAATGAAAAGGAACAAGTTGAAAAATGGTACATGTTTGCTGAGCATGCATGAACCTAAAATAGTAAAATATTCTTTAGAAGATGTGGATTGGAGTAAAGCCATGAAAGAAGAGATTAAACAAATTGAGAAAAATAAGACATGGATTCTAGTTCCTAGACCAAAAGATAAAAATGTGATTGGCACCAAGTCAGTGTATAGAAACAAGTTAGATGGAAATGGTGAAGTCACAAGGAACAAGGCAAGATTAGTTTGTAAATGATATGTGCAAGAAGACGGGATAGACTATGGAGAAACATTTTTCCCTATTGCAAGATTGGAAGGAGTAAGAACTCTGCCTGCTTACTCTACATACAAAGGTTTCAAAGTTTATTAAGTAGATGTTAAGTCTACATTTCTAAATGGTATATTGGATGAAGAGGTTTATATAGAATAGCAAGAAGGATTTGTTGATGCTAACAACAAAAAATGGTATGTAGACTATTTTGATACAATTGTTCAATTGTGTGTTGTCTTTTATGTTACACAAATTTCTTATCAGTTATCAGTCAGAGTTTATCAAGCTTAGTTGGCCAGCAAGATAGAAGGTAGAGTTTACCGAATTCAAAAGATTAACAAAGAAACTTTACAGTGTCTACCAAGCATTCTCGGGCTTTACCTTGTACAGATAGTTGTTACCGAGCTTTCAAGGTTAAACAAGGAAATTTAGCTATTACTGAGCTCACTCGATCATTAAAGGGAAATATGGTAGAGACAGTTCTTACCAAGCTCTCATGGTCAGCGAAGGAAATTCAATTCTTACTAAGTTAACTCGACAGCCAAAAGATTTTGTAGATTTTGTAGTATTAACTGAGTTGAGATGGTTAACTCAGAAAATTATTTTTGGAGTAGTGCTTACTAAGCAGGGTTGGCCAATGAAGGATTTCATTATTTTTTGAAATAAAGTTTTTTTTTTTAATATAATATATGTAGCTGATTGATATATGGTTTATTGGTAAATGTAACTTATGAATGAGTTGACTTGATAATCTGAATGGTATATATAAGAGGTCAAGTTGTGAATTCTAAGTGTGTAATGGATTTGATGTAATGTGAATGAGAAGGAGGACTAATTATTGTGAGAGAAAATTTTGAAGGATGATCAGAGATCATTGAGGAGTAGCAAAGCTATATTTGGTCGAGAAGGATCTAATGGTGTAGAATAGAGATCTGTAATTAGCAAATTTAGTTGCATCTTATTCAAGTCAATTCATTGTTACTTTCTAACCATTCTAGCAGTGATTTCAAAATCTCTTAATAGATTTGGTTTAACAACCATTTTGTAAATCCTCTAACAAGGTGACAGTTTAGTTGAATTGTTCTAAAGACCTCTAGCAAGGCCACTCTTAACAAGATGATTAAATCCTCTAACAGGGTCACACCTAGCAGTGTGTTTTGTAACCTTTGAATGGGTTGGCTCCTAACAAGGCTCACTTCAAAAGAGTGAAAATTGGTAGCTAGTTACTTGGTGGTTTTTTCCATATTGGGTTTCCACATTAAATCTGGTATCCTTTTTGTTCATGTTATTTACTTTTGCATGCATGTTAATAATAATAAATGGTTGAAGACCAGTAACAAAATAATCTAATGAGTTATAGCATTTTGTGAAGTGATTACTAAGTATGAACAGTAACTAGTTATTTAAGAAGGGATCTGTGGATTTGTTTTTGTGGTAACTGATTCACCCCCCCTCTCAGTTACTCCATCTATAATTCCAACAATTGGTATTAGAGCTTTTGGTGCTTGCAAGAAAAGATTTCAAGGATCTAAGCCAAAGGTTAGGATATCTTATAAGAGGGAAATTCCAAGACTAAACAGGGACAACTTCTCAACATGGTAGGAGTTGATGAGACTTCATCTAGCTTCTATTACTAATATAGGGCTAAAGTACCTTGATAAAAAATATGTAGAACCTACTAGTACATTATCTATCAATGATATTGCTGAAAAGAAGACTCACAAAAATATGATGATAGATATTGCTTCTGCCCTAAGTTATGAAGAATTTGATGATATCAAAGATTGCAAAACTGCCTTTAAAATGTGGAACAAGCTGAAAGAGATCTATGGAGGTGATGATAATGTAAGAAGATCCAAAGTAGAAAGTTTGAGAGGTCAATTTGATCAAATGAGGATGAGAGAAGATGAAAACATTGCAAAATATGTTGAAAGAATTAAAGCATGTGTTAGTGCAATTAAAGCATCTGAAGGAGATATCAAGAAGGAAATAGTTATAAATAAAGTCCTTAGAACTCTACTTCCTATTTATGTAATCAAATTTTTTGCAATTCAAGAAAGAAGATGTGAAGCAAATCACAAGATAAATTTAGAAGCCATAGTTGGAAGATTGATTGCATTTGGGCTAGATAACTATGAAAATTATGTTCCAGCTACCAAAAATGTTGAATCAGCATTTGAAGCCAAGCTTTCACTCAAGGAGAAAGGAAAGAAGATAAAGGATCCTTAGTCAGATAGTGATGAAGAATATGAATAGAGTTTAGACAGTGATCTTGAGGCGGTTGAAGCTCTACTAGCAAGGAAATATTCAAGAGGAAAAAGGAAATACAAATGTAAGGTACCTCTAATCTATTTTTCTTGTGAAGAAATTGGACACATTGCTGCTAGGTGCCCAAATAAGAAAAACAAGGATGAGAAGAAAGGCCACAAGTGCAATGGAAAGAAAGACTTCAAATCATTAAATGATAAAGGTAAGAAAACATGTTTTATGGCTAAAGATTCCAATAATTCTGATGATGAAGAAGAAGATGAAATTGTTTACATTGCTGTAAAGGATGAATCTAATAATGATGAGGAAATGGCACTTATTTCTCATGTGAGAAAAAATGATACATGGATTATAGATAGTGGTTTTTATTATCACATGACTAGTGATAAAACTAAGTTTGAACATTTCGAAGATTATGATGGGGGTTATGTGAGATTTGGCAATAATGAACCTTGTTGCATAAAAGGAAAAGGAAGAATCTCTCTAACCAAAGAACTTGTATGTGATAATACATATTGGGTAGAAGGACTAAAACACAATATATTGAGTGTGGCACAGCTACTCAATAATGGATTCAAAGTGGAATTTATGCATGGAAAAGAAAGACTGCTGGATGGCAAAGGAAAGATGATTAGATCAGGCATTCAAACAAAAGGTAACTTGTTTTATCTTGAACTTGGTGAATGTTCATGTTTTATTGCTCAAGTTGAAGGAAGTTGGTTATGGCATAGGAGGTAATGTCATGTGAACTTTGATAATTTGGTGAAAATAAGTAAATTAAAGAAAGTAAGAGGCATTCCTAACATAAAGAAACCCGAGGTTGGTCAATGCAAGAATCATCAAAATGAAAAATGGGAAAGACTAGCTTTAAAAGAAAAAACTATCAATCTAAAGAAGTTTTAGAAATTGTGCATAGTGATTTATGTGGACCTATTGGAATTGAAAGTCATACTGGTGAAATGTTCTTCATTCTTTTTGTTGATGATTACTCAAGAATGATGATTGTCATGCACCTAAGAGAGAAATTAGAACCATTTGAAAAGTTTAAATGGTATTTGGCGAGAATAGAAAAAGAAACTGGTAAAAGACTAAAATTTTTAAGGTCAGATAGAGGTGGTGAATTCATTTCACATGAGTTCAATAACTTTTGCATTGAAAGGGGAATCAAGAGATAGGTTTCAGAACCTAGAACTCCTGAACAAAATGGAATAGCTAAAAGAAGGAATAGATCTATCATGGACTGTGCAAGAACCTTAATGATTGAAAAGAATATTGCTATAAAATACTAGAAAGAAGCTATTAGTACTGCAGTTCATACCTTGAACCAAGTACAACTGAAGAAAGACTCATTCAAAACCCCCTATGAGTTATGATATGGCTACAAACCAAATGTAAGTTACCTAAAAGTATTTGGAAGCAAATGTTACATTTTGAAAGAATCTAGAAAAGGTAAATTTGATGTAAAGGGTGATGAAGAAATATTTTTTAGGATATTCTTGCAAAAGTAAAGCATATAAATGTTTGAATTTTTCTACTCACAAAGTCATAGAAAGTGCATATGTGAAAGTTGATGAGTTTGCAGAAAGAACTGAAGAAGAAAGCAAAAGGGAACTAGAAGATTACAGGAGATTTGTTTACATTGAACCTGATACGGTAAAAAATGTACCTATCAATCAAGAATCTTCAACTCCCAAGTCTTCAGTAACCAACTTGCAGGAAGTTCAAATTGAGCCAATACCTACCAAGCTGCAAGAACCTGAGTTGCAAATAGAAGCTACTAAACCAATAGCTATTGAGCCTGAGCAACTAGAACCTAAAGCTAAAATGCAAGAGGATGAAAATGCAAAGTGTTCAAAAGGCAAGGAACCTGTATTAGCCAAGTATGTCAGAAGACATCATGCACCAGATCAGATCATTGGAGATAAATTTGAAAGAACTATGACAAGAAGTAAGTTGAAAGGCACTTGTTTACTTGCTCATTTTGAACCAAGAAATGTCAAAGATGCACTAGAAAATGAAAGTTGGATTGAAGCTATGAATGAAGAAATAGATAAGATAGAGAAAAATAAAACATGGACTCTTGTACCTAGGCCTAAAGACAAAAATGTGATTGGAACTAAGTGGGTATTCAGAAACAAGTTAAATGAAGATGGTAAGGTGTCAAGGAACAAAGCTAGACTGGTATGAAAAGGATACTCTCAAGAAGAAGGTGTAGATTATGGAGAAACCTTTGCTCCTATTGCAAGATTGGAAGGTGTCAAAACCTTACTTGCATATGCTACATACAAGGGATTTAAATTTTATCAAATGAATGTCAAGTCAACATTTCTCAATCATATACTAGATGAAGAGGTTTACATTGAATAGCCTGAAGGTTTTGTTGATGCATCAACTAGAACAAACTTGAATACCTATTAGTTGATGTAGCAAAATAATGAAGACATTGCATATGAATCAGTACTTAAGGTACATTAAATTTCATTTAAGTTTGATGTTGTGTTGTCTTTGACATGTGTTGTCAAAAAGGGAGAGTTTACTGTCATATCTTTCTAAACTTTGCAAGAAAAAGAGAGTTTATGTAAGAGGGAGAGATTACTATGAAAGAGGGAGATTATTATAAGAGGGAGAGATTACTATGAAAGAGGGAGATTATTATAGTTTTGTGGACTGAAATGTAAGGAGAAGTATTCTATCAGAAAAGGCTTGTTTTCAAATTTCTTTTTGCTATGAAATTTTGTGTTTCCATCAATGCCAAAGAGGGAGATTGTTGATACAGTTGTTTAATTGTGTGTTGTCTTTGATGTTACACAAATGTCATATTAGTTATCAAACAGAGTTTACCGAGCTCAGTTGGTCAACAAGATAGAAGGTAGAGTCTACTGAGTTCAAAAGGTTAGAAAAGAAAGTTTACAGTGTCTACCAAGTGTTCGTAGGCTTTTCTTTGTACAAATAGTTGTTACCATGCTTTCAAGGTTAAACAAGGAAATTTAGTTGTTACCAAGCTCACTCGCTCATTAAAGGAAAATATGGCAGAGACAGTTCTTACTGAGCTCTCATGGTCAGTGAAGGAAATTTAGTTCTTATTGAGTTAACTCGGCAGCCAAAGGATTTTGCAAATTTTGTAGTATTAACCAAGTTGAGATGGTTAACTCAGAAAATTATTTCTAGAGCAGTGCTTACCGAGCAGGGTCGACCAATGAAGGATTTCATTGTTTTGTGAAATAAAGTTTATTTGTTTAATATAATATATGTAACTGACTAATGTATGGTTTATTGGTAGATGTGACTTATGAATGAGCTGAATTGATAATCTAAATGGTATATATAAGAGGTTAAGTTGTGAATTCTAAGTGTGTGATGGATTTGATGTAATGTGAATGAGAAGGAGGACTAATTATTGTGAGAGAAAATTTTGAAGGATGATCAGAGATCATTGAGGAGCAGCAAAGCTATATTTGATTAGGGAAGATCTAATGGTGCAGAATAGAGATTTGTAATCAAAAAATTCAATTGCATCTTATTTAGGTCAATTCATTGTTACTTTCTAACCATTGTAGCAGTGATTTCAAAATCTCTTAATAGAGTTGGTTTAATAGCCATTTTGTAAATCCTCTAACAAGGTGATAGTTTAGTTGAATTTTTCTAAAGACCTCTAGCAAGCCCAATCCTCTAACAAGGTCACACCTAATAGTGTGTTTTGTAACCTTTAACTGGGTTGGCTCCTAATAGAGCTCACTTCAGAAGAGTGAAAATTCGTAGCTAGTTACTTGGTGGTTTTTCCCATATTGGGTGTCCACATTAAATCTAGTGTCCTTTGTGTTCATGTTATTTACTTTTGCATGCATTTTAATAATAATGAATGCTTGAAGACTAGTAACAAAATAATCTACCGAGTTACAACATTTTGTGAAGTGATTACCAAGTATCAACATTAGCTAGTTATTTAAGACATCTAAGGGATCTATGAATTTGTTTTTGTGGTAACTGATTCATCCCCCCACCCCCACCTCTTAGTTACTCCATCTATAATTTCAATAGACTACACAAAAATTTGTATGGTTTGAAGCAAGCACCAAGAGCATGGTATGAAAGACTTCATAATTAAGAGAATAATGAGATATCTAAAAGGAACAAAAGAATATGATCTATACTACAAGAAAAATAAAAAATTTGAATTGAGAGCCTACATTGATGTTGATTGGGATGGAAATATTGATCATATAAGGAACACTAGTGGATGAGCATTTTTATTAGGAAAAAGGATGGTTAAATGGACTAGCAAAAAATAAAACTTCATATCTCAATCTACTATTGAAGTTGAATATGTTCTTTCTATAGTAAATTGTACAAACATTATATGGATCAAATAGCTACTCAAAGGTATAAAGAAGGAAATCACTAAAATTGTGATACTTTATTATGATAATACAAGTGCTATAAATATATCAAAGAATCTTGTGATGCATACAAAGACTAAGCACATTGCAATCAAGTATCATTACTTACAAGAGTTAGTTCCAGATAAAGAGGTGGAGATAGAATATGTTAACACAAAAGAGAAAATAGTTAATATATTCACAAAAGAATTACCTAAGGATGCTCATGAGTATCTAAGAGGTAAAATAAGGGTGATACCCCTATCAAAGGCTATCTAAGAAGCATGCAAAGTTCCCTGCATCAAACAAGTTGATTGACATATGTTACACATTGATGCAAGGGATCCTACTTTAGGAGCTACCTAAAGTAATCAAAGAGGTAGAGTTACAAGTTAGTCACAAGCTAGGTGACTAAGGAGAAATTAAAAATGTTCATATCTTCATATTAAGATGAAAATTATTTGGCATTATTGTCAAAGAGGAAGAAATCATGTTGAAGGGAGAAATCTTGCTGAGGAAGAAATTCTAAATGTTGAGGGAGATATGTCGGATACAATTTTCTAATTGTGTGTTGTCTTTGATTTTACAAAAATAATGTATTAGTTGGCAGACAATGCTTACTAAGCTCACTTGGTCAACAAGGAAATTTTTCTTCTCTAATGAGAATTCCTAAAGATTACTCTGTGAAGATAGTGTCTACCAAGCTCACTCAGGCATCGAAGGTAATTGTGGTAGAAAATAGTGTTAACCGAGCTCTCATGGTTAATGAAGGAAAGTTAGTGTTCACCGAGTTCACTCAATTTTCAAAAAAAATTTCAAGTTTTTCATGTTAACCAAGCTTCTATTGGTTAACACAAGAAATCATTTCAAGATCAATGTTTACCGAGCAGGGTCAACCAATGAAGGATTTTCTTGATTTGAGAAATGAAGTTTAATTATTTCAACTATTGATTCCAGTTGACTATGGTAATATTTATTGGTCATTATAAGTTGTAATTGAGCCAACTTGATAATTTTTATGGTATAAATATAAGGTCAAGTTGAGATTCTAAAGTGTATGAGTGAGTATGCAAGTGTATTGATTGTTTGAAGAAGAAAGTGTGAGTGAATTTGAAGGATGGTCAGATATCCTTGAGGAGTAGCAAAGTTATATTTGATTAGGAAGGATCTAGCATGAAGTAGAACAAAGATCTATAATTTGCAATTTAGTTGCATATCATTCAGGTCATTTCATTGTTACTTTCTTACCATTGTAGCAGTGATTCCAAAATCTCTTAGTAGAGTTGGTTTAATAGCTAGTTGTAAATCCTCTAACAGGGTGATTTTATTCTAAAGACCTCTTGTAAGGCCACTCCTAACAAGGGTGATTAAATTCTCTAACAAGGTCATACCTAATAGTGTGTTTTGTAACCTTTAACTAGGGTGGTTGCTAACAGAGCTCACTTTAGAAGAGTAAAAATTAGTAGCTAGTTACTTGGTTGTTTTTCCCATATTGGGTTTCCACATTAAATCTAGTGTCTCATGTATTCATGTTATTTCTTTTATTCTTGCATGATAATCATTATAAATTTTTTAAGATCAATAATAAGTATAACATGCACTACATCTACTGAGTTACAACAATTTTTGTATGGTTACCGAGTGACAACAGTAATTAATTTTATCAGACATCCAAGGGATCTTTGAAATTTTGTTGTGGTAACTGATTCACCCTCCCTCTTAGTTACTCTATCTATATTTCTAACAATTGGTATTAGAGCTTTTGGTGCTTGTAGGAAAGGTTTTATGGACCTAAGAGAAAGATTAGGATGTCTTACAAGAAAGAAATTCCAATGCTTAATAGAGATAACTTTTCAGCATGGAAAGGTCTCATGAGACCTCATCTAGCCTCTATTGGTGATTTAGAATTGAAATACCTTGATGAAGAATACAAACTCCTTCTAGTATATTATCTATTGGTGACATTGCTAAGAAGAAGACTCATAACACCATGATGATAAACACTGCATCTACTCTAAGCTATGATGAATTTGATGATGTCAATGATTGCAAAACTACCTTTGAAATGTGGAACAAGCTAAAAGATATCTATGGTGGTGATGACAATGTGAGGAGAGCCAAAGCAAAAAGCCTTAGAAGACAATTTGATTAGATAAGAATAAGAGAGGATTAAAACATTGCCAAATATGTTGAAAGGATCAAAGCAAGTGTCAAAGCAATCAAAGCTTCTAGAGGAGAGATCAAGGAAGAAAAAGTTGTAATTTAAGTTCTTAGAATATTGCTTCCCATTTATGCAATTAGAGTATCTACAATTCAAGAAAGAAGGTGTGAAACAAATCATAAGATAACCTTGGATACCCTAGTAGGAATATTAACAGCCTTTGAGGTAGATAACTATGAAAATTATGTTTTAGCTTCCAAGAATATTGAATTAGAATTTGAGGCTAAGATTTCACTTAAAGAAAAAGGCAACAAAATAAAGGACACCCAGTCAGAAAGGGAAGAAGAATCAGAGGAAAGTTCTGATAGTGATCTTGAAGTTGTTGAAGCTCTACTTGCAAGGAAATATTCTAGAGACAGAGGAAAATATAAAGCTAAAGTTCCCCTAATCTATTTTTCATGTAAAGAAATTGGTCATATTGCAGCCAGGTGCCCAAAAAAAGCTAGCAAAGATGAGAAGAAAGGTCACAAGTGCAATGGCAAGAAAGATTTCAAATCATTCAAGGACAAAGGTAAGAAAACATGTTTTATGGCTAAAGATTCTTATAATAGTGAAGATGAAATAGTTTACATTGATGTGAAAGATGAATCTAATGATGATGAAGAAGATAAGATGGCACTTATCTCTCATGTGAGAAAAAATGCTACATGGATCATAGATAGTGGATGTTCACATCATATGACTGGTGACAAAACAAAGTTTGAACACTTTGAAGACTATGATGGTGGTAGTGTAAGGTTTGGAAACAATAAACCTTGTTGCATAAAAGGAAGAGGACAAATCTCATTAACCAAACAACTTGTATGTGATAATGCCTATTGGGTTGAAGGACTAAAGCATAATCTATTGAGTATGGCATAGCTAATAAATATTAGATTCAAGGTGGAATTCATGCATGGCAAGGCAAGATTGTTGGATGACAAAAAAAAATTGATTGGATCAGGCAAACAAACAAAAGGTAACTTGTTTTATCTTGATCTTGATGAGTGCTCATGTTTTATTGCTCAATTTGAAGAAATTTGGTTATGGCACAAAAGATTATGTCATGTAAATTTTTATAACATGGTGAAATTAAGAAAATTCAGGCAAGTAAGAGGCATTCCCAGTTTAAATAAACTTAATGTTGGTCTATGCAAGAATTGTCAGATTGGCAAAATGGGAAAGACTAGATTTAAAAGTAAAAAAATTAGTCTGAAGAGATTTTGAAAATTGTGCATACTAATTTATTTGGACCTATTGGAATTGAGAGCTATAGTGGAGAAAATTTCTTCATTCTTTTTGTTGATGACTACTCTAAAATTATGATTGTTATGTACCTATGAGAGAAGTCAGAAGCATTTGAGAAATTCAAATGGTATTTGGCAAGAGTGGAGAAGGAAATAGAAAAAGACTAAAATTCTTAAGACCAGATAGAGGTGGTGAATTCATTTCCAATGAATTCAATAACTTTTACATTGAAAGAGGAATCAAAAGATAGGTATCAACCCCTTGAACTCTTGAGCAGAACGGAATAGCTAAAAGGAGGAATAGATCTATCATGGATTGTGCAAGGACTCTAATGATTGAAAAGAACATTTCTATCAAATACTGGAAAGAAGCTATCAACACTATAGTTCATACCTTAAACTGAGTACAGTTGAAGAAGGACTCATTTAAAATCCCCTATGAGTTATGGTATGGCTATAAACCCAATGTAAGTTACCTGAAAGTATTTGGAAGTAAATGTTATATCTTGAAAGAATCTAGAAAAGGAAAATTTGATGTTGAAGGTGATGAAGGTATATTTTTAGGATATTCTTGCAAGAGTAAGGCATATAGATGCTAGAATTTGTCTACTCATAAAATCACAGAAAATGCACATGTGAGAACTGATGAGTTTGTAGAAAGGACTGAAGAAGAAAGCAAAAAGGAACCAAAGGATTGCATGAGATTTGTTTACATTGAACCTAATATATTGCTAGAAAAATCTATCAATCAAGAGACTTCTACTCCCAAGTCTTCCTCAGCCACCAAGTTGCAAGAAGCTCAAATTGAGTCACAAGGACCCAAGTCACATACTTAAGCTACCGAGCCAATGCCTACTGAGTCTAAGTAGCTAGAACCTGAAGCTAAAGTTCAAGAGGATGATAATGTAGTTCATTCAAAAAGGCAAGCAACCTATATTGGCCAAGTATGTCAGGAATCATCATGCACCAGATAAGATTATTAGAGATAAATCAGAAGGTACTATGACAAGAAGTAAGATAAAAGGTACTTGTTTACTTGCTGATTCTAAACCTAGAAATGTCAAAGATGTATTGGAAAATGAAAGTTGGATTGAGGCTATGAAGAGATAGACCAAATAGAAAATAACAAAACCTAGACTCTTGTACCTAGGCCTAAAGATAAAAATGTGATAGGAACAAAATGGGTATTCAAGAATAAGTTAAATGAAGATGGTAAGGTATCAAGAAACAAAGCTAGATTGGTATGTAAAGGATATTCTCAAGAAGAAGGCATTGATTATGGTGAGACTTTTGCTCCTATTACAATATTAGAAGGTGTCAGGACCTTACTTGCATATGCAACACATAAAGGATTTAAGGTATATCAGATGGATGTTAAATCTGCATTTCTCAATGGTATTCTTGATGAAGAAGTCTACATTGAACAACCTAAAGGTTTTGTTGATCTAGACAAAAGGGACATGGTTTGAAAATTATACAAAGCATTGTATGGTTTGAAACAAGCTCCTAGAGTGTGGTATGAGAGATTGCATAACTACCTTATTTAGATTGGTTTCTAGAGAACTAATGATAACAATAGTTTTTACATCATATGATCGAAATCAAAAGAATCTTGAGATACTTGAAAGGCATTGAAGATTATGGCTTATGGTATAAAATTGGAGAAAATATGGACTTAAAAAGTGTTTACTGATGCTCATTGGGTAGGAAACATTGATGATAGAAAGAGTACAAGTGGTGGAGCATTCTTTCTTGGAAAAAGGTTGGTATCTTGGACAAGGAAAAAGCAAAAATGCACATCCCAATCTACAACAAAACCAGAATATGTTGCAGCAGTAGTGAATTGTTCTAATATGTTAGTTTAAACAGTTGTTGGAAGGTATGAAGGTTGAGATCAAAGAACCAATTGTCATGTTTTATGATAATACAAGTGCAATTAACATATCAAAGAATCCAGTGATGTATTCCAAAACCAAGCACATTGCTATAAAATACAACTTTGTCATAGAATTGGTGCAAGATAAAAAAATTAGATTGGAATATGTCCATACAAAAGAATAGATTGTAGACATATTCACCAAGCCATTACCTAAGGATGCATTCTTGTATCTAAGAGGTAAGTAAGGGGTCATTCCCCTATCTGAATCTCAGTAAAGTAAATTTTTAGTGATGCATCAATAGGAACCAAGTTGAAGATCTATAAATTGATGTAGCATAGGCAAGGGAACATTGCATATATATATCAGTACTCAAGGTACATTGATACTCATTTGGTATGTGTTGTCTTTGGCATGTGTTGTTAAAGAGGGAGAATTTACTACCATATCTTTCTAAAATTTGTTTGAGGGAGATTACTGCATTAGAGAAGATTGTAGCATAAAATCTAAGAGAGAAAAATTTATGTTAGAGAAATACTTGTTTTCAAATTTCATTGTGCTATGACATTTTGTGTTGTAATCAATGCCAAAGAGGGAGATTGTTGGATACAATTGTCTAATTGTGTGTTATCTTTGATGTTACACAAATGTCATATCAGTTGGCAGAAAGTGCTTATCAAGCTCACTTGGTCAGTAAGGCAATTTTCCTTGTCTATTGAGCATTCTTGGAAATTACTCTATGAAGACAGTGTCTACCGAGCTCACTTAGGCATCGAAAGCAATTATGGTAGAAAGTAGTGTTAACCAAGCTCTCATGGTTAATGAAGGAAAGTTAGTGTTCACCAAGTTCACTCAGTTTCTAAAGGATTTTTCAAATTCATAGTGTTAACCAAGCTTCCGTTGGTTAACACAAGAAATCATTTTAGGATCAGTGTTTATCGAGTAGAGTCAGTCAATGAAGGATTTTTTTTATTTGAGAAATGAAGTTTAATTATTTCAAGTATTGATTCTAGCTAACTGTGGTAATATTTATTGGTCATTGTAAGTTGTAATTGAGCAAACTTGATAATTTGTATAGTATAAATATAAGGTCAAGTTGAGATTCTAAAGTGTATGAGTGAGTATGCAAGTATATTTATTGTTTGAAGAAGAAAGTGTGAGCAAATTTGAATGATGGTTAGATATCCTTGAGGAGTACCAAAGTTATATTTGATCAGGAAGGATCTAGCATGAAGCAGAATAGAGATCTATAATCAACAATTCAGTTGCATCTCATTTAGGTCATTTCATTATTATTTTCTTACCATTGTAGTAGTGATTCCAAAATCTCTTAGCAGAATTGGTTTAACAGCTAGTTTTAAATCCTCTAACAAGGTGACAATTCTATTAAATTGTTCTAAAAACCTCTTGCAAGGCCACTCCTAACAAGGTGATTAAATCCTCTAACTAGGTCACACGTAACAATGTGTTTTGTAACTTTTAACCAAGTTGGCTCTTAATAGGGCTCTCTTAAGAAGAGTAAAAATTAGTAGCTAGTTACTTGGTGGTTTTTCCCATATTGGGTTTCCATGTTAAATCTGGTGTCTCATGTGTTCATTTTATTTCTTTTATGCTTGTATGTTAATCACTATGAATGTTTAAAGATCAATAATAAGTATAACATACACTGCATCTACCGAGTACAATAATTTTTGTATATTTATCGAGTGACAATAGTAATTACTTTTATCAGACATCTAAGGAATTTGTGAAATATTTTTGTGGTAACTAATTCACTTCCGCCCACCCCCCCCCCCCACTCTCTCAATTACTCCATCTATATTTTCAACAAGATATTGTTATCAAAGAAGGAGATAAAAGAAACCACAGAAGAAACATGAAATACCTAGTAAGAGGGAGTTAATATCTAAGGAGATATAAGAAGTTTTATCCAGAGGGAGTCATAAGGATGAGTTGACTAATTGTCTATTGATTAGAATAGAATTTTGTAACCTATTTAGAAGATGAAAAGTTACTAATATAGGGATAGATTTCAATACAAAGAATTTTATTTTGTTTTTGTATTTTATTGGTTATACTAATTAAGTTTGGTCATTTTGATTTGCCATCAATGACAAAAAGGGATATTTTTGAAAATTAATTAATACAAGTATGAATATGTGTTTCAATCATTATTTTTTCACTAATGTCAAACTTGCTTCTTGTTGGTAAAATAATTGCTTAGATAACTTGAGTACTATCATTTGTTTGATTAATGAAGAGGTTTTGATCAAATGAGGTAACAATAGAAATTAGAGGAAAGGTTGAGTTATGATATGGAAAAGGAGTAAAAGTATTAGTTAAGATAGTGATATTATAGTGCATTGATAATCTACTTAAGGTTGCAAAGGATCGATACACTGATTAAGTTTAGAAGAACAAGTTAAATGAATTGTGTCTACCAAGTATAAAAATCTGCATAGTAGGTGCCGAGAAAAGTTAGTTTAGGCCAAGCATAAAATCAATTGGATATGAGAAAATTCAATTTCAGTATAAGTTGAGTGATATAATGTAAGTCAAGTAAAGTTTAGTTGATGTCAACCACCAGTAAAATTTAGTTTATGATGAGTGTTTTGATAGTAGATGTCGAGCAACATAGTATGTGTCTAGCATCAGAAGCAAGTTAATACCAAGTGTCAACATCATGAGAAAGATTGTGAATTTGATGAATCCAAGCCAACAAGTTTGATTTCTTGGATTGTGTGAACAATGTGGAAGATAAGATTGATGAGCTAATGGTACAAAATTCAAGATGTACCATTTTTTAGGTGAATTAAAAGAGGATTGAAGGAGAAGTTTCTAGAAGGGAATAAAATGAAATGATGGGTAGATTCATTGAATCCTACCTAATCCAACCTAATCTTAAAATGGACAAAGGAGGATGAATGGTAAAATATTTTAATTTTCTATATATAGAGATGGTTGGTCAGAAGAAAAGGTTTTCATGTGCAAGAACCTAAGGAAGACAAGTAACCTAGGGTATTTCTTCATTTAGTGACCTAAGAGAAGAGATTGCATTGGCAAGAAAATAAAGAAGGCTTAAGAGTATGGATGCTTGAAGGGTGAAAAAGTTGTCAAAGTTGAAGCTGTGAAAGCCAAGCAGAATGGAGGACTAAAATAGAGATATGTAATTTGTAAGTGTGTTCTAATTTGTTATTAGATAAAGCCTGAATGTTACTTTCTAATCATTGTACTAGTCTAGGATAAATCCTTTGGATTAAGGTTGACCTAATAGTCAATTATAAATCCTTTAATTAGGTTACATTCCAAGTGAATGATCTTAAGTCCTCTAACAAGGCTCACTCCTAACAAGGTGATTGAAATCCTTTAACTAGGTCACATTTAATAGTGTGCATTATAACCTTTAATAGGGTTCGCCTTCTATAGGGCATCACTCAGAAGAGTGAGAATGAGTAGCATGTCACTAGTAGTTTTTCTTAAATTGGGGTTCCATGTTAAATCATGGTTTCAAATGTGTTATTGAATCTATTATGTTTCATTCTTGCATTTCTGTAAAGATTTGACAGTAACCTACAAGTTTAATTGATTGTATGATCTAATGGATGCATGCATGATGAAAATAATTTATGGATATGCGTTCACTAAGTTATGAAAAGTTTCAATTGTACATCTAGACCTTGGATAACAAATTTACCCCCCCTCTTAGTTATTCTAAAGAATTCCAACACAGTGATTTCTCCCTTCATTCCTTTGAGTAACTGTTTGATCCACACCACATTTGTGCAATTCACTATAGTAGCCACATATTCAATTTCAATAGTAGATTGTGAAATAAAATTTTGTATCTTGTTGGTCCAAGTAACCAATCTTTTTCCTTAGAAAAATGCTCCTCCACTTGTACTTTTTATGTCATCAATGTTTCCATCCCAATCAACATATGTATAGACTCTCAATTTAAAATTGTCATTTTTCTTGTAGTATAGACCATAGTTTTTTGTACCTTTCAAGTATCTCATAATCTTTTTAACAACCATTAAGTAATTCACCTCAGGATTTGTAGAAAATCTTGCAAAAATCCTAATAGCTCATGCAATGTTAGGTCTGCTATAAACTACATATTGCAATTTGCTAATCATAGACCTGTACAATTTTTGATGCACTTCAGCAGAATCATCAATTTTGGATAGTTTATGTCCTATTACCATAGGGGTACTAACTAGTCTTGAATCTTCCATACCAAAAGTTTTCAAGATTTCTATTACATACTTGGACTGATTAATGTAAATACCATATTTCATCTGATAAACTTATAATCCAACAAAGAACTTTATTTCTCTAATCATTGACTTCTCAAATCTTTCATCATTTCATTTGTGAATGTCTTACACAATGTATTTGGTCCTCCAAATATGATATCATCAACAAATATTTGAGCTAGTAAAATTTCTTTACCTTCTTCTATCTTCAAGTACAAATTGTTGTTTTCATCAGTCTTCTCAAAAACAATCTTCACAAGATAGTTATGTATTCTTTCATACCATGCTCTAGGAGCTTACTTCAAACCATATAAAGCTTTGTGCAACATACACACCATGTTCATATTGTTTGGATCAAAAAATCTTGTAAGTTATTCAATGTAAACCTCCTCTTCTAGTATACCATTCAAAAATGTTAACTTAACATCCATTTGATAAAATTTGAGTCCTTTATAGGTAGAATAAGAAATTAGAGTTCTTACTCCTTCCAATCTTGTAACTAGGGAAAATTTCTATCCATAATCAATTCCCTTTTCTTGTGCATATCCTTTGTAGACTAATCTTTCCCTTAATTCTTGTTACTTTACCATTCTCATCCAATTTTCTTTTGTACACCCACTTGGTTCCAATAACATTCTTGTTCTCTAGTCTTGGTACTAGTGTCTATGTTTTTTTCTTCTCAGTCTGATCAATTTCTTCTTTCATTACTTGACTCCAATCTTCATTCTCTAATGCATCCTTCATCAATTAATGTTCATGAATGCTTAAAAAACATGTCTTATTCCTTAATATATTCCTTGTCATTGGTCCAACCTCTTTCTCTCTAATGATTTGTTCAACAGAATGATGTCTCATGACATATTTTCATAATCTTGGCTCTATTCTTCTTTCAACTAGGTTGTTCATGAAGTTCAATCTTAGGTTCACTATTTACTTCTTTATTAGGTAACTCAACATTCCTCTTTTGTAAACTGATCTCAAAATTAGAATGTATCTTGGCTTCTAATTATAACTCGGCTCCTAAATGCAACTTGACATTCATTGTATGTGGCTCGATAGTCAATGATTCTTGTTTATTAGTAGTTATAGTATCATTAGCATTAACAGGCATGTCTTTATAGTAGTACATAAAGGTTTAGTAATTCTTGGGTTCCTTCTTCTATTCATCTTCATGTATTTCTATATATTCATCAAATTTTACATGTGTACTTTCCACAACTTTTTTAGTGTTAGTATTTAAAGACTTATAAGCTTTACTTGTTGTGGAATAACCTAGGAATATACCTTCTTCACTTTTAGCATCAAGTTTATCATTTCTATTCTCCTTAAGAATGTAACAGTTTCTTCCAAGTACCTTAAAATATTTGACATTTGGTGAGTATCCATACTATAATTCATAAGGTGTGAAATTTGTTCCTTTCTTGACTTGTACTTGGTTCAAGGTATAGATAACTTCTCTCTAGTATTTTAAACCAACATTTTTCTCCATCATCAGTGTTTTGGCACATTCCATCACAAATTTGTCCCTCCTTTTAGCTATCCCATTTTGTGGAGGGGTCCTAGGTGTAGAAGTTTGTCTTTTGATTCCTTTATCATTGTAGAAGTTATTGAATTCATTTTATGTAAACTCTCCATCTTTGTCAAATCTCAGACATTTCAAGTTTTTACCAGTTTCCTTTTTTTTCTAGATATCACTTAAACATTTGAAAAGCATAAGATTTTTCTCTCAAAAACATAGCTTTCATCATTTTTGAGTAATCATCAACAAATAGAATAAAATACTTGTCATCTTTTTAGCTTTACATATCAATTAGTTCACATATATCACTATAAACTAATTCTATTTTTTTTAAGTATAAGTCTTAATCTTAAAACTAGGCTTTGTCATCTTTTCTAACTGACATTATTTGCAAATCACATTATCATGTTTCTTTAGTTTTGACAAAACTCTAACTCTCTTCATCTTATTGATACTAACCAAGCTATCAAAATTTACATGAAATAATATTTTGTGCCATAGCCACACATTATCAAATTATACAACAAGACAAGTAGCTTCATTCATGTCAAGATAAAATAGATTACCTCTTGTCTGATCTCCACTTCTAATGAGTTCTCCATCAACATCATAGATCTTGGTTTTCTTGTGTTCAAATTCAACCTTGTATCCTCAAATATTGAATTGTGACACACTCAACAAATTATAGTTAACTCCTTCCATATAGTAAGCATTGTAACACATGATTTTTTTTGTTGATCTTATTGATTCTTTCCATTACACTGGACATGGTGCATCATTACTAAATTTAACACTATTTCCATAATAATTCTCAAAGCTAATGAACTTACTTTTGTCAACAGTCATGTGATGACAACATCCACTATCAATGATCCACCTTTCACCTTTGGTTACATAGGATACTAATGCAATTGCGTCATCTTCATCTAAATCATCTTTCATAGCAACATACACAAATTCATCATCATGACCATCTGATTCTTCATTATATTCTTCTTCAACAATGTAACAAGCTTTATTTCCCTTGTCTTTATAGCCTTTGTTAGTGTTGGTGTTTGAAACTACTAAGCAAAAAAATGCTAAATACCATAATGATAATACTCAAATAATATAAAGATTAGCCAATTCCTATAATCAATTACATAAGTAGATCATATGGACCCAACTTCAACGAAACCAAGGATTGCTTCCAACTCTTTAGGCTCTACTAGACCAAGGTGAGTATACCTAGGGATGATTCTAATGCAAACTAATGTATTACAACTATCTTAGTTTCATTCTAATTTTCATCCTTTATCCTCATGCATATAAATAGTTTACCAATTTCCTAAATGCTTTCAAGTCCATATGCATCCCCTATAAGAAGATCTAGTCCTAATTCTCCTAGAATTTACAAGTGTTTCTAGGAATAGTAGCTACCTATGACTTAGAAAACTAAATGTAAATGAGTGATGAGCAACATTACAACCTTGAAAAAAATAGTATATGAATGATTTTGAATTTATAATAATTTTAACATGTAGAGGAAGAATTTATTCTCAATCATCTTTGATTTATGAGACCAGTACCTTATCCATTGGGCACAAAGAATCACTTATTGGCAGGAGACCTTGTTCAATTAACTTGTAATTGAATCTATCAACTATAATCACCTATTTCCATTCTTACATGATATCCTCTTCATAAACTCATGAATTCTACTAATTTATTGAAGCATTTACATAATTCATTGAATTAAAAGAAAAAATATAACCAATATACACCTCATCCAGAATGCATTTAATCAACTGAACATTATCCAAATGATCTCAGAACTGATAAACTCATGAAAAGGAGACACAAAATGGTGACACAGATTTGGTGTAAATACCCCTTTGTATTATCCTTTTTGCTAACTAATACAATAACTAATAGGAACTCAATAAAGAACCCATAAAATCATATTGATTCTATATTTCTATTTGTCATTAGAAAAGTACATCACTGAAAATAAACTCAAAACAACTACATATGACTCGACCCAATGTAAATTCGTGAATAAATTGAAAACATACAAATTTTTGGACCCTCACAATGCCTTGAAAACTCATTTATATAACATTAATTGCAACAAGAAAAGGGCAATTATGATTGACAGGTGTCCTTTTACAACAATGAGTATAAGAACTTTTTCCAAAATATTTGGACACCTTTTTTTCAAAAAGAAACAAAGAAAGACAGTTACAAATGATAGTTGGAGCATAAAATCTTCAACTTTATCTTTTTCTCTAACCGCTCCCTATTGGTATGGCCTTGATTTCTACGATTGCTTCCCAGATAATAACTTCTCTTTTGGTGGGCCACTTACAAATCTTGGTTGTTGCTAACTCACCAAAAAATTTCTACCATCTAGCATCAGTAATCACCTTTCCCTCTATAGCAAACCTATTCATTTCAGTTTCAATCTTGAATAGGGTTTCAATAAGTTCATTGAAAATAAACTCATCAATATCATCTTGGAAAATGGATGCCACCTATGGAAAGTCTACAATATGGTCAAAAGAACTAGACCATTCATTGAAATCCTTTATTTTTCTATTAGAATCAAGAACAGAAAGAATTAAAGAATGAAAACCACTTGTTAATACTTTCATTTTATTTTGTATGGTTGCTAGTTTCCCTATGAAAAATTGCGATAGATCTGTCACCTTGTCCATACCCTTCTTTACAACAATAACTTTATCTGGGGAATCTAGCTTTTTGGCTAACAAGGGTATCAATCTGTCAAGAAATTGCACATATGGTCCCCATTGTTAAAAATTTGCCTCAAGCCATCCAATTGTATCCTTGCATACCAGTTTTGCAGATTATAGATTTATGAATGCATTATAAGCATCTTGAGATATTCTTTTCAAAGTGCTTATTCTATGCCCTAACACATTCATTGTGACATTTTTCTTAGTTACATTGTCAAGTTTAGGAGCCCTTGTTTCCATATTTACTACAGGTATTGGCACTGTTACCCCCATAGATATTTCCTCTATTTGGGCCTCTACCTCTGTAGTGTGCCTTTCTTCTTCAACCTGCCTGAGTGCATGTTTTCCTTAGCCCCTACCCTGAGTTGCTCATTGAGGGATATTATTTCTACTTCCAGAGTTTGAATTTTCCCCTCCAACTCTTTTATTATCTATTTTTTTACATTGCTCATTTTGAGCTCTTCTTCATACAATTTTCTAATGTCAAGACACTCATTGTACACTACAACTAGCTTATCCGCAATTTCATCCACCTTTACCTCATTCATGAGACCAAAGTGTTTGAACAAGCTAGAGATTTCTTTCCTAGTAGTGTTCTCCAATGTCCACACAATCATATTTCCCTGTGTAGTTTCCTATATATCCATCATTCTTGGCTTTTTGGTGTCAAGGGACCCACTCCATACTACTAGGGGTTTTGTGTCTATGTTAAATCCTAACCCTTTCTTTAATCCTTCACTGCTAGTGGCTTCATAACTTTTGGCATTGTCTTTTCTTCTCATTTTCTCCAGAACAAAAGCCCTCTCAATATCCCAATGTGGTATTAGAATCATACCACTCCTATGTACCAACTCACTGGCTTCTACAGAGGTCATTGTTTCACTCTTAGGATCATAGGCTAATATTTTTTCAACTAACTCCTTGTTCTTCTATAGATCCTCTCCAGGAATGATACTCAATGTGAGCTCATTTTGTTTTATTTTTTAAAGAAAACTTTTAAACTCTGATGATTTAATGAAAGCATCATCTTCCATGAACTTTTCAGATTGAATAAACCTATCATCCAATCTTGATACTGCAATTTTGAGATCAGTAGAGGCTTTCCCTACTTCTGTAGCCCTTTGATGTAAATAATTTTGCCTAATATCATAAAAATATTCACTATTTCCTAGCATCACTTGTAAGGCTTTGCTTACTACCCTCTCTGGGATATGCATTGTCTTTTTCCTTTTATTCCCTTTGGGCACCCAAGCTGAAGTTGATGGTTGCTCCTCTTCCAACTCAATCTCCAACTGCACATCTGGCTCAAGGGATTCTCTATTTATAGTGGCTTCCTCTCCCTCTAGCTCATGTGCCATTTGTGACATGATATAATCAAAATTATCCACCATTTTTCTCAGGTTACTAGGATACGGAACCTCTATATAAAAACCCTTAAAGTCAGGATTGGTCCTTTTCAAGGCCTCCTCTACTTTCCTTACCTCTTCATATTTCCTTAATAGCTCATTAGCCTCCCCTATTGCGAATATGTTGGCAATTAAATCCTCTATAGGGATTGGCTTGCTTGGAGGTAGGATGTATCCCCTAATGGCCTTGACTTCATTGGTGATGTAATTGTCAGGGTCATACATCCTATAGGGCCTAGTAGAAAATTTGTACTAGCCTAGGTACTCACTCAACTCCTCATATGCATTCTTTCCAATCTCAAAGTCTCCTTCTTTAAATGTTCTACAGAAAAAAGTAGGCTTGTGCAAAGAAGTAGGGATCATTTCTTTATTCATCAATAAAAACTACCAAAAGAATTCAATAATGGCCAATCTAGGGGGTAAATACTTAGTTAGAAGGTGAGGAGGCTATGGGCATGCATAGACTCTCATCAGCGTGCATTCTTTGAATAAAAAGATGCTTCCCTAGTTATGATCTAATTTTGTTTTCTCATCTAAAAGTGAGGGCCTAAGCAAAGTCTTTAAAACCTTTGGTGCCCTAAAGAAAGTATGGTATAATTGCCTCATGATAATAGAACTAAATAAATTGAAAAACACAAGTGCATTTGAATAATGAAAGTTTTTATCCCAAATTTGAGTCCATAGTTGCACAAGTAACTCACCAAATTCATCAGAGGTTTGATCAATGAAGTCCAGGCTGATGTAACCAATGTTGTGATACAAAATAAGATGCATTAGTAGTGAGCAATGGTGGAACATTAAATTCTTCATTTCTCCCTTCTTTGCATTGACAAGCTGATTGTGCATGTTGTCCATGATAAAAGCTACATAGTCATACTCCTTATGATGGAAGGGGTCTTTTATATCACATGCCATCAAGAAAAGGGAGCCATAAACACAATCCTTTGCACCATCACTCCCTAGAACTTTGTGTAACCCATATATTGTGTTCTTGAAATAATTTTTGAATCTTCTTAAGGGAAAAAAATCCCCCACATTCTTTGGAATCATCCCTGCCTTTTTCACATTATAAGGGATGTGGGATAACATGACATTGTTTACAAAGTAGGTCTTATTACTCCCAAATTTCCTCTATAGGTCTTCAAGATCAATAGGCACATCCATCTACCCTTCCAATCCAAAAGCTTCTATAAAATAAGTTCTATCTAGTGTGCACAAAAAAGTTCCATTGTGCCTTTGAAATGTCCTGGTAACTAGATTTTAGGAATTTATCAATGCTTTCAATAGGTCTACATCAAAAAATACTTTTGGAAATATTAACTTGGCCATGTTACTGTTCCATGGGTTATAGACTAGCACCTTTTCTATTCTGTTCTGGTAAAAATATAAAAACAAGTTGAAACCATCAATTCTATTGCACTGTGCATCCCTAACCAAGAAATAAGGGTCTCTAAAGATGCGGTCATTAGCTAAGATAGCATTTGATAGCCCTAGAAGAAGTTTCAACCAATCTTCAGCATGCTTGTTGGGCTTCCTAACCCTTGATTTCTTCTCCCACTTAGTAGTACTCTTCCTTCTTTTACCTTCTATTGTGACTTCTACCACATCATCTCCTTCATCTTCAACCTCAACCTCTTCTTCAGGAACCTCTTCAACTTCCTTGTCATCCATCTTTTCTACAAATTATACTTTTGAAATTTTTGCACAACAACACAAAAATCATAGGGCTATCGATACTTGGATAAAATTTTCAGAGCAAGAGCACAATTTCTTCAGAGTGGCAATATTCTAGATGTTCAATCAAATATTTATGTTTTAATAATTCAATCCACCCACTTTTTAATTAATTCTACATGCATGAGCATTTAATACCACCTTCGTAAGCTGACAGCAAGGGATATCAATCGTGAGATTTAATCCTGATGTCCTTTTCAATGTTTTATTTTACTTGGCTATGGTGATTTTTTTTTTCTAAACTGATATGACATTTTAGCAGCTTTCTTTTCAAATTTTGGTCTTTTGTTCTTACATCGAGTCAAGATCTCCAATCTTTGTAACCCCAGAGACACCCCTAGCTAGCCTTTACACTCCTTCGATGAGGATTTAGAACATCCCAAGCATAGAAACATTAGGGCTTTTTAAACATTGCATTTAAATTTCCTTTAGGCCTTTATGTGACCCTTTACACCATAGAATCTTAAGCCTTCACAATTGACATCCTTGCTCTTACACATCAAACATTCCTCATATGAGCATAAAACCCTTGCTGCTACCTTCTCTTTACCCTTTATGCTCATATGCACATGTACCAATGGAAAGCTTGAAAAATTCCTTTATGTTGCTTTGCTAACTTCGATACTCAAGAAATTGTAACTTTTTAAACACCCATCTTCCGGTCATACACTTAAGGCTTTACTTGTGGCACCATAATGCCTCTTGCCTTTTCTTTATTCCTCCTTTATGTTCACATGAGTTTCCTTATCCTCATAACACCAGAAAGCTCCTATAGATGGCATCTCGATCTTATGTTTTTCTTTTCTTGTATAAGTGTAAGGCCTTGTATTCATTCCTTCACTTTACCTTTTACGCTTATATGCTTAAAACTAACTTGTAACCATGGAGAAAGGATGAAATATCTCTTCATTCATATGCTTATCTTGTAAGCGTAAAGGCGTAATGATAAAATTTCACCTTTCACTGATCAATGACCCAAATTGTAGCATAAACAAATAGAAAATAACATCACCATTAATTTTTAGCACATGCAAAATTGAGAACCTAAGTTGTCTTCCACATGGGTCGGGCCCATTTAATGTTTGTGATGTGTCACCATTTGATTCACTTACATAGGGCCCATCTGACAACTCAACAAGTCTCACTTTGAAATGATCACTATTATAATCTAGCTTTACAGTTGTCTGTGAGCCCAAAGAATGTATGCATGTAAACACAACTACATCTCATCTTTGCTCTTATGAATTCGCTTTACCCGTAGAATTGTAAAACATTTTGTGCATTCTTACAAACCATTCCTTTATGCCATGCCAGGGTATTACACTCTTACGCAAATCATTAGAATGTAGATGTGTAGATCTCAACTCAACACCTTTCTACCCCTTTGCTCAACTACTTACTTGTATTCTCGTAAAGTGGCACAACACATACCCATCAAAACCTTTTATGATCACATGCTCAACATTATATCATATGACCAAGAAAACCTCTTCAAACCTCTTCCACTCACCCATTCAACTATTCACTATAAAGTCGTAAAACCACTTTCAAAGCATAAAAATCCTTTACATTTCTTCACTCAAAGACCAAACGTATGATTGGGGAGACTCTAGATGAACTATTCTACTATTATGAAAGACAAAAGCGTATGCCCATAAAATAAAACTTCTTTATGCTCTTACACTGCACTATAAAATGCAACCACAAAAACATGAGGAAAAAGGTATTTCACTCTTACATGAAACCCTACACCGTAAGATCGTAAAGTGAAAAAATTTAAGCACTTGACAAATATTTTCAAAAATTTGAAAGGAGACCTAGGGTTTTTCACACTTAGGGTATTTTAATGGCTGTGTTGAGAGACAAATCTTGAGAATTTAATAGATTTCAACAACACATGAATCAGGGAACCATTAGGGTAACCTAAAAATTATGAAAATTATGAGGAATGAAACCCTAATCTAAAAAGTAAAATGATCTAACTGATTTTTCACCAAAAATTTTCTATACTATGAAAAATTAGACCAACAGTGGATCTGTCTGGGGGTGATAGACTACTTGAGTCTATGCAAGAATTTAGAACCTATGGAAGAGCAAACCAAATACTTGACTTCTAAATGATAACTTCCTCAGAGAGCACAGAGCAACACATAGAAACAAGAAACAAGAATGTATAGAGAAATTTACAAGGATCTACAAAATATACATAATGAACAAGAACACAAGGAAACCCTAAACTACTGTCCATGGAAAAGTAGAGACCTCAAGAAAAGTATCTCTTCAAGAATTGTCCATGAACTAGCAATTCAAGAATATTTCATGTTAGATCTCTCAAGAAATATGATTCTTCTCCATTTGTATCACAAATGTTATATTGGCCAAGCCAGATTGGGTCAAATTTACCATGCTTTCCTTTATCTTCCACTCCAACATTCCACATTTGTACCATGTCACCTATTTCAAATTTATTCTCAATGGCTCTTTTGTCATATAAATGCTTCATTTGTAATTGTAACTTGGCATTTTGAACAAAAGACTCTCTCCTTGCTTCCTCTAGTTGCAATATATCATCCATTCTAAGTTGCATCTCATCAATGATATCATCCTCATAAAACTGAACAAATGTATACATCTCTTTTAAGTTATTCTATGGAAGTCTAGCCTATATATCATAAACCAAGTCAAATGGAGCACATCCAATGGCCTTTTTTACAGTAACCTTATCAACCCATAGAGCTAATGGCAATTTTGATTCCCAGGCTTTCTTATTTTCCCCTAAAATCCTCTTAATAATTTTTTATACTCTTATTACTTGATTCTGCCTAACCATTTCCTTGGGGATGATAGGGTGATGATGTGTACATTGTAATGCCATACTTTTTACAAATAAATTTATACTCCTCTAATCTAAAACACATAGCATTATTAGTTACAAGCCTCTATGGGCATCCAAACTTGGTCACAATATTATTTTGAATAAAATTAATCACCACCTTACTTGTCGCATTTTTAGTAGGGACTACCTCAACCCACTTGGTGAAATAATCAATGGCTACTAAGATCCATGAATTTCCACCACTAGATTTATTTGTGATCTCACCTATAAAATCAATTCCCCATTGTTGAAATGGTGCCTGCACTTCAACTAGTCTCAATGGAAAATTCCTAGAGAATTTTAACTTTCCACTAAACCTTTGACAAACATCACAAACTTTTACAAACTCATGAGTATCTCTGAAAAGTGTTGGCCACCATAAACCAGCCCTAAGAATTTTATGAGTAGTGATTTTAGCCATATAATGACTACCACACACACCTTCATGCATATCTTTCAAAATTCTTTTAGACTCAATCTCATCCACACACTTTAAAAGTACCCCTTCCATATTTCTCCACCACAATTGACCCTACACTATAACATACCTTATCGCCTATAACTTGAGGGATCTCTTCTAGTTATTTGTTAGCTCTGATGGAGATTTAATGTTTTGCAAATAATAAATTACATCTTTGTACCAGTCAGAGTAATCCATATCAAAAAGATTATCCTTGCAACTATCATCAAGTTAGTTAATTTGGTTTGCCTCTAGATTGGGTTTTGTCATCAATTTGGCCAAACCTTGACCCCTAACCAGTTTGGTAATCTAAATATCAATATTAAACTCTTGTATCCTATTAATCCATCTACACCTCTTGCCAGATACCTCTTGTTGTGAAAGAATGTCCTTTATAGCAGTAGTAGGAACAAAGGTAATGATAGTAGCTCCCATTAAGTAACATATAAAAGCCTTGACTCCTTTCACCAGTGCATATGCCTATTTTTCATTGATTTCATACTTAATTTCACCTACTTGCAAAGTTTTGCTAAAGAATGCAATGGGCTGCTTATAACCTTCTTCATTTTTCTATAACAATACTACAACAATAGTGTGAAATGAGGCAAAAAAAAATAAATGCATTGGTTTATCATAATTTGGAGCTTTGAGAACAAGGGCATCTTTAATAGCTTGCTTAATTTTCTAAAACGTAATACTAGGTTCACCATCCCATTTTATCTCAGATCCTTTCTTTAGCATCCTTGATATAGGCCTACTAATTTCTACAAAATTTGTCACAAATATCCTAAGAAAGTTGATCTGTCCAAAGAATGACTGAATGCCTTTAACACTCTTGGGTTTCTAAATCTTGTCTATTGCTTCTACCCTTTCAGGGTCAATCCTCACTCCATGCTTGCCAACTAAATGTCCTAACAACTTTCCTTCAGTAACACCAAAGTTACATTTTCTTGGATTTAAAGATATTGCATATTTAAGGGCTCTAATAAATACCTTTTCTAGGTGCATGCAATTATAATTTTCATCCTTGGAATAAGTAGTGAGGTCATCCTGATACACAACTCAAAATTTGTCAATAATATCAACAAAGCCACATCCATAGCCCTTTGAAAAGTAGCTCTAGCATTAGTAAGCCCAAAAGGCATCTTGACATAAACATTAGTACCCCATGGAGTAGTAAAAGTAGTTTTGAACTATTTCAATTCTTTAACAACCACTTGATTATAACTTGAAAATCCATCCATCATAGACATAAGCTCAAAACCAGTAACCCTTTGCAACATAGCTTCCATGTTTGGTAGGCCATAATTATCTTTTAATGAAGATCTATTAAGATTCCTAAAGTCAACACATGACCTTATATCTCCATTTTTCTTCCTGATAGGAACTAAATTGGATACCCAAGAAGAATGTCTAATAGGCTTTATGATTCCTGCATCTCTCAATTTGATTAGTTCCTCTTGCATTTTGGGAGCCAAACTTTGATTTATTGGTCTTTGTTTCTACCTAAAAGGTTTGGCATTTGGTTTCAAAGGGATCTCATGGTGAAAAATATCTTCCCTATATGCCTTTAGGTCATCATATGACCATGCAAACACATGTCTATACTCCCTTAGCAGATCTATCAAATCTTTCCTGATTTTAGGAGGCAATTTCTTACCAATATACACCTTTTTAGGTGTTTCTTGAGTTCCCAAGTTCACCTCCTCCACACTTTTGGCATTGTACTCATTAGTATTTATTTGTGACTTGTCCTAGTTGTCAAAAATAGTTTCTAAAACAACTAGACCCTTTGGGATTTTATTTGTCTTCAAATGCACAACTTCCTAGCCAAAAATAGTATCTTTTCCATCTATATTCTCTACATAAATTGCACAATCAATTTCTTATCCTGATAACATATGCTCACAATTCAAAAATCTCATAATATCCTTATCATCTTCAAACACTCACCAATTCTAAACATTATTAGGGACAGAAGGTCTAGTTTGAGTCTCAATCTTAGACGTACCAACAAATGTGATATCATAAGGTTTTATTGCTATGTTTGCCAGTAAGTCTACCATTTTATTTTTTGTCCTATCTTTCCAAATTATCCCAAATGCATCAAAATATTCAATCATGTCCCATACTGCATTTCTATACTATTTTAATATATATTTTTCTTTGACACATAAGCATTTCTTACTTGGGATACCACCAATTCAAAATCTCCTACAACATGTAAACACTTTATCCCATACTTATGAGCTAATCTAAGACCTAGCAATAAAGCCTCATACTCAGCTATATTGTTAGTATAAGGGAAACTTAAAGTAAAGGAGAATTTGTATGTTACCCCTTCTAGAGATATCAACAAAATGCCTGCACCAGAACCATCTTTGCAACATGCACCACCAAAAAACACAGTCCATAGATCATCCTTGCATTTTTTTGTGTCAACTACCATTTCCATCTGAGACTTATGCTTTGATTTCTTCAAAGTCAAAACCTCAGCTCTAAATGCATTAATATCTATATGCACAAAATTTGTCATATTGTCTTCTATATCTTCCTCTATCATGTATATACTTTTAGGCTCCCTATTGACTTTTATCAAATTCCCCTCAATATTAAAAGTAGCAAATGACAAATCACATTGTAGACTCCCACCCATGGTAGCACTCCACTTTTTTGATAACAACATGCCATACTAAGGTGAAATGTCAACAACCAATACACTCATAGTAAGTTCTTTGTCAAGACAGGCTATTAATCTATATGGCAAAGAATTTATAGTGCCTATGACTATAACTTCTCTTTTATCCATAACACAACATCTTCCTTGAGTAGTATCCACCTTTAAGCCTAATTCCTTCATTATTTCAAAAGGCATCATAGTATTGGAAGCACTAAAATCAATCATGCAATTTTTCAATGTTTTACCATTTACTAAAATGCTCAAGAAAAATGGTTCAACATTTCCCAAACACTGATTTACAGAATTATCCAAAAACATTTGAGGAATCTGACACACAACTACTTCAACTTCATTGTCCTTTACTTTTTCTTTACTACTCTCTTTGGGACTATGGTTTTCATTGCACTCATGTCTCACATTTGTACCAGTATTCCCCAAACATGCTAAAGCTTTATTTTGATGTTCAGGGATCCTTAACAATTCAGACAAAGGAACTTTGACAGTGATTTTTGAAAACATTGTAATCATATCTATAAAGGAATTAGATGGACTATCAATGAAAATATTCCTCTTATCATGACGTTTACCAAAAATTCTTACATCACCTTGGTGGTTTTTATCACTTATAATGATTGCTTTCAATATCTTTTCATCTAACTTCCTCGGAACATTATTTGGGGACTCACAAACTTTAGGATTATATTCCTTCTTTGGTTCCCACTTCTTATTTGTAATCTTCACCTTCTTAGCAAGAATCCCTTTAGGTTTCATAGGTTCCCCTTTTTTAGGATTAACTCACTTTATAAACATACTAGCCACCTTATCATTGCCTTCCCTTTTAGACATGTTTCTAGTCTGTACTTGAGCTATCATGTTTGCAGTAATTTGGTTAATCTCTTCCCTAGAGGGCTTCCTTAAAGTGATTTCTTCTTATGCACTTACAATGTTACACACAGTGTCTTCAACATCACTCTCATCAGAGAATACTTGTTGTTGCACTTTATTCTAAAACTGCCTTTGCTCATTTACATCTCTATCATGATCCTCACAACCAAAATAATCATAATGTGATTCAAACATGTTACACCCTATATCCTCTTGGTTTTCTTCATGTTCTTGACATTTTTCTACTACATTCTAATTCCTAGGGAAAGACAAGGCTACTGCACAAGATTCAAGAGCATGGGGTAATTGACACACAAAACACCATATAGGTTCAGTAGTGAATTTAGGTTCATCTACTACATTCATAGAGTTTTTAGATAAGGGATCAGGGGTGACCTTGTTATTAATATTCTTGGAAGGAACATTGGGCTGACCATCTTTCCAAGTGGTAGGATAAGGGAAACTTTGCAACCTATTCTGTCTATTGAAATTTGACTGATAAGAGGCCATATTTTTAGTGGGATTCCTATCATTTTTTTCCTGAGGGATATTTAGACTCTTTATAGCATTTAGAACTTGAGCTATCTCACTAGGCTCTTGCTTCTTCCAACCTACACCTTTGTTATCCTCCTTTCTATTTCCCTTATTTTCAAACAACCTAGGATCATCTCTTTTATTTTCCAGCCTTCCTAAAATCCTCAAATTGTTTTCCACATTTATAGCAATTCTGAAAGCATCCCTTAAAGTCCTAGGTTCTTTATCTCTAAGATGATATGCAATTTTTCCATCAAAAGCATTCAAATAATTAATCAAATAGATCTTGTCATCAACTTGCATGGCTTGCATGAGTTTGTACATTCTCTTTTGGAACCTATCATTAAATTCACTGATAGATTCATTAGGTAACCTCTTAATATTACTGATTTACTTAGGATATAACTCTAATTCTTCTTATCACCATATTGCTCTTTGAAATAGTATTCAATATCATTCCAATCAACAATAGATAATTCAGGAAGCCTTTTGAATCATTCTCTAGCATCTTCAGTTAATGATTGAGCAAACAATTTCATAATAACATCTTCAGCCTCAACCTCATAATCACTCATCATATCAAGACAACTCCTCATGTGGTCTTCACGGGTGATAGCATTGTTCCCAAAAAAATTAGGCAACCTTTTCCTTATTTCTTGTGGGATGGGGTTAGGGTATGTTGGGACAGAAAATTGCTTTCTCATTTTGAGCGTCCATTTAAAATTTTGAATCAAGTCAAGCCTATGAATGCCCATAATTGCATGTGTACCCAGTTATACCTATGAGGCCCCTGAGGTGTTTAAATGTGTCTAAAACCCTCCATACAGCTTGTTTATGATTTCCATGAAGATCAATCATCATTTTGAGCTGTTTGGCAAAGTCTGTTTCAAGCATTTGTCAAATTTGCAATTCTGCGCTAGTGTCGAACAACGACAGGAGGCTATGTTTTCCAATGAATATCTTGCACCCAGATTTGTGTCATGACTTGCCACTTTGGAAGTGTCTAGTATCCATACCCAAAAGCCTATGTTTTAAATTTTGAGTCATTTTGAGTCCGTTTGACTAGGTTTTGAATCCCTCAAAGTTGGCAATTTAATGTTTTCATGCTGATGCACTTTGCACATAATTCTGGGAAGCCTTGTTTGACGTGCTATAACTTTGACCCAGTTGATCCAAATGATAAAATTCCTTTTGTGTTATATTTTATACATCAGATACTTACCATGTTTCAAGTTTTAGCTTTTGACAAATCCGTTTGATCAGTTTTCAAACGTGATTCCAAATGGAATTTCTAAAGTTTTACTGGTGTCAAGTATCTACAGATTGATCAGTACCCTTGTTCGTAATGTTATAACTCCTAATCTATGATTGGTGAGATCAAATGGATTGTACCATTGTGTTTTCCTCTAAAAATACTCCAAGTGTGTCAGTGTGTAAATCTTGACTAATCCGTTTGCACACTTTTCCAGGGTCATTCCGTTTGTAAAAATTGTTATGTTGTCATTGTTTCTTGTCCTGCAAATCCAGGTAGCCAACTTCAAATGCTTTCCAAATTCGCCTAGTTATTTTTCATGAGCCTAAATCGTAGATCCATACTATCCTCATGACAAAGATCCAATGCCCTAGTTTTCGAGGCCATTTCCAAACGCACTTTCCAGTTTTCTAACATGTTTTTTTGCAGGTGAATTTAAGTTGGCAACTTCGGAGGTCAATATCTTTTGACGTTAATGTCATCATGCAACGAGATCTGGCAGGCTTGTTAAACATGTCAAAGAGAATAGAGATCCTGAGTTTCAGAGCTTTGTCAGATGCTTGAATCAATTTTTAAAGCCAGGCAACAGGCCTCCTGACAGAGATTTCATAGTGATGCAAAAATGATTTAAAATGAGTTTTTGTGGCTTGTTTGTCTTCAAACTTGGTTTCCAGTCAGTTCAAGGGGGTCGATGGATCAATCTGCTATGTTAGTTGTTCGAAAATGAAATTTTTTTAGTCAGACCCACTTTTGGGCTCGATTGAATCCAACAGGACTGATGGAGCTCGAGGAAATTTAAAGATGTTTCTGAAGAAGAATGATAAGTCTTAATAATGAATGCATATTATATATTTATCAACCTTGTTCAAAAGGATGAAGAGGGATAGTATATTATATATTTATCAGCATTAGGTAGGGGAATCCTTGATTGGTTGCCAGCTTTGATATTTTATAACATTTTGGATCGTATATTAATGCTAGGGCATATCACCACATGTGAATGAGGTGGTCCACTTCAAAATCGAGTCTTTTCCTTCAGTTTCATGTCCAAGTAAATTGAGGTCAAATACCATGCAGAGGAAACATCTTCATGATGTTTGATAGAGAGAAATTCCCACGTTAAGTAAATGGTAGTTGTGGCTTAAGAGGAGCTATCCGTATCCAATGAGCAGGCCATTGCATAAGGGGGAAGAATCACTTTTATAGTGATTAGAGGGAAAAAGTTTTGAAAGAATGTGGGATCCGCAGTTTCAGCAGGTGGAGATCCCATCTATGTCGAGGGCAGCTAATGTTTTGAAGGGAGGGGTTTAAAGTTCAAAGTAAAGCCCCAACAAAAGTGAAAACCTTTTCTCAAAAGAAAGGTATCAAGAAGTGTAAAAGAAGCAAGTCTGTATATGATGAGCAATCTAGAGGTTGAAAACGTAGGCATGGTTACAAAAATGCTGAAGATGAAGATGCTATTCCAATAATTGAAGTAAAACCATCTAAAGAACATGATAAATGAAGGAAAGAACTGCTTTGCAAAAGAGAGTAACGACAGAAGACGTGAACTGCTCCTGTAGAGAGGAAGACACAAATCAGTTTTGAAATAGAAATGTTAGCAAAAGAACCTTGCACATAACAAAGACAATAAAAAAACCCACGCCTAAGAAAGCTAACCCAGTGTTTGATAAGGAAGCAGGGCAATTACGAAAGTTATCCATGCAACATAAAAAGAAGATAAAGACCCCACGTACAGGGCAGAGGTGTCTAATAACAGAGGAGGCCGCAGTGTGCTAGGAAAAGCTGTGAGAAAATGAGTAGAGCCACATGAAGAAGCCTGCGGAAATTCTCAAGTAAAAGAGAGCTATAGCAGACTTGTAGGCCATTGTATGATGCCATAGTAAAAGATAAATGAAGCTGCCCACAAATTTAAAACCGAATCTACTAACAATTAAAAATAAGAACACACACATGAGGCACTTGCCTTAACCATAGCAGGAGTTGAATATGTATTTGAACATTTTGATGAAAAGATGATGACTGAGGATGTATATTTTTCTTTCCTTCTGTTGGCTCATATATTTGATCGAATTATTGAGGAATTCTTTTTTCATTGAGGGGCCTCTGTGGGATATTGGCAAGGGGATCCTAAACTACTGGCAGAAGATTTACTGGAGTTGAAGCCGACTTGTTTTGCAGGTGTCCCCAAGGTGTTTGATCGCATCTATGTAGGAGCAACAAAAACCATTAAAGAGAGCCACATAACAAGGAGAATGATTTTTAGTGCTCTCTATAACTACAAACTTAAATGGTTGAAACTAGGATGTAAGACATATGAAGCATCACCTTTTGTAGATGCAATTTTTTCTAGAAAGATTAAAGCAAGATTAGGAGGTCGGATTCATCTTCTATTGTCAGGAGCAGCCCCCCTGGGTAATGCAGTGGAGGAATTTTTTAGGGTAACACTTTGTTGTCATCTCTTGCAAGGATATGGATTGACAGAAACTTGTGGATGGAGTTCTGTTTGTTTACCAGATGAATTTTCACTGTTAGGAACAGTTGGACCTGTAAGTCCAAATACAGAACTATGTCTAGAATATGTCCCAGACATGGGTTATGATGCATTGGCAGCCATTCCCCAGGGAGAGATATGCTTTCGAGGAAAAAAATTATTCACAGTGTATTACAAGAGAAATGACCTCACTAAAGAAGCTTATAAAGATGGTTGGTTCCATACAGGGGATATTGTTGAAGTGCGGCCAAATGGAACATTGATAATCATTGACAAGAAGAAGAGCATGTTTAAACTCTCGCAAGGAGAATATATCGCAGCAGAACATCTTGAGAATGTGTATGCACTATGTTCCTATGTAGAAGAAATATGGATTTATCGCAGAAGCTTTGAATCATGGCTTGTAGCTGTAGTTGTCCCAGAAACTATGGAGATTGAATCTTGGGCTTAAAAAAATGGTCTGAGGGGTGATTTCAATCAACTGTGCACGGAACCTAAACTGCTAAAAAGAACAATCTTAAAGGATTTGAGTACATCAAGGCCATTCATATTGATCCTCAACCATTCGACGTGGAAAGAAATTTACTAACACCAACTGCCAAGAAAAAGGGAGATCCACGTAATGAGCAAAGTTGCAGGAAGAACTATAAAAGGGTATTATCCCACATTATTCATGTCGGGAGAATTTTAGTTCGGTAAATACAAGAATACATATAGTAATAGATGTCGTAAAGGACAGGGCCTTTTGATGGCTGCGAGTTGCTTGTTTGGGCCCATGATTTGACAGTTGGAAAGGATGTCTGCATGTGACTAAAGTTAAAATTTTAACCAAACATGCATGTACGATGATGTGGCACCACTGAACCATATGTTGCCACATGGCGGATCTAGCAGCCCTCGCTATTTTGCCAAGCAGAAGTTGCAGGGAAGCTAATATAGCGAGTTAGTGAAAATTTGACATGTGTCACCAACACAGCGTAAGGTGGACAAATTAGCATGTGACATGTGGCGATATGGTCAAACCAAGTTTGACCCGAGTGAAACATATGGGAGAATTTTCAAAAGTTTTAAAATTTTAATTTTTAAATTTTTTCTCAAAGATCACGTCGGGTAGATTTTTTTAAATAAATTTTCACTTATCATATAGTTTGAAGCTATATAAAAGTTAAATTTTTTGCAAAACTACATGGAAGTCATGAATAGGACTGAGATTTTCAAAAGGCCATATCTAGAGCAATTTTTATCAAAAATAAGCGCTCCAATATACCATTAGAACCAGGAAGAGCTGAATTTTTTGAATCTAAAGTCAGTTCTTACACAGGTATTCACTAGTTCATGATATAAGTCAATTTGTAAAATTCGGGGCATTGGCAACAGAACAAACACATTTGATGATTGAGCATTAGAGTTTGTTAGAGGGTAGATTAGCAAACCTTTTGAAGCTTGAATATGGAGAAAAATGATCTAAAAAGGTTATATGGGCTTCTTGAAGTCACTTTGTAACTGGTTTTTCACCTTTTACCATGAACTCATCTTTAGCATCAAAAATCAGTTACGATGGTGAATCAAATATCTCAGATATTTTTGCCTTGTAGAGCCATAATGAGGAGATTTTGATTTGCAGTTGAAGAAAGAAAGTAGAGAGAGGCTTTTAGCCTTCTTGGGAAGGAATTCTGAGGGTATAGATGTCAAGTGCAGATTCAATCCAAAATTTCCTTTCTCCTATATATCTCTCATTCTTTCTCATTTAGGGGGTTCCAGTCTTTGGAGAAAAACCAGTCACTACTGAGATACCAGATTTTGGATCCAGTTTTGATATGTTCCCATACTATGATACCACATATTTCTTCAACAATTTCTTTTCTGTATGAACAACAAATTAAGTTTTATGCAAATAGTTCATGTCTGTTAGGTGATTTATGAAGTATTTTGTACATCTTTTATGTATTTGATTTCAAAGAAAGCAAATAAAGAGCAGTAATGGTTTCAAATTTAGCCTAAATCTTGTCTCCTATTTGTGGATCTGTAATCTTTTCTAGTTTATGATCAAAGACCATAGATTAGTTTGCATCTCATTTAGTGATGTATGTGATTGAAATACCTTGCTTATGGAACCAAGAGCCATGTAACCGCTTGGTGTTTATCACAGGGGTTTATTGATTTCAGGATGGGATATTCTAAGTAGGAGATTCATTTTGATGCAGATGTCAATTCACAAAGTGAAGGATAGATCAGGGATCTTGATGTAGAGATATGTCTGAGATTTCCAGGAGATGTATGGTTATAGTTCATTTAATTGCCCAATAGATAAGGCATTGATCAGAAATAGGATCACTAGATTTTATTGGTCATATTTGGGTCTTGCTGATATCAACATATTAAATCAATTGTCCCTTTTATGTTGAAAGGTATTCAAAGTATAACCCACACTTAGCTTTCTAATTTCATGAGTCATGTCCTTAGCTATTTCATGCTTATGATCTCCTAGTTAAGCATAGAAGAATTAGGGGTTTCATCTACTTTTATAGATCCTGAATATGGTTATTGCACTGGTCACATAGTCAGATCTAAAGAGGTTCACCCACCTAGGTTTTGCAGAGCCTAAAGAAGAAGAAGGGTCATGCCTTATAGTTGGCCTGGTGTCTGAATGGGCATGTTGAAAATGGGAGTTAGCTGCCCCTAGACATGTTTTGTTCTCATCAGGGTAATTGGAAATGGGTAATATTTTCAAACACCAACAGGGTAACCAAGGATTACATCAAAGCATATTTTCCTATATCCTTCTAACTAGGTAGGTCTTCTTTGTAAATCAATTTTAGGTTGATGATCAACATCTTGTCTAGTGTTACCCACAATATTACTAGTGCTAGCATCACCAATAGACTTGTTAAGATCTACTTTATGTTAAAATGAGGATGAGAAAGGAACATGTACCTCAGTAGTATTTTGATTTGCATCATTAGATCCACCATCATCTTTAGGCATTACTACAAATTGCCTTCTAGATTTCTCCAAGAATTTGATCTTATTGCTTATCTCAGCTATGGCTACTTCATTTTCTGCAATCTCTAGTCTCTTTACCAGAGCATCCTTTTCCTTCCTTTTCTTCTCCAGCTTAATGTTTGAAAGTGACATGAGATCATGGATCTGAACAATCTTTGATGGTTCATTAATCTTAACACCAATTTCCTTTTGTTTCCCCTTATCTTTAGCCTCAACAGCTTGCCCTACGTCTTTTTCTTTGTTTTTGTTAGCTTCTAGAGCACTATAGATTTTAATCTATTGTATTATAGGTCCTTCTAATTTTACTTTCTAAGCTTGCAATAGTTTTTTTTCTTGCATCCTCAGATGTTCAACTTGACCTATAATCTATGGTTGCCATGCATTAGCTGCTATTTCATTTTTCTTCTTTAAAGTAACAATTTTCCTAAGTAATGTCTATTTTTCCTCAAAGGATTTTGTAATCTTTTCCTCCCTTTCCTTTTGCAATTTTTTATTTATGGCTTCTTTCTTAGCAAGTTGCATTCTTGGGACTTCAATCTCATTAGGATCTAGGATAGTGAACTCAAAACTAGAAATTTTTTCATCATTGAAACTCTCAAGATCTAGATGTTTTGCTGCTACTTCCCTTTGAGAATAGTTAGAAAAGAAAGGGTTCATACTTTGTCAAAAAATATTATTGCTACACCTTTTGTCTAAACTAGGTCTATTATGCATCTCTACAGTTTCTTGGCATATCACTTTGGGTGTGCTAAAAAAGTCATCACCAGATAGTCTAGGATGCAACCTAGAACTTTGGCAAGATGATTCCCTTTCCACAGCAGAAAAATGAACATTCTCTTCCCTTATTTCTTTCTCTCAGGGATGGTCTTCCCTATGCATCTAAGATATTTTCACAGCCCAATTCTATCTTCCCCTAGGAGGGAGATCAATTTGTAAATTGATTCCAAGGTTTTTCCTCACATTTTCCCATGTGTTTCTTTTGTTTTCCATGATTTTCAGATAACAAATCTTCTAAATAATGACATTGGTTAAAACCTTATGATTTTCCACCCACCCTATCAGAATGGGAAAAACATTTGAATGGATCACAATTCTTTCACTAAATTCCATAGACAAAATACAAATAACCCTCGAGACCACAGAAAAGCTCTCACAATACACATCTACCGTAGACTCTAACCAAGGGAAAAACATATCTTAAATGATACACTAGTTAATGACACTTAAAACATTATTCCCTAGTAGAGTCACCATTTTGTTGGTGTTTGAAACTATTGAGCAACAAAATGGTCAATACCATAATGATAATACTCAATAATCCAAAGATTAGCCAATTCCTATAATCAATTACACAAGTAGATCATCTGGACCCAACTTCAACGAAACCAAGGATGGTTTCCTACTCTTTAGGCTCTAATAAACCAAGGTGGGTATACCTAGGGATGATTCTAATGCAAACTAATGTATTACAACTATCTTAGTTTCATTCTAATTTTCATCCTTTATCCTCATGCACATACACAGTTTAACAATTTCTTGAATGCTTTCAAGTCCATATGCATCCCATATAAGTAGATCTGGTCCTAATTCTCCTAGAATTTACAAGTGTTTATGGGAATAGTAGCTACCTATGACTTAGAAAACTAAATGTAGATGAGTGATAACGACCATTACAACCTTGAACAAAATAGTATATGAATGATTTTGAATTTATAATAGTTTTACCATGTAGAGTCAAAATTTATTCTCATTCATCTCTAATTTATAAGACTAGTACCTTAGCCATTGGGCACGAAGAATAACTTATTGGTAGGAGACCTTGTTCAATTAACTTGTAATTGAATCTATCAACTATAATCACCTATTTCCATTCTTACATGATATCATCTTCATAAACTTATGAACTCTACTGATTTATCGAAGCATTTACATAATTCATCGAATTAAAAGAAATAATATAACCAATATACACCCCATATAGAATGCATTCAATCAAACGAACATTATCCAAATGATCTCAAAACTGATAAACTCATAAAAAGGAGACAGAAAATGGTGACACAGGTTTGGTGTAAATACCCCTTTGTATTATCTTTTTTGCTAACTAATACAATAACCAATAGGAACTTAGTAAAGAACCCATAAAATCATATTGATTCTGCATTTCTATTTGTCATCAAAAAAGTACATCACTAAAATAAACTCAAAACAACTACATATGACTAGACCCAATGTACTTTCTTGAAAAAATTGAAAACATACAAAATTTCAGGACCCTCACAATGCCTTGAAAACTCATTTATATAACATGGGTTACAACAAGCAAAGGGAAATTATGATTGACAGGTTTCCTTTTACAACAATGAGTATAACAACTTTTTCCAAAATATCTAGACACCTTTTTTCAAAAAGAAATAAAGAAAGATAGTTACATATGATAGCTGGAGCATAAAATCTTCAACTTTATCTTTTTCTCTAATTGCTTCCTATTGGTATGGCCCCTATTTCTATGATTGCTTCCCAAACAATAACTTCTCTTTTGGTGGGCCACTCGCAAGTCTTGGTTGTTGCTAACTCACCAATAGATTTCTGCCATCTAGCATCAGTAATCACCTTTCCCTCTGTAGCAAACCTATTCATTTTAGTTTCAATCTTGAATAGGGTGTCAATAAGTTCATTGAAAATAAACTCATCAATATCATCTTGGAAAATGGATGCCACCTATGTCAAGTCTACAATATGATCAAAAGAACTAAACCATTCATTGAAATCCTTTACTTTGCTATTAGAATCAAGAATAGAAAGAATTAAAGAATGAAAACGGCTTGTTAATACTTTCATTTTATTTTGTATGGTTTCTTTTTTCCCTATGAAAAATTGCAATAGGTCTTTCACATTGTCCATACCCTCCTTTGCTGCAATAACTTTATCTGGGAGATCTGGCTTTTTGGCTAACAAGGGTATCAATCTGTCAAAGAACTGCATATATGGTCACCATTGTTGAAAACTTGGCTCAAGCCATCCAATTGCATCCTTGCATACCAGCTCTACAAATTGTAGATTTATGAATGCATTATAAGCATCTTGAGATATTCTTTTCAAGGTGCTTATGCTATTCCTTAACACATTCATTGTGACATTTTTCTTAGTTACATTGTCAGGTTTAGGAGCCCCTGTTTCCACATTTACTCCAAGTATTGGCACTGTTAACCCCATAGGTATTTCCTTTGTTTGGGCCTTTGCCTCTGTAGTGTGCCTTTCTTCTTCCATCTACCTGATTGCACGTTCTACCTCAGCTCCTACCCTAAGTTGCTCATTAAGGGATATTATTTCTACTTCTACACTCTAAATTTTCCCCTCCAACTCTTCTGTTTTTTTTTTTTGTGCATGGCTCATTTTGAGCTCTTCTTCATACAATTTTCTAATGTCAAGACACTCATTGTACACTATAGCTAGCTTATCCTCAATTTCATCCACCTTTACCTCATTCATGAGACCAAAGTGTTTGACCAAGCTAGAGATTTCCTTCTTAGTAGTGTTCTCCAATGTCCACACAGTCATATTGCCCTTTGCAGTTTCCTATATATCCATCATTCTGGGCTTTTTGGTGTTAGGAGCCACACTCCATACTAGTAGGGCTTTTTTGTCTATGTTAAATCCTAACCCTCTCTTTAATCCTTCACAGCTAGAGGCTTCATAACTTATCGCATTGTCTTGTTTTCTCATTTGCTCCAGAAAAAAAGCCCTCTCAATATCCCAATGTGGTATTAGAATCATACCACTCCTATTTACCAACTCCTTGGCTTCTGCAGAGGTCATTGTTTCGGTCTTAGGATCATAGGCTAATTGTTTTTCAACTAACTCCTTGTTCTTCTCTAGATCCTCTCCAGGAATGAGACTCAATGTGAGCTCATTTTGTTTTATTTTGTAAAGAAATTTATTTAACTCTGATGATTTAATGAAATCATCATCTTCCATGAACTTTTCAGATTGAATAAGCCTATCATCCAATCGTGATGCTACAATCTGGAGATCAGTAGAGGCTTTCCCTACTTCTATAGCCATTTTATGTAAATAATTTTTCCTAATATTAGAAAAATATTCACTATTTCTTGGCATCACCTATAAGGCTGTGCTTACTACCCTCTCCAAGATATGCATTGTCTTCCACCTTTTAATCCCTTCGGGCACCCAAGCTGAAGTTGATGGTTGCTCCTCTTCCAACTCAATTTCCAACTGTACATCTGGCTCAAGGGATTCTTTGTTTATATTGGCTTCCTCTCCCTTTAGCTCATGTGGCACTTGTGACATGATATAATCAAAATTATCCACCATTTTTCTCAGGTTACCAGGATATGGAACCTCTATATAAAAACCCTTAAAGCCAAGGTTGGTCCTTTTCAAGGCCTCCTCTACTTTCCTTACCACTTCATATTTCCTTAATAGCTCATCAGCCTCCCCTATTACTACTATGTTGGAAATTAAGTCCTCTACAAGGATTGGCTTTCTTGCAGGTAGGATGTATCCCCTAATGGCCTTGACTTTGTTGGTGATGTAATTGCTAGGGTCATACATCCTATAGGGGCTAATAGAAAATTTTTACTAGCCTAGGTACTCACTCAACTCCTTGTATGCATTCTTTCCTGTCTCAAAGTCTCCTACTTTAAAGGTTCTATGAACAAAAGTAATCTTGTGCAGAGAAGAAGGGATCATTTTTTTATTCATCAATAAAAATTGCCAAAATAATTCAATAATGGCCAATCTAGGGGGCAAATACTCACATAGAAGGTGAGGAGGATGTGGGCATAAATAGACTCTCATCAGTGTGCATTCTTTGAATAAAAAGATGCTTCCCCAGTTATGATCTAATTTGGTTTTCTCATCTAAAAATGAGGGCCTAAGAAAAGTCTTTAAAACCTTTGGTACCCTAAAGAAAGTATGGTGTAATTGCCTCATGATAACATAACTGAATAAAATGAAAAACACAAGTCCATTTGAATAATGAAAGTTTTTATCCCAAATTTGAGTCCATAGTTGCACAGGTAACTCACCAAATCCATTAGAGGTTTGATCAATGAAATTTGGGCTGATGTAACCAATGTTGTCATAAAAAATAATATGCATCAGCAATGAGTTATGGTAACATGTGAAATTCTTCATTTCTCTCTTCTTTGCACTGACAAGATGATTGTGCATGCAATCCTTGATAAATGATACATAGTAATACTCCTTATGGTAGAAGGGGTGATGTATATCACATGCCATCAAGAATAGGGAGCCACAAACATAATCCTCTACACCATCACTCCCTAGAACTTTGTGTAACCCATATACTATGTTCTTGAAATAATTTTTGAATCTACTTAAGGGCAAAAAATCCCCCACTTTCTTTTGGAATCATGCTTGCCTTTTTCACATTATAAGGGATGTGGAGCAACATGACATTGTTTAAAAAGTAGGTCTTATTACTCCCAAATTTCCTCTACAAGTCTTCAAGATCAATAGGCACATCCATCTACCCTTTCAATCCAAAAGCTTCTATAAAAGAAGCTCTATCTAGTGTGCACAAAAAACTCCCATTGTGCCTTTAAAATGTCCTGGTAACTAGATTGTAGGAATTTATCAATGCTTTCAATAGGTCTAGATCAACAAATTCTTTTGGAAATGTCAACTTGGCCATGTTTTTGTTCCATGGGTTATAGACTAGCACCTTTTCTATTCTGTTCTGGTAAAAATATAAAAACAAGTTGAAACCATCAATTCTAGGGCACTGTACATCCCTAACCAAGAAATAAGGGTCTTCGAAGATGTAGTCATTACCTGAGATAGCATTCGATGACCCTGGAAGAAGTTTCAACCAATCTTCAGCATGCTTATTGGGCTTCCTAACCCTTGATTTCTTCTCAGTCTTAGTAGTACTCTTCTTTGTTTTACCTTCTATTGTGAATTCTACCACATCATTTCCTTCATCTTCATCCTCAACATCTTCTTCAGGAACCTCTTCAACTTCCTTGTCAGCCATCTTTTCTACAGATTATACTTTTGAAATTTTTGCATAGCAACATAGAAATCATGGGGCTATGGATGCTTGGATAAAATTTTTAGAGCAAGAACACAATTTCTTCAAAGTGTCAATATTCTGGACGTTCAATCAAATATTTATGTTTTAATGATTCAATCCACCAGCATTTTAATTAATTCTATGTGCATGAGCATTTAATACCACCTTCATAAGCTGATAGTAAGGATATCAACTGTGAAATTTGATCCTAATGTCCTTTTCAATATTTTATTTTACTTAGCTATGGTGATTTTTTCCTTTTTTGAATTGGTATGCCACTTCAACAACTTTCTTTTCAAATTCTAGTCTTCCATTCTTATGCTAAGTCAAGATCTCCAATCTTTGTAACCCTTGAGACACCCCTGTCTAGGCTTTATGCTCCTTTGGTGAGGCTTTAGAACATCCCAAGCATAGAAATGTTAGGGCTTTTTAATCACTGCATTGAAATTTCCTTTATGCCTTTACATAACCCTTTACACCATAGAATATCAAGCCTTCACAATTGACATCCTTGCTCTTATGCATCAAACATTCCTCGTGTGAGTGTAAAACTCTTACTGCTACCTTCTCTTTACCCTTTACACTCATACGCACATGTATCAGTGAAAAGCTTTAAAAATTCCTTTACATTGCTTTGCTAACTTTTATATCTAGGACATTGTAACTCTTTAAACACCCATCTTCTGGTCATATGCTTAAGGCTTTACTCATGGCACCATAATGCCTCTTATCTTTTGTTTATTCCTCCTTTACATTTTCACGAGATTCCTTATCCTCCTAACACTAGAAAGCTTCTATAGATGGCATCCTACTCTTACATTTTTCCTTTCTCATATAAGCATAAAGCCTTGTATTCATTCCTTCACTTTACCTTTTACACTTATATGCTTAAAACTAACTCGTAACCATGGAGAAAGGATGAAATAGCTCTTCATTCATACACTTATCTCTTAAGTGTAAAGGCATAATGATAAATTTCACCTTTCACTAATCAATGACCCAAATTGTAGCATAAAGAAATAGAAAATAACATCACCATTGATTTTTAGCACATGCAAAATTGAGAACCTAAGTAGAAAGCTTGAAAAATTCATTTATATTGCTTTGCTAACTTTGATACCTGGGACATTGTAACTCTTTAAACACCCATCTTCTGGTCATATTCTTAAGGCTTTACTCATGGCACCATAATGCCTCTTTTCTTTTCTTTATTTTTCCTTTAGGTTTGCACGAGATTCCTTATCCTCGTAACACTAGAAAGCTTCTACAAATGGCATCCTGCTCTTACAGTTTTCCTTTCTCATATAAGCATAAAGCCTTGTATTCATTCCTTCACTTTACCTTTTATACTTATATGCTTAAAACTAACTCGTAACCATGGAGAAAGAATGAAATAGCTCTTCGTTCATGCACTTATCTCTTAAGTGTAAAGGTGTAATGATAAATTTCACCTTTCACTGACCAACGACCCAAATTGTAGCATAAACAAATATAAAATAGCATCACCATTGATTTTTAGCACATGCAAAATTGAGAACGTAAGTTTTTTTCCACACGGGTCAGGCCCATCTAATGTTTTCGATGTGTCACCATTTGATTCGCTTACACAGGGCCCATCTGACAACTCAATAGGTCCCACTTTGAAATGATCACTGTTATAATCTAGCTTTATGGTTGTCCATGAGCCCAAAGAACATATGCACATAAACTCAACTACATATCACCTTCGCTCTTAGGAATTCACATTACCCATAGAATCATAAAACATTTTGTGCATTCTTACAAACCATTCCTTTATGCCATGCTAGGGTATTGCACTCTTATGCCAATCATTAGAACATAGATGTGTAGATCTCAACTCAACACCTTTTTGCCCCTTCGCTCAATTGCTTACTTGTATTCTCGTAAAGTGGCACAACACATACCCTTCAAAACCTTTTATGATCACATGCTTAACACTATATCCTATGACTGAGAAAAACCTCTTCAAACCTCTTCTGCTCACCCATTCAACTGTTCACCATAAAGCTGTAAAACCACTTTCAAAGCATAAAAAGCCTTTACATTTCTTCACTCAAAGACCAAATGTATGATCAAGGAGACTCTAAATGAACTATTCTGCTATTACGAAAGACAAAAGTGTATGCCCATAAAACCAAACTTATTTACGCTTTCACACTGCACTCTAAAATACAACCACGAAAACATGAGGAAAAAGGTATTTCACTCTTATGTGAAACCCTACACCGTAAGATCATAAAGAGAAAAATTTTAAGCACTTTACAAATCTTTTCAAAAATTTGAAAGGAGACCTAGGATTTTTCACGCTTAGGGTATTTTAATGGCTATGTTGAGAGACAAACCTTGAGAATTTAATAGATTTCAACACCACATGAATCAGGGCACGATTAGGGTAACCTAAAAAGTATAAAAATTATGAGGAATGAAACCCTAATCTGCAAAGTACAATGACCTAACTAATTTTTTACCAAAATTTTAGACCTTTTTCTATACTATGAAAAATTAGACCAACAGTTAGTCTCATATTTTCTACCTTTGAATTTTTTTCATTTCAGTTGTTCTTCTTCTCAGGACACCTTGCTGCAATATGACCAACTTCATTACAATTAAAACATATGGTGGGTAACTTACCTTTGTATTTTCCTTTTCCTTTATTAAATTTCCTAGCCAACATTGCTTGTAGTTCTTCTAGATATTCATCATCTATGTCACTATCACTAGCAACATGCTTGACCTTTTCTTTTCTTTAGATTATTTGATTGTCATCTTATCTTTGAAAGAAAAATTAGTATTCTCAGATTTAAAATTATCAAAATTTGAAAGTTCAAAAGTAGTGAGTCTACCAACCAGTCCTTCAAGGGTTAGATCACTACAAGAACTACACCTCAATTCTTGTATGAAAGACTCTAATAGAATAGATAGGCAATAGGGTTCTCAACTCTTTTCTAATTATAGTCTCATCTTCAATAACTCCATTTATTCCTTTGATTACATTTTACAACATCTTTGATTCTTGCACAATACTAGACTATAATCTGACCTTCTTGCATTCTCATTTCATCAAAATTTCCTCTTAGATTTTCTACTTTGGCTCTCAGCACATTCTTGTCTCCTCTGTAGATCTTTTGTAGGGCATCCCACATTGCTTTAGAAGTGGTACATGTTTTAATGTCTACAAAATCTAAATAGCTTAGCACAGATGCAATCTTCAACATTGCCTAATTGTGTTCTTTCTTCTATTTTTTTTGTTCAATAGTCGGGGCTCTTGTTACTACAACATATTTAGTGGTGACAGTTGCCTATGCATAATCTCCAAGTCCTCCTAGATAAAACTTCATCAAACTTTTCCATGAAGGAAAGTTTTCCTTGTTTAACTTGGGCACCTCCTTTCTATACATATTTATCTTTAGCTTTAAGTAACTTCAAACTTTTTCCTTCACAAGCACCAAATGCTCTAATACCAATTGTTGGAATGCTTTAGAACAATTGAGAGGAGGTTGAATTAGTTATCCAAGGTACAAATGTACAAATAAAACTTTTGAGTACTTAACAAATACTTGTGCATGCATTGATCAAACCATAGTATATTACTGTCCTAGGTCAAATAAACTTTACAAAAATGTAAACATGAAATACAAAAAAAATCATTCATGCAATTTGACACAAGGATTTTATGTGGAAACCCAATTAGGAAAAAACCACCAATAACATGATAAAAAAATTTATTCTTTTGAAGTGAGCTCTATGAGGAACCAACCCTATTCAAGGTTATAATGCACACTATTAAATGTGATCTTGATTAAAAGATTTCAATAACCCTATTAGGATTAAACCTTGTTAGAGGACTTTAGAACATAAGATTAGAATGTTACCCTATTAAAGGATTTACTCATGACTATTAAGTCAACCTTAATCCAAAAGTTTTATTCAGACTAATATAGTTGTGAGAAAGTAATAGTGGGACTTTATCTAATTTAAAAAAAAATCACTTGCAAATTACATATCACTTATTTAGTCCTACATTCTTCTTGGCATTCAATCACCTTCATCTCTAACAACTTGTCCACACTTCAAGCCTTCACCTCCTTAAGACTTCTTTCTTAGTATACCAATTGCATATTCATCCCTTCGGCCACCAAATAAAGCAACACCTCAAGACTCCTTGTCTCTCTCTAGTTCATACAATGATGCTTTTCTTCTGGCATGTTATCTCCTTATATAGAGAATTTAGATCTTTTTTCTCTTAACCACAATTGTCCATCATAGGATTAGGTCAAATTCATTGAATCTACCCTCTTTTTTATTTTGTTCCGTCTAGAAACTTTCTTTTTAATCCTCTTCAAATTCATCTTAAAATGGTTTATCTTGAATTCTATGCCACCAACTCATCATAATTATCTTCCACATGCTTCACACAATTCAAGAAATCAAATTTGTCAATTCATATTCATCTAATCTTTGATCAAACTCATTTTACTAGCACTTGGCAATAACATGTTGTTTTCTCGGTAGTCACCATCTTTTGGTGCTCAATTTACACTAGGTTACTTGACATAAACTTAGTCTTTCCTAGTACTTAACACACACTAAACTTTCTTCACTCAGCACCTACTATATTTCTCTTTTCTCGACTTCAACTCACATTCTACTCAGCTTGCACTGAGTTTCTCAACTTTGACTATTTTCTTGATCAAGCTTGGTAGACACATTTCTTTACTTAGTCTTCTTCTAGTCTTTTCTCAAGTATCCTTTCATTATAGCCTTAAGTAGATAAACAATACACTATGTCATCAAAGCCTCACTTGGTCTTAGTGATCCCTTTATACACCATATAACTCAACCTTTCTCTAGGTACTCATGTTATCCTTTGTTTTCAAATACTCTTTATCAATTAATCAAATGGTAGAATTTAAACCAAATTAGCAATTATCTCACCAGAAAGTAGCAAGTTTGACATCAATGAAAAAATAATGATTGTTCCATGATATCAATCTTCCTCATTTCTATACTTCAATAATCTTCTTCAATAAATGGTGCAACTAACATAGGGTCTATTTTGTCTACAGTTTTCACTAGGATCATCCCCACTTCTCCCTTAGAAAGAGAAATCACCCTAGGCTTATTTCTTTTGAATTTGACCTAGGTAGAAAGGGTTTATGTCTTGGGATCATATCCTATCCCTTTAAATTTATCAAGTGATTCAAACTCTAACACAAAGATTGAGTCCTCTTTCTTAATAAATTGATCTAGTAAAAAAAATCTTTTAACATTAAACTAAGAAGTATCAAGATGTCTTTCTTTTTAACCATTTTCCTTTCCTCTTCCTTAGGATATATGAAATATCAACCAAATGCAATTTATCCATCATTTTTGAACAATTGAGGCATGTTGAGACTAATCAACACCTTCAAATGTTTTTCTTTTTCTCTCCTCAAAGTCCCTCATCTTATATTTTATACAAAAGTCCTTGAACTCGTATATTTGAATAAAATTATCTAGTTTAATTAACCTAAGTTAAATGGCCTTCCTCTCATCCTCAATATCAGTTGGGTCACCATTCTCCATAGTCTAAGAACAGAAGCCATTCATTTCTTTAGAAAACTTGGGGGTGGCTCTAATGTTTCAATATTCTTATTTTCCTTCATGCATTTGAGAATTCTAATAATATATGCTAAACCTTAATCATCTATATATTCATAAGACACTAAAGGGGTACCAATCTCTTCTTTCTAGTAAGATATGGGACCAGAAGGGATAGAACTTAAGCCTGCTAAGTTTAACTTTCTCTTTTTGTCTTGAGGGGGTGGAGGAGGTACCTATTCAACCTTCTTTCCCTTTTCTTGCTTAACATACTCTTGATACATTTTTCAATCCTATCAGTTTCAATGTCTTCCTAAGAATAAAAATGAGGCAAATCCTTAATCTCTTAACCTTTTTAATTAGTTAGGACATTCCACTTTTCTAGCCTCTAGTATGCCTCTTATAAATCATCATAGTTTTTGATAATGTCATCTTCAATGTTGTGTTGATGTACATACCTAGCCTTTATGGTCTTGGTGTTTCCCTTTGGATCATAATCTCTACCTTTATCAATGACCAACCAAAACATATTCATGATGGAATCCTAAACCTCCTAGATCATATTATACCTAACTATATATCCATAAAATTTTATAAAATGAGGCATCATATTTCCTTTTCTTCTTGGTTGAGAAATTTATTTCTCAATCCATAGTAACTTACATATGAACTCCAAGAAACCTAATCTATAGAAAAATAATGGGAGCCTATGAGGTGGATTCTTGCACCCATATAACCTTATCAATGAGTACTTTGGGTTGAGAATCCAATAACCCTAGTTAAACTCATAACCTTTATCAGCTAAATGCTCTTTGGGTCTTAGTATATCCTTGATTGACTATTTTAATCCACTGATAGTTCCCCCAAGAATCCTTACTATCCATTGCACAAATACATCCCTAAATACTATGAAATCACCATCGCTTGCATGTGTATAATATGGTGGACAACAGAGTTGGATGGGCTTCTTGCTACCTTTTTCATCAATTTTAGCTAACTTCATACAATTCTTGAACTGAATGATGTTCTAATGGATAATTAAATAGTAGAGTAGAGAATAATTCTTGAAAGATTTGGTAGTCTTCCATCTGACCAATTGATTATTAAGGTTTTTCTCAATCTCACTAGAAAATTCAAACTCTAAATAGGTATGAGTGTTTTGAATCTTCATATACATGTACATGTAATCAAGTGGAGCCTTTTGTTTCTCATCTTCTCCAAACAATTGTAACCAAGCATAAAAAGTGTACTTGAAAAAATCCATAAAAGATTCAATAGAATGAGGACCCATATGACTAACTTACATTATTTTGTTATTATGGCCCCTATACATAAAATGTAAAATTCACCCATATTTGCCAAAATTAATTTTTTTCTTATATTATTTCTTAAAATTTTCCTATCAATTTTTTAAGGGCTTGGTTTATCACTCCAAAAAAATCTTCAATACAAGATTTTTTATGACTAGTAGCAGCATACCATCCATTTTCTTCACAATACTAGTGGTTGGCTCATAATGATTATCTATAATATCTATAAGCTTTGTGTCAATAAACACATTTGGGACTACAATTTTTCCTAGGTCTAGTTTCCATGGGTTGTTCCTAGGATCCTTTCTATTAGGATTAACCTCAAGTAAAAATAACAATTACATACAAATATAAACAATATCAGAAAAATAATAAATCACACAAAAGAGAACACAAGACACCAAGATTTAACATGGTTCACCCAAACCTTAGGCTATGTCTGCCAAATAGCAAGTCTAATATTATTACAATTCATAATCCCTTACAACTCAATACTATCGCAAGAAGCAATTTTTGTATCACACCTTATTGAAACAATCCCTAACCCTAAGCCCTTTTATACAAGTATTTTTCTGCTTTAGGGTTAAAATTAGTTATAACATGTCAGCCATAAATTAGAGAATAATAGCCAATTAAATTTTTTGGGTGATGCTCCAAACCCCAAATAATTTATGAAGTATGTACAATACTTCCTTGATCAGTCACCACAAACTAACAATCTCCCACTTGGGGATTGATCAAACTCCACACTAGACAATAATCTCCCACTTGGAGACTGATCCTATAGCTATGCTACTACTCCATGAGGCTCCCACTATATCAAAGCACCTTGGACCATGTTGTTCTTTCATTTTGTTCAGTCTACAAGACCAACTAAAACTAAAGAATAATTTAGCCTCTCCTTTGTCACTACCTTTGTAAGCATATCTGCTAGATTGTCATCTATATGTATCTTGTCTAGCTTTAACTTTCCATCATCCAAAACTGACCGAATGAAATGGTAACACAACTAAATGTATTTTTTCTTTGAATGCAGAGTAGAATTCATCACAAGATGAATGGCACTCTGGCTATCTGTAAAAAAATAATTATCCTTCTATGGATGTCCCAATTCTTTTAAGAATAACTTAATCCCCATATCATTTTCTTGGCTGCCTTTGTAACAACAACATACTCTACCTCTATAGTGGATAAAGCATTCACTTTTTGTAACCTAGAACCCTAGCTCATAGCTGCCCCACCAATAGTAAATACATAACCTATAGTACTCTACCTAGTATCAGTATCCCCTACCAAATTTGAGTCAACCTATCCCTATAAATTAGTATTACAGCCCCCAAAGTGTAAACACTTATTGGATGTTCCTCTCAAATATCTGAGAATCCATTTTACACCATTCCAATGGTCAATTCCTTGATGACTCATATACATACTAACAACTCCCACTGCATGTGAAATATATGGCCTTGTACATACAATAGCGTACATCAAGCTTCCTAGAGTTGAAGCACAAGGTACCTTAGATATCTTATCCTCCTCTTCTTGTGTCGTGCGACACATCTCCTTAGTCAACTTTAAATGACCAGGTAAAGGTGTACTGATAGTTGTAGAATTATTCAAAGAGAAACGTTGCAATACCTTCATAATATAATCAATCTAAGATAATGTCAAATTCCTATTCTTCCTATCTCTACAAATCTTTATCCCAAGGATTTGTTTTGTTTCCCCCAAAGCCTTCATAACAAATGCATGTGCCAACTGGCATTTCAACCCCTTAATGTGATCCATGTTAGACCAAGCTACAAGCATATCATCAACATATAAACATAAAATAATGTAGCTATCATCATCCAACCTCTTAAAATAAACACAATGATCAGAATGACACCTATTGTATCCATGCTCATGCATAAGATTGTCAAATTTCAAATACCTTTGCAATGTGCTTGCTTCAAGCCATATAGAATTTTCTTCAATCTACACAATAATTTTTCCTTACCCTTGACCTCAAATCCCTCTGGTTGTGCCATATATATCTCTTCATCCAAATCACCATGAAGGAAGGTTGTTTTAACATCAATCTACTCCAAATGCAAATCTTTAGTAGCCACAATACTTAAAATAGTATGGATAGAAATAATTTTTAAAATGGGAGAGAATATCTTATCAAAATCAATGCTTTTTTTTTTTGTGCAAATCCTTTTACAACTAACATGGCTTTAAATATTTTCTTACCTCCATCCTCGTATTTCAACCTATAAACCAATTTATTCTGTAGAGCATGTTTACTTGTAGGCACCTTGCATAAATCCTAAGTCTTATTTTTTAGCAAGGAGTCCATTTCATCTACCATTGAAGACTCCCACTCAATCTTAGTATCTACCTGCATAGCTTCATCATAACATTTTGGTTCACCAACATCAGTAAGTAAAATAGAATACAAAGAAGGAGAAAATCTTTTTGGAGGTCTACTAAGCCTTGTTGAACATATAACATTCACTTGTTTGTGTGGTATTTTTTGTTTCATTTGTTGCACATCATGAGGAATTGTTGGAACATCATCTTTTGGAGTATCATCTAGCACTACATAATCATCCTCTTTCTTCTCGTGTTGCTGTAATAGATATTTATACATCACTTTCTCATTGAATATGACATCCCTGCTTCTTACAATTTTACAATTTTCAAAATCCATAAGCCTATATCCAAATTCATCAATTCCATATTCAAAAAATAAACATTTCTTTGACTTAGCTTCTAGCTTGGTTCTATTTTCAGAATCTATATAAGAAAAAGCTTCACAACCGAAGGTTTTGAGAAAAGAATAACTCATCTTCTTACCAATCCATGCTTCCTCTAGAATACCATAGAACAAAGGAGTAGAGGGACCTCTATTAATCAAATATAGCAGTATTAGTAGCATCCACCCATATGTTTAAGGACAACCCAACATGTAACCTCATGCTCCTTGCACACTCCATTATTGTCCTATTCATGTGTTCAACCACTCTATTTTCCTATGGAGTCCTTGGAATAGTTTAATTTCTATGAATACCATTAGTGGAGCAATAATCTTCAAATTCATAACTGCAATACTCACCACCATTATCAAATTTGAGGCATTTTAATTTCTTTCCAGTTTCATTTTCAACCAAGCATTTCCATTTCTTAAAGTTTGAAATACATCATATTTATGTCTAAGGAAATAAATCCATACTTTTCCAGTTGCATCATCAATAAATATAACATAATAATGAGAAACTAAGCTTCTCCCCATACATCTGTATCCACAAGATCTAATATCTCTCTTTTATTTTCCTTCCCAATCTTCACAAAACTCACTCTCTCTTTTTTTCCATACACACAACTTTCATAGAAATCCATATTAACACATTTTAGACCTGGTAAAACTTTCTTTGAATGAAGTAATTTCATACCTTTCTCGCTCATGTGCCCAAGTCTATTGTGCCACAACACTATATCAAAACCTATAGTAGCTAATTGTTCTCCCTGCTCAATTGTAGCAACTATTCCTAAACATTTATTTTTCTCTTAAACAATCAAAGTAGAAGGAACAATATGACCTGTACACAGATATAACGTGCCTTCTTTCACACTTTTTGCTACTACAAGGAAACCTTTTGAAACCTTTCAATTTTTATCACTAAAAGTAACAACACAACACTCATCACCAAGTTACTCTACTAATATTAAATTCTTACTCATCCTTGGAACATGTCTTACCTCATGTAGTAGCCAATGATTCTCATTCTACAACTTAATCTTAACTTTTCTCTTTCTAACAATTTGATAGATTTCATTATCCCCCAAATAAAAAAGTCCAAAATCTCCTTGGACATAATCAATGAAATAACCTCTATGTGGTGTAACATGAAATGAAGTCCTAGAATCTAAAACTCATGAATCATCAATAATTTCTAAAGACAGAAGCAAACCATCCTCTTTAGATTTGTTACTTACCACATTTGCCTACTTGTTCCCTTCTAGTTTATGTCCTTCATTTTTCTTTCTAGTCCAAAAAATTTCTTCTTATGCCCTAGTTTTGCATAGTACCAATATTAATTTGGTCATCTTGATTGAGACCTCTTTCCCTTTGACTTTCCTCTTGGTTTCTTACAATTTCTAAAATTATTTCCTCTCCCAGTCATCCTACCTCTACTTTGTGTGTTCAAAGAACTTCCTAATGTAAATCCACCTAAGGTTTTCCTATGAGTTTTCTCACTCAAAATAACATTGATCACATCATCATATTGTAGGGTATTAGATCCAAAGATAAAATTACTCATAGCCATTACTAAGCCATTCCAATTTTTAGGCAAAGAACACAAAATCAAAGAGAGCCCTAATTTCTTCATCAAAATTAATACCCATAGAAGATAACTAACTAGTAATAGTATTATACTCTTTTAAATGATTTTTAATAGATCCACCTTCTAACATTTTTATATTAAATAAATGCTTCATAAGAAATACCTTATTTGAAGTGGAGGGCTTTTCATACAATGTCACTAGGGTTCTCATCAACTCTTTCATCATCTTCACTTTTGTAATGTTAAATGTCACTGATGGTACCAAGAATAATCAAATACTTCTACCTTTTTGTATAAAATATCCCATTCATCACCTATCATAGTTCCCTAATTCTTGGTTTTTCTTTCCAATGACTTCTAAATTCTTCTGATAAAGATAAAATTCCATTTGCATTTTTCATAACTAAAAGTTCTACCCATTAAACTTGTCAACCTTCAGCTTACCCTCATATGCCATCACTCCCACTCAATCATAAGACTTTTCTATATAGGATAACTAAAAAACAATCTCGCTTTGATACCACTTATTAGGATTAACCTTAGACGGAGATAACAATTACATGCAAATATAAACAATATTAGGAAAATAATAAATCACAAAGAAGAGAGCACAAGACACCAAGATTTAACATGGTTCACCCAAACTCTAGGCTACATCCACCAAATAGCAAGTCCAATATTATTATGATCTTGTGATTACAACCTGATTATAATCTGTAATCCCTTACAGCTCAATATTGCCACAAGAAGCAATTTTTGCATCAAACCTTATTGAAATAGTCCCTAACCCTAAGCCTTTTTATACACGTAATTTTATCTCTTTAGGGCTAAAATTAGTTATAACATGTTGGCCATAAATTACCAAATAATTAGCCATTAATTGGTGAATAATAGCCACAAAAAAATTAGGTCTATGCCTTGAACTCCAAAAAAATTATGATGTAAAGTACTTTCCTAATCAGTCACCACAAACTAACATTTTCTATCTCTTTTTTCATAAAAATACCAAGACAAAGATCTACCAAACAATTGTGTAAGAATTTGGTATAGCTCTGATACCCTATAATAATTTTCCTAAGGCAATAATTCAATGCCAAGATCAAGAAGCTCAGTAGATAGCACAAGAGAGAAAGATGATGATCAAATGAGAATGGATATCAGATGATTGGATATCAAATAATTGGATCAATACAACATAAAAGTGCCTTCTATATAAAGGCAATTGATATGACTAGGAGTTAGTAAAGAGATAAGCATAAAAATTAAGCACATGTCCACCAAGAGTGGATTATCCTCCATTGTGCATGAATTTATGTCCAACAATGAGAGGATAAGAATGCAAAGGTGTATCTCATAAAGAGATTTAGTAGACAACACATGCTCAATTGGAGTGCAAACTATTGTGTTGTCTACATGACAACTCATATGAATATGCAAACTCCTAAGTGTATACATGACAACTAATATGAATATGTATTATCCTAAGTAAACATAAGTAAAGTGTAAATAGTAAATACTTATCTTAAATGCAACTTAGGGGAATACACTTAAGCTCACAAAAGCTAGATTGGTCCCAGCTACTAGGCCATGTTAGGTACCCATGTACAATATGCAAGTGCAAATGATATGTAATGCAATCTCTCATAAAGTGGAGAGAGAGGGAAAGCCTCATGGAAAAAACCCTCCCCCAAAAAGAGAGAAGAAAAATAAAGTAAGATGCATTTATGGATGGATTAATCAAGACCACCCTCTTATGACATACATCATGCATATACAATAAAGAATTCCTCGATAAGAAGGAAATAATGAGAAACAAAATCTCTTCCATAGTGAAAGATGAGTGCTTAAAGACAAAAGAGAATACAATGCCTACAGATAAAATTTCTCCCTTTAGAAAGAAGATACACCAAATTCGAGTGCAAGAGAGCTTCCCATTGTGGATAGGAAGATGGAACGGGAATCCATATGAAATATGTTGTCTCTGAAGTCTAAAGTTATGTCACCATGTCCTTGATTACTAAAGATGTTAGGAACTAATCAAGATCAAGTCCAATAGAAGAAGGTAAAAAATAAGGAACCAATGAAAACTACTCCATATAGGAATGTGGTTCAAACTCCAAAGACCAATATGCCTCCTCTAAAGAAGAAGTAGGAAGAGAAACAAAGAAGCCACCCCTCAATGTAGAATTTGCACCCATGAAATATGCTCTTAGATCAATGTAGAAGTTGCACCATGAAAACTGAATGATATTTCTCCCTTGAGAAAGAAATGATGGCATGGGTGTACAAAAGAATCCTCCCCAATCAATAGGAAGAACTTTCATAATGTAATTTATCTTAAGAAACTACATAGGAATCTGCAACACATGAGTATGATCAACCATACAATCTGACATCTCAAGTGAAGTTTAAGATTCATGTAAAACAATGTCCAAAGACTCAAACATATTCTCATAAGTGAAAGGGACCTCCTACAAATGTTGTAAGAAAGTGTCCACAATCATGTCAAACTTGGAAGAAAGATCAAGTGGAGAATCATGAGGGTTAGACTATTCCCTCGTAACAATTGAAGAAGGATCATCTTTAAGAAAGAGAAGATGTGTATCATCAATAGTGTCTCCCACATCCCCAATGTAGGACTCTACAAACAAACCTACAATGTCTGTCAAGAAGTCATCCCAAGGAACTGAGTCTAAAAGACAATGAATATCTTGCTACATTGAATCATGTGAATCCATGACTATATGAATATAAGAATCATCAAGAGCAACACTAGATACAATATCAATAGGAGAATTAGTAGACAACATGTGCTCAATTCGAGTGCAAACTACTATGTTGTCTACATGACAACTCATATGAATATGCAAACTCTTAGGTGTCTACATGACAACTAATATGAATATGCATTATCTTAAGTAAACTTGAGTAAATTAGAAATAGTAAATACTTATTTACACCAAAAAATTGAATATTAGCATTTCTATAGTCCTTAAATTCATCAGAAGAAATAGCCATTTGACCACCAGAAGAGGAACCATGAAATATTTCTAACATCTTATGAATTAATTTCTTAGCGGGCTCTTCCTATAATTATTTAGCACTAGTGTCCTTTTTAACATGCATTTTGTTTTGAAAATTATAACCAAGATAAGAGAAGTTTAAACTTAATGTTTTTCTGCAATTTAGTGAGGACTCCTTCAAACTTGTACCGCCAACTTCTATTTCAAATCCACTTGAAAACTCAATATAAAAAGGACTCATTTTTGCTAAAGCAATTAATTCATTGCATTACTCATTTATGATTTATAAGTTTTGGAACATATATCCACCTCAAAAATTATCCAATTTGTCATATCTTCTAGGTACTAGACTTGTACTTTAAGTTATTTAATTAATGATTTGTCCCTTTAAAACTCCATGAATTATTTTTTGCATGTTCACACATCTAGCTTGCAATCATCTCTAAAGTTCCAATTTTTAGGATCTCACAAGGCTTCTTTAAATATTCTTCTAAAATTGTGATTTCCTAGCCATTAACACAATAGGGATAAATTTTTCTCTTGTGGTCCTTCAAGAAGTTACTATCCATAATAGTGAAGTCATTTCTATTTTCCTAGCCCTACATCCATTCTTCTTGTAAGTGTCAATTTTTTCTATTTTGTAGGTTCTTTTATTTCATTTTTCCAAAATGGAAAAATTGTATCAAGATCACTATTTATTGAGAAAATACTTTGTTGGAAGCTACAATTAGAACTATTTTTATTTTTTCATTGATGTCAAACATTACTTGTGAGATATTTACTAATAGTGTAGAGTGACATATCTATTAATTGATGAAGAGGATTTGAAAAGAGAGAAAACTAGATGAACTAGTGATGTTGAGTGATGAGGAGTATGTATGATGGAATTACAATGGGCACTTGATTGGTTAGCCTTTGACAAGATAGTGACTTGTTTAATCATTATATGAATTGAGGAAGGGAGTTGAGCTCATGTTTAGAAGAGAAGAAGATAAATTGAGTAAAATAGTAAGCTTGATCGAGTGATAGTTTTATAAGGCTATTGAACAGAAGATTAAGGAACTTAAAGGTTAGCTGAGTAAATAGTATTGGCCAAATGATAGTTATGACAGAGCATGGTAAAGACCAAAAAAGCTAGTGAAAGTTGAGTGTTGGAGAGAATAGTAACAACTGATAAATCTAGCGATGATCAGGTAGAAAAATAAGTGATGATCGAGCGTCAACAAAATAACAATCTATGAATGCATCAAGTTTTGAGGCCAACATGGTTGAAATTTTGAGATGGTCAAAATGTGTGAAAGATAAGAATTCATGAGCTAGCATATTAATGCAAGAATTGAGTTTGTTATGTAGTCAAATGCAAAAATTTGGTGAGAAATTTCTAAAAGTTTCAAGAAAGAAGAGGAAGAACAAAATGGTGATCAGATTTATTGAATCTAATCAAACCTTAAGATCTATGGTGAGTTTTAAACATCAAAAGATCAAAGATCCCCATTTAAGGAGGCATAAGATATATTTTCTAAGATTGGTTCATAGTTGATTGGCAATTTTTATGAAGAACCTATAAAGAACATGTTGGAAACTACAATTAGAATAATTGTTATGTTGTCATTGATGTCAAGCCTACTGGTAAGACATTGTCTAACCTACTAGAAAGACATTTACACTATAGAATGAAATATCTATTGATTGATTAAGAGGATTTGAAAAGAAGAGATTGCAAGGTAAGCTAGTGATGTTGTTGAGAATAGAGAAATTAAGTATTATGGAATTACAATGAGCATTTCAAAAAGATGTTGCTTGATAATTACATGAAGGGAGAAGATAAATAAAATTGATGTATAAGTCAAATGACAAGAGCTAAGTTAAACTCTAAGAATGATTGAGTATCAATGTTGGTTGGGAAATAAAGGACTTGGAATAGAAGATTAAGGAAAGTAAGAAGAATTTGAACAAATAGTATGCGTAGAGAGATAGTTATTGTCAAGCAACTTGATGAAGGAAGGTTAGTAGTGACCAAGCATGGTAATGGTTGAGTGAGCCAATAGATGCCAATCAGAAAACTAAAATAGTGTATACTAAGAAACACAATAATGCATAAGTAGAAGAACATAGTGATTTCTGAGTGACATCACAATTTACATCTTTTCAAAGAATTGAGTTTGAGGTTTACACAATTTATTTTTTGGATGAGTCAAAGTACGTGAATGATAAATATTGATGAGTTGGAGTATTTAATGCATGAAGACAATTTTTTATGTGATCAAAGGCAAGGGTTTGATCATAAATTTCTATAAGTATCAAGAAAATAGAAGGAGAACAAAATGATGGAAGGATTCAATGAATCTCACCTAACCCTAAGATCTACAGTGTTGTTTAAGCAAAAAAATATTAAAATTACCTATTTGAGGAGGCACAAGAGATTTTTTCTAAGATTAGTTCATTGTTGATTGGCGATCTTAAGGAGAAGTTGTGAGGAGAAGAGAAATAGAGGAGAAGTGTAAAGATATTAGTGAATTATGATTGCTTGAAGGGATGCGAAGTAGATTAGTGATGAAGATGATAATGGAGGCTAATCAATGAACCAATAGATAAGTGAATGGAGATCTAAATTTTCAAAGTGAGTTGTATATTATAGATCAAACTTGTTGCTTCATTCTAACCATTATGATAGTCAAAATCCTTTAATCAACATTGACCTAAGAGTCATTTTGTAAATCCTTTAACCAACTTGAAATTCTAATGGAAGGATCCAAAGTCCTCTAACAACATAACTCCTAATAGGGTGATTAAACTCTTTGATAGGGTCACATTTAATGGTGTGTTGTATAACCTTTAAAAGGGTTGGTTCTTAACCAAGCTCACTTCATAAGAGTGAAAAATTGGTAGCATGTTACTTGGTGGTTTTTCTCAAATTGGTTTTCCATGTTAAATCTTAGTTTCAAAGTGTTATTTACATGTGTGAATGTTACTTTATGCATTATATTTTAGATTATTTTATTTTATTGTTACTTAGCACACACATAAATAAAATAGAAAGTTAAGCAATTTTAAATTGTTGATATATTTCTATATTGATTGAGCTATTTAATGAGATTGCTTAAACTCGTTGAAAGTTGAATTGGTACATTTGGACCTAAGGATAACTTATTCACTCCCTCTCTCAATTATTCTAAATTATTCTAACAATTGGTATCATATCATATGTGCCTTTAAGGAAAGTTTGAAGGGACTCAAGTTAAAGATCTATTGTGGTTCCACACACAACCCATTTTCAACTTTGGAAATGGGGACCCCCCTTTTTTTGGCTCATAGAAGCTTAGGGTATCTTCCAAGGTGGCTTAAGGAGTGGAAGTTTTGTAGTTTGGGTTTAGGAGTCTAGTCAACTAGTGGCATTTTTTTCTTTAACCCCTAATGCTAGTACATTGATGTTTATCTTTTTTATAGCTCATGACATCCTCATCATCCATAGCACAAAACAATTACCATGGTATTGCATGTGCATTTTCAAAATAGACACCTTGGGATTTCAAATAAAAGAAGTAGAAGGAGTTCAATTCTATAACAATGTTGGGCTATAAAGATGGTACAAATAATTAAAAAGGGAAAAATAAGTACACTAATGTGCTCCCAGACCTCATTTGAGAAAAACCTAGAAACCATTTTCAAAATAGAGAACTTTCATTTTTTGGGGAATTGAGCATTTTCCACATTTCACTATAGGTGCACAATTTGAAGATTTGGTGAATTAATTATCTTTAGAAGGTGTAAAGAAGTGCATTGTAATTTTGAGATATGCATAAGCTAAAGGGTTTCTAGAAGGTGTGCATATGTAAAGTTGCACAATTTTACAAGTTTTGAAGAGAAAAGTACATAAGTGTGAAAGTTGTACAAATACACCTAAATCATAAAATATATCAAATTAAGTACACAAAAGTGATCTAAAACCTCATTTGAGAAAAACCTCGAAACTATTTTCAAAACTTAGAACTTTAATTTTCTGGTGAATTGAGCACCTTGCACAATTCCCTACATGTGTGCTAGTGTGCAATTTGAAGATTTGGTGAATGAATTATCTCCATAAGGTGTACATGTGCACATATGTAAAATATGTAGAGGCCCCCAAAGGTCTTAAACATTACCATGACTTCCTTATCTTCTATAGTAGCTAAGATCACACTCAAACCCATGACTTTCAAGTTTCAGGGAATGTCTAAGAAGTCACACTTCATGATTTCCATAGGGAAGTAAAGGTAAAGTATGAAGCTTTAGACTTATTAGCTCCTCAATAAATCACCTCTTCTATCAAAAAGTTCAAAGGGAAACATCCACACATCATTTTTGTTGAAGTTCAACAAGACCCAAATGATGCAAATGGAAAATTGTGAAGTTAGAAATAATTGTAACCTTGGAAAATTATGGAGTTAGGAAAAATTCTAACTCCAGAATATTGTGGAGTTAGAAAAAATTCTAAATCTAGAAAATTGTGAAGTTAGAAAAAGTTTCAAAAAAATTCTAACTATGGAAAATTGTAGAGTTAGAAAAAATTCTAACTCTGGAAAATTACGGAGTTAGAAAAATTATCACTTTGGAAAATTGATAGTTAGAAGAATTTTTTTATTTTTGGGTCCTATCACCAAGGTGCGTAGGTGCACTTTTCTCAGAAGTGCACAAACAATTTTTGAAGAAGGAGTGCATTGACAGCTAACTGTCAGTTGCTATTTTAGAGTATTCCATGCACTAGAAACACATTTTGATGGCAGTTCAACTCCCAAAAACACCTACAAAAGGCTAAACTTCCATTTTTAGAGCCCTCAGAGACTCCCAAATCATCTCATGGCTTCCATCCTCTTATCTTCTTATCCTTTTATTGTTTTACGTCATGTAAAGGCTCATGCACCCATTAATTGATATAAATAAGGATAGAGACCTACTTAGCACCATTTAGAGATTCAATTTGTATATAATTAGATTTTTTAATTAGTTTTTAGCATCAGGCTGCATTTTTAGAGCTCTCTCCTGACACAAAAAGAGGAGATGAATTCTTATAAATACATGGATGTAATATGTACTACAAGTATTTTGATGCAAAAATAAATGTTATTGGTGCTCTCATTATGTGTGCAGTTATTCTTACCAAAGTCTATTATTTTTTGAATGCATGTTCATGAATAATAATGGAGCCAATGGTTTTATTGTATTGTTATTATTATGTGACCTTTTAGTTTTGGTGTTTGCCTCATGCTAAAAAATTTCACTAATGTACCAAGTTGGAGAAAAGATCACCTATTGTTCTTGCATAGCTTCTTGTCTCACATAAGTGCACTTTCTGTGGCCTTGCAATTTGATGAGAAGTGGAACATGTTTTAGTTATTATTGAGTTCTTATTGATGATTGCATTAGTGGAATTGAGGAAGAATTTCTCTTATTTTCATTGGTTTCATACTTGATCTTTTTGACAATTTAACTTGTAGACATGTTGTTACCATGGTTTATGTCTGTTAGGAATTTCTCTTTCGAGTTATTTTATTTATCTCTTGCTACCTTATATTTTTTATTTTCTTTGTTAACACTTGGTTAAAATAGGAATCCATATAGTTGCATTGATAGATTTCATTCATCATAAAATAGAAAATACCAAAAAAAAATCTCTTTTATAGTTACTCTTCAAAATAGTAGATCAAACATCTTATCCAAAATTGATTCAAGTCAACAAGGCCTCCTTGTGAACATACACATTTATCTTCAATTGATTGATTCCAATAGGTCACAAGACCGCTTACAACCTTGGAGTTGTGTTGGTAAAAAAAAAAATTCTTTCAAATTATAACTCTTAAATGCCCAAGTTAGAACAGTATCTAATCACAAAAAGTTGGAAAGAAACTTGTGGATAAATTGGCTTCCCTCTAAATTGGTAGGTACAGCTCCCTAAAATGGATTTGCAATGAATTTTATTTTCTTCCTTACTTAATTCAAGGGTATGTTCTTGACCTAAGAATTGAAGAGGTATAACCAAGCTAGACCTAAATAGAATCTAACTATGGTGAATAGAAGTTTATGAATACCAATACTAGTTTTATGCATTCACACATCTTATGACTTCATAAAACTTATCAAAATAACAGCTAATGCTAAACTAAAAAAATTTGAATCTGAACAATGATTAATAAATTGAAAATACCGAAGGGATTTCCCTTTGAATGAACAATAACAATACCTATTATATTCATTCATTGTTTCAAAATAGGGGAAGTGAAACTTTGTTCTTTCTTAATTTTGACTCAAACAAAAGAGAAAATGTAAAACTAATATGACAGCTGTTGGAACATAAAATTATTGACATAATATACCATTCAATTGTCTCTACAACAAAAAGTACTTCATGCCAAAAATTTGCCGACCTTTCATTAATCTTTCAATTTCATACATATAGAGTTTCGAGATGACCATTACAATAGAAGCTTAATCAGTTCATCTTTTGAAAATGACAAATGGAAAGATGCCAATTTGTCATATTAGAAAATTACAAAAGAAAATGAAAAGAGGGCATAATATGAATCATTTAGACTTCTTCCCCTTTTCTATTTTTGCTCTATATGCCTTAGCAGCTACTATTACTAGAATTAGCTCCTCATGTTTGGGAACGTGTATATTGGTGAATCTCAAGAGACACTTTGAATTTTCCCTTGCTATATTTTTCATAGCATTCAACTAATTTGGCAACTCTTTCATAGCCACATGTATACAGCCATTAAGTGTCTAGAGTTCTGCAAATTTTTTTTGACTACTGGAAGTCACTCTGGATAGATTATCCAAAAATGTAGAAAATATATTTTTCATTATGTCTACTCTAATGAGAGCCTTCCCTTGACCATTGGTTTGTGAATCAGTGTGTAACCCTTTTATAAGTTTGAATCCTCTATCTTGAGTCTTCTTTGCTTTATCCTCCATTTCCTTGAGTCCCTTCTCAGCTAGTTGGATCATCTCTAGCTTGAACTACATACTTTGGAGCCATTCAAACAAAGGTTCATTTCCCTTCTTCAAAATATTTTCTTCAACTACTTCTTTCACTTTCATCTGGATGAACATCTTTAGAAGAGAGGTGCAGTCATCACATTTGACCCTTTCTCCAGCCAGAGTATTGCTATTAGACATGATGTTTTCCTTTTCTGTTTCCAGTCTAAGGATAACATTACCAATTTGATCAATGAGAGAAACTCCTTCTAATTTGAGTTTTTCAATCCATTCTTTTCCAATCTGACTGAAGTGTCTATCCTCCTGAAGTTGAGAAATGAGAGCTTGTACTTCAGTAGCAGTAGAATCTGGGGTTACTGACACACTAGAGATAGTTGCCAATGGGGTGACCAGTTGTCTAATGAATTTGTTCAACTCTTCTATCTCAACTTTCATTATGATCTTTGATAACTTAAGCCTTTCCAATTGTCCTTCTATTACTTCATTACTTGACCTCCACAAGCCAACCTTTGTGTCATGTCTGGCCTCTCCAAGATCAATTGAATGCAGAGTGAAATCATCAATCATCATGTCCTCAATTCTCCCTCCTTTATTTGGCTTGGCTATTTCCATTGTCAAATTCCCTATTTCTAGATCTTTCCCAAGTATTGACAAAATCTTTTTCTTCTTAACTTTTGTCAATGCAGTCCTAGAACAAACTACGAGAGATACAATATATTTTGTGGAAACACTTTCATCCTTTCTCTTTCTCTTCATTTCCAAAGTATCTTCCAACTAGGGATTTTTTTCCTATCACTTTGGAAGTTGTTCCAAGTGATTCAATACTAAACATCTTTTTCTTAACTAGAGTCATTGTTACAACAGTTGAAGAGAAAGGATTTTTTGGATCTTGAAAGATGAACTTAGAAGAAGTTTGGCCCTTCTCCACTTCTGGAGTCTTCTTCATTACCTCATCTAACTCAGTAGACTCTCTATTGCTACTCTTTCCATCCCCTAATTCTATTATCTATATAGGGGAACCACTTGGCCTCAGAAGTGAAGCACTTACTGATGGAATAGGGCTATGATGAGGAGATGGAATTGGAGTGATATGCAGAGGAGTCAAGGTAATGTGATGAGATGGAACTGGAGTAGAATGAGGGGATGGGACCAAAGTGGAGGCATTTTCCTTTGGTTCTTCTATCTTCTTCTCTTCAATACCAGTCTGGGTTCCTACGACTGGTAGGGAACCATCATGACAGGTCTTAGCTATAGGGACATTCTAGTTTGGAGGTACATTCTAGTTTGGAGGTTGATCACCTCCTCCTAAAGGTTGAGCTAGCCCTTGAGTGGAAGCTATGGTCACACCTAGTGTAGTGCTTTTAGATGAAGTGGGGGTTGTAGCTACTTGTTGCACCTTTACTCTAGCTCCTTTTGGTTGTCCACTCAACCCATTTCCCCATTCTCTTGATGATTCTAGCCATCATGATATGATGATTCTCTTCCACATCCACATATAGCTCAAAAATAATAGGAATCCCCCTTAACTTAGTCAAATAGGTATTGCTATACATATTTTGACCATCATCCTCCAATCCTTCAACATTGAGATCAATACCATATGTCTTTACTTGTTCCATCGTGAGCCTAGTGAAAGCACAATCTCAGCTCTCCAACTTATCTTTATAATTTGCCCAATAATCTTCTATAGTGGTGACATGCTTGATCACACTCCCAATTTGTAGTACCTCTCTTGCATATCCATTTGGATTGAATATGGGTCTCACAACCTCATATTCTTCATACTTGTACTTAGTCTCAAATGCTTTAAGCATATTTTTGGCATTAGACCAAGACTCACAACTATAAGCTCCAACCTTCATAGGGAATTCATACCCTTTCTTCTTCAAGCATGCACTCAACATGTTCACTAGATCACTTGTCTCACAATCTCTATCAGCACAATCAGATCACTTGGGTATTTGGGTAGCTTCAAAGGAAATCTGTTGAAAGCTACAAGATGCAAATACAAAAAGGATGAGAACTAAATAAAATAGCTATCAAATTGATCGATGGATGCCATTTCTTCCAAGCTAAACCTCCTCTTTGGCCATCCTTGGAGTTCCCTACAAATCCTCATTATAAATGAGCCATTAACTCTGACATATTTTGCATAGCTATTCTATAATTGCAAGCATGGATAAAATTCATAACTTTTCACGTCATTGGGGAAGTTCTCTACTTTGGGAAGGCCTGGCCACAATTATAGAGAAGCTAACATATAAATTAGGAAAGAAAACATGTAGAAGGTATTATAAAAAAATTTGGCACTAAGGGCTCTGGATAGATGCTCACTTACCTCATATGCCCAACTAGCATAATGTGTATTTGAATAGATGATTTGTACCAAAAAGAAATATTGTTCAACAAAATTAAGTGCTTCTACCCCACCTTTCAATTGATATAAGAGAACCAAAATGTCTATGATCTCGGGCTTGAGATCAGTGTTGAATAGAGTCTTAGGAACCTTACTCTTAGCTCCCTATGGCTTTTGGAACCAGGACCTCATAATTTCTTTTCTCCACACCATTTTCTTCAAGGAGAACTTGGACATGGCTCCTCCTACTGTTAACTCAAAAAATTCTTCTTGCTCTAGGACCCAAAGGCAATTTACTACAATTTGCCTATCAATGGAGATCAAAACTATATGGTCAGGCAGCAAAAAAAATTTGGTGTCTAGGTTGTAATGATTTATACATTCGAAAATCAACTCAAGAGCTTGAACGGCCACTAGAAATCCAACTGCCTCCACTAGCACACTTCCTCAGAGCTTTTCCGTTATGGGGTGAATTGGCTTTGACCTTAGCCTCCTTTAAAAGTCTTGCATGTTGAAGAAATGGAGTGAGGTGTCTATAACATTCTACAATGTAGACTTGATCCCATTCAGCCCATCAAAACTAAAAAATCTAGTTACCATTCTATCTAAGATCGAAGTGAATTGAAACCTTAAAATTGAAAGTAGCACAGAGAGTAGAGTTTGCAAGTATAAGAGCTTTGAAAATGCTATACAATTAAATAGCATAATAGTTCAATAAAAAGTGGTAATTTGAAAAACCATTATGTTCCTCTCTATATAGAAATCCCAATTCACCCATTAATCTTCAAGATTCACACCACATGAGTGAATTAAAGGATAAATCTATTTGATTAGTAAATGTGAGATTTTCTAATGGATTTTTCCATGTCTTTTCACTATTTATGTTGGCCTAATAGTAACTTTCTTTCATTACATACTTACTTTCACATTTTTTACCAAGTTTCAGAGAATTAAGAATAGAGTACCCTATAGGGAAATATCTCCTCAGCCAGATTTTTCTCAAAATACCTTCCAAAATGTGATTAACTTGTTTCCATTACCATTTTTAAGTATCTTGTGATCAATCTATGTTCCCAACATGCTTTCAGAGTCAATTTCTCAATAGATGCAGAAAATCACCTTCTAGGGTTGGAAATCCATCGAGGAGAAAGCAACTTCTATTTTTCTACCCTTGCCTTTTTTATCGCTTTACCCTTTAAGTCAATGTGCCTCTAAGATTTGGAAAATCTCAAAAGGGCTAAAAAAATGAAAAATAAATCCACTTAATTTCTTTTCTCTCTCACAAATGCCTTTATCAGAAAACTGACTTCATGGGTCGAAAGCCCGCCGTGGAGAAGTTACTTTAGATTTTTCCACTAGAGGTGATTCAGAGCACTATGATGAATCTTGAGTGCCTCCCAAGGTGGAATACTATAATTTAGGGATAATATATCCATAAAACAACTCATTTCCTTCTTGCTTCAGCCCGTAAACCTCATTTGTTGATCTCTATAGAAAATTGCCTTCACAGGTCAAAAATCTGTCAAAGAGAAGGCAATGTTGGATTCTCTGCAAGCTTCATTTTCTTTATGTGCAAACTATGATAAGCCACAAACAAGTTCATCCTCAGAAATAAATTTGTGAAAATTATTATAAAACACAAGAATCTTCATCGAATTAGGTTCTAAACTACCTACAAACTCACGACAACAAGGAAAACCCACCCAGTTATGTAATGCGGGAGAAGGGGAAAGGTGAAAAACCCAATGGAGAAACTTTTCACTTGAGGGGAAAGAACTAGACTTGGATGTACCCAAACCAAACTAAGACAAAAGATCATTTTCTACTTTGCAAAATGGGTACAAGATGAAAAGTGGGGCAACAAGTTAATCCTAGATTAACTTTTCAAGAGAGGAGTTCAAAAGGATTCATGTCATTAAGCATCATGAAAAACAATAAGCCAATAAAAGTGGCACTATAAGGAGGGCCACAAACTATTTCGATAAGAAAAACAACTTGTTCAAAAATTTTGCAATTTTAGAAATCCATAAAAAAAATTTGTCTGTCACTATCAAAAGGTGTGCTAGTGTGCAAGTGCATTTTTTGAAGTTGTGCTTTTTGAAGGTGCACATTTCAAAGGTGCACTTTTCTAGAATAAACACAAGTTCCTAGAACTCAATCACTTTCTCAAGCCTCATAGTGATAAAGGGATACCAAAAATTATACTACTCTCATTTCAAATTTCATCATCTTCCTTGGTTCAACTTGAACTAACCTTCACTTACCATTCCACCTAACCCTCCATCCACATCTTTCTTCAATTCCTAAAGTTAACCTTTGAACCTAACTGGTCCATATTAGGATAAATTTTGATGATACTACATTTGGGGAGTATCCTAAGCATTGAAGAGTATTGATATGTTGCATTCATGACTATATTTGTCAGTGATGTTGACATAGAAGTAATTCTATGAAGACTGGAAGTATAATAGTCAAAGATCTTAGGATGTGTAGAAGATGAGGAAGTTTTAGATGATTAATAGTGGAGGGCATGTTCCTAAGGTTGTCTTGATGATGTGGTTAAGAGGACTAAGTTTGAATCAAAGTTGTATGAAAGTTACAATTAATTTACTAAGAGCAACACAAAAATAGAGCATTTATTTCTTAGTTTCTAATGTTTGCATTATATATTTTAGCCAAGATATAATGAGGTAATGCATAGCTAGCCAAAGAAAAAAGGTAGATATTTGATGGCATCAGTGTGTGCACAAGACATTGTTTCACACATTTTAAGTTTTGTATACACTGTGAGCTGACGATTCTATTGTAATTATGATTTAATAATTTATCTTATTTTAATTAATTGGGAAATCCTTAAGGCCGACTCAAGGAATTATTATGAAGATTCAATATAAAAGAAATTTGTTTTCCTTACTTGTGAAAAGGAACTTGGATAAGAGGACCAAGTGGGATGCAAAGTACTAGTGCGTAATGCAAGAAGGAGCAGAATACTATTGAATGCATAAAAGAAATCCAAGGGATCATTGGATGCATAATATGAGATCTGGTTACAAGATCTGAAGAAGTAGAAGTGTGGTTGATAGGACAAAGACAGAGGAAGGAAGTACATTTCAATTCTATTATTCTGCAAGGAATAATACAAAGATCATTTGGACAGTGGGTTCTTTGGTCTTAACCTTGAAGTTAATTGGGCAGTGAGTCTAGATGTCTTCTACAACTCCTAATAGGGTTGGCACAACTACTAATGGGGTTGGAATCTCCTAACAAGGATTTAAAGTCTCCTAATAGGGACTTATATGTACTGGATGTTGTAAAAAACTCCTAACAAGGTCTATCCTCTAACAAGGAATATTTATATTAGTACATTATCTTGTGGGTATCATCCCCATTGGGGTTTTCCCTTTGATCAAGATTTTCCCTAGTTAACATGTCTAGTATTAATTGTGTATGAGTATCTTATTGTGGTTTTAGTTAACATTACTCATGTGGTTAAGATTTTTTAAAGTTAATGTTTGTGATAATAGTTATATAACTTATTCACACCCTCGCCACCTCTTAGTTATATCAGTAGACTATATATTCTAACAATTGGTATCAGAGCATCAGGTCCTTGAAGATAACACTTAACAAATTTGGGAGATCAATGGTGAATATGTTCAAGAAGGATAGTCCAAGATTTGATGGGGCCTACTATGATAGTTGGAAGGAAAAGATGAAGACTCTTCTATTATGCATGGGTCCAGGATATTGCCTTTTGATGAAAGCTAAGAAGTTAATTATTGAAGAATCAAAGCTAGAGGAATGTAGTGTGAAATCTTTGGTGCAGGGAATTACTATTTAAATCAAAGATCATTTGGAAAGTGTTAGAAATTACTTTTGAAGGTGATGATCATGCAAAAAGAATGAGATTGAAAAATTGGATTTGTGCATTTCAAGATGCTAAAATGATGGAAGATGAATCTGTGAGAAGTTATGTAGGAAGAATATCATAAATTGTTGTAGGTATCTGGTCTCTTGGTGGAACTAAAGAATATGATGAGGTTATACAAAAAATCTTGAAAAGTTTAACACCACCATTCAAGAAAACAACTCAAATGATTTAAATAGTAATTCCCTGCACCAAAGATTTCACAAAGGAAACATTGCTTGGAAGATTAGAATTTGTAGAAGTAGAAATGAGACAGCTTGGAGAACTACCCAGAGTTGAGACAACTTTTAGTGCTTTAAAAATTTGGCCTAATCTGTCAAGAAGTACAAGCATAAGAGGAGACTTTACCAGTGGTAGTAGATCTAAAGAAGACAAAAAGATTGAAGACAAAATAGCCCTTCTGGTAAGAAGAGAGAAAGATAGTTAGAAAATTTTTAAGTGTTGGACTTGTGATGAATATGGTCATTATGCATCTAAATTTCCTAAAAGAGAGAAAAAGTTTAGAGGAAAATTTAAGCCTAGAAGTGATAAGAATAGAAATTATTTATATGATAATGGGAATGAAGAATTTAATGAAAGAGATCATAGTGAAAGTGATGATGAATTAGGATTTGCGTCTATCAAGGAAGATAATCTTGATAGAGAAATTAGAGAAGATAGAGCTTTAGTTACCCAAGTTGAGAATAAATTAGGTTAGATAATTGATAGTGGATGTTCACATCACATGACTAATGATATCAACAAATTTATTAAGTTTAGAAATCATGATGGAGGTATTCTTAGAATTGGCAATAATGCAGCCTGTCATATCATAGGGATTGAATCTATTAGTCTTGATGGTAAAACTAACATTGGTTATGTTTATTTTGTTGATGGTTTGAAACATAATTTGTTAAATGTTGGATAGTTGGTAGAGAAGGGATATCTATTATAGTTCAGAAAGAAGACTTTTATTATCAAAGACAAAGAGGGTAAGTTGATTGGTACTAGAACCAGATCCAGAGGTAATGTTTTTCAATTTAATCCTACTGAAATAACATGTTTGATTGAAAAGGTTGACAACAATTGGTTATGTCATAGAAGGTTCTATCATATAAACTTTGATAATATTGTAAAGGTTATTAGTACATTTGGAGTAAGAGATTTGCCTAATATTATTAAGCCTACTAACGTTATCTGTAGGAATTTTTTTTGGCTAAGTAGAGGAAAGTGTCTTTTCCTAGCAAGAAGTTATCTACTATAGAGAAACTAGAGATTGTTCACACAGATCTAAGTGGTCTTGCAAGAACCAGAGGATTCTACAATGAAAGGTACTTTATGATTTTTGTTGATGAATTCACTAGGATGATGTGAGTAGAATTTCTTAAAGAGAAGTTCGAAGCTTTTGAGAAATTTAAGATATTTAAGAATAGAGTTGAAAATAAATTAGGTATCAAGATTAAATGTTTGAGATCCAATAGAGGAGGAGAGTTTACCTCTAGAGAGTTCAACTTTTTTGTGAAGAAAATGGAATCAAAAGATGGTTATCTTCACTTAGAGCACCTAAACAGAATGGGATTGCTAAAAGAAGGAATAATTCAATAGTAGAAGCACCAAGAGTCATGTTATTTGAGAATGATGTCTCAAAGACATTTTGGAGAGAAGTAGTTAACACTACAATATATACTTTGAATAGAGTACAGGTCTGAAAAGGTACGAGCAAGACACCTTATGAGTTATGGTTTGGTCACTCACTATTAATCAAGTATTTTAGAATATTTGGAAGTGTTACATAAAGAGAGATGATGATATTGGTAATTTTGATCCTAGAAGCAATGAAGGTATGTTTCTTGGTTACTCATTGAAAAGAAAAGAACATAGATGTTTCAACTATAGAACTAAGACAATAGTTGAGTGTGCAAATGTAAGGATTGATGAAAAGTTTGGTACTCAAGTGAAGATGGTAGATTATAATTCTGATGAAGAAGAGGATAATTCTAGAATTGTTAGACAGAATGCTAAAGTATTTTTGAGACTAACAATGACTTGCAGAATGATGTATTTGTTGATCATAGAGAAGAACAAATATTTGAACCTAGAGAAGAGATAAGAGTTGAGATGTCAACTCCTACTTCCAATAGAAACATGACAAAGAGTCACCCTCTCTAGCAAATAATTGTGAGCAAGGATAAAGGTGTGATGATAAGGAACAAAGTAAATGAGGAATTATGTCTAATTTCTCAAGTGGAACCTAAAAAAATAGATGAGGCATGCAAGGATGATCACTAAATGCAAGCAATGAAAGAAGAACTAGATTATATTGTGAAGAATGAGACATGGGAATTAGTTCCTAGACCTAAAGACAAAAATGTTATAGGAACCAAGTGGGTATTTAGAAATGAATGAGCAAGGGGAGGTTGTGAGAAACAAGGCCAAAATTTTTTTGCAAAGGTTACTCATAGCAAGAAGGCATAGATTATGAAGAAATTTATACACTTGTGGCAAGAATGGAAGCAGTAAGGATGTTCTTGGCTTATGTAGCAAGCAAGAATTTCAAAGTTTATTAGATGGATGTCAAGTCATCTTTTCTAAATAGAGAACATGAAGAAGAAGTCTATATTAAGAAACTTAATGGATTCCCTTTGACAAAATAAAAAGAATGTGTATGAAAATTAAAGAAAGCATTGTACGGTCTGAAGCAAGAACCTAGAAACAAGTATGCAAGGTTACATAGGTATTTGTCTAAGCTTGGATTTATCAAAGGTATAGTAGATGGTAATTTGTATTTGAGAAAAAATGATTATGGTTTATTTATCATTATAATATTTGTGGATGACATAATATTTGGAGGAAATGATAAAGATAGGGATAAGTTTGCTGAAAAGATGAAAAATGAATTTGAAATGAGTATGATAGGAGAAATGAAGTTTTTCCTAGGATTATAGATTGTGCAAAGTAGAGATTAGATATTTATTTCACAAACCAAGTATCTGAAAGACTTGTTGAAAATATTTAGTTTAGAAAGTTGCAAACGTGTTGGTACACCCATGATAATTGGTCATAAGTTATATAGTAAAGATGAAACACCTACACTTGAGCAGGAAGTATAGATCTATGATTGGAGGATTGCAATATTTAACTCACAGCAAACCAAATACAAAAAATGCAGTTGGGGTTGTAGTAAGATTTTAAGCCAATATTAAATACTATCATTATGCAGCAGTAAAAAGGATATTTAGATATATGAAGGGTACATTTGATTATGGAATTTGGTATGATAGATCAAATGATTTCACCTTGTGTGCATATACTAATACAGATTGGGTAAGTAGTATGGATGATAGGAAGAGCACCAGTGGTGGAGCATTCTTTCTTGGAGGAAGATTAGTTTCTTGGTTGAGCAAGAAACATGACTGTATATCTCAAAATACAGATGAGGTAGAGTATGTTTTAGTAGAAAATAACTGTAATCAAGTTATGTGGATGAAAAAACTGTTGAAGGATATTGGGATTAAGAACTTGTTATCATTTAATGTGATAACACGAGTATAGTAATAATGTCTAAGAATCTAGTATTGCATTCTAAGAAAAAACACATATCCATTAAGTATCATGTTTTGAGAGAGAAGGTAGCTAAAAAGGAGATAAGGTTGGAGTATGTGAGTACTAAAGATCAAATTTTAGATATCTTTACAAAGCCTTTTCCTAAATATACTTTTAAGTACCTAAGAGGTATGCTAGGGGCTACTCCGCTACCTACTTCTAAGTAGATGATGCAAGGAGTGCATTAGTGTAGTGGTACAAAGCACCATGGTTAGACTGGACTAAATATCGATGCTTCCTATATGGGAGAGTATCCGGTATGTACTAAGTCATTGGGGACTCTTGGTATTTTGGTATTTTGTATTAAATAGTGTGTTTGAACACTTGAGCTAATTGAAATAGTTGAAAGAAGTATATTATTGAAATTTCTATTGTGTAATTATATTGATACCTTTGACATTGATGTCAATGGGGGAGAGAATGTGTTTATGAAAAACATCTCCTAGGAAATGGGGAGAGAAAATATGAAAGAGGCACTTATTGAGTTTTTAACGGGGGAGTGTTATCTTTTTAGGGAGATTTAGAAAGATTCATTTAAGTGTGCAAAAGGATATGTTAGTGTGTAGAAGAATATGTTGATGTAGAGAAGGATATATCTATGATGAAGATATGTGGCCAAAAATGTGTTGTAATTTTTTCACCATGAACAACTCATGACTAGTAACCAGAAGATTTTAGATTGATGAAGAGGATTTGAGAAGATGACACCAACAGCAGCAGTAGAGTATAATTTGGTATTCTTGGAACTTATAGGGTTTTAATCTATGTTGCCATCAATTCTAAAGGGGGAGATTTTTAGCATGAATGTTGATGATATTACATTTTGGGAGTATCCTAAGCATTGAAGAGTATTGATATGTTGTATTCATGATTGTATTTGTCATTGATGTCAACATAGCAGTAATTATGTAAAGACTAGAAGTATAGCAGTTAGGGATCTTATAATGTGCAAAAGATGAGAAAGTTTTAGATGATGCATAGTGGAGGACATGTTCCTAAGGTTTCCTTGATGACATGGTTAAGAGGACTAAATCTAAACCGAAGTTGTACAGAAGTTATAGTTGATTTACTAAGAGCCACACAGAAATAGAGCATTTGTTTGGTAGTTTCTGATGTTTGCATTATATCTTTTAGCCAAGATATAATGAGGTGATGCATAGTTAGCTAAAGGTAAAAGATAGTCTAGTAATGACATTAGTGTGTGTGCAAGACATGGTTTCACATGTGTGAAGTTTTGTATAAAGTGTGAGCTGGCAGTTCTATTGTAATTGTGATTTAATAACTTATATTATTTTAATTAATTGGGAAAGTCTTAAGGCTGACTCAAGGAATTATTATGAAGATTTGGTATAAAGGAAAGTTTTCTTTCTTTCTTTTAAAAAATAACTTGGATAAGAGGACCAAGTGGGATGCAAAGTATCAATGCACAGTGCAAGAAGGAGAAGAATGCTTAGTGAATGTGTGTAAGCAATCCAAGGGATCATTGGATGTATAGTATGAGATATGATTACAAGATCTAAAGAAGTAGAAGTCCATTCAATAGGATAGAGACAAAGGAAAGAAGTACATTTCAATTCTATTATTCTATAAGGAATAATACAGAGATCATTTGGACAATGGGTTCTTTGATCTTAACCTTGAAGTTGTTTGGGTAGTGGGTCTAGCTATCTTCCACAACTCCTAATAGGGTTGGAATCTCCTAATAGGGATTCAAAGTCTCCTAATTGGGACTCTTATGTATTGAATATTGTAATAGACTCGTAATAGGGTCTATCCTCTAACAAGGAATATTTATATTAGTACATCATCTTGTGGGTATCATCCCCACCAGGGTTTTCTCTCTAATCAAGGGTTTCCCTAGTTAACATATCTATTGTTAATTGTGTATGAGTATCTTGTTGTGGTTTTAGTTAACATTACTCATATGGTTAAGATTTTTTAGAAGATCATATTAAAATTTTCAAGGAAATCTGTAATCGAAACCAAATTTAGCATATGGATGTGGTATGTCACCTTTTCCATTATAGTTTGGGGGAAATCACATTCAATTAGTAGCTCAATCTACCACTAGCACCAATAAGGTATTGGAACTCTTTTGAGAGAAATTTTTTGGCACAATTCAAGGTCTATGTTGATCTAGCTATCCTAAATCATCAATTCATCTCAATTAAGAGGAATCCCCATGAGACTATTTCATAGTTTAATCATAGCTTCTATAGGATGTATCAAAGAATGGATTTTGTGTACACTATACCACAAGAGGTTGTCATATAGATCTATTTTGGAACAATGGATTCATTAACTTATATTTTTCTAAGAAGGCTCCTACCAAGAGACATATTTGATAGTATTGAAAAGGTCTCCAAAGAGGTTGTTACATTCACAAAGTATGTAGATACCCATGGTGGAGGGAACTTTGTGTCTTGGTTGACTTTGAATAATATAGTAGCAATACTACCATTTCTAGCAAGAACATCTATTGTGCCCAATAAAATTCCCCAATTGAATCCAATACCTTTACTGCAACAATTTGTTGTTGCTCCAATGCCAACAATTACATATTCAAGGTATAGGCTATATTCTTTGAGCAAAAGACTTCTCCACCTTCCAAACTCAAGAACAATATGGATAATGATGTTAAGGCCATGAATAAGGCAATGTCTCTTTTATCCAATGAACTCATCAAAATAAAGTTGAATTCCTCAAGAAACCAAGGAAATTATCCTAGACAACTTGTTGTCCAAAACAATTATTCTCAAGATCAGAACAAAAATTTTGGCCTCTATAGTAACATCAACAATAAGAATAATGGTATTATAGGTATGAGTCCAAGTGGAAATAGATATGGGTACAATGATGTTTTGGATCAGCCTCCCCAAATCATGGAGGAACAACCTTTGTAGTTTAGTACAATATTATTTGAATCATATGATAAATCTATAGGAGGAACAAATGATGAAGATGATAAAGAGGATTGTGTGTTTGCATTCAATGAAGAGAAAGAACATAGACCCTCTATGATACATGTTTAATCAAGCAATAATATGAACACATAAAGTTTGTAAAGTAGAGAATAATTTCTAATGGCTGATGTTTCTTAATCGTTATATCCCACTTCTCTAGACATGTAGGTCTATAATGCTCCAATGTATTATGAGGCTCCAACCAACATTACCTCAATAGTTCATAAGGATTTACATGTAAAGGATGAGGTTTTGAAAGATTTTATGGATAGCATAACAAAAAATTGGAAGTATCTAGGAGAAGGTTAGAATCCAAATATCCTTTTGCTTCCTAACTATTATCACCTCCATCAAAGGATTCATTCAGAGTTGGAATGTGCTAGTTGCCAAGATGTAATATCTTATGTGTTAGCATAGACAAATCAGCTTGCTAAAATTATTTGAAGCCTTGAAATTGTTTCAAGTTTTGATGTTACAATAAGTGTGGATATCGCAAGAAATTTTGAGGACACAAAAAATTTTGAAGTTCCAAAACTCCATGAAGTTGCAAAAATCCTCAAAGTTGCAAAAAATGATGGAAATGTAGAAGATATTGAGGTTGGTGAGATTTTTGAATTAGAAAGTCTTCAAGAGGAAGATACCAATGCTTCCTATTGTGATGTTCATTTCCCATTGAATAATGAAAAGATACCTCCCTCAAAACAATATATGTCATTAGAAGAGATTAATAGAGTGCTTAATTTGATCTCAAGCTTGACTAAGGAAATGTTTATTTGTAAGAAGTCTACACATATATCAAGCCATTCAATAACTAAGTCATGTAGAATCCATCCATTTGGGTTCCATTTAAAAGTAAGTTGTCTTGATTTCTTCTTATCTTGGGAGATTGCAATGGAGGGTAAGTATGATTTTAAACATACCTCTATGGGATGTGATATAGAAAATACCTTCATTAATGATATTAATGAATCCTGTGATTCAAAAGAAAGGCATATGATTGATTTTTCTACTCCCAAGGAGCCTAAAGGTGATAATTTAGGGTTTAAGGTGAATGATGGTGATAATAAGGACCATAAAAGTGATGTTCTATCTTTTGGGTCTTGTTCTAATAGCTATATTAAATCATCAATGCTTTTGTTTCCATGTGTGTATGGAGTTGTGTACCATGAGATAAGACCACTAAAAGGAAAAATTACAATGTGTGAGTGTACCTATTTTTTGGGGGGCTCACTAGATCAGGTGATATCTTCCTATTATCCCTCTTAGTTTGATGATTTTCAATTTGATTATGATGTTGAAGGTAAGAGAACTTGTTTGTGGATTAATCATGTCCATGGAGAGTTACCACATCTTCTGATTAGTGTGATTTTACCTAGATTTTGAACAAATATTGTCAAAATTTTATTTTTTTGAGTTACAAAGACAAGTCAACATTTTTTAGAGCTATATGGAATAGTTCATTACTACTACACATAATGACAAATCTATTGAAAACCACCCCACATTATTTTTATTCAGTTTTATGTATATTTTTTTTTGTTTTTTTTGTCTCTTTAGTTAGGTGTTAGTTTTCTTTGAGTTGAGTCATTTTTTTTGGGTTTTTTTAAATTTTTGCTTTCTTTTTCCTTTTTAGTATTTGATTCAGGGAGTCAGTGTGTTTTGTTTGGGTTTTTCCCAACATGTGGTCCATCCCAACTAGTTTGAACTTTAGGGAAGAGATATTTCTTTGTCAAAGCATTCAAATGATTTTGTTTCTTCTACCAAATGAAAAAGGTGTTTTTTGTACTTTTAGAAAACTTCTAGTCTTAAAATGAGAATCACAGTTTAATAGTTCTCAACACTTTACAAACTTAAGAATTGATTATCTAGGTGATTTTCAAATCTAGGTTGATAGTAACAAGGGATAATTGAAAAATGTTAGTTCAAACAAAGGGTCTCTTTAAAGAACTACTAAGATCACTATTTGGTATGAGATTTTCCTAAGATTTCATCAAAAGAGGAAAGCAAGAGCTATCAACTAAAGTACAGATCTAGAAAATAACACCAATACCTTGGCTACACAGTATAAGCATGGTCATGGTAGAAATAAAAGAAAATGAGAATCACAAAGGTGTTACATCTAAATATTCTAGATAATTGTAAAATGTAATCAAATATATAGGGATATACACTCAAAAATGGCTATCATATTCTATGAAAATGCTCCAAGGCAGAATCGAGTGGAAACATGCAAGCTTCACAAAGAAAGCTAAAGAAGATTACCAAAGACTCAAAATGAAAAGAATTGATAATTCACCAAGAAACCTCAGAAAAAATTCTCTCATTTGGTTAGATAGTAATCAAAAAATAGGTCTACAAGGATTCCTAATGAATGGACTAGTCAAGCTAAAAAAATTCTCCAAGTTTTTAGATACTCATTATAGACTACACCTCAAGATGTCAAAGGATATTGATACACTAAACACACACTGAGCTAGAAAATTTGAGATTCTGAGGATTTGACTTTCAAAGGACATGAAAATTGCTTGAAATATTTGAAATCTAGTTGTTACTTGAAAATTTTAGAAGAATTCTTGTTGATGAAGAAATATCTTTGTTATTTCTTCCTTTTGTTGGGGCTATTCATTGTGGTTCCACAAAACATGCCCCATTTTCAAATTTGTAAATGGTGACCCCCTTTTTTTGGCTCACAAAAGCTCATTCATTAGAATAGGGTATCTTCCATGGTGGCTCAAGGAGTGGAATTTTTGTAGTTTGGGTTTAGGAGTCTGGTTAGCTAGCATCACTTTTTCCCCTAACACTAGTATATTGATTTTTATCTTTTTTATAGGTCATCATGGCAACCTTATCATCCATAGCACAAAACAATTACCATTGTATTGCATGTGCATTTTCAAAATAGGTGCCTTGGGATTTCAAATAGAAGAAGCGGGAGTTCAAGTCTATGCTAAATTTTGGCTATAAAGAGGGTAAAAATAATCAAAAATGGAAAAAAGTACACTAGAGTGCTTCTAGACCTTGTTTGAGAAAAACCCAGCAACCATTCTCAAAACTGAGAACTCTATTTTTTGTTGAATTGATCACCTTGCACAATTCCCTATAGGTGCACAAGTGCACATTGTAATTTTGATATATGCATAAGTTTAAGGACTCTAGAAAATTTGCATGTGCAAAGGTGCACAATTTTACATGTTTTGAAGAGCAAAGTACATAGGTGCACAAGGTGCACAAATACACCTAAATCATCAAAAAGATCAAAATAAGTACACATGAGTGATCTAAAATCCCATTTGAGAAAAACCCATAAACCTTTTCCAAACTAAGAAATTTGATTTTTTTGGTGAATTGAGCACCTTGTTCAATTCCCTACATGTGTACAGGTGCACAATTTGAAGATTTGATAAATGAATTGTCTGTAGAATGTGCACAGGTGCACATTTCTAAAACATCTAGAGGCCCCCCAAGGCCCTAAACATTTCCATGGCTTCCTTGTCTTCTACAACAACTAAGATCACATGTATACCCATGACTTTCAAGTTCTAGGGAATGCCCAAGAAGTCAAACTTCATGATTTCCACAGGGAAGTGAAGGTAAAGTATGAAGCTTTAGACTTATTAGCTCCTCAAGAAATCACCTCTTCTGTCCAAAAGTTCAAAGTGAAACATTCACACATTATTTTGATTGAAGGTCAACAAGACTCAGATGATGGAAACAGAAAATTATGATGTTAGAAAAAAATTCTAACTTCAAAAAATTGTGGAGTTAGAAAAATTCTAACTCTGGAAAATTGTGGAGTTAGAAAAAATTATAACTCTGAGAGATTGTGAAATTAGAAATAATTCTAACATTGAAACATTGTGGAGTTAGAACCAGATGTTTTCCTTATTAAGTTCCATTAATAACAACATCATCTCTCTCATGGGTTGGATCAAAGATAGAGAAATGCACGATGATGAGGATGGAAATGACAAGGACGAGACTAGGAGGACGACCCTGAAAAGGTCAACTCCACTCCCGCTCAGGACTAGGTGAATCAAAGGGTGCAATAGATGGAAGTGGAGGAGAATCAATAGGCCTTTGAGGCTGCTCAGGTGATGCATGATCTGGAGTGAAAGAATGAGGAATAACTCTTGCATGTTCTTTTGTTTATCGCTATCTTTTGGCTTTTTGTTCTGGCTTTTGGCCATGGCTTTATTTGTTTCCTTTTTCTGGTCTTTTCTCAGTACTCTTTCCTTTGGCTGGGCTTAATGCTTATTATTAGCCTTCGAACTTTTACTTTTTTGGCTGGGCTGTCATGCTTATTATCAGCATTCTTATGTACTAACTTTTGGGTTTTAGGTTCCCTATAAAACCTGTTTATCTAATCAAAAACATTATGGAGTTAGAAAAAATTCTAACTTTGGAAAATTGTGAAGTTGAAAAAATTCTAGCTCTAGAAAATTGTGGAGTTCAAAAAAAAATTTGACTCTAGAAAATTGTAGAGTTAGAAAGAATTCTCACTTTGGAAAATTATGGAGTTATAAAAATTATCACTTTGGATTATTGACACTTAGAAGAATTTTTGGATTTTTAGGTCCTGTCACCAAGGTGCGTAGGTGCACATGTGCACTTTTCCAAGGTGTACTTTTCTTCAAGGTGCATTGATAGTTTTTGAAAAAGTAGTGTGCTGATAGTTAACTATCAATTGCTATTTTAGACATTCCATACATCAGAAACATATTTTGAAGCAAGTACAACTCCCAGTAACACTAGAGAAGGAAGAACTTCCATTTTTAGAGCTCTCGAAGACTCCCATATCATCTCATGGCTTCTATCCTCTTATTTTCTCATTCTTTTATTTTTTTAAGTTATGTAAAGGTTCATGCACCCATTAATTGATATAAAAAATGGTGGAAACCTACTTAGCACCATTTAGAGAGTCAATTTGTATATAATTAGATTTATTTTATTAGTTTTTAGCATGAGTTTGCATTTTAAGATCTCTCTCTCCTAACAAAAATAGAGGAGATAATTTATTATAAATACATGGATGTAATATGTACTCCAATCTATTATTTTGATTCAATAATATATGCTATTGGTGCTCTCATTCTGAGTGTAATTATTCTTTCCAAAGTGTTTTATTTTTGTGAATGCATGTTCATGAATAATAATGGAGCCAATAGTTTTATTGTGTTGTTATGATTTTGTGACCATTTAGTTTTGGTTTTTTTCTCATGGTTACAAATTATGCTGATGTATTGAGTTGGAGAAAAGATCACCTATTGTTACTATATAGCTTCTTGTCTTGCATAAGTGCACTTTTCATGGCCTTGTGATTTGATGGGAAGTGAAACATCTTTTAATTATTATTGAGTTCCCATCAATGATTACATCAGTAGAATTGAGGAAGCATTGCTCCTATGTTCATTGGTTTCCTACTCAATCTTTTTGATGATTTAACTCATCGATGTGTTGTTATCGTGAATTATGTCCATTAGGAATTTTCTTTTCAAGTTATTTTATTTAATCTTTCATTACCTTATCTTTGTTATTTTCTTTGCTAACACTTGGTTAAAATAGGAATTCACATAGTTGCATTGATAAATTGCATTCATCATAAAATAGAAAATACCAAAAAATATATTTGTTTCGTGGTTACTTCTCGAAATAGCAGAGTAGACATCTTATCTAAAATTTATTTGAACCAATAAAGGCTCCTCATGAACATACACATTTATCTTCAATTGAGTAGATTCCAATAAGTTGTAAGATTTCTCATAACCTTGGAGTCCATCCTAGATTAAATTTCAAGAGAGGAGTTCGAAAGGATTCATGTCATTAAGCATCATGAAAAATGGCATCTCAACAAGATCAAGATGTACAATAGAGAGATACCCAAGTTGAACAAGGAGAAATTCCCTACATGAAAATGCTTGATGAGATTGCACTTATTTGGCATTGGAGATTCTAAAAAATCCTACATGGATAATGAATACATGGAGGTAGTTAGACCTATAAAAATTGAACAAATGAAAGAGAAGTAGGAGCACAATGAAATGATGATTGAACTTGTAGTAGTCCAAATTTATGTTGAATTTGATGATGTGAAGGAAAGTACTACTGAAAAGAAAATGTGGGACAAGCTAGCACAAATCCATGGAGAAGATAAAAATGTATTGAGAGCTAAGGTAGTAAGCTTGAGAGCCAAATTTAATTATATGAGAATGAAAGATGAGAGACTATTGCATAATATTATGACAAAATCAAAGAGGTGGTGAATGCTATCAGAGGAGTTGGAGGCATCATATTTTATGAGACTATGATAAGTAAGGTATTGAGGACTTTACTTACTATCAATGCAATTAGAGTATCTACAATTCAACAACTGCAATAAACACCTGGTAATGATACGACCTTGGATACTCTAGTTGGTAAACTCATTGTATTTAAGCTATCAAATTTGATAATTATTCCCCTTCTAGTGTTGAAGCTGCTTTTAAAGCTAAACTGACCCTTGATGTATCTAAGAGGAAAAAGAGAATTAATTATGTGGAAAGTTCAAGTGGATTTGATGATGATCTTGAAGTATTACTGGCTAGAAGACTACCTAGAGGAAAAGGAAAATACAAAGGTAAACTTCCTATAATCTATTTTACATGTAAAAATGTTGGTCATATTGCTATAAGATGTCCTAACAAAGATGAGAAGGATGAAAGGAAATATTTCAAGAACAAAGGAAGGCGAGGCATTAGAGACAACCAAGGTAACAAATACTACAAAGACAAAGGTAAGAAATATTGTTGCATTGTTGAAGAAGATGGTTTTGATAGTGATTCTGATGATCATGATGAAGAAGTTGTTTATGTTGCAATGAAAGATGATTCTAATGAAGATGAGAAAACTATATTGATTTCAAATGTGAGTAAGAATGATAAATGGATAATTGATAGTGGTTGATCACATCATATGGTTGGTAATACAAGTAAATTTGAGAAGTTAGAACATTACAATGGAAGTGGAGTTAAGTTTGGAAATGATGCATTATGTTATGTAAAGGGTAAATGATTAATTATACTAAATTATAAGATCAAATGTGACAATGCATATTGGGTTGATGGTTTGAAATATAACTTGTTTAGTGTGGCATAGTTGAATTACAAAACAAGAAGGAAAAGATCTATGATGCTATTGGTGAACTAATTGGAAGTGGAAACTTATTCTACCTAGACTTATCTAAAGATACTTGTTTATTTGCATAAGATGAGGATTTTTGGTTATGGAATAAGAGGCTATTTCATGTGAACTTTGATAATATGGCAAGAATTAGTAAGATGAAAAGAGTTAGAGGATTACTAAGATTAAGCAAACCTAACAAGGTGATGTGCAAACAATGTCAAATGGGCAAAATGACAAAGTATAGTTTCAAGAGAAAGACTCGACGAGAGCTATTTATGACCCATTTTTATGCCATATTTTAACATATTTTATAAACCTTCATACTCACTTCTATATTATATTTTAGTTCCATTTCATCCCAATTTACTATTTTATGTTACATGTGATTTAATAGATATGAAGTAATATTTAATACAGTTTTGGGATAAATTAATTGTTTGACTATTTTTACTAATCAAATTTTCTTTATGTCATGGGATATATGGCTTGAAACCTTTTGATTCATGGATGCAGATCTTCCTATCATAGTCTAGAATTTTGTAGAACTCACCTGTCAGACTTCATGTTGCCTGACAAACTACCTATCACTTGTTGGACTTCATGTCACCTAATAGAATTCCTATTTCCAATTAGATCTTCCTAGTTCTTATCAACTCTTCATGAAACCTATTTTAAAGTTTCATATGATTAGTTGATTCATAAATCAATTTTCCACCAACCATCTTAGACCCATGGCTAATTTTCTATTTTATGGAAGTAGAAAACAATGTGCTTCTTATTTGAGCTTGTTGTTGTAACTAAATTATTTTACATTGAGGACTAAAATGGACGTCATAATATTGTTAAGATGACCAAACCAAACCATCTTATTTTAGCTAACTATTATTTTAATATTCAGCTCTATATTTTAGATCTAATATAGCTTTTGAGAACATAGTTATATCAAATTTTATCTCAAAATTATGTATCAGACCTTCCTGTATCATAATTCTATAGTAGATCTTCCTATAGCATAATTATATTGTATTCATGGATGAATAAAATATCATTATTCTGATCACAAAAGATAGAAATCTATTCATATTTCATCATGAGAATTACTAAGGAGGCATGACCCACTTTTGTGACGACTGGCTATTTAGTTTAGAATGTTTGTGTTCTTTTATTTTTCGTGTTATTATTTTTATTTTATTTCATACGTAGAATTAGTATATAGGTTATATACTTTAATCTATATAAATTTGTTGGTGATTTGTTTCATATGCCTATTTTTATTTTCTGTGTGTTATTGTAATTTTATATATATAATTATTATATTAGGTTTAATATTTTTATTGATTCATGTTTGTATTAGATTTAATTATGAATTTAGATTTGTGTGGTTTGCTATTTAATTTCTATAGTACTGTGTTCTAGATTAAAATTTTATGCTTTTAGATTCTTACAATAGTTTTTCTTTAATAGTTTTAATTTAGCTCATGTCGCTAGGAAGTTACAATTCTTGTCACTAGTTCTATTTTGGTTTGTTGTAGGTTTCCTTTCACATTATCCAGCTACATCCATCCCCACTTGGCATGCTACCTTCATCCCTTGTGCATGCAACCACTATACCTTTCATGAGTTTACGACCTTGAATTGATGTTTAAATGCAAGACAACTTGGCTATTACTCTTACAAATTATCCTTAATATTTGAACCATAGTTTGTCCATACATTTTTGGTGTCATTGCCGGGGAAAGGTATTAAAGGCATGAAATTATAGGAAGTCAAGTTAGGAATAGTGCACCTTTGGGAGTGTTTAATCATGTGTCGAGCTTGCTTAGTCCAAAATCTTAGGTTTGTATTGTAGTAAATCATTTAGGCACATTGTTTACAAGTAGGTCTTAAAAGTTAGATCCATTGTTTATGTTATCATTTGTTGTTATGAGTAATTGGAAAAAGAGGGGAAATTTAAAGAAAAATGATTAAAATAGAGCATTTTCAAGGTAGTTCAAACACATCAAATTTTAAAACAAGAATTGGTGGAGGAATGCATCACCCAAAGGTCATGTTTTTACACTCTCTCTACCTAATTAATGCAACTTAAATGATATTGATATTCCATTATCATAGGTATGTCCGATTGTTATTTTTATGTCTAAACAAGAGGATATAAGTGATGAATTTTAGAAAAATGTGATTTCATGAATGATAATTTAACCATTTGTTCTTCTATTTGTTACAAGCAAGGTGACAAATGTATATTCCCAAACAATGAAGAACATATGGTGAATGAAGTACAAGATCTTTGTAAGCCTCACCATATTAGGGATGTGGGTAAACACATATTGTTCATAACAAATAAAAAAATTTAAACACTAAATCCAAAAGATCAAGATATGAATCATCACTCTTCTATAATACAAAGACAACATGTTTCTTCAAAATATAATTTTCCCTCTAGCATGCATAATGAATGTAATCATGCATGCTCACAACAACTAGTATATCCATCTTATATTCTACCATCTCTATTATTCCATCTTGTTAGAATTTGAAAAGATTGATAACCCAAAAAACTAGTGCAAGGAATAGATATTTAATCTATGAATGTAAATGATAGAAAACAAAATAGCAACATAGAGTTAGTCTCCAATAGAGTAATACAAATGCTAGAAGAAAAATAGCATTAAGAGGATGCAAAAGAAATCAATCACAAATACAAGCCAGATAGCATGCTTATATAGACAAGGAAGAGGAAGAAGGTGGCAACACTGACCAATGAGGAGCAACCATCTATCAGACTAAAGATAGCTAATGGATGCTCACATGTAGGAAGGTGACACCTCGCAACCACTTTCTAAATAAGACATACTTTATTGACCTAAGTAAGATTATTAAAAGTGTAGGAAAAACCTAGCAATATAGGGAAAAATAAATAACCCACTAGGAAATAAAATAACTACACTAACACCCCCCATAAGCGAAGCTTAGGTGGATGCAAAAATGGGTCCTAGTAAGTTAGGCCTAATGAGGTACCCATGTACATAAAAGTTCCCCAAAAGAGAGAGAAAAGAGACTCCCCAAAAAAAAAGGACTCCAAGTGAGAGGAAGAGGCCCCCCCAAAAGATGAAGCATCCCTCACCCCCAGCAAAGCTCACAAATTTTGTCTAATAGATCCACTGACAATGAACAAGTTTTCTTCCCTTAGGAAGAGGGACAAGATCCCAAGTGTGGTTCCTCATCAAGGAGCTATACTCTTCCTACATAGTTGTATCCCACTTAGGAATAGCAAAAGCCTCATGAAAGGATTGTGGATCTGAGGTAGTAGCAATGAAGACATGTGGAGCATTCTAGAATTGTGAACGAGTCTGCATGGTGTCTGATGGATCCCCAACCCAATCTATAATGCCCCACTTGGAGATCCTTCGAAACAAGGATGAAATATAAGGAAGATAAAAAAAATTTAAACAAATTTAAGTGCACATAACAACAACCTACATGGATCACAAAGATTGCAACAGAAGACTGACAATCATCCAACACCAATGGATCTCCAAGCAACACCATTGACCAAGCTAAAAGACAAAGGTTGACTTTCTAAAAATTGGCTAAGTCTGAAATCCTAAAGCCCTAAAATTTGGCTAAGTCTAAATTTTTAAAGCCCTGAAATTTCATAGAATCTTTATCTTAGCTTGTAGAGGTTTGGAACCTATCTCAAATGATTCATCACATCTATTAAAATATATCTTAAGTATAAGAAATTAAATATACATCAACTTATACTTAAACAATATATTTTAAACAACTTAGAAAATTTGTTAACAACTAGGAAGGTGAAAAACCAAATAGGGTATCCAAAACCAACTTTCAAACTTTTCTCTGACAAGCCTAGATAGCCCCTATTTTTTATGCGAGACCAAAGAATACCATACTCTCACATGAAGAAGTGCCACACACCACGCAAAGAAGTGTATTTTTGCACAAGAAAATGCATTTACACAAGAGGAAGTGTAACCTACACACCCGAAAACTAGTGTAGTGTTTCACATGAGGAATTGCCTAGCCATGTGAAGAAACCCACCACACCGCATGAAGACTTGCATCCTCACACAAAAAAGTGAAATCTCATGTGAGAACTTAAATCAGCACACAAACACAAAAATAAATAAAAAGCTAAGGAAACTACAAAACAAATTTCCTCCACATTGGGGAGTATTAGATCCACGTTTTGAGCCAAGAACACTCGAATCATAACTGAATGATAGAAAAATTGGAAGCAAAGTCTAACCATCTAAACTAATAGAAAAGGGAATAATAGAAAGGAAACAACATAGTAAACAAAAATAACATCAAAATGAACAAAAATAACCAAACTAAGTACATGGTTCCTCCCAACCATCAATGGTATCATAAGACCATCATGGACCCTAGCCATCCCCCATGTGTAACATCCCAAGTCACCGATCAGATCATTGGTACTATCGTAATAGGGATGTCACTACTAAAATATCCTACAACATAAGTATAAGGAATCAACATGCTAGTAGTAAAGCATAAGATAATCCTACAAAGTAGATAACATCACCTATCACATGCTAATCATCATAATAAGGAATGTGTGAAAACTAACATCATCAAAACATGATAAAAAAGCATCCCAATGAGAGCATAACTCACAAGAAAATATACTCTGAAACCTAAAGTACCAAGTAAAAACATCTCGCAATGATCGCGCTAGAATAATAGACTATCTTTGTACACTAGTCCCTAACAGTGATGAAGGTAGCTATGCCTTCCAACCACATGGCACCCGTAGGTCCACACCTATTGTGCTGATGGAGATAATGATCCAACCACAAACACACAAAAACAAGATCCATGGCTAACACACATGCCAAGTAGTATAATGACTGAATCCAAGATATAGATAATGCATAACTACAGGTCCTAGTGAAACATCTCAATGGGCTACTATGTAGGCATTGACATCATGGAGAGTCTCTTGGCATCAAAGATGCTCCAAGTTCAGATCACATGTGGCAACACTCTCAAGTTACTCCCTTGGAACCATCACATGACTGCAAAGCTTTTCATTATCTTAAGTTTTATTACCACCCAATGTTTTATTTAATTATCACTTATATAAAGCTCCCTCTGCCAACATCTGGTGCCATGAACACCGAGCTACAAGATAGAAGCCCCCTCAATATGCTACCCTACCCTACCCATGCTCATCCAACAATGAGTGCCCATAGGCATGCAAATTCCCAACCCAACTCCAATGATCATAACTTCCAAAATTACCACAGAAGGTCAAGACCCACAAGTCCTTTGATAATTGTACATGCATGTACTCGTGTATGGTGCACCACCATCATGAAGATCATAACACAAGGACTAGATGAGAACACAAAGTAGAAAGTCCCTCACTGAAAATAGAATCGAGAATATAGATGCAACATGCATCCCAATGCAACATAGAAGTGCAACAGTGGTCTGAATAACATCCAAATAGATCATCCAGGTTCACAAACCACAATGTGTTGAGAAAACCCAAGAAAATAGGGTGGTACATAAAACGAGGTAAAAACCTCAAATTTTGAAAAAAAATTCCAAAAATTAAAACCCATTTTACCTTTAGGTGCCAAAACCCCAAAAATCCAAAAATAAATGAAATCGGACACCATATGGAAAAATGGCCAGCTTAACAGCTCAAAATCTCAAACCCCCATTCCAAAAATAGGGAAAATGCTCATACTTGATAAACCGAGCAGAACCAACAAACAGAAACAGAGGAGAACACTAGTTCTCAGCCTCCTAACATACTGCTACAAGAAATGGAAGCTAAAAAAGAGTGAAAATAATAAAAAGGGAAGGCCCTACCTGACAATAGAAGGGGCCAAAATTGAAACCTGCACAATAAAATAAATACTTTGCTGAAACTGTTGAAAATGATGACAAAGAAAAAACTTTTTGAGTTGGATCCAACAAGACTGATCTTGCAAAAATCACATGCTTGCAGCTCCCAGAATGAATAGGAAACCAATCCTTCAAAAGAGGATCTCCAAATTAGCTCTCCAATTTCTATTTCTAAAATATAAGAAGTGAATAATGAATTTATTTTTTTAATATTTATTCATTTTTTTTTAGTGAAGAGGTGATTATGGAAAATAGCAAGCTGGAGTAGCTAAACTTTGAGTCAACCCAAATGAAAATAGGTTATTATCCATAACATAAATTCACCTATGGCAAAGATGCAAGAAATTAAATCTAAAAATATTAAAAACCAAAAAACCCAAAATCACAAAAAATCACTCAATACTTTCGTGACAATGCAAACTTCTAAATGCATAGACACACTCACTGGTCTAGTCACATAATGCAAATGAATTCAAATTTAGTAATCACTGAAAGGGTTTAATTAAAATAATTAAAATAAAGATATGTCGACCATATAGAGGTGACATTGGCAAAATATGAACAGCTAGATCACTAACTCCATGTGCCACTACCAGGGATATAATTCCTACACACTAAAATACATGATCAAGTGCAATTGCATATAATATCATAGTCAAAGTAACATGTATTAAAATACCTATTTAATCCATTTACATCACTCACATTTGTAGAAAGCATAAAAATACAAGGATGAAGTAAATAACCATGGCATAAAATTCATCTTATAACATAACCAACAAATATGTCCAATAAACCATATAGCCAGATGTCATCATAGATCTAATGTGATCTCAAAATAGCATCAACATGCAAATATGATAAACTGACTAGCATAGCAATAAAGCATTTATAGTACTGAATCATAGTATAACATCTAACCCTTAGGTCATCTCAAAATACATATAATAAGAGTATCAAGTATCTCTCAAATCAAAATAAACAAGGTACAGACTGCAAACAGGAGAGGCACTACACAATCACCTATAGACTACAAGGTCTATCTAGCCCAAAGTCAACCAAAAGATGGAGAATCTAGAGGAGAATCATCAACCTATGAATGATGACTAGGAGAGGAAGGAGGTGAGTCCTCTAAATCACTCTCTACATCAAAAGTGGAGGTAGAAGATAGCTTAGGTGAATCTGACTCATCAGAAGATCTGTCATGTATTCCAAGTGACTCCAATATCAAAGTAGGAGTTGGAGAAGTGATAGAAAGGGAGCTTGAAGGTCCCTCCTCAAACTGAACATTCCTCTCAATGAACAACTCATGTGTAGTAGGGTGGAGCAACTAATAACCCTTCACACCATTAGTACAACCTACAAATATGCAAGGTCTTCTCTGCAAATCCAAGGCCTTGCATTTCTCTGTAGAAATGTGGGCCCATGCAGGAGAGCTAAAAACTCAAAAGTGCTTAGCTCATGGTTTTCAACCATTCTAGGCTTCAAAAGGAGTAACTACCTTCAAGGCTTGGTGAGGAACATGGTTCTAGATATAACAGGCATAGTTAATGGCCTCTGCCCAATACTATGGTGCAAGAGATCTAGAGTGAATCATATAGTTTTCCATTTTCTTCAAGGATCTATTCTTTCATTCTACAACAACATTCTACTGAGGATTGTATGAAATTGAATGTTTTAAATAAATCCCCTCTAAAGTGCAAAATCTTTCAAACTGATGGTTGACATACTCACCACCATTGTCTGTGCACAAAAATTTTATGGATTTCTCGGATTGCTTCTCTACAAAAGTTTTGAAGTCCTGGAAATGATCAAATAACTCTAACTTCTATTTGAGAAAGTACAACCAAGTATATCAAGAAAAGTCATCAATGAATGTGAGGACATATTGGGCCTTGCTGAAAGAAGGATGCTGAAATGGACCAACCAAATCACTGTGAACTAACTCTAGTATTTGTGAAGCTCTCCATGCCTTAATTTTGTCAAACTTTTCCTTAGGATACTTACCAAGAATGCAACCTTGGAAAATACCCCCTGAGAACTGAACTGAAGGGAACCCTATGACCATGCTCTGTTGGTTGAGCTGCTACAAGGAGTAGAAGTTAAGATGTCCAAACCACTAATGCCATAATTTACTCACGTCGTTAGAGTGACTAATAAAATTATTCGAAGGAGGATCAAGAACAAAGTGATAAAATAGATAGAGTCATGATTGATGATTTTCTCTCCCAACTGCAACTATAGAATCATTGTGCAACTCATGTATCTACATTGAATTAGGAGTAAAATCAACCCGCTTGCCTGAACCTATGTGAGTGATCTAGTATACTGATAAGAGATTAATTGATAATGAGGGTACATAAAGAACATCATGGAATGTGTCATCCCCCACATCAATAGACCCTCTCCCACACACCTCAACAAGAGTGTCATCACCCATCAAAATAGAAGGCATAGTACATGGCTCCAAGGATGCAAGTTCTTCCTTAGATGAAGCCATGTGGTGTGAAGCACCTGAATCAAGAACCCAAGTGGATGGTGAGGAAGCAACTACAACAAGGGACTTGCCCTTTCCTTTCACCTTCTTATTTTTTTTCCTTGTTAGACCCTTCATTAGAACTTTTTTTGATAGAATCAGGAACACTAATATTATTCTTCTCAAGAATTTATGTCAAGTGATCAATTTGTTTCTTCAAATATTTATGTTCATCATGACTAGATCTTTTACAATAGGCATATTTGACCTTTTATTTCTTAGGCTTATTGCCCTTGGAAGATGGGGTATCAATAGTTGCTTTTGAAGCAACCAATATTTGATCCTTCTTTTCCTCACTATTATTTTTTTTCTCATCCTTACTATTGTTGTTACTAATTTGTCCTTTTTATTCTTTTATGCCTTGGTTGGCAGCCAAGGCATGTGACTTAGAGGACTTAAGAGTGCCCATTTGGATTAGCTTTTCCTATTCTTGAGTGATGTTGATAGCAAAATCATCTAAAGATGGCATGGTGAATTGAGTACCAAGTGCACCCTTAGTAGCATAGAAGGCAAAGACAAACACAGAATATTCTGAACTTAGCCTAGAGAGAATACTAAGAATCAATTGCTCATCTTTCTTTTCAATTCCACATTGTTTTAACTACAACCCTAGTGACTTCAACTTAGTGAAGAAATCTTGGATTGTGTTGAAATTGCCTAGACTTAAACTAATTAGTTCATTTTCCAACCTATGACCCCTCATTGAATCTTGTGTGCCAAATAGTGTTTCTAGCTTTAACCATATTTCATTTGGTGTATTCAAAGATTCAATGTGAAATAGAAAATTAGGAGAAATAAACAAACAAAATGTTCCATATGCCTCATCACATTTGTTAAACCACTTAGGCTTATCTTCATCTTTATCAGGTTCAATTTCAAGTCCCATAGTTATCCTATATAATCCAGCTTTCCTTAAGTGAATTGTCATGCGTGATTTTGAAATGTCCCTTTTCTGATTTTATATGATATTTCAAGCCTCAAATTAGATCTTTAAAACCAAGCAACCAATATTCCAAAGATCCACCAATTTCTCAATAAACCCCAAATCAGGTATGCCAGAAATAGTGCCAAAAGCTTCATAGCTTCACCTATTATTAATAAATTTGAAAGTGGTAATTTTTAAATAAATTTGAGCAGAATAACAGCCTATAAAATGATATTTTCAGATCTGTATAACATGCACACAATAGCTCCCAAACAGAGGACAAAACAATGCTCATCGGGCTCCCGAAAATAACACAAAATAGCTCGAAATCACCACAAAAAATTAATAATCTATCACAGAAGTATAATCATATCCAAATATATATATTTAGCTCTATTTTAAAATTTAAAATTTTGATATACAGCAGCAACCCAAACTGAAATGAAATACTCAACCGGAAACACCAAACTCTTACAAAAAACACACCCAAAAACCCACAAATCTGCACTGTTTAGCACAAAGGAAAACTCTGGATGAGCATGCACATGGAATGGCTTCAAACTCCAGTCCTTAGCCTTCTTAGAAACCTAAAAACTCCCGTTCTTGGGTCTCTTTCTCCACAGGTTTGGCAGCCTCTGAAGAACAACAAAGCAATGCGCAAAAAATCAAGTTTTGGAATCAGCCCAAAATGCCTCCAAACTCCTTAAAAGAGGGCATAACCCTAACTCACATCCAAGAGGGGTTAATAAAACATATTTTAATAATAATTTTCATTTATTAGTCTATTAGCTTCCAAAGATTATCTCCTTTTTTTGAAACTTCACCTTTTTGGGCCTGCCTACCTTAGAAAAGATTATTATTTTTAATTATTTGAAAAGGGGACATGACAAGTCCTCCCCTTCCAAATATTGCTTGTCCTCAAGAAATGGCTAAAAAATAAACCAATCAATCCACCTGGATCCCAAATGTAGTCATGAACTATACTATTGTCAATTAACACAGGCTCCTGCAATATAACCAAGAGGAATCCATAATCAAACTGACAATTACTGCTCAACCAAACTCCAAAGTTACAACTTCCACAGTCAGAAACCCACGAGACACAAACTCTTAGAACATCAAAACCCAAGTAAAGTGGAAAAATCAAACTACCAACATAGTAAATACCATCAATGCATCCCACTAGCCTATATGGAATGTACAATCCAACTCTGCAACAATGGTGAATGCTCCCGAATGAAATTGTACCAAGTATGGAGAATCCACACACTGTACAACTACTGCAGTCAACACAACTCTGTAGATCACTGACCACTATCTCATAACCATAACTACCATGCACCCCTGATGGTGAAAAGCCATCACAAGATAAACAGTAAGAAATGGAACCCAAACCAAATTTTCCTGCCATCAACTCCTCAACACAAGGATCAAATGCTAACTGATGTAAATACCCTACAATATAATGTTGATAAAAAAAACCAACCTCAGTTAACAACTCACCATTAACAAGTGATACAACCCACTGTGACTAATCACCAGCTAAGTCAGGAGATGTCATAGCCAAAGGAGTAGAATCAATAACAACACTCATTGAAGCATCACTCCAAAACTCCTGCTCTAAGTCATGTATTATCAAGCTATAAACTGTAGAACCTATCACCATGTCATGCCCATCGTGACTCTCATTCCGAGGTGTCAAACTATCCCATAACTGATGATAAGCACTAGGAACCAAAGTACATCTCTGTATCATCATCTCATCAACATGGTCATTAAAGGTAAATTGATGAGCATACCTCACAATGTAATGCCGATAGAATGCACCAATCTCAGTCAGTGGCTCAGACTGCAATCTAGATGTAACTAACTGCAATCGATCACTAACCAAGTTGGAACTAACTACTACCTCTGAAGAGATCACCAAGGGAGTAGTATTACTAGTAGGAACCATGCCAACTGACAGCTCACCAACATCACACATGGTCTTTGATACAACATCTCTAGTCTCTGTGCCATTAGTACTAGAGGTCACCACCATGTCAGGCATACCATAACAATCTGCTGCAGCACCCAACTCAACTAAACCTAACTCTAGTGGGGATGAACCCGATATGCCAATGTTAGTATCAAGGATGGATGCATCCCCATCTCCACTATCTTTGACAATCTCGACCATGGACATCCTCGGATCGCTAAACACCACAGCTTGTGATTGTACAGAATCTAGTAAAGACTATAGTTTCTCTAACTCCATGGTCACCTTAGCCAAATAAAATTGTGACTCCTTGAAAGCCAACTGTGTACTCTCAAGAATATTAGAAGTCACCTCAAGCTGCTGAGTAAGCTCACTCACCTCATCTTCCTTGGCCAATAATGCATCATATGTCGTACTCCGCCACTCCATAAGATAATCTCTGTCAACTACCAACTGCATATTATTCTATCTCAAAATATAAATAGCCTCCCATAAAGAGTGGATCTCTATCAAGGAAAGATAACTGCCTTCCTGCTCATCACTAGTAGGAGAACCCCATCCATAAACTATTAACAACTGACGAACAACATTGAAATGCTAGCAAGTGATAGCAATGTCTCGCTCACTAACTCTCAATTGATTAGACACATGATGGCACTGGCTAGATTGTCTCCTAAAAACCTCCTCTGATGCACTATCTAAAGGAGTATCCTCAAAGTTACTAGTCTCTAGAGTATTACCATCCATATCCTGTGAATCAACTCCAAAGCTCATATCAACATATGGAGTATCAAAAATTATAGCACTACTGTCCAACTCCTCTGTACCAAAAGAAACTGCCAAGGAAACTAAGTCTTCAAAACTGCCCACTGCATCCTCCTGGATGTCATCAATGCCAATATGATCCTGGGACTCATCTGTACAGACTGCCAAATATGAAAGATCATCAACACATTCCATCAAGTATGGTCGACTAGATATATGAACAAAGCCCAACACTGGTGTATAAAAACTAATACCAACATTGGAAAAGCTACTAGCACAAGAAAAGACAACACCATGCAATCTTCTAATCAAATCCATGATAGCACCCAAAAAAACACTGCTACCAAAAAGTGTTAAAGATCTCCAGTCAATTGAATCCCAAACACCAATATAACAATATCGAGTCCATATCCATAAACTAGAATTAGCTGGTAACTCAAGCAAACTCCTCACCTGAGTAATATGACCAATACCAACTAACTCCACATACCTGTCGTGATAAGATAATGAAGTCACAATACTGTCTTTGTTCACTTTCAGCTGGCTAGACAAATCATGTGAAGTACTACCAGCCTCAACCTCGTGTGATGAAGCATCTAACTGCACCTAGTACTCTTTCTCAGCAAATTCATGAATGCTCAATGTCTTCTCATCTCTACCAGGTATCTCACCATCATGCACAACAACATTCTCATAATCATCATGTTAACCCACTACGCTGTAGTCACTGCCTATTGTAACTATACCATCCTGAATACCTGTGACATCACCCTTTGATGACCTGTATACAATTGTCTCAATTTGAGTATCAAGTTGACCATTACTATCAATCTACGTAATATCCTTTCTCACTACCTCCTATGGCAGAGTAGAATCTGAGACCTCTACCTAGCTATAAGCTAGTTTCTCAAACTCCTCATGCAAGTTCTTGGTAATTGTGTCACCTGCCCTGTGAGAAAATCTGCCAAATATAAATCTGGTCAACTTATCCACCTTAGCTGGGTCAGACAACATGTCATTCATCATACGGTGGTGCTCAACTAACTATTTAGACATGTCATGGCTTATTTTCCTAAGTTTATCTCAAATATCTAAATAACCATCCTTTCTACTGTTTTGATTCTGGATATCAATTGTCCAAGATCGTGTCCTCTGAGACTCTGTACTATACCTATCCATTTTAGATAAAGTAGAGTGTAACTCCAATAGGTTATAACTTCTTCAAACACCAATAATCTTTATACTTCAAATGTTTGACATGCAGTTGATTAGAAGCAACATGCAACCACCAAATTCACCAAGAACTAACATGCAAATGATTAGAAGTAGCATGCAACCATAGATTTTGACATGCAACTGATTAGAAGCAACATGCAACCACCAAATTCACTAAGAACTAACATGAAAATAATTAGAATTATCATGCAACCATAAATTTTGACATGCAGCTGATTAGAAGCAACATGCAACCATAAATTATGACATGCAAGATTTGGGTAGTTGTCAAAACTGACATGCAAACTTCTACAAACCCTCAGGCTGGCAAGATCATAGCTCTGATACCACTGAAATGTCCTTTTTCTGATTTTATATGATATTTCAAGCCTCAAATCAGATCTTTAAAATCAAGAAACCAATATTCCAAAGATCCACCAATTTTTCAATAAACCCCAAATCGGGTATGCCAGAAATAGTGCCAAAAGCTTCATAGCTTCACCTATTATTAATAAATCTGAAAGTGGTAATTTTTTAAAAAATTGAGTAGCATAACAGCCTATAAAATGATATTTCCAGATCTGTATAGCATGCACACAATAGCTCCCTAATGGAGGACAAAACAATGCTCATCGGGCTCCCGAAAATAGCACAAAATAGCCTGGAATCACCACAAAAACTTAATAATCTATCAAAGAAGTATAATAATATCCAAATACATATATTCAGCTCTATTTTAACATTTAAAAGTCTTATATATAGTAGCAACCCAAACTGAAATGAAATACTCAACCGAAAACACCAAACTCTTACAAAAAACACACCCAAAAACCCACAAATCTGCACTGTTCAGCACAAAGGTAAACTTTGCATGAGGATGCACATGGAATGGGTTCAAACTCCCATCCTTAGCCTTCTTGTAAACCTAAAAAATCCCATTATTTGGTCTCCTTCTTCATAGGTTTGGCAGCCTCTGAAGAACAACAAAGCAATGCGCAAAAAATCAAGTTCTAGAATCAGCCCAAAATGCCTCCAAACTCCTTAAAAGAGGGCATAACCCTAACTCACGTCCAAGAGGGGTTAATAAAACATATTTTAATAATAATTTTCATTTATTAGTCCATTAGCTTCCAAATATTATCCCCTTTTTTCGAAACTTCACCTTTTTGGGCCTGCCTGCCTTAGAAAAGATTATTATTTTTAATTATTTGAAAAGGGGACATGACAGACTTCCACTCAAAGTAACTATATGGAGTTAGGATGGGCATATTTGTTTGATCCTTAATGAAGAAATGTAGAGAAAAAATCCCAACACAACAACAAGCTTTCCTTAAGTGAATGTTCATGCATGATTTCCACTCAAAGTAACTATATGGAGTTAGGATGGGCATATTTGTTTGATCCATAATGAAGAAATGCAGAGAAAAAAGAACCTAGCCATGAAAATGCTCCCCCTTTTTACTCAATCAGAGAACCCCCACAAAGAAATATGATTTGGCACTTTATTTTAGTGTGTTTACAACTACCACTAGAAAGAAATACTTAGTGGTCTTGATTTCAATGCATTACAAACCCTCATGAAGAGCATATGCTGAAAGTAAAACTTGGGAACAATAATCAAAGAAACAAATAGCACCACTATGATCTACTCAAAAACCATGTACTTTCAAAAAAAGAATCACCTTGATATGAAGTCATATGAAAAAGTTATGATCCTCTAAAGTTTTCAAAATGAGAACTGTGCATAGTCATGATCAAGAATCTACAATTTCTTAAAAAATTATCCATGAAAATCAAAAGAAAACTCCACTAGTGGATAGAGCACAAAAAAATAGCCAAATTTATAACAAGAATCATCAAAATTAGAGTTCGTATGAGCAAGAATGAGGTATTTGAAAACTGCATTCAAATTTGTGACGGCCAATAGAGAGGGGTATGGCTATAGCTTTCTGTGCTCAATTATAAATATATAGCTTGCATGCCTAGATAGTTTTTTTGTGATGCAAACAAAACCAAAAAAGAATTTTTCTTGCTGATGTACAGAAGATGTAGCTATAGTGTAAATTAGATGCCTTTAACAATAAAAAATGGCTCCAAAAATCAAGAAACGACCCCAACAGCTAAAAGATGGCATGCAAATGTTGAATCAACTTCCTAAGTCCATCAATGGTATGCTAGAACTTGCAATACTAATTGAAAATTTTAAATATGCATGTTGGTTGTCAGATTTGAGATTAAAACCCTAGAGATTAAAAACATTTTATCAAAACTTTTCTAATTCTCAAGATCATCCAAAGATGCAAGAGAAGAGAATACTATTTTTTTTATAAAAGTACAATAATATTTATTACACCCCCATCCCCCCACCCTCAATCTCTCAAATAAGGAAACTAAAATCTACTCTTGCACATAGAAAAGCTCTAATACCATGTTACAATCTAAAAGATTGATGACCTAGAAAACTAGTGCAAAGAATAAATATTTAAACTATGAATGCAAATGATACAAAATCAAAATAGCAACATAGAGTTAGTCTCCAAGAGAGTAATGCAAATGCTAGAAGCAAAATAACATTAAGAGGATGCAAAAGAAATTGATCACAAATACAAGTCAAGTAGCATGCTTATATAGACAAGGAAGAGGGAGGAGGTGGCAAAACTGACCAATGAGGAGCAATCATCTATAAAACTAAAGATAGCAAAGTATCTTCCTAAGATAGCTAATGGATGCTCACATGTAGGAAGGTGACACCTCACAACCACTTTCTAAAGAAGACATGCTTTATTAACTTAAGAAAGATTATTAAAAGTGTAGGAAAAACCTAGCAATATAGAGAAAAATAAATAACCCTTTAGGAAATTTAAAAACTACACTAACACATCTAACTCATATCCACATACTCTATATCCAATAGAACTCTTAGCTTATTTGCAATAATCCATCAATTGTTTAATTGGATCTTCTAGTAAACCTCAACATGTGAAATCTCAACCATTCAAGGCATGCTTTCTTGTGTTGATCAGAATTGATATTATAAATAAACAAGAATTTATTCATCCATTTTATTATTATCAATTTTTATAACTCTACCTATCATTCAAAAACTAAATGGTAGAGTTATTGAATGAATGATATTTTTTTACTATACTTGATATTCTTGGTCCTAAGAATATGGTTATAGGTCTCTTATTGTGGTGAGATGATATCAGTTGGTAATGTTTCTTTGCGTGAGCATTAAGTAACACTCTATCTTGTATTTTCCAAGCTATATGACGCATGGTGGTTTGTAACTTAGTCTATGGGATTCCTTAATTTTTTAGTGCTATTATATAGAGCTACACATCCAGAGACAACTTGAAGACATACGTAAGAATCTTGGGCATATTGTAGATCATCACATGCCTTCTTAGAGATGTGTCTCTATTTGCTTCTAGTTTTATGGACACATTGGTGACTACAATTGGTTTGTTCACTCTATCACCTGGCCTTTGGTAATGAAGGTGTGTTATTTCTAGCAATGGATACCCCTTATTCTTATCAAGATAAGATAACATAGCTTCATGTGGTGTCATCATAGAGAACTATGTCTTTTGGGGATTCTCATCATTATGAGTATTTCTTCTAACCAGGTGTGCCAATGTGTGTTCCAAAGTTCTACAAGAAGATTTCATAATCAGTGGCATGAGATACATGGATAAAAATTATTTGTGTGGAAAGTGGTTAGGATGCTCAGGTTATTCTTGTTCATAATTCCCAATGCATCACATAAATTAGTTTCAATGGTGCCTTTTTGTTAAGAACTCTAGTTTTTTATGATATCACTCTTTGTCATCCATAGAAGGATTTTCTTTTTCTTTAGCCATTCTATGCAGTTATTGAAAAAAAAAAATTAAAATTAAAAAATAAAAGAAAGAGAAAAATGTAATAAAAGATCCAACAATGAAAACCTTTGGATGTTGTTGGAAAGTTAATATTTTAAAACTAGTTTCCGACAAATATCAACTGCAATATAAATTCTTAGTGGTGAAACTATTTTAACAATGCCATTAAGTGATAGGTGATTGAAAATTAGTTTTTTAGTGATCACTTGTCATTATCAAATAAATTTAAAATGCAATAATTGGGTTGAGCTAACCATTTTTCAAGGAAACTCAGTTTCTTCTTTCTATCTTTCTCTCTCAGTGTTTCTTGCATCTCTTGTTGCTTCATTGTGTGGTTGGGCTTTAGTTTTTACTGATCAAGATGATTTTAATCACCTCCCTTGAGTGCTACACATTTAATCGAGGTGCTATGAAAAAAGGATCAAGATCCCTTCAGTGTGCTCTATATTGCTTCTTCTAGATGGTGATCCTATATGATGTGGTTGTTTCAGTCAGCATTTTTTGGTCCTACTTTATTCATGCTTCACATTAGCTAAGATCATTTGGCTTCAACACATTGGCATCCATGTACATGCATGTTGGTAAAACAATTATCCCTAGCCTCTCCCTATTTCCCAAGGATGGTCAACCATTTAAGTTGGGGGAGGTAAACCATGCTTACTACATATATTTTCATCTATTATACATTGGTTATTCCATCTTAAAATCCAGTATTTCCTATTTCATGTTTATATCCCATCCTTCATGAACCTTATTATTTCACCCTTGCTAATTGTTTGTGTAGCATAACCATTTCACTCATTTCAAATCATCTTGTACATAGTGAGATAAATATACCATGACACCTCTTATATATAAGAATTTGAAAAATGATGCTACGAAAAAATTAAAAATTAAAAATAAATAAATAAAGATTGTCATGAGAAGCTTAGACAAGTAAAATATGGTGGTGCTTGAGCTATAAAAGTTAAGGGTGATGATGCAATCCAAGGACACACATTTTAAAGGTGACTAGTTCAAAGACCTCTTGAACATGATGATTTCATGAGGACATGCAATATGTTAAGTTGGGGGGAATGATGAGAATTATTTATGACCCATTTTTATGCCATATTTTAATCTATTTTATATACCTTCAACTCACTTCTATATTTAATTTCAATTCCATTTCATCCTTATTTACTATTTTATGTTGCATGTGATTTAATATATATAAAGTAATATTTAATATAGTTTTGGGATTAAATTATGGAAATTATTTATTGACTATTTTTACTAATAAAAATTACTTTTTCATGGCATATATAGCTTGCAACATTATGATTCATGGATACAGATCTTTCTATCACAGTATAGAATTCTACAGAACTTCTTGTCACTTACAAACTTCCTTTCACTTGACAAACTGCCTATCACCTATTAGACTTCCTGTCACCTAAAAATATTCTTGTTGCATGTCATATCTTCTTGGTGCCTTTCAACTCTTCCTAACACCTACTTTATAGCTTCACATGATTGGTTGATTCATAAACCAATTTTCCACCAACCATTTTAAACCCATGGTTAATTTTCTATTTTATGGAAGTAGAAAACAATGTGATTCTTATTTGAGATTTTTGTTGTAACTAAAGTATTTTAATATGAGGACTAAAATGCATTTCATAATATTATTAAGATGGCCAAACCAAACCATCTTACTTTAGCCAGCTATTGTTGTAATATTGAGTTATATATTTCAGCTCTACTATAGCTTTTGATAGCATATTTATATCACATTTTATCTCAAAATTCTGTAGCAGGCCTTCCTATAGTAGATCTTCCTATAGAAAAATTCTATTTTATTTATGGATGAATGAAATATCATTATTCTAATCACAAGCGAGTAAAAATATGTTCATATTTCATCACTAGGCATATTGAGGAGACATGATCCACTTCTTGGGATGACTATTGATTTAGTTTAGAATATTTTTGTGCTTTTGTTTTCTATGTGTTATTTTTTTTATTTGATTTCATACATAGAATTAGTATATAGTTTATATACTTTAATTTATATAATTTTATTGGTGATTTGTTTTATATGCGTGTTTTTATTTTCTATTTTTTTTAATTATAATTTCATACATATAATTATTATATTAGTTTTAATATTTTAAGTGATTCATGTTTTTTTTAGGTTTAATTATGAATTCAGATTTGTGTGGTTTGCTATTTAATTTATGTAGTATTGTGCTCTAGATTAAAATTTTATTCTTTTAGATTGTTAGAATAGTTTTTCTTTAAAAAATTTAGTTTAGATCATGTCACTAGGAAGTGACAATTCCTATCGCCAGTTCTATTTTGGTTTGTTGTAGGTTTCCTTTTGCATTATCTATTTGCATCCATCCCACTTGGCATGTTACCACTATACATTTCATGAGTTTATGACCTCAGATTGATGTTTAAATGCAAGATAGCCTGGCTATTAGTCTTATGTATTATCCTTAATATTTGAACTGTAGTGCCTCTCTCATTTGATTTTCATAAGTCATCTTGATGGATGCAACCTTTTTTTTTATCTCTACTTGAGGTGGGATCATGATTGGGACCATGAGTGGTCTAGACCCTTGAGGTGATTTGGATTTATGTTATGTATTAGTTACTTTGATCATGCTTATAGATGATTTTTGAGATTTTTGAGATTATGATGTGTTAGATGGTTCATTGAGGTTTGTGCCAGTGGTTACCAAGATTGATGTGGTATCATGATGTTGTTCCATGATTACCCTAAGATGTGTGTAGAGATTGCACTTTGTACTTTTGTCATGCTACACTAGACTAGGCTCCTATAGTAGTGGTTAGTCATGTTTATAACTATTTTCTCTTATGTGTTTTAAGTGTTGTTTCATGTTGTGTAATCAACCATTATTAAATGCTTAAATAATTAGAAATGGATTATCCATGTTGGATTCATTGATTATGTACTATGGATATTTACCTTGTTATATTTTGATTTGAGAGATACTTGTTACTCATGTTATGTTTTACATTTGAGATGACCTAAGGGTCAGATGTTATACTTGATTTCAGTATCATAGGTCTTAGAATACTATGATGCTTAGATGATCATATTGAATGATGATGCCATTTTGAGATGACAGTGTGTTTTATGATGATATCTGGTTATTTGATATTTGGCCATATCTCTGATTATGTTATATGATGGGTTTAATACTATGGTTATTTACTTCATTCTTACTTAACTATGCTATATGTGAATGTAAGTGATGTAAATAGATTATTTTAGTATAATTTAATAAATAGTTAAATTAGGTGATTTAATGCATTTATTGCTTCGGCTATGTTATTACATGTAATTACACTTGATTGTGTATTTTAGTGTGCAAGATTTATATCCCTAGTAGTGGCACATGGAGTTAGTGATTCAGTTGTTCATATTTTACCAATGTTGTCCCTGTATGGTCAACGTATCCTTATTTTAATTTTTTAATTAAACCTTTTGGTGATTATTAAATCCAAACTTATTTGCATTATGTGATTAGACTAGTGAGTGTGTTTATGCATTTAGAGGTTCACATTGTCACGAAGGTTGTTAAGGAAATTCTATGATTTTTGGGGTTTTCAAGCTTTATTTTATTTTATTTTAATGTATGGAAGCTTTTTCATAGATAAATTCCTATTTCTAGGAATAGCCTATTTTCATTTGGGTTAATTTAGGGTTTAACTAGGTTGGCTAGTTATTTGCCCTAATCGGTTACTCACTCAAAAAGTGAATATGTATCCAAAAAAGAATTTAATTCCTCATTTCTCACTTTTGAATTAGAAAGTTTGAGAGAAAAAACCCAAAATCCTCTTCATGAAGATTTATTGTTTTGTCCTTTGAAGGAGCTACGGGCATAGGATCATCACGAGATTGATCTTGTTGGATCCAACTCGGGGAGACCTTGGATTGTTGTAATTTTTGGCTACTTCTGTAAGATTTTTATTTCATGGTTCAAATTCCCATTTTTCCCTTTTGGCTGTAAGGTAGGGCTCCCCTATTTTATTATTTTAGCTCTGTTTCAACTTCTATTTTTGTTAGCCATTTGTTAAGAGGCTAAGAACTAGTGTTCCCCTCCATTTTTGTTTGTTGGTTCTGCCTAGTTGGTCGGGCATGAACATTTTCCTTATTTTTGGGATTGGGGTTTGGGTTTTCATGCTATTATACTAGTCATTTTTTCATACTATGTCCAAACCCAAATTTTTAAGATTTTTGGTGTTTTTGTGCCCAAAGACCAAATGGGTTTTAATTTTGAAGTTTTCCAATTTTGAGGTTTTTTGCCTCAGTTTGTGTATTGCCCAATTTTCTCAGGTTTTCTTGGCATGATGTTTGTCATGGACTTGGATTATTTGTAAGATGTCATTCAGACCATTTTTGCACTTTTATGTTGCATTGGGATGCATGTCGCATCCATACTCCTAACTTTGTGTTTGATTGAGTGATTGTAAACCTGATGTTATTATTTCTTTTGGACCCTTGTTATTTTGTGGACACTAAGATTCATGTAGAATCCATACCTCCAGATTGAGGCTAGTTGAGTGAGTTCATGATGTTTGGTCTTTTTGCATCATTGGGATTCATGTAAAACCCATACTCTTGGATTGACACTAGTTGAGTGAGTTCATGATGTATGGTTTTATTGTTCTTTGGGATTCTTGTAGAATCTATCCTTCTAATGGAGACATAACCCAAGCATAGAATGGACACAATAGGAAAGGGAAAATTTTATTAACTATAAAAATATGCTATTACACTTAGTGCAGAAAAATAGACTCCAAAACTTTCCCTATGGGTTTACAATAGCATAAATCTGGAGATAAATTCTTCTCCTAGTACCTTCTCTCAAACTCCACTCTGAACTGTCTTTTACAATGCCATAAATGTTCTTAAATAGACCTCAAAGGGTTAAGGATTAGGAATACATTCTAGAAAGTTCTAGTTGGCATCCACCAACCAAATAGAAGGCTCTAGAAGTCACATTAGAAGTCAGCTCAAAATTAGAAGAATCCAGAAATGGTAATTGAACTTCTGGGAGGCATAACTTTTGAACCGTAGCTCCGATTGACGAACCATTTACATTTTCAAAAATCTCTTGAAGAACTCTATAGCCCTATGGATAAGATAAGCTCATCCCCCATTTTTGGCCCTATTTGAGGTCATTTAATGCCCCTATCTTGACTTTGAAGCATTCTTAGGAGGTCTCTAGAAATCAAAAAATTGCAATAACTTTCAAACCGCGGGGCCTTTTGACCTGATTCTTTTTTTGAAATGCTCTAAATTAAAATTACAATAATTCAACCAATTTACACCTTCTAGTTCACCAAAATGATGGCTCAATTACATACTCCTATTTTTTTAGCATTTATACATATTCCAAGGTGTTCAAATACTCTATCCTAGAACACTGATAGTGGAACTGTGAGAGTTGGAACCTTTATTTGACCCAAATGGGTATCTAGAAATGAAAACACATGAAATAGAAACTAAGTCTAAGTACATTTTTTTGGTTGACACAGGATTGCCCTTATACCTCTAGATGTTCCTGCATCACCTTTCGAGCTTGTTTTGGTTGAGTGATATTTTTCTTGTGTTCTCATCTAGTCCTTGTGTTATGATCTTTGTGATGGTGGTGCACCACACATGAGTACATGTTTGTACACTTGTCGAGTGACTTACGAGATCTGATCTTTCATGGTACTTATAGAAATTATGATCATTGGGGTTGGGTTGGGTATATGCATGCATACAGGCACTCATCATTGGATGAGAATGGGTAGGGTAGGGTAGCATATATAGGGGGCTTCTATCTCACAACCTAGTGATCACAATGCCTAGAGGGTTGGCAGAGGAAGTTGTAAGTGATAACTAAACAAAATATGTGAGTGATAATAAAATTAAGATAATAAAAAATGTGGGGTGCTAGAGCCTTCCATTGAGGAGTTGAATCTACATAGTCTAAGCTTGGACTTTTGGATGCCAAGTGACTCTCCATGATGTTAGTCCCTACTTAGTAGCCCATTGAGTGTCTAACTAGGCCTGTAGTTTATACATTATCTATGATCTTGGTTTTAGTCATTATACTATTTGGCATGAGTGTTAGCCATGGACATTTTCTTTATGTGTTCTTAGGGTTGGATCATTATCTCCATCAACATGGTGGGAGTGGACCTATAGGTTCCACAAGGTTGGGAGGCATAGCTACCTATACAACTACTGGGGACCGATATATAGAGATAGTCTTTTTTTCTTAGTACGATCATTGCGGGATGTTTTCACTTGATATTTCAAGTTTTGGAGTATACTTTCTTGTGATCTATGCTTTCATTGGAATGCTTATATATCATGTTTAGATGATGTTAGTTTATTTGATATATTCCTATATTATGATTTTTAGCATATGATTAGATGATATGAATTACTTTGTTGAAGTATCTATTGCTTTGTTTAGCATGTTAGATTTTCTATTTGTGTGATGTTTAGCATATGATAGATGATGTGGTTGATTTATTGGATTATATTATGATTTACTTCTAGCATTTTATATTTCTTTATTCTTATTGTGCATTACATTTTAGTAGTAATGTCCTCATAAGATAGCTCTAACAATCTGGTTGATGGTTTGGGATGTTACACACAAAGGATGGCTAGGACCCATGATGGTCTCATGATGCTATTAACGGTTGGGAGGAACTGTGCACTTAGCTTGTTATTTTAGTACATTGTGATGTTTTTTTTATACACTGCAATGTTGCTTTCAGTTATTTTCTTTCATTGTTCTATTAGATGGTTAGATTTAGTTTTTTTCTTTCAATTTTATTTTTTAGTGTCTTCGCATCAGATGTGAATCTAGTACTCCCTAGTGTGGAGGAAATTTGTTTCCTAGGTTTTTATATTTATTTTTTTGGCTTGTTGATTTGTATCCTTGCATAAAATTTTACTTTCTCACATGAGAATTCAATTATTTGCATGGTGCATTGGGTTTCCTCACACAGCTTATGGTGAATCATCCCACAAAACCCCACACTAGTGCAGTGCTTTTGACTACTAATCTTAGCATGTCCTTGGATGAGATGGTGTTTCCTCATGTGGCTCACTGTACTTTCTCACATGAAGAGGTACTTTCTCACATGAGACTATCAGTTGTTATTCTCTTGCACAAAAAATAGAGGGCCTCTTCATTATTTTTTGGAGAATGCAATTTGGACTTTTGAGTACCCTTTGGGAATGCTAGTGGTTCCATGATTCGATAGATTTTAGATTTTTTATATTGATGTCATCTTGGGTTTTCATTTTATAGTTTAGTTGTGTCAAATAGGTTGTGTTGTTTAGAGATCCATTAGTTGTTGGGATTGTTGGTGAAATCTTCCATTACAATCTTTGTGATCCTTGTATGATATATATATATATATATATAGAGGCTTGTATTGAATCCTTGTTCCAAGGATCTGCAGATGGGGCATTACATGAACCACAATTTGTTCATACATTTTTGGCACCATTGCTAGGGAAAGGTATTAAAGGAATAAAATTATAGTTAGTCAAGCTAGGAATAGTGTGCCTTTGGGAGTGTTTGATCATGGTTCAACCTTGCTCAATCGAGTATCTTAGGTGTGTGTTGTAGTAAATCATTTAGGCACATTGTTGCAAGTAGGTCTTAGAAGTTAGATCAATTATTTATGTTATCCTGTTGAAAGAAAATTGAGAAGAGATGTTGCATTGCATTAATTGTTATGATCAAAATATCTTATAGATTGATGTAGGAGGTCACACTTTAGGATCTACCTAAGGGTGTGAAAAATAAGACACTAAACTATGAGAATATGAAGTGATAAGGAGTTACAAAGCAAGATGATGGAATGCCATTTCTATATCAGTTAGAATAGTGACATAAAGATGTTATGTTTACTAGAGAAAAGAGCTAAGATGTATCTGAATGGTTGTTATCTTTGACATTTTTGTCAAAGAGAGAGAGAGAGAGAGAGAGAGAGAGAGAGAGAGAGAGAGAGAGAGAGAGAGAGAGACTACAAGTTGCTACCACATATGCTATATATAAAGAGGGAGATAATGTAAGAGATGTGTAGTTACCATTTATATACAAGGGAGAAATATAAAGAGTATATGATGAAATGATAGAGGGTGCAATATCATATAGTTGATATTACTACAATTGATATTAAAGAGAGAATCTAGAGATTGCATTGAATGATAATCATAATGAAACTAAGAAAGAGAGAACAAACACAAAGGGATCTAATAGTATAATTTCACAAGATAACATAATGAATATTTTGGATTATATGGTAACTAGAGGTGTTGCCACCAATGCCAAAGAGGGAGATTGTTTGAAACTAGATTTGGAATAATTGTTATGTTGTCATTTATGTCAACCCTATTGGTAAGACATTGTCTAACCTACTGGAGAGATATTTACTAATAGTGTAGAGTGTCATATCTATTGATTGATGAAGATGATTTGAAAAGAAGAGATAGAAAGGTGAGCTAGTATTTTTTTGAGAAGAGATAAGTTAAGTATTATGGAATTACAATGATAACTTGATAAGTTAGTCAATGACAAGATAATTTGAGTTGCAGACAGATATTGCTGACCACTAGACAAAGGAAGCCAAGTTGCAGCTAGAAATACCTAAAGCAGAAGAGAAAGATAAGTCTAGTGAATCAAAACAAGGAGAAACAAGACCTAAACTTATTTTGGAAAAATATGTAAGAAGACATCATGCACCATATCAAATAATTGGGAAAAAAAAAATCATATATCATTACAAGAAGTAGACTGAAGAATGATACATGCTTATTATGTCAATTTGAGACTAAATCCATGAAAGATGCTCTCAAAAATGAAGAGTTGAAATGAGAAATGAATGAGGATATTGAGAACATTGAGAAAAATAAGACATGGACATTAGTAGGTAGACCAAAGGATAAGAATGCGATTAGAACTAAGTGGGTTTTCAAAAAAAAAGATGAATAAGAAAGGTGAAGTCAGAAGGAACAAGGAAAGACTAGTTTGTAAGGGACATACACAAGAAGAGGGAGTTGACTATGGTGATACTTTTTCCCTCAGACATAAGGTTGGAAGGAGTGATAAATTGTCTTCCCTATGTTTCTTACAAAGGATTCAAAGTACTTATGTGCATTACCTTCAAACGATTTAGCATATTGAAAATTGAAAAATGTGTGTCTCTTTAGGATTTAGCAACTTATGTGCAATACCTTCAGAGGATTTAGCATATAAATTTAAAACTATAGTACAAGGGAGACCCCATATATGAACCCCTCCTTATCATGGTTGTGTACTAGACATGATAAGGAAGAGGAAGAGGATATCTACTTCACAACATAAGGAGATATCCTATTAACAACAATATACCCTATGTTCTTAGTGAAGGGTATTGAACCCTAAATCCAAGAGTATAGATAATTGTGAAAATGATAAGTCACTCATGGAAAGGATCCTCAAAGAAAGAGATCTTATCAACAAGACCCCCCACCATAGATGAATGCTTTTGGATAAAATATCATCTTTCAAAGATAAACCAAATGGGAACAAAGATTTAATCATCAAGCCCCCCTAGAAATAAGAGGAAGAGAAATCTTTAGAATGAGGAAAACAAATCTAACACCAAAGCAAGGGTAAGAGTTTATAAAGAACATAATTTCCAACATAGAGAAGAGGTGATGAGCTAGGAAAACAACCTCTCATATAAAAAGAGTATCCATAATCAAAACGTTTGTCAGTATGATGAAATAATATTGCAATATAAACAAATGCCACTGAGATAAGGAAAAAGGTTCCCTATACAAAGAGAATGAAGGAAGAACCTTGAACTCCAAGGATGAGGATGAGGGATACTTTTGCAAAACAAATATCTTAGAAAAGATATCTTGAAAAGAGAATAATACAAAATAGGAAGAAAGAATACCATTTAAGCCCAATAAAAGGCCTAATGGATCCTAGGAGACTGGATGAAAACACATCTCTTGCTCCCCAGTCCAGAGATAAGAGGACAAGAGATCAATATTAGATCATAGGTAAAGGAATCCACTATATCAAAATTATGAAGGAATTGTAAAACTGCAAGAGAGTGAGATATAATTCCTCAAGCAGCTTGTTCACAAACATATAATTTGAAATGTTTACAATCAACAAGTGTGTATTACAATAATGAAAAGGAAATTTATATTTGGATAAGGCATCTTTTGGTATAGGTTTAAATTATTCATTTTTGGAATTCAGTAATTCAACATACACCTTTTTAGCTACCTCTTGATGAATATCAGGATTATCTAAGGTAGGTGTAGGAAGAAGATTATGAAGAGGAGGACAAAAATTAACATCAACCCCCTTAGATTGAAATTGTGAACAACCAACACCATGCATATCCATTTTAAGGGGTATATGAACTAGATACTTGATACCATATTCATTAACTCCAATCCCTAAACCTCTATAACCTTGTTTAGTTACCATATTATATCATGTAGTGTACATATCATGTAAAGTTTCTATAAGAGGTGATTTTTTATCATGTTCATGAGTAAAGGTTGTATAAGGTGGAATAATAGGCTTTGAAGAAGTTTATTTACCCTTTCCTTCAATATCATCATGAATTGGGGGAGAAGGTAAATCAAAGAAGTCTTGCACATCTTCATCCTTAACTATAGCTTGAGTTCCATCATAAGTATGGGAAGAATGAGGATTAATAGATGGAGAAATAGTCATCAGATTAGGAATAATACAATTAGGTTTAGGAAGATTAGGAGATAGTGTATCATCTACCAAATCCTTCACATAATCCAAAAGAACAATAAGTCTACCACATGAATCTTTAATGGAAGTTTTGAATATAGGAAGGCTAGTATCAATCAAATTCACAAAAGCATAAGTGAGACTAAGATGAAGAAGCATCAACTTAATAAAGTGAATAATACTCTCATAAACATCATAAGTATGGTAAAGAGATTCTAAAAGAAGGGTAATAAGGAACATCATCACACACCAAAGCATCTTAACAACCTTCATAGTAAATGAAATGCAAGAAATGTTTTCATATTTTATTGTAATATGTGTTTTTTTTTCTATTTTGAATGTTAAAATGCAAGAGCATAAAAGGAAACAAAAGATCTAACACCAAAAAGAAAGAGTTGTCTATCAGGGGTTCACCAAAATGAATAGATAGAATGTGAACACACAAGATAATATGAAAGGAAATCAAACTCCAAAAGTACAATAGGGCATCTAATTCCAAAAAAGAGAAGAGGGTAAGTATGTCGAATTCACGAAAATGGATATGAAGGTGAGAACACAAAATAATATGAATAGAAATCTAACACCATAAAACACAATAGGGCATCTAATTCCACAAAAGAAAAGAGAGTAAATGTGTCGAGTACACCAAAATAAATAGAAAGAAAATCAATAATAATTATGTATGTGATGAATAAGATGGAATATAATGTGAGGGGGAATATAGGACCTATACTTAACCTAAATTCCCAAAAGGAATTATCCAAATTGATCAATACACAAATGAATCAAATGATGGAGAATATGAAGAAAAAAGGAAATCTTATAATCTACTATAGAAAGTATATACTTGAAATCTTGAATAAATAGAAGAAAAATACTAACCTCAAAGTAGGTTGAATCTAGAAAATGTTGATTTCTGATGTTTGTGTATAGTTTTAGGGAATTCTACAACCTGCTCTAGACTGGAGATGTCAAGACAGAGAAAACCCAAAAAACTTTTGTCCTTATGAGGGTAGGTTGACCTTGACCCAAATAGCGAGGCACAATCTTACCCCAAAAAGTTGACCTTGACCAACACTAGTCTGACAAAAATTATGTTCACAGATACTAGAAGTTTAGTGAAAAGGGTATCCAAATCTGAACTCCAATTCATTTTCCTGTACCTCTACCTTCAAGAAAAATTTATTTTTTTAGATAAGGAGCTTTCCTTGGTCAAACCATAGTTTGGAGCCAACCTTAGTAATATAATTGAAATAAATAATTATAGCAAGTAGTAGAATTAAATCTAACAATGAAGTCATGCTATTCAATAGACATGAAAATGTATTTGAAATGTAAACAAGTATGTTGATATGAAAGCTTGAACATAACATTAGCAAATGTAAATCAAAACCTCCATGATTGTATGCTTGGAATCCACCTTGAGAGAAGAATGAATAAATCTAGAAGATGAAGAAAGGATCTTGAAGAAAGATCACACCACCATGATGGATAGATTTAGGGTTTGAATGATGAATCCTGAATGCTTGAACCAAACCCCTTCAAAGGCTTGAATACTTGAATCATTGATCTTCAATAGAGATCTTTAATGCTTGAATCTTTAAATGCTTTATAATGAATCATCTAGTATGATGTCTTCTCATGAAAAGAAGATCATAGATCATAGTAAGTGGATATCAAAGTGAGAGAAGGCTTCCATATATAAAGATCTAGGGTACAAACTTATAAAGAGGCCGACATTGGATAATTAAATCCCAATTAACCTTAAACCCTAGAAATGGACCTAGATTAAATGAAATTTAAGAGTATACCATTCTAAAATCCAAAACAATCAACCTGAAAGTGGGAAAATAAAAATTTCTGAAGCCTGATATTTCAAAACTCTCAAAACTTGAAAATTGGACCTTGGGTCAAGGACAAGGTTAACCCTACCCTAGGTCAAGGTCAAGGTTATTCTTAACCTAGGTCAGAGTCTGTCTTGACCCTTCAAGCCATCCTTGACCCAAAAAGTCAAAGTCTTTAGTTTTATAGAGAAAATTGTTAGAAAGAGGTTGGAAATAGAAAGAGAGAAGAAGAACCGAGAGAAATCAACTAGATCCATGTAAAGATGTATTCAAGGCACTTGACATGACCCTAGACCACACTTGAAGGGCTAAACACTATTAATATGTAAGTTTTTACATTGTAAGATGATACAATATTTTAGACTAGTTGACTAAGAGGGGGAGGGGGGTGAATCAGGAACCAATAAAACTTGTACTTTAATTCACCAATTAAACATTCATAATATAATCTAATCTAATTGCATACATGAAATATTGAAATCAATATACCATTCATAATAGTTGACAAAATATTTGGTAACCTAGAAACCTTCCAAATAGAAAGTAAAATTGGGGTGGGGATGATACCCACAACCTTTATTACTATTGTATAAAGTTAGCCTAATAAAGCTTACAACTGATCACTTTTGGTAATCTACCTTATTAGGAAAAATAAGGACTATTAGATCCACCTTTTGAAAGGATTTACAACATATAATGAAGTATGCACTTGGTTAGGAGATTTGCAAAAGATGGTTAAGTCAACCTTATTAGAGGATTTCACTAATGCACCTATTAGGATGAATGAATGGCTAATCTTTGATCTACAACTCAGTTTTTTGAATGAGATTCCTTTGAAATGCAATGATCACCTTGTTGTGATAGATAAGACTCTACTTTTCCTTATACTACTTGTAGCCTTCTTCTAATCTACACTCGTGCTTCTTCTTGCTTATTATAATTTGATGCATTAGATATGATAATATGTATTCCATATATACCAATCCAATAAGTTACCTTCTGGAGTTGGCTACAATACCTAATTCAAACTATATCCACTAAGGTGGCTTACTATTGTAGCTCAGGTTCTAAAGACTACTCAAGTGATATTCTAACACTTGGCAACACTGTCAACTCGGTAAACTATGGCATTCATTTGATGTTGGTGTTCAGTCCACATTAATCACTCTAGAGTAGTAGGAACTTAGTTAGAATTAGGTGACTTAGTGAATACTAAAGAACTCAATAGACACGGTTGGCACTGAAGCTTAGTCAGCATACCTTCATTTTTCTTTGTTAACACATTGTAGCTTGGTAGTCATTGACAGACTCGGTAGACACTATAGATGTCGGTTAACACTAAAATATTTATCAATTACACTGATGGGCATGGTAGACTCTATGAATCTCAATAGTAACTAATATCTACTTATGGAGCTTGGTGGACTTTGCTAACCCTGGTAAAAATTGCAAACAATTGACTAAGTGCTAAGTCACTAATTGACAAATGATTTGACCTTAATTTCAACTAGAATTGTAGGTGTAACAAGTGAATGATCCTGTGAAACTATTGCATAAGGTGTTATAGGTGTAGCCAAAGATGGAACTATAATGGTAAAACCTTTAGATGGTCTTGTTAAAGCTAAGGGTGGCACATAAATCATCTTTTGTTGACCAATCTGCTTCATCCTAGTTATAGTCATGCCTACTTCCAGCATTTACTTCTTTAACACTCAATCAACTTTCTTTTGATTTGACTTCTCTAATGATGCCTGACTTTCTAATTGCATTAACTCATCATAGGTTCCAATCCTATCAAGCTCTTCATCCTTATCAGATTTAAGGATTATCTATGCACATCCCTTAATTTATTCTTTTATAACCTCATAGCCAAGTGGCTCAACATACACCATTCTAGGCTCAACTACCTCTATTCATGTGAAATTAGTATAAATCATTTTTAAAAATGTCATTTTTGAATTCCTCTACCATAAAGGGTGGTACTCTATATCTCTCCTTAATTTCATTCTTAAAGGTCTTCATGATAAGGTGTAATGAAATAACTTGCACAATAGAAGAAATAATATGTAATATTATATAAAGACTTGATAATAACTGAGAGTTATAGGCCACTTCAAGGGGGAAACCTCCAAATATCTCCAATGAGAACACACATCACAATTTAATGATGAAATAAGACTTGCAACCTCCTATATATACCTATTTATGTGTAGGTTGAATAGACACAACCCTTCATAATACCTAGGCCGACCTATCTACCTAAATTATAATATAATAATGATGACATGACTTAATTAAGGATTAAGATATCCACAAGTTGACTATTCATAACCCTATATATAATAATATTAAGGGTGTAGCATGCCCTCTCTCTTGAAAGAAGCATTGTCATCAATGATAACCAAGTGTGAATTATTTTGAATGAACTCCTCATCCTCCCATGTGACCTCTTCAACTAGTAAATTCTTCCATTCGATGATATACTAAGTCAGGGTTTTGTTCCTTAGCTTCTTTAAGCATGTTTGAATAATGCACTCTGGTTCCAAAATTATTCTTCCTTTTTCATCAAGTTCTAGTAGTACTATTTGAGTAGGAATATTCTATCCAATTATCTTCTTCAAACAAGAAACATGAAAAATTGGATGTATCTTTGTTTTTGGTGGCAACTCAAGCTTGTAGGCAACACTACCAATCTTTTGCATGATTTGATATGGTCCATAATATCTTGGAGAAAACTTATTATTCTTTTTTTGTTGCTTCATTGAGATTTTTTTATAAGGCTGCAATCTCAATAAGACCTAGTCCCCAACTTCAAAATTTGTTTCGCTATGATGTTGGTCTGCTTGTTGTTTCATTTGATTTTTTGCCATAGCTAAATTCTCCTCGAGTCCTGAAAGTACTTGTTGATGATGAAGCAAGTGATCCTCTACTATTTGAACTCTTGGTAACACCTTTAATAATGATGTGATGGATGAAGGATGATATCCATAAAGTGCCACAAATGGAGACATTTTTGATGAGCTATGAAAAGAAGTATTGTACCACCATTCTGCAAGAGGTAGCCAATCTACCCATTGAGATTGTTTTTCTAAAGTGAAACAACATAGATATCCTTCCAAACATTTATTAACCACCTCAATTTTCCCATCTAATTGTGGATGGTATGAAGAATTATGAGCCAATTGAGTACCCAAACATGAGAATAAATCTTGCCAAAAGTGACTATTAAAGATAGGATCATGATCACTAACAATAACCTTAGGTGTACCATGTAACTTTTGGATATTCTCCAAGAAAACTTTTTCCACTATACTTGCTATAAAAAGATGTGATAATGCAATAAAATGTGCATATTTAGTGAGGTGATCAACTACTACCATGATGACATTATGGCCTTTAGATTTGGGGAGCCCTATGATGAATTCCATAGATACCTCTTCCCAATGTTGGCTAAGAATAGATAAAGGCTACAAGAGACCTAGTGTCTTAATTGTTTCTCCCTTATTTCTTTAACAAACCAAACATTCAACCACAAACTTTTGATTATCACCTTTTGGACCTTCCCAAAAAGAAATCGTGCTTGACCCTATGATATGTCTTCAAAAATCCAAAAGACCATCAATTGGAACTCATGTAGTTCTTTGAGAATCTTGTGTTTAAGAGTGGAATTCTTGCAGAGATACAAGTGCTCTTTATACCAAAGAACATCCCCCTTTAAACAAAACTTATATGAACTACAAGGGTCAATTTTTATTTGCTAGATGATATTAATTGTTGCAACATCAATTTTCCACTCTTCTTTGGATTCTACCACCTAATTTTCTTGTAATATTGAAAGGGCACACAATAAGGCTTCATCTTTTTCATCCTTCTTGGAAAGTGCATCAGCCACAATATTTTCCTTCCCTTTCTTGTATACAATTTCAAAGTCATATCCCAACATCGTAGTGACCCATTTTTATTGTTTTTCTGATGATAGTCTTTGTTCCAAAAAATATTTTAGGCTATCATGATGTAATGCCCTGCCAAGGGATCCAAAAGAATTAACCTAAAGTTTCACTAAGTTTTGTAGCATTTTTTTTATTTTTTTGAAAGTTATTCCATTCACAACATACACATAGTAGTGGAAGCAATAACAACATTCAACTAAAAGTATACATAAACCATACATAATGGGTTACATTCCATAAGGATCCCTTAACGTTGAACCACATTTAAATTAATTAATATTGATTCCATATAATACCACATCCACATGGAATAATAATGAAAATTCCAACATCCTTAAAAAATATACTTTGGTTCCAAATGTCCCTTAGAAATTTAACTTTCAGAATGCTCAATCATCCACTGTACATGTCACAGGGTACGAAAGACCTAAAAGAATATACATGTGTGAAAATAAAGTACATCATCCTATTCTAATCCATGATGCAAGTGCAATAAAGTAAGTGAAACCATATACCATACATGATACATCCATCATCCTAAAATATATAACATCCATCGTAAAAGATAACCATACATCATAAACACAACTAACTAAGCGCACGGTTCCTCCCAACCGTCAATAGCATCATTAGACCATAATGGGCCCTAGCCATCCCTCCATGCATAACATCCCAAGTCACCAAAGAGATCATCATTATTATCATAGTAGAAATGTCACTCCTAAAACATACTACATCATATGCAAAAATAAATCTAACATGCTACAACATATGCATAAGAAATATAATCATAGAAAAAAAGACATAAGATAAGTAAATAACATCATCTATCATATGCTAATCATCAATATAAGGATACGTGTCCATCATCATAATCCAAGAACAGAGTGAAGATAAGTGCCAACAAAGAATGCTTCAGCCACGATGTCTCAAACAGATCTCAAATGGTAAGAGTGAAAAAGCACTACCACTCGACCATGTGTGACCTAAATGGCCCACTCCCATCTACTGAGGAGATAATTTCAAGTCCCAAACAGGATATCAAATCACATAGCACAAGTACTTTCTAAATCTAGGAATCTTAAATAACATCATCTATCATATGCTAATCATCAATATAAGGATACGTGTCCATCATCATAATCCAAGAACAGAGTGAAGATAAGTGCCAACAAAGAATGCTTTAGCCACGATGTCTCAAACAGATCTCAAATGGTAAGAGTGAAAAAGCACTACCACCTGACCACGTGTGACCTAAATGGCCCACTCCCATCTACTGAGGAGATAATCTCAAGTCCCAAACAGGATATCAAATCACATAGCACAAGTACTTTCTAAATCTAGGAATCTTAAAAGTATACTAACTCAATGGTTCCAACATAAAGGGTCAACATCTATACCCAGAGGCACACAACACACGTAGGAACCTACTATGTAAGCAGGAAAGTGTCATCACATAGATTACACTAGAGTTATCATGGTAGTCTCTCAGTAGACCTTGGCCCCCTAGTATTCCCTATGCAGCCACTAGTATCCTCTCATACTGACAAGGCATACTACAAAATGCAAGGTCGCAACCAAGTGTTCTCTCTACTCCCATCCTAGTCCATACTAGCACTTGAGGCATGGGCAAGAACATACAATTATCTTATTAGGTTCATTTAAGTTAGTATTTAGTGTAATGTTTTCACTTATTAAACAACTTACAATTAGTTACCCTAGCAACCACTTAGGGCCCCGGCCCCCATTGCAAGCCACTTCCTGACACTACAAGTAGATAACCTACCCTAGGCTCATGGAATCATAAATCACAAAATCACCACAGCCCTATACAAGCGACTAGAAAAATACCAAAAGATAATCCACAATAAGAGCATCAAATGTCCATGAGCAACTAAAAAGCATCCATTGATAATCATGACCACAACAGTTCCCTATTGGCAATTGAAGGTATCAATGATAATTACAATATCCATCAATCCTCATCGAGCAACTGCATAGTATCTCAAAATGATCACAATATCTATTGGTTCTCAACAAGCAACCAAAAGGCATCTCAAAGAAAATAATATTGATCGAAGACTCCAAAATGGTCAAGTCATACATGTCACATCATGACATCATCAAGATTAGATAAACACTTCAGTCCCATCAAGGTGACTGGAAAGTAATCTAGATACAACTGATCGATAACTCATAAATGGTTACATAAATCACAACTTACACAAGAAGACTAGAAACAATATCAATCAGTAAACCACACACACCATAGAGCATGCCATCTCATAACCATGGTTGGGTTTAAAAAGATCAAGATCAAAAGATGTCATCATGACATCACAAATCATAACCCCCGAGCCTCTAGCAAATGTCTTATAACTGGTCAACAATCTAGTCAACCCAAAAACCCAAAACAGATAGCATAGAGAAAACACAAAATGCAAGGACATGTTTTGGCTCGTAAAAATCTCATAGTTGAATTAAGTGTGGGGTTTCAGTTTTCCATTTCAGAGTTAAATATCAAGTGAAGAAATATTATTCATCTTCCCTTTAACTAACCCACGTATTTGTTTCGATAGATCAAATATTTTCCCCGCATAACTCTTTTGAACAATTTTCCAAAATGTTTTAAGATTATTTTACTTAATCACTATATTGAAAAATGATCCCTCCTTTTAAAAGATCAATTTCTCTAAATTACTCTAGGAGGGATTATCATTTATTCTTTCCAAATAATTCTATTTACAATATTAATTAATTAATAAAAACATACCCTTAACACTTAATTAGTCTAATTTTATTTAAAAATTAATTTTATATCTATAAGATATCATTAACAAATTATATAATAATTAATAATTAATAATTGTTAATATATAATAATTAAGATTTAGTAATATATAACAATTAACAATTAATATTTAAAAATTGTTAATATTTATTAACAATAATTATTATTAACAAAAATAAAAACAACTTAATAACACATATTAATTAAAATAAATACACAATTAAAAAAAACAAACCTGTGGATCGCAGGCCTGTCGCAGGTACGCAGTACCTTGCACTGACAGTGGGTATAGAGTACCCCTGTCATCGCAGTGCCTATGATAGAAGGTACTCTGCCACCCGCTGGGCCATGGGGTACGAGTTCATCCCTCCCAATAAATTTTTTTTTTTTATAATTTTTTTTAAAATGATTTCAATAAACATTTTTAAAATGTTTTCCCAAATGCATTCAGATTAAAAAATTTAATAAGTGTTTTCAATAAACATTTTTTTATAGACTTTTTTTTTTTTTAATAGATATAATCCTTTTCTCTCATATAAATTCTTTCAGCATCATATCAACAATTACTTTTATTGATAGAGATCTTAGCCTATAATAAACATATCTACAGGTTTCCTAATACATTTATATATCGAGATCAAGACCGATTCAAAGGTATGCAACATATCCCTTTTGAATTTATCCATTTATTCCCTCTAATAAAAATTTTCCATTACAATTTAAACCTTAGTCCCATAAATTCCTCAGATCTATGCATGTGGGGGTTTCTCATATAGAAAATTAAATATCCATGACAAGATTAAACACAACTGGAACATTCACGCACGGAATCCTCAAAAGTATTTAGAAAACACGAAAAAGACAGGAAGTTGAAGAAGCGAAAATAACATATGCAAAATTACTAGTGTCTACCTGGACACTGATGCTAATTCACTTCTCCTCAGAATCTGCAAAGCAAGCTCCTTCCTTCTCCAACATTCGCGGATCCACCCAAACACGTTCCTTGAGCTACTAGGAGTTCCTGAATATAAGGACCTCTCAGGAAGCACCTAGAATGTCTCTAGAAACAACCAGAAGATAAGATAAGTGTTGACAACTAAGCACGATCTTTTTCCAACCTTCTAGATGAGTCACAAGGTTGTAGACACCATGTGCTTAACTTGTGCACTAACTCCTGTGTTGTAGACACACGTGCATTCAAGAGGTAAGCATACTCCTATGTAGACTTATGACTTTTATTTTCTTTCTTTTATTATTATTATTATTTTATTTGTTATTTTGTTATTATTATTTAATTTCTTTTATTTAATTCTTTTACTCAATTAATTTCCCACTTAATTAATTAAAAACAAGATATTGAAATATCATGATATTATATTAATTTTTCCAACATAATTAAATCTTTTAATTTTAGACTTAATTAATAAAAAATTTACCAAAGACCTCCAAGATAAAATATGAAAACCCATCATAGAACAATCCATACAAAATTAGTCTAAAGGGTTAAAATCATGAATTACATCATCCGACGCATTCTAAAGGTAAAACATCTCAAATAATTGTCCTACCTCTTAAGACAAATGGTTTAAGGGTTTAGGATTTGGACTTGAGAATTTATCTCCCCTCTCTTACCATTGAGATAGTGAGATAGGGTATGCTCATCTTGGCAATTCAAGAAAGTCAATACTCGGTACCTACAACCTACATAAAATCTATACATGTACATACTATATATATATATATATATATATATATATGCTAACCGAAACAAGCAATGGCAAGAAGTGGTGCATCGTGTAGATCCTGACTAGCAGGTGACTACAACTCCCTTCCTTAACCACATCAAAAATGCCATACATAAAGAGAACAAACACGCACACCATACACATGCAGTATGGAGTAAGTATCCATAAGACAACACATATAATAATCCATTTAGCTAAACATCATCAATAACTAAGAATAATGTAATAATCATCATGCATACATGAAATGTAGAGTCTAAGTAATCTCATCATATATCAACTGAATCCATAGCACAATATCTGATAGTCTCAAAATAATGCTACTAACCATCAACATAAAATTTGCCTAATAGAGTTTGGCAATGATAGAAACAATGTATCTAGAAAAATGTAAACTAGGACAGGCACTACACATGATCTATCTTAACCTTGAAGTGTCGACCCATTAAATAAGGCCTCCATTTTTTAACTGCATGAAGGATTGTTAACATTTCCTTCTCGTAAATAGGCTTGAGTTAATTTTTACCTTTTAATTGATGACTCTCATAAGCAATTGGGCCACCTTCTTGCATGAGAACTGCTCCTATCCCATTTCTAGAAGCATCACATTCCATAATGAATTCCTTGGTGAAGTCTGGAGTGGCAAGCACTGGAGTTGTACACATAGCCTTCTTCAATTACTCAAATGATACATTAGCATATTCATTCCATTAAAAAGAATCCTTTTTTAATAGATTTGTAAGGGGTGCTTCTATACAACCATAATTCTTCACAAATCTTCTATAGTATCCTGTCAATCCCAAGAAACCCCTCAACTTCTTAATAGTTTTTGGAATAGACCATTCCATGATAGCCTTAATTTTTTTAGGGTCCACCTTTACTCCTTGTGAAACTATGTGTAACGCCCCACCAAGAGATCCAAAAGAATTAACCTAAAGTTTCACTAAGTTTGCTAAACATTTTTTTTTTAAAGTAAGAATATATAACATACACATCAAACACATAGTAGCGGAAGCAATAACATGTAATCATCAACCAACATACATCACAAGTTACATTCCTTAAGGATCCCAAGACATTGAATCACATTTAAATTTAATTAATTCTAAGTCTAACAACTACCACATACATATGAAAGAATAATCAGAAAGTCCAATGTCCATAAGATACATTTGTTCTAAATGCCTCTTGGCAAATTAATTTGGAATGCTCAATCATCCACTGTACATGTCATAGGGTATGAAAGGCTTAAAAGAATATACATATGTAAAGATAAAGATACATCATCCTCAAATCCATGATACAAAGTATAGTAAAATAAATGAAATCATCCACCATACATGATACATCAATACATCCATAATGATAAAACATCCATGGACAGAATGAAGGTAAATGCCAACCAAGAAAACTCCAGCCACGGCGACTACGGACGGATCTCAATGGTAAGAGTAAAAAGCACTACCACCCGATCGCGTGGAACCTAAATGGTCCACTCCCACCGCGCTAAGGAGATAGTCTCAAGTCCCAAACAAGGTATCAAAACACAAAACACAAGTACTCTCTAAGTCTAGGAAATCCTAAAAGTATACTAACTCAAGGGTTCCAACATAGATAGACATCTAGACCTAGAGGCACCCAAAAGACACGTAGGAAACTTGCTATGCAAGCGAGAAAGTGTCATCGCAAAAGTCATGTAGAAGTTACCCGAGAAATCCCTTAGGAATCTCGGGTCCCTAGTGATCCCTGTGGCCACTAGTATCCTCTCATATTGACGAGGCATACTACGGAATGCAAGGTCATAACCAAGCATTCTTTCTACCCCATCCTAGCCTATACTAGCACTCAAGGTATGGGAGAGAACATACAGTTATCTTATTAGGTTCATTTAAGTCAGTATTTAGGTGAGATGTTTTCACTTGTTAAAACAACTTACAATGGGTTACTCCAGGCAGCCTCTTAGGGTCTCGATCCCCATTGCAAGCCACTTCCCGACACTACACATAGATAACCTACCCTAGGCTCATGAAATCACAAATCAAAGAATCATAATAAAATTGCCTCAGTCCTATACAAGCAACTGAAAACATCATAAATATAATCCACAATCATCACATCAGTTCTCCATGAGCAACTAAATAGCATGAAATAATAATCATAATGATCACAACAAATCTCTATCAGCACATGAAGGAATCAATGATAAATCACAATATCCAATGGTTCTCCAACGAGTAACCAGAAAGAATCCCAATAATAGAACACAAAACTGATCGAAGACTCCAAAATGGTCAAGTCAGGTAACTTCAAATACATACACCACAACTTCACACAAGGAAACTGGAAAGCAATAACAACTAGTAAAAAAATCCATATCATAGAGCACTCCATCTCATTACCATGGTCGGGTTAAGAAAGATCGAGACCAAATCATCATAACATCACATTCACAACCTCGAGCCTCTAGTAACAACTTAAACTGGTCAATACTAGAACAAACCCCAAAACCTCAAAACATAGACAACAAAATAATCTCATAGAAAAACAGAGTCATCACACAATTGGGTCTGAACGATAATATATTGTTGAGTTAAGGTAAGGTTTATGTTCTAGTTTAACATCTATTTCAAGTAACTAAGTTTTCACAACTACCCCTTATGATTAATCCATTTCTATAATAACTTCCATTAAATCAATAATCTAAATCTACAATTTAATCAAATAATATCCATCATTAATTAACTTTAATTAACCTAATTTTAATTAAATTAATCAATAATTACTGTTCTAATTACTTATTTTAATATCTTCCTTAATTATTAATTTATTAATATTTATCCAAAATTTATTAATAAATTAATACTTACAAAAACTATATTAAATGCATTAATATTTAATTATTAAATATTAATAAAGATTATTATTAAAACATTATTAAATAAAAACATATTAAAATTTATTAATAAAAAATTTAAATATTAATAAAACCTTTTTATAAATAACATTATTTTAAATATTAATTTTTAAAAAATATCAAATATATATTATAAAAAAAAAATCGCGTATTTTTAATAAGCCCGCCGGCTTAACAAAAAGGGTCGCCTACGGCCGCTAGCAGTACTCTGTACTGCCGCTGCCACAGTAATCTGCGGGCAGGGATAGCAGAGTTGCCGACAGGTGGGTATGGGGGGGTGTGGGTATTCCCACCCCCTCCCATTTATATATATAAATATATTTTTTAATTTTTATTTATTATTATTATTATTATTTTTAAAGTTTGTTATTAAATAAAAAAAACAAAACTTTGCTACACTAAATCATACAATTTCATTTAAAACAAATTTTATTTATTTTACACAATTTATAAATATTTAAATTCATTAACAATCTTTCTTTTATAATATATATATATATATATATATATATATATATATATATATATATATATATATATATATATATTTATTTATTTATTTATTTATTTATTTATTTATTTATTTATTTATTTATTTTTTATTATTATTATTATTATTTTTTATTTTTATTTTTATTTTTTTTAAATATTGTTTTCATCTTTACTCTGAAGGAGAAAGTATTTTTTTTATCACTCGAGTTTTCAATCTTAATTCCAAACCCTTCCCAAGTTAAATTCTAATTTTCTTTATTCTAGAAAATGAGGGTTTCTAATAACTCTACTATTCTTCATGTATACAGAAATTATCGACAAGCAATTAATAATTCACTGTATTGAAAAGTTTAAACTTTCATCATAGAGAATTTGGATTTACAATCCACAAACACGAAGAAGACAGGAAAGAGTAATTGTGTATTTAATCAACAATCAAAGCACAAGACCCTACCTGGTCTTGATGCTAATATGAAATCCCCGAAAAACTGTGAGAGAATTTGCTCCTCGTCAATTACTTTCCTCTGAAAATCTTTCTTAGAATTCTTCTTCTGAAATTCACTTCCAAAAGTTGTCTCCCCAAAATTCTCTGTCTCCAAAATTCACGGTCCCCCAAAATATGAACCCCAAAGTTGTGACAAGGAGTTTTCTCCTCAAATCGGGGCACTAATTGTGCGTTCACCCGAGAGGACTCTTTGCTCAACTAAGTTAACTCTAAAATTAACTTGTATTAATCTTTGCTTTATCTTTTTAATGCATATTAAATGAATCATTAAATAAATTTATTTAATTTTTCCACTTGACTTCTATTTTTAATCTTTATTACTTTTAAACCCATGCGTAATTTGTGAAATTAAAACAACATTATAATTTTCTCTTATTTTATCTTTTTAATTAATTTCTTTTATATTTTCAACTCATGCTCGCATCATGCCATCTTACAACTTTTTAATAATTAATATATTTTCACTTTTTAATTTATTTTAGAAACTTAATTGATAGAATATTTAATTAACTTAAATAACAATAATATTTAGCATTTATTTAAAAATGAACTCTAAATATATTATTATTAAATTAAATAAATATTATCACATTCTAAATTTATCTTTAAACTTTTATCTCCAAATTTAATTCTTTTATTTAATTAATTTCTCAATTAATTAAATATAATTAAATATGAAAATTTCATAATAATTTTTCATTAAATTAAATCATTAATTAATCCTTTTAATTAAACTTAATAATAGAAAAAAAATACGCCAAAGACTCATAAAGACAACATATGAAAACCCATCATAGAAGAACACATACTAAATCAAACAAAAAGGGTTATAATCACGAAATAACATCATTTGATGCATTCGGAGGGTACTTAACTCAGATACTTGTCCTAATTATCAATTAGGAAAATTGGCTAAAGGGTTTAGGAATTGGACTTAAGAGTTTATCTCCCCTCTCTTACCATTGAGATAATGCGATAAGGTACGCTCATCTTGGCAATTTAGAGAAGTCAATACCCGGTACCTGCAACCTGCATAAAATCCATGCATGTACAGACACAATATTCTAAGCTAAACAGACAATGGAAAGAAGTGGTGCATCGTGTAGATCCCGACTAGCAGGTGACTACGACTCCCTTCCTTAACCACATCAGAAACACCATACATAAAGAAAACAAACACGCACACCATACACATGCAGTATGGGGTAAGTATCCATAAGAAAGCACATGTGATAATAAACCATCTAACTAATCATCATCGATAATTGAAAACATTGAATAATCATCATACATGCATGAAATATAGAGTACCAAGTAATCTCATCATATAATAAATTGAGTGTAAAACAACATCTGATAATCTGAAAGTAATGCTACTAAACATCAAGTATAAAACTGGCCTAAAAGAGTTTGGCAATAAAACAAAAAATGTGAACTAGGGGAAGGCACTACACTATGTGTCCCAAATACTCCACCTCCTTAAGACCAAAAGCACACTTGGATGGCTTAGAATAGAGTTGACGATATTTGAGTAATTTTAATGCTTGATCTACATGTTGCAAATGTTCCTCCCAAGTCTTGCTATAAATTAATATATCATCAAAGAACACTAACACAAATTTTCTCAAGAACTTCTTAAAAATGGAATTTATCAAACTTTGGAATGTAGATGTTGCATTGGTAAGACTGAATGGAATCACCAAAAATTCATAATGACCTTCATGAGTTCAAAATGTTGTCTTGCAAATATCTTCCTCCTTAATCTAAATTTGGTGATAACCTAATCTAAGATCTAACTTGGTAAAATACATAGCTCCATTTAATTCATCTAGAAGATCATCAATGACTGGAACATGAAACTTATTTTTAATGATATACTAGTTGAGCACTCTATAATATGGACACATGCGCCAAGTTTCATCATTCTTATGCACTAGAACAACAAGTGAGGAGTAAGCACTTTGGCTACGCCTAATAATTCCTACCTCTAGCATTTCCTCAACAATTTTTTCTATATCACTTTTTTGTATGTGTGGGTACCTATAAGGCCTAATGTTTGGTGGCTGACTCCCTAGAACTAGTTGTATGGCATGGTCATGATCCCTCTTAGGAGGAATTTGTTTAGGCATATCTCCAAAAATCACATGATGATCAATTGTTGCTTGTAAATCTAGATGAGTAAGAGCATTAGATTGAGAGACTTCTAATGAACATAGTTGGGCCACAAATCCATCTGCACCTTTCTTAAGAAGTTTTTGCATTTGATGAGAGCTTACCATATTTGGGGATTTCACCTTCAATCCCCTTAGCTCCACTATCTTTCCTTGTGATTGAAATTGCATGAATAGTTCTTGTAAGTTCATCTCAATTGTTCACAAGGTATTAAGCCATTGTACTCCCAAAATAATATCTATTGCACCCATGGATATCACATACATTGGGGTATCAAGTTGATAATCTCCCATGGATAATTTGATGTTGTGACACTTTCCTGAACAACTAATTTTGCCCCATTTGCAATCAAATCTTGAAACTCTGGGGCTAGATATATAAAACAATTTAGAAGAGTTGCCAACTTTTTTTTGATGAAATTATGAGTACTACCTAAGTTGATCAACACCGTTACTTTCTACTTCTTTAAGAAACCCATACCTTGAGAGTTTGTGGTGCACTAAAACCTAAAAGTGCATGAAAAGAAATGATTGGTTGAGAACCATATGATTCCTCAACTGACTCCTTATCCTCCTCTAATATGGGCTCATCCTCTTCTTCCTCACTTGGACCTTTGATATAGAACAATTTCTTTTCACTACATTTATGTCCTCAACTATACTTTCTATCACAATTGAAACAAAACCCTTTTGCTCTTTTCTCCTCAATTTGTTGTGGAGTCAACCTAGTAGGTTGAGGAAGATAAGGTGTTGAATATCCTTTGTCTCTTTTCGCATTAGACCCCTGCTTTCTAGAAATCAAGAACTTCTCCTCTACTGCACGTGCCAATATAAAAGACTTATTTACTAAACTAGGACAAAACATGCATACCTCATGTTGAATGTGATCCTTGAGGCCACCCAAAATGAATCATTCAAGTTCTCCTCTATAATTTTATCCACTCATAAGGATATATTTTGTAATTTTTGAATATAATCCTTAACTAATCCTATTTTTTGAAGCTTAGCAAGTTGGCTAAAGAAGTTTTCTATCCCACTATTGCTATATTGTGCTTGGAGTTCTTCTGTAAAAATTAACCATGATACAATGAGACCCATTATCCTCTTATGAGTACAAAGCCAATGATACCAAATGAATTGATCTAGTTCTAGATATAAAGAAGTCATTGTAACCTTTTTTCCATATGGGATTTGATGCATTTCAAAAAAAATCTCCATTTGATTTACCCATGTTAGAGGATCCTTGCCATCAAATTTGCACATATCCACCTTTGGAAAAAAAAATTCTTAGATCCCATAGGATTAATAAAAAAATTTGTCATCATTAGTTGACTTGAAATTTTCACCTTGATTTCTTGAGAGATCCTTCCTTGTTTCATTCATATAGGTGCTTAGCATGCTTCATATATCTGATATATCTCTTCGTAGGTCACACATATCCTTCTTAACCTCTTCCTTGAACTTACTAAATTCCTCATTGGGCCTACTCTCCTTTTTTGCTTCCCAATCTTGATCAAATAATTTCCCCCGTGTGGTAGAATTCTTTCGGCCTCTTGTTGGAGGCCCCGTCATGATGGAAACCAATGTTTTTAGGAAAAAATCTCCAAAAAATTAGCAAATTTGCTACCTTGAGAGAGAATTTTCCTAATTTTACAATATCTTGCTTATTTTTATTTTAAATTTCTCCAAGCTTTGAATTTAGGCTCCTCTACTATGTATTAAAATACCCAATACAAGTTATACTCCAATTCAGTAAGATGTGAGAGATATGAAGATCTCAAAAAATTGTGTAGAAATAGTAATCCTGCAATAATTTCCTCAAATATGCTCCAATTCCTCTAAATTTTGGACTATAGCTTCTTTAATATGTTCTTCAAAAATCTTTATAAATCTTTTAAAAATTCACTAAAATTTGAAAATTATGCTCTTCCCAAAATTGCGTCAATGTTGAGAAAAAATCTTGCCTCTATGGTGCCAAGATCATGCTCTAATACCACTTGTAATAAAATAACTTGCACAATAGAAGAAATAATATGAAATATTATATAAAGACTTGATAATAGCAAGATTTATAGGCCACTTCGAGGGGGAAACCTCCAAATATCTCCAATGAGAACACACATCACAATCTGATGATGAAATAAGACTCACAACCTCCTATATATACCTATTTATGCTTACGTTGAATAGACACAACCCTTCATAACACCTAGGCTGACCTACCTACCTAAATTATAATATAATAATGATAACATGACTTAATTAAGGATTAAGATAGCCATAAGTTGACTATTCATAACACTATATACAATAATATTAAGGGTGTAGCATAAGGTGTGTGGTGTCATTAATCTTATCAAAAGGATGCTTAATATACATCTCTGATATCTACTTATCACTACTAAGTAATTTAGCTACTAGCACAAAAGGAAATATTTTGATTAAATGGAGAAACATATTTGTTATCAATTATTAGAATCTAAATTGACTACTCTTAACCTTCTTGATCCTTCCAAGGTTATCAACCAACTACACTCTTAGAATTTTGCTCAAGTTAACTTTTTCTTTCTCAACACAAACTTTGTAGGTTGCATGTATGAATCTAGCTATGATGTCATCAATCCTTGAACTAGAACATATATTTGTTGCAATGATTCTGCTCAAAAATCTTACATCATCTTATTTGGTTTTTCTTATCACCATTCCTCTTCCATTATAGACAATTTTTGTATTTTCAAGTACTATCTTCCTAACAGTCTTCTCATACAAAGGTATCTTGCCCTCATTGCATAAACCAATAATTGCATGAATTAGGTTAGTTGAGATTTTTATTACATTATCTCCTAACAAAAGCTTCTCATCAAGAATTCTACTAAGTATGATCTTAGTTCATTTTTCATTGTCAAACTCGTAGTAGAACAAAATAATTTACTAGGTCATTATTCTTAAGAGGTTCAAACTTTTTCTTAAGACTAGTATCCTAGTTATAGATTAGGTTAAATTCCTAGGAAATATGTTTTTTTGCTACAATTTTAAATTTTCTTTTGGTGTAGCTACTTACATCTTCTAGGTGAATAACTTTCTCTAGAACCTTTTAAAATGCAACACTAGGGTCATCCACTAAGAATTTCACTAAATTAACTTAGAACTTAGGTCTTGTTTATTCTTCAACATTATGAATTAAAGACTTGTGCATGATTTTTGCAGACATTTATTTTAATTTCATAGATGAACTCTCAAAATTTGATAAATACCTTGATTACATGAAATTTAGGGTTTTCTAAACTTTTCACTTCAAATTGCATTTAATTTTCTTTCAATTCGCTCTTTACTGATCCTTAACTCTTTGCAAACTCAAATAGTATACAAAATCTCATTCACATCCTCTAAATCTTACCAAATTGATCTTTGTATTAATTGCACAAGTATGCAATTCATGAAAAAAAAATTATGATTATTGGTAGACTTATTTTCTTTTGCATGCACACATGCGATCTCCAAATCATATGCGCTCTTAACCATAGCTTAAATTGATAATGAACTACCACATACTAATTACACATGTTATAATTTTTCATCTAATGCTTTTTTTCCTTTTGGTGCTTATTTCAATTATAAAAGATGTTCAATTAAAATATGATGAATTGCATATAATTGTTCACTTTGATCTTCCTTCAAGTGCATCAAATGATTGTTCTTTCAATACTACTTGTAATCTTTATGGATCTTTTTCTTTGATAAATGCTTCTTTTAACTCTTTCGCATGCTTTCTCAACTCACCTTTTTTATTGTTATTTTTTCTATCATTCTTTCTAACATTTATGTTGTTTTTCCTTTTGAAATTTGAGTTCCTATTGATGTTCATTCGATCCATTCTACAAAATCTTGCTATATGACCAAAGTTATTGCTTAGCTAACATATTGGTGCATTATTTCTATGATTAGGTCTAGGCTGGTTAATAGGTGCTCTGCAATTTATGGTAATGTGTCTAAAGTTGTTACATTTATAACACACAATGTTTCTTCTTTCTCCATTATCTCCTTCATTGGATCTCCTTCCTTCTCATGTAGCATTAGTGCCTCTAAACATTCTTCTATTGCTATTATTACTATCAAATTTAGTTTTCTTACAATCAAATTCTTGGTGACCAAAACTATGATAATTCTAAAAATAAAATAAGAAATAGGTTTGAATGAATTACCTATATAGCCCCTCTTCATATGATCAATTTCATTACATGCAAAGCATCTACCTTTAAATTCATAACTTACTTCCTTGGGTGATTCAATTTGCTCAACATTCTTAGGTTCATTAGTTTGTTTAGATTGATTTTTTTTCTCAACTTCTTTTCATGCATCTTTAGATTGACTTGATTCAATCTTTATTATATTCATCTTTCTTATGTTCAGGATGCTCAACAACTGCATCTGGTTCCTTTCTTACTTCATATTTCTTTGTTGAATTTTCTACAATAAAATATCCAAGACTAGTCTTACATAGGATGATGCAGGAGCATCTAGAGGTATAATGGAAATCCTGTGTCAACAAAAAAAATGTACTTAGACTTAGTTTTTGTTTCATGTGTTTTCATTTCTGGATACCCATTTCGGTCAAATAAAGGTTTCAACTCTGACAGTTCCACTATCAGTGTTCTAGGATAGAGTATTTGAACACCTTGGGATACATATAAATGTCAAAAAAATAGGAGTACATAATTGAGCCATCCTTTTGGTGAACTAGAAGGTGTAAACTGGTCAAAAAATTGTAATTGTAATTTAGAGCATTCCAGAAAAAGAATCAGGTCAAAAGGCCCCACGGTTTGAAAGTTATTGCAATTTTTGATTTTTGGAGACCTCCTAAGAATGCTTCAAAGTCAGGTTATGGGCATTAAATGATCTCAAATAGGGCCAAAAATGGGGAATGAGTGAAGCTGTTCTATAGGGCTATAGAGCACTTTGAGAGCTTTCCAAAAATGTAAACGGTTTGTCAATCGGAGCTAAGGTTCAAAATTTATGCCTCCCAAAATTTTGGTTACCATTTTTGAATTCTTCTAATTTTGTGCCGACTTCTAATGCGACTTCTAGATCCTTCTATTTGGTTGGTGGATGCCAACTAGCACTTTCCAGAATGTATTCCTAATCCTTAACCCTTCGAGGTCTATTTAAGAACATTTCTAGCATTGTAAAAGGTAGTTGGGAGTGGAGTTTGAGAGGAAGTACTAAAAGTAGAAATTATCTCCAGACTTATACTGTTGTAAGCCCTTAGGGAATGTTTTGAAGTCTATTTTCTCTTTACTGAATGTAATAGCTATATATGAGCAATGTTAGTATGCTACTAGAAACCAAATTTAAATAAAGCTTCTACAAACTAAACAAAATTCATAAACTTCAAGATAGACTAAGACGAGCTCTCAATTGAGAATATGAGCCATTAATGGGCTCTCTCAATGAGAAGCTCTCTTGTTGAGTGGATTTTTCTAAATAGATAGGATGTATGCTCAAGCTTATGCTTCAAAAAGGGCTTCAAATGGAGATGGAATTTGGGTGTGAGTGTATGGTTTTGATGTAAAATGGCATTATGACTTTACTTCATGGATTGTCTTCTTTTGCAAAAGGGAAGAATCCAATTTATAGGCAAGAGGCTTGAGGGAGTGAGGGCTAAGATGCAAGGATGGGGAAAAGCTCATGGAGGGCTCAAATTGCATGAGAGGAGAGCACATGGATTGTGCTTCCTTACAGCTAATCAAGGAGTAACACATGTCATAGGGTGAGAGGATGGAGGAAAGGGGAAGGATGAGTCAACAAAGAAGGGTAAAGGGATAAAATTTTCATAAAAACCCTCATAATGGCTTGTAAGAGTAATGAAAGGACTTGTAAGAGTCATTTATGGCTTTGTGGGCTTCATAAAGTTTTATGGTTGTGATATTTGTGTGAGAGTTGAGATATTTTGACTTGGGTTGGATTAAGAAAGTCTTAAGCTTGACTTAGGAATGTGCAAATGATTAAAGCTTGGATTAGGCTTGGGTTAAGATTAGATTAGGCTTGTTAGAGATGGGCAAGTGGATGGCATTTAATGAGGGTGGGTGAAAGAGGAGATATTTTTTGGCTTTGGCTTGGGTTAGCAAGTCTTAACACATGTTTAGGAAATGTGACAAGGTTAGGAAGGGATTAGGATTAGGATTAAAGATAAGAATTGACATCTTCTAGAAGAGTCTAGGCTTTGGATGAGGATGAAGACTTTCTAGAAGAGTCTAGAACTTCTTAGGATGAGGATAAATGAAGTTTTATTTATTTCAAGGTTTTGGGTTGAGGAGATATTTATTAAAATATTTTTAATAAACATGAAGATTAATATTTAATCTTAATTAAATATTTTGAGTTTGGATTAGGGATAGGAAATTATGGGATTAGGCTTTAATCAAAATTAAAGAAGGATTAGAAGATTTTGGAAGAGGTTAGTGGTCTTAAAGAAATTGGCCAAGTTTTGGGCAAAAAATAAATAAATTATTTATTTTGGGATTTTTGGTCAATTTATTAATTAAATAATTAATAAATAAGGAAATAATGTTTAAATAAGATTTAAACATTTTTGGGAGGGATTCTTTAATTAAATATTTTTAATTAAGATAAAGAGATTTAATGGCATAAAAATAAATTAATTAATTAATAAATGATGATGTCATCAGGGATTTTTTTCAAAAAATAAAAATATTTTATTTTCTAAACGATTTTTAGGTGTTTACATTTTGCCCCTCTTTTTATGTGATGCCACAAGTGGCATGGCATCAAAGATAAGAAAATAAGATGCCCAAGGCCAGAGCAGAAGAGGAGAGAATGGACTGCGAGATGCCCCCTCAAGAAGGCGGCGGGGAGAGAAAGTGAGGCTCAACGGCTTCTTGAAAAGTACAAGAATCTTGGCAGGTGGGAGGACGAAGAGTGGCTTAAGAGAAGAGGTTTAGTTAGCTCAAACTCTCACTATGGGAGAATGATAAAGGGGAAAATCAGTGGCACAAGAGTAAATAAGCTTAAGACTTTACGGAAGGTGGAGGATGAATGAGCGGAGCGCTATAAAAAGGAATCCAAGATAGGGAGAAGGATGAGGGGATTATAAAGCTGATGCAACAGGATTTCAAAGAGTCAAATTGGCAGAAGATGGGTTTCGGAGATCCCTAGGACTAGGATTGTGGATCCCTAAAGCTAAAAGTGAAGATTGATTCAAAGAGATATTGATACATAAGCTGGGGTAGGAGAGATAGATGTTGGATATGGATGGGGAATAATGGAGATGAAGGGAATCCATTGAAGCTTTTGAGTAGGGGGATACTTCAAAGAGAAGTACCACCATGTAGTTGAGCACTATATTTGCTATAGGACTATTGGTTAATTGCCAAGGTTACCAAGAACATCAAGGCCATGTCACCAACCATCCAGAGGACTAACGGACTGACTCAAAACAAACACACAAGGATTGCCCCAGTATCACACATGAAACTCGAAGGAAACAGCGTGGAACCGACACTGGGTAACCCACAAGCAAAAAAAAAAAAAAAATGAAAGACTTGATCAAAATTGTACGCTCAGAGTGCCCCATTCGCAGCATACCATGATATGGAAGATCGTGGCAACCTTGACAAGGGAACAAAAAGATTGCTTGGAAAAGATACTTCAAGACCCAAAAGAGAAGATTCCAATTCAAAAGAAAGAAAAAATCCAAAATAGAAGCATTTACCAATGAGATGGGTAGGACGAAGTACTAATGGACCAAGATCAGATATGAGGAAAGCTATATCCTACAAGGATCTATCGAAGAGCACCTAAGCTAGAGGATTTGGATGAGTGATGTGTCTGAAAAGCTGAACTAAGAAGGATAACACTTTGGTGACAAGAGATCTAGCTAAAGGATGCATTGGAATAGCTAACCAAGATTTGTGTGATGTGTGCAACATGCTAATCAAGGATGAATTGACACGAAAGCTGGATAGATACAATGGTACTAAGCTAAAGAGGATGTACAAGCTGATGGACCAAGATATGTTACAAATGTACAAGGTTGTTCATGTTTTGGTTTTTGTGAGATGGAAATGTTCGTGAAGGGTGGGATGTCTATAATAGTTGATAGGCAGATATGTAGATGGTTTGTGAAAAGCTTAAGGAAAATGGGATTCTTTGTGTGCATGTGATATGATACAAGCTAGGCTACAAGATTTGGCATATAATACAAGCTAGAATATGGTTCAAGCTTTGAACAAGATTTGGATATACAAGCTATAATACAAGGGATGATACAAGATTTACAAGTTGGGGTACAAGATTTACAAGCTGAAGTACAAGATTTACAAGCTATACAGGAGGTATTTACAAGCTTCATTAGATTTTGGATATTTGGTCGGAACACAAAGGGAACAAGTAGGTGTTTTATTGGATTGTGAATGGGTAGATGAGGGATAGTATAGTGATAGATAATGGATTAGTCTTAGTACACAAGGCACCTAAATTACTAGGTTTTCACCAAGGTACCTATCCAAGGCGCTTGAATTACCAAGTTTTCACCATTGGACGCTTATTTCTCTTTACTATTTTTTTGTATTTTTCAAAAGCTGGGTATACCAAGGATATTCAAGCATAGAACTTCTTGAGATGAATGATGTTAGTAGGATCATTCAAAAGTTCTCCTTCTAGTGTAGATAGCTGATAGGCTCAAATCCAAAGGAGGCAATGACAACATAAGGACCAAGCCAGGTAGATTCAAACTTGCCTTTCTTTTCTCGATCAGTTTAGACTTTCATATTTTATTCGAGCACCATGTCACCCGACTGAAAGTGTCGTGGAAGCACCTTCTTGTTGAAATTCCTTTTGAGATGAGTTTGATAGACTATGAGATAATCATAGGCTTGTTGTTGCTTCTCATCTAAGATATCTAGCTAGGTGAGCCGAGCTACTCTGTATTCTTCATCTAATATTTGCCCTTCCAAAGATATGCTCCAGGAGGGAAGTTCAACCTCTATGGGTAGTACTGCTTCGGCACCATAGACTGAGTATGGAGTTATTCCTATGGATGTATGGAAGGAAGTTCGATAGGCCCATAGGGTTGGATTTATTTGTAGGTGCCAATTGTGGTTAGAATCATTGACAACTTTCTTTAAGATTTTGAGGAGGGTTTTGTTAGTTGCCTCTGCTTGGCCATTACCTTGTGGGAAATATGGGCTAGAAAAGCGGTGATGGATGTGGATGGAAGTGCACAATTCTTCCATGTTGATATTTTCAAAGTTACCTCTGTGGTCAATGAAGATGGTTGATGGGATACCGAAGCAGCAAACAATGTGGTACAAGATGAACTTGGAGACCTGAACTCCTGTAACTAAGACTAGGGGGACTGCTTCCACCCATTTAGTGAAATAGTCTATAGTTGTTATTATCCATTTATGTCCATTAGATGAGAGAGGTGTGCTAGTTCCAACTAGATCAAGGGCCCAACAAGCGAAAGGACAAGGTGGTGCAATAAGCTGTAGATCTTGTGCTGGAGCGTGCACAAGATTTGTGTGCTGCTAACATAGGAGACACTTTTTAACAAAGTCATAGGAGTCTTCTTTAATGGTAGGCCAGTAGTAGCTTGCTCTAATGATTTGTCATGTGAGGACAATACCACTCGTGTGGGCACCGCAAAGCTCGAAGTGTACTTCTTTTAATGCCATCACGACCTCATTTTCATCTAAACATCGAGAGAGAGTATCATGATAACCCCAACGATATAGGGTATTGGCTATGATAACATAGCGAGATGATTTTGGAATGAATTTTTGGCGTTGGGTACATGTGAGGTGAGGGGAGATGATACCATCTTTAAGGTAAGCGTGAATCTCATGGTACCAAGGGGATTGGGGACCAACCAAGATACAAACACAATTTGAGTCATCATTCACATAGGCAGGTGTGAGGAGCTGCTTGACTAAAAACTCATACTGTGTAACCGCTCAGAGAATTTCCAAGAGCGAGCCGATAGTAGCCATAGTGTCTGCTGCTTTGTTCAGTATTCGAGGCACTTGTGTAAATTGAAGCTTTGTAAAATGTTGGAATAGATGATCAACTAGCTCTTTGTAGGGTAATAGCTTTTCATCTTTGGTTTGATATTCATTTAGGGTTTGCTTGATGATGAGCTGAGAATCGCCAAAGATTTGTAACTCACTAATGTTCCATTCTGCAGCTATCTTTAATCTTGTTGTGAGAGCCTCATATTTAGCTATATTGTTGGTGCTAGGGAATTGTAGCTTGAAGGCTTTTGGAATATAATCTTCTTGAGGTGTGACCAACAATATTCTTGCCCCTAATCCATGAGATGTATATGAACCATCAAAATAAAGTTTCCATGGGGGCTATTCTTCAATTAGACAAATATGCTCATCTGAAAATTCTGTGATCAAAGGTTATGTATCTACTAGAGGCACATTAGTTAGGTGATCTGCTATAGCTTGCCCTTTGATTTCCTTTTTGTCCACATACTGGATGTCAAATTCGCTAAGGAGCATAACCCATTTGGCCAAATGGTTTATAAGTGTTGTTCTGGAGAGCATATACTTGAGAGGGTCAATCTTGGAGAGTAGTTAGATGGTATGACTTAGCATGTAGTGGCGAAGCTTTTGAGTTGAGAAAACAACTACCAAACAAGCTTTTTCCATAGGAGTCTAATTGAGTTCATAACCAACTAGGGTTCTACTGATGTAGTAGATGGCTCTTTCTCTATCGTAGTCATCGAGCTATGTTAGAAGTGCCCCTAGAGCAGTAGGCATTGTTGAAATGTACAAGATCAAGGGACAACCAGGAACTGGTGGAACCAAGATAGGGGGATTGATGAGATACTACTTGAGATGATCAAAGCTGCGTTGACATAAAGGATCCCACTTGAAGTTTTCATCCTTCTTTAGTAAGTGGGCAAATGGTGTACACTTATCTGCAAGATGGGAGATGAAGCGCCCAATGGATTGAAGCTTTCCCTGAAGAGTGTGAAGTTGTCACAGTGTCTGGGGAGGAGGCATGTCTAAGATAGCTTTGACCTTCTTGGGGTCAATCTCTATACCTTGTTTAGAAACTATAAAGCCTAGAAGCTTGCCAGATGTGACCCCAAAGACACATTTCTTGGGATTCAGCATGAGATGATATTTGGCTAACCTATCAAAGACTTTTTCCAGGTCAGCAAGATGATCCATGAAGGTATGAGATTTGAGAAAGATATCATCCACATAATCCTCCAAAATGCTATGGATAAGATCATGGAAAATGGTTGTCATAGCTCTTTGATAGGTAGCCCCAGCATTCTTTAGGCCAAAAGGCATCATGTTGTAGCAAAAGGTTCCCCAAGGCATAGTGAATGCTATCTTATGTTGATCCTCTTCTCCAATCTTGATTTGATTATACCCAGAAAATCCATCCATGAGGGACAAAATTTCATGTCCAGCTGTAAGATATACAATCATATCTATGTTGGGTAAGGGAAAATCATCTATTGGACAAGCTTTGTTAAGATCTCTGAAATCAGTGCAGATTCTAATGTCATCGGAAGGCTTAGTGATGGGGACCATGTTGGAGATCTACTCTGAGTAGTCGATAGGTTGGATAACCTTAGCAGCTAACATTCTTTCTAATTCAACTTTGACCAATAATGCCACCTTGGGGTGCATTTTTCTAAGCTTTTTTCTAACAGGCTTGATCTTTGGATCGACTACAAGATGATGAACTACAAGCTTTGGATCCAGTCCTAGCATGTCCTAATATGACCATGCAAATCGGCCAATTTTCTCTCTTAAGACCTCAAAGAGGAGTTCAGCTTGGTCTTGTGATAGGGATGCAGCAATGTGAACAAGTCTGGGGATCTTTAAAGAACTAATGTTGACTTCTCTAGTATCTTCAATTAGAATAGAAGACACCTCTGGTCGATTATCATGAGGAGGCAATGCTAAATCCTCATGCTCTGCTTGTGACTCTGGATTATCTTGCTAAGGAGTTATCTTCGCTGCCTTAGCTAGTCTCAGATTCACCTTAGTTCTAGTTTTGGTTCACTAATACATTTGGTACCAAATTGCAACGGCACTACCATTGCAATTTGGTACCAAATGTATTATTGGGTGTACCGGAACTAGGTTGGGGATTTTCTCCAAAATACCCCTTGGGATCTAGCTTATAGATATAGGAAGAATCTGGCTTTGTTTTCTTGTGAGGAGTTTTGGCTCCTATGAATCTCAGAAGTGCTTCCTCTAATGTGAACTCATCAATGTGTATGACACTTGGTTCGTCCCAATCTATGAGTTGTGGATGGGCGAGTGGTAGGTCAATGAAATGGATGGATAGTTCTTGAAGAACAGAGTCTCCGAGGAAGATTTGGTCTGGGATATCGTCGTAGGCTCTCTTTTCAACTTCTTCAGGAATGTTTTTAATTTCGACAAGGTCACGGTGAATGTTTGAAAAAGCGTGACCATTCTCATTGGTGCCCCCAATTGTGGGTATGCCAAAGCCAAGACCTCACTTCGATTCCCACTTGTGTGCATCGATGGGGCACTACATGCCTCTTTCTTCTAGTCCTAGACCACCACCTTGATAGTTTCATTTGTTAGTGATGAGGTTATGTTCTTGTGGATACTTCTGGCTGAAGTGATCAAGGCGTGCTTGATTTCTTGGAGGTGCATCCTTATGTAACCAATTGTTGATATCTGGAGTGAGCTCCTCATGAAAAGGGATTTTTGAGGATACAAAGGTTGTTGGGCCAAACTGTTTGTATCGAGGACGTGGAATCTCCTTAGCTTTGTGATATGTTGGTCATCCATGGGTGTGTGGATCAAGTGGGAGTGCCCCGACAACAAATGCATCTGACAGACTATACTCTCCATGGCCTTTCTTATTGATCTTCATAATAGATAGGGTGGAGGCGAGGATATTTTTTGGGTCATTACAAGTGTGGGATGAGTTGGCGATGGCTGTGCCGATATCAATTCAAGGGCAATGGTTTGCATATGAAGCTTCAATCGCATTGCAGTAAGCAAAGGGTTCTGGATCGGCATGGATGGTTACCTCAGTGCCCTGATGCAGAAATTTGACACACTAATGGTAAGTGGATGGAATGGCTTTCATGGCATGAATCCATGGGTGACCGAGGAGGATGTTAAATGGTAGGTTTAGATCAATAACATGGCAGAGTGTTTCTTGGATGACTAGCCCAACCTCGATTGGCAGCAAAATAGTTCCTTCTATGGTTCTTTCCAAGTTGTCATAAGCTTTGATGGTGATAACCTCACTGATGATATCTGCCTCGGTATACCTAGCTTATTTTATGAATTTTAGGGTGCAAATATTCAAGGCTGGTCCATTATCTATCATTACTCTTTTTACGGAAAAATTGGATAGCATAATGGCTATGCGGAGTGGAAGGGTGTAATCTGGCTTGACCACGGGTATGTCGGTGGGTTTGAATGATAGGACACATGAGGAGGATAGGTGTCCAATGAGATTACAAAAATCAATAGCGTTGATATCTGAAGGGACATGGGATTCTATAAGAGCACTGTCAAGGATGTTTTTGTACACAGGACTAGTGCGGAGAAGGTCTAAAATGGAGATTTGGGTTGGCATATTCCCAAGGTGTTCCAAGATATTGTACTGGCTTTTTGATGGAGCTGATGGTGCTGGTGAAACTGGTGGGCCCACGATGTTAAATCACGCTCTTCAAGTGGTGACTTCACACCCATTGTTTGGTCCTTGGATATTGATAACATTGACAAAAGGCTCTTTCTCGGATATACAACCTATGAGGCTACAATAATCTATATAGGATGAAGTGTGGTCATTGTTCTTCCCATGCTGTTGGTTTGGTTGGCAGTTATTGGTGTTTTTGTTGTTGGTTTGGATAGGTGCTTTTCTAGGATTTTGGTTGTTGTGAGGGGGAAAAGCATTTTGATAGATCTGTAAGCCTACATTGGGAGAGGTTTGGGCACCAACGGTGATTTCTTTCCAATCAATGAGGTCTTGCACATAATCTTTCAGTTTCATGCACCTGAGGGTGGTGTGACCTTTTACCCTATGAAATTTGCAATACTCATTGTCTTTGTACCATGCAGCTTTGGATTGGTTTGGGTCAATTTGCTGGGTAGGAGGAAATTTTATGAGGTTTTCCTTAGTCAATTTCTCAAAAATGACATCCAATGGCTCACCAAGGGCTGTATAATTTCTAGGTGTAGGTTGGAACTTGGGCTTTGGTCCTGCAGCTACATTGATGGCATTAGCTTGATTGCTACACCCTTGAAAGTTGGGTCTTGGATTGTGGCCTTGAGAGTTTTGGTGATTCTAGTGTTGGTAGTTGATAGTTTGTTGATTTTTTGGTTGATAAGATGGGTTGGACTGATTTTGGGAAGGACCAACAATATTCACATGTTTGGTGTCAGTGACGCCGTCTGTTGCAATGTGCTTGTTTTTGTTCCAATTCCTAGACTTGTCATTGGAATGTGATTAATTTTGGTTGGTTTCCTTGTAAATCTTGACCACACCATCTTTAATGAGTCCTTGCTCAAAGATCATTCCTTTTTCTTTGATATCTTTGTAGGTCTGCAAATAGTTCATGATCATGTGGTGAGCCAAGTTGGGATGGGCATTATCAATAAACATTTTCACCAAATGGCATTCTGGCAAGGTACAAGATATGTGGGTGGTAAGGGTTTTCCATCTTTGCAGATATTCGAGAAGGCTTTCTCCACCTTTTATCTTAGTGTGGACAAGATCAACTATTGAGAGCTCTATGTCAACAAGATGGGCATATTGGGCTACAAATTCCTTAGACAATTCAGCAAAGTTTTTAATTGTGCCATATGGGATTCTATAAAACCATTCAAGAGCTGGTCCATCCAAGCTTTTGGGAAAGAGACACAAGAGGAAGATGTCACCGTATGCCACTTCTTAGCATTGCATGTAAAATTCTTTGATATGTGTGACAGGGTCTCCTTTTCCTCTGAATTTGTCAAACTTGGGTATCTCAAAGTGTTTGGGAAATGGTGTCATGGTAATGGCTCTGTCAAATGGGTAAGGACACACATTCTCAAACTTGAAGGTTTTTGGATCATTTCCCTCTTGGATGTTCTTCAAAGCTATCTTCATGGCTTCCCATTCTAAATTAATGGGTGATGGCTAGGGTGCACCCAATGTAAGAGTGCCCTGAGGTAGGTAAGTGCTAGATGGGGCAATGGAACATGGATGTCTTTGAGGTATGGGCTGGTAGGGATTGTACATGGTGTGGGCAACTAAATGGTGGATGATGGGTTGCTGAGGTGGAGGAGGAACATATTGATGCATGTGTTGCGAGGCTTGCTGCTGATATGGGATTTGGGATAGGGATTGAGGGATGTAGGCTGGCTGTGGGATAAATGGATTTCTTTGTGGAGGTAAGGTATAAGATGGTTGTGAAGCTTGGAGAAAGGATCGGGGAGCTTGTGGAGCTTGACTTGGGATTTGAGTAGTTTGACCAATATATGTGGGTTGTTCCCCCATTTGGGAGGGTATCATGGCAAAGGAGGCCAAGTAATTGGTGGTTGGTGGTGGTGGATTTCCTACTAGAAGTGGCATAGAAAAATAGTTAGTAATAGGAGGTAATGGATTAGTTGGTGGTGGAGGTGGTGGGAATTGAAAGCTTGGGAATGGAACTGATGGGGTTTGATAGCTTGGTGGCTGGATTTGAAATCTTAGTAGAGAGGTGGCAGGAGCTTGGGTCACTTGAGAGCTTGGCAGAACATTGGTAGTAGCTTGTGGGGTTTGATAGCTTTGTGGAGTGAGGGCAGTAGCTTGTGGATTTGTGGCTAATGGCACTGAGCTCCAAGGACCTAGTGGAAATGATGGAATTGTGCTCTGAGCTAAGGTAAACAAGTTGGGGGTGATAAAAGGTTGATTTCTTGGCCCCATGGGTGGCATCACGGTTGTATATTATTGAGGTTGGCCAAAGATGCTAGCACTAATTTGGGAGATGGGTGGATTTGGAAGGCTAGGTTGGAGAGCAGCAGCAGCAATAGTGAAGGGAGTGAATGATGAGGTGTTTTGGGCAAAGGGGGTTTGTGATGGAGTGGTATGGACCAATGGTGGAGTGGTGGTGGCTGGATTGGCTTGCAAAAGGGAGATTTTGACTTGAGTGGAGGCTGGTATGTTTGGGTCTATTGGATCATAAGGATTGGCTTGAGGCTCTTCTTTTGGCACATATTAAGGATAATCTGAATCATAAGAGCCTATTGGGAGTGGTAGTTGTCCAAATAAAAAGTGAGATGGATCTGATAAGGGAGGAGGTCTTCCAAAGTCGAAGGCTTCTATATTGTCCCTTCAAAAGTTAGCCATGATTGTTTCTTTATTCTTTTCTATAATGGCGTTCACCAATACTGCATTTCCTGGTTGGTTCATGAAAGCTTCAATGTTAGTAGGTGATGGTATAGTTTTCTCTGGGATGAAGGATGGTTGAGTGCTCAAGGGGAGCGATGCTATTTGATCTAAATGATAGGGTTCCATTGTTTCTTTCTTCTTCTTGGCTAAGCAAGTGATAGGTGGCATGAAAATGTTCCTGGGGATGAGATGCAACAATGTTGATAGATGCCAAGGGGGAAGGCTTTTCTATGCAAATGATTTATTGGGTTGAGGCAAAGCTATATGACAAACTTAAGGAGGATTGGGTTGGGGATTCTAACTTCAAAGATATGTCACCAAATCATGAAAGGTCTTCTTTCCTATGTGCAAGCTTGGTGGTGATTGTGTCAACTTTAAGGATAGACTGATGATCCTTTAGGAAAAACATGAGATTGACCACTTGTGGATCCCAACCTTTGGCTCAAGGTGATGAGGGATAACAAGTGACAAAGCTAGATTACCCTAGACAAAGCTCTATCAGAGGGATAACCTCGGTGAGATAGGTGGATTTGCAAGATGGTAGGAATGGAAAACCTTTGGCAAGGTGACAACAATTTTGAAGGCTTTGATGTGAAAATTAAGCTTTTTGGGATGCTAGCTAGGTTTGAGGGGATTGGTTTGATTCTAAGGCAAAGACCTAGATGAGATGGATGAGCTAAAATGATTTAAATGGATAACCTAGAATGGTTGGCTTTCCCACAAAGATGACTATAAAGTGAAACTTATGCAAAAAGATGTGGAAAAACAAGGGGGCCTAATCATAGAAATTATTCCTAGTTGGTAAGACATAAGCAGGGTTAACTCCTAGATGCTTGCTAAATCTGATAGTGCGATCTAACCAGGTGTCCTGACAGGTTTTGTCAACCGCTTTGTCTTCTACTTTGTGGAGTTTGGCAATTTGAGGGCTTGGTGTTACTTCCTTTTTCTTAGCTGCAATTTCTTGGTATCCCTAAGATGTCTTGAGTTTGGCTTTGTGAAACTTCTATTTGGGTTTGGGTTTTTCTGACATAAATTTCTGAATCTATTTGGCTTTGAGAGATCATGGTTGTTTTGCTTCAACGTGTTCAACTTCTGAAATAGGCAGTGACTACGCTAAGTGTGCCCTAAGCTAGGATTGACCAAGTTTTGCAAACATGCATTCAACAAGTAAAAAATCAAGCAATAGATAAGAACAACCAGATAGAAGTTTGTGATTCTCAGAATGTGATACTTGTGCCACAAAGTGTGTATGTTCTACAAATATTTCGATCAGTCACTTCAAATGCATTAACATCTTAGATGGTTGTCTACAAGGCTGACAATTGGTTTAGCTAGGGAGTCCTCGATATACCCAAGGTACGTGAGGCCCAAATCCATAGATGAAACTAAAACAATGTCACACAACTGAGAGGAGCGGTAACCCACTTCTCCTCTTTCACTTCTCAAGGGTATAAAGTTCCTTGAGCCTTAGCCTGAGTGACAAAATCTTGATTCCAAGAGAGATTTCTTTGGATTCACCTCCCGATCTTTATACTCTGCCGGAACACTGGAGTTGAGATCATCCCAAGGGGTGATAAAATCCCCAAGCAGGCCTCCTAAAACTTAAACAAGATTTTCAATCCTAATCTTATGCACCCAAGATGGCCTCAAAAGACAACAAGGGGAGAGAAGACTTGGATGATCTTGGACTAAAAGACAGAATTCTTTTCCAACTGACATTTAAGTTTTTCGGATCTAGACCTTGCAAACACACATGTTTAGGATGCAAATGTTCAATTCCAACTTGAAGCATTAACAAAAGTAAAATCGATCGAAGAATGAATACACCAAGAAGATTTAGGGTCCACAAAAGTAAACTCGTGCACCCGGAGGCCCTCCACGTCAAGTATCGATTGATTTTTCTTTAAGGCATTCAAGATTGAGTGTGAGTTTGTTTTAAGCCAAAAATAAAGATGTGTAAAACTCTATTTCAAGCGCGTGCCCGGAGGCCCTCCACGTAAAGATTTGTTCAATTTTTATGCCCAAATGAAGTGTTAGCAAGACTAATGTGCATTCAAAAAAAAATTTATCTTAGAAAAACTAATAAAAACTCAAGTGAGTGGAATTTGATTTTTGTGGAGCACTTAACACCTTCTTAGGTAGACCCATCCCCATATATGGCTCTAATATTGCAACCAATGGTTAGAATGATGGGTGATTAAAGAGGGTGAGTCCAACAACAAATTCACTCAAAGTGTCTTTATTTGTTTTTATAACTTAGAAAGTTTCTAAAATGTAGATTCTTTTTATGCCCCAAAAGATGAAGTGTGAGATATTGTAATGATTAATTGACCTTATGCATTCAAGATTGGATTTTTTGTTTTAATCATGCATTCATAAAAAAAAAAAATTTGATTTTAATCCATGGCTTTCAAGAGTGATTTTAGCAACATGCATTCAAAGACAAGTGATTAAACATTCAAGTTTTTTCCTTGGAGCATTCAAGATTGAGATTTTGTGTGTTGTTTTAAGAACTTTGAAGTGCTTTGTTTTAACCTTAGATCATTCAAGATTGCTTTGGACGCAAAAGTGAAGATGACTCTTTGGACTTTGGTTTTCATTCAAGATTTTGTGTTCTAGTTTGCATGTTTTAAGCCCAAAAATGATAGTCTTAGATTGTTTTGATGCATGAAAAATCTAAGAAACATTCAAGATTTTGCAACAAGACATTTGTTTGAAATAAATAACAAAGCTTTTAGGACAATTTTGGCAACCATTTAGGATTCTTAGTTTTCATGAGATTTTTAAAAGAACTTTAAAATATTTGCAAATGAGGTTCATTTTGTCCTTGATTGATGCTTTGAGTTTGATTTAGATCTTAGTGTGCACTTAGTGTTGATTTTGAACCTTTTGAAATGGAAACTTGAAGTTCTTTTTAAATTCTCAAAAATGAAGTGTTCCTAACTTTGCATGAATGCATCTAAAACTTTGATGTTGCAAGGATGCAAATGATTGGATTGGTTTAGTTTCACTTGTTAAAAGATTATTATTTTTTGGCAAATTTTTAGTTTTTAATGGATTTAAGTATGATTTGGGGGTTCATTTTAAGCACCAAAAATAAGTGTGTATGATTTTTCTTCCTTAAAAAAAAATGGCCAAGATCTCCCACAAGAAGAAGAAGAAGTAGATGGAATAAGAAAAATATAGACAAGAACAGGGAGAAGAATTTCAAGTGCTTTGTCCACCTATAAGCTTGAAAAATCTGCAAACACTATGAGATAGACTATGAGTTCCTTTGTCTTCTTCATGCTCATGTGAACCTAAAAAACCAATTTATACAATCCCATCAATCACAAAAATAACAAAAATTAGCCAAAATTAGCAAATGACATACAAAACTTCACTAAAAAAGCTAATGAAGATGACCCCATGCGGGGTCCCACCGGGCATGCCAAAATGTATATGAGCAATGTTAGTATGCTAATAGAAACAAAATTTAAATAAAGCTTCTACAAACTAAACAAAATTCATAAACTTCAAGATAGACTAAGATGAGCTCTTAATTGAGAATATGAGCCATTAATGGGCTCTCTCAATGAGAAGCTCTCTTGTTGAGTGGCTTTGTCTAAATAGATAGGATGTATGCTCAAGCTTATGCTTCAAAAAGGGCTTCAAATGGAGTTGGAATTTGGGTGTGAGTGTATGGTTTTGATATAAAATGGATTCTTAAAATGGCATTATGACTTTACTTCATGGATTTTCTTCTTTTGCAAAGGGGAAGGATCCAATTTATAGGCAAGAGGCTTGAGGGATTGAGGGCTAAGATGCAAGAATGGGAAAAAGCTCATGGAGGGCTTAGATTGCATGAGAGGAGAGCACATGGATTGTGCTTTCTTACAGCCAATCAAGGAGTGACACATGTCACAAGGTGAGAGGATGGAGGAAAGGGGAAGGATGAGTCAACAAGGAGGCTCAAGGGATAAAATCTTCATAAAGACCCTCATAATGGCTTGTAAGAGTAATGAAAGGTCTTGTAAGAGTCATTTATGACTTTGTGGGCTTCATAATGTTTTATGGTTGGGATATTTGTGAAAAAATTGAGATATTTTGACTTGGGTTGGATTAAGAAAGTCTTAAGCTTAACTTAGGAATGTGCAAATGATTAAGGCTTGGATTAGGCTTTGGTTAAGATTAGATTAGGCTTGTTAGAGATGGGCAAGTGGATGGCATTTAATGAGGGTGGGTGAAGGAGGAGATATTTTTTGGCTTTGGCTTGGGTTAGCAAGTCTTAACCCATGTTTAGGAAATGTGACAAGTTTAGGAGGGGATTAAGACTAGGATTAAAGATAAGAATTGACATCTTCTAGAAGAGTCTAGGCTTTGGATGAGGATGAAGACTTTCTAGAAGAGTCTAGAACTTCCTAGGATGAGGATAAATAAAGTTTATTAAGAAATAAATAAAGTTTTATTTATTTCGAGGTTTTGGGTTGAGGAGATATTTATTAAAATATTTTTAATAAACATGAAGATTAATATTTAATCTTAATTAAATATTTTGATTTGGGATTAGGGGTAGGAAATGATGGGATTAGCCTTTAATCAAAATTAAAGAAGGATTAGAAGATTTTGGAAGAGGTTAGTGGTCTTAAGGAAATTGGCCAAGTTTTGGACAAAAAATAAATAAATTATTTATTTTGAGATTTTTGGTCAATTTATTGATTAAATAATTAATAAATAAGGAAATAATGTTTAAATAAGATTTAAACATTTTTGGGAGGGATTCCTTAATTAAATATTTTTAATTAAGATAAAGGGATTTAATGGCATAAAAATAAATTAATTAATTAATAAATGATGATGTCATCAAGGACTTTTTTCATAAAATAAAAATATTTTATTTTTTAAAAGATTTTTAGATGTCTACAATAGAATATTTACATAGTTAATACAATTTTCCCTTTCCTGTTGTGTCCATTTTGTGCTTGGGTCGTGTCCCCATCAAGTGGTATCAGAGCTGATTTTCTTGAGTGTGTAGACAGAGCACTAACTGTGAGGCAGTTTGCACCAAGGCTGTGTGGTTGTGGGTTTGAGTTAAGAAGATGCCTCCATGAAGAGAGTGTGGTCGAAGAGCCGGATCTATTAATCCTAAGGAGGTTAGAGCCCTCCAAAGGCAGGTACAAGCATTGCAGGAGGAGCTCCGTAGAGGAAAAAATGTTGTTGCAGGCGACGAAAGTGAGGATGACAATGATGATGAAGAAATTGGACCAAAAGGGGAATTTGATAGGAAAGTTTTGAATTAGGCAGAGGAAAGGATTTTTAGGGCCATTACTAAGTTTGGGAAAATACCTACAATTGATGTGGGTGTATTTTCAAGAAATCTAAAACTAGATGAGTTGATCGACTAGATCAATGAACTGAAAGTGAACTTTGAGTATGAGGATATCAAGGATCCAGATAGCGTTAAGTTTGCAAAAGCCAAACTGAAAGGCCATGCCAAAATCTAGTGGCAAGAGGTTCAATTGGAAAGAAATAAAAGAGGAAAGGAGAAGATCACAAGCTAGGAGCATATGGTGGACAAATTGAAGAAGCAATTCATTCTTGTTGACTATAAGCTTGATTTGTTTAAGAAGATGCATGGGTTAAAGCAAGCAGAAAAATTAGTCCAAGAATATACAGAGGAGTTTTACCAACTTTTGATTAGAGCAGGGCATGCAAAAGAAAATAAGGAGAAGGTTTCTCATTATATCAGTGGGTTGCGACCTAGCATCCAGGAGGAATTAAGTCTAGTAAGAATGACCAGCATTGAAGAGGCATACCAGTTTTCCCTATGAGTTGAAGAGAAGCTAAATAAGAGGTTTGAAAGGAGACAAAGAGGGTGTGGACAAGGAGGAAGGGGTAGTGGCAGGTCATCTGGAGGCCAAAATGAAACCCAAAAAAAAAATGAAGATGTGGGTACTAGCAGGAACTAGATGAATGAGGCTTTCAACCGCTCCCATGATCAAGACTTTGGAAATCACAGAGGAAGAGGTAGAGGACGTGGACAAGGAAGAGGAGGCTTTCGTGGTACCTGTTTCCATTGCAATGAAGAAGGTCATCGTGCATTTGAATGCTTTCAATGACAAGGAAGGACAGATAGGAGAGTTGAGGGTCAAGCTAGGGTTGCTCATGTGGATGAGGATGCACAATCATCACATTAGAAGATGCAGAAAGAGGAGGGACTTTAGTAAATGAAAGGGTCCTACTAAGTGGTGAGATTGAACCAGGATAAAGGAGGAGTTTGTTCTATACCAGATGCAAGTGTGAGGATAAATGTTGTGATGTGATCATTGATGGTGGTAGCACTAATAACTTGGTATCAAAGGAGATGATCTCTAAGCTGAAGCTCAAGAGGGAGAAACACCCCCAGCCCTATCAGATTGCTTGGGTGAAAGATGATCATAAGGTCCTGGTAAGTGAATAATGTTTAGTGAAATTCAAAATTGGGAGTTACCATCATGTAGTTCTCTGTGATGTTATTCCAATGGATATTTGCCATCTATTGTTGGGAAGACCGTGGCAATTTGATAGGCATGTAGTACATGATGGTCATGCAAACACATACTCTCTAACAAAGAATGGAGTTCACCACAAACTAAAGCCCATGAAAAGGAAGGCGAAAAGGTATGTAGTAGTGCTAGGATTTGTCTTGTTGATGGAAGGAAGTTTTTAGATGGCATGAAACATTAGCATATGTGTTATGCTTTGATTTCTAGGAAAGATAAAGAAGGTAGTAGTGAAATACCACTTGAAGTTTTAGATTTACTAGGTGAATTTGGAGATATCATCTCTGATAATGTTCCAGAAGGATTGCCACCAGTAAGGAAAATCAGTCATCAAATAGATTTAATCCCAGGAGCTAGTTTTTCTAGTAAGGCTACTCACAGGATGACTCCTACTGAAACTAAGGAGCTAAATAGATAGGTTCATGAGCTATTGAAGAAAGGCTTGATTCAGGAGAGCCTGAGTCCATGTTTAGTACCTACAATACTAGCACCAAAGAAGGATGGAGAGTGGAGGATGTGTACAGACTCTCAAGCTATAAATAGGATAGCCATCAAGTATTAGTTTCCTTTGCCACAAATGGAAGATCTTATGGACTGCTTGAGTGGAGCTCAGTACTTCACAAAGATAGATCTCAAGAGTGGCTATCATCAGATACAAATATGAGAAGGAGATGAGTGGAAAACAACCTTCAAGACCAAGGAGGGTCTTTATGAGTGCTTAGTCATGCCCTTTGGATTGAAAAATGCTACAAGCACCTTCATGTGGCTTATGAATGAGGTACTTAAGAAGTTCTTGGGAAAAAAATTTATTGTCTATTTGGATGATATTTTAATTTTCAGCAAGACTTTGGAAGAACATTTATTGCATATTCATAGTGTCCTTGAAAAGTTGAGGGATGAGAAACTGTTAATTAATCTGAAGAAGTGTATCTTTGCAAAAAGGGAGTTAGTCTACTTGGAGTTTGTTATATCACCTGAAAGTCTCAAAATGGATCCAGAGAAGGTAAAAGCCATCTTGGAATGGCCTACTCCAAGGTCTACTACTGAGGTAATATCATTTCATGGTCTGGTTAGTTTTTACAGGAAGTTCATTAAGAATTTTAGTGGCATATGTGCACCCCTGACTGACACAATAATAGGAGATAAAAAAAGATTTCAAATGGATTGCGGCAGCTGCAAGAAGTTTTGAATTGCTGAAGAAGAAGGTGATAGAACAACTTGTGTTGGCACTTCCAAATTTTAGAAAGGTGTTCTAGGTGGACTATGATGCTAGTGGCAGTGCAGTTGGGGTTGTATTAAGCCAAAATGGTAAGCCTATTGCATATTTTAGTGAAAAATTGAATGATGTGAAAATGAGGTATTATGTTTATGATCAAGAGTTCTATGCAATAGTTCAGGCCTTAAAGAAATGGAGGCATTATTTATTTCCAAAGGAATTTGTTTTGTATACTGATCATTAGGCATTACAGTACTTAAATAGCCAAGGTAAATTGAATCAGAGGCATATGAAGTGGGTAGAGTTCTTGTAGAGCTATGCATTTGTGTTGAAGCATAGAAGTGAAAAATCTAACAGGGTTGCAGATGCACTAAGTAGGAGATAGTTGTTGCTTACAGTAATGCAAGTTGAAATAGTTGGGTTTGATAAACTCAAGAATCTGTACCCTGAGGATCCTGATTTTGTTGAAGCGTGGAAAGCTTGTAAGGAGCATGTTGCTATAGACAGAACTAAGTGGTTAGACTATCTGATTTAGGATGGTATGTTATTCAAGGGCAGTCAATTATGCATTCCAAGGAGTTCCATGAGGGAAAATTTGATTAAGGAGAAACATAGTGGAGGGATGGCAGGAGATTTTGGTCAAGATAAGACCATTTCCATTCTTAGAGAACATTATTTTTGGCCTCAAATTTCACAGGATGTGAAGAAGTTTGTACAAAGTTGTTAGATTTGTCAAGTGGCCAAGGGATTTAGTCACAATACTGGACTATATCAGCCATTGCCTGTTCCATCAAAGCCATGGGAGGACATAAGTATGGATTTTTTTCTTGGATTTCCAAGGACACAAAGGGGTAATGACTCAATATTTGTGGTGGTTGATAGGTTCTCCAAAATTGCACATTTCATTCCATGCCACAAAACTCATGATGTTGTCCATATTGCAGACTTGTTTTTTAGAGAGGTAGTAAGACTACATGGTCTTCCAAGGAGTATAGTTTCTGACAGAGATACTAAATTTGTAGGGTATTTTTTGAGAAAATTGTGGAAGAAGTTGAGAACAGACTTGAAATTCAGTTCCACACATCACCCATAGACTGACAGCCAAATAGAAGTGGTAAATAGAAGTCTACGCAATTTGCTGAGATGTTTAGTTGGGGATAAACCCAAGGGGTGGGATTTGATTCTACCACAAGCAGAGTTTGCTTACAATAACTCTATAAATAGGAGTACTGGTAGATCACCATTCCTAATTGTATATTGAAGTAGCCCAAGGACTGCACTAGAGTTGAGGAAGATAGAGCAAGGGGAGAGGACAAGTGTTGAAGCTGAAGAATTTGCTAAACATATCAAGCTTCTACATGAGGAGGTTCTGGCACACATTACCAAGATGAATCAAGAGTATAAAGCTAGGGCTGATCAAAGGAGAAGACATAAGGAATTCCAAGTAGGGGATCTAGTCATGGTACACTTACAAAAAGAAAGATTTCCATCCGATACTTACAACAAGCTGAAAATGAATAAATTTGGTCCCTACAAAATTTTGAAGAAACATGATTCAGGAAATGCATATGAGGTGGAGTTGCCAGTGAAATTCACATTTCTCCTATTTTCATCATTGCAGACTTAACAGAGTATCATGATGATGGTGCAGATGAGGAGCTAATGTTAGAGCCATGTCCAATTCCTACTTCTAAGAAGGAGGAGATAGAGGATATTTTGGATAGTCGTGTGGGTAGGAGTACTAGAAATAGGTAGTATGAAGAGTATTTGGTCAAGTGGATAGGATGGTTGATAGAGGACTCAACTTGGATTTCAGCAGCTGAGGTTTCCCATTTGGGATTTCCTCTACCATTCATAAAGTGACTGGGTCACTTTTCAATCTACCCTGGGTGTTTGATGCAGGAGCATCCAGAGGTATAAGGGCAATCATGTGTCAACCAAAAAAATACACTTAGACTTAGTTTCTATTTCATGTGTTTTCATTTTTGGATACCCATTTGGGTCAAATAAAGTTTTCAACTCTCACAGTTCCACTATCAGTTTTCTAGGACAGAGTATTTGAACACCTTAGGATACGTGTAAATGCTGGAAAAATAGGAGTATGTAATTGAGCCATCATTTTGGTAAACCAGAAGGTGTAAATTGGTTCAAAGATTGTAATTGTAATTTAGAGCATTCCAGAAAAAGAATCAGGTCGAATGGCCCCATGGTTTGAAAGTTATTACAATTTTTTAGTTTCTAAAGACCTCTTAAGAATGCTTCAAAGTCAGGTTAGGGGCATTAAATTATCTTGAATAGGGCCAAAAAAAAGAGGGGATGAGTGAAGCTGGTCCATAGGGCTATAGAGCACTTCGAGAGCTTTCTGAAAATGTAAACGGTTTGTCAATCGGAGCTACGATTCAAAAGTTATGTCTCCTAGAAGTTTGGTTACTGTTTCTGGATTCTTCTAATTTTGTGCTAAATCCTAATGTGACTTCTAGAGCCTTCTATTTGGTTGGTGGATTCCAACTAGCACTTTCTAGAATGTATTCCTAATCCTTAACCCTCCGAGGTCTATTTAAGAATATTTTTGGGATTGTAAAAGGCAGTTCAGAGTGGAGTTTGAGTGGAGGTACTAAAAGGAGAAATTATCTCTAGACTTATACTATTGTAAGCCCTTAGGGCATGTTTTGAAGTTTATTTTATCTGTGTTGAATGTAATAGCATATTTACATAGTTAATACAATTTTCCCTTTTCTGTTGTGTCCATTCTATGCTTGGGTCGTGTCCCTATCATAGGAAGGTCTCAAAAAATATAATTGCTCATCAATTTTCTCACTAATAGGATATAACTTCTCTAAATGTTTCTTAGTCTAGGTTAACTCTCTTTTCACAATAGTGTTGTATTTCTCAAGTTCTGCATATTCTAACCTAGTGTATACAAGTTTAAACGTAACTTTTGTAAGATGTGATCTTAGATCTCTATTTTTAGATTTCAAATCTGAGTCAATTTTTCTATCATATTTCTTTAAACTTAACTTTAGTTCAGTCATCTTCAACTCATGTTTCATAATCTCATTTTATTGCATCAATCTTGAAACTTTTTCACTATCCTTAGTTTGATCTTTAGGTTCCTTTCTGGATTTGAGATGATCAATCTTTTCTTTTAACTTTCCAATGTAGTCTTTTGCATCTTTGTATCTCTCTTTCAAGTTATCTCTTTCTTTAGTGAGAATGGCAATCTGCTCAAGATTTTCTTCTAGGTACTTATGTAACTATTCCATATCCACAGAGATCTTACTCAAGTTGTTAAACCTCTTCTATGTTATTGCTCCGTAATACCAATTATTAGAAATAAGGAATACTAAGAGGGGGGTGAATCAATATTCTAAAAACTTTAGCTCAAAATAGGATATTATCAATTGTCTTATAACTTGCATATGAAAGAAAACTAATTATACTTAACAATCAACATAACCATGCAATAAGAGAACTCATAACACCATATTTCATTAACTAGGGAAACTCTAGCCAAGGGAAAACCCCAGTGGGGATGGCACCCACAAAATGATCCACTAATCAAAAGTATCTGGTTAAATAAATTGACCCTATTAGGAGTTAGTTACTTGCATATAGTGGCTCAATCCTTGTTAGAGGACTTATGCCTTATTAGAAGTCTCAACCCTATTAGGAGTTGTTAGATACAAATATAGAATGTATGCAAGAAGAGCCTACTACCCTTACATACAATATACAATGTAATTCCTTCATACAAGAAAATAGATACAAAAACATATTGCTTACTATTGATATCTTCAATATCTTATATAAATTTTATGGCTCTTTGTAAAACTTGCAATCCTCTGATCATACATCAGAGCATCACACAAAGTTCAGGCAGTCTTCCTTAGAAGCACATGTAACTTCACATTTACAAACATTTCTTTATACCATTTGTAATTCTCAAAATATTGTCCAATTGGCCTTCAAGCTTTCACATGCATGACAAAATATATTATTAACTCTTTTCCTCTTAGGGTTAACATGTAGGATTTCATCCCTAATTAGTCAAATAATTATTTCATAAATAAAATAACTACTTAACTCACAATTTACCATTTCATTCTATGCTTTGTTCTATTTGAATACTACTACAACTAGTAAAACTATTATATCCTCTTTTGTATTGACTCGCACACTTGAACATGTCATCCTAACACTCTGTCATGTTTGTTCATAACTGCACACATTCCAATAATGCCTCTATCAATTGTGCACATCAAAATTGTATCTTCTCTTCCAAATAACTAACTAATACTTGGATAATTTTCTAAGTAAAACAATGATATATTTATCTTCAAGGTCTGCCTTCTTCGTACTAAAGATATGTTGCCATAAATGACAACATTCAATATCTATCTTAGCCAAATTACCAATAGAAGAGGCCTCATCTAGGGGAAGCACAAACCTATAATATCTAAAGGAATAAAGCTTAGAAGCCTCTCATTTCTATACAAAGCACCACTAGAGGTAGTCGAAAGAGTGGGAATAATAACTATTGAAACTACCTATGACATTTTGAATAATTTTTTTATAATGGTAACTTTTTTATTTTGTTAAGTTACTCAATGTCATGTACTTAAATATATTGACAATATAAAAACATTTCCCCATACAATCAAATAATTATGTTATGTAATGCCTTGCCAAGAGATCCAAAGAATTAACCTAAAGTTTCACTAAGTTTGGTAGCATTTTTTTTTTTAACATGAAAGTAAAAACCATTCATAACATTCGCGGAAGCAATAGTAACAATACAATTGAAAGTAAACATAGCATACATAACAAATTACATTCTTCATGGATCCCTTAACGTTGAATCACATCTAAATCAACTAATATTAATGAATCCAACTAATACTACATCCACATAAAATAATAATGAAAAGTCCAACATTCTTAAATTACATTTCTAATTGCACAATCATCCACTTAACATGTCATAGGGTATGAAAGGCTTGAAAGAATAAACATCCATGTAAATAAAGTACAAAATCATCCAATATTAATCCATGTCATACATGATACATCATCACAAAAGATATAAGTATCCATCATAAAAGATAACCATAAATCATCAAACATAATTAACTAAGTGCACGGTTCCTCCCAACCATAAATAGCATCATTAGACCATCATGGGCCCTAGCCATCCCTCCATGCATAACATCCCAAATCACCGAAGAGATCATCGATACTATCATAATAGGAGTGTCACTCCTAAAACATACTACATCATATGCAAAAAATAATCTAACATGCAGAGTAAAGCATAAGATAACATTATCTAACATATGCAAATCATCAATGTGAGGATACATGTCCACCATCATAATCCATAAAGATAGATGCCAACAAAGAATGCATCAGCCATGATGTCTCAGACGGATTTCGAATGATAAGAGTGAAATAGCACTACCACCCAACCATGTGGAACCTAAATGGTCCACTCCCACCGTGCTGAGGAGATAATCTCAAGTCCCAAATAGGCTATCAAATCACAAAGCATAAATACTCTCTAAGTCCAGGAATCCTAAAATTATACTAACTCAAAGGTTCCAATCACAAATCGACATCTAATTCCCAGAGGCACAAAAAGACATGTAGGAAATCTACTCTATAAGCGGGCAAGTGTCATCACATATATCATGTAGAAGTTATCCGAGAAATTAGCTTACAACTCCACGGGTCCCTACTGATCCTTATGCAGCCTTTAGTATCCTCTCATACTGACAAGGCATACTATGGAATGCAAGGTCGCAACCAAGCATTCTCTCTACTCCCATCCTAGTATGTACAAGCACTCGAAGCATGGGCGAGAATAAAACAATCATCTTTTTAAGTTCATTTAATCTCCATTTTAGTGTAAATGTTATCACTTATTAAAACAACTTACAATGAGTTACCCTGGCAGCCACTTAGGGCCCTGGCCCCCATTCCAAGCCACTTCTCAACACTACAAGTAGATAACCTACCCTAAGCTCAAGCTCATGGAATCAAAATCACCCCACTCCTATACAAGTGACTGGAAAGAAAATACCAAAAGATAATCCATCAAATGTCCACAATAAAAGCATCAAATCTCCATGAGCATCTGAAAAGCATCCATTAATAATCATGACCACAATAGTTCTCTATTAGCAACTGAAGGTATCACTGATAATCAAAAATATCCATTGGTTCTCAATAACCAAAATATATCTCAAAATCATACTGATCGAAGACTCCAAAATGGTTGAGTCAAAATATGTCACAACATGACATCATCAAGAAATAAATCAACACTTCAGTCCCATCATCATGACTGGAAAGTAATCCAAGAATAACTGATCGATGACTCAAAAATTGGTTAAGTCAAGTGTCTCATATACATATAACTCAGCTTCACTCAAGAAGACTGATAAGAAATAACAATCAGAAGTACAAACATTTCATAGAGCATTCCATTACATAACCATGGTTGGGTTTAGAAAGATTGAGACCAATTAAGATCAACATGCCATCACATCTCATAAACCCCTGAGCCTCTGGTAGACATCCTAAAATTGGTCAACACTAGTCAACCCAAAAACTCAAAACAAGAAGCATATAGAATACACAATGCAAACACATGTTTTGGTTTACTAAATCACATAGTTGAATTAAGTGTAGAGGTTTTTGTTTCTGTTTGCAAGTATACTTCAAGTGTATAAGAGTAATCATTTGACCTACAAGTCAACCCATTTTTTCCCTCAATAAAATTATCCTTCCATTATTTAAAATAATATTCTAAGAATAGCTTAAGGGTAAATACTTTACTCATTAAATTGATCATCATTGACCCTTAATTAAATTTTTCTCTTTATTTAACTAAGATCCATATTCTAATAGATTAACTCTTCTTTAATGTTACTTCAACTTTCAACATAAATCAATGATCATTATTCGTTATATTATAAGAGAGCCAATTATCAATCTTCGAATAAGTAGATTATAACTTTATTAAAATGATCAATTAAATCAACCAATTAACATAGGTACACAATCCATGACTTTTATCATTCTAAATATTACTAACATTTTGGTCCCTCAAATTAATCGTTATAATAATTAAATCATCACTAATAACCATTAAAATATCTAAAGTCATTATTTAAGTCATTAGAATAAGACTTATCAACTTCAATATAAATACTCTACAGCTTCCTTAAAAGAATCGATATTAGCATATCAATTTGAACTCTATTACATAATTTAATTATCAATTAAATTTAATTAACTCTAATTAATTAATTTAATTAATAATTACATAACCATACTAACAACCCAATGAAAATTAGTTGACTAATAACTAACAATAGTTTGTATGTAAAAAGTCAACTACAATCCAATACACAAATATTCATATTAATAGTTCAATAACTTGTTAATATTTAATAACAAGCTATATTGGGAATCTTTATTAATACAACTATAATGAACACATTCGTCACTCTTTTCAATGAATCAAAATTCATATTAATGATAAGCATTTAGACCATTATACTATTATTTATTAATAATTTGTTAGACCCAACAAACATTAATAAATAATAAACTCATCAAAACTATAAATAATCGATCTAGAGAACCTTCCATAAACCTCATTAGTTAATATTTAACTAGCTCTTAACACCATTAAGGTATATCAATAAGTTATTTAATAATGCATAACATATTAATAATAACATAACAATTCAAATTATAGCAATGTTATTAAATGTTATAACATTGACAATGACCCCTTGTCAATTAAATCTTTATCCAATATCATTTAAAGTCTCTTAATTTACATTATTATAATCATCATCATTAAACATCTTTACATGATATAAATTGCCATCTCTTAATTATTTAATATATATTAAATAGTATTTAATATACATTAAATAAAATTAATATTAAAAGTCAACTAAAATCCAATTCTCCGATATTAAGAGTTTTCAATGAAAACTAATATTTTCTTAACAAATCGATAATCATTTTGATTAAGACTCTATCGCATAACTTAACTACTATATTAACATCTCAATAAATATCAGTTGATTAGAAATCAACTATACTCTAGATCCATTAATATTTAAAATAATAATTTAATAATAACTTGTTAGTCAAAACAAGTTATATTAAAAATCTTATTAATATATCGACTATACCAGATTCATATAAATATAAACTACTAATATCTCTCCTTTCATTTTATTAATAATTAACGAATTATTGTAAAATCAATAATTTATATATAACAATGTTAATCCATTAACTTAATATATTTAACAATATATTTATGTTGACAACGATTAATACTTAACAACATTAATATATATATATATATATATATATATATATATATATATATATATATATATATATATATATATATATATATATATATATATATATATATATATAACCAAATATTAAATCTTATATAAACTAATTTCTAAACAAAATCAAATTTCATAAAATTTGAAAGCTCTTAAAAGGAATCGGATTACAAACCATTTGGGGGAGGCATTTTGTTTTATGCGATTTTATAATCACTGCACGTAATACATAGGTCATGCGGCCCCGCCCTCTAACACAGGGCTTGCGACGGCAGTCGTAGTACCTGCGTCAGCGGGTACAAGCGACCATCGATGGGTGGGAAAAGGAGGTGGGAACGGGGTGGGATAAAACCCCCCCCTCTTCCATGCATAATCTTAATAACATTTTCAAACGTTTTTTACAAAATGCAATTCGGATTTCTTGTAAACAATTTCTTCATTGTGTTTTTTAATATTTGACTTCAATATGTGTGTGTGTGTGTGTGTGTGTGTGTGTGTGTGTGTGTGTGTGTGTGTGTGTGTGTGTGTGTGTGTGTGTGTGTGTACGTATATATATATGCATGTATGTATATATATACATGCAGAGTTTTATTGACCAGTACAATTTTTTTTTTTTTTTATAACAAACATATATATATGTATGTATGTATGTATGTATGTATATGTACATAAGTATGCAGATTTGAAAATATAAATGGGTACATTTCTGCAGAGAACATATACACAAAATTTTCCTTTAAAAAATATTTGATCCTTAACTTTATCCAATAATTCATCTAATAGGTTTAACTAAAAATCTTTTTTAAATCTATTTCTCAATTCGATTCTAATTCAAACCCAAGCCCGATTTAGATCTAGTTTCCTTCCTAAATCGAAACTAGGGTTTTATATTATTTTCTTCTCAACTAAATAGATATATACATATCTAGAATCCAATTTCAAAATTGCAGATTCAATCACAGAGAATATTCAGACACATATAACAGTCACGAATAAGACAGGAAGAGAAAGAGTGCAAATAGAATATGTGAAAATCACGAGTGCACCTAGACACATGCTAATTTTCCATGCCTCAGAAGTCTATAGAAAAATCTCTTCCTTCTCCAACATTCGCAATTCCTCCAAGATCCAAGCCAACCAAAATTTCCATGTGATTAAAAGTGCTTGAAGAAGCATAGGAGCATGTAGAAACATATGAGCATGTAGAAGCATATGAGCTTCTCAAATGCATGTAAGCTTTGAAGCTTGTCCAAACACACTAGGACGGCCTCTATTTAAAGGCCTCTAAGATGCATCTAGAATGTGTCTAGAAAGAACTAGAAGATAAGCATGACAACTAAGCATGAGTCTTCTCCAACCTTCTAGATGAGTCATAAGGTTGTAGACACCATGTGCTCAAATAATATGCTAACTCCTAAGTGTAGACAACTTGTGCATTCTTAGAGTGCAAACTCCTATGTTGTCTACATGACAACTCCCGAGAATTCGCAAACTCTTATGTCAGCAAATATTAAAATAATGCACATTAATTAATGTAATATTTACTTTATTCATTTATTGATTAAATTTTAAATCCCATGCACTAACTTTAATAACTCCACTTATTTAAAACTAAATATATTTATAATTTAATCAAATGCACACATCATGCAACCTTTAATCTTTTAATAATTTTAATATATTTTCCACTTTTTCATTTATTTTCGAGACTTAATTGCTAAAATATTTATTAATTTAAATAAATATTATCACATTCCAACTTTAAAATTATAACTTTTATCTTCAAATTTAATTATTTTATTTAATTAATTTTCTAATTAATTAAATAAAATAAATATTAAAATATCATATTAATTTTCCATTAAATTAAACCATTAATTAAATCTTTTAATTAGGCTTAATTAATAAAAAATACACTAAAGACTCAAACAAAATAGGAAAAACCCACTATAGCAAAACACATACAAAATTAGACTAAGGGGTTAATATCATGAATTACGTCATCCGATGTATTCAGAGGGTACTCAACTTAGATACTTGTCCTAATTTCCAATTAGGACAAATGGCTTAAAGGGTTGGGATTTGGACTTGAGAATTTATCTCCCCTCTCTTACCATTGAGATAATGTGATAGGGTACGCTCATCCTGGCAATTCAGGGAAGTTGATACCTAGTACATATAACCTGCATTAAAATTATGCATGTACAAGCACAATATATACTAAACTAAATAGACAATGGCAGGAAGTGGTGCATCATGTAGATCCTGACTAGCAGGTGACTACAACTCCCTTCCTTAACCACATCAGACACATCATACATAAAGAAAAAAACACGCACACCATACACATGCAAGTATGGGGTAAGTATCCATAAGAAAACACATGTGATAGTAAACTATCTATCTAATCGTCATCAATAACTGAAATCACTTGAATAATCATCATATATACATGAAATGTAGAGTCTAAGAAATCTCATCACATAATAACTAAATCCATAAAATGATATCTGATAATCTCAAAACAATGCTGCTAATCAACAACATAAATCTAGCCCTAAAAGAGTTCGACAATGATAACAAAATGCGAACCAAGGGCAAGCACTACATGTTAGCAAGCAATTATTCTCCCTTCCTTGCTCTCCATTTTATCTCTTGTTGATCTCAAACCTACCATTAATTAGGAAACACTTTCATGTCAACATCAATATCGAGGTCCTAGGTCATTTCAATAATCGATAGTGATTCCAATTAAGAACTTATAAACAAGTTAATGATTTTATAAACTATTTTGGCTCTTTTCTATAAAGATGCACTATCAATTTCCTAACAAATGAGACAATTTGTTTCCCTACAAATGTGAATTAATACCTCCTAATTAATAATTAACTTCTCCAAATAAAAGATACAAACTTGTTCAAATTTTACTACTTATTTTCATATAAAAAAAACTTTTATAATTCCTCTTTCGCATTCCATCAAAGTTCTCCAAACTACTCTCTAATAAACACAAATCTAACCCCATGTTCTCATGTAGTTTTTTAATTATAATTTCATCTTAAATATAAGCTTTTAAGTGTTCTCATAAAAATTTAAAAGTGTAGGAAAATTATAATTTAATTAAAAATTATTTTGTGGAGCAATTTCTATTTGAGAATTTAAAAAAGTTGTGTGTAAAAATGGGGGGTTGGAAATAAGAAGTGGTTACATATTTCCAAATGTACCACATGGACCGGCAAATACTTTTCCCTCCCTTTTTAAAGATTTAATTTATATCTTTCCTTCAATTTTTAAGTCTAAAAACTACTATTAAATTTATATATATAAGTCACTAGATTTTCTACTAAAACATAAGAAAAAACTCAGTGTTCATGAGACTACCAACTCCAAAAATACTTCCTTTAAAATTTGAGCAGAAGCTAAGTAGTGGCATAAGAAAAACTCTCAATTACCACCCATTTTACCTTTACTCACATACTAACAACATATTATACATCAATAGTTTTTTATTAACAGAAATTTTTGATGGTCCATTAATAATAAACACTAATTTCACTACTAATAAATTTGAGTTGCATAGTAATTTCATATTAATTAAATAGTATTTCTACAATATAACTCTGAATTTTAATCATTAAAAATTTTCTCGCTATCCTATCACTTTTGGAGCTTAAAAATTAGAATTTGATATTAATCCCTAATAGATATAGTCATATGTATATCATTTTGAAGAAAAAAATTTGTCTCAAAATTTAAGAGAAGAACTTGCAACAAATTATTAAATAGTGACAAGTAATTTTATGTCTTTGTGTAGCTTCTTAAGTGCATTTTCCTCTTAAAAATAAGCAAGGATAATGTTCCCATGTTGATGAAGAGGCCTAGATTGAATAAGGTTTTCTCAAGGGACTCACTTGACTTGGCACCAAACTTATGGCCCAACACATTAACCCTCTCTGTGGTTTTCTATATTATTTTCCTTTGTTTCTCTCCTCTTAGACCACTCACTTAGGTAATCCTATATCTTCTTCTAATGGAGAAACACTTCTTACACCAACTACCCTCAAGACTGCCTAATCACACTTCTTTCTAATCAATTAGAGGAGCCTTCAATGTCCTCTAAAAATCCTACAACATCCTCCAATATTTTTAGTGTTCCCAATTCCTAACACCAAGTTCTTGCAGATGGCCTAGTACGATATGGTTAGAAATAGGAAATACTGAGAGGAGGATTTGAATCGCTATTCCACAAGATTTCAACTATGGATATCTTTAACAATCTTTAAACATGCATAATGTAGTGTCTGCCCCTAGGTCGCATTTTGCTATCATTGTCGAACTCTTTTAGGGCTAGTTTTATGTTGATGGTTAGCAGCATTGTTTTGAGACTATCAAATATTGTGTTATGGATTCAGTTGATATGTGATAAGAACACTTAGATTTTACATTTCATGTATATATTATGATTTCAGTTATTGATAATGATTGGTTAGATGGTTTATTATGTGTTTTCTTATGGATACTTACCCCATACTTGCATGTGTATGGTGTGCATGTTTGTTTTCTTTATGTATGGCATGTCTGATGTGGTTAAAGAAGGGAGTCGTAGTCACCTGCTAGTCAGGATCTACACGATGCACCACTTCTTGCCATTGCCTATTTAGTTTAGTATATATTGTGCTTGTACATGCATGGTTTTACTTTTATGTTTAAAAAAAAAAATTGTTGGGAAAACTTAGTGAAATTTTAGGTTTGTTATTTGGATCCCTTGGCGGGGCATTACATTTGGTATTAGAGCCCAAGTTTCACCATTGGGAGCTCTGGGTATATTGGAATGCCACTAGTTGTTAATTAGTTGAAAAAAATGAAAACTTTGAACTATCATGTGTATCTCTTTCAAACTGAAAACATGAAACTAGGTGAACTAAAATAGAACTTAAAACTACTACTTGCATATTTTTCATACTTCAACACTTAGGTTTCAAACCTAAAATTCTACTTAAACCTAAACATGGGAAAAATTGAAAATTGAAACTCATTCTAGTTGCAAAACATGTATCTTTTTATCTATGTTTTAAGGTAGTATGCCTTTGATTATCTTTGTGCACATTAAGTTTCTCTTGTTTAGAATGTATTAAGGGAGTTATTTCAGTAGTTGTTAAAAGAATGAATGTTGGATCGATATGGTTTTCGGTTTATCATTAAACCAGAATCATATTGTTCTATGTGTGTTGTAGTGTTCTTAGTGGAATCATATCCTCCTATGAGGGGAAAGGGTTCAATGGGACCCGCATAGTGAGTATCTTAGTTTTTCATTCTTGCAGGCTTTCAGGAGTAAACCTAATTCTAGGGGGGGTGGATGTAGTGCCTACCCCTAGGTCGCATTTTGCTATCATTTTCAAACTCTTTTAGGGCTAATTTTATGTTGATGGTTAGCAGCATTGTTTTGAGACTATCAGATATTGTGTTATGGATTCAGTTGATATGTGATAAGAACACTTAGATTTTACATTTCATGTATATATTATGATTTTAGTTATTGATGATGATTGGTTAGATGGTTTATTATATTTTTTTTCTCATGGATACTTACCCCATACTTGCATATGTATGGTGTGCGTGTTTGTTTTCTTTATGTATGGCATGTCTGATGTGGTTAAGGAAGGGAGTCGTAGTCACCTGCTAGTTGGGATCTACATGATGCACCACTTCCTACCATTGCCTATTTAGTTTAGTATATATTGTGCTTGTACATGCATGGTTTTACTTTCATGTTTTAAAAAAAAATTGTTGGGCAAACTTAGTGAAATTTTAGGTTAATTCTTTGGATCCCTTGGTGGGGCATTACACATAAGTAATCAAAGTGAAAAGTAAATATAACAATAACATAATTCAGTTCATAACACCATTATTTTTTAAGGAAATCAATCATGCCAAGGGAAAACCTTGGTGGGCATGGCACCCACAAAATGATCCACTAATAAAAAGTATCTTGTGAAAGATATTGACCATGTTCAAAGTCTATTATATATGTATAGTGTATATGTGCTTGTTAGAGGACTAGACCTTGTTAGAAGCCTCAACACTATTAGGAGTTGGTATTACAATTACAAAAGTAGAAATATGAGCCCACTACTCAAACATGTATATGTAATAATATAGATTGTATGCAAAAGGTATAGTTACATAAACCTCTTGCGAATACTGATATCTTCAATATTAGATTTGTCCTTGATGGCTCTCTTTACACAACTTCTCATATACTACCTTTTCTCTTCTCTAACACAAATTTTGCATCATATAATAATCACAATACAATGACATGGTCATTACATCACTTTGCATACAAAAAATTTTCCTTTATACCCAAATGTTCTTTCATGTTAGCCTTCATGTCTTCACATGTATCCCAAAACATAAAATCTCTTTATGCTAAGTTAGGGTTAACATCAAGGATGTCATCCCATTATAGTTATTTAATTATATTGGTAAACCAAATAATTCCTTAACATATTTTACCAATTCCTTTCCTTTGTTGTTTTTTTTTTGTACATGACTGTAATGAAAAGAACTTTAATAACTTTGTTTGTATAGCTCATAATGATATATGCACTTGGGGATATGATCTTCAATGTCAGTAGTACCTCTTGTTAAGTGTGCATGTTTGAATTCTCTTTTTCTAAATCTTTCGAATCAAAATGGTGTCTTTGGTAATGGTTAGCCTTTGTTACACTTAGATAATTTTATGAGTTATCTCCTCCAAAATGTAGTTCTGGAGTATAGTCCCTGAATATACCATATATGTTTCTATAAATGACAACCTCATAATATCTCCATATGCTCCTCTTATCCCAAATTCCAATAATATCTCCCTTTGGAATTGATGGAAACATATGAAAAAATTGGCCTAAGTCCCAAAATTAAAAAATTACAAAATTATGAAGTTCTTCACGTGGCCATACAAAATTTCAAAATGTGGATCATTTTTACTAAATTCCATATTATACATTTTGCATATATGCTCCCCCTTACAATATGCCTTATATCTTTACAATATATACTACTCCCCCTTATAGTATATAATTTTCTATGCTACTACTCCCCCTTTGACATCAATAACAAAGGTAGGTGTCAAAAACTATTTACAAGAAAAAATTGAATTCTACCTTCTTGTCTTCAAGTTAACTGGCTTGATAGGAGTTTCATACAATCAGAAAATAAAATATAAAAAAATAAAAAAATTATTCAAATTTGTAAACTCCTTATCCCATGAATCTTGGATTGCCTCAGACATACTAATGAACATGCAAAGTCCATAAGATGTCATCTCTACCATATTAAAATTTGAGTATACAAACTTTCCATATGATGCCTTGGCTTTAAGGTATTCATCCAACTATTTCTAAATATGACTTATTTTCAAAGTGAGGTGTTGCCTCAAAAATAAAAATTTCTTCATTATCTCATCCCTCTTCATCTCTAACATGCACTTTCAATTACAAGAAGAGCTCACTACCCAAACAAGTAATTTATCCTTCAAGTTCCTCAAGCACAAAAGTATAGATGTTGTAACTTCTTTCAGCTCATCTCTGACCTTAACTCAATCTCAGATCACAAAATCAAGTTATCAAATACTCACTTCTACATATGATACAAAACTTTGCACTCATACCTTTCACACATAAATTTGCAATAACCTCGCAAGATGTCTTTGCATAAATACCATGCCTTTTCACAAATTGTTGCTAAGTCAACTAGGACCAAACTAAACTTTCCCAACTTAGAGTAAACATCTAGGATGTCATCCCTAATTGGTCAAATAAATATTTTGTAAAAAAAAAAAAAAATCTTTTACCTTACATTTTATTGTTTTGTACATAGTTATACTAGTAAGTCGTAAATATCTCTTTTCTATACTATTTGTACTGATGTCTAAGCTTTTACACATCATCATCAACATGTATAATGTTTCCATCTAACAAATTATACTTCAAATACTATTCTTTGTTCCTATCTGATGAACTCATAATTGTATTCACTAGAACTTGAACAACAAGTGTCAGAGTTAGTATTCCTGCAAGCAATGTTAACCACACATTCTGCTTACTTCATTCTACCTCCATGCAACCTTGCTAGTCATAATATGATTTCAGAAACAAGTTGCATACAAAATAATACACTTTTGTAAACTAGTTTCATGCTTAGTTTTCTGAGTACCAAAAAGCTAAGTATCTTTATTTTTGAGGTTTTCTCGAAGCATGTACATCACGTGTTGCCATTAATGACAATATTACAAATCTACATATAGCCAATTATCACTAATCTCCTCCTTTGGCATTGATGTCAACAAAGTAGAGAAAATTGACTAAGTATCAAAACATTACAAAAACTTACAACATTAGTACATTTACCATCTATTACAAATGCTCCATCTTCATTTATTGCAAATGCTCCCCCTTTCAATATGAATATTGATGGTCTAATTTTCTGCAAGTAAAAAATTAAATAAGTTTATCTTCCTACAGGATAGGGTTTGGTTTGTGCAAAGTTTCCCTTAAACAAAAAATTGGTGAAACCCTTTTAATTTTTTTGCCCCAAGCAAACTTGTTAGGTCATGTGTTTCTATTTTAAAAAGGGCTTTTAGCTAGTGAATTAGATTTGAAAGTGGAATTTTCTTTCAAGAAACCTTTTTAAAATTTCTTTCTTTTTAGTCTCCTCTTCCTGAAATTTTTCCTACCATTAGATCTCTTATAGATCTATGATGGTCATTATGTCGCATACAATTTTCATTATTTTAAAATTCTCAATGGACAGATTGATGTTAGAAATGTCAATATCAGAGAAAGGGACAAATTGGAAAGTGCTCTATTTTCTATCACCAATTTTGGCAAAGTCTGAGAGGTCATTATGTCACAACCAAAAAAATGCATGAATCCCATTGATAGTGACGTAGTGCCTTGATTTGCATTAAATTAACAAGTGGATGGGTACCATAAAGTTTTTTTATTTTTAATAAGGTTGTATGCTTATGATGCATTGTTAAAAGTATTAATTATAGTAATAATGGCAGAAACATGTTATATTTCTTGGCACTGAAATTTCTTATCACCTTAAGAAGGTCACTATGTCATGACTAGAAAATTAATGATTTACACCATAGCAACATAGCACCTTTCTTGAAAAGATGAAAAGCAGCAACAATTATAATAATGACAGGTCCTTAAGGTTCTTTAGTTAGCACATAATCATCATGACACATTGGCAATAATTAAGAACATGTGTATTTTTCTTGTGCCAATTTTTTTAAAGAATGCGGTGGTCACTATGTCACGACTGGGAAATCAAGGATTTACATTGATAGCAACATAATGCCTTATCAAAAAAGTCAATACATGGAAAGACTTGATTTATCATGTTGTGAAAGGGATTAAAATATTATATATGATTTTCTAGCATGTCAAAGTATTGTTAAATCACATATGACATGGAAAAGCACTCACAAAAAGGGCAGACAAAGATTTGGAATTATCAGATCAAAGTTTCATCAATGACTATCGCCAATTTGCCACCAAGAGTTGTGTACTATTTATTTTACCAAGGGAAGGAACGCATTGGCCCACCATAGTTGAAATAAGATAATAGTAGATTCCACACCATCAGATCAAATTCGCATCAATGGTAGGCCCTAAGTCATTATGTAGAATTGCTTATTTTTTAATGCTACTGACATGGTGACCAAAGGAAGAGATGCTGGGGCCCACCATAGTCATGTTAAAATAGTGATCAAATGCACATTGTCAGATTATAATGAATCGATGGTGGTGGTTATGTTGCCTATGGAAATTGCTTAGTATTTATGCATGGAAACATAGCAAGAAGGTGACATGTATCCATAAGTACCAGTGGGTCCGGTCCAAGTTACCAGCAATAACAGAAAGGCTTATGCGGAGAAAGTTTATTAGATTGACTTCTAGCCTAGCAAGTAGAAGATGAGTCATCTTTTGTTTTTATTCCTGGATCGTCAAGTTTTTTTGAAATTAATGGAATATTTTTAAAAAATAGAAGGTGGTTCCACTCTGTTCTCCTTATAGTTCATTTATGAAAATTGAAAGCTCCTTGTGCAAACTAAGAATAGAGTATATTCCAAAAATCTTACTTTTTCCTTCATACGCAAAAAAATCTTTAGGCTTCCAAAGAGCTCTGAGTTATTGAGAACTTGTGCTTGGTGACTAAAATGTGAAGAAATTCCAATAATCATAGTGTGTCAAATTACAGTTATAGGATGGTGAAGAGAAAGTTTCTCAGTCCATTATATACTAAGCTTTCTAGCATTCTACAATTTTAATTTCCATGCCTCCAAAGAAATTTTTCTCAAGTCATGTTGATTATTAGTCTAGAAACATACATGATGACTTTCTTGAATTGTTACTTGAGTCCACAAATAAATCTACTCAAGTGAAGAAATTAACCACTGTGAACCCTAGACTCAAAATTGATGATGGATTGTATGATAAAGTAAAATGGGTTAGGGATGCTAAAACTTCTCAAATAGGGCTTGTTCTTTTCAAAAAATGGTTCTCAGAAAGGAAATTATTTGCCTCTCATGGGAACATCTAGAACTTTGACTTGGGAAAACTAGTTGTCCCTAGTTTTCATGTATTATGACCTATTAGAGGTCGTTTGCTAAAAATTATGACTCTCAGAGTAGTGAGAAGGTTGGATGGTGAATTTCTTATCACCATAAGCCCTGAGGAAATTTGAGAAGTTTTTGGTCTTGAGCCACTATCAGATTATCATATACCTATCAACTTGCAAGAATTAGAAAAAGAATATTTATCTAAAAGGGATAAGATCAAATAGGGTGCATTGAGGGCACACATAGGAACAATTGGGAACTTACCAGTGATCATAGCATCTACTAGGGAACCTTTTAAAAAGGAATATTTCACTTCCTAGGCTGTGGAAATATATAGGACTCTATGTAGGGTTTTTGGTGAGGATGAGTAGAATATCATGCCTATAAGTTTTATGTATATGCTAGCTCAAATTTCTTCCTTCAATGTTGATATTATTTTTGATTTCACCTCCTATTTAGTAGAAGAAATCCATACAGACTTGGTTAGAACTGCCAAAGGCATGGTAGAAAAAACTTTTGGTCACTACTCATTGTTGATGCACATGTTCTTTTTTAAAGGTGTGACATATTTTGGAAAAGAAATGGATTTGAATAGAGAATAGGAGGGAGAAGCACTGTCAGTTCAGTTGTGGAGTGTAGATATGACCTGGGATGTAGAAAATGCTAGTTTTGTTAGGTTTGATAGGTACTTTTCCTCAAGGTTAAGGTGCCTCTTATTAAGTGACAATCCCAAAGTTGCTAAGGCACTAGTAAATTTTAGTAGGCCCATGTATAACCTCTCTAGTTTGAAAGTATCACATAATTGGGGAAAAATTATACCATACTTTGTTTCAACTATGTTTAGAGTTTATGGTTTCAAAGGAACTCCTCATGTATTGCCCTACCAGGTGCCTCTAAAAGTGGGGATAGCTAGGAGCATTGGAAGAAAATTATTTGGTAAAAAGAGAAAGAGGCTCAATTTCCCAAATTGTACTATAGTCCACCATTTTGTAATCACAAAGGGTGGTTGTTTATCTTTATATAAATTACTAGACTAGTATAAGATGGTTGTATCTCATCTCCATTTTTGTGATACTAAGGGATTTTATGATTTGGTTTTTAGACATAGGGTGAAGCTTGGTTCTATAAAGCATGAGCCTTATTACCTTGAAGATATAATAAGGAATGAGTTCTCTTTGCAAGAGCAAGAGACCAATAAAGAAAAGTGAAGTGTTTTCAAGAGTCTTGGAATTCATTTATTGTTTTGACAAAGGTTATGAGCCTCTTGGTAATGCAATAATAGAGGCAGATAAAATAAATAAATTGATGATAAATTTTCTTGAGATAATGGAGACAATGAATGAGAAGAAGCAATTCTTCATTAATTCCTAACCTGATAAAGCTAGGGAGGTTATGAGAAGGTTGGCATTCACTCCCAATGTTGGAGTAGGATAATTGATTGTCCAAAAAAGGTCCAGCTATAATATAATCCAAAATAAGAAGACCATTGTGGATAAAGGTAAACAAATAATAGGATCCACTAGTATTGTCTTGGAAGAAAGACCTGATGAGCCCACTCCTAAGAGGCAAAAAATAATGAAAGAACAAGGTCCTCACATTGAGGAATATTCACCTACCCCATCCCCTTTGCAGATTGGAGAGGAGCAGCTCACTGGAGAGAAATTTGAATAGTTGGGATCCCAAGGGGGAGTATTTATTACCCAGGTAGGGCTAGATGAGGGAAACCTTTAAGAGCCTCCAATGCCAAGCCTTCAATTGATAGTGATAGATTACAGAGGAAGGGAATTAGATCCTATAATTAAATAGATTGGTCATGAATTTTTTTTTGATGATAGTTTTGTTAGAATAAGAGCCTGCTACCTATTTTCATGGAGAGAAATATGGGAAAATATGAGGAAAAATGTAATAAGTTAAGAAAAAAGCATTATGAAATGTAGGAGGCAACCATGTAGAATCAAGTAAAAGAAGAAATGATGCAAGAATTCTAAAATATACCCCCTGAAGAGGGAAGACAGATGGTAAAAGCATCTAATATTCTACTACTACCCAATTAGGATATAATGGATGCTCTAGTTTTTAATTTTGTTTCTAATAAATTAAACATACCTGAGGAGCAGAAAGAGGAGAATGCAGGGAATGCAGAAGGGGAAGTGCAAGTCAATGATAGGAGTAAAGCTTGGAAAAAATTTAATGTCAGGACTTTGAAGATGGGCATCTTTAGGGAGGCCATGAATCCCCAAATCCTCATGGAAAATCAAGATGAACCGCGGCTGGAAGAACTCATTGACCTGGCAATAGTGGCTATTTTGGACAAAGCCAGGGAGACAGGGATGAACCTCTTGAATAATGCTCATAACAGTATGATTGACAATTTTAGATCAATCAAATGGCTTTTCCACAAGCTGGAGGAGGTCAAAGAACAGGTGAGAGATATTGAGACAACAAGGAATGGGATGGATGCTAACAGGAGGATGAATTTGGCTGACAGGCTCAGTCTGGTAGAAAGAAGGATACACAACCTGGAGAACTACAATCACAACCTTGTGAATCAGATGTTCTCTTTGTTAAGCTCCATTAAAAACAACATCATCTCTCTTATGCGTTGGATCAAAGATAGAGAAATGTAGGATGATGAGGAAGGAAAAGATAGGGAAGAAGTCAAAATGGAGGACAACTCTGCAAAGGACAACACCATTCCTAATCAGGACCAGGGGGACCAAAGGGCGCAACAGCTAGAAGCGAAGGAGAATCAACTAGCCTTCGAGGCTTCTTAGGTTATGCAAGAGCTGGAGCGAAAGAATGAGGAATAACTCTCACCTATTCTTTTGTTTTTCTATGTCTTTTGGCTTTTGTTTTGGCTTTAGGCCATGGTAATACGTGTCTCTTTTTCCTGGTCTTTTCTCAAAACTTTACTTTTTGGTTGGGCTTTATGCTTATTATCAGCCTCTGAACTTATACTTTTTTGGTTGGGCTTTCACACTTATTATCAGCCTTTTATGTTTTAACTATTGGGTTTCAAGATCCCTGTAAAACCTATTTATCTAATCAAAAACATACAGGACCAAAATAAGAAAGAAATAAAAGGTGCCACCTTCAGTGAAGACCAAGCTTCCTGAGTTATTTGGTCATTAAGTAAAGGATCTAGGACTATCTCATCATAGTCATATGACATTGGATTAATGAGAAATATAATTGTAAAGAGAGTGGTAGATACTACCCATGTGGTGGTTGCACATTTGAATTTCAGAACAACTCACTTAGCTTTGGCCATTGCAGAATGAGATGAGAAGGAAAGATTGGAATTACAAGCTAAGTACAAGAAAGTTTTGGAGGCTTACAATAAAGAAGTACAAAAAAGAATTGAACTTGAAAATAAGATGAGGGGATATTCTTCTAGACCAAAGCTCACATACCCTCTCCCACCAATGGAGCCTTTTAAATCCACTCCCCTTATTGAGATTCCTGATACACCATATATGCCATAGTACTATACAGTTGAAGATTTTGAAGAAGAGAAAAGTAAACTATGGGCATTACATGTAGAGTTGAATGTGTAGTATGAAGAAAAACTAAGAAAGGCTCTCATGTATTTGGTTGAAAAAATTGAATGGCCATGCTTCTATGATTATTTAGCAAGGGTAATAAACATATGGGAGGAGATAAAAGAAAATGATGAAATTTTGAAACCCATTGTCAATAAATGGAGTAAAAGGAGAAAAGAGGTTACATTTCTATGTTATTCTATCATAAGATCTTCACATGACCACATTGAAATAATTTATGATCTTTCTCATGATCTTCCAGAATTTGATGATAAGAGAGTTGAGCTACAAAGAAGAATTGTGTGCTACTTGGATAAGTACAAAAGTAATAAATTTGATTTATTCCCACTTGCTTTAGATAAGAAGAATAAACTAGAGAATAAAGATGAATGGGCCAAAGAGTTAGATGAATTATTTTGTTTGAGAATGAATAAATTCATTAATGAAATAGGGCATGCATGGTGGGAAACCACAATAAAAGAAACAGTGAAGGTCCAATTATTCTTTGATTCTTTAAAACTAGATTTTGTTAATATTGATAAAGAGGCTAAGTATGTGATCAAGAAGCAAAGTGATATTCTATAGTTTAACTGGCTGGATGACACATTTTTTGACAAGTGGATGGTAAATATTGCTTCTAATGAGCAATGGGAAGAGGTTGAGAGTGATGATGATGAGATGGATCAAAATGAAATTAAAATCATTGATTCACCTTTAGAAGATTAGAGGAGAAAAAAGGACAAAGAAGGGCAACTATCTCAAGTAGAAAGTACCATGGGCTAGATGGATGATGTGGTAGAAATAAAACTAGGTATAACTATCACCTTGGCAATACATAAAGATGCAAGTGGAAGTGCCAAAGTAGAGGCAAATTTGTAGGAATCAGAGCCTGACACATCATTGGTGAACTTGATAGCTACATATGCCAAGGATTCAAAATAGCAAAAGGCCCATCATGGAATCTGTAGCATTTGAAAATGTAACAAAAGTGGAAGCTATCAAAAAGAATATCATGTAAAGGTTTTTCTATTGCGCACAGTTTTGTCTTTTGTGAGAACTTTAAAATGTAAATATCTTTTGTTAAAGGACAGTTATCAATTCTTGATGCCTAAAGCTTATTGCATCTCACAGTACATAAGTAAGATTCTAGGGCTAGAGAAAGGGTCCAAGTTATTTTCTTTCCAAGTCTTTGCTAAGTCTATTTAGTCTAGTCCTTTTGATGAATACTTTGTGATATATTTTCTTTGCAAGTTTATGAGAATACATCAATTTGATAGGATTTAGATGTTTTTTCTTGAGTCATTCTAAGTCTTGTTCAATTGTATACAATTATTTTCAAAATGAAATTAATATGAAGATGAACTATCACCACATCTTTTCTGGCTAAATTCTGTCTCCATTTCTTTTACCTAGTTATCTTGAAGTTGTCTAAGCAAAGCTTTTCCATTTGAATGTAATTGAATCAAATCATATATCAATTCACCATTTCTATTAGTTCAATGAATAAAATAAATGCTTTAGTGGTATTGATAGGGTTTCCATGGTAATAGGAAGGATTTCTGTGTATGATTTTCAATAAAAAAATTTGATAATGTTGATTGTAAAGCAATCAATCAGATCTAGGAATTGAATGGACTCTAAATCCTAATGGATGAGAAACTGATCTATTAAATTCAATCTATATGTGAAGAAATCATCGACAAGCATCACAGTCAAACTCAAAATCAATTTTTACTTCATTGTTTGAAAGATCTCTATGCTGGTTAGCACTTATTTGCATTTAATCTCTAAGCCTTAGGTAGCTACTATTGCTAGAAATATTTGCAAATCTGAGAAGAATTGTGACCAAATCTGCTCATAAGGGATGTGTATTATCTTAAGCTATCAAAGAATGAACAAACTATCTATATTTTAGAGATAGGAGATGAGAATTAGAATGCAACTAAGAGATTCTTATATAGTAGCATTCATTTGAATCATCCCTCAAGTATACCCACCTTGGTTCTACAAAGCCTAAAGAGTAGGAAATCTATCTAGATTTTGTTGCAGTTGGGTCTAGATAAGAAACACATTCAATTGTTTAGAGGAAGTAGCTAATCCTTAGATTGTTTGTGCTTTCATTATCTTGGTATTGAGTATCTTGTTACTTAATAGTTGAAAAACACCAACAAATAAAAAATGCATAACTTAATTACAATTTTCTCATACAACTTCTCCCCCTTTGACATCAATGACAAAGGTCAAAATTTCTTAAAAAAAAGCTATCAAAAATGTTCTATCTAATTGCTGCCAAAAACTATCAAAATTTCTATCTTGCTATCATCTTCATACAATCATAAAATTTTCCTTTAGACTATCCATACATTTCTCCCATGTGTCCTTGGCTTCTTCGATAGTAGTGAGAATTACACATAAGGCATATGATGCAATCTCAACTACATTAAGGTCAGAATATATGAAATTAGAATAAGTGTCCTTTATTTTGACACATTCCTCCAATTGTCTCTCAATGGTTGATAGTTTCAGAGCTAAGGATTCCTTGAATTCTAATAATCTTCTCAAAATTTTCTCTTTTTTCAAGTTACAGTTTCTTGATGTTAGAGTGAGCACTAGCAACTTGTCCTCAAAATCATCAACTATGCTAGAGAGTTGTTTTAATTGACTTTTTAGAACTTCTAGATCATTGAGCTTCCCTTACAATCTTATTGTCCAACTCTTTAGTCAACTTATGAGATAAAGTACATTTGATGTCTAGTACCTTGCCATCTTGTTGACAAACTTCAGAGTTCCTTGATATAAGTATCAAGACTCAACAAATCATTCTTTATGTTTTGATAAACAATGCTAAAAAGATTAGTATCATGAGAAATTTAAGACTTAGATTTTGCAACACTTAAAAAATATGCAGATTCATCATCAAAAGATTTTACTACTACTTTGGCTCTTTGTTTGGGGTCTTCTTTTGTATGTTTGGCTACTATAGTGCTATTCAATCTGTCAGTCACCTCCATAAATGTCCTTTGTAGACTCTTGATTTTTATGTTCTTCTCAATCAACTTGGTCAAAGATGAGATCAAGTTAGATTGATTATCATCGTCATCTGTAAAGTTGGCAAGAGATAGTGGAGTGGATAAGCTAGATTCCATAGTCTCATCTTCCTTTTGTTTCTTCCTTGTTGTCTCCATTATTTTTCTCTCTTCTTCTTTCTTTTCCTCTTTTTCTGTCCTTTCCTTTTCTTTCTTTTCTTCTTCCCGCTTCTTTTCTTCCTCAAGCAACTTCAGCTTGGCTTCTTCAAACTTTTTATTTTCCTCTTCTAATTGCCTTTTCTCCTTTTCAATCAATTTTAACTAATCTTGATTTTTTTCAAAATGGGACTCAGGCTGATTAAGACTTACAAAAAGATCATCATCAATATTAAGAGTAACATTTGTTTGATCAAATTTGCATTGTATCACCACTTACTAACACTTCCCAAGTTTTCTCTATTGTGTTAGGTGTTTCTTTTAACTCAAACATCATCTTGTTGATAGCTTTAGCTATTTCACTCCTTATGAAATTATTCTCACCTCCCATAAATAGAAATGGCCTCATCTTACTTCATAAGCAAGGTGCTAGTTTGTTCATCATTTCCTGATTTCTTCATCATCATCTATTTTGCACATAGTTCTTATCATGGGTTTTCAAATTTCCATGTCTTCTTTCCTAATTGGTGCCCTCTTTGCTATAAGTTTGTCATAGACTTTTTGATTCAAATGCCTTCAATGTCTTCAAGTTTCAAATTGTTAGGAATCATATATCTCATAGTAGAGATATCAATCTGCTCTTTCTCAATATCATTGTATAAATCATAAAACTTATTCATTTGCACAAATTTTCCCTCATTGAAAATAGTTGTGTTAATCTTTTCTATCTTGAGTTTCCAAGGTTTTCTTGTTTTACCTGTTGGCTATTTAGAAGCAATAAGTTTTTCAAGTTGTTTGACTTCTTGTTTCTCTTCTTCTTCTTCCTCACTGGAATCTTCAATTGTCAACAATTTTTCTTCCTTTTCTTAGGTCCAGTACCTTGTTGCTTGACTCTTTTTGACTTGAGAGCCTCAACTTCTACTAGCCTTTCAAACTTTCCTTTGGGTTCACTAGGTTGCTCAGCTAATATAGCAACATATGGGATGCTTTTCTCTATAAGAGTCACTGCAATGGATACATCGAATGCTTGACCAATTGATAGAAGTGGCACATACATCACACCTTATTCACCAATTTGTTTTAGTCCAGAGATTGTTTTTTTGACTGCTTGTGATTCTTTTTCTGTTATACCGGCCTCAATCAATTCTTTCTTCATCATAGTCTCAACCTTCTTATGAGTTGCTTTTCTAAAGATGCTTGGTAAGCTGACCGAGTTATCTCCTCATATGTTCCAAATATGTATGAGGCTTTATCCTTTCTAGAGTTCAAAAATAGATCAATGTAACCAATAGCTACGTCATCACTTAATTCATAACCTAAAGGTTCAAGAAATGTTTCCCTTGGTTCTATTGCTTCAACATATGTTAGGTCTATATCTGCCATAAAGCATATATCATCCCTAAATCTATCAATAATTGTTGGTGCAGTTCTAAATCTTCGTTTCATTTTATTCTAGAATATTCTCATAACCAAATTACCACTATCCAAGATTCTATTTGTAGGATGCCTTTTGCATATATCTGCTATCTTATCCATAGTACATCTTTCACTACTCATGATTTCTGTAACTGATAGAAATGGAAATATTTTAAGTACATGAAACAAAATATGATTGATTGGTGATTGAAATTTGAATACACCATTCTTAGTTCTCTTAATATTCTCCAGATTCTCAAGGAGTTGTACTCTCAAAATCTCACTCAAATTTACTTGTTCTTTCTCAATACAAATATTGTAGGATACATAGATAAAGCCTACTAAAAACTCATCACTCTTAGAACTTGTACAAATAGAATATGCAATAATTCTACTCAAGAATCTCACATCATTTTGTTTAATGGTGTTGATCACCATTGCCTTACCATTATAAACTTCTTTAGTATTGAGTTCAACTTCTTCTTGGCTAATTTCTCACCAATGGGTACACTACCTTGTTTACTAAGAGTAGTAACTTCATGAATAAGGTCAGAAGAGATGTCAATTAAATTGTCTCCAATCCAAAACTTTCCATCATGAATTCTACTTAATATAATATGAGTCTATTCTTCATTCTCAAGTTCATGGTAGAAGTAATATCTAACTAGGTCTAAATCTTTTAGATGTTCAAATTTGGGCTTCATAGTCATATCATGGTTGAAAATAATTTCCATATCCTTGTTCATAAATTCACCTCCAATAGTTTCAACTTTCTAGACAAGTATCTTCCTACATCTTCCACGTAAACTACATTGTTCAGAGTTATTGATAGAGCCAAATTAAGGTTTCCTTCTAAGTGTTTCACAACGACAACCTTCAATTTGGGTGCCTCAACATTCTCAACATTTTGAACTACTATCATATCCATGATTTCATGAAATAGAAATTTATCAAAGAAATTCTACATGAAAAATGATAAAATACCTTTTTCAAAGTAGTGTTTTGCTTAAAATTGCTTTGACAAATCGCTTCTAGGTGCTCTAAGCTTTTGAGATAATTTCAATGTGAATGTGGAAGTAATCAAGTTTGTACTCTATTTATTTATCCAACTTGAACTTGCATTAATTGTGTACTTTACTAAATCAATTGATAATTTCATTTTGAAATCAAATATATGCTCAAAATCATCTATTCGATCTTCAAATGCTACCCAAGATTAACCATAGCTTTCTTTCATCATGACAATGCTGCACAAAACTTTGCTCCATGAAATTTTTTGTGAAAACATAGATTTCATCTTCTTTCATAGAATAAAAAATTTCTATTATAACAGTAACTCTTATTTCCTTTTTAACTTGTTCCGATAAGCTCCAATTTGCAAGCAAGCTTAGATACAATCTAAACTCATCTAGATACATATTTTCCCAACCTTGCTACTCATAGTTTGATCTCTAAATGAAGTTTCAAATTTTGGTGTTGTAAACAAGCCTAATTCAACTTGATTGAATCAAACTTGATTACTAACATCAATCTTCCTTTTTCTACATCATCTAACTTTTCCTTAGATCCAATAGTTAATCCCTTTACAAATGTCTCATCAAGTTCTTCTCAAAGTTCACTAACTACATTTATTTGATCTTAATTATCTGTGTTAGTTTTGAAGTTCTTTTTGTCATTTTTGAAGTTTCTTCCATTTTTCCTTCTATCCATTCTACAATACTTTGCTATATGTCCAAAGTTGTTACATAATTGACATACTAGGGTTCTCCTTCTAGGATTTTGTTGATCAATAGGTGCTTGACAATTATGGGCTATGTGTCCAATGTTGTTACACTTATAACACATGATCTTCTTTCTTTCTTCGTAAGGTTTTCTTTCTCTTGATGTCCTCTCATTGGATCTTCTTCTATCTGTAGGGTTAGTATTTCCAAACATCCTACTATTCCTTTTATCATTATCATATTTAGGTTTCTTACAATCAATTGCTTTATGACCAATACGATGACAATTATGACAATAAGAATTTATAACATGATTAAATGACTTATTTGCACAATCCCTTTTCATATGACCTATTTCATTACATGAAAAATAGTTACGTCTAAATTCATACCTAGATTCTTTAGGAGATTCAACTTTTTAAGGTTCATTCAATTTCTCAGTTTCCTTGTCTTGTCCAACTTCTTTATATTTATTAGAAGATTTTTTGGATTCAATCTTATCATCAAATTTATCTTTTTTCTTTCAAATTTGATCCACTTTCAAGTTTCTTTGCAAACATGCTAAATAGGTAACCAAGACTAGCCTTATTATAGGTAGGTCTTTGTACTGACATCTATTCATCAAGCTTTTCTCGGCTAGAATAAAGCTTTTCAAGTTGTAGCTTGTTTTGAGTTAGTTCACCTTTCACAATAGTGTTTTACTTTTGAAGTTCTTTAAGATCTACTTTTAATGCTTCAAGTTCAGATTTTCTCTTTGCTAGATTGGCTCTAAGATCTAAATTTTCAGCATTCAAATCAAATTCAACTTTGCTAGGATCATTCTTCAAAGGCAGCTTTAGATTGGTAATCTTCAATTCATGCTTCAAGATCTTGTACTCTATTTTCAACTTTGAATATTCATCATCACCAATTTCAGATTTAGTAGATTTAGGCTTGGGATTTAGATGTTCAATCTTGTCCTTTAGTTGTCCAATGTACACTTTTGAGTCTTCATATCTATTTCTCAATTTATCTCTTTCTTCAGTAAGGACATCAATTTTTGCAAGTTCCTCTTCAAGGTTCTTGTTACCTATTTTTGCCCCCTCGCCAAAAATTTGAATTCAAATGCAAACCCCAAACATTATTTAAATGCCAAAAATACAAAAAATAAAACATTTAAAATCTTAGTGCATTTCCCTTTTGTTTCCATCAGCTTGCAACTTTCTGTGTTGTCAGATCTGGTTCAGATCTATGGTGGGTGCTTTCTCGCATTCTCCAAATGCACAACCTTTACACATTATGAGAAAGCCCCTTAATGATGTGTGGCAGGTGGGTCCATGTCCTTCTTGTGGGCTGCAGGGTGGACAAGGTGGCAGGTTGAGTTGGTTGATTGGTTGGTGCCCGCTTCCCTGCATTTTGAGCTCATTAGACTTTTTGACAGTGGGAGAGAGCCCCTTTTTGACGTGTGTACAGATGACATCATAGAGGATAGTTACATAGAGGTCCAGAAGTGCATGTTATGAACACCATCAGATCTCTACAGATCAATGGCTAGCACATGCTCGCAAGATGAAGTTGCAGCGAAATTAAGCAATATGGGCATGCCCCTTTGTGACACCTATCTCATGGCATCCCCTGTTCTCAGTTGCACCTTCCACCATCTGATTTGATTTGATCCACGATTGGCACATGCCCACAAGATCAAGATGCAAGGAAGTTAAACATTGCGGGTATGTGCCCTTGCGACACCTGGCTAGTGTGATGTCTCAGGCCCACTTTCTCAGAAGATAATGATGGCATGTCTTCCATGGCAGCTGTCAGATGAGCCAGAGTATAATGAAGGCATCTCATTGGCCCATCCAGCTGACCTAGCTTGCAGTTCTACAGAGCTTTGACCACTGTAGATTCAAACAAAATTGAGGGTTGGTGCTTCCCACAATATGAAGTTGTAGGAAGATTAAACAATGTTGGGAAGCACTTTGGTGACACGCATCCAGGTGATGTCACGGTAGATGGTTACAAAGGTTCAAAGGTATGTGTTTAGAGCACCGTAGATGCAAAATAGATCAAGGGCTGGCACTTTCCCGCTTGATGTAAGTGCGAGGATTTTAATTATTGCGGGCATGCCCCTTAGTGACACATTTCCCAGATGATGTCATGGGCTTGCCCTTCTTGCAAGAAGATAATTGATGAGTTCTCACCGTCCGATGCAAATAGATCTATGACCGAGGCTTTCTCGCATTATGCAGTTACAAGGATTTTAAATATTGTGGGAAAGGGCCTTGCTATCTCGTGTCCTTGTGGGGTTAGCTTTGTTCTAGGTGGTACCAATTGTTGCCAAGGTAGTTGTTGAGTCAGATGTTGAGTGTCTCATGGGCCCAAGAATTTTGGGGGGGCAAACACGGTATATGAGATCTTCTCGATCATTGATCTCGCAGAGATCTTCTCGATCATTGATCTCGCAAAGATCAATGATTAGGGAATTCCCACATTATGGAATTGCATGAAGATTAAGCAATGCAGGGAAGTGCCTAAATGACATGTGTCCCACTGGGCTCGACCAGGTTATTAACATGAAGCTAGCACAGTTAAGGTTGTAGTTTCTTGTGACCGTCACGATTAGGGTTTGCTGAGGTAGTGCAGTTAGTAAAGAAAGATTGGTCAACCATGGGAAGACCTTGTGAGGTGGCAAAAGGAAATTAACTCATTGGTCCATGTGGCCCATCCCTGTGCCAAAATCTAGTTGACCTACTGACTTTGCTGATTCACTGGCTAGAAATAGAGGAATTTGAGTTTTGTTGCGCAATCTGATCCTTGTGATCAATGCCAACCACTCTTGGATAAATACTGAACTTAGTGAATGTGGGAAAACATTCTATCTCTCTCTAGTTGATCCATCTACCTGTCTACAACAATTTAATGGTGTCATTTCTATCTTCTCAGGGTCTTATTCCAACAAGGATTGGATATCATTACATCTGGATCTGTACCCAGATCACATTTTCTCCATGATTGTTCTTTGTAGGACTTCAATGCAGTGGTTGTAGAGTAATTATAGTTAGAGGACATCTCAGTTATGCATGAACTATAAAGAAAATTTTTGTAAATTTTTTTGTGGTCGACCCTTCTCTGACTTCTCTGATATTGATCTACAATTTCACTGTAAATTCCCTTTGCCTCTGAACTATATGGCATTCTGCCTTATCTCCTTCAGCCATTGATGTAAAGTGCAAGAACGATTTACCTCTCATTGGTGTTTTGTGGATATCTGCAATCTGCATGACTATATCTCTTCTAGCCTGTGAATGATATATAAGTGAATCTTCTCTTTCCTTGTGTCATTCATCTGGGTTTTCTGATCTACATGTGGTTGTTAGATTAAAGCAAGTCTAAATGTGTATATCTTTTGGTGTCATGATGGTTCAATAGTGCATATATGGGCAAGGATTGGTTGAACACTTTATTTTGGTGCATCACCCCCTTAGATTAGAATAGTTAGATTTTATTTTCATGCATTCCTTCTCCCTTTTCCTCTCCAAGAGTAGTTAGGTGTGCCCTGATAGTAAGAGGAAGCTAGCCTTCTCCGAAGATTCAACCTCACAATTCAAGTTCCACAGCTTGGAGGTTGTTTCCATGTTTCACAAGGTTGTCCTTAGGTAAGACTTTGAACAAGGGTGCAAACCTCTGTGACAACAGTTCTTCATCAACTGTTCCATATCCACAGGGATCTTACTCAAGTTGTTAAGCCTCTACTGAGTAACATAGCTTTGATACCAATTGTTATAAATAGGGAATATTGAGAGGCGGGGTGAATCAATACCCTAAAAACTTTTGTTACAAACTAGATATTATGTATTACTTTCAACCATGCATAAAAAAGTAAACAAGTAATATTGAATAGTAAGAGTAACCATGCACAAAGAGTACTCATAACACCATTTTTTTAAACTAGGAAAACCCTAGCCAAAGGAAAACCCCAATGGGAATGATGCCCACAAAGATATACTAACATATATATTCCTTATTAGAAGATGGATCCTTTTAGGAATCTATAAACACATTAAGTACATAGGAGTCCCTACTAGGAGACTTTAAATCCTTGTTAATATTGAATAGTAAGAGTAACCATGCACAAAGAGTACTCATAACACCATTTTTTTTTTAAAGGAAAACACTAGCCAAGGGAAAACCCCAATGGGAATGATGCTCACAAAGATATACTAACATATATATTCCTTATTAGAAGATGGATCCTTTTAGGAATCTATAAACACATTAAGTACATAGGAGTCCCTGTTAGGAGACTTTAAATCCTTGTTAAGATATTCCAACCTGATTAGGAGTTGTGGTACAATGTATGCAAGAGGATCTCATTGCCCAAACATGCACTTTCAATTATAAGAAGAGCTCAGTGCCCAAAAAATTAATTTATCCTTTAAGTTCCTTAAGTATAGAATTATAGATGTTGTAACTTCTTTTAGTTGATCTCTGACCTCAACTCGATCTCAGATCACAAAATTAGGTTGTGATATGAATATCAGGATTTAACTGTGTGATTTTGAGTCAAACTCGATGACCCATATTTCATGAGTAGTGATTCAACATGAATCCATCTCTCATGAGAATAAATGAAACACTTAGCACTCATTGGATCTAGGTGATGCTCACAGGGGTGAAGCACCGGGACTTCCCGGGAGGTCACCCATCCCAGTACTACTCCAGCCTGAGCGCACTTAACTACAGAGTTTCCTCCATAGTTAAACCCAAAGCTTGCAACCCCATTTGCAAAACCTTCACCAAGTGTTGTGCCTTATGAACCATTCATTAGAAAGCCCCTTAAGCTCATCAATTGATAAGTAGGAGATAATTTCCACAGCTAGTCAAATTGTGATATGAATATCAGGATTTAACTGTGTGATTTTGAGTCAAACTCGATGACCCATATTTCATGAGTAGTGATTCAACATGAATCCATCTCTCATGAGAATAAATGGAACACTTAGCACTCATTGGATCTAGGTGATGCTCACAGGGGTGAAGCACCGGGACTTCCCGGGAGGTCACCCATCCCAGTACTACTCCAGCCTGAGCGCGCTTAACTACAGACTTTCCTCCATAGTTATCAAGAACTTGCTTCTACATATGATACAAATCTTCACATTCATACCTTTCATACATAACTTTACAATAACCTCACAAGATTTCATTTCATAAATACCATACCTTTTCATGAATTGTTGCTAGGTTGGCTAGGACCAAAATAAACTTTCCCAACTTAGTGTCATGCCCATAGTTCTACAAGGCAAAAACACAACTAAATTTTTATTTTTTTTGGTTGCAAAAATATCTTTCCCTTGAAGAACTTCATACCATCTATTTTTTTATTTAACCATTTTAACATTAAGATTACTCCTAACTATCTCTAGCCAATTTGATGACTTTGACTAGGCTTTCAATCATCCAAAAATTATCTATGCCTTAATTCTCCATAGGTGCTACTCTCTGATAGCTCTAATATTTGTTTACACCTACTTAATTTCCATCATATAATATGCATGTTCAAAAAATCTCCCACATAACCCATAATAATTATTAATAAAAAATTTATCAATATTATTGTTAAGTTATTTTTATTATTATTACTTTTAAAACACCTATTCCCACCAAGATTAAATATATATCTATTACTTTAAATTGTTTACATTATTATCATTTATTCTTGAATTAAAATTACTATATTTTTATTAATGTTTAATAATTAATATAATTTTCTAACATCTAATTCTACACTACCTTTTTATAGCACATCCCATCTCACCTTCAACACATACCTTTTTACTAGTATGTTGATTTATAACATTACTAATCTTCAATTTTCACACATTCTCCTAAAACCTCCCTTTAAACTCTACCAATCAAGTTAACTCTATGGGATCCATGACAACTTAATATCCCAACATGCTTATTCTTTTAATAACTTCTCCTAAACACTACATAGAGAAATACTAGCTTAACATAACTTCTAACATAAACACTCTTACTCAATATCATCCCTGCTTTACTCAACAATTCTTAATTCATATCTAATTTACTAGCACTCCACATCATCACTATAACAACTTAAATATGCTACCCACACACCCACTTTACCTTTATAAAAACACATACGTCCTACAAGAAGCACTCTTACAATTTCCATCTTCAACTTTCATAAGATGAAGAAAACATGGCATGAAGCACTAACATCCTTCCAAGCTAGGGTTATGAAAATGGTGATGAAGAGCTTCCTTTCTTTGCTTCCAAGTTTCTTCCTCCAACCCTAAGTGTCTCTATAATTAGAGAGTGAGTGAACAACCACTAAGTTTGGCACAAGCTCCCTAAAAGACCTCCACTTCCATCCCCACCTACCCTTCTTACACCCTTGTACCTTTCTACCAATAGGAACTTAACCAAGTGGCAGGATGAGGAAAGAGGTCATGTGACACTCTAATTTTCGAATTGGCTTGAAAATGACAAGTTTAGAGGGTCTCCTAAGTCCCCTAGGCCAACTTATGGTTATATTTAAACCCCCAACCTATACTATTACCATATGGGTAACTTATTTTCACCAAAATGACACCTAGGAACCACTTTTAGGCCCTCTAAAGTTCCTATCAAATTTAATTTGAATTCCATCATGAAGGTGACTCATCCTAACAATTTCCAAGGTGGGTTAACTAAATTTCATAATGGGATTAAGTTTAGGTTAAGTGACTTCATGCCCAAAATCCTACATGACATGTCATTTACACATAAACAACACAAGTGTCAAATGACACACACACATTAAATACGTACACATCACGATGACATGTCGCTAATTAACCATAATCTTTAAACTTATAACAATCACATTATGAAATAAACACTTTACAACAAGGTTTTGAATCTTCCAAAGATTCACCTTGGCTTTACCGTGTTCACATAGGTTTGAACCTTATTTTCCCGAATAATCTCCATGGTTCAACTTTCCTGCACACTCAACTTAATGTCAGCAGCCCAATAAAATAATATAGAAATACATGCAGATAAGTATAGAATAATCCAATTACATTAACATATTGAGTTGACTTCCATCTAATTGTTTCCATAAAATATTCAAAACATTGAAATATCAAGATATGTATAACACTAATCTTTCTTATCATAACAAAATTACCATTCTGAATACCATCACAATTCTTGACTATCATAACAATGAAACACCGAAGTCATATCTATTAAATTATTAAAACATGTAAAATGGATCCTAGAATATGTTTCATAAGTGAAAATCAATATTGTACAGACCTGTTAACTAATATCCTTTCAAATCAATTGACCAAATTAATATTTCTAACAATGTCATTTTATCTCATTACGAGGTGTGTGTGCCCCTAGGGTTAATTTCTCATGTCATTCAATGTCTCTAAATTTTGTCATCATATTTTAAAACCAATCTTCAAGTGCAATCATTATGTTTGTTATCATATGATCTATATTCGTTGTCATTTCTTATGAGAGTGAATGTTAATTCATCTCCCCTAATTGTTTAGTAAATCATACCTTGAATCACGTGACTAGGTTCTCAACTTGAACATATTGAGTTTCTTTTTCATGTGATCCTATCTTATTGACCTAATGTTATTGTATAGAGTATCAACCTTATAATGATCAAAATCTACATCAGTCTCTAATAGGATCTCATAAATCATTGTTAGTAACAAAAATGTTAAGCATAACTTAATTAACTCATATTCATATTTATTTCATCAAGACCTATAATAGGGTACAAGTGTGGGCCTTACACTTAGAGTAAACATCTAGGATGTCATCCCTAATTCGTCAAGTAATTATTTTGTAAAAAAAATAATTCCTTTACCTTTCATTTTATTATTTTGTACATAGTTATACTGGTGAATCATAAATATCTATTTTTTGTACTATTTGTACTGATATCAACATGTATACTATTTCCAGCTAACCTCTCTTGCAAAAATAACATCATATAAATAAGTACTACTTCAAATACTTTTCTTTGTTCCTATTTGATAAATACAAAATTATATTCACTAGAACTTGAATAACAAGTGTCAAGGTTAGCATTCCTACAAGCATATTAACCACATGTTTTTCTCACTTTATTCTACCTCCATGTAACCTTGCTAGTCATAATATGATGTAGGCAACAAGTTGCATACAAAATAAGACATTGTTGTAAACTTGTTTCATACTTAGACAATTTTTTGAGTACCTAAAGGCTAAGTATCTTTATTTCTGAGGTTTTCTACAAGCATGTACGTCATATGTTGCCATTAATGACAACATTTACATATCTACATATAGCCAATCATCAACAAACTTTTGGCTATCTAGGTGTTATATAGGGTTGTGAATATTTAGCCTAAGCATAATTAGGTATATATAGGAGGTTGTGAGTCTTATTTCAAGATCATATTGTGAAGTGCATTCTCATTAGAGATATTTGGAGCTTATCCCCTCGAAGTGGCCTATTACTCTTAGTTATTATCAAGTACTTGTAGAATATTTCATATCATCTCTTTCATTATTTAAGTTATTACTTTACAAGTAGTATCAGAGCATGATCTTGGCACCATAGAGGCAAGATTATTCTCAACATAAGAGGTGATTGTGGAAAAAGCATAACTTTCAGATTTGAGAAAAAAAATTAAATATTTTTAAAGGGCTTTTGAAGATCACATTAAAGAAGCTATAGTCCAAATTTTAGATGAATTAGAGAAAATTTGAGCAAATTATTGTAGAATTACTATTTCTACACAATTTATTGAGATCTACATATCTTTCACATCCTACCAAATTAAAGTATAACTTGTATTGGATTTTTTAATACATAGTAGAGGAGCCTACATTTCAAAGCTTGGATAAATGGAAGCAAAAATAAGCAAGTTATTGCAAAAATAGAAAAAATCTCTCACAAGGTAGAAAATTTGCTAATTTTTCGGATTTTTTCTAAGGGTATCTTAGCCCTACTAAGTTATAGTAAATAGAAAAAAAATTTAAAAATCAAAGAATATACATTTCATTTGTGTGAGTTATTTAGAAAATATTGGTTTCCATCATGACAGGGCCTCAAACAAGAGGCAAAAAGAATACCACCACACCAAAAATCCTCTAATAAGGATTGGGAAACAATAGAGGAAATTAATCCCAATAAGGAAATAAGTAAGTTCAAGGAAGAGGTTAAGAGGGATATATTTGACCTACAAGGAGATATATCGGATCTACAAAGCATGTTAAGTGCCAAAATGAATGAACCAAATAAGGAGTTCTCAAGCAATCAAGGTGAAACCTTTGATTCGGCTAATAATGAGGTGGATATGTGTAGCTTTGATGGTAAGGATCCTCTAACATGGATAAATCAAATGGAGAATTTTTTTGATGTACATAAAGGTCACGATGGTTTCCTTATATCTAGAACCATATCAACTCATTTGATATCATTGTCTTTGTACTCATCAGAGGAAAATGGGTTTCATCGTATCATGGTCAATTTTTATAGAAGAACTCCAAGCCTAATATAGCAATAGTGTGACAAACAACTGCTTTAGTCACCTTGCTAAGCTTCAACAAATAGGATTAGTTAAGGATTATATTAAAAAATTACAAAATCTATCCTTAAGAGTGGATACAATTACAGAGGTAAAATTGAATGATCTATTATTGGGTGGTCTCAAGGATCATGTTCAACATGAGGTACGCATGTTGAGTCCTAGCTCATTAAATGAGTCTTTTATATTGGTACATAGGGTAGAGGAGAAGTTCTTGATTCCTAGTAATAAAGGGGCTAATGTGACAAGAGAAAAAATGATATTCAACACCTTATCTTCCTCAACCTACTAGGTTGACTCCACAACAAATTGAGGAGAAAAGAGAAAAAGGTTTGTGTTTGAATTGTGATAGAAAATATAGTTGACTACATAAATGTAGTGAAAATAAATTGTTCTATATTGAAGGTCCAAGTGAGGAAGAAGAGGATGAGCCCATATTAGAGGAGGATAAGGAGTCAAGTGAGGAATGACATGATTCTCAACCAATCATTTCTTGTCATGCACTTTTAGGTTTCAATGCACCACAAACTCTCAAGGTAGTGGGTTTCTTAAATAAGCACAAAGTAATAGTGTTGATCGACTCAGGTAGTACCCATAATTTCATCAAAAAAAATTGGCAACTCTTCTAAATTGTTTTATATATCGAGTCACAAAGTTTCAGGTTTTGATTGCAAATGGGGGTGCAATTAGTTGTTCAAGGAAGTGTCATAGATTCAAATTATCTATGGGTGATTATTAACTTGATACCCCTAATGTATGTGATATCCATGGGTGTAGTAGATTTTTTTTGGGAGTACAATGGCTTACTACATTGGTAACAACTAAGATGAACCTCCAAGAACTATTCATGAGATTTCAATCTGAATAGAAAGAAAATGGTGACCCTCTTCTCAACCATAATTTCCAAAAGGAATGATCCAAATTGATTAAGCACAAGAAAGTGTTCAATACAAAAATGGATCAAGTGGTAGAGAAAAGAGTGGAAAGAGGTTCGATAGGGTATTCTATCTATTTTGACAAGAGTATATGCTTAAATCATAAAATAGATAAAAGAAAAATACTAACCTTGAATCTGGAAAATACTAGTTTCTAATGTCTGTATGAAGTTTCTGGAAAATTTGCATCTAGTTCTAGACCATAAATGTCGAGATAGAGAAAACCCAAAAATATTTTGCCTTTTTGGGAAGTCAACCTTGACCATATTGGCTGCGCACAATCTTACCCCAGGGCACAATTGTACCCCAAAAAATTGTCCTTGACCTACACTACTCCAAAAAAATTATGTTTGTGAATCTTGCAAGTTCAATGAAAAGGGTATATGAATTTACTCTCCAATTCGTTGTTCCACACCTATATGTACAAGAAAAATAGTTTTGTTGTTTGGATGAGGATTTTACCTTGGTCAAACCTTGGTTTGGAATCAACCTTAATAATTGAATTGAAATAGAGAATGCTAGCAAGTAGTAGAAGTAAATCTAACAATAAAGCTATGATACTCAATAGATATACAATTGTATTTGAAATGTAAACAAGTATATTGATATAAAGTTTGAACATAATACTAGTAAACATAAATCAAAACATCCATGACTGTATTATTAGAATCCACCTTGATAGAAGAATGAATAGATCTTGAATATGAACAAAGGATCTTCCAAGAAGATTATATCACCATGATGTCTAGATCTAGGGTTTTGAATGATGAATCTTGAATTTTTGAACAAAATCCCTTCAAAGGCTTGAATGCTTCAATCCTTGATCTTCAATGGAAAACTTGAATGCTTGAATGGTAGAATGCTTGCTCACTTGAAAAGTAGGTAGTTTCTCATATATAGTAGATGCACTTATGAGAAAAATGTAGATTGATCCTACATAGATTGTAGATAAAAAAATGAGGGAAGAAGGCTTCATTATATAAAGATCTAGGGCACTAACTTCTAGAGAAGGCTAACATAGGAGCATTAAATCCCATTTAACCTTAACCCATATGAATAGACCTAGATTAAATTTAATTTAAGAGCCTACCATTCTAAAACCCAAAATAGTCAACTCGGAAGAGGGAAAAGAAACTTTCTGAAGCTTGAGATCCCAAAACTTTTAGAACTTGAAAATAGGACTTGGGATCAGGAATGAGGTCAACCCTGCCCTAGGTTAGGGTCTAGTTCATACTTGAACTAGGTCAAGGTCAAGGCTGACCTTGACTTAGAAGGTCATCTTTGACCCAGAGGCCAAAGTTCACAGTTTCACAAAATAGTTTGTCAGAAATAGACTAGAAATAGAGAGAGAAAGGTAGAACAAGGGGAATATAGTTAGGTCCATGCAAATACCCATTAAAGGTTCTTGACATGACCCCAAACCACTTACTTGAAGGGCTAAATGCTCTTAACATGGAAGTACTCCCATTTTAAGACAATACATTAAGCCCCCACTTTAGCAAGAGTATGGACTCGATGCAAACTCTTGGTAAATGAAGATAAGAAATAAGATATCCAAGTGGATTCATAACAATATAAAATAACAATTAGCTAAGTAAATAAGCCCCCAATCTAAGGATGCTAACTCAACATACGCGCACAAGGGTGTAAAAACAAAACAACATAAAGAAAAAGGTTAGTACTAAACAAACCCAAATCAACTAGCACAAGAAACATTGCTAGGAAATATTTCTCATACTAATATCATATTTCAAAAGCTATCATGAAAACAAAGTGATTACATAAGAAAGACAAGAGAGACACTATAACTAACATTACTTCATGATCCAATCCTACTAGCATGAAAGCAAAAAAAAAGAAAAGAAGAAGTGATTACCTCACCCAATAAGATGCCCACCTTACCATGAATCACCAAAAGAGAGGGAGACCCAAACAAGTGGCCAAACCTGATAGTTCACCCATAAATTATGTTTACAATTGTAATGTGTCTTCTTACAACTTCTAGAATACTCATAGATCCACCTTCTTATATCACTATGAATATGAAATGCATGTCTTCTCAGGATTTAGCAACTTATGTGCATTACCTTCGAAAGATTTATCATATTGAAAATTTGAAAAGGTGTGTATCTCTTCGGGATTTAGCAACTTATGTGTGTTACCTTTAGAGGACATAGAAATTTGTTTCCCTTTAGGATTTAGAAACTTATGTGCATTACCTTCAAAATATTTAGCATAAATATAAAAATTGCAAAATGTGTGTCTCTTCAAGATTTAGCAACTTATGTGTGTTATCTTCAAAGATTTAGCATATAAAATAAAATAAAAACTATAGTACAACGGAGACCCTATATATGCCCCTCTACTTATCATGGTTGTCTATTAGATAGGATAAGGAAGAGAAAGAGGATACCCACTTCACAAGGCAAGGAGATATCATGTCAACAACAATGTACACTATAGTCTTAACAAAGGGTATTGACCCCTACATCAGAGAGCATAGTTAATCGTGAAATGGATATGTCATTTATAGAAAAAGGATCCTCAAAGAAAGAAATCTTATCAACAAGACTCCTATCATAGAGGAATTCTTATAGATAAAATACCATCTTTCACAGATAAACCAAGTGGGAACAAAGATTCAATCATCAAGTCTCCTCTAAAGAAGAGGAAAAGGAATCTTTGGAAAAAGGAGAAGAACTCTAACACAAAGAAAGGGTAAGAGTTTATAAAGAACATAATATTATCCTATGTCAACACCCTCTTATATAAAATATTATCCATAGTCAAAACATATGTCAATATGAAGAAATAATATTGCAATACAAATAAGTACAACTAAGCTAAGGAAAGTAGTTCCCTAGACAAAGAGAAAGAAGAAAATAACCTTGCCCCCAAGGAGGAAGACAAGGGATGCCCTTTGGAAGACAAATGTGTTAGACAATATATCTTGAACAGATTCTATGAATGCGTATAAACATAATACAAAATCATAGAAAATAAGGATAAAATAATACCAATTAAGCCTAATAGAAGACCTAATAGATCCTAGGAGACTGGATGAAAATACACATCTTGCCCCCCAGTCCAAAGATAAGAGGATAATCCCCTATATCAAAATTATGAAGGAATTCTAAAACTAGGCAAGAGTGAGATATAATTCCTAAAGTAGCTTGTTCACGAACATACAATTTGAAATTAGCAAGTGTGTATTACAATAATGAAAAGGATATTTATACTTAGATAAGGCATCTTGTGGTATAGGTTTAAAGATTTCTTTTTGGAATTCATTAATTCAATATATACATGTTTAACCACCTCTTGATAAATAACAGAGTTATCTAAAGTAGGTGTAAGGAGAAGTTTATGAAGAGGAGGATGATGATCAACATCACCTTACTTAACTAGAGATTTCAAACAATCAACACCGTGAAAATCTAGTTTAGAGGGTATATGAACTAGATACTTAATACAATGTTCATTAACTCCAAGCCCTAATGTAATGCCCCACCTGGAGGTCCTTGGAAACAAGGATGAGATACAAGCAAGAATTTTTTTTTTTAACCAAGTGTAAGAGCACATGATAAAAACTTACATAGATCAATAAGATCACAATGGAAGACAACAAACAACCTCACACCAAAGGATCTCCAAATGCCACTACCAAGAAAAACATAAAAAGAAAACATATGAGATCAACCAAGCTGAAGACAAAAGCTAACTCCTGAAAAAGATTGGCTAAGTCTAAAATCCTGAAGCCCTAAAATCTCCTAGAATCTTTATCTTAGCCCGCAAAGGTCTGGAACCCATCTCAAATGAATAATCGCATATATTAAAATATATCTTAAGTATCTTAAATGATATATTTTAAACCCCTTAGGAAATCTGTTTTGAACTAGGAAGATAAAAAACCCAAAAGGGTATCCAAAACCAACTTCCAAACTTTTTTTCAACAAGCATAAATAGCCCCTATTTTTTGCACAAAAATACAGGACTGCAAAATTGTTGGATAGTGTTGTCCTTGATGTCACACAAAATATCATATCAGTCTTTAATCTCAGTTAACCGAGTTCAAACAATGATAACCGAGCTCACTCGGTCATCGAAGAAAATAAAACAGACAGTAATAACCGAGCTCACTTGATCATCGAAGGAAAGATGGAAAAGTCAGTTTTCACCGAGCTCACTCGGTCATCGAAGGAAAGATGGAGAAGTCAGTTTTCACTGAGCTCACTCGATCATCAAAGGAAAGATGGAGAAGTCAGTTTTTACCGAGCTCACTCGGTCATCGAAGAAAAGATGGAGAAGTCAGTTTTCACCGAGCTCACTCGATCATCAAAGTGGAGTCAGTTTCACCGAGCTCACTCGATCATCACAGGGAACTCAGTGCTTACCGAGTTCACTCGACAACTGAAGGATTTCACGAAATTCTCGGTATTAACTAGGCTCAGTCGGTTAACACAGGAATTATTTTTGAACGGAGTTTACCGTGCTGGGTCGGTCAGTAAAGGGATTTGTTAAATCTTGCAATTCAGCCGACTGTTGGAATAATTGTTTTCCAAGTTATTTGAGCTGACTTGATAATCTGAAATATATATATATATATATATATAGAGTTATTCAAGTTGTAAAAGTGTGTAAAAAAAAGGTGTAAAAACAAGTGAAGAACAAGAGAAGCAAGGACGCGAGGAGACTGAGCAAATCCTGATGAAGGATTAAAGGAGTTGTAAAGTTGTATTTGATTAGTAAGGATCCAATCAAGCCGAACAGAGATCTGTAATCAACAAAAGATAAGATGCATATTATTCAGGTCACTTCATTGTTGCTTTATAACCTTTGCAGCAATGAATCCAAATCTCTTAACAGATTTGGTTTAACAGCCATTTTGTAAATCCTCTAACAAGGTGACAATTCAATTGAATTGTTCTAAAGACCTCTAGCAAGGCCACTTCTAACAGAGTGTTTAAATCCTCTAACAGGGTCACACCTAATAGTGTGTTTTTGTAACCTTTAACAGGGTTGGCTCCTAACAGGGCTCACTTCAGAAGAGTGAAAAACAGTAACTAGTTGCATTGGTGGTTTTTCCCATATTGGGTTTCCACGTTAAATCTGGTGTCTCTAGTGTTTGAGTTTGTTGAATTGTTTTGATATCAGTTCTTAATGATTGTTATTATTTGTTGCAATATCAAGTTTCGGTAATTTGTAAAATAGATCAAACTTTTAGACATCTAAGGGACTGTGAAATGTTTTTGTAGTAACTGATTCACCCCCTCCCCCTCTCAGTTACTTCATTCTCATTTCCAACAATTGGTATCAGAGCTTTTGGTACTTGCAGGAGAAGATTTCAAGGATCTAAGCAAAAGATCAGGATGTCTTACAAAAGAGAAATTCCAAAACTTAATAGAGATAACTTCTCAGCATGGCAAGAACTGATGAAACTTCATCTGGCTACTGTTGGTGATACTGGACTGAAATACCTTGAAGAAAAATATGAAGAACCTTCTGGCACACTGTCAGTCAATGATATTGTTGAAAATAAAACTCACAACAACATGATGATAGACATAGCATCTGCTCTCAGCTATGAAGAATTTGATGACATTAAGGACTGCAAAACTGCCTTTGACATGTGGAACAAGCTAAAAGAAATCTATGGAGGGGATGAAAATGTGAGAAGAGAAAAAGCAGAAAGTCTAAGAGGAAAATTTGATCAAATAAAGATGAGAGAGGATGAAAATATTGCAAAGTATGTTGAAAGAGTTAAAGCATGTGTAAGTGCAATCAGGGCAGCTGGTGGTGACATCAAAGGAGAAACAGTTGTAAGCAAAGTTCTCAGAACCTTGCTTCCTGTTTATGCAATCAGAGTGTCTGCAATTCAGGAAAGAAGATGTGAAGCAAATCATCAGATAAATCTTGAGGCCATAGTTGGGAGATTAACTGCATTTGAACTAGATAACTTTGACAACTATGTTCCAGCTTCCAAGAACATGGAATCAGCATTTGAGGCCAAACTTTCACTCAAGGAGAAAAGCAAAAAGAAACTTTAGTCAGAAAGTGAAGATGAATCAAATCTAAGCTCAGACAGTGATCTTGAAGTAATTGAAGCTCTTCTAGCAAGAAAATACTCCAGAGGTAGAGGAAAATATAAAGGTAAAGTTCCTCTAATATGTTTTTCATGTGAGGAAATTGGTCATATTGCAGCTAGGTGCCCGAACAAGCAGAACAATGATGAAAAGAAGGATCATAAATGGAATGGCAAGAAAGATTTCAAATCATTCAATAACAAAGGTAAGAAATCATGTTTCATGGCTGAAAATTCTAAAGATTCTGATAATAGTGAGGATGAAATTGTTTATATTGCTGTTAAAGATGATTCTGACAATGATGAGGAAGATAAAATTGCTCTTATCTCTCATATAAGTAAGAATGATACATGGATTATAGACAGTGGTTGCTCACATCATATGACTGGTGATAAAACTAAGTTTGATCAGTTTGAAGATTATGATGGTGGCAGTGTAAGGTTTGGTAATAATGAACCTCGTTTCATAAAAGGAAGAGGAAGAATCTGTCTAACCAAAGAACTTGTTTGTAATAATGCCTATTGGGTTGAAGGTCTCAAACATAATTTGCTAAGTGTGGCACAGTTACTCAATACTGGATTCAAGGTGGAATTCATGCATGGAAAGGCAAGACTGTTGAATGAGCAAGGAAAGCTAATAGGATCTGGCACCCAAACTAAAGGTAACTTATTCTATCTAGAACTTAGTGAATGCTCATGTTTTATTGCTCAAATTGAAGAGAGTTGGTTATGGCATAAAAGGTTGTGTCATGTAAATTTTGATAATTTGATAAAAATAAGAAAATTCAAGAAAGTAAGAGGATTCCTAACATTAAGAAACTTGAGGTTGGTCTATGCAAGAACTATCAGATTGGTAAAATGGGAAGGACTAGTTTTAAAAGTAAAAACTATCAATCTGAAGATATATTAGAAATTGTGCATACTAATTTATGTGGACCTATTGGAATAGAAAGCTATACTGGAGAGAAATTTTTCATTCTCTTTGTTGATGATTACTCAAGAATGATGACTATCATGTATCTAAGAAATAAATCAGAAGCATTTGAGAAATTCAAATGGTATTTGGCAAGAGTAGAAAAAGAAACAGGGAAAAGACTGAAATGTTTAAGGTCAGACAGAGGTGGTGAATTCATTTCACATGAATTCAATAACTTCTGCATTGAAAGAGGTATTAAAAGACAGGTTTCAGCACCAGGAACTCCAGAACAAAATGGAATAGCTGAAAGAATAAACAGATCCATTATGGATTGTGCAAGAACCCTGATGATAGAAAAGAACATTGCTATCAAATACTGGAAGGAAGCCATCAGCACTGCAGTTCATACATTAAACCAAGTACAGCTGAAAAAGGACTCACTCAAGACTCCCTATGAATTATGGTATGGCCACAAACCCAATGTAAGTTATCTGAAAGTATTTGGAAGCAAATGTTATATTTTGAAAGAATCTAGAAAAGGAAAATTTGATGTAAAAGGTGATGAAGGAATATTTTTGGGATATTCCTGCAAAAGCAAAGCATATAGATGTTTAAATATATCCACTCAAAAGGTCATAGAAAGTGCACATGTGAAAATTGATGAGTTTGCAGACAAATCAGAAGAAGAAAGCAAAAAGGTACCTGAAGACTACAAGAGATTTGTTTACATTGAACCAGATACTATACCAAGTATACCGTTCACTCAAGAATCCCCAACTCCTGAGTCTTCAGTAACCGAGTTGCAAATAGTTCAAACCGAGCCTCAGCAACTTTTAGACACTACCGAGCAAGTGTCTACCGAGTCTGAATCAACCGAACCAATATCTACCAAGCCAGAACAGCAAGAATCTGAAGTACAGAAGGATAACAATGAAATTCATTCAAGAGGCAAGGAACCTGTATTAGCAAAATATGTCAGAAGACATCATGCACCAGATCAGATCATTGGAGACAAATCTGAAGGAACCCTGACAAGAAGTAAGTTGAAAAATACTTGTTTACTTGTTGATTTTGAACCTAGACGTATTAAGGATGCACTGGAAAATGATAGTTGGATTGAGGCAATGAATGAGGAATAGAACAGATAGAGAAAAACAAGACATGGACTCTTGTACCCAGGCCTAAAGACAAGAATATAATTGGAACCAAGTGGGTATTCAGAAACAAGTTGACTGAAGATGGTAAGGTATCCAGAAACAAAGCTAGATTGGTATGCAAAGGATACTCACAAGAAGAAGGTATAGATTATGGAGAAACTTTTTCTCTTGTTGCAAGATTGGAAGGAGTCAAAACCTTACTTGCATATGTTGCTCACAAAGGATTCAAAGTTTATCAGATGGATGTCAAGTCAGCATTCCTCAATGGAATACTGGATGAAGAAGTTTGCATTGAACAACCTGAAGGTTTTGTTGATCTAGATAAAAGGAACATGGTCTGCAAATTACACAAGGCACTGTATGGTCTGAAACAAGCTCCTAGAGCATGGTATGAAAGATTGCATAATTATCTTATTCAGATTGGTTTTCAAAGAGCTAATGATAATAGTAGCTTGTATATAAAGGAAGGTCCAGATAATAAGATTGTCTTGGCAGAAATATTTGTAGATGATACTGTTTTTACAGGGCATGATGATCTTTGCAAAGAATTTTCAGAACAAATGAACAAGGAGTTTGAAATGTCTATGTTTGGTGAGATAAAATTCTTTGTTGGTCTTCAAATCCAACAAAATAAGAATGGAATCTTCATCACTCAGTCAAAATACATCAAGGAGATATTGAAAAAGTTTGGTATGGAGGACTGTAAACCTATTGGAACTCCTATGTGTACTGGATTGAAACTTACAAAAAATGATGAATCCAAAGAGGTAGATCAAACATTGTATAGATCTATGATTGAAAAATTGCAGTATGTAGTTCATACCAGGCCAGATATTGCTCTCGCAGTTGGTATTGTTGCAAGATTTTCAGCAAAACCAAGAGAAACTCACCTGATGGCAATCAAGAGAATAATGAGATATTTGAAAGGAACTGAAGATTATGGGCTATGGTACAAATTTGGAGGTAATTTGGATTTGAAAGTTCTTACTGATGCTGATTTGGCAGGGAACCTTGATGACAGAAAAAGCACAAGTGGAGGAGCATTCTTTCTTGGAAAGAGATTGGTTTCTTGGACAAGCAAAAAGCAAAATTGTACATCCTAATCTATAGCAGAGGTAGAGTATGTTGCTGCAGCAGTAAATTGTTCTAATATTGTTTGGTTTAAGCAACTATTGCAAGGAATGAAGATGGAAATCAAAGAACCAGTTGTTATGTTCTGTGATAATACAACTGCAATCAATATATCCAAGAATCTAGTGATGCATTCCAAGACCAAGCATATTGCAATCAAATATCATTTTGTCAGAGAATTGGTGCAAGACAAGGAGATCAGATTGGAATATGTCTACACAAAGGAACAAATTGCTGATATATTCACAAAGCCCTTGTCTAAGGACGCATTTTTATATCTTAGAGGTAAGTTAGGGGTTATTCCCCTATCTGAAGTTCACTAAAGGAAGCTTTAGTGATGCATCAATGCATACCAGATTGAAGATCTATCTGTTGATGCAGTTTAATCAGAAATCATTGCATATGAATCAGTACTATAGGTACATTGCAATTCACTTTACTTTTGTTGTCTTTGGCATGTGTTGTCAAAAAGGGAGAGATTTACTGTCATATCCTTCTGAAATTTATGAGACTTAAAAAAAAATTGCTATGAAGCTCCTTAAAAGAAGGAGACTAGTGAAAGAGGGATAAGTCTGTTATCTTGTTTTCAAAATTTCATTCTGTTATGACATGTTGTGTTGCCATCAATGCTAAAGAGGGAGATTGTTGGATAGTGTTGTCCTTGATGTCACACAAAATGTCATATCAGTCTTTAATCTCAGTTAACTGAGTTCAGACAATGATAACCGAGCTCACTCGGTCATCGAAGAAAATAAAACAGACAGTAATAACCGAGCTCACTCGGTCATCGAAGGAAAGATGGAAAAGTTAGTTTTCACTGAGCTCACTCGGTCATCGAAGGAAAGATGGAGAACTCAGTTTTCACCGAGCTCACTCGGTCATCGAAGGAAAGATGGAGAAGTCAGTTTTCACCGAGCTCACTCGGTCATCGAAGAAAAGATGGAGAAGTCAGTTTTCACCGAGCTCACTCGGTCATCAAAGTGGAGTCGGTTTCACCGAGCTCACCCGGTCATCACAGGGAACTCAGTGCTTACCGAGTTCACTCGGCAACTGAAGGATTTCACGAAATTCTCTGTATTAACCGGGCTTAGTCGGTTAACACAGGAATTATTTTTGAACGGAGTTTACCATGCTGGGTCGGCCAGTAAAGGGATTTGTTAAATCTTGCAATTCAGCCAACTGTTGGAATAATTGTTTTCCAAGTTATTTGAGCCGACTTGATAATCTGAAATATATATATAGAGTTATTCAAGTTGTAAAAGTGTGTTAAAAAAAGGTGCAAAAACAAGTGAAGAACAAGAGAAGCAAGGACGCGAGGAGACTGAGCAAATCTTGATGAAGGACTAAAGGAGCTGTAAAGTTGTATTTGATCAGTAAGGATCCAATCAAGCTGAACAAAGATCTGTAATCAGCAAAAGATAAGTTGCATATTATTCAGGTCACTTCATTGTTGCTTTATAACCTTTGCAGCAGTGAATCCAAATCTCTTAATAGAGTTGGTTTAACAGCCATTTTGTAAATCCTCTAACAAGGTGACAATTCAGTTGAATTGTTCTAAAGACCTCTAGCAAGGCCACTTCTAATAGAGTGTTTAAATCCTCTAACAGGGTCACACCTAATAGTGTGTTTTTGTAACCTTTAACAGGGTTGGCTCCTAACAGGGCTCACTTCAGAAGAGTGAAAAACAGTAACTAGTTACATTGGTGGTTTTTCCCATATTGGGTTTCCACATTAAATCTGGTGTCTCTAGTGTTTGAGTTTGCTAAATTGTTTTGATATCAGTTCTTAATGATTGTTATTATTTGCTGCAATATCAAGTTTCAGTAATCTGTAAAATAGATCAAACTTTTAGACATCTAAGGGACTGTGAAATGTTTTTGTAGTAACTGATTCACCCCCTCCCCCTCTCAATTACTTCATTCTCATTTCAAACAAGAATTTCACGTGAAGAAGTGCACAGACTCGAGTGAAGAAGTGCCAGCTCGTGCAAATACTTGCATTTCTTCGCACAAAGACTTCCCTCCTCGCACAAAGACTTGCATCCTCGCACAAAAAAGTGCAATCTCGCATGAGAACACAAATCAGAACGCACACAAAAAAAGTAATAAAAGGCTAAGGAAACTACATAACAAAGTTTCTCCACACTAGGGAGTACCGGATTCACATTTCGAGGCAAGAACACTCGAATCAAAGCTAACAAATAGAAAATTGGAAGCAAAGTCTAACCATCTAATCAATAGAAAAGGGAAGAATGAAAAGCGAACATCAAAGTAAACTGAAAACAACCATGTCACGTTCAAGCATAAATAACATAGCAATAAATGAAATAACCAAACTAGGTATGTGATTCCTCCCAACCGTCAATGGCATCATAAGACCATTGTGGGCCCTAGCCATCCCCTGTGCGTAACATCCCAAGCCATCGATCAGATCATCAGTGCTATCATGATAGGGACGCCACTACTAAACATGCTACAATATAACAAAGAAAATTTAACATGCTAGTGGTAAGCATAAGATAAATCTGCAAGCAGATAAGATCACCTACCACATGCTAAACATCATAATAAGGAATGCATTAAATCTACATCAATTAAACATGATAAACAACATTCCAATGAAAGCATAAATCACAAGAAAGCATACTTCGTAAACTGAAGTACCAAGTAACACATCTAGCAACGATCGCACTAGGATACAAGATCGTCTCTGTACGCCAGTCCCTAGTAGTGGTGAAGGTAGCTACACCTCCCAATCACATGGCACCCGTAGGTCCACACCCACCATGTTGATGGAGATAATGATCCAACCACACACACACACATAGAACAAACATCCATGTCTAACACTCATGCCAAGCAGTATGATGACTAAATCCAAGACACCGACAATGCATAACTATAGGTCCTGGTCAGACATCTCAAAGGTCTACTATGTAGGGACTAACATCATGGAGTCGCTTGGCATCAAAATCCCAAGCTAGGACTTGTGTAGATTCAACATCCCTCAACGAAAAGACTCTAGCACCCCAAAAATTTTATTATCTTAAGATTATTACAACCCAGTATTTTATTTTATTATCACTTAATTAAAGCTTCCTTCGCCAACCCTCGGAGCACAATGATCACCAGGATGCAAGGTAGAAACCCCTTCCATATGCTACCCTACCCTACCCATGCTCATCCAGTGATGAGTTCCCATAGGCATGCAAATTCTGAACCCATCCCAAATGATCACAACTTTTGGAAGTACCATGGAAGATCAGGCCCTGCAGGTCACCCGACAAATGTACTTGTGTGTGGCACACCACCATCACGAAGATCATACCAAAGGACTGGATGAGAACACAAAGTAGAAAATCCCTCAATCGAAACAAAATCAAGAGGATGGGTGCATCACGCATCCCAATGCAAAAAAAGATGCAAAAGTGGTCTAACTAATATCCAAACGGATCATCTAGGTCCACAAACCACAATGTGCCAAGAAAACCCAAGAAAATATGGTGACACACAAAATGAGGTAAAAACCCCAAATTTTGGAAAATTTTCAAAATTAAAACCCATTTGGCCTTTGGGTGCAAAAACCCCAAAAATCCAAAAATAAAAGAAATCAGACACCATTTGCAAGAATAGCCAACATAACAGCTCAAAATCTCAAACCCTCATCCCAAAAACAAGGAAAATGTTCATACCCAACCAACCGGGTAGAACTAGCAAACAGAAATAGAGGGGAACACTAGTTCTCAACCTCCTAACATATTGCTACAAGAAATGAAAGCAGAAACGAAGCAAAAAAAATTAAAACGGGAAGGCCCTACTTGACAGCAAAAAGGGTCGAAACTGAAACCCGTAGAATAAAATAAATAATCCGTTGAAACTACTGAAACTGATGGCAAAGCAAGAACTCAAGCTGAATCTAATGAGACCAACCTTACAAAGATCCCACGCTCATAGCTCCCACAATGAACAAAACAATAACCCTTCAGAAGAGAATTTCCAAATTTTCTCTCCAAATACAATTTCCAAATGTGAGAAGTGAATAATGAATTCACTTTTCCAATATTTATTCATTTTGAGTGAATAGTCAATTATGGAAAATAGCTAGCTAGAGTAGTTAAACTCCGAATCAACCCAAACGAAAATAGATTATTATCCATAATGGAAATTCACCTAAGACAAAGCTACCAAAAATTAAATCCAAAAAGATTTAAAACCCAAAAACCCAAAATTACAGAAAATCACTTAACACTTTCGCAACAAATGTGAACTTCTAAATGCACAAACACACTCACTGGTCTAATCACATAATGCAGATCAGTTCAAATTTACTAATCACTGGAAGGTTTTAATTAACATAACTAAAATAAGGATACGTCGACCATACAAGGACGACATTGGTAATTATGAACAGTTGAATCACTAACTCCATAGGCCACTACCAGGGATATAATTCCTGCACACTAAAACACATGATCAAGTGCAATTGCATATAATATAATAGCTAAAGCAATTTAAACATTAATTAACTAATTAATCCATTTACATCACTCATGTTCGCAGAAAGTGTAAAGAACATAAATGAAGTAAATACCCATAGCATAAAATCCATCTCATACCATAATCAACAAATATGTCCAATACATCATATAACAAGATATCATTATAGATCTACTATCATCTCAAAATAGCATCAACATGAAAATATGATAAACTAAATAGTATAGAAGAAAAGAATCTATAATACTGAATCAAAGTATAACGTCTGACCCTCGGGTCAACATAAGGTACAAAATAAGAGTATCAAGTATCTCTCAAATCAAAATAGACAAGGTATAGAATGCAAACATGAGAGGCACTATACCTAAACCTTTATAACCTTGTTTAGTGATCATTGTATATCCTATAGTGTACATATCATGTAAATCTTCTACATGAGATGATTCTTTATCATGATTATGAGAAAAATTTGTATAAAATGAAATAATAGGTTTAAAAGAAGTGTCTTTACTCTTTCTCTTAATGTCGTCATGAATTAAAAGAGAAGTTTTGTGCATCTGTATCCTGAACTATAGCTTGAACCTCCTCAAAAATATGAGAAGAACTAGGAACAAGAGATGGAGAATTAAGTATCAAATTAAGAATAATAGGATTCAAATTAGGAAGAGTAGGAGATGGTGTATCATCTACCAAATCCTTCACATAATCCAAAAGAACAATAAGTATACCACATGAATCTTTAATGAAAGTTTTAAATGTAGAAAGACTAGTATTAGTTAAATTCACAAAAGCACAAGCAAGAATAAAATGAAAGATTGTGAACATAATAAAATGAATGATACTCTCATAAATATCACAATTATGGTAAAGAGATGCTAATAGAAGGTAGAACATAACCACACACCAAAGTATCTTCATTATCTTCATAGTAAAGGAAATGCAAAATAATGTTTTTTGTATTTAATGGAATATATAGATTTTTTTGTATTTTTGAATTTAAAATGCAAGAGCATAAAATAAATCTAATCTTAATGCAAGAAAGGACATAACAAATATAAAATAAAATATAATACCACCAACTACAATAGGGCATCTAATTCCACAAAAGATAATATGAAAGGAAATATAATGCAAGATTTAAATCTAACACCAAAAAGAAAGAGTTGTCAATCCCAGGTTCACCAAAATAAATAGAAAGATGAATACAAAAGATAATATAAAGGGAAATAAAAAACACAATAGGGCATCTAATTCCATAAAAGAGAGGAGGTAAGTTTCTAGAGAAAAAAAATGGTGACCCTCTTCTCAACCCTAATTTCCAAAAGGAATGATCCAAATTGATTAAGCACAAGAAAGTGTTCATTGTAGAAATGGATCAATTGATGGAGAAAAGGGTTGAAAGAGGTTCAATAGGATCTTTTTTCTATTTTTAGGGGAGCATATGCTTAAATCATGAAATAGATAAAAGACAAATTCTAACCTTGAATCTAGAAAATGTTGATTTTTGATGTTTGTATGAAGTTTCTAGAAAATTTGCAATCGGTTCTAAATTAGAAATGTCAAGATGGAGAAATCTTAGAAATATTTTGTTGTTTTGAAGGGAGGTTGACCCTAACCCTATTAGAGGGACAAAATCTTACCTGAGGGCACAATTGTACCCCAAAAATTTGACCTTGACCTACATTGCTTTGATGAAAAGTGTATCTAAATCTTCTCTCCAATTTGTTGTTCCACACCTATATCTGAAAGAAAAATAGTTTTTTTGTTTGAATGAGGGGTTTTCCTTGGTCAAATTCCAATTTTGAATCAACCTTAATAATTAAATTAAAATAAGTAGTGCTAGCAAGTATTAGAAGTAAATCTAACAATGAAACTGTGATACTTAATAGATATGCAATTGTATCTGAAATGTAGAAATGTATATTGATGTGAAAGCTTGAACATAACATTAGTAAATGTAAATCAAAACCTCCATGATTGTATGCTTAGAATCCACCTTGATAGAAGAATGAATAGATCTTGAAGATGAAAAAAGGATCTTGAAGGAAGATCACACCACCATGATGACTATATCTATGGTTTTGAATGATGAATCTTGAATGCTTGAACCAAATCTCTTCAAAAGCTTGAATGCTTCAATCCTTGATCTTCAATTGAAGACTTGAATTCTTAAACGATAAAATGCTTTCTCACTTGAAAAGTAGGTTGTCTCTCATAGATAGTAGATTTTCTCATGAGAAAAAGGTACATTGATCATACATAGATTGTACATGTCACAATCAGGGAATAAGGCTTCCTTATATAAAGATCTAGAGCACTAACTCCTAGAGAAGGCCAACATAGGAGCATTAAATCCCATTTAACCTTAACCCCTAGGAATAGACCTAGATTAAATGTAATTTAAGATTCTACCATTCTAAAACCTGCAACAGCTAACCTGAAAGTGGGAAAAGAAAATTTCTAAAGCCTGGGATCCCAAAACTTTGAAAACTTGAAAATAGGACCTAGGGTCAGGGACATAGTTGACCTTACCCTAGGTTAGGGTTAATGTTGACCTTGACCCATAGGGTTAAGTTTGACCCTAACCCAGAAGGTCATCCTTGACCAAGAGGCCAAACTCCTTAGTTTCACATAATAGTTTGTCATAAATAGGTTGCAATAGAGAGAAAAGCATAACAAGGGGAAAATAGTCAAATACATGCAAAGACCCATTCGAGGCTATTGACATGACTCCAAACCACTCACTCAGAGGGATAAACACTCTTGACATGGAAGTGCTTCCATTTTAAGATGATACATTAAGCCCCCACTTTAGCAAGAGTATGGACTTGATGCAAACTCTTGGTAAAGGAAGATATAAAAGAAGAGATCCAAGTGGATTAATAAAAAGATAAAATAACAATTAGCTAAGTACAGAAGCCCCCAATCTAAGGATTCTAACTCAACATACATGCAGAAAAGTGCGAGAAAAAAATAACTTGAAGAAAAAGGATTTGTACTAAACAAACCCAAATCAACTAGCACAAGAAACCTTGCTAAGAATTATTTCTCATATTAATTCATATTTGGAAAGCTATCATAAAAACATAATTGATTACATAAGAAAGACAAGTGCAACACTATAAATAACATAACTTCATGATCTAGTCCTACTAGCATGAAAGCAAAAAGAAAGAAAAGAAGAAGTGATTACCTCACCCAGTAAGATTCCCACCTTACCATGAATCATTAAAAGAGAGGGAGAACCAAACAAGTGGCCAAACCTGATAGTTCATCCATAAACTAGGCTTGCAATTGTAATGTGTCTTCTGACAGCTTCTGGAATACTCATAGATCCACATTCTTATATCACTATGAATATGAAATGCATGTCTTCTCAGGATTTAGAAACTTATGTGTGTTACCTTCAAAAAATTTAGAATATTTAAAATTTGAAAAAGTGTGTATCTCTTCAAGATTTAGATCAGTTTATTACCAAATTCATATTAAGGAGGAAGATATTTGTAAGACAATATTCCAAACTCATGAGGGTCATTATGATTTTTTTGTGATGTCATTCCTTCTTACCAATGCATTTTCTATATTCCAAAGTTCGATGAATTCCATTTTTAAGAAGTTATTGAGAAAGTTTGTGTTAGTGTTCTTTGATAATATATTGATTTATAGCAAGACTTGGGAAGAAAATTTGCAGCATCAAGATCAAGCATTACAATTACTCAAAGATCATCAACTCTATGCCAAGTCATCCAAGTGTTCTTTTGGTCTTAAGGAGGTGGAGTATTTGGAACACATAGTTTCACATAAAGGAGTAAAATTGAACCCTAAAAAAATTAAGGCTATCATGGAATGGCCTATTCCAAAAACCATTAAGAAGCTTAGGGGTTTCTTGGGATTGATAGGGTACTATAGAAGATTTGTGAAGAATTATGGTTGTAAGGAAGCACCCCTCACCACTCTATTGAAGAAGGATTCTTTTTTTTCATTGGAATGAATCCACTAATGTAGCATTTGAGAGATTGAAGGAGGCTATGTGTACAACTCTGGTGCTTGTCACACTAGACTTCACCAAGGAATTCATTGTGGAATATGATACTTTTGGAAATGGGATAGGAGCAATTCTCATGAAAGAAGGTTGTCTAATTGCTTTTGAGAGTCATTAATTTAAAGGTAAAAATCAGCTCAAACCTATTTATGTGAAGGAAATGCTAGCAATCCTTCATGTAGTCAAACAATGGAGGCCTTATTTAGTGGCTAGACACTTCAAGGTTAAGATAGATCATGATAGCCTAAAATATTTTTTGGGAACAAATATTATCTTCAAAAGAGAAATAAAAATGGGTCACTAAGATGTTGAGATATAACTTTGAGATTATATATAAGAAACGGAAGGAAAATATTGTGGTCGATGTACTTTCCTGGAAGGACGAAAAAGATGAAGCTTTATTGTGTGCCCTTTCAATAGTACAATCAATTTGGATGGTAGAAGCCAAAGTAGAGTGGAAAAATGATGTTTCAGTAAGTAATCTCATCCAACAAGTAAAAATTAATCCTAGTAGTTCAAATAAGTTTTGTTTAAAGGGGGATATTCTTTGGTATAAAGAGTGCTTGTATCTCTACAAGAATTCCACTCTTAAACACAAGATTCTCACAGAACTACATGAGCCCCTAGTTGGTGGTCATTCAAGATTTTTGAAGACATATCATCTGGTCAAGCAAGTTTATTTTTAGGAAGGTCTAAAAGCTGATGTTCAAAAATTTGTGGCTAAATGTTTGGTTTGTCAAAGAAATAAGGGGGAGACAATTAAGACACCAGGTCTCTTGCAACCCTTATCTATTCCTAGCCATCATTGGGAAGAGTTATCAATGGACTTCATCATAGGGATTCTCAAATATAAAGGTCATAATATCATCATGGTATTAGTTGACTGCCTCGTTAAATATGCACATTTCATTGCATTGTCATATCCTTTTATAGAAGCTACATTGGCAAAAAAATTCTTGGAGAATATCCAATAGCTACATGGTACACCTAAGGTTATTGTCAGTGATCATGGTCTTATCCTTACTAGCCAATTTTGGAAAGATTTATTCTCATTTTGGGTACTCAATTGGCTCATAGTTTTTCATACCATCCTCAACTAGATGGGCAAACTGAAGTTGTTAATAAATATTTGGAAGGATATCTACGTTGTTTCACTTCAAAGAAATAATCTCAATGGGTAGATTGGCTACCTCTTGCAGAATGGTGGTACAATACTTCTTTTCGTAGCTCATCAAAATTGTCTCCATTTTTGGCACTTTATGGATATCATCCTCCTTCCATCACATCATCATTAAAGGTTTCACCAAGAGTTTAGACAGTATAGAACTACTTTCTTCATCAACTATAGGTACTTTTAGGGCTCAAGGAAAAATTATCTATGGCACAAAATCAAATGAAACAATAGGTGGACCAACATTGTAGTGAAAGAAATTTTGAAGTTGGGGATTAGGTCTTCTTAAGATTGCAGCCTTATAAAAAAATATCAATGAATCAACAAAAAAAGAATAATAATTTGTCTCCAAGGTATTATAGACCATATCAAATCATGCAAAAGATTGGTAGTGTTGCCTACAAGCTAGAGTTGCCACCAACAACAAAGATACATCCATTTTTTTATGTTTCTTGTTTGAAGAAGGTAATTGGGTAGAATATTCCTACTCAAACAATACTATGAGAGCTTCATGAAGAAGGAAGAATAATTTTAGAACCACAGTGCATCCTCAAAACATGCACAAAGAAGCTAAGGAATAGAACCCTTTCTTATTATCTCATCCAATGGAAGAATTTACTAGTTGAAGAGGCCATGTGAGAGGATGAGGAGTTTGTTCAAAAGAATCCACACTTGGTTAGCATTGAGGACAATGCTTCTTTGAAGAGAAGGATCATGTTATGCCCTTAATATTGGTGTATATAAGGTAATGAATAGTCAACTTGTGGCTATCTTAATCCTTTATTAAGTCATGTTATCGTTATTATATTATTATTTAGGTAGGTAGGCTGGCCTAGGTGTTCTGTAGGGTTCTGTCTATTCAGCCTAAGCATAATTAGGTATATATAGGAAGTTGTCAGTCTTTTTTAAAGATCATATTGTGCAGTGTATTCTCATTGGAGACATTTGGAGGTTTCCCCCTCGAAGTGGCCTATTACACTCAAATATTATCAAGTAATTGTAGAATATTTCATATTATCTCTTCCATTGTGCAAGTTACTTCTTTACATTCTTCATCCATCGTAGTGACCTTTTCTGCCTTTGCCTTTGAAATATTGGGAGCTAGAGTAGTTACAATCACTTCACTTTATGCGTCTTCTATATAAGCTCTTCTTATATTAGGTTCACCTGATATCTGATTAACAAGTTCCTTTGTATCCATTGTCACTTCTTCTTTCATACCTCTCATGAGTCTTATAACTCTCATTTTATCTGACACAACTAGGTACAATTTGTGCATAATTATTTTCATCTGTAGATTTTTCTTTACATCATAAAATTTCCCAACAACCTCTTCTCTCAATTTTTACTCTTCCTTCTTGGTTTTCAATCTGACTTCATTAAACATTTCATACATTTCTTTTGGAAGTACTCCATGAATGGAAAGTAAAAGCTACTAATTTAATCATGTATTGGATTGTGGTTACATCCAAATTTATTTTCTCATACATTGGATATCTATCATTGTATTACATTAATTTCTTAAGATCTCCTTCCCTTAAGATAGATTCATTTAGGTTCTCTATTATGTGCTTCCAATTTATTGTATTTTTGTTGCTATCATATTGTCGTTGTTGTTGTTTTTGTTGTGGTTATTGTTTCCCTTAGACTTTAGCTGGAGCAACTTGTCCTCTCATTTTATTTCCTTCATAAGTGGTTACCACTTTCTATCTTTTACCCGAACTAGTAGTCAATGCTTGTGCTTGTTCTTCTCTTACTTCAACCAATCTAGTTGTTGTCCTAGTACTAGCAGGTGTGGATGATAGAAAGTGAATTATAGTAACTTCCTCTTCTATGGGCTGATAAAATGAGATTGATGGGTTTGATACAACTTTTCATGCAAAGGTAACTAATGGTGCAGGTGTTGATGGTGCAATGCTAGGGCCTTTCATAACTAATAATGGTGGAAACTCTAGAATATCTTTTTGTCCAATCTACTTTATCTCAAATAATTTTTTCTTCACATCAGTAAACTCTTGATGTGGCATCTTAGTTTATTTCAAAATATTATTCATCTCACTATCAACCTTCTTCCTTGTTTCTTTCTCAGTCTTAGACTGATAAGCCATCTTCATATTCTCTTTAGATGTACCAAATATTGAACTATTAGGATCTAGATCTACATTTAGGATTCTTTGTGCATAAACTTCCATTGTTTCCTTTTTCATTCCATATCCAAGTGGGTCAACATACATCACTTTAGGATTAATTGTTTCCATGTTGGTGAAATCAGTATCTACCATGAAACATATCGCATCTTTATACTTTTCAACCATAGACTTTGGAATTCTTGACCTTTGCTTCATCTCTGACTGAAATTTTTTCACAATTAGTGTTGTGTTATTGTCAATATTGTCTATAGGGTATCTTCTATAAAAATAAATAATATTTTCCATTATACACTTCTCAATGTTCCAATCAAATATAGGCATGATTGGAAATCTCTTCAAATGGTGGAAAAATATATATGTTATCAAAGATTGAAATTTGAATTGTGCATTCTTTGTTTTCCTTATCCTCTCAAGATTGTCTACTAGTTAAATTCTTACAAATTCTCATAAAATTACTTGAGTTTTCTCAACACATATGTTATATGTTGTGTGTACAAATATGGTTGCTAACTCATCTTGCCTCGAACTAGAACATAACTTAGTGGTAATGATCTTACTAGAAAATCTCACATAATCCTATTTTGTCTTGCTCATTATTATACCTCTACCACCGTAGGTTGATTTGGTGTTTTCTATCACAATCTTCTTGATATTTTTCTCATTTAATGGTATGATCCTTGATTAGATAGACCTATCACTTCATGAATCAGTTCAACAAAAATATCTAGTACATTGTCCATCATGAATTCTACTCAAAATGATTTTGGTCAAGTCCTCATTGTCAAATTTATGATAAAACATATACTTCACTATGTCAACTTGACCTAGGTGTTTGAATCCTTTCTTGTAAGACATGTACTATTTGAGAAGGTGGGATAGGGTCTTTCTTTAGTTTAGGTCCAAAACCCTCCACGAAATCATGTAACATTGATTCTTCCATTTCAATGACTTAAAACTTCAACTACACTTCACAAATTAGCTTCAAAAAAAAAAAATTACCTCTGAGATCATGATTTAGGGTTTTTTGTTTCTATTGACAAAATCCTTTAGAAATATGCTTTGAATTTCTTCAAGTCACTCTCAAATGCTCTTTTGATCTTTAATTGAATGTATGGTGACCAAATGATTTAATTTTAGACATTAAATCCTTTGCCAATTACTTCTGCATGACTCAAAAAGTTGTTATCTTTCATACCCCCTCTAATAAATAAATTTAATAATTGTTCTTTCTATAATCATTTAATTAAAAAATTACTAATTGATTGAAAAATATGTTTAAAAATATTAGTATTAAAATAAACTAAAATTTAAATATTATCAATTGATTTAATAAAAGATAGCCTTACTAAACAAATTAATAAATCTATCCAAATTAATAAATACACTAAAAATATATTTTAGTAAATAAATAAACTAATTTATATCGATAACTAAACAATCCAAATTACTTCAGAAACCATATTACAAAAGGGAAGTATGGGAAAACCTACACGTCATGGGTCATGTCCCTTGAAAACATAGTGAAGATATATAAATAAACTATGGAAAATAAAAAAAAGGGATGGAATAGGAAATAATAAAAATGTAGAGTAAAATTAGGGCCCGTTTGGTTTCAGTAATTGATGAATATGGAAATTAGATATGTTAGAATAAGCTCACTTCTAGATTTTATACATTCTTAAAATAGTTTCTAGACCATCATTTAGGCATGTTTGATTGTCTTGGAAGAGGAGTTGAAAGATGTATTTGCTATGTTTGGCTACAAAATTGGAGTGAGAATAAGTTTTTTTTCAAATTTTAATAATAGTTGTGTGAAATCTTCTACATATGATTATGAACTCTAGCTCATTTTCTGACCTCTCAATCAGTGTAAATTATTTGTAGCATGATTGAAAAAAAAGACCTCTACCTCTAAAATAGACAGTGCACGTATCTCTCCTTATCCTTCCCCCTGATGTTACAAATGAGATTGAAGAGAAAGAGTGTGTAGGAATAATAGGAGTAGGGTTATGAAGGCTACTAAACTATGTCAATGTTTTGTCCATTGTCTAATATTTTCTTGTTTTTCTTTTCTAACTCTTCACCATTAATGTTTCTCTGTGCTTTTGACTTCACCACACAAACCCTACACAATAGGTAACAGTGAATAACCCCCCACCCATGGAAAGAATAATATGGTAAGCTGCAAAAAAATAAGAGCATCTCACAATGAGGCTAGTACATGTATTTTATTTTGCACCTTGACATTGTAGAAGAAATTTCCTTTACATAAATCTATTCCTAATTATAAAAATGCAAATAGGAAACCAATTCAACTAATGGTGAAGAAGAGACACAAAGCAAGGTAAGCTATGCAGCACTGGCTTTTGGGAAGGCATCTAGAGATGTGTAAAAACTTTTTGATTTCTCTTCACACATAAACATTGTAATGCACTAGACTCAACCCCAGATCAAATTTGGCTTAGCAAAATATGGAATAGGAATAGACTATTTATATTCTACCTTCTTTGAAGGAAGATGTCTATGCCCATTTTGGACAAAATCAAAAGCCCCCAATTCTAATTCTATTTTTATTTTTTCCAACCAAACAAAAAGGATGATAATTCTAGTATTTATATCTTCCTATTCTAGTTTAATTAGGGATAAGAGTCCAAATTGCCGAAGAAAGAAGATCCAAACATCATATTTAAAAACAAAAATCTCTTTGTACATGGAATATATGGAAAATAGGGGAATAAGAAAGTGGTGAAAACAAATAATTCAATGGGCATTTTTTAGCATTACAATGATCTGCAAAAACTAATTGCAATTAACAAACAATATGCACAACATATCTAAAGAGTTTTTGTTAGCATATGTAATCGTTAGTGTAGTTTGGGCTATCTTTGGGATTTTTGAGGGTGACTCAAGATGGCAATTGCACTAATTTTTTTATTTCATTTTTTCACATATATCATTTTGTATAAATTAGTCATGTCAAGTTTTCTTTATGGTTCTTTCCCGATTGAATTTTTGAACCATTTTATTATATAATAATATATAATGGCACATCCACTTTTTCTTTTAAAATTAAAAACTGGTGAAAACAATAATAACCCATTATGTAGAAAACAACAAATAAAAAGTGTAAAGACTTTCTTCGTTACATGTGCCATATTAAAGGGGAGCATATAATAGTGAACAAAATATAATTTAAAAAAAATGTAGAACTAATTAAATAAAGAGTTACAAAATAATATAAGTGAAACCTATTTGACATGGGATGGAGTATAAAGAAGGAGAAAGGGAATATATTAAGTAGGTAAGAAGACACCACATGGGTGATAAGGAAAGGAAGGTTTCAATATTTAAGGGATAGAAATAATCATTTCCTATGATAATTATCATGGCATAAAGTTGGTAAGAGATTCCCCTTTAGAAAAATAAAGTAAAAATACATAAAAGAGAAGGTGAGTATGTGTATTATTTCATTTTTTATTTTAAGAAAATATTATCTGTGATTTATATATAAAAATATATATTTATTAAACTTCTAATATAGTTAGATTTTATTACATTTATAAATAATATTTTATTTTGATATAAAGTAAAGAATTATGTTTCTCTATAAATTAAAGATAGATAGAGAGAGAGAAGGGGGGGGAGGGGGGGGAAGAGAGAGAGAGATTTATGAAATATCTAATTTGGTTGTATATAGATAACTTTATTGAATTTATTTTATGAAAGATCGATATTCTCTATTATGATTAAGGAGAATAATATCAAACTCTTCATATTAGAATCAAAGATGGGTAAAATTCTCATTTGATTGACATGAAAGGGATGTAAATCAAGCTCTTTGTATCAATATTAGAGATGGTTAAAATTCATGTTTGGCTTACATGAAAGAGATGACACACAAAATCCTAGTGTTAGTATCAGATAAGTTTGAAACTCCCATTTGGATGACACTATGGAGGTGGACTACAAATTCTTAGTGTCAATATCATAGATGGGTGTAATTACCCATTTGGCTAACATGACAGAGATGGATATTTAGTTTCAATGTTAGAGAGGGGTGTAATGTCCATTTGGTCAATATTTCCTAAAATGGATATGAGCTCTATAGAGTTGGTATGTCAGAATTGTCTCCATCTAACCGACATGCTTGAGGTTAATGTAGTGGCCAAAATATTTTGATAATGTCAACATATGTATATGTGAAAAGGTTAAGGGGTGCACTCTAGAGAATACGATCAAATAACTAAGGGTTAGGGAACCCAATCTAGAGATATCTTTAAGGTTGGGCTTTAAAATCTAGGTTCAATAGTATATCTAGATTTAACCTAGATTTTTTATTGTTTTAGTTCTAACATTTACTTTGCAAATAATATTTGTTCAAACAATGGGGACATTACATTATTTTTAACCAAAGAACTATTTTTTGAACACTCGCATATGAGCTTCAAATTACATGAGAGCTATTAATTGTGGCTTCCTCTTATCCATATCAAACTACTTTGAACTGTCCAGGTCTTAATTTATGCTATCAGGGGTTAAATAATCTTCTGATGTCATTTTCCCTTTATATTTTAAAGAATTAATTTCTCATATTGATAAGGGTTTTTTAGCTACTACCACTGACTTTAACTTATTATCAAATGAGTAAATTTTCTTCTTTTCTACTCATATTTGTGTGCTTGCAAGTATCTTAGCTTTAACAAATATTTTATTGAAGTTCTCCACATTCTCTTTCTATATTTCATTGTTGTCATCATTCCTTCTCATATTTTTTCTTTTATTCCTTCTATAATTAGGTGTCCTTGTATTCTATGATCTCATGTTATTTGTCTTCATACTATTTCCAAAACCATTAAATCTGTAAAATATTGTCATATGCCCAAGGTTGTTGCAATTGTAACATGCTATGGCATTGTTTCCATATCTAAGTCTTGATTGATTGATATGTAATCTTCAATCTCTAGCAATATGTTCAAAGTTGTTGTACTTATAACTCCATTTCTTATGATATTAGTTGCACCAATAGGTCTACTAGTTGCAGGATTAGTACCTTGATACACATTATTATTAAATCCAGGTTCCCTACATTCATTAGCTCTATGTCCATAAGCATAAAAATTATAACAATAACTACAAATAGGGTTTGTATACTTACCTATACAATCCTTCTTCATGTGATCAATTTCATTATAGGCAAAGCATCTCTCAGTAAGTTGTCTCCTTACTTCCTTATTTTGTTTAGAATTTTTAGGTACTTCCTTGTCTAGATCTTCTTCTTCTTCTTGTTCAGGCTCTCGGATCACTAGATTTGATTCCTCAATAACTTCAAATATCTTAGATGATTCTCTTTCATAGTAGCCAATGTCACTCATATCACCTTTAGGTCTTTGTGCCATGCTTTTCTCATCAATTTTTTTTAGTGTTCGAATAAAATTTATCAAAATGTTGCTTTGTAAGTTCTCATTTTAGAATAGTATTGTACTCCTCAAGTTCTGTAACTTGTAGGTTTGTAGATTCAAGTTCATATGCCACCTTGATAAGCTTGGATTTCAGATCTACATTTTTAGATCCTAAATCAAATTGACTGTTCTTATCATCTTCCACCAAACTCATCTTAAGATATTTGATCTCAAGTTCATTCTTTAGAATCTCATTCTCTTTATTTAGCTTAGAAACTACATCATTGCCTTTGATATGACCATATGAATCTTTTTTCTTTGATGTGATCGATTCAATCTTCTCTTTCAACTTCTCAATGTAATCTTGTGCTTCTCTAAGTTTGATCTTCATCATGTCTCTTTATTTTTCTATTACATCAAGTTCCTCAAGAGCTTCCTCTAGGTTCTATTATAATGATTTAGAATAACTAGGGGGAGGTGAATCAGTTATCCTCATGTCCATATGTGAAAATTCAACTTTTAACCACTTCAAATATATTAATCAATCTTATAAACCCACTCAGTCTTTATAGCATATCATCAACAATTTAACATTTCATACAATTACTTAACTCTCTATCTCTATATATGTCAACTGCCAGTAATTAAAATACTGTAAAATATAGCATGCAAAAAAATAACATCCACACATGAAAATAACACTTTGACACTGGGATTTAACATGGAACCCCAATTTGGGAAAAACCACCAAGTAACATGCTACCAATTTTTCACTCTTCTAAAGTGAGCTTGGTTAAGAGCCAACCCTATTAAAGGTTATACAACACATTGTTAAACGTGACCTTGCTAAAGGATTTAATCACCCTATGTGACCTTATTAGAGGACTTTCGATTATTCCATTAGAATGTCACCTTGAGTAAACAGTTTACAAAATGACTATTAGGTATTCCTTGATAAAAAGGATTTTGACTGATACAATGGTTAGAATGTAACAGTAGGTTTGATCTGTAAAGTACAACTCACTTTGCAAATTCATATCTCCATTATCTTATCTTTTGTTTCATTGAATGGCCTCCATTGACATCTCCATTAGTCACCTTCTTGGCATCTCCTCAAACAATCACTCTTCACAAACTCTTCACACTTCACCTCTATTGTTCTCCTCTTCATAGCTTCTCCTTAAGATCATCAATCAGCAACGAAAAAACCTTAGAAATCATCTTTTATGCCTCCTTAAGTAGGTAATTTTTATCTTTTGTCACTTAAACATCATCATTGATATTAGGGTTATGTCAGATTCATCAAATCCTTCCACCTTTTTGTTATCATTCTTCTTCTATAAACTCCTAATTAAATCATTTCCTTTGATCACTTAACAAACTCTCCTCATGTATTAAATTTCATCTCATCAATCCTCAACTTCCACATGCTTTGACTATTTCAAAATTCTAATTTTTTTGGCCTCAAAATCAAATCTTTCTCAAACTTTAACTTTTGTTGTCACTCGATAATCATTGTATTCTTCAGCTTGGTCAATATTGTGTAGCTCGGTACACACTATACTTTATCACTCGACATTAGTAGGTTCGCCCAGTCACTACTATGCTTCTTCATACATTTTCTCATCAATAATTAACACTTGACTTGAACTATTTCATTTGGCTTCTATGTAAGTACCTTAATCTTCTAGTTTTGTTCCTTCATTGACTATGCAATATTGATACTTAGTCAACCTTATCTATTTGACGTGTTTCAACTCTTACCTTTATCCAACTATCTTCTTCACTTCGTGTATTTATTAAACAACATATTATCTTGTCAAGTACTATATTATCAAGTGCCCATTGTATTTTCATGATACTTAACACATCTCAACTCAACCTTTCATTAGGTCATCTCATGATCTCTTTTTTGCAAATCCTCTTCATCAATCAAATGATATGGAACTCTATACTATTAATAAAATGTCTCTCCAGGAGCTTGATACTTTGTCCTACCAATAGGTTTAACATCAATGAGAACAAATAATTGCTCCAATTGTAGTTTCCAATAGGTTCTTATGTAACTAATCCATATCCATAGAGATCTTACTAAAGTTGTTAGGCCTTCTTTGAGTAACTAAGCTCTGATACCAATTGTTGAAAATAGGAAATACTAAGAGGAGGGACGAATCAATATTCCAAAAATAATTCCCAACTATGGATATCTTTAACAATCTTTAAACATGCATAAGTAATCAAAATAAAAAGTAAATATTTAAGTAACACAATGCAACTCATAACAACATTATTTGTTAACTAGGGAAACAATGGCCAAGGAAAAAACCCAGGTGGGGATGGTACCCACAAAATGATCCACTAATCAAAAGTATCTTGTGAAAGATATTGTCCCTATTAGGAGTCTATTACATTTGTATAGTGTAACTATTATTGTTCAAGGACTAGGCCTTGTTAGAAGCCTCAAACCTATTAGGAGTTAGTATAAAAATTGTAAGAATTTGGCTTAGGCCACAATTCACCCAAGAACTAAAGAACTCAACACAAGCACACAATAGACCAAAATAGACATAGTATGATCAAAATGATGATATTCATTCAATTTAACAGATTGGCCAACTTGAGAGTACACTAGGAGTGCTTGTATATAAAGGCCTCAGGAGAGCTTCTAGAATGCATAGAAGTTAGCATCATGATATGTCATACAACCAAGCACATATCCATCAAATATGGGTTATCCTCCATTGAGCACAGGATTAAGTGCGATAATGTGAGGATAAGCCTACAATGGTGTACCACGCAAATCAGTGGTGTAGACAACATGTGTTAAATAAAGAGTGCAGATAACTATGTTGTCAACATGACAACCCAGTGACTGATGCATACTATTGTGTTGTAGACACCATGTGCATAATTAGAGTTGTGTAACTCAATGAGAGTACACAAACTCCTAAGTGTCTCACCTAAAATAATAATTAAATAATGCAAAATAATTAAATAATGCATTAGCCTAAGTAAACTTAAGTAAGTGTAATAAGTAAATACTTATTTACACCAACACCCCCCCCCCCTTAAGTGCAACTTAGGGGAATCCCCTTAAGCTTACAAAATCTAGGATGAAATGCATAATGGGTCCCGGCTACTAGGCCATGTTAGGTACCCATGTACATAATGATATGCAATCTCTCATAAAGTAGGAAAAAGAGAAAATCTCATGGAAAAAACCCTCCCCCAAAAAGAGAGATAAATAGGGATGCATGGATGGATGGAGTAATCAAGACCCCCCCATTACGACATACATCCAGTATATACATAAGAGAATGATGAGAAGAGGAAGAGAGATAGGATAGGCTCCCCCCCCCCCCCCCAAAGAAGAACGTCGAACAGTGACTATTCCGATTAAGAAGCTGATCCAAGACTGGAAAATGGTGTTCCTCCCCTTAGGAAGAAACAATGCCAAGGGTACAAATGAGACGCTTCCGCTATATGTGGAAAGAATCTCATGGATAAGTGATGTCTCTGAAACCTACTCATCTAGCTGAAGAACCTATCCCAAAGAATTATCTGTCTCTACAATTGATGAAGAAGCCTGTTGCAACTGCTGATCATAAGTATCCATAATCACTTCAACCTGTGAGGATTGATCATGTAGAGAATTAACAAGAGAGTCCGATGGAGCCCTCGTGACAACTAAAGAAGGTGATTCTGCATCAAGAAGAAGAGGCAGATCATGAATATTGTCCCCCAAATTTGTCACTGAACCTGTATCTGGAAGACTAGATGTACCCTGTTATTCTGGACCTATCACTATGGCGATGTATGCATGCAGACTGAACTAATAAAATGACCTCTCACTGCAACTGTCGATAGAACCCCACATGTTTGAATATGTTGAAGCACTACCACTGGTGTCACTATCAGTTTCCACACTGTATGATGTGCGAAGAGGAGTAGACGACAAGCTGGGTGAACTTTCCTCAAAGTATACATCCTTCTCCACAAAAATGTGATGTGTCTTAGGATCTAGAGGTCTATATGCCTTAACACCATCTTCATAACCAATGAAAGTACAAGGCTGAGGTGACTATGCCTTGCAACCCCTAGAAGATCTCTTTTCCCATGCAAGACAACCGAAGACTCTGAAGTGTGTCACAATAGGTTTTCTTCCGCACCATGCCTCAAAAGGAGTTTTTCCATCTAAGGCTGGATGAGGAGAATGATTAAGAATGTCAGTGGCACTAGAGATTGCTTCGATTTCTAATGATGGATCTAGAGACTTGGCATGAATCATGCAACTTGCCATAGACTTAAGAGTTCAGATCCTCAAAGCAGCAACATCTATCTTATGTGGATTGAATGTTGGTGGAGTCTGAAGATCAATTCCCTCATGTCTGCAAAAGTTCTTAAGTCTTCTGTTCACATCCATGTTTCCATTGTCCATGCAGAGTACTTTGATGGCCTTTCTGGATTTTAGTTCTACATGATTCTCGAAGGCTGGAAATGTGTCCAACACTTCATTCTTACTATGAAGAAAATAGACCCGAGTGAACCTTGAAAAGTCATCAACTAAGGTAAGTATGTAGCGACCCTGGTTGGCTGCAAAAGGACCTCCTAATACCATGTGAACAATCTGTAGAACACTTGTTTCTCTTGAAGACTTCCCTCTTTGTAACTTCCCCTCTGGATGCATATCCACTGAATCTATTGAACATTCACCCTTAGAAAAGTTTATTTGAGGTAGACCTTTCACCATTTTGTATGTGCAAAGTGGCTAAAGATAGCGGAAGTCAAGATGACCATATCGCTCATGCCATAATTGCATGAAATCAAGCATGAGTCCACTTCTCAAACATACATATACAATAATATATTTTGTATACAAAAGGTATATATACATAAACCTCTTGAAAGTGTTAATATCTTCAATATCTTATTTCACCTTGATGGCTCTCTTTACACAACTCTGCATATATTGTATTTTCTCTACTCTAACTCAATTTTTTCATCATATAGTTATCACAATACAATGACATAGTCATCACATCACATCACATTACATACAAAACATTTTCCTGTATACCCATCTATTATGTCTCGTCAACCTTCTTGTCTTTACATGTGTCCTAAAACATAAAATCTCTTTATGATAAGTTAGGTTAACATCTAGGATGTCATCCCATAATAGTTAAGTAATTACTTGGTAAACCAACATAATTCCTTAACACAATTTACCAATTGCTTGCTTATGTTTTGTTTTGTGTCTACATGACTGTAACTAACACAACTTTAATAACTCTTTCTATACATCTCATAATGACATGTGCACTTAGGGATATGATCTTCAATGTCTATAATACCTCTTGTTAAATCGTTCATGTGCCAATTCTCTTTCAATGAATCTCACCAAGCAAAAAGGTCTCTCTGCTGAAAGTTAGCCTATGATACACTTAGACAATTTTTTAAGTTATCTCCTCCAAAACATAACTCCACAGTCTTCTTACTAAATATTGCATATATCTTTCCATAAATGAAAACCTCATAGTATCTCCATACTCTCCTCTTGCCAATTTTCCAACATACACCTAGTAGACTTACCTTTTTCCTAGTTTTTCAAGTTTCAAACCCAAAACAAGGGTATAATCTAATGACCATTCCATACACCCATTCAAACTCCTCTTAAAATAATATAGTTTCTCAATTGGGTTCTTCATCTAACCCACCTTTCCACAAATTCCCCAATCTAAGGCTATTAGCCACTTAAACTAGTTTGTTCTCCAAATCTTGCACCTAATGCATTCCTCAACCAAAAAAATGCTTTAAACACCTTTGTGAAACCTATTAGGAATATCACACTACATTGTTGGGTACCCAATCACTTGTTCCAATATTCTACACATCTAATTACACTTGGACAAGGCTTTTCACATAGAGATGTCAAGCTTAGTGCTTGTTGCAAAAAAAATCCATTTCATTAGACTGCCTTGCAACCACTTGAATTTTGTGGTACACAAATAGGCCTAACATTTCCCAGAGATTTGGCCACAATAAATGGTGAAATTTCAAGAAAAACCCATTATTATTTAGGACTTGGGGTTTTAATGTATTTTCATACCAATTTGTGAACATGTCAGTGGATCACCCTTCCTACTTCACTGTAATATCCCTCCTCTAAGTTTTGTAAAGAATTTAGACTTTCTTCATTCGCGTTTTTATGGACAATTTGCAAGCAACCCTGAAATATGCTTGGAGACCAAATACTCTTGAACAAATACCAATCAAGAAGAAAAATACAAATATAAATGCTAGTCTAATATTCTGAGAATTCCAGCTCTCTTATTTTGTAATGATAGACTCTAACACACCATGATGATCATACAACAATATAGTTAATTATACATTAAAAATGTTATCTCAATCACATACTCTCATTACATTAGTATTGAAAAACATGCATACATCAATCTTACAGTCACCCGATTAAAAGGTTTGATAACTAATTATTATATTCAATGCAAGAGAGAGGACGTGGCACTTGTAGTTACATCGCTCATGGATTCTTTAGAGCCCACTGATGTGTATGTGTGTGTCAAGGAAAAGTTATCTGTAGCAATGAATAACGTTACTACTACTTCACTCGAGTGTGATTATCTATTTGCCTCAACTGTGGGTGATGCTCATAATGGAGCCTCTACAATACTGGAGTGAGCGTGACATAGTCATATTGGACATCTGTCATGAATGACTGCAAACCTTATCTATCATCCAAGCACCCACATCTACCCGATAATGGCCTGTATGTACCCAATAACTCTACAGAGTTCAATCACCAATTCTGCCACTTGTCGCAGAAATTCAACAATATGTAAATTGATGTATCAACTCAACTCTCATTTCTAAACATGCAATGTGAGTACTAGATTTGCATCCAAACTCTGCTACTTTTCTTAAGGGGTTTCACGCTTAGGAAATATCCAGTCACATTTAAGAAACCTTTAGTATTAAAAATAACATATATTCATGGTGGCAATCCCAATGCAACTGCTTTCTTATATAACCTCAAAGTGAGGGGAGATGTGTACAACTTAGCAATGTGGGATAAAAGACTATTTTGTATTTTAGTCACTTAAGTAATTTTGTCATAAAGTGACTTTAAATAATAAAGTACTTTATAAATCAAGTTAAAGAAATGTGACATTAACCTTAGAATTTCTCACTTAAATATCTCCTCCGCGAAAACCAAAAGACTTCTATGGTTGCCTGGCATCTGAAAACAAATATTGTTAGCCTATTCAGATGGAAAGATAGACCAACTAGGCACCAATAGGTCTAGCATAGAGAAGGGGATATTATAGTCCTTTCTCAGGATTGCTTTCCCTCAAACAATATCGATATCGGATATTGCAAGATTGACTCGCTTTCCCAAGTGGCATCTTCATAAGGGAAATCCTTCCAGTGAATTAGATAGTCCTTGATGGACCTGTTATGTAGCTTCCTTTCTATCACCTTTGTTGAAACTAATACTAGCTTCCTTACTCATCAAGTGGAGGCAATCCAATGGAGGGCACTACCTACTGACCAATCACTTTCTTGAGACAAGAAACATTGAAAATGTTATGAATCTTGTTGTCATCTAGCAAGTCTAGCTCATAAGCAACCTCCCCAACCCTCCGAGTAATATGATAGGGACCAAAAATTTAGGCTGGAGTTTTTGAGACCCACTCTTCTTCAAGGAACTATGTCTATATGGTTGGAGTTGAAGATAAACGATGTCCCCCAATTCAAAACTTCGCTCTGTCCAATAGTGATTAGCATACATCTTTTGTTGATTCTGAGCTAGCTAATGGTCCCCTATTGTCCTGTAAAGCTATATCTATGAATGATAGAGGTTCACTGCCATAGAGAGATTGAAATGGATTCATCTAGATGGACATGTGGTAGGATTTGTAGCCATACTCCTCTATGTATAACCACTTAGCCCAAGCCCTCTACTACCCTACTGCATAGCTCTAGAGATAACCCTCCACCCATCTATTTACTATTTATGTATGCCTGTCCATCTAGGGGTGGTAACTCATAATCGGTGTCAACTCTCTACCTGTCAATCTAAATAGTTCCTACCAAAAATTTTTGAGAAATTTTCTATCCATGTCACTTGCAATGGTGCGAGGAAGACCATGTAGACGAAAAACCTCTCGAAAGAATAACTCAACTACTTGAGAGGCTGACCAATCTTCTGCTATGGCAAAGAAATGAGTGAATTTTGTCAATTTGTCCACCACAAAAAAATGGAAGCTCTTCCTTACACCCTTGGAAATCCTGTACTAAAGTCTATGGAGATACTCTCCCATTTTTGCGCTAGAATATTAAGAGGTTGTAATGACCCAGCTGGAAATTTATACTCTGACTTGTTCTACTAACAAGTTTGGCATTCTCTGATATGTTAGAGGACATTGTCCTTGAGGCCCTTCAATGAAAACCTTTCCCTAACCTATCTAAAGGTTTTCAAAAAACCTAGGTGTCCTATTGATGGTGCATCATGAAGATTTTTCATAATATTAGCCTTGAGTTTAGATCCTGGTATGAGGTAGATCATATCCTTATAAAAAATCACATCATCGATTACCTTGTACCTATTTTCTTGAAGTTGTCCATCCATTATTTGACATGCTTGAATATTCTTAGAATACTCAAACAATGACTGGGACTTCCAATTTGTTGATATCTCAGAAATAGCACAACAATCTACCACTGAAGGTCTCCTGGAAAGAACATCAGCCACTACATTGTTCTTACCCTTGACATACTCAATGTCAAAATTATAGGCCTGAATCTTGATGACCCACTTTTTTTGCCTTTCATTTAGATCCTTCTATTCTAAGAAGTACCACAAACTATGGTGATCCATCCTAATTGTGAATTGGTCACCCACCAAGTATTGTCTAAACTTGGCTAAAGCATGCATAATGACCAATATTTCCTTGTCATAGGTGCAGTACAGTCTCTCCCCATCCTTAAGCTTCCTTCTCTCATAAGTGATTAGATGCCTATCCTACATTACAAATGTACCAATCTCGTTCCTTGAAGCATCACTCTCTAGTACAAATGGCTGAGAGAAATCGGGCAGTGCCAACATTGGGCATGTGCTCATCACCTATTTGATCTTATCAAATGTCACCTCTACATCAATTCACCTTAAAGCCCCTTTCTGTGTGAGGTCGGTAAGGGAAGATGATGTCTATGAAAACCCTCTTGGGAAACTCTTGTAATAAGAGCAAAGACCCAAGAAACCCCTCAAATAAGATGTGTTCCTTGGTGGTGGCCAATCTAGGATTGCCTAAATCTTTATTTGGTGTACCTTTACTCCGTATGCACCAATCACATGACCAAAGTAAAGAATATATGTCAAACTAAACTCACATGTTGACTCCTTTGCAAATAATGAGTGCTCCTCCATAATACTGAGTGCCTCCTTTAAATGTTGCAAGTGCTCCTCCAAAGTTCTGCTAAAAACCAAGATGTCATCAAAAAATACTAACACGCTCTTTCATAGTTATTTTCTAAAAATATGGTTCATGCATGACTAAAATGTAGTCAGGGCATTAGTGAGTCCAAATGGCATAACTAAGAAATCGTAGTGTCCATAATGATATCGAAAAGCTATTTTATGCACATCCTCCTCGCGAACCCATATCTGATGGTATCCTGACCTGAGGTCAATCTTCGACAAGTAAACTACCCCATGTAACTCATCCAATAACTTATCAATATGAGGGATATGGTATATGTTCTTGGTGGTCCTCTTGTTGAGAGCACGGTAATCAATACACATGCAAAGAGTGTCATCCTTCTTCTTCACCAATACGATTGAAAAGTGAAGGGATTGGAGCTAGGTTTGAAGTCTCCCATGTCTAAAAGTTATTTAATTGTCTTTTTTATCTCCTCTTTATATTTTTTGGGATGATGATAAGGTGTAGTGATGATAGGTTATGCACCCTCCTCTAGCTCAATGATATTCTCAAACCCTCTGTCTGGGGAATGCCCAGAGATATGTCCTCAAAAACTCTCTTGTGCTTATCAAGGACTAGCTTAATGTCGATATAAAACTATTTTCTTGAATCTAAGGTAGCCTTAGAGGAGATGAACCAGTGTGCTGCCCACTCCATGTCATCATGCCTCATAAAACCCTCCATCCTATGGGTTGAAATCAACCTAGGCTCACCTTCTGGCATAGCCTTGAGGATCACTTGTTGGACATCCTATAAGAGTTCTAGCTGCATCTTATCATGATCAATTGTGTATCTACCAATAATATGTAACCATTGTCCTCCTAACATAGCATCTAGTCCATCCAAATTGACCACATAAAAATCTACCTCAAGAAGGAAGTCATCAAAATGAATTGGAAGTCCTAACCTTCCCTATGCAACTCAATCTTTCTCCTCCAGCCACTCTAACCTCAAAATCAGGTATGTCATCAATCTATAATTTCCTCTTCATAACCCAGTGAGTGCTAACAAAGTTATGTGATGCACCTGTATCCAAAAGACATATAATACATTATCCTCTAAAAAATCCCTTCAAATGAAAGGGATGCCATGTGGGATCATTGGAAAAGGAAGCTATGATAGGAGGTTTTCCCTGAATGGATTCCTTCTCTCTCTCCAGGTGGTTATTCCCCGCCTTCTTCATCATCGCTACCATCAAAATCACTTCCTTCCTGCTACTCATCCTCCTCCTCTAAAAGTACCTTGACATAATGTAGTTTTCCTTTGCCAAGGCATCTATGATCTGGTATCCATGGTTCTCTGCAAGTGAAGCATAGCTTCTTCCTCCTGAGTTCATTTCATGTCTCAAATTCCATCCTAGGAGGTGTAGCATTATGTTAGTTCTTGTTCTTTTGGAATGAAGTGGACCCCTTACATAGTTTCTTAGTAGGTTGTAATATCGAAGAGGGTGACTCTAGATCATGTGTGATCTTAATAGCATCATCTAGAGTGTTTGGTTTAGGTACCTTAACCAAACAACATTACCTTACGATGTTCTGACATATCTGGAACCATCACAAAGATCTGTTGAAACTCATCAATGAAATCATCCAAAGATCCACCCTATCACAACTATGCCAAATCCCTATAATAGACCTCTATGTCCATCCTATCAAAGTGAGTAATCAACTTAGAGCTGAAAGTCTCATAAGACATGATGAGACCATGATCTTGGGTGACCAACCCATGATGCCACCAATCATAAGTTGCTCCCTCTAAATCCATCATAGCAAATCTAATGGCTTCTATCTTTGACATGGGCTTAAGTGTTAGGTAGGTTTCTAGCTTGTGAATCCAATCTCTCACAAATGTCATACTGCTTCCATCAAAAGTAGGGAGAGATAGTTTGTTCATAGCACGCTTCAAATCCCTATTTTGTGCTCTAGGTCTCTTGTCCTATTGTGGTCTTTTTGCCTCCCTTTTCTGATTTAAGCATTGAATAAAGGACAAATTTTGTTTAACTAGGTCAAGGAATAAATCTCATTCATCGTACATTGCCATAAGATTTTTTGGCAGTAAGTTTGGTGTCCTTGGTGGTGCTACCTCTTCCTCTGTATTAAAAATGGGCATTAAAGGCATGTCAGTGTTCCGTCTAGGGGGCCTAAAAGCTCGAGGTGATCTTGCCACACTATCACCTCTATTGTGATGGCTTTGGGCTCTCTTGTTAGCCCGAGCTAGTTGTTGCATAGTAGTTGCAGGTTGTTGAAGCGTGTTAGGAATGTTTTTATGCCCATCTCTAATAGCCCATAATGTTTCCCTTCACATTCTTGTTCAATCTCATTATGAGCCATTTGAATTTTGTTTGCATTTTCATCCTGTTCAATCTATACAACCTATTTAGACTATTCAACTTGTTCACCTATTCCAAAACTTAACTCCTCATCCACTGAATAACTATCTCTATGTTGATATGATCTAAAGACTCAGCTTGTTCAGGTTAGAGGTGACTAAATTTATAAAGTTTCTTCCTCACACCTAGTTGTCATTTTTCCTATTTATTCCAACCTATTATGTAATGAATTTCCCCACAAGATGGCAAGGCTTATGGCTCTGATACCACTATAATATCACTCCTATGAGTTTGGTAAAGAACTCAAACTTTCTTTATTGACATTTTTACAAACAATTTGCAAGCAACCCTGAAATATGCTTGGAGACCAAATACTCTTGAACAAATACCAATCAAGAATAACAATACAAATATAAATGCTAGTCTAATATTCTGAGAATTCTAGCTCTCCTATTTTGTAATGATAGATTGCTAACACACCATGATGATCATACAATAGCATAGTTAATCATATCTCAGAAATCGTTATCTCAATCACATACTCTCATTACATCAGTATTGAAAAATGTGCATACATCAATCTTATAATGACTCAATTGAAAGGCTTGATAACTAATATTATATTCAATGCAAGGGAGAGGACATGGAATCTATAGTTACACCACTCATGGATTCTTCAAAGCCTACTAATGTATATGTGTGTGTCGAGAGGAAGTTATCTCCAACAATGAATAATGTTACTACTACTTCACTCGCATGTGATTATCTATTTGCCCCAACTGTAGGTGATGCTCACAATGGAGCCTCTGCAATACTAGAGTGAGAGTGACACAGTCACATTGGACATCTATCGTGACCACCTCAATATCTACTAAACTTATCGACTCGTATACTCTCTGTGGTGCTGATAACTGATTGTGGATTGTGAATGTGTTAGTTGTATGTGGTCTTCCTTCTAATACACCTAACCTGTATATCCCCTAGCACTTGTAAACCTGCTACTAGGTTGTTCGCAGTCTTGGATGTGAATCAATGCCACTAAAAAATGGGATTAACTAATGTATTTACCTCTTAGCTATGAATGATTGCCAACCTTGTCTATCATCCAAGCACTCACATCTGCCCGATAATGACCTGTATGTGTCCAATAACTCTATAGAGTTCAATCACCAATTCTACTACCTATTGTGGAACTTCAATAATATGTAAATTGATGCATCAAATCAACTCTTATTTCTGAACATGTAATGTGAGTACTAGGTTTGCATCCTACCTCGCTACTTTCTTTAAGGGGTTTCGTCCTTAGGAAATATCTAGTCACGTTTAAGCAACCTTTAGGATTGAGAATAATGTATATTCATGGTGGCAATCCAAATGCAACTCCTTTCTTATATAACATCGAAGTGAGGGGAGATGTGTACAACTTAGCAATGTGGGATAAAAGACTATTTCTTCTTTTAGTCACTTAAGTCATTTTGTCATAAAGTGACTTTAAATAATAAAGTACTTTATAAATCAACTTAATAAAGCAACGTAACATTAACCTTTGAATTTCCCACCTGAATATCTCCTCTAAGAAAACCAAAAGACATATGTGACTGGCTGGCATCCTAAAACAAATCGTGTTAGCCTATCTGGATGGAAAGATGGACTGATTAGGTGCCAATAGGTCTAGTGTGGAGAAGGGGACATTACATTCACCAAATAACCTCCAAATTGAACCAATACAACTCTCTAGACTACCATGAAATCTCCTCATCAATTTCAATACAATTCAATATAGAATGAACATAAAGAACACAGAATTACAAAAAAAAATGCTACAAAATAGTCATGAATCTTCATTACACCTTCAAAACTGCAACAACTCTTCATTATACAAATTGAATCAACCATATAGGCCTTCTCCTACCTATCTATCCATGTTCCATCAACCATTCCATAAATTTGAACTATATGGTCATTGATGTACAACTTTTTCCTTGTTTTGCAACTTGTAATTTCATAGCCATAAGAAATAGCAAAAGTTTTGATATTTCGCTAGTTGCTTATGTTCAACCTTATGGAATGTTGATTACATTTTTTTATGAACTTGAAACATGAGAACATGTTCCTGAGAAACCAAAAACAACTATGACAAACATGTAGCTCATGCAAACATAAGAAACTAGTGTTCACCAAGCATGGCCTCAAAAAACCTTAATTGACCAAAAAATCTCATACAACTCGTGGTCTTTGGAGAGCTTATTAATTACCAAGACCATACAAACAAAACAAAAAAAAACATTTCCAGGTCCTAATGAGGTACTCGGTTACATCCATTAGGAATTTTGCACCATGTTCTTGGGGAAGGAAAGAACTCAAGTCCCTTGAGGTAACAATGCTTCAATGGTGGTTCCATGTTTGAGAATGTCCTCCTCAGTCATCCAAGTGGTATCTTCATCAAGTAAAGCATCCCATTTCACTGAGTCTTTGTAATTCCTATTCCATATCCTTTTTAGCACCTTTGAATCCAAGATCCTCTCCAAGAATAATAGTCTGTTAGGAGGAAGATCTATCAGAAACTCCATGTCATCCTCATTAAGAAAACCTAAATCCACATTACATTTAAGAGGAAACAAATCACAGACAGTGAAAAATAGGTGAGATACCTAAACCTTGTGGTAGAGATCAATCTCATAGGCATCATGTTCATACGTATGCTAGGTAAAATTACAAAGTTGTGTCACCTTTCAGGCTGACTTATCATAACGATTGAATTTGAGTATTTCTATTAAAAATTCAATTTTCTTAAAACATATGATCTAGATAAATTTATTCTAGCTAAGTTATATATGATCTCACACATTTCCAATTGGAAATGTCTATTAAATGCATGTTTTATACTAGTTTGTATCCAATTACTATAGAAATAAAATTATTTCAGAAAAGTGGTGTTTCAATAACTCTTACTATTTTTTATGATATTTTTTTTAATAACATATAAATACCATTTTATAGATCTCAGAGTCAAGAATATTGTCATGTAGAGTTTATAGTGTTTTAATTAGATATGGTATGTTGTAATGAAAAAATTCCACAACCATGTATTTTAACACTTGAAAAGATGTCAGTTTTGAGAAACAAAAAAATATCAAATCATATCAAAAAAATCTAAAAATTATATAATGTTCGAAAGGAGAGAGTCCTCTTCTAGAATGTATAATTTTTCTCCTAGTTAGAAAAGAATTGTTTTGAAAAATGTGGTGGGAGATGAAAACTATCGATTTTAGGTGAGTTGAAATTTTAATCTGTATGAGAGAAAAAATATAGGTCTAAAGCCAATTTTTATTTTTGATTGCTCTCTCTCTCTCTCTCTCTCTCTCTCTCTCTCTCTCTCTCTCTCTCTCTCTCTCTATATATATATATATATATATATATATATATGTTATCTATAACATAGTCTGAGATCAAAGGGAAATAATTTTATTTCCATATAGTTTTTTGGTAGGAACTAGACCCCTAATTTTCAACGTTTTTCAGCACCTAAAAAATTATGTATAAAAATTAAAAAAATATATCAATTCTTATTCCAAATAATTATTAAAAATTATAATCCTAAAATTCATCCATTTCTACACATTTCATTAGTTTACTTCATTTCCAAATTCAAAACAATAATACCAATTTTATGTCATTGAAGTTGAACAGTTATACTTTTGTTAGCATTTTCCTTTGCAAAAGGGTGACACAGGTTTGTGCTTGTACCCTACTATATTTTACAAGGACCAATCTTCTTCATGAGAAGCTTGGTTGGTTTGCCATTAGGAAGCCTTCCCTTCTTCATGTAAGACATTCCCAAATCTCCCACCTTAAATTGAACATCACTCTTCTTTCCATCCATCTTAATCTTATATTTCTCCACGTTCTTCAGAAAAGTGTTTCTTACTTGATAATGAACATCTTTTATGGCTATTGCAAAGTCCTCATCTTGTGCACTTCTATTGTCCAAATGTTAAAGATTCAATTTCATGACACCCCTTAGGTGTTGACTTTAAAAAACTTCAAAGGGACTCCTTTTGCTCCTATTCACAAAGCCATTGTGAGAATATTCTCTACTTTACTAAGGAATATGTATCAATTTTTCCCATGTTGCACCAAACACCTTAACAAGTTTCTTAAATACCTATTCATCATGTTGGTTTGGCCATCAATATAAGGGCGATACGTTTTGGTATAGGGCAACTAAGTTTGCAACTTCTTCTGAATAGTATACCACAAATGCCCCACAAACTTTGGGTCCCTGTTTATCACAATTTTCAAAGGTAGCCCAAGAACTCTAACAACTTGTTTGAAGAAAATATCTACAATATGTGATGCATCATGGGTGGTTTTACAAGGATTAAATTGTGCCATTTTGCTAAAGTTGTCTACAACCACATAAATTGTGTCACCATCCCTTGAAGTCTTAGGTAAACCTAATACAAAATCCATACTAATATTCTTTCATGGTCTTATTAGAAATTGGAAGGGGTTGGTACAATCCTCCATGAGTAGAAGTGTTTTTAGCCCTCTAACAAATTCCACACTCCTGCAAAAACTTCTTAACATCAGTTCACAACTTAGGAGGCCAGAAGTAGAACCTTCTGATTTTTTCTACAGTCTTATCCAACCCAAAATGACCCCCTATTCCACCATCGTGGTTTTTTTATGATGTTCTCTCTCGTGGAATATGTAAGAACACAAAGTTGACTCCCTATAAACAATAGACCATCCTACAACATATATTCATAATAATCAATGTGGTAGGTGTTTCCAAACTTAGAACATCCATCATATACCCCCTCGAAATTAGGATCATCCATGTATAGTTCCTTCAAGGATAAAACACCCATGCTATGCAATTGAACTTCAGGGATAGTTGACCCCCTTCTGTTAAATGCATCGGCTACTTGATTTTCCTTCTCCTTCTTGTGTTTCACAATGTATAAGCCTCCAACTATTTCACCCACTTCATATGTTTACAATTAAGCTTCTCCTCTCCATTAAAAAAATGAGTGTGATTATTAGTAAAAAACAATAAATTCCCTAAGTAGTAAGTAATTCCTCCATTTTTACAGGTGTGTATGATTGCATACAGTTCCAAATCATATGTAGAATATTTCCATTTTGCATCTATAGGCCTTTGAGAAAAGAAAGCCATTTATCTGTCTTCTTGACTTAGGACTGCACCAATAGGAACATTACTAGCATTACATTCAACAATAAAAGGTTTGTTGGAATCATGCAAAACTAATATGGGAAATTGAGCCACCATGTTCTTGAGATACTCAAAACTCTTGTTTGGTTCATCAGTCCATACAAACTTTCCTTTATTATTCCCTTTAATTGTGTCTAATATGTGACCATATATATGATTGAGATTCTTCAAGAAAATCAATAAAAGGTAGCTAACCTATGGAAACTCCTCACATCTCCTAGATTCTTGGGTGGGAGTCATTTCATGGTCGCTTCTACCTTGGAAGGATCCATTTTGAGGTTACACTTAGAGATGGAAAACCCCACGTACACCAACTCCTCCTTCATGAAATCACACTTGTCTAGGCTAATCATCATCTTCTCTTCATGGAGTTTTCTCAAAACTACATCAAAGTGCTTGTTGTGTTCTTTTTTTCTCCGTAACACAAGAATGTCATCAACATAAACAACAACAAATTTCTCAAAGAATTCCACTAATACCTCATTCATCATGGACATAAAAGTAATAGGTGCATTGCTAAAACCAAATGGAAGAACAAGTCACTCATAAAGTCCTTCATTTATTTTGAAGACAGATTCACATTCATCCCCCAATCTTATTTTGATATGATGATACCAAACCTCAAGTCTATCTTGGAATAGTAACAAATCCCAAATAATCCAATAGGTCTTCAATCCTAGGCATGGGAAACCTATACCTAATTGTAATTTTGCTAATAGCCCTAGAGTCAATGCATAAACTTGAATTTCCATCTATCTTAGGGGCTAGCAATGTAGGGATAGCACAAGGACTCAAGCTCTTCCTTATTAATCCCTTATCCAATAAATCCTACACTTGCTTGGCTATATTCTTTGTATTTTCAGGAGGTGTCATCTTGTAGGTTGGTTTATTAGGTAGAGTTACCCTAGGTATAAAGTATATCTAATGGTTAATATCCCTTTCAAATGGTAAGTTGCTTGTTAATTCCTCTTCTACTATCCCCTTATGGTTCTCTTGTAAGTTTTGGACTTCCCCAGGTATATCTTTCTTATTCTCTTTCATAGTTTAGTCTTTGGGTTTCAACACCAAAGCATGCCCTCAATTTTGATCTTCCTTCAAAATATCCATAAACTCCTTACCATCTACCAACATTTTGGATGACCTTAACTATTTTTATTCTTGATCGGGGAGGGCTTCTAACCGATATCTTTTCCCATTTTTTGGTGCATATGTGTTTTGTTTCCCACTATGTTGTGCATCTGCATTATATTGCCAAGGATTGGCCTAGGAGCAAATAATAGGCATCCATATGTATTATCTCACACAATACCATATATTTATATTCCTCAATCTCAAAATCTGCCCAAGCTTGTTCCTCCACCATGTAATTTTGACCCTTGTTTGACCAAGAATATTATTTGGATTAGTGTATGGTAAGTTCCTCAATTTTTATTTTTATTTTATCTTTGTGGAAACAACATTTTCAGTAGAGCTAGAGTCAATAATTCCTTACACAACTTGGCATGGGCCTTGCATTTGGTCTTGAACAATGCCTTCCTCTGAGGTGGTTCGTCTCTTGTTGGCTCTTTCAACATGATCCTCTTAAGCATCAAGTTCTCTCCATCCAAATCAAGAATAGTCCTTATGAGTGAATTGACACTTTGTACATCTTTGTCTTGGATCAATTGATTCCTCCTATCCCTTCCATGGAGATTAGAAGCCTTTTCTGGACACTTGCTCATATTATGTCCCACTTGGTTGCAACTATAACATATGCTTGTAAAAAGTTTTGGACCCCATCCTAGTCCTCCACCTCTACCTTTAAATGGTCATCTTCATCTAAAGTTTGTCCTTGTGTTTGACTCCCCACTCTATTCTTGATGATTTGTTTCACAATAAATCCTTTAAATTGAGTCCTTCCTCCAAAGTTTCTTCTCCCTTTGTTATATCTTGCTCCTCTTCCAGTCTAATCACTCCTTTTGAGATTGTCCTCAATCTTCGAGGCCAACGCAAAGCATTCATCCACTATCTTGGTTATCACCATACTAATTTCATCTTGAATGACAAACCTTGGCCCATTTAGATACCTAGTCACTTTCTTTTGCTCATCTTCATGGCATCTACCTCTCATGCTCAATTTGTGGAACTCTTTAGTAAGTTGTTGCATCCATGTCTTTTTGTCTTGTTCCATGGTATCATTGTCTATTGGCCTAAAATTGCCCTTAAGGTTACCATCCTAGTCTATTTCGTAATCACATTTTTACCTTGCATTTATTTGTCAATCTATAAACAATTCTATTATACCAAGGCAAAGTCTTTCAAATTGCTCTTAGCAAACCTAACCACCTTGTGTTCTTCCACTTCTTGATAGTCAAAGTAATTATCCATGGTCTCTATTCAATTGATCAAATCATCTCCATTGAACTTTCCACCAAGAGTGGGAACATCCATCTTTTGTTATGCACCTTCTTTATATGCATCCTTAATGGCATTTACAAATGCCCTATGATCTGCAGGGATTTCCAAATTTGTTTGTCTTCTTTCACTATCATCTTCAAGCTCATCCTCTAAGTCATCTTTTGCATAGGATTCTTGCACTCCCTTCCCATTCATCTTCTTTGTCCACAGTCTAAATTTTTCTTCCCATTCTTCATTCCACTATTATCTCAACACTCCTCTAAGTTTTAACTCAAACTCTTCCAAATCTTGTTTCTTTATTGTCTAGGGAGGCATGTTGCCAGCCCCTATTTGTTCCATTGCTTATGACTAAGCCAAACTTCCATCTACTAGCTCTGATACCAATATGATGCAGTGGCCTAGATTGATTATGGTTTTTTCAAGGATTTCACTTAACTTGGCACCAAACCTATGGCACTACACCTTAACCCTCTCTAGGGTTTTCTAAAGGACTTACCTTGGTCCCTCTCCTCTTAGGCCACTCACTTAGGTGATCCTAAACATCCCTCCAATAAAGAAACACTTCTTACACCAACCACCCTCAAGACCAACCTACTCAACCTCGTGCCTTGGCATTAAAGGATCTTCTCATCACACTTCTCACTGATCACTTAGAGAAGTCCCCAACGTCTTTTAACATCCCTACAACATCCTCCTCCACTAATGTTAGTATTCCCAATTACTAACACCAAATTCTTGCAACATCTCTACAACATCCTCCTCCACTAATGTTAGTATTCCCAATTACTAACACCAAATTCTTGCAAATGGCCTACTAGGAAACCTAGTAGAATTAAACCTTTATTTATGGGTTTTCAAATCTCAATCCCAAATTCTCCAAACAAGGGTATGATCTAATAACTATCCTAGACACCCATTTTGACAACTCATACAATATCACGCCCTGCCCCAAATTATGAGTGGGAACCCCCCACCTTTCCAGAAAACCCTCAATCTAAGCCTATTAGTCATTTAAACTAGTTCATTTCCCAAATGTTGCATCTAATGCATCCCTCAACCAAAACAATGCTTCAAACACCTTTGTGACACGTATTAGGAATATCACACCACACTAATAGGTATTGAATCACTTACTTCAATCTATTGCACATCTTATTACACGTGGCCCAAGCTTGTCACATAGATATGCCAAGCCTAAGGTTTATTGCCAAAAGTCACCATTTGATCAAACTACCTTGCAACGACTTGAAGCTTATGGCACACACAACTCTAACATTATCTAGAGATTTGGCCAAAACCAATGGTGCAATGTCAGATAAATCCCATTATTGTTCAAGACCTAGAGTTTTAGTGTAGTTTCAAACAGGTTTGTGAAAAGATCAATGGATCTCCCTTCGTACTTCACCAAGTAACCTCCAAATTGAACCGAAGCAAAAACTAACTCGCTTCTCAACACTACCATGGACTTTCCTCGCCAATTTAATCCAATTCAAAAGTAGAATGAACGTAAAGAACATGCATAAGATAATGCTACAAAACATACCTCAATCATTATTGCTCCTTTAGAACTGCAACGCCACTTCATCATACAACTTTAATCAACCATATAGGCCTTCTACATGTTTATCCATATTCCAACCGACCATACCAAAAATTTGAACCGTATGGCCATTGAAGTGCAAATTTTCGTCGTTCCACAACTTGCAATTTGGTAGCCTTGCTAAATAGCATAAGTTTCACTATTTCACAAGTTGTCAAATTGTAACCTTGTAAAGTGGGGATTTTATCTTTGTATCAACTTAAAACATGAAAACATATTCCTCAGATACCAATAACAACACTGCCAGACATGTACCTCATGATAACATGTTTACAAACTAGAGTTGACCAAGCATGGCCTCAAACAACCCTAGCTAACCAAAAAAAATCACAAAACTGATGATCTTTGGACACCTTATTACATTGGGAAGACTATATTAACAAAAATTAAAAACATTTCCAAGCCCTGATGAGGTCCTTGGTTACATCCATCAAGTGTTCTACACCACATGCAAATTTCCAATTATGAGAAAAGGATAAATTAGAAATTTTCCCTGCCCTAGTAGAGCAATAATAAATCGGGAATTAGAATTAACCTCTCATCCCCTTGTGCCTATTTAGTGCATTTTCTATTTATTTTAAGCAATTATATCACTCTCATGCAAATTGTCAAACATGGGCAGCAACTTCCTATTGAAAAAATGTTTTGCGATATGACAACTTTGTTTTCTCCTTTTTTATTTCTTTTTTCTGACTAGTGTTACTTATTTTATTAAAAATTAAAATAACAAGCGCAATTTTAAACTCATGTGCCAACTACCTCCACAAATTGTTACTAAGAAATTAACCAACAACTATTAGCCAAAATAAGCATAGCAGCCTCATGGGAACCTACCCTAAGCCTTGAAAAAATATAGTGGACCGAAAAATGTTATATTGTTTCACAAATTTATTTCCGTCTTTTTATATTACATTCTTTTTTCTGACTTTTTTCCTAGCAATATTGTTATAAAGTTTTTTTAAAAGATCATTAAAAATAAAATAAAGAGTTACCAGCTACCTTGACCAAAATAACCTTAATAATTGCATGGGCACCTACCGTAAGGAATATAACTTTATATGTCGAGTAAAAACTGAGGGCAAAGATAAATGGAGAAAGAAAATACAACGTTTAATAGAATAACAGCATATTAACTTTCGCAAAAGATTACACTTCCAAACTTAATCGCATTACACAGCATTAACAACTAAGACTACACTCCAAAACTCTAATCACATTAGGAATCACCCTTAACCAAGATTACGACTGATCAACTTAAGTAGAGATGAGTCGAGTGGCTAGCGTAAGAAATATGTGGAGAAATCACAAAATAATAAAAGTTGGGTGTATTTATTAAAATATTGAATGAAAGATTTCCCCTATTATGTTTTAAAAAGCTGGCAAATGGGGCCAGGTGGATGGAAGGAGAAAATGTCAGCTCCAGATCCTTCACACAAATAAAAATGTTTTACTTCTTTTTTATTTTCGAGCTGGCGTTCGCTAATAACCTTCTGCTCCGACCGATCCAAAATGATCACTGATCATCGTCATATGTACTCATATATATTTGATACATCTCTGAGCCCATTACCAAAGCAAATTCCTTAAATGCGCACATTTCTTATGTGAGGCACGCTATGCACAAAGCATCCAGGGAATATCTCACACTGCATAATAGCACTCACTAGGATACGCTCATAGTCTTTAATGAAGTGCAAAAGTATTTCTTGGAATCAGAACCACGCATCCCCAGCCTATGGTTTTCCATCCAGGACCAGTATCACGGATTTACGTACAAATCTAATACTTTCATCGAAAATAATAAGCTAGAATGGTATTAGACCTCATGAACACCTTGCTATAAAACAGCCAGACAATATACGCTTGGATATCATGAATACTGCAAGCTAGTCATGCAACAAATTCTGATCCAAAATATATTGCAATAAGTAGATGATGTATACGCATCAAACTGAAAGAGCTTCAGAGGTTAAATTAAGCTAAATAGTGACTAGTCATTATTTTTAGGCTGCAGGAATCTTTCAACCTAATCGGCGATGTTGACACGATACACCATGTCGTACCACGCAGAGGTGACTAGTCATATGGTGATAAATTTGACCAGTATAAGAAAGTTAAAATAAATCATAAGTGTACAAATAATGTGATATAACTCCTACGATGCTCCGCTCTTATTTCCAAAACCTTCAATTATCATCCAACAATACAAGGCCTGGATACGAAAAAAAATATCAAACCCTACTAGTAAATAAAGTCCGCTTTATCTCCACTTGAAACCACCTTGAAGCCATTCTCAATTAAACTCTTTTTAGGGATATGTCTGTTCTCATCATCCAGTAGAATATTAGATTATTCAAATATATCTTTATATGCTTGAAATGGTAAAACAATGTTATAAATATTTTTGTTTACAAGGGAATCACGATAAGAACACGAGGCTGCCAAAAAGAAGGTTCTCATTCATTATTAACCCCATTCAAGCTCAACTGTTTTATTCAGGTTTTAAGCTTTAACAGACTACCATGGTATTTAACTCGACAGTTCATGTATTTTGACATTATATGCCCTTCAAAATAGCATGCAAAGCTAATGTTACTGCATTTCATTAGTGGGATTATGGATGATTTGCAATTCTTATAAGGAACACCACAGATACATTTTACAGAGAAAACCCCAGAATATGATGGGGACATCTGTGCTAAATCCAGCTCACAAGCTTCCTCTGTCTGTCAAGAAAAAAATTTGTTAGGATGATGGAAAATAGGTTAATACCTCCAAACTGTGTGAACTCACAGCATACTCGCCTACAAAACTAAATCAGGGATTCTGAAACAGCCCAAGGCCCAAGGATACAAAGAATAGACACAATTTGCACAAGGAACCCAGAACAAAAATTGTAGACTCAAATTGCTATAAAATGTCTTTTATACAGGTTTTGAAGCATGATATAGGTTCTACTCCAATCTTGTCCTCATCTTCTTCTCAGGAGCCTCGTCAACTATATTCACATCATCGTCATAACTATCTAATTTTCTCTTATTTCCTGTGGTGGCAACTGTGTCATCTATGACTAACTGAATCTTCTTATTTTCTTTTTCACACAAGTTTTCATCAAGAGAAGTGGCGTCATCATTCAAATTCCTTTTGGTTGCAGTCGAACCAGCAGCAATTACTTCAACATCATCCGAAACATCTCCAGCTTCTATGGTTGCACCTGTTCGCTCGTCTCCACATTCTGCAGCATCATGATCATTTCCACTGACCAAAGCAGGAACATTTCCAGATAGAACCATGCCATCTGTCTCCTCCTCGTTAAATTCATCCCTGCAAAAAGTAAATTGGGTTAGACGGTTGCAATAAAAAAAAAAATTGAAGAAAACATGTACATCTTGTAACGAAGTCTAGCTTTAAGGAACTGATACAAGAGCATACTCCTTGTAAGTATACTTCAACTTTAAATAACACAATCCAAAACTTCCAGTCAATAAAATATTCATCTTAAGTTCTTTTTAGAACAGAATAAAAACTAAATACTATAACATAACTATTATTAATCCAAATAAAACATTTTACTACTGGATTCTAGCAAACAAAAGAACCATGACACTTGAGAAAAAAGGAAAATTAGGAAACCAACAGAAAGCTTATGCAAGTACAATGGTGATGGAAATGAAGAGGGGTTGCTTGAAGGGTTAACCAAGAAATTTCAATGGAGCAAAGTAAAGCGAGCTGGGAACAATCTGGAGGCATCATGAATTTCAAGAGAAGAATTCATAGAAAATTAAATCATTTGGTAAATTTACTACAAAATTAAAGAAGATACGAATTTCCATAGCCAATTTGAATATTGAAATTTGAGAATGCAAGGCTAGCATACTTTTGGAGTAAATATAGTAAATTCAGGTATTGTTTATCTATTTGGAAGATAAATATTGAAGGCAATCCCATAGAAAATGCTTTAGATAATGTATAAACTCATTTTAAAGCAAAGGATGTATCATTGAATGCCTTGGGAATGATTTGTCAAGTATAAAACTCAAGCATATATGGACACGGCAGCATTGGGAAAAGTTGAATAGACAGTAGCGTCTTTAAACAGTAGTTCAAATAGATTAAAGTTATTTAGATGGAACAATCTCTTAGTTTGATGCATTAATTAAAATCTGGGATGATCTTTAAGCTCAATTCATAAAAGGATGTCCAGTCAAAATAATTAAATTACTATTAAAGAAGTTGAGTGAATGGTCAAGTCTCAATGCATGAAATAAAGAGTTGTGAGCCCCTCAAAAATTAGGTATAAAAGGGAGATCATTTCTTTTGAGAAGGACATCCATGGATCGTCATCACCGAATCAATCACTGATTGGGAAAAAAGGAAGCAATCAATCAATTTCGAAATAAATGATTCTCCTTCCAAGGCAGTGATGAAGGATGGCAACTTATTTCTTATGAAGGTTGGTGATTCATTACTTGATAAGTAGGAGATAATTTCCACAGCAAGTCAAATTGTGATATTGCTATCAGGATTTAACTCTGTGATTTTTGAGTCAAACATTGACCCATGTTTCATGAGTAGTGATTCAACATGAATCCATCTCTCATGAGAATAAATGGAACACTTAGCAGGTGAAGCATCACCTAGGTCCAATGAGTGCTAAGTGTTCCATTTATTCTCATGAGAGATGGATTCATGTTGAGTCACTACTCATGAAACATGGGTCAATGAGTTTGACTCAAAAATCACACAATTAAATCCTGATAGCAATATCACAATTTGACTTGCTGTGGAAATTATCTCCTACTTATCAATTGATGAGCTTAAGGGGCTTTCTAATGAATGGTTCATAATGCACAACACTTGGTGAAGGTTTTGCAAATGCGGTTGCAAGCTTTGGGTTCAACTATGAAGGAAACTCCGTAATTAAGTGCACTCAAGCTGGAGTAGTACTAAGATGGGTGACCTCCCAGGAAGTCCCGGTGCTTCACCCCTATGAGCATCACCTAGATCCAACGAGTGCTAAGTGTTCCATGTATTCTCATGAGAGATGGATTCATGTTGAGTCAATGAAACATGGGTCAATGAGTTTGACTCAAAAATCACACAGTTAAATCCTGATAGCAATATCACGATTCATTGCTTGTGAAGGATGGTGACTCCTTCAAGAAATGGATATAGGGAAACTCATTACATTGAGAGAATATGGTATAATCACCACTCATCAATGCATCAAGAAATTAAGCAATCTGTTGATTGGCAAAAATCATCAAATCAACAAAGTAGACAAGCAATCAATCAAATCATCATCAATCATCAACTCATCTTGGAATCAGCAAATCAATCAACACAGAATCGTTTTTCAAGTATCAAGTGAGAAACTCATTCACCAATAGACAAAACCAGAAAGTCATACAAATGCAACTCATAAAAACATACTAACGAATATAAATATTATTATGAATTTTGAATTCAAGGTAGTGCATTACAAATATTAAGGATGAATCCCTTCCAAGTCAATGAGATTTGGAAGGATGAAAATAACCCTTTCATGGTCTTACAGATTTTAGATGAAAACCAAATATTAGTTGAGGACAAACACCCTACATGGTGGGTTAAGAGTTGGAAGGACAATATTTCACATGTTCTTTGGCAAGCTAAGGATGAAAACCCTTGGTATTGTCACTGTCAAGTTAGAGAAAAAAAACCTCCAATAAAGCAGATTTGTAAGCATTTCCGGAGGGCTTGCGATTTGTTCAATTTTGAGTATTGTTGTAAAGTTTCTGCAAATTCTGTTATAAAGATCAGACTTATATCAAATATCCTTGAGTTGCTGTGGATAATCTTCTTTAACTTCTGAATGTAGGAGTAGTTATCAGAAATGCTGTTCTAGATTTAATTTACTCTGCAATAAATTCCTATGGGGCAGTACTGCTTGAAGGAGCAGACTTATGTTTTTTGTGTATCCTCAAACTACAATAACACCCACCCCTTATACCAAGACCAAAGGGCAGGTCCCTAAATGGACATGACCCTCTCTAGGTCGTCCAATATATTACTTGTAGAAATTGGCACCTTAAGGAAGATAACCAAAATCTTAACTAACATAACAAATAGTTATAGTTAGTACAAGATGTGTTAACTGCCAAGGATTGCTGCCCATCCTAATGCCAAGTATATAGTATTTATTGCATTCATATGGTATAAGGGAAGAAGATTTAAGGTGCGGTTTGCACTTCTCAGACAAGTATGAATATCAATGTTAATATTTAACACTCCCTCTTAACTTGATAATCATATCGAGAGATAACATATCTAGCATCATTAATTACAATGAATAAGCATAGATTGATACTCTATATCTATTTGAATCTTCTGAGAAAATGGTATCATGGAACATATGATACTAAGTCATATAACCATCTTGTGATATGACTTATCACTTATACTAGTGATGTCATTATTGCATGTAATGCAATACACAAGATAAAATCCGAAGAATAATAAAATTCTTCATTTATCCAGGTTGTGATTCATAGGAACTGGCAATCCTATATCACAACTTGACCTTAAGTTAAGAACCAGAATACAGGATAAAGTTTGAAGAGTAAATTCTACCTTTATCCAAGTTGTGATTCATAGACATGGAAACGCTTATGTCACAAATGATCTTGAACTCACCTAGATCTAATAGTAGTTCTATATTGTTCAATATATTATCTGATAAATTGTCATTTCTCATAATGTCTTTTATACAAATATTCATTAACTCAGAGATCATCACCTCTTAAATAATGAATAGAGATGGTGGAGCCAATAGCCTGACAAAAATTACTTTATTAATAGTTTAAAGGATACGAATGAATTACAATTCAACCATACCAAGTCTTTTCCTGAAGTGATCTATCTTCACTCTAGAGAGAGGTTTGGTGAGAATATATGTTGTCTGATCTGCAGTGCAAATGTATTCTAATTTTACAGTATTCCTATCTACCATTATCTCTTACATAATGGTAAGGAATTTCGATATGCTTGGACCTGTCATGAAAAACTAGATTCACCAAAAGCTTTATGGAACTCTAATTATCACAATGAATAATTGTAGGATTCATGGCTTGCCCAAATAATCTCACAAGTAACTTACTAAGCCAAACTACTTCTCGAGAGGCCATCTTTGTTGCAATGTATTCGGCTCCTGTGGAACTTTGTGCTATTGAAGACTGTTTTCTGCATATCCAAGATATTATTGTTGATCCTAAATTGAAACAACATCCTGAAGCACTTTTTTTGTCTTTTAACACTTCCACCCCAATTTGAATCAATGAATCCATGTAAATCTAAGTCAACTTTCTCATATTTGAGCCCAAGATTAAGAGTGTCTTGTAAGTATCTCATAATGTGTTTGACTGCAACTAGGTGAATCTCCTTTGGCTCACACATAAACTGACTTAAGGCATTAATAGCATAGCAGATATCAGGTCTTGTATTTACCAAGTACATAAGAGACCCAATCATCTATCTGTAGAGAGTAAAATCTTTGGAAGGTGATTTTGTTGCTGCTTCTTTAAGTTAATGTAGATTAGTCTCCATTGGAAAAGACATAGACTTGCAATTCCACATTCCAAATCTCTTCAAAATATCTAATGTATACTTCCCTTGATTAAGTATAATGCTGTCAAAATTTTGACGTACTTCCAATTCTAGGAAGTAATGAAGGAGTCTCAAGTCTTTCATCTCGAATCTCTAATTAGATCTTTCTTGCATTGATCTATGAGATGATCATCACCTGTTATTAGTAAATCATCAACATACAGTATCAAAATTACCATATCATCTTTATCCCTTTTATAATATAGATTTGGATCGACTTCATTTTTGGAGAATCCTAAGCCGATGAGATACTTATCAATTCTTTCATACAAGCCTTTAGAGCCTATTTAAGCCCATAGAGAGCTTTCTTGAGCCTCCAAACAAAAATGTTAGGAGCATGAGTTTCAAATCCTTCAAGTTGCTCCAAATATACTTTTTCTGTAATCTTTCCATTCAAGAATGTTGTTTTTACATCCATCTGATGTACTTTCCATCCCTTTGATGTTGCGATAGCTAAAACTGCTCTTACAGAGGTGTATTTGGCAATAGGAGCAAAGGTTTCTTCATAATCAATCTCTTCTTTCTGAGAGAATCCCCTGGCTACAAATCTGGCTTTATATTTTTCAATGCTACCGTCAACAACGAGCTTGATTTTAAATATCCATTTGAAAGAAACAACAAATTTTCCTTTAGGTCTTGGAACAATTTCCCAAACATCATTCTTCATAATAGATTGGTATTCTTCTGTCATAGCATTTTTCCAAGCTGTATTATTAATAGCCTCAGAAACATTGGTTGGTTCTGATTTAGACAAATCATTCATGTTTGTTGTATAACTAGAAAATCTTTTGGGTCTTTCACTTTCTCTGATGGTTCCAGATGGTGCAACAAAGTCTTATGCTTCCTCTACTATCTTAATGGCCCAAAGTGGTCTTTTCTTAGAGTTTTGAGTTTCTTCAAGATTAAGATTTTGAATTTCATCTTCAATTTCTTCAATGTTCTCCCTTTGAGACTCAATTTCAATATTTCTTTCAGAACTAGGTAAAGGAGAGGGCTCCTCAAAACTTAGGGCCCTTTTGAATGTTTGATTTTCTTCAAAAATTACATCCCTACTAAGTTCAATATTTTTTTGTCCAAGTATAAAAATCCTATATGCTTTGGATGTTTCACTGTACCCTACAAAAATACCTTTCCTCCTAGAGAATTCTAACTTAGTTCTCTTCTCTTTTGGAACATGGATATACATAGGGCAACCAAAAATCCTAAGATGATGTATATTGGTTTTAACCTTATTAAAGACTTCTTCAGGAGTTTTATTTCTAAGGTAGGAGTGAGGGCTTCTGTTTTGAATATAGACAACAGTACAAAAGGCTTCTGCCCAAAGATAATATTCTAGATTTTGATCAAATATCATAGCTCTAGTAGCTTCTATAATTGTTCTATTCTTTCTTTCTACTACCCCGTTTTGTTCTGGGTTATAAGGAATGGTATACTCCCTCTAAATTTTTGTTTATTTACAAAATCTTTTAAACAAATCTGAGGTGTATTCCACTCCATTATTGGTTCTAAGAGTTTTAATTTTATGTCCAGGTAAGTTTTCAATTAAGGTTTTAAATTCTTTAAATCTCTTTAGAATTTCTTCTGATTCTTTGCATTTTAGGAAGTAAATCCAAGTTTTCCTAGAGAAGTCATCTATGAATAGAATATAGTACCAGAATCCTCCGAGCGAAGGAATAGACATAGTCCACATAAATCCAAGTGAACTAATTCCAAAACATTGTCAGTTTTTCTAGTGCTGTCATGAAATGGACTTTTGGTGTTTTTACCCAAAGCGCATCCTTTACATATGCTTGAGTGATCTTTATTTAGTTTAGGTAAACCAGAAACCATCTTCTCCATAGTTGATATAGTTTTGAAATTTAGATGTCCTAATTTTTTGTGCCATATTTCATATATATCTGCAGCTTCATAAATTAAGGCTTGAATAGATCGACTAGGTTCTGAAGTTAATTCATACAAATACCCTTTTCTTTGACCAATCAATTTTGCTTCTTTAATTGAGGAGTTCTTAGCCCAGGTTATTACTTTACCGTTCATGAATGCAACATTATGTCCATCATCTTCAAGTGTTGTAACCGAGATTAGATTTCATTTTATTCCCGATACATAAAGTACTCCTTTGAGAAGAATAAAATTTCCTAATTTTAGTTTCAAGGTGCAATTTCCAATTCCTTTGACGGAATGTGCTAAATTATCACCGATGGTGACTTCGCCATTAACCTTTTTTGATAGAGTCTAGTGCTTCTTTGTGTCTTGTAATATGTCTAGATGATCCACTATCAATCACCCATGCTTTACTTGAGACTTCATTTGATAGCGATGAATACAATATACAATTCTCAAGATTACAGTTATCTTCCTCCCTAGTAACATTAGTACAATTCACTTGTTTAGAATTCTCAAGGCAATAGATTTGTAGTGTCCAAACTTTTCACATCTGAAGCATTTTTTTTGGATAGATCTTTTGTAGGTTTGTCATTCTTTTAATTACCCCTTTTCTTCTTCAAATGCTTCTTCTTGCCTTTATAGGAGTTTGTATTAAGAACATGAAGGTCTTCATCTTCCGTTTTCAATTTCCCTCCTTTCTTTAGTTTTCTAGATTCTTCCATGACAATCTCCCTTAAGTCTATTGAAGTCAAGAAGTTTATCTCTGGCACTTACTCCTTGTGCAAAAGTTTTCCATGAATCTAGTAATCCATCTATAGCCATCGGTGTTAGTTCTGTGTCGTTAATAATGGTTCTTATACTTGCAAGTTCATCTCTTAGGCTGGCAACCCTTAGGAAGTAAGAATTCATCGATTCTCCCTTCTTTATTTGTATATGACTTAGTTGCCTTTTTAGTGCGAGAACTCTAGTTGCATTGTTAACCTCATATGCATTTAGTAGTGCATTCATCATAGCAAATGTTGTTTGATGTTTTGTTATCATAGGTACAATATCATTTTTCACTCCATCTAATATGATTTGAATGGCTTTCCTATTTCCTTTACTCCAGACGGATTAATGAGGTTCAACTGGAGGTTGTTTGGATGTTGAATCAACAAATTGTTTTACATCATTTACTTCAAGAATCATCATGATTTTGAATTTCCAAGCATCAAAGTGTTCTTTCCCATCAAACCTATCCTCGGGTTTGATTGTATATGCCATTGAAGATAGGAGAATGATGTTAGATATATATCAAGTCTGATTATTTAATTTGTAAAGCCTAGGTTCGACAACCTGGCTCTGATACCATGTAAAGTTTCTGCAAATTCTGTTATAAAGATCAGACTTTATCAAATGTCCTTGAGTTGTTGTAGATGATATTTTTTAACTTTTGAATATAGGAGTTATCAGAATATTGAATGTTGTTCTGGATTTATTTTGCTCTGCAATAAATTGATATGGGGCAGTATTGCTTGAAGGAACAGACTTATGTTTATTGTGGGTCCTCACACTACAATAACACCCACCCCTTATACCAAGACCAAAGGGCATGTCCCTTAAAGGGACGTGACCCTCTCTAGGTCGTCCAATATATTACTTGTAGAAATCGGCGCGTTAAGGAAGATAACCAAAATCTTAACTAACATAACAAATAGTTATAGTTAGTACAAGATGTGATTACTGCCAAGGATTGCCACCCATCCTAATGCCAAGTATAGAGTATAGATTGCATTCATATGGTATAAGGGAAGAAGATTTAAGGTGCGGTCTGCACTTCTCAGACCAGTATGAATATCAATGTTAATATTTAATAATTGTGCTATGATTTATTAATCTTAATATTTCCACAAATTCTTAATCTTTGATAAAACCATTATCAATTTGCAGTGAATATTATTGAAGGCAAAATTCAGGAATATCCCCAAAAAAGGACATTACATTTTTTTACCTGTGTTCAATGAACAAATTCTTGTAAAAAAACAGTGATCTGATCCCTTGTTTTTGAGTCTATGTTTTGTTGTTCTTCTATTTCATACACAACAGGTTTTGCCACTTGAGCAGCAGTATAGTACAAATGTGTTTCAGTGAGATAAAATGCTGTCTTTCTATGGGGTTTTTGGTGGAGGAGCATCTTGGAGGCATAAGTAACACTCATGAATTGCCATGAACCTAAACTATGTAACTAGGTGCCCTAAATGTGTCAAGGTCCTATAGAATACTTTTGCTTCTAATAAAGACCCAATTGTAAGGCCATTGTCATGTTTGGCATTCATAAGCCTACAAGGTCAAATCTGGTCAAAAGGGTCAATAATAGACAAGAAATTAATGTTTTTGTGTTCTTAGGATGATTTTGGATCATAATGTATCTATTGATCATGTTTGTAGAGGAATTTGGATGTGGTTGTCAAAATGTTGCAAGATTGCAACTTCTTGTTTTCGGCCAAACTACTCCCAATGGTCATAAACATTCAAAAATCAGTTGGGGAGTTGGTTTGTGCCTACGAAAGGCCCCGTGGGCTTACAACATTCAGTAGTGTTGAATTTCGATGATTGAAGCAATAAAGAATCTGAACTTTCCTGCAAACCCTTGGTATTGTCACGGTCGAGTTAGAGAAAAAAAACCTCCAATAAAGCAGATTTGTAAGCATTTCTGGAGGATTTGTGATTTGTTCAATTTTGAGTATTGTGCTATGATTTATTAATCTTAATATTTCCACAAATTCCTAATCTTTGATAAAACCATTATCAACTTTCAGTGAATATTATTGAAGTCAAAAATCAGGAATATCACCAAAAAAGGACATTACATTTTTTTTTGCGTATGTTCAATGAACTAATTCTAGTAAAAAAACACTGATCTGATCCCTTGTTTTTGAGTCTATGTTTAGTTGCTGTTTTATTTTCAGACATAACAGGTGTTGTCACTTGAGCAGCAATATAGTCCAAAATGTGTTTCAGTGAGATTAAATGTTGTCTATCTATGGGGTTTTTGGTGAAGGAGCATCTTGGAGGCATAAGTAACACGCATGGATTGCCATGAGCCTAAACTATGTAACTAGGTGCCCTAAATGTGTTAGGGTCCTATAGACCACTTTTGCTTGTAATAAAGACCAAATTGTAAGGCCATTGTCATGTTTGGCATTCATAAGCCTACAAAGTCAAATCTGGTCAAAGGGTCAATAATAGACAAGAAATTAATGTTTTGTGTTCTTAGGATGAATTTGGATCATAATGCATCTATTGATCATGTTTGTAGAGGAATTTGGATGTAGTTGTCAAAATGTTGCAAAATTGCAACTTGTTTTCGGCCAAACTACTCCTCCCAACAGTCATAAACATTCAAAAATCAGTTGGGGAGTTGGTTTGTGCCTACGTAAGGCCATGTGGGTGGACAACATTCAGTAGTGTTGAATTTTGATGATTGAAGCAATAAAGAATCTGAACTTTCCTGCAAAATGTCGCATTGTTCACTTTGCCATTCATTGATACTAATTGGTAGTGGTTCAATTTGATCATGGATGCATAGATTTATGAAGTAGGACAACATTGCACTTGGTCTCATTGAATTTGGTGGAGTTTTGAGTATTTTAGAAGCAAATACCAATAGTGAGTCTGAAACCCTCTCCATTACACAGGTTTTGACTTCAAATGCCTCTTAACTTGATTTTCCACCAGGGGAATTTCATGAACATTGGGGCAAAATTAAGTAGAGGACATGTACAATAAGATTCCAAAAGCAGTTTGCAGGAAGAAATTGGGAGATCAGAAAACTTGCAGGCCCTAGCTGGGCATCTTCATGTGATCGGCCTGGGAAGAAGGGTTAATTGGTGTGTAGATGAATGTCTGGAGTGGGTCTATCCAATCTAATTGTGGATTTGATGTTCCTGAGGTGTGGCAGCATTGTTGAATCCATTGCCTTGTTTTGATCAATCCATTTGAGAGTACTTGCTTTGTAATCCAAGTCTTATTAGGCCTAATAGACCTAATTGGCTCAATTTGGCGTTAGGCCATCAAAAGAAAGGACTCGAACTTGAAATTTTGTGATCTCAAAGAACTTCGAAAACGGTACTTGGGACACTGATTTGTTTGAGGAGTCCTTTGGGAAGTTGGAGAAGGTTGACCTAATTGCAATTAGGCCTCCTTCCTAGGCAAGTATAGACAGTCAAGGCAAAAGCCCTAAAAAGCTATTGGGAATGAATCATTTGGAGCATTCTAAGCATGAGGAAGATAAACAGATCCACTCTATCAAGTTATGAAGTCATTTCATGCTCAGATATAATACCTTAGCCTACATCGGATTAGGTCTAGGAAGTGATCTTAGGATTTCGTCACACAAATTAAGTGTGATTGACTTGATGAAGTTTCTATGTTCTCAAAGTCTCTAGAAATATCCTTTAGGACCCAAGGAAGGTAAGGGAGCCAAGTGAGTGTGTGTGCTGTGAAGCAAGTTGGGCTAGTTTGTGGGTATAGGCCAACAAAACCAAGTTTCCGTGTTGGCTCTGCATCAGTTTTGTTGGTTGGGCTAGATTTTCTTGATCAAAATGTAAATGAGATGAAGATACAAATTGAAGGAACATAACAGCTGAAGCTATAAAAGAAACTTGATTTGAAAATTTGAAGGAAGAATCCTGAACCTGGAGGGAAGGGCCCATTCAGAAACTTGAAACAAGAAGCATGATGTGGAGGAAGCCAAACAGTAAAAGGGCCCAAATAAAGTTAAAGGTAAATTCAGTTGATTATAATAGAACTCAAGTGTTTTTAATGCTTGTATAGTTAGCTTAAGTTTCAGATGACACAAAGGCATTTTGTGAACACAGATTCAAGATCTGATTGAAAATAAGGCTGTCAATAACAACATAGAGAAGCTGATTACAACACCAAAAATGTAGCCTGGTATCATACTATACAATTGGAGCTAGATACCAAAAGGTAAAAGATCAAGACAGGCAATGAAGCTCAAAATTGGGGTTGATAACATGATGGTTTTACTCTTTGGATGCCACATATTCTAGATTGTTCTGATTGCAAGAAAATATTTTTAATAGAACTGTTAAAGATCTATACTAGGGAATTTTTTATATTCCTCTGGATAGAGAAACATATAATATGGAGGATTGCTTCCAATTTTGAAAAATCAAACAGCTATAGGAAGCATCTTTCTCACATACCTACTTTACACACATCTAGGCTATGAAACCATTGTACTAATGTTATTTTCTTGAAGGAAAAATATATAAATGAAATGACTAGTAACTTCATGTAGGATGTAAAATCGATTGATAATTAATCATTAACCAGCACCTTGAAGATAAGATAGGGTTTCAAAGGTTAACTCAAACTTAAAAATAGCATAACACAATATAAAATGTTACAAATAAGCTGAAAGTAAGCAAAAATCATGTCTTTCGAGTCCCAGAAACTTAGGGTAACATAGCAATGGAATGATAAGAGTCTAATTTGAATAGAGCTCAAAAAAGGTACAACAATGTACAATATTAATGAAAGTGATTAGTATGCAATATTATTATATTTACTGTTTTTTTTAATGTCTATTAGGAAGATGCAGCAGTAGTGATCTCTGCTCACCAAGCAACCCATCCCAACTTGGTGTGCTCGAGGGCCAATGGGTCGAATTGACTTCGATGGTGGTTCCAGTCTTTTGGACTTAGTTGTAGGGAACAATCTATCAGCGTCCTTCTATCATGCTTGTTCATCAAATTCTTAATAGTAAGGAAAGCGAGTGGTATTCAATATTATTGCATTTACTATTTATTTATTTGTAAATCTGTTACTATTTATTGTATTTACTAATTATTTATTTGTAAAGATGCAACAGTACTGATTTTCCTTCATCAAGTATCCCACCAAAGGTTGGTTTGCTTGTCGGACAACGGGTTGAATTGACTTGGATGATCATCCATGCTCTTGGACTTCGTTGTGGGGGGGGCAGTCCCTTGACATCCTACCGTGATTATCCATCAAACACCTAATATGTCGCATGTTGGAAATATGCTATGAAATGGATCCAATGCATTTAGTATGTTTTGTTTTCAATAGGAATTATTTGTCATCATAATATTTGATATTAATTGATTACAATTTTCTATAAGTTTAGTTGCAGTTATGCAATTTACTTATATACTCTTGGCAAGCAAGTTGTATTGTTGGAATTATTATTTTTTAGCAAAATTAAGGTATATCCAACAAGGGGATGTTACATTTCTCCAAGTGGAACAAATGAGGAACAGACAACTTGAACATTTGTTTAAAATATGGTGAGTGTGAGACATGAAATGGCATGGCATGAGCCTAAAAGGGGTTAGCAATAGAGATTCCAGCCACATCTTTTGCTAGTATGTTAAAGAAATAGCAACATTAGCACTTGTCTTATTTCCCCTAGTAGAACTACAACCCTCTCCCCCATGAGAAGCTATTAGAATATTGTAACATTTCTTTAAGGGTCATCTTAGTTAGACTTTAGTTGTTTTGATAGGTTCTATTTTCGTCTTTAGTTCACGATTGTTTATTTGAGAAATATAGTCTTTGTAAATCTATATAAGGGGGTCTCATCTCCTCAATTTAAAACAACACTCTACCATAACATAGTATCAAAGTGGATCACTGAGATTTCATAAAATTTGGCAAATTTGTTAAGAAAAAATTGAGCCTCTTCTTATCTGGAAAGCTTTTCCAAAAACTTGTTTATCAATTTTTTAAATTAAAAATTGTTAGAGGTATTTGATGAAAATTTTGTGGTTCATCTTCAAAGTTTTTACTGAAAATCATGAGCCTAGTCGAGGATTTTGATTGTGTGTAATTTCCTGGTTTGAGCAAAAGTCGCAGATTTTTAAGGTTGCATGTGCTTGCATGTTTGTTACATGTGAGTTGCATGTTTCTTGCATGTGTATTTTGTGAGTTGCATGTACTTGCAAGTTTTGTTTTACCACGTGTTGACTCATGTTTCGCCACATGAAGATTTGTCTAATGAGTTTTGATAATTTTTTCCTTAATAAATTGATGGTTTTCAATTTTCTCCCTTTAAAAAAAATGTTAGGCTTTAACAAATTTTTCCTAAAAAATTATCTATTGGGTTTTACCATTTTTTCCTAAAAACACATCTTTGTATACTTTGATCCGTGTCTCGGATTATATTGGCTAATTTTGACCTGTTCTTCACCTCAAAATTTGTGTTTGGTTTTCCTATTTTTTTCTCCTCAAAAAATTGTGGCTTCTTGTAGTTCGTTTTGAATCATAATGCTCAACTACAAAAGTTATCAGTGAATCATCTTGCAATATGTTTTGGGGCGTAGTACTCATTAGCAAAAGAGTTTGGCAGTTTTCCTCAAAATCGTGATTTCAGCTTCATCATGTTGTCTCTTCCTACATGGAGCGATAATTTTGTTACCCAACATCAGATTGGATAGCTTCTTGATCATTAACATTATGCAAATAAGGGACGGTTCTCAATAGTAGCAAAATGTAATGAAAATTTTGTGACCAAAAGACAAGAGTTAGACAATGACCATTAAGGGAGAGTATTAGAATATTGTAATGTTATTGTAAGCGTCATCTTAGTTTAGTCTTTAGCTTATTAGATAGTTCTATTTTTGTCTTTAGTTCACGATTGTTTCTTTAAGAAACATCATCTTTGTAAATCCATGTAAGGAGCTTTCGTCTCCTCTTTTTTCAAACAACATCGATTTACCATAGCATGGTAGCAAAGCAACATCAATTTACCATAATATAATCAACATCTACGGATTCTATACACATTGACATAGTAAGCTGCAAACTCTCCAATGGAATCCCTTTACTTAATACCTCCCCCTTCATATGCAATCTAGTTGCCTAAAATTTTTCAGCTTGAGTTATTTGTTTGCAGGCTTTCACTCCTTGACCACATATCCACAAAAGGTGGCAATAAACTCAAGTATAGCTGCCCCTGTAAAATGGGCCTTAGAATACCTTGTGACCCCTTTTGACCCATTCAATGATATTAAGTGTTCTTAGGGGTCATAAGATACTCTATTACCCCTTTCAACTCATTCAAACACATGATATATGCTCCTAGGACCCCTAGGAATAAATTTTCTTGTTTAATGGGTCAAAAGGAGTCATAGGGAACTTTATGACCCCATTTGACCCATTCAAACACATAATAAATATGTTGTCATATAATGCGTCGAAAGGGGTCATAGGCTACTTTATGACCCCTTTCGACTCATTCACACACATGATAGATGTATGAAGGGGTCTTATGACCCCTACGATCATATGTTCTCATTCTCCCATACTTTAATACCCCTTGAGCTTTTTTTCTGATCTTTACCAGCTCTTGATACAAGTTGTAATAGAGTTTTTTTGTGGTTAAATGAGCCTTTTGCATAGGTTTTAAAGAGATGGAAAGGATAACCAAATACATTTGAACTTAGAGAACCCCCCAATGGCTGTCGTACTTCTATATCTAGTACAAAAGTAACGAGAAACAAAATCGGATCGGAATCAGCAAGGCCAAATCAAATCGCAAATCGGCCATGAATCGGAATCCAATTGGCCACAAATTGACAAATTTGAAAAACCTTTGAAATTTGGTGAGTAACTTATTTCATAAACCCTTTATCATGGATTCGATTCAACAATTCACAAAACATCGTTTGGCTTGAATCAAATCGTAGAATCGTGTGAATTGTCATGATTCTCATTACTATGAGATCTACTTTCTTGCTTTTGAACTTTGGCATTCTCACCATCACTACTCCCACTGCTAATCGTGATGTTTTTTCATAAGAATTTCAAAAAGAGCTGCAAGTTCAAATAATAAAAAGTAAGCTCACAAATGGCCTCTCTATGTGTGCAAAGAAAAGAGCTTGAAAAAATACGAATTAAATTGCAAATACAAATGTAAGATGAATAACTTACCTCTAGTGTAGTAGATTCAATGACCTAGACTCCTCTTTCAACTGCTGTTCTCTACTTGACCGCCTGCTGCTCCCCTTTTTCAGCTCTTAGATTTGTTTGCAAAGCGTAAAGTGGATGAGTATTTTTCTTTTTGGTTGTTTTAAAGGATACATTATGTTTAGGCTTTGTTTTAATGGAGCAGAGCCCTTGTGTGCCTGCCCATCTTTTTTCTCAATTAAAAAATATGTTTTTTCATTTGGCATCCAAAATCTGCCTGGGCTGTGGGCAACCAGTAGCTGTGCCCAGGACAATTGGAGGATGCATACATGCCCCTTGTTTGTTTCTTGGACATGCCCAAAATGTTTCCAAGTTCTGCAAAAGAGGAACAGAGAGGGGGGTGTTTCCTAGTCATCGCTGAGTGCCCAAATTTTTCTGACATAGGGACGAGGCTACAAGGCCAAGGACACATCCCTGTGGTATGTAGTTTGCGATTTATTCTGAAAATACACACTAAACTTGTTTTCAATTTCTTAACTATAAAAAGCTTCTTAGATATTGCTTCATCTAATTCATGTCAATGTCCTTTCATGTGCCTCATGTGCTGCAACCATGGCACTCAAGACAATTTCATGTGGAAAGATATGAATTATATCCAGCACACGACCTGACAGCTAACACATCAGGCTCCGCTGATGACTTTCTTTTCTGTAAGGTCAACTATTTTGGTAGCTTGGAAATACCTGTCAGATAGCCTTCTTTTCAATGACAAACAACTGAATGGATTCTCTGTATGAACTTTTGAAGCCTCATCATCACAAGAAGCTAAGAATGCTAAGATTTCTAAAAAATAAGACTAGTTTTACTGAGTAAATTTATCCAGTGTTGCCAATGATGCACAGAGCCATTGAAACTCAAATAGTAACGTATATTCAACTTGCTTGACTAATAGCCCATCACCTGAATCACATGCTGATGCATGCAATTTGCTCACCTCATTTCGTGACCAACTTATTTGCTGATTGCACGGCACAGGTTCCGCATAATTCAACAGTAATGCATATCATAATTGTTGCAATTTGATTTCCAAAAAAATTTTCCCAAATTATTAATGTTTGATAGCTTCTGTCGGATAACTTTATGGTTATTCATATAATTATATATGAGATATAATTTGATGTGAGATATAAAATTATTATATGAGAGAAATATTTATATTCATATATATATATATATATATATATATATATATATATAACAATAGTTAAGTTTTTATATATTAATTATTTGATCATTGAATAGTCATGTCTATTCAATAATCTATCCTCAATATAAATGAGAGGAAGTTGCATTTGGAAAACATATACCTCAAGGAGCAATGCCATTACATTTGCAGCAGATCCGGAAATCTTAACATGGTATCAGAGCAGGTTGCAAATGTGCATATAAATCAGAAAATAAAAGAATTAAAAATTCAGAGAGAACAATTAAGGAAGACGTAAAATATAATGTTCATTCAAAACATTATTAAGGTGTCTTTGAAGTCACACCTTCCCTAATTTCTTAAGCATTCATGAATTTATTCAAGAGATCGTTAATCATCCGAAAGAAACCACAAGGAGTCTGTACATCTCTGAAAATATACTTGAAGTAGAGAGATTGCTGAACTTCATGGGTGTTAACTTGTTCAATAAATACTCACAAAATTGGAGATACATATATTATTCAAACAAGTCAGATTTGCTATATCGTTTGGCTGAGAAAAATGGTTCCAAAACATTATATTAGGCATGCAATCGAGCATACCAATACACAATGTTTGCAGTTCAAATTAGTTCCTTACCTGGCTTTGAATCATGTGTTGAGTGCATTGAAAATGTGTCAGCGCATCAATTATAAAAGATTATAAGAGGTTTTATGATGATCACAACTGTTGACGCCGAGTGCAAGCGAAGTGTTGGTAGAGTTAGAAGCAGCTGTACAATATGATGCAAAAAGTGTGGACTTGTCCGAAGAGGCTGATATTGATTATCAAGGATCGTGCATTTATGAATAAATAGCTTTCAAAATAAAGTCAACAAAATGGATATCAACTCCTCTGTCAAGTCAGTCCACGTAAACATCAGAACAAGCGATGGAGATTATTGATGCAAGCGAACAAAGAGACCATTTGTTTACTTATGTGATCGATGAGATGAAGATTCAGTTGTGAATGTGAAGGATTTATAACAATAGCATGCTTTGAGAATTGATAATTTGAGTTTTCTATCTAGAGAAGAACTCCATTCACTCGACTTCCGATTCATGGTTCACCAGCATCCGCATTGTTTGTTGGATATCTAAGAAAGTTTCATCGAGCTGGTACAATTGGAAAGTTTGTGTACGATCAAATATTCTATCATATTGTGACTTGTCACAAGGATCATGGTATCCTTTCTAACACCTATGAAACAAGCTCGCCCCTGAAGGTAAACAAGGTAAGGTGAATGTAATATAATATTTCTATATAATATACATTGGTAGTAATGAAATATAATTCTAAATGAATTAATAATATTTCTATATATATATATATATAGGTATTATGAAAATTTCGAAGATGAAACATATTGCATAATAATTGATATCAATCAATTATTGTTTTAAGTAATAGATTAACTACATTGATTATTGAAATATAATCAATTTATTTGAATTATCTATAGAATCAAATTTCTAATGTTCTTATAATAATAATATTATTGTTGAGAAAATTTATTATATGTGATTTTTATTATTATAAGAGCAATATACCTTGATCTTTTCCTCTGAAAATGTTCTTGTAGGAAAAAGAGGGAGATTAAGATTCAGAGGGAGAAGACTGAGGAGCTATTTGGTTAACCTTCAGTGAACCTGATCTTATTGATTAAGAGGGAGTAAACCATGCTGAGATGGTTTCTCCAATGATCTATAAGTTGTCACAATCAAGAGGACTATGACCATGTGACATTTATATGGGCCTATCCCCTGTGTATATCATGAGGAAGTGACGACTTCCAAATGATCATCACTTGTATTTGGGAGATGTTGTTGTAAGGTGACGATCTTGCAATCAACTTGTATAATGAGATGAAATAAATTGAGTAAATGGTGAATGTCTTGCATCTCAACATTCTGGGAGACCATTACTCTTAGAGTACTTGGTGAATATCATTGATATTCTAGGAGGCCAATACTCTTGATATCAAATGTGGTATCTAAAAAATGTTTTGAGTAAGTGGTGAATGTCATTGATATTGTGGGAGGCCAATACTCTTGATATCAAATGTGATATCTAAAAAATTTTGAGTAAATGGTGAATATCATTGATATTCTAGGAGGCCAATACTCTTGATATCAAATGTGATATCAAATCTTATTTGAGTACTTGGTGAATATCGGATGTCGATATTCTGGAAGGCCAATGCTCTTGATATCAAATGTGATATCAAACCTTGTTTCTGAGTACTTGATGAATATTGGATGTCAATATTTTGGGAGATCAAGACTCTTGATATCAAATGTGATATCATATCGTAAGTTTGAGTAATTAATGAATATCATATGTTGATATTTTAGAGATCAATACTCTTGATATCGTATGCAATATTAATGGTGGAAAACTTCTGAGATATTACCAATGGTGTAATATTTGTCTTGTGTTTATCCTCCTTTGCTAAGAGGGAGTGTTAATGTTTGGTAGCTTCTGTCAGATAACTTTATGGTTATTCATATAATTATATATGAGATATAATTTGATGTGAGATATAAACTTATTATATGAGAGAAAAATTTATATTTCATATATATATATATATATAACAATAGTTAAGTTTTTATATATTAATTATTTGATCATTGAATAGTCATGTCTATTCAATAATCTATCCTCAATATAAATGAGAGGAAGTTGCATTTGGAAAACATATACCTCAAGGGGCAATGCCATCACATTTGCAGCTCAAACAGTAACGTATATTCAACTTGCTTGACTAATAGCCCATCACCTGAATCACATGCTGAAGCATGCAATTTGCTCACCTCATTTCGTGACCAACTTATTTGCTGATTACACGGAACAGGTTCCGCATAATTCAACAGTAATGCATATCATAATTGTTGCAATTTGATTTCCAAAAACATTTTCCCAAATTCTCAATTGTCACAAATTGTGGAAGCTTACATTTGAGGGCATTTGACAATCTCTTTAGTTCAGTTTGTTTGCCTACAGGAAGTACCAAGTAGACACAGGACAGAATATCATACAACTAAGCTGTTGTATTATATTATGTTATGAAGTAGTCAATATGTCAATAAAATCTGTACCATGTGCAATTAAGAGTTAATCCTATGATTCTTTGCAACGGAAAAGTTAAACAGCGCATGGCCTTAAAAGGGCCTGTAACTGAGGAACAGCTGAGGAATGTCTTCACCTCGAGCCACCTGTTCTTCGTCAATATCATCTAGGCTCTACTGGAAATAGAATATGCAATCTCAGAATTCAAGTGGTGGACGAATTCCGATATTGCCTCTCTTTCTGGCGCTGGGGCATTACATTTTGACCCCAAAGAGAAGGTACAACACATAGTGGAGAGATGCGTGAAACCGAAGTGGAGAGTTGGATTGGATGAAATTCTCAATCATGCAGTGCCTAGGAGGGGTTTTGTTGCTGCTCCCAGAGATTGGCTAGATTTTCTGGCTGCCAACCCCATGTGCACCCTTTTTTTGTTTCAAAGAAGTTTGGGAGATTTTCTTGCAAGGAAGAATGATGCAAGGAGGGCATGGGCCCTTTTGGTGGACTTTGTGCATGATTAGGACATAGAAATGGCTGCTGGAATTCCTAGAAACCGTATGAACCCAGGCCTATTTTGACTATGCATAACAGTTGCATGGGAAGACATCGAAAACCAGAAGGGAGAAGAAAATGGCGTGGCGAGGAAGATCACAGCCAGGATGGAGCCATTGGAGGCAAAGGAAGACATCATAGTGGCAGAGGGCAAGTTAGGGTTCAAAGGTGAGGATGTGCCTCTTGCAGGAACTGAGCTCATGGGTGTGGAGTGCATTTGGATACGGGTGCTGGTAGCAACCATATGGCAATTGCCGAAGCCTCCAGGTTTCTGCTGCTCGAGTGGAGTCCTGTTGTGTGGTGTTTGAAATTGGTGAGTCTTTGAATGGAGGTGGAGTGGGTGCAATGGGTAGCTCATCACCCTCCCCTCTGCTTGACCCTTTCATCTAATATGTGAACATGTCCCTCATCGATGTCTATAGATAGCTGTAAGTGGTTGGATAGTGGTATTTTGGTGTCCAAGGAACAAATGTATTTCTTGAGAATCTGAGATGCTTCTCGGGGGTGTTTTTTGGACAAATCAGCAACCCATTCTGGGTACATGGTCGTACTGATGTTACTAGATATCTGAATGCAGCATTATCAGGCTGTATGGATTGTATCTTTGGGAGTTGGTCAATATACTTGAACATTGTATACTCTGTTTATGCTTTTAATATTAATAAAATAATATTTTACCAATCAAAACAAAACATAAACCTCGAAGGTATTTTATATTACTAGCACACTGTAGACTATTATTAAGAAAAACATGAAATATGTAGCACAACCAGAAGTTCAAATTAAACCCTGCAATCTGTACAAAAAACATATGGCTTGCATGTAAAATACTAATGCAATTTCTTCAATTTTAATACTTTGAGGCTTGTCTGAACTATATACGAAATGTCTGAGAAAAACCATACCATGTGATGAAAATTAGCAACTTCTGCTACAAAAAAAATGGTAAAAACAACTTAAGCGCATAGTATGACCTGTGCTTAATGTAGATAGTGCATGAGAACTCTTGCTGGAGATCCTCAATTGTAATAATAGACCCATTTGTGATTGGAATAGGGAATTCTGCAAATGTCTGAAAAAAATAATTGAAGTTCAGTGTAAATAATTTCCAACTTATAGAAAATGAAATAGACAATTCAAGTATGCATAGTACTAACAAAAATTAGACACACATGAAGGCGTATCCAAAGAAACAAAAAATTGAGATATCCTCAAGGTTCAAGGAATTAAAATTTTAATATGGGATATGTTCTCTAATTTGACACAATAACCTTTTTATATCACATGTCCAGCTGGGGAAAGAAATATTTTGCGCATACCTTCTCTAAATTTTTTTCATAATGTCTAGCAATATCTTCCTCGAGATCATCACCAGTCTCAAACAGAAGTGTTGGGCCATGCATTATCAATGGCATGTTGACACCAAGTTTGCTCTTAATAACCTTTTCTATCACATCTTTTAGTCTTGTCTTCTGTGTATTCACCTCTAGTGACATGGGTGTCTACTCGATCAGATTGATCAAATCATCAAAAAGAAGACAATCACTAACTGCATAATTAATAAATAAAAATAATGCTAAACCAAAAACAAACAATCAAACAAAACCAAAGATATATCCTTAAATAAGAAAAATGAAGATCTTCAACAATGATATGCCTCACCTTTGAGCATACAAAACAAGATTTGTTGGGTTCAAATGGTTCTACAGGCATCAGAAGCATCTTCCTTGATGGATGTTCTAGGCAGTATGTCATTCTGCAAATACATGCACATTCCTCATCCAAGTGTTTCAATTTTTTTCTATTACATTCTGTACAACTTTAAGGTAAAATATACAGATAAAGCTACAGATTCAATAGTCCTATACACTTCCACATACCTCCCTTACTTTCCCACAGCATTTTTTAAATATTAACATATCTTTTTAATTCCTAAAACAGGAATTAGAGACTTAGGGAACTGATGCATTAGCTCAACCAAGAAAATATACAAATTAAATCAACATCGATGGGTGATCAAATGAAATCCAGAGACACAGGGAATGCTTAAAGAATGCCAAACATATTTCTAACAACTACCACATCATATCAAGAGAGCCTCTCTTTGTATTAATGAATGTTTCAAGACCTTTCTGCAAGGGATATAAATTATCACATGCAATATACCTTAAGGTCAAGAGTTGTACCTCACATTATGATTGAAAGAAAATAATTATGAATCCAACAGCCAAGCGGCCTTTTTGAATATTATTTAAGAGAGTATAAAAAGAAGATTGCTTCTTAACCATATGAATTCATTTTTTGCTGATAAAAGAAATGTGGGAAAGGTGGAGGTACTCTAAATGCAACAGCAAAACTTTGCAACAACTGCCCAGTTTGCTAGGTAGAGTGGTTTAAGGTAACCCAAAAGTAGACATGGCGTTAACACTGTTTTATGCTTTCCCTGTATATGCTCACTATAATTGCATTCATAGTTTGAAAACTCCAACTCAGCGGACCTAGAATTTGATTCAGAGAGCAGACTTTGGAAGAACTCTGAAAATTTCAGACATCCATAAGTGAGCAAAAGAAGTCAAAATATGTGAGAGGATGCTTAAAGAATGCCAAATATAATTCAGTAACTGCCCCATCATCTCATCAAATGTAAGATCTGATTAATCTCTTGCTGAATTAATGACTGTTTAAAGGCCTTGATGCAAGAGATATTCATTATCAACATATGCAACATACTCAAATGTCAAGAGTTATACCTAACATTATGATTGAAAGATGATAATTGTTTTCAACTGCCAAGCTGCCTGCAGGATTATCATTTAAGAGCAGATAGAGAGAGGACTGTTTCTTAAACACATTTAATTCATATTTTGGTGCTAAAAGTAAAAGTAATAAAGGTGGAAGTACTCCAAATGAAACAGAAAATCTCTGCATCAGTGACTGGCCAGTTTTCTGGTCGAGTGGTTTTCAATACCCAAAATTAGACCTGTCATTACACTGTTTCCTGCTTTCCCGGTATATGTACAATGTAGGTATAACCATTATTTGAAAACTCCAATTCAGCATGCCTAAAAATTGACTCAGACTCCCGAGTTAGGATAAACCAAGCAAAAAATTCAGAAATAAACAAAAAACACAAATTGTAAAATAATCCTTTAAAGAATGCATAAAACAGAATTTACAAAAGTAACGAGTAGTTTTGTCTTCATTTATAGATCAGAAACATATTCGATCCACATTATATTGGCATACAATTATAAATTACAAATCAGCCCAAAACAATTATTATTTTTCGCTTTTAAAACAGTGCAGCCTCCAGTGAGGCCTACACAGACCTTCACAATGCATGTAAATTTTCATTACTTTACCACTTTACTACAATATTGTAAAAAGAAACAATTGCATAAATGAGAAGAACTTTTTCAAGAGAAGAATTTGCTTTTTCATTGGAGAGCAATTTTCGGCACAAATTCACCACCAAGTTTGCCTCATGATGTAGCAGGTAACTTGCCAAGCATTCGATCTACAATAACTATCTAACTCTTCAGATCGATAAATCTTGTGTTGGCTCTTTCACTGTGATTTGATGACCAAGAGATATGTAAACCTAAGGCTATGATCATCAATTTAACGATACCCATATAGCCAACTACTACTGAAATTCACACACACCCTCCTTCACCATACCAATTTCAGATATATCTCCAGAAACATTTTGGAAAATCCATTCACATTAACAGGCAGCAGCAGCATGTCTAGTCCGTACCTGGCAAACCCAGGCTGTAGTATGCTAATGCCTGTTCAACTTAACAAATAAAATAAGAGAATTTTGAGTAGCAGAGGCATAGGAGAGCTAGTAGGAGTGGCAATGTTACTAGACCATTTGCACCTAGTTCCAAGAAACAATTGATGATTTGGGTGCTCTTGGGAAAGTGAAGGAAAAAGATTTCTATGTTCTTCATGTGTTTGACTATGACCATTCAAATTTATATGTTTTACTGTTTTGGAAAAAAAATATATATATGAACCTCTGTGACATATCATCTGATATTCTAACTTATCAATTATGAAAGGTAGTTTCTTAATGCATTTTTTATTGTAAGAATTTTCCTTAGGGTAAAATTCACCCAAGACCAAGGAACTCAAGCGCAAGCACAACAGTAGACCAAAAGAGTATGATCAAGATGATGATATGATATTCATTCAATTTATGTGAAAGTACACTAGGTCTGCCTTTATATAAAGGCCTCTGGAATGCTTCTAGAATGCATAGGAATCAGCAACATGATAAGTCATACAACCAAGAACATGTCCACCGGATATGGGTTATCCTCCATTAAGCACAGGAGTAAGTGTGATGATGAGAGGATAAGCCTACAATGGTGTAGCACGCAAAATAATGTTGTAGACACCATGCACTAAATTAGGAGTGCAAATAACTGTGTTGTCTACATGACAACTCAATTAATTATGCAAACTCCAGTGTTGTACACACCATGTGCGAAAATAATGCATAATAATAAAATAATGCATTAACCTAAGTAGACTTTAGTAAAGTGTACTAAGTAAATACTTATTTACACCAACATTTATGTTATGCAGGAAAACTCTTAATATGGTTACTTTGTACTTTTATCCTTTTTTTGAGTACCAACATATCTAAGACTTACAGAATCTGAGGTCCTAGAAACATCACATTAAACCCATAACAAACACCTGTTTAAACAGGTAACTTGGAACACTATTCATATCCACCTTGATTTAATCATATTATCAATTATAGATAACATATGAATTAACCCCTAAGTCCTGGAATCAAATGTGGAAGAAAAATCACATTGACAACATCTTTAATACTTAGAATAAGATAATACTATAACCCATCTTCACAATGTTAGATTTTTATAGTGAAGTAGACTATGATGCAAATGGGGCAGTGACTGGACAAGTCTGTGTTCAAGAATTTTATACCATTATACAAGCACTTCAGAAGTGGAGAACCTATTTGGTGTGAAAAGAAATTTTCCTATTCAAAGATCATAAATTATTGTAGTAAATAAACAACCAAGCTAAACTCAAACAATGAGATGTGAAATGGGTTTAATTCCTTCATGTTTTTCATTTCTATTTTTTGAAGCATAGAAGTAGTAGTCTTAAGAGGTTTGGTTGAGTATGTGAGAGATTGTTGAGGTGTGCTGACATTAGTGTTTTGTCAATTGATGTCAATATAGTGGAACCCGAAGACTCGCACCCACCCCAAAACCTTGAAGTACCCATCCCCAAAACATGCCCGCACCGGGTGCTTGGAGTACCCAAGTAACCCCACCTTTGCTATTCTGCAACTATGCAGCCACTGGGAAGGATACTCGAATTTCTATTTGAATTCTGATTTTTGAATGCTACTATTGGATGTGTACTATTTTACTATGTTTAATGTTCAACAATACTAATATGTGTTACAATTTTTCTATGTTCAAGTATTTCAATTTGGTATGTTATACTAAAACATCATTTCCTAACTTGTATTTCATATTTTGTTATGTATAATATATAGCACGCCACCACTGTCCCCCAGCCGTCCCGAAATTGAGACCCTTTGTCCCCTCGTCCCGGAAACTCATTCCAACATACCCCAGCGCCAATGTTGCACTGTGCCAAACATACTATTTGTTGTTGTAGACAATGTATTGGGAAGTGTTTAATTTGGTAATTTGAATGTTTCAGTTAATGTATTGAAGATCTATTGTTGTGATTCATGTTGAAGGTTCTGAGATCATTGTAGTATATGCTTGTCAACTAGCACAAGTTTCCATGATTGTTTGAGCTTGAGTTTGGGTTAGGTTGTCAGTTACTAGTATTATAGTGTTAGAATGTGCAGAGGTTGAGTATTTGATTTGATATGAGTTGTATTTGATGAATCAGAGGTTGTGAAGCCAGTATTATCAGTGTGCCTTATCATTGTGTCCTCAGTTGCTATTGTTCATGATTCTGAGTACAGCAAGCTATCTTTTAATACGATAGAATTAGGTAATACAGTGTTCTTGTTGATTGGTGTTAAAGATGAGTTTAGATTTTGACTTATTATTGATGCAAAGGTTCTGCATGGTATTCATGTTGCTTGTTGGTGTTCTTAGATCATGTTGTTGGTCTGCATTGATTGAAGAGATGAGATTTGTTGATTTGGTATCTTGTGGACGTTTCTTCATTATGGTCCTAACCGACTTAGTGGAGTAACGTGTTGCAATTCTTAGTGCTAGATTGGCAATGGTGTAGTGTGGTCATGATTGAAGATTTGGGTCCTATTTAAGTCTTAACTGAGGAGATTATGGATCGGATTTTTGTTTAAGCATATTATTCTGTACTAGGTGGGATATTATACCTAGTGGATGTTTATTCTATTATAGGAGTAATTGGAAAATATTTGTGTGTTATTAACAGTGATCAAGAGATCAAATTATACAAGAGACTGAACGATGTTTCCTTAAAAAACAATCGTAAAGAATGGAAACATTCTATTCTAGAAATAGAAAACTAAATATTAGAAATATTCTAATATTTACAAAAGATTACAATAGATAACCATTAGATACTATACAGAGATAATAGAAACTATCTATTATCGTAATACCCTCCCTTAATGGTTATTCTATCCAAAGCACGAAGCTGTCAAAAAAAGTAAAAGGTAGATTCTGTCTACTCAAGGGGCTCCGCACTGTTTACTATGGGCTGCGAACCATATTGCTTAGATAGGGTAGCTAAGCGCTTCCAACATTCAAGCTTCATGTGACCAAACTTGTGGCAATAGTTGCATTGAATATTCTTCTTCCAGGAGCCTTCTGAATCTGGAGCAGAGAATGTCTGCTAAGAAGACTACTAATGGTACTTTGGATAATGCTCCAAAACTTTGTAGATGAGAATAATACTCCAAAATAAACAACAAAAGGCCATGATTTTTGAGGTGAAAAATCAATCAAAACCCAACATGATTTTTGTGGTGAAAAATCAATCAAAACCCAACATGATTTTTGCGGTGAAAAAACAATCAAAACCCAACATTGAAAAGCTTCGTTTTTTTAGGAAAACCAATAAAACCCAACAAAAAAATTGAGGAAAATATTATAAACCCACAAAGGAAACCCACACAACTTTGCTAATTGCAGAGTTAGAGAATTTTAAGGGAAAATTTATAGAAACCTGTAAGAATTTGTCTTTAAGGAAAAAAATATGAAAACCCATCAAAATGTTTTTTTGGAGGAAAAAAACTTATGAAAACCCACCAAAATTTTTAAGGGAGGCAAAACACGAGACTTTGCATGGTAAAGCAGCACATGCAAGTACATGCAACCCTCAAAAAATACAAACCCGAAAAATTTGAAAGGTGACCCAAAAGAGAGCTCAAAAAACCTACAAAGAATATGTTGTCGATTTCTGGAGCAGCTGGCTCGAAAATTGATGCACAAAATCGAGGCACTTAGAAAATTCTGACGACAACCCAGTTCAGCTCTCAAAAAACCCACCAAGAATCTAGAATCAGAAAAAAATTCCAAAATTAGAAAAAATTTCCAAACGCAAAAGTTAAGGTTTTGAACAAAAATGGCACTGCTACAAAAAAAACCAGAAAAAATGGCAGAAATGTGCAGAAAAAACAAACAGAATTGGACAAAGGGTTTCAGAACCCAAGAAGTCAGCAGATTCAGATCTCTCAGAATGGAAACCCTAGTCGTATTATAGAGAGAGTTGGAAGCAAATATGCATGTAAATAATTTAGAAAATAAAACAAATAATTTCAACCAAAAAATTATAATCATTTTCAAAAAAATATAGAGTGTCGGCTCTGATACCATATTACAAAAGTAACTGGAAAATATTTGCTTGTTATTAACAGTGATTAAGAGATCAATTTATACAAGAGACTGAATGATGTTTCCTTAAGAAACAATTGTAAAGAATAGAAACATTCTATTCTAAAAATAGAAAACTAAATATTAAAAGCATTCTAATATTTATAGAAGATTACAATAGATGACTATTAGATACTATATAGAGATAACAGAAACTATCTATTATCATAATATATTCTTCGTAATCGATATAAATGGGAGATCATTTTGTAATTAAGAGTAAGGAAGATATGTGAAAGGATAGTTTAAGCTAGGTGAATGCAAATTGTACTTCATTGGAATTGTATAGGCATAGGAGATGCTATCTGTCAATTTGGTTGTAATAGACTTTGTGTCTATCCTCTTGTAATGTGGAAGAGACCACTGAACCCAACTAAGGGCCATATCTGATATTATATTGTAAGTAGTGTGCTCTTGGCAATGTACCTGCAAGATCGGGTTATAAGTATGTGGGTGTAAGTGCACCTTTTTCTCTCCAATTTATTCTCATGGAACTTAAAATTGCATTCCCGTTTTGAGTACCATTTTAAACTTCTGAGTCAATATGAGCCTCTATAAGAGCTTTTTGTGTGTGCGTACCCGCCTGTCCTTTTAAGGCCTATGAAGTGTTTTATGTTTCTAACACCTTGCATTCAATATATCCATGCGCCCTATGATGATGAATCGTCATTCCAAGTCATTCTATGAAGTTTCGTGTTGAATATTCTTTAGATCTGCATTTTTGCATAAGGGTCAAACAGCGACAAGAAGCCTAGTTTACATTTGAATATCTTACACTCGGTTAAGTTTCACGACTCACCACATTGAAACTATTTAGTATGCATATGAGTGAACCTATGTTTTAGATTTCAAATCATTTCAATATGTTTTGACTAGGTTTTGAATCCCTCAAAGTTGGTTGTTTATTATTGTCATGCTGATGCATATTTCTCAGAATCCCGAGAAGCCCTATTTGACCAATTGTAACTTTGACCCTGTTGACCAAAATGAGCAAATTATTTTTGCATTGCATTCTAGAGGTCAGTCACTTGTTATGTTTCAGATTTGAGCCTATGACGAATCCATTTGATCAGTTTTCAAATGCGATTCCAAATGCAATTTGTAAAATTTTACTGGTGTCAGAAAGTGCAGATTGATCGATAGCCTTGTTCGGAATGTCATAACTCTAAATCCATGACAGATGAGACTAAACAGATTGTACCATTGTGTTCTACTCTGAAAATCTTGAAGTGTGTCAGTTTTCAAGTCTTGACGAATCTATCTACACACCTTTCCAAGTCCATTCCGTTTGTGAAAATCGTTGTTCTACCACTGTTTCTGGTTCTACAAATCCACGTACCTAATTTTGACTATTTTGACTATTTGCCAAATGCACCTAATTTTGACTATTTGAAATGCGCCCAGTTTGACCTGTTTTCGAAACCGAAACCAAACGCATTTATGGTTTTCTGACATGTTTGTTTGCAAGCAATTCAACGAAGGCAGCTTTGATGGTCAATATCTTTTGACCCCGAAGTCGTCATGAGACAAAATTTGACAGGGTACAAGAATGCAGAACAAAGAATCAGTATGCTTAGTTTCAAAGCCCAATCAGGTGTTTTGGTCAATTTTTAAAGCCAGGCTATAGGCTTTCCTCTCAGAAAATCTCAATTTGCAGATAAGAGGTATACTGAGTTTTTAATGATGATTCAGTGGTCGAACTTGAATTTGATTGGTATCTAGTGATTAATTGATCAGTTTGAGGAGTCAGGTGTTTTAAAAATTAGCCAAACCCACTTTGGGGCCCGACTAAGTTAATCTGATCACTGAAGGAAGTGGAATCTTCTTGGTTAGAGGGATATCATTAATCTGTGCACTTTTCATCAAGATGTTGCCTTCTTAGGACATTATGTTTTGTTTTAATAAAGCTTGAAATGATCAATATGGTCCAATGTTTCAAAAAATGAATTTCAACATTATTCAAGATCAAATTGGAATAGGCATTCAGGGAGGGAACTTTTAGATTAAACATCAACATTTTTAAATCGCAGGATCTAACTAGTTAAAACACCTGATGAACTTAATTGGATCATGGAGAAGTATTGTGCCAATGATATAATATCTAATACAAAAATGCATGCAGAATGTAACTTTTCCAAAGAAGCAGTTACCTTTTGCAATGCAATTTGCGAGTCTGCGCATACCATACATTGCCTTCTTTATGTCTAATGTCAGATACCCTCCATAGTATTTGGAAATGGCAGTGGATTAACTTTTAAGGTTTGGCTACCAAGTATATGCAGATTGACTTCATAATTTGTGAAGAGCCTAGCATTGAGAGCACAACTTATGAAGGAGATCATAACCATTTGATGAGTCCAACTGCCATTGCCACCATGAACGCTACTTCGAATGAGCATGTTGAAGGTCAAAATAGAGGAATAGAGTTCCCCTTCCATCTTTTGGTTTAAGGAGAGGCAAACATCTGGGCAGAGATGCAAGAGGTAACCCTAAAAATAGAGGAGAACCAAATATGAGAAGGACGTTACAACATCAAGGAAGATGGATTCAAGATGAGAGTTACCGGGATTTTAGCATACGATGTTGTGGCTCGAGTGCTTCACGCAAGGTTGTGAAAATGTGTGGAAGCCACAGATTAAAGAGATATGTAGATGTCATTGCATCAATATTGACCCGCTTTGTCCCATATTATGGGTTTTACTTATTTGGGTTTAGAATGGAAAAAGGTCATCTAAAAACATTGATAGAGCTTCGTCGAGTTCAAGTTGATAATCAGACATTATGATGCATCATGGTGGAAAGTAGGTGAAACTAACCGGAATGATCTTCTACCAAGAGATATTGTATCCATTGGTCGTTAGGAAGGGCAAAACGAAGAAGATAGAACCATTCCGGCTGACATGTTGTTGCTGTCTGGAAGTGTGATCACTAATGAGGTAATTCTGATCGAGGAGTCTAGCCCCCAATGGAAAGTCATTTTGGTAAAGCTGTCTGGATTGGTTTTGGGGAGGAAGAACAGATCTCTTGACTTTCCATGCTTTGGTGACACTCAAGAATGAAGAAAATGCAAGCCACACCTTCCCCTGGCTGCACACACAAACTGCGAAGATGGAGGATCCACATACAAGGCATCGGCAACATCTACAGCTGATTTCAAGCAATGCCACAAGGTTCTTATTAATGCGCTAAGAAATGACCAAGCATTTGCAAGGGAGGCACGAGAGAAAGCTTTTGGGCAAACTTCGCCTTAGACACCTAGTCCCAAATTGGGCAAGTGGAGGAACATTTAGGCATTTAAATGTCAAGGCACACAATACACAAGTGTCTTAGGACACCCGTCTTTTAAGACTCAGCGTTCACGTGGATGGGCCCACAGCTAGCTGGAGCCGTCAAGAACGAGTTTTGGGCGCCCAAACAAAAAGTGCCAGGTGGTGGATTTTGGCGGCGCATCGTGAGTTCACGAGGAGAGAGAAAGACTTGCGATGATACACCAATGAGAAATTGAGTGATTGTGAATTTGAAATTGTGGAGCCACGATCCTACGACTGTTGCGAGATCAGGAAGGCAAACCAAGAGTCATGCGATGCCACAAAGGATCGTGAGGTCAGAAGGAGAAATTTGTGAAGATAAGATGCTACGAGATCATCGGGAGATAGAGGGTCTAAGATATAAATGTTAAGAAGCTATGATTAATTGTATAGTCAAGAAGTGAAAAATTAAAACTTAAAATGTTATGCCAGCTCGGGTATCATATGATCGGGAAGCTAGAAGATTGAGGTTAAGATCTTTTGATTAAGAGGTGGGCCCCGCCCGACCAATTTGACCAATGGGAGGATGACAAGTGGCACCTAAGGATTGGAGAGATAAGGATAGAAAATAAAATAAAAGTAAAATCAAATGGTTCTTTACTCTGTATGTTCACAAGAAAAAGTGAAAAATTTAAGACAATTTAATGTTATTACATAGTTCTGACTATATAAGTTTTTTAAATTTTTCAATTTTAAGAGACCAATTCATGGCACAAGCTGGAATTTTCAGACACGCACCAGGGGCACCATTTTTACCCAAAATATGCAGTGTAATATACCACTAGAAGAACCAGGAGAAGCTGAAATTTTCCATTTTCACAATCAGAATTTGCACAGGTCTTAAATGGCAGAAGTTATAAGTAGTTTTGTATTTCTGGGGCATTCTCAACATAATGAGGATTTGATTGTTTCAGCTAGAATAAAATCAGATTTGGACGATCAGATTTAGATGAAATTAGATCCACTGACAGCCATCAAGGATGAAATGAATGTTTTGAAAGCAGTTGCAGAGGATAAGGTTCTGTCGGTAGAGGCAGTTGAAGATTTCACAGCTGAGGGCAGAAGAAGACAAACAAGATCAATTTGAAAGCTCTGCACAGTTTGAATGCTTATCTGATATCCCATCAGAGGAGGTTTTTTTTCTAAATTTTAAGGGGATATTTTGCAAGTTTGTTGTCTATTAGGGATTAGATTTGATTCTTGGTTGAAGAGAGAAGGGATAAGTTCTACAGGAGTAGAAGGAAGGGTTTCATGTGGACACTTGGCAATATCAGATTTGATCTAGGAGTCTCTTCCTATCTATATATATTTATTTTCCTTTCTCATTGTAAGGGTTCCAGTTTTGGAGAATTTTCCCAACTGCTGTGATACCAAATGGGGTTCCAGTATTTACTACTATGATACAAGGATGACTCCAGTTTTATTGATGTGATACCACCACTCAACATTTTCTTTGTTATGAACAGCAGTTGTAATTTATTTTGAGCAATCAGTTAATACAATCGTCTGTAGTGTATTCTGAGCTTTTGCATACACTTGATGTATTGATTTTAAGGGAAATGAATACAAACCTTTATTGAAAGTTTCATTCTGAAATTTGTCTCTTCTTTATGGGTTTGTAATTTTCTGTTGATATATGTACAAAGTGCATATTGTCCAGTTGCAGCTTGGCTTCGAAGTTGCATGTCATTGCGTATTTTACTCTTGGGTCAAAGATTTAGAGTAATTTGTTTGATATGCATTGACAGAATTGCAGGGATCATGAAAGGATCTGATAATTATGAGTTTCATTTTGAAGATAGATGTTTGTTTGCAAGGTGAATGGATAGATTAGATATCTGAGTATATGAGTATGTCTTGGATATCCATGTGTATGATTTGACTTAGTTTATGCCCAATGGATAATGGACTGATCAGCTTGGAGATTGCATGTTTCTGCTGTTACATACCTGGGTTATCTTGATATTCAACATTGTTAATCAAATATCTTTTCCCTTTCATGATGAAGATCTGAAAAGAGTTGCCCTCACTTAGTTTATCAAATTCATGAGTTATCAAATTCATGAGTTATGTCATTAGCTATTTCATATATATGATTGTTTGTATAAACATAGAAGATTCAGGGGATTTTATCTGTTATATAGATTCAGTTATATGCTTTGACACTGGTACCATATAAAGAATCTGAGATCCACCTGCCTAGGTCTTGCACAGCCTAAGGAAGAAGGAGAGTAAATAGCCTTACAGTTGGCCCTGGTGTCTAAATATGTAAATTGAACATAAGAATTAGCTGCCCCTAGGTGTATGTGTTCTTATCATTGGGTTATTTAAAAACTGTTAATTCAGGAGCCAACATATTCTATTAACTGGGCAGTAATTTCAGCAAAGTACATCATCCTGTGGGTTAGACTCCCACCAAGATTTTCCCTAATGGATTTCCTCAAGAACAAAGCTTGTGTTATGTGTTGTGGATCTTGCATTTGCTGCTTATCTTTCAGATTTGTATTGTATTTGAGAGGCTTTGATTAATAATTGGCATAACTCATTCACCGCCCCTCCCCCACCCCCCACCCAGTTCTGCTTGCCTTGTTTGGCCCTAACAGGTAGATCAAATTATGTATCTAATGCATTAAATAGAAGGTGTTTGTTGTTAAATTAAATGAGAAAAGAAGTTGTGAGCTTTGACTATATGATGTTGTAAATTGATTCAGATTTCAAGGAGGTATGGGCTGAATGGGACAGCCCAGTCAAAAAAATAGGACACCATAGTTAAAAAGAAATTCATTCAAGAATAATTGTTGTTCAAAGTGAAGTGTTTCTGTGCACCTCAAAGATCTATAAGAGAAAGGAAGAAACACAATGGAGGTCTTGCACAACACTTTGGAATGGACAAAACATTGTCATAGCTAAGTGAGTTGTCAATGGCCAAAGATAGGAACAGATGTAAAGAACATGGTGCAGAACTACATATTTTGTCACTATGCAAAGGGTAAGAAAAAAAATACCAAAACATATCAGAAATTAACAGTTCCAAAGAGTTCATGGGAGCATGCAAGAATGGATTTCATTCTTCAACTGCCAATGAGCCCAAAAATTGTAATGATGTCATTAAAAAAGCAGGGACACATGTCCATACATAAGTTTTTTAAAGTGACACATTTAACTCCATATTAAAGACAACAAATCTCACATATGTTGCCACAATATTCTTAAAGGCCATAGTTAAACTTCATGAATTATCAAACAAGCTAAGTTACCAGATTTGCTCTTGGAAGATGAAATTCGAAAGTCTATTTGTTGTAATGTTGAATTTGAATCGAATTCTCTCAAAATTCTACCACGGTAAGATAAATTTGCTCAAAATTCACTCAGAAGAACCTTGTAAGAATTTTGGATGAATTTGCAGAACTTTTGATTTGGACAAAGGAACCCTTAACGAATTTGGGGAGAACTTGATTAAAAATGTAATTTTTTTTACTTTTTTATAGATTTTTTGCCAACTTAGGTCCAGTCGTCCCTCCAACCCTAAAAGTGACAACTAAAAAGACCAAAAGGGTTGCTTTATATGTCATTTGTGCATTTGTGAATGAAAAAAAAAACTATATATCACCTTTTCTCTTTATTATCATGGCAGAAGCTTTTGGCAGAGCCATTAAAAAAGCACAAGCTGAAAGGAAAATTAGAGGTATTACAGTTACGGAAGAAGTCCCTAAAATTACACACCAACAATTTGCAGACGATGCTATTTTGCAAAGAGAGAGTACTTTGGAAGGGGCTATAAGTTTTAAGAAAATAATTAACAATTACACAAAAGCTTCAGGCAAGGAAGTAAGATGCTAATAAGACAGAGATCTTCTTTATTAATACCAATGAGAACTTGAAAAAAGGTAGTTGTAAAATAATGGGGTATAAAAAGGGAACTTTCCCATGCAAACATCTTGGTATACAATTAGAAAAAGGCGTTAGAGAAGGTATAGCCTCGAACTCAGTTTTAGAAAAACTAAATAACAAAATGGAAATCTAGAAAAGAAAATGGTTAACTAAAGCAGGCAGGGCAACTATGATCAAAGCAATACTTTCAGCTATCCCTACATATCACACGTCTTGTCTCCCTTTACCCAAACTAGATTCTAAACTAAAAAAAATATTTTGGCAAGGAACTTGAGACAAGAAGAAACAAGCCTTGATAAAATGGAAAAAAATATGCAAACCTAAAGAACATGGAGGTTTAGGGATTAAAAATTAATGTTGGCACAATGAGGCCCTAGGAGCTAAACTTATATACAGAATGTACAAAGAGCATAATAATAAATGGGCCAAAATTTTATTTCATAAATAATTAAATAACACTAATCCTTTATCTCTATTTAAAACTAAAAATCCACCAAGAGGATCTAGAATATGGAACTTCATGCTACACTGTTGCCCATTAATAGCTAATAACTTTACTTGAGATCTTGGTTTAGGACAGGATGTATTATTTTGGGAGGACTCATGGAATAGGCTTCCTTCACGAGATAGTGTGCCAATTTACCAAAAAATATCAAAAATACTTTTATCCATGCTATGGGGTCAACATGCTAGCCATTATAATATCAAAAAAAATGACAATCAGAATGGAGCATGGAAATGGATATCTCTCGAAGAAACACTACTCTCAACACAAGATTAACACATTTAATCAGTTCTTAAATAGTAGGAAGGTTAATCACAAAGAAAGGGATGATAGACTAATATGGGGAGCCTCAAGTGACGGAAATTACAAAGTCAAACTAAGGTACGAACAGATAATAAGCTCTCACCAATGGAAAAGATTGATAATCCTCTTAATCTATAATGGGACTCGGCATGTCTTCCGAAAGCTGGTATTTTTCTTCGGGCTACTATTCAAAATAGAATTTTAACAGCAAATAGATTTACCTATATGGGTTTTGAGGGACCATTAAGATGCCCACTTTGTGAGAATGATTCAGAAAATTCTAGAGACTTGCTTTATGAATGCTTCTTTGCTATAGATTGTTGGTATTGATTATGTAAGAAATTAAACTTGCAAACAACACTCCCTAATAACCTGTTAAATTTATTAAAAAGTTGGCCTAAAAACGATAGTTCCAAGGTTTACAATAATATATGGAAAATATCACCATCAATACTTTAATGGGAAATATGGAAAGAAACTGAAGGATTTTTTGTAATAAAAGTATGGATCTACCACCTTTCCTTAATAAGGTGGAGGCTTGTATTATTGAGGTAGTTAATAATAATCTCATAAATACCTACAAGGAGGAAGGATCATTCTCATATTGGAATGCACAGATGCATAGAAATTAGTTCAACCTAATCAATCCACCAATGACCTCTAAATCCAACAAGCTCACCAAGATTAAATGTAGATAGTAACCTCCTTCAACGAGTTGATCAAAGTTAAGTTTTGATGGGGCATCTAGAGGTAATCCAAGTCCGACAGGCTTAGGTTGTATTATTCATTCAAATAATGGATTATGCTTAATGAAACACGCCAAGCCCTTAGGGATAATGTCTAATGATTTAGCAAAACTAGAGGCCATAATCGAAGGTTTAACTCTTCGTAGAGAGATAGGCATAGATAACTAATAATAGAAGGCGATTCGCAAATTATCTTAAATGCATTAAGAAAAAGAGCAACCCCAAATTGGACTCTTAAGTCCAAACTTGAATATGCTTTAGTCATAGTGGATAAATTTGAAGAAGCAATCATAAAACATATTTATAGGGAAGGTAATAGAGAGACAGATAGTTTAGCTAATAAGGGAGCAGATGGAAAGGAGATTTTACTAAGATAAGCTAGTTTGATAGGTTCTATTCAGAGATTTGTTGAAGGTTATTGTTATTGTCTTATAGTCAATTTCACCAATGTTGGGTCACATTTTTAATTAGCTTAGGTTTCTTAATTTAAGATCTTATAGTATGTATCTCTCAAATTAGGTTTCCAAGAGAGTAGGCTTTAAGGTTCTATTAATCTAAGACCTTTTTATTGCTTGTATCTATAGTTTTTTTTTTTCTAAGTCTAAGTTGTTTAAGGTAGATTGTCTCCATTTTCTATGGTTAGCATTAACAAGTTTATCCTAGAATAAGAAAGTCAAAGAATATTATTCTTACTTCATCAATATTAGTAGATATCTCAATTTAGGATTTTAGTATTATTAAATTTGGACAACACAATTATCTACTGTAAATATTGATTGATCATTTTGTGAATTTGTTAATTTATTTCTTTTCATTGTGAATGTATGGAGAACAAATAAATTGATAAGTATATTATTATTAAAAGCTAACAACGATCTTGGCTAGAATGAGTTGTTATAGATTTTTTAACAATTTTCAAATAAGGCGCAAAGGATGTCAACTAAAGAAGGTTAATTTATACAATGAAACAATGTTAAAAATTGCAAAGGAAGGATATTTGGAATCATGGGAACAACAACGAAAGTGAACATTGTAATATTTAAAGCACCCATGTAAAGAGGAAATCCTCTAATATCCCTAACAAGAGTTAAATATATGACTTTAACTTATTGTTTTTGTAACTAGAAGGTATGCCTTCTAAAGACCTCATAACGTAATCGAATCAAATGTAAATCTTAGATCAGGACTTATGTCCCGAGCAATACCAAGGGTTTTCTTCCCCGTTCCTTTCCCCCTAGTGCTTGCACTTTGAACGGGGAAAAAACAAAATTGTTAAACTATTTTGAAATATAAAACAAAAGGGCATTTTCCTTTTAATGATCAAAAAACAAAGAAATAAAAAACTTCTCGCCTCCATTTGTGTATGAACTTATTTGTTGTTGCATATATAGAGACACACACCCCCACACACACACACACGCATATATTAGAAAAAAAATCTTGTACAAACGAACCCAAAACAAACCCGAACCCAACCAAGAAATAAGTTAAGATGAATTTCGAACCCAAACCTTGACCCCGCATCCATACCAGAATCCAAATTGGCAACTTAGCAAAAATGCATAGTCTCAAATAGACACACTATAATTGTGGGTCCCTTCTGACACAATTTGTGAAAGAAATTAGATAACAGATTGAACTTCAGCTCACCCTATCAGCTCCAAGTCCAAACCAATGGGCAAACATATGTCATCAATTCAAGTCTCAATAAACTGTTGAGAATCTTGAGATGTTTGTTTTGAGTGATACCCTCTTAATGAGTTTTGACCTTGGCACAAATAGAACTTTCTTACAATAACTTGGTTAAAAGCAATACAACTAAAAGATTTTTCCAAATTATGTATGGGTGTAGCTGAAGAAGAGTTGTCACTACTATGGCATGACCAGCGTGTTGACGTTTGATAGCTTCAGTCAAATAAAGCTATATATAATAATATATGAGATAACATTTATATAATTATATATGAGATATATGCATGTATGTGTTCTTTATATTGAGATATAAGGTCATTGTTATAAGAGAAAAATTAATATAATGTATATATGAGAATAAATTTATTATTATTATTAATTATCAGATTAATGAATAGACAAGGGACATGTCTACTCATGGCCTATTCTTTATATAGATAAATCTAAGAGGATGTTGCATTTGGAATACACGTACCTAATAAGGCAATGCCTAATACATTTGCAGCAGATCTGAAAAACCAACATGGTATCAGACCCAGACTGCAAATGTAAGAAAGTAAATTAAGAGATAAATTTAGATGAGGTACTAAGAGCAACCGCATACAGTTTGAAATCACCGAACCAAGAGTGTAATGTCCCCTTTTTGGGACATTAGAAATATTAAGGGCATATTATATATAATATTAGAATTGACTTGGAGAGCATGGTCTCAAAATATAAAAGGTCAATTTAATGTTATAAAGGGGGCAAAAAGGACAAGGGAGATAAGACGAAAAGCCAGGAGGGAAGTCGAAGAGTCACAGCTATGGGGATAAAAGGAGAAGAGACTCTTTCATTTGGGAAGCTTGATTTATCATTCAGATTTCAATTTCTCTCTTGGGAAAGTAATTGTAAAGCTTGAGCATTCAGCCAGTGTGAGGATGTAGCCCCTCGTGCCGGCAGACAGTGAACACAAACCCATTGTCCGAGAAGACATCAATTCAAGTGCTTCATATGTGCTTCCAGCTTCTTATTCTAGTATTCTAATTTGACTGTTAAATTGTATTTAATATTGGATTTGTTAGTGTTGGTTATTGTATTGCTGTTGTATAATGCAATAACATATTTTATGGAGTTATAAGAGTTTGTTGGTTTTTATATTTACTAGTTTGTAACGCATTGTTATATGCTCGAATCTTGAATATTATTTTGGAAAGAACGGGTTATTATCTTGTGGAGAATCTTCTTGTTTTATTGTTGTATCGTATTACATTTGCCTATCTTTGAGTTTTGAATATTGTATTCAAGAAGACACTGGATAAATATCTGTTGGAATTTCTACTGGTTTCAATTGTGTTTGTAATACATCTGCAATGTTCAGTCCTAAATATACTGTTGAAAAGAAATCGAGCAAATATCTGGTTTGGGATATTTCAGGAGAGACGATGGAGCAATTCCTTCTTTGCTACCATAAACTTCCAATCAAGAGTAAGGAAATATCCAACTGAGCAACAAACAAAGTAAGGAATGGTTCGCAGTAGTATGATTGAAAACATAGAGGAGAATGCAAACACAATATGCCAAGCATCATGGACGGCTATAGGAAGTGAATGGACAAAATATACAAAATGAGAAAGTTAAATCAAGACGACAAGGCGTTAAGGAATGATAAATATATGTGCAGTAGCATCATCACAAAGGGATTATTATTCAACAATAATAGTGTTGACGTCCGTACGCAGACTGAACATGGTCTAAGGCTGCCACACTTTTCATAGTCTTTTTCTGACAAATGAATCATCCACTCTATTCGTATCTACCATTTTTCGCGATATGTGATAAGCACTCTATCTTGGTCACTATGAAAGAAAGTCAACAAGTATAGGAACAATATTTGAGAGGGTCACTACAATTACCAATATAAACAGTAATTTGTATGCATGTTTAAATATAACATGCACTATCCATCGAACCAACATATGTACAGACAGACGATTCTTACAAATTTGACTACAAACAATAATTTACTTTTGCCACCGAGCTTATTATGAGATAGAGGCTAATAGGCTTGAACTCATATGCTAATAATAACAAAAACAAAAAGGGAGCCACCTTGTCCCATAGTAAACGAAAAATATGTAACCGTACAGAAGAATGGATAGTTATTGAATAAATATATCCGTGCATGGAAGAGTGATGGTTGGTAAGGAAAAGAATATTGTTCCCTCATTAATCGCACAATTCAATTTGTGTTGCAACAAGTTTCCATTTTCACGAAATGAATTTTTCGCAAGTCAAAATGAAGATAGAAAATGAGTAGGCATGAAACTCGATGCGCTCAAAGAAATTTAATAGTTGATGTGGAATGAGAAGGATTACGTTAGAGTAAGTGGAAAAAATCAGGATGGAAAGCTCCTCTCTTTTTTTTTACACTTGAAGTGATGTTGGAGGTAAGTAAATGGTTGTTCCTTTCATTATCGGAGCTTTAGAAGAATATGTTATTTAAGAGTATGTCAAATTTTAAATAAATATTTGGTATTGATTACTATTATTAAATATGTATGGGTTACTCATTATTTGAATAAGAATTTTATGATCATAGTTAGTTATTTGATAAGTAATAATATGTGAGAATATAGACTAAAGATATATGCCTAAGTTGTTGATTTAGGTTCGGGGACGGATTTGAGTTCAGGGTTCGAGTTCGTGGGTTCGGGCCAAAAAAAAAAGAAATTCCCATTTGAGTTCGTGGGTGGGTTTGTGAGTATATATATATGCATCATATATACAAAAAAAAAAAAAAGAAACCCATGGGTCCTCCTGAGTTCATCATGGGTCCTCCCGAGTTCGCTGTGGGTCCGGGCAGGATCCTTCATTTGGGCTATGGGTCCGCCCAAGTTCGTGCTAGCATGGACCCACGCGGACCCACAGTCCAAATGAAAGACCCTACCCGGAGCACAAACCCGAACAGACCTAGAGTCCAAATGAAGGACCCTGCCCGGACACGGGTGCAAACCAAGACCCAAATTTGGGCAGCAAGGTCTGAACCCGATAACTTAGATATATACTTGTATATATACATATATGTTCAATGTATATATTTAAATTAGATCTTTATCTATATTACATTAAAATGATCATAATACATAATTATGTTAGTCTCTTGTTCTTTTATTTCTATACATTCTATAAGAGCTATGTGCCTTGATCTTTTCCTCCAAGAATGTAATTGCAAGAAGAGGAAGACTGAGATTCAGAGGGAGCCTAACATTTCATTAGAGGCAACCTTGAAAGAGAGGGAGCAATTAGAGGATGTGATTTAGTTAACCTTCGATGCTCTTGGTCTTATTGATTCAAAGGGAATAAACCATGTTGAGATGGATTCTCCAATGATCAATAAATTGTAGCAATCAAGAGACAGTGATTCATGAATATACCTCGTTGCTATGTGATTTTAATGGGCCTACCCCTTGTGTATATCATGAGGAAGTGACAACTTCCAAATGATGTCACTTGTATTTGCAAAAGTTAATGTAAGGTGATGATCTTACAATAACTTGTATTATGAGATCAAACAAATTGAGCATATGGTGAATGTCTTGCATCTCAACATTCTAGAAGGGCATTACTCAAAGAGTATTTGGTGAATATCATTGATATTCCGAGAGGCCAATACTCTTGATATAAGATGTGATATCAAAACCTTTTGACTACTTGGCGAATATCATTGATATTTTGGGAGGCCAATACTCTTGATATCATATGTGATATCAAAACCTTTTGACTACCTGTTGACTATCATTGACATTCTGGGAAGCCAATAGTCTTTATATCAGATGTGATATCAAATCTTATTTGGGTACTTAGTGCATATAATCGATATTTTGGGAGGCCAATACTCTTGATATCAGATGAGATATCAAACCTTATTTAGGTACTTAGTGAAACTCGTATGTTGGTATTCTAGAAAACTGATACTATGATATCGAATGCAATATCAAATGGTGGAAATTTTCTAAGATATCAAATGAGATATCCTTAAAATTGTTATTTGTAGTATTACGTTGAAGTAATATTTATTCTTATGTGTTTATCCTTCTAAGCTAAAAGGGAGTGTTGATGTTTGATAGCTTTAGTCGGATAAACCTATACAATTATATATGAGATAAAATTTATATTTATGTGTATATTAAGATATAAGGTCATTGTTATATGAGAAAAATTAATATTATATATATATATATATATATGAGATTAAATTTGTTATTATTATCAATTATCTGATTAATGAATAGACAAGAGGCATGTCTCTTCATGGCCTATTCTCTATATATATAAATCTAAGAGGATGTTGCATTTGGAATACACATACCTAATAAGGCAATGCTTAATACATTTGCAGTAGATCTGAAAAACCAACACAGTGTCGCTAATTTGAGTAGGAAAAGTATTGTAGTAGAAGACTTACTGATTATATACAAGATTTGCACCAAGAAGTTAAAAAAAAATTGGAGTACACAATGAAATAAAAGTCGTGTGCACATCCCAAGAGGAGGGAACATGAATTTAAATTTGAAGATTGCCATAAGCTCATTACCAAGAAAATTTCAAAAATGTCCCCAAAAGAGCTACAATAAGTTGAAGAGCTAGAAGATTGTGTAATGTATGGACTTCAGTACGTTTACATCCAACATATGTAAGATAAAGCTTCCCAAAAGCATTAGGTATTTCACCTATTTTTAATGTCCCCAATTCGCACCACCACTATAAAGAGCAAAGTAGTATAGACTAAAGAAGGTGAGAATCTCATTTGTCAAAAAAGAATGAATGGGTACAATGATTGCCTAAACAGGAACAAGAGGCAACTAAGATATTAGTAGAAACCTAGACAGTCAAGAAAACAAAGTGAGAGGAATGTAAGGAATACGTGATGAATTGGAAGAGCAAGGCACCAAATAAAGAAGCCTAGATAAATGCATCTGATGTCATCAAACATGGAGTTTTGGTTCATACTGTGAGGTTTTCACACCATCACCCCATTGCAAATGACGGGCCCCTTATTTTTCTTTGCAGTAGGACTAGCAAGTCTTGGTGGCAATTTCAAGTCTCCAAGCCTTCAGAGAAGTTGAGTAAAGCCATTGAATAATAAAAATCAGGCAGGTCTCTTGGGTTTGAGTTTGAGCAAGCGCATGAAATGATTGGTAGATTAAGGGTGTTCGCACTCAAGCCACCAATAGAAAACACCCCCTTGCAAATACATTTGAAAAAGCAAAGAGAGAGACCTTAAAAGGGCAAGAAAAGACTAAGCACGGGCGGCAAATGTCAAAGAAGAAAATTCCTTTGAGCATGGAAGATTCTGCCTGCCCCGGAGGAAAAATCCTCTGACCTCCAAGATTTCTGCCCCCTCTTTATGATTGGTAATTCTCTCCTCCTGCTCAATCTCACCCATGAGAAAGTACTCAAACCATTTGATGAACCAATAGACATGTTCAGAGGCTAAAATCTCAATGAGAAAGATGAAAATCAGATTGAAGGATGGAGATAAAACATAAAATCAGATTTCTGAGTTGGCTAAATCAGATTGCATTGAATGTAAACTTGCCTTACAAACAAATGGGAAACTTTTTTGCCTCTGAGAAAAATGAGAAATTGCTATGAAAAGGAGAGTTTAGGAAGTCAAGAGCACATGTTTGAAGTTACAAGGCAAAGTGATAAGGATGAAAGAGCAAGGAGGAAAATCTTCAATGCCGCCAGCCTTAGAGAATTCTCAAATACTCCCTACTTCCTGAAATTCCGCCTTCAAGCATGAATATATTAATGCATCATAAGGCTAAACAAACTCATTCCTCCCACCAAATTGACATAGATTAGGCAAATTTGAAACATAGATAGGAAAAAATTGAAATTTGTAAATGTAAAGGATGGAATCCTCTAAGAATTGGTATCTCCACTACGTCTTCTTGAGGGTAGAGACTCTCAAGCTTAAGCAAGGAACAAGGAAAACAGATTAAGAGCAAAAAGCAAAAGAGGAAGAATCCTCTATGAAAGGCAGAAACCGCCTGCCTTGGAGCATTCCAAAATCCTCTCTATTCCTCAAGTTCCACCCAGCTAAGGGAGCAAATCCTCAAACACTTATAATATCCAATTTGGGATGATGGTTCCTCTTTGGCTTCCATGTCATATGAAAGATGAGAAGTGAAGATCAAGAGCACAAAAGGCGACAATTGGAATCAGTTTTAGGCCGACTTCAAGAATTGGAGATTAAGGAAGTTCTGAATCTGCCAACCTCTAAGGAATCTTTTATCCTCCAACAGGGCTAATTGTCATCTCAAATGTATGTATCATAAAATGCAAACAAGGAAACATTAATGGGGATGAAACTGATGGTCAACTTGAACAGCAAGATAACAGTGGAAAAGGAAGAAGTATAAAGGCAAGAAAGAAAGTATGAAAAGATGAAGAAAGTGAACAAGAACTCTAAACTCCTCTCTCGCCTTCATTCTCTGCTTTGTATAGCTAACAATGGAAGTATGCATTCAGCTTGGCAGATTACACAGAATGGAGATGAAAAAAATGGACTCAATAAGGAATAAGTCAAGATTGCAAGGTAAAATGAAGAGGACAATGAATTCTCTAGGCATGGCAGAATCCCCCGGCCTCAGAGGATTGCAAAATCCTCTCATACCCTTTGCTTCTGTCTTGACTACATAGAGGCTGAAAGACATCATAAACTCTCATATTGATCCAATGAAGTGGACAATGGAGATTAGAGAACATGAAAATGACATAAGAAACCAAGCATTGATGGAATCAAAGGAGGGAATGATAAGTTTGAAAAATGAAAACAAGGAAAATCCTTGGGGGATGGTGGAATGCATCATCCCAAAAGTATTCCAATATCCTTCGGGAATGGTGAAATCCACCACCCCCAAAGGATTCCAAAATCCTCAGGCATCATCAATCTCCGCACAAAGGAGGAGACAGCTGATAAGAGAAGTAAGGGTGCAAGATTATAATTGAAATCATGCCTTTGATTCCCTTTACCAAGTCGGCCTTTTTGGAAAAGTACTCTTTCAAATGTATCATCGCCTCTATAAAGAGAGGTGGGAGATCATTTTCACCAGCAAGCAAAATAAAAACTCACCTCTGCTAAAGCAGCAAATTAACTCCCAAATTGGCAGCGATTTATCTAAAGGAATAAATTATCTAGAAAAGGCAATAAGCTATCTTGCGAGAAAAATAACCTCATACTTCAAGAAGCATCGATTTTGAGCACAAAAGGCAGATTTCATTCAAAATCAGAAATAAAGAGGGTAAAGAAGAGTGAAATCTGCGCATACTATGGATTGCAAAACTTAACCATTTTCCAGATTTTAATTTAATCCATTTCTTGTAGGAAAAAGATCATATTATCAAACTTGGAATTTGCAAGAAGAAAGGGAAGTTGATTTCAAACTTGAGAAAATCCATTTTTGCCTCTTTCTTTGATGTTGATGCAACGCACTTTCATCGAAACTTTCAGATTCCCTTCATTTTCTTTATGCTAATCATTTCATGAGCCTAATGTAATTTCTCTCTTGCTTTGTGAGGTAATCGTGGGAGAAGGAGAGGCTTGGAAAGTGAAAGATGGAGATGATGGCAAAGCCAAACTCAAGATGTCAAGGGGAAAACAAGTGGATGCTACAAAATGGCAAGCTCAAGCTTGACTTCAAATGAGAAGAAAACTTAAAATCAGATCATCAAACTGCAAATTCAAGACAAGATCAAGAAAATAAAGACCAAGGAGCAAGGAAGAAGAAAATCAGAATTTAGAAGTCAGAAAAAAAAAATCAACTTGAATTTCCTCCAAAAATCCAAGTTCATTTTCAAGTATTCAAGTGCATGAAGACCTCATCACATCAAATTTCAAGTTTGCAAGTACAATCAAGTTAAAATCATAGCAATGAGAAAATTTCCAAGAACAAAGATTGTAAAATTTGATACGATCAACAATTTGGGAATATGGCATCACAATTGAAGGCTTGACAAAAAAGGTGTGTATCAAGAGATATTTTCTCATCACAAAAAATTAATCAAGTCTATGAGATAAGGATGTTGAGATGGCGCATACTTGTCTTCTACCAATCAAGAAATTCCAGCTATAAATGTTTCAATCATATTGTGTCAAGTGTACAATTTTCTCATTGACTCTCAAAGCATTGTAAGTTCCTTATTGACCCATAAGGTGGTACCTCATGTAATTGGATGATAGTGTGGAAACCCTAATTAGGGTTTGTTGGGATTAATCTTGGCCCTTGATCTTGAATCAATCGTGGCCCTTCATTCTAATTGAATTGTAAAAGGCCAAGGCCTTCTCATTTGTAAGGAGTTAGAAAGTTAGACATTACGATTAGAGAGGAGATTAGAAAGAAGTAGTGTAGGAGGAGGGTAGACTCGATGCAATTGTTGCCATAATACTATCAAAGTAATGGATGATTCTTTGTTGGTCTTCATGGTGGATTATTTAATGTTTCTTTGGAGTGTTGCATGGTTTCTTCAATTCCTTGCTCAAATTAGATGGCATCTCATGTTAAGTAGAAATAAAAGTAGATGAATGGAAGATATTGTTGAATGGTGATTGATGGTAAAGCTAATGTCCATAACTTTTGGCACTTGTTGATTATAAGTAGTAATGCAAGGTTAGATCCAAGCCTAAATCATTTATTAGAGATGCTCATTTAGATTGAGCTTTCATAGGGTATTTGGATGACTATTGAAAATGTAAAAATCGTTCTTGCATCCACAAAGGGTAGCACGCTCCTATGCCTAGTTGATTTGGTAAAGCAAGAATTAGTTAAGAGGCTCAGCACATTATCGACATTATCCCACATTCATAGAATTAGATAGCTTTTGTTTCCTTAGCAAGTTAATTTGGTTGGAAATAATGGAAGAAGTTGTTAAAATCAAGATGTTATTCATTGAATGAATAGCATAAGTTCCTATGTGATAACCAACATATCGCATTGTAAAACAGAGGGAAGTCCACAATTAAGAAGGAAACTTGACGTTGTCTCATTTGATCACACAATTCATCTACATTATTTAGCATAAGATAATTTTATTAATGTCCAACAAAAGACCATCAAGAGAGAGTTGGAGATTTGGTGTTTCATCCAAGAATACAAAGTATTTGATTTTGTGTGTTGTAGTGGAACAAAACTCATATCAATAGTTCCAAGCTTCACAAAATGTTTATGGGCCATAAGCTCTTCCAATATTTTTCACTTACTTGACATGTCTAATATAGGAAAATCTAGGGCGCACAAGGTATTTGTATCATCAAAAAATGGTGACCATTCAATTTTTTTGTTTTTTTTGCTTTATGTCTATGTTTTCAACTTGTTACTTGTCTTTTTCAGATCCTTGCTTTGGTTGGCATTGCCCCTTATCCTCCAATTCATGCAGCAGCTAAATATTCATTTCTCGATTGGAGCTTACTGGTTTTTGAAATTTCCTTGATAAGGTCAATATGGTGATATGGCAATTTTAATTCATATGTGGGTTTCAATCTTCACACTCGCTTCGATGGTTGTTAACATATCCTAAGGTTATTGTGATGCATCTTTTGCTCACTTAAAGTGAGAACTCTAACTAGCTCATCCCTGGGGCTATGTGGTGAATTTCAAACATTTCTGAATTATTAGTTGAGGCATGTGTGCCCAGCATTTCTTCCTTCCATGCTAGATGATTCAAATGGATCCATTGATATCATTATCTGCAATTAGTGACGAGCAGTTCACAATGTGATATGTTTCATTTATTTGCTATCTCTGAAAGGATTACCTTTTTCTTGAGAAGATATCACCCTACAAAAATAAATATACTAAGATCACAGGAAGCAAATTCATGGTATCATGAAGACAAGGCAAAGAATTGGAGAGATTTTGGGTTATTTGTAAATTCTTGTAGCTAGCCTCTATGTTTCTAGGCAAGTTGTAATCTGAACTGTGATCAATTACTTCTTAGATATTTATTATTTCTATTATGCATTTGTGAACTGGATGAATGTGAAGCTGCTAGGATTAGCTACCTTTCACTGAGCTCCTGATCTTTGTCTACATTAGTCACAACACTAGCCTCAATTTCTTTGTACAACATCGAACCAAGATGGTTACCATACAATTATTAGATTCAATCCTTTGAAAGAAGCATAGAAATAAGTAGTGTTACACCGGCTCGAGGGTGTGGCGGTATGGGGGGTGATATCGGGAGGAGTTTCGGGTGCAGGAAAAACAGAGCCTCAATTTGGGGGCGGGGGGGGTGCAGCTTGCATAGTATACATATATGACTTGAAATGCTAATTATGAAATGATACTTCAATATATTATACCAAATATAGTTGAACAATGAATATAAATCATTGAAATGTGATTCACGAACCATAAGTTCAAACTTCATAACCAATGACCATTGAACTTAGTAACATACAGTAAGTAGTAATATTAAAAACATTAAAGTTTTAAACATAATAATAATGATAAATAGAAAATATAAATCATACATAGTACCATGTAAGTCAACCATTGACTATCAAATGACAAAGATGAAAGATTCAAAATTCATTGTTCAAATTATAAATATGATATATCATAACGATCAAGATTTGCATGATTACAATGAGCCGAGTAGCATGAAACACTGAAATGAAATAATGTATCATGGCCATATCAAAGTGAGTACAACCTACGAAAGGTCAATAATTAGAATGTAATGTTGGGAGCTCTCTAATCATCCCCTAAACCAAAATCCTCTTCACTAGAACTACTAGACTCCTCATGGGTAAGATAATATTAAAAAAAACATTATAAAAAAAAAATTGACTTTTCAACATGGGCATCGAACGCATCCTAGGCGTCAGACGCACCCTAGGTGTCCCCTTGAAGCACCCCACACACACCCATGCACCCAAGACACACCCGCAACTATCAGTTGCACCAATCGGTGTGGTCCAGTGTGGTGTCACTCCAATGGCGGTGGTAGAGAAAAGGTGCGCGGTGTACCTACACTTGGGAAGTACACGCACCCAATGCGCTAGGGTTTTACCCCAAGTGCGTGCACCCGGTAACATTGGAAATAAGTATTTTTAATACATCATTAGATAAAATTTATCACACGTGCTACCAAAATATTCATCAAAATATTGAAATAACTTGAAAATAACGATCAAAAAAACTCAAAGAAATTTCCAAGAAACTTAGAATTTATCACAAGATCTTGGTAGTAATTTTTTGTTTTGTTATATACGCCTTCTAATGACTACCTTGTGAATTTTTACTCATTTTGATTTCTTGTCTATGAACCTATAACACTGCCGCAATTACAGCACAGGTGTAATGTCCCTTTTTTGGGGACATTAGAAATTAAATGACAACAATATAAAGTATTAAAATGACTTTATCTGAGCTTAATGAAAATTAATAAAGTCATTTTAATCATAAAAAGATGAAGAGACGGGCAGAGCGAAACTGAAGAGTCGTTGTATTGGGCTTTAAAAGAAAAATGACAGATTCATTTCAGCATGCTTGCTATATGGTTTTGGCTGTGTTTCTCTCTTGGAGATTTTTGGGAAGCTTCAGCTTTTAGTAGGTTCAAGGACAGAAACCCTCGAGCTTGGAGGGAGTGGACGGATCCCATTATCTATTGCAGATATCACTTATGTGTCTCACTCTGTGCATCAAATTCCTATTTTTGGTTATCCAATCTGACTGTAAGTTCTGTGACTACGACTAGATTTTTTTTATTGCTCTGCTAAAGAGTTAAAGGCAATATTCATGACTTGTTTTAGACTCTATTTCAGTTTTGGTATTTTATAATTTCAATGGTCTGGATAAACAGAAAACAACTGCATGCAAATTATTTGTTTACATCTCTCTGGTAAAATCTGGAACAAATATTCAAAATTCTTGCTTCTTTTTGTATCTACCTGGGTTCCTAATCAATTATTAAGCTATGCTAATTTAAAATAATTTGTGAATTCTTGTTTTTCTTATTTGGATATGCAATTCGCTCCCTATAAGAATATACCTAGACAAGTTCATTGTGTATTATAACCATTTTAATATGCTTAAGATTCTATATATATATCTAATAAACAAACAAGCTTATCTTTGAGTAGAGAGTATAAGCATCTCTGATTCTCTAGGGATTTGCCTGGAGCTATTCATTCCTTACATATTACATTGCTTGTTTGATTCATTGCTTAGATATTACATTGCTTGATTGACATTTTATATTGACATTCTATGTATTTTTTATGTCAATCGGAAAAGAAACTGTATTTCTCAAATTAAGGAATGCAGAATTATAATCAGTAAACAATGTCTTATGAGAAGGGCTTTTCATTTCAGCTAAAGATTCTATCACTGTAAAGACAACTTGCATTCTCACAACAACAACTCTTTGTTCATGTAAGCTTCATTGTTCAAAGTTCAAAACACAGTTACAAAAACTCAAAAGCTGAAGGTTTGAAACTGCTCATGAGTTATTTGTGCAATAGCTCATGAAACATTACTCAAAGTAACGTTCTGCCAAGATACTCAGACAAGCTCGTTAACTCATCACTTGCTCGTAGATTACTTGGCAAAACACATAAGTTTTGGAGAAAAAACTCAGCCACAATTTTATGCTTTTGTCTACCCAGGAATAAGTTCCCATCCTGCTTATTTCAACCGTATTTTTTTGAGTTCTAGATTCAGCTAGGTTTTCTAGGGAAAAAAATACATTGTTTTCAGCCTTTTATTTATTTAATGCATCTCACCTTTCATTTTATTTGTAAAAAAAAATTGAGACCCACTTAATGACTCGTAACACCTGGATTTTGCTGGAAATTATTCTCTTACCACAGTTTAAGATATGGTGCAAAAACAAGGAAAAAATGAAAAGGTTACCTACAATATGTGCTAGCAGATCTCTACAGACCATAATATGTGGGATAAACAAACATGCATCAACCAGTGAAGTAGTGCTTAAACATTTAAGTTATTTAGTCAGAAATCAGAAAGTTAAATCATATGTGCAAACAAATTGTCAAAGAGGCATTTGGCATTCTTGTAACTACCTCTTTTTAAATCTGGCTGGTTTCAACTTTGACATTTAAATTAGATCTCGACTTTAGAATTTATGTGCAAGTCACAAACCCAATATAACCTCAACTCAAAAGCATGGCCACAAACAAAATAGAAATAATTGATTAATCAGATAGCTAAATCTATATATTCAGGAATAGAACCAAACAAATTTGAGAGTTTCTAAGGATGCAATTTCCCTAGCATGACCAAAATGCAAGTGAAGTATTAATATACCAAGAATTCCTTGTTCACACATGTTTCAGATATTTAACTCCCTGTTTTGGCTACCAAAGAGAGCTTTCCATTCCAAATAAAAGAAATTAAAATTTCTTAACTACACTTTCAGAGAACAATTATTAGAATAGTATATGGAGATGGAAGTGTAATTGGAAACACTGATCTAAATTGATTTGAAGGATATCAGATGAAAGGAATTCAACAGAAAGGTAAATGGCTGTTCTTGCATGAAATGGCACTATTGAGAGCATTAATCCAGTTTGGCTCTTGAATACAATACGCTGGTTATACTTTCCTATAGAATCAAAACTTGTAATTCTGATGCTTCCTATTATTTCCTCTTAAATTGTTCACCAGCCAAAGTTTTGAGTTGTCAATATCTCATCATGTGCATTTAAGTCTCACTTGTTTTCAAAAAGTTAAGACTCTAGTCGTTATATTTCAATTCTATCCAGGGACTTGTGTACCCCGTCATTACAACTTCGTTTCATCTCTTCCCTACACTATGTAATTTGGCATTTGCATGCCCTTGATCTACACAATAAGTTTTCATTCGATAAGATGCAGTTCTATTGTTAACAGTGTCCATACATATTATTAGAGCTGCTTGGAAAGCCACTCAGCATACCCCACAATAATTTGGTAATAGATAGTACACCCCTGCATTCAACAAATACAGATAGATGCACTTAATCATAAATAGGATGCATTTAGTATGAACCTTGAATATGAGACACATTTACCACAAATAAGGTGCACCTATCTCACACGGCCTATATAAAATTCCAGAAGGAAACAGTTAACAATGTAAAATATATATAAAACATCTGATGAAGCTCTTTTAAAAGCAATGTATTGGTATCGATAAAGATTTGGCAAGTCCCGGTGAGGGCTGCCAGATGCAAGTCCCAGTCAAGTTCACGAAATCTACAGCCTGAACTCACACTTGACCACGTCTGCCAGCCACAGCTCACTAGAATGCTGAAACTTATAAATTTTGACAGCTATATTGAAAGACTAGAATGAGACTGCAAAAACATAAGATCAAACTATAACTTTTGAAAACCATTTTAAAATAGCCAAGCATTGACCAAGTTTTCCCCTAGTCCAACTTCTCAACATTATGTTTAAACTAGGAATATTATACACAGTTTACACATAACTCTACTCTAAGGGTGAAATGAATTATCTGTTGTTTTGTTTTGGGTAAAGAGTAACACACGACTGGCATTCCAAATTAATTACAAGATGAGTAGGACCAAAAACTTGAAATACAAGGAACGGAAGTTAAAATTCATTTTTGTGGATATTGAACATTAAGGTAAACATTCCAACTTCAATTCATGTTGACACTACATAGCAACCCATAATACTGATCGATCGCAGATTTAAGTCAACCCCTAGGCCCTCATTCTGACAAATACGCTGACCATCTGACAAGCAAATTCTCATACAAAATTGAAAACAAATAGAAGTTGAACAAATTCATAAAGAACTTTATGCCATTTATAGGGATGAAATAATGAAAGCTCTTACCTATAATTTTTTGAATCATTTCTCAGTAACTTAATTGTTTCAAGGACAATTAGACCTGCGATAATTGCATTTGTTGTTGCAATTGCATGGACAATATTGCCTGCAATACCTTTTGCTTCAAAGAGGCTCTGCATTGGAATGCCAAAGGAAGAAGCTCGAAGATTTGCAGCTGCAGTCACAAACTCAACGGCTAACTGATCATCTTTGTCGAAAGTCAAATTCCCAATTTCCTGAGACATAATAGCAAATATGGATTAACTGCCACCCTTCCAAAAAAATGAGGCATTTCAACATACAGAATATATTTACAAACCAATAAACAATCTCAAGGAAGTACAAGCATGGGTAAATAAAATTGAAGAAAGACAGAATAGATTTGTACTAACATTTTTTCTTCCTTCAAAAAATAGTTGCAAAGCCTTCAAGAATATTTTTGCATTATCACTGCAAGTCCAAATGTCTTGTGGATTTTTTAGTTCCAAGGCAGCCATTGCAGATAAAGAATGATCTCTTTCCTTGCCAAATGAGTTATGAGAATTCCCATTTGGTTCTTCATCCCTTGAAGGAAGAATGTCCTTAATATATATAGGAACTGGTGCTCTCCTTTTCTTCCAAGTTTCAGAATTTTGTAAAGCAATCTCAATATTATATCCAAAGACATGATCAAAGATTCGTTTTCCATAGTCTTCAAGGCTTTCACCTTCACGGAAATCAAATGCATCTCTGTCATCTTTTTCTGAACCTGTTGCAGTGTCATTAGACTGCGCATTAAGATCACTTGCTTGGCTCCTGTCACCAAACAATTTGGCAAAAAGAAGCTCTTTTGCCCAAACGATGCAATGAACAAACTGCAAAATTTAGTCGTTAAATATCAATACCTAGGCATTAAAATCTGTGTCAACTAATCACTTCCTATTTCCCCTGAGAAGCAGAGAAGAAAAGCAGCCACATATCCCAAAATATACAATAAACTTTCAAAATGCAAGCCATTATTTGTTGAAGTACATAGCGAATAAAAAGAATGCCATCTTTAAGATTGCAAAATTTTGTGAGTTACTCACTCACACAAATAAGCAAATGAACAGAAGCAGAAATTGATTTTCTTCTCCAGGGAGATGCTGTTCTTAAAAATCTGAATATAAAAATGAAGTTTAGAAAGCAACTTCCTGAGGATAGAAATGCAAAATTATTTAACAGACCTTAACGAAATCTGTCGCCGGGAAAATAACAAGTAGTCATGTTCTTAGAAAACACCAAATCAGCCCTTCAGGATCTTTCAAACCAAATTACAACTAATCCATGGAAATTTTAACTCTGCCATTAGGTCACAGAAAATAATGCATATTTTGAATGAAATTAGACAGCCCAATTTATTTACTAGGTTGGGCATATCAGAAGCATCCAAGAACAATATGGGCATTCACACACACTGAAAGTAAATACCAGTCAATTAATAGAATGGTATAGCACACAGACAGATAATTACAAGCTGGTCAGGCACTAGCAAGTATATATTAGCTATGGTAATCAAATACAGCCATCTAGGTCCACACTTATAAGCACATTTGTTGTGACAAGCTTGTGAATTAAAAATGCTAAAATTACAAAAGGCTTAATATGAGATCTCATAGCTGAGCACCCAAACTTGCATTTTGAAAGGCATTTGTTTTAGTCCTAGCCAATTCATTTTAGCTAGGTACAAAGCACAGCCATCCAGAGACATGCATTTTATTGTTTTGTTATGTTAAGCTTGCAGATCCAAATATCACTGTTCTAATTAGCAAGGTCCTGGACCCTCTGTTAAATTAAACTTGTGATATCTCTATTTGTTTTTCTTAACAGCACAAAGATTAAGACATGTTATTTGCGACTATATGGTCTTTGCAAATTTATTGGTTGTGAGACATCTTATGTGCAGCCTCACATGCTCATTTCTAATTTTCTTACGACACCCTTCCCCTATAAAAGTCACAGACAGTTACAAAAAGAACAACTATGACATTTGGGAGGTAACAGTGTTCCCTCATTGTAAAATGTGCTTCAAAAATAACTATTTATTAGCTTATAAATCACTCCCACACGCTCCCAAGCATTGGCATCGAGATATTCATTACACACCACTATGTCATCGCATGAGTTTTACAAATAATATTGCAGAAAGAATGTTTACAAGAAGGTGCCTATATAGGCAAACCTCTTATAGTTCAATTGTGGAGCCAGTATTTGAGGTATTAAAATCATGAAAAGCCACTCATGTTACTAGTCTTGACTCTTAACCAGTTTGGAGCCTCTAACATAACACTTATGATTAGTTCTAATTGTGGCTTATTTATGATGATACTTAGATTTTCCACAATATGGGCTATGAAAAATATATAATGAGGGTAGCCATGCAAACCATCACCTTTTGAAAGATCAACAAGAGAAATTGCATTGGGAGGGGCTGCAGAGATTTCATGCATTAGTAGACCCGAACAATGCCATTATTTCTTTATTTCCTCACACAGATCAAAGGGAAAAAGAAGTTCTAGCACGAAGGTTTAGCAGAACAAACATGAGTTCTAAGGTTCAATCTACTTACCAGGTTCTCTAAGAACACTGGCTTAATCCAAACCCAAACCCATTCAAACCAAGTACTGATCCCGATTCCATCCTGTCTAGGTCCACCCGTAGTTCTGTCTCCTACTACAGTGCAATGTCCCCTACTCGGATTTAACTCAAATTGCCCTAAAACTCTCTTTTAGGGTTTGGATTTTTTTGGAATGGGGACTGTCACCTGCAGGCAGATTATCACGAGATAAATATTTAATAAAACAAATAAGCCAGTTTACACAAATAGAATTCCAACTTACTACTATAATACTCAAGATAAACATATGGGGTTCCTTTTGACGTTCTATCTATTCAGCTTATAATCATTATGGAGCAGCAGTTGGGAAACCATACAAAGCTCCTTGAGTTGTCCCACCCAGCCCAGAAGCACAGAATGACACATGTCATCCACCTCCCAGCCCTAATTGGGGTGTCCCTACCAGTGTGGCTTCCTAGCCACTTGCACTCCGCGTATGTACCATGTCTACACTTTGAAATGAGATAGCCCAACAGACATGAATCATTAAGGGATTCGTCATATGTGTCATAATATAAGCAGGCAGATATAAAGCAAGTTGCGAATACTTAATATTAATGTAAATAATAAAGAAGATTAAGTATCACGATCCACAATAAAGACATTTATTATGAATTTAACAGCAAATTAGACTTGTCTGTATCAGATGCCAGTTCACTAATTATCATGCAATTTAGTATAATGCACAGCATACCACAGACAAGCATCTGTTCTGCAGCTGAATATAAATGTACAATTTTAAATTGTATTATTTTTGTTTGCTAAGTATTCTCATGTTTTTCTCCTCCTTTGACACCCCAATATTAAGCCAACGTAACAGGTACACAAACACACATCGCTGGTTACTGTTTTTCTTTACTATACTTGCAGACTGTATTAAGTGCTGATCGATTTTCCAATCTATTGTAATACACAGCATACTACATGTTGGTTCTGAAAACCACAGATTCAAAATCCAAGAGCTTGTCAATCCTCCAATAGGATTCCAAATCAGTTATGGCCAATGAACGGGAACAATTCAAATTCCCCTGCACTTCAGGCTTCGCTACAGTTAGGCGAGTGAACCTTCACTCCAAACCTGATCACCTGGTCCAAAGCTATTCTTATAGCAAATTTAACTTTATGAGTTCTCCTGTTGGAAAAATCTTTGAAATTGATCAAAATAAAGTTGAATGCTGAATGTTTGAATTGACTGAATGTTCTGTATAATATTTGTAAACAATTGATTAGATGCTTGCAAGAAGTAAGTATATAGATTGTTGACTTCAATTAATAACTCCAATAATTATATTCCAATGATTTCAAAAGACCAGTGCCTTAGTTTATTCAGGCAACAGAGGCAACTATTATGAAGATTATTATGTACAACTCTACGAGACAATATTTATTTTAAATACCATCAATTACCTCTGAGCTCTGCAACAGATGCCTTTTATATGCAATTCTATGCTATCCAAAATGAATTGAACTTCTTAGGTGGGAAGGCCGATCAGCCAGAGACATAGAAACTCTATATGTTTCACACTATTCCCTGATTGTTGAACACAGAATGCGGAAAATATCCAATGCAAAAATAAAGCCTTATCGGAATAATTCTATAACCTATTTATTGATCATAAAGGAGGAATCCACATTTCAATTGCAAGCTCTTTGCCTTGAAAATAAACAGAACAGGCCTTTTATTTATTATTAAAATACAATATTGGAAATTATATTAAAGTCATGCTTTAATATAAGTGAATAAATCTCCTCTCTGTGTCTTTTTCGAACATGTGTTGTTATTGTCTTCATTATTATTTCTTTTTATATCTCTCATTTTAAAGATCATGTCTTTCGAAACGAAGAGATACAACTTATTTTAAATCTTATTCCTGTTTAACTAATAGCACTAGTCAAATATTCTACTTCAATTTTTATTTGCTTATTTTCTTTTATGGTCTTATCAATTACTCATCCAGACTTGTAAAGCCTATTTGTCTTGTGTGGCTCCATATCTTCGACCTTGTGATTTTATCAAGCTCTTCTTTTTTATAATGATCTTGTGAATACAATTGGCTCCTCATACTTAATGATTTCTTCACGGCAATCATATCAGGTTCAGCGCTAGGTACTGGACAACATATTGGCATACGATGATGTTTGAGTATTAACTATTTATGTTTGGTATCTATCTGTAGCTTTCTTCTGATGCAGTCTTTACCAATGTAGAAGCTTTCTTCTGATGCCGTCTTTACCAATGTAGACTTCTGGTGACTGGGTTTATTTCTGGCGCATACTCAATCATTCATTGTTAAGTGTTGTCATCATCCAAATTTGATTTTATATACACTGCATATTCCCAGCGTAGCATATTCCACAGGCTTAGGTTTGGTGTTAACAAATACCCATGATGAAGCAATCGTGCCAATCACAGCAACTCCAGACTTCTGTTTCTCCATACTCCTACTTGAGACCATTGTCTTCTTCATGTGGAATGTCCGATTTCTTCCTGTAACTGGATTGAAATTTTCCCATGAAATCACCTGGCATCATTGGTGCACCGTCTGTGGTATTGATCTGTTCATAGTTATAGAGGTACTGTTGGCTGGTGTTGGGGTTTACCACCAGTGCTATGTGGATACTGTCTGGTCATAATCTGAGAAGATGATAACGGGAATCCTCACTTCTATGTCTACACACAAGAACATCTGTGTAAGGAATAGTCTACTTATGCGGGTCTACTGTCATCAGTTGCCATCATATACTTAAAGACATCTTTAGTAATACTGCAGTTTCATCCTCCAGAATTGGGTTTGGAAAACCCAGCCTCTTCAAACAAAGATAACAGCTTGGATAGCTACTATGCTGTTTTAATATATCCATACTATAGCTATCTGCAACAACTATAGCTTCGTATTTATGTTTGCATTACTGTCTATCCATCATTCATCATAAACAAACTTCAAGCTATATTGTATGACTTTCTCGCTACCGTAACCAACATCTTTAGTTTGAATGATTGTAGTTGAAATGATAAAGGATATGTAAGAAAAAATTACTGAATTTATTTCTGAACAGAAACAGCAGGCCCATGTCTGTTGAGTAGACAGTACATGCAAGTATTTCTGATATCATTGGTATTTTGTCACTAATGCCATCTCTGTCCAGCAAGCCTTGTGTGTGAACATAAATCTTCAAATCCCTTCTCCAAATTTCCATATCTGTCACATCACGTTTGCTTTTAGATAACCCCAGTTCATGCAACTGGAAATCTCTACATTCCTTCTATATAGGCTCAAGTTAATGCTCAGAGAATGTCATCAGTAATATAAAACCATGTATAATAGTAAAGAAGAGTGAATAAAGTGGTATTTTAAATGGATACTCCGATCAAAAATCAGGGCTCCATCACCACAAACAAGTATCTATCCTCCAGATAAACATATATGTATATTCTGAAATTATATTCTTTTTTGTGACTAGAGCCAAAGTGACAGATTAATATATATATATATTTATAGAAATAAATTATTCACTGGTTACTGTTTTTATTTGCTGTGCTTGAAAACTGTGTTCAGTGCTGATCAATTTGATTTCCGTGTCTTTGATGCCTCCTTTGTCTCCTCCATAGTCTTCTTATTTATATGTTTATGATCTGAAGATAGGAGCCCCTTTGTGCTTGCTATCCCTTTGAGGGGATGTGTCCTTTTGTTACCTATTAGTTAGTTGTTAATTTTTAATTTAAGAATCGTACCTTTTCAAATTAGCATCTAATACATTTCTTAAGTAACTGCTGCAGATTCTAAGGATTTCTGTCTTTAATAGCACTGCCTTAATTCATGCATCCACTATCCTCATCTGCTGTTGATACCTTCATAAAATTGGATTCACTGTTTACAGGCAAGATCAGATTACTATTACAGGCAAGATCAGATATCTTCAAAATCAGATTCGCTGTTGGCGCCTCAGGAACTCATATTGTTTTCAAATTTAATCTAATTTAAATTTTAAATTTCTAACATGATGAAGGTTTCATTGCCTGAGTTGTTCCACGAATTCTCTTGTACTTTGTTCTTGTCGGATTACACTTCTCTGACGCCAGTGTTCTTTAATAGAATGTGGAAGTTCCCATAACTTTTGATGAATATGCTGAAGAATATCTGATTGAGCAAATTCTGTACTACATCTGAGATGAGGCTGACGAACTTCAATACCATTCTCATGTTCAACAATTTGATTTAGACTTTGAACAACATGTTCTGGTTGGGAACCTTCTCTGCTCAGGAAATCTGCTAAGACATTTTTCGCTCCTTCGAGATGTTCAGTTTCAAAATCAAAGAGATCTACAAACTGTGCCCATCGAAGAAGTTGTGCCTGCACTACTTTATTCTTTGATTCTTTCTTGAAAAATCCAAGCAAATTCTTCAAATCACTTCAAAAAATAAACTTTTGATCAACAATAAATAATTGAAACTTTTGAAATGCATTTACCACAGCTAATAACTCCTTCTGAGTGTCCTATTTTTTTCTTCTTTCCCTTTGCCCCCCTTTTTTTTATTTTCTTTCCCTGCTTCTCCCTTGCACGCACCCTTTATTTCTCTTGCTCTTTTATCTTAGCTTGATATGCAACTAATCAATCACTTTCTGAAGCTCTCACTGTGGTTATCCTGATGATGGATCATGGTGCAGGAGCACCAAGGCCTTCAACTAGGATCAATGGGGTAGGCAGAAAGATATACAAGGACATATGGAGTTCATCAGATCAAATGGAGTCTACTGGAGCCAATAATGGCCTTTGAAGGAAATTATATCAATTTAAAGAATAATGGTCCTAAGGGTCATAGGACTAATTGCTAATGTATGGGGGGTTAATAGTACCCAAGGGATCTAAAATAGTTTAAGAGGGCTTATAATAATGATATAAAGTCATCTATTAAAATTTGATAGGTTAGAAGTCCCAAAGACCTGATAAATAATAAGTTACAAATTCAAAAATCTGAATTGTAACGGTTACCTAGATTTAAGAGGGGAAGTCTATTTTATTTTATTCTAACCTTTTGGATTCAGTTTAGGAAGTTGAATTACATCTTTAAATGCCTTTGTACAGATGGAAAAGCAAGAATAGTGAATATATACACGACTGTACAGCTGGATGTTGAGTTTTTGCAATAAAATCAAAGGTTTTCTCATGAGTTTGGATGTTATTGATTCATATTGATTGATATATGCATTTGGATGGTTTGAGAATATTAATACAGTCATATTGTAAGTCTCTACATGTTTTTTTTTATCAGCTAATACATTAGAATCTGATTTATACTGACTGGTGCAAGGAAATTTAGGTTTTAATTAACTAGTTTTGGTAGAACTTTGGATTTTGGGGTCCATTGCTTGAATGGTTGTCTGATTCTCAAGGAATGGGCTACTAATAACATGTACATCAATGTATTAATATGTTTCATACAAGGAAACTAAGATTTACAGAGGTACTTTATGAGTTTTGTGGACCTATAGCAGCAAGAGTTCTGGCTCAACGAGCCTGTGTTTTGATGATTGGAGAAGTTGTAGTACATCAAGGACATGTTGTAGGATCAACCAATTAATCCCAGAAGTGATTGAGGTAAGTTGAATGAAGAAACTCTCAGTTTAGGGCCTATTTGAGGAGGATTTTGGGGTTTTCGTAGAAAATGATGTCATGGACTGAAATTGATTTTAGAATCCTTTAATTGGGACCAAAACTCAATACCATCCAGGGTTTGGTATATTGGGTTTAAGTATTTCTTGTACTTCCTTTGTAAAAGTGGCGACTTTTAAGCCTAAAAATGGGGCCATAGTGGTACGGTAAGGACACGGTCCAAAACAGCCCTACCCAAGTTTTTGATATGTTGTAGAGAAGCAAAAAGTGTATCTGAAAATGTAATTTATTTTTCAAGTTGTTTGGAAAAGTTGTGATAAAACAGAAGAAAACAGTCACGGCTGTATTAATTTGAGCTAAACTAGGCCTACAAGGAGCAAGTTGGAGTTTGAAGACAAACCCACTGCCTAGAAGCCTAAAACCTATTCGAACACTTCAAATTAAGCACAAAAAAGTGATTAAAATCATTTAGCGCATTGGATGAAGCTTTGGTTGGGGTTTGACCTCCTTGAGCCATTTAAGTGCTAGTAGGCAAATAAAGAAACTTGGAAGATTTTGCATTTCACTTTTATAAATTCTATTTCCATCATCTACCTCTACATCCGATCACTGAGTGTGATCCGAAACGTTGATTCAATAAATTGCACACAATTGAAACCAGAAGCACTAAAGATTAATATTCATATATATGATTTTGATTTATATTTAATAATTGACAATAGACATTAAATTATAAATCATCAGCTGTTCTGTGTATCTAATTTTGTATTATGTATGTTTCAAATATTTTAATAAATTTTTGATCTAGGTTACTAGATTGCTTAAAAACTAAGCCAATTCTGGTACAAAATGTACGAGAATCGAGATGAAATCAACGGAGAAAAATGCAACGTTCAAAATTTTGCGCCTGAACTATATACGAATTTTGCTGACTTCTTAACTTCTGAGAAATAATAAAACAACATTATTTATTCCCAAAAAACAAAAATCCTAAAATTAATTCTTAATGAAACAGAAGCACCTCAAACTGCATTACGCTGTTTTATTTCAACAGAAATGATGAATCAGAATATAATAAGAACCTCATTTTATTTCAGATGAAAATCATGAATCACAAAATAAAATTACCTCATTTTATTTCAGACAAAATCTATGAATCATAAGCATATTAGTTTAGCTGTTGAATGGCATTTTGCCTATAGAACTGGGTACACTATAGCACCTTTCCACTGAGAAAAGTAGGGCTTGGCACCATCACCAGTGAGTGCACACAAAAGGCAAGATGAGAGAGGAACTCCTCAAGCCTTACAATAACATGATGAAGTCAATCCGGAGGCTTTCCAGATCTTGATGCCGTTTCCCCGCAACAAAAATTTGGAGTGTTCTTTCCCCCATCCATTAGCTCCTCTGATACTCAATCAGTTCAAGCATCTAGCCAAAAAACCAGATGAACCATGAAAAAAGTGAGAACCTTCTTCTAAGATCACCTACTCAGATGGGAATTGGACTAAATGACACTGTCATAAGAATGATTGAATATATTCTACCATTTTAGATAACGGATGATTTAGTTCATATTTATTATTTATTATTATGATATTAAATTGTATCTGCAATCAGAAAAATCTCAAATTTATGGTTTGAAACAAATTTATAATTGATATTATAAAAATTTTAAAATTAATATATATTATATTTTTTATTGACCTATTTATTAATAATCATATGGCAATTATATATTATATCTATAGATATATTTATGATTTTCAATTGGTTTTTGTACACATGTTAATGCAACCAGCCACCAGAAAAATTGCCCTACTGGCACTGTACCCATACCATAATATATTTCTTGTATATATGCATATTGAATTGCCAAACTCCACTGTACTGAAATTAGGGAAAAGTTCACAAACAGTTTGAACCAAACTCAAACTGGAAGCATAGGATTCAACACTTCAGTACTTCTCTTTCTCAATCTTTCTGCCCAATATCCCTCTGCATATTTTAAAACCTAAAGAAAATTCCTAGATATCCAACCTCTATTATAGCACCAAAGGCACATCCATTAACATTTGAAGGAACAACAGCCATTCAATTGTCTATTCCCAGCATATTTTTCAATAACCACTTCAGCCTGTACTGTTGAGAGTGTTCACATATGCCATCAGAAGATTGGTACTGAATATGGAGTGCCATGAATTCTATTTTACAGAGATAAGTGCCAAAAAAAAATTGTGCATAATCTTGTTGTGTTTCTGAATCCTGTAAGAGTTGCAAACAAGTTCACGACACTGCTATTTATCTTCAGTTCAATCGACATTTATCAGCAAGATGCTCTCCAGCCTTCTGCATTATGTTTCACATTTTACTGCATCCAAGATCTGACCTCAGGCCACCCTGCTACCACATAGTAGTTGGGAAATGCTTTCAATAAGAAATTCACCAGAAATTGCTGGTTTGCCATAGCTCACTGTTACCCTTGCTATAAAGTTTTGCAATTTTCTATGATAGCAGAAGCATTCCAGATTTTTCATAATCTTTGGCTCTTGCAGGCAGTCTGGTCAGTTATTTTTGTGTTTATTTTATTAGTATTCATATAGAAGTGAATTATTTGCTGAAATCTAAATTACCAGTTCAAGTTCTGGTTTGAAGGACCAGTTTGCCAATACGGCAAAATTTTGAAAAGGGGTTTGGGTTCGTTCGTACAAAAACATGTAAAAATTATGTATATACATATTTATGAAGCCTAGGGCTACAAGCATGATTTTAAATTAGAATGTCACAAAGTATCATAAAAACAAATGATTTAAAAAACAAAAACAACATAAACTTAAAACTTGTAATCATAGCATGATGAATCGTGATCATACCATCATATACTTCAAGTTCAAAATGCACTGAACTGTGTTTTTTTTGTATTTATCAAATAAATTGAAAATCAAAATAAATATCTAACTGGGTTTGAGTTTTTCAAACCCTGCGGGACCAGCAGACGAACTGAACTGGGACAAGGTACCAGTTCAAACCCAGGCTGGTAAGGGAGGGTAAACCTACAAATCAGGTAACTAAGGCTGAAATGAAACCTAGTGATTTTCCCACAAAAATTCATCTAATAATGTTGTGAAACAGGACTTCAAGGCAATCTTAAAACACTTCTTTCATCAGCTTCCTTTTCTAGCATATTTATCTAGTACCCTCAGACAAATATTGCGAAAATTTCCAAGGATGCAGGATGTAACACAGAAAGAAGCATTTCAAGGATGCTAGAGAGATCGTCAAATCTCAAGCAACTCACAAATAATTGGTTCTTGACCATCAACTTCCAAGATATCTTTTCAGAAAGACCAAAATTATACTGTTATCCTGCCATCCCTAGGGAAATGCCTAGAGCCCACTATTCATGAAATACATTATGCCATCTGTCCCGAAAATGCCATGGAATATACGAATCATATCAACAAATAACCAACGTAAATAAATGAAACTCAAAAGTACAAGAAGCTACTCTAACCGATCAAGTGTTCCTCAAAGCTCAAACAATTCCAATAACTTCAAGCAACTTGACATCTTTATGTCACATCTCTATTGATCCTCCAATTACTCTCTGTTCCGAGAAATAATTAAGGTTCCCATAATAAATTTTGACCTTAGAAGTCAAACAGTTTGATATGGCAATAATTGTACGACTCCATGAAAAATCACCAACATCATGTTGTTTCAACCAATTTTTTTCAATTTTTCATCTGCTTTCAAACTTCAAGATGATACCCTTTTTGCATCAGGACTGCCATAATTAAAAGAAAGTCTTGTAAAACCCCTCCTCGCATGCACTTATCTAAATATGAATTTCTCTGGTAATTCTCGTTATAGGAGAATATAATGGATAGAAGAGCAGGATGAGATTTATTAGGGTATTACAGTTTAATACATAAGGAGTGTTAGAAACTCGAAGATAAATTATTATCACAATATGAAATGTTCATAAGATAACTTAATATTAGAAGTCAGGGTAAACTAGTGTGCAAGGAAATATAAGAAAATATTGTGTTATAAAAGGTTTGATACTGCAATGTGTTGAGTTTGACCAATTACATGAAAACATGAATTAGAGTCTATACGGTCGAGGCATGTTTGCATGCAATGTATCTATATATATTTTATGATTGTTGTAACTAGAGTGTTCGGATGGGGCTAGGACCCCCTACACATATGCTGAAGATATCTATTCAGGTGAGTATTGTGATATTGTAGAATGAACTAATGGTAAATAGAGATTAGTATGGGAATTATATTTTGAGATAACATTTGTATTGCTCAGGTGTTATATAAAGTTTTAGACAGAAATGTAATGTGATGCTTATAGGCTTTAAAGATGGATGAACTACGTGTTTTTTTATTGGTAGATGAAAAAGTGATTATTGTGCCTTAACATATAAGAGTACTGTGTTACAACAGATTATAGTTCTAGGTTGAGATGAGTTTACTGATTGTGCAGAAATGTGATTAAATCATAAACTTTGCATGTTGATTACAGGTACATTATCATACCCCAGGTGTTATGAAATTAACCAACTTAGATGTTAATGAAGATGAAAATAAATTGGGGCTTCTATGATTTAGGGTTTAAATGGACATGGGTATCAGTCGGATTTTTTTTTTTTTTTTTAATAAGAGGTCGAGGCCATATATAGGTCCAAAAAAATGTACAACCCAAATCTTGAGGCACTGAAAGGACGGAGTTGGGTGACAGTCCTTCTGTATTAGCCTTTTTTACATGAGTATTAATATCATAAGTATTAATTTGCCATGCAGACCATGTGAAAAGCTTTCTGATACCTGAAAAATCACTGAGAAACTTCACAGACAAGCCAACTCATATGGTTGTGGTTAGAAACACGGATAATAGATCTCAATTGTTCATTAATTAAATCTAATAGACTGACTTATCAAGGTATCCACACCAAACTAGAAACTGATAAACAACCCATAAAGTGAAATAAAGGAGACAAAACTAAACCTTACACAAAGATAGCCATTATTGCTTCGAAATTATTTACCTAAGAACTGCCATACATTCATCCAAAGATATCTTCCAATGTGAGCTGTGATTGGATTCTAACATTACAAAATAAGATCGCGGGATACTCCATAGGAAGTTAAAACGGAGGGGATGGGAGAGGAGCCCAAATAGTAGTGTAACCCAGGTGCGCACCCCTGGGTCGAAAACCCGAAGCACCCAGTGCATGTACGTCACGCACCCGAGTAACCCTGCTAGCCAAAAATGTGCCACCACACCGGTCGAGCATCTGGGTGGATTGCAGGTGCTCGAGTGCAGGGGTGCTCCTGGGATGCTCAAAGGTGCGCCGGCTGAATGGCCCAAAAAGTTTTTTTTTTAAATTATTTTTGCTTTTCTTTTTAATTTGTTTTTTGTGCATACTTAGAGAGCACTTGGGATGATTCCATTATCATTATTGACATTTTGTCATTTTGTTGATTGTACTCACTTTGATATGGCTATGATACATTATTTCATTTCACTGTTTCATGCTACTCGGCTCATTGTCATCATGAGCATCTTTGTGATACAGATTTATGATATTCATATTTGAACAATGAATTATGAATCTTGCATCTTGAACTAAGTTAATTTGTTAAATGGTCATTTGTAATGGTTATGAAATTTCAAGTTTCAGGTTTGAACTTATGGTTTGCTAATCGCATTTCAATTTTCTCTATTCAAATATATTTGGTATGTTATACAATATATTGAAATAAATCTTCTTCTTAGGTCAGCGGGAGTTCCAAGCATTCCATGCTGATTTCATTATCATTCTCCCAAGCTCCAATTCAATCTTCAACAACATATTGTTCCAGCCAATTGCTAACGCTAGTTTTCTTAACATGTAGAAAACAAAGAAGAAAACATGCATTCCTTTGCAAAACGGGAAACCACTCGATCAGCCTGGCTGGATTGCAATAAGTAATTATGGAGAAGAGAGGGACTAGTTGTCTTCCATGTAAGGACATATCATTATGGCATGGTCGACACATCAAAAGAGCTTCTTCAAGTTAGCTCTAACTTTTTCCAAATTACCCAAGTATTCAAGCTTGAAGAGATGCCTCACTAAAGTGTTCATGGTCCCCTTATCCAAATCCACCAGGCTAGCCATAGCAATTAACATAGCTGGGATATTGCTGGGAACTTGATACCAATCAAAATTCATAATGAATTCCTTACCCAATGTTCTAAACACCACCCTTACAACAAGAAAATGTGTATTAATGAGGACTTCTTTGAGACGGGTACCAATAATCAGAACATCAAAGGCAATTTGATTTGGGGGGCATTTGAGTTTGATGATGGTATCCATTTTGAAAGTCTATCTACCAGTCCTACCCAGTACGCTTTTTAAGGCCTCCTACCAACGCTCTAGATTCTACAAGACTATATCTCTTTCCCAAGGCCCTTGATATCCCTAGTATGCTAAGGAAGGGGAAAGCCCATAAGGTTGGAGACCTCTCTCATGGAAAAAACCCAGGTAAGATTTGTGTACAGCTTTGGGGTTTTATAGGTAGGAATGAGCCTTACTATTTCAAGATACAAAACATTCCAACTAGAGTCAAGGATAGGAGAGGCAAGCCAAATATCCTTTCCATCTTCTATTGCTTAAAATTTGAAGATTCACCAAGCATAGTAATGAACAAATAATAAATATGTTATCACATTATTCATAGAGCTCTTAAGAGGAGAATACTCATCACATAAAGAAGAAAATTTGGCTTAAAGGAGAAAAAAGAAACTACAAAGGAAGCCCATAGCATTAACAGAATAACAATTCAAGACTAATCATATCTGATATAAGATTACTGAAAAACGATAATGACAAAAAACAATTAGTCTTGATACAACCATGGAAGAGAAGTTCATGATCATACTGAGCAGAAGTATTATCAAATTACTCAAGTCGTTAAACAAAGACACTTGTAACCAATAGCTACAAAGTCCGTGACTAATTCCAAATCTAAAAAGAGTCCATTACATATCTAGAATTCAAGAGTATTATTCCTAATTATTGTTCAAACATATTACTATCCGATAGTCAAAATTTAACAGAACACAGCCTACCCCTGTCTAACACAAAATTTTCAAAAAAGCACCTAACCTCATTCTAAACTATCGCTGGACCTTTTCCTTTGTCCGTCATTCCCACTCGCTTGACCAATGATGTACCTTCAAAAAATTAACTTTCAACTTGCCTTGAAACAAATCCTCCCCAGAGTCGTCCACCTCATCCTTAAGAGTCCACAATCGTCACATTTGCATAATTGAAAATGTCCTCATATCCTTCTATACCTTCTTCCTTCAAATAGTTGATGAACCAATTCACTTTGTCCGACCTTTTAACATGAAAGAGAGCCATCAGGGAATTGAGGTGTCTCATTCGCATCTTTGTTTTTTCTAGGAAGATTTCTCAACTATCTAGGGTCAAGATAGAAAACTTGGGGACTGGTTTGCAATATCGGTTGGATTCTTGTGATGATTACCTTATTATGTTTTACTTATGGTGTTTTGATGACATTATATATGTATATGTATGCATTTAAATAGTTCATTTTGATAACATAAATGGAATCAGGATTGGATCTAGTCTATAGTTAAAAGTTTAAGAATTAAATTTTATGGATATATCATGGTGTTTCAATTATGCAAGTGCTTTATATATGATCATTGTTTAGAAATGAAAAGCTTACTAAAATGAAATTAGGAATTTATGATGTTGAAATTAATTATGCAAGCAAAATTGATATATATGTATGTGATTTTCTTGAACTACTAATATTTGGATTGAGTGTGCATGGAATTAACCATGGTACTAAATTGGAGAATCAGGAGCTAAACCTATGTGCAAATAGTGAAACCAAGGTTGAATCTATTGGTACTAAATTGGAGAATCAAGAGCCAAACCTATGCGCAAACAGTGAAGCCAAGGTTGAATCTATTGAAGAGATTCGAACCTTGTTGTTATGTATTTTAATTTTTTAACGTAAATTGAATGTGTATTAGATTAATTCATTTTGTAATTAGTGACATGTCACTTGTAATGTATAATGTGTTTTTATGGTGTCACTTACACTTGTGATGTCTGTGTAAATGACATGTCAACTAAGGTTTCGGAAGAGACACTTAGCCTAAAACTAAATCTAATAGAGTGTCTACGTTAATCCCATTTATTAAAGGTCATTATGTGGAGTCCCGTCAAATAGAATTTGAAATTAAAACTTTAGTTGCACTTTTGAGAGCTAAAGAGTTGTCCTAGGAAGTCATTTTAGTAAAATTGAAGTGCCCATATGGTAGTACTATGAGTTAGGGACCTATTTTTCACTGCTAGAAGGCCTAGACAACTTTGTGACCATCGAAATAACCCATTTCCAAAATTTGTGAAAATGGAGAAATCACATGACCTTAACCTTCCCCATACACTTGCCCAAGCTTTACAATTATGCGAGGAGACAAGAATGATGGGCAAGGACTAAGAGCCAACTCACACTTATTGCTAGTGGGTGGGTAGAAATTTTGGAGGCCTTTTTAGAGGGCTTTGGACAACTTAGTGGGTGTTCACTCATTCTCTAGTTTTAGCGACATTAGGGTTTTGAAGAATGAAAGCAAAAAGAAAGGGGTTCTTCTCAACTATCCATTTCTATCACTTTTGAACAAGGTTCATGGCTCTTGCCAAGAGAAACTTTTCGTTATTGTTGTAGATTAGTATGTTGATGAACTTAGATCATGTATTGTATGCATTTCACGTTATTGTTGTTATTGTGTTTGTGAAGGGATGGGAATGGTGATTTTGATTTCCTTATTTTCTTGCGTTTTTTAGGGTGTTTTGTTCGTGGGTCTGAAAGGCATTACTCACCCTTGGGAGGGAAGAAGTGGCCTTAAGAAAAGGGGTTAGATGGTGCCTCCATTTTAGTGTAGAGTCTCTTCTCAAGGACAAGAGGGAAAAGAAACATGGAGTATGGGCCCATGCTTGTGATTGATGTTTTGATATCATTTGGGGGTGATAAGGAGTGACATGTAGCAATGGGTGATGTTTTGATATTAGCGAAAATAAATATATGTTCCTGTAGCAACGTCATATGAGTGACATGTTTGCTTTATCAAACTTATTTAAGGATGTCTTCATAAACGATAAGTGCATTATAGTAAAATATTAAATTAAATTCGATATTATGTTAAGCCTAGAAAACAAAAATGGAACTTTTCAAACGTGATGCCACAGGTTTACTCCTCATAGTATCATTCTTGCTGAGTTTGGCACGCATCCCTTCAATCTTGCAGCTATATTTGATCTAGTTTGGTTTCTTCCTCCCCTACAGGATTTTGCCGATTCAGTTGGTGAGCGGGAACAATATTCCTACTTGGCATATTGTTTTTCTGTTGATATTGCTAGTTCTAATTGGTGTTCTTGAGCTCGTTGCTGGTATGCCCAGGCTTCTTCCCTGCTGAAATCAATTGGGATTGATATTGACCGCCTGCCCCCTTACCAGTTCTCATTGAATGCTCGTGATCACCTCCTCCCCTCTCAGCAGGAGCTGAATGAACATGTCAAACTTGATATCTACAAACAGTATATCATCTTTACCTGGACTAACCCACTTGATGGGTTGCGTCTAAGGATGACCATTTATGCAGAGCACTTTTTGGAGATATGTGATGGGATTATTGTTCGTCCTAGTTACTTATCTCTGTGGCGGTCTCATGCCCTGTGTATCTCCCTTGGATCCCTCAAGGTTGGTTCTCACCGTCTTCGGGCTTAGACCGACCATCATATGAAAAGTGGAGAGCGGATTTGTAAGTTGTGTAATTTATAAGAGGTTGAGACCGAGATTCATTTTATTTTCCGATGCCCTATCTATTATGAGATCAGAGCAAGATTTTATTGCTTGTTTCGGGATTTTCCTTCTCTTTCAGATTTCTTTAGTTATTGTGATCAGAGATGCCTTGCACTTTAGCTTCAGGAGGCTACCTTGCTTCGAGATAGTACTTTACAGTCACTACGTCCTCACTGGCACTCTTTTATTCAGCTCATTACTGCTTTTTTCACACCCTTATCTCCTTTACGTGGTGTGAAGAGGTCTAGTTCTATCGGATCATGTGATCACTCCAGATCTGTCAGATCCCAGACACAGTCTTCCACGAGATCGAAGACACAGACTAGAGGTTTTGTACATCCGCAGTCTTCTCCTTCGGTGGTTGACTTCTTTTTGCCTAGAAAAGACTCCTAGTCCTTGTTGCTACCACTCTCTGTGTCTTTCTTCATCTTCTTGTTTTTGTTGTTCGCTTTTCTTGGACACCGTTTGATGGTCCTGTTGTTGTCAAATATATTGCTGTAATCTTTCAGTCCCATAGACCTTTTGGTGATCTTTTGTTGGACATTAACATATTTACCTTATCTTATCTCTAAATATTAAGTCTGAGTTCTGAGTTTAGATATAACTCAGATCCTTATATGTATGCAAACTTGAGTTCTGATTTCTCATTTAGCAAATCTTTATATAAATCTGATTCTTATATAACTGAAGTACTGATTTGTGAATACCTTTAATTACTAGAGCAGCAGTATGAAGATCGCTGTTGTAGAAAGAATATTTATCAGACTGCAAGTAAATGTAGATCACTACTGGAGAATGTATATTGCCACATTGATTGATATATTTCTCAGCAGTCAATCACATTATATATATGAAGGAGTGTGTGTCCCCATAGAGACATGACTCTATGTGGCCAATGTCCTATGTGGATCATGTTACTTGACTGATCCTTAACTAATCCTTAATTGCCATTAGTTTTAGACTGGCATTTCAAGCCCAATACAAGTAATTCGATAGTTCTTTTAAGAGGTCAATATATATATAAACTGCTGAGGCATATATAAACATAATAAGTATACGAATAATATCAGAAATACATAGGAATGATAACTTGTATATATATGAGAGAAACACAAAATCATATACTTAGTGTACTTCACTTCTACTAAAGCTACACTTTAACACTCTCTCTTAGCGAAGGAGAAGTGAGATACAAAACTTTCTCATATTCTCTTGATATGTGCACTGGTATCATCTTTAATGATACCTATCAGGAGAATAGGTTATCTGATTTCCAATACTTAGAAATAGTGGTCCAAAGAAGTTCATCGTATAACCAAAATCACAATGTCATGAACTCTATAATGACAAGTATTATGATCTACGGCACTCCAGGACAACAACTTAATGAAGTTTGATCATAATACATTTGTTATCATAACTTTCGTTTATCTGGAGCAATAATATAATCTCTCATGATAACATGTTTACCAATTGTAAGATCGCACCTTACAATGGTTACCTTCTGTTTATATATGTCAACGAAAGATCGTCATCTTCCATTACATATCATATGCAACTATGAGATTGTAAGATTTTAATCAAAATGTATATACATATATATATATTTCAAAAAGAAACTAAGATCTGATTTCAATGTTTACAATCATAATTGAAACATACCAAGTTTACCTCTGAAATATTCCAGTTTGGGCTTGGAAAGAGGTTTAGTGAGTACATCACTTGTCTGTTCATTTGTACTTATGTATTCTAGCTTGAGAAAATCTCGATCTACCATATCTTTAATATAATGATAAGGTATATCAATATGCTTAGATCGATTGTAAAAAACTATATTCACTGACAACTTGATGCAACTTTGATTTTCACAATGGATGATTGTAGGCTTCACGAGTTTCCCAAACAATCCAACTAGCAACTTCCTTATCCATGTTGCTTCTCTAGCTCCCACGGAAGAGGCTATGTATTCTACCTCTATAGAACTTAAGGTGACTGATCATTGTTTTCTACTAAACCAAGAGATTATTGTTGAACCGAAACTGAAACAACATCCTATAGTACTCTTACGATTAGTAGAGATGCTTGCCCAATCAGAATCCGAATATCCATGAAGATTAATCACAACTTGATCATATTTGAAACCCATATCAATCGTGCCACGTAAGTTTCGTAGAATGTGTTTGGCTGCCATGAGATGGATCTTCTTCGGCTCACACATGAATTAAGGCATTGGTTGCATAACAGATATCAAGACGAGTGTTCACCAAGTACATCAGTGATCCAATAATTTTCCAGTAGTGAGTGGAATTTGTGGGTTCTGATTCAAATCTGTCATTCTTCAGTTTATGTAGATTTGCTTCCATAGGAGTAGTTAAGGGTTTGCAGTCCATCATCCCAAACTTAGTCAGAATGTCAACAATGTATTTTCCTTGATTTAGAAAGATGTAGTTCTCTCGTTGCCATACTTCCAAACGTAGAAAATAATGAAGAAACCCTAGGTCTTTCATGTTGAATTATGATGCCAGATCTTGTTTGCATTTTGCTATAAGATGTTCTTCGTCTGTTATTAGTAAATCATCAACATACAGTACAAGAATAATCATATCACCATAAACTATTTTGAAATATACATTTGGATCAGCTTCATTTTTGGAATATCCTAATTTTGAAAGGTAGATGTCTATCCTTTCGTACCATGCCCTGGGCGCTTGTTTAAGACCATAGAGTGCTTTCTTAAGTTTACATACATAAGAATTTTTGTCTTGGGTGATAAATCCTTCTGGTTGTTCGATATTTACTTCTTCAATTACACCGTTCAGAAATGCAGTTTTTAACATCCATTTGATGTATCTTCCATCCTTTGGATGCTAGAATGGTTGTGATTGTTCTAATAGAAGTGTAACGGGCAACTGGAGCAAAAGTTTCTTCATAATCTATTCCTTCCTTTTGTGAAAATCCACGAGCTACAAATATGGCTTTCTATTTTTTAGTACTACCATCTGGTGCATGCTTGATTTTTAATAGCCATTTAGAAGCTTCAGCCTAGAAGATGTGAAGGTTTTGATCATGCATCATAGCTTTGGCAGATTCAATCATAGATCTGTTTTTCCTTTTTGCGACTCCATTCTGCTGGGGATTATATGGTATAGAAAACTCCCTCTTACTCCCAACAGAGATGCAAGTCTTTAAAGTTTTTTGAAATGGATTCACCTCCATTGTCTGATTTTAGGATTTTGCTTTTCTTTGCAGTTTGGTTTTCAACTAGTGCTTTAAATTCTTTGAATTTGGACAACACTTCGGTTAATTCTTTAAATTTAAGGAAGTAAATCCAAATTTTTCTAGAAAAGTCATTTATAGTATAGACATCCACGTAGGGAAGGTACAGACATCGGACCACATAAGTCAATGTGAATGAGATCAAGTATAGGTTTGGATTTGTGTTCACTTTTGGGAAAGGACCCTTTTATGCTTTTACCTAGGACACATCCTTTGAAAATACCGAAATGATCAGGTTTTATACTAGGCAACCCAGTTATCATTTTTTCTATGGATGATAAGGCACGAAAATGAAGGTGAGCAAGTCTTCTATGTCAAATTTCATTAGAATTTGAAATTTTGTGATTAAGGGCTAAATTTTGATGGTTACAAAGTTTATACAAACTTCTATCTCTAAATCCGATGGATACAGCATTCTTAATGTTAGATTTCTTTGGCCAAGATAGTACTTTGTCCTCTTGGAATGTATTTCGATACCCTTGGTTTGCAAGGCCAGAGATAGAGACCAAATTTCTTTATATGCCAAGACAAAAAAAACATACTTTAGTTGAAGAGTGATGCCTATTTTCAGATGGATTGAACACGATCCAATACATTTTACCAGATGTGTAGAATTATCCCCAATGGTCACTTCTTCAGAGGAGTATCCTTCAAAGCTTTCGAATTTGTCTCTAAAACCTATGATATGACAAGATGCTCCACTATCTATTATCCATGTATCTTTGTCGGAGTTGAATTCACTTGAGAGGACTAAATAAAATGTGTAGTTTTCATCTTTTTCATTTTTGACTTCTACTAGGGCTTCTTGAATTTTCTTTAGTTCTGGACAGACTTCATGAGTGTGACCAAAGTTTTCACATTTGAAGCATTTTACTTTAGACCAATCTCTTTTCTTGTATGTTTTGTTAAATTCCTTTCTTTTTTGCTTAAATTGTCCTTTCTTTCCCTTATTGTTGGAATTTACTTCAAGGGTTTGAATATCTCCCTCTTGATTTGGATTGATGCCTCTTGTGATTAGTCTAGAATCTTCTTGTGTACATTCATTTTTTAGTTGCTCAAATTTTGGAAGTTTAGGTCTAAAGCTTAATCCATGAATAAAAGATTCCCAAGATAAGGCTAATCCTTCTAGGGCTATGATACAGAGTTCCTTATCATCCACTTGATTTCTGATAGTCGCAAGCTGATCTTTTCACTCTGAAATTGTTAAAAAGTATGATGTAATAGATTCTCCGTTGTTCATTTTAATGTGAGCAGCCTACTGGTATTATTAGTTTCAAATGTATTTTTAATGGTGGTGAACATATCATATGCAGTTTGGAGACTTGATATTGAAGGAAGTATGTGATCTTTGACAGTCTATGATTATTTACAAGGCTTTATTATTATGTTTTATCCATGTTTTCTGTGTAGATCAGTCTCAGGCATGTACTTATTTTCCTCAACTAGTTCTTCTAATTCCCTTTCTCAAAGTACAATCATTATCTGAATCTTCCATGATACAAAGTTAGAGGCCCCTTCAAGTCCGTCTTCTAGTCTTACGTGATTCACCATAGTTTCAGATTGAAGATACCAAGGTAGTTTAATAGATTTATATCTATAAAGAGACTGACTGAAATTCTCTATCAGTGTGGCTCTGATCCCATATAAAAGTACTAGGATTCCTGATAGAGAGAACAGGTATATTTGTATTTTTCTTCTCTAAATATTAAGTCTGATTTCTGATATAAATCAGATCCCTATATGTATGCAAACTTGAGTTCTGATTTCTGATTTAGCAAATCTTTACATAAATCGGATTCTTATATAACTTAAGTACTGATTTCTGAATACCTTTAATTACTAGAGCAGCAGTATGAAGATCTCGCTGCTGTAGAAAGAATATTTATCAGACTGCAAGTAAATGTAGATCACTGCTGTAGAAAGAATATTTATCAGACTGAAAGTAAATGTAGATCACCGCTGGAGAATGTATATTGCCACGTTGATTGATATATTTCTCAGCAGTCAATCCCATTATATATATGGAGTGCATGTCCCCATAGACACACGACTTCGGGTGGCCAATGGCCATGTAGGGTCATGTCCCCACATGGATCATGTTACTTGACTGATCCTTAATTATTCCTTAATTGTCATTAGTTTCAGATAGGCATTTCAAGCCCGATACAAGTAATTTGATAGTCCTTTTAAGAGGTCATTATAATATATCATTTATGTGTGGGTGTGTGTGCGCGTGCATGTGTGCACATGTGTATGTGTAAACTGCTGAGGTATATATAAACATATTAAGTATATGAATAATATCATAAATATATAGGAATGATAACTTTTGTGTATATATGTAAGAGAGAAACACAAAATCATATACTTAGTGTACTTCACTTCTACTGAAGCTACACTTTAACATTGTGATATCACCTTAGCTCCTTCATGCACTCACCATGTAACTATTACAAAATAATTGGAAAATATTTGCTTGATATTAACAGAGACTGAGAGGTCTATATACACAAAAGAATAAAACGATGTTTCCTTAGGAAACTATCATAAAGAATAGAAATATTCTATTCTAGCTAAAAAAAGCTAACAGATAACAACAGCTAACTAAATATTAGAAATATTCTAATATTTACAAAAGATTACAATAGATAACCATTAGATACTAAACAGAGATACTAGAAACCATCTATTATTATAATACCCCCCTTTAAGGGTTAATCTATCCAAAGCACGAAGCTGTCAAAAAGCGTAAAAGGCAGATTCTATCTACTCAAGGTGCTCTACATTGTTTGTTGTGGGCTGCAAACCAGATTGCTTAGATAGGGCAACTAAGCATGTCCGACATTCAACCTTCATGTGACCAAACTTGTGGCAATAGTTGCATTCAATGACTTACTTCCAAGAGCCTTCTGAATCTGGAGCAAAGGATGTCTACTAAGAAGATTGCTGAAACTAGCCTCTATCCTTCTAAAAGGATTTGACAGCAAAGGCTTGCTCACCGCAGTTGCAACTGGAGCTGCTAATGAATTGTTGTTTCCACCGATCTTGCTAAAGCAGAAGTGTGCAGAGATCAATCAACTTCAGCTCAACTCCAGAAGACGTGACGTTGAGAGTCTCGATAAAATGCTCGTACGACTTTGGTAAACTCAGAAGAGTGATAACCACAATGTCCTCTTCCTCCATCTTGCAACCAATGGCAAGCAACTGATCATGGATTTCTAAGATTCTATTCAGGTGTGCCTGGAGCGAGGTTTGCTCATCCATGATAATAGAAAACATAATGTTTTTCAAAAAGAAAGCTCTGCTTTTGTCAGAAGTCTCATGAAGACCTTTGAGATCTGTCCATATCTCGGCAGTTGTCTTGTCGGATGGAATCTAAAAGCTAATTATCAATTACCGATAATTTGAGAAGCATCACTGCCTCTTGATTATTCAAATCTCAAGTGTCCTAATCAGTACCAGCAGCAGTCGGACACTTCGTAACACCTAGAACAATTTGATCGGTATTCCGATATTCAAAAATTGTGATGATCCTCTACTTCCAAGTGTCATAATTTCAACCACTGAATTTTGAGTTGTGCTCGAGCAGAATGTTTGTCAGAGATGCCATGGCATCTTTTCAATGATAAACGTGAAAATCCGTGAAGGCACACTCTTTGAGGCAAAAAATGGAAGACCCAGAAAATTTGAAGGATGATCTAGAAGAGAGATCGAAAAACCCAAAAGGAAAATATTGTTGGTATCTGGAAAATTGAGGCACGGAAATCAAGGTGCCTAGAAAAAAAACAACCTAGTTAGGCTCTCAGAAAACCCGCCAAGAATCTAGAATCAGAAAAACTTTCCAAACTTTAAAATTAGGGTTTTGAACAAAAACGGTCATGCTACAAAAAAACACAAAAAATGACAGAAATGTGCACAAAAAGTAGACAGATCTGAACAAAAATGGGTTGTAGAACAGAACTAGAATTTGGCAGATTCAGATCTCTCAAAACGGAAACCCTAGTCAGATTATAGAGAGAGAAGTAAATATGCATGTAAATAATTTCGAAAATAAAAGGCAAATAATTTCAACAAAGAAACTATAATTATTTTTGAAAAAAAATTGAGTATTGGCTCTGATACCATATTACGAAGTAATTGAAAAATATTTACTTGATATTAACCTATGTTCCCCCAAGTTTTCGGGATGGAGAGGGTAGGGTACAGCAGGACGGGTTTTCGGGACGACGAAAATTTTTGCCAATTTTGGGTAAGGTGGGGATGGCAAACAAGGACGGCAAAAGTGACAACTTTTTTTTTTTCTTTTTTTGTTAAAAAATTGGGGACGGATGCAAGTCCCCAATGAAGTCCCTGGGACGGGGACGTCCCCTTCCCCAAAACACTGGCTATTTTGGGGAGACGCGTCGCCAAGGAACATAGATATTAACAAAGACCGAGAAGTCTATATATACAAAAGAATAAAGCAATGTTTCCTTAGGAAACTATCATAAAGAATAGAAATATTCTATTCTAGCTAAAAGGAAGCTAAAAAAGCTAACAGATAATTACAGTTAACTAAATATTGGAAACATTCTAATATTTACAGAAGATTACAATAGATAACCATTAGATACTAAACAGAGATAATAGAAACCATCTATTATCGTAATACTAACTCAAATACCAAAAAAACAGACTTCAAGTTTCACTAATCATGTTCACTATCTTTAACTATCTAGAATTCTCAGCCAACATGTCAAAGACATTTTCCCAAGTTTTGTTGTAACCACATTCCATCAAGGGAACTTAAAAGAAATTTTCAAACAATAGTCTTCAAAACGGATTCTTGAAACTGGAGAATGTAGAAAAATTATTGGGAGTCTAAATGGCATCAAAAATGTGTAGTGTCTCTCATAAGCTCCACAGATGGTATTAAGCATACCCTTTACACAAATTTGATAATATCCAAAAAAAAGATTGGTCTTTACAAAACATAAACACCATGCAGCTCATCAATTAACTCATCTCTAAAAGGAACTAGAAGCTTATCTTTGTGCATGGTTTTGTTGAGACCTCTTAGTCCACACAATCTCGAGAATCCGCATTTCTTTCTAACCATGATTACTAGGAGAAAAAGGAAGTTCTTGTGGGACATAGCATGTTTGTATGTACTGTCTACCATGTGCCAAGCTGTTTTTGAACCTTACATGCTTAATCATATAGTTAATAGTGAAGTTTAATATTGGGAAGTTGAATACATGAAGTTAGCTCTATTCAAAATTAGCTCTCAACAGGATGGTGATATTACCTAATTATTTGAAAACCATAAGGAGTCTTATATGTCCATGAGACCAAATTACAGCTTATGACTATTACAGAATCAGTAAGAGTTTCTTAAATACCGCTGAGTATGGCTGTGAATATATTCTATCAAACCCATTTTTAATGGTTTTTCAAGTTAATAACTAAATGAAAATTAATCACCTAATTTGAAAGGTTTTTTAATTGTAAGCAATAAATGTTTTCTTTTTATTGAAGCCAGTGAACATTCCTCCAAAATGGATCACAAATGGATGCATACTTCTTCAGGCCATTAAACTACTAGAACAACATTTACAACCCCTAAATTAGCAGGGACCAAAGGGAATCCATGAGATAATACCAGTATTTGGATATATGTTATCGCTATTGATCATTATGTCATTGATGTCAAAGGTAACCATTGATTTTCTTAATTAGTGGCAACTATGTTGTAACTGTGCTATTGTTTGCGGAAATAAATATCAGCTGCTGAAAGTGGTAATTTAGTGAGGCATAATTGTATTATTCTTGGCGTATGGCAGCTGCAGGTGTCTATACACTGACAGTTTCAGACTTCGATTATAGGCGGCTCAATATGGTAATATTCTTATTGTATGGGTGCTGTGGGTGTCTGTATACTATGACAGTTTCAGATTTTTATTCTTGTGGCACAGTAATTTATTTGTCCTTTTTGAGCAACAACAGATTCTTCATTTGACTGCGAGTGTGGGGCTTATTCATGACAGCGCCTGTGTAATCTCAGCATTAAAAAACCAGGAATCATTTTGAACCCTGAAGTAACTGATAACTACCTGACCTTGTTTAAAGTTTATGGAGACAAGCATGTATGCTACAAATAAAGCTTTTCAAAATTATTTTTCTACTGTTAATTGCTGTCCTCATTCTGGTGTGGGATATATTTTTGTTGTCTTTTTCAACTTGTTGTAGATAGAAGGTCAAGCACTGTTTCAGCAGGATGTGTAATTTTTGTATGGTGATTGAAGGGTTGAGTGTATTTTAATAGTGGTATTAAGTTTCAGCGCATTTAAGTTGGTATGATAACTAAAATTGTTGGTTAGGAGGGTTGGTGCTCACTTATGTAATCTAGGTTGGTGCCCATTTGTTTGATGAAAACCATTCTACCATAGTTGTTTTACCCGAAATGGTCATCCACAACAAAATCAGTGTTTTTGTTTTGATATTTGCTCTCTCCACATTAATTCTCTGTTTAAAATGGTTTTGTGTATATAAAAGTTTAAAATACAAATTTTACACCCCTCCCCCTTCTCAATTTTTTTCTGTGCTCATCAATCACTTACCTTCACATTGATTTAATGATTCTTGGCAATCGAGACTCAAATGCAAAGATTTAATGGCCAACGTTATTGGTTTGATCTCCTTGTCTATTAAATCTTGACACTTGACATTTTAGCTTGCTCAAATGCATTTGAAAAGTTAGTATAGACTTGTTCAGGAAATGAGAATGCTTGCTTAACACAATTGATAAATCAATAAAAATATAAATATAAAAATAAGCCTGAGAAAGGCCACAACACAGCCAATTTGACACAAATGTTTATAAGGTGAAATCTGCTAGGGATAGAAAAAAGGAAATGAAAATTGAAAAACATTTGGCAACAGATATTCATTAGAAAGACAAAGGTTCTCTTTAAAACAAATAGCCAGCACGCACCCATATCTAGTCACGAGAGTTGCAGGAAACAGCAATGGTACTGGATACAGAAATGATATCATGTATGTATACAGTATCAAATAAGAATATTTATACAGAAGGGTTCTGTTGAACGCCTTTTAAGAAGTTTTGCAAGAGCCCTGACCAAACACAGACTGGTTCATTCAAATCTTATGGTAAATCTTCAGCAGTGACACGTCACACAACACGCTCCAACTTACTGTCAATGGTGCGACTAGAGCTATTGACTATCATAGTTATATAAGACAAAATACTTTAACAGGGGGCCTTGGGGTGATATGGTAACTAAATTCAAATTTTTGATCATACCCCTAAACAGTAATCTATACTGGATGAAGATACAGCAGCAAAGCCTCTCAACTAATCTCTTTGTCTGCGTGTACAATATTTAAGGGCCTATAAAAATTCCAGACTAGGAAGCTTTTGGAACACACACAATTAATTGTGACATCGAAATTGTTCTAGAGAAGTACATGTTGGTGATGAAAATGCAATCTATTACACCCCAATTTTTGGCCCAATTTTAAATGCTCCTTATGGTGTTGTTAAAACTTCAATTTCATCAAGGACGATGAAACACAAGGGGGAGGGTATGTTACATCCCAATTTTTGGACAGTTTAAAATTGCTCATATAGCCATTGAGGTTTGACTTTACCACGAGTACTTCATGCTCAACTATATGTGCTTGCTTCATCATCTTTCTTTCACATTCTTGCAAATCCTTTAGCTTATGGAAACGGGCACAGATGTGGTTCCAAAACATCTTTGACATATAATAATCTTCAATACTAATGTTTTCACAAACTACATACTCTCTCTATACTGCGCAAAATGCTCACGAAGCACCTTGTCATCCGTGGCATGGAGATCTTCGAGAGTGGGAATGAGCTTTGGCCTTGCTTGCTTCAACCTCAGCTCCTCTGTTTGCATGTCTTTCGGCTTGTAGAATCTAGCGCACGCACATTCCCACAGGGATGCAGAAACATGATCGTCTTCAATGCTGATATTCATTTGGACAACATTGGAGATGCTTGCTTTATATAGAACCACAAGCTCTTGCAACAACTTATCAATAGTCTTGTTGACTTCTTGGAGAGTGGGTTTAGGCCTTGGCCTTCACCCGATTTTTTAATTTGGCATAGCCCTTGAATTACATTGGACCTTCCTAGACCAAAGAAAGTAGGTCCTTCATACAGAGTTGCAATGCTCCATCCTTGCGGAGGAACCTATTAATTTATGAGAATGAAAACCCAATCACTAGACTTCGATTCAAATCCCCAATAGAGTCGCCAAAAACCATTGGATAACAGATTGTTCATTTCTTGAAAATGGTATAAGCCTCGACTCTTTGCCCAAAACTAAAGGAACAAACCGATACCAGCAAAATGGATCTAGGTAGGTGCTCTATCAAAGAACCCTGAATTTTAAGGGTACAGCTCCCCCCTAGAATGGATTTCAATCTATTTTGGTCCTACAACAAACTTAAAGGTATGCTCTTAACTCGAGAGCAATAGAGGAAGAACCGAGTAACCTATAACTATAGGATACTCGGGAAAATTATAGGATTATCTCTAAACTATTGTCCACTTCTACATGCATCTAAACTAACTAAATGCAAACACAATGAAAACCGGAATGGTTCCCAACCTAAATGGATCACAGTCTATGTGAAAACCACTATCAGTGACTTCCCAACCAGTTCACATTCCAATCCTCAAACAAACTAACAGGCTTGGGTAGGCAATAAGGTGGCAATGAAAGAATCAAAGTGACAATTGGTCATGAGAACTGCTTACCCCAAGAAGCTATCAAGACTCAGACAATTCCCCAAACCTTTTATCAATCAACCCTCTCTCTACAACTTCAAGTCTCACACAGTAGTCCCAGCTACTAGGGGGAGATTGCACAAAAAACTGCTAATCTTATTTACTTCTCAAAAATGTTACATTTATAAGCCCTTTAGAACTAGCCAGTTACATTTCATGATTACCACATAAAGCACCTAAATCGCTCAGGAATCATCAGTCATCTATTACAATTCAATACATCAGAGAAAGAAAGAAGAAATGGTCAAAAACCCTAGCAGTTTGGCATCATTACATGGTTTTGGTAACATCCCTGACTCTGGATTTGACAGCCTAATATTCCTTATTAACCTCTGGTATCTTCCAAGGCTTCTGCAATTCACTATCATTCTGGAACGTGCTTGAACGCTTCATTTTCCCTTATTGGTTCAGCAAACCCTTCGCGCCACCTTTTGATTTTAATATTTCTAGCCGTTTCTCTAAGTTTAAGTCTCTGTCGCCGATGTACCATCTTCAGTCACCAAATTGACGATCAAGATTGGTCTTCGTGCTTCAACTAGGCCTTTAACTTTATCCTTCCTTCGCTGAGAAAATGGACAGCCATGATTAATCCAAGTCAACGATCGTGATTGAGTCTTCAAGCTTTGACTGGAAACTGCATGCTAATAAGTTGGGTCCACAACCCCACGTGGCATTACTCTATTTCCTCTAGGTTCGTGCATTTATCTTTTCAACGGTTTCGTGACCGTCATTGATTTCCTCAAAATCTAAAACCACAATCAGATGAGACCTTTGCCTTAATAATCTAAATTTACAGTTGCCATTGACAAGTCAATTTTGATCCTTTTAATTTTTAGCCCGAAATGGATTTGAGTGTGGACAAGGGTCATTTATCCGGAGATTTTCTACAAAACTTTTTGTCTTTCAACATTTAGACCCAAACCACAACTAGGGCCATTTGATCCTTGTTGATCAAACAGTGTGTAACACTTGTTAAGGATGTCGATGCCATAATAGATGTTATGTAAGCATGTCATATATCTTCTTTCCGGAGAATATGTGAATGCAAGATGACTGTTGCCCAAAATCAGCCAAAAATTCAATTGGAGTCGTTGATCTTAGCTTTGTCGTACGATCTGGATGAATTGATGATTTGGGCCCACAACTTACTAGGTGGAAGGAGATCTAAGGCTCCTGCTATGCCATGAAGATCAAAGAGTTTGCATCTGGCTAAAGCCATTAAGCGAGGACCATTGGATTCAATCGCTTAACCACTTCACTTGGTTTGTTGTGAGTCCGATGCTACGTGGATCTTTATGACTAGAGATTTCACTCTTCAATGCTTAGTCACACGAATCCTTACTTATATGATATTTGACTTTTCTTCCTCCCGACGTGGTTGATCACGATTTGGTCTGAACCATTGCTCTAATCACATCAACGACCCAAAATGCATCACTAACTTTTGTCTATGATTTCCATAATCTCTTCGTTCAACTGGTTACTTTTTCATCGCTCTGGCTCTGGATCTTCATAGAATCTTTTCCTCTGATGTATACAGAACTAGTTCTTCACTTTAAGCAAGTTTTGAGCATGGATAAATGTATCGATAGAGCTCATTTAGCTTTCTTCTCATCTTAGGAAAAGCTTGACACTTGCCCACCCATCCTAGAATCACCTAGCTAACTGATAGTGCTTGACTTGCTCCATTTCCCACATGGGTAGGCTCAGAAGGGTAGATGAGAAAAAATGCCATTATAATGGCAGTCTAGACTTGACTTAACATATTTTGCATTGGATTACCATTCACTTAGGAGCTCAATACTCGGAAGACCTAAAGTACACCAACATATAACATTATCTTGAAAACTTGGAGAATCGCTACTCATTATGAATTCATGGGAAGTGATATAGTGGTTAGCCGTTGTGTTGGTTTATGAATAATAACTTGTTATGGAAATTATGATTTTTTTGAGGAATATGATACAATCGTGGAGAATTTCCTTTCCTTGTAGGAGCGCGTCTAAGGGGGGAAAGCATTGCCAAAAAGGAATCGAGCATGAGGGGCACCGCCATCACTGGGCAAATAGGTATTAGTCATGAACCACTATGGCTAAGGGGAAATGGCTAGATAGGCAAGAGTGTACATTGAACGATCATGAGCTAGCCAGCTAGTTAATAAAACAAGAAAACATTAAGCATTTTGTTTAAAAATTTAAATTGTTACCTTTGATCGTTGTGGAGTCTGCTGAGTATATTGACACCATGTTATTATGACATCCATACTAGCGCATACAAGTATATGTATATGTGCATATATTAATATGATGTTATAACATAAATATATAATTAAAATATATGCACATGAACATGCAAATAGAGATGGCACAATACCATCATGCCAATATATATATTTTTGGTCAATTGGAAGGGGGACCCTTATATTTATCTTAATATTTTATTTTGGCTCCATATTGATAAGCGATTGCCACCTTCATATCAGCATTATGCCTTTTCTTTTTAAAAAATTAGAAAAGTTAAGAGGAGTTACTTGTGACCGATGTTTGGCCATGCACCATCACTCCTTATCTTGTGATTGAACAAATGGACGAGTGATCTATTTTAATGCTACCCGGTACCGAAGAAAGGCTCTCTCACTCCTTTCTATATACACATCTCTTTGTGGCTCTGAGTTTTCGAGTAAGCATTCATCCTCTGCCTACAAGTGTATTGTTTGTTACATACCATGGTAGCTGCGGAATAAGCCATACTATTGCTATCAAAACGAAATTCATTCGCATGTTGAAGCCTTGTGATTACAAGCCGCGATGACTGAACGCAATTACCATTCTTAGATCTTGATGCCTAGTCGAGCAGTGTAATGTCCCCTTTTTCTGGGACATTATAATTCAGTGTTGCTAGCTCACTTCACCTAGGTTTCGGGGCGAGAAGGTTCTTATGGGGTTTAGTTCGAGATTTGACCTAGACATTTCCAATTTCGAACCCATCGGAGCAATTATGGCAAGTTGCCTGGATGCTTACTATTTTTAGTAAGTAAATAGAGCTCAATATTCGTGATATCTCAGTGTTGGGTTGGAAGTGTCTCGTTGAGAGCTTTCCAACGAGCTATTGCACGTGCTTATCTGAGTTCGTTTCATCAGTTATTTTAATGCCTAACGATTATATGGTTTACTGGCTAAGTGACTTTAAAAGTTCATTTAACTTGTCACTTTATTTTAAAAGTGTTATGTTCATTTAAGTGACTAAAGGACAAAAAAAGTGCTTTATCCCACATTGCTTAAAGAAGCGTGCATCATATTGGGAAAAGTGATTAAGGTACAACAGAATCTACATGGGAGGATATATGACGATTATAATATTCAAACAAATATTAATCTGGGAGCTAGAAACAGTTGCTGGTTATTTCTTTGAGGACGCAAACCCTTGAAGAAACTTTGAAAGTTGGACGCAAACCTAGCCTTCTTTCAAGTTTTATCTATATTGCCAATCTCACTGTCATTTCTGTTTGTAAGATTGGATATTCTGAATTGTTGCATGTTATTGTATTGCTGATGTATAATACAGTAACATTATTAGGCAACCATTAGTGATTAATTACTGGTTTATATTGTACTTCTGAATATTGGATGAATAAACAATCTTTTCTGAGTTCTCTTGTATGCAAATCTGTTGGTTACAAATAGATTGAAGTTCTGAAATTTGTATCAAGTACTGGTTTACTATTCGGATTTAAATCTGCAAATATATATCACAGTTTTTGGTAAAATATCCAGAAAGGGATATTACAGTGGTATTAGAGCCTAAAGTCTTGCCAGCCTATGAGGTTTGATAGCAATGACAGTGAAATTTATAAACAGCTTGGTTATCGGTTTTGCAAAAGTTAAAGTTTGAGCAATATCTCTTCATATCTAGTGAGTGGAGAAATTCATTCTTCATTCCTCATGTGAAGACTGGAAGGTTGTATGCAGAGAATGGGAACTGGATATGTCGTACAGTGTGGAGTATAGCCTATACGTACTTAGTGGAGTGTGCAGATCATCACGTACTCCCAGTGGTTATTAGGGAACGGGCAAGATTTAATACAGATTCTGAGCATTTTACAATGGGCAGAGATTGAAGGGCACAGTCATAAGACAGAGAAATATATTGGTTGATTGTTGGGTCGAATACATTCACTCTCCAATCAGATTTGTACAAAACTTCTAATATTGAGCTGGAAGTTTTTTTTTACGGGAGTGATACGTGGGTTTGGAAGTGAAGGTCTTTACCCGCAAGGATCTTAGAAGACAACCCAGGTAGCAAACGTGGGACTCGCAGGTGGTCTGGGCATGATTGAGAACCCAATATTGCGGCTGGGTTACAACCCACGTGTGAGGTCGACCCCATTATGAATCATGACATTGTATGAGGTTTCAAAAGGCGTCCAGTAAGACTACGAAGATAGGTCGAGCAGTAAGGTTAAGCTCAATTGGATATGAGCAGCAGCAGGTCACGTTTAGGTGGTTTGAGGTAGAAGGCAGCTAGAGTATTCACGACCATCCTTAGTCGGGCTGCAGTCGTTCTTGGCTGAATCGCGTCTGCCACGGATAGACTAACAACAGGGAAGTGTTCATACGACTGAGACAGTGTTAGCAGAAGACATTTTGCAATACCCACAAGCTGAGTTTTATATTCTTTCCTTGGTCGGGTTTCATCAGTTACGAACTGGAAAGGTGAAACAAGGGCAAGTGACGTTCAAGACCATCCAACTCGGACCACGGCTTATTGACAGAGGCAATCTTAGTGCAGAGATTCTCATTGTCCAAGTCCGGCAGGGTAGAGTGTTCTGAGTGTGGAAACGCGCATTCCGACTGCAACATCCATCATAAAAACGTGAGTAGCTTTCTTGTTTGCCACGATAACCAGAAGGATACAGTGGAGATAGGCGTGGTGTGTAGCAAGGCAGTCTTTGCTAGTCAGTCTACAAACGGCATTCTGGGTGAAACATATTGACATCACAATACTGAACGTGATTCTTTTTGGCAGCCTCAAGAGGAACGGTCTGTCTAACTCACCCTTGAAACTCTATTTCAAATTCGACTTATGTAATAATCGGGTTAAGTGCAGAGTATTAATTTGAGGAAAGTCTACATTTAGACTCAAACTGTTGAAAATGAGTTAGTTCCTTTGTATCAAGAGTGTTATATTCTGGTATTTCATTTCCAACACTAGTTAAACCATTTACTTAATACCAAACTTGTGTTGCTGCCAACTATTTGGTTAAATACCTCAACTGTAACTAGTCTTACAAGGAGATAATTTTTGATATATGGCAAACTGTTTGATAGCTTCTAGCATAATACTAAAGTCTATTGTAAGTAAACAACATTCTCCCATCTTAGATGTATGTGCAGCTTTCCATCAGGTATTACAGTGGCATTGGAGTATATCAGATTTCAAGAAAACTGTTTGACAAATTTCTTCCCAGTTGGACACACAACATTTTAACAAAAAAAAAAGAGTACAGACTTGGCTTGGTTCTTTGTCACTTTGGAGGTTCCAAAAACAGGAAAAAGCTCTAGACAACATAAAGGAATTTTCAAAATCACTGTGATGAGCCAAAATAATATTCAGGCATAAATTGAGTGTCGTCAGTTTTAAATTGGATGCTACCTAACAACAGTCAAGGGCCTATTTCGAACTACATCAGTACTCACGAGTTCAGACTTCGCCCGTGGTAGACGTCTTAACTTCACTTCCAGTAAGGTCGTCACAGCAATTGGACTCCTTGCGGTGACAGTTCAGTAGCTATTTCATGCAAGCAGTAGTTCTTTAATCAATGGCACAGTCAGTATTGGACATCTATAGGCACATGAAAAGCAACATGGCAAAGGAAGTGGGACGAGACTTCCAACTCGATATTAAAACTAAAGTAAGCAGACTGTACGATAATTATAACAAATTCTCGTCAAAGCTTCAAAAAGAATTTCCTTTCATTGATTACGTCGACTTTCAGCTAGGGCTGCAAAAAAGGACGGATATGATAAGAAATAAATGCTATGATTTGGTTCGAGATCTCCTTGCAAAGGACAGGTACACAAATTTACATAAGGGAGCCATTGATCAACTTGATAATAGTACTAAAAGGAAAGAGGAACAAGAGGTCCCTATAGTATCTAGAAGCCTCTATGATGAATTTCCAGCAATTAGTGACCATCATACAACTGACCTTATGGAGGGCAAAAATCAGACCTTAGAAAACGAATCAAAAAATTCATTTGATGACAATGAATCCCAAGATCATGATGTGGATGGACACGCAACCACCTTGGAAGTGGAAGAGTGTGAAGATATTGTTATATCAGCAGCTTCTACCTCGTCAGTTGAGCCATCTATGAGGTGCATAGCAACAAAACCCTAGATATTGAGGAGTGCCTAGATGATAGCATACACAATGTTGCTTATCATATGGTGACATTGATTCTACCTCATATCACAGTGCGGATGACAAATTGGAAGATTTGTGTGGAATTGTTTCATCACAAAGGGATCATCATTTAGCAAGCCAATTGAAGGTTAATGACAAGATGGTTGCCACAACGATTAAGCATTTTGATGTTGCTCATCAAATGTTGGCCACCTATGGTTGGAGTACTCCTTTGACAAATGAGCATGGTGATAGTGTTTTTTCCCTTGCAGAGATACATGCACTCCGAGAAGCAATTGGAATGATGAAACAAAACTACCTACAACTACTTGCAGATAGAGATTTTCTTCTCGAGTGGGATCGCATTTGTTATGTTGCATTGCAGGGAAACGAGGAGAAGGTTGATAAGCTCACTCGTGAGCTTGAGGTGACTATGGACTCTTTGCAGAGTGCCCAGTTGGCCCTTCAAGAGTCACAATTACAGATTGAGAAGCTTACAAAGGAGTTGAGTTTGGCACAGTCTCCACCAACTGCAGATATAGTAGAGTTACATACAGAGGCAATTGATAAGAATTTTATATCCATGGGTTGTAGTAGGAATGTGGTTACATCTATCACAGATATTTCAGCTAGGACAAGTACCTTGGTGGAGAACAATAGAGAACCACTAGTTGTATCAAGTTCTCCTAAAGGTTAGTGTCGTGATAGTTGATACAGGACAATTTACTGATAGCTCTTGTGTCACAATGGTGGATTCTCCTAAGAGTTGTGTGGTAGTACACGACGCTACTCCGTCATCCACACAAGACATTCGCAGAGTGTCATCCGGTTGGGAGTATAGCTCTCATGTTGATTTGCTTCCATCTCCCAGAAGAAAATCTGTCACTTCATTCCATGCAACTGATTGTGGATGCCAGCTTGTTGATTTTCAGAGTCAGAGGGATCAGCTGCTTGATTCAAGTGTTTTTAGTGATGAGCCATTGACAAAGGTTGGAGCATTTTACCGCGAATACACAGTGAGGAGTGCTCATCATTTTTCTTTTGACCTACGCACAGAGGACTTGATGATGGTTGGTTCTAGAATTATATCATCCTTTGTGGGATGGGTATTCACCATCCTCAGAAGGTGGGATTAGCGGATGCAAACATCCAACTCAGCTGTTTGTGGGGGATTACTTGCAGGGAAAGCTATCGGTCATACATCATGCTAATATGTATCCAACATGGTTTGCTACGTCTATGTCACAAAATTCTCTTATGGGTACATGGTTACAGGACGACTATGGTGTCAATTGGCATGATGGTTTGGTTAGTTATCACATCCATGGGAGTTTAGCGGGAGCTGTAGAGAGATGTTGTGTTATAGACACTGCCAGGTATTTTTACCTCTATATGGTGAATGGATGTGGGGTTCGATTGTTTTGGGATCTAGGTGGCGATAGGTTTGACACGATGTATTGGTTGATCGAGGATCTAGGTGTTAATAGTATCTTACATCTAGTGGATTATGCTATGACTATGATCAGTGTGTTTTAGCCTTCTGACACATTAGAGTTCTAGGGATTAGGATTACTTTGTTTCCACCAGGGTGATATAGTGGTGAAGTCAGCTTGGTTGGATCTGCCATTGTCATCAGTACAAATATTGCCAGAATGGTACAGTGGTGCAGATACTACAGGAGTTGGTCAGTGGTATCTTAGACAGCGCACAAGTTCTCACTTGGGATCCAGGTGGAGCATCCCTATGTATTGCTTTTTATTGGGGATCTTGTTGGAGTGTTGGGTTGCTATCATCTTGGGGTGGATATTGGTATATTGTTGAGCTCCCATCTTCACTTGATAGTAGAGATTCACAGGATCACTCATGGAGGGAGGCTTTCATCCTGACTGAGGGTATCAGCACACAGGGCAGCAGCACATAGCAGTTGGTGTCCATTTATGATGAGACTTGAAATCCTGGCATTCAGTTATTTGGCACATTGATTCCTCCTGTACTGTTTCACCATTCTGAGTTTGAGAAGATGCATGCCGAGGTATATCAACTGAGGAGTAGAACCTCATTCTCGAGGTAAGTATGGGATCCTAGCATTTGAATTCTACAGATATGAGTGGATTACTTGAGGGCAAGCAATCTTTCAGAAGGGAGGCTTTGTAATGTCCCCTTTTTTTAGGACATTATAATTCAGTGTTGCCGGCTCACTTCGCCTAGGTTTTGAAACAAAAAGGTTCTTATGGGGTTTAGTTCAAGATTTGACCTAGACATTTCTAGTTTCGGACCCATCAGAGCAGTTATGGCAGGTTGTCTGGATGCTTACTATTTTCAATAAGTAAACAGAGCTCAATATTCATGATATCTCAGTGTTGGGTTGGAAGCGTTTCGCTGAGAGCTTTCCAACGAGCTATTGCACGTGCTTATCTGAGTTTGTTTGATCAGTTATTTCAATGCCTAACGATTATATGGTTCACTGGCTAAGTGACTTTAAAAGTTCATTTAACTTGTCACTTTATTTAAAAAGTGCTATGTTCATTTAAGTGACTAAAGGACAAAAAAGGTGCTTCATCCCACATTGCTTAAAGATGCGTGCATCACATTGAGAAAAGTGATAAAGGTACAACAAACTCTACATGGGAGGATATATGAAGATTAATATTCAAACAAATATTAATCTGGGAGCTGCAAACAGTTGCTGGTTATTTCTTTGAGGATGCAAACCCTTGAAGAAACTTTGGAGGTTGGACGCAAACCTAGCCTTCTTTCAAGTTTTATCTATATTGCCAATCTGACTGTCATTTCTATTTGTAAGATTGGATATTCTGAATTGTGGCAATGTTATTGTATTGTTGATGTATAATACAGTAACATTATTAGGCAACCATTGGTGATTAATTACTGGTTTATATTATACTTCTGAATATTGGATGAATAAACAATCTTTTCCAAGTTCTCTTGTATGCAAATCTGCTGGTTACAAATCAATTGAAGTTCTGAAATTTGTATCAAGTATTGATTTACTGTTCGGATTTAAATCTACAAATATATATCATAGTTTTTGGTAAAATATTCAGAAAGGGATATTACAAGCGGTGGGATTGATACTCTAGCACCAAGATGCTCAGTGGCTAGACAAATTGTTCCATGTCTATCTTTGGGTGGGGAGGGCTTTTCTCAGATGAGATTGTGTGGGGATATTTAAGAATCCGCGATTGGGAGGTTAAGCCCCTAACAATGCTTTTCCTCTCCACCAAATGCCAAGACTTGCACTAGACAAAGATACGATCTGCATTCAATATCTTCTAGTAACGAGCATTTTACTTTTATGATATTTACAAATTTCAAGTTGAAGAAGTGTCAGATGGTTAATATCGTTTAATCTGTTATTTCTTTCAATGCTCAGAAATCAATTTCCTTTTTAAATGTATTAGGAAATCAGTGAAATCAAATGAATTTATAGATTGATCATGAAATGTAACTGCCTATATGAGATAGATTTACTAGATGGTTGTTACAATTGTCCTTCGATCATGTGAATATATATATATGAACCTATCTTTTATTTACAATTAATTGTCAAAATTAGAATTGGGAGAAAGGAATGATACAGTGGTATTTGATGCCCTAAATGGTATTGGTCATTATGATGCAGTGGTATTTAAAGCCCTAAATGGTATTTAACATTACGATACTATGGTTTAACTATCTGTGTCTTAAGTGGTATATATGGACTAACCTGGGTTTTGCGGATGTTGTAGTAGGCAGATTTCAGTTTCAAAATTGAGGGTATGTAGAACTTAAATTCTTTATTTTAATTTATTTGATGATGCCTTCAATTGCTAGTTAAGATATTCATTTAAACTATTTGTAACCATTAATTTCTTTCACATTAACATAACTGTTATAACTATGCTAATTGATAGCTAAAGCCCGGAAAAAGGGGATGTTACACAATCTCGGACCTGAAAGAGAAATTATGAGGCCTAGGAGCACAATCTCAAGTATATTTCTTCAGAACCTTGTGGGACAATCTAAGAGCATAAATTTTGATTGAGCCAGCCAAGATATAACATGAAAGAAATAGCCTTACTCAAAGTTATGTTGGGTGATACTGACCTGACGGGGCTTGTCCATCACAACATTGTGGATCACATCCCTCGGTCGCACAAGACACTAAGCCTCTGACAACCTCCATTTCAATGGACAAAAGAGCTTTGCTCAAGTGTTGGAGATATTCTTATTGAATTTTTCTTTGAAGATGTTTCTATTTGTGGTTAGAAGTGACACTGTAAATATTGGGTCTTGTTGTTGCTAAGCAAGATAGAGTGACTTCCAGCTGCAAGAGTTGAATTGTTTAAAGTTTCTCGCTGGTTCCTCTTACAAATGAATAAGGAGATTGTTGCTCCATCTAATCATTCAAGTCTGCCTACATTGATGTGTTGACCATTATTGAGACACATATTGAATTATTAAGACATTGTTAGAAGCACAACTCAACATTGGCATGTTGCAAAGTGTTTAGCCTGAGAAAGATTGGTTGTGACACTATTGTTTCCTTTGACTACAAGAGTGTCTCTAGGATGGACGAACCAAGAAGTATAAGAGATTGCATTGAAGGAAGGAAAATCTTGATGTCTGTAGTCATGGGATTAAATAGTGACTGAATATTCACTAAAATGAAGTGGGAATTTTACATTGTGGGGGGCAATAATAACCAATGTTCCATTCCCGTTGCTTAACAAATGCTTATGTGATGGCATATTCTGAGTTGACACATATGGTCCTTCATTGGAGGAACTTGTATCAATGATACATAGATAAGTATTCATTAGCTTTGAGTATTACATTTATCTACTCAACATATTCTCTGTCTTAATTGAATTTCTTTGCGTACTATAAGAGTTATTGGCCTTGATATTTTCCCTTGTCTAAGGACATCTTGCAGGAGAAGAAGATTGGTAAATTAGTCATGCTACCTAATATTGCGCAGGACTCAATCTTATGACAATATCTCCAAAGAAGTTTCGATCTAAAGTTCATTAGTCATTTGATGATCATGCTAGATAAATTGCAGCTCTTGAAGCAAATATCTTTGATGACTGAGATTATGAGTATCCTTTTATATCAGTGTAATGTCCCCTTTATGGACAACTAATTATTTTGCTTTCTAATCGTATGATTCTTATAATCTTTCTAACTCCTTTTCATTTTTTGATATCCTATATGTGTGGGTGTATGTGTCATGCCCTTTCATTATTATTAATATTAATTATATTAATAAGATAATTATATTATATATTATTATATTGAATATGATTATATATTATAGTAATTATATAAATCATATTCCTTGTAAATAATAATATTATTTTAATAAGTAATTAAGATGTAATTGTCAATAGTTGATTTGTGTATATAAATTAATTATTTATATTCAATAATACAGTACTTTAATATCTGATATATACATACACACACACACACACACACACACACACACACACACACACATATATTGTATACACGTATAGTTATATGATAATATTTATGATATATATAATAATTTATATTTTCAATTTATATACATTATTAATCATTTTAATAATATATAATACTTATTTATTCTTAAATTATATATCAAAATGAGGATATCACTGAGAGGGAGTTTGACATTTCATTAGAGGAAATCTTGGACAAGGAGAGGGAGTATATAGAGGATTTGTTTCAGATGACTTCCAAGAATCTTGGTCATATTGGTTTAGGAGTAGACTATGCTGAGATCTACCGATCAGAAAACTATAGCAGTTAAAAGGACTATTATCCATGGGATGAAGTTCCATGTGCGTAGATTAGAAGGCCTTGTGTGAATATCTAGACTATCACATTCCTTGATAGATGAATACTTGGTGAACCAAGAAGCATAACACGACTTACTGCAGGGGGTCAAAAGGATGATATCAGATTCAGAGGGAATCTGATACTTCATCACAAATAGCCTTGTACTAAGAGATCAGAAAAGTTGATATCAGATTTAGAGAGAGTTTAGCTTCATGTGAACTTTTAATGTGAACTTTTGGCTTCAAATAACCTGGTCTTTTAATTGCTCATTGCTCATTGGTGTCATTTCTTCTAGATATCCTTGTCGGTTTCCTCTTCTGACAAGAAGATATTTCTTTTCAACACAGTGCTTCTTCCCTCACAAGAGGCACATTCCGAGAGCATTTGAAAGTCATTTTATAGGACTATCAAAACTTGCACTCACTGAAATTGATGCCTTATCATGCAAATGTCATTGATTGTATTTGCTTTCATAGAACTAAGGTCTTCAGCAGATTTTCAAACAAAATTCAATCAGCACTCCACTTTTTCATAAAAAATCTCTCTTTATAGCTATACTTTTGTGAATAGATTTTGAGGGATTTTTCCAATTAATGAAAGAATGTATCAGTGTGTCTGCAGTCCAGACACCACTCTCCAAAATCGTTTACAGCAAAATGTCATGATTGATAAATAAGAAAAGACAAGAGCTACTATAACGCCTACAGTCATCAAAGATGCTCCTCAGGTGCTGCTTGTTCAATATTTATTTTTTAAGCGGCATCTTTTAATTTATTTATGCTTTATTAGTAGATTCCTTTCTAACACATTAAGCTTATGTTTGTTGTCGCACAACTGGCTCATATTACAGAGTTTTATGAGGTGTTGTTAATATGTCCATACAGAATGGAAAGTGAATCAGTTACCTACCAGCTGTAAAAAATGAACGTTTGGAGAGGAGGTTATTGGATTTTTCTGTTTGGAGGCATAAATATATTAAGTGCTTTGGTGGGTACATGTTGAGGCTGTTTTTCAATTAAAGAGAGAATGATTAGCTTCTGGAGTCCCTATCTCCCTCCCCTCTAATGGTTCTCTGCATGAAAATGTGACATGTTAATAACTAATTTTTCTACTTTCAATTCATTCCACACTACAGAAAGATAAGACCTTGGACCAACATCTGCATCCCCTTTGTGCCCACAGAGTAAAGAATCAGTTGAACTTGGCTCCAAATGAACAAATTAAACAATATTATCAGGAATAATCCTCTCTTCCCCTTCCATAGAAAGATATTAAAAACCTTCATCACAAATAACCTTGTACTAAGAGATCAAAAAATTTGATATCAGATTCAGAGAGAGTTTGGCTTCATGTGAACTTTTGATGTCACGTGTGTGACTACATGATTTTAATGTGCCTACCCCCTGTGTACATCATGGGGAAGTAAGGACTTTCAAATGATGATCATTTGTATTTGCAAAAGTTATTGGAAGGTGACGATCTTACAATAACTTTAAATCATAATATACATTTTATGTAAATGTTGAAATAGATCATGAAAGGGTCTATCTTGTAAATCAACAACTAAGTGTTCGATATCATTAAATTGACGGTCTATAAGTTGTTTGTATAGATATATGATAGGTATTTGGTGAATATCTTGCCTTGATATTCTGATAGGCCATTACCGTATTGAGTACTTGGTGGATATCAATTATTGATGTTCTGATAGGCCATTACTTTGAGTCATCGATGAATATCATATGTTGATTTTCTAATAGGCCAGTACTCATAAGATATCCTATAATGGAAATCTTCCGATCAAAGATTTCCCTGATGTGTCATTCATAAATATTGCCAATAGTCTAATATTTTTTCCTATATGTTTATCCTCCCTAACCAAGAGTGAGTGTTACTCTTAGTATAGTTTCAGTTGGATAAATGCACTGAAGATATTTGTATATATAATACTTTGTATACATATGAGATATATACTTAATACAGTTAATATATATAAGTTAATATCTTACTCTCTATCATGACAATAAGAAAATGTCATTGATAACTAATGAGAGTTAAAAGGACATGTCTCTGCGGATACACATCTCTTAAAATTATATACATATGCTTTGAGAAGGTAACTTGAAATACAGATAAAATCCACGAGTGTTATTACAAGTTACAGAAAAATAAAATGATCTTATATTTAACACAAAGAACTCAATGTTAACCAGGAATGTGTTTGATTTAATATTCATCTCAATCTTTAAAAAAACTTGAAAAATGTTGTACAATAGATTCCCAACAAAATAAGGTTGTATTCAAAGAATACAAGATTAGAATGGAAGCTTCCAGACTTTTCCCACCTTTGATGGAGTACTTGTAATGGTACAAACTGGATATGTTTTGGGTGCCGGTTTAGTTTGGCACTCGTAACATTCTGTCTGGCCTTTAACATGGACAGTAACCTGAATACAGAAAACCAAAATAGCACATACGGATTAATTTCATACCATCATTCCCGGCCTCCAAATAGGATATGTACATTGAACCACAAATTATAAGCAGAGACAAACTAAGATAAAGAGGAGAAACAGAAACATATATATATATTAGAAGGAAAGTGAAACGTTATATATATATATATATATACACACTCACATACTCAGGGACAGTGAAACATTATTATATATAACTCTGACATATAAAAGCAGATGCCATTCATTCTAAAAAAAAAAGGGAGAATTGATATTTCACATCAATCAACATAGAAAGTATGACAGCAGTCATACAAGCTCTACATGTAGATTATGTTAACAAACAAAAATGCAGAAGGATGAATAAACGTATATATACTTCATCAACAATCCCAACAGATGTCATGTCTAAAGATTCTCTGCATGAAAATGTGACATGTTAACAACTAATTTTTCTACTTTCAATTCATTCCACACTACAGAAATATGAGACCTTAGACCAACATCTGCTTCCCCTTTGTGCCCAAAGTGTAAAGAATCAGTTGAACTTGGCTCCAAATGAACAAATTAAACAATATATTCAGCAATAATCCTCTCTTCCCCTTTGATAGAAAGATATTAAAACAATTACATATTATTTATTTTAATCATTTTTGATCTATAGTTCTAGAAGAGTAGGTACCTGAAATGTTGAGCATATCTTCTTTGAATAATTCTTTGCTAAAGAAGTCTGATCCTTATTTTTGTCTGGGCTGGACTCTCAGCTTTCAAATAGGAGTTGTTGTAAATTTGAAAACTACTAAAATATTTTTAGTCCTCTAGGTTCTTGCTATTTTTAGATAGTTGTTCTAGAATCTTATTTAAAGGTCATTTATGCTTTATTTTTAGTTAACTTTATTTGGTCTATTTTTAGACATCTTTATTTAGACAACTTCGCTTTTTAGTTTGCACTTTAATTTTTTTAGTATTTGTAAAACTCTCTTTATTTGTGTGATTTGTTAGTACAATTCATTCATTTTGTAGAAGTTTCATGGTATCAGAGCGGTGAATAGTTTTTTGGGCAAAAATGTTTTCTGAAGAAATTTGAAATTGAATTTTCCATATTAGTAATCTATCCTAAACTCATCTAGGGTACTGCAAATTTGTGGGCATCAAAGTTTTTAGCTTTTGCAATTGTGCTCAATGTTAAAGATTGTAGCTGCGATACAGATCTTTATCTCTCGAAATCTATACATTATTACCGTTATGGTCATCTTCAGCTGAAAATGACATTTATTGTAATTTTAACTGTAAATGACATATGTCATTCACATGCGTTGAGGCATGAATATCCAAAGAGTTGTATTTAATTAAAGGAGTTATGGGAAACCAAAGAGACTTCCGATTGTTATTTTTAAGGATCTCTTTATTGGTTATATATTTCACTTCAAGCGAAAGGAGTGTACTCTTGAATTCATATTATCAATAAAATGATATTTTTTGTTGTGTGGCTGGGTTTTTCCCTTCTTTCTAGAAAGGTTTTCCCAGGATATTTCTGGTGTTTACTGTTTCAGTTTTAAATCTTTCTTATTGCTGTTTATTATCACTGATTTCTGGGCTCCAATTTAACATGGTATCAAAGCCAGGTTGATAGCAGCTCGTGCTATTGTATGCGTAAAGACGCATTGAATCGATTTATTCTATTATTGCCCATATGCTATTGTCAGCCTGGCATTTCTTCAGTCTTTAATGTTCTTCATTCTTGAATATGTGAGAAATGAGGAGCGTGCTTTTAGAGGTGGAGATAATCTATTTCTGCCCATTTTCATATCTTTCACTGAACAATTGATTGAGCATGGATGGTTATGGAAGAATCGATGCAAACTCTCTACCTGGAAGGGGTCACTTTCAGTGTTTCTTTTCTTAACCACCCATAAATGTGTCTTGCTTTACATCAAAAAATCATCAGATGACTGCAATTTTTCAATCAGTTGCGTATCTTTCACTATTTTAACTAGTTGTAAGGAATCTTAGTTGGAAACATTTATTTACTGAGATTGCTCTATTGCAGCTCTTGAGATTGATTATACAACCAAAAATATGTGAGCAAATGTGTAGATCAACATCTTGACCTGTTGAATCAGAAATAAAGCTGAGGGTAAGACACTCTTCCAGTTTTGGAAGTTCAACTCATCACACGGATTCGCAAGTTGCAGAATATCATCGTGTTATTAACCAGGGAAACTTTTTGGCTATTTTTGGGGCTCCCTATTTGCTTCACATATTTAATTTTTTTTTTATTGTAAGTGAAATCCTTGGCATACATAAGTTGCCATTTTTTCGTAAAGCCATCATTTGAGCAGAAGCACAAATAAAGAAATTCAACGCTCATTACTGTGCATGCACAGATGTATTGCCATCGTTTATGTAAAGTCAATTTCTACGGTGAAGCTTTAGATGTCTTCTAGGATGTATGATGATAAGGATGAGCTGTCAAGTTTCCTTTCCTTCTGAACATTTCACTCTCCACATACAACAAGTGTATTTGCATATCGGCAATGATCAACAAAAGTTCGTCTGATATACAAATGGAGGCATCAGTTTTTTGAATGTCTTCATCAAAGACACATGCTGGAATTTGTATTGATCCAAAGCAGGAGTTTCTAGCAAGGGGATACAGAAAGTAAATGTAACGAGATATGTGAGGATCTATCATGGCGAAGCTCTAGATCTTCTCAGCACAATAGAGGGGCATTTTGTCTAGGTGATGACCTTTATGTTGTTTTTACGGACATGATTGTGTCTGCTTCACATGTCAAAATCCTACAGTGTCAACTTACCCATGGATATGAGATTTCAACATTGCTCTCTCTCATCAGCGATTCTGAAGGATGTTGTCGGTATTGTATCTTTATTGACTTTCAGCAGATCACTTCAATCTCACGATTTAAGTTTTGGCTTTTGTGCTTCTACGCAGTTGTTCATGATATTTGAAGATTCTAAGAAAAGTATTGAGTCTCTTCCTGTATCATTTTCTTTTATATTTTTTTTCATCATCACGGGTTACATGTCAGATGGTAAGGGGTCTAAATGATACTGTGGATGACTCAAATGACAGCTAAAGAGTTTTGTCTTTGGGTTAATCAGTTTATTCTGCCAGAATTTCTGTATGCGATCAACAGGCTGAGGTTGGAAAGTTTTCACGGGACTCCCGTCCAACACTTGTCCTCCTTTCTTGAACATAAATGCTCTTGATAAAGCTGTAAGTCGTATTGGAAGCAAAGAATGTACAGAAAGCTAAGGATTTATCTATCCTTAATTTAATCTTAAGGAGCCTGTGTGTATTACTTAGTAGGAATTTTTTGGCGGAATATGTTTAAGGGGATGAGAACTTTATTCTGAGTATTGATCATTATTGATCTCTATTATAGTTGATGGTATGAGTTATTAATATCTTTTTTTGTTTGCAGGATGCAACAAGACAAAGGTGTTGCTAGGATGACCTTATGAATTACTTTATATCTTTTGGTTGCAGAGGATGCAACAAGAAGAAATAATTCATATTTGATTAAGAGGAAGATGTTGAGGTTTACAGGAAGATTTTAGCTTCAAAAGGAGGTTTCATAATTAAGAGGGAGTGCTTATAGAATCCTCTTTTTTCTCATATATGCTTGTCTTGTGGCATTTGTAACATTTGAAGACTTAATTGGAACTAAGTCTTGTTTTTGTGTGAATAAATGAGATTGTAAGATCAGCTACGATAACTCTTTCACTATGCAATAGTGAATATCATGTTGAGAGAGTCCATGATGTCATCACGTTGAGAGATTCTGTGATGGAAGTTGGATGTCATGTTGAGAGATTCCATGACAATTCACATTGAGAGAGTCCCTGATTAAACGCTAAGTTGTGAGTCTTACAAATCTATCATGTTGAGTGATTTCATGATTATTAACAATGAGTAAATTGATCACTTAGTGTCATGTTGAGAGATTCCATGACAACATCATGAAAATTGTTTGTGTTTCCTGCAGGGTTTTCATGCTGAGTGATTCCATGAATTATGTTTTGAATATTTATGATCAGAATTTATCATTGACATTTTTGGTTGCAGCATTGTGCGGCTGTTCAATTAAAAATCTTTGTCTTGGTATAGGGGAGTGTTAAGATTGTAGCTGCGATAGAGATCTTTATCACTCAAAATCTAGATGTTATTACCGTTATGGTCATCTTCAGCTGAAAATGACATTTTTCTAATTTTAACTGTAAATGACATGTGTCATTCACATGTGTTGAGGCATGAATATTTGAAGAGTTGTAATTAATTATAGGAGTTATGGGAAAGGATTGTATATAGACTTTCGATTGTTATGTGAAAGATCAGTTTATTGGTTATATATTTTGCTACAAGTGAAAGCATTGTACACTTGAACTTATATTATCAATAAAATGATTTTTTTTGTTGTGTAGCTGGGCTTTCGCCTTCATTTAGAAGGGTTTTCCCTCGATATTTTCCGTGTTTATTGCTTCAGTTCTGGATCTTTCTTATTGCTGTTTATCATCATTGATTTCTGTGCTCCAGTTTTAACACTCAAAACATGCAGTAACCCTGCTCAAATCATACCAAAAATCATGACTATAATCTTGCCAAAAAAACTGCTCAAAATCGTGTCCTTCTCCATATTTTATTATTGCAAACGACATGACATTTTTCGTGCCTCAGAAATTCTGCTATTTGCTTTTCATAGAATGTGGTTTTTGTGTTTTTTTAACTCTGCAAGGCAAGAATTTCGTCTGTGCCCATCTCCACATTTTTGGCATCTTAGAAACCCACCATTCCTGATATGTTGTTATACTACTGTTCGAACTTATGAATCTGTGATTTATTTGCATATTGTCTTGGTGTCATCAACTATTGGCATATCTCTCTCTCTATCTATAATATCTTAATATATATTGAAAAATTCACATATATATGTATATTTTAAAAATGCGTATACTGTTGTTCCCTACCATCCCCTATTTTTGGCTCTTTAGGTAACATCCAAGAAGCACAACCCCTGCTGCCCCCCCTGTTCCCATCCCCGAAATGTCATGAAACATGGATTTTTTTCATTTTCAAATTTGATGCATAAGCATGTCTATTGCACATATCATACACAGAATGCAACAATTACACTAGTAGAACACACAATTTAGGAGAACATCCTTATAGGAGAAAACCATGGCAAAAAGAAAATATTGCTTATAAAGTCTTACAAGTTTGTACGCCACCAAACCACAGGAGACAATAATTCCTTGTGGGCACGAGCCTCAACTACTAAGCACCAACTTGGCAAAAGACATCAATCTCTCCTTCATGACCAACTTCCAAATTCTTCAATGAATGATATACTTTTACTTCTTCCATCAAATCTTGTCATAACTATGATTCTGAATAATGTGCGTTTCCTTCAAAAACAGGTTGAATACATACACCTTTCTTCACAAGTTTGATTCAAATAATGCATACTCCTATTCTAAAAAACCTGATCACAAACACAGCAATGATTTCCTCCAAATCTGATCACAAATAATATCAATATCTTCCTTCTATATCTGCATAAGTATTTTCTTTTGTCTCTGCAAAATCATCTTCAATATCACCATATTCTTCATCTATATATCTACATATATCATTTCTTCAAATTCTCTCTTAATCCCTCATACGCAGATCTGAGTCATTCACTCTATTATTCACACTTCCACTTTTTCACTTCCCATATTACTCTTAACAATTCTTTATTGTGTATATAAGATATTTTCCTACACTTCACATTTTTCTGATTTTTCAATCTATTCTTTACATCCTTGTTTATATATCACTTGTGCATCGCTTAGAAAAGTGATCTTTTAAAAAGGGTCTGACCTGTAAGAGATGAATGTTGCCTTTCATAAATATATTTCCTGCACATTTTAACATTAATTTACAAAATACTCATTGCAACTCTCAATTAATGAAATCACTGCTATTATGCTGATCATTACTCTTCATAACACCCTCACTTCCTTTCATACTATCATAGCTGCTCTTTTTAATAAATAATTAGTATATGCCTTGTGTTGGAGATTTTTCTTGCTACCTTCAATCGTAGATGAAAATCACAAGGCTCAAGCTAATGAATTGGGGATTTGACAATTTACCCAATCCTATTCATTGATTGAAGAGAAGTAAACACGACATCTACAAGGCAAAAAGCCTTCTTCACTCCGAGCTCCATAGACTCAGATGGGTAATCCTATTTCACAGATCTGCACATGTAATAAATGTTGGAATAAGTATATGGGAAACAAGATACTAAGAGGAGGGGTGAATCAGGATCTTAAACTTTTGTCATAAAAACAGTTCCTTCAATTTTTATCCAAATCATTTCACAGATCTATCAATAAAACTGTAATACTGAAACATAAATGTAGTACAACACATCCATAACAGTTCAACACATAACACAATGATTTGGTTACCCAGAAACACTTCATGATGAAGGTAAAACTGGGGTGGGGATAAAACCCACAAATCTTCATTGTTGCAACAATAAAGCTAACCAGTTAAGGTTACAATGTTTGACCATAAGATATGATCTACCCTATAAAGGGTATGCCCTGTTAAATGCTTAAGAGACTATCAGGTCTCACCTTGTTAAAGAATTTTAGACTCACAATAAATTAAGGACTCTGTTAGGAGATTTACATAGGCCGGTTAGGACCACTCTGTTAAGAGATTTACCGTCTCAATTACAAAATAATTGATTCACTACCTAAACCTCGGTTTGCTCTGCAAGCTGATCTTGGGTCTCCTCTTTCCTTTAGATCTGATTCTCCTAATCCGATAAGTCTGTTCAGTCCTTCACTGCTCTGATTGCTCTCTGCTGGATCTGCCTTCTTAAACTTCGCTTCACTCCTTAAACTTGAGCAAATCCCTTACGCATTGTCATTGTATTTTCTTGTCTATGATTCTAGGGCTAGAATCCTCCTTAAATAGATGTCATGTGAAGTTTCTAGATCTTGATCGACAGCTTAAACTTCATCATCTTTTGCCATTTACATCTCTTTTTCTGATTGGTTGAATTATATGCCTAGGGATCATTACCTTTTGTAATGACGCATGCGTAATCAACATCTGTCTTGGCTCTACCTATATTAAATGTCATCGAAATGTCGGCCAAAACGGTTTATATATGAGTTTGTGCCATTACAAACTCGTATATCAAAACTGAATTACTCGGCACTTGAATGTTCTGACGCTCAATCATGCATAAACCTTCATGTTGTTACTCTTAATAACATTTCAATATTCTTGGTCTTCATTATATTGCTCAACTCATACTATAATCCTCGGCTCGCATATTTGCTAGGTCTATACTGAATGCTCGGCAATCACTATCTCACTTGGTATAAGTGTTGTATGCTCGGCTGTTACTAGATATCTCGGTCGCAGTGATGACCTTGTAATCTTGCCTAGTTAATGACTTGCAAATGACTAATGACTTGCAAATGACTAAGTGTTGGGACACTAATCAGCAACATAGGCTTAGAGATCAACAATCTCACCCTTTGACATTAGTGGCAAAAACACTTTGTCATCAAATCATTTCATTCAAAAATGTATTCTCCTCTTTGAGACCAAAAATTTGAATCTGTTCTTATCTCCCCCTTTGTTCTTTCAACCTTTCTCATTATTCCTCATCATCCCCCCTTGTTTTTGTCACTGATGGAACTTGGGGCTGTTGGGGTGAGCAGATATTTCTCAAAAAACTATTTATGAATTGCCACATTATTGGCATACCCAGTATTCCATCTTTCTTTTACCTGATCCAAAATCTGAAATTAAATCTCTAGCATGGCAGCCAAGTCAATAAATCTGCAATGTCTGAAAATTTTGTTTCTCTTCAAAATATCTCGAGCTACAGAGCATAGTTCAAAAAAACACAGATAAATTGCCGAAATCACGAGTTCTCGTGTGTTATTTGCAGAGCCGTTAAAAACGAGCAAAAACTCGCTGGAGGATAATGGATTAAAATTGCGACAAGTAAAACACATAATACTGCATAAAATTGCGGGTTTTTCCACCAAAAATCAGTCGCCATAGTCAACGCATGAAGTCATCGACTTTTTCGCCATGTCGTGACTCTATTTTAGGGTTTTTCGAGCTCATTAAAAGGCCCTTTCAACTGCAATCTCTCCCGCGGTAAACACTAATCCTTCACTTGCGACTTTTACTACGATTTGAACAGCATTTGACGGTGACCTGCGATTTCAAGTTTGAACTCGATTTGGAGTGCGATTTGGAATCTGGACTGTGATTTCAATGCAATTTGGAGTGTGATTTGGATTTCAATGTACAATTTTCTATATGATTCTATCTAAGTCATTCTATGTTTGTTTTGTATTTTGAATCTTTGACTCTATGTTTGTTTTGTTTTCTATCTAAAGTGCATAACTCATGTGCCAGTTGACTCTATCTGTTATGTGCCACTGCTTCTATCTTTATTGATTGATTGGATTTTTATTTGGATGTAATCTTGAAGTTTCCTACATGGAAATTTCTTTCTATTTAAATGCTATTTTGTCCTTTTTTCATTCTGGGTTACAGACATGTTATTGTAGTTGTTTTGAGGTCTTACTAAGTTTTTGAAGGTTTCAAGGCTTTTTTTATAATTACAGATTAATCTCTATGATTACGCATTCTTTTGACGTTAATAGAAATTTGAAATGCAGTGTTGTTTGCAGTATTCTACCATCCATTGACATAATACAACTGGACTATAGGTTTACTTGCATATCATTCTGTGAAATGATTTATTATTAACTTAGCAATAAATCTATCAAGCTCATACAAAACTTGCCAGAGAATCATTTACAAGGAAAGTTTATATGCTATAGTATATTATGCTATTTTATGCGAACTTTGCATTTGGACAACTCATGGGCTAGCTGCTACATTATCTGTTTAGGACTATCCGTGGGTTAAACTCTCTATTTTATTTGCTCCCTATATCTCTATGGCTATGCTATGGAAAATTCCTTTAGAATTAGAAAAACAAATAGTTTGCCTATTTTTCAGCCGTTTTTTAGAATCCAATAATTTTTTGTTCCTGTTTAAACCCCAATCTTTCCACAAAATTAATAATTTCATCATTTATTTAAATGTGATTTGTATTTTGTGCTTTCTAGATTCATACTATTTTTAAAATTGCTACAAATTATGTTTGATCTCAAACTTATCTAATATCTGATTTTTTGTTTTTGTACAGTGGACTTGTGTGTGTCACTGAAACAGGATGACTGGTGGTGGCAAAGCAAAGGACCCTTTATGGAAACATGGTATCCCAGGAGCAAACAAAGGAGATATCCAGTGTATCCATTGCTTTAAATGCATGACTTCAAGCATAAGCCGATTGAAATATCATCTTGCAAAGATTCCATGCAATGATATTACACCGTGTCTAGAGTGTCCAGAAGAGGCTACAAGAGAGGCTATGGCAAGCCTTCAACAATATGCACAAAGTAAGGCAGCAAAAAAGAGGATATTTGAGGCCATGGCAGCCCCAATGGGAACTTTTAGTTCTACAAGATCACAAATAGGTGGAAAAAGTTCTTCTATTGGGCCTCGGATACGGGGATTGGGAAGTGTGAGTGGGTCTTTAGCAAAATTTTGGGTTCCACGTAACACTCCTGGTGCTCAACCTGACTTACTAGGTACTGCATGGAACAAAGAAATGCATGAAAAGACAAAAGTGGCAATTATGAGATTTTGGATCTGGAATGATCTTTCCTTCAATGCTTTATGCAGTCCATATTGGGATCTAGTGGTAACTTCCATTTCTTTGTCTGGTAAGGGGTTCAAGTCCCCAACTCCATATGAGGTGAGTGGGCCGTTGTTAGATGACGAAGTAAGAAACATTCATCAACCTGTGGAAGAGCAAAGAAGAGTTTGGGAACAAATAGGTTGCACTGTTATCTCTGATGGGTGGACTGATGGCAAGAATAAGATGCTCATCAACTTTCTAGTTGCTTCTGGGGGGCAGTTGGTATTTCTAAAATTAGTTGATGCCTCTGATCAAGTGAAAAATGCAGAAAATTTGTGTAACATGTCGGATGAGGTGGTAATAGAAGTGGGAGTGGCTAATGTCATCCAGATTGTGACTGATAATGAAGCTGCGTATGTGGCAGCCAGCAGACTTCTGATGGAGAGACATCCCACATTGTTTTGGAGCCCTTGTGCTGCCCATTGTCTCGACTTGCTTCTTGAGGATTTAGGGAAACTGAGTTGGGTGGAGAAGGTGGTTGAAAATGGAAGGAATATTGCAAAGTACATCTACAATCATACATGGGTCTTGAGTCTTATGAGAGAGCACACTAGTGGTAAGGATCTTGTACGAGCAGGGGTCACACGCTTTGCTACTAATTTTCTAAATTTGCAAAGCATATCAGAGACATTGTTAGACCTTAGACGCATGTTTCTTGATAAGAAATGGTTAGAGAGTCCTTATGCCAAGAAGCCTGAAGTAGAGAAGATTGTGAGGATTGTGTTTGATGGTAGCTTTGAAAAGCTAACGGAGGAGACCCTCAAAGTAAGTTTTCAAATCTTAATTGATGATTTAGAATTTAATTTTGAAATATTTTCATTGGCTGATTTTGTATGTTTTATTATGTCCAGGTATCAAAGCCATTGGTGAAGGTTCTACGAATTGTGGATGGGGATAAAAAACCCCATGGGGTTTCTATATGAGGCTATGGATGGCGCAAAAGAGGCCATTCAACACTTGTATAAGTCAAATGAGACCAAATATAGATCCATATGGAACATCATTGATCGTAGGTGGAACCGACAACTCCACCAACACATTCATGCAGCTGCCTATTACTTGAACCCCAAGTACTATTTCTCCAACACTTTTAAAGTAGATGCAGAGGTTCAAATTGGCTTGGACGCTTGTATTCGAAGATTGGTTGTTGATACGGACCTCCGAGACGTCATACTTGATGAGTTGCAGAGCTACAAGAGGGAAGAGGGGCCATTATTTTCTTCTCCTGATTGCAAGCATAGGAGATACACCTTGCAGCCAGGTAAAAAAGAACTTGCGTTTACTTTTATCATACCATTTATTTCGCTCGTGAAGTTTATTGGAAGTTTTACTGCATTATAAATGATTTTTTTAAACCTTGCAGATCTATGGTGGGAAGATTATGGTGCCACAACACCTAATCTTCGACAGCTTGCCATCCGAATTTTATCGCAGCCTTGTAGTGCTTCTGGCTACGAGAGAAATTGGAGTACTTTTCAAAACATACACACAAAGAAACGTAATAGGTTGACTCAAAAATGCCTAAATGACTTGGTCTATGTGAAGTACAACCTTCTCTTGCACGAGAAGAAGGTGAAAGGGCAAGCTTCATATGCAGCACTAGACTTGAATGACATTGATCCATATTCAGCAGATTGGATTGCTCCCCCTGATGGTGAGGGTGCAGATGAGGATGTGGGCGAACCTTTATTGACAGATGAGCAGCTAGTTGAGTTTGAGATGGAGGCAAATGACTGGGATGCAAATGTGGCAGCACGTGAGGTGGAACCTGAGCTTGGTCATCCATCAGAGGCTTCTATGGAGCGTGAGGCACCTACTAGGGCACCTGTTGAGGATGTTGAAACGGCAACTACTTCAACACCACTCACCCAGCAGCAACGATCTTTTTTGAGTTTTACACGTAGACGCAATTAATGATTGCTACTTTTAGTTTTCATTGATACTGAAACTTGAACTTAATATGTATTCAGAAGTTGTTATTTCAAACTTTCATGGAGTTTGATTGCTATATGTATTGAACTCATTTATATTTTGATGTTATACAGTTATACTTGTATTTCGGTTTATGATTCTATTACTATGTTAATCTACTAAGTTTTAATTGCTATGAAACTATGAATTATTGTTTAACTCATAACTTTGCTTCATATATGGTAGATATCTCAAATCATTATATGTTCTGCAAATGTAGCGTGTATGTATGCATTTTTAAGAATATTTTAAGAAATTGTATATTTTCAAACGTTCGAAAAAAGTGCTGATTTATTGCCGAATACTTCGCCGATTTTTTGCCAATTCCAATATTTTCACAATTTTTGGGTCAGCCGAGATATTGCCGATACCGAATTTTTAAACTATGCTACAGAGATTGCCTTCTTAATTATCTCTATATGTAGCAATAGTTGAAGTTGAATTAATGCCAACTTATGCCTTATCCCTGCATCTTTAGCTATGAGCTCAGCTAACCTTGTCTGATTGAATGTAAGTTCATTGTAAGAAGATGAGCTTTAACTCGCATTCTTGCCCAAGGAATGAACATTAGCGTTCATGCTTGCATGCAATAGCTCTAATAAGTGTGTAGTATCTGCTATAAAGAAATTGATATCACACAATTTACATATAAACAATTGATAGTGTTCAAAATTGTTTCCAACTGTGTAATAGATGTAGAAAAACTCGGCTTGTCTCTGTTTTAGTTCATGTGAGACTTTTTGTAACACTTTATGCTCCATTCTCCTTTCAGACCATTGTTGTTAGGGTTGTAGCTTCTGTCAGATTGATTTTATCATGAGATACCTTGTTGATGGTAAATCATCTTTAAGATAAATATCTTATATATATAATATATATTATACATTATATATTATTATATAATAATATAATAGTATTATATATATTATTATATAATAATATAATAATATAATAACATATTACATATATGCTTAAAGATGAGTTATACATATGGTTATTTATATTACTAATATATATAACTAATGATGAGACATGTTTGCTCCTCTCATATTTATGAGTCTTCAAATCTACATTTGGAAGACATCAATCAGATTGGCAATGTTAGTACACTTGCAGAAAACGATCCATGTTACTTAACATGGTATCAGAGCCAAACTACAAATGTATAAATGAATAATAGAACATGGAATTTCAATCTCCGCCACTGCTGCAAATAATGAATCAAATGAATCAACTATTTAGTGACCACGGGTTCTATGGTCTCTTATTTGCTTGAACCTTCTCATAAATGGGAAGGTGTTCAGCAATACAACGTTTGGAGAGAATAATTCATCAGCAGGATCCGCACATAAGAAAATGACAAAAAAAGGTAGTTCATATCTAGCATACGCTGCCACATTGGTACAAACATACCCGACTTGGCCAAACGAATGCATCGACAAACAAAATAAGATTTTGTAAGATATCGGTATTGAGAAAGGAAGAAGTAAAATTAGCATTCACGTGAATTTCACATACAGTCGGCACATCATTACAAAGTACCAAGTTGAGTGAAATTTTGATTTGGGTAAGACGCGCCCGCCATCCACATATGTCCATGAAGAACGCGAATAGGAAAAATCCAATCATAGCAAGGCACATTTGGAAGAGTAAAATAGGTACACCATTCAACAATGAATTAGGAGAGTTTACAATAATAAATTCCCCGACCCTTAACGTGTCATCTAGACCTAACATACCAAGAACATAGGAGATATTGAAGATGGTGGTGAAAAACAACATTAGGACGGACTGACTAGCACGCAAATATATAATTTGACAGTATTATTCACGTGTTAAAACCGATTGAAGCCTAAGAAGTTGATTCTAAATAATTCATGTTGGTATATATATAACCAGTAGCAAAGTAATTCATTACGGACAGACAAAGGATTTGGGAGTAAGTTAGATGATCGGTATAAGAAGACCAAAGGAGATAACCTCTCGCCCACACAACCACCAAGGGAAAATGAAAAGAATAGCACTTGGAAGGATGTGCCACCAAGAAAACAACAACATAAGGAACTCACATATAGGGAGGAATGGTAAGACTTTAGGTACCAATTCATTTAAGGTATATGTATTATTTAAGTTTTATGATAGACTATTTAAGTTTATTATAAAAATATATAGTCGATATGTACGAATATATATATGGTATTTCATGAGAGGAATTATTTTTCAAAGAATTTTATTTAATAACTCGGTACTATAATTCAAATGGTATAAGAAAGATCTAATATTGTCATCTATTAGAAGGAAGATAATCACTTTGAATTCAAGATGAGAGAGATAAGTATTTTCAAATTATTACATTTTGCAAACTACCTCATTTATTTTGTAATCTCTCTCTTATTCATATTTCTATATGTACTATAAAAATTATTTTCTTTGATCATTTACTCTGAGAATGTCCTGCAAGAAAATTGAGATTCAAAGGGAGATTGACATTTTAGACAACCTTTAAAGAGAGAGAGTAAATAGAGGTTAATGATTCTTTAAAGAATTCATTTGAATCATCTACGAGTCTCTCCTTGATGAATGAAACTCGATGTATGAGTTGTAGATTCATTCACATGGCACAATCATACTCAATCAAGATATTGGCATATCATGGATGAGTTTAAGAAAATGGAAGGACATGTTTGCTTCTACTATTAAGCTTAATGAATGTTTGGAGCTTCAATGGATGAAAAGAGCAAGATGGAACTTACAAAGAAGTCGTCAAATTTGATGTGATGCAAAAGTGTTCAAAGATTAAGAGTGGGAATTTTACATTGTGGGGGGAATAATAACCAATGTTTCATTCCCACTTGAACCATCTTTAGTAAGGAGATGTTCCATGACCCTCATGGGCAAATAAGTACTCCTCTAAGGATTTCTTGCGGGAAAAGAAGGTTGGTACCTTACACATGCTATCAAGTAGTGTAGACGAGAATTCGTTAGTCATCTGATGATCAGGATAAAGTGAGGATCTTGAAGTGAATAGCTTTAATGATTGAGATTATGAGTATCCTTCTACATTAAGAGGGAGTATGAAACTTCTTCGAAGGCAACGCAGGAACTTAGAAGATTAATACTTAGACGAAGTCTAGAAACACGTGTGTGACAGCATGATTATGATGGGCCTACTCTTGAGTGCATCATGAGGAAGTATTGACTTATCACTAGAAAATCTTAAGATTAATATAAGATTCAAAGTGAGTTCGATAGGCATCCTTGAGTGACGAGAAATTCTGACGAAGTAACTATAGGACCTGACTTCCCGGGATCATTGTTCAAACGGAGAAATTTTGAGATGGAATCCCTTGTGGATGATATCTTTCTCTATGAGGAGAAGTTCTAAGTGAAATTCCTTGTAATGTGCTCTCCTCTATAAGAGATAAGTCTGAGGTGAAAATCCTTGTTCCACCCTCTAGTTGCAACTATGGTGGTTCATGGTGGTTCATGGTGGATATTATGTAAGTTACTACATGATGTTATGATATGTAATGAAAGGTGACAATCTTTCATTGACATATATAAACAAAAGGTAACCATTATAAGATGACGCTCTTATAAATGGTTGACCTATTATCATGACAGACTTCATTAAATTGTTGTCCCAGAGTGCTGAAAATCATGATAAAGAACAAACAGAAGGTAACCATTGTAAGGTGGCGATCTTATAAATGGTAGACCTATTATCATAGTTCTTTGGGCCGGATTTTGCCGAACACCATGATAACCAACTTGTTATGGTTCTTTGGGTCAATACCTACCGGACACCATATAGACCACACTTAAGGTGGTGTTTTTTGAAGTTATAGAAATTGCTTCAATTGTGTGTTATGAAAGGTGAGAAATTTAGCCTCATAGTGAATTGAATATCATACTGAGATGATATCTCTTCTTATTCTTGAAAGCATAATTTGTCCTATAAATCCTCCCTAGCTAAGAGGGAGTGTTAAGGTTGTAGCTTCTGTCAGATTGATTTTATCATGAGATACCTTGTTGATGGTAAATCATCTTTAAGATAAATATCTTATATATAATATATATTATAAATGTAATATAATATGTATAATGTATATTATACATTATACATTATATATTATTATATAATAATATAATAATATATTATATATTATTATATAATTATATAATAACATATTGCATATATGCTTAAAGATGAGTTATATATATGGTTAATTATATTATTAATATATATTAACTAATGATGATTAAATACAGAGACATGTCTCTTCATGAGACATGTCTCATCCTCTAATATTTATGAATCTTCAAATCTACATTTGGAAGACATCAATCACATTGGCAATGTTAGTACACTTGCAAAAAACAATCCATGTTACTTAACAATTGTAACAACTTCTCAGTTGTCTCTATATCATCTGTTTGAATTTTGTCAACCACATATACTAGCTGGTCCAAAATTAGATGTTGATTGTTTACATCTGTAACTTCAAATGCATCTATGAAAATATCCTTGACAGTATGTAATACTTGTCTTCTCTTCTGCTCTATTTTCAATTATTCTTGTTTTGCCTTACGGCTCAACAAGACTTATATTTAGGTAATAATTACCTCATCAAGATTCACTGACTCATCATCATCCTCCTCTGCATGAGTCACATCCTGAGATCTGAAGGGTGTATCACTCGGCAGTGATAGTTGCAAATGTTTCCCCTTTTCACTTGATCTCTCCTTTGGCTATTGCAGGGGTGTAGAGATCATTTGTTGCATAGGTGTCACATGGGTAGGTTCGGCAACCTTTGCACTCGGCAATTGAATAAGAGCTTGAGTGGCCTCTTGCTCTTTCAGTATGAATTTGTCCTTTGTGTTTGGGTGCATGAATGTTTCTCAAAATTTATATCCTTGTTCAAAGTTTTCACACAGATTGGTGGCGTATATACAATTAATGCCTTCCCAAGTTGCTCGGCACTTAGAGCCTCAATAACTGGTGTGACTACAGTATCATCAATCTTCTTGACTTCAAGCGTTGGATATTCAAATATATGTAACAAAATTGGGTTTGTACAAATCAAACTGTGAATTTCCTCTTCAATCAGTACATTAGGTTTAGGTAGAGGGGTATCGGTGTCATCTTCAATTGTGACAACGTCCTTTTGTTCATATCCACTGACAAGTTCTTCAATTTCTGTTGTCAGCTTTGCCACTTCTTGCTTATAATCATCTTTGAATTCTATAGCATCTTGGTCTTCCCTCTCCTCTACTGTTGGAGTAAGCACTCCAAATGCTTGTTTCCATACTCTTATCCTATCTTGCTCAATTTCAGGAGCTTTATTCTTCAAAAATTTATATGCCCTATCCCTCGGCATAAACTTCTTAACAAAATCTTTAAGAGCTATAGACATGCATGTCTTTCCCAAATCTAGCATAACTTGTGCCAATGTTGTTTCTCTTATTTGCTTTTCAATGGTCAATGCTCATTTCCACTTGTCATCCACTCTGTCATACAATTTATTGGAACTCCAGTTCCCAATTGCATGGGTATACACCTAAACTTAATTAGCATATCTCTTGCGCATTGTCATTGTATTTTCTTCTCTATGATTCTAGTGTTAGAAACCTCCTTAAATAGACGTCGTGTGAAGTTTCTAGATCTTGATTGACGGCTTAAACTTCATCATCTTTTGCCATTTACATCACTTTTTCTGATTGGTTGAATTGTATGCCTAGGGATCATTACCTTATGTAATGACACGTAATCAACATATGTTCTGGCTCTACAAATATTAAATGTCAACCAAAACAGTTTATATATGAGTTTGTGCCATTACAAACATGTCTATCAAAACTCAATTTCTCGGCTCTTGAATGTTTTGATGCCCGGTCATGCAAAAACCTTCATGTTGTTACTCAGTTTCTATATGTTTGTTTGTTCGGCTCTTAATAACATTTCAATATGCTCAGTCTTCATTATATTGCTCGGCTCATACTATATTCCTCGGCTCGCATATTTGTCTCTACTGAATGCTCAGCAATCACTATCTCACTCGGTATAAGTGCTGTATGCTCAGCCATTACTAGATAACTCGGTTGCAGTGATGACCTTGTAATCTTGCCTAGTAAATGACTTGCAAATGACTAAGTGTAGGGACACTAATCAGCAACATAGGCTTAAAGATCAACAATAAATTCAATCCAAATAATAACAACAAACCTCATACTGTGGATGATTCTCAAATTCATAAGTCATGGGTGTTCAACACTTCACCAATTTAACACAATCCCACTTAGCTTCAAATATTACTGAGAACAAGGCTACTACACCTCCTCCTACAGCAGAAATTTACAAATAAGAATAACCTTTGAATTTAGATGTTGGTTGGTATTTGAGACAAACAAAGTAAAAATTCAGATCATACGTATGCTGATGTAGCAAAAATTGATCTCATCTATCAAATTTCGACATTCTACCTTGCATAAACAACTCCATTTGACCAACTACAGAATCATGCGTATATATAGTTGCTATCCACTCAATCTCACAGTAAAATGTGTACAGCATTTAATTTCTTCCAAGAAGAAAACCCATACACAAATTACACAGTTGCAAGAGGAATTCGCAACGACAAATTAAAATATCATTACTATTTCAATTCATTATGAAAATTGAGGACATAATATGGAGACAAAGCTGTCATTCCCTTCATTATGAAAACAGACTAAAGATGATCTATGAACATACAGACTCGCAGAAAAACTACCATTTTCTATGCTATACACTTCACTACATTACATTTCTATGAAAATGAAAATCAACTACAGGAACCAACCCTCAGCAAGGCGAATTCCAATTTAAGGAATACAAAGAGCTACAAAGCATTTAAAAACTATTCCATTTGTAGTTGTCATCAATCTGTCACAAAAGATATTATCACAATAGGGTCTTCTGTCACTGGTTTTGTCCAACTGCGTGGCTGGTATACAAGGTAGCATTGGTGACAGGGCGGGAAGTGCTGGCATTGATCCAACCAAGCTTGCGAATCACACTACTATTGACCATGGGTAGTTATTGAGGGAGAAAATACCTGAATGCATTATTCTCACCTCTTAGGAGAGAGCTTCGAGAATTCTTCCCATGGAGAAATAGGCGACTACAAACTCACACATACAGTATCAACACACCTCCCCAACATGTGTCCTCCCCATCAAAAGGAAACAGAGCCACAGCCTAAAAGGTTGGAATTATTTGTTGGAAGCTACAAAGCAATTTTGTCATCACACATTGAGATTTCAATATCTCTTTATCTACCTAAGATGATTTTAATATCTCTTTATTAACAAGAAAGAGCAAATGTTAGCGCCCAATGGTCCCTGTACATTTCCTGCAACATCAGCTTTCTCAACCATCTTACTCTGCACCAGATTTCCATAGACATTACCATAGTTTCACCGTCAACTTCTTATTCATTCCCATTTAATGCATGTGACCACTACCACAAGGCAAAAAAAAAATTGTCACACCTCAGAGACATGATTCACGCTCTTCAAGTTTGTGACTACATGTCAACCCTGCAAATTTCTTATCACACACTTAAATAGACAAGACATTCCTGTAAATAAACAAGGGGCAGCTCTTCTGTCTTCTGAGAATTTAATAGTTTGTTAATTAGGAAGTTATGAGATCTCTTGTATTCGCCCTTGCTTGAAAACAACAAACTTATTGAGATTAACAAAATTCTTGAGATGGTACTGATGATCCTTTCTCCTGTAATAAATACCAGAGCTCTGCAACCTTCAAATCAGATGTCACACCAGCTACCTAACTTCATTAAACATCCATCTTTCCATTTAAAGCGACATATGTCAATTGAATTCTTCGATTACTTTCAGCTTATGCAGAGCACCAAATGGCAACAACTGATTTGCTCACTTTTGTCCAAACCACTCCATCTAGGATTGCGATTGTCAAAAACAAAAGGCACGTCACCTTGGTTGGACACCTGACAACAATTTGCAACTTCGCAAGCCACACAAAGAACTAACCTCAACAGCCGCAAAGTCACACACAATAGTTACTGCTACATTGAAATCTCAGTCGCCAGATTGTGGCCATAAGTCCATTCCATTTCTAGTTTTGGCAAAGCAATGAGATGCATTCTGTGTCAGAATCTTGTACAGCCGCAAGGAAATAACAAGTAGCTTCCTACAACAACAAAGTGCCGTCATCCGTCTCTTTCCTTCTACTTGTCAACTGCTTGTGGCCTTGCCATCAAAAGACTAGGACCCACTGAACAGGTTGCAAGGTGGTGAACAATAACAATTTTTGTTTAAAATTCATTAATTCAATTTATCTCACCTTTACATAGGAGAAGACAGGTGGCAGCATATCGCCTCTTCACAACCTGACCTGCACTGACATCATCACACCCTGCAAAGAAGTGACTCATTGATCTTTCAAGGTGGGCCACCAAAGACATGTGGCACCATCTCACCACTCTGTGAGCAAAACTTTCTCTTTCCTCAAACCGCTGTGAAACAGCATCAAGAATCTAATGCAACTGCAAACAGTCCCTTTGCAACTTTGTAACCGCCAACAGTCAAGGTTCTAAACCATCACAAAGCAGCACTAGCATTTCACACTAACTGTTAATAACCGCTATGTGAGGCCTCGCCCCAACCCATCGTGGCATAGTGATACATTACCCTTATTTTGTTATTCACGACTCGAGATGTCAAGACATTATCCGATGCTTGGCATATATTTTATTATTTCATGTCGTGTGATGTTATTTCCAGATATATTTGATGATTGTCATTTAATGTTCATGTATATGTATGTTGACGAAATCAGTAGATGTAGGATTGAGATGTGATTTAAGATATTTCAAATGGTTAAGAATTATAAAGGATGAAGAAACTTTATTGATGTATGTTTTAAATTATGAAAAAATTTGATACATATACGTTTATATATATGTGATTTTACGGGACTACTGATGGGTGCAATGAGTGTGCAGATATTTAGCCGAGGAACCCTACGGAGGAACAAAACTGATCTCCATGTGCTAAAATTTGGAAACCCTATTGTTCGTAATTGTGTTCTTTCAGTGTCGCTTGACACTCGTAAAATGTTTATGTACTTAATTTGCTAGTTAGAGTTGTTAGATGGACCTATTTTATTTCTAGATTTTTACTTGACTCTAACCTCTTCCCTAAGTTTTTAAAACATGTTTTTTCTCTAACCTATGGGTGTGGGTATGGGTTAGGGGTCTTTTCCAACCCCTAAGCCCCTAGCTTTGACTTTTGAGGGCACTCAAAAAGTCTCTTTTTGCCTTTGTGCGAAAATTGCAAGTGGTTGTCATGAGTTGTCTTTCCCCACCTCCTTTTAGGGTTTAACCATGGTGTAGGTTGTGTTAGGAGTTTCTAGAGTGGCTAAGTGGGTGGAGATAGTTATTGCTCTTTTTGGGGTGGTTGAGTTGGAGGCTTATTAGAGGCCTTCCTTTGTTTAGTGGTTCGGTTACCCAATCTCTACTTTTTAGAGAGGATTTCTTGAAGCTTGAAGGAAGGAGGGATACTCTACTCAAATTGGTTCATTGCCATTACCTCTTTGTGAAGATAGGAAACTCCCATTTTCCCTTATTCAGTTTTTATGATTGGTTTCATGTTCTTGTTACCTTGTTATTGTTTTACTGTTGTATGGTTGTGGGTATGTTGGGAAGTTTTGTAAACCTTGTTATTTTGGTTGTTTTCCTTTCTTGTTTATGTTTGGAATTTTGAGTTTCCTTGCATGGGTGTTTTGGTATTACTCACCCTAGGAGAGGGCAGAAGTGACCAATTTTGGGAGAGGTCTGTTTAGTTGGAATCCAACCTGTGTAGAGTCTCTTCTCAGGATGAGAAGAGGGATAAAGGGTAGGGTGTTATGGGCCCCTACCCGTCAGCACAAGCCTGGTATGAGTATGGCAAGTTTAAATGGAAGAACGGAAGTTCTTGGTTATTGGCCCCGATTGGGCATCTGAATTGGTGTTGTGCTTGACTTCTCCAGTTGGAAGAATCCACCTCCCCCTAGTCTTGATTCACTGTGAATCTTATTGTGTAAACCCTGTATGATTATGCATGCTTGATGTTCTTTTGGTTCTGCTTGGTTGTCACCCGATCAGTTTTGGTTTCCTCCATGGTTCTTGAAAAGAGATTCAGAAACACATTACATATTCCTTGATTTGATCATGAAGAAAATTTGATAAAATTATTGAAAATTGGGATTGAGATCCTATTGTAAATTGTATTTTTTTAAAACCTTATTATATATGGCAACGAAGCCGGGTTTTCTTCCTGATTCTTTCCCGGCTGAGCCTTGAATCAGGGTGATAATAAAATAAGTGATTGAGTAAATTTACTTCTCTTAAAATTTTCGTATCCTATGTTGTCATATGAATGTGTATCAAAGATAAGATGCAACAATGGTGTTCAATTTTACATGATTCAAATTGTGATGTATGGTGATGCCTCTATTCATATGGACGGTAGAGAGAGAGATATTACTAATCCATGTAAATGTATGATGTCTTTATCAAGTGTGAAATGATTTAGTTCATGGTTGATTGTGTTGAAAATAAATTTGCAAGAACATGTAGGAAGAATTATGTCAAGATATCCAAGCTACAATTGAAAACATGATAGAGAAATAACTTTGTGTATTTTGATACTCCTTTCAAAGGGAATGGAGCATTATCATTTTGATCTCTCTTATTGTCTCAAATGCCTTATGACTAGTTTAGTCATTATGTTGATCCATCAGTTTTATTAGATAGTTAAATGAAAACGTAGATGGTTATTTCATGTAATGTGGTTTCATTGAAATGCATGGCCATTTGAGAATTCATGGAAATAACGAATTAGAAATTCACAAGAAAATGCATACACCTATTGTGGTTATATAATTGCAAAAGAAAAATATACATTGAGTTTCAAGAGAGAGTAGACAAATTTTCAAATAATCCACCTACAGGATGCTGGAGTTTGTATGAGAGAATGTGATAATCTTTGGTTTGCAACAGAGAATATTCTAAGAATCTATTAGTGTTTAAAATTAGTAATAAAACAATATATATATAAATGATATCTAATACATTGCATAAGTTATTAAGCCTTTATAACTTTAATATTCTGAATATCTTTTCTTCACCTATAAAACTTTATGTTTTTATTGCCCTCCTTGGCCTTGCACGTCAGTTTAAGCTTGCCTTAAAGAGGTCTTTTTGTGTCTGTCTCATGTCATAGTGGATGGGATGGGTGGGTGACGTCACCCTGCCACCTTGTCCCATCGCCATCCTCCTCCATACCTAGCGGCCAGTTGTGGGAAAGGTGGCATTAATGTTGTGAAGGGAAAATTTGAATGACCACCTTCATTTCCTTAACCCTTCCTTGCCACCTCTATTCACGTGCCCCTCTTGGGCTACGTTTTCACTACCTCGGGCTGCGTGGCAAGTGGAGTGGAGAGAGTGTTATGTCATGATATGACATTTCATTTGGACGTTGGTTTAAGTGTGGGGTCAAGTTTGTTGTTAGTAAGTTTTTTTTTTGCTTGCTTGTCTTAATCCTTAGTCCTTAGTTTCCCCTGCGTACCTCCTCTTGGATGTGCAGGTTTGGGATTGCGTGGGGCCTAGGGAGAGGAGTAGGGAGGGGTCACATCCACTTGACTTGTGGTCAAGTGGATGTTAGAGGCTAGGGTGTAGGTTAGGTCTTAGGACAAGAGGGTTAGTGGTTAGATGCTAGTCAATAGGTAGGCTTAGTTAGTAGGGTATGATTTAATTGTTCTTTTTTTTTTTTTTTTAGTTAGAATTTAGAATATAATTTAGTGTTAGATTAGCTAGTTAGTATTTAGTTAATTTAGTTATTTTATAAATGTAATTAGTTAATTAGTTTAAATCTTTAAGTTATTTTATTTTAGCATGATTAGTTTAGTTAGTTCTTTTTTTTATATATTGTTTTTAAATTTTAAATTGTTAGTTTTAAAATGATATTCAAATTTGTTAAAGTGTACTTAGTTTAATTTAGTAAAGTTTTAAGTTAGTATTACGTTGAAACTTATATAATCCTTTAATTATTAAGTTAGTTGGTAACTATGTTGTTTAATTGTGAGTTGGTTTTAGGTTATCTGTCTTAATATAGTTAGTATAAATTTTAAACATTTAAGGTTTTAACAAACTCATCTTGAAACTATCATCTGTTTCATTACGTTAGCATATGTTAAAACCTATAGGAAATGTTGGATTGTTTCCTTTATGTTTTAGTCAAAAGTTAAGAGTAACTTACACTGTTAAGATCTTTTGATATGTTTAATTCTTAAATGGCATAACGTAAGATTGATATCAATCTAGTAACAAAAGTCTCAAAGTCTTATCAATGTAATCGTTCTCATGTTTATAACCTTAAGACGTAAAGTAAAGAACCTGTACTAGAACTATTATCAATCATTTCAAACCTAGGGCATGATAAATGATTAATTCAAAAAAAAAAAAATTGTGTGTTTTTGCCTTCATGTTTTTGGGCATGACATTTTGGTATCAGAGCCCGTGTTTCAACACTAGGAACCTTAAACCATTATGCTTCCTCAACTTAACTCAAACTTTTAATTGTGTAGATGCCGCCTGTTACTCGCAACCGGCGAGGCAGAGGTCATAAGACTGGGGGTGGTAGAGCGGGACAGGAGGGTGGACCACCACCACCTCCACCTCCACCACCACCTCCCCCACCACCGAACCCAAACCAGGACATAATTGATGCACTCCAGACTTTGATCGGTGTAGTTCAGCAGAGAGTGGTACCTATAGTTCAGCCAGTCCAGCAGATTCCAGTAGTGGAAGCAGAGGGACCCGGAGGAGGCGGGCCCAGAGTCAGAGAGAGGACTAGGAGTCCCCCACCGAGACAGATAGAGGGTCAGGGTGATCATGAGGAAGAGTCCATACACCAGAGAGGACCCCCTTTTGACAGACCTCTTAGACATGTAGGGGATGACATCAGGGAATTGATTCGACTCGGACCACCACTGTTTACCGGTACCACTGAGGGTTCAGTAGCAGAGGCATGGTTCCAGAGCTTACAGCGGTGCTTTGGGTTACGCCCTTATGGGAGTAATCTAAAAGCACGACTAGCAGTTCATCAGTTGAGAGGGGATGCCTCCAACTGGTGGCATCAGGAGATCATTGGTGGAGTGAGGATGGACACCCTCACATGGGAATCTTTCCTAGAAAGATTCCGAGAGAGATACTTGTCAGAGCATTTCCGGCAGAAGCAGATAGAGGAGTTCCATTCTCTTTATCAGAGAGGCCTTACAGTGGCTCAGTACGAGAGTAGGTTTCTCGAGCTCCTTCCCTATGTGGAATACATGAAGGACGAGAAACTACGGGTGCATCGCTTTATCATGGGTCTGAATTTCTCTCTTCAGGGCCCAGTTAGGATGGCCTTCCCTACCACTTTCAGACAGGCAGTGGAGATAGCACTAGTTGCTGAGGATACTCGAGGGAGGCAGGAGTCACAGGATCGGCCTCAGAACCGAAACTCCTTCTAGCAGAAACCCCCTTGGAAAGGGAATCAAAATTATACAACAAGGTTCTCTAGGGGCCAACAGTCTCAGCAGCCAAAACCCCAGCAGCAGCAGCAGAAACCTTCTCATGGTTATCAGGGCTCTAAGCCCAAGCAGTGGCAGTCACAGGGTCCTAGGCAGGAGCAGAAAGTACAGGTTCCACAGTCTCAGTCAGTGAAGACTCAGCAGTCTTCTAGGAGAGGTTTCAGCGGATCTAGCAGATCGGGAGGCCCACAGTAGTCTGGGTCACAGGGTGCACGATCATATTCTCGCGGACCATGCTACACTTGTGGTGGCATGGGTCATATAGCTAGGGAGTGTCCGCAGGGACAGGCATCCAGTGGTCAGAGCAGGGCTTTTTCAGAGCCGACAGTTGGTGACATGGGTAGATCCCATAGAGTTTTTGCAGCGGTTGACAACCGCCAAGCTGAGCATCAGGCCACAGTTATCGAGGCTACAGGTATTATACAGGGCCATATGGTTGCAGTTTTATTTGATTCCGGAGCTACTGACTCTTTTATATCTCCATTTGTGGTGGAGCGTTGCGGGCTAGTGGCAGTTAGACAGGATGTTAGTTGGGAGGTAGAGTTAGCCTCAGGAGCTAGAGTGTCAGTTAGTTCCATGGTGCGGAGTTGTCAGATGCAGATTGGAGACATGTCCACTAGGACTGACCTGCGCATTACCCCTCTAGGTTCTTATGATGTTGTCCTTGGCATGGATTGGCTTTGTGCCCACAGCGCCAAGGTGAATTGTCGACAGAAGAGGGTGGAATGTGTGGATAATGATGGTATCTCTAGGGAGATCTTCGGAGTGAAGAGGCCAGTGTCCCTTCGTATGATTTCCACTATGCAGCTTAGACGGTGCATGCGAAAGGGTTGTCAGTTATTTGCTATCACTATCAGTGACCGAGAGGAAGAATCAGAAAGGGAGCCATCCCTTGATGATTTTCCAATCCTTCAGGAGTTTGCAGATGTGTTTCCTTCAGAGCTTCCTGGTATGCCTCCACCGCGGGCAGTGGATTTCCACATAGACCTAGTGCCAGGAGCTGAGCCAGTTTCGAGAGCACCTTATAGGATGACTACTCATGAGCTTAGTGAGCTAAAGGCTCAATTGGAAGAACTCTTGGAGAAGGGGCATATACGACCTAGTGTGTCACCTTGGGGTGCACCGGTGATTTTTGTCAAGAAGAAGGATGGATCACTAAGGTTGTGTATCGATTATCGACAATTGAACAAGGTGACCATCAAGAACCGATATCCTCTTCCCAGAATCGATGATCTATTTGACCAGTTGCAGGGTGCCCGAGTATTTTCAAAGATTGACCTAAAGTCGGGTTACCATCAGTTGAGGATTGTGGATAGTGATATCCCCAAGACAGCTTTTCGTACTAGGTATGGCCACTACGAGTTCACCGTGGTACCTTTTGGCCTTACGAATGCTCCAGCTGTATTGATGAGCCTCATGAATGGAGTATTTCGTACCTTTTTGGATAAGTTTGTGGTTGTGTTTCTTGATGACATTCTGATTTATTCTCATGATGAGAGAGAGCATGAAGAGCACCTGAGACAGGTATTGCACAGGCTGAGAGAGAATCAGTTGTTTGGTAGCTTGTCGAAGTGTGCATTCTTCAGACCTGAGATACATTATCTGGGTCATGTCATATCAGGTGATGGTGTCTTAGTAGACCCATCAAAGATCAAGGCTATCATGGATTGGCCAGCACCCACCAGTGTTACCGAAGTGAGGAGCTTTATGGGGCTAGCAGGTTACTACCGACGCTTCATTTCAGGATTCTCTAGGTTGGCACACCCCATCACTTCTCTTCAGAGGAAGGGGAAGAAGTACGAGTGGACGAAGAAGTGTGGTAGAGCTTTTGAAGAGCTCAAGAAAGCCCTCACGAGTGCACCAATTCTTGCAGTACCGGATCCTGTTGCAAATTTTGTGGTGTGCACCGATGCATCTTTAGATGGTTTAGGAGCAGTCCTTATGCAGGAAGAACGGCCTATTTCCTTTGAGTCTAGGAAGTTGAAGACTCATGAACTCAATTATCCTACTCATGACCTAGAACTAGCGGCAGTGGTTCATGCCTTGGTGAGATGGCGACATTTCCTTCTGGGTCATAGATTCGAGCTTCATTCCGATCACCAGAGCTTGCAGTACATATTTTCTCAGCCGAACCTTAATGCTAGGCAAAGGAGGTGGATGGAGTTCCTCTGTGAGTATGATTTTGATGTTCATTACATCATGGGAAAGGAGAATGTGGTTGCAGATGCCCTAAGCAGAAGGCGCCATGAACTTTCATCTGTGACCACTTGCACCGACTTGAGAGAACGGATCTTGCAGCACTTACCAGCTGATGAGCTTTATGCAGGAGTAAGTCAGTTGGTACATTCTCAGAGACCCTTGGAAGGGAAGTTTGTAGAGTATTCTTTGGAGTCCGATGGACTTTTGCGGCATAGGGGACGTATGTATGTACCTTCCATTGGGGGTTTGCGCGAGCTCATTGTACTTGAGGCTCACAGAGCACCTTATGCAGCGCACCCCGGTGTTAAGAAGTTACATGCAAATTTGAGGCAGTTGTATCATTGGCCAGGCATGAGAGTGCAGATTGCTAGCACAGTTACGAGATGCCTCGAGTGCCAGAGGGTGAAGGCGGAGCATCGTCATCCTAGCGGGCTTCTCCAACCCCATGAGATTGCAGTGTGGAAATGGGACACTATATCTATGGATTTTATTGTTGGTCTTCCTATGTCATCTCGTCGCCATGATGCCATTTTGGTGATAGTCGACACATTGACCAAGGTTGCCCATTTCTCACCCGTGCGTACTACATTTACAGCACGAGACATAGCTTAGGTGTTCTTGCGGGACATTGTTAGACTTCATGGTGTTCCCCGTAAGATCATATCTGACAGAGACTCTGTTCGCCTCTTCATTTTGGAGAGAGTTACAGTCGGCTTTGGGCACTAGGCTCAATTTTAGTACAGCATACCATCCTCAGACCGATGGCCAGACTAAGCGAGTGAATCAGGTTTTGGAGGACATGCTACGTATGTACGTGATGGACCATCAAGTCCAATGGGAGGAATACCTTCATCTTGTCGAGTTTGCCTATAACAATGGGCATCATTCTTCCATAGGTATGCCGCCGTATGAGGCTTTGTATGGGAGACCGTGCAGGACACCCTTGAGTTGGGATAAGATCGAGGATCGAGTATCTATTGGGCCCCAGTTGGTAAAGGAGATGGAGCAGCAAGTGACCCTGATTAGACAGCGCCTGAAAGAGGCACAGGATAGGCAGAAGAAGTATGCCGATGCGAAGAGGACAGATCGAGAGTATCAGGTTGGTGATCGAGTGTTCTTGAGGGTACGACCACACAAGAGTCCGATTCGTTTCGGAAAGGGCTCTAAGTTGGCACCCCGGTTTGTTGGGCCGTTCGAGATCCTTGAGAGGATAGGACCTGTTGCATACCGTTTAGCTTTGCCACCTAGCCTATCACGCATCCACGATGTGTTTCATATTTCAGTACTTAGAGGATACATTTATGACGAGTCTCATATTATTGATTGGGATGCTTTACAGGTGGAGTCAGAAGGGCAGCTAGCACTGGAGCCTATCCGCATTATTGCCCGACGGACCCTAGCACTTCGAGGCCGAGAGTTGGACCAGGTTAGGGTCCAATGGGATTGTTACGATGAGGTCACAGCTTCATGGGAGGATGCAGCGCAGATGCGATCTCAGTACTCGTACCTTTTTGATGAACTCCAGGAGGAAGTTCATGCCTAGTGGGGAAGGATGTGAGGCCTCGCCCCGACCCATCGTGGCATAGTGATACATTACCCTTATTTTGTTATTCACGACTCGAGATGTCGAGACATTATCCGATGCTTGGCATATATTTTATTATTTCATGTTGTGTGATGTTATTTCCAGATATATTTGATGATTGTCATTTAATGTTCATGCATATGTATGTTGACGAAATCAGTAGATGTAGGATTGAGATGTGATTTAAGATATTTCAAATGGTTAAGAATTATAAAGGATGAAGAAACTTTATTGATGTATGTTTTAAATTATGAAAAATTTTGATACATATACGTTTATATACATGTGATTTTACGGGACTACTGATGGGTGCAATGAGTGTGCAGATATTTAGCCGAGGAACCCTACGGAGGAACAAAACTGATCTCCATGTGCTAAAATTTGGAAACCCTATTGTTCGAAATTGTGTTCTTTCAGTGTCGCTTGACACTCGTAAAATGTTTATGTACTCAATTTGCTAGTTAGAGTTGTTAGATGGACCTATTTTATTTCTAGATTTTTACTTGACTCTAACCTCTTCCCTAAGGCTTTAAAACATGTTTTTTTTCTAACCTATGGGTGTGGGTATGGGTTAGGGGTCTTTTCCAATCCCTAAGCCCCTAGCTTTGACTTTTGAGGGCACTCAAAAAGTCCCTTTTTGCCTTTGTGCGAAAATTGCAAGTGGTTGTCATGAGTTGTCTTTCCCCACCTCCTTTTAGGATTTAACCATGGTGTAGGTTGTGTTAGGAGTTTCTAAAGTGGCTAAGTGGGTGGAGATAGTTATTGCTCTTTTTGGGGTGGTTGAGTTGGAGGCTTATTAGAGGCCTTCCTTTGTTTAGTGGTTTGGTTACCCAATCTCTATTTTTTAGAGAGGATTTCTTGAAGCTTGAAGGAAGGAGGGATACTCTACTCAAATTGGTTCATTGCCATTACCTCTTTGTGAAGGTAGGAAACTCCCATTTTCCCTTATTCAGTTTTTATGATTGGTTTCATGTTCTTGTTACCTTGTTATTGTTTTACTGTTGTATGGTTGTGGGTATGTTGGGAAGTTTTGTAAACCTTGTTATTTTGGTTGTTTTCCTTTCTTGTTTATGTTTGGAATTTTGAGTTTCCTTGCATGGGTGTTTTGGTATTACTCACCCTAGGAGAGGGCAGAAGTGACCAATTTTGGGAGAGGTCTGTTTAGTTGGACTCCAACCTGTGTAGAGTCTCTTCTCAGGATGAGAAGAGGGATAAAGGGTAGGGTGTTATGGGCCCCTACCCGTCAGCACAAGCCTGGTATGAGTATGGCAAGTTTAAATGGAAGAACGGAAGTTCTTGGTTATTGGCCCCGATTGGGCATCTGAATTGGTGTTGTGCTTGACTTCTCCAGTTGGAAGAATCCACCTCTCCCTAGTCTTGATTCATTGTGAATCTTATTGTGTAAACCCTGTATGATTATGCATGCTTGATGTTCTTTTGGTTCTGCTTGGTTGTCACCCGATCAGTTATTGGTTTCCTCCATGGTTCTTGAAAAGAGATTCAGAAACACATTACATATTCCTTGATTTGATCATGAAGAAAATTTGATAAAATTATTGAAAATTGGGATTGAGATCCTATTGTAAATTGTATTTTTTTTTAAACCTTATTATATATGGCAACGAAGCCGGGTTTTCTTCCTGATTCTTTCCCGGCTGAGCCTTGAATCAGGGTGATAATAAAATAAGTGATTGAGTAAATTTACTTCTCTTAAAATTTTCGTATCCTATGTTGTCATATGAATGTGTATCAAAGATAAGATGCAACAATGGTGTTCAATTTTACATGATTCAAATTGTGATGTATGGTGATGCCTCTATTCATATGGACGGTAGAGAGAGAGATATTACTAATCCATGTAAATGTATGATGTCTTTATCAAGTGTGAAATGATTTAGTTCATGGTTGATTGTGTTGAAAATAAATTTGCAAGAACATGTAGGAAGAATTATGTCAAGATATCCAAGCTACAATTGAAAACATGATAGAGAAATAACTTTGTGTATTTTGATACTCCTTTCAAAGGGAATGGAGAATTATCATTTTGATCTCTCTTATTGTCTCAAATGCCTTATGACTAGTTTAGTCATTATGTTGATCCATCAGTTTTATTAGATAGTTAAATGAAAACGTAGAGGGTTATTTCATGTAATGTGGTTTCATTGAAATGCATGGCCATTTGAGAATTCATGGAAATAACGAATTAGAAATTCACAAGAAAATGCATACACCTATTGTGGTTATATAATTGCAAAAGAAAAATATACATTGAGTTTCAAGAGAGAGTAGACAAATTTTCAAATAATCCACCTACAGGATGCTGGAGTTTGTATGAGAGAATGTGATAATCTTTGGTTTGCAACAGAGAATATTCTAAGAATCTATTAGTGTTTAAAATTAGTAATAAAACAATATATATATAAATGATATCTAATACATTGCATAAGTTATTAAGCCTTTATAACTTTAATATTCTGAATATCTTTTCTTCACCTATAAAACTTTATGTTTTTATTGCCCTCCTTGGCCTTGCACGTCAATTTAAGCTTGCCTTAAAGAGGTCTTTTTGTGTCTGTCTCATGTCATAGTGGATGGGATGGGTGGGTGACGTCACCCTGCCACCTTGTCCCATCCCCATCCTCCTCCATTCCTAGCAGCCAGTTGTGGGAAAGGTGGCATTAATGTTGTGAAGGGAAAATTTGAATGACCACCTTCATTTCCTTAACCCTTCCTTGCCACCTCTGTTCACGTGCCCCTCTTGGGCTACGTTTTCACTACCTCGGGCTGCGTGGCAAGTGGAGTGGAGAGAGTGTTATGTCATGATATGACATTTCATTTGGACGTTGTCGAGTTTGTTGTTAGTAAGTTTTTTTTTTGCTTGCTTGTCTTAATCCTTAGTCCTTAGTTTCCCCTGCGTACCTCCTCTTGGATGTGCAAGTTTGGGATTGCGTGGGGCCTAGGGAGAGGAGTAGGGAGGGGTCACATCCACTTGACTTGTGGTCAAGTGGATGTTAGAGGCTAGGGTGTAGGTTAGGTCTTAGGACAGAAGGGTTAGTGGTTAGATGCTAGTCAATAGGTAGGCTTAGTTAGTAGGGTATGATTTAATTATTCTTTTTTTTTTTTTTTTAGTTAGAATTTAGAATATAATTTAGTGTTAAATTAGATAGTTAGTATTTAGTTAATTTAGTTATTTTATAAATGTAATTAGTTAATTAGTTTAAATCTTTAAGTTATTTTATTTTAGCATGATTAGTTTAGTTAGTTCTTTTTTTTATATATTGTTTTTAAATTTTAAATTGTTAGTTTTAAAATGATATTCAAATTTGTTAAAGTGTACTTAGTTTAATTTAGTAAAGTTTTAAGTTAGTATTACGTTGAAACTTATATAATCCTTTAATTATTAAGTTAGTTGGTAACTATGTTGTTTAATTGTGAGTTGGTTTTAGGTTATCTGTCTTAATATAGTTAGTATAAATTTTAAACATTTAAGGTTTTAACAAACTCATCTTGAAACTATCATCTGTTTCATTACGTTAGCATATGTTAAAACCTATAGGAAATGTTGGATTGTTTCCTTTATCTTTTAGTCAAAAGTTAAGAGTAACTTACACTGTTAAGATCTTTTGATATGTTTAATTCTTAAATGGCATAACGTAAGATTGATATCAATCTAGTAACAAAAGTCTCAAAGTCTTATCAATGTAATCGTTCTCATGTTTATAACCTTAAGACGTAAAGTAAAGAACTTGTACTAGAACTATTATCAATCATTTCAAACCTAGGGCATGATAAATGATTAATTCAAAAAAAAAAAAATTGTGTGTTTTTGCCTTCATGTTTTTGGGCATGACACGCTAGTTACTTCACGACCAATAAGGCTTAAGCCCTAAACCGCCGCAATAAAGGATTTTCCTTGTCGGTAATCTCTTGTGACCGCAAACAGCCCCGTGCAACTTCACAACCTTAAGACTCACTATGACCAAACCGTGGCAAAGCTGCAGATACATTCTTATTGGCTGACAAATAGCACGTGCAGTAAATCATGGCTTAAGAGGATTGTCAGTAGGACTTAGGGAAATATAAGACAGACACCATTACGGACCCTTTGGAAAATATAACTTAGGCATTCGCAGGGTCCATCGATCTAACAGATCACAAATAGATGGGGATGGTAATATCACAACTAGAACGACACAAAAGGCAGAACACTTAAAAAATGAAATCAAGCCAATCAATCAACAAATGAATGGAACATTAGGGCAGACACACGCTGACAACATCTATTTGAAAACACTAGGTGGCAAAATACACATTAGAACATGAACAAATTTAAAAAACCAGGTGTATTTTGCAGGTTCTTGGCTATGCTAGACTAACCTATTTGTCGAAAATTTTAACACCTTTTTGCTCCTGACTCTCAAATCATGAAATAATTAATTTTCAAAATTCTATTAAGACTGGTGCACAATCCCTTGGTAGGTCTCATTCTAAACTCGTTTTGCCCCATATAGCCAATTTTTATAGTCAAACTCCCTTTCAGACATGAAATTTAATGCTTTAATCTTTGAGCTGGCCATATCCAAATAGAGTTAAAATCTGAATTTTGTGCATCCTTTGTGAAAATGATTTCTGGGTTTTTCTCTACATGGATCATTCATCCTGTTGTCAAAAATTTATGAGAAACCGAGTTTCCAATTGAAAGTTATGAAGTTTTCATACTAGTTCCAAATGAACTTTGGAATATGCGTTGAACCATTAAACCAAAAAAGGGTTCAAAAGGTTTAAGTTCAAGAGGTTCATGAACTCATGAACCAAAAATGTTTGGGTTCAAAGGGCTCAATGTTCAAAAGTTCAAGTTCAGAGGTCCAAAAGGTTGAACAGTTCAATGTGCATGAGAATGTAAAGGCAAAAGTGATTAATGAATAAAAATGATCCTGGGCAAATTCTGTAAATTTGAACCTTCTAATTAAACCCCGAGGTTCAAGAGGTTTGGAAGGTTCAATGGTTCAATGTGATAGCCAAATTCTGCACATGTATCAGCCAGTCCAGAAAAGTATCCAAATAAAAGTTGCAGATTATTTAAACATGAAGATAACCTCCTAACATTTTGGTCTTAAGTTTCCCAGATTTAATCTTATAACTATACTAGTTCATATGACATTATTTTAATATTTTCTCAATGCAGCAATATGATTGGAGGATTCAATTTACAAAGTAAGTACCCTGATTTGACAAGCTGTTCAAAAATAGTTTAAAACCCATTTGCAATTTTAAATATCATAACTGCTCGCTAATTTTCACAGCCCCAGGATGTCCTGTTAACCTGTAGTGAATTTATTTAAAAGTGGCTGCAAAAGAAATTAAAAATTTATCACTCATTTGTGTGCAGCAATTTAGAAAATTTTAAATATGTTTTCAATCAGACTGAGCTGCAATTAGGGGGGAATTATTTTATTCCTTTTTATCGAGAATCAGTTATTAAAACTGAAAAATCCATCAGGAATGAGAAGATGGAAAAGTGAGAAGAAATAAATCTTGCATAACCTTTTCAAGAATCAGTTACATGATGAGAAAGTGACCATAAAAATGAAAAACTAAGAGAGGATAACTATAAATGGTAATTCTTGCCAAGAAAGAGGGGTCCTTGTCTTAAGAGAGGGAAAGCTTCAAAGGGAGAGCAATTTTCTTTTGTCAGTTATTATTGGTTTTGTTGTACACAGTTCTGAGTCTGTGAGCTCAATTTTTGTACTGAGAAATGAAGCAAATGCAAATTTACCTGTGTGCCAATTTGTGCTTTCTTTAGATTATAAATTTTGGATGTCTTTGTGATCATTTTCAATACTAATTCCATTGTGACAGACAGACAGGAATTTATTTCTGAACCTGTGAATTCGGAATAATTAATTTATCACAGAGTTTGTTGCTCATCTTTTTGATTGCTTCTCATCCAAGAGTGTGGTAGGTGTAATATGTGAGGTATCTTTCCTGCATTCATTTAATTCTGAATATAAATCTTCACAGCTTTTTCGTAACTATGAATAGATGGTTGTTTGCCTTCCTTGCCTTCTGGTTAAAGGTATAACTAGCGTTTATATTTATTGCATATCAAATGAAGGGAGTTATATATATATATATATATATATATATTGCTGGGGCTTTGTAAACAACCATGAAGTTGGCCAACATAGAAATTTTGTCTTGTATACCATGATGGCACTATATGAACAGGTCAGCTAGCATTGATAAGAAGTTCAAGTGCTTCCGTGTGAAGATATCTTCACGTGCCTTATATAGGTGATTAATATGTATGCATGCCTCAGTCTTGATCATTAATAATAGCAGGTTAGTATAGAGTTTATCTCCTTAATAAATGGTGAATTGCTTCTCCATTTGAATGCTAGTATAAGGAGGCTGGCAAGCATGCTTATGTACTGATTATTGGGCCAGTCTGTTTTAAACCCATGAGTCCATTCAACTATCTCATCTATTCACCTTGAAATACATTACATCCATGACAACAACTTGACAGTTTCTCATACTACTTTGACATCAATGACAATCAATTCCAACAGTCATTTCTATTTCAGTCATATACTCATAAACAGAAAGGTCAAAAACATCTGTAGCAGGGTTACAGACTTATAAGCACAGTAAAAGGAACATGCATACTTGGAGAAGCCGAGTCTGGTATTGGTAGCGATGCAGCTAACTTTCGAAAATAGGCAACAGGTGTACTTGAAAATGCCCATGTTTTCACTATAATTTAATAATTTCTGAAAAATGTCATCACACAACTTTGAAAACAAGAATAGTAAATCAGTCATACAAGAATAACTAGTAAAGGCAATTTCTATTTAGACCACAACAATGTTAGGAAACCAATCATACAACTGTTCATGTCCCTCTCAAGAGTTCTACAGTGTCAATAGATCAGATCACTGGAACTTTGCATGGATTTTTGTATCATCCAAAATATCACCATGAAACATTATGCAAACTTATTTTATTTATTCGCCCTCCTTTTTGCCTTTTGACACTTCTTGTCCTACATTTTTGGTGGGAGATGCATATATTTCTGGTCAAGAGACTTTGAAGATGGCAGCCAAAAGAACCTTAGGAGTCGGGAAGTTTTTGGAGACATCTCTGGTACTAGAGGTGTGCTTCTGTTTCCAAGACACATTTTGGGGGATGAGAGATTGGTCTCTGGATAGCCAATTGTTTTGTCAGTTCCCACTTTCAAGCATTTACACTAGTGTCATTATTTTTCGTTTACCAAATATATAGTAACTCCACGTTCCAACCATCCCCAAATTTTTGTTGTCCCTGATACCTACCCTTTTCCCCCCATCCCAAAAACTTCAAGAAACACTAATCTTCTATTGTATGATCAAACTCGTAAATAACAACTTTATGTGGGTGAATAGCATGCCAAAGTAACAACAACACAGCTAATGACAGAGATCCAAGCTGCTTCATTCAAGTTCGAAGAATCGCTAATTTTCAATGACGAAATGCCTAATTCATTTATATATAGCTTTCTTCATTTAAAGAGCTTGCATCACAAAGAGAACATTTTAACACTATCAAAATCCAATAATGAACAGTTATTAAATACATTTTCCACTCTACTCAATATGTTTATAAGATGTAATTCACAACTTCTAATCAAAAAGACAATGATAATGAAAACAAAACATTCATAACAGCTTTTGCCTTTTGTAAAGTGATGCTACAAAAAGGCATTTGTCATTATCTTTCAAACATAGACAACCTCTATTTCAAACATAGACAGCCTCTAGCTAGACTGCAATCCCAAGTCACTCAAACCAAATACCTACATATTTGGAAAACACTTGCTTAAAGATACCATTATCCATCATCTCCAATGAAAATGTTAAATGTTGCATTTAAATAAGAAGAGATCTAATACCGCCTCCAAAATAAACACCTAAGTGAGAAATGCAATACAAAAGAATTTTTACCAAATACCATAATTGCCCTTGCAAAGTATATACTAAGATATTAAAATGTATATATTATACGAGGTCCAATACCTGTCCCAAATACCCAGTTGTCCCACTTTCTACCAAAGGAACTTCTGCAGCCAAACAAAGCCTATTGACATGTCTCCGTGCATCCAGGTTATCCAGCCCATTTAATACCACATTGAACTGCTTGAAAAAATCCACGTCAAATTCAGGATCCTTCACATTTGCATGGTATGCAACTATGTTCATATCTGGCTTGAATTTAAGTATTGCTTCCCTTGCAACCTGGCACATAATGTCCAATGAAAATGAGGCCAAAAAAACTTGAAGATAATAGAAACTTAAATCATTGTACTTCTTTGACTGAGAGAAGCTAAGCAAAGCAAGGTTGAACCCTTGCCTTGGCTTTGGATTGCCCCACATGCACTTTCCGGAACAAGAATTGCCTGTTCAAATTACTAACTTCAATTGTGTCCATGTCAATCTGCAAGAACAAAATTAGAAAACGAGAAAAAGCTGTCAATGTCTTTGAAAGATTCCAAGTGACTTACTGCAATTCTATGTGAACAAATGAAAATTTATGATAGCCCTATGATGGCCCATCCTCCACGTCATACAAAACCAATACATAAAGAACATCTTATCATTAATATTATTGTCTGAAAAGACAGATTGTTATATTATTGTAAGTTTTGTTTTCGTTTAATTAAAATGAACCAAAAGTTGAATATGAGATGAACAATTGATGCCTCTATCTTTGACCATGGGATACATAGCAAACACGTCTACAAAAAATACTTCCAAATTTAGCCATCTGTAGCATCTTAGCAAGAAAATTGAAGAGCTGGGAATCTGATTTTTGATGGAGAGGGCCGCATCAAAGTTCAGGTGACCCATTATGCTATGAATGATGACAGGAATGTAAGCTGACTATTTTTGGTATGGAGAGAGACACAGCTTTGGAAGCCTGGTATATGATAGTCCAATATACTAGGCATATCATGTTTACTGCCAATAATCCTGGTGTCACGTCCATATCTAAATATACCAAATGAATTGAACAAGGGTACTATTGTGGAGAAAAAAATTATTAAAAATCAATAGTCTTTCCAAATTGAAAACCCCTGCCACCAAAAGACAGTCAAGTAGGAGTGATGCAGCTGAGCTATGCAGAAGCTCTATGAAAAATTTGCTACAAAGGAAGAGGAGTCAATAATCTAAAAAGAACATCAAGAGCTGCAGACAAATCACAATTCATAAAAAATTTAAAAAGTCAACGTGAAAAAAATCATTGTTATCACAAAGTCTCAAAAACAAGCAAGTCACCTTGTCATAACCACTGTTGACATACTCAAAGTACTCACATACTCGGTAAGTATTTGCAAGCTTTTTTCTAGCAATGTGTTTCTTAAGTTTTAACTCGCAAATTGCCAATCTTGAGTCCTATTAGCCCCTATTATGAACTAGCCCAAATTTGTTTTTCATGCAGAAGCTCTATGAAAAATTTGCTACAAAGGAAGAGGAGTCAATGATCTAAAAAGAACATCAAGAGCTGCAGACAAATCACAATTCATAAAAAATTAAAAAAGTCAACGTGAAAAAAATCAATGTTATCACAAAGTCTCAAAAACAAGCAAGTCCCCTTATCAGAACCACTGTTGGCATACTCCAAGTACTCACATACTCGGTAAGTATTTGCAAGCTTTTTCTAGCAATGTGTTTCTGAAGTTTTAACTCAGAAATTGCCAATCTCGAGTCCTATTAGCCCCTATTATGAACTAGCCCAAATTTGTCTTTCATATTGAATTCATCGTCTAACTAATCCAAGTCGTGTGTGTTTGGTATAAATACTTCTATGATTGGTCACTACGTGATTTCAGTAAAAAAAAGCTTCAACATGATCCTTTTTGGCAAGATAACAACATTCCTCTTGTCTTCACAAGCCATCAATGTGATTATGGTATGCACGTATTCAAATGAGAAGCCCAAAGGTTGAAGTGGGGCAAATCAAAACTTTTAAGACTGATTTGAGATGCGGAAAGGAATACAAAAAAAGGTTGAATCCTTGTGTCATCGGTGATATGGATGAAATTGTAAAGTTTGTTTAAAATGCTGATTACAATGATAAGATAAAAGCAAAAGAAAGAGTTATCAGCAATTTTCAAAAGTTGTTAAAATTATTTAAAGCAATAACTAAAGAAGTTTATAATGCTGAGGGAAGATGGTGGCACAACATGTTTCACAAGTGGTGAAAGCCATTGAAGAACCTGATCACTAAGGAATGTGATGCTCAGCAACTTCCTTCAAAGGTTGCAGAAGTTCTTAAAATCTCCGATGTCTTTGATTGTGAAAAAGCTAGTTACTTAATTGGCAATGCAAGAGAGTTGTCCAAGTCAATGAGATTGTCAATGTCTCCATTCATGAAAGGGTTAGTAATGTAACTCATTAGTTGGTAGGTTGACAAAAATTGTCAAAGTAATCCAAAATGTCATTAAGAGTGCTATAATCTTGTAAAGTTGATAAGATTGTTTAAAACTCTGAAAGTTTACACTGAAAAATTAACAAAAAGGTGCAACGTGTTTGAAAAGGTGGCACACATAAAGCAACGGATGCAATAAACATTTTACCCACTCCTTTTTATAGGCGAGTTGGTATCTTCTTGAATGAACACTACAGATACAGGTGATAAAATTATTTAATATTATAGTTTGAAAATTCCTCTAATTTATGTGCATGGAATGGAGACAAGGGTCGAGAGTTGATCCACCAACCTCTGCTAGATCTTCTTAGCTCATGCTCGTCTGCTACATAGGCATGTATTGTATGTAACATATGAAGGCATAAAGAAAAGGCCCATGGTCTATTTTAAACAATGTTTCTATGGAGTTGATGTCCTACAACATGCAATGATTACAGAAATTGATCAAAAATGGATGCTTTGAAACAAGAACTTGCAGCTTTATAAATTTCAAGCAAATGTAATGGCTGAAAAAGTGCCAAATTCTTCAAACTTGCCAACACCTTGCCATGATGAAATGAACGCTTTGAATGAATTATCAACTCTACCTGATGTCTAAGTGTTGTGCATTAATAAAGAGATGGAAGGCACACCCTTTACCAACATCCTCACAACTAATACCAGGCAGGAGAATTTGAACAGGTTATGAACATCCATCACGGCATACAAATGGGATATTTTTGTCAAACTTTATGCTGGGAGATACTTCGCGATCTTTAATTCAAATGTGGAGTTGTAGACATATAGTCTGAATATGGATTCTTGAGCCAGTAAATCAGTACACCAAGAACACATTTAGCAAAGGTCAAAGCACAATATGCATGGTTTCTTGTAAGATGTTAAGGTTGGAAATGCCATGGTCCACATACATACTAAATATGGAAGTATAGAACTGACATATAAACTATATAGAAAATAATTCAAAGAAATGTCTTTTCATAAGCTCATGACAATCACAGAATCATACAAAAATTTGATACAGTAGACAAGATTTACAAACTCTCAAATAAGTTTAACCAGTTGGCGTAGAGTCAATTGTACTCTACAAAATTTGTCACAATATTCCTAGTCCGCGCCATTACAAGAATCGTTCTTGGCATCCATTTGGACATAATGATAGTCTATTTTATCAAAGTTTCAATTAGAAACAATTTACAATCACAGCCTGTGTACCTCATTTGTCTTACAAACCTCTACCAAAGTATCAAACTACTTTCACATAAAAATGAATGCAAAATTTGGTTGATACCAGGGCACAGAGGGATTGAAGGAATTTTATTAGATGTAGTTGCTATTGTCACAGTGGACACACACATAGAAAGTGAAATCGCAGGTAGCAGGGAAGAATTGTTTGATAGAATATGTCGATGAGAAGTCATCAACGAAGCACGTTTTTATTTTGACAGCACACATCAAGGAAGCACCACCTCATGAAGAGTCATTTTTGAGTATATATGCAAAGTACTTGTTGTTTGATTAAATTGCAAGTGTTGCAAGTCTCCTCCTATCTATGTCTCAAATTTAAATGCACAATGTTGCTTACAGTGATTATGATAAATACCCTAAATGATGTACACAAACCGATAATATTATGGTGGGTATTCTATCGTGAATGGGAAAGCTTGCTATGGGAAGTCTCTTCTTCTTGTAAAATATAAAAAATACAGGTTCAAAAATATAGAGAAGGTATTTCCAAATTGACAAAAGTGTGTGATAAGGTGGTGGTATTTTGGGATCATCAATGGTTTCATTCTAGATATACATTTAATCCCAATTTATATCAGGAAAATAAAAAGAAGTTCGTCAACTTTGATCGGTCTTTCATCTCTTGTAAGTGAAAAGTCATAGGCAAATACAACAAGCATGAGTGTTATTTCTAATGAATTGGGAGGTGTCATATGATTGCATAAGATTGTCAAAAAGTTTACTATTCAAGAGGATTTCAAGGAAAGAATTCTTTGCAGATGTAGCATATGTACTTGAAGCACAAGTTCTTGGTAAACATCTATCTCGTAATTCAGAAGAAGACATCGTGCTCACCTTAATTCAACTGATAACTTCTTTGTCTCCAAAAGTTCTAGATCTCAATTTCTTGTTTGTAAAATTGACTTATGTCACTTATTGTAACTAAAGTTAGATTTTGGGTCCCATATTTGGACAATTAGATCCCAACTTCCTTTCAAAGTAGGAGTTATTAGAAGTAATCACTTAGGTACTTGCAAAAGGGTTCCTTTAGGTAGTTACTCTAAGTGGTTTGACCAAGTAGTTATCCTAAGTGGTCACTCAAAGTGATTATCCCAAGTAGTTACATGAAGTAGTTTGGTGGTTACTCTAATTGGTTATTAGGGAGTTATTCAAGAAGAATCTATAAATACAAGGAAATTTGTAATGTAAAAAAGCGGAACTGTTTGCAGATATCATGGAGAAATTTCAAATCAGATTTTAGGCTTTTCATCATGTACAAGAGTCTTTGAACTTATATTTTTTCAAAGAGATAATAATGAATGCATTTAGTCGTATGTCTCGAATGTTCATGAGTGTTATTACTATCTTTTCGTATGTTAAGTTAGTGATCTCTAGATGTATTGTTGGAATCCAATAGTCTGTCCAACATATATATAATTGGTTTGACAGAATACATTCGGTTCTTGGTCTCTTGATGTGAATGTACTTGAATGACCTATCTTTTCGTATGCTAGGATTCTTTGTCCTTATTTTGTCAGATCATTGCATCTATTATTAAACCCCTTTGTAATCATTATCTATTGTGAAAACCTATTTGGTAATTTTTATGTCTATCATTGGGGTTTCTTATGTTCGTTGTGATTTAGTTTTATGTTTTCTATCCTTTTGTACTGTCAGGTGAAAAGTACACAACTTTGAACACCCCAATCATACAAGGGAGCTGCCCCTCTCAAACACAAACAAAGGTTGCAATTTGCTCGTGATCAGATTCATTCTCTCGTCACTGCTCCTCAGACAAACAGGGCCACTTCAAAGAAGCATTAGCATGACAAATCTGTATACCAAAAAGTCCAGACAAATATGCAAACTTGCATGAGCATTTGACAAGACCAAAACGTGAGCTTACCTGCATGGGGTCAATGCAAACAGTCACAGGCAAACACTATAAGAGCACCGGTCACTCCTAGAAGTGAAACAGCATATAGGTGATACAAACCAACAAAAAAACAACCTTACTCTTGTGGAGGAGAAAATTATTGAAATGCAAAAGAATCTTTCACAATTTAAAACCCCCACAACCAAATGACCATGTCAAGTAGGATGATGCAACTAAGCTAAGCAGAAGCTCTATTAAAAAATTTGTTGCTGAGGAAGAAATGGCAATTCATCAACAGAGAAAAATGTAACAAGCTGCAGACAAATTATGTAATAACCCTCACCTGGCTATAACTTGAGCAATTCCAAATTTCACTAAATTTTCACCAATTCTTCCTCACAAATCAGATGTTTGGCATTTTGTCAAACATTTGGCACATAGCTGGTCAGTACTGTATTTATGATATTTGGAATGTACTTGCTTTTTGAGTTTTGGAATATGTGAGTATTACAAATTAAATTCAAATGTAAATAGTGAAACTAAATACTAACTGAAATCATTACTCATGTAATAGCTATAAAAAGCATCAAATTCCAATGAGTTCCAATGTTGAGACTAACCCTATGAATCCCAACAACTTATACTGACAATCAAAATAATTACAATAATTAATATCATAAACCTCTGGAAATGAAATGCAATTGACTTAGAACCTGATTTTGGACTCGCAACATTGGACCTTGACAAAGTAACTAAACCAGAATTTGGATCTGCTCCTCCAACGTGCTGTTTGCCAACCAAGAAATGACACTGGATGGTTCCCTTGTTCCCACAATAATACACATATCACAGTGGCCACCTCTTAGGAAAAATCGCAAATGGTAAAGGAATGAACGCTGACCATATCAGACCGATTGCTAGCCCTGTAGCAGATCTTAGGCCTTAAATGAATGAATGCTGACCATATCACACTGATTGCTTAGCCCTGTAGCAGATCGCAGGCCTTAAATGAATGAACATTGACCATGCTAGCATACTCGTATTTACAGAACAGGTTCCCACGTGGCTATGTATGATTGGCAGACCCAATGTACAGTGTCGTCCAGTCCAAAGAGAATGGAATTGGCTCAGAACTCACCAAACTTGCACACAAAATAGGAAACACTGCCCTCCTGATATAATTCAGCAGTCTGTAGTGCCACAATTCGAACCTCCACAATACCACAGCAGTCAGATTATAATCTCCCAATGAATTCCCTTTCAAATTTCCACAGGACATCTCTAGCAAACACAATCTGCTTAGACACAGCAAGTACAGTAGGAGAGAAATATAATCCAGATCACACAATTCACAATACCTCAGCTGTGAAATTGCTAAGGACTACTCAGAATCTCAAACTCAGCCCTAGTACTTCAGCAAGGGCAAATTCAGAACTTCAAAAAAAGCCACAAAGGCAACAAAAGCAAATAAGTTATCCAAACCTATTTTTCCCATTGAAATGAGCTCCTATTTATAATCCTTTGTTGGCCAAAGTTTCCTAAAGAACTCCATTTCAGAAATTGTGGAAGTTTCCCAAAAGAACTCAACACATGAAACTTTGTAACACTCTTTTTAGAAATATCTCTTATTGACATTATTATAATAACATATATATTATTATAATAATGCAACCTTAATAACTATATAATAAATAAGAGCTCATGCAATTATTAACCTCATTTATTGCAGATGACAACCAACTATCAAAGCCACCCGCTGCAATGCCAAAAATAACAATTGCCAAAAATAGACTTACTAAAAATAGTAAGTCCGCAACTGAGACCCCCAAATCACCCTATCAGCTCACAAGGGTCGCTATGATGAGCTAAATCCATCAACTACACAGACATGTCATAAACAAGGACATTACAATCCTCCCTTTCGGAGACTGCTTGTCCTCAAGCAATCCGACATCACACTAAAACCTCCACCAAGATCCCATAAGAAGCAAGTGAAGTCCCTGACCTTACTAAACCAACTCCATCCCAGTACTATCATTAGAACCACTAACATGACCTATAACATAGCACCGAACACCTATGCTAATGATTTAAAAGTTGAAACATCACTAGCAGACAAATCCATGGGAGATCTCAGCACATTCTCCTTCACTATATATCCCACACCATCCTACAGACAATCCAACTTAGGTACAAACCAACTCTGCACCCGATGCAAATCCAAAACATACCAAACTGTAATTACTCATCACAATATAAACTCTATCATCAATCTGATCCTCTCTATCATCATCCTCATGTTGTTGTGATGACTCATCCTCAATCACATCCGTGTAAACCCACATACCACAATTCCCTCCTCCCTTTGACCTCAATGCGCAAGTATGACTTTTAGACAAAGGCCCCTTGCACCAAAAGTTGAGTTGTCGCCTCCTCAAATCCTCTCTAGAAATAACATCATATCTCCTCACTGACTTGCCCTTGTCCTCAACAAGTGGAGGGGACTCATCATCGGGCAAAAGAGCGGAAGAATTCGAAGCAACCTTGCTTCGAGAAGAAGACTCCAAGTCATATGCCTTCCTCATCGCTACTTGTAGTAAGATGGATCCAATGACTTTACCCATCCACGAAGTGGCTCAATCAATCCCTCCATAAACAACATCACTCATTTGCACTCCAAAATATCATAAACCATAACTGAAAGCCTCTAGAACTCATTGATGTCACCCTCTAATCCACCAAACTACTTCAGCCGAGCCAACTCACGGAAGTACACCTTCGGATTCTTCCTATCAAATCTCTCAATCAGGCGATCCATGAACTCTTGATAAAAAGTGATTTGATCATGTCGCAAAGAAACTAACCTATGGTACCACCAATCATAGGCAGCTCCGTCCAACTGCAGCACTCCAAATCTGATAGTGTCTACCTCTGACATGGGACGCAGAGCCAAATGTGTGTCAAGCTTATGGATACAAGCTCAAGTTGTAACTCTCCCGGTATAATCGAAGTGCTCCAACATCATCTTACTGGCAACTTATTGTAACTTGGTATGTCAAAGCCTCTGTCTCTCAGTTGTCGGCCTTGCCCTAGAATGCTCCCATTTCTAAGTCAGGAACCTATCAAAATTCAGATGACCTTTAATTGTTTGCAATAATCATCCCACTCCGCAAACTATGCCACCACGTCATCAACAAAAAAAACGGCCTCAAACTCAACTAACCACATCCACCGCAGGTCTCAGAAACGTTGGCCTCTACAACCTACCATGAGTGCTAGTATGTATGTTAGCCCTATCAACTAACACACCACGATCCTCAACTCGAACCTATTATGCATCTCTGTACCTATCACCAACTTTGGTTCTGTCCTTGACACAAGATCTATAAGAACCAACAAAAACATCTCGAGCTCTCTCCTTACTCTGTCCTTGAGGAAGTGCTATCTGTTGCAGAGTATTAGACAATTGTTGCAGTATCCCAGCCATCTATTGTTGTCCGACTGCCAAATTCCTAAATGTTTGCATTGCCTTTCTATCAATATCAACATCTCTAACTCCTAACCCACCTGAACCACCAGAACTATTGAGTTTTAAAGATCTGCTCCAAATGTATTTAACATGGCCATTGTAATTGATGTGTTCCAACTGCATATTTGAACCTCATATAAATATGAGAGGAGACATGTCTCTATAGTTTAATCATCATTTAATTAATAATAATATATTTTTAAAAATAACTATATGTAGAACAATATATAGCATAATATATATATATATATATATTAGACAATAATATATATATATATATATATATATATATATATATATATAATTAATTTAACATGGATAAGTATATATAGGAAATGATGATTTACCAAAACTAATAATGTATCTCAGATCAAATCAATCCGATTGAAGCTACAACCTTAACACTCCCTCTTAGCTAGAGAGGATTTGTAGAACACATTATGCTCTGAAGAATATGAAGAGATATCATCTCAGTATGATATTCCTTGAATGGCATATTTAAGGATATCAACATAAATCCATCAACTTAGATGTTATCTTTCAATATAATCTGAAGTATGATTCAACAAGAAATATCAATCATATGATATTCATCATACATATATTCTTTTGGTATGTGCACTGGCATCAAATCCTTGACGCCTACCAAAAGAATATGTTATATCCTAGAAGGATATGAGATATCTGATTTCTAGCACTCTAGGACAACTTAACAAGAAATCACAATGTCATAGTCTCTATCATGACAAGTATCATGATCTTCGACACTCCAGGACAACAACTTAATGAAGTTTGATCATGATACGTTTGTTATAATGACTTCCAGCACTCTGGGACAACAACTTAATGAAGTCAATCATGATAACAGGCCTACCATTTATAATATCATCAGCTTACAATGGTTACCTTTTCTTTATATATGTCAATGAAAGATCGTCACCTTTCATTACATATCATATGCGAAATAGTGACCACCATGAACCAACTCAAAGGGTGGTACAAGGGCTTTCACCTTAATTCTCTCCCACAGAGAAGAATGCATTACAAGGAATTTCACTTTGAACTTTTCCCTTATAGAGAAGAGAGCACACTTTGAATTTCTCCCTCTAAACAACAATCCTAGGAAGTCAAGTCCTCTAGTTAGAGCTCTCTTCGCATAAGGATGTCTGTCAAACTCCCTCTAAATCTAATATCAATCTTCCTGACTTTCAATGATAAGTCATTACTTCCTCATTATGTACATAGAGGTAGGCCCATCAAAAACATGCAATCAGACTCCCTCTTAATATAGAAGGATACTCATTATCTAAGTCATCACGGATATTTGCTTCAAGAGTCTCACTTTATCTAGCCTAATCATCGGATGACTAACAAATTCTAGACCACAACTTCTTCGAAGCTATTGTCATAAGATTGTGTCTACACAATATTTGGTCACATGTGTAAGGTATCAACCTTCTTCTCCTGTAAAAAACATCCTTAGACATAAGGGAAAAGATCAAGGCAAATAACTCTTATAGCATGTATAGAACTGCAAATAGACAGAATACAGTGAATAGATAAATGTAATACTCAAAAATACTTATCTGCACATAAACATCATTGATACAAGTTGCTCCAGTGAGGGACCATATGTAACAAATCAGAAAATCGTCTCCATATAAGCATTTTTCAAACAATGGGAATGAAAAATTGGCTATAATTCCCCCCACAATGTAAAATTCCCACTTACTGCATTTTATAGGGTTTTCAGTCACTCTTTAGTCCCGCGACTACACACATCAAATTCGTTCTTCCTTGAATGCAATCTCTTATACCTCTTGGTTTGCCATATTATATTTTGAACAAAGGTTTTGTGATTGATATATTATTTTCATCAGCTAAAGGAAGTTGTGTCTCCAGTTGGTCAACACCCGAATTAGCATTTGGGCATGAACAGTGACTTTGCAACTCACAAAATCTATATCATTTCGTTATGATATATGAAAAGTATAAGCTCGCTCAATGTGTCCGTTCACCAACTTCACTCCTCCGCTTCCAACAAATGAAGTAATACAATCTCTCTCTCAAAACACCTTATCTACATTAGCTAAGAGAGTGTTTGATTGTTCTTCATGCTTAATCTCCTCAATGTTATGATGAAACTTCTAATAACATCATCTAAATATTCCTGGTATTATGTTTATGTTGCACTCTCATACAAAAGGTTGGATTCCAAGCTTGTTGTAGGTCACATTACCTGATGCTCAATTTTGTCACGTCACCATGTTCTGATTCATCACTACTATCATATGCAATGTCATTGCCACTAATTTTTGTCTTCCCGCATCCTATAACAACATCTTGTTCTAATCTATTTCCAATGACCTTTATATGGACTTGCTCAACATGTGCATTTGTAATATTGAGGCTACAAAATACTAGCAAAGGTTTGATTTTTCAGGGAGATGCTTCTCAGAAATTTGTATTCCTGCATGGTCTCCTTCAATTCCTTCAAGATCTTAAATTTGCAAAGCATGCTTCATTATTTTCCTAAAATTGGTTATGGACAAGCATATTGCCTGCTCACATACTTCAATTGAAACTTCAATCATTCACGTGGTGAAGACAATATGCAGTGGTAAATAGTACTTGTGTCCAGTAGGGATCCAACCACCTCTACATAGTGCTAGATCTACTTTCGCATCAACATAATAAGAAGGAAATTTTCATAGGGGCAAGACTTAGCGACCACTTCAGATTGCCTATGACCCTACCACATCGAACCCATCAACCATGATCGCCTCACACCAAAGGTTATGCCTTCCACAATATAACTCTCATTCAGCTGTGTATGCATATGCTATGCTGGTACATGACTCTTAACGTTTTTATTTTTAATTTTAAAAAATATAGTGGATATTGCCCATTGCTTCCATTTATTATTATTTTCGGGAAAGAAAAAAGGAATTTTTGTTTCTACAATCTCATCAATTGTAAAGTGAGTTGATAAGCCGTGAAAAGACATGTCCCTTCTCCCTCTTTTTCCTGCAAGAACATTCTCGTAGGAAAAGATAAAGGCAAATGCTCAAATACAAGGGAGAAACTTCAATGATTAGATAAATAAAATATCCAAGGATAATAAATCCTCATTTGTACATCAATATCCTTTTATTTGATCTTTCATTTTCGCATTTCACTGCGCCACAACTGATAACAAAACAGAAAGTTATAAGTAAACATGGGAGTTGTAAACCCTATCCAAGCACAATTCTGCAGAAATACTTGCCCTCAACCATCATTCAGTTTTCATTATGTTAAAATTTATCTTTGAACTGTAAACTGTATAGTTATAATTGTAATCTTGAACCGGAAACTATAACTATTAATTTTGAGGTTTTAACTTTTGATAGTATAGTATAAAAATATATACAGTTAAGAAATTACGTTCTTCTATAAATATAAACATAACTCATTTTATATTAAACTGCATTCTATAATATTTATATAATATAAGTTTTTAACAAAAAACTTAAATGCACTGTACACTTACATTATTAAACATTAATATATTTATTTTTAAATTATATACTGCAAACTTTTGTACAAGTAGTATATAACTTTAAAAATTTGACATATGTTGTTCAACAATTTCTTTTTTAGCAAATATAATTGCTGCCAAGAGTAGCTCCAATAAACCCGCCTTCAAAAACAACACAAGTTCACCTTTATGGAGACATGTACAAAGGCAAGACAAAATTGAGGCAATGGGACATTTTTTGAATAAGCTCGTACAGCCTGGTGTAAGCCCATTTCTCAGTCACCTTCAACATGGACAAAGCATGGACACAAAAATGGTAATGATGTGCCACCTCCTCAATAGCAAAATGTACTAGAGAGAAAAAGGAAGCAGATCCATAAGTTGCCTATGATGTGGCACATCTTTTGAGAAGAGAATTGGGATAATGGAGACTTCCCACTTCTCCATCTCATACTGTCTTCCCTGATGTTATAGTACAAATCTAACCATTTCAGGGTAGAAATGAAGAAAAGCATACTAATGTAAAACAAAGTAGGTGATCATTAAAAACGGAAATTTCAACATGACATTAGTGAAATTGCAAATCTAACCATTACAAGATGTCATTGTGCAATTAACATTTTTTCCAATGTTGTTCAATCACCATATTGACAAAAGGTGTTGAGAAAAGCAATGAAGCTCCAACAAACGTACACAAGACTGGGTTCTGAGACATTGCATGGTACCATACTAAATGAAGTAAAAATATGTAAAAATTTCAGGTTACCCTTGAGAATTCATGGAAACAAAAAGGGGTGTCCATTGTTTCTAGCAGATGGAAGAATGCAAGGAACTGGTCATTAATCAATGTGATTGCATCACCCCATATATGGGCAATGTTTTAGAAAGTCCTGGGCTTAAGGGCCAATTGAAGAATGCACAATTCATTGTTGACATTTCTTGACATCATTACATAGTACATTTAGGAAGTAAATCCTCAAAATGTTGTCCGAGTTGAGATGAACAACACAGAATTGCCAAGTCTCAAGTATGTTGGTTGAAACACAACTTTAACATATATTTTGGACACCTAGTGTTGTTCACTCACTCAACCTCTCACTACAAATTTGGTCCACACAAATCTATGTTGACGCTAATGATATCCAAATATTCACCAAAGACCACATGTAGTAGGCCATTTTAGATCCTTCTCACAATCAAAGTTGCTAATAGTATCTAACACATTATTATTTTTTAATTTTATATTTCATTTTAGTAATTACAAACTTAGTCTTTTATTTTTTTAAATTTAAATATGCTTGTCTTTGTCTTAAAACTTTATTATTTATTTTTTAATAACTTGTTGAGACCCAATTTGCATCGAACAAAATCGACTTGGGACACTAGTGAAGTTGAAGGAGCCACTTTCTACCATTATCATTAGCCAAACTTGGTGCCTATAGAGGCAATCCAATAATGAGAGGGCAGCAAATGAAAAGAAAACAATCCTATATGACATTCGCTAGAGCAGAGTGGAATAACTTCTTAGTTTACTAAATCCATTGAGAGTAATATTGTCTTATTGTAGCAACCTTCAAGTTTTGAAAACATTAATTTTTCCTAATGCCTCCAAAGGATGAAGCTTGGAAATATACTAAAGAGTTTCCTGGTAGACCAAAAAAATCAAACAAAATGCATGTTTTGTTAAGTAATTAATCATGTTGGCATTAATAGATTTAATTACCATATTGTTGGCATATATAGCAATGATGTTGAAACACATGTGATAAAGCAACTCTTCTGGCGATTTCTTTTTGTTATGTCTAGTTAGAAACATATGGACAAGAAACAGAAACTAAGAGAAGGCAACCGAGTTAAATGTTATTTGCTTCCATTCATCCACAACCACATCCACATCTGCAAGTTGTGTTGGAGAGGGTTCTTCATTCTTCCCTTTCATCCTAGTGCTAGTGCTTCTACTTTTGCTCCTTCTAGTTGCATTGTTACTCTTGGCCCTAGACTCTGGCATCAAAGTTGGATAGTTATTTTGTGCCATGCACCACTCCTGTGCACAACCCTTGCTTGAGAACAATGCAAGGAACAAGAAGATCCACGATGTTGCACAAAACCAAACCTACAAGTTTTGGTACTTTTTGTAACATTCCATTTGTTGCCACTAAGTATTTATTTTTTATTTGATTGCTTTAAGTTAAAATTAGATTTTAAAATTTATAGTTTGAAGTTGAACTCGGCTTTGTCTAATGATTAATCATAATATATTTGTGACAAGCCCCTATATTAGCAAGGCATGATAGATGTCGTAACCATTTGTGGGGCAGGTTTTTAAAGCCCCTACTGATGTGCTCACAAATTTCTGGATTTGATTGTGTACAATTTTTTACATCAATGTTTCGGATCATACTACATGATCCATCATCAAGATGCTAGAGAGAAAAGAGAACATGAAAAGGTAGAATGCAGATCCAACCAACTGAAGAAATAGGAGGGGGGAAGGGGGAGGAGAGAGAGTTGATGAGACATAACACCAAACCCACAAGAAAAATAATGAAATAAAAATAAAAATGAACCAAGAGGGGAATAGAGGTGGGAAGTGAAAGACACAATAACAAAGGAAGCCACAACGCTAAAAATTATTTTATTTTAAAAGAGAAAGCCAAAGGAAAAAGGAAAACTATGAGATAACACAATCACAAAGACGAAATAAGAGAGTATCGAAATGAAAAAAAACCAAATGAGCAAAGACAGAGAAGCTAAAGAAATGTAAAAATAAAAGGAGAATACAAATATACAAAAGAGACTAAGCAATAAAAGAAGAAAGAAAGAAATAAAATACACCAAGTACGAAAATGAATAAAAGTGAGAAAAGTATATATAATAGAATATATAACTCCAATAATATATTAAATGTGTAAATATTGAAAAGAGATTATATATATATATATATATATATATATATATATATAAAAGTATATTATCAAGTATATTATCCTATATATATATATATATATATATATATATATATATATATATATATATATATATATATATATATATATATATATATATACAACAATATTATATATATATATATATGGATATATACACTCATATATATATATATATATATATATATATATATATATATATATATATATATATATATATATATATATATATATAGGTGCATATATATGCATGCTTATACATACATAAATGTATGTAAATGTGTGCAAATATACACACACATATATAGATAAAATATAACTATATCAATATCAATATAAAAATGAATATATATATACCAATACAAATAACCACGCATATATAAAAACAAAAATATAAAAAAGGATGTCAGAGAAAATATAAAAAATAAAATAAAAGTTTAAAAGAATAAAGAAGCAAGGGGGGGGACCCAAATTGAGCGAAACCACAAATAGAAGAACAAGGGAAAAAACAACAATGAGGCAAACCAAGAAACCGCGAAGTGAGGCCAATGCAAAGGAAAAAACAAAGCAAGCACACCTATAAAAAATACGAAATAAATGAAAACTAGAAAATGACCACAAGGGTATAAGAGGGAAATATAAAAGAAAGCACACAAATATGAATATGTGCAAATGAAGAAAATAAAACAATAAATGAAAAATAATAAAATATATAAAATGGAAGATAGTGAGCTCACCAGGCCAAAGGACCAAGAAAAGGAAGAAGGGGGGCGGGGCGAGGGCGAGGGCCGAGAAGGGAGAAGAGGGTGCAAGAGGAGAGGGATGGGAAAAAAAGAAAGAAAAGAAAGGGAAAGCCAAAAGAAGGAGGAGACGAGACTAGACAGAGAGTCACGAGCATGGCAGTTTGCGAAGGGAGGATAACAAAGGATGCCAAGAACTGCTTAAGGTCCATCCTTCATCACGATTGAGGTTAGAAGGGTTATCGTTGATGACAATGGCTTCCTTGAGCTTTCTTTTAGCGAAATTGTCTTCCCTGAACACAATTTGCGTCTTCTCTAAGCAAATATGATGCTTAGTAGAGGAAGAATGGTCAACTAAAGCAGACTTGAGGACCCGCTCATGCTTGATGTCAGCGGCATGTTCCTTCATTCTAGTGTGGAACAAACGACCAATTTCGCCTATGTAAGGGATACCACATGAGCACAAGACCTTATAGACTCCAAAATCTAAGAACGCATCTCTAGGGTCTTTAATGGGGGGAACACGATCTCTAAGCATGGATGGGGGCTTGAAGGCCACTCGAATGCCTTTTTTGCCCAAAATCTTGGAGATCTTGTTAGATATCCCCGCTACGTAAGGAATCGAAATGAAAGGGGGCGACTGGGTGAAAGAGGGAGGAGGACGAGAGGACGAAAGAAAGAGGGAATTGGCCAAGCGAAAAGCTATGGATATTTGCTTGTCACAGTATCCATTCCACTTGAAGACTTGACGAAGGTGCGAGAGCTCTTGGTCCAAGTGGTCAATGTCACAAATCCTAAAAGCTCTTAAGGCTAGGCTTTTTAGGATCCCAACCTTTTGACAAGGGTGGTGATGAGAGGCGGCATGGAGATAAAGGTCAGTGTGGGTGGATTTACGAAAAACTCGACGGCCAAGCGTGCCATCGGGTTTTTTAAGGATTAAGACATCAAGGAAAGGCAAGCAGTTATCAACTTCTAACTCCTTGGTAAAAGAGATGCTAGGAACTAAATTGTTGATGTGGGCATGACACTCATCCAGCTTGTCTAAGCCATGAGCCCAACAGACATTGGTGTCGTCCACGTAGCGTTTCCACCACTTGGGTTTCAAAGGAAAAGAGTGTAATGCCATTGCCTCAAACTCTTCCATGTATAAGTTAGCAATGACCGGTGAAAGAGGGGAACCCATGGCAATCCCATCAACTTGTTCATAGATGACACCATTGAAGGAGAAGAAAGTGGATCTCAAGCATAACTCCACAAGAGAGGCAACCTTGGTCGAAACTTTCTTCTTGACAATATCTATGGAATCAGGTATGGGAACCTTAGTAAAAAGCGAGACAACATCAAAACTAACTAAGATCTCGTCGTTGTCACAAGAGGCATCTTTAATGAACTGGACGAAATGGTTGGAATCTTTGACATAAGAGTCAGAATTACCAACAAGGGGGGATAACAACTTGGCGAGGAAAGCCGCAAGCTTGTGGGTCGGGGAGCCTATAGTATCCACGATGGGCCTGAGCGGAACACTAGCTTTGTGGATTTTGGGAACCCCATAAATGCGGGGGGTAAGCTCCTTCGTGGGCAACAATCGCTTTTTTGTGGCAATATCGAAGGAGGAATCCTTGATAGCAACTTTGACCTTCCTCGCAATTTTAGCACATGGATTAGAAGCCACAATCTTGTAGCTGTTGGAGTCAGAAAGAAGGTCCAACATCTTAGCGATATAGTCAGACTTGTTCATGATTACCGTGGCATTACCTTTGTCAGCCTTGGTAATAATAAGATCAAAATTACGAAGAAGATTATAAAATGCTTTGAACTCATGCGAGGGAATGTTGCTTTTGGGTGGCTTGGCCCTCCTAAGGGCCACGACACAATCTTGCCTGGTCTCATCGGCGATAATGGCCGAAAGAGAATGAACGGTCATCTACCAACGGTTGTCTTCCATCGTGTCAAGGTGCGATTTCTTCTGCCCCCCCTCTCTATACGATAATGGTGGAATTTATGTGTCTGTTCCTGCTTCTGAGTCATCCATTAGCGTAAGTAACACTCCTATTGATTGCCAACCACCCCCCTCCTTGAATTACGTCTTAGGCACGATTTCTGATTTGTCTAGCGTCTCCGATAGCCAATCCCCTCTACTTTCTCCCCGATCGTCCCCCCCCCCCATATCCAAAGCAAACCGTCCCCATTGCTTCCTCGAGCCCCGAGCGTGGATATGCCGTCGATCTTGGTTCCACCTCGTATAACCCCCACTAGCCAACCGATTTTCCCTCCCTCTTCAAACCGTGGCCCCATTGAGAATTGGGAGTCCAAATTAGTTGTTAACCTTTCAAATGCCCCCTTCGACCCTCTCGCTTTCAAGGTTCTCAAGCACGGCCTCAATTTCTCTCTCTCACCTCGTACCATCCCACACGTTGATTTTTTGGTGGATATTGAGAATGCTCTTCATTCTCTTCCGACCATTATCGCCGATGAGACCAGGCAAGATTGTGTCGTGGCCCTTAGGAGGGCCAAGCCCTCCAAAAGCAACATTCCCTCGCATGAGTTCAAAGCATTTTATAATCTTCTTCGTAATTTTGATCTTATTATTATCAAGGCTAACAAAGGTAATGCCACCGTAATCATGAACAAGTCTAACTATCTCGCTAAGATGTTGGACCTTCTTTCTGACTCCAACGGCTACAAGATTGTGGCTTCTAATCCATGCGCTAAAATCGTGAGGAAGGTCAAAGTTGCTATCAATGATTCCTCCTTCGATATTGCCACGAAAAAGCGATTGCTACCCACGAAGGAGCTTACCCCCCGCATTTATGGGGTTCCCAAAATCCACAAAGCTAATGTTCCGCTCAAGCCCATCGTGGATACTATGGGCTCCCCGACCCACAAGCTTGCGGCATTCCTCGCCAAGTTGTTATTCCCCCTTGTTGGTAATTCTGACTCTTATGTCAAAGATTCCAACCATTTCGTCCAGTTCATTAAAGATGCCTCTAATGACAACAACGAGATCTTAGTTAGTTTTGATGTTGTCTCGCTTTTTACTGATGTTCCCATACCTGATTCCATAGATATTGTCAAGAAGAAAGTTTCGACCGAGGTTGCCTCTCTTGTGGAGTTATGCTTGAGATCCACTTTCTTCTCCTTCACTGGTGTCATCTATGAACAAGTTGATGGAGTTGCCATGGGTTCCCCTCTTTCACCGATCATTGCTAACTTATACATGGAAGAGTTTGAGGCAATGGCATTACACTCTTTTCCTTTGAAACCCAAGTGGAACGCTACGTGGACGACACCAATGTCTGTTGGGCTCATGGCCTAGACAAGCTAGATGAGTTTCATGCCCACATCAACAATTTAGTTCCTAGCATCTCTTTTACCAAGGAGTTAGAAGTTGATAACTGCTTGCCTTTCCTTGATGTCTTAATCCTTAAAAACCCGATGGCCGTCGAGTTTTTCGTAAATCCACCCACACTGACCTTTATCTCCATGCCGCCTCTCATCACCACCCCTGTCAAAAGGTTGGGATCCTAAAAAGCCTAGCCTTAAGAGCTTTTAGGATTTGTGACATTGACCACTTGGACCAAGAGCTCTCGCACCTTTGTCAAGTCTTCAAGTGGAATGGATACTGTGACAAGCAAATATCCACAGCTTTTCACTTGGCCAATTCCCTCTTTCTTTCGTCCTCTCGTCCTCCTCCCTCCTTCACCCAGTCACCCCCTTTCATTTCGATTCCTTACATCGCGGGGATATCTAACAAAATCTCCAAGATTTTGGGCAAAAAAGGCATTCGAGTGGCCTTCAAGCCCCCATCCATGCTTAGAGATCGTGTTCCCCCCATTAAAGACCCCAAAGATGCCTTCTCAGATTCTGGATTCTATAAGGTCTTGTGCTCGTGTGGTACCCCTTACATAGGTGAAACTGGTCGTGCGTTCCACACTAGAATGAAGGAACATGACGCTGACATCAAGCATGAGCGGGTCCTCAAGTCTGCTTTAGTTGATCATTCTTCCTCTACTAAGCATCATATTTGCTTAGAGAAGACGCAAATTGTGTTCAAGGAAGACAACTTCGCTAAAAGAAAGCTCAAGGAAGCCATTGTCATCAACGATAACCCTTCTAACCTCAATCGTGATGAAGGATGGACCTTAAGCAGTTCTTGGCATCCTTTGTTATCCTCCCTTCGCAAACCACCACGCTTGTGACTCTCTGTCTAGTCTCGTCTCCTCCTTTTGGCTTTCCCTTTCTTTTCTTTCTTTTTTTCCCTTCCCTCTCCTTTTGCACCCTCTTCTCCCTTCTCGCTCCCCCCCCCCCCTTCTCCCTTTTCTTGGTCCTTTGGCCTGGTGAGCTCGCTATCTTCCATTTTATATATTTTATTATTTTTCATTTATTGTTTTATTTTCTTCATTTGCACATATTCATATTCGTGTGCTTTCTTTTATATTTCCCTCTTATACCCTTGTGGTCGTTTTCTAGTTTTCATTTATTTCATATTTTTTATAGGTGTGCTTGCTTTGTTTTTTCCTTTGCATTGGCCTCACTTCGCGGTTTCTTGGTTTGCCTCATTGTTGTTTTTTCCCTTGTTCTTCTATTTGTGGTTTCGCTCAATTTGGGTCCCCCCCCTTGCTTCTTTATTCTTTTAAACTTTTATTTTATTTTTTATATTTTCTCTGACATCCTTTTTTATATTTTTGTTTTTATATATGCGTGGTTATTTGTATTGGTATATATATATTCATTTTTATATTGATATTGATATAGTTATATTTTTTCTATATATTTGTGTGTATATATTTGCACACATTTACATACATTTATGTATATATAAGCATGCATATATGTGCACCTATATATATATATATATATATATATATAATATTGTTGTATATTTATATATATATAGGATAATATACTTATATATATATATATATATATATATATGGGATAATATACTTTTATATATATATGTGTGTATGTGTGTTATCTCTTTTCAATATTTACACATATTTAATATATTATTGGAGTTATATATTCTATTTTATATATATATATATATACTTTTCTCACTTTTATTCATTTTCGTACTTTGTGTATTTTATTTCTTTCTTTCTTCTTTTATTGCTTAGTCTCTTTTGTATGTTTGTATTCTCCTTTTATTTTTACATTTCTTTAGCTTCTCTGTCTTTGCTCATTTGGGTTTTTTTTCATTTCGATACTCTCTTATTTTGTCTTTGTGATTGTGTTCTCATAGTTTTCCTTTTTCCTTTGGCTTTCTCTTTTAAAATAAAATATTTTTTAGCGTTGTGGCTTCCTTTGTTATTGTGTCTTTCACTTCCCACCTCTATTCCCCTCTTGGTTCATTTTTATTTTTATTTCATTATTTTTCTTGTGGGTTTGGTGTTATGTCTCATCAACTCTCTCTCCTCCCCTTTCCCCACTCCCTTCTATTTCTTCAATTGGTTGGATCTGCATTCTACTTTTTCATGTTCTCTTTTTGATGCAGGCAAGGGATGAATAACTAGGGCCAAAGGCACACCCAGCTATCCAAACCACCCTACAAGAGTTAACACAACGGAAGCAAACACGAGGAACAGCGCCAAGGAAAGAGAGAACAAGGATATATTTATTGATTCATCAAATATTCATCATACATGCCCAGTTGTAAGGCCTTCTGGGTTACGGCCAATTACAAATGTACAACTTCCAGATCTCCAAATCAGCTTTTTAAATCAACATATCTCTTTTCTTTTGAACTCTCCCCAAAAATCTGCCCTAACCCTAAACCTAAACACCCTACTTATACTTGCCAAAATGGCTTACGGATAATTCTAGAACATAGAGAAACCACAAGTTGGCCCTTATCAAATATAATTAACTATACCAAAATTAAATGTGCGCAAAGTCGACCCAATTGGAACTAGGCAGAATGAACTAATGTGCAGGATTACAAAGAAACCCAGGATGCTCCTGCATCAGACAACCAGGGTTGAGAAAAAAATGATTCTCCTGAATCATGCAAGTGTCACACCCTGAGCTGAATCCAACTCAGACTGAGAAATCCATGTAGCATCTTCAACTGGTCTATTCTTCCACTTCACCAAATATTCATAGTAATCTTTTCCTCCTGTGCTCTTACCAACTCTTTGATCCAATATCTGTTCAACCTCTTCGATTTGCTTCTTAGGATAATCATTAGGTATAGCAATTTCATCCTCTGACTCATGATACTTATACAAATCAACAATATTGAATGTAGGAGATATATCCATGTCATCAGGTAACTCAACTTCATAAGCATTACCACTATCAAACTTCTTCAAGATCTTACAAGGTCCAAATTTCTTCATCTTCAACTCACTGTATGTTCTAGCTGGGAATCTTCCTTTCTTCAGATGAACCATCACCTCATCACCAACTTGAAAAATCATGGTGTCTTCTAGACTGATCAGCATTCTCTTTATACTTCTGATTACTTTGTTCCAATCTCAACTTCACTTCCTTATGCAAAGACTCTATAAAATCAACAAATTGTTCTCTTGCAGCGCTTCTCTTTTCTTCACCAACAACATCTCTCAAGTTTGATGTGCCTCTAGGATGCATTCCAGTAACAATCTCAAAAGGTGTCTTCCTTGTACTCCTATTCAGGGATACTCCTATTCACAAAATTGTTATATGCAAATTCAGCTTGTGCCAAAACCATCTCCCAATTACTTGGCTTATTCCCAACCAAACATCTTAGCAAATTACCCAAGCTTCTATTCACAACCTCTGTCTGTCCATCTGTTTGTGGATGGAATGTAGAACTAAACTTCAACTCAGTACCCATCTTCTTCCACGAAGTCTTCCAAAAATATCCAACAAACTTACTGTCTCTGTCAGAAATAATACTTCTTGGTAATCCATGCAATCTCACAATCTCTTTAAAAAAAAGTTCAGCAACATGCTCAGCATCTGATGTCTTCTTACATGGTATAAAATGAGCCATCTTAGAAAATCTGTCCACTACCACAAATATAGAATCATACCCTTTCATTGTCTTAGGCAATCCAAGAACAAAATCCATACTAATGTCAATCCAAGGTTTCTCAGGAACAATAATAGGTGTATACAAACCAGTATTTTGACTCACTCCTTTTGCCACTTGACAAACTCCACAACTCTTTACAAATTTTTGAACATCCTTATACATTTGTGACCAATAATATTTTTCTTTCAGCAAACCCAATGTCTTATCAATTCCAAAATGTCCAGCTAATCCACCACTATGCTTTTCCTTAATTAGATTCAACCTCATAGAACTTCTAGGAATACACAACTGAATGCCTTTGAACAACATACCTTCTTGAATGAAATACTCATCATACTTACTTATGTGATCTGTCAGATTTGGTGCTCTGCACTCTTTCCATGCCTCAGAAAAATCAGGATCAGCATCATATAACTCTTTCATCTCATCAAAACCAAGAACTTCAACCTTCATTTCAGTCAACAAAGAACGTCTTTTACTCAATGCATCAGCAACTTTGTTAGTAACTCCACTCTTATGCTTAATCACAAATGTAAAACTCTGCAAATATTCAACCCACTTCATATGTCTTTGATTCAATTTATGTTGACTGCCCAAGTATTGTAAAGCTTTATGATCAGTATACAACACAAACTCCTTAGGCATCAAATAATGTCTCCACTTCTTCAAAACTTGAACAATAGCATAAAACTCTTGATCATACACAGAATATTTCCTTCTAGCATCATTCAACTTTTCACTAAAGAAAGCAACAGGCTTACCTTTTTGACTTAATACAGCTCCTATTGCATTACCACTTGCATCACATTCAACTTGAAATATTTTGTTGAAATCAGGCAAAGCCAATACTAGTAATTCTGCAACCTTTTGTTTCATAGTCTCAAAACTCTTATCAGCTCCATGTGTCCACTTGAATTCCTTTTTATCTCCTCTCATTGTCTCAGTCATAGCATTGCAAACAACACTGAAATTCTTTATAAACTTTCTATAAAAACTAGCTAAACCATGAAATGATCTTACCTCACTCACATTCTCAGGTGTAAGCCATTCCAAAATTGCTTTAACCTTCTCAGGATCCATCTTCAAACCATCAGCTGAAATCACAAATCTCAGATACACAATCTCCTTTTGCATAAAAGAACACTTTTTCATATTAATCAGCAACTTTTCCTCTTTCAACCTCTGCAATACTTGTCTACTATGCTCAAGATGTTCTTCCTTAGTCTTACTGAATATCAGAATATCATCCAAATAAACAATCACAAACTTACCCAAAAATCTTTTTAGAACTTCATTCATTAACCTCATGAAAGTACTAGGTGCATTAGTCAAACCACAAGGCATAACCAACCATTCATACAAACCCTCTTTTGTCTTGAAAGCAGTCTTCCATTCATCACCTTCTCTGATTTTGATCTGATGATAGCCACTCTTCAAATCAATCTTGGTAAAAGCCAATACTGGTAATTCTGCAACCTTTTGTTTCACAGTCTCAAAACTCTTATCAGCTCCATGTGTCCACTTGAATTCCTTTTTATCTCCCCTCATTGTCTCAGTCATAGCATTGCAAACAGCACTGAAATTCTTTATAAACTTTCTATAAAAAATAGCTAAACCATGAAATGATCTTACCTCACTCACATTCTCAGGTGTAGGCCATTCCAAAATTGTTTTAACCTTCTCAAGATCCATCTTCAAACCATCAGCTGAAATCACAAATCCCAGATGCACAATCTCCTCTTGCATAAAAGAACACTTTTTCATATTAATCAGCAACTTTTCCTCTTTCAACCTCTGCAATACTTGTCTAATATGCTCAAGATGTTCTTCCTTAGTCTTACTGAATATCAGAATATCATCCAAATAAACAATCACAAACTTACCCAAAAATCTTTTCAGAACTTCATTCATTAACCTCATGAAAGTACTAGGTGCATTAGTCAAACCAAAAGGCATAACCAACCATTCATACAAACCATCTTTTGTCTTGAAAGCAGTCTTCCATTCATCACCTTCTCTGATTCTGATCTAATGATAGCCACTCTTCAAATCAATCTTGGTAAAATACTTTGCTCCACTTAAACAATCCATTATGTCATCCATCCTTGGCATAGGAAACCTATATTTCACTGTTATCTTGTTAATGGCTCTGGAATCAGTACACATTCTCCATTCTCCATTCTTTTTAGGTGCTAATACAGAAGGTACAGCACATGGACTCAAGCTTTCTCTGATCAAACCTTTCTGCAACAACTCATGCAGTTGTCTGTTAAGTTCTTCATTCTCTGTAGGTGTCAATCTATATGGTGCTTTGTTTGGCAAACTTGCTCCAGGAATCAAATCCATACAATGACTTATACTTCTTACTGGAGGTAATCCATCAGGAAGATCATCAGCAATAATGTCTTTATATTCATTGAGCAATTCTGCAATTTCTTCTAGCACTTGGTCAATACTACCCTCTGTCACTCAGTCACCACTATCTGGCACTCGGTTAGCATTATTCTCTTGCACTTGGCCTTCATTGACAAAACTTGGTTTTCTTGAAATTATGGCAAAACAAACCTGATTCTTCTTCACTTCCTTTTCAAATTGTTTCCCATTAACCATACAAATCTTTATAGTAGTACAATTAACCTCATCTGGAACTTCAATCAAAGGCAACAATGTTTGTTTCTTTCCATTCACCCAAAGAGTATATTGATTCAATCTTCCATCATGTACAGCATGTCTATCATATTGCCAAGGTCTACCCAACAAAATATGACAACAATCCATGGGCATAATATAACACAAAACTTCACCAACATAATGTCCAATTTTAAATTTCACAAGGCATTGCTCACCTACCAATATCTTATGCTCATCTTTGATCCATGAATCATGATAAGGTTTGGGATGTTTCAGCCTCTCTAACTGCAACTCGGTAACCAGCTCTTCTGATGCCAAATTTGTAGAACTCCCACTGTCAATGATCACTTTGCAGCATTTTCCAACCTTACATCTTGTCTTGAAAAGACTTCTCCTTAAAACAGGTTCCTCATCACTTCTTTCATTACATAAGGTTCTTCTCACCATCAGATTTTCTCCAACCTCAGGTCCACTTGGAGAACTTTCAATGTCTTCTTGAATCACGGCATTTCTATTATTCTGTCCACTTTCAGAGGATCTACATTCAAAAGATCTATGCCCTTTTTTGCCACATCTAAAACAATTACCATGAAATCCACTTCTAGAATAGGAATTACCTCTTCCCCGGTAAGAATTAGTGCCTCCTTGGTAAGAATTACCACCTTTCCATTCAGTCTTGCCTTTGTCATCACTCTTCCATTCAGATTTGCCTTTATCTTGCATAGAATTGTCAAATCTACTACTTTCTCCATAAGATCTACCTCTACCTCTTTGGAATCTACCACCTCTACCTCTTTGTCTTTGTTCATGCTTCTTTGTCAAGATCTCCTCAGCCTTCAAGGCATACTGGTATGCTTCTTCCACACTTTCCAACTTCACAAAACTTATCTCATCTTGAATTCCAGATCTCAATCCATTAATGTACCTTGTAATTTTCTCAACAGCATCATCCACATGTCCAGATCTGATGTCCAATCTATAGAATTCCTCAGTATATTCTTTCACAGTCATGTCCCTTTGTTTCAAATTTTGCATCTTTCTCAATAAGCTAACTTGGTAATCAGCAGGAAGGAATTTGTTCTTTACCTTGTTCACCATCTTTGGCCAAGTTCTTATCTTCTCCTTTCCTCTCCTTTGTCTATCAGTTTGCAAGTGCTCCCACCATAATGATGCATGACCTTTCAGCCTAGTGACTGCAATCTTCACCTTTCTGTTATCAGGAGTGTTTTCATACTCAAAGAACTTCTCCATATCAGAGATCCAATCCAGCACAGTATTTGTATCCAATTTCCCATCATAAGGGACAACTTCTACAGCAGACTTTGAATTTTCCCTAGACAATAATCGCAACAATCTTTCCTCATCTCGATCTTCTTCAGGTTTTGGATTATGGTTTGGTACTGCTGCTTCATCATCACTTACATCTTCAAGATGCGCTCCTCTCCTATGGGCTGTCTCCACAGCATCTAATCTGGCTGCAATTTGTCTTAACTGATCCAATATAGCGTTATCAACATTATTTCCTCTACCACGAACCATCTTTACAAATCAGGTTCCTGCAAAATCGTAACCCTCTACAACTTATAGGTCAAATCCATAGATCTGCCACCCTACAACCAGATCCAAATCAGGGTTCTACACGATCCAATCTCCACAAGGATGAACTAGGCTCTGATACCAATTGATGCAGGCAAGGGATGAATTACTAGGGCCAAAGGCACACCCAACTATCCAAACCACCCTACAAGAGTTAACACAACGAAAGCAAACACGAGGAATAGCGCCAAGGAAAGAGAGAACAAGGATATATTTATTGATTCATCAAATATTCATCATACATGCCCAGCTGTAAGGCCTTCTGGGTTACGGCCAATTACAAATGTACAACTTCCAGATCTCCAAATCAGCTTTTTAAATCCAAATATCTCTTTTCTTTTGAACTCTCCCCAAAAATCTGCCCTAACCCTAAACCTAAACACCCTACTTATACTTCCCAAAATCGCTTACAGATAATTCTAGAACATAGAGAAACCACAAGTCGGCCCTCATCAAATATAATTAACTATACCAAAATTAAATGTGAGCAAAGTCGGCCCAATTAGAACTAGGTAGAATGAACTAATGTGCAGGATTACAAAGAAACCCAGGATGCTCCTGCATCACTTTTCTCTCTAGCATCCTGATGATGGATCATGTAGTATGATCCGAAACGTTGATATAAAAAACTGTACACAATCAAATCCAGAAATTTGTGAGCACATTAGCATGGATTGTGGAAATCTAATAGATCTCGCCCCTACTGATGTTAAGTGCCTCGCTCTTGTTAGAAATGGTTAATGATATGAAACTTGAGCTAAAGGACAATAGATAGTCTTGGAGCCAAAAGGGTTGCACCATTATGACAGGTGGTTGAACAAATGGAAGGAATTAGACACTCCTACATTTTCTTGTTGCTTGTAAAGGTGATTGATCATTCTACTTTCCTAAATGCATTGAATAATTTATATTTTGATTTATTGATTGATCCATGATAATTGATAATTATTTTGCTTCCTTTTTAAGATCCACCACGTTCTTGAAGTCTATTGATGCTTCCTCACTTATCAAAAATGCCACATACTTATGTGAGGATATTGAGGAAGTCATACCAGACATGGGGGAAGAAAATGTGGTACAAGTGTGACAAATAATGTAGCAAGTTATGTTCTTGCAGGTAAACTTCTAACTTTTTAAGTCTTGATGGAGAGGTATCTATGAATTTATTTAGAATTTTCTTAACACGTCTAAATTTCTAATTAGTTTATAATTGTTACAGGGAAAATTTTGATGAAGAGGCATCTATTAATTTATTTATAATTTTCTTAACACGTCTAAATTTCTATTTAATTTAAAATTCTTACAGGGAAACTTTCAATGGAGAGGCACCCAAAAAAAAATTGGTCTTTATGTGTGGCCCATTGCCTTTACCTAATGTTGGAGGATACTGGTAAGGTTGAATGGGTGAAATCGTACATTGAAAGGGCCAAAAATATCTGCAAATTTATCTACAATCAGACATTGGTCCTTAGCATTATGAGGCAATACACAAGTTGGCTCATCCTGGTATCATGAGATTTGCCTCAAAATTCTTCACAATAAAAGCCTTAATGAAATCAAAGGTACTTTTGAGACACAAGTTTGATGGTGAGGAGTGGACTAACTCATCCTTTGCTACAACCATTGCAGGGATGGATGTGGCAAACTGTGTAACGAGCAAAGCTTTTGGACCCCCTGGTATAGAGACCGTACAATTTTGTTTTTTTCTGTTTTGTTTGACTTTGCAATTTTTCTTATTTTTAAGCAGACTTGTGACTTAATTTTTTTTAAACATTATTTGCAGGTCATTGAGCCCCTAATAGTTCTCTTACTAGTTGTTGATGAAGATGATTATTTGCAAGTCACTGAGCCCCTAACAGTTCTCTTACTAGTTGTTGATGAAGACAACCCCTCTATGGGCTACATATATGAGGGCATCAATAGGGCCAATGAGGCCGTTAGAGCCATGTATGCAGGAGTTGAGAATAAGTATGGCCCCAATTGGAAGATAATTGATAGGAGACGGAAAAACCAACTTCACAGGCCCATCCATGTTGCAACTTATTTCCTCAATCCGACTTTTGCTTCCTCAATAACTTCAAGCCAAATGAGGAAGTTCTTAGTAACCTATATACAATGATGCAAAAGATGTCACCAAATTGTGCATCTGCACTACACAAGATAGATGCATATATTAATGAACAAGTGTGATTTTCCCAAGCAAGATGTGCAAAAATGCTTGGACGAAATTGCATACAAGAAGAAATATATGTTAAAATTACAATTCTTAAGTTTATGGCTTACGCATTTTTATTTTTATTTTTGTTTAAGGTTCAGCTTTATGACTTTGCCTCTTTGGTTAAGAACCAAGGACTGAGGGGTACCCATTCCACCGAATTTGCTCGAGGCATGTTCCCGACCTCATCCCTTTTTGATGTTGGGGGCCTTGCACTCACCAATAGACCAAGGCCCTTTGACAACTTCTAAATTTTCATTTTATAATCTATCCTTAAAGTTGGAAATGAGACTGATTTTCTACCTTTTCCTTATTTCAAATAGATGGTGGCAAATGTTTGGACCTGCAACTCCACACCTTCAAAAACTTGCCATCCGTATTTTGAGTCAGCTATGCAACAGTTTTGGTTGTGAGCACAATGGGTCCATATTTGGGCACATCCACTCGAAGAGCCAAGATAGATTGATTGTGGAGAGGTTATATAATCTTGTCTTTGTTGATTACAACCTTTGTCTTATAACCAGACAAATTTTGGACACTAGCTCCTCTTCAATCACTCTGGCGGAGATTGATGCTACAGAAGTTGTCTTCACTGAGGAAGACCATGAGTAGGTTGACCAGACAAACAAAGAGGCTGAGGTTGTGGCTGTGGTAGAGGAGGATAGAGCACGATTAGGTACCCGCACAGCTGATGTTGACAAAGTGGCACCTCATAGGCACAGACTATGGCATGTCAATCATCCAGGACCTACCTCAAACACCTTTGTAGGAGGCAAACAAACTACTATGAGGTTTGAGAATATTTGACGTTGTGGATTTCATGGATTTTATATACATTTTGATTTGACAATAATTATAATTTTGCATATCTACATTTTCTATTTCCTTTAGTTGCAATTTACGTTTCTATTATTTGATGGATGTATGTTTATGTATGTGATCAAATTAGCTTCTATTTGATGATGTTATAGTGTCTTTAAGCTTTGTTCAATAATGTGCATGCGAAACAAATTTTAAATTGTTAAAAATCTCTAAGGGTTTTTTTCATTTTGCCAAGTCATAGTCGAGTTGGCACCAACTCATGAGTCAAGTCGACCTTGCCGAGTCCAAGTCATGGAACTATGATTTTAATTATGCAAGTACACTTTGGTCATTACAAGAGGGCATGAAATTACATCAAGAGTGGTGTATATAAAGAAGAAATATCTTATCTACCACAGTACCTAATTTGCCACCTCAACACAACTACCTGCCAACAAAGGTGTGATTAACCTACACCAAGACAAGTGTGTGTGTACATGATTTTTACATTATTTTTGTATAGACACTCAAAAGTACCCAACCCAAAAAACAAATGGCATTCAAAGCGTATTGTACCCACATACTCGTACACAATTTGAGGACTCTATGACATCTCCAAGAGCTTTAAGGGAAGTCCAAGAGTCTCCCAAAGGTATCAAGGATGCCCAAAAATCTCCCAAAAGTCTTATGTGGCTAAACAACCAAAAAGGCAAATTTTATTAAGGAACCTCAAAAATAATTGACCCCGTGCCCAAGACCAAATCCTAACAGTCTATAGGCCCCACAAACCCTATAAAACACTTTTAAAAAATAAATTTGACTAACAAAAACAAATTAAAAAGTTGATAGTGTTAGTGTGAGCATGACAAATGCAAGTGCAAGGTGAATAAAAGTGTGAGAGTGAACTGCAAGAGGGTTTGGGCAGAGCAAAAAGAGGAATGACCATGTGGAGTCCACCAATTTTGGTGATGAGGTGTTATGGTATAATTTGAGATCACAGTTCGTTTTGTTATTTTGAACATTTGCAATCATCACCATGAAAAATTAAATATCATATAACTTTTGGATTTGACATTTATATTGTTCAATTTTTAATTGTTTTCACTTCAAAGCCTAACAAATACTAAGCTTTACTAGTTTCCGGAAGTTTCATTTGTAATTCTTCTACATCTTGTTATTACTATTTTTTCAAGTACTCTTATGTATTTCAGCATTGCTGCCCCATTATCGTTCCTCCACAATCACCCAACTTAAGCCCTAAGGCACCCCATCCCCAAAACACATCCCCGCTTTCCCATTCAAGTCCATGGAACCACAATATTTATAAGTCTCTGAATCAATGAATTTCCAAACTCATTCTTCCGAGACCAAATCAAATCCAAGTGTGAAAAATGGTCAGAACCATACTTTGATCGTAGCCATAAATTAACTTGTTCATTAAATGTCCTAACTGTTCCCTGCCATCCCCTAAAATAGGGACAAGTTTTAATGCCAGTTCCAAAATTCGTTTTTCAGGATGAGGGGGAGCCAAGGTATGTTCCCTGCTGTCCCCAAACCTTCTGAGTGAACAGGGACAAGGATTTGGAGGGGGTGAGGGAAGCCGTGAAACACAGCATACAAGTGCCAAGATTATTCTCGCAGTAAAAGTCCTGCCAACCAAAAAGTTCATCATAGCAAAATTCTGCTTTTGAATTGGAAATTCAAGTGGAATGTTCAAAAACATAACAAGAATGTGTTCCAGCTCTTCTGGCCAAGTGATGCTCAAAGGAAATAGCTATTATGAGTACACTTGATGTGCACCTAAATTCGCACATGTTAAGATTGCGATTCAGGTTTAATTTAACAAATTTGAAGTTGTATAAGCTTAATTTGAAGTTGTATAAGCATAATCTGAACCAAGATTTACAAAAAAAACATACATTCACCTCTTTGCAGAATCCGCAACGCTTACTTTATTGTTCGATTCCCGAAAGAAATATAACAGTTCAACTCTACTGTTCAATAATAAACAAAAATATTCCAACTTTATAACAAAGTGATCAATAATATGGCGAATTATAACATGTCACAAGCACGGTTCAATTCTCACCGTCCAAATTCCAATTTAGACACCAAAACAATACTGAATATCCTAATTTTGAAAGCAAAATTTGTTTCACTAAGCTTCTTAGCTATATTAAAAAGGTTGCCCCGAAGAAAAAAATGTATTTTTGATGCTTTGAAGAAACAAAGTGAATTCTTCACTTACGACATGCACGTCTTTGAAGCCCGTCAACGCAAGGGTTTTAAGCAACTCACACCCAATGCCGCCAGCGCCAACCATCAATACTTTCGCCCCCTGCCATGATTATACCAACTCAGTCAAATTAGAAACCTAATGGTCACTTCTGGAGCTTCAAATCAAAATATCCTAAAATGAAAGGTACTAAAAGAGCTTTCGTTACTTTAATGGCTTCCGTTTCTTCCGCAGAAGCCATTGAAATTGCTAAAAGAGAAAATTCTACAGAGAGTAGGAAAATGGGGGTTCAGAGCTTGCGAAAAGCGCTGCAGAGAGATTTGAAATGATGGCAGAAGACACTGCAATGGGATTTACTAGCCTATAGCGGAGCTCAGCGCGTGGAACACCCGCTAGAAAACGAAAACGAAATTTCATTGGAACGTGCGAGGGTTTTTAATTTAATAGATTCTCTCTGCCGACCCTGCGTTTAATAAAATTAAAATCAGGATAAACGTAAAGCAAACCCCGTTAGATCAAGATTTCAAACTCCGTTAGAAGTAGTCCAAGCTCAGCAGCGAACCTCACAATTAAATTTATTACGCTGAATGGTGAAACTTTTTGCCCTCCTTTGTCTTGTTTTGTGCGGGACTTTTATGTATGTTGTTTTATTTTATTATATGATTTTAATTGATTTGGTATATATTTTCTAAATTATTTTTTAAATAATGATTTAAATTGATTTTGTTTTTGGCTTTTTTATAATACATTATTGTGTATGATTCAACAACTTTGATCTAAGTATTCTAATTACAATTTTTTATTTATGAAAACGTATTTGCATTACAATCTATGGATTATTAGTTTGGGGCGATAAATTAAAAGTTTAGATTAAAATGAAAATATAATTTTATGTTGATTTTTTAAAATTTTGAATTTAAGAATGGATTAAGTCATTTCATTTTTTTAATGATTGTTAACAATTTCTATATTAAAATTTTCAACTTCATCACTTAGAAGGTGTATAAAAGGACATCATCCCTATATCATTTCAATCATCAACTGTATCCCTCATTAAAAAAAGTCCTTTTATATTTATATGTTGCAAACATCATCTAGTGATCATTGTTAAATCTTTTAGCATCGACTACATAACCCTTGCATCAACAAACAATGAAGTCCTAGCTTTAGCATTAGTTTATTTTTGTTAGATTTAGTTGTGAAGTCACTCGTGATCAAAATGTATGAAGGAAAGTAAGAATGAATCCAAAGATAAACAAAATTCAACACTCCCTTAGCATTGACCTATCACTCGTAATTAGGTGAACTGGTGAAATTTGTGTAGGGAGAAGTGAGGGTTGATTATATATGAAGCTTGGGGCAAACAATTCTGAGAGGAATAATAACTCCCATTTACCCAAAATAGGTGGAAGTTTTACCTAAATTTTAAATGTCAAACTATGTGGTTATGTCAATTTAGGTAAGGACAAATAAACGGTTATAGGAGGTGGTAAATAAATCTAAAAGAGGATGTGAGACTTGACTACCCAATGGTGGGTAAGAGTTATAAGTAATTGAAGGATTGTAACATGTTTCCTTGTTCTGAATATTATTGAAGTTGCTCCACCCATTTCATATGTCTGCAACTCAATGTGTCATGGCTATTGAGAAAGCTTAATGCATGGTTGTTTGTATAGGCAATCAACTCCTTAGGAATTAAATAGTGCCTCTATTTCTTTGAGGCTTGAACCATAGCATATAGTTCTAGGTCATAAGTACTATATTTTTTCTTAGCATCATTCAGTTTCTCTAAGAAGAAAGCAACTAGTCTCCCCTCCTGACTGAGAACTGCTCCTATGGCAAGGTTGCTAGCACAAGTCTCAATTGTGAATAGTTTGTTGAAGGTAGGTAGTGTCAAGATAAGATATTGTGCTACTCTATCTTTCAAATACTCAAATGATGTATCTGCTTGAGTGGTCCATTAGAATTTTGTTTTCTTACCTCCTTTAACGGTAACCAAGAGAGGTGCACAAATGTGACTAAAGTTTTTGATGAACTTTCTATAAAATGTGGCCAATCCATGAAAGTTCTTGACTTCTCCAAATGTCTTAGGTTTTGGCCAATCGAGGATAGCCTCTACCTTTTCAAGATTCATCTTCAATGTACCCTTTGAGATGACAGAACCCAAGAATGTCAATTCTATTTGCGAGAATGAGCACTTTTCAAGGTTGATCCTAGTTTGTTTTCATGCAACCTTTTAAGGACTTGTTCAACATGTTTCAAGTGTTCCTCCTTACTGTTGTTGAAGATCAATATGTCATCAAGATAGAGAACTACAAATTTTCCTATGAAGTCATGTAATACTTCATTCATTAGTCCTATGAATGTGTTGGGGGCATTGCTTAAACCAAATGGCATGACAAGCCATTTATACAACACTTCAATGGTTTTAAATGCAGTTTTCCACTTGTCTCCAGGTCTGATCTTTATCTGATGGCAGCCTAATTTAAGGTCTATTTTGGTGAAATAGCATGCTCCTCCTAATTGATCAAGTAGATCTTCAATTCTAGGTAGAGGGAACCTATACCTAACACTTATTTTGTTTATTACCCTATAATTAGTGCATAACCTCCATTTTCCATCTTTCTTAGGGGCTAAGACATTAGGGACTGCACAAGGGTTGAGACCCTTTTGAATGAGTCCTTTGGACAATAGATCATTGATCTGCCTTGACACCTCTGTATTATGATTAGGGCTCAATTTATATGCATCCTTATTAGGAAGAGATGCACTTGGTATGAAATCAATCTAATGTGAGATGTCCCTTAGAGGTGGGAGTTCATCTGGTGTGTCTCCTGCAAGAATTCCTTTGTATTTATGCAATAAGTTATTGATCTCTTTTGTTATTTCTTGACTATTTGTTTTTGTCTTTGGTTTGAGGGCTAGGGTATACCCAATTTGAGAGTCTTGGATCATTTGTAACATTTCTTGTTCACCTGCCATAACTACTAGTTGTTCCTTGGGCTTCTCTTGGTGAGGATTAGGGTAGGCAAGAAGATTGAATTTTTTACCATCTTTCACATTTTGGTATTTTTTTGTGATCCCATCATGTTTTTCCTTGAGGTCATGTAGCCATGGATGACCTAGAAGAAGGTGACATATGTCCATGTCCACAATATCACAAAGAACCATGTCCTTATAGTCTTTGATTGAGAAATCTACCCAAGCTTGTTCATTGATTGGGGTTTGTTGGCCTTTTGTTAACCAAGATACATGAGAGGGGTTTGGGTGGGGTATCCTTTCAAGATTCAATTTTTCTACCATTTCCTTGGAAACAAGATTTTCAGTAGAACCAGAATCAATGACAACTTTACATACCTTTCCATGGATTTTGTAGTTGGTTCTGAAGAGACTTGCATAGGTGCTTGAATTAATGTCTTCTTCATCATGAGGGTAACCCCTTCTACACCAGTACAATCTTTGACTCCTTCTTCATCATCTTCTTCTTGCATAATGTTAGTTCTCCTCTCTCCTTGATTATTCTACTTCTTAGGACATTTGTTGGTGTAGTGGCCCATCTAATTGGAGTTATAGCACTTGATCTGGCCATTGTTTCTTCTACCATTTGTGCCTATGTTATTTCCTCTCCTACCTCTAAATGTTCCCCTTGATCTACTTTCACCTTGGGTATTCTCCTTGTTGGAGTCTCCTTGAGGTCTGTTATTTTGTGATCCTCTTCCTCCAAAACTTTTACCTTTGTCATTCTTCCCTTTATTTCTACCACTCTGTTTATTTCCTCTTTTGAACTTCTCCTCAACTTTAAGTGCTAATTGATAGCATTGATTTACAGTGGTAGGGCTTGTCAAGCTTAGTTCATCTTAGATGGCAAGCCTCAATCATTGTGTGTATCTTGCAAGCTTCAAACTTTCAAGTTCAATCATTTTGAATTTCATCACCAACTTTTGAAATTCTTCAATATAAGTAGGGATGTCCATCTCCTTCTATCTCAAACTCATTCTTTTCTTATGAAGTTGAACTTCATAATCCTTGGGGACATATGTCTCTCTGAGTAGAGCCACCATATTCTTCCATATGGTCACTAGATTCTTCTCATTCTTTACCCTATCATCTTGGATGAAGTTCCACCATGTGAGTGCAGAGCCTTTTAGTCTAGACTTGGCAATCTTCACCCTTTGATTCTTAGGGATATCTTCACATTCAAAGAAACTAGTTAGGGCATCCACCCAATCCTTTGCAGCATCTGGGTCCATCTTCCAATTGTAGGTGGACAAGTCAAGCTTGGCATCCATGGTTCTTCTCTCCATAGACTTGAGAGTCCTCATCAATAGACTTTGTTCTGTAGGGTATTCTTCATCCTCCTACTCAAGGGGTTCTTCATCACTCCTTTGTTCAATATCTTAACAGTTTCCACTGCCTCTATTCTTGAGTTCTTCCCTAAAATTCTCTACTTCTTACCTCATCATCTGCATCTCTTCATCTCTCTGTTCACCTTGCCTTAACTTATGATCACGAAAGTATTTGATTATCTCTACATTGGTCATCCTTAAGGACAACCCTCTATCATCTTCTTCTGCCATGGTGTCAACAAATTTATTGGCCTATGGGATCCTAGGTATGCTCTGATACCACTTGATGCAGAGCTCTCCCTTAAACAAAAAAGTTGATGTGGTGTAGCCTAGGGTGCTTCCAAACACTCCAAAATAGAGTCAAGAGAGGGCTCAACACCTTTAAAATGATTCTACTTCAAAAGATAGCCTAGGCACTAGAGTTTCTCTACTAGGCTTTAAAGCACAAAATCTACCAAAACCAAGATTTTGCTTGGATATGGAACCTATGAATTTGGGGGAGGTGGAAAGGTTCCTTAATGATCAACCATTTTGAACTAGTGAGGTTGGTATGCCTATTTGGTTCCTAAAGGCCTCAAACAACCAATATTGCCTATTAGGTCAAGAAGCCCCTTTTAGCCCTATCCACGAGGTAATTAGGACTTGGTTTGAAATTCCTCCAAAGGACCCTAAAAACAAACTAGGGTTATGGATGCCCTTTTGGGAGAAGTACAAGATTCCAAGCTTTCAAACTCTAGACTGATCAAATGATGCCCTAACAAAAAATGCAACAAATTCCTTGTATAAGCCTACTTACTAGGGTTTATGAAGGAAATGCTAGTTAGATGTTTGACCTAGCAATCGATGAGAAAACATAAAAGGAACCCTTAGGCTTTAGTATCCACCATTAGGTCAACTTTATACACTCCCCACGTGCCTGCAACACTCTGATACCTATTGTTCCACACCAAACACATAAAAATGTTTGGGCTAGGGCTTGCTAGAAAATGAAGATGCCTTCAATTCCATCTTCCATCCTTTAGGCATTTTATAGTACACCTTTCTAACTTTCATTTTACCAAGTGGTTTTGAAATCCCACGTGGGAATGCAAGTTAGGGCCTCATTTCTAAATCTGGCCACCAAAAAGGAGGGTTTTGGTACACCTAGGAAACATCTGTTAATAACTTGAGTTGTAGAGCACTTCAGACCCTCAAATAAATTGCATTGATCAGGTAGGATGGTCAATATTCTAGGATTATATGTTGTTCACATGTGCCAATCTATGTTTGTTCGTACACTCAGAAATTGCAGTGTTTTACAAGGACAAATGAGATCTTTATTTGATTTCAAAAGCAAAATTGCATTGTTTGACTTCCACCCTCCTAAAAGGGATATATGAATTCGTTCCCCAACCATCCAAACTGAAATTCAAAGGTTGTGAGCATTGGGGGAAGCTTTAACAAAAATTGATAACTTTTTGCAAAAGTTGTCAAGCAACTTTTTGCAAATTTAACAATGTGCGCAATCTACTTCTTCTAGGACTTTTTCCTTGTGCCCTAGATGCCTAGAATATGATAAAAAACCTAAAGACATTCCTATCCTATTCTAGATCTAAGAAATGCCTCTTGACCATAGTCAAAACCCATGGTTTATAAAGTACCAAACGGGGACTAGGTCTCACAATTAGGCTCAAATTATTTAATACCTATGATGATCCTATTACAAATGTCTCTTAGGCTTAAATGCCTTTGAGTAGAACTCATGAAGAGTTAAAAGTGTAGATGCCATGGTGAATGAAGAGTTAGGTTCTCTTGCACCAACTTGAGAAGGACACAAGAAAAGGGCCTAGAGGAAATGTTGAGTTATGAAAGAAACGATAATGGTCACTTGATTAGTTAGATTTTGACAAGATAAAGTGATTGTTTAATCATAACATAAGTGAAGAAGATAGTTGTATCGAAGCCTAGTAGAAGTGATCAAAGAATGACCAAATGCATAGGCTTGACGAAGCAAAAGAGCAAAAGATTAATAAACTTAAAGTTTATACCTAGTGATGCTAGTGCCGATTGAGTGCCTATACAAGTTGAGAAAAAAATAGTGTTGATTGTGCATCAATATTGACTGAGTGGAAATATATGTGTTGAACATAAAGTTAGTTGCGACTAAGTAATCTAGTGATGACCGAGTGTCAAAACACAGTGTTGGCCAAGGGACAACATTTGACAAAATTATGATGTTGGCCAAGGGACAACATTTGACAGATTATGAGGAAATTGTGGTTTCCATCTGACACAGTTGATTTCTTGGAATATGTAAAGCATTTTGAACATAAGGATGGATGACTAGGAACATTTAATTCGAGGAAAACTATGTTTGAGTGTTCGTATGCGAGAATTCAAGGAGAAGTTTGGAGAAGTTTCTAGAAGAGAAAAGAGGAGACGTGTAATACCCCACTAGGGAACCCAAAAGGATAAGACAAATTGATACAAAGTTTGGCGAATAATTTTTTAAAAATTTCTATCACTTACTATATCTTATATGTAATGGTTCTAATAGGTTCCCTAATGTCATATTCAAGCAACATTATTTAGTTTCCAAGCTCAAGAGTTAGTTTTTAACATCTAATCAAGTCAACAAGTATTCTTTATTCATTTCTTTCTTAATTTCCTTACTACATTCATCCTCACTACTTAAGTTAATATGACTATTAGTTTTTATGTTTAATTATGGCTTAATACATTATCCATCCTAATATTCATTTCCAAATTAGGAACTAATGTCCTGGCCCATATAATCAAATGCATCTACTTAACTTGCAATGCAAATACATGAAATAGATTTAAACTAATTTATCTTCTATTCATTAGTTATTTAGATTGTTTATTTCATAACCTTATAAAGAGTACATGGTTTTTCTATGCATCATACACTTATCTAAATACAACGAATATACAATGTTATTTTATAACTTCATTCATCCTTTTAATTAATACAATATTTTCACATATCCCTTTATTTCTCCTAGACATATGCTTTACCCTTTTACATAGCTTTTCATTTCATTATACATATACA